>JAZGTL010000031.1:5722500-10522500 GCA_037349345.1 Oemleria cerasiformis
TTTGGCGCTGGACACAATTTGGGTGTTAGGATGGCCTGCCGCAGGATTGCCTTGGAGATTTTGCACAGCAAGGTCTGAGTTCTTTGTTGGCAAAGCTTCGCGCGTCACAGGCCCACCCTGGAGAGGCCCTGTTACAGTGGTGTGGAGCATGCCTTGTGGGTCTGTGCTAGGAGCAGTTTGTGACACGCCAGGAGCATGGTATTGCAGTATAGGTCCTACCCAGGTCTGAGGCTTAGGTTCAGGCACAGGTTGAAACACCGGCGTCATGACATTTTGAGGTTCAGATTGGTGATGGTTTTGTGACAACAAGTGAGTTACAGACTGCGGTTGTGTTGGGGTTTTTGGGAGACCAAAATGAGGCAATGACGTGGCGTGCCATAGGATATGGCAGGGGCATGTCTCTACAATGGCGCAAGCTGAGTCTGTGGCATTATGCGCTAATGGTTTGGTGACGCGCCCTGGTTCCAGTTTGGCGGTACACCATGACCCGAGGGCTACGGTATGACCCTTGGTGGTGCAGCTAGAGCTATGGCTCTTGGTAGAGCTTGGGATAGGTTAAGTGCAATGTTAGATGTGTAGCTCACAGCCTGCGTCAAGCTGTGAGGTGAGGTATGCGGCAGTACTAGGGGTGTAGTTTGAGGCACACGTTGGGACATGGCAAGGTGCGGCATTACTCTAGCCAGAAGCTGAGATTGAGCGTGGTGATGGGTCTGCGGGGAAGTTCCTGCCCTGATTTGTTATGGTGCAGGCTGCGGCATGTATACGGTTGCAGGCCCATGGGAGTACTCATTTTTGTCTTTGGCTCTATGACTAGAATCTTTAAAAGTGGGATGTTTGGGACCTGGAATTTGTGTGCCACTTCATAGAGTGATGGTATTGACTGTGGGGTACTGATATCCCCTGGGATTCACCGTCACTTGGCTTGGTAACTACCCTAGTCACTTGGCTTGGTAACTTCCTCAAAATTCCAGAGAAAAACTGTGGCACACATAGTCCCAAAGGAAAGCTACCTCATTGCTCTATTTTCCAAAGGTTGGGAAACATCAAAATAAAACATGAATGGATCGCTAGTCAAAAGACTAGGGGGCAAGCTAGCCAGCAGAGCTTTAGTGGCAAGATATCTACTCTTCTACAGCAGACGACCTCAAAAACAAAGCCCCAAAAAGCAATGATCCGAGAAGGAGAGTGGTATATGACTGGCAAAGACGGAAAACTAGTCAAAGAATTGGGAAGATGCTCAAAGCGAAGTATCCAGAGGCAATACGGAGTCTACATGCGCACCTAGAAGAACTTCGGGGTAGTTCTTCCCAAAGAAGAAATAGAGCAAATAACCCCATGGCTGCTAGGTGGCCTCCACGTATCTACCTTGTGGCATGCCACATCAGCCCCGTCTGATCGACCCAGTCGCCGGAGTCTCGCCGAGAAGACGACCGTGCCGTTGTGCATCACCGTCCGCCTTCGCCAGAAAACCCCATTTCCGGTTGACCTTCAGGTTTTCCTAACTTTCTCAAAACTCAACCAGTTTTCATAAATTTTAAGTCTAAATCTATCTAACCGAACCTAGGAACTCAGAAATGACCTCTAAACATGAATCCATACCTTTGTTGGCCGAAAAATCGATCGAAAGGTTTCAATTTTCCTTTCCTCAGTTTGATGTCTACCGCAGCTGCCTCCAACAATGGATGGTACGTCTGTCATCACAGGAAGAAGGGGAATTCGATTAGTTCAACAGAAATGGATGATCTTTCCTTGAATCGAAGTCCTAATTTTTGGTTTTTCGGTTTTGGTCGCACAGGTTCGGGGTGAATCCAGAGAGAAATGGGTGAAAATGATGAAGATTTTATCTTATAGGGGTTAAAATTTCTACCCATGCCAAATTACCAAAATGCCCCTGAACATTCTAGACCCACAACTCTCTCACACGAACTCCACTTTCCGCGTACAGCCTGTCTACGAACTCGTGAGTTCGAGACCTACGCAACGATGCCCGAAACACAGCCAAGTGTGGATGTAGCCCTCGCATCAGTGCCTCGGTTTCCCACGTCGCCTCATCCACGTTATAATTCCTCCAAAACACTTTAACTAGAGGAATAATCTTTCTGCGCAGTACATTTTCCTTCCAATCTGGAATTTGCACTGGTTGTTCCTCAAAAGTCAAATAATCTCTCAGCTCAACTTGTTGGTCCTCCAATACATGAGATTCATCAAATAGGTACTTTCGAAGCATGGATACGTGGAAAACATTGTGAACCCTTCACAGTTCCAGGGGTTGATAGGAGTATATTTATGCGATATTTTATCTTGTTTTCTTATGCTTTTCTTAGCATGTTTCCTATGTTTTCTTAATACTTAGCTTGTTTTCGTGTTTTGTAGGATTTTGGAAGCAAAGTTACAAAAGGAGTTAATGAGTGCAACTCCCCCTCATCTGATACTTTGAAACAGCTCTTTTTCTCCAAAAAAACTGCAAAAAACCTCTGGGCTTTCACACAAGGACTCAGCCACAGCATCCCATTATGCTCCATCCTTCAAGGTTCCAAGGTCTAAAAGGCTTAGGAAGCAAGGAGGAATTTCAAGGCGTCATCCAATCACTCTGGCTGACCAACACATCATCAAAGAGCTATCTTCTTCCTCTTTTTATTTTCTGTTTTTTTATGTTCTTGCTGTCTATTTAAATTATGGGTAACTAAGTACTTTAGTTTGGGCTTGATTGAAGCCCTAATCATTTTTCTTTAAGGATTTCGATATGCCTTTGCTGCAGACTACTTTTGTGATGCTTAATTGATTAATTTGATATTATATTTTACTCTTTACATACGTTATGTTATGCTTGATCACGATATGCATGTTGTGTATTGAGTTTGTTACATAGGTAAATTTAGATGACCGAATCTTGTGCCTATGAGAGTACCAAAAGAACTAGTTATAAGTTCTTGAAATTAATCATCATGAATAACTAGAATAGATACCATGTTCTAGGAGTTGTGTGTTTGTCGATTTCCATTGTGTTATGCGTTCTTAAAGTTCAACTTAGTAGATACCATGCTAAATGCTTTAAGAATGAAAAGAGTTAGCGTAGATACCCATGCCTAACTTGTTTCTTAGGGAAATCAATAATTTAAAGAGTAGATATCATACCTTTAGCTTGACAAACATGAGCATTTAAAATCTGTTTTGTAGCATTGTGCATATCATTTGCTTAAGGAAGAAGATTAGCGGTGAACATCGAATCCCTAACTGATTTTCTCACATTGTTTTAACCTCAATCCAATTCTATTTTTAATCAAACACATATTAAACCAGTCCTCGTGGGAATGATCTCGTATTTGCTTTCTATACTATTTGTCTAATCTTGTGCACTTGCGAGTTAAAACGTGCATATTGTTGCGTAACTTATAGGTTGCTATATGTATAACAAATTTTGGCGCCGTTGCCGGGGACTGTGTAACTAGTTTGTTCTGACATTAATTTTTGGTTTTCTTTTACAGGTTGAATTTTATTTATGCAAGGTCGTCGATCCAAAAATTTAGCGATCATTGCCTACAATCCTGAGATTGAACGAACACTTAGACGTCTTCGAAAGCAAGCTGAGAGGGCAAAACTTAACACACAAAGAGAAGATTTTGAAGAAGGAGAAAGATCAGAATCTGTGAACGAAATTGGGGATGAACAGGTTCGAAGGCCAATGAAGGACTCCTTTGTCCCTCAAAACCTTAATCAACCATCATGCATTGCCTACCCACAAACTGCGCAAGGCAGCTTCAATTTATCACCTCAATTGCTTAACATGGTTCCGCACTATAGAGGCACACCTTCTGAGGATCCATACTTGCACATTAGGGATTTCTTCGATCTCTACAAGACTCAAAACATCCAGGGCTTAACTCCAGAAGGAATCAGGTTAATTCTCTTTCCTTTCTCTTTAAAAGATAATGCTAAGTTGTGGTTAAATTCTCTGGCTGCTGGTTCCATTACTACTTGGGAATAATTGGCCACTAAATTTTTGAAGAAGTTTTTCCCAGCCCAAAAGACAAAACAATTTAAAAGGGAGATTCAAACCTTCCAATAGAAGGATGGAGATCTTTTCTTTGAGGCATGGGAGCATTTCAAGGAGTTGCTTCTCAAGTGTCCACACCACAATCTATCTCAAGACAATCAGGTACAAGCTTTTTTATGAAGGTTTAAATGATATTAACAAAAGTCTTGTTGATTCAGCTTGTGGAGGTGTGCTTATGGAAAAGAGAAGTGATGAAGCTGTTGAGCTGTTTGAGAACCTAAGTGAAAATTCTCAGCAATTCTCATCAAGAGGGAGACAAGGAGTAAAAATTAAAGGTGTTTTAAGAAGTTAGCACAAATGGTGGAGTCCAGAGTCAAATGGCAGTAATGGAGAAGAAGTTAGATATGCTAGTGAAAGCAATGTCATCTCAGAACATCTCTCAAGTTCAACAAGTTGCTAAAGTCGAGGTATGTGCTATATGTTCTCATTTTAATCATACTACTGAGACTTGTCCTATGTCTTGTTTTACAGATCATGAGCAAGCAAATCATGTGTGGCAAAACAACTATCATCCCAAGAACAACCCATATTCGAACACTTATAATCCAAGATGGAAATTTCAGTTGGAGCAACAGTCAGAATGTGCTTAATCCACATGGGCAGCAGAAGAACTTCCAGCAGGGAAGTAATTATCATGCTTCATCACAGGTGGTACAACCAAATACTGACCAGAAGAAGAATAATCTTGAAGGTGCCATACTCCAGTTGTTGCCTGCACAGCAACAGACAAATGCTCAAACTAGTCAGAACATTCAGAAACTAGAAGCAACAACTAGCCAAGCTATTCAGAGATTGGAGGTACAAGTAGGGCACATGGAAAAGGAGTTAAGTGAGAGGAAGAAACGAGAGTTTCCATCACAAACCATACCTAATCTGGGAGGCCAGGAGCAGCTCAAGGCTATGACAATCCATAGAAGTGGTAAGGTAGTTGACAACAAGGTGGGGACAAATGAGAATGAACCAAAAAATGTTGAATCACCTCTAGCCACAAAGGTAGGTGAGAAGGAGAAGGTGATATTTCCACCCTTCCCTCAAAGGTTAGTTAAGCAAAAGAAAGCAAAACATCTTATTGATATTTTTGAAACTTTCAGAAAAGTAGAAATCAACATTCCTTTACTTGATGCAATTAAACAGATTCCTTCTTATGCTAAGTTTTTAAAGGATTGTTGTACACACAAAAGACAGTTTCAGGAACATGAGAAAGTTGCATTGACTGAGGAGGTAAGTGCGGTTTTATTGAGAAAGCTACCACCTAAACTAAAAGATCCAGATAGTTTTACTATTCCTTGCAGAGTTGGTGACCGTCTGTTTGAACGTGCTTTGCTTGATTTCGGAGCAAGCATTAACTTGATTCCTTATACCGTTTATGAGGAGTTGAGGTTGGGGGAGCTCAAACCAACCTCAATTATATTGCAATTGGCAGATAGAAGCATCAGAAGACCTAGAGGTATATTAGAGGATGTTTTGGTTCAGGTAAATGAATTTATTTTGCTTCTGATTTTGTTGTTCTGGATATGGAAGATTCCCCTATGCCATATTCATTACCTATTATTCTTGGTAGAGCCTTTATGGTAACTGCTGATACAAAGATAAATGTGAAAAAGGGTACTATACTCATGAAAGCTAATGGTAAGAAGATAAAATTCATGTTGTCTGACAATATCAAATTGCCACATGATAACCATGATTGTTTCAAGATTGAGGTGGTAGGAAGTGTTGTTGAGCAAGTGTTTCAGGTAGCTAGCCTTGACCCTTTGGAGGCATGCATAGCCCACAACCTCACAAGGCTGAATTATGAACGTGGATGTGCTGTTGCAAAGATAGACCTCCAAGAAGCTGTGGATTCTCTTGAGGCTTCTAAGCCTTATCCAAATAAGTATGTACCTTCCTTTGAAACTCTTGCGTCTACGAATACTGCTCTTGTCCCTTCCATTGTCAGGGCACCAAAACTAGAATTGAAGCAACTACCTGAACAATTGAAGTATGCTTACTTGGGAGAGAACTGGACATTACCAGTGATAGTTGTTGCGAACTTGAGTTTGGTGGAGCAAGAGAAGTTGTTGAGAGTTCTTAGGGAGCACAAGACTGCATTAGGGTGGACCATTTCCGACATCAAAGGCATAATTCCATCCAAGTGCATGCACAAAATCCTCCCTGAAGATAATGCAAAGCCTAACAGGGATGCTCAGAGACGACTTAACCCACACATGAAGGAAGTAGTGAGAGCAGAGGTTCTTAAGCTCTTGGATGTTGGCATCATCTACCCCATCTCATATAGCAAATGGGTAAGTCCAGTTCATGTTGTGCCTAAGAAGAGTGGAATCACAGTGATGAAGAATAAAGAGAATGAGCTTGTTCCAACCAGGCTCACCACAGGTTGGAGAGTCTGCATTGATTACTGAAAGCACAACAATGAAACCAGGAAAGATCATTTTCCTCTTCCCTTTATTGATCAGATGTTAGAAAGGATAGCAGGTCATAGTTATTACTATTTTCTAGATGGTTGTAGTGGTTATAATCAGATTGCTATAGCACTAGATGACCAGGAGAAGACCACGTTCACATGCCCCTTTGGCACATTTGCATACAGAAGGATGCCATTCGATTTGTGCAATGCACCTACCATATTCCAGAGGTGCATGATGAGCATATTTTCAAACATGGTGGGGAGATTTATAGAGGTATGTATGGATGATTTCAGTGTTTTTGGTTCTAACTTTGATGATTGTCTTAACCATTTGCATCTTGTTCTAAAGAGATGTGAGGAATGAAACCTAGGGCTGAATTGGGAGAAGTGCCATTTCAAGGTACAACAAGATCTTGTTTTAGGTCATGTAATATCTAGCAGGGGCATTGAGGTGGACAAGGCAAAGATTGACATCATATCAAAATTACCTCCTCCTACATCTGTGAAGGGTGTGAGAAGTTTTCTAGGGCATGCAGGGTTTTACAGAAGATTCATAAAAGATTTCTCTAAAATGTCTAGACCTCTTTGTGCGTTATTGTCTAAAGATATTGAGTTTGTGTGGACAGAAGAGTGTATGAATACCTTTAACACATTGAAAAAGCTACTCACATCTGCACCCATTATGATGGCACCTGATTGGAACCTCCCATTCGAGCTCATGTGTGGAGCCAGTGATTATGCTTTGGGAGCTGTTCTAGGTCAGAGAGTTAACAAGGTACATCATGCTATTTATTATGCCTCTAGAACTTTGAATGATTCTCAGCTTAATTATTATACTACTGAAAAGAATTATTAGCTGTTATATTTGCTTTGGAGAAGTTTAGGTCATACTTGATTGGTTCTAAAGTTATTGTGTTTACTGATCATGCTGCTTTGAGATTTTTGTTTGATAAGAAAGATGCTAAGCCGAGGTTGATTAGATAGGTGCTCTTGCTGCAAGATTTTGATCTTGAGATTAAGGACAAGAACGGTAGTGAGAATGTGGTTGTAGATCACTTGTCTAGGTTACTTCATGATGAAGAAGGGAACAAGCTTCCCTTGAGTGAAAACTTTCCAGATGAGCAGTTATTTGCAATTGATTTACAACTTCCATGGTATGCATACATTGTTAATTATATAACTACTAAGGTTTTTCCTCTAGGTATATCGAGGTAAGAAAGGAAGTGATTAGTGTCTATGTCTAGGCATTACTATTGGGACGAGCCCTACTGTTCAAATTTTGTCCAGATCTAATTATCAGAAGGTGTGTTCTTGAGGAGGAGCATATGAGCATTCTCAAACATTGTCATCAGTTTGCATGTGGAGGACACTTTGGAGCGAAGAGAACAACACTTAAGGTATTACAATCTGGTTTCTATTGGCCTAATGTGTTTAAAGATGTTTTTTGGCTTTGCAGCTATTGTGATAGATGCCAACGAACAAGTACCATATCTTCTAGAAATCAGATGCCATTGCAAAACATTCAAGTGGTGGAGCCCTTTGATGTGTGGGTTATCGACTTCATGGGTCCATTTCCTAACTCATTTGGTTATTTTTATATTCTTGTGGGTGTGGATTATGTATCTAAATGGGTCGAGGTTGTCCCCTCAAAAACTAATGATCACAAAGTTGTTGTGAAGTTCTTGCAGGATAACATCTTTACTAGGTTTGGGACACCAAGGACAATAATTAGTGATGGAGGTAGCCACTTCAACAACCAGGCTTTTGCTTCCTTAATGAAGAAATATGGGATCACACATAAGGTTGGCACTCCATATCATCCTCAAACCAGTGGTCAAGTGGAGATAAGCAATAGAGAGATCAAAAGCATCCTAGAGAAGACAGTGAATACTAGAAGAAAGGATTGGTCTCTACGCTTGAATGATGCATTGTGGGCATATCGGACTGCGTACAAAAGCCCCATTGGCATGTCCCCATATCGTCTAGTCTTTGGCAAGGCATGTCACCTACCAGTGGAGTTGGAGCATAGAGCATAGATCATAGAGCATATTGGGCTATTAAGAAATTCAACTATGATTTGTAACAAGCAGGTGACAAGAGGAAGTTACTGCTGAATGAGCTTGAAGAATTGAGGTATGATGCATATGAGAATGCTAAGTTGTATAAGGAACGGACCAAGGCGTATCATGATAAGCGGCTACTTAGGAAGGAGTTTCATATGGGACAAAAGGTGTTGATCTACAATTCAAAATTGAGACTTTTCCTTGGTAAGCTCCAGTCTAGGTGGTACCGTCCATGTGCTGTTACAAAAGTGTTCCCTCATGCAGCTTTGGAGGTTCATAGCAAAGAGAAGAATCAGACATTCATGGTGAATGGGCACAGAGTAAAGCCCTATATATATTGAGATGAGCTTTGAGCCTAGAGAGGAGGATGTGACTCTTCAACCTGTTCAGTACATTGCATGAGAGTCCAACAGTTTGGCTGAAGATTTTAAACTTAGCACTACTTGGGAGGTAACCCAAAGGGAAGTTGGGAGGCAACCCATGTGAAGAGGATGATGACAGTTTTGGCACTCTACAACCACTGACAATCAGATTTGCTTTCTCTCACCTTGTCCTTATTTGTTGTTAACTTTGCCTTCGTTTGTTTTGTTTTGTTTTATTTTATTTTATTTTCTTTGTGTGTGTCGTCGCTTATTTCTCCTTCCTTAAATGCTTCATTGTTTATACTTGAACTTTCAAACATTGAGGACAATGTTAGATTTAAGTGTGTGTGTGTGTGTGTGTGTGTAGGGGGGGGGGAACACTTGTGTTTTCCATTGATTTTTGCATCAGTACCAAAAACAAAATAAATAATTTTTTATGCCTTTATTTTTGCCTTAGTTTGTGTCGGTTTTAGTAGTGTTCTTTGGGTAGTTTTTGTGTTTGTTTGTGTCTTAGGTTTCTTTCCAACACACTGATGAGATTTGGTTTTTAATTGCATGACTTTAAGATGATTTCTAAGCATGATTCAAGGTCTGAAATTATTCTTTGGTTAATACTCAATTATTCATTGTTATCATATGAAAAATCACATGCAATCACCCGAGTAATTGGCACCCATAACATGCTTAATTGAACGAAGCTAAATACAACCCTTTTGTGAGCTTTTGAGCCTTTATCCTTTGTTTGAGAGAGTTGTATTTGTTTAATCTATCACTTTCTTGGTAATTAAGTTGTTGCATGAGCTCATCTTTCGGGTTGCTACTTGAATTGCTTATCATCATTCGAACTAAATGCTAGAACTGGTACTAATTTCTTTTCGAGGCATTGAATTGATTTGCATGACCTACTTGAGATGATGAAGGCACCTAAATTACCACCATTGCCAAATTGACCTTTGACTCATGATACACTTTCCTCTAGGTAAACCCCTGTTAAGCCTTTGTTTAAGCCTTTTTGTTTCATAACCTTCATTTTCCTCACCTAGCCTAAACACTTTCATCCTTACCCTTTTTTCTTAAAGATTAGGGAAGCATAATTTGTAGAGACTTAATTGTGAATCAAGGGGTGTTTAAAGAGCAATTTTGGGGGAATGTTCAAAAGAAAGAAAAAAAAAAGAGAAAAAAAATCGGTCATTGAGTGTATGTACTTGCTCGGTACTTATATGATTTTTAAGCCTTGATAGTGATACAAGTTCTTATGTCTCTAACATCATTGCATGCTTCTACTATTTCTTTAAGAACTTTGTGTTATCCATATCCATTCTTTCTTTAACCCCTTACCCTTTGGCATCATTACAATCCTCATAAAGACCTTCTGATCTTGTTTGTTGTGTTTATATCAATATGTGGAGATTTGAATAAAGTATGAGCACATGGTGTCACTTGTTCTTGCATTCAAGTGGTAGCATTCCTTTCATGAGTCATATTCATAAGAAAAATTCTGAAAGTGCCTTTCTTTCTTTTTATATCATATGTGAGCAATTTGTTTCCATTTTACATCAATCCTCTCACATATAACTAGTATAGGAAGAGTGACTTAACTAGAAAATATGAGGTAAAATCCGAACGTATTCAATGACATTTTTGAGCTAATTCTTTGAACATGTATCTCTCTTTGTACTGTTGCTTTGATTGATTTAATTGTCAGCTTGTGTATGATTTCTATAAATGTGTATTAACTCTCGAATTATGTCAACCAATTCTTATACTTATGATGAATCTTAATATGTCATGATCCATTGAAAATCTCTCGAATTATGTGGACCAATTCTTATGCTTTTCTTAGAATGTTTACTATGTTTTCTTAATACTTAGTTTGTTTTCGTGTTTTGTAAGATTTTTGGAAGCAAAGTTACAAAAGGAGTTAATGAGTGCTGTTTTGGAAATCTAAAGAGGAAACTTTGAAACAGACTTCAGCAGATGTGTCAACTTCTCGAAATTAACTGCACATGCTCAGGAAGAACTAGCTGACGGTTCATGAATTGGAAGTTTTTAGAAGGAGTTATGGCCGTTTTAGTACAGTAAGTCTAGGCTGCGCGGGAATTCAGCATTCATTCTATTTCAAGTTTTCTAATCCTTATCAGGCTGGGACGACTGAAGCCCAGTTTTCTAGGGTTATGGGAGGAGCCGTTTTAATCAGAGAAAAGCAAAAAATTAAAAAGAACAAAAAAAAGAAACTCTTGCTCTCCCTCATTCAGTGAATTAACATGCACATAAATTCTTGGCAAGCCGAAGGGGCAAAGACACGCATACAAGAGAGAAGCAAAGAGTCTCCCCCTAATCTGATACTTTGAAACTGCTCTTTTTCTCCAAAAAAACTGTAGAAAACATCTGGGCTCTCACACAAGGACTCAGCCACACCATCACATTCGGCTCCATCCTTCAAGGTTCCAAGGTCTAAAAGGCTTAGGAAGCAAGGAGGAACATTAAGGAGTCATCCAATCACTCTGGCTGACCAACACATCATCAAAGAGCTATCTTCTTCCTCTTTTTATTTTTTGTTTTTTTATGTTCTTGCTGTCTATTTAAATTATGGGTAACTAAATACTATAGTTGGGGCTCGATTGAAGCCCTAATCATGTTTCTTTAAAGATTTCGATATGTCTTTGTTGCAAACTACTTTTGTGATGCTTAATTGATTAATTTCATATTATATTTTACACATTACATACGTTATGTTATGCTTGATCACCATATGCATGATGTGTATTGAGTTTGTTACATAGGTAAATTTAGATGACCAAATCTTGTGCCTATGAGAGTAACAAAAGGGCCTATGAGAGTAACAAAAGAACTAGTTATAAGTTCTTGAAATTAATCATCATGAATAACTAGAATAGATACCATGTTCTAGGAGTTGTGTGTTTGTCGATTTCCATTGTGTTATGCGTTCTTAAAGTGCAACTTAGTAGATACCATGCTAAATACTTTAAGAATGAAAAGAGTTAGCGTAGATACCCATGCCTAACTTGTTGCTTAGGGAAATCAATAATTTAAAGAGTAGATATCATGCCTTTAGGTTGACAAATATGAGCATCTAAAATCAATTTTGTAGCTTTGTGCATATCATTTGCTTAAGGAAGAAGATTAGCGGTGAACATCGAATCCCTAACTGGTTTTCTCACAATGTTTTAACCCCAATCCAATTCTAGTTTTAATCAAACGATGTTTTTTTTAATATTTTGTTTCAAAATTTTTAGTTTTCAAAAACATCTTAAAATCAATTTTAAACACATATTAATCCAGTCCTCATGGGAATGATCTCGTATTTGCTTTCTATACTATTTGTTTCAAAATCTTCTTAAAATCAAATTTAAACACATTAATCCAGTCCTCATAGGAATGATCTCGTATTTGCTTTCTATACTATTTGTCTGATCTTGTGCACTTGTGAGTTAAAACGTGCATATAGTTGCGTAATTTATGGGTTCCTCGAAATTCATACCTGTCACTGGAACAAGTGTGGATGTTGCGCCCACATCAGTGCCTCGGTTTCCCACGTGGCCTCCTCCACGTTATGATTCCTCCAAAATACTTTAACTTGAGGAATAATCTCTCAGGTCAACTTGTTGCTTCTCTAATACATGAGGATCATCGAATAGGTACTTTCAGAGCATGGATACGTGGAAAAGTTTGTGAGCATTGACAGTTCCGGGGGTAAAGCAAGTCTGTACGCCACTGGCCCTATCCTCTCAACAAGCTCATAAGGCCTAATGTAGTGAGGACTCAGTTTTCCTCGTCTACCAAAACGTACAACACCTTTCCCAGTGGGATAATTTCAAAAAAACCCCATCTCCTACCTCAAACTCAAGACCTCTTATCCGTCGGTCCGCATAGCTTTTCTGGCGGTCCTAAGCTGCCTTTAACTTTTCCCTGATGATTCTGATCTTTTCCTCTGTCATATCCACAATCTTTTCCTCTCACCTACCTCAGTCCAGCATATCGGTGTCATGCACTGTCTCCCATATAGTGCCTCAACAGGAGACATCCCAATACTAGACTGATAGTTATTGTTGTATGCAAACTCCATCAAGGACAGGTGTGAATCCCAGTTTCCTTGAAACTACAGTACATAAGCTCTCATCATATCCTCCAAAATCTTAATTGTCCTCTCAGACTGACCGTCAGTCTGAGGATGAAAAGCTGTATTGTAATGCAATGTAGTGCCAAAGGCTTTCTACAAACTCCGCCAAATCTTCGAAGTAAACCTAGGATCCCTGTCTGAAAGAATCGACTCTGGAGTCCCATGTAACCGTATGATCTCATCCACAAACAATTTGACGTACTGGCCCATCCGGTAATTTTTCCGTACATGCAAGAAATATGCTGACTTCGTGAGTCTATCAACAATTACCCAGATTCCATCATGACCTTTTTGAGTCCTAGGAGGTTTATACACAAAATCCATCGTAATGTGATCCCACATGCATTCCGGAATAGGTAATTGTTGTAGAGCCCCGAATGGTTTTTGCCTCTCTGCTTTTACTTGCTGACACGTCCGACATCTACCCATAAACTCTGCTATTTCCCTTTTCATCCCAGTCCACAAATAGTGTTCCTATAGAGTACGATACATCTTGGTACCACCTGGATGCATAGCATAAGCAGAACTATGAGCTTCCTCAAGAATTTCTCTTTTCAACTCTGGATCATTAGGTAAGCACAACTAGCCATCCTTAACCAAGGCCCCATCATCCCTGATCACATACTCCTTCCTGTTCCCAGCCTTCAACTCCATCATAATAACACACAAAGTAGGATCCTGGAGCTGAGCTTCAATAATCCGGTCAATCAAGATAGGCCTCACATGGAAGCTAGCCAACGAAGCCACCTGGCTATCCATGTCAAGTATAATTCCCGCTCTTTGGATTCCACCATCAACGGTAGGTAAACAGTATGCAAATGGGCAAAGAACCCATGGACTTCCTGTTCAAGGCATCCGCCACTAAATTGGCTTTTCCTGGGTGATACTCTATGGTACAATCATAATCCTTTATCAGCTCAAGTCACCTTCTCTGTCTCAAATTTAGATCCTTCTGGGTGAAGAAGTATTTCAAACTCTGATGGTCCGTAAAGATCCAAAACGTTTCTCCATACAAGTAGTGTCTCCAAATTTTCAGTGCATGCAGCACGGCAGCTAACTCCAAATCATGTGTGGGATAATTCAACTCATGGGGTTTAAGTTGCCTGGAAGCATAAGCTATCACCTTCCCATGCTGCATCAGTACGCAGCCTATACCCCGCAATGATGTATCATTGTATACCTCAAATCCTCCGTTATCATCTGGAAGGGTTAACATTGGGGCAGAAGTCAACATCATTTTTAACTCTTGAAAGCTCTGTTCACACCTATCATCCCAGTCAAACTTTACTCCTTTCCTAGTCAACCGAGTTAACAGGGCAGCTATCGTAGAGAATCCTTCTACGAATCGCCAATAATATCCCTCAAAACCCTACAAACTTCGAACTCTGACATTGTCCTCGATTGCTCCCAGTTTGCCACTGCCTCAACTTTTTGGGAATCCACACTAATACCCTCAGCAGAAATCACATGACCTAAGAATCCCACACTGGTCAACAAAAACTAACATTTACTGAACTTGGCAAACAATTGCCTTTTCCTCAGCATATTCAGCACCAACCTCAAGTGTTTCTCATGTGCCTTAGCACTCTTCGAATATACCAAGATATGATCAATGAACACAATCATAAACCGATCCTAATACTTTCGGAACACCCTGTTCATCAAATCCATAAATGCTACTGGGGCATTAATTAACCTAAAGGACATCACTAGGAACTCATAATGCCAATAGTGTGTCCTTAACGCCGTTTTGGGAACATCCTCTTCTCTGATCCTTAACTGATGGTACCCGGATTGAAGGTAAATTTTAGAGAAATACCTTGCCCCTTTTAATTGATCGAACAAATCGTCAATTCGTGGCAAATGATACTTATTCCGCACCGTGACACTGTTTAACTGTTGGTAGTCGATACGGAGCCTCAAACCACCATCTTTTTTCCTTACAAACAACACCGGTGCACCCCAAGGTGATACACTTGGTCGAATAAAAGTCCTGCAATTGAGCCTTCAATTCCCTCAATTCTGCCGGTGCTATTATGTACGGTGCCTGAGATATAGGTTGGGTACCCGGAAGAAGCTCTATGGTGAACTCAATCTCCCGATGAGGTGACAACCCCGGAAGATCCTCTGGAAATACATAGAAAAACTCATTCACCATAGAAATATCTTCTACTCTCACCGGAGTATCCCGAAAATCAAACACGTGAGCTAAATAGCGCTCATAACGTTTCGTCAATAATTTCTCAGCAGTTAAAGCGGATTCACTCCTGAGGGAAGTACCAAACGATCACCCCAAAACTTAAGTTTCGGCAAGCCTAGACTCTGAAAAACCACTCTCTTGTCGAAAAAATCTATGAAAACATGGTGCAAAGTTAACCAATCCTTCCCCAGAATCACATCAAAATCATAAATGTCCAAGGGGATTAAATCTGCCTCTAACTCATGACCTCCCACTACTACCGGACAACTACGTATCAAGAGATTCGCCACTAACATATCTCCGGTAGGAGTGCTAGTACCCATGTCCCAACTAATCGGGGACAACTCTCTATCAATAAAAAGTGTAAAACTCCAGGGAATAAAAGAATGTGTAGCCCTGGGATCTATCAGAATACGAGCATCATGATTAAAAATAGATAGCGTACCAGTAACCACCTCTGGTGCTGCTCGAGCCTCCTGCTGAGTCATAGAAAAAACTCGGGCCTGTGTACCCAAAGACCGACCACGACCCCCATGTCTCCCTCTAGCCAGCTGGCCCCACTGGCTATGTTGGCCCCACTAGTTAGGGTATGGCTCCCTGATACAGTACCATATGTATGCGCTGCTCTCTGACCCGGTTCAGCGGCATCTCGGCCCAAGGAACTACTGCCCGGACGACGATGTGGACAGTCCCTCTTGAAATGACCAGTCTCCCCACAAAAGTAGCAACCGGTGTCACCCACCTATGCAGGTCTGCCACTTTGTCTCCCGGTCGACTGCACTGATACCCCGCTAAACTGAGCGGATGATTACTGTCCCTGACCAGCATCGCAACTGCCTGATCCAGATCTTGCACCCTAAGAAGATCTATAACTAAAACTGCCTCTCTTGGATGGTCCTTGACTAGAGGCTCCGAAATTCCAGCGATCCTGGCGTCGACAAGAACCACTGAACTGCTGCTGAACTGGCAACCTCAACTCTACCCTAGCTGCAACATCTGACAAAGCTCTCAACGAAGTATGAACCACAACATTTACTACTTCCCGAACCTCACTATGAACCACAACATTTACTACTTCCTGAACCTCACTCCTCAGTACATATTCAAATTTGCGACACCTATCCCTCTCTGTTTCCATCAGAACCGATACAAAGCGTGCCAACTAAAGAAATTTCTGCTCATATTGGGTCACCGTCATCTGCCCCTATTGTAGCCCAAAGAACTCAGCCTCTCTAGCATCACGGTATGAGCGAGGGTAAAACTGCTCAAGGAAGCGCTCCCGGAAAGTTTCCCAGGTAATTGCATGGACATCCCAGCCAGACAGCTCAAAAGCATGCCACCAATGGTACGCATGACCACCTAGAAGGAATGTGGCTAACCGCACCCTGTCCTTTGGAGGGTACCTCATAACTAGAAACACTCGTTCCAAACGAGTAATCTACAAATCCTCATCATCCTAACTCGCCCGTAAATACTGTCTCCCCCAACCTCTGAGCTCGCTCAATGTCAGACACCTCAGTAGTAGCTCTACCCTGAAGCACTGTAGTCAAAGACTGACCCAATTGATCTAGAGTTTGCCTCAAATCAGGCTATACTACGGGTTCATGTGTGTCCTCACTGTTCCCAGACCATTGACGGGGCTCACGTCTCGGAGGCATTACGCTGAAAAGAACCATAAATTTTCAATACCAAAATCAGTTGTACACTAAGTGTACGGTTTACAGGAATTTAAACCTAGTGCTCTTATACCAAGTTGACAGGACCCTTCCCGAATTTCCCCTCGAAACCCGGGAAGAACCGTTCTCCCGTCTAACAACCTAAAGAAATTCCCAAAATACCCTTAGGTTCTTACAATTAATTATGAGAATTCTGCCAAATTTTTGGCAGAATCTCCCCTTAAGGACTAGTTACCCGTCCTCCACCTATTAGACAAAGGATCAGATAGCACTCCAAATTCCAACAAACATCAACCATCCAACGACGAAATCGAAATTTTACAATCAGTCCAAAAGTGTTATCAGAGCACCTAGGTAGGATAAATAATTACAGAATTAATTATCCTACTTGAAAGTCTAGGTAATTGCACAGCTGAAATTCTAATGCCTCTACCTCTGGATTATGCCCCCGTTAACCCAACAGCCTGGAGGGGATTTAAAACACGAAAGTTGTGAGTGGACAAAAATAATCATTTGGAAATCATTTTCCGAGGAAATCTTACCTTTTTCCCCACCACGAATAAAACCATGCATGCATAACATAAAATCCCTTTGTATATAAATTAATATATATAGATAATCCGAAAACCATCGGAATTTTCATCTTTTGTTAAAACACTTGGTTGGATCCATGAAAATCCGTAATAATGAAAAACATACCGTGGTCCGCAATTCTATTTTGAAAACCCGGCTCAAAGGAGTTTAAATTATGGAAACCGACATGGACACAAATATATCAAAACATATCCCACTGCTTCCGAATCAAATCCCGAGCCGTAGCTCAAAACCTTCCACACACCCGATAGACCTCAAGTTGTGTAGAACCCTATACTATGCATAGACACCCTCAACGACCCGGTGGAGAAAATACCCCTTGACACCAGCGCCGGAGAACCCTCAACGATCTGACGGAGAAAAATCCCTCGACGCCAGTCGGAGAAAACCTTGATCCTCAGGGATAGTAAATCAGTGAAAACCAACATCCATGTTTTGAAATCCTTTTTTCTTGGCATAAGCGAAATTCATTGAAAAATCGGGTTTATGGCCAAATCCACTAAAATCACAAATACGGGCCACATAAAAACAAAGTCCAAAAATCCAGGCCACATCCCAAAACATCAGTTTCACAGAAATATTTAAAACCCGTGTCCAGTAATAATTTTATAGCACAATTTCTAAGTTCCAGAAATTTACCAAACAATACCTAACAATACGTAATAAGCAATTATATCAAAATACCTTTATGCATGCATTATACTTTACAAAACCAAAGTCCACTCACCACACGTCCAAGCAAGCTCAATCTCGAGTCATACACTCCTCCGAAGTTCACAGAGCAGTATCGCCTGTCAATATTAACAATCAGGATTACCGACTAATATTAAAAACCCTATATTCAAACTCCCTAAACCCCAGGAGGTCCGCTCGAGTCACACTAAAAACGCAGCAACTTCGGACGCCCAAAACTACCCCTAAACGACGTCCAATCAACCTGAAACCTGCGCTAACAGATCCGGAAAGTCGAAACCTTATTGACATGGGTCAACGTGACCCAAGAACTGGTCCCACGAGCCGCCATGCAATGGTAAAAGGCTGGTCCATGCCCTACGCGCCGCCACGCATCAGGCACGCGACTGCTACAGTGGCCCACGTGCTGCTACAATGCCCACGCGCCTAACTCGGCCTGACTCGGCGCTGACTCGGTGCTGACTCGACGCTGTCTCGGAGTTGACTAAGTGCTGACTAGGACACAAGGTGGTAACCATGTGGCTGCCAGATGGCCTCCACGTGACTACCAAGTGGCATCCACGTGGCTGCCAAGTGGCATCCACATGGCTGCCATGTGGCCTCCACGTGGCTCCACATGGCTGCCATGCGGCATGCCACGTCAGCCCCATCTGATCGACCCATTCGTCGGAGTCTCGCTGGAGAAGACAACCACGCCGCCGTCCGCCATCGTCGAAAACCCCATTTCCGGCCGACCTTGAAGTTTTCCTAACTTTCTCAAAACTCAACCGTTTTTCACAAATTTTTAGTCTAAATCTATCTACTCGATCCCAAGAACTCATAAATGACCTCTAAACACGAAACCCATACCTGTGTTGGCCAAAAAATCTATTGAAAGTTTTCGGTTTTCCTTTCCTCGGTTCGGTGTCTCCCGCGGCTGCCTCCAACAATGGTTAGTACGTCTGTGATCACGGGAATGAGGGGAATTCGATTAGTTGAACATAAATGGATGATCTTGCCTTGAATCGAAGTCCTAATTCGTGGGTTTATAGGTTTTGGTCTCACGGGTTCGGGGTGAGTCCGGAGAGAGATGGGTGAAAATGATGAAGATCTGATCTAATTGGGGTTAAAATATCTACCCAGGCCAAATTACCAAAATGCCCCTGAATATTCTAGACCCACAACTCTCTCACACGAACTCCGTTTTCCACGTGTCTCCTATCTACTTACTCGTGAGTTTGAGACCTACGCAACGGCACCCGAAACACAGCCAAAAGTGTCTCGAAACAAAACTTGACTTTCACGCCCCTTAGCAACCAAGGGTAATTTCGTCTTTTTGCAAAATAATTTATAAAAATCCAATAATTAAATTTCCGGGTTGTTACATCATTGGAATCATATATGTGGGAAGCAATTTTTGTTGTGGAAAATCCTTGTTGAAGAAAGTCAATTTATAGGCAAATGCATTGAGACATTGCAATAAATGTTGATGGTTGGAAGTTAGATATGGTCGAAGATGTTAAAGTTGGACAAGAGCTTTAACCCAATTGAAATATTTTATAGATATTAAAAATGGCAGCAGTGCAACATAAAAAGATACAAAGCAATTTTAGATAAAGCCACTTTGTCGAAGCCTATGGCAAGCTTGCCAGTGACAGACTCATCCCGATCCTGAGCGGCCTTCTTCTCTGCCTTGTGAAGCACAGACAGGGTTACTCGCAGCTCCCTTCTCTTCGCCCTAAAGTTTTTCATTACCATGTGTTCATCTTTGCCTCGACGAGGCAAATCACGTTTGCACTTCCTACAAGCTTCTCGAGCAATCTCTAGCCGAACCTTCAGCATCTGGTTCTTAATCCGCTCACGTTCAACCTCTTCCAAAAGGATCTCGTATGTAGGAGATATGAACTCATCAAAATAAGAAAAACTGGAAGAAGAGAAGTTGCTGGATACAGGGGGAGAAGAAGACATCGTGCTAGGAAATGAGTAATGGAGAGGCGTGCACAACTGATAGGAGCATATTTATGCGACGTTTTATCTTGTTTTCTTATGCTTTTCTTAGCATGTTTCGTATGTTTTCTTAATACTTAGCTTGTTTTCGTGTTTTGTAGGATTTTTGGAAGCAAAGTTACAAAAGGAGTTAATGAGTGCTGTTTTGGAAATCTAAGGAGGAAACTTTGAAACAGACTTCGGCAGATGTGTCAACCTCTCGAAATTAACTGGACCTGCTTGAGAAGAACTAGCTGATGGACCATATATCGTTGGAAAGATACGGAAGTCTAGTTTCTAGAGAATTTTACGGTTTGTGAATTGGATTTTTCTAGAATGAGTTATGGCCGTTTTAGTACAGTAAGGTCAAGCTGAGCTGGAATTCAGCATTCCTTCTATTTCAAGTTTTCTAATCCTTATCGGGCTTGGACGACTAGAGGCCTAGTTTATTAAGGTTATGGGAGGAAACGTTTTTATCAGAAAAACGAAGATAAAAAAATAATAAAGTGAGTGGAGCAGCCACAACGTGAGGATAGATTGAGCAGCGAATGCAAACAGTAACGTCTCTCTCCCTCATTAAGGAAATTAACACCCTCATCTATTCTAGGCAGCAAAGGGGCAGACACATACAAGGGACAAGGGGAAAACGTGAGGGAGGACAAAAGGGCAACCAGCAAAGAATCATTCTCCCACACAAAAAGTGAAAAACGTCTATCTCTATCTCATACTTGGAACCAGCTCTTTTTCTCCCTAGAAAACTGCAGAAACGTTGGAAGCTTACACGCAAGGACTCAGCCACACCATCTCCTTCTGCTCCATCCTTCAAGGTTTCAAGGTCTAAAAGGCTTAGGAAGCAAGCAGGAACGTCAAGGCGTCATCCAATCATTCTGGCTGACCAACACATCGTCAAAGAGCTATCTTCTTCCTCTTTTTATTTTCTTTTTTTTTATGTTCTTGCTGTCTATTTAAATTATGGGTAACTAAGCACTTTACTTAGGGCTTGATTGAAGCCCTCATCATGTTTCTTTAAGGATTTCGATATGCCTTTGCTGCAAACTACTTTTGTGATGCTTAATTGATTAATTTCAGATTATATTTTACTCTTTACATACGTTATGTTATGCTTGATCACCATATGCATGTTGTGTATTGAGTTTGTTACATAAGTAAATTTAGATGACCGAATCTTGTGCCTATGAGAGTAACAAAAGAACTAGTTATAAGTTCTTGAAATTAATCATCATGAATAACTAGAATAGATACCATGTTCTAGGAGTTGTGTGTTTGTCGATTTCCGTTGTGTTATGCGTTCTTAAAGTGCAACTTAGCAGATACCATGCTAAATACTTTAAGATGAAAAGAGTTAGCGTGGATACCCATGCCTAACTTGTTGCTTAGGGAAATCAATAATTTAAAGAGTAGATATCATGTCTTTAGGTTGACAAACATGAGCATCTAAAATCTGTTTTGTAGCATTTTACATGTCGTTTGCTTAAGGAAGAAGATTAGCGGTGAACATCGAATCCCTAACTTGTTTTCTCATTGTTTTAACCTCAATCTAATTCTATTTTTAATCAAATGCTGTTTTTTTTAATATTTTGTTTCTAAATTTTCAGTTTTCAAAAACATCTTAAAATCAATTTTAAACACATATTAATCCAGTCCTCGTGGGAATGATCTCGTATTTGCTTTCTATACTATTTGTCTTATCTTGTGCACTTGCGAGTTAAAACATGCATATAGTTGCGTAATTTTTATGTTGCTATTTGTACAACAACAACAAAGCAGACTTTGATTCGTACTTATAGCTGCGGAACGTGGTTGGGAGTTAATCTCAAATTACGTGAGCAGTAATGGGAAATAAAGGAGATAATTACTACCGTTGCAATTCCAAAGCACGTAGGAATCTCAAAGGAATCGAAAGAGGTAATTGCTCATAAGACATGATTACTGCCTGTTGTCAAAAGAAAAAATGGCTTGCAAAGGCCCAAAAGTTACCAAAGGGTCGAGATTGAAAAGATTACTAGTCCAACAATTTGTCAAGCATGGCTTGGAGGCCCACTCTCAAGACTCTAACATCATGCGAAATTATAGAATCCTGATGAAGAGCTTCACGAACTCGCTGCTCACTTTCTTGGAATTTTTGTTGAGCTGCGTCTTTCCTAGCTTTGGCAAATTCGTATTTTCGCATGACTTTTACTTGATAAGCCTCCACCTTAGTAACTTGAGTTTTGAGCACTTCCAACCTGTTAAGAACTTCACGCATGACAGCTCCATAGCGAAGACATTCATCATTTTCAACGGAACAGTTCTGACGAAGATCTTCCAATTCAACTCTAGTTGGGACATCCACCGGGTGAGGAGATTTCTGCAAGCCACGAGAACTGTAGTGCTCCCGGTAACAATTTAACTTCGCGACTACAGGGAGAGAGGATGCTAAGACTATAGTAGAAGAATTGGAGATGATCTTTACTGCTCGAGCCAATTCTCCTAAATCTTGAGAATCACCCCTAGCCACGAAGGACATGATGACATCCCTGGTAGCAGATAGTTCAGAAGAAGAGGAACTCGAGGGTGGTACATCAGCTTTGGCAGACGAGGCAAAAGATTTTATCTATGCTTCTAACAGTTCAAGCTCAGAAGGAGGACATATCTGCAAAGTGAACCAACTAGATCAAAAGGGGGAGAATATCAAGTATCATTAGGTCAGAGCCACTGTCAAAAGGAACTTACCAATTTAGCCCCCAATCTTTGGTCACCTGAGGGTTCTGAAGGTTGAACTTCAGAGACAGATGGGGTTGGAGTGATCTGATGGGGTCTGCTGCATACAGACAGAACAGGTCGGGGTGACCTAGCCAACAATATGGCTTTCCTCTTTGAAATCTTTCGTGAAGAATGAGAAGTTGGAATTGATGAAAACACTTGAGAAGTCCTCACATTGGCAACGCTTAAATCATCCAGACTTTCTAGTCTATTGAGAACAATAGGATCATGTGGAGCATCCTCAATTTGAAGTAGAAAGTCATCAGTCCTCACATCCAACAATTATGCCTTATCAGATCCAACTGAACAACAAGCAAGGTTAGAGGATGTAATAAAAGAAATAAAATGACCCCAGGAGAAAGCATACCTATGGACGGAGCAACATTGCTCTTAGAGGTCTGGTGGGCAAGGACAACTGAGGCGGTTAGATCAAAGCTGACTAGCCTTTCTAGTAGAAAGAAGTGATGATTCCACATTATCTTAATGGGAGCGTTAAAAGTTGCTTCGAAGTAGGAAGCCCACCACACATCAATAGAGAATGTGCACCCATATGAAACCTCCATGGCATTTGGAAATTGCACAGGCATAGTAGGCAAGACATCCCGAATGGCAACTGCTGCCACAGCTCCAAAATCCTCAAGTCGGAAGGAAGTGCCAGTATTAATACCTTTTACAAAAGGCACGGGGATAGCCTGACAAAACCCAAATTGGCGAGCATAGTAGTTGGGTTGATAAACCTCAAAGCCAGGAATCGACCTACGAGTTTTCCCACCTCTCTTCAAAAGATCACGAGTTAGGATACAACTCATGAAATCTGTAGCAAATATCCTCCTGCGTGCGGGGTGAGCAGGCAAATGCAAGAAACCTCCCTCTCGTAACCAAGGATACCTCCTGGTCACACTAGCTTCCCAATGGTCATGAGGACGAGAGGTTAGCGTACAAAAGAAGGTCAAGTAATCTTTGGTAGAGAGAGGTACGGGAGCCATTAACAATTGAGCCGGAATGACGTTGTCTATACACTCAATGGCGCGACCTTGAAACTGGGGAAATGACCAATTGAACCATACTTGAACCATCCAGAGTGTGCCATTCAAGAGGAAAGGTCTTACAGGTTGACAAGTGATAGAGCGCAAGAGACTAGACAATTGAGCCAAGACTACTAGTCTCATAGCTATGTTAGAGCAAGCAGCCAAAGCCTCAACCATGGGAATCCATTCCGCTGTCGAACTTCTCATGGTGTTGGGGAATACAAACCAATCAAACCAGAATCGGTAAAATTGGATCTTTTCAAAGGTGGATCCTAGATATAGATCCTCAAAACCCAAATCCCCAAAATCACCTTCATCCCTAAATTTCCCATCACTGTTAAAAGGGCATAAGGTTGTCAAAAGTTGAGGAAGGGAGAACAAGGTGGGAACTTGTGGAGGTAATCTAACAATTCAGGGATCGGAGTCTATACCCGGGCAATATTGAAAGGAAATGGTGAAATCGGTAATATTCCCAGAAGAAGACGATCCGAATAAGATAGACATATCTAAGAGAGTCGGAGTCATTGGCCCAACGCAGAAGTCGAAAGTATTTGTGCTACTATTCCAAAAGCACATCGCCGAACTAAGGATATTAAAATGAGAAGAAATGGAGATGGTGGAAAGACTTACCAAATGGTGAATTCCATTACTCTAGAGTTTGCCAGGGTACAATTGTTGCATCCGATGGACCCATGGAACCCAGAGATTGACAAAACTCAGCTGATTCATTGAGGGAAAAAAGTGCCCCTAATCCGAATGAAGCTTCTCCAATGGGAACGGCCGCCACTGGCAGATTGGAAGAGCTGGAAACTTCTTAAGATGGGCACTGAAAGACGCCACGTTGGTCGAAATAGGGCCTTTCCTACAAAGACCCAAAGCAAAATGGCGCTCTGAATCAATCATAAAATAAGGGTCGCGGATGTCATTGCCATCGTTCTCAAGAGACGACATAACGTTTTGAGTAACAGCTGCATGTTCTTCAAAACCCATACCTCATACACATGGAGTAGTAACAGTTGGTTCTGGAACAAGGAGACAGGAAGGATCCTCCCAGTTTCTTCGTCGTGGGGCAAGTTTAGGATCCATATTTTTCTAAATGGAACAGTGTGGAAACAAAAAAATGAAGCAAGATTTACAGTTGCAGTGGTAAGAAGCAAGAAGAACTATAGCTTAACCGCCAAAAATACAAGAAGTGGAACCGACGAAGTCGCTGAGGTAGGGTCGCGTTGAATTTAAATTGTTCTAAAAAAATTAAAACGTTTCAACTACAGAGGGCAATGTTTACAACCGAAAAAATCCTACTTCAGGCCAAAGCAAATGGCCAGCCAAATTAAATTTCTAATTCAAAAGGCCCAGCCCAATAGCTCCCACTTTGAGCGTGCAGACGTAGAAACTTGGAGAAGGAGAAGTCGGTTTTGACGCACACAAAGGATAAGAAGGCAAATGGGATGTTTGCGACAAGGCAACTGCAGCATAGGACCCGCAGAAGTCTACATGGAATACCATATCAACCCCTCACCGCCTATAAAAGGAGAAGAAACCTTCTTCTCAAGGGACAACCAATTAAACAAACAAATTTATCAAACTCAATCAATTTCAAAACAACTGAAAATCCTCAAAAGTTTCATTGTTCAAAGGCTCGCCTCTTTAGGCACAACCTGTTTCTTCGATCCAGGATCCAGATTCAGTTATCTCCTCAACGCCTCTCTCAGTTCTTGAACCAAGAACACAAAGATTTCCTTCATCCCGACTACTTCCCAAGTTAGTCTTGAAGATCACCAAACATTCACCTCATCCTGACTGACACTCAAATCAGTCTTTGAGGTGTCCAGACACTCAACCCTCGACGTCTTAACGTCTCTCGAATGCTCTGCCAACCTATCGCATGATTCCGACTTATGTTCATTCAATTGATGATTTCTAGAAGATCGTGCCTCCCTAAGGCTTGATTGCGAAGGAAATAACTTACTTACAGCACTTGTAATTTACTTTCTGCATTCAATACTAATGCAATTACTCTTTCAGTATTTGTATTTCACTTTCGTTTTCAATATAACGGATTTTCTTAAGGAGAGTTAAGTATTCGGAATATACCAACCAGTGTGTTTTATGGCTGCCTCTAAGTCATAAAACCATTTATGTGTTTTGGCCCAATACTATCATCCCGACTTAAGGAAACCCGCGTATCTAACTACTAACTGACTAAATAACAAGCTGCTAACAAGAACTTCTTAGAAATTACATGAACTTGGATTAGACTGGAATTTTTTTTATTAAAGTCCTTGGATACATTAAGAAGAAGGCATAGAAAAGAACGACGCAAGCTATTTGCCCGCTTGCCTCACAATCACTTTATTAAAAGAAAGGTTTTTGGGCCGCAAATAGAACCCATCTCTCAACTGTCTAGTAGCAGTCTCTACTAGTGGCACGCCTACTTTGAAGGCAACTAAGGCCTACTTGCTTCCTGGTCAGCTCATCTAGAGCAAGACCGTGGCTCAAAGGCCCCTTAGCCTACATCTTTTGACCCAACTCATCCACACAGTCCAAACAACTCATCATTAAGAGAAACCCACACGAGCCAGCTCCTTCAGAACGCCAGATTTCGACGGAGATCCACCGAAGGTTACCCCGGGCTTGCTGTCGCAAACTTTGTAGGCAGAACAATAGTAAAATTGTATTTAGATAAACTCGAATCATCAACTCCTGCCCTCGACAAGAACTTATAATGTGAAAAAGAAGGAAAATAAGGAACCTATTGCTATCCAGGTTTTAAGTGGATGATGCTATAAGTGAGGAGATACAGTGAAAGTGCTTTCAGGGGGTAATTATTGACTTAGGCTAAGTACGTTTAACCAGTTTCAACATAACTTTAATATTCCATTTCAACTATTGGAAGAATTTAACAAATATTGAATAAATAACTTAACCTAAATTCTTATTATATATAAGGTCCTTATTATAACTTTTCTCAATTTTGTGACTGCAAATTAAGGAAAGGCTCTCATGATTCATGAGTACATGCGTCATATGTTATTACATGAGGGTAGAAACTTGAAAGAGATTGATCACACCCATGGATATGTCCAAATGATCTTGAAAGCTATTTCCACTAAGTTTTTTGGGTACATGTTATATCTCTGATGTGACACTTTAGAAAGCTACTTCCACCACCAAGTTAAAGTACATAGATTTTTTCTGATATAGTCGTACTAATTTTGAATTTCTTAACTTTAATAGATCAAAATTCAATCAAATCAAATTTAGAGGAGTTACCTATATTAGACCTCCAAGTTGTACAAGTAATCCCTAGAGGTAGCTAGTGACAGTTTGTTCATATGTGTGTGGAAGGTTTCAATTTATTTTGACCATTCCCATGCATGATGGTCCATGGCTCCAAAGTGTCAGAGAAATCTCACCGACAGACACATCGAGCAAGTGATTGCGATCTTTCTTACAAGAGACCTGTTCAACTTGGCTTGCCATTGCTCATATGTAGTGGTGGACCTGGCGGTGGTGCGGTGGTAGTGGTGATGGAAACTTGCTATAACATCTGAATCATATATATATATATATATATATATATATATATATATATATATATATATATATATATATATATATATAAATACATTTATATATATATATATATGATAATACTTGTATTATATTTTATGGGTACCTGTTTGTACTAGATTTTCGACTTATCGAATAATTTTTGTAAATATATCATAACTGGAACAATTAAAAAACCATTTTGAAACCAGCTCTGCAAAAAATCAACAATATTAAAGGTCGTTTAATCATTCATATATATCAAACAAATCAACAGTGTTTGTTACAATGACTATCCTCATGGTGAATTTTCTATTTACTTTACATATATGAATGGTTAAATGATCTCCAATTTAGTTGAAATTTTATTTACATGATTTTAATAATTTGGGAGTCAGCTGTTCCGATTATAATATATGTATACAGATTATTCGATAAATTGAAATAGAAAGATTAATAGTTCGAAGAGGTACCCCCACTAATAAAATGAAGTATTATCTTAATATATATATATATATATATATAATGTATATGAATATGGGTTCTTGGCCAAAAGTGAAGGAAGAGTACGTGCATTGCACAAAATATTGAACAAGAATATTTTCAGTGATTCATTCCAAACAAAAACAGACACCAATATCTCAAAAGGCAAACATACTAGAGTGAGCCGGGGAAGGTTTTTATTTTTTAATTTTTTTTTTAATTTTTAATTTTAATTTTTTAAAGTCAAATTAATACAAAGTTTAACATTTATTGATATTTGGTTATGACCTAGCTAGCCCCGCTATGTCCATCCACATGGACTTCCCCACTCGCATTACCTAGTAGGCATGATTTTGGTCCAAATAAAAATTTTCTATCACTTAAGCTTGCATTTTTAGTTGCGATATTTTTGAACTTTTTTCATTTCTTCGTATTTTCATCTTATAGTGTTGCTTAATGATCAAACTATTTACTTTCTATATCAATTTTTTAAAATATTTCTCTATAAAAAGTTAACTAATTATGAATCCGTTTAGTTATCTAAATGCTATTCAAGAAATGGACAAATTATGTACGTTCATGTTTATGTTAAATGATGTCTTAGTTGATTTATATTTTTTTAATTTTTATTGATTATCTTTTAAGAGTTAATCGTTGAAGAGTAATCTAATTAGAAAAGAAATTGTTCCGGATCATTAATTAATATATTGTAAAGTTGTATGTAAAATGAAAGACTGAGAGCATGTCGGCCATATGTATAAAGTGGAATACAGCTAATTCATGAATCATGGACCTTATTTACATACATTGATCAAGAAAATTCAATATCTTAATTCTAACTTATCTTCATATCTATCATCTCGACCTCTAGACTACCGGAAGAACTTATTTCAACCTCATATATTGGGTCCATCAGGTTGATGTGACACTAGATAAACTTGCAAGCTCACTCCATGCTTTGTTTGTGTATATATATATATGTACATCCAAACCTACTCATTTGTGTACCAAAATTTAAAGAGAAAAACAAAATGTGAACAGTCTGAAGAGTTGCTAATAATTAAGTTGAAAAGATAGAGAGGTATACGATGGACGGACATGCATGAGATAACAAGTATGATTAATGGAGTCAACTTGATTGGTAGTGAAATTAATGTTGATCAATGCATAATGAATGAACCTTTGAGTGGATACAAACCGAATTTCCCACAATCGAAACCTAATATCATAGATATTATAAACAAATATCTAGTATGCATTCGGAGAATATTGAGGGGATACAAACCAAATTTCCCACAATCGAAACCTAACCTCGTAGATATTATAACTACACAACACATAGTTGCGCAATCCCAAACTGTCCGAATAAATGGGCAATTCAAGAGTCAGTCAATCAACCCGATTCACTGACTCTCAAACGGGTCTAAGGTTTTTCATTGAATTTCATTATACGAAGTTAATCAACTCGATTAACTTCGCATAAACGGTTATGAAATATGAACATATTTCACTCCGTCAGAACTAAATAAAGTGCTTTACAAAAAATATCACAACAAATTCACAAATACAAACATATATTAATTATGCATAAAACAGAGTTTACAATTTTATAATTTCCGTACATATTTTTTATTTCCCTATTTTCCTAACATATTTTCAATTTCAATAATTTCATCAGATATTTTTTATTTTCCTAGTTTCCTAAAATATTTTCTAATTTCCTAAGATATTTTCTATTTCCCTATTTTCCTAACATATTTTCTAATTTCCAAACATAGTTTCTAATTTCAATAATTTCATTACATATTTTTAATTTTCCTATTTTCCAACAAAATTTTCTAATTTCCTAAATTATTTTCTATTTTCCTAATTTCATAACATATTTTCTATTTTCATATTTTCCTAACAAATTTTATAATTTCTAATTTCCACAAATTCTAAACAATTTCTACACATTTTCCACAATAAATACAAAATTTCCTAACATAATTATATCCAAAATTCTTAACAAAATTAAATTGAGAGGTAAACACACATACCTTTTTATAAGTATTCCTTCAAATCAACCATAAAATTCCTACAACACAAAACATAATTAGTTTCTAATCAAAAATCAAAATTTCAAAACTAAAAAAATTAAATTTCTCAAACCTTAAAAATTGATATTGGTGATTGAGAGAGAAAAAAGATTTGATTGGTAGTGAAACTGGTGATGAGATGAAGATTGTAGCTAAAGAAAGAGAGTACGTGAGTGAGAGAGAGAGAGAGAGAGAGAGAGAGAGAGAGAGAGAGAGAGAGAGAGAGAGAGAGAGAGAAAGCGAGAGAGGAGGAAGAAGAAGAAGAAGAAAGGAGAGCGTCTCGGGTATTTAGTGTGTTTAGACTTTTGCTCGACGAATCACATTCGCAGGGCAAAGTTTAATGATTCGTCGGCCAAAATAGAATCAATGTCAATTGTTACCCAACGACGAATAATCGTCGTTAGATATACACTTGCCCGACGGAAGCTACCACTCGTCGGGCAAAACCTTCCTATTTTGAACGTCAACATATTGATCTTCCCGCCAACAGTTTACCCGGCGAGTCTTCGGTTCGTCGAGCAAACTGTGTTTACTCGGCAAAAATTACTTCGTCGGGCAAAACCTTGTCGAGCAACCTCGATTTTCTTGTAGTGGACGAACATGCATGTGATCGATAACAAGTATGATTGATAACAAGTATGATTATTAATGGAGTCAACTTAATTGGTAGTGAAATTAATGTTGATCAATGATGAATGAACCCTACTATGTATGTACAGTCTCAAAATTCGAAACCAATTAAGAATCCTCCTTTGAATATATATGACTTTAACATTTATTTCTTTCTGTTTTCTGGACAAGTATCAGTCTCGATCATGTTACTCCAGTCAATCTCATATTACTTGAGTTAAGACTAAACTAACTGGATTCATGTAAATATTAACGACAATAACTGAAATTAACTGAACCAAGTGTAATTATTGTCCAGTGTTTTGTTACCATCGATCACCGTCTTGAGAAGACCCCATGTATCACTGATTCGCTGCAATGGCCCATACAACAACCTATTGCTATATGGGCAAGTAAAAAGCTAGGAGAAACCCTAGTTTGCGGCTGCCGTATACGACATCACACAACGTAAATTTCTGTGGTATGAGGGAGGTACCGGATCAATTTGAATACAGTATCATCATGCGGAAGAGTTGAATACGAATCAAATATGAAATCATAAGTAAACAAACCAACAAGAGAATACTTGGACGTTAAAGCCTACGTACGCCCCACATTATCCCTTGTGTTTAGGGATATATCTCATACGCAAGAGCCAGCAGGTACAAAGTAGTAACCCATTAAAGCTTTGAAGCATTGAACATTCGCACATGAAGGAAACCAACAAGAAACAAAGCTCCAAAGGAATGAATAAAGAAGATCTCTGTATGGTCGATCTTTTCTTTTGACACCGGCCACTTCATAAAGCCATCGCCACGCCTATATATGGTGAGTTCAAGTACTCCAGCTTTTTACTTCAACGGACGCAAATATTCGTACGGTATAACAATGGCTACAGTACTGTCAGAAAAAGTGTGTATATATATATATATATATGTATCCGTTTCTATTGTTTATAGAGCATGAACCCGTGATTAGAGATTCTGTACACCAATATCAATCTCTGAATTGTACGATCAATAGTTTGTAAGGGTCATCACCTAGAGATTCTTGACGTATATATATATATATATGTATATTTTTTTTGTGACACAAGGCGGGTCAAATCTTAATAAATAAGAACAATTCACCCTAAAATTTGATAATTAAGGAGATGGAAAAAAATATATCAGATTAATCGCTTACGATTTAGATTTAAATATCAAGTTATTTGGACTCCCTAGGACTAAACCTTAAGTCATAAGCCTCTTCCACCATCACCTGATCTTCCCAACACTCCCTTCCCCTCACAGAAAACTTTCTTAAAATTCTAAATACTAAACCGTAATTAAACCCCATATATAACATCCTTACTTAATTTCGTTAAGGAAAACAAGTAAATATCACAATTTTAAAATTTTGGGTTTGTATTTGGAATTGAAGCAACCTTAGGGCCCGTTTGGTATCATTTTGCAAAACAGTTTTTGACACATTGTTTTGTAAAACAAAAATAACAAATAGGATTCTGTGTATTTAATAGTTGAAAATGTGTTTGATAGTTTACACTAAATATGATTTTGTAAGAATGATCAAAAAAGGAAAATTTTGTTTTATACAAATATATAAAGTGAAAAAAATAATAAATACGCATTAGACATTTATTCCTAAACATAATTTTTGTGGTGATCACGGTGGGAATGGTAATAGTAGGGATAGTGTAGAGTTATGGGGTGGAGGTGAAGGTGGAGATGGTGGTGGTGGTCGGGGTGGCGGCGACGATGGTGGTTATGGGGTAGAGGTGATGGTGGTTATGGGGTAGAGGTGATGGTGGTGGTGGGGATGGGGGTGGTTTTTGGCGACGATGGTGGTTGTGGGGTAGTGGTGCTGATGGATGGTGGTGGGGGTGGCAGTGGCGGTGGTCTTGGTAGCAATGATAGTGGCAATGGCGGCGGTGATAAGGTGGTGGTAGGAGTGGTTGCAGTGGTGATGTTAAGAGTGGTTGCAGTGGTGGTGGTGGCGGCATCGGTGGTGGTTATGGTGATGGGGCCGGGGTAGGGTGGCAGTTGTCGTGGAGATTGGGGTGGTGATGAGGTGGTGGTGGGGGTGGTTACGGTGGAGGGTGGTGGTAGAGGTGGTGGAGGTGGTGGTGAGGTAGTGGGGTGGTGCGGTGCAGTGGGGGTGGTGGTGGCAGCAGCAGTGGTCGTGGTGGTAGTGGTGTTGGTGGTGGTGATGAAGTGGTGGTGGGGGGTGGTTGTGGTGGGGTTGGTGGTGGTGGTGGTGGGGGTGGTGAGGTGGTGGTGGTGATGGTAGGGGTGTTGGTGGTGGTGAAGGTGGTGTTGGGGTGGCGGTGGAGGTGTTGGTGGTGGCGGGTGTGGCAGTGGTGGTGGTGGTGGTGGAAGTGGCTGTGGCGGGGGTGATGGAAGTGATGGTGGTGGTGGTGCGGTAGTGATGCTAACTATGGTAATATTGTGGTGATCTTTTACTTAATATTGTATATATTTTATTTTTTTATTTTTTTGGGTTGTATCCTAAAATTCAGAAAACAATAATTTGTTGTTTTATAAAACGAAGCAAATTATTGTATCTTGTGTTTTTATTTTCTAAATTCATTTTTCAAAAATAAGTTACCAAACGTGTTTTACAATTGTTTTTGTAGCTGAAAAACGAAAAACTGTTTTCAAAACATTACCAAACGAACCCTTAGTTTCCTTGGGACAATCAAGTAAAATTACAATTCTTAAAAACTAATAGATTTATTCTTGATTGTAAAAGAAAAAAATTGGTTATGGTTGTTATATATATATATATATATTGATTATAATTGTATCCTTAAATATAATTTTCTCTAAATTTCAACATTTCGAAGGTACATTGCACAAAATGTCAGTGCCTCTTTTGCAATGTACGCCTCGGCTATAGAGCCTTAGGGATGTGTCTTGTTTCGAACGTACCGCTTGTACGTACCTAACATTCTGCAAGGAAATTTACATTAAGATTCACATATATACATGATAGTAAGGAAATATTATCAAATAGCAGGGATAAGTTTTACCTCTCGATTGGATACAACCAACAATAATGCACCGGGCCAGCTAGCTTTGCCTCATCCGTCATATGTATTAGTAGGTGCACCATTACATCAAAGAATGCAGGTGGATATATTTGCTCAAGCCGGCACATGATGTACACAATATCCTCGTTAATTGCTTGAAGGTCCCCCTTAACCAACGACCTGGCACATAGTATCTGGAAGAATTGAGACAAATAAACTATCGTCTCAACAACACCATCCTCCAAGAAGGGTCGAATACCAATCGGAATGAGTCATTGTAGCAAAACATGATAGTCATGGCTCTTCATACCAGAAATGGTCCCACCGTCCGTGCTAACACTCCGGGATATGTTGTCGGCGTACCCGTCGGGAAATTTCACAACCTGCAACCACTTAAGGAATTTTTTCTTATTGTCCGGCATAAATGTATAACTTGGATGAGCCATGATGTATTTGCCATTGATGACTTTTGGCCACAAATTAGGCCGAATCCCCATTTCTTTCATGCCAAGACGAGTCTTTTTTGTGTCATTTGACTTGCCTTCAATGGGTAAAGTCATTCCCACAACACTCTCAGCAACATTCTTCTCGATGTGCATAGGATCGGCGATGTGTCTAATTTTCAACTTCGACCAATATGGCAACCGAAAGAATATGCTGTTTTTCGTCCAATTTTCCTGTTCAGCTCGTTTCGATCCTCGTGTGACGAAGTCATGTATACTTTTCAGTTTGGATAATATCTTATCACCGGACCTCTCCCTTGGTCGACCTCTTAACTCTAATTTACCATCAAATGAGTCAGATTGCATTCGCCATCGATGATCACAGGGCATAAACCTTCTCGCACCCAAGTAGCATACCTTAGATGCGTGCCAAAAGGACGTTGTGTCTAGTCCACATGTCGGGCAAGCAAGATAGCCCTTGGTGCTCCATCCCGACAACATACCATAAGCAGGAAAATCATTAATTGTCCACATTACAGCCGCTCGTAGGGTGAACATTTCTCCACTGCACTTGTCGTATGTTCGGACACCATTCTCCCACAGATCCACGAACTCGTCAATCAACGACCGCAAATACACATCGAGGGAATTACTCGGTGATTTGGGCCCCGGTATCAAAGTACTGAAGATTGTGAATTCTTTCTTCATGCATCTCCAATGAGACAAGTTATACGGAACCACAACCACCGGCCAAGTGTTATAGGACTTTGTAAAACTCCCAAACGGATTAAACCTGTCAGTAGCGAGCCCTAATCTGACATTTCTTACCTCCGCAGCAAACTCGGGATACATGTTATCAAATTCCTTCCACGCCTCTCCATCAGCCGGATGCCTCAGTACATCATCATCAATGCGTTCATCCTTATGCCACCTCATATCACGGGTTGTGTGGGACGACATGTAGAATCTTTGTAACCTTGGCTTCAGTGGAAAATAACGCAAAACCTTTTTAGGAATCTTGTTCTTTTGAAACCTAGGCTCATTGCCCACGGGACATTTGTCAAGCTGCTGGAATTCACCGTAAAACAATGCACAGTTGTTCTTGCATGCATGGATCTTAATATACCCTAACATAAGTCCCTTCAACAACTTCTTCGAGCTATAATGATCTTTTGGCAGAGAGTTGTCTTCAGGGAGCATTCGGATGATGATGTCCATCATGTGATCAAAATGCTTGTTCGTTTGATTATACTCAACTTTCATGTGCATCAACTCCACAACTACCCCTAGAACCGAAAATGATTTACACCCGGGCTACAATTCGCGCTGAGTTTCTTTCAACAATCTCTCGTAATGGAGCTCAGAGTCTTCGGGTTGCAACCTTGGTGCATCATCTTCCATATCATCTGATGCAGGAGGAAAAACATCGGTTAATAACTCAACGACTTGATCATTATCACATCGCCGATCCAAACCACTTTCGTCCCGACGGGTCCCGGGAACCGAAGATGTCGATGCGGAAAATATTTCTTCACCGTGATAGATCCAATTAGTGTAGTTGTGTACGATCCCATTCCATTCCAGATGAGTTTGGACCTCATTCAATGACATCCAAATGCAGTTGTTACAGTTACGGCACAGACACCTAATATGTCTTGTATCACTATAATGACTACGTGCAAAGGCAATGAAACTGTCGATCCCATCCAAATACTGATAAGAAGATCTATCAAACATTTACATCCACCCTCTGTCCATTGTGTCTGCTTTCACAACATAGAGTCAACGTAAGTAATTGAATTAAAATTGTCCCGTAAATAGAACAAGTTAAAATCAAAAGCAGCTCTTCTCCTTATGCCTCCGGTGATTTGACCATATCCCATTCGAGAGTACACGTTATGTGCTGTGTAGTTTGCGACCTACGAGGCTAAGTTTCGATCAATGGAAATTTCGGCAGCATCTCCTTACAGTTCCCCAAATGCACGACGTAGATATTATAAACAAATATCTAGTATGCATTCGGAGAACATTGAGGGGATACAAATCGAATTTCCACAATCGAAACCTAACCTCGTAGACCGCCAACTACACAACACATAGTTGCGCACCCCCAAACTGTCCGAATATATGGAAAATTCAAAAGTCAGTCAATCAATCTGATTCACTGACTCTCAAACGGGTCTAAGGTTATCTCATCTAATTTCATTATACGAAGTTAATCAACTCAATTAACTTCGCATAAACGGTTATGAAATATGAACGTATTTCAGTCCGTCGAAACTAAATAAAGCGTTTTAAAAACAATATCACAACAAATTCACAAATACAAACATATATTAATTATGCATAAAACAAAGTTTTAAATTTTATAAGTTCCGTACATATTTTCTATTTCCCTATTTTCCTAACTTATTTTCTAATTTCCTAACATATTTTCTAATTTCAATAATTTCATTACATATTTTTTATTTTCATATTTTCCTAAAATATTTTCTAATTTCCTAATATATTTTCTATTTCCCTAATTTCCTAACATATTTTCTAATTTCCAAACATAATTTCGAATTTTAATAATTTAATTACATATTTTTTATTTTCCTATTTTTCCTAAAATATTTTCTAATTTCATAATTTCCTAACATATTTTCTATTTCCCTATTTTCCTAACATATTTTCTAATTTCCAAACATATTTTCTAATTTCAATAATTTCATTACATATTTTTTTATTTTCCTATTTTCTAACAAAATTTTCTAATTTCCTAACATATTTTCTATTTCCCTAATTTTCTAACATTCTTCCTAATTTCCAAACATATTTTATAATTTCAATCATTTCATTACATATTTTTAATTTTCCTATTTTACAACAAAATGTTTCTAATTTCCTAACATATTTTCTATTTTCCTAATTTCATAACATATTTTCTATTTTCATATTTTCCTAACAAATTCTAAATAATTTCTACACATTTTCCACAATAAATACAAAATTTCCTAACATAATTATATCCAACATTCTTATCAAAATTAAATTGAGAGGTAAACACACATACCTTTTTATAAATATTCCTTTAAATCAACCACAAAATTCCTACAACACAAAACATAATATCAAAAATCAAAATTTCTAAACTAAAATAAATAAATTTTTCAAACCTTAATATTTGATATTTGGTGATTGATAAAGAAAAAGGATTTGATTGGTAGTGAAAATGGTGATGAGATGATAATGTTAAGTAGAGAAAGAGAGTGAGTGAGTGAGAGATTGAGAGAGAGAGAGCAGAGAATGTTGAAGCCGAGAGGAGGAAGAAGAAGAAGAAGAAAAGAGATAGTCTCGGGTATTTAGTGTGTTTAGACCTTTGTCCGACGAAATACATTCGCCGAGCAACTTTTAATGATCCGTCGGGCAATAAAGAATTAACGCCAAATGTTACCCGACGATGATTATTCGTCATTGTATATACTGTTACCCGACGGGGGTATATATCGTCGAGTAACACCTTCCAATTTTACACGCCAATGGCATGCTCTTCCCGCCAAAAGTTTACCCGACGAGTATGCTTATCCGTCGGGCAACATTTGATTACCCGGCGAGTATGCTTTCGTCGGGCAAGATCTTGTCGGGCCAAACAAGATTTCTTATAATGACATATATTATTCATATCTGAAAATTTGAACACACCAATTTTATAAAATGTAAACACTCTTGGAGCAGCCTATGGTTCCGAAAAGGAGACTTCCATTAATCATTTTGATCTTCAAGGCAAAATCAATATTGTATTACAAGTTAATTACAACATCAACATTAGCATTAAACTGAGTTTAAAACAAGTCTAACAAGATTTTTAAGGAATCCTATTTTGCAACTTATATCCTCTTATACGATACTATATATATATATGGTACATCTCTAAACAAACGATCTTGCATGAACATATTATTCACAGCTCTTATTCATGATATATGTTTATATAATATATATATATATATATATATATATATTATGATAATTAAGCATTGGTTGAACCTAGCTCGACATTATCGTAAGTTTTTTCTTCTTGAAAATACACATCTTTGGCCTTATAATGATAACATCGGGAACAGTAAAGGAAGTAGCCAAAATTGAGCACCCCAATCCCTGCCAGCAAGAAGTAGAAGTAATCCAATCTCCCGGCGTCAATATCATTCGTCAGCCAATCAGGATGCTTCTTCGTCCCGCTCGTCCGGTGAACCACGTTCACCACAAAACTGCTCAGGTAGCTCGCTCCGGCGAAAGAACACGACAGAAGGGCATTTCCGACACTTCGCATGTGGTCCGGGAACTCTCGGTTGAAAAACTCCAGCAACCCTATGATGTTAAACGCCTCACACAGCCCCATTAGGATAAGTTGTGGGGCCAGCCACGCGAATGACACGTGCGCATCCGGGTGCAAAATGCTAAAATTCCTCCTCTCGCGCTCGATTATTCCCGCCACGACCATGGAGAGGACGGAGAAAATGATGCCGATCCCGCATCGTTGTAAAACTGTGATTCCTCCTTCTTTCTGGGTCATTTTTCGGAGGGCCGGCACGACGAGGCGGTCGTAGATCGGTAGCCAGAGGCCGATGGTGAGCATGGATATGACGCTGAGGGAGCCGGCGGGGATTTCGAAATGGGGGCCTAGGTGACGGTCCATTTTTCGGGCTTGTGACACGGTGAATGTTCCACTCTGTGTCATGGAAGTGAGGCTGACGATGGCTGAAGCCCAGACTGGGAGTGTTTTTATAACGCATTTTAATTCCTCCACCTGTTGCACGCTGCAAAGCCTCCATTTATCCACCGGAGAGCCGTCCGGCTGTAGGTCGTCGTCTAATATTACGGCAGCCTTGTTCAAACACCTAATAAAAAGAAAATAACGAAAAAATTAATTAATATGACATGCGACTATGTAGTAGGGGTTCATTTGTAGTACTAGTGCATTAAATTTGTTCATCAAATAATATGTGGCCTTGTATCTCACAATTATTGATGAGTGACCTTGCATGACTTAATTTATAGCTAGAAAAATACAATTTGGTGGCAATATATGAACCGCAAATTTTAGTTTAGTATTAATTGTCACACAATTCAAGCAATTCCTCAAGAAACCTAACTAGATCTCGACTTTAATTGTGGCCAACTTACATATATATATATAGACAATACTTGCATCCCACCCTGTTGGTATCTCTTCATACCATCCTTTCGATTTATCGAATTGCCTATGTATATATATTATAATCGGAACCGTTCATCCTCTAAATTATCATGTCAATATCATTTCTGTAAAAAATCAATAAGATTGAAGATCATTTAGTCATTCATATGTATATAATAAATCAACGATTTTGGTAAGAATTAAGATTTCTCATGGCGGACCGCCTATTTAGTTGATATATATGAATGACTAAACGATCTCCAATCTTGTTGATTTTTTACGGAGATGATCTTGACATGATGATTTAGAGAATAAACGGTTCCGATTATGATATATGTACAAAGACAATTCAATAAATCGAAAGGGTGATACGAGAAGGTACCATTAGGATGTGATGCAAATATTGTCTTACATATATATTAACATTTAAATTATGCTGTTTTGCTGATTTTCTTGGTAAATCTGTATTTTCTTGTTATCCCTTCTTAAATTATTACTAAGAGTAGATATTCTCCATTATCATTTAGTCTAATTTTTTAATTAAAATTTTCACATTTTAAGGAAGTAAAAAAAATTAAATAACATTATTATAGTGAAATTACTTATAACGGACAATATTTAATTACCTACATATGACTTTTTTCAGAAGAAAAAAATGAACGAAGTGGGTATAAATATAAAATATAATATTTCTAAAAAAAAAATCAAATATAATAATAATTAGGAAAAAAATTAGCTATTAATAATAATTTAAGAGAAAATTTGACTAAAAGCAGTTTGAAAGAAATTGAAAAGATGGTACAAATCCAACGTGGCAAATTGAAAATTAATCTTCCAATTAATTAATGATTAGTTTGTGACAGAGATTTGTTACCTGAACTGGTTGGTGAGAGGAAGCTTCGGCAAGAAAAGGCCGGCGACCGGCGGATTGTAGAATTTTCCGTCCACCATTTCTGCTTGTTGAGCAAGCTTAATTTGTCGTTTCTTGCGGGCAGCAACAATAACTTGTGCAATATTAGAGAACATACTGCCCTGTGGCTTGGCATGCACATAAACCCTAGAGCCAATAATTAGAAGCACAATCGAGCAAGCCATGAGCACCGTTGGGATCCCAAACCCCACCGCCCAGCTCACTTTGTCTTGGATGTAAACAACCACCGTCTGCGTCAGCAGCAGCACCACCGTGAAGGTGGCGTAGTACCAGTTGAAGAAGCTCTTTATTCCTTTTTTGCCATCGTCTGTGGTGGGGTCAAACTGGTCAACGCCGAATGGAATGCTGCATGGCCTAATCCCACCTGAGCCTATTGAGAGAAAGCCTAGACCTACTAACAAGAGACCCAGTTGAGCTCCGGTGGGGCCCATGCACTGACCTAGTTTTTGTTGCGCCGCGCTGCATGGCGGAGGATGCAGGTCCGGCAGCCAGGCTGTTAAAGTAATTGTCGCCATACCCTGTGGATATTTAATTAAATATAAAATTATATTGGACAAATTTTATGGTGAAAATAAATAAGTAAAAAAAAAGTAGAATTGTTTACATATATTGTTGATTAAGCTTCTCAAAATGTTGAAAGTGACATCGATGATGTAAATGACATATGGAGATTGTGTATCGCAAATTTTCTAATATACCCAAATTGGGTCCATACAGATGGAGTGAGTCCATAAAAATAAAAAATATCATTCGAACATATCATATGTGAATTTAATGTACCACATAATAATAATATAATATATTTTAATACGTTTTCTTGACAAACACCAAATCTTTGCGTTTTAGTCCGTTCATCAGCCCCACCTACAAATTAACCTTCTCTCGCTTATATTATCGTGTATATATATATATACACACACAAGTATATTTTTGTAATAATGCTAATCTAATTTCTATCATCTCCTAACACAATATTAATAATTTCTCCTAACACACGACCACTACATCCTTGCATTTTAGTCCATTCATGCACCAAGCACGCCGCAAACCTTCTCTAACCTATATTACCGTATACAACAGCTGTACACAAATATATACTTCTCGTAATAATTTGTGATCTTCCTATCACCTCTCTATTATTTATGTATGGAGAGACTATTAGACTAAGAATAAAAGGGTGCACCAACGAACAAATGGAGCAATTAATATTATCATATATTATTGCTGAATATGGATCAAACTTAAAATTTGTTCCGATAATAAAAAAATATATTACTACATAAGTGCTAACTAATCCTTTGAAAATATTCAGGTTATTTAGCTAACTTACTCCTTGATTTGTACTTTTTTTAGTAATTTCTTCTTAAATTTTTATTTCAGTCAACTTCCCACTTCAACTACCATTAATTATTAGTCAATCTCCCATTTCTGGTCATATTTGGTCTAAATTTTCGTTAAATTTATCATGTTTCAAGTAAGAATACGTATCAAATAATAAAAAATTCCTCATAACGAATTATATTTATGGCTCACATATAATGCAACTTTTTTAGACAAAAATTATAAAAGGTGAATATATATATATATGATAAGTTAATATAAATTGACTATCAATAAAAATTTAAAGGAAAAATTGATATAAAAACAAGAATTTAAGGACGAAATTGTCAAGGCACAAATTCAACAGAATAATTACATAATTGTAAATTTCATGTACAAAAAATTCAAGAGTAATGCTATTTAGATACACTAAATTGATCATATTTAGTGACCACATTGATGTGACATTTTATTTACCACAAAAAATAAATACAAAGTGATTTAATTTATTGAAATAACATCATTCATTTATTCCTACATCAATATGGTCACTAAATATGGTCGATCTAGTGTGTCTAAATAACATTACTCAAAATTCAAACATGCACAAATTTACCCCATGCATGAATTAGTTGTTCAAATTGTGAATCTAACTACTCAAACAGTAATATGATTAGTGAGTAACTAATTAATTTATACTTCAATAATTATATGCCTCGATCTCATAACCCTTTTAATTTAGCTAGGGTTGTTGAAGGAGGGATATCATGAGACCCCACATCCCATCCTTTTGGTTCACCGTAATAATTCTCTTCGATCTCTACAGGCATCTATATGTTCTTTTTCTTTCTATATTTGAGCATTCGATCAGTTACAACTTCCAACATGTTTCACATGATTTTTACACTTTTCTTTTAGTAAATAACTTTCAACATTTTCTTTCGTATTGTCGAAATCCCTCACGTAAATTATCTTCACAAGCTTCAACTTTCCTAAATCGTACATCAATTGACACGTAACTTTAATTAATTATTAGGTATCTTTGCCATCTAATCCTAGTTATGTACGTGCAAGTGCTAAAGCAAATTAAAATCCTTCTCCTGAGCACGAAGAGCACGCTTTACCCTTTCAGAATCTTGAATTACTACCCCTTCAAAAAATTTATGGGATTTCTACGTACAACTAGAGATTCAGCCACATCATGATCGCGGACCACCGCCACGTAAGCATGTATTATCAGTCATTTATATACGAGGACCACCGGTCCACCGCCAAGTTTGCATGTATATTATCAATCATTAATATTGTACGAGGACCATATTGAAAAAATAATAAATGTACGAGGATGAGGTAAAAGGTAAAATATTTCATCTGATATCTCAGTAATATGGGAGCTGTTGGCCACTCATATCTCCATTTTAACAATTTACTGGCTGTAATTAATTATTTATATACTGTATCTGTTATATTCTCGATATTATAAAAAAATGATAAAAAAGAAATATTTCTTACCAAAACAGAAAATTATAATTAAGAGAGAGAGAGGGAGAGAGACTATGTACCAGAAGAGATGAAAAGGAGGCAAAAGCAATAGTGAGAAATCGGCCGACATAGGCGTCGGAGATGAAGGCGCCGATCATCGGTGCAAAACTGGTGACACCGGTCCAAATGTTGATAATGTTGGAAGCTGAAACCTGGTCAAGGTGTAGCATCAGAGTCAAGTACACCATGAAGTTCGCCACCAGACCGAAAGTAGCCAGCCTCTCGAACGTATCATTTCCTGCACTACCACCACAACAACCACCGTCACCATCACCGTTACCACCACCGTCAATCTATAAAACGTCCTCATTTTTGGTCACTTTCTAATAAAAGTTGCTTAACCTTTTCGCTTAAATCATGTACCCAACGTGCCAATGTGTTTATGTTGTGACACATCGTTACGTAATATAAAATACATCTTTATGAATGAATATCGTATTTTTAAAATATAAAAAAAATAGAAAGAAATTTGTATAGAGAGAGAGAGAGGGGGGAGGGACCTAAGATATAAGGCATGGCCTTCCATCCACCGGGTTTTCTTTGGGCAAGTTTTTCATCATCATCTGCTGGCTTTGGTGCTGATTTGTGTGACAGCTGCTTTGAGGAAGTGCTTTTGGAAAAGCACTTTGTGACGTAAAGGCGGTACGACGACGGGGAAGAGCCTGGCTTCTGATCCGCCATCATCTTTTTTTTTTTAATCTGATAAATTTTTTGTTGAAGCTGGTGAGAGCTTGAGCTAAGAAGTATGGCTGTAGCAAAGGCTATATATAGACACGAGGGGAAGGAAAATGATGAAAATGGGTGACGAAATAAATGTGGGTGTGGGCGTCATATGTTCTGCCACAGAGCACATTAAAATTGTGTACAACCCCCATAAATTAGGCCGGTTTATCTCAAAGGGAAAAGAAAAAGTTAGGCCCAAGTTGAGATCTTTTGACAAATATCAGGCCCAGTTTGGGTTGTTAATCAATTATGTAGTAAATTTCATTACCATTTTCGAACATATTTAAGTATAAAGTATAAATAGGAAAAAACTTTTAGGTATGACTTTTCACGTTTATTAACACAAAAGTGTGTTAATCAAAATATAAGCAGGCCCGGCCCCGCATTCAAAATAAGTACTTACAAATCTGTTATCAATCAAATCAACAAGAGTGGGTACAAACAATTGTATATATATTTTCCCTCCTTTTTCATAAATGAATTCCATCCTTCTTAATAATTAATAAGCATGTCATTATTTCTTGTTTTTTTTCCTTATTTGTTTGTCAATTTGATCATCAGTAAATGTCATGCAATCGAGTTGTCCTAAGTTTGGCCGGTAATTCGAGTAAGTTATTATACGACTATCTCATATTTTAATATCAGCGAGAAATTTCCTTTTAGATTTAATTTTTATTTTTTATAAAGATCCTCATTCCAAGTGATACGTGCACAAACATCATTATAAGTTACAAATAAATAAATCGCACTAAGACAAACATTGTTATAATTTCTCAAGGTTACCAAGAAATAATTAGTGTTGAGATAAACATCGATATGAGTCGCAATTCACTCTTTGTATCGTCCTGAGACCAACATGTTAGAAGTTGTACATGTTCCTAAACAAAGGTTTGTTCAGAGATAAGCAGCGTTAAAAATTGTCCACATTAACTTGTTTGCACGAGTAAGAAACCAATGTATTCACTCTCAAGTTCGAGTTTTATAACGAACGGGATTGATACTTAATATAACATAATTCCATCTCTAATATTAGTATTTTAAAAATATTAATAATAATAATTTCAATTTCCAAACTCAAAGATCTTATACATCATTAAAAATAGAAGGCAGATCTTATATGCGAAGGCACATATTGCTTATGGCTTTATAATTTACAAACTGAAAAGACCTTTAAAGTTTAAACCAAATGATGATCAATAGGGCGAGTTCCTACAGTCTCAAAAGCTTTTGGGCTAGCTCTATAAGTATACCCACGAGAACAAGAACAAAAGTACACAAAATTGATGACGCCCAATGCAGCAATCAAGAAATAATAATATTCCAATCTCCCAACATTGATGTCATTGTCCAACCAATTGGGCTGCCCATTCTTTCCAGTGACACTATGAACAATGCTGACCAGCACACTGCTCAAATATGTAGCCCCGGCCACACAAAGATACACCAAAGAATTCCCAATGCTCTTCATATTATCCGGAAACTCTTTGTTGTAAAATTCAAGGTGCCCAAGCATCGCAAACAGCTCAAACATCCCCAGCAACGTAAGCCCCGGAAATAGCCAAAACACCGACATCTCCAAACCTTGTGACATTGCCAATGATCTTCTATTTTGCTCAACCACCCCTGCCACCACAAAGAACATAATTGCAAGCAAGTACCCGATCCCTATCCGGTGAATCGCTGGGATCCCATCTTCATGTTTGGTGATTTTTCGTAGGGCAGGTTGTAGGACACGGTCATACAATGGGAGGCATATTATCAATGTGACCAATGACATGAATTTGATTGACCCAGCAGGCATTTGGAAGTTGGGTCCAATGTGCCTGTCCATTTTCATGGCTTGTGACACTATGAATGTTCCTTCTTGTGCACTGGCCACAAAGCAAATGCCACCAGATGCCCATATTGGTAGAATTTTTGTCACACATATCACATCTTTAACTTGTTGAATGCTACATAGCCTCCATGGATTTGCACAAGACCCATCTTCTTTCAGCTCGTCATCCAACACCAAAGATGCTTTCTTAAAAAAGCTGATCCAGATATCAAAGTCCAAAATAAGAATAAGTATCTGACTGTTCAAATGATCATCAAACAACATGTATAAGTATTAACATTTGTTACCTATAATGTGAAGTGAGAGGTAGCTTGGAGAGCACTACATTGCCAGTGGAGGAAACATCGACGAAAACTCCTTGTACCCTTTCGTCGTTGTGAAGCTTAAGATGGCGCTTCTTATAGGCGGCAACAAGAACTTGTGCAAAGCTTACAAATGTGCTTCCTTCTGGCTTCACATGGTAGTAAATCTTGGAGCCAAAGAAAAAGAGGGGAATTGCACATAGCATGAGGAGGCTGGGGATCCCAAATCCTAATGCCCAACTCACAGAGTCTTGGATGTAAATGATTAGGGTTTGATTGATCAACATTGCCAATGTGAATATAGTATAGTACAAATTCAAATAGCTATTGACTGCTTTTCTTCCTTCCAGAGTTGTTGAATCAAATTGATCAAATCCAAAGGGAATGCTGCAGGGCCTAATTCCACCTGTCCCTATCCCTAACAAGGATAGCCCAAGAAGCAAGAATCCCAGTTGGGGTTTTGTAATGGATGCACATTGCTGTGTGTTCAATTCAGTGATGCAAGGTGGAGGCCTTAATTGTGGCACAATGGCTGTGGATGTTATTGTTATCATTCCCTAAAATATAATCAAAGTATTACATTAATTAATAATTCATAACTAAAAGTCTCATCACCTTCATATACCAAAATTACTAATATATAAGAATTAATATTAATATTTAATAAGTAAATATATATCATGATAGCTGAAAAAACTTCATGACGTTGGAATTGGCAAGGGATACGTACAAATCCAGGTTGAGTCGGAACAAACTGACAAATTATGGTAAAAACTAAATTAATTTCGGACACAACGCAATCACGTCATGACTTGATGGTATTGAGAGTTGGACATATATCAAATCTGCTCACTGTAGTCACTAGTCATGTTATAACATGTGGATGTTCGATCGATGAACACACCACAGCATGAAACTAATGAATGAATCATGAATAATAATAAAATGGTTATTCATGAATGAATTATTTACCAGAAGAGTTGCAAAGGTAGCGGAAGCAATGGTGAGAAATCTGCCAAGGTAAACATCAGCAACAGAGGCACCAACGACTGTTAATAAGCTGCATCCACAAGTCCAGATGTTGAGAATGTTGGCTGCAGAAACTTGATCCATGTGATACTCCCTCACCAAATACACCATAAAATTTGTCGTCAAACCATATGCAGCCATCTTCTCAATTATATCATTACCTGCACACAAACACACACAAAAAAAAGTAAAAAATAAAAAATCCCCAATTAAAACCTTTCAAATTTAATTTACCAGAACGGTGAGCAGGTGTGGAGATCCTAGTAGTTAAAATAATTAATTGTTTAATTGTACTTAAGATGTAAGGCATGGCCATCCATCCGGGCTTTGTTTCGGGAGGTTGGTCGTCCTCATGGTTTTGTGGCAACAATGGTTCGGAGGAAGGAGACTCATCCATTGTTGTCTCTGTCATTCTTACTTCCAACAACTCTCATCATCAACCTCATATATATATATATATATATATATATATATATAAAAGAGAGAGAGAGAGGTGGGTGTGAAGGTGATGAAGGTAAAAAGTAAAGGTCAAGTCAGGCTTTGGGACTGTAAGGGCACGTGCCTCCCATGCATGAAGGCGTTTTCCATATTTTCGTCCTGACTTGGTGACTTGTCCGTTTCCGTTTGCTCGCATTTAATCAGAGGAAACGGAACAACCCAAAAAAAAAAAAAAAACTTAAATAAAAACAAAATAATTTATGCAATAGAAATTAAATAATCCTATTTATTTGATGATATCGCCCTTAATTTTAATGGAATTCACGTAATGGGCAAATTTAAAATAAGGTTATAATATAAGAATGAGCATGAAAATAATACATAAAATATTGATAATAAAAACCCTAATTATAAATCATGATCGTCGTTTATATTTAAAGTTATCAAATAATTTGAGTAGATTCATTTATCAGTTAAAGATGCATAGGTACAATGAATTAGTTCTTAGTTGAGTATGTTTTGATTTCTCACCCCAACTTTTAATAATCAAATTTCAATTTGGAATTTCTTAGTTATGAATCATTAATAAAAAGACAACATATATAATATCAATATAATTTGTGCTTATAAGTGAGAGTACGTGTGTGAGAAAGAGAGATATATACCTAAGATGTAAGGCGTGGCTTTCCATCCAGGCTTTCTCTTGTCTGTGGTAGAATCCAATAACTGCAGATTTTCATCATCCTTCTTGATCAACAATGCCTCTGAGGAAGAATGGATTGATTTGCGTTTGGTTAAGCACAATAAAGAACTAATTTTATCTTTGATTGTTTTTCTCTCCATCATATTTGAATTTCGATCAACTTCTCAACTATTCATATATAAAATCTCTCAAAACACTTCACTATATATATGTTGATAATTAATGTCGTATTTAAGCCGATGATCCGGATCCATCTATTTTCCATCCAATCTTATTGATCAAATTGTTTACTATATTTATGTTTTAAGCATCCAAAATTTCCAAATAGTGTTGTTTAGGGGAGCCTTGGCCCAGATTTTAGGAACAATAATCGTACTCAGGTAGGTAGTCAACCTCTAGTATAGTGTATCCACCTGGATTTTCCTTGCTAGATTTTGTGTTTTCTATTCATATATAGTAACTAATTGACTAATAGATTTTACTTTGCACCCCAAATGCATTTCAAATTATTTAACCCAAAAAAAAAAATTGCTTTTTAAATTTTTGATATCAATTTTTAATGTTCATATTTGATATTTGATCCCGCCACTTGCCTATTCAACAAGCTCCTTTGTAATTAATGAGGATGGCTCATGAAAAGTACATCGAAAATTAGAATAACAATCCCAATCTAAGAATCCAATTCTTTCAAATAAGAGTTAAATCCTTTACTACGTGGATCATTTTGGTTTTATTATAATTAGTAAATACATGAGTAATTTGTGATTAGAATTTAGCTACTTATTTTGTAGTTTACTTAAAGTGATAATAATAAAGACAAAAGAATTCATGTATGTTAAGATTTAGATAAAGTCATAATGATATCCTACTTTAATTTTTATCTAAATGGAAAAGAATTTGGACTAAAGCCACACAATGAGCCAACAACTACATGAAGTTCTTCCCCCATTTAACCACATTATGAACCACATGAACCCGGTTGTAGTTCATTTGGATACTGGGTATGGGTGAATGGTTGTAGTTTGAGGTTGGAATTGGGTGTTTTTATGGCTAATTTTGACCATGGTGATTTTTTAAATACATTTGGTTATGATTGTATTTGGGAAGAATTTGGTTCCAGTAAATGGAGGATTATGTTTAGGTTGTGGTTGCATCTAGTGGTCATTAGATTGTTTACGTATCTCTTTGTGAGAATCAAACTGACCTAATTCATTTCTTAGGTTTTTATGGGTTTGTACCACTTTGGGCTTTTTTGGATTTGTTTTATTCCACGTGGATTATTTTAGTAGTTTTATATCACATGCGCTCGTATTTAGAGTCTGAGAAATTTAGTGGCCAATTTGAATTTAGGCCCATATGGTTCGGCACAAACGACCCAATCCCTTGGGAGTGTTCTTCTTTTGGGATTTCTTGATTACATGAGAGAGCAAATATAGCCTCTTGTAGGATTACGGGATTTGGGTAGATTCTGTCCAGAATCTATACTTACAGGCGTATTACTTGAACTGCACCCAGAACATGACACAAAATCTCACTTTGCACCCAAAATAAGAATTCGTGCCACTTTGTACCCAGAAGAGGCATTCCGTTTGACATGACCCTTTCCGAATTCCCCCTCGGAATCCGTGAAAAATCCTGATCCCGTCTGACAACCCCTGACATCTCAAATTAATTCCTGAAATACTTTTAACAGTCCAACAAGACTTACAAGAATTCTATCGAAAAGCCGGCAGAATCTCCCCTGCAATTTGGTCAAACCGTCTTCTACCTGTCAGACAAAGAATCCAGAAACTAAACTATAATCCAAACAATCCTAATCACATCACAACCAATCAACTCCAAATCCAAAGCAACCAAGCTACGAAATAATTCACACTACCCCAAATAGTTAATCAGAGCAACTAGGTTGCATAATTAGATTTACAAGACCAACAAACCCAACTCGAAAAGGGACGGTGGTAGCGCAGCTCGTAACGACTCGGAATTTTAATTTTTGAATTTTCATAAATTATTTTACAAAAAGACGAATTTACCCTTGGTTATTAAGGGGCGTGAAAGTCAATTTTTGTTTCAAGACACTTTTGGCTGTGTTTCGGGTACCGTTGCATAGGTTTCGAACTCACGAGTTCGTAGACAGGGGACATGCGAAAAATGGAGTTTGTGTGCGAAAAATGCGGGTCTAGAATGTCAAGTGCATTTTGGTAATTCGGTAGGGGTAGATATTTTTAATCCCCCAATTTGATCTGATCTGGGGGATTCACACACACTATCTCGGAACTACCTCGAACCCGTGCAACCCAAAACTCAAAGACCATGAAATTGAACTTCGATTCAAGGCCAAGTCTCCCAATCTAGTTCCACAAATCGAAATCTACTCCTTCCCACGATCACAGACGTACCAACCATCAGTGGAGGTAATCGCGGGAGATGCCGGGCCGAGGAAAAGAAAAATCAAAAGTTCCAATCGATTTTTCGGCCAACACAGGTACGGGTATAGTATTTTGAGGTCATATTTGAGTTCTTGGGTTTGAGTAGATAGATTTAGACGTAAAATTCGTGAAAAATGGTTGAGATTTGAAGAAGCTAGGAAAAACTCAAGGTCGGTCGAAAATGGGGTTTTTCGGCGACGGCGGAAGGCGGCGTACGGCGGCGCGGTCATCTTCTTCGGAGAGTCTATGGTGAGACTCCGGCAACGGCAAACGGCGACGCGACCGTCTTATCCGACAATACGCTAGCGACTGGGTCGGTCAGACAGGGCTGAAGTGGCGTGCCACATGGCTGCCACATAGAGCCACATGGATGCCACATGGCATCCCCGTGGAGCCACGTGGGCGCCACCTGGCCACACAGTCAGCAGCAAGTTGACTTAACGGTCAACTGACGCCGTTAGGATTTGACGGAATATGCAGACGGCGTAGCCATATTCCGTCAACAGTTAACGGAGTTGGACGGAACCCTAACGTCGTTAGTCTGGATCGAATATTCAGATTATGACAGGAGATTCTGTCAGGTTTGACAGAATATTTCATCAGGGTTGATGGAATATTCTGCCGTGAACAGTACCGGCGCGTGGCGAAGCGTGGCCAGCGCATGGCGCGTGGTCCGACCTTCTACAGGTGGGTGGGGCACGTGGGACCGATTTCAGGGTTACGGTGGTAGATATTTTTAACCCCCCAATTTGATCTGATATGGGGGATTCACACACTTTCTCTCGGAACTACCCCAAACCCGTGCGACCCAAAACTCAAAACCCATGAAATTGAACTTTAATTCAAGGCCAAGTCTCCCAATCTAGTTCCAAAAATTGAAATCTCCTCCTTCCCACGATCACGGACGTACCAACCATCGACGGAGGCAACCACGGGAGACGCCCGGCCAAGGAAAAGAAAAATCGGAAGTTTCGATCAATGTTTTGGCCATCACATGTACGAGTTTAGTGTTTTGAGGTCATATTTGAGTTCCTGGGTTCAAGTACATAGATTTAGACGTATAATTCGTGAAAAATGGTTGAGAATGGAAGAAGTTAGGAAAAACTCAAGGTCGACAAGAAATGGGGTTTTCCGACGACAGCGGACGGCGGAGCAAGGCGGCGTGGTCGTCTTCTCTGGTGGGACTCCAACGACGGCGGACGACGGCGCATCCACGTTCTCCAGCGAGACGTCGGCGACTAGGTCGGTCAGACGGGGCTGACGAGGCATCCCACCTGGCTGCCACGTGGAGCCATGAGGATGCCATATGGCATCCCCGTGGAGCCACGTGGGCGTCACATGGCAGCTACGTGGGTGCCACATGGCAGCTACGTTGATGAAATATTTTGTCGTGAACAGTATCGGCGCGTGAGGGCGTGTGGACGGCGCGTGGCGTGTGGTTCGGCCTTCTACAGCCGCGTGGCATGTGGTCTGGCCTTCTACCGGAGAGAGGCGGTGCGTGGGATCGATTTCGGGGTCACGGTGACGCGTGGCTAGGGTTTTGGGACATTCCGAATTGGATTTTGGCATTTTGGAGGCCGTAGGAGTTCGTTTCGAGCCCCGTTTGAGTAATCCAGCGGTAATGCTTGCCCATGGAGCGGGTTTTAGCTCAGGAGGTCAAGGGAGTTGGGCCATTAATGTGTCAAAGAGTTCCTTGGGGAAATGGCTTCCTTGATTTGGTATTTTAGTTGCTCTATGAATGGACTAGGTTTCTGGGATTGCATGGGACGCGTACTTCTAGGTATTATGTTATACCACGGGGTTCTCCGATGATTGGCGTGGAGGGTGTCTTTCTCCGCTACATTGTTTAGGGTTCTCCGACTGGTGTTAGAGGGTACGTCTCCGCCAGATCGTTGAGGGATTCTCCGATTTAGGCATTCGAAGGATCTTCTCCACCAAATCGTTGAGGTCTGAGGTATGCTCTAGAGGAGTATGGATATTGAGTTACTACTCGGGGTGCTCTGGAGGAGCAGGTATATCGAGTTATCACTCGGGGTACTCTGGAGGAGTAGGGATATCGAGTTATCACTCGGGGTGCTCTAGAGGAGCAGGGATAGCGAGTTACCACTCGGGGTGCTCTGGAGCAGTAGGGATATCGAGTTACCACTTGGGGTGCTCTGGAGGAGCAGGGATATCGAGTTATCACTCGGGGTGCTTTGAAAGAGCTGGGATATTGAGTTACCACTCGGGGTGCTCTGAAGGAGCAGGGAGATTGAGTTACCCCTCGGGGAGTTCTGGGGGAGCAGGGATATCAAGTTACTACTTGGGGTGCTCTGGAGGAGCAGGGATATTGAGTTATCACTCGACGTGCTCTGGAGGAGCAGGGATATCGAGTTACCACTCGGGGTGCTCTAAAGGAGCAGGGATATCGAGTTACCACTCGGGTTGCTCTGGAGGAGTAGGGATATCGAGTTATCACTCAGGGTGCTCTAGAGGAGCATGGATATCGAGTTATCACTTGGGGTGCTCTGGAGGAGCAGGGATATTGAGTTATCACTCGGGGTGCTCTAGAGGAGCAAGGATATCGAGTTCCTACTCAGGGTGCTCTAAATGAGCAGGGATATCGAGATATCACTCGCGGTGTTCTGGAGGAGCAGGGATATCGAGTTACCACTTGGGGTGCTCTGGAGGAGCAGGGATATCGAGTTACCACTCGGGGTGCTCTAGAGGAGCAGGGATATCGAGTTACTACTCGGGGTGCTCTGGAGGAGTAGGGATATCGAGTTACCACTCGGGGTGCACTGGAGGAACAAGGATTTTGAGTATGAGTCGGAATAAGTCAGTGAGACTCAATTCAACCAAGTCGGGTACCTTCGTCATCCGAATAAGTGGGTTGGTGTGGGCGGTGACTCAAATTGACGAGTTATTGATGGTTTACAAGAGGCTGATAAGTCAGTTGTCTTGTGCTATTACAGTAGAGGTTTCAGCAGTGTCTGACCTACGAACATTTGGTATCATAGCTTGTTAGCAAAGGGCTATAAACTTCGAATCATGATCAGGGGTTCTCACATTATGATCTGTGGTGAATCATTGGCTCTTACCCTAACATGACCAGGCCGGTTAGCCACCAGTGAGGTTGCTTAGTCGAGAGGCTAGGGCGTAAAACAAGTCTCTGAGGTTACCTTTTCGGGCCACCACTGTTCTGAGGCTTCGTTAGTGACTTGTTAGATATCTTGCGTCTAACAGGTAAGTGTAGTCAGTAAAGTACAAAGAAGGTTCTGTCGGAACCCCTATAAGGTTTATTTAATATTTCTAAGGATAAAGGGTATTCCTGGAATGAAATTTTGTGGTAAAAGGTTGTCAGACGGGAGTAGGGTTCTTCCTGGGTTTCGAGGGGAAATTCGGGAAGGGTCCTTACACAGCTAGGAAGGGATAGCTCCACCTCGAAATGTGCCTCGTCGAACGTGACGGCCTGGAGGGGACGTAAAACAAGGAAAAGTGTGAGCGGATAAAGACAATAATCATTTTAAAACATAATTTTCTGAGGAAAACCTACATTCCCCTCCATAAGTAAAACCATGCAAGCAGAATGTAAAATCCTTTTTATGTAATTAACTAAATAAAATTAACTCAAAAGGACTTACCGGAAAATTAACTTATTAATTTAAAACCCGGTGGGTCCCACAAAAATGAATGCAAGAAAATATCTCGTTGTCCGCAACTATGCTTTAAAAACCCTCCTCGAATGAGCTTAAATAAGAAAACCTGGAGACAAAACTATAAAAATATCCCACTATTCCCCAAATGAAATCCTGAGCCGTAGCTCGATGTTCGGGGCCCTCTAACACGGAGACAAGCCCTCCTAACCACTATCGATAATACGTCAAGCAATGGCTAGAAACCGAGAGGTCCAACCCGGGGACCCACTTTCCACACATCCGATATTACCTCAAGACATGTGGACGTAACCCAGTACTACGCGTAGACAGCCTCCACGATCGTATGGCAGAGTACACCTCAACGCCACACATCGGAGAAATAACCCTCAACAAGCACACGACCGATAATACCCAAGTTATGTGTCGGAGGAAAACCATGATACCCGAGGATGGTATACATAGCAAAAACTGTACGTAAATTCAAATCTACTTTTGAAATTCTTATTTCCGGACCTTAATCAAAATCATAGAAAACTCGGGCTTAAAGTCCAAAACTTATTAAAATCGAAATCCCCGGCCTAGGCCCAAAATAAAACGCTTGGCCAAGGCCGAAATCCATAAATCCAAAAATCCGTAAAATTGAAGTCTATAAAACCATAATCCAATAAATCCAAAATTCTTAAAACCGGGCCACAGCCCCAAATCCTTGAAAATCAAGTTTAACCCAAATTATATAATTCAAAGTCATTTCAAAGTCCGTGAAACTGTGTTATGCCCAAAAATCATCTTAAAATTCGTTATTGAAATTCACATCCAATAATAAATTGCTAGAATAATTATTCTAAATTTTTGGAATTCATCAAAATTAATAAATCATTTTAGAATAATTATTCTAATTCATCAAAATTCATGCTTAATAAGAATTTGTTTAAAATAAACGTTTATCCATGCATTATAGTTTACAAAACCAAAATCCACTCACCGAAAGTCCAATTAAGCTCAATCTTGAGTTTTACGCTCGTCTGCCGTCCCTGGAGTGGTACCGCCTGTCAAAAGTAACAATCGGGATTACTAACGACAGTTAAAAACCCTAAATCCAACCCCCCCACCCCCCCCCCCCCCCTAAAACCCGGGAATACACGCGCATTCTAACACATTTAATGTAACTTTGGATGACTAAAACTACCTCTAAACGAACTCTGATTGATCTGAAACCTGCGCCAAAAGGACCAGAACGTAGAAAAAATGAAAACACGTATTGATGGGACCCTGACGAAGTGTCCAATGCGCCCCCACTCGCTGGTGGAGGGGCGGTGGTTTTTCCCCCACGCATGACTGCAGCTCTTACTCGCCTTCTACCTCAATCTCTAGTCACTGTTCACTAGCCGAAAAACCTCCATAACTACCCGATTTTCAAACTTCGATATCTCTCTCAATTTTCAATGAAATTCAATGTTCTAATAATGGAAATTCATCTACTTGATCCAAGGAAAATGGCCGGAAAGCTTTGGTCTATCTTTGGGCCCTTGTTTCTCCGTCCACCGAAGTCCTCACAAATCAAGGAAGGTAGTATTGTGCTTGTGGAGAAAAGAGGAAGGTGTTTTTGTCTTTAGTTCAGGTCGACAAGGCCAAGAGAAAAATCATCAATTCTTAGGTTTTATGGTTTCTCACGGAAACCATGGAGAAATCGTGAAGGAGGGAGAAAGAGAGTGGTCCGAATTTTCTAGAAGAATAGAGAGAGTGTGGCTTTTAAAATATCCAACTCCAAAATTGCCAAAATGCCCTTACGCGCTCTAGACCCATAACTCTCTCATACGGACTTCGATTTTTGTGTGCCTCCTATCTATGAACTCGTGAGTTAGAGACCTACGCAATGGTCGAAGAAAATTTTCCAACAGTATCTCTGAACGAAAAGTAACTTTCAAGCCTCTAGTAACTTTCAAGCCTCTAGTAACTTTCAAGCCTCTAGTAACTTTCATACCTGTCACTGAAACAAATGGGGATGATGTGCCCGCATTAGTGCATCGGGCTCCCACGTGGCTTCCTCCACGTTATGATTCCTCCACAGAACTTTAACTAGAGGAATAATCGTTTTGCGCAATACTTTTTCCTTCAAATCTAGAATTTGTACTGGTTGCTCCTCAAAGCTCAAATGATCTTTCAGCTCAAATTTTTGCTCCTCCAATACATGAGATTCATCAAATAGATACTTCTGGAGCATGGATACATGGAATACATTGTGAACCTTCGAAAGTTCTAGGGGTAGAGCAAGCCTGTAAGCCACTGGGCCTATCCTTTCAATGATCTCATAAGGCCCAATATAGCTAGACTCAGCTTCCCTCGTCTACCAAAACGCACATCTCCTTTCCAGGGGGATAATTTCAAGAAACCCAATCTTGGACCTCAAACTCGAGATCCTTCATCCATCGGTCTGCATAGCTTTTCTGGCGGTCCTGAACTGCCTTTAATTTTTCCCTGATAATTCTGATCTTTTCCTCTGGCATGTCAACGATCTATGGTGTTAGGAGTCTTCTGTCACCCACCTCATTCCAACACTGAACCCTTTTGAAAAACAATTCTCCATCAATAAGGCTGTAGGGAAACAAACAATTTGAGAAAATCTTCATCGCCTTCTCGAAGAAAACCAGGAGTAGCAACATCAATCGGCACCAATGATTTGGGGAGTCAAACCCCTAACAAGGACCTTTAATCTTCCCCAATCAACTCGCACCCGCAAACTACCATCAAGGTCCAAATAACACCGGCACACCCCATGTCCAAGCAATCAATGGAAGCACGACATGTAATTAACCAGTCCATCCCCAAAATCACAACAAGGTCGTAAATATCCAGGAGAAACCAATCGGTATCTAATGCATAGCCTTCCACTAACACTGGGTAATCTCGTAGCACTAGGTTTGCCACTAACATACCTCCGGCAGAAGGTATTAATGCCCATTTCCCATTAATGGGTGATAACCCTCTAGTGAGTAACAATGTAAAATCCCGAGAAATAAGAAAATGTGTGGCCCTATAAACACGTGCATCATAATAAAAAAGAACAGATAACATACCCGTAACCAACTCTAGTGCAGCTCGAGCCCCATGTTGCGTCACAGCAAAAAATCGGGCATGTGTACCAGAAGATCGCCTGCTGCCCCTCTGGCTCTCCTTGGCCCTACTGGTCCCACTCGACTGGGTCTGGCTCCCTGCTATGGTACCAGAGGTCTGTGCCGTTCTCTGTCTAGCATCCCAACCCAAGAAACTACGACTCGGACGGTGTGGACAGTCTCCCCACAAAAGTAACAACCGGTACCACCCATCTGTTCGAATTCGGCACTCTATCTCCCAGTCGACTGCACTGAAGCCCCACTGGACTGAGCTACTAACTACGGTCCCGCTATAAAACTCGGGAACCTCCTTGCTCGGCTCCACTACTGCCTGAACAGGATATGGCACTCCCGGATGATCCAGAACTAAAATTGTTTTTTTTTTCTGGTCCCTGACTCGGGGCTTCAAAACTCATGTAATCCCAACGTCGCCTAGAACCACTGGATGACCCATATTTGGCAAACTATGCTTCACCCTAGCAGCAGCATCTGACAAGGACCTCAAGCGAGTATGTGCTACAACAGTAACTGCAACTCTAATCTCGTCTCTCAACCCATACTCAAACCGTCGATATTTATCCACCTCGTTTGCCATTAAAACCGGAGAAAATTGAGACAAATCAAGAAATCTCTGCTCATACTACGCTACCGTCATATTCCCATGTTGCAATGGCAGGAACTCAGCCTCCCTAGCATCCCGGTACGATCGGGGATAAAACTGCTCAAGAAAATGATCTCGGAAAGCTTCCCAAGTAAGCGTAAGAACATCCCAGCCCATCATAAGCAAGGCGTGCCACCAACGGTACGCATAACCATTAAGTAGAAAAGTGGCTAAACATACCCTATCACCCGGAGTGCACCTCATGACGTCAAACAATCGTTCCAAATGAGTAATCCACTCATCAAATCGTCTGGGCCTAACTCGCCCGTAAACACTATAGCCCCCCAGCCTCTAGCCCACTCTCTGTCTGAAACCTCCGAAGTAGCCCTGCTTTGAAGTACAGTAGTTATTTCCCGACCCAATTGATCCAGGGTCTGCCTCAGATTGGGCCCTAATATGAGATCCTGTGTACCCCTAACGCTATCTGTCTCTTCATCGTTTCCAGACCGCATACGGGGCACACGTCTCAAAGGTATCTCACTGAAAAGAACCATAATTCATCAGTACCACAATTAATATGCACACTAAGTGTGCGATCTGTAGGAATTTAATCCTAGAGCTCTGATACCAAGTTGACAGGACCCTTCCTGAATTCCCCCTCGGAATCCGTGAAAGGCCTTTTCCCATTTGACAACCCCTGACATCTCAAATTAATTCCTGAAATACCCTTAACAATCCAACAAGACTAACAAGAATTCTACCGAAAATTCGGCAGAATCTTCCCTGTAATTCGGTCAAACCATCTTCCACCTGTCTGACAAATGATCCAGAAACTAAACTACAATCAAAACAGTCCAGATTACATCACAACCAATCAACTCCAAATCCAAAGCAACCAAGCAATGAAACAATTCACACTACCCCAAATAGTTAATCAAAGCAACTAGGTTGCAAAATTATATTTACAGGACCAAAAAATCCGACTCGAAAAGGGACGGTAGCAGTGCAGCTAGGAAGGGATGCCTCCACCTCGAAATGGTGCCTTGTCGAACGTGACGACCTGGAGGGGACGTAAAATAAGGAAAAGTGTGAGTGGATAAAAATAATAATCATTTATAAACATAATTTTCCGAGGAAAACATACATTCCCCTCCATAAGTAAAACCATGCATGCATAATGTAAAATCCTTTTTAAGTAATTAACTAAATAAAATTATCACAAAATGACTTACCGAAAAATCCATTTATTAACTTAAAACACGGCGGGTCCCATGAAAATGCAAGCAAGAAAATATCCCATGGTTCGCAACTATGCTTTGAAAATCCTCTTCGAATAAGCTTAAAATCATAAGAAAACCTAGAAACAAAACTATAAAAATATCCCACCATTCCCCTAATCAAATCTCGAGCCGTAGCTCGATGTCCGGGGCCCTCCAACACTGAGACAAGCCCTCCTAACCACCGTCGATAGTACCTCAAGCAATGGCTAGAAACTTAGAAGTCCAACCCGGAGACCCACTCTCCACACATCCGATATTACCTCAAGACATGTGAACGTAACCCTGTACTACTCATAGATGGCCTCAAAGATCGTATGGCGGAGCACTCCTCAATGCCACACGTCGGAGAAATGACCCTCAACAAACACACGACCGATAATACCTCAAGTCATGTGTCGGAGAAAAACCATGATATCCGGGGATGGTATACATAGCGAAAACCGTACGTAAATTCAAATCTACTTTTGAAATTCTTATTTCCTGACCTTAATCAAAATCATAGAAAACCCAGGCCTAAAGCCCAAGCCCAAAATCAAACGCTTGGCCAAGGCCGAAATCCATAAATCCAAAAATCCAAAAAATTGAAGTCCATAAAACCATAATCCAATAAATCTAAAATTCTTAAAACCGGGCCATAGCCCCAAATCCTTGAAAACCAGGCTTAACCCAAATTATATAATTAAAAGTCATTTCAAAGTCCATGAAACCGGGTTATGCCCAAAAATCATCTTAAAATTCATTAATGAAATTCACATCCAATAATAATTGCTAGAATAATTATTCCAAATTTCCAAAATTCATCAAAATTAATAAATAATTTATAATAATTATTCTAATTCTTCAAAATTCATGCTTAATAAGAATTTATTTAAAATAAACGTTTATGCATGCATTATAATTTACAAAATAAAAATCCACTCTAATTAAGCTCAATCTTGAGTCGTACGCTCCTCTGCCGTCTCCGGAGCGGTATCGCATGTCAAAAGTAACAATCGGGATTACTAACGGTAGTTAAAAACCCTAAATCCAACCCCCTTAAAACCCGGCAATACACGCGCATTCTAACGCGTTTAATGTAACTTTGGATGACTAAAACTATCCCTAAACAAACTCTGATTGACCCGAAACCTGCGCCAAAAGGTCCGGAATGTCGGAAACATGAAAACACTTGTTGACGGGACCCTGAGGAAGTGCCCCCACGCGCTGGTGGAGGGGCGGTGGTTCTTCCCCCATGCGCGACTGCAGCTCTTACTCACCCTCTACCACAGTCTCTGGTCACTATTCACTCACCGAAAAACCTCCATAACCACCTGATTTTCACGTGCCGACTGTCTACGAACTCGTGAGTTCGAGACCTACGCAACAATCCAAGAAAAATTTCCAAAAGTATCTCCGAACGTAAAGTAACTTTCGAGCCTCTATTAAAACCAAGGGTTAAAATCGTCCTTTCCTAAATTAATTTACGAAAATTCACTAATTAAATTTACGGGTCGTTACACCGTTACCTCCGTTGCACCATTCGTCAGCCTCTGTTATTAACGCCGTTAAAAGTGATGATGTGGTAGTAATATTACAAAATTTGTATGGGCAATTATGAAATTTGCTCTCTTTTATTAAATTTTATATTAAAATTCTTTTTAAAAACTAAAACCAAAACTTATAAAACCTTCGCCAACCATCCGTCTCCCTCTACTGGACCTCTCCCCAATGCCCACCCACCCACCACCGACTGCCCACCCCAGATGGCAAGACCCCTCCCGAATTTCTCCTCGAAATTCGTGAGAAACCCTGCTCCAGTCTTACTGCACCTGAAATGTCAAAATAATTCCTGAAATACCCTCACTAGTCCAACAAAACTTCATGAGAATTCTACCAAAAATTCGGCAGAATCTCCCCTGTAATTTGGTCAAACCGTCTTCCACCTGTCAGACGAAGGATTCAACTAATAAACTAATAACTAAACAGTCCAGATTGAGTCATAACCAACCAACTCCAAGTCCAAAATAACCAATCTACGGAATAATTTACAAGAAATTCTGAATGGTTAATCAGAGAAACTAGGTTGTAAAGTTTGATTTACAAGTCTAACAAACACTACTCGAAGATAGTACGTAGTAGCGCAACTAGAAAGTGATGCCACGTTGGGAAGTGCCTTCATCGTACTCAACGGCCTGGAGGGGACAAAAAAGAAAAGAAAAGTGTGAGTGGATAAAAATAACCATTTAAAACTATAGTTTTCGAGGAAAACTTAACCTTCCCCTCCAAAAGTAAAACCATGCATTCATAATCTAAAATCCTTTTTACTTTGTTAACTACAGAAAAATAATCACAAAAGCACTTACCGGAAATCCATTTATTAATTTAAAACCCAGCGGGAACCACGAAAAATCTGCACAATATAAAACACCTCAAGGTCCATGACCACGCTTTGAAAACCTTCCTCGAAGGAACTTAAAATCATAAAAAATCTAGATATTTTAAAGCATGAAAACATTCCACCATCCTCTAAAGTAATCCCGAGCCGGAGCTCAATATCCGGGCAATCCAACCCAAGGACATGCCCTCCTAACCACTGCCGAAAATACCTCAAAGCAATGGCTATAACCCCGAGAGGTCCAACCCGGGGACCTACTCTCCACATATCCGAAAATACCTCAAGGATATGCGGCGAAAATCAAGCACTATGCACGTAGATAACCTCGACGAGCGTATGACGGAAAATACCTCAACATCATACGTTAGAGAAATAACCCTTGACGAGCACATGACAGAAAATACCTCGACGTCATGTGTCGGTGATGAACAAGAATGACTGAAATTACCTCAAGATCATGCGGTGACATGATCGAAAATACCTCAAGTTCATGTGTCAGAAATACCTCAACGAACACATGACCGAAAATACCTAAAGATCATGTGTCGGGAAAATACCATAATAACCGAGGATGGTAACAATAGTGAAAATCGTAACGTAATTCCAAAATCCGATTTGAAATCCTTTTTACCTGGCCTAAGCCAACATCATAGAAAATTCGGGCCAAAAGCCCAACATCCAATAAATCGAAATCACGGGCCTAAGCCCAAAATCATAAACTCAACCGAAGCCAAAATTCAATAAGTCCAAAATCCATAAACCAAAATCCATAAAATTGAAGTCCATAAAGCCGCGTCGTAGCCCAAAACCTCATTTCCAAGTCGTTATTGGAATTCCATATCCAATACTAATTCATTTGAATAATTTTTTGAATTCCTGAAATTCATCCAAATTAATCAATCATTTTAGAATAATTATTGTTAATTTTTGGAATTCATATTTGATGAGAATTCGTTTAAAATATATAATTATGCATGCATTATGATTTAAGAAAACAAAACCCACTCGCCGAATGTAACGACCCGGACCTTAAATTTAAGTAAATTCCAAAAATTGGTGAAGAGAGGACGAGTTCACCCTCGGGTTTAGTCGGGGTTGAAAAGTCAATTTTAGTTGACAGGAACCCTCCCGAAATTCCCCTCGAAACTCGTGAGAATTCATGCTCTCGTCTGACAACCCTGAGAAAACGTAAAACCTTCTAGAAATGCCCTCTCTACCAAGCCAACTGTACGAGAATTCTACCGAAATTTTGGCAAAATCTCCCTTGTAACCGGGTCAATCCGTCTTCCACTTGTCAGACGAAGGAAGCAACATACAAATACCAACAATGCAGTCCAACTAAGACTACCAAGCCCCCGAAATAATTAAAATGCCCAAAAGATGATCATAGCAAACTAGGTTAACCTTATATGATGTTAGCGCAGCGAAAGATGATGCCTCCTCCTAGTCTTGTCGCCTTGTTCCGCTACGGCATGGAGGGCACAAAACCAAAAAAACTCTGAGTAAACCATGAAACTATATCGAGGTGTAAACACGCTAATAAAGGAATGATAACAAAATTAATAATGATCAGAACTACCCACCTCGTAGTAATTCATAATATATATGTATATATATATACATGTACAACTCAACGGAGTACCAATCCATTACCTAGGTGGGACCCATGTCACATCCAATTGTACCTATCATCATAATAACCAGGCCAAAGACGATATCCACGGGTCGTAGCCCTATATCCCTGCCGTAGCAGCCATCCCGAGTCGTAGCTCAATAATCTAACCGTAGCTGTCATCTCGAGGCGTAGCTTAATAACCCGACCGTAGCCGTCATCTCGAGCCAAAGCTCGATAACCTAGTCGTAGCGGTCATCCCCTCTGTCGGCCACTAGCCCTGCTGGCCGCACTGGATGGGGTCTGACTGCCCGTAATGGTACCCAAAGACTATGTTGTCCTCTGTCCTTATACAGCTGACTCCTTGCCTAAGGAATTACCACCCAAACGACGTGGACAATCTCTCTTAAGGTGTCCAAACTCGCCACAAAAGAAACATCCAACATCTTTGACCCCCATAGGGTTGGGACAATTATTTTTGACGTGTCCTGGCTCCCCACAGTAGAAACATACCTCATTATGAACTCGTTCGGACCCACTGCTCTAAGCACTATGTCGCCCACTCGACTTAACTGAACCTCGGATCGAGCGAGCTAATGATTGTTGCCCCTAGAAACACCACGGGACATACCAAGTCCTATCCCTTCGCCACTAAACCCGAGGGTGAATCGTACTTTCTACACTAATTTTTCAAATTTACTTACCTTTAAGGTCAGGGTCGTTACACCGAAAGCTCGATTAAGCTTAACTTTGAGATGTATGCTCCTTTGCTATCCCCAGAGTAATATTGCATGTCAAAAATAGAAATCGGGGTTACTAAACGATAATTAAAAACCTAAAATCCAACCCTCTAAACTTCGGGAGTACACGCTCATTCTAAAGGCGTTTAACGTGACTTTAGACATCTAAAACAGGCCCTAAACAAACTCCGATTGACCCGAAACTTGCTCCAAAGGTCCGGAACGTCAAAAACATGAAAACACAAGTCATCGGAGCCTGGGAAAGTGCCCCACGCGCCGCCACACGCCGGTGACATGGTTGGTGGCTTCCCCCACGCACGACTGCGTGTTTCAGTCGCCTTCCACCTCCCTCGCTGGCGCCGGCCGAAAACCTCATAACCACCTGATTTTCAAAGCTTTATATTGTATTCATTTCTCAACCAACTTTGATGTTCTAATAGTCAAAATCTATCTACTCGAGCCAAGGAATCCAAAACTGAAGTCAAAACTGAGAAACCTCACCTTGGTTGGATGGAAATTGAGCTAGAAGTTTTGGTCAATTTTTTGGCCTTCGTTCCTTAGTCCACATATGTCCCTCAGTTCAAGGAGGGTATGGTTGTGCTTGTGAGGAAGAGAGGAAGGTTATGGTGGCCTTGGTTTGGGTCGAAATGGCCAAGAAATTTGGAGATGGTGGTGGTGTGTTTTGGGGTGGTTTCTCACAACTTGGAGTAGAGAAAATTCGAGAAAGGGAGAGAGAAAAGACAGCAGAAAATATCTCCGAATTTGAGAGATAAGGAGACAAGGTGCTAAAAAAAAATCTTGGGTCAAAATTATGAAAATGCCCTTGCACTTCCTAGACCCATAACTCACTTAAACGAGCTCCGATTTTCACGTGTCTCCTGCCTACGAATTCGTGAGTTCGAGAACTATGCGATGGTCTAAGAAAAACTTTCAAAAGTATTTCCAAACTAAAAGTGACTTATGAACCCTTCTTAAACTCGAGGGTAAAATTGTCCTTTTCTGAAATAAATTATGAAAATCGCATAAGTAAATAAACGGGTTGTTACACCAGAGGCCATCGGTTTTTCACAGCCTAACCACGCCAGCCACAAAATAAAAGCCCAAAGCTCCTCAGCTTCGTCAACAACAAAGAAAATGCCGCAGCCCCGTCTCGCTCCTCATGTGCCAAACCCAATAAGCCTTCCCATTTCGCTTCTCATATGCCAAACCTAGTCTCCCTCGATCTCATCGACCTCGATTCCATGGACAACGACGAAGGTTTCTACAACAACGAGGATGGTCTGGATTACTACGACAGCGACGACGACTCCTATATCGATTTTGGTGAAGATAATGCAGGAATCGAGAATAGAGGTGGGTGAACAGAGGGGATGGCAGTTGGGATTTGGGGGAGGGAGGCACGTTGAAGACTAAGAATAGAGGTGACGTGTACAAGTGTCGCATATTCGGAAGGCCCGTTCTTTATGGGATTTGATTGACCACCCTGGTTTGTTTGTGTTGGGGAACCAAAAACAACAATCAACAACAATTTCTCGCTCTCTAATCAATCTCTTAGGCAAAAGAAAAGAAAATCAAAAAGAGAAGAGACGAGCTTGAGGAAATCAAAATTTGGTTTCTAGGTTTTATAGCTGTGGAGATTCAGGAGGTTGTTCGGCTCCTTGTTGAACCGCTCGCTGGCGTGGGTTAGTCGGGACTCCTTCACCAGAAAATATTTGTTCAGTGTTTGGTTTGTGATATGCATGGCATGATTTTGGAAAGGAAAACTTACAAGTTGGAAAGAGATGTGGGAGGATGAGATGGGGTGGGCGATGGAGCAGCCATGGAAGGGATGAGTTGAGTAATTTTATGACTTTTAGTTTTTAAAAATAAATTTTAATATAAAATTTAATAAAATATAGCAAATGTCATAATTGCTCCTATACACATCAGCACTTTTAACAGCGTTAGTAACAGAGAATGACGGATGGTGAACTGGAGGTAACGGAATGCCTCTTCTAGGTACAAAGTGGCTCGAATTCTTGTTTTTGATGCAAACAGAGATTTCGCGTCATGTTTTGGGTGCATTTCAAGTAATAAGCCAAAATTTTATGCCTTATTAAGAGTTTAATAGCCTTCCCATCGGAGAAGCATCTCACAACCCTCAGATCTTAGTAAAATCTGACATAAGAAGATTTTGGGTGAGATTAATTCACTAGTTGAATATAATTCCCTTGCTAGCCGCTGACCAATCTAAGATTTTATTCTTCTTTTTTCATTGTTTGGGTTAGCAAATCCTGATCTCATTTAAATGAATTGCAAAAAGAAGTCAATTATCACTTTAGAAGTGAAATTGTCACTTAAAAGTCCCTTCCGAAGTTTTGGTGACGGTTTGAGTTTTGTGCCGCTTGCCATCTTCTAGGGTTTAAGGTGTGCGGTGGGGGACATGTTTCTGTTGTGACAACGACGGTGGTGGAGTGGTTCATGCTCGAGCGTGAGAGTGCTCAGATAGTTTTTCGGCATTTTTTACAAGTACTACGGGTGTGGTTCGAACAGTGGGCTGCCATGGAGAACATCTTTGGTCAACTCACTTCGACCTTGGCCATCTCTGAGGTTGAATTTGAGGAACTGGATCTGGTGGTGGCGGGGGGATCACCATCGCCAAATAGATTTTTGTTGGTGGGAGGTTTGCTTACAGGGAAGTCGTATAATAGGGAGGCTTTGATTGGGACGCTGAGGAAAATATGGCATGTTCATGGCTAGTTTTCGACAGTGCCGTTGGGAGAGTCAGTAAGGTTTTTGTTCTCCTTCGAAACTGATGCTGATTGGATAAAGGTGTTGAATAGGGCCTCATGGTCCTTTGATCGAGCGTTGTTTGTCTTGGCTACTACGGATGGGTTCTCCGACCTTAGGGAGGTATGTCTTGATAGCCAAGCTTTCTGGATTAGGGTTAGAAAAATTCCTCCCATTTTTCTAAACCCTGTGCTGGCTGAACGTAAAGGGAACCATGTGGGGCATTTTGTTGGTGTCGATAAGGGCCGAAATGGTGATTGTTTGGGGAGTTTCTTACTGATTATGATTGAGTTACTGGTCTAGGAACCCTTTAAACGATTTATTACTCTGAAGTTGGTGGCGGATGAACCTGCCAAGAGGTTTGATATTGAATATGAAAGGCTTCCCTTTTTTTGTCTTCGTTGTGGTCGTTTGGACCACTCTGGTGGCTCGTGCACCTCAGCGACGGTGGGTGAGGGGGTAGAGGACCCTTTTGGATGGTGGAAGACTTATGAGAAGGAAGTTTATAGTATCCAACCAAAGAACATATTCAAGGGGTGTATTTTTGGTCTGACTCCTATGGCCAGGGGGTTGAATATGGACATAGTGGAGCTCCCGATTGGGACTGGGACAGTGAGAACATTTCAGGTTGCTTTTGGGAATCTGACTGATGCTAAGGATGGTGAGGCAAGCCCTGGCAAGGTGAGGGCCTTGGGAACTCTGAAAAAATAGCGAGTTGGAGAGGCTGAAAATGCATGAATGGCTCATGGGTGCAACGGTGATGATTGGGGGAATCATAAGAGCAATTTTGTGGTGTCTGGTTTGGGTTCCGCATCCCCACAACCACTTATTGCTTAGCTGCACCCACCACAGGTGACTCTGGGCAAAGAGTTGGTGCATGCGTCGGATCTGGTTCTTGAGACCGGTAGCCTTGCGAATGTGCAGTAGAGTGGGACGTCGAGCTCACTTGAATCGCCGGGCAGACTGCATTGCCTGAGATTTCTATGCATGGTACGGGGACAGGGCGAGAGAGGAAAGGCTGTTTTGAAAGCTAAGCAGGGAAATGGAGAGCGTCGGGGGATAGTCTTGGGGGGCTCCCGATTAAAATTAAGTCCCCAAAAACGGCGCCAGTCAGCGCAGAAAATAGATTCTTCGAAATTTGGTGTTTCATCTGGCAAACTTTCGGTGGAACGATCCATAACCGTGATGGGGTCCAAGGGGGCGACCCATCACGTAGGATGAGTGTTCTGTGTTGGAATGTGCGTGGGCTGGGATGCCCACGTGTTCTACGTGCCTTGAAGTTTTTTTTCATGGCAAAACAACCTGGTGTTTTATTTTTGATGGAGGCTAAGAAGATAGCTCGACAAATGGATTACATTAAACGTTTGTTGGGAGTGTCAGGTGGCTTTAGTGTTAGTAGAGTAGGTATTTCTAGGGGCCTGGCATTACTTTGGGCTCATGGTATTGAGGTGTATATTTGATCTTACTCGGTTGGAAATATTAATGCCCTAATTTCTGGAGTGGGGGGCACTACCTTTCGTTTTACAGGCTTCTATGGGCATCCTGATGTGCGAATGAGGCATTCTTCTTGGAATCTTCTTCGCAAATTGAACTATGACAGCGAATCACCCTAGATGGTTGGGGGTGATTTTAATGAGGTTGAAACTACTTCTGAACAGCTGGGACGTCGGGTCCACCCTGTAGCTCAAATTAGGGGGTTTTACGAGGTTCTTGAGGAGTGTGGTCTGATGTCGGTTCTGTTTTGGGGCCTCAAATTTACATGGAGTAATCGGTGGCGGGGGGATGGTTTGGCTCAAGTCAGGTTGGATCACGCAATGGTTAATGATGCTTTCTTGCAGGTCTATCCAGATGTTCTGAACTATCATTTAAATTCCTAGGCTTCTGACCATCTACCCATATGGATTTGTCTTATCTATGGTGGGGGTTTAATCAGGAGACACCGATATTTCTTTTTTGAGGAAGCTTGGGCTATTATGGAAGGATGTAAAGAGGTAATTTCTAAAGTATGGGAGAAATGAGGGGGTCGGCCGGTGATTGATAAAATTGATAGAGTCGAACAAGCTTTGAGAGGATGGCGTCACTCTACTATTGGCAATATTCCTCAGAAAATCAAGCGGTTTCAGGCTCAGCTTGATGAGTTTTCGGCCCCTAGTCAGTGTACCCGTAATCTGCAATTTCAACATCAGTTGGACCTGGAATTAGATAGTCTACAAGCCAAGGAAGAATTGTTATGGCGTCATTGCTCACGAGTGACTTGGCTTAGAGAGGGGACAGAAATAAAAAGTTTTTTCATCAAATTGTAAAAGAGAGGGGCAAGCGAAACTCTATCAAGGGAGTGGTTGACACACAGCACGTGTGGCGTTCCTCGGATTCTGAGGTGGAAAAAGCTTTTGTTGCTTATTTCTCCAATTTGTTTTATTCATCTGGGAGACGAATTTGGAGGAGGTTCTTGGGACTGTCCAGCCGATCCTGGGGTTATAGGACAATGACTCTCTATGTAAGCTGCTTACAAGGGAGGAGATTGAGGGGGCTCTCTTCAGTATGTTCCCTACTAAGGCACTGGGAGTGGATGGTATGCCGGTTTTGTTCTATCAGCAGTACTGGGATACTGTTGGGGATAATGTGACAACCAATTGCCTTACAGTACTTAATGATGGAGTGAGTATCCAGGAGATCAATCACACCCTTATCTCGCTTATCCCAAAGGTGGACCACCCATCCCAAGTAACTGAATTTTGACTTATTACTCTTTGTAGGGTTATTTATAAGATTATTTCGAAAACAATTGTGAACAGTTTGAAGTTGGTTATGCCACAACTTATATTGGAATATCATAGTGCCTTTGTACCATCTAGACTAATTTCTGATAATCTTATTGCTGCTTTTGAGAGTATTCATGCCATTCGAAGGTGAGGGGGTAGTGCACTGAAAAAAACGGCTCTTAAACTGGATATGTAGAAAGCCTATGACCGGGTAGAATGAGGGTATTTGGAGGGGATGCTTCGGAAGTTGGGGTTTGCTGAGAAATTGGTGTGCTTAATTATGAATTGTGTTACTTCTGTGTGTTACTCAGTGCATGTAAGAGGAAAGGTTGTTGGGCATACCGTACCCACCAAAGGTCTGAGACAGGGGGATCCGCTCTCTCCTTATTTGTTTCTAATCTGTGCTGAAGGCTTCTCGGCTCTTTTATCAAAAGCTCAGAGAGAAGGGAAAATTCATGGTGTTAGGGTGGCGACGGCGACCCCGACTATTTCACACCTTTTCTTTGCAGATGATAGCCTTCTTTTTTGTCATGCTCAGCTGGCGGAGTGTCATAATCTTCTAGTGGTGTTGAAGTCCTATGAACGGGTGGATGGGCAGCTTATTAATTTTAAGAAATCAACTACTTGTTTTAGCCCACACACGGATCCTATTATGATTCGTTTAATCTCTACTATGTTGGAGTTTCGTGTAGTGGAGTTTCATGAAAAGTATTTGGGCCTGCCAACAGTTAACTCGAAGAATAAACATCAGATGTTCAACAAGGTGGGGGATGTCCAAGGAAATAAATTAAATGTTTGGAATGCCAAACTTCTCTCGGCCACTGGAAAAAAGGTGTTGGTTAAGGCGGTGGCCCAAGCTTTGCCCACTTACTCTATGAGTGTTTTCCAACTCCCGTGGGGTTTGTGTCAAGATTTTTCTACTGAGTTCGCTAGATATTGGTGGGGCAAGGCTGGGCGAAAAGGCATTCACTGGCTGCATTGGGACAAATTATGTAGTCCAAAGAAGAATAGAGGTTTGGGTTTCAAAACTTTTGAGGCCTTTAATCAAGCAATGTTGGCTAAGCAGGCATGGCGGCTTCTTGAAAACCCTCATTCCATGGTAGCTTGAATGTTGAAGGCCCGGTACTTCAGGGACAAGAATTTTATGGAGGTTGAAGTGGGGTCCGACCCTTCCTTGGTCTGGCGATAATTATGTGGGGCAGAGAGGTTTTACGGAGGGGGCTGATCTACAGAGTGGGTGATGGAACCTCCATCCATGTCTTCAGTGATCGTTGGATCCCTAAGCCAACGACTTTTCGCCCAATTTTGAACATGGGCTTGCCTGCTGGCGCTTTAGTTTCATCTCTAATCAAACCGGATGGGGGATGGAACACATAGCTACTTGATAATGTTTTTTTGTGTTGAGGATGTGAATGAAATAAGTTCCATTGTTCTCCCATCATTGATTCACTATGCGGATGGTAGGTACTGGTTTTATTCAACAAACGGGAAGTATTCGGTGAGATTAGGCTATCATGTCGCTGTAGCTCTATTGAGGGAAGGCACTGGTGGGGATGATGGGTGTTCTAATGAGGTCCGGGCTGAGTCTTTCTAGAAACATCTCTGGAAACTCAAGATTCCAAACTAGTTTAAAATTTTCAGTTGGAGAGTTAGTCTGGAAATCCTACCTACGGTTGTGAATTTGTGTAGGAGGAAGTTGATTGTTTCAAGAGTGTGTTGTAGATGTGGGAAAAAATAGAAGGATGCTTTCCATGCTTTGTAGGGTTGCAAACTGAGCCAGCGTGTATGGCGGGACTCACAGCTGCCTTTGGAAAATTTCCCCAACATGGGCGTTTTGTTGACTTGTTTGAGTATGCAATGTCCAAACTGTCTAGTTGTGACCTAGATAGATTTTTTTTTGTGTGCTGGCAGGTGTAGAACTGGAGAAATAAGTTTGTTCACAAACTTGAGGTACAAGAAGCATGAACTAAAGCTAAAAGGGCCCTGGCAGCCCACAAGGAGTTCTCGAACTAGCTGGTCCATGGTGCTAGCCTTGTGCGATCTGCTCGATGAGTGAAGCCTGCTCCGATGGGTTTCAAAGTTAATTGTGATGGTGCCGTGCAGAATGAAGGACGGCTGCGTGGGATTTGAGGTATTTGCGGGACTCAAATGGGCCTATGGTTGCAGCCTTCTCTGGTCCAGGTTCTCCGGGCGTCTCGGCCCTTATGGTTGAGCTAGATGCTTTGCGGGAAACTCTACTAATGCTCCAGTTTTTGGCAATTGGCGGGGGAATTATTGAGACAGACTCCATGGAAGCGATAGCAGTAATTCGATCACCTCAACAAAATTGGAGTGCTCTCGGTCTATTAGCTCGTGATATCGAGTCTCTAATGGTCTCTTTGCAGATGCCTACTAGCTCGATGGTTTAATCCCCAAAATATCATTATTTAAAAAATTTATTCAAAAATGAATAATTTAATAAGTACGGTCAAAATAGTAAAAATAAAAATATATTAATTAAAGAGTAAAAATATATATATATATAGCCAAAATTTATTTTGGTTAAATTTTCAATAAATCTAAAAAAGTCCTTGGTTAAAGAAAATATTAAAGAAAATACAATCTAATATATTAAAGGTAAAAAATCAAATGGATAATGAAATAAAAAATATATAAATATTTAATTGTTGTAACATTTTTGAATTTTTAAAGCAATCAACATTATCTGATTATTTGTTTTTGGTTATCATAAGTAGGGTTGCGCACGGTTTGAATCGATGCGGATATCATCCAATTCCAAATCCGAACAATTAAAATCTTAACAGTTCAACACGGTTTGAATTTTAAAAAAATATAATTGAAACCCTTCCAATCCAAACTGTTATCAACGGTTTGATTTGGATCGGTTTGGATGGTTTAGGCATAAAAATTTCATGTATTTTGGTCACTAAAAAGACTCCTCCAAAACATATACTTTTTTTTTTCAAAATCATTCTCATAAATATTTCATTTATTCACATCAAGATTTCATTTGTTCGCATGAATATTTCTTTCATACATATCAATAAATTAAATTTTTCAACATTTTAAACTTCGTAATATGACGGGTTATGTCTAAATATAATTTAAATTCGAAAGTAGCACAAAATGGGTAAAGGATTAAGTGAGGTAGTGTATGTAATGAACACTTACATTAACATATTATAGAATGAAAAATATTAACTAACAAACACAAATAAATAAAAATATTAATGGTTCGGTTTCGAATTCAACGATTTTCAAAATGAAAATCCAAAACCAAATTGTTACTAATGAAACGTGTGGAACCCAAAATCACCCGAAAGTTGTGGAGCTGCCACGTGGCCCATAAGTTATAGAATGTCCAAATTGCCCCTGTAATAACATTAACAGCTCATAGACACCCACACATTAAATAATATATTTACCAGCTAAATATATTATTTAATCTGGTTAATGCCTCAATAATAATAATGATCTCCTTGAGAATTAATTATTATTAAAATTTAATTAATAAATAATATATTTTATTAAAGAGAATTATTATTAATTACAAAATCCTTCGAACAATCAGAACGCTCCGCGACTCTCAAAATTTCACTATAAATAGAGGTCCTCACCTCATTTCTAAGGAAATTCGTTCATCGCGTCTAAAGTTCTTTCTGATTTCTCTCTCAAAGCTAACTTAAGCATCAGAGCATTCTTGGTTGAACAATCCCTCGGGGCTTCAATCTTAACCTCGATTGTTTCTTGTTTGCTGTTTGTAGGGATCGAGAAGATTTTTTCAAGCGTATTCGATTTCTGGTTCAACAATTGGTGCTCTCATTGAGAGCCGAATTGAGAAATACTCAAAGAGTGCTATCTAATTCCCTCTTAGAAGCTTCAACTTCATTCATCGTTCATCGATCTTGTTCGTCGATCATCAACGCCGTTCATCATTCTTATCATGGCAAGAACTCGACAATCGGTTCGTTCATCCGAAGCCGCTGCTTCCGTCTCTGCAAATCAGGCTGGGAGCGGAATACACGCTGAGAACCAGGATGAATATCTAAGCCATTCCCTACGCTGGACATGCCAAGTGACGATACTGGCACCCATCGGGACACAGGGGCGACTCCAGTTGTTGGCTTCGGAACCTTTCCTATCCCATCAACTCCTGCACCCCCACCGCCAGCATCTGGAGCGGTAAAAACTAGGCCTTCACCCCGCGAAACATCCAAGCCTTCTCCCTACGAAACATCCAAGCCTTCGCCCCCTGAAGCGTCCAAATCTTCGCCCCATGAAGCTTCCAAGCCTTCGTCCCATAAAGCCTCAATGCCTTCACCCCGCGAAGCATCAATGCCTTCGCCCCAAATCATCTATGCCTTCGCCCTGGGAAGAGTCTATGCCTTCAGCCGCGAAGTGTCTAAGCCATCACTCTGCTATGCGTCTAAGCCTTTGCCATGCGAAGCGTCAAAGTCTTCCTCCGGGAAGCACTCAAAGCCTTCCTCCGAGAAGCACTCATAGCCTTCCTCCGGGAAGCTCTCAAAGCCTTCCTCCGGGAAGCAATTCAAGCCTTCGTTCGGGAAGCAACCAAGCCTTCCTCTGGGAAGCACTCAAAGCCTTCCTCCGGGAAGCAATCCAAGCTTTCCACCAGGAAGCAATCCAAGCCTTCCTCAGTGAAGCACTCCAAGCCTTCCTCCGATAAGCACTCCAAGCCTTCCTCCGGGAAGCACTCCACTAAGTCTTCCTCCGGGAAGCGCTCCAAGCCTTCTTCCGAGAAGCAAAATCCATTCCTTTAAGGCAAAGTCATGCCCTCATCTGAAAGGCAAGTTGAATCAAAGCCCCAATGCCGAATGCCCAAGGCTGCAATGGGGGCATTTGAAAAGACCAAAAGCCCTTCCTTGAAGGGAATGCAAAGCCCTTCTCCGGAAGGCGAAACGAAGCCCTTCTCTGAGAGGCAAATGGAGTCAAAGTGCTATCGTGGGATGCTTATGGCAATACAACGGGGGCATTTGAATAATAAATCTCCTTTTCCATAAAAAAAAAAAAAAAAAAAACCGAAGTTCCAACACTTAGAAAAATCCCAAGGATTACTAAGTTGCAAGGAACAAGCTGATCACGAGATTCCAACGCAAGAGAAGTCACTTCTGAGGCTCACCACAGATTCGTTACTCACACACTCCTGATTCATTGCAATTTTCAACAAGCAACTTCCGTCTCAAATCTTCCACGATTTCAACACTTGTTGAAGTAGTCTTCAATTTGATGCGAAATTTGGGGGCACACAACGAAAAATATGGCTCAATTTTAACTTTTCGAGTTTAATATTAACACAAATTATTTCAAACTTTATGAACTTAATCCTCCTCTCCGGAACAATGGGGGGCAACTTATTTACCTATACTCACTTTGACATAGCTAGGCCAAGAAAAAAATAGGAAAAGTAAAGTCAGAGAAGCCAAACCTGCTTACGCGCAAGGAAGAGCAAGCCAAGCCGGTCCCACCTGACGTCTGCAGCATGTCTCCTTTGGGCACCAACAATCCCTGCCGCACCTGGATCGGCGGCCCCACCTGCAGCAGTCCTCCACCCAATTGCTGTAGCATTCCAATGCCCTGGCAGATGCTCGCATGACGCAGCAAGCCACCTGTTGACACCTCCATCGGCACCGCTTCATCAGCCTTCACAACTCACCAAAAAAGAAAGAACACTTTTCTTTCTTGCGCCAAGCCAGCCGTCAAACACCAAGCTGAGTAGTAGTACAGCTTCTGCCGCCTCTGATACTTGTCTCCAGACGTTGTCGCCCACATGCGTGCGTATCGTCCACGTGCCACACACCTCCATCGGGCGTCTCCCCGCAGTCTTCCTCGCTGACGCAGCCCTTCAACACCATCCTTATCTGCAGCGTCAGATAAAAGAATAAAAATTTCTCTTCTCTCACCTTCCCTTCAGCGTCGAAACTGAAGAAAGATGAAAGAAGAAAAAATTTCTTCTTCTCTCAAACTGCGGCCACGAAACAAAGAACAAGTTTCAGTTTTGCTTGGAAATGGAGCTGCCATTCCTTCCCTTAAATAATTATTTTTTATCCCCATTAATAGGTAAATTAATTGTTATTGAACCCTCCTCCACCTTTCTTTCTTCTTTCTCAACAACAGAAGGGTGCATTTTTGCTAACCACTACTCTCAAATTGTGCAACATCTTAGAAAGTGTTTAAAAGATAATTATAGTTAAATTTTTTATTTTTATTTTTTTGATGTACTTAGGATAAGAGAGAAATACTATTTTTACACCCACTTTCCACATTTACCCTCATTAAGTTAACAGTTTTCTTCATGTTTCATTCCTCATCTATTAGCTTTTTTTTTTTTTTGCCAAAAAGTCAAAGATTGTATTAATAACGTATAGAAACACCAACGTCACATGCTAAAGTATCAAATAACCAATCCGTTCCCAGCTCATCCTACCAATGAGTCCCACCTACTCAAGAGACATGGGCATCAACAAAATGTGCAGCTTTGTTCGCCTGCCTAGAAGCAAACACAAATTGGACACTTCGCAGTTGCCGAGCAAGCTCACAAATGTCAAATAGAACACACTCCAAATCGGCCTCACCTGACCAATGTCCATTCAGGGAATTAATAAGCCCCGAAGCATCATACTCAATCAGCACTCTCTCGTACCCCTATAATACACAGTGGGAGAGAGCACAACGAATCGCCTCAGCCTCAGCCATCAAAGCCGAGCCAAGCGGCAAGTCACCGTGTCCCCCCACATCCACTAGTAAACCGTCACAATCTCTGGTGACCCAACCGACTCCACCTCTTGCGGTCAGCCTACACCAAGCACCATCACAATTGACCTTCAAGACAACCTGGCCCGGTTTCGTCCAACTAAGATTTCCACCAGGTGTAACCACCTCCAGCGGCCGCGGTTGTGAAAATGGACCCCCCATGGCAGGGGCCACCAGGTCCCGAAATTCCGTCGCACTCCGATTAAAATCAACAATTCCCACATCTGGTGGCACATGAGTACCCTCAAACACCATCTTGTTTCGACACTTCCAGATTCTCCAAAGCCCAGAAGTGAGAATCTGCAACAGCTCCTCACGATGAGGAAGTAGATGGAAAGAAGCGACCATCTGCTGCCAGATGTCAGGAAATGTCACCCCCACTAGTCCCCTCACATAAATCAAAAGAGGGCTGCCAAACAAAAAGACCCTAGCAAACGGACAGTGGAAGAATAAGTGCCCCTCAGTTTCCTCAGCCAGACCACAGACCGAACAAACAGGCTCCACAGCCAGACGCCGGCGAACCAAATTGGCTCGGACCGCAAGAATGTCAGTACAGCTCCTCAAAATAAATTGCTTAAGCTTTGGGGGAACCTTCATAGCCCAAATATGACTCCACTTTATACCCAGATCGGACGGGACACTAGGCTCCCCCTCCCCCCGACGACCTAATTCACCATTCCTGTGGAGATATAACGCAACACCATAAGCCGATTTCACCGAATAAATGACAGTCTTCGTCAAATGCCACATCAGCCGATCCCCCAAACCCCAACGGCTAAGAGGCAGACGAAGTATCATCTGGGCCTCCTCCAAGGAAAAGTATCTATCAACTATCTCTTCCTTCCAAGTGAGGGTATCCTGGTCAATCAGATCACGTACATAGGGGGGATGTCAGGATGAGAGGAGGTTACCTTAAAAGTGTAAGGCATAGGCAACCAGGGATCAACCTTTGACCGGACCTACGCACCATCTCCAATTCTCCATCTCAAGCCCGCAGTAAGAATCTTCCGACCCTGAATGATTCCCTTCCATCCCCATGAGGACCGACGACCCACAATAGCCTGAAGGAACGACCTAGTGGGGTAATATTTGGCCCGCAGGACCTGAGAGAGAAGCGAGGACGGATTATGGACAATACGCCACCCAATCTTCCTGAGTATTGCCAAATTAAAGCATTCCAAGTCATGGAATCCCAGACCCCCCACCTTCTTCACCCGCGACAACTTCTTCCAGGCCACCCAGTGCACACCTCGGTGCCCATGCTGTTTCGCCCACCAATACTTAGCAACCAACCGCTCAATATCTCGACACACACCAACCGGAAGTTTAAAGCATGACATAGTATAGGTAGGCATAGCCATGGCCACTGCCTTTATCAGTACCTTTTTACCAGAAGGAGAAAGGAACTGCTCCGACCACCCTTGGACCTTACTGGCTATTCTGTTCCGGACAGCATCAAATATAACCCTTTTGGACACCCCAAAATCCGCCTGTATACCAAGGTACTTTCCAAACCCATCCCTAGCCACAATCTGACATCTTCGGGACAACCGTCTCCGCAACCTCTGGTGGCAATTTCCCCCAAAGAACAGGGAGCTTTTGTCAAGATTGACAAGCTGGCCAGAAGCCCCCGCATACACCTCAAGGACCCCCATCACGACATCAATCTCACCACTGTTTGCATGGTAAAACATAACCGCATCGTCAGCAAAGAACATATGTGATATCCGGAAGTCACAGGATTCCACCAGTCGAAAACCATGAATAGCGCCCTCCTCCTACCGCCGACGAAATAGGGCAGAAAGTCCTTCAGCACACACCATGAACATGAAGGGCGACATTGGGTCCCCCTGACGGAGTCCCCTGCTAGGCAAGATGTGACCAGTCTCCTCACCATTAACCGGGACACTATAAGAAACCTAGGCCACACACTCCAAAATCAAAGCACAAAACCGATCAGCCACCCCTAGGCCTTTAAGCATATCATGCACAAATCCATATTCCATCCTATCATAGGCCTTGCCATATCCAGTTTCAATGCTAATTCCTTATCCTCCCGCACACCCCGGTGTTTCATAAAATGAAGGAGTTCATGGACAACAAGAATATTATCCTGTATTTGCCTACCCGAGACGAATGTTGACTGGTTGATACTAATTATCTTGTCCATCACCACTTTTAAACGATTAGTAAGGAGTTTCGAAATAACCTTATAAAGGACATTGCACAGTGCTATTGGTCGCAGCTGGGACATCTTGGTCAGCCTTGTAACCTTGGGAATCAGACATAAGTGTGTGAAATTGAGTTTCCGAAGTAGCCGGTTCGTCCCCAAAAATGCAGTACCAGCTTATAAACATCGCCCCCACCACCTCCCAATTCCACTGATAAAACCCGCTAGTGAAACCATCTGGTCCCGGGGCCTTGGAAGGGTTTATTTGAAACATAACAGCCTTCACTTCGTCCTGTGTTATAGGTGCCAAAAATCCCACATTCTCCTCCGGCGTAACTCGTCGCCCAAGACACTCCAAAATAAGCGGACAGGGTTGAGGATGGGTGGTGGTAAACATCTTCTCAACATAGTCCACCATCACCTGTTGCATTCGGGGTCCCTCCTCTACCCACACGCCATCCTGACTTTCAAGTCCCCGCAACCTGTTAAAATGCTGCCTTTTAACAATGGAGGTGTGGAAAAACTTTGTATTTTTATCTCCCTCCTGTAACCATTGGACCATCACCTTTTGTTTCCAGTAGCATTCCTCCACCCAGATCAGACACTTTAACTCCTGTTCCATTTGCCTCACCACAACCCCATCATAGTTAGGTTGCACATACGCACTCGGAGGCGCTGTTGTAGTTCACTAATAAGGACCTTGCTATTCCGCTGATTACCCTTTCTCCAGGTGAGAAGACACAACCGCACCTCCTTCAGCTTCTCACATACCCGAAAAGCCTTGGACCCCCTAGCATCAAGTTGCCAGCATTCCTGAATCACCTGTCGACACTCATGTTCATTCCCCCATCGAGAATCAAAAATAAATCGTCGCCTAGGTCGGCACGTCTGGGGGGAGAAACAACAAAGCAGCAACATTTGATGGTCAGACCCTTCCACAAGGAGATCATGAAGGGTCGCAGTTGGGTACAACTCCACCCAGTCCGCAGTGGCCAACGCCCGGTCCAGGTGGGCTTGAATGAACCCCGTTGTCCTCTTATTTCTCCATGTGAACGAGTAGCCATGGTACCCTAGATCAACAAGCCGGCTCTCGACCACGAACTCCCTAAAGGTCATCATTGCGTTTTCAGACCGAATCAATCCCCCCTCCTTCTCAGCACCCGACAACACATCATTGAAATCCCCCACCAGTAGACACGGGTCCCCACACCGCACAATCCGAGACCCCAAACTCCTCCACTGATCTGCACGGACCCAATCATCCTTACTTGCATAAATAGAAAATAATCTCCAAGAATAACCAGAAACAACATCTTTTATTAAAGCTTCTATAAGGAAATCATCAAATTTAACTAACACTACTTGTTGTACATCCCTCCAAAACACACAAAGGCCACCACTCATCCCCCGTGGCTCAACCGCATGCATGAAAGGCATCCCCAACTTATTTTTTAAATAACAAAACTGGCTACTATTGTTCTTCGTCTCAAGCAAAACCACAATATCAGATCGATGAAGCAAAGTATGCTCCACCAGGTTATGAACGGTCAGCGTACCTCCGATACCCTGACAGTTCCAGCATAGAACATTCATGGCGACTGGGAAGAGGTGGAACCTGCACTCATTCGCTCAAGAGACCCATTAAGGTCGGTCTCGACCACTTGATAAACACAAACTTCCACCCCACACTCCAGCCGTCCCCTTCGAGCTACGCCAACCCTCAATGTGGGTGAACCACCCATACCTTCCACCACCTCCCTGCGGCGTTTCCTTCTTCCCGGACCATCCACCCTTCCGCCCAGAATATGGGGCATAAGATGAAAATGATCTGATTGCTGGTAGGCATGGGCATCAAGGTCGGCACAGTCCCGCCCCTCCCCCCCCCCCCCCCCCCCCCCCCCCCCCCCCCCCCCGGTGGCAGCATCACTTCTCGCGCATGACTAGATTCTTCATCCACAATAGCCCTCGAGACCAGACCAGTGTCCTCATCAATAACTCGTTTAGCAGGACCCTCCACCGGTGGAACCTAGTCCGAGGTATCCCCCCCCCCCCCCCCCCCCCCCTCCATCTGCCCTACTGCAACGAAATTCAGGATTATCAAGTCCCCCCTCTCACGATCCTGTCTAGGGTCCCCGGGACTCACATCATTCAAACAACCCACTCTGCCAATCAACCCCGCATGAAAAGCGGCCGCCAGGGCCCGCGTCCGTTGCTCCTCTTCCTTTCTCTGTGCGCTGATTTTCACAGCTAAACCGGAGGCCACCCTATCCCCTCGACCGCGTCCCCGGCCGCCAGGCCCTGATGACTCTCTGCCACTGCCTAGGCGGCAGACTACACTTCGCAATGGAGTGCCCCTTAGGTCCATCTCTGCCTCCAAACCCGGAATGCATGTCCCCGGGCTTCCCCCTCGCCTGCCACCCTTGGACTGTCACACCACTGGGTATTGTGGCCCAAAGAGCCACACACCAAGCAGTATGCTGGCATCATCTCATACTTGAAGCCAATCCATTGATGTCCCTCCTCCAGGAATTCCACAAATGTCCCACGCATCAAGGGATCATCCATCCTCATTCGGACGTGAACACGAACAAACCGGCCAATACAGTCCTTGCCCAATGACGTATCAACGCCCAAAATAGCCCCCACAAGGCCGCCTATCTTCTTAGCCACCGCAACCGTCATATTGAGTGGTGGAATGCCATGTAATTGCACCCAGAACGAGGAGTGGCTCATCCTCAAACTACGGGGGTTCCTGGTCCGTGACCCCTCTTCCAAGATGACCAAAGCCTCCATAAAACTCCATGGTTCCATGTCAAAGACCCTCTGCATATCCTGCTGAGAGACAAAACACGGCATGAATTTTTTCTCTCCAATCACCCGAATAGATACCCCAGCTCTCCCCTGCCAGAGCCCTGAGAACAGCCACACAAAAGCCTCTCCGCTGATCCCCTTGTCCGTAAAAACCTCCGCCACAAGGCATAAACTAAACCCTAGCAGGAGATCCTCAACCTCCGACTGGAGTACCCGGACGCCCGTCCGCTCCCTCTCCGAGAGCCGGAGATGGGACCCAAACTGTTGTTCCAAGTCCGCCATATCCATCCCACACACAGCCACACCCCTCAGCCCCTCCGGTCGAACCTCGAGCACTCCCAACCGTCGAGCCACCAAGACAAACTGCAGGATTTCCGGGAAGGTCCCCACTTCCCTAGCCAACCACCGCACAAAGCATCACCGCCCACCTGCACCAGCCCTTCCACTCTCTCAGTCGCGACCAACACAAACCCCAAACTGGCATACCGAGAGCCAGTATAGTGCATGCGTTCCAAACCTGGCGGCCGAAACCTTAGCAGACGAAAGGAAAAAAAACTCTCCTATCGAGAGAGAAAATCTCATCTATTAACTCTTTAACTTTCCCTCTTTTTCCATTCTCGCCAAAGAAACTGAAGCGTGTTTCTTTTTCCCTCTTTGTTTTTTTTATTTTTATAATTCTTCGTATAGTTCAAGAATTCAAACTGATTCAAATCAATAGACGAACAAAATACACAAGAAACATATATTTAAAAAATAAATTTTACAAAAATTGCTACTAAACACACAATAGCCGCATAATTTACCAAATTATTTGCAATATTTTTAATAATTTAGCTACAAAATAATTGAATAATACCATTAAATATGGTTTCAGTGACAAATTATAAGAGTTTTGCTATAATTGTTTTGTATTAAAATTGCCTAAGGTCAAACAAAAATGCACCCAAAATATCTAAGAGTGCATACACAAAAACTATTTAAGTTGCTCCAACTATTACATCATGCTGATGCTTCAATAACTTGGTCGTGAACTTGGTTTACGACGTTGATGTATCTGAAAAATTCAATTGACGAGCTAGAGCTTGAGGTCTTAGTTAAATGCTTGCCTGTATATTAATCAAACAAAAAACATAATACTAAGGATGCTTATGAAATAAAATATATATAAAAAAATAGTCTATATAGTAGTTATAAATCATTGTTAGATGACAAACCTGTGGATATAAGTATGAATAATTGTTAGACTCAATTGCCCATTTGGTCAGTCTTCCGGATGTGTCCGGCTTCTGTAAGATTTTCCTAAGAGGCTTGTTGGTGAGGACCAGTATAGGATGAGCTTGAAAGTAAGGCCTGAACCTCCTTGCAGTGATTATGAGAGCAAGAGAAGGCATCTCAAGATCACCATACTTGGTCTCCACATCCTGGAATGCTTTGCTAATGTAATAGACTGGATGTTCAGCTCCGTCTGCCTTTTTGATTAGGACGGAGCTAACTGCCGAATTGGAGAACGAAAGGTACACGACGAGTTGCTCTCCCATGTCTGGCCTAGCTAGTAGGGGAGCCTTGGTCATGTATTCCTTGAGAACAGTGAAGGCTTTCTCGCACTCGGTAGACCATTCAGTGGTTCTACCCTTAGTCTTTAGGGCTTTGAAGAAAGGCATGCATTTGTCAGTGGCTCGTGAGATGAATTGGGTGAGTGTTGCTACTCTTCCTGTGAAGCTCTGGACCTATTTGATGGTTCGTGGAGGTTGCATTCAAGGATGGCCATGATCTTCTCAAGATTGGCTTCAATCCCCCTTTGGCTGATCATGTAGCCAAGGAATTTTCTAGAGCTGACTCCGAAAACACATTTGGCTAGGTTTAGCCTCATTCGATACTTCTTCAATACCTCAAACATTTTTTAGAGGTTGTGGACATGGTCCGCTGCAATTTTGCTCTTGACGAGCATATCGTCCACATAGACCTCCATGGTCTTCCCGATCTGGTCAGCAAACATGAAGTTCACCAGGCGCTGGTATGTCGCCCCGACGTTCTTCAAGCCGAATGGCATGACATTGTAGCAATAGACTCCTAAATTGTGTGAAAGCTGGTATGGATTTGATCATTCGGATGCATGAGGATTTGATTGTATCTAGAGTAAGCATCCACGAAATTGAGGAGTTCGTGACCTGCTGTTGCGTCAGCCAGAAGATCAATCTTGGGAAGAGGGAAGCTGTCCTTGGGGCATGCCTGGTTAAGATCGGTGAAGTCAATACACATCCTCCATGCCCCTGAGGGCTTTTTTACCAATACCACGTTGGCTACCCAAGCGCCATAGATGGCTTTCCACACGAAGTGGATCGTAATCAGCTTGGTGATCTCTTCCTGCATGGCAAGCTGACGCTCGGTGTCATACGTTCTTCGTTTCTGTGTGACGGGTTTGAAAGAATGATCGATGGTCTGTCCGTGGCAGATGACATTTGTTAATATGCCGGGCATGTCAACTGAAGACCAGGCGAAGTGTTCACTGTTTTCGCTGAGGAACTGGATGAGTGCATCCCTAGTCTTCGGTTGTAGCATGGTCCCAATTCTGACTTACCGGTCTGGATGCTCGGGATGGAGTGTGTTGGTTCAGTTTCCTCAACTGGTTGAGGTGTTTGAGTTGTAGATAGTTCCCTTGGGTCATATGGAGGACTAGATTGGATATGTTTCACGAGCTCTTGATCAATAGGGTCAGCTTCGTATTCCTTCTCATGTAACAGACATGGTCTCCTTGCTAACGTTAGGGTTTACTTTGGTGAGAGCAGATTGCTAGCAGGTTCGTGCTGAGAGTTGGTCTTCTCTGACATGTCTTGTCCCCATGATTGTGGGAAACTTGATCAAGAGTAAACACGTGGAGCACACCGCGTTGATTTGGTTCAGTAGTCCCTAGCCTAGGATGACATTGTACGCTGTGGGGCAGTCCACCACGAGGAATGTGATGATTGTAGTTGCTATGCGCGGAGTGGTGGCTATTGAAATTGGGAGGGAGACTGTACCAATAGGCATTACTGAGTCTCCTGAGAAACTTAGTAATGGGGTTACTGCCCTATTAAGCTGCTTGTCATCAATCCCTAACTGATTGAAGGCTTCCATGAAGATCACATTAACTGAACTCCCTATGTCGACGAGGATTCGTCCGACATCAAAGTTGGCAATTTCAGCCCGGATAATGAGGGGATCATCGTGAGGGAAGATGATGCCCCGTTCCTCTTCCTCTGAGAAAGTTATGGCCTTCCAACCAGCTTTACCGACCTTCCTTGCTCTACCAAACTCAATGTTGAAGATTTGGTTGTTCGATTGGGTGGCCCATATAAAGTTCTTTTATGCTCTATTGGAAGTGTAGGCAGAGGAGATCGTTGGTCCACCACTGATGGTGTTGATCTGAGGGTGATTGGCGACTGGTCGCGCATGTTGTAGAAATTGATTGATCTTCCTATCTCTTACTAAGACTTCCACAATGTCTCGGAAAGCCACACATTCGTCAATGGTATGACCATTGAATTTGTGGTACTGGCAGTATAAGCTGGAGAGGACTGGCGGTCTATGATTTTCTGGTCTTGGTTTTGGTTTTTCAATCATATTCTCAACATTCATCAAGACACCTTAGGACTGGGCCCCTAGGGTGGTTTCCCTGTAGAGCCTAGTTGTTAGTTTTGTGGCCTTGGTTGTTGTTATAATGATTTTCCTTCTTCCCCTTGTAATTGTTGTCATAAGAACCTTTCCTCTTACCTGAGTAAGAGTTGTTCCCATAGCCTTGGTTCTGACTGCCGGAATCGTAATAGGGCTTGCTAGGTTGCGCTTCTTGAGGGGAGGAGTAGACTGGAGCGGCATTCTGCATGGTCTCCACCGGTGGAGCATTAAAAAATTCAACTTTGGCATGGATTACTGCATGTCTCATTAGCTCGCTGTAGTCTTCCCATCCCTAGGTGAAGGCTTGGTACTTGAAGGTAGATTCCTTGAGACTGCTGCGAAATGCTCGGAAGGCTGCCTTGTCATCAGTCTCCTGACATTTGGACTGCTGCGAAATGCCTGGAAGGCTAGCATGTCATCAGTCTCCTGACATTTGGAATACTCAAGGCTGAATCGGGCGGCATGCTTCTGTAGGGTTTCAATCTCCCCTTGTCGTAGTGACCTGAGGTCTTCTATGGTCAATAGGCGGTCTGTCTAGATCATGAACTTGTTCAAGAAGACAGTATGAAGTTCATCAAAGGAATCAATCGTACCTGGTTCGAGCTAGTAGAACCAGTTGAGTGCAGCCTCAATGAGGTTGGGGCTGAAGATCAAGCATTGGACCTCGTCTAAGAGGTTTTTGATGGCCACGACAGACTGGTGGTTATTCATATGTGTGACTGGGTCGCCCTTCCCTGTGTAGGGTGCGATCTTGAAGGGCTTGACTTCTGATTCATGGAGGTATTGGAGAATGCGAGCAGTGAAGGGACCAGTGTTGGTCTTGATCTTCGTTGGAGACTTGGTTTTGCTCTTCTCGCTTTCCAAATCTCGAACTCGTTGTAAAAGCTTCTGAACAACATCATCAGTTGTGGGAAGGTTAGGTTACCAAACTATGCGCTCAACGATGGGACGGCGTCCCCCATTGCTAGTGTTCCCTATTGGTTGTTTAGCCGTTCTTGGTCTTCCGTCCGATTCGGTTGCGGTAGAATTACCCACGTCCTCCACATGTTGGGAATTTTCCCTTAGGACTTGTTCTTCCACTTGGATTATTGGTCATTTCTACTGGGTCGCCCTCATCAGGGCTGACCCTGATAAAGTACGACCGGCCTGAGAGAGAGTACGAGCAATTCGCGAGCTTCCCGGAAGATTTGCGTTCAGGAAAGACCAGCATAATCGCTCTAGAGGATGAGCATTCTTCCGGAGGTTTCCGGTCTGAGTCATTCCAAAGGGCGTGGCGCTTGCTCGGCTAAGCTGACAAGTGCCATCTCGGTCGCTGCTCGTTATTCTCTTAGCTCTTCCCTAGTGGCGGTAAGCAGAGAGAAATTACTATAGTATTGCTCTCCAAATACTTGGTTTCTGTTCTCGATGGACAGGTTGCTCTTCTTGAGTTCAGTGACCTCCTGTTGGAGTTTTTCCATCATTCTGAGCATGGCCACTGAAGTTGAGTCTAATCTACTTCTGCTTTGCTCTCCTGAGAGAGGGGATTTGTTTAGCTCTCTATCACCTTGTTTGGTCGACATTGTGGTCGATATGAAGGTGGGATAGTGGTATGCGAGCTAGTGGGAGTACTTACTCAAGATTCCCACAGACGGCGCCAAAAGGTTTGATCCGAAAATGGACCTAACGGATCTTGTTTGACGCTGGGAGGCCTTCTTCTCATCCGCGGGGAGACCTGTGGGATAACAAGAATACTTGACACCAGTGGGGTGCCGACCTAGTGGACTCCGATGCTTAAGTCAGTAAGCGAGTGGGAGATTAGACATGAACTAGGTAGCATAATCGTAAGTGAATAGTAGTTACCTTTTCTGGGGGAGTGTGCTCCGTATTTATAGTAGCAAAAATGTGGTGGTTGGAACCCTAATGTTGTGATGCTCAAGTTACCTCCAGGATGCTGACACGTGTCCTGAGGGTGTTAAACGAGTGATGGTGATTCATTTGGGCATTAGGGCAGTGTTGTCCCTGCGTGGGCAAGCATACCGACCATGGGTGCCGACCACAGCAGTATGGTCGGTGACTGGCGGCTGGCGCTGGACGGCCGACCATAGATGATCTGGTCGGCATGCAGGTGAGGTCGATAAGGCCGACCATCTGTTCTGGGATGTTGGTCTTCCTCCTGGTGGTCGGTCAGATTGGTATAAACACCATCAATATCTATTAATAGATGTCTATATATTTATGAAAGTCTTAAATGATATTATATTTGTATACCCTATTTATCCATGTCAATTTTATAAGATTTGATAAATGTCCATGAATATATCATTTAAAATAAGTCTTTCAATGTCCTCTAAAATTCGAATTGAATACACCCCCCTAAGACTTCGAGAGAAATACTTTTTCAAGAATTTGTTTATACTTTTACTTCTTTGAGTTGTGGTCACACCTGCAAATAAAAAATAAAATACAATTATAATTCTAAAGCTTATCTATAAACTAATATGAGAAAAATATGAAAATATATGTTTTTTTCGAGGAGAATAGGAAAAAATATGTTAAAAAAACCAGTACGATGATAATTAAAAAGCTTATCTATAAATTAATATGTACATATATATATATACAAATTTGGTACACTTGAGAGCTTATAATACTGCAACTCAACTTTCATTGGGCCAAGCTTATAAGTCAATTCAACTTTATTGGTGAGGCCACGTTATAGTTTCATTTTGGTCACCATCGCTGAATGGTCACTTTGGCATCATCTTAATAGCTTACCTTTTTGTTTAAGTTTAAGAATATTGTTGGGATTCCTTAAGGAACTACAAAAGCATATAATCTCTGTTTATTATGAGATTGAGTGTTCATTTTCTTGTTTTGGTGGGAGTTTAAAGAGAAGAAAGGAGGGAGGGAGAGAATTAAAAAAAGCCAAGGCAAATGTCGAAAGTATGTGTGAAAATAGTGCTTCTTTTTCATCATAATTGCATCTGAATAATTAAGAACATAAAAGTTAACTACAGTTACATTTTTTGACATCTTTTAACATGTGGCATCATTTTAAGGAAGTGGTAAGCAAAAATGCACCCCCAACAGAAAGGCAAGCCAAGGGGCTTTGGTTTTTGGAAATGGAGGTTACATACTTCCATTAAACAAAAAAAATGAAAACTTTAGAATTAATTGGTGAATTAATTTCTTTTGGGCCACAAGTCAAGCCTAACTGAATGAGCAAATCCCAAACATCAAAGCCTATTTGCATCAACTCAATGTTACATCCGGAATCGAACGGAATTTTTTCGACATAAGAACAATGTCAGAAAAAAGTCTGACACTAGCAAACACGACTTACTAGGACTACCAAAAAACCTACATTCCTTAGGATTCCCTGAATTCCTAAGCGATATGGGGGCATTTGTGGAACCCAAAATCACTCGAAAATTGTGTAGCTGTCACGTGGCCCATAATTTATATAATGTCCAAATTACCCCTGTTAATGACATTAACAGCTCACAGGTATCTACACATTAAATAATATATTTATCAGCTAAATATATTATTTAATCGGGTTAATGCCTCAATAATAATAATGGTATCCTTGAGAAATAATTATTATTAAAATTCAATTAATAAATAATATCTTCTATTAAAAAGAATTATTTATTAATTACAAAATCCTTAGACCAATCAGAACGCTCCGCGACTCTCAAGATTTCACTATAAATAGAGGTCCGCACCTCGTTTCTAAGGTAATTCATTCCTTGCTTCTAAAGTGCTTTCTGATTTCTCTCTCAAAGCTAACTTAAGCATCGGAGCGTTCTTGGTTGAACAACCCCCCGGGGCTTCAACCTTAACCTCGATTGTTTCTTATTTGCTGTTTGTAGGGATCGAGAAGATTTTTTCAAGCGTGTTCGATTTCTGCTTCAACATAACGGTTTGAATCCAAATCGAAGTGCCAGTAGCCGTTTGAATCGAATTGGTTTCCAATTTCAACGGATTTATACCCACCCCTAATCATAAGGGCATTCTTTGGTTGTATTTTCTTCCATATACCCACATTTACTTTTTTTTCTGTTACTAAAGCAAACCAAACTATACGAACATGGAACTACCCGCATCCATATACAATGATTTTTTTTTTCCATTTGTTTTTAAAAATAAAAAATGTAATTACATTTTATATAATAAAAAAATACAAATTAACACACGTGTATACAATAAATTTAAGTGAGTTTAAAGTGGTGATATGAAAATGTCTCACGCACGCATATGCCAATTTATTATTCAGTTGTGAAGTCATGCGTAGCGCATCGAAATGCCTCTTGCAGCTGAAAAGTCACATTTAAAAATTATGCTAGTTTTATATAATCAAATAGAATTTTATACTGTGAATTGAATAATAGCTTAAAAGTCTTCTAATCTTTTGTGGTCGATGGAGAAATTAAAAGAGAGAGAGAGATGCCGTCAAATTCAAAAGGCTTAAAATTAGGGATGTTAATCGAAATCGAAAAACTGACCAAAAATCGAAACGTACTCCACCGTCCCAAAAAATAACATATCCGAAAAAAAACTGAAATCGAAACAAAAAACAAACCGAACTGAAGTGGAACCAGTTTGATTTTGGCTTTCAAGAGGTCAAGTACCGAAAACCGGTGTCGAACCGTTCAGCCAAATAATCCTAAAGCAGATGACGTCATTGCCAAACTCCCCACCCACTTCATCGTTAATATCCATCATTCTGATCTTCACGCCTCATACCTCAGTCTCTCCTCTACCATTCCTCAAACTCGAAGAAAAGCACCACACCACCACCAGACACCAGTCCACATCCATCCTCATCAAATCAGACCAAATCGAACGCCATGCCGATCTTCCTATCCATCCTCATATATCCTCATCGAATCGGACCAAATCGGACTCCATGCCCTTCACCTCTTCACTTTCACAGTCTCACGCACGCACACTCAAACCCTTTACCCTCTTCACTCTCACGCATGCACACTCGAAGACTTCATCTCCCTCGTCTCTCCCTCAATCACACTTCGAAAGTTCGATTAGATGCCCAATTCGATTGGACCCTCTTGGTTCCCTTCACTCGTTTGGCTTTGATTCACCGTCGCACCCATCGCAGTCACGAGGTCACCTTCATCGCAATTCGCACTTCGCTTTTCGCGTCGATCGATCTTTGAGGATAACTCCATGATTTCGTCGCGAGGTCGCCTCCATGACTCTATATCCTCCATCTCTCATCTCAGGTATTCAGTGCTTCTTTCTCGAGTCTTTCGATCCAGTCTATGTCGAGTCTCTCTCGATAACTTCTGGATTAGAGATGGAGTCGAACACTGTCTCTTTTCACTCTCTGTCTCTGGTTCTCGAATGAACGAGGAAGTACCGAAAAAAAAATCGATACTGAACCGAATAGGCTGGTCCGATTCTAGTTCAACCGGTAAAAACTATTTGTATCGAATCGGTACTGATACCGAAAATGACCATCGGTTCGGTTTTGGTGAAATACCGAACCGAACGTACCGATTAACAACCCTACTTAAAATGGTTGATATCAGATGCAAAGAAAAAAAGTTGAAATAGATGTGAATGTTATCCAAACAGGGCCTTAATAAACTATGAAAACGTAATGGCCCTTTCGCTTTTTTTTTTTTTTTTGGGTCAATCGGTGAATTCATAAAGCCACAAGAAACAAGGGCAATAGCTAATAAACAATAAAAGGAAGCTTCTCATACAGCAGGAAGGTAAACTCCCAGAAAAGAGAAGCCCCATCAGTGCCAATTGGCACTCCAAAAAAAGAGTATAAGGTAACTAAACTCTTCCATTCCAAAAAAGCATTATTACATAGGAGGGCAAGGAAGCCTATCTCTGCTTAACACGACAACGAGTGAGGGAGGGGGCATTGAAGCCCAACTCAAGAGACACACCCTCGTGTTAGCCAAAGTTGCAGCAAAATGTGCTGCATGGTTCATTGATCTTGGTATCCAGTTCCACCAAATTGAATTGAAGAATGCCGCACGTCTTCAGATCACAGCAAAGAGAGGGAAAATTTTCCACAATCTTGCGTTGCTAACTCCATCCAAACACTTAATTACCGCTTGAGAATCACTCTCAATGATTACGTCAAATAGATTCTGAACTTCTGCCCACTTCATCCCAGCAAGAATTACTTCCGCCTCAGCCCCCTCTGGCGAGGCACATAGCATGAATCTGGATTCTCCCCCCAATAAAATCCACAATGAATTGCGCACAATAACTCCCGTATCGGTTTCCTAAGAATCATTTTTCCATGCGGCGTCAACATTGATTTAGATGACATTACTTGGGGGATAACACCACCGGGGTTCCAATGTAACAGGGATGTCAGGACCCGTCCCGAATTTCCCCTCGAAACCCGGGAAGAACCCAGATCCCATCTGACAACCTAAGGAAAGGTTCCCAAATACCCTTAAATCCTTAGAAATTATAATAAATACTTTCACTTGTCAGATAAGAGATTTAAGCACTTAAAATTCCCGTAAGTAATTACCAACCAAATACAACATAATATCAGAGTGTCTAAGTAGGATCAAGATACAAATTAGATATCCTACTCAAGTACAACTACACAGCGCAGCCGAGAGTGCTAATGCCTCTGCCTCGAGATAATGTCCGCGTCAACTCTACTGCCTGAAAGGGGTTTAAACACAAAAGTTGTGAGTGGACAAAAATAATCGTTTATAAATCATTTTCCAAGGAATATTACCTTTTCCCCCCTCCATTTATAAAACTATGCATGCATCACATAAACAGTTCATGTTATAAAAACATCATCTTTAAATCACCGGCATTTCCCTTTCTCTTTAAAACCACTCAGTAGGACTCACACAAAATCCATATCAGGAAAAGACATTGTGATCCACATTCTGGTTTGAAAATCATCCTCAAAGGAATTCAAAATCATTTAATTCAACCTAGACACATAATATCTCAAATCCACTGTTCCCGACACATCCACTAGCCACCAGGGTATCCCTTGGGGTGTGCTAGTCCTGTATCACAACTCCATGTACTATGATATCTCATCAGTCGGCAAGTATCCTCGACTATCATATCATATAATCAGTCGGTATAACCTTCGGCTATCATATCGCATCAGTCGGCATATCTCTCGACTGGCATATCATATCATTAGCCGGTATAACCTTCGGCTATCATATCGTATCAGTCGGCATATCTCTCGACTGGCATATCATATCAATTATATTGGAGGTTCATCGGGTTCACCGCTAATAACGGATCCTAATCCCGGGTCCTGGCCTCCCTCAAATATGACCAAATCCGATAAACTCATACAACAGGGTCAAAACCCAAATCATTGACTCAATAATTTCCTCGTCAAAACGATATCAAAACTTAGTCCAAAAACCATGATATTTCTCAAATCACACTTTAATCAAAGTAGTAGAAAACATATGTCTAGTAATCATTTCTAAAATCCAGAAATTCAATGCCACAATACATAACAGTATTTACACAAAGATATTTTTATGCATGCATTTCAGTTTATAAAACCAAAGTCCACTCACAAACCTGTTCAAGCTAGCTCAATCCCGTCTTGCTCGTTCCTCTGAGGTTCCCGGAACAATATCGCCTGTTAAAAACAACAATCGGGATTACCGGCTAGTAATACGACTCTTAAATAACAACTTCCTAACCTGGGGAAGTCTACCCTTGCTGTTTCTAGAAAACACAGCAGCTTCGGACACTCAAATCGACCTCTAAACGATGTCCGATCAACCTGAAACCTGTACCAACAGATTCAGAACGTCGAAAACTAGTTACCACGCGCCGCCGTGATGTCAGACTCGGCCCCACGCACCGCCACGCGCCGCCGGAAGGTCGGCACACGCGCCCACGCACCCTCATGCGTCGGCCACGCGCCTGCTACGCGCCTGCTACAGTGTTCACGCGCCTGGACAGGTCCAACCCGGTCCAGCTCAACCTGACCCGGTCCAACTCGACCCGACCGATTCACTCAACTTGACCCGACCGATCACCGGTGACTCGCCGGAGAAGACGACCGGACTGTCATCGCCGTCGCCGGAAGCTGGCCGGAGAAGATGACCGGACCGCCACCTCCGCCGCCGTCTGGTTCGCCGGAATCCCCCATTTCCGACCGAAACTCCAAGCTTTACAACTTCGTCAAAACTCAACCGTTTTACACAAATTTTATGTCTAAATCTATCTACTCGAACCCAGGAATCCAAATATAACCTTAAAACATCAAACACATACCTGTGTAAGCCGGAAAATCTATCCAAAGATCTGAAACTTCCTTTACTCGGTTCGGCTTCCACCGTGATGCTCTCCTTCGATGGTTGGTACGGTTGTGATCGTGGGAAGGAGTAGAATACGATTAGTTGATCAAAACGGGAAGCTAAAGCCTTGAAATCAAAGTTGACTTTATGGTTTTTCTCTTGGTTGTTTTCGCACGGGTTGGTGGTTTCAGGTATGTTACACAGAGAGAGAGAAGGAGATGAAGATGAAATGAAGATGTAAAATGAGATGGATCAGATAAACTCTGATTTGGATAACAAAATATCTCCCCTCCAAGGAAAATTACCAAAATGCCCTTACACATCTAGACCCATAACTTCCGTCCACGAACTCCGTTTTCTGCGTGCCGCCTGTCTACGAACTCGTGAGTTCGAGACCTACGCAACGGTACCCAAAACACCACAAAAAGTGTCTCGAAACAAAACTTGATTTCCAAGCCCTTTACCGACCAAGGGTAAAATCGTCATTTTACAAAAATAATTGCGTAAACCCAATAATTAAAATTCCGGGTTGTTACAATCTGCCCTCCTTAAGAAATTTTGACCTCGAAATTCATTCCTAACCATGAAACAATTGAGGATATTGTGCCCGCATTAGTTCCTCAGTTTCCCACGTGGCTTCCTCCACGTTATGATTCCTCCATAACACTTTAACTAGAGGAATAGTCTTTCTGCGAAGCCCCTTTTCCTTCCAATCCAGAATTTGCACCGGTTGCTCCTCAAACGTCAAATCGTCTTTAAGCTCAAGTGGTTGCTTTTCCAACACATGAGACTCATCAAACAGATATTTCCGGAGCAAAGATACATGAAAGACGTCATGAACTCTGGATAATTCCGAGGGTAAAGAAATATGATATGCCACTGGTCCTATCCTCTCCAAAATCTCATACGGACCAATGTAACGAGGACTTAGTTTTCCTCGTCTACCAAAACATACCACTCCTTTCCATGGAGATAGTTTCAAGAACACCCAATCACCTACCTCAAACTCAAGGTCTCTGGTTCGATGGTCTGCATAGCTCTTCTGGAAATCCTGGGCTGTTTTCAAACTTTCTCTGATGATTCTAATATTTTCCTCAGTCAAATCCACCAACTCGGGTGTTAACAGTCTTCTTTCACCTATTTCACTCCAGCACAAAGGTGTTCTGCACTGCCTCCCATACAGTGCCTCGAAAGGTGACATCCCAATACTCGACTGGTAACTGTTATTATATGCAAATTCCATCAGAGACAAGTGTGAATCCCAGTTCCCTTTAAACTGTAGTACACAAGCCCTCATCATATCCTCCAAAACCTGGATTGTTCTCTCAGACTGACCATCCGTCTGAGGATGAAAGGCTGTACTAAAATGCAATGTCGTGCCAAAAACCTTCTGTAAACTCCACCAAAACTTGGAGGTAAACCTAGGATCTCTGTCCGAAACAATAGACTCTGGAGTCCCATGCAGCCGTATGATCTCATCCACGAATAATTTGGCATACCGACTCATCCGAAAATCTTCTCGCCCTAGCAAGAAATGTGCAGACTTCGTAAGTCTATCAACAATTACCCATATCCCATCATGTCCCTTCCGTGTCCTTGGAAGTTTATACACAAAATCCATTGTAATGTGATCCCACTTCCATTCTGGGATAGGTAATGGTTGCAGTGTCCCATAGGGTTTCTGCCTCTCCGCTTTCACTTGCTGACATGTCAAACATCTACTCACAAACTCAGCAATTTCTCTTTTCATCCCAGTCCACCAATAGTGTTTCCTTAGGGTATGATACATCTTGGTACCTCCTGGATGCATAGCGTAAGCCGAACTATGAGCCTCATCAAGAATTTCCCTCTTTAGCTCCAGCTCATTCGGTACGCACAACCGTCCATCCTTAACCAAAGCTCCATCATCCCTAACCGCATAGTCATGCCGGTTTCCAGCTTCCAATTCTATCCTGATAATGCACAATGTAGGATCCTGGAGTTGAGCCTCAATAATCCGATCAATCAGAACAGACCTCACATTGAAACTAGCCAACAAAGCCCCCTGGCTATCCATGTCCAGTACAATCCCTGCTCTACGGAACTCTACCAGCAACGGTAAGTAGACTGTATGCAAATGGGCCAAAGAACCCATAGACTTCCTACTCAAGGCATCTGCCACAACATTGGCTTTTCCTGGGTGGTACTCAATAGTACAATCATAATCCTTTATCAACTCAAGCCACCCTCTCTGCCTCAAATTCAGGTCCTTCTGCAGGTTCATGGTCATCTCCACCATTCCCCGACCGTTGATGGAACTCTCGCCTCGGAGGCATTATACGCTGAAAAGAAGTTGTAAACCATTAATACCAAAATTTCACATGTACACTAGATGTACGGTCTACAGGAATTTAACCTAGTGCTCTGATACCAATTGTCAGGACCTGTCCCGAATTTCCCCTCGAAACCCGGGAAGAACCCTGATCCCGTCTGACAACCTAAGGAAAGGTTCCCAAATACCCTTCAATCCTTAGAAATTATAATAAATACTTTCACTTGTCAGACAAGGGATTTGAGCACTTAAAATTCCCGTAAGTAATTACCAACCAAATACAACATAATATCAGAGCGTCTAAGTAGGATCAAGATACAAATTAGATATCCAACTCAAGTACAACTACACAGCGCTGCCGAGAGTGCTAATGTCTCTGCCTCGAGATAATGTCCGCGTCAACTCTACTGCCTGAAGGGGGTTTAAACACAAAAGTTGTGAGTGGACAAAAATAATCGTTTATAAATCATTTTCCAAGAAATATTACCTTTTCCCCCCTTCATTTATAAAACTATGCATGCATCACATAAACAGTTCATGTTATAAAAACATCATCTTTAAATCACCGGCATTTCCCTTTCTCTTTAAAACCACTCAGTAGGACTCACACAAAATCCATATAAGGAAAACACATTGTGATCCACAATATGGTTTGAAAATCATCCTCAAAGGAATTCAAAATCATTTAATTCAACCTAGACACATAATATCTCAAATCCACTGTTTCCGACACATCCACTAGCCACCAGGGTATCCCTTGGGGTGTGCTAGTCCTGTATCACAACTCCCTGTACTATGATATCTCATCAGTCGGCAAGTATCCTTGACTATCATATCATATCATCAGCCGGTATAACCTTCGGCTATCATATCGCATCAGTCGGCATATCTCTCGACTGGCATATCATATCATTAGCCGGTATAACCTTCGGCCATCATATCGCATCAGTCGGCATATCTCTCGACTGGCATATCATATCAATTATATTGGAGGTTCACCGGGTTCACCGCTAATAACGGATCCTAATCTCGGGTCCTGGCCTCCCTCAAATATGACCAAATCCGATAAACTTATACAACAGGGTCAAAACCCAAATCATTGACTCAATAATTTCCTCATCAAAACGATATCAAAACTGAGTCCAAAAACCATGATATTTCTCAAATCACACTTTAATCAAAGTAGTGGAAAACATGTGTCTAGTAATCATTTCTAAAATCCAGAAATTCAATGCCACAATACATAACAGTATTTACACAAAGATATTTTTATGCATGCATTTCAGTTTATAAAACCAAAGTCCACTCACAAACCTGTTCAAGCTAGCTCAATCCCGTCTTGCTCGTTCCTCTGAGGTTCCCGGAACAATATCGTCTGTCAAAAACAACAATCGGGATTACCGGCTAGTAATACGACTCTTAAATAACAACTTCCTAACCTGGGGAAGTCTACCCTTGCTGTTTCTAGAAAACACAGCAGCTTCGGACACTCAAATCGACCTCTAAACGATGTCCGATCAACATGACACCTGTACCAACAGATTCAGAACGTCGAAAACTAGTTACCACGAGCCTCCGTGACGTCAGACTCGGCCCCACGTGCCGCCACGCGCCGCCGGAAGGTCGACACATGCGCCCACGCGCCCTCACGCGCCGGCCACGCGCCTGCTACAGTGTTCACGCGCTTGGACCGGTCCAACCCGGTCCGGCTCAACCTGACCCGGTCCAACTCGACTCGACCGGTTCACTCAACTCAACCCGACCGGTCACTGGTGACTCGTCGGAGAAGACGACCGGACTGTCGTCGCCGTCGCCGGAAGCTGGCCAGAGAAGATGACCGGACCGCCACCTCCTCCGCCGTCTGGTTCGCCGGAATCCCCCATTTCCGACCGAAACTCCAAGCTTTACAACTTCCTCAAAACTCAACCGTTTTACACAAATTTTACATCTAAATCTATCTACTCGAACCTAGGAATCAAAATATAACCTTAAAACAACAAACACGTACCTGTGTAAGCCGGAAAATCGATCTAAAGATCCGAAACTTCCTTTACTCGGTTCGGCTTCCACCGTGATCCTCTCCTTCGATGGTTGGTACGGTTGTGATCGTGGGAAGGAGTAGAATACGATTAGTTGATCAAAACGGGAAGCTAAAGCCTTGAAATCAAAGTTGACTTTATAGTTTTTCTCTTGGTTGTTTTCGCACGGGTTGGTGGTTTCGGGTGTGTTACACAGAGAGAGAGAAGGAGATGAAGATGAAATGAAGATGTAAAATGAGATGGATCAGATAAACTCTGATTTGGATAACAAAATATCTCCCCTCCATGGAAAATTACCAAAATGCCCTTGCACATCTAGACCCATAACTTCCGTCCACAAACTCCGCTTTCTGCGTGCCGCCTGTCTACGAACTCGTGAGTTCAAGACCTACGCAACGGTACTCAAAACACCACAAAAAGTGTCTCGAAACAAAACTTGATTTCCAAGCCCTTTACCGACCAAGGGTAAAATCGTCATTTTACAAAAATAATTGCGTAAACCCAATAATTAAAATTCCGGGTTGTTACAAGGGATCCTAGGTGATAGGGTAGGGGAAGTGCAGTTTATATCATTGAAAAGACCATTAATCCGAGCAAGAACAACCACTGGATTTGGACACCCACCAGAGAAGCAAACATCTTTCTTTCCATATTTCCTAGCAGACAATGCCAATATATACCCAAAATTCAGACCGATGAGCAGCGGAATCAAAGCGAAAATGATTAAGATCCCGAAGCCAAGGGACAAGATTGGCGACATATTGTGGGCTTGGTAAGTAGCTCACGCTTGAGCCAAACCAAACTCGGTGCGTCCAAGGACATAGAAGAAGACAATGTTCAATTGATTCCTCATGTGCATGGCAAATAAAGCATATAGGATTTGGAACACAATGTCGACGGTGGAAATAATGTTTGCATGCAATTGCACTAGACACAGCCCTCCACATAAAGTTTATAATCTTGGGAATTGCCTTAATGCTCCAAACTAATTTCCATATATCTTCTCCAACAACATTGGAGCTTTGGGGTGATGTAATTATCGTGGTGTGCTTGGATTTGCCAAAAGACCAATGGCAACCACTCTTTACTGAATACTCGCCGCTTGAAGTCTAAGGCCAAAATAACTTGTCCTGCTCTTTGAGATTATAGAGGGGGATGGCCATGATTCTCTTATGATCCTCCGCTTTGATAATATGCCTGATTGAGTTCAAATCCCAGCAACATCTATCACCATCAATTAAAGAAGAAACCATTGTCGGGATGGGGCTAGGAATAACAGAGGTGGGGGTGATAGATGCATGCATCGGATCCGGAAGCCATCTATCATGCCAAATTCGAATTGAATTTCCATCACCAACATGCCAATTAGTACCTTGCTCTAGTATTTTTCTTCCTTCAAGCAGACTTGCCCACCCCCATGAAGGCCGAGAACCGCGGACTGCATGAAGAAAGTTGTTGTTGGGGAAGCACTTTGCCTTGAGAATTTGTACCCAAAATGCATTTGGGTTAGTTAAAATACGCCAACCTTGGCGGGCAAGCAATGCAGCGTTAAATGTCTCAATATCCCGAAATCCCATTCCTCCCTCCAATTTTCCAAAACACATAGAGCTCCAGTTCTTCCAGTGTAATGAACCCCCCTGCTTGGATTCTCCCCACCAAAAATTGGCTAGTTCGCTATTGATCATCCTGCGCGTAGAAGTAGGAAATTTAAAACATGCCATTGGGTAGGATAGCACTGCTTGGGCAACCGCTTTGATAAAAGTTTCTCTCCCTACCATAGTAAGCGTCTTTGCCTTCCAACCTTGTATTTTGCTCCGAATCCGATAAGTTACATAGCTGAGCGCCCTACGTTTGGAGCGCGCCTCCATAAGGTCGGTAAACCCAAATATTCCTAGATCAGGAGAGCGAGGCATGCGAAGGATAGAGCAGAGAACTTGTGCCCGATCAAGAGGGATATTTGGGCTGAGGAAAATACTAGATTTGTCATCATTTATCCGATGTCCTGATGCAAGGCAATAATCATCAAGTATCTTCAATAGCCCACAACAATTAGCCTCAGTAGCTCAAATAAAAAATAGAGTGTCATCAGCAAAAAGAAGATGAGAAATGGGTGGAGCACCCCTGCAATTTCTAATTCCCTGCACAAGATGATTGTTAGTTGCAAAAATAATGTTTTGTGAAAGCAATAATCATCAAGTATCTTCAATAGCCCGCAACAATTAGCCTCAGTTGCTCGAATAAAAAATAGAGTGTCATCAACAGAAAGAAGATGGGAAATAGGTGGAGCACCCCTGCAAATTCTAATTCCCGGCACAAGATGATTGTTAGTTGCAAAAATCATGTTTTGTGATAGCACTTCACTAACTAAAAGGAAGAGGTAGGGAGACAAAGGATCTCCTTGTCTCAATCCTCTAGTAGGAGTGAAGTACGGTCCTGGTTTCCCATTAATCAACACCGAAAGGGAGGTAGAGGTTTCCCATTAATCAACACCGAAAGGGAGGTAGAGGTTACACAGCTCATCACAAGGTTGACCCATTGCCTATCAAAACCCATTTTAATCATAGTTGCCTCCAAAAAATCCCACTCCACTCGTTTGTAGGCTTTGTTCATGTCAAGTTTGATACCCATCTCAAATTTCCTTCCCTTCTTCTTCAATTTTAAATAATGGAAAGCCTCGTGAGCAACAATAATATTGTCTTGGATTTTTCGGTTACGGACAAAGGCATTTTAGTAGTGGGAGATGATTGAATCGAGAAAAGGCTTAAGAAGATCAGCTAGGATTTTGGATGGTATTTTGTATGAGTTGTTACAAAGACTAATGGGTCGGTAATGGTTTGTACGGGTTGGATGTTGTACCTTTGGGATGAGGGCGATAAAAGTTTGGTTAAGGGATTGTACATGGGCTCTACCCGATTGGAAGTCACCAGCAATATCAACAATGCACTAGTTAATGATGTCTCAAAATTGGTGATAAAATAAACCAGGGTACCCATCTAGTCCAGGGGCCTTAAGTGAACCCAGTTGAGTAGTTGCATTATGTACTTCCATCATTGTTATGGGTTGGCAAAGAATAGAATTCATTTTATGGGTGACCAAGGGATGAATGTAGTCCAGGGTTCCCCTCCACTCTCTTGGACCATCGGTTTGGAATAAATCATGAAAGAAACCCTCCAAAGCTCCTCGAACCTCCACATCACCTTCCACCATGTCTCCATAATTCTATTCCAACTTCTCCGAATGGTAGTAGATAGGTGAAAGAATTTAGTGTTTGTATCCCCATCCTTCAACCACCCAATTCTCGACCGTTGCCTCCAGTACTGCTCCTCCCTCTTCCACATGTCAAGTAACTTATCACTGATTTCCTTCTGTCGCAGTGGATAAAGATTAGGTTGTTTCTGTATAACCACAAGCTCCAGTAATAATACCTTGATTTTGAGTCGATTGTTGGGGAGTTTTTTGTTACTCCATTGAATTAATCAACGTCGCCAAGCAGATAAACAAGATTCCACTGCTGAATGGCTACTTTTCCAGTTCCTTCACTCCATCCCTGCTCAATTACCTCCTTACACTCAGGCTAATTTGCCCAAAATGATTTAAAGTTAAAAATTCGCTTGCATCTAGAATGGGTAGGAGAGGTATCCATCACAATTGGACAGTGATCAGACCCAATCCGTGGGTGGTGTGTAACACTTGAGTTTGGCCAAATTGCAAGCCAATCATCATTCTCCAGGTACCGATCTAAACGTTCTTGTAGGACGATAATCTCATCCTCTTTTCTAGCCCATGTGTAATTTGGGCCAGTGAAGCTAACATCTATCAATTGATTTGAAGTGATAAAGTTTCTTAGGTATCTAACTCGTGATTCACTTTTTCTTCCTCCCCACTTCTCCTGGGATGAAATAATCTCATTGAAATCTCCTGAGCATAACCAAGGGCCTTCAACACCATTACCCAAGTGATTAACACTTCTCCAAAACACCTCTTTCTCATTCCTATAAGGAGTGCCATAAAACCACGAAGCCTGAAAGATATAAACATCACACTGTATAACTCTGTCAATTAAATTATTAGAGGAAGAAAGAATCTCAATAACACACTCAGGTTTCCACCATAAGCAAAGACCCCCGGCAGTTCCAATGGGATCAACCGTGAAACCATTACTGTAACCCAATTGTACTTTGAGATGATTCACATGGTAACTACTCTGTTTAGTTTCAAACAAGAATAATATTGAGGGATGGAAATAATTCACCAAATCCCACAAAGTTTCTACTGTCAAGGCACTCCCTAGTCTTTGACAGTTCCAACATAGTTGTATCATTGAGACCGTGTGGCTGTACTAGGCTAGCCACCACAGCCCCAGAGGTGGGTCACATCCTTCGTCTCCAAACTCTGCCCACGTTGTTCCACATCAATCGATTGTTCATGTGCTCTCACCGGAACCTCCAGCGGGTGGCCCATCCTATCACCCAAATACTCAATCGGCTCCTCACCCCATGGCCTCCTCACCCCATGGCCCTTTGGTTTTGGTCCCCCACCTCGTCCTCGCCTTCCCCTTCCCTGCCCCCCTGATAGCTCTGCTAGAGAGACGAATAGGACTAGGGCAACTGAGACCACCACGTTGTCTAGCAGGGATCGTCCTTCTCCTTTTCTTATTTTCAAGTAGGCTTTGGTTTTAAGAGTGGTCATTGGGCCTGGTAAGTTCAACTTGGCTCCATTAAGTGGTAACAGGTTGGGTAGCAGTAAGTTGGTTATGAACTTGATCACTGCAATCAATTGGGCTTGGTAAAGCGATTGGGCCTTGAGGTAAAAGTGGGTCAGGTATCAGAGATTTTGAAAAAGAAGTCTCTGGGTTGGTATCTTGGTCTTGGCGGTCAACAATGGCTATAGTGTCAAAGCAAAGTGGGGATCAAGGTTTCCTTAGACAAGATCCGAGAATTATGGGTTTTGTTTCTAGTCAAATCATAAGGGAGTGGGTGTGGGGTTGGGCTCTTGCTAAATGATTTTACCAAGGTGTGATTAACCTCAAAAACCCCAGGGTCACAATTAAGGACCACTGGTTTGGTGTTGGTGCTAATCTGCCCAAGCAGCGGTGGAGCCAGACCCGTGAATACATCTTGCAACTCCAATCTGACAGATTCATAGCGGTTCTCTGCTTTATCCCACTCGCGAGTAGACGACTTAGGGCGAGTCATCGCGAGTTGCGCCATTGTCTTAGAGGAAATTGGTGCATCGGCCTTACCTCCACCATCACCCTGGCGCCCAAATCTGTTCCCCTTGATAGTATCGTGTTTTGGGAACAGCTGCGCATGCCCCTTGATAGTAGCCACCGACATCCAAGGGCCATAGCTAATCCCATCCCTAGCAACAATTGGACAGAGAGGGAAGGAACATGGGTTGTTAGGTCGATCGGTGTGCCCGAGTCTTCCGCACCGGTAACAGAAGCGGCGGAGGCCTTCGTATTTCAATTTTAATTTTATCCATGAGGGTTCAGAGTTTGCCCTCGGAAGTCGAAAACCAGCCGACAACGGCTTAGTTGTGGGGATCTCAACTCGGAATCGGAGAAAGCTTCGAATTCCACTACAAGCAGAGTCTTCAACAGAAATAACTCGCCCAATCCGTTCACCAATCTTCCTGGCATTAACCGCATTTAGCTGGCACAGCAGGATTCCGTGGGCTTGTACCCAAAAAGATGCTTTACATGGCATCACTTCATCAAGTGAGCAATACGAAGGTCATGGTTGAACTGAAAATACATCGTCATGGACATACCAAGGTCCTCTCTCAATTAACTTCCTTGCCACTGCCTTTGAATCCACCGCTATCACATACACATTTGGGCTAGCCCAAGCAATCCTAACGGCGTCACTATGAACGATGTTGCGCCACTCTCTACAGAGGGCGTTCTTGACCCCACTTGGAAGGGGCTCCTTCTCTGTGATGAGAAAACCTGCAAGCGCCGCACGCTGCGGGACATCAGCCAGGATAGGCGTGCTTTCTAATTGGATAGTGAGGCTTTCAGCCTCCACATCATCGTCACCAAGGGCCGACATAGTTAACACTAGTCACCAGAAAAATATTGCCTAGTGGAATAGGTAGAAGGCCAGATGGGCTAGATGAGTTAGGGATTTGGCTGTGAAGTTGATGCAGAAAAGGATGGGATTGGTGTGTAGGAATGGGGTTAAGGTGTATGTATTAAGCAGCGGTGGTGGCTGGGATCATGGATTTGGTAGCAGACTGGGATTTGTTTGCAAGAGTCTGCTTTGAATTCCACTACAAGCAAGATCCTGGCATTCCAAAGGGTCCCAGGTTCAATTCAGGGGGAAATTGCCTCTCTCTCTCTCTCTTTGGTTTTGAGATGCCCATAATTTGTGTCCCTCGCTCTCTTTCACACACAACCACTTTGCGCGCCCAAAAATCAGACACAGTAATCAGCACGCACAGTTGTTTAATTATTGAAAAAGGAAACCGCACTCTAATCCGCGGCCCTTTAATGCCCGTTTTCGCTTTTATGTGGTTTTGTTCGTTGCTTCCGGCCCTCTCTCTCCCTTTCCCATCCTATATCTCTCTGCATAATCCCAATTCATCTTGCACTCCAAGTGTTCGTCGAAATGCCTGAACCATGCTCTCCTCCACCATAGCCGCGACCCACTTGGTCGTTTCGCGCTTCCCTAATTTTGTCCCTCCCGCATTTTCTTCGAGTCTTTACATCTTTAATTGAAGAACCGTGACCAGTCAGCAATGTTTTATGCCGATGAGCTTGGTTTCGGTTAAAGAAAATGGAAGTGCTTTGTGGATGAGACAGGGGAAGCCTAAGAAGGCTGTGCTTTGTGGATGTTCTCCTCAATCTTCGGAATGAAGGCAAGCAAGAAGTTAAGCTCAATAGAGATGTCATCAAAGGACTCCTAAAGGTTTGTATCTAACTATTTATTTTATTCACTCCCCCAATCACATACTCACATATCGATTACGTATTGACAAGTTTGCATGTGCAGTGTGTATATATGTATGTATGTATGTATGTATGCATATATGTGAATAGTTAAATTTTAAAATTACCAGGGCACTATATCATGTTTGCCATGATAACATGCACTCCAAGTGACCATCTGCATAGCAAGAGTTGTACCACCATCCACGATGTGTTGAAGCGTGTGGTGGTTGCTCTGCATGAGAAATAAGCATCCTGAAATATATGTGTAAGAAGCAGTTAATACAACAAAAATAATGTTTAATTTCTTATTTCATTAACAATATTAATAATGCAGTGTCGAACATGAAACAATGTTTGAAATTACTTCTATGACAATCATTAATTAAGTATGTTTCAATAATTTCTTATTTATTAAAGTTCTTAAACAATATTAGTATTATGCTAACATATTAATATAGCAGCAGATAATTTTGTTAATAGATTTTAGTGCTGACATTTTGCTTTTTAACCTCTCTTGAAAAAGATGTTAGTGCTCAATATATTTTAAACATTTGCATTTTAATAATTTGCTACAGAAGCCAGTGTTTAGTGGAAAAAAACTTGAATGGTTATCAATTTTCCATGATATAGAAATGTAATCTTATGGGAATTTAGAAGAAAAGAAAAAAAGTAAGATTTAATATGTTAACGATTGTTATGTATTTGATTGCTAAATTTAAATCATGAATTAGAGATAGATTATATGCCTATGAAGTAGGAAAAATAAATCAAATTGCATAAAATACAACATGTGAGATATGGAGAGTTTGTTTTGTATGTCTACGCTCTGTTTTTGTTCGCATGAATAAAAACAACATACAAAAAATGTAGATTGTCAACTAAATGTAACCAAGAAAATACATGTGTTTAAAAAAATTGAAAATTATGTATCAGTAATATGAAGTACAAGTTGACCGTACAATTTGAATGAAGTTTGCACACAATTTCAGAATTATATTTAACATTTTAAAAGTTTCATTTTAATTTTTTGAATTTTTTAAAACATTACAACTTGATTTCACCATTAACAATTCCGTTAAAGAATCCATTAAGTATTAACATGCCACATATGGACCTACTTTTTACCTTTGTGTCTTGCCGTATAGATAAAAATATATTTTTTATTATTGTTTCGTCTTCTTCTTCCTCTCTCTGCAAAGCCGCCGGCCCAAGGCGACGCCAAAGCTGAAGACAATGAGAACGAAGAAGAGGCGGAGGGCTTGTTGAGAGTTGATGGAAGGGCTTATAACACCTTCACATGGCACCAATCCTCGTACGTCTAACCTACGCCGTGGAGGCTCGTGAAGTATAAGATTACTCTGTCTCTGTCCCTAATCATTTCCTTAATAGCGTCGTCCCAAGCCGGTGGCCTTTCGGGACCGGATTGAGAAAAATTGAATGGGCCATCGTCGAAATTGAGCTCCAACCGATTTTCGAAACGCCAAAATGACGTCAGGACCGAAGTCGGAGATCAAAGAATTGGATTTCACGTTGACATGATCGTCATCTAACAATTGCACATGGCCATATATCTACCCATTTACCCGTTTTATGTCTTCAAGTCCTTCTATCAACTCTCAACAATCCCTCCGCCTCTTCTTCGTTCTCATCGTCTTCTTCAGCTTCAAAGTTGCCTTGGGGCGGCAGCTCTGCAAATAGAGGAAGAAGAAGAAAACAACAAAAGTGTAATTTGCTCTAAAACCTAATAAGGAAAGGAATTTGTTTTACCTTGTGTTCGTCTGGGTTGAGATAGCTGAACTCACGCAGTGTAAGTGTTTTAGTTGGTCGTATTTGGTCAGCTTTCATAACCACCCTTGTTGTTAGCAGTACTACCACTTTAGTAATAAGAGAAAAGAAAGTTGATTACGTTGTTTTGTATAATCTGGATTCAGGTATGTTTGGGTGTATGAAAAACACTGTGGCTGCAGTACTGCTCAACACAGCTTTTACTGTGGGTTGTTGAGTAGGAAAATAAGTTTGTATTTGTTACCTTGAAATTCCTTTGAGTAGGAAAACTTACTGCTCAACACAGCAGTGATCGGTGGTGATAATTTGTTAACGGAAGCAACATCAAACTGCTTTGCTATGTCAGACCAGACCATAAGGTGATGCTTTTCTTTCACATTTACTCTGTAGTCTCTCATTGTTAATCAGTTTTTGCTCCACTTGCTGAATTGATACAATGCCTCCCAAAACATCTTGCATTTTGTTTTGAAGTTGTTAGTATATAAATAAAGTTTTTTGTTTCACCTGTAAGGATCACCTTGTTATTAATGCGGGTAGACAGCTGGTTGTAATCAATCAAGTAGAATCGATGTCGGGGTATGAGTGGATAAAAATTTGATATCCTTGTGAAAATGGTCCCTCCTATTGAACAGAAGTTGGTAGTTATTGGGAACAACTTTGTTGAACTGTGGTTGATGTTCAACTTCAAAATTAGCTTCCAATTTTGCTGCCACTAGAGTTGCATTACCTTCAATTGCTTCCTTGTATATGCGTAAGAAAAAACTTAATAAGAAGGTGTATGATTGATTATTAAGACCGAAAACCAGTGCATCCAATGCTACCAGAGTACCTTAAATTAATAATGCATAATATATGAGTATTATTTTTGTGTTGTTGTCAATTTAATGGAAGATAAACAACAATATGAATTTAAAAGTGCGTAATAAAATGCTAAGAGAAGCAACTGGTGGTTTTTGGACTATTGGTACGAAGTAGATAAAAATTAAAATTTAAAATCAGTTTAAGTAGATATTGTTAGTGAGGAAAGTTCTAATGATTTTTTACCATTTCATCTACCAATACACAGTGTAGGACTCCATAAGTAGGTTCAGTCTCCATCAATTTTGGCCTCCAAATTCTACAAACAAACCCGAACTCTTATCTTTTTCAGAGGACTATAAGGTTTAAGGTCTGATATTAGAGATATATGCATCTTCTTGTAGGCATGAATTACAGAAAGTAATAAAAGTTAGCAGCAAATGACAGTAATGAATATTATGATATAAATCCAAATAATATGTATAAAATGAAGAGCATACATAATTGAATAATTAAAAACCTGTGTGTAAATTCAGCTCACCACCAGGCACCAGCTAGTTCCATATTTTGTCTTTGTTTTTATCTCACCAACAAATCCCATCTTTTACTTCCTTATATACTTTCACCACATTTCACTCTTTAATTGCTCTCTCAATCTCAGCCTCTCAGGCGCCCCCAAGCTCATTTTCTCTCTGAACCCAATTGAACTTTTCAAACTCACCATTAACTAACCATCACCATAAAAAGAGCTTAGATCTAAAACCGAAAAGAGAAAAGGTAATGAAACATGCACATCCATATGTAATTTTTTGTATCACTTATAAAATCCCATGACATCCCTTTCTGTTGGTCAGCCCGGGTTGGTTCCATTGAAGTTAAAAACCTTGAATTAAGAATGGTAGAATTGCACAGTGGTAAGCACAGCATCGTGATATGATTTTACGAAGTTATACCGTCACCCTTCTTCCAACTAACCATAACGTCGTTCCTAATTCTTTCTGGCATTACCAAGGCATAGTACACATTGGAAAAACAATCACATTCCCATTAATCAAAATCAAAAGCCCAGAAAACTTATTTCATCAAATAGCACAAAATGTCAATGAGCTGTATATTCCTAATTAAACTCAGTCCATTAATTAGGCCCATAGTAACATTCTTAGTCTCTGTATATACATAACTTCTCTATTGTTATACAATTAATAATATAAGAGAATTCTCACCAAATCTAAGGTGGTATCAGAGCAGTCGATCTTGACTGTCTCTTGCCCTAACCCTAGAAATCACTTCCGCAGTCTCTAGTCGTCATACAACCCTAGAAACCAACCACCATTTAGTCGGACCACCACCAGTCGTCCAAACTCCTTCCCGCAGCATATCCTGCTCGCAGAAAAATCCCTTCCACAACACAACCTTCCCGCAGCATAAACTTCCCGCAGCACATCCTTCCCGCAGAAAAATCACTCGCAGCAAACCCTTTCCCGCAGCATATCATGCCCGTAGAAAAATCCCTTCCGCAGCACAACCTTCCCGCAACATAAACTTCCCGCAGCAAAAACCCTCCCGCAGCAAAATCCCTTCCCGTAGCAAAATTCTTCCTGCGGTAAAAACCTTCCCGTAGCAAAATCCTTCCTTCAGCCAAATCCCTTCCCGCAGCAAAATCCCAAAATCATTCCCGTAGCAAAAACCCTCCCTGCAGCAAAATCCCTTCCAGCGAAAAAAAAAAAAAAAAAAACCTTGTGGTTTGTCTATTTCTCATCAATTGTAAGCCAATATCATGGCCAACATTGAGGGGTCGGCAAACAGCAATCAATCCTTGGTGTCGGGAGGCTCCAACACTACTACACAAATTGTCACGTTGCAGAGTGACACCTCCAACTTCTCCACAGGAATAAAACTGGATGAGAATAATTATTCTCTATGGCCTCAAATCATAGAGATGAAGATAGCTGGGCAAGAAAAACATGGCCACCTGACCGGTGATATTGCCCAGCCTGCAGCCACATATCCCGTATTTAATAAATGGCGTGCATTGGATTGCCAAGTCAAGAGTTGGTTGTTCGACGCCATGCAACCTAATCAGATTAAACGGTTTATTCGTTATGACACAGCAAAGCAAGTCTGGGATGCAATCAAGCAAACCTATTCAGATGGTGCGGATGAAGCCAAGATTTATGTTCTTCACCGAATGTCATTCATAATGAAGCAGACTGGGGCTTCAGTTGCCAAATATTACAGTGAGCTCACTGAGATTTTTCAGGAGCTTGATCAATTAAGTCCAAGCACCATGGAGCATCCGAAAGATATTGAAACTCGACGCAGAGAGATTGATCGTCTCCGAGTTTATATATTTCTTGCAAGTTTGGACAATAATTTTGATAAAATTCGAGGAGAGATTTTGAGTATGGAACCTAAGCCATAACTCGAGGCAGCATATGCCCATATTAAAAGAGAGAGTAACCGACAAGGAACTATGTCTGAAGGTGGTGAAACCTCCGACGCCACAACCTTGGCTGCTGCCAGGTCCAAACAATCTCGGTTAAACACCTATAGGGTCGACCTTACTCGTAACCGACCTCCAATGAAGTGTACCAAATGTGGTTTAGATAACCACACAATTAAGGGTTGTTATGAGATCATTGGTTATCCGGAAGGATGGGTCCACAAAGGGCGCAAGAAGGATTCGAACAGAGCCTCATTTGCATCTGCTCAGTCATCCAAGGAGACCGCATCCGAACCTCCATCAGGTACATCTGGCTCCACGGCCTTGGCCACCTCAGGTACGTCTTGCCCATCTTCACTTACTTGTAATAAATCATGGATTATTGACACTGGCGCTACTGATCACATGACATCTAGTTTCACTAGGTTGCACTCTACCAAACCCTCAAGCCAAACACATATTACCAATGCCAACGGAACCACCTCCCAAGTCAAGGGAGAGGGGTCCTTGTCTCTTACACCCTCATTAAGTCTTGATCATGTCTTAGTTGTCTCTTCTCTCGACTATTACTTGTTATATGTTCCTCAGATCATTGATTCCCTTAATTGTACCGTGTGATTTTGGCCATTGTATTGTCTCTTTCAGGATCTTCTCACATGGGTTGTGATTGGATGTGGTACTAGGAGGGGAAAGTTGTATTATCTTGACTTGTCAGCCGACAGCAGTAAGAGATTGAGTCACGCACATCATGTGAGAGACGATGAGTCCATCAGGATGAAGAAAATTTGGCTATGGCATAGACGATTAGGGCATGCTTCTTTTGGTTATCTGAAACTTCTATTTCCAGATTTTGTTTTCCCAGTTTCATGAATTAGACTTTCATTGTGAAACTTGCATTTTGGCGAAAAGCCATCGTATTTCTTACCCATTAAGATTTGATAAAAGTTTTATGCCCTTTATGATTGCCCATTCTGATGTTTGGGGACCATCACGAGTTCCCACTATTAGTGGTTTTAAGTGGTTTGTGACGTTTATTGATGATTGCACCTGGATGACCTGGGTCTTTCCCCTAAGATAGAAAAGTGACGTCACCGCCAAATTCGAGCTATTTTATCAATACGTTGCTACTCAGTTTGACAAGAAAATCACAACACTTCGGTCTGACAATGGAGGTGAGTACATCAACCATGACCTACATACTTTTTTCAATCAACATGGTATTGTTTATCATACCACATGCGCCTATACACCACAACAGAATGGTGTCGCATAGCGTAAGAATCGGCATCTCTTGGAAGTGGTTCGTGCCTCTTTATTTGAGGCCCGCATGCCACATCTTTTTAGGGGGAAGCTCTTTGTTATGCTGCTTACCACATCAATCGAACACCTTCCAGCACTCTTCAGTATCAAACTCCATTTCAGACATTGACTACTCTTCTCACCATGCCATCCACACCAAATCTCGAACCACATATCTTTGGTTGTGTTGCGTATGTTCAGGTGTATCCACATCAGCGTGGCAAGCTTGATCCGTGTGCACGACGTTGTGTCTTTGTGGGTTATGCTAACACTCAGAAGGGCTATAAGTGTTTTCATCCTCCCACTCAGACCATGCACGTTACCGCAGATTTGACCTTCAACGAGAGTGAGTTCTATTACTCAGGGGAGTCTCTGAGCATCCTCTGCAGGGGGCGAGCTCTATCTTTGCAGAAGATATTTAGATCATCCGCATTCAACAACATTCTTTAGAGCAGCCAATGTCCGGGCAACCAGCTACAGTGGTGCAACGAGCTCAAGAGTCCCTAGATACTTCAGATATTGGTTCAGATAATTCCCCCTCTACAACTCCTACTACATTACCATCACCACTCATCCAATCAAGTCCTGAAGATTCCCCACAGGTAACTGAACATTCAAACTCTATCTCAAGCACCTTACCTGAGTCAAGTTATACAGGAAACATAGGTTATCAGTTACCCCTACGCACGACTAGAGGGATTCCTAGACAACAGTATGACCCTGACCCTAAAGCAAAAGTTAAATACCCTATTGCTAATCATGTGTCCCTACATAGGCCACTGTCTCCGTCATGTGCATAATTTGTGTGTCAATTATCTATTGTATCTATTCCAAGTAATGTGCAAGAAGCTTTGAAAGATCCCAAGTGGACACAAGCGATGAATGATGAAATGGAGGCTCTCTAGAAAAATTCCACTTGGGAGATGACTATCCTTCCGCAAGGAAAGAGAACAGTGGGTTGTAGATGGATATATACAATAAAGTTCAAGGCAGATGACACCATTGAACGATACAAAGCAAGACTGGTGGCGAAATGTTACACTCAGACTTATGGGATTGACTATGGGGAGACCTTCGCCCATGTAACCAAGATCAACACAATTCGGGTACTTCTTTCTTTGCCAGCAAACCTAGACTGGTCATTACACCAGTTTGATGTGAAAAATGCGTTCCTGCATGATGATTTAGAAGAAGAAGTCTATATGGATTCACCTCCAGGATGCAAGATGGGGCCCAATAAGGGCAACATGGTGTGTAAACTGAGAAAGTCTCTTTATGGATTGAAGCAATCACCTAGAGCATGGTTTGGAAAGTTCAGCAAATCAATGAAGGATTTCGGATACAAGCAAAGTAACTCAGATCATACTTTTTTCTTGAAACATAAGAAAGGTAAAGTCACAACCCTTATTGTATATGTTGATGACATGGTAGTTACCGGGAATGACCTAGAAGAAAAGGCAGCATTGCAGCACCACTTGGCGAGTGAGTTTGAAATGAAAGATCTTGGTGCTCTGAAATATTTCTTAGGAATATTTCTATCACAACGGAAATATATCCTTGACATTTTAACTGACACTGGAATACTAGCCAGCAAACTAACAGATACGCCAATGTAGTTGAATCATCAGCTTGGTGAATATCTTGATCAGGTACCCACCAACAAAGAAAGATATCAACGCCTAGTGGGTAAGTTAATCTATCTAGGACACACTAGACCTGATATCGCATATGCCGTAAGTGTGGTGAGTCAATTCATGCATGCACCAAGTGAAGCCCACATGGATGCGGTAAATCGAATTCTGAGATACTTGAAATCAGCTCCTGAAAGAGGATTGATGTTCTCACGACATGGTCATCTAGATGTTGAGGGTCATACTGATGCAGACTGGGCGGGTTCTGTTACTGACAGACGATCAACATCTAGATACTTTACCTTTGTGGGAGGCAATCTAGTGTCTTGGCGAAGTAAAAAACAGAAAGTAGTGTCAAGATCAAGTGTTGAAGTAGAATATCGAGGTATGACACAAGGATTATATGAGCTACTCTGGATAAGGAATTTGTTGAGGGAATTGGGGTTAAAATCCAATCATGCCATGCAACTGAATTGCGACAACAAAGCCGCAATAGATATCGCACATAATCCAGTGCAACATGATAGAGCCAAACATGTTGAAGTTGACAGGCATTTCATTAAGGAGAAATTCGAAGCAAAGATCATTGAGGTATCATTTGTTAAATATGAAGATCAACTTGCAGATGTCCTCACTAAAGCAGTCATATGCAGAGTATTCCACAGCTCACTTAGCAAATTGAGCATTGACGACATACATGCTCCAACTTGAAGGGGAGTGTCAATGAACTGTATATTCCTAATTAAATTCAGTCCACTAATTAGACTCATAGTAATATTCCTAGTATATATATATATATATATATATATATATATATATATATATATATAACTTCTCTATTGTAATAGAATTAATAATATAAGATTCTCACCAAATCTAAGACAAAATGACCAAAGAACAAAGCAGATAATACAAAACCAAGCATGTCTCAACAATCAAAGTGGTATGGATTTAAAACCAGATAATACAAAACTCGACTGAGACCAACAAATAAAACAAAGAACACAAACCCAATTATTACTAATTTCATCAAATTTCAAAAAAATTGAAAAACCAAACCTTTACCTGAAAATTTCTCCAAATCTAAAGAACCTCATTCCTCAATCCTTGCAAAAAATTAACATGCAAAACTTCAGAAAGAACCGAGAAAATCAATCTCAATAACAATTTCATCAGATTTCTAAAAAATTGAAAAACCAAAACGTCACTTGAAAATTCTTCCAAATATGAGAAATTTGTTCCTCAATCCTTCCAAAAAAATTAACATGAAAACCCAAACATGAGCATCATAAGCAGCACAAACACAAAGCAACTCCCCTATCCAACAAACCCAAACAAATCCCAATCAGTTCTGAGCTCGAAATCAAAAGGGAGAGCAAACCACCGAAACCAAAACCCAGCTCTAACCTTCAACAATGAAGCTTCGAATTCTAGAACTGAGAGGAAATTGTTTGAATTAAATGGAGACAGAAGCTAATTGTTAGAGAAAAGCTAATATATCGTCCTTCCTCTATCTCATCCTTCCTCCGGCGAAAGGACACCAACCAGAAGGAAACGAAATGGAGAATTTAGTGGAAAAAAAATATGTCGCTCACTCACTGAATTATCAAAAGCCAGAAAGCGAAGAGAAGAGAGAAAGGAGATGATAGCGATGTGGAGAAAAGGCTGAGGATCGCGGTGTCGAAAAAGACTGAGAAATCCCTAACGTGTCAAGCGTATTGAAAGGCTGTCAACATAAAATAAATCAGGGGAATTTTCGACAGTACACTATACAAACTATGAAACAAAGAAACAATACCGTAGGCAAAATAAAAATACAATGTCCATGAACAGTACCACGGCTGCTTCCCTTTTAGTATATAGAGAAGATAATGCCATTATTTTTCTTTTCTTATTTGTTTGTCAATTTGATCATCTGTAAATGCCATGCAATCGAGTTGTCCTAAATTTGGCCAGTAAACCGAGCAAGTTATAATACGGTGATCTCATGTCTTAATGCCAGCGTGAAACTCATTTTTAGAAAATTTTCTTTTGTAAAGATTTTCATTCCAAATTATACGTGCGACAAATATTATTATAAGTTGCAAAGTTTCCAAAAAAAATAGATCGTGCTGAGTTAAGCATTGTTATAATTTGTTAAGGTTGCCAAGAAATAGATTGTGCTGAGATAAACATCGACCTGACTCGCAATTTAATTAAATAGCAACCAATCATTAAAACAAGTAAGTGAAGTAAAGTGTTATTATTACTACGTCAGCCACTAGACTGTCTTTCCCAAACAATGTTTTATTCACATTGCCCATAAAATAGATCGTGCTGAAACAAACTCGTTAGAAGTTGTATAGGTTCCCGAACAAAGGTTCGTGTAGAAACAAACATCGTTATAAGTTGTCCACATAAAAAAGGGAGACAGATGAGAGATAGAGAGACATAAAAGAGATAGACGGAGGAGAGAGAAGGAAGACAGAGAGAGCATCGGAGGAGAGAGAGAGAAGAAGAGAGAGAGGCAGAGAAGAGAGAGCAAAGTGGATGGCAAGAAAATTGTCTTAATCGAACACAAACAATGGGGAGTGAGTAAGGATTTGTCAAATGACTAGTTTCAAAAGGAATTTGAAATCCCTAGATTTTGTTAAATGAAATTAGGGGTGGATTTGGGTCAAATTCAAATCCACATAAATAAAATTTATCCAAACAACTAAATTTGAATTTGGAAGCTCAAATGCAAATGCAAATCCAAATTCTTATCTATCCAAACGGACCCTAATAGTACTACAGTCTAATAGTACATATTCTAATTCACTGTGAAGTGGAGAATCTCAAGTTCGAATTTTATAATGAACGAGATTGATACCTAATATACATAAACTCATCTCTAATATTGTCATTTGAAAATAATAATAATAATTTCCATTTCCAACTCAAAGAAGATCTTATACACCATTAAATAAAAGGCAGATCTTATATGCGAAGGCCCATATAGCTTATGGCTTGAGCTTCACCTTATAATTTACAAACTCGAAAGAGCTTTTAAAGTTTAAACCAAATAATCATCAAATTGGGTGAGTCCCTACAGTCTCTAAAACTTTTGGGTTAGCTCTATAAGTATACCCACGAGAACAAGAACAAAAGTACAAAAAATTGATGACCCCCAAAGCAGCAATCAAGAAATAGTAATAGTCCAATCTCCCAACATTGACGTCATTGTCCAACCAATTGGGCTGCCCATTCTTTCCGGTGACACTATGAACAATGCTGACCACTACACTGCTCAAATATGTAGCCCCCGCCACACAAAGATACACCAAAGAATTCCCAATGCTCTTCATATTATCTGGAAACTCTTTGTTGTAAAATTCAAGGTGCCCAAGCATCGCAAACAGCTCACACATCCCCAGCAACATGAGCGCCGGAAATAGCCAAAACACCGACATCTCCAAACCTTGTGACATTGCCATGGATCTTCTCTTTTGCTCAACCACCCCTGCCACCACCAAGAACATAATTGCGAGCAAGTACCCGATTCCTATCCGGTGAATCGCTGGGATCCCATCTTCATGTTTGGTGATTTTTCGTAGGGCGGGTTGTAGGACACGGTCGTACAATGGGAGGCATATTATCAATGTGATCAATGACATGAATTTGATTGACCCAGCAGGCATTTGGAAGTTGGGTCCAATGTGCCTGTCCATTTTCATGGCTTGCGACACCATGAATGTTCCTTCTTGTGCATTAGCCACAAAGAAAATGCCACCAGATGCCCATATTGGTAGAATTTTTGTCACACATATCACATCTTCAACTTGTTGAATGCTACATAGCCTCCATGGATTTGCACAAGACCCATCTTCTTTCAGCTCGTCGTCCGACACCAAAGCTGCTTTCTTCAAAAAGCTGATCCAGATATCAAAGTCCGAAATAAAAATAAGTATATGACTGTTCAAATGATCATCAAACAACATGTATAAGTATTAACATTCGTTACCTATAATGTGAAGTGAGAGGTAGCTTGGAGAGCACTACATTGCCAGTGGAGGAAACATCGACGAAAACTCCTTGTACCCTTTCGTCGTTGTGAAGCTTAAGATGGCGCTTCTTATAGGCAGCGACAAGAACTTGTGCAAAGCTTACAAATGTGCTTCCTTCTGGCTTCACATGGTAGTAAATCTTGGAGCCAAAGAAAAAGAGGGGAATTGCACATAGCATGAGGAGGCTGGGGATCCCAAATCCTAATGCCCAACTCACAGAGTCTTGGATGTAAATGACTAGGGTTTGATTGATCAACAGTACCAATGTAAGTATAGTATAGTAAAAATTCAAATAGCTATTGGCTGCTTTTCTTCCTTCCAGAGTTGTTGAATCAAATTGATCAAATCCAAAGGGAATGCTGCAGGGCCTAATTCCACCTGTCCCTATCCCTAACAAGGATAGCCCAAGAAGCAAGAATCCCAGTTGGGGTTTTGTAATGGATGCACATTGCTGTGTGTTCAATTCAGTGATGCAAGGTGGAGGCCTTAATTGTGGCACAATGGCTGTGGATGTTATTGTTATCATTCCCTAAAATATAATCAAAGTATTACATTAATTAATAATTCATAACTAAAAGTCTCATAACCTTTATATACCAAAATTACTAATATATAAGAATTAATATTAATATTTAATATGTAAATATATATCATGATAGCTGAAAAAACTTCATGACGTTGGAATTGGCAAGGGATACGTACAAATCCAGGTTGAGTCGGAACTGACAAATTATGGTAAAAACTAAATTAATTTCGGACACAACGCAATCACGTCATGACTTGATGGTATTGAGAGTTGGACATATATCAAATCTGCTCACTGTAGTCACTAGTCATGTTATAACATGTGGATGTTCGATCGATGAACACACCACAGCATGAAACTAATGAATGAATCATGAATAATAATAAAATGGTTATTAATTAATGAATTATTTACCAGAAGAGTTGCAAAGGAAGCGGAAGCAATGGTGAGAAATCTGCCAAGGTAAACATCAGCAACAGAGGCACCAACGACTGTTAATAAGCTGCATCCACAAGTCCAGATGTTGAGAATGTTGGCTGCAGAAACTTGATCCATGTGAAACTCCCTCACCAAATACACCATAAAATTTGCTGTCAACCCATATGTAGCCATCTCCTCAATTGATACATTACCTGCACACACATACACACACAAAAATCCCCAATAATTAATACCTTTCAAATTTAATTTACCAGATAGGTGAGCAGGTGTGTTGAGATCCTAGTAATTAATTGTTGAATTAATTATATATTAGTCCACTTTTTATAACCAACATTGAAAATAACTCATTTATATATTAGTTCACACCAGCATATTATATTTTTATTTTTTAGTATTAATTTGTTTTTCCAATATTACCCTTAAAATTTAAATTCATTTTATCTATTTTTTTTTTAAACACAAGAGTTTCATAATATCTCAATTACTTTATTTTTAATAGAATTTATTTGGGAAGTGTTTGAATTTGAAAAGGATTGAGTCTTCTTCTCTGCAAGTAGAAAACATATAATCTAATTAAAAAAGTAAAAGATATGTAATAGTACGTACAAATATAAAATACATATCCAAAAGGTTCATAGAATAAGCCTATTAGGTAGGTTAATTCCTTGGTAATTTTAAGGTATAGGTAGTATACCTTCGATGAAATCATAATTTTGTAAAAGCTAGGTTAGTTTTTTTTTCTTTTTTTTATAAAACTGTGAAAGAGGTTGAAAACATTACTTGTGAGTTAAATTGATTGAACCTATTTACACGTAAACAAAATTTTATGACAAATCAAATAAGAAAATACATTTTATATAGAGAAATTAACTCAATATTGGCTCATTACATAGAAAAACAAATATAATGTGATATGTGATGGAGGTAAATAATAGTATCAAATAAAAACACCTCCCTCACCAAAACCGAATAACTCAAAATTTTACATAATGAAACTACATCAAAATAAAAAAAATAAATCATTCATCTAAATTAGGTATATAAATAAATACCTGAAAGCGATGAGCATCAATTGAACACAAAGAAAATACTCTATCATGTTGAAGAAAACTAGATGAGAATGTAGGTTACATCTGATTATAGATTTCAAAATAAATAGGATTTCTACCGGGAGGAAGAAAAGTTTTTTTTTTCTAAAACGATAAGTAGGTTTTTTTCAAACGAATAAATAGGTTTTTTTATTTTAATAAAAGATAACAACTTACCGGACTTAAATAACATGCCTTGTAATTTTTTTTTTAAAAATACATGACTAAAAAAAACTAATATGAATTAAATAACAGTCAAAATTTGACGTGGATCTATAATTATTGTATCTATTTACTGTAATGGACTGCTTTATATATTGGCTTCTAATAAAAAGACTTATATACAATTACCGCTTAATTGTTTAATTGTACTTAAGATATAAGGCATGGCTTTGTTTCGGGAGGTTGGTTGTCCTCATGGTTTTGTGGCCACAATGGTTCGGAGGAAGGAGACTCATCCATTGTTGTCTCTGTCATTCTTACTTCCAACAACTCTCATCATCAACCTCATATATATATATATATATATATATATATATATAAGAGAGAGAGAGAGGTGGGTGTGAAGGTGATGAAGGTAAAAGTAAAGGTGAAGTCAGGCTTTGGGACTGTAAGGGGCACGTGCCTCCCATGCATGAAGGCGCTCTCCATATTTTCATACTGACTTGGTGACTTGTCAAGCTCTTGAAGGAGCCAAGGAGGCCATTTTCCTTTTGCTCACATTCAATCCGAGGAAACCGAACAACCCAATTATTATAGGCTATATATGGGTGGATTCAGGCCAAGTAATTAAACTTTAACAAAAACAAAATATATAGAAATTAAATCATCCAATTCATTTGATAATATCGCTCTTAATTTTAATGGAATTGACATAATGAACAAAATTAATATATAAAATAAGGGAATAATATAAGAATGAGGATGAAAATAATACACCAAATATTGATAATAAAAACTTACAATCATTATCGTCTAAGTTTATATTTAAAATTATCAAATAATTTGACTTGATTCATTTATCCAGTTAAAGATGCATCTATACAATGAAAGAGAGATACCTAAGATGTAAGGCATGGCTTTCCATCCAGGCTTTCTCTTGTCTGTGGTAGAATCCAATAACTGCAGATTTTCATCATCCATGTTGATCAGCAATGCCTCTGAGGAAGAATGGTCTGATTTGCGTTCGGTTAAGCACAATAAACAACTAATTTTATCTCTGATTGTTTGTCTCTCCCTCATATTTGATCGAATCGATCGACTTCTCAACTATTCATATATAAAATCTCTCAAAACACTTCACTATATATATGTTGATAATTAATGTCGTATTTAAGCCGATGATCCGGATCCATCTATTTTTTTTTCGTTAAATGATCCATCCAATCTTATTCATCAAATCGTCTACTATATTTATGTTTTAAGCATCCAAAATTTCCAAATACTGTTGTTTAGAGGAGCCTTGGCTCAGATTTTAGGAACAATCGTAGTTAACCTCCATTGCTATAGTGTATCGAGCTGGATTTTCCTTGCTAGATTTTGTGTTTTCTATTAATAGTAACGAATTGACTCATAGTTTTTACTTTGCACCCAAATGCATTTCAAATTATTTAACCAAAAAAAAAAAGATTTTTAAATTTTAAATATCAATTTTTAATGTTCATATTTGATATTTGATCCCACTTGCCTATTCAACAAACTCCTTTCTAATGCAATTTAAGAATCCAATTCTTTCAAATAAGAGTTAAATTCTTTACAACGTGCATCATTTTCATTTTAACATAATTAGTAAATATATGAGTAATTTGTAATTAGAATTTAGCTACTTATTTTGTAGTTTTCTTAAAGCGATAATAATAAAGACAAAAGAATTCATGTATGTTAAAATTTAGATAAATTTATAAGGCTTATTATTTGATATGCATACAGAACATGTCAGCGAATCTTAAAATGCACCTAAAACTGAAATTTGTCTAAGTTTGCATCCAGAACTGGCATTCCGTTACCTCCGTTGCACCATCCGTCAGTCTCTGTTACTAACGCCGTTAAAAGTGCTGATGTGACAGTAATATTACAAAATTTATATGGGCAATTAAGACATTTGATATATTTTATTAAATTATATATTAAAATTCTTTTTTAAAAATTAAAACTAATTTTATTACCTAACTTCCCCAACCCACCCACCCGATCCTCGTCTCCCTCTCACCCATCCGATCCTCGTCTCCCTCTCACCCATCCGATCCTCCACCACCATTTCCACTCCCCTTCAAAACATCACCGTTTCGCGCCGCACCCCAACCACCAACACCTACTCAATCTCCGACCAAGACCTCAACTCCCAAGGCTTCCTCCTTCATCGCACCATCTTGGACCTGAACCTGGACCACCTCCACAAGGTCTTCGTGGCTGTTAGGTTTCCGAAGAGGGACCCGGATAAGATCCAGATCGCGCTGGAGCACACAGACTCGCTGTTGTTGTTGTAGAGGCTGGGTCGTCGGATTTTGTGGTGGTCTGAGCGACTCTGCAGCTTCCGACGACATCGACCGCCACCATTCCTGGGTTAAAACCACCATGCAATTAGTCTACCAACAAGCTCTCAAGGAGAAGATTCTAATGGTATCAAAAAAAAGTCCAACGATTACCTTGGGGGTATGAAAAACCGACAATTATCACGCGGCTCTGCAATTTCCGGCGAGTTCGTCCCGTCTGCCGTTGATCCTCGCACCAAAACAACATGTAATTAGTCCTAGGAAACACCCTCAACACGAATAATCTCAATCTTAAGCTTACTTGGAACCGCCTCACACATTTTAAGCACATCAGAGTCTTGTAGCAGCTTACCACTAACTCCTTCTTCAATCTCATATTGGTATAAGATGATACCATCTTTGTAGCCCAATTCCTTAACCATTCTGTCAATTTCAAACAGGGACATCATGTCCTTCTCACAAAAATCAAAGTAGTCAACTTGTCAATCTTCATACCTATCATCAGCCCACTTCCCACCATGGAATACTTTTAATGTAAAGTAACACGATGGACCTACAATTAAGCAAAATTTAAAGTCTTAAGTCACTACAAACAACATTGACTCCACAAATAACCCCAGACTTTTGTTTAATTACAGACCTACCCAACTTTCAACTTCAGTATCCTACCCAAACCTTATTATCAAACCTACTTTTCTACAACAATCAGACAACAACAATGTGGCTGGTCCCCTTCACTAAAGATTCCACCCAACAACAAAGCACATGGACATGGTCCCCTTCGATAAAGATTCCAGTGAAGTTTCTCAGCAAATGCCGGCAAGCTTTTCACCCTTGAATATATTCCCTATTCCATATACACACAAACCACCCATCATTTTCCCAACATTAACATCAAGCCACACACAAAACACAAGGACCCCAAAACGACCAATATATTCATCTTCGTATAAAAACTATAATTTAAATTCAAAAAGACAAAGACAAATTACCAAATCCAATTATTAAAGTAAGGAGCACTTACCGTATTTAGGCTGCCTTCTTGCTCGCGACCTCAACCACCAATCCTTCATTTCCCTTCAAATTTCGAAGCTCAAACGCGACAGAGAAACTTCACGATTTGGGGGTGGGTTTCTTCACGATGTCCGGTCACACCCTCATCTTCACGATGTCTGGGGTGGGGGGTTGTTTCAAAATCGATTTAGGGTTTGAAGGCTGGGTTTCGCGACGGGGTAGAGGAAAGAGGGAGTAATTTTGTGATAATCCGAAAACGCCCCTTCATATTGCGCCACATCACGAGCTGAGTGGACAAAATTTGTGCCACGTGTATTTTTAACGCTCTTTTGGACGGAAAATGTAACAGAGGTACCCTTATGTTAGTGGCAATATAGTTCGGGTACTCTTTTGCAAACTTTCATAGTTAGGGTATGAAATTAAAATGACCCCTATATTTTGGGTACTTTTATGTAGTTTATCCTAAAAAAAAACTCTCAAATTAATGGGTGAATTGATTGCTATTGAACCTCCTCCACCTTTCTTTTTTCTTTCTCACCCACGGCAAGGGAAGTCAAGGGGTTTTGATTTTTTAGAAATGGAGGTTACAAACTTCCATTAAAAATAAAAAATAAAAATTCTATATTTAATTGGTGAGTTAATATCTATTGAGCCACAAGTCAAGCCCAACCGAAGGAGCAAAACTCAAAGCTCAAAGCTTATTTGCATCAACTCAATGTTACATTTCGAACCCAACAGAATGTTTTCGACATAAGAACAATGCCAGACAAAAGTCTGTCACCCGTAAACATGATTTACGGCGTATTCCAGAAAATATACATCCCTTAGGATTCCCTGAATTCCTAAACAATGTGGGGGCATTTGTGGAACCCAAAATCATCCGAAAATTGTGGAGCTGCTACATGGTCCATAACTCCTATAATATCCAAATTACTCTTGCTAATGACATTAACGACTCACAGACACCCACACATTAAATAATTATTTACTGGCTTAATATATTATTTAATTAGGTTAAGGCCTCAATAAAATAATTTTCTCCTTGAGAATTAATTGTTATTAAAATTCAATTAATAAATAATATCTTTTATTAAAAAGAAATTATTTATTAATTACAAAATTCATGGACCAATCAGAATGCTCTGAGGCCTACAAGTTTTCCCTATAAATAGCGGAGCTCATTTCACTTTCAAGGTAATTCGTTCATCGCTTCTAAAGTTCTCTTTGATTTCATTCTCAAATCTAACTTAAACATCATAGCGTTATTGATTGAACAACCCCCTGGGGGTTCAACCTTAACTTTGATTGTTTCTTGTTTGCTGTTTGTAGGGATCGAGAAGATTTTTTTAAGCGTGTTCGATTTCTGCTTGAACAAATTATTTTCTCCTTCTTTAGAAATTATAAATAATTTATGAGGGTTAATATTAACTTGGGTTAGTTCAAAAGACATATGACAATTTTATATGAACTGGTGAGCATTTTTTTGAATTTAAAAGGATATGGTAAAAGGATTATACAAATTTATATTGAATTTAAAATCTCTGATTGCACGTTATAATGAATAAGAACAACACTAGTAGTACTAAATTACTAATAGCATATAAATGTATAACTTACTATTCAAACAACAATAATCTCTATTATTATAAATCCGCGAGGGTCAAAAGGCTTCACCAAAAATTTATAATGAAAATACCTTTTAAATTATTTAATAGTTAAGGATACAATAGTAAAATCAAATATTAATTTATAAATTAAAAAAATGATAATGGTTAATGGGAGGAGTGATGGTTAATGGAAGGAGTGGGTGGTAAAAAAAAGGGATAGTGGACTCAGGTAGTTACTCCTCTTATTTTTGTTTAAAAATAAATAAATTAATATTATTAGTTTTATTTTAATTTTTTCTAAACAAAAATAAAAAAAATAAATCAATACACGCGTTAGCGAGCGTCAAGGGTCTAGTAAGTATTTATATCAGGACAATTACTATCCTACAAATAAAAATGATCATATAAGAAAGTTTAGTTATCACTTATTCAAGTCTAATTGTAAGGACCCTTTCCGAATTTCGCCTCGAAATTCGCGAAAAACCCTTATCCCGTCTGACAGCTATTTTTCTTCAAAATTCAATACCAGGAATACCCTTTATCCTTGAATGTAAACCTTACAGGGTTCCCGAAAGAACCTCTGTACTTACTGACCACACTTACCTATCAGACGCATGATAGCTTACAGGTCAAAGACGAGACCTCGGAATAGTGGTGGTCCAAAAAGTAACACTCTGACTCCAAATGTCAGTAGATCAGACACTGCTGAAACCTCTACTGGAATAACACAAGACAACTAACTAGTCAGCCTCTTCTGAACCGTCCCAAAACTCATCACTATGGGTCACCGCCCACACCAACCCACTGACCCGGATGATGAAGGAACCAAACTTGATTGAATTGAGTCTCACTGACTCTCCACGAGTCAAACACGTTATCTCTGCTCCTCCAGAGCAACCCCAGTGATAACTCGATATCCCGGCTCGTCATGAGCCCCCGAGTGGTAACTCGATATCCATGCTTCTCCAGAGCACCCCGAGTGATAACTTGATATCCCTACTCCTCCAGGGCAATCTTGGACCTCAACGATATGGCGAAGAAAGATCCCTTGAATGCCAACAATGGAAAACCCCTCGACGATCTGGCGGAGACATACCCTCTAACGCCAATCAGAGAACCCTCAACAATGTAGCAGAGAAAGACACCCTCCACGCCAATCATTGGGAATCCCATGGTATTACCCAATACCTAGAAATATGCATACCCATGCAATCCCGGAACCCTAGTCCGTTCATAGCGCGAATAAAATACCAATCATAGACGCCCTAGCCCTAAGGAACTCTTGACACATTAATGACCCAACCACCTTGACCTCCCGAGCTCAAAACCCACTCCATGGTCAACCGTAACCGCTGGGATTGCCCAACTAGGGTTCTAAACGAACTCCTATGGCCACAAAACCATCAAAATCCAATTCGAAACGTCCCAAAACCCTAGCCACGCGTTGCCGTGACCTCGAAATCGGCTCCACGCATCGGCAGAAGGTCGACCCATGCGCCACACGCCGCCACACGCTGTCACGTACTGCTACAGTAACCCACGCGCCTGGATCGGTCCAACCTAGCCCAACTCGGCCTGACCCGGTCCAGCCTGACTCGACTCGGTCCAGCTCAACCCGACCGGTCCAACTCGACCCGACTGGTCGCCGGCGACTAGCCAGAGAAAATGACCGGATCGTCGTGCCGTTGCTAGAAACTGGACGGAGAAGACGACCAGAACGCCGCAGCGTCGCCGTCGACGTCGCCGGAATCCCCCATTTCAGGAAACTTTCAAGTTTTTCTAACTTCTTCAAAACTCAACCGTTTTCCACAAATTTTATGTCTAAATCTATCTACTCGAACCCAGGAATCCAAAAATGACCTCAAAACATTAAACCCGTACCTGTGCTGGCCGAAAAATCGATCGAAACTTCCGGTTTTACTTTTTCCTCGGTCCGACGTCTCCCGTGTGTGCCTCCTCCGATGGTTTGTACGGTTGTGCTCGTGGGAAGGTGGAGATTCTGAATAGTTCAACGAAAGCGAGAGATATGGCCTTGAATCAAAGTCCACTTTCATGGGTTTTTGGGGTGTTTTTCTCACACGGGTTCAGGGGGGGGGGGGGGGGGGGGGGGGGGGGGGGGGGTTGTGTGGTCCAGAGAGAGAGTGTGAGAATGATGATGAAGAATTGATGGTTTGGGGGTTAAAATATCAACCCCAGTCAAAATTACCAAAATGCCCCTGAAGCTTCTAGACCTGTAAAGATCTCACTGGGTCTCCATTTTCGTGTGCCGCCTGTCTACGAACTCGTGAGTTCGAGATCTACGCAACAACCCAAGAAAAAATCCCAAAAGCACTGCCAATCAAAAAGTGACTTCCGAACCCATCCAAAATTGAGGGTAAAATCGTCAAATTCTCAAATTAATTTAATTTCTGGTCCGGGTCGTTACAAATCACCCCCTTTAAAGAAATTTCATCCCCGAAAGTCCCTTAACTCAAGTCAAGAACCAACCTCTTGTTTCAATTCCTCTCGCGTCACCACCGACACGAACTTGGCGCCAGACGCGATTCCCAAAAGAACCCGTGCACTCTGCACATTTCTTCATTCCAATCTCGACAACAAACCATAGGCGAGAACTACATCCAGGAGACATCCTGGAGGCACCAGTATCCATTCAACATGGAACATACCTCGAAACACGTCTTTGAGCCTAAGAAGTCCACTGTGGGTCCTACTCCCAACATGACTTCATGACGTCACATGACCGAGCATACCCCGAAACCAGGTGTCAGATAGGGTTACGTGCACTACGTGCAGTCAGTCTCAACGATCTAGCAGAGCATTATCTTACAACGCCAACATCGGAAAGCCCGTCAACGATCTGGAAGAGAACTACCCTCCTATGCTAGTCGGAGAATACCTTGACGAATATGTATTGGAGAAGACCCTCCATCATGTATTAAACAATCCGTGCATACACAACATTTCTTTTCAAACAAGTTCATAAGGATAAACCAAAATCCATCTTTTGTAAATACATTCGGTGGGACCCACGAAATCCAAATAATGAAAACATTTCGTGGTCCACAACCCTGCTTTGAAAACCCTCCTCAAAGGAGTTCAAATCATGTAAATCAACCTGGACACATAATATATCAAATCCACTGTTCTCGACATATCCACAACACACCAGGGTATCCCTTGAGATGTGCTAACCCTCAACGTTCCAGCGGAGACATACTCCTCCACACCAGCAACGGAGAACCCTAAACAAACAGCGAAGCAAAACCCCTCAATGCCAGTCAGAGCAACAATGACATCGGGAATAGAAAACAAGTGAAAACCAAATCCGTGTTTTGAAATCTTTGTTTCTTGACCTAAGCCAAATTCCTGGAAAAGTCATTTATGGACAATTTCAGTAAAATCACAAATATGGTTCCAACCCATAATCATGGACTCAATAATTACCACGTCAAAACGATATCAAAACCGAGTCCAAAAACCAGGCCATTTCTCAAAACACACTTTCACTGAAATGTTGAAAACCTGTGTCCAGTAAGATTTGTAAAATACATAAAAGAGTTTAATTCGATTATACGTGTATGCATGCATTGTCATCTACAAACCTAGGGTCCACTCACCATCAACAACGACGCCTACCTTGCCTGTGCATCACTTGACCTACACTTCCCTCAGTTCAAGGTCGATAAAGAGGAAAACGTCTCGGAGGCATCTTGTTAACAAAATCCTTAAATAATTTTCACACAAGTGTGTGATCTGCAGGAAGTTAACCTAGAGCTCTGATACCACTTGTAAGGACCCTTTCTGAATTTTGCCTCGAAATTCGCGAAAAGCCCTTATCCCGTTTGACAGCTTTTTTTTCCTCAAAATTCAATACCAGGAATACCCTTTATCCATGAATATAAACCTTACAGGGTTCCCGACAGAACCTCTGTACTTACTGACCACACCTACCTGTTAGACGCATGATAGGTTACAGGTCAAAGACGAGACCCCGGAATAGTGGTGGTCCAAAAAGTAACACACTCTGACACCAAATGTCAGTAGGTCAGACACTGCTGAAACCTCTACTGGAATAACACAAGATAACTAACTAGTCAGCCTCTTATGAACCGTCTCTAACTCGTCACTCTGGGTCACCGCCCATACCAACCCACTGACCCGGATGACGAGGGAACCAGTCTTGATTAAATGGAGTCTCACTGACTCGCCACGAGTCAAACTCGATATTTCTGCTCCTCTAGAGCAACCCGAGTGATAACTCGATATCCCGGCTTGTCTTGAGCCCCCGAGTGGTAACTAGATATCCCTGCTCCTCTAGAGTATCCCGAGTGATAACTCGATATCCCTGCTCCTCTAGAGCAATCTTGGACCTCAACGATATGGTAGAGAAAGATCCCTTGAATGCCAACATTGGAAAACCCCTCGACGATCTGGCGGAGACATACTCTCTGATGTCAATCAGAGAACCTTCAACAATGTAGCGGAGAAAGACACCCTCCATGCCAATCATCGGGAATCCCATGGTATAACCCAATACCTAGAAGTATCCATACCCATGCAATCCCAGAACCCTAGTCCGTTCACAGCGCGAATAAAATACCAATCATGGACACCCTAGCCCCAATGAACTCTTGACACATTAATGACCCAACCACCTTGACCACCCAAGCTCAAAACCCGCTCCATGGTCAACCGTAACCGCTGGGATTGCTCAACCGGGGCTCTAAACGAACTCCTATTGCCTCAAAACCATCAAATCCGATCCGAAACGTCCCAAAACCCTAGCCACGCGCCGCCGTGACCCCGGAATCGGCTCCACGTGCCGCCACGCGTCGGCAGATGGTCGGCCCACGTGCCGTCACGTGCTGCTACAGTAACCCACGCGCCTGGACTGGTCCAACCCATCCCAACTCGGCCTGACCCGGTCCAGCCTGACCCGACTCGGTCCAGCTCAACCCGATCGGTCCAACTCGACCCGATCGATCGCCAACGACTCGTCGGAGAAGACAACCGGACCGCCGTGTAGTCGTCGGAGACTGGACGGAGAAAACGACCGGAACGCCGCAGCATCGCCGTCGCCGTTGCTAGAATCCCCCATTTCCGGCCGACTTTCAAGTTTTTCTAACTTCTTCAAAACTTAACCAATTTTCACAAATTTTATGTCTAAATCTATCTACTCGAACTCAGGAATCCAAAAATGACCTCAAAACATTAAACCCGTACATGTGTTGGCCAAAAAACCGACCGGAACTTTCGATTTTGCTTTTTCCTCGGCCAGACGTCTCCCGTGGGTGCCTCCTCCAATGGTTTGTATGGTTGTGCTCGTGGGAAGTAGGAGATTCCGAATAGTTCCACCAAAACGGAAGATATGGCCTTGAATCAAAGTCCACTTTCATAGGTTTTTGGGGTGTTTTTCTCACACGGGTTCAGGGGGGGGGGGGGGGGGGGGGGGGGGGGGGGGTTGTGTGGTCCAGAGAGAGAGTGTGAGAACGATGATGAAGAATTGATGGTTTGGGGGTTAAAATATCTACCCCCAGTCAAAATTACAAAAATTCCCCTGAACTTCTGGACCCGTAACGATATCACCGGGTCTCCGTTTTTCGCGTGCCGCCTGTTTACGAATTCGTGAGTTCGAGACCTACACAACGAACCAAGAAAAATTCCCAAAAGCACTGCCATTCAAATAGTGACTTCTGAACCCATCCAAAATCGAGGGTAAAATCGTCAAATTCTCAAATTAATTTAATTTCTGGTCAGGATCGTTACACTAATTACGCAGAAGTTTAATTACTTAGTAAGTGATTGTATACATAATAATTGTTCAAATTAATGTAATAACTTGATTTTCATAAGTAATAACTAAACACTCGAGTAATTAATTTACGATTATTTTTTGTCAGTGATGAATCTTCTAAGTATAGCTAAGGGTGGTGTCATAAAATGCGTGTGTGAGTCTTTCTGATCCTTACAATGATGGACTATCGTAGTTCACCAAGCTAATCCCCTTTTAAAAAAAAAAATTTAACTTACAACCAAAATTTGAAGGTATAAGTTTTTCTTTTTTTAGTGAAGGTAAAAATTTGAAGGTATAAAGTTATTGAAGTGTATGCTTGCAAGATATTTAATCTTTAAAAAAAATAATGAAAAAAGAGAAAAAATAGGAAGAGAAGGTATAAATTGACCAATAGTCTACACACGTGGACAGTCAAACTCAGAACTCAAAAATCAGTAGTATATCACAAGGACAAACCCGGGAACCGAAGAGTCCTAAATTTCTACCCACCAATTCACGCCAAACACAGAGTTCAATCACTTCTCCAAACACCATGAGCCGGAAGAGAGATAAACCCTACTTCTCCCGCCACGCCCCCGCCTCCGGATCGAAACGCCGTCGTCCCCTCCCTCCTCATCCTGAACCCGAACCCGAGCTAGGCAAGCCCACGTACAAACCCGCGCCGCCGCCCGCTCTGGTCGTAACAGGTCTCCCGCAGGATTGCTCTGTCCTGGACCTCAAGTCCCGGTTCGAGATCTACGGACCCATCTCTCGCATCCGCATTGACCGCGATGCTGTCGGCCACGTCTCATTCCGCGCCACCGACTCGGCTGAAGCCGCCATTGCCGCCGCCCTCGATCCCTCCTTCGGCATCACCCTCGACTCGAACAAGGTACTGTTTTAACGTTTCCCTTCAATTGCCCCAAAAAGCTTTCTTTCTTACTTTATATAATTTAAAATTTTGGGTTTTTAATTTTAGAAGTTGTGGTTCAAATTCGGGGTTTTTTTTCTGTTCTTGCAGTTGCAGGTGCTTTGGGCAACAGACTCACTTTCCCAATGGAGGAAAGGAGTTGGAGGCGGTGATGATAACAGAAATTCCGGCAATGGGTCCTCGTCGTCGTCAAATTCCAAACTTTTGAGGGCTGAGATGCCTCTGAGAAGACATGGCAGAGGTAACAAGCTTGCTTCAGCAATAGTGAACCCCAGAGTTGGCGCTGCTGATGCCTCTTCTTCAGTGTTGGATAAACCTCTCAAATCCAGAGAAATCGTTGCTTATGATGATATTCTGTAATTGTCAAAGAATTTATTTTTTGAAATTCGAAGGCTTTGTTGGTAACATTATCATTGAGTTGTTTATATAACTTAAGTATGAAATTTTAGTGATGGAAAAGCTTTCGGATCATGTTGTGTGTTTTGTTTTAATGAAATCAAGCATCCGATTTTTGCGAATTCGACCCAATTTTAGATTGAAAAAGAACATCACTTGGAATGGGATTGTAAACATATTTGTGTTTGTTTTGATTGAGGTTGGATTTAAGATTGAGATTCTCACTAAATTGTTGTTTCAACAACTGCTTCTACATGTCCAGGCCCATGATTCTTGAGATGGAGCCCAAAGAGCCCAAATGATGAGCTTTTTAAATCTTTAATACAATCCCAGAAACCAGAAGTAATTGAAAGCAATCATGGAAGGGAGTGAGGAAGGAGGAAGAGAGCAAGAGATATGGAGTTGGGGGGCAGGAACGGACGGGCAGCTGGGGTCGGGCAGGCTACAGGACGAGCACCTCCCTCAGCTGCTTCACCTACCTTATCTCTCTGCCGCCGGACCCATCTCTTTCCTGGCCTGCGGCGGCGCTCACGTTCTCGCCTTGACCTCCGGTCTCTTCCTCTCCTTCATCCATCCTCATAAAAATTAAAACTTTTTTGTTTCTTTGTAAAAATTGATCTTTTTTGCAGGTGGGAAGGTGCTTACATGGGGAAGGGGCACTTCTGGTTAACTAGGTCATTCCGATATGGTCAATACCCCACATCCTAAGCTTGTTATGTCTTTAAACAACCACTTCATTACTCATATTTCTGCTGGTTGGAACCACTCCGGTTTCGTTTCAGGTGCATTCAGTCACTTGATTTTACTGTCTGTTCTTGATACATGTTTATGAACCTTTGATATTTTTATGCCTGTTCCATTGGGCTTAGGATAGAAAACCCGAAGTCATAATTTACCCAGTACTTAAATTGTTCTGCTTTTGCTGCATTTGGACTGTCTCTGTTAAAATCTGGTTCTGGTGTTTCAACATGAAAGTATGCGGCTTATTCAACTTATTTTGATTTTGTGGTTTTTGATTTGCGTGCATGTTTGTTTTCAGATGCAGGGGGTCTTTTCACTTGTGGAGATGGCACGTTTGGTCAGCTCGGGCATGGAGATCACAAGTCACATTGCTCTCCTGTCCAAGTCTCCTTCTTTGTTGATAAGCATGTGGAACAGATGGCTTGTGGAATGCGCCATTCAATTGTTTTGCTGAAAGGTAATTGCAATCCTCATCTTGTGTATTTCTGGCAGAGGCAGCACTTTAATGTAGGGATGCTGGTTTATTTGAATGTCCAAACTGTGGCTTTCTTACAACTTTGCATTCTTGTTACAAGATGAAGTCATTGGCTTTATTCAATATAACCCGTTTGCGCTGGAGTATGTAGTGTCTAATCATTCCATCCAGCTTAAATTTCTAGGTCTAAGAACAATATACTGCAGGTGATTCCAGGGATGAAGTTTATGGGTTTGGTTCCGGGAAGCGTGGGCAACTGGGTATCTCCAAGGATGAGGTAAAGTTAGTTAGCCTTCCCAAACCAACTTCTGGACTTGAAGGTGTAAAAATCACTAGCATTACGGCAAATGGAGATCATAGTGCAGCATTATCTGGTGAGTCCAGAAAGAGAAAACACTCTTTTTCCTTATGTAACATGGATGTCTTGAGTGCCAATTGAGCACTTTTGCCCTCAGTAATTTGATTTTCTGACTGTAGTTTTCTTTTCTTGCCGGTGGCAACAGCTGATGGGCATTTGTACACTTGGGGAAGAGGGTTCGGTGGCACGTTAAGTGCTCATCAATCCCCTCAGTGTTTACCTGCACCATTCTTGTTTACCAAAGTTGCTGTTGGATGGAATCATGCTTTAGCATTAACTGGTACATACATTCATTTCGTGTTTAATCCACTTATGGTGAAAACAGATCATGTTGTTAAATAGTAGCCTCGGGATCTCCTGTACAGGTGGAGAAGCTTTCATGCTCGGCGGAAATCACCATGGAATCCTTAGCAATCCTGAGAAACAAACTCCAGTAAAACACTTAGCAGGTAATGCATTTGATTATACGTGCATGATCATCGTTCCGAATTGTTCTTATTTTCTGCTTAACGGCGTGGTTCTTTGTACATTGACAGATTCAAGGGAAGTTTTCCTGGAGAAAGTCTCTGGTCTTGAAGGGAGTAGAATCATGGACATTGCAGCTGGAGCTGAGCACTCTGCAATTGTGACACAGGATGGAGAAATTAAGACATGGGGTTGGGGTGAACATGGTCAGCTTGGCTTGGGGAATACGTGCGACCAAACCACTCCTCGACAAATGGTTCTCGGTGACAAATGTCGGAAAGAAGACTACAAAATCGAGATTTACTGTGGTAGCGGATTTACAGTCGCCATAAGAACTTCACACCTACCTTCTCAGACTGATTAACAATCCATTGTAAACTGATGGTTCCAACAAAAATTTGTAACAGAAAGAATTCAAGAAAGAACCCGTTTGACGGACTTTATTGAGTTCATCTTGTGTAAATATTGCTTTACAGGTTTAATCAAAGCTACACATTTTCCTGGAAAAACTCTTGTCGAATTAATAACCACAATTTGAAATTATGGATTTTACAAGAAAGAATCAGTAAGAGGCAGCCAATGGCGTGTTACAAATGAATCCTGACATTAAAGAATCAATCACACGAGTTAAGATCTACAACTATCACAACCTACTACTCTCAAAGTCAAAGAAGAATTGTTGTTTGTGCTCTCAATCATAGTCTTCTGTGTTTTTACATTATGATCAGGACATTGTTCTTGTGTCCATTGTTCTCAACAATAGGGCGTAGGGGATCGATCCTCCATTTACCATCAACAATGAACTTGATCTGTAGTAATATGGCAAGGTAAAAACTGGTCAGGCGTTACTGAATGTGGAAAAGCTTGATCAGATAATAAGAAAATTTACCTACCTCATATCTGCCAGGATACAACTTGAGCCACAAAGAGAAGAGTCCCGAACTCGACTTCTCCATCTTCCTCTGCAAGCAATAATCACAGGTAACAAGATTTGTAAACACAAGAGTTAGTAAGAAACATTACAAAATAAACGAGTGAGAAAATGAGAACATGGCATGTCAGCTAAAGAAGAGATCAAACCTGGGTAGTCCAACCGTCGTATGATCCAGCTACGAGCACTTCTGAGCCTGAATTTGCCCAAGTTATGAGTTCACTACGAAGAAGTTGTAAGGCTTTATGAGCATTATTGATCCTCTTCTGTTTCTCTTCCAAGATCTTTTGTGCATCGCTGCTACGGGTAGGTAAGATGTCAATGGTAAAGCAAGTTACAGTCGTATTTAAGTTAACAGAAATTGTGCTTACATTGACGCCATTGCCATCTTTCCTTCTAGAACAGCTAACTTTGCACGTGTCGAGCGCAATTTGTCCCGGGTACGCATAACCTCCGTTTCCTGAAACTCCCAGGTATCGGAAAGCTTCCGCAAATCTTCAGAGGAGCTTTCATGACCCTAATGAAAGATATAAAATGAGTTCAATATGATGCTCGAAAAGAAAGAGGAGAATATATTGTTAAAACTTAAAACTTGAGAGTAAAAATTTCAAAATAAATCATACCATTTTATATAAAAACACTGAGCGAAGTGCAGCTTCATCAGCTTTAGACCTCAATGAGCGAAGTGCCGAGGAGAGTTCTGATTCAAGGTGCTTAATGCGACTAGATATTTCCTTGTAGTTGATCTCTTTCTGATGAGAACCTAGTTCAATCCTTCGATCGAGTTCATTAGCACCCTTTCTCAGTGGAAATATTTTGTCTCTTGAAACATCCTCTGACCATCCGGTTTTATCATAAGAAATTTCAGCAGCTGTGCATTAAAACATACATCAACGATCAAAGGTTATTTGGACCAAACTATTAAAGCAGCTGAAAAGTGAAAACAAGTAACTATAAAATACCTTCGAAATCCTGAATTGAAAATCCAGCCCTCTGGGTGCTCCAAGTTCTCCACGTTTCAGGACTTGGTGACTCTCGTTGGACATCAATGTCTGAGAGAAGAGATCCGTTGTGGATAGGCCTTGCTCTTGAATCATTAAGAATGGTTTTGGTGGGGTTTACCGATGCAGGTCTGCTGCTTCTAAAAAGCCCAGAAACTGTCTTTTACAATGTAACAAGCATCACAGGATATGTTTTAGAATTTCTACATGCAAAGGAAACAATCACACCAAACTATTAAAAATATATTATTTTCATGCAAATTCTGTAATGGTGACTGCCACAAGGCCACTCATTAGAGTTCAAACATCAAAGGCATGGACATTGGAAAAACCAAAATAAAGTTCTGGTTTCATAACTTCCATTATCATATGCTAATAAATTAGAATTTAATTTTATCTTGGATATAAAAAAATCCCAAACGAATTTACCAAAACTGCAAATCAATTCTGAAATGTCTATCATCTCACCACCATAGAGGTAAACAGGTATATGCAAAATGAAACACGAGAAAACTCAGAGCTTTGGATAACGTTTTCCCCTAGAATATCAACCCACAAAAGACACAATCATGTTAAAATGAACGGAAGTACTCACCGTATCAGCTGAGGTTTCAGGAGACCAACCATATTTATCATCACTATTTGGGAAGAAAGCCCTGTCTTCTTTGTTTCTCAAAGCAAAACTAAGCGTCAAATTTCTCTGTTTCTCCAATCTATTCAATATACCCTCGATTCCAGTGTCATCCTCTGTTGTAGAAGCTTCTCTACAAATATAGAGAACGCTTGAGTTAATTACCCTCCCCAGAGAATTATTGAAAACATGTTCAATGAAATTAAACATTTAAAACATTTAAAGTGGCTCTAAATCAATCTCCGGGTCTTACAGATATAAACCTTTTGCATTCTCTTGCCAAATAAAAATATGAAAAAAAAAACAGAAGAATCTATCAGGAAATAACACATCTAAAACTTCTACCAGTTTCCTAATAATAGAAGAATCGAAAACCTATGGTGTACATATTGAATGGCAATAATCACGCAACGAGTCAAAGACTGGGCAAGAATCACATACAGATTCAAAGACTTGAGTATTCAATGAGAATTTAACATTTAAAGCGGCTCAAAGTCACTCTCTTGGTCCTCTGGATATAAACTATTTGCAATCTCTTGCAAAATAAAGATATCGAAAACCAACAGAAAAATTTATCAATAACACAAATTAAAACTTGAACAAGTTTCATTATAACAGAATAATCACAGTGATCTATCGGACGACGAGACTGCTTGAGAAGAATCATCAGGGAGCGAAGAAACCACGCCTGAAAGCCCAATTTGATTCCCACTGGAACCACTGCTCTCACATTCTTTAGCCATGGTCGAGTCCCAAGGACTAAAGTTACTACTTTCTTCTTCCAAATTCCAACCCAATGAAAGCCAACCACCTTTCCTCGCAATAGCATCGACCAAATCCTCTCTTCCAGCTTCAATCAGTTCCTTCTTGGTAGGAAACGCCCCGGGCTTCTTTGAGCTCTTCATGAACTCTAAAATCTCATCTTCCAAGGTGAAATCCCCTTCGCTATCCCCCTCGTTATCTTTATCTTTACATTTTCTTAGAAACCCAGAACACCCAAAATACAACCCGGTGTTACCATACCCTTGCTTCCTCTCTGAAAACCCTAAAAACAAAGAACCTCCATTTTCTTTAACCGAAACCAAGCTCATCGGCATAAGACATTGCTGACTGGTCTCGGTTCTTGAATTAAAGACGTAAAGACTCGAAGGAAATGCGGGGGGGACGAAATTAGGGAAGGAGGAGGGCGAAACGACCAAGTGGGTCGCGGCTATGGTGGAGGAGAGCATGGTTCAGGCATTTCGACGAACACTTGGAGTGCAAGATGAATTGGGATTATGCAGAGAGAGAGAGGATGGGAAAGGGAGAGAGAGGGTGCGAAGCAACGAACAAAACCACAGAAAAGCGAAAACGGGCATTAAAGGGTCGCGGATTAGCGTGCGGTTTCCTTTTTCAATAATTAAACAACTGTGCGTGCTGATTACTGTGTCTGATTTTTGGGCGCGCAAAGTGGTTGTGTGTGAAAGAGAGGGAGGGCGCCATTACGTTTTCATAGTTTATTAAGGCCCTGTTTGGATAACATTCACATCTATTTCAACTTTTTGTTTTTCTTTTCACAGTTTATTAAGGCCCTGTTTATTAAGCCTTTTGAATTTGACGGCTTCTCTCTCTCGTTTAATTTCTCCATCGACCACAAAAGATTAGAAGACTTTTCAGCTATTATTCAATTCACATCACAGTATAAAATTCTATCTGATTTGATTGTATAAAATTCACTGTATACCTTCTCACTTCTGACGTCATAATTGACTTCTTTTTGCAATTCAATTAAATGAAATCAGAATTTGCAAACCCAAACAACAACAAAATAAGAATAGAATCTTGGATTTGGTCATATACCGACTTGTCGGCGGCTAGCGAGGGAATTAGATTCAACAGGTGAATTAATCTCATACAAAAGATTGGTACTTCACCGGTCCAAATTGAAGATTGCTCTCAAACTGATCTTCTTAAGTGTCTACAACTATGGCTCAAGAAAGAGAAGCCTACGAAGAGATTTTACTAAGATCTGACGGTTGTGAGATGCTTCTCCGATGGGAAGGGTATTAACATCTTAATAAGGCAGGGAAGTTTTGGTTCTGGAAAGAATCTACCCAAATCCCGTAATCCTACAAGAGCCTATATTTGCTCGCTCATGCACTCAAGAAATCCCCAAAAAAAGAACACTCATTGGTATTGAATTAAATTCATGAATAAACATGCCTTGTGGAGAAGTTTGAACTTGTTGCCTAATCATACAACCATATCAGGCTAATCCAACCTGATTGAGGGTCATGGTAAACTCTACTTTATGTTGTCCAATGATACTGAATTTACCTTATATTCTCCACGTTCCAGGAAGCCATCAGTTGTAATAATCAGAAACATCTACCTCACATATTTGATTATCAGTACCAAATTGTTCAGCTCTCCTTTGGACTTGTGATATCCCCTCATATCCCAATCCAGTATTTTTGCTGAGGTAGAAAGGGTCTTGTTGAGTGACAGTGATACCAATATCTGCAGCTTCTGTTTGATCATTGAAGTCCGGGAGTTGAGGCGGCTGAAGTAGAGTAACATAGTCCGGCTCACCATCTTCTGTTTCATCAATCAAGTATGCGAGTTGAGGGGGCTCAGGGTAAAAATTAGGCGGTGAATCCTCTGAGAACTTACTAAGACTGGGAATTTCTTCTTGTAGAACATTATTCCCAATCTCAAACTCAGTGTTACATGTCTGAATGCATTCCTCCTCAAGCCGGCTTCTTCATCAATGCTACTGCCTACTTGTCTTTGCCTCTTTGCCTCTTTGCTTGAGATGATTCTAAAGCTAAACCATCATCCACATCATCAAAGCTTCTCTCCCTCTGGTTCTTTTGGATTTTCCCCTCATTCATTCGGAGTTGGCAGAGAACCAATTGCTATTGCCATCATCATTACCATTAGGAGGATAGCATTCAAGGCTGAACTTAAACATAATCCAACAATTGGCTTCATTAAGATTCCTGCTTTTGTAGTTGAATCTCTTTTTAGTTCCCACATGAATATTACTTTCATTGCCAGGATTGGTGACTTTGGTTTCATTCTGCTCATCTTAGGATCCTTGGCCTGATATTCGAGACATATGGGAGTGTTTTCCTCTAGTCTTCAAACAACGGGAGCCTTTGGCTTCGCCCTTGCCACTGATGATTGGCTTCAATATATGTCGTAAAAAAATGTACAGACTCACCGTCTACTCCACCGAGATCCCTCCATATTCTCCACGGACTTAGCGCAGTTTCGCCAGAGAGATCCATGGCGGAAAATGTGAACTCATCAAACCTAAAGGCTTTGTTGTGCAGAAAATGGCACAAATTGAAGTCGGTGGGATGAAAGTAAAATCCCCTACTGAATTGACCACCGCAATGGCAGCAAAAAGTAGCAGGCGGTTCCATAGCAGCACCTTCGACAAATTACATTCTAGGGTTTAGGTTTTCTACCTTGAAACTGAATGAAAATTCAAATAAAGGCTTGTAATCGAAGAACAACAAAGCAGATTACTTTGATGTTGGGTTGGGTTTCCTTTCTTGAATTGAAAAACAACAAACTGAAGATATGGAAATTTAGAAACTTGGAGGCCAACGAGAGACTTTTAGAGAGAATGATGTAGGCGCGTATGGAGGAGAGAAAGAGATAAGCTTTACATTAATGGGGTTTTGATTTTATAGAGAGAGAGGCAGAAGTTAACGATCTATAGAGAGATATGCAGAAGTTAACGGTCATATTTGACTTCTCGGTTTCTTTCTCCTGAGAATCTTATTTTCTTTCTTTTTGTTTTAGTAAATGACAGGATTCCTCTCGAATTTCCTCTTGAAATATGATAGAATTTCTGCTCCCGTCTGACAATCCCTAAAACCACAAAATAATTCCCGAAATACCCTCACCAGTCCAACAAAAACTTACGAGAATTCTACCGCCTTCCACCTGTCAGACTAAAGATTCAAATTGGACTAACTGTAAGTTGGACTAACCGCCTTCCACCTGTCAGACTAAATATTCAAATTGGAATAACCGTAAGTTGGACTAACCGCCGTCCACCTGTCAGACTAAAGCTTCAAATTCTAAATCAATAATTCAACCAGTATAGACAATATCACATCCAACCAACTCAAACAATCCAAACCCCCGAAAGGTTAACCAGAGCAACTAGTTAAATTTAAAATACAACTCAACAAATCATGCACTAACAACACAGCAAAAAATGACGCCTCCTCCTAAACTCGACGCCTCGTCCCGCTAAAGCCTGGAGGCATAAAACCAAAACAACGGTGAGTGGACAATAGAACCAAATACAATAAAAGCGTGGTCTAGCAAATAAAATGATAATACTAATTGATATAATCCCACCTCGTTATCAAACCTTATATGCAACAAGATCCGCATATATAAGTAAATACAACTTACAGGAATCTAATTGATTTACCTAGATGAAACTCATGCTACCTTTACATGTGCTACCATATCAGTAACCGACCGAAGCTATCATCCCAGGCCGAAGCCGATATACTAAGCAGTAGCTAGATATCCCGATCGAATCCATCATCCCCGAGCCGTAGCTTGATGTCTCGGCTCATCCCCAATCGTAACTCGATATCTTGAGTCATCCCGAGCCGTAGCTCAATATCCTGGCACATCCCGAACCGTAGCTCGATCCCGGCTGTAACCGTCATCCCCGAGCTGTAGCTCGATGTCTCGTCAAGTCTATGATGGAATCCTGCATGACATAGCTCATACCATCCCGAGAGTATTATGGAATCCTCCATAACATATCTCATATCATCCCGAGAGTATGATGGAATCCTCCATAACATACCTCATATCACCCCGAGAGTATGCTGGAATCCTCAATAACCTATCTCATATCATCCCGAGAGTATGATGGAATCCTCCATAACATATCTCATATCATTATGAGAGTATGATGGAATCCTCCATAACATACCTCGTACCTCTCCGAGACTATGATGGAATCCACCATAACATAGCTCATATCCTGTCGAAAGTATGATGGAATCCTCCATACCATACCTCGTACCACTCTAAGTGTATGAGGTAATCCTCCCTACCATACCTCACCGAGAAACTCCCACCAACCCTCACCGAGAAACTCCCACCAACCCTCCCACCAAGGTCAAAACCTAACCCACCATCTTAGGCCGAAACCCCAAAACCATCAGATACGTAGGCCTAAGCCCAAATATGTAACCTCGGGCCTAAGCCTAAAATCTATGACTAGGGGCCGAGGCCCAATATCTGTATCCGGACAAGCCCCTAACCATACCAAATCATTATCGAAATCCACAATCAATAACAAATCCACAAAGCCGAGTCATAGCCAAACCATGTCACCAGCCCAAGCCAAAAAGTTCCTAAATCATTAACCTTAATTATCACATGTATTAAACTATAGCCCATAATCCATAATCCGTTATTAGCGATCAATAATTCAAGCATAATCGTCCTTAATTCCAGAAATGCATAATTGATAAGCAATTCAATAAATCCACAATTCGTAATAAATCATTAAAACAATTATCCATAGTTCTCTGGTGCCATAACTAACAATTAAATATTAGGATAGATCACCTTTAATTTTAAAAATGCATAATCAATAATAAAACAAATAGAACGTATACTTATGCATGTATTATAATTTGAAAGCCAAAATCCACTGACCGGAAGCCCAAGCAAACCTAACTCCGAGCTTTGGGGTCCTCTACAGCCCCCTGAGCTGTAGTGCCTTTTGTAAGAAGAACCAAGGCAAACGGACACCGGAGATGGCCGAAATTGCAACATGAAAATTGGCATTCGGGGAGGTACTTTAGCCGGCTCCTTTCGGGCCAAATTTTGAACAAACGAGGAACTAATTGGACTGGGTCTTTTTGTGAGAAAGGTAGAGCTTGAAGAGATGAACATTTTGGTCCAAGAATCGCGACGATTGGTGACCGGACGACGAAGTTATGGCACTCCAAAGTTGGGATTTTGGGTTTTGGACGAAAGTAGTGAGGGGAATGGAAGAACATGGGGAGAGAAAGTGAGGAGAGAGAGAGTGTATCATCCAACAAATAACAGAAATTTTCATAATTATAAAACTACCCTTTTCGTTTTTGAACCATAACTCTCTCATTTGAACTTTGATTTTCGCGTGCCGCCTATCTACGAACTCGTGAGTTCGAGACCTACGTAATGGTCTAAGGAAACTTCCAAAAGTCTACCCAAACAAAACGTGACTTTCGAGCCCCTAGGTTAAAATCGTCATTTCCTAAATTAATTTATGAAAATTCGCTAATTAAAAAATACGAGTCATTACAACTCACCCCCTTTAAAGAAATTTCGTCCTCAAAATTCGGACCAGCCCAAAGAAATAGATAAGGATACTGGGCTCGTACCCAAATCTCGAGCCCTATAAGTAGCCTTCTCAAAACTCGAATTTTCCTTCACTGAGAAACGTGAGTAGAGCTAAAGTTGTTGCCCTCATTGTTCCAGGGGGGAAGATCAAGTTCATGGAGCTTGAAATAATTCATGTCACTGTTGAACTCGAAAAGTTAAAATTCGAGCCATATTTGTCGTTATGTTCCCCCAAACTTCGCATCAAATTGAAGACTAGGCATATTCAACAAGTGTCGAAACTTGAAGACTCTGTGAGAGATTTGAGGCGGAAATTGCAAGAACAATGAATCCAAAGTGTGTATGAGTAGCGAATCCGTGGTGAGCCTTCGAAGTGATGTCTCTTGCGTCGGAATCTTGTGGCTAGCTTGTTCTTTCCAACTTAGTAATCCTTGTGATTTGTTCTAAGTGTTGGAACTTTGGTTTTGCCCATTTTTATGGAAAAAATGGACTTCTTGATTATTCAAATGCCCCCGTTGTATTGCTCCTACGAAAGCACTTTGACTCAATTTTCCTCTCGGATGAGGGCATCATTTTGCCTTCCGGAGAAGCGCTTTGCATTGCCTTCAAGGAAGGGGCTTTTGGTCTTTTCAAATGCCCCCATTGTAGCCTTGGGCATTCAATGTTGGGGCTTTGATTCAACTTGCCTCTCAGATGAGGGCTTTTTTGCATTCAAGGAAGGGATTTTGCTTCTCGAAAGAAGACTTGGAGTGCTTCCCAGGGGAAGGCCTTGATGCTCCGCAAGGCGAAGGTTTGATGCTTCGACGGGCGAAGGCTTAGATTCTTCGCAGGGCGAAGGCTTAGATGCTTCACAGGATGAAGGCTTAGATGCTTCGCAAGGTGAAGGCTTAGATGTTTCCCAAAGGAATGCTTAGTTGCTTCCCGAAGGAAGACTTGGTAGCTCCACAGAGGAAGGCTTGAATGCTTTCGAGAGAAAGGTTTGGAGTGCTTCCCAGAGGAAGGCTTGGTTACTTCCCGGAGGAAGATTTGGTTGCTTCCTAGAGGAAGGCTTTGGGGTTTCCATTGCTATGCAAAATTATCTAAGTAAAATTTTAAGTTTCTTGATAACTTTATTGAAAATAATACAATGGATACATAAATTGGTGCGGAGCCTTATTCATTTATTATGGAATTGGTGCGGATCACTTTCGAATCATGCTCCTTGAGGTCTTCGTCACTAAGACGCTTTGCAGCCTTACCGGTGATGTATTTGGTGCAATGCCCTTCCTTGACGAGGTTATGTAGATATTTATCGAAGGTGTTGCACGTGCTAATCGTGTGACCATAGCAGTTGTGATAGCGGCACCACCTAGTCCTGTCGGCCTTTTCTTGATCACCTTTGATAGGTGTTGGCTTCTTGAACCAAGGCTCATCCTTGATTTCGTTGTAAATTCAATGGACGGGCACCGAGAACTGTATGTTGGGAGTTGAGACCTCTTTGCGAGTGTTGGATTTGCTTGGTGTCGTTTTGGAATTGGTAGCATCGCTGGGTGACGCCGACATCTTAGATGTTTCCTCGCTTGGTCCAGTGTGCTCCTTGGCTTGTATGGCGTTTTTCTCATCCTCCCAGCATGCATGTCACTCTGCAAGAGAAAGCATCTTGGTGAGACTGTGAGCATTACTCATGACAATGTCGCCATAGAGCCGGCTATCCCAGAGAAGTCCTTGTTTGAATGCCATCACTGCAACGAGGTCACTGCAACCGACAATGGGAGACTTTTCCTCGCAGTATCTTCAAATGTACTGTCAGATTTTATCTCTTTATGATGGTAAAAAGATGATCATCCTTTACTTCAATAGCATGAAGCTCTGAGTACTCCCTTACGAAAGTGAAGGCCAGCTCTTCGAAAGAGGTAATGGATCTCCGGGGGAGATGGTTCAACCACGGCATCGCCTGGCCTTGCAAAGATGCCTGGAATACATCATTGTGCCTATGAGGTACCATGACTCCACGATAATAGTCTACATCCTTTATCGGGTCGAAGGTCCGCTTGAACTGGTTGAAGTTTGGAGTTGCAAACCGTTGAGGGAATGGTTCTTCCTCGATGTCCCTTACGAAATGTGACGTTCAGGATGATTGTATCTAACAACGTGGATCGTCTTCAAAGTCGCCATCATGTTGGACGCCTAAGAGGCGACGATTCAACATTCTCTGGATATCCTCAGCCTACAGCGCGCCTTGGTGAGGTGGGGAGTCATTATGAGCCTAGTGTCATCGACCTCCTCAAATCTCAGTTTCCGAGCTATGAGAGAGTGTCGACGAGTGTGTCTCGTCCTCCTCACTGCGATAACCAACACACCCTAAACGGATGTGTGTGTCTCGGAAAGCTACAGATCTCCTCCGGTCTCTATGCGGGTATTCAATACGCAATAATGCTCCAAAAGCACCCCCCCCCCCCCCCCCCCCCCCCCCCCCAAAGCCGCTTATGTGCTGATGGCCTTAGGCGTTGATGGCTCATTGTCCTGCGAGTGTGACTTTCTTCACCAAAGTCACTTAGTGACATATCACGAGACATTGTCCGGCATCGGATGATATCTTTTCGATGGCGCCTTGGAATGCCTTCATGCCCACCCCGAGATGTGGAACGCCCTCAGCAACTTGATGTGCTTCTCTCTCTGCCAGAAGTTGTAGTAGAAGCTCCAACTGAACTTGGACTTGGCTTCTTAGTCGTTCGACCTACTGTGACAAATTGTCTTGAGGGGATGTGGGCTGTGGAGTTCGCATATGATGTGTTTCACGTTAGGACCCACGCCTCATCCTCCAGTGTTGTTGATCCATGTCATGCCTCTCCTGTATTCGATTTTGTCCTGGTGTGTCATGATCACCATCTATGAATCTTCTAAGATCTTCATCAGCATGGGGTCGATTCGGAATCTTCCTAGACATTTCTCCCACGAATAGCCCATTGGTTTACTGGAAAGTAGTTGTTACCACTCCCGATGTAGGCGGTGGGGGTGCAGGAGTTGATAGGATAAGAAAGGTTCGGAAACCAACAGCGAGAATCGGTCCCTATGTCCTTATGGGTGCCAATATTGTCACTTGGCGTGTCTCGCAGGGAGAATGGCCTAGTTTTTCATCCCGATTGACAGTGTGTGCTCCGCTTCCAGTCTGAACTGCAGAGACGGAAGCAACAGCTTCAGATGAACGAACGTGACATGACCACTCCCGAATTTCCCCTTGAAATCTGTGAGAAGCCCTACTCCCGTCTGACAACACCTAAAATACCTTCACCAATTCAACAAAGACTCTACGAGAATTCTACCGAAAATTCGGTAGAAACTCCCCTGTAACTGGTCAACTCGTCTTTTACCCATCAGACGAACGATGCAATAACAAATACAAACCAGACAGTCCAGCTACAACCACAAGCTGCCACATATCCGAACTCAAACTACCAAACCCTCGAATAATTTACAATACCCAAAAGAGGGTCAGAGCAAACTAGGAATCTTTAATTACATAAACAAATGAAAGTCCTTCGTGGCTATAGAGCAGCAAAAGATGATGCCCCATCCTAGTCTCGTCGCCTCATCCCGCTACGGCCTGGAGGGCACAAAACCAAAACAACTGTGAGTGGACAATAGAATCTTGTCACCGCGTACACACGCTAATCAAGTAATCATAATAATAATAATAATAATAATCGACATAATCATGACATCCCACCTCGTGATAAATCATATTTACACTAAGACCCTCTACACAATATATGGATCTATATATACCTACAACTTACCGGATAACCATTCAATTTCTTAGGTGGAGCCCATACCATATCCAATTGTACCTACCATCGTAAGAACCCGACAAAAGTCGATATCCCGGGATGTAGCCCTACATCCTCGCTGTAGCCATCATCCTGGGTAGTAGTTCGATATCCCGACCATAGTTGTCACCCTGAGCTGTACCTCAATATCCCAGTCGTAGCCATCATCTCAAGTCATAACTTGCTGTCCCGGCTCATCCCTAGCCGTAGCTCAATATCACGACCGTAACCGTCACCCCGTGTACTAGCTTGAGATCCGGGGCAGTCCAACCCGAGGATATGCTCTCCTAACCACCGCCGAAAATACCTCAAATTAATGGCTAGAAACCGAGAGGCCCAACTCGGGGACCTACTCTCCAAATATCCGAAAATACCTCAAAGATATGAGGAACAAATCATGTACTATGCGCGTAGGTAGCCTCAACGAGCACATAACCGAAAATACCTCAAAGTCATGTGTCGGAGATAAACACGCATAACTGAAAATACCTCCAACTCATGTGGTGGAGAAATCATATAACCCTCAACGAGCACATGATGGAAAATACCTCACCATCATGTATCGGAGAAATCCCCCGCCTCAAATGTCCGACAATACCACAAAGCCATCTTGCGGAATTTCCATACTACCCAGCCAAAACCAAAATCTCCCAAACCCGGACCTAAGCCCATCATCTATAACTTCGAGCCCAAACCCAATATCCATGTATGTGACAAACCCCAACTATATCCAAAATTGTTATCTACATCCATAAGTAACCATACATCCCTTAAGCATTCTTATTCTAAATATCATAAATACATAAATGATAAGAAGTTTGGTAAATCCATAGTTATCAATAAGTCCATTTGATTCCTGACATTCGAGTCGAATATAAAATATTTAAAAACATCATAATAAGTGTGCATTATAATTTAAGGAAACAAATCCACTAACCTCGAGGTCCAAACGAGTTCAATTGAAAACTATTTGATCTCCCGTGACCCTCGGGGCCACTACACCTGTCAAAACGCCAATTTGCATTATTAAACGAAAAATATTGATCTAAAATTCGGCCCCACTAAACCCCAAGAGGTATACACGCAACCTAACAAGAAACGCAGCAACATCGGCCGTCCAAAATTGCCCCTAAACAAACTCCGATTGACCTGAAACCTGTGCCAACATATCCGGAACGTCGAAAACATGTCAACACGCGCTGCCATGGGCCAAGGACCAGTCCCACGTGCCGCCACGCACCGGTGGAAGACTGGTGACTAGTCCAAGCGCCGCCACGCATCGGCTACAGTGCCCACGCTCCTACACGCGCACTGACTGGGCTACCACGTGGCTCCAAGTGGCTACCAAGTAGCTGCCACGTCATCTTCTTATCATACCCAATAGCTAGACGTCTCTCCGGAGAAGATGACTGGTCCGCCGTGACCCTCCGTCCCCCTTCGCTGGAAAACGCCATTGAAGGCCAGTTTTCAAGCTTTTCCAATTTCTTCAAATCTCAACCGATTTTTAATATCTAATAGCCTAAAACTATCTACTCGAGCCCAGGAACCCAAATTTAAGGTCCCAATTGAAAACCCATACCTGTAGTGGCCGGAAAGATTTTATGATTTCCTCATCCTCGGTTCTCGGCCCATGGTGATCCTCAATCCTAGGGGTTGGTATGGTTGGATTCGTGAGGTCGAGAGGATGAAGATGGTGACTTTGGTTTGGCTCAAAATGGCTGAAAATGTGATCGATGATCGTGGTCGGTGGTGGTGTCGTAGGTGAGGAAAGAGAAAAGTAGAGAGAAGAGAGAGAAAAGGCAGATGACCAATATGGAGATGAGAGAGAGTGAGAGAGAGAGAGAGAGAGAGAGAGAGAGAGAGAGAGAGAGAGAGAGAGAGAAAATGTAAAAATATCCCCTCTCCCAAAATTACCAAATTACCCCTGAATATTCCAGACCCATAAATCTCTCAATTGGACTCTGATTTTCGCATGCCGCTTGTCTACGAACTGAGTTCGAGACCTACACAACAGTCCTAGAAAAACATCCAAAAGTGTCTCTAAATAGAAAGTAACTTTCGAACCCCTCCTAAACCAGGGTAAAGTCATCTTTTTCTAAATTTAGTTTTACAAATAAATTCCTTTTAAGGTACGGGTCGTTACAATTCACCCCCTTTAAAGAACTTTCGTTCTCGAAATTCACACGAGCTAAAGAAAGAAAAAGTGGATGCTAGGCTTAAATTTGCTCCTCAACTCTCACTTGGACTTCTGTTGTGTCAGTACTAGGTTCTCATGCTTAAGTCCTCGAAGATCCACCCTAGCCTCTCTACCAGCCTCCAGCTCTACCTGCCCTACTGAACTGGGCCTAACAATCCACAGCCGTACTATGAGGTGATCTCATCCCATGAACCTGTTTTACTCTCTCTAGAACTATAGCGAGACGACCCAAACGGCTAGGACAATCCCTCTTCAAGTGACCAAACTAAGCACAATGGAAACATCCAACGTCTCTGACCCTTGGAGGGTTAGGACAATCCTTCTTAATGTGACCTGTCTCCCTACAGTAGAAACATCTGGTGGTACTAACTGATCCAAGCCTACTCCTTTGAGTGCTCCAGTGCTTGCTCCCAGGTTCTGCACCACCACTCGAGGTAGCTACTTATTTCTGCCCCACAACGAACCCCCGGGATGCACCCCAATCACTAGAACCAGATCCATAATCTTTCGACTTGTCACTCCCGGAAGTGCTAGAACTGTGACTCCCTCTCTTGGACGGTCCCTGACTCGACTCTCCAGAGAATAACCGATCTCGACGTCGTCTAGACCCACTAGGTGGAGTCCTAGCTGCAAGGTTCCTTTCTACTCGTGTGGCAGCATCGGTTAAGGCTCTCATAAAATAATACACAGTAGGAATAACCACATCTCTAATCTCATCTCGTAGGCCAGATTCAAACTGCATACACCTGTCCACCTTATTAGCAACCAAATATTGGACATATCGGGATAACTCCACAAATCTCTATTCGTACTCTGGCACCCTCATCTCGTACCCTGTCTCAAGTGTAGAAACTCAACCTGCATAGTATCCCTATAGGACTGAGGGTAGAACTGTTCAAAAAATCTCGCCCGAAAAACCTCCCAAGCGATGGTGCGGACATCCCACCCTACCATCTCAAGAGCATGCCACCATCGATAAGCATGTCCATCTAGAAGAAATGTGGCTAAACGAACTCGGTCATCCAAAGGATAACTCATAATCGTGAACACTGTCTCTAACCGAGTGATCCAGCTATCTGCATCCACCGGGCAAGTCTCGCCCGTGAAGATCGTAGCCCCAAGTCTTTGGGCCTTCTCAACGTCGGATGCCACAGAAGCACCCCTGCCCTACAGGATTGCAGTCATCACTCTACTCAACTGATCTACGGTATGTCGTAACTCGGGCTCCTTCACCGGATCCTATGCACCTGGCACATCCTCCGTCTTTATCTCCGGGCAAGGCCGCTGACGAGGACGACGTCTAGGAGGCATCACGCTGATACGAAACAAAAATTTATCAGTAATACAAATAACATGCACACTAAGTGCGTGGTCGGTAGAAAATTAACCTAGAGCTCTAATACCAAGTTGACAAGAACCCACACGAATTTCCCCTCGAAATCCGTGAGAAGCCAAGCTTCCGTCTGACAACACCTGAAATACCCTCACCCAATCAACAAAGAGTCTACAAGAATTCTACCTAAAATTCGAAAGAATCTCCCCTGCAACTGATCAACCCGTCTTTTACCTATCAGACGAAGGATGCAATAACGAATACAAAACCAGACAGCCCAGCTACAACCACAAGCTACCACAAATCCGAACTCAAACTACCAAGCCCTCGAATAATTTACAATACCCAAAAGAGGATCAAAGTAAACTAGGTAATCTTTAATTACATAAACAAATGCAAGTCCTACGTGGCTGTAGCGCAGCAAAAAATGATGCCTCCTCCTAATCTTGTCGACTCATCCCGCTACGACCTGGAGGGCACAAAACCAAAACAACTGTGAGTGGACAATAGAATCATGTCACTGCGTACACATGCTAATCAAGTAATGATAATAATAATAATAATAATTAGAATAAACATGACAACCCACCTCGTGATAAATCATATTTACACTAAGACCCTCCACACAATATATGGATCTATATATATATATATATATATATATATATATATATATATATATATATATATATATATCTACAACTTACCGGAGTACCAATTAATTACTTAGGTGGAGCCCATGCCATATCCAATTGTACATGCCATCGTAAGAACCCGGCAGAAGCCTATATCCTGGGTCGTAGCTGTCACCCCAAGTTGTAGCTCAATATCCCGATCGTAACTGTCATCCCTAGTCGTAGCTCGATGTCCCGGCTCATCCCAAGTCGTACCTCAATATCCCAGCCATAGTTTAATATCCCAACTAGAGCCGTCCCCCCCCCCCCCCCCCTTAGCCGTAGCACGAGATCCGGGGCAGTCCAACCCGAGGACATGCCCTCCTAACTACCGTCGAAAATACCTCAAAGCAATGGTTAGAAACCGAGAGGCCAAACCCGGGGACCTACTCTCCGCATATCCAAAAATACCTCAAAGATATGCAGAAGAAATCATGTACTATGCACGTAGGTAGCCTCGACGAGCATATGACCGAAAATACCTCAAAGTCATGTGTCGGAGATAAACATGCATAACTGAAAATACCTCAAAGTCATGCGGTCACATGACCGGAAATACCTTCAAGTCATGTGGCGGAGAAATCATATAACCCTCAATGAGCACATGATGGAAAATACATTAACATCATGTATCGGAGAAATCCCCCGCCTCACATGTCCGACAATACCTCAAAGACATGTGGCGGAATTTCCATACTACTTGACCGAAGCCAAAATCACCTAAACCCGGGCCTAAGCCCATTATCCATAACTCCTGGCACAAGCCCAATATCCATGTTCGGGACAAACCCCAACCATATCCAAAATCATTATCTACATCCATAAGTAACCATACATCCCTTAAGCATACTTATTCTAAATACCGAAAATACATAAATGAAAAGAGGTTCGGTAAAATCCATAGTTGTCAATAAGTCCATTTGATTCCCGACATTCGAGTCGAATATAAAATATTTAAAAACATCATAATAAGCGTGCATTATAATTTAAGGAAACAAGTCCACTCAACTCGAGGTCCGAACAAGTTCAATTCCAAACTAATTGATCTCTCGTGACCCTCAGGGCCACCATGCCAGTCAAAACGACACTTTGCGTTATTAAACGAAAATTATTTATCAAAAATTCAGCCCCCCAAAACCCCGGGAGGTATACACGCATCCTAACTAGAAATGCAGCAACTTCGGGCATCCAAAACTGCCCCTCAACGAGCTATGATTGAACCGAAACCTGCGCCAATAGATCCGGAATGTCGAAAATATTTCGACAAGCACCGCCGTGGGAAAAGGACCAATCCCACGCACGCTGATTGGGCGTTGATTGGGCTGCCACGTGGGTCCCCGTGGTTGTCAGATGGCTACCATATCAGCCTCTTGTCAGACCCAGTCGCCGGACACCTCGCCGGAGAAGACGACCGATCCTCCATTCGTCACCGTCCCCCATCGCCGAAAAACACCATTGAAGGCAGATTTTCATGCTTTTCCAATTTCTTCAAATCTCAACCGATTTTTACAATCGAATAGCCTAAAACTATCTACTCGAGCCCAAGAACCCAAATTTGAGGTCCAAATTGAAAGCACGTACTTGTCGTGGCCAAAAAATGGCCAGAAAGATTCAAAAATTTCCTTCTTCTCGGATCTCGGCTTACAGTGGTCCTCAATCTTGGGGTTTAGTACGGTTGGATTCGTAAGGTCGAGAAGACGAAGATGGTGACTTTGGTTTGGTTCGAAACGGTTGAAAACGTGACCGATAATGATGGTCGGTGGTGATGTCACGGGTGCGGAGAGAGAAAAGTAGAGAGAAGTCAGTTGGCCAATCTGGAGAGGAGAGATAAAGAGAGAGAGAGAGAGAGAGAGAGAGACAATGTAAAAATATCTCCTCTCCTAAAATTACTAAATTACCCCTAAGATTCTAGACCCATAAATCTCTCAATTGGACTCAGATTTTCGCATGCCGCCTGTCTACGAACTCGTGAGTTCGAGACCTACGCAACGGTCCAAGAAAAACTTCCAAAAGTGTCTTTGAACAAAAAGTAACTTTTGAACCCCTCCTAAACCTGAGGGTAAAATCGTCATTTTCTAAATTTAGTTTTACAAATAAATTCCTTTTATGGTACGGGTCGTTACAGAACGGTTCGTCGTATTCTTACAATGATGAACGGTGATGATGATCGACGAACAAGATTTGATGAACGTTGAATAAAGTTCAAGAACGATAATCAAAGTTTAAGGACGACTATCGAAGTTTAAGAACAGCGAACGAAGTTTGAAACTTTTGAGAAAGAATTAGAGAGCACTTTTTAAGTATTTCTCAATTCGGCTCTCAATGAAAGCACCAATTGTTGAAGTAGAAATCGAACACGCTTGAAAAAATCTTCTCGATCCCTACAAACAGCAAACAAGAAACAACCGAAGTTAAGGTTGAAGCCTGGGGGTTGTTCAACCAAGAACGCTCTAATGCTTAAGTTAACTTTGAGAGTGAAATCAGAGAGAACTTTATAAGCAAGGAACGAATTACCTTGAAATGAGTTCTGCTATTTATAGAGAAAACTCGTAGGCCTCAGAGCATTCTAATTGATCGATGAATTTTGTAATTAATAAATAATTTCTTTTTAATAAAATATATTATTTATTAATTAAATTTTAATAACAATTAATTCTCAATGAGAAAATTATTATTATTGAGGCCTTAATCCGATTAAATAATATATTTAACTAGTTAATAATTATTTACTATGTGAGTGTCTGTAAGCCGTTAATATTATTACCGGAAGTAATTTGGACAATATAAGAATTATGAACCACATAACAACTCCATAATTTTCGGATGATTTTAGGTTCCCACGATTAAAATAATATAAAATACAATTTAACTCAGGAGAGTTCATCTCCTTCCACACGCACCCACCTAGCCAAACTTTGTCGGTGGCAGCTACCGCCCTTTCGCCGCCAGTCAAGCTTCGTCCCCAATCTCTATCTCTCAAAATTTTCACTTTCTCTATTTCTCCCTCACTTTTCTTTCTCATTCTCTCTGTCTCTCCCTGTCCCACTTGGATCTCGTCATGGATTGAAAGAGAGATCGATTCTAGGATCTATTGCAGTGATCTTCGTGGAGCCTCGTTCCCGTTTGAGATTGATTTTAAACCAAGCTGGACCACGCACTAAAGCCATCTTCTCAAATATATCAATTCAAAATCCATGAAATTTTATCTTTGTCTCTTCCCAGAATCATTGTAAGATAAAGAAAGAGAGAAATAGAGGGAGCAAAAGAGAAAGAAATGGAGAGATAGAGATTGGGGAAGAAGATGGACTCTCCAGAGTTAAATTGTATTTTATATTATTTTAATTGTTGACTCCTACTTTAGGAATTATAAATAATTTATGAGGGTTAATATTAACTTGGTTAGTTCAAAAGACAGATGGCAAAATTATATGGATTGGCAAGCATATTTTTTAATCTTTAAAACTTAGTTAAAATTTGAATTTCAAATCCACAAATATCACTTTTTATAAAAACTTTTTAAATCTGGCCAAAATAACACATAAATGTATTTGAATGCCCTCAAAATTAAAACTTAATTGCTCCTTATAAAAAATCTCTAAAACCTAATTACCCCTACTAACGGAATCCTGTAAACCGCTATCAAAGAAAAGACCACGACGGCTCTTCATCAAAATCATCACTGAATCTTGCTATCTTTTTTAGTGTTTTCAAAGTTTTTTTCCTAGATGATAATTATGAAGATCAAAAAATGGGAAAGAAATTATATATGTAGCTCCCAAGGATTGGTGGTTCTTGAAACCGATGCTAACGATGCGAACATTGAAATCATTGTAGAGGAGGTGGGTTTGGAAGAACAACCTGGATCGCCATGCTCCAACTTTTCTAAGCGAGTATTAGGAGAATGAGAATTGAAGAGAATCAATTTTATTGTTTTTATTATAATTTTAGGATTTTTTATTTATAAGATATTCACAGGCATGGATCGGTGCTACCACTTTGACCAAAATCATCACACCACTTTTAAGACCCCAGATCGTTCAAGGTGAAATCTAATTTTTTATCATCTCCGTAAATTTTCTCAAGAACGAAGGAGGAGAGACTATAAATGAGAAGAAGATTATTTATGAGATAAAATGTATTATCTATCAAGAAATATATTTTTTATCAGTATAATTCTATTGTTGTTAAGGGCAATTGAGTCTATTCTAATGAGTTTTCTACTATATTTGAAAATTTTTATCCAATTTGAGGACTAAATTTTTTTCTCACCAGTCATCATGTTGTGAGCAAAAATGCACCCTTTTTTCTATATGGGTTAATTGGACCAGTTTATTGTTCCTTTCCAATCTCTACCATAACTATAAGGATCAACTATACAAAAGTATCCAAACTATAAGGGTCATTTCAAGTTCGTACCCTAATTATGAAAAATTTCATCTATGTACCGAAACTATCAATACATAACATCTATGCACCCACCGTTAGCAATCTGTTAAAAAAATCGGTTAAGTACCTAAGTGGCACTTGTGGGTCCATTTTTTTTATGCTGACATGGACTTAAAATAATTATTTTACTTTAATTTTTCTTATTTTTTTAAATTATTTATTTCTCTCTCTCTTCCCAGCCACTCTCTCTCTCCCGACTTGTCTTCTTCCATTTCTCTGCGACAAACACCATCCCCATCACCCAATTCTCTCTTTCAACTAAATCTCATATTTTCATGCCTGCAACCACACTTCCAATTTCCATGGCAGAAACCGTACCCTTCCATTTTTCTTGCATCTCCAACCCAGAAACACCAAAGAGAAAATCACAGACACGACCCAAACTGACTTGTACCCATTTTCAATTGAAAATCCAAATCCATTCCAATTCCCATCTGCCACTACGAAATTAAGCTGCAATCTTTCATCTTTGATCTTTGTCTTCACTTGCCATTGTCCTCTGTTTTTAACCTCCAAAAACACCACCAAAACGTAAAGCTCTCGAAAGCTCAACTGAGTCACCACTCAGCAATGGATGATCCGACCCACTCAGACACCGCCGACTCAAGCTTCAACTCCTCATCCATATCTTCGTCTTCCCCATCCTCATCTGGGTTTTCGCAGTCTAAACCAAGCTCTGACAAAAACCCAACACACGAAATCTCTAACTCCCATAACCCGGATCAGAAACCGATCAAGCGGGAGAGGGAAACCAGCAGCAAGCATCTGGTTTACAGGGGGGTTCGAACGCCGACTTGGAGCAAATGGGTATCTGAAATCCGCAAGCCCAAGAAAAAGAATCGGATCTGGCGATCCTCAATTTCCCAGGTGTAACGACCTGAACCAGGAATTTAATTAAGGAAAATATGATTTTACCCTAGATTTCGGAAGAGTTCGAGAGTCACTTTTTGATTGGCAGTGCTTTTTGAAATTTTTCTTAGGTCGTTGCGTAGGTCTCGAACTCACGAGTTCGTAGATAAACGGCACATGGAAAACGTAGACCTGGTGATAGCGTTGCGGGTCTAGAAGCTTCAGGGCAATTTCGTAATTTTGGAAAAGTCCAAAATTTGGGAGATATTTCTTCTCTATTTTCAGACTATGCTGGGAGGGGGGATCTAGAACACTTTCTCTCTCTCTCCTACCTGATTCTCTCCTCCGTGCGATCACCGAACCCTCACCTTCATCGGCCCATTTCCGGACCGACTCGACCAAAACCAAGGTCGTGGACGTCTTCCCCTCGACCCCATGAGTGGTTTGATGTCACTATCGAGGTGGGAGTATCGCCGTACACAGCGGACGAACAAGGGAGGTGGATAGAAACTTCTCGGTCGTTTTTCGGCCAAACCAGGTACAATCTCGAAACTCTGACCTCATTTTCAAGTTCCGGGTGAAAAGTAGATAAATTTACATGTGTCGATCGTGAAAATTGGTCAAGGAATGAAGAAGTTGGAAGCTCACTGGAAACGGCGATTTTTGACGACAATTTCCAGATTCCGACCACTAGAGACGGCGACGGCGCCGGCAGTCCGGTTATCGTCTCCAACAAACTCCGATGATTGGTTCGGTCGGCCACTGGAGTTGACGTGGAATGCCACCTAGCAGCCACCTGGCAGCCACATGGTGCCATATGGCGACCATTCAACAGCTAACTCAGTTGCCAGATGGCAAGCCAATCAGCGTCCAGTCAGCCGTCAGTTGACAGTTGAGTCAACTGACGCCGTCAAGGGTTTGACGGAATATGTTGACGACGTTAGCATATTTCGTCAAAAGTTAACGAAGTTTGACGAAATCTTAACGCCATTAGTCTGGACGGAATATTTCGATTTCGTCAGAAGAATCTGTTAGGTTTCACAGAATATTCCATCAGGGTTGATAGAATATCCCACTGTGAACAGTATCGGGGTAATGCTTGACCATGTTTGAGTGGTTAGGGTGGCTAGGGTTTTGGGACGACTGGTTAGGGTTTTGGGACATTCTAAATCAGATTTTTAGGGTTTTTAGGCCATAGGAGTTCGTTTAGAACTCCATTTGAGTAATCCCAGTGGTAATGCATGACCATGGAGCGGGATTTGGCTTGGGAGGTCAAGGGAGTTGGGTCATTAATGTGTCAAAGAGTTCCTTGGGGCTAAGGCTTCCTCGATTTGGTATTTTAAGTTGCACTACCAACGGACTGGGTTTTCGGGATTGCAACAGATGCATACTTCTAGGTATTATGTTTTACCACGGGATTCTCCGATGATTAGCGTGGAAGATGTCTTTCTCCACTACATTGTTGAGGGTTCTTCGACTAGCATGAGAGGGTACGTCTCTGTCAGATCATTGAGGGGTTCTCCGATGTAGGCGTTCGAGGGATCTTTCTCCGCCATATCGTTGAGGTCTAAGGTATGCTCTGAAGGAGCAGGGATATCGAGTTACCATTCGGGGTGCTCTGGAGGAGCAGGGATATCGAGTTACCACTCGGGGTGCTCTAGTAGAGCAGTGATATTGAGTTACCACTCGGGGTGCTCTGAAGGAGCAAGGATATCGAGTTACCACTCGGGGTGCTCTAGAGGAGCAGAGATATCGAGTTACCACTCGGGGTGCTCTAGTAGAGCAGTGATATCGGGTTACCACTCGGGGTGCTCTGAAGGAGCAAGGATATCGAGTTACCACTCGAGGTGCTCTAGAGGAGCAGAGATATCGAGTTACCACTCGGGGTGCTCTAGAGGGAGCAGGGATATCGAGTTACCACTGGGGGTGCTCTGGAGGAGCATGGATATCGAGTTACCACTCGGGGTGCTCTGAAGGAGCATGGATATCGAGTTACCACTAGAGGTGCTCTTGAGGAGCAGGGATATCGAGTTACCACTCGGGGTGCTCTAGAGGAGCAGGGATATCGAGTTACCACTCGGGGTGCTCTGGAGGAGCAGGGATATCAAGTTACCACTCGAGGTGCTCTGAAGGAGCAGAGATATAGAGTTACCACTTGGGGTGCTCTAGAGGAGTAGGGATATCGAGTTACCACTAGGGGTGCTCTGGAGGAGCAGGGATATCGAGTTACCACTAGGGGTGCTCTGGAGGAGCAAGGATATCGAGTTACCACTCGGGGTGCTATGGAGGAGCAGGGATATCGAGTTACCACTCGGAGTGCTCTGAAGGAGCAGGGATATCGAGTTACCACTCGGGGTGCTCTGGAGGAGCAAGGATATCGAGTACGACTCGAGATAAGTCAATGAGACTCAATTCAACCAAGTCGGGTACCTTCGTCATCCGGGTCAGTGGGTTGGTGTAGGCGGTGACCCAGAATGACGAGTTATTGACGATTCACAAGAGGCTGATAAGTCAGTTGTCTTGTGCTATTACAGTAAAGGGTATTCCTGGTATTAAATGTTGTGGTGAAAGGTTGTCAGATAGGAACATGGCTTTTCGTGGATTTCGAGGTGAAATTCGGGAAGGGTCCTGACGTTTGGTATCAGAGCGCCAGGTTTAACTTCATGCAGACTGCACACTTGTGTGTAGATTATTTAAGGATTCTTGTCAACGAAATGCCTCCAAGACGTTGTCTTTTCTGTGACCTAGAACTGAGGGAGGCGGAGGACATGTGATGCACGGGCGAGGTCGGTGTCGCTGTTGCTGGTGAGTGGATGTTGGTTTGTAAATTATAATGCATGCATACAAGTATATTTGAATTAATCTGTTATGTATTGTTTGTGACAATTTCCAGAATTTAGAAATTATTACTGGACACAGATTTTCCATATTTCAATGAAAATGTGTTTTGGGGAAAGGGCATGGTTTTTGGACTCTATTTTTATGTCGTTTTGACGTGGTAATTATTGAGTCCATAATTTTGGGTTTAGACCCGTACTTGTGATTTTACTGGATTTGGCCATAAACGATTTTTCAATGAATTTGGCTTAGGCCAAGAAATAAGGATTTCAAAACACGGCTTTTGGTTTTCACTGAATTTTTGTCCCCAATGGTCAAGGTTTCTCCGATTGACGTTGAGGGGTTTTGCTCCGCTAGATCGTTGAGGGTTCTCCAACGTTGGTGTCGAGGGGTTTTTCTCCGCCGGGTCGTTGAGCCTGCCTATGCATAGCACAGGTTTCTGCACCACTCGAGGTATATCGGGTGTGCAGGGTCAGGGTATTCTCCGATTGGCATTGAGGGGTTGTTCTCCGCTAGATCGTTGAGGGTTCTCCGACGCTGGTGTCAAGGGGTTTTTCTCCGTCAGGTCGTTGAGGCTGTCTACGTGTAGTACGGGGTTCTGCACAACTCGAGGTATATCGAGTGTGTGGAGGGTATCGAGATACGGCTCGGGATTTCATTCGGGGAGCAGTGAGATATGTTTTGATATATATTTTGTGTCCAGGCTATTTACATGATCTTAACTCCTTTGAGGAGGGTTTTCAAAGCAGGGTTGTGGACCACAGGATTTTTTCATTATTTGGATTTTCGTGGGTTCCACCGAGTGTTTTTTACAAAAGATGGATTTTCCGGCAAGTTTTCGACTTATCTTTATGAACTTGTTTGAAAAGAAATTTTATGTATGCATGCATTATTTTACACATGATGAAAGGTATTTTCCATCACGTATTCGTCAAGGTTTTCTCCGACTAGCTTTGGAGGGTATTTCTCCGCCAGATCGTTGAGGGGTTCTCCGATGTTGGCGTTGCAAGGTAGTTCTCCGCTAGATCGTTGAGGCTATGTCTGTGTCGTACAGGGACCCGCATATGTTGAGATACTCTGATATGTGGAGGGATTTTTCCTAGACTGGCGTGGTAGGGTTTTCCCTCTGCCAGATAGTCGATATATTATGATTCTGGCATGGCAGGTAGTTCTCCACGCTGACTGCACTCGGCACACGTGATCCTATCCGACACCTGACTTCAAGGTATATTTGGTCATGTGACGTCATGACTTGAGGTAATTGTAGTCATGTTGGGAGTAGGACCCGCGGTGGACTTCTCGGGCTCAGAGCCTTGCTTTGAGGTAAATTCCGGGTTGAATGGATTCTGGTGCCTTCAGAATGTCTCCTGGATGTTGTTCTCGCCTACAGTTTGTTGTCGATACTGGAATAGGGAAATGTGCAGAGTGTATAGGTCTTATTGGGAATCGCATCTAAGGCCAGTTCGTGTCAATGGTGAAGCGAGAGAACTTGAAACAGGAGGTTGGTTCTTTGACTTGAGTTAAGGGAATTTCGGGGATGAAATTCATTTAAGGGGGGGAAATTGTAACGATCCGGACCAGGAATAATTAATTTGAGAATTTAATTAAGGAAAAGATGATTTTACCCTCAGTTTTGGAAGGGTTCGGGAGTCAGTTTTTGATTGGCAGTGCTTTTGAAAAAACTTCTTAGGTCGTTGCGTAGGTCTCGAACTCACGAGTTCGTAGACATGCGGCACGCAGAAAATGGAGACTCGGTGAGAGCGTTGCGGGTCTAGAAGCTTCAGGGACAATTTGGTCATTTTGGAAAAGTCCAAAATTTGGGAGATATTTCTTCTCTCTTTTCGGACTCTACCAAGAAGGGGGTCTAGAATACTTTCTCTCTCCTACCTGATTCTCTCCTCTGTGCGATCACCGAACCCTCACCTTCATCGGCCCATTCCCGGATCGACTCGACCAAAACCAAGGCAATGGACGTCTTCCCCTCGACTCCACGAGTGGTTTGATGTCACTATCAAGGTGGGAGTATCACCGTAGATGGCGGATGGAAAAGAGAGATGGACCGAAACTTCTCGGCCATTTTTTGGCCAAACTAGGTACGATCTCGAAACTCTGACCTCATTTTCGGGTTCCTAGTGAAAAGTAGATAAATTTACATGTGTGGATCGTGAAAATCGATCAAGCAATGAAGAAGTTGGAAGCTCACCAGAAACGACAATTTTCAGTGAGAATTTCCAGATTTCAGCTACCAGAGACGACGACGGCGGTGGCAGTCCGGTCATCGTTTCCGAAGACTGGTACGACCGTCAGTGGCTGACGTGGCATACCACCTGGCAGCCACGTGGTGCCACGTAGTGACTAGTCAGTGGCTGACTCAGGTGCCACATGGAGCCACGTGGCAACCCATTCAGCCATCAGTTGACTGTTGAATCAACTGATGCCGTCAAGGGTTGAACGGAATATGCTGACGGCGTTAGCATATTCCGTCAGAAGTTAACGGAGTTTGACTGAACCCTAGCGCCGTTAGCTTGGATGGAATTTTTCGATTCCGTCAGAAGATTCTGTCAGGTTTGACGAAATATTCAATTAGGGTTGACAGAATATTCTGTCGTGAATAATATCGCCGCGTAGGGACGCGTGAGGGCGCGTGGCACGTGTTCCATCCTTCTACCGAGGCGTGGCGGCACGTGGGATCGATTTTTGGGTCACGGTGACGCATGGCTAAGGTTTTAGGACATTTCAGATCGGATTTTTGGGGTTTTTAGGCCGTGGGAGTTCGTTTAGAGCACCGTTTGAGTAATCCCAGCGGTAATGCTTGATCATGGAGCCAGTTTTGGCTCGGGAGGTCAAGGGAGTTTGGTCATTAATGTGTCAAAGAGTTCCTTGGGGCTAGGGCTTCCTTGATTTGGTATTTTAAGTTGCACTGTGAACAGACCAGGTTTCTGGGATTGCATGGGATGCGTACTTCTAGGTATTATGTTGTACCACGGGGTTCTCCGATGATTGACGTGGAGGATGTCTTTCTATGCTACATTGTTGAGGGTTCTCCGACTGGCGTTAGAGGGTACGTCTTCGCTAGATCGTTGAGGGTTTCTTCGATGTAGGCGTTTGAGGGATCTTTCTTCACCATATCGTTGAGGTCTGAGGTATGCTTTGAAGGAGCATGGATATCGAGTTACCACTCGAAGTGCTCTGAAGGAGCTGGGATATCGAGTTACCACTCGGGGTGCTCTGGAGGAGCAGGGATATCAAGTTACCACTCGAGGTGCTCTGAAGGAGCAGGGATATAGAGTTACCACTCGGGGTGCTCTAGAGGAGCAGGGATATCGAGTTACCACTAGGGGTGCTCTGGAGGAACAGGGATGTCGAGTTACCACTGGGGGTGCACTGGAGGAGCAAGGATATCGAGTTACCACTGGGGGTGCTCTAGAGGAGCATGGATATCGAGTTACCACTCGGGGTGCTCTGGAGGAGTAGAGATATCGAGTTACCACTCGGGGTGCTCTGGAGGAGCAGGGATATCGAGTTACCACTCGGGGTGCTCTAGAGGATCAGTGATATCGAGTTACCACTCGGGGTGCTCTAGAGGATAAGGGATATCTAGTTACCACTCGGGGTGCTCTGGAGGAGCAGGGATATCAAGTTACCACTCGGGGTGCTCTGCAGGAGCAGGGATATCGAGTTACCACTCAGGGTGCTCTGAAGGGAGCAGGGATATCGAGTTACCACTTGGGGTGCTCTAGAGGAGCAGGGATATCGAGTTACCACTAGGGGTGCTCTGGAGGAGTATGGATAACGAGTTACCACTCGGGGTGCTCTAGAGGAGCATGGATATTGAGTTACCACTCGGGGTGCTGTAACAACCCGGAATTTTAATTATTGGATTTAATTAAATTATTTATGTAAAATGACGATTTTGCCCTTGCTTGTTAAAGGGCATGGAAATCAAGTTTTGTTTCGAAACCTTTTCGGTGGTGTTTTGTATACCGTTGCGTAGGTCTCGAACTCACGAGTTCGTAGACAGGCGGCACGCGGAAAACGGAGTTCGTAGACGAGAGTTATGGGTCTAAATGTGCAAGGGCATTTTGGTAATTTGGTTTTGGGAGAGATATTTTGTTACCAAAACAGTGTAATCTGATCCATCTTCAATTCATCTTTATCATCTCTTTCTTCTCTCTCTGTGACAAAGAAAACAAACAAACACAAACCACCCACCCCGTGCGAAAACTCCCGAAGAGAACCAAAAGTCAACTTTGATTTCAAGGCCTCAACTTCCAGTTTTGATCCACTAATCGTGTTCTACTCCTTCCCGTGATCACAACCGTACCAACCATCGAAGGAGAGGACCACGGAGGAAGCCGAACCGAGAATAGGAAGTTTCGGACTTTCCGATCGATTTTTCGGCTAGCACAGGTATGTGTTTGATGTTTTAAGCTCATATTTGGATTCCTGGGTTTGAGTAGATAGATTTAGATGTAAAATTCGTGAAAAATGGTTGAGTTTTGAAGAAGTTGGCAAGCTTGGAGTTTCGGCCGGAAATGGAGGATTCCGGCGAAACCAGACGGCGGCGGAGGTGGTGGTCCGGTCATCTTCTCCGGCCAACTTCCGGCGACGTCGACGGCAGCCGGTCATCTTCTCCGGCGAGTCGCCGGTGACCGGTCGGGTCGAGTTGAACCGGTCGGGTCGAGTTGAACCGGTCGGGTTGAGTGAACCGGTCGGGTCGAGTTGGACCGGGTCAGATTGAGCCGAACCGGGTTGGACCGGTTCAGGCGCGTGGGTACTGTAGCAGGCGCGTGACCGGCGCGTGAGGGCGCGTGGCGGCGCGTGAGCGCGTGTTCCGACCTTCCGTCGGCGTGTGGCGGCGCGTGGGGCCGGTTCTGAGGTCACGGTGGCGCGTGACAGTTAGTTTTTGACGTTTCGGACCTGTTGGCGCAGGTTTCGAGTCGATCGGATGTCGTTTAGGGGTTGTTTCGGACGTTTTAAGGTTGCTGCGTTTTCTAGGACAGCATCGTTAGACTCCCGGGATTTATGGGGTTTATACTTAAGATTATTATTATTAGCTGGTAATCCCGATTATTAATTTGGACAGGCGATACTGCTCCAGGAACCTCAGGGGAGCGTACAGTTCGGGATTGAGCGTGCTTGAACAGGTTTGTGAGTGGACTTTGATTTATAAACTGTAATGCATGCATAAATGTATCTTTGCTTTAAATACTGTTGAGTATGAGTGCAATGAATTTCTGGATTTTAGAAATGATGCTGGACACATATTTTACAATATTTCTGTGAAAGTATGTTTTGAGAAATGGCCTGATTTTGTACTCGATTTTGATATCGTTTTGACGTGGTGACTATTTGAGTATGTGATTTGGGTTTTGACTCATAATTGTGATTTTACCGATTTTGGCCATAAAATGATATTTTAAAGAATTTGGCTTAGGCCGCGAAACAAGATTTCGAAGTATGGATTTGATTCACTGATTCCCGTCCCGATGATTGTTGTTGCTCTGACTGGTGTTGAGGAGCATGACTCTACCAGTTGTTGAGGGTTCGGACCTTAGGTGTTGAGGAGTATGTCTCCGCCGGGTCGCGAAACTGTCTATGCATAGTACAGATATTACAGACAGTACATATGGTACACAGAGTTGTACAGATTTGAACACATCTCAAGGGATACCCTGGTGTGTTATGAATATGTCGGGAACAGTGAATTCTTGATTTTGAGATATTTTCCAAATGGAACCAAATGATTTGAAATTGAGACATTCGTGAGTTTGAACCAAATGATTTGAATTTGAGATATTATGTGTCCGATTGAACCAAACGATTTGGATTTGAGATAAATTGTGTCCAGATTGAATTATATGATTTTAAACTCCTTTGAAGAGAGTTTTCAAACCAAATTGTGGATTACGAGGTATTTTTATTATACAGATTTTATGTGAGTCCAATTCATGATTTTAAAGATAAATGTGAATTTTGGATGATTTACATATGATGCTTTTATATGATAAATTGTTTTATGTTATGCATGCATGATTTTATAAATGGAGGGGAAGAAAGGTAATTCTTCGAAAAGGAATTTATAAATGATTATTTTTGTCCACTCACAACTTTTGTGTTTAAATCCCCCTTCAGGCAGTTGAGTAGAGTTGACGCGAACATTGATCTCGAGGCTGAGGCATTAGGATTCTGACTGCGCTGTGTTGTATATTTGAGTAGGGTATCTAAATTTTATTCTTGATCCTACTTAGACGCTCTGATATTATGTTGCATTTGATTTGTCGTTAATTACGGGAATTATTGAGTGCTTAAGTCCCTTGTCTGACAAGAGGAAGTATTTATTATGGTTATTATAATTTGTATGGATTGAAGGGTATTTTGGGAACCTTTTCTTAGGTTGTCAGACGGGATCAGGGTTCTTCCCGGATTTCGAGGGGAAATTCGGGACGGGTCCTGACAATTGGTATTAGAGCACTAGGTTAAATTCCTGCAGACTGTACACTACGTGTACAATTATTTTGGTATTGATGAGTTATAGTTCTTTTCAGCGTAATGCCTCCGAGACGCGAGTTCCGTCAACCGTCGGAAAATATGGGGGACACACCTGAACCTACAGTGGAGCCTGATATGAGGCAGACACTGGAACAATTAGGTCATGCGTTGACTTCTGTACTTCAGAGTAGGACTGCTACTGAAGGTTCAGACATTGAGAGAGCCCAGAGATTAGGGGCTACAGTATTTATGGGCGACTCTAGCCCAGATGATGCAAGAGAGTGGATTACTCGTTTAGAGCGAGTGTTCTCGATTTTGAGATGTCCTCGATTAGTACTCCTACTGGGAATATGTTAAATGCGAATCTCGTGATTCGAAGTTGTCCAGTGTTAGTGGAAGGTCATGCATTAGAGGCAGATTTAATCCCCTTAGATATTTTTTATTTTGATGTGATTCTGGGGATGGATTGGTTGACTATGCACCATGCCTCTATTGATTGTTATGACAAGAGAGTGGATTTCCGGAGTCCAGGTTTACCGGAACTTACATTCAGAGGAGATCGTAGGGTACTACCCTGTGGAGTGATATCAGCTTTGACTGCTGAGAAATTGCTGAGGAAAGGTTGTGAGGTTTACTTGGCTCATGTGTTTGATTCTCGGGATACTCCGATGAGAGTGGAGGATATTCCAGTGGTGAGTGAGTTCTCTGATGTGTTTCCAGATGATCTTCCGGGATTACCACCTCACCGGGAGATTGAGTTCACCATCGAGCTTTTGCCAGGTACTCAACCTATCTCACAGGCACCGTATAAGATGGCACCGGCAGAATTGCGAGAGTTAAAGACTCAGTTGCAGGACTTGGTGAATATGGGATTTATTCGCCCAAGTGTTTCACCTTGGGGTGCACCAGTGTTATTTGTGAGGAAAAAGGATGGTGGTCTGAGATTGTGTATTGACTACCGGAAGCTAATTAGGGCTACGGTGCGGAATAAGTATCCTTTGCCAAGGATAGATGATTTGTTTGATCAACTTAAGGGGGCAAGATATTTTTCAAAAATTGACCTTCGATCCGGGTACCATCAGTTGAGGATCAGAGAAGGGGATGTTGAGAAAACAGCTTTCAGGACTCGTTATGGTCATTATGAGTTCCTGGTGATGCCTTTCGGGTTGACTAATGCCCCAGCAGCATTTATGGATTTGATGAACAGGGTGTTCCAAAAGTATTTGGATCGATTTGTGATTGTGTTCATTGATGACATCTTGGTGTATTCGAGGAGTGCTAAGGCACATGAGAAGCACTTAAGGTTGGTGCTGAATATGCTTAGGAAAAAGCATTTGTTTGCCAAATTCAGTAAATGCCAGTTTTGGTTGACTGAAGTTGGATTCTTAGGTCATGTGATTTCGGCTGAGGGTATCAGCGTAGATCCCCAAAAGGTTGAGGCAGTGGCAAACTGGGAGCAACCGAGGACAGTGACAGAGGTGAGGAGTTTTCTGGGTTTGGCAGGATATTATCGACGGTTCGTAGAAGGATTTTCTACGATAGCAGGGCCGTTGACTCGGTTGACGAGGAAAGGAGTCAAGTTTGACTGGGGAGCTGATTGTGAACAGGGATTTCAGGAGCTGAAGAGGAGGTTGACTTCTGCTCCAGTATTGACAATTCCTGATGATACTGGTGGATTCGAGGTGTATAGTGATGCATCATTGTGGGGTATAGGCTGCGTGTTGATGCAGCATGGAAAGGTGATAGCTTATGCTTCTAGACAACTTAAACCCCATGAGTTGAATTACCCCACACATGATTTGGAATTAGCTGCAGTGGTGCATGCATTGAAAATATGGAGACATTATTTGTACGGGGAGACGTGTCGGATCTTCACCGACCATAAGAGTTTGAAGTACTTGTTCATCCAAAAAGACCTGAATCTGAGGCAGAGAAGATGGCTTGAGTTAATAAAGGATTATGATTGTACTATAGAGTACCATCCAGGGAAAGCCAATGTTGTGGCAGATGCTTTAAGCAGGAAATCCATGGGTTCTTTAGCCCATTTGCATACAGTCTACTTACCATTACTGGTAGAGTTCCGTAGAGCAGGGATAGTACTGGACATGGATAGCCAGGGGGCTTTGTTGGCTAGTTTTCATGTGAGGCCTGTGCTGATTGATCGGATTATTGAGGCTCAACTCCAGGACCCTACATTGTGCATTATCAGGATGGAGTTAGAGGCTGGAAACAGGCAGGACTATGCGCTTAGGGATGATGGAGCCTTGGTTAGGGATGGTCGGTTGTGCGTACCGAATGAGCTGGAACTAAAGAGGGAAATTCTTGATGAGGCTCATAGTTCGGCTTACGCTATGCATCCAGGAGGTACCAAGATGTATCATACCCTAAGGAAACATTATTGGTGGACTGGGATGAAAAGGGAAATTGCTGAGTTTGTGAGTAGATGCCTGACGTGCCAGCAAGTGAAAGCAGAGAGGCAGAAACCATATGGTGCACTTCAACCATTACCTATTCCGGAATGGAAGTGGGATCACATTACGATGGATTTTGTGTATAAACTTCCAAGGACACAGAAAGGACATGATGGGATATGGGTAATTGTTGATAGACTCACGAAGTCTGCACATTTCTTGCCAGTGCGGGAAGATTTTCGGATGAGTCAGTATGCCAAATTGTTCATTGATGAGATCATACGGCTACATGGGACTCCAGAGTCCATTGTTTCGGACAGGGATCCTAGATTTACCTCCAGGTTTTGGCGGAGTTTGCAGAAGGCTTTTGGCACTACATTGCATTTTAGTACAGCTTTTCATCCTCAGACGGATGGTCAGTCTGAGAGGACAATCCAGATTTTGGAGGATATGATGAGAGCTTGTGTACTACAGTTTAAAGGAAACTGGGATTCACACCTGGCTCTGATGGAATTTGCTTATAATAATAGTTATCAGTCGAGTATTGGGATGTCTCCTTTCGAGGCACTGTATGGGAGACAGTGCAGGACACCTCTATGCTGGAACGAAGTGGGTGAAAGGAAACTGTTAACACCAGAGTTGGTTGATACGACTGAGGAAAAGATAAGGATCATCAGAGAAAGGTTGAAGACAGCTCAGGATCGCCAGAAGAGCTATGCAGACCGCAGAATTAGAGACCTTGAGTTTGAGGTAGGTGACTGGGTGTTCTTAAAACTATCACCTTGGAAGGGAGTTGTACGTTTTGGTAGACGAGGAAAACTGAGTCCTCGCTACATTGGTCCATATGAGATTTTGGAGAGGATAGGACCAGTGGCATATCGTCTTGCTTTACCATCAGAATTATCCAGAGTTCATAATGTTTTCCATGTATCTTTGCTCCGGAAATATCTGTTTGATGAGTCTCATGTGTTGGAAGAGCAACCACTTGAGCTGAAAGATGATTTGACCTTTGAGGAGCAACCGGTGCAAATTTTGGATTGGAAAGAGAAGGTACTGCGCAGAAAGAGTATTCCTCTAGTTAAAGTGTTGTGGAGGAATCATAACGTGGAGGAAGCCACGTGGGAAACCGAGGAACTAATGCGGACGCAGTATCCTTATTTGTTCCAAGGGTAGAGTTGAATTTCGGGGACGAAATTTTTTAAGGGGGGTAGATTGTAACAACCCGGAATTTTAATTATTGGATTTAATTAAATTATTTATGTAAAATGACGATTTTGCCCTTGCTTGTTAAAGGGCATGGAAATCAAGTTTTGTTTCGAAACCTTTTCGGTGGTGTTTTGTATACCGTTGCGTAGGTCTCGAACTCACGAGTTCGTAGACAGGCGGCACGCGGAAAACGGAGTTCGTAGACGAGAGTTATGGGTCTAAATGTGCAAGGGCATTTTGGTAATTTGGTTTTGGGAGAGATATTTTGTTACCAAAACAGTGTAATCTGATCCATCTTCAATTCATCTTTATCATCTCTTTCTTCTCTCTCTGTGACAAAGAAAACAAACAAACACAAACCACCCACCCCGTGCGAAAACTCCCGAAGAGAACCAAAAGTCAACTTTGATTTCAAGGCCTCAACTTCCAGTTTTGATCCACTAATCGTGTTCTACTCCTTCCCGTGATCACAACCGTACCAACCATCGAAGGAGAGGACCACGGAGGAAGCCGAACCGAGAATAGGAAGTTTCGGACTTTTCGATCGATTTTCCGGCTAGCACAGGTATGTGTTTGATGTTTTAAGCTCATATTTGGATTCCTGGGTTTGAGTAGATAGATTTAGATGTAAAATTCGTGAAAAATGGTTGAGTTTTGAAGAAGTTGGAAAGCTTGGAGTTTCGGCCGGAAATGGAGGATTCCGGCGAAACCAGACGGCGGCGGAGGTGGTGGTCCGGTCATCTTCTCCGGCCAACTTCCGGCGACGTCGACGGCAGCCGGTCGTCTTCTCCGGCGAGTCGCCGGTGACCGGTCGGGTCGAGTTGAACCGGTCGGGTCGAGTTGAACCGGTCGGGTTGAGTGAACCGGTCGGGTCGAGTTGGACCGGGTCAGATTGAGCCGAACCGGGTTGGACCGATTCAGGCGCGTGGGTACTGTAGCAGGCGCGTGACCGGCGCGTGAGGGCGCGTGTTCCGACCTTCCGTCGGCGCGTGGCGGCGCGTGGGGCCGAGTCTGAGGTCACGGTGGCGCGTGACAGTTAGTTTTTGACGTTTCGGACCTGTTGGCGCAGGTTTCGAGTCGATTGGATGTCGTTTAGGGGTTGTTTCGGACGTTTTAAGGTTGCTGCGTTTTCTAGGACAGCATCGTTAGACTCCCGGGATTTATGGGGTTTATACTTAAGATTATTATTATTAGCTGGTAATCCCGATTATTAATTTGGATAGGCGATACTGCTCCAGGAACCTCAGGAGAGCATACAGTTCGGGATTGAGCGTGCTTGAACAGGTTTGTGAGTGGACTTTGATTTATAAACTGTAATGCATGCATAAATGTATCTTTGCTTTAAATACTGTTGAGTATGAGTGCAATGAATTTCTGGATTTTAGAAATGATGCTGGACACATATTTTACAATATTTCTGTGAAAGTATGTTTTGAGAAATGGCCTGATTTTGTACTCGATTTTGATATCGTTTTGACGTGGTGACTATTTGAGTATGTGATTTGGGTTTTGACTCATAATTGTGATTTTACCGATTTTGGCCATAAAATGATATTTTAAAGAATTTGGCTTAGGCCGCGAAACAAGATTTCGAAGTATGGATTTGATTCACTGATTCCCGTCCCGATGATTGTTGTTGCTCTGACTGGTGTTGAGGAGCATGACTCTACCAGTTGTTGAGGGTTCGGACCTTAGGTGTTGAGGAGTATGTCTCCGCCGGGTCGCGAAACTGTCTATGCATAGTACAGATATTACAGACAGTACATATGGTACACAGAGTTGTACAGATTTGAACACATCTCAAGGGATACCCTGGTGTGTTATGAATATGTCGGGAACAGTGAATTCTTGATTTTGAGATATTTGCCAAATGGAACCAAATGATTTGAAATTGAGACATTCGTGAGTTTGAACCAAATGATTTGAATTTGAGATATTATGTGTCCGATTGAACCAAACGATTTGGATTTGAGATAAATTGTGTCCATATTGAATTATATGATTTTAAACTCCTTTGAAGAGAGTTTTCAAACCAAATTGTGGATTACGAGGTATTTTTATTATACAGATTTTATGTGAGTCCAATTCATGATTTTAAAGATAAATGTGAATTTTGGATGATTTACATATGATGCTTTTATATGATAAATTGTTTTATGTTATGCATGCATGATTTTATAAATGGAGGGGAAGAAAGGTAATTCTTCGAAAAGGAATTTATAAATGATTATTTTTGTCCACTCACAACTTTTGTGTTTAAATCCCCCTTCAGGCAGTTGAGTAGAGTTGACGCGAACATTGATCTCGAGGCTGAGGCATTAGGATTCTGACTGCGCTGTGTTGTATATTTGAGTAGGATATCTAAATTTTATTCTTGATCCTACTTAGACGCTCTGATATTATGTTGCATTTGATTTGTCGTTAATTACGGGAATTATTGAGTGCTTAAGTCCCTTGTCTGACAAGAGGAAGTATTTATTATGGTTATTATAATTTGTATGGATTGAAGGGTATTTTGGGAAACTTTTCTTAGGTTGTCAGACGGGATCAGGGTTCTTCCCGGATTTCGAGGGGAAATTCGGGACGGGTCCTGACAGGTGCTCTGGAGGAGCATGGATATCGAGTTACCACTCGGGGTGCTCCGAACGAGCAAGGATATCAAGTTACCACTCGGGGTGCTCTGGAGAAGCAATGATATTGAGTTACCACTCGGGGTGCTCTGGAGGAGCAGGGATATCGAGTTACATCTCGGGATAAGTTAGTGAGACTCAATTCAACCAAGTCGGGTACCTTCGTCATCCGGGTCAGTGGGTTGGTATGGGCGGTGACCCAGATTGACTAGTTATTTACGGTTCACAATAGGCTGATAAGTCAGTTGTCTTGTGCTATTACAGTAAAGGGTATTCCTGGTATTAAATGTTGTGGTTAAAGGCTGTCAGACTGGAGCAGGGCTTTTCGTGAATTTCGAGGTGAAATTCGGGAAGGGTCGTGACACCAGGACTCGCCGGGTCGCTGCCCAGACTCGAGTTGAACTCGTCCCGAGACATCCAAGTCGCGGCTTTGGCCGGCACTTCCATGGAGACGCTAAACCGATCAATCCCAAAATGGTTAGATTGGATTTGGATTTTCAATTGAAAATTGGTACAAGTCAGTTTGGGTGTGTCGTTGATTTTCTCTTTGGTGTTTATGGGTTGGAGATGCAGGAAAGATGGAATGGTGGTTTCCGCCGTGGAAATTAGAGGTGTGGTTACAACCATGAAAATTTGAGGTGTAGGTGAAAGAGAGAATTGGGTGATGGGTATGGTGTATGTCGCAGAGAAAGGGAAGAAAACGAGTCGGGAGAGAGAGAGTGGCTAGGAGGAGAGGGAAAAATAAATAATTTTAAAATAATAATAAAAATAAAAGTAAAAGTAAAATAATTATTTTAAATTCATGTCAGCATAAATAAGATACCCACAATTGACACCTAGGCATTTAACAGATGTTTTTTTAACAGATTGTTAACTGTGAATACTTAAATATTATATTTTGATAATTTAGGTTCATATATAAAAAATTTAATAATTAAGATATAAACTTGAATTACCTCTTATGTAATTTATCCTAATTATTAACTCCGCCAAAACCTAGGTAAGTGCTCCATTACTTGTCTCTTATGCCTCAATTCTCATCACCATCACCTCGACTTCTAACATTGCATCATTTTGATGGGTGTTTACCTAGCCGCGCTTGGACGCCGTATCGTTATCAATGAACCGATCACTTCCCCTTTGCATAAATCCCCTACAGAAACCCCCTAACTCCTCGCCTCAATTCAAAAGTCACTAGCTTTATATCAGACACCGAACTCCGAGACACAGAGCCTGAGAGCTGAGAAGATGTTAGCAATGACTCTATCTCTGTCATCATCAACATCGCCATTCATATCCAGTTTGTCTCTTGGCAAAACCAATTTCAAAATTTCACCCAAAAATGACCTCCCCTCCAAAACCCATATCAAACTGCCCCCATTCAACCCAAGAATTTTTCAAACTTTGCCCCCTTTAACCCCTCAATTTGCATCTTCGCGAAACTCTCTCGCTGCAACGAGAGTTTCTTCACATGGGTTTCTTGATACAAACGAGCAAGATGAGATTTTGCCGTTATTTGAGGAACGGCCAGTCAAATTTGTGTTGTGGGTTTTGGTTTGTGCCTCAGTGTCCCTCGCTTGGTTCGCTGCTTCTGGGGATGCTAATGCTGCAGCTGCCGCTGCTGCTGATTCCATTAGAGCCTCCAACTTTGGCCTGAAGATTGCGAGTGCGCTTCGAGGCTCCGGCTGGCCTGACGAGGCTGTGGTATTTGCCCTGGCGACTCTTCCTGTGATTGAGCTTCGTGGGGCAATTCCTTTAGGTTACTGGATGCAACTTAAGCCTGTTTTGCTCACAGTTCTCTCCGTCCTTGGGTTAGTCTATAGCCATTTTTGGATATTCCACTTTGATTTTTATTGGAATTTTCAATTTTGTTTCACTAATTTTGTTTGATATATTTGCTTGAAATGATATCTGTTTGATACAAAATGCCTGCTTAGAAATTTAGAATATTACCCACAATGGCTGAGGAGGAAATGTGTTTAGGTGGAGCCCAATTGCTTCAAGCTTATTAGGGTTGAATTCGTGATATTGTTTGTGGATTAGTAAGCATGCATTCGTAGTTGATTCAGCATTTCAGTAATGCAATTTTTCCGTTTACCCATTCTATCAAAAAGGTGTTTCAAGTTTAAGCATTTTACTTTTTTTCTAGATTACCTATGACATTGTTGTGTTCTAACTTCCGAAGTCTTATTTTGTGATGATTAAGTTTAGTTTAAGTTTTTTCTCATTGAACCAAATTTGGGACCTTTTGTATCTCTGTAGAAACATGGTTCCTGTGCCCTTCATCATACTTTACCTGAAGCGTTTTGCATCTTTCCTTACTGGAAAGAACAAGGCCGCAGCTCAGTTCCTTGACCTACTATTTGTGAGGGCCAAAGAGAAAGCCGGGCCTATAGAGGAGTTCCAATGGCTTGGTCTGATGCTGTTTGTGGCGGTGCCATTCCCTGGAACTGGAGCATGGACAGGTGCCATCATAGCTTCGATTCTTGATATGCCATTCTGGTCGGCGGTGTCTGCAAATTTCTTTGGTGTTGTGTTGGCTGGGCTTCTGGTAAATTTGCTTGTGAACCTTGGTCTCAAATATGCCATTATTACTGGTATTGTTCTCTTCTTTATCTCAACATTCATGTGGAGCATCCTTCGGAATCTTAGGAAGTCTTTAAGCTCATCAAGTTGACAAGAAATTTGAAATTTTAACTCATGATCTTTGAATTTGGAGATTGTTTATCTCTATGATTGCATAGTGTGACTCAATACATAACTTGACGTTGTAGAACATCTATGAATTCTTTGTTCAATCTGAGATGCTTCCTGGTCATTTTAAACACGGAACCGAATTTCTATGCCCGATCTACCGCATATTTGCCTTTCCATTAAGTTTTTTCTTGTCACTTGATGGATTTCTCAATTAGTTTATGCTAGTTCAACACAATGGATAGGTATATCAAGAACTTACTGATATATATATATATATATATATATATATATATATATATATATATATCATGATTAGATATATGAAGGAGTACTCTGGTATCAGATTCAGTGCAACTCTTCATCATCTTCCTCAGTGATTTGTTGAACTGGAAGGGTTGATTTTAGTGTTTCAACATCTTGTATTATTTCTCGATTTTGTTATTTTAATGTTTTTATCTCATTTTTTAAAGTATTTACTTATGTTTGAAGATCTTGAAGTGTGATTGTTCTGTTAACTTTGTTGAATTTTTCAAGAGTTGTGTTGAGGTTGATGTTAATAGTTTATTTCTGTTGATTATATTTCTGACTTTTCTTCCGACTCAACATTCATATATCTCAGTTATTGTTCTAGCTTTTCAATGCTCTGAAAAATCCTCCCTCCCTCTTTTGGTATCAGAGCCGTATGTGTTGAAAGTAATTCATTTATTCAGTTAATCATCTACTCCTTCATCTACCTAATCCGTCTATTCATCCGCCCAAGTGGCTGGTTATCTCGGTTATTGTTCAAGATATTTTTGCAGTTTATTCTCTATCTATTACTTGTTTCTCTTTCCTTTTGGTGTGCAACTCCAAACCAAACAGTAAAGCTCCGTCCAAACAATAAGTCACAGGAGAGGTGTGAGCGGAGAGGTAGAAACACCCTAGGAGTCAAGCAAAATCAGTATTAGACAGTCAATCAACGGTCAGAAATCTAAAAGTTTTACTTAGTTAATCAATTACTTGTAAAAATGAGTAGACTTTTTAGATCAAATTCTTCAACTAGTAGTTCTTCCAAATTAGGCCTTAAAACGATACCCTCCATAGTTAATGAAGAACACTTTGAATATCAATCAGATGAAAATGTTGATTTTAATGATTGGAATATCCCTAAAGTCCCCCGTAAAAATATTTACAAGAAGAAATGGTCAATAAATACTTTTAAAAGTGAACATCATGTTAAAACAGTTGAACAAGTTTATGTTGTAAGTAATGAACATGAAACATGCCAATTGTTTAATCTTGAGTCAATTAAAAAACATCGAAAAGATGGTCACAATTACATTCATATTGGTTGTATTCAAGTCGCAATAAAACCATTAACAAGAAGAGGTCTTAATGCCTCTATTTTGTTATGTCTTCGAGAAGCTCGATTTACTAACTTCAATGATAGTATACTCAGCATCGTCGAATCAAGCTTGTGTAACGGTCGGATTCATTTCGACTGTTTCCCATATCTCACATTAAGTTTAAGTGATCTCACATTAAAACTTCTGGATATCAAGTCTTAGAAGGTGTCAAACCCTTAGCCTTGATATACCAAATTTACTACAAATGCACTGGAACCAACATGAACTTCCAGGCCATTTGTAAAAGTCTCAAAGATCAAACTTTATTAATACAAAGTAGTCAAGATGTCAATATTAAAGTCCCGCACACAATAAAATGGTCAGATGTTAATTTACCATATAATTGGTTGTTAACTAAAATAAAAAATGATTCAAGCAATCTTAATTACATACAACAATATCTTGATGGTACAATTAAAATTAATTTTGGAAGCCACCCTAGGCCACCATCCTTTCGAGTTACAGAACACCTTAGTCAATCCTCCAAATCTGCCATACATTCTTTCAAATGATCAATTTCCACTGAAGAAACCAATCAAAGAGATTCTGATTTAGAAAATGAATTAACCAAATTAAAATTAAAAGGAATTAAAACATCTTCAAAAATAAGTAATCGTTGTTACGCCCAATCTAGTAACACTAATAAAGAAATTGAAGAAGAAGAAAAACAACATTTTCCTACAACAACCGACTTTGAAGTAAATCCACCATTCGACTCACAATTATTAGTCATCTCTAGACCTTTTGAAATTAATTAGAAACACCTCACATAAGACATTAATGATCAAAGCAACATTAAATGAAGAAATCAATATCGACAAAAATACACTCCTAAGCAAAGGAAACTAGTGTGGTTTGCTTGGAAAAAATTAATGTTACAAATTCAGTCAAAAATATACTTGTCTGATTTTGTAGAACAACACTATCAAGAAGAGAAAATGATACAAATAGTAACTAAAGAAATTTGGAAAACACCAGATAATACCACAACCTCTTTCAGTCATCCCCCTGTAGAAACCATAGTTATTCAACACTTAAATGCCCAAGTAAAAGCTACACCCTTTAAAATCTCTTAAGAAAATGAAATAAAAAAAGTAGTTAAACAAAATAATTACACTAATCAATGTTTAATCATAATAGGAAAACAATTAGACAAAATTGAAACCAAAACTGATACTATCCCAAGCCAACAATCCCCACAACAACTTATAATTAAACTTCCAAAAATCAAACCAGGATCCAGTCTTAAAACACCAACTATTCAAAAAATTGAACAAATGTTAAAAGAAATAAAAAAGGAATCCACCTCAGTCAACGTAGTAAGTACTCATACTAGTAATCCCAACACTGAATCTGAACCTGAATCAATAAACTCAGTACAAATAACTCAAATAGAAAAAGCTTTTCAAAATCTTCAAGTAAATAGAATCACTCATAAAAAGTTAACCCAACTAGTCTTACCAAAAATTGGTATCCTAGGCCAACTCCTCATGATCTTCAGTATGAAGAAAAAGGTGCCCAAAATCAATTTTCTGTTTCCTCTGATAAAATCTATGAATGGAATATAGATGATTTATCAGAACAAGAAATATTAAACAAAATGCAACACATGTCTATGGTTGCTAACAATTACCTCACCAATCACAATCTTAGTGAAATAGAAATTGTTGATCTTTTCGTAATAGGGTTTACGGGAATGTTAAAAAATTGGTGGGACAAATATCTCACAGAAGATTTAAGATCACAAATCAGACAAGCAGTAAAACACGATGAATAAGGTATGCACTTATTCGATGAAACTATCGGATTAGGAATACCCGATGCAGTTAACACATTGTTTTTTACAATAATTGAACACTTCATTTGTACACCCAGTAACATTGCATCCAGACTCCATGATCAACTTAGTAACCTAAGATGTCCTACCTTAAATGATTTCTGCTAGTATAAAGATGTCTTTTTATTAAGAGTCATGTTAAGAGAAGATTCTAATCAAGCATTTTGGAAAGAAAAATTTATTAACGGATTACCAAATTTATTTGCCCATAAAATTACACAAGTTTTAAGTAATGGAAATAATATAATAAATTTTGATCAACTTACTTATGGTAACATAGTAAGTGTCATCCAACAAGAAGGTTTAAAAATGTGCATTGATATGAAAATAAGTAAACAAATAAAAAATGAAAAGAAAACTGTAAAATATGAAATGGATAATTTTTGTGAACAACATGGGCTACCTCTCATTGCACCATCACAAAAACATAAAAGAAAAGAAAAATTCACCATAGAAAAAAATAAATATCATAATTACAACCAATTTAAACCCATAAATTCTAGCAAAACAATCACAAAAAATACAAATCGACAAAACCCTTTCATCCTCATAAACAATCACAAAAAATACAAATCCACAAAACCGTTTCATCCTCATAAACAATCCAAAAATAAAAGTGAAAATACTTGCTATAAATGTAATAAGAAAGGACACTACGCAAGAGATTGCAAAGTAAAAAACACTATCAACCAATTACAAATTCTTCATCAAGAAAAAGAAAATTTAATCAGAATCCTTGAAATAAAAAACACTGATTCTAGTGAAAATTAAGAAAACAATAATGATTGGAGTTCACACTCTACCACATATACTGATGATCAACCGTTTGATTCTCCAGACATAAATTTTGGTTCCAAAGATAATTGAGGTAAAACAATCAATTTCCTAAATAGTAACACAATTAATGTTCTTACTAAACAAGAAGAACAAGAACAACTTTTAATTGAATTAATTAGCCAAATAAATGATTCGGAAATTAAAACTCAATATTTAACTAAATTAAAATATCTCCTTAATAATCCTAGTAGTTCAACAACACCAAAAACTATTAACATCAACCTCATCACAACTCTTGAAAAATTCAACAAAGTTAAAAGAACAGTCACATTTCAAGATTTTCAAACAGAAGTAAATACTTTTAAAAATGAGATAAACACATTAAAACAGCAAAATTGAGAAATAATACAAGATGTTGAAACACTAAAATCAACCCTTCTAGTTCAAAAAATCACTGACGTAGAACGTCAAAATCATGAAGCTTCTCTCCTATGTATTAATCGACTAAAATCAGAAAATAGTATTCTAAATTAACCATTAGAGTAAAGATTTTGAATTAGTCACCAACGCGCTAATTGACACATGAGCATATCTAAACTGCATCCAAGAAGGATTAATTCCAAGTAAATACTTTGAAAAAACATTTGAAAATCTAAGCACCGCCACTGGTAGTAAAATGGGACTTAATTACGAAATCCCTAAAGCACGTCTGTCAAAATAATGTTTGTTTCAAAACTTATTTTGTTTTAGTTAAAAATTTAACTAATTAAGTAATTATTGGTCTACCCTTCATTGCTCTATTGTATGCATTCACAAAAGAACATGACGGTATAGTTACCTACCTCATGGGAGAAAGAGTCCAATTATCTTTCATAGCAAATCATTCAATCAAAGATATCAACACTTTGCAAGAAAGTGCTATTTCAAAATCAATAAACATGATCAATTTCAAAAATTCTCAAATTAATTACTTATTAGATGAAATTAAACATCACATAATTACACAACAATTAACCAATAAAACCCTCCAATAGAAAATCAATAATTTTGAAGAAAAATTAAAAAATGAACTCTGTTCTGATCTTCCCACTGCCTTTTGGCATAGGAAGAAACACACAGTAAGACTTCCCTATATTAAGAATTTCAGTGAAATAAATATTCCAACAATAGCACCCCCAATTCAAATAAGTCCAGAAATTATAGAATTTTGCAAAAAATAAATAACAGAATTACTCAGTAAAGGAATAATCCGTCATAGTAAATCTCCATGGTCTTGTGCAGCCTTCTATGTTCAGAAAAATGCTGAATTAAAAAGAGGCACTCCTCGATTAGTGATTAATTATAAACCATTGAATACCTTCCTAGAATGGTTTAGGTATCCAACCCCGAATAAGAAAGATTTAATTAACCGATTAAGCCAAGTCGTAATCTTTTCAAAATTTTACATGACAAATGGATTTTGGCAAATTCAAATTCATGAAAAAGATAAATATAAAACAGCATTTGTCACACCCTTTGGGCATTATGAATGAAATGTAATGTCATTTGGATTAAAAAATGCCCCTAGTGAATTCCAAAATATCATGAATGACATTTAACCCCCTTAGTCATTTTTTCATTGTCTACATTGATGAATGTTCTCATTTTCTCATCATCCATTGAAGAACACTGGAAACCTCTTAATACTTTCTTCCAAACAATTAAACACAATGGTCTAGTAATTTCTGCCCCAAAATTAAACTGTTTCAAACCAAAGTCAGGTTTCTTGGATATAATATTCATCAATCCACAATTACCCCTATTGACAAAGTCATCCAATTTGCTGATAAATTACCTGATAAAATCCTTGACAAAAAACAACTTCAGCGATTCCTTGGATCCTTGAATTATGTTGTTGAATTCTATCAAAATCTTCGCCAAAAATGTAAACCATTATTTGAGCGACTCTAAAGTAATCCTCCTCCGTGGACTGATATCCACACTTATATAGTCAAAGAAATCAAAAAACATGTCATTAGCCTCACATGTCTTGGAATTCCAACAATCAATTCTTTCAAAATTGTTGAAACTGATGCCACTGAACTTGGTTACAGAGGTATTCTTAAACAGAAAAGTCATCCAAATAGTCTTGAGTTAATTGTCTGTTTCCATTCATGTGCTTGGAATTCTACTCAAAATAATTATAGTATTATTAAAAAAGAAATTTTATCTACAGTATTATGCATATGCAAATTTCAAGAAGATTTATTAAATCAAAACTTTTTAGTTCGTGTTGATTGTAAAAGTGCAAAATATGTTTTAGAAAAAAATGTTAAAAACATTGCATCAAAACAGATTTTTGCCCATTGGCAATCCATATTAAGAATTTTTTATTTTGACATCGAATACTTTCAATGCTGTCAAAATTGCATTCTTGGTTTCCTTACTAGGGAATTCCTGCAGGAAAATACAGATGGAGTCTAGACGGCTCTCCAACCAATCAACTGTTGACAAAACTCTAACAGCACCAGTTACACAAGAAATCAAACAAGAAAGCCCTTTTTTTTCTCAAGGGCTCATTCCTTATCGAACTCTCTCTGTCACCCTTACCAACAGATATACAACACTTGGATCTACAAGTGGCCAATTATGCCCCAATTACCAATCACCCCTAGTTACAACCTATGATCCTTACCAATCAGCTCAGGCCATTGGCCAACCAGTTACCCATTATAAACCCCAATCATCACCTTATTTTGCCAAAAATTCCAACCATGCACTCTTTTACATCGAAGAGTATTTTAGTCATCTTTAATCACCTTCACAATTAGGCAAAACCTATTTTCCACCCAAATTCCATTACCCATCCCCCTCCCCCTCCCCCCCCCCCCCCCCCCCCCCAAGTCACAAAGAACTTCCAATATTACACCACTATACTTTTCCACACCGAATCCATTAGTATTAAACCCATTTATGACAAAAATGACCCTCCTAAATTTCTTTACCATTCCATTTACATCTTACAAGTCATTAACCAACAAGAGTGGGGAACCAAACCCTACAATTTCAAATACTTCTCCAAATCAAATGAAGAGATCTCATACAGTTACTATGATTACATCGATGCATGGTACAAAGTGTTTCTACATCAAAACGATGCTTTCAGACACTCTTGGTTTGTCAATTTTGATAGAAAATTCAAAAGCCACTTCCCAGTTTGATTCCAAAAATGGTGGACCACTCATGGCCCCACCTAGGAAGTCATCCTCAATCAACTTCATGATACAGTCAAGCATTTCAGCAACGTTTACCCCAAGAATAATACTCATGCGGTCATGTTGCAATTCATGGCGAAATACAAGGTGCCGTAGATAGTCAAATGGGAATACAAAATTGAATCATATATTGTTGCCAGATTATTCCACACAAAATTGTGGGATAAGATTGACCTCGATCGAATTATCCAAATGGTTAACAAAGAATTTCCTCCAGTCAATAAGTCAGAAAAGCCAACAGTTTCAGGAGCATCTTCATCATCTCTCTCAATTGAGGGAAAATCCAAATCAGAGATACAGGAGCTAGCTAGACAGCTTATGTTACAGTCAAGTTAAATGAAGAATGATGAGGAACATATTCCAGACGAACCAGCCTCTCCCAATTCATCAGCAGCATCTTCATCCAGTCAACCAAAATTATCCCCTTTGCAGAAGTTAAGATGGGAAGATTTCTAATATTCTCAAGATCCTTACAATTTGGGTTTTGATGTTTGAAAAATCATTCCATTAGACAAGTTACTATTTATGAATAGTGACTTTTTACTATTCATCAGTAAAAGTCAAAAACAGTTAGATTCGTGAATTATTCCTAGCATCCAATACTATCAGCTTGAAGACAGATCTCCGCAATCAACTCTGTAATTCACTCCGCAATGAACTCGGCATCCAATAATACCAGACATCTCACTCAGCAAGCAACTCCGCAATTAACTCAGTTGTGCTAACCTCCCAAGTCTATTTATGGATGTGACCCCTTCAGTCTTGGCAGAGCATACTTAGAGCATTTTTAGAGCATATTTTCTAGCATTCAATTCTCTTAGTTAAAAGAGACTTCAAACGATTGATTTAGTATACTTGAGATATTAACCATTGTGATATTCATGTATCCTACTTCTTTCAATAAGTCTCTACATTTGTAATCATCTGCATTCAAGTAAGATTTCCAGTTATTTCATTATTTAAATTGCATATCATGTTTTTGAACTACATATATTTATCATTTATTCCAATTATTTTCTTATTCAACTTATTTATTATTCTTCATATTATTTATATTTTATCTTGCCATTTATATTTCTATCTGATCCCTCAATCTTTTTTAATTTCTAATCAACGGCTTCCTCCCTTCTGGTATCTAATCAACGGCTTCCCCCTTTCTGGTATCTAATCAACGGCTTCCTCCCTCCCTTCTAGTATCAAAGCCACTTAGAGCATACTTAGAGCATTTTTCAGAGCATTTCTAGCATTCAGTCTTTCTGTTAAAAGGGGCTTCAAACGATTGATTTAGTATACTTGAGATATCAACCATTGTGATATTCATGTATCCTACTTCTTTCAATAAGTCTCTCCAATTGTAATTATCTGCATTCAAGTAAGATTTCAAATAAAATCTTATTCAAGTTATTTCATTATTTAAATTGCATATCATGGTTTTAATCAACATATATTTATCATTTATTCCAATTATTTTCGTATTCATCTTATTTAATATTTTTCATATTATTTATATTTTATCTTGCTATTTAAATTTCTATCTCATCCCTCAATGAATTGAAATCTGCCGAACTCAACATTTGCTCTCTAATCAATGGCCTCTCCCCCTTCTGGTATCAGAGCCGTAACTGTTGAGATTTATCCATTTAGATAATCATCTTCTCCTTCATATATCTAGTTCGTCTATTCATCCGCCCAAGTGGCTAGTTATGTCAGTTATTGTTCTAGCTTTTCTTGTTGTTTATTCTCTGTCTATTGCTTGTTTATCTTTCCTTCATGTATGAATCTCCAAACCAAACAGTAAGGCCCCATCCAAACAATAAGTCCCAGGAGAGGCGTGAGCGGAGAGGTAGAAACACCCTAGGAGTCAAGCCAAATCGGTATTATACAGTCAATCTAACAAGACCCTTCCCGAATTTCTCCTCAAAATCTGTGAAAAGCTCTGCTCCCGTCTAACAACCCAAATAATTCCTAAATTGTCTTATAAACACTTTACGAGAATTCTACCGAAAATTCGGCAGAATCTCCACTATACTTTGGTTGAACCGTCTTCCACCTATCAGACGAAGGATATAAAATAAAAATAAATCAAATTGTGTTACACCCAGCCTCGTATATCCGCAATTATAACCTCGTCTCTCAAGATGGTATTAAATAACTGAAATATCGTACTCGTGCAAACTAATCACAACTCGTCAATTCGGGTCACCACCCACACCAACCCACTAACAACGATAACGAGCATTCGCTCACAGGTGCATCGATCACCGATCAAAGCCCGTGAAAATCGTCGTCAACTCCTATCAGCCAGCTTAACTCTCGGCTATCGTATCCCACCTCTTTATCAAACCTAACATGCAACAATATTCGCATATAAGTAAATACAACTTATTAGAATCCAATTGATTTACATGTGCCCGCCATATCAGTAACCCGGCCAAAGCCATCACCCCGAGCTATAGATCGATATCCCGGCTGTACCTCGATATCGTGCCGAGAGTATGATGGAATCCTCCATACTATACCTTGTATCTTCCCGAGCCTATGGTGGAATCCTCCATACCATAGCTCATATCTTCCCGGGCCTATCATGGAATCCTCCATACCATAGCTCATATCTTCTCGGGCCTATGATGGAATCCTTCATACCATAGCTCATATCTTCCCGGGCGTATGAGAGAATCCTCTCTAACATACCCCACCGAGCGTATGAGGGAATCCTCCCTGACATACCTCACATCTCCCCAGACGTATGAGGGAATCCTTCCTAACAGACCCCACTGATCGTATAAGGGAATCCTCCCTGACATACCTCACATCTCCCCCGGCATATGAGGGAATCCTCCCTTACATACCCCCACCAAGCGTATGAGGGAATCCTCCCTAACATACCTCGTCTCATATCACCCCGAAAGTATGATGGAATCCTCCATAACATACCTCGTATCATATCATCCCCGAGAGTATGATGGAATCCTCCAAGACATACCTCATATCATATCCACCAGGGCCAAAACCTAAATCAAAATCCTGAGCCGAAACCCCAAAACCAATTAACACCTAGGTCTAAGCCCCAACTACATAACCTCGGGCCGAAACCCAAAATTCATAACCCAGATTCCCTAAAACCACCATTCCGGTCCAAGCCCAAGTCCTTTCCAAAATCCATCCCAAAACCCTTATTGAGATTCATAATCAATATCAAAACCACACCGTAGTCCAAAACGCTTTCTATCATTAACTTTATTTATCAAATGTGGAAACCCATGGTCCATACTCCATAATCCACGATTAACGATAAATCATTTAAACACAAAATCCTTAATTCCAAAAATGTATGAATAATAAGATATTCCATAGCTCCTTGTAAACCCAAAAGTTTATAAAATCGAGCTTAATTACACATTAAGTCATCCAAAGTCATTCTCAAAACCATTATTAAGGTCTATCCTCAATAATAAAGAAATATACCGGAATTCATTTCCGGACTCTTTAACCAGATCACCCTTCCCGAGACTCGTTAAATCAACAAATATTTGAAGATATTTATCGCTAATTTCCGGAATTCCTTTTTAATGAGAAAATAGATAAAACTATAATTATGCATACTTTATGATTTAAAAATCAAAATCTGACCCCCTTAAATCCCAGGAGTACACGCGCATTCTAACGCATTTAATGTAACTTTGGACGACTAAAACTACCCCTAAATGAACTATGATTGACCGCAAACCTGCGCCAAAATGTCCGGAATATCAAAAACATGAAAACACGTGTTGATGGGACCCTGAGGAAGTGCCCCACGCGCCAATGGAGGGGCGGTGGTTGTTCCACCACGCGCCTATAGAGGGGCGGTGGCTCATCCACTACGCGTGCCTGGAGCTACGACTCCAAGGCATACTCCCCTTCAACCTCAGACATGGTTACTGTTCATTTTTGCATAAATCCTCCATAACCATCCGAAAATTCAAACCTGTGGTGGCCGGAAAGCTTCGTTCTATATTTGGGTCCTTGTTTCTCCGTCCACCGAAGTCCTCACAACTCAAGGAAGGTAGTATTATGCTCGTGGAGAAGAGAGGAAGGTGCTATAGTAATTAGTTTAAGCTAAGCAGCCAAACATTTTGAGTTCAATGGTGGGAGGATTCGATTTTTGCTGGACCAGAGAGAGATAGTCGAGGGATGAGAGAGATTGAATCAGAAAAATCTGGATAAATGTGGGTTAAAAATATCCGACCCGTATAAATTACCAAAATGCCCCTGAAGCTTCTAGACCCATATCTCCACATCCGGGCTCCATTTTTCGGGTGCCGCCAATCTACGAACTTGTGAATACGATACCTACGTAACGGCCCAAGAGAAACCTCAAAAAGTGTCTCCAAATAAAAAGTAACTTTCGAGCCCCTATTAAACCGAAGGGTAAAATCGTCATTTCCTAAAATAAATTACAAATTCATATAATTCAAAAATACGGGTCATTACACAATCAACGGTCAAAATTATAAACTTTTACTTAGATAATCAATTACTTGTAAAATTGAGTAGACTTTTTAGATCAAATTCTTCAACTAGTAGTTCTTCCAGATTAGGCCTTAATACAATACCCTCCATAGTTAATGTAGAACACTTTGAATATCAATCAAATGAAAATGTTGATTTTAATGATTGGAATATCCCTAAAGTCCCCAGTAAAAAAATTTACAAGAAGAAATGGTCAATAAATACTTTTAAAAGTGAACACCATGTAAAAACAGTTGAACAAGTTTATGTTGTAAGTAATGAACATGAAACATGCCAATTGTTTAATCTTGAGTCAATTAAAAAACTTCGAAAATATGGTCACAATTACATTCATAATGGTTGTATCCAAGTCGAAGTAAAACCATTAACAAGAAGAGGTCTTAATGCCTCTATTTTGTTATGTCTTCGAGATGCTCGATTTACTAACTTCAATGATAGTATACTCACCATCGTCGAATCAATCCTATGTAACGGTCCGATTCATTTCGACTGTTTCCTAGATCTCACTGTAAGTTTAAGTGATCCCCATATGTTAAAAGCAATAACTTTAAACATTAAAACTTCTGGATATCAAGTCTTAGAAGGTGCCCAACCTTTAGCCTTGATATACTGAATTTACTACAAATGCACTAGAACCAACATGAACTTCCAAGCCATTTGTAAAAGTCCCAAAGATCAAACTTTATTAATCCAAAGCATTAAAGATGCAAATATTAAAGTTCCCCACACTATAAAATGGTATGATGTAAATTTACCCTCTAATTGGTTATTAACTAATGAAAATCAGCCAAAACAAATTAAAAATTATTCAAGCAATCTTACTTACATACAACAATATCTTGATGGTACAATTAAAATTAATTTTGGAAATCACCCTAGACCACCATCCCTTCGAGTTACAGAACACCTTAGTCAATCCTCCAAACCTGCTAGACATTCCTTCACGGGATCAATCTTCACTGAAGAAACTAATCAAAGGGACTCTAATTTACAAAATGAATTAACCAAATTAAAATTAAAAGGAATTAAAATATCTTCACAAATTAGTCATCCTTGTTACGCCCAATCTAGTAACACTAATAAAGTAAATCCACCATTCGACTCACAATTATTAGTCATCTCTAGACCTTTTGAAATTAATTGGAAACACCTCACATAAGCTATTAATGCTGAAAATAACATTGAAAGAAGAAATCAATATCGACAAAAATACACTCCCGAACAAAGGAAACTAGTGTGGTTTGCTTGGAAAAAATTAATGTTACAAATTCAGTTAGAAATATACTTCTTAGATTTTGTAGAACAACACTATCAAAAAGAAAAAATGATACAAGATGAAGAAGGTATGCCCATATTCGATGAAACTATCGGATTAGGAATACCCGATGCAGTTAACACATTATTCTTCACAATAATTGAGCACTTCATCGGTACACCTAGTAACATTGCGTCTAGGCTCCATGATCAACTTAGTTATCTAAGATGTCATACCTTAAGTGATTTCCGCTGGTATAAAGATGTCCTACCTTAAGTGATTTCCGTTGGTATAAAGATGTCTTTATATCAAGAGTCATGTTAAGGGAAGATTGTAATCAACCATTTTGGAAAGAAAAATTTATTAATGGTTTACCAAATTTATTTGCCCATAAAATCAGACAGGTTTTAAGTAATGGAAATAATATAATAATTTTGATCAATCTCATCATAACTCTTGAAAAATTCAACAAAGTGAAAAGAACAGTCACACTTCAAGATCTCCAAACATAAGTAAATACTTTAAAAAATGAGATTAAAACATTAAAACAACAAAATCAGGAAATAACACAAGATGTGGAATTACTAAAATTAACCCTCCCAATTAAACAAATCACTGACGAAGAACGTCAAAATCATAAAGCCTATCTCCTATGTATTAATTGATTAAAAATCAGAAATTGATATTCTAGATTAACCATTAGAGTTAAAGATTTTGAATTAGTTACCAATGCATTAATTGACATAGGAGCGGATCTAAACTGCATCCAAGAAGGATTAATTCCAAGTAAATACTTTGAAAAAACATTTGAAAATCTAAGCACTGCCACTAGTAGTAAAATGGAACTTAATTACGAAATACCTAAAACACATGTCTGTCAAAATAATGTTTGTTTGAAAACTTATTTTGTTTTAGTTAAAAAATTAACTAATGAAGTCATTCTTGGTCTAACCTTCATTTCTCTGTTGTCCCCATTTACGACAAAACATGATGGCATAGTTACCTACCCCATGGGAGAAAGGGTCAAATTTTCTTTCATAACAAACCCTTCAATCAAAGATATCAGCACTTTGCAATAAAGTGCTATTTCAAAATGAATAAATATGATCAATTGCAAAAACTCTCAAATTAATTACTTATTAGATGAAATTAAACGTCACATAATTGCACAACAATTAACCAATAAAACTCTCCAACATAAAATCAATAATTTTTGAAGAACAATTAAAAAATGAACTCTATTCTAATCTACCCTCTACCTTTTGGCATAGGAAGAAACACACAGTAAGACTTCCCTATATTAAGAATTTCAGTGAAACAAATATTCCAACAAAAGCACACCCAATTCAAATGAGTCAAGAAATTATGGAATTTTGCAAAAAACAAATAACATAATTACTCAGTAAATGAATCATCCGCCATAGTAAATCCCCATGGTCTTGTGTAGCCTTTTATGTTCAGAAAAATACCGAATTAGAAAGGGGCACTCCCCGATTAGTAATTAATTATAAGCCATTAAACACAGTCTTAGAATGGATTAGGTATCCAATCCCAAATAAGAAAGACTTAATTAACTGGTTAAGCCAAACCGTAATCTTTTCAAAATTTGACATGAAAAGTGAATTTTGGCAAATACAAGTTCATGAACAAGATAAATATAAAACAGCCTTTGTCACACCTTTTGGTCATTATGAATGGAATGTAATGCCATTCGAATTAAAAAATGCCCCTAGTGAATTTCAAAATATTATGAATGACATATTTAATCCCCTCAGTCATTTCTCCATTGTCTACATTGATGGTGTCCTCATATTTTCGTCATCTATTGAAGAACACTAGAAACATCTTAATACATTTTTCCAAACAATTAAACACAATGGTCTAGTAATTTATGCCCCCAAAATTAAATTATTTCGAACCAGAGTTAGGTTTCTTGGCTATAATATTCATCAATCCACAATAACCCATATTGACAGAGTCATCCAATTTTCTGATAAATTCCCTGACAAAATCCTTGACAAAAATCAACTTCAGCGATTCCTTGGATCCTTGAATTACGTTGCTGAATTCTATAGTCAAAGAAATCAAAAAACATGTCATTACTCTTCCATCTCTTGGCATTCCAACAATCAATTCTTTCAAAATTGTTGAAACATATGCCTCTTAACTTGGTTATGGAGGTATTCTCAAACAGAAAAGTCATCCAAATAGTCCTGAGTTAATTGTCCGTTTTCATTCAGGTGTCTGGAATTCTACTAAAAATAATTATAGTACTATTAAGAAAGAAATTTTATCTATAGTATTATGCATATCCAAATTTCAAGAAGATATATTAAATCAAAAGTTTTTAATTCGTGTTGATTATAAAAATGCAAAATATGTTTTGGAAAAAGATGTTAAAAACATTACATCAAAACATATTTTTTCCCAATGGCAATCCATCTTAAGCATTTCTTTATTTTGACATCGAATACATTCAAGGCAATCAAAATTGCATTCCTGATTTCCTTACCAGGAAACTCCTGCAGGGAAAAATAGATGGAATCTAGTAGACTCTCCTATCAATCAATTGCTGGCAAGGCTCCAGCATCAGTTAAAAAGAAGTTAAACAAGAAAGCCCTTCTTCTCAAGGGCACATTCCTTACAGAACTCTCTAAGTTACCCTCACCAACAGATATACAACACTTAGATCTACAAGTGGCCAATTACGCCCAATTACCAATCAGCTCTAGTTACATCCTTTGATCCATACCAATCATTCCAGGCCATTGGCCAACCAGTCACCCACTATAAATCCCAATCATCACCTTATTTTGCAAAAAATACTAGTCATGCCCTCTTTTACATTGAAGAGTGTTTCAGTCATCTTAAATCACCCTCACAATTAGCCAAGGCCTATTTTCCACCCAATTACCATTATGCCCCCAGTCATCCTACCAAAACCCTCCAATATTACATAACCATCCTTTTCCACACAGAATCCATTAGTATTAAACTCATTTATGACAAAAGTGACCCCTCAAAATTACTTTACCATTCCATTTAAATCCTCTGAGTCATCAATCAACAAGAATGGGGAACTAAACCCTACAACCTCAAATATTTCCCCAAAGGAAATGAAGAAGTCTAATACAGTTACTATGATTACATCGATGCATGGTACAAAGTGTTCCTGCATCAAAATGATACTTTTGCTCACTCTTGGTTTATTAATTTTGATAGAAAATTCAGAAGCAACTTCCCACTTTGGTTCCAAAAATGGTGGACCACTCACGACCCCACCTGGGAAGTCATCCCCAATCAACTTCATGAGATAATAAAATATTTCAGCACAGTATACTCCAAGAACAATAATCATGCAGTCATGTTGCAATTCATGGCGCAGTATAAGGTTCCGTGGATAGTCAAATGGGAATAAAAAATCGAATCAGATATTTTGGTCAGATTATTCCACACAAAATGGTGGGATAAGATTGACATTGATCGAATTATCCAGCTGGTCAATAAAGAATTTCCTCCAGTTTCAAAAGCATCTTCATCATCTCTCTCAATCGAGGGAAAAACTAAATCAAAGATCCATGAGCTAGCCATACAGCTCATGTTATAGGCAAGCCAAATGAAGAATGACGAGGAACAGATTCCGGACAATCCAGCCTCTCCCAACTCATCAGCAGCATCTTCATCCAGTCAACCAAAGTTATCTCCCTTACAAAATTTAAGATGGGAAGATTTCCAAGATTCTCAATATCCATACGATTTGGGTTTTGATGTTTGAAAACTCATTTCATCAGCCAAGTTACTATTCATGAATAGTTGTTTTTTACTATTCATCAGTAAAAGACAAAACAGTTAAATCCGTAACTCTGGCATCCAATAATGCCAGACAACTCATCACCGAAATCATCTCCGCGAATCACTCTACAATCAACTTAGCATCAGGCAGCTCAAGACCGCAATCAACTTGGTCACGTCGACCTCCTAAAGCCTATTTAAAGAAGTGCATCTCCTTCAGAAAAATCAGAGCATACTTAGAGCGTTTTTCAGAGCATTTCTAGCATTCAGTCTTTTAGTTAAAAGTGGCTTTAAACGATTGATTTAGTATACTTGAGATATCAACCATTGTGATATTCATGTATCCTACTTCTTTCAATAAGTCTCTCCCGTTGTAATCATCTGTATTCAAGTAAGATTTCAAATTAAATCTTATTCAAGTTATTTCATTATTTAAATTGCATATCATGGTTTTAATCAACATATATTTATCATTTATTCCAATTATTTTCTTATTCATCTTATTTAATATTTTTCATATTATTTATATTTTATCATGCTATTTAAATTTCTATCTCATCCCTCAATCAATTGAAATCTGTCGAACTCAACATTTTGCTATCTAATTAACAGCCTCTCCCCCTTCTGGTATCAAAGCCGTAAGTGTTGAGATTTATCCATTCATATAATCATCTTCTCCTTCATTTATCTAGTTCGTCTATTCATCCGCCCAAGTGGCTAGTTATCTCAGTTATCGTTCTAGTTTTTCTTGCTACCAGAAGGGAGGAGGAACTTGGTGTTTGGGGTAGATGATTAACTGAAATAGTTATTTTGGTTCAATAATCTGACAACAATATCTGATTCAATTTTGTATTCCTATTTGACTATCCACGACACTTTGTATTTCGCCATGAATTGCAACAGGACTGCATGAGTATTATTCTTTGGGTAAACTTTGCTGAAATGGTTGACTATATCATGAAGTTGATTGGGGATGACTTCCCAGGTGGGACCGTGAGTGGTCCACCATTTTTGGAACCAAACCGGGAAGTGACTTTTGAATTTTCTATCAAAATTAACAAACCAATAGTCACTGAAAGTATCATTTTGATGTAGGAATACTTTGTACCATACATCGATGTGATCACAGTAACTGTATGGGATATCTTCATTTGATTTGGAGAAGTATCTGAAATTGTAGGGTTTGGTTCTCCACTCTTGTTGGTTAATGACTTGTAAGATGTAAATGGAATGGTAAAGTAATTTTAGAGAGTCATTTTTGTCATAAATGGGTTGAATACTAATGGATTCGGTGTGGAAAAGTATAGTGGTGTAATATTGTAGGTTCTTTGTAGGATGACTTGGGGCGTAATGGAAATTGGGTGGAAAATGGACTTTGGCTAATTGTGTGGGTGATTTAAGATGACTGAAACATTTTTCGATGTAAAATAGTGCATGGCTGGAATTTTTGGCAAAATAAGGTGATGGTTGGGGTTTATAATAGGTAACTGGCTGGCCAATGGCCTGAACTGATTGGTAAGGATCATAGGTTGTGACTAGGGCTAATTGGTAATTGGGTATTTATATATCAGTTAGTTCTTGATATGTGCTTCAAAGGAGAACTATTTCTTCTTCTGATTACGAAGTGATTGTCTTAGCTGCATCTTTGAAGAATGCCCATCTGAAATTTCTCAAAGAGGTAGTTTACCATGAATTAGTGTATGTTACAAACTCCTTTCTTGATCTTGACTCAAGGACTTTTATATCTTTGTAAATTTAGGGTTCCTTGGCACTTTTGATACTCAATCATTCTAGATGTTGGGGTTAAGGCCGTTTATTTTTTATTTTTTTAATATACAATATTAGGGGAGGGGTTAAGGTTTCGCATCTTTTATAAAAGTCGAATCTGAGACTACCCATTACATTATAAAGAGGAATAACATTAAATCGTCGTATTAGTAACGAGTTAAAGGCTGGAGTATTCTTGTTCTGCCAAGTTACATCCTATGCTTAGGTTGAAGGCTCACCATTTGATCGTTTGGTTCATTTTTGTAATTTGAAAATAAGAATGTAGAAGATTTAGGCTTAATTACATTGGTGCATTTATAATCAGGCAGGCTTTGGACCTAATTCAATGCAAACCATTCAACTAGGCCCAGATGAGTCTATAGCTTAAAGGCCCCAAATTATTGCAAGATCTCTGACAATGATGGTCACATTAAATTAGCACGAAGCCCATATTTTCTCTCTTTACATTTATTTCTCAAGTGAAATTTGAAAGTCAAAAGCCCATTTTTCCCGCAAGGTTTTTTTTTTTTAACCAAAACTTTTCCCATAAGGCTAAGATTGAAGTTTGAAGGTCACAATCATTCAAATACTCAATGCATAGCTTCTCGCCTTCTCTAGCCAACCACTGACTGACCCACTGCCACCGCCGAATCAGCTGACTGGACAATAAGGGGTGGGCAGGCACGTGGGGAGTAGGACCCACCGAATTAGACTGCACACGTGTGGCATCACCGGGGGGCCAGCTAGGGGTTGGATGGATGGTCAAAGATCTGAGCTGACAGTGCTGTCGATACCAACAAAAGCCCATATCCCCTTCCGGGGCCCAATTTCAATTCTTGATACGTCACCCGACCCATTTTACATTCTTATCCTGTGTTTCGCTACCACCTCCTGAAACAGACTACTAAAAGCGACCCACCTGTCCGGTGGGCCCACTTTTTCTTCAAGCTTTACTTCCAGAACTACCACGGATTACTTGCCACGTTGCATGCATATCTATATCTTCGGCCCAAATGCGGGCCCGGCCCTTCAAAACGCCATCCTTGTGCCTGCTCTGTCTGGTGTTCCAGTAGAAATATGCCACGTATATGGTGTATCTTAAATCCCTTCTGATGCTTCTAGACAATGTATTTGTCTGTGGCTTATCAAAAAGGAAAATTGTAGTTGTCTATTTCTTGTTTGAGGAAAAGAAATATCTAAAGTTGACGTGCCCAATGGCTTTATCCACGTGGCACATTTTGCCACCTATACATGTTTTACACGAAACATGGTTAAAAATATCGTTACATGAATTTACTATTTTATTTTCAATCAAATTTATGAAATTTGATATGTTTTTTACGCATTAAAGGTTATAAATCATGTTATAAATTTAGATTATAGTATATATAGTCGTATATAAATGAATAATAATATGTCAAGATATACTTAAAATAATTACAAACTTGACAAGGACGATACTAACACATTCACATGACACATGAACTCAGAGAATCCTAAATTGTGTTAGTTAGAGACTTACTCGGTATAGTTTATTTTTGTTCAATTTTTGGTTTGCTTAGAACAAGCTTCTAATATAATTATCGATTTAATTATACAGGATAAATCATTTTTTTATTTTGGTGTGAATATTTTTTCTTTTTACTATTGGGTTGATGAGTACAGAACAAATTTAATAAGACTAAGAATTCAATTTATCCTCTAGTTTTTTTTGTGCTACAAAAACAAGTTCACTTGTTCTAGAGGGTCTAGAACAAGTGAACAACCCCTTCTTATAAAATCTAACAACATCGCATTCCGAGCATTCGCATGCAGAGAAGAATCTCAACTCAAACTACCACTAAGCCGTGACCAATCTTAGCTAAAGCATCCATCACAAAATTAGTTTCCCTATAAATATGTTTAAAGGAAATAAAGTTAAATCTCGGGATTTGATCCTTAAAATGATGAATAGCAGTATAAAACCTCAAGGGAATCACCAATATAACCGTTAACAACATCAATAAAAACGTTGGAATCACCTTCCACCTGAAATTTAGTAATGTGGAGATAAGTGGCTTTATTAAGACCTCAAAGAAAAGCGTGAGCTTCTGCCAAAAGAATACCAGCTGAACCAATATTCTTTGTAGCTGCAAAACAGGTAAACCACGAACATCACGAATCACATACCCAGAAAGTCGCATTTCCATTTTGAATAACCGAGTCATCAAAACTAAGCTTAGCTTAGTTATTCTTCGACACATGCCAACGAATAGAATCAAGAGCAGTACTATGAATCTTTGGTTTAGTACTTATCCTCTTGTTTGATTTTTCGCTCTCAATGAATATTTCCATGATAAAGTACCCCAAATGCACCCTATGCTTGATTTTTTTTCCTTTTTGTGATTGAGAATGGTTGTCATTATAAATGGAGTGTTATTATTGATGGGTTATGTCACACCTTATCACTGGTTAATTCAATTAAACTGTAAAAATAAATTATAAATGGTAACTTACTGTTCCAACTTAGTAGATGGCAATTTTTAACTCATCCCTTGTATTTAAAAAAAGAAAAAAACATGCTTGAAAATTTGAAACTGGTGCAAAATTTTCAGTGAAAAATGAAGAACTTCCATGCTAATTAAGTGGTAAGGTCAAATGAATCTCACAGTTTCTTTCTCTTCCACCAAACAAAGTTGAAAATTTTCACCTGAGACGTTTTTTCCTTTTTCACGTGAAGTGTGACAAACGAGTAAGCTTCACTGAGAGTCTCTGAAAATTTTCCTCCATTTTTATTACCCACCATGGACCATGCAAGCAATTGATGCAAACCATATAAAATATTCCAGACCAAAACAATTGAATATAAAAACGGAGATCACAAATTATAAAATTGAATATTTATCCACTCATGGGGGTGTTTTTACATTTTGGAGGACTCAATTTCTTGGGGAATCCAAACTTACATCACCAACATTTTCTACGACGGAGGAAAAAAAGAAGGATTGGTTTGGAAAAATGGATATAAAAGTTGAAATAAATAAATAAATAATTAAACTTCAACGTAACCAAGGAAGTTGTCAATTACTCAATTAACATCCCCAATAAGCTATCGGGATTTGGGTGTCCAAAAGTCCTCCTTCCCAATCACACACGAGTGATTGTTACTTGAGCATCAACCATACCCAATGTTTGACTCTTTTTTTTTTTCTACCAAGTAAGAAGATTATTTGTAATGCATTGAATTTCGAAATTGAAATTAGAAATTATTAGATGATATAATATTATTGTCACGTAAAATATATTTCTGTGTTTTGAAATAGATGAAAGATATTGTTGATATTTTTTATTATTAGGCTATAATCGATAAATATCTACTCATGTTATAAAATATGAACTTAATGCATTAGCATCATTTTCATATGTTTTAGGGAGCTGATTTTTGTACTTCACAAATTACTTATTGTACTCCACTTTTTTATTTTAATGTTTTCTTATGTTTACTTACTCCTCTTCCTTTTTATTTTAATATATTTTAATAGGAGCATTTTTGCTAGATGTCCTTTAATCTAATTATAGTTTAGATTAATATTTATTAATTATTAAAATTTTAAGAAAGAGAGAGAAAATAATAAAAAATTAATTTAAACCCAGTTGTCATTCATCTTCTTCTCAAAGATGGATTTTTCCATGGTCGGTTCTTTTCATCTTCTTCATCGTCGACTTTCTCACCGGTGGCAAACCATAAATCCCTTTCATACATTAAGGTAATTTTTCAATATAAAAGAATCCAATTTCATCTTTAAAGATCTCTGCGTTAAATTACCGAATTTTCCAATTCACAATTGTTATCCATATGTATGGCAGCTCCCACAGCTCCCAACAAGGGAAAAAGAGTGATAATGGGTTAGTGTTGGAGAAGGAGGAACATAGGGGCGGATCCAAGAAGGGGCAACATGGGTCAATTGACCCCTTGAAGGTTGTAAGCTCTCCGACCCCTAAGAGGGGTTGATGTTGGCCAAAATAATACCCAATCCCGTTCGATAAAATGCCTCAGGTTGAGTCTAAAGGCACTGCACTCTGAGTCTCTGGTTGCTGCCAATCTGCGATGGACGCAATGGGGAAAACTGTCCTACGGCGCGCTAAAGTTTCTCACGAAGAGGGAAACTGAAACTTCCCCCTTTTCATTTAAAAAACGTTTATGGGTAATACCGTAATACGCCACCGTTTTGTGTCTCTATACTTGTATTTTTTGGGTGAGAATCCCTATTTGCATTTCTGCACCGCACACTAACTCTTCTTTTAATTATTCTTTTTAATTCAAGGTGCATTTTGGTATTAAACAAAAGAAATTGTTGTATCTTTTCTTTAGGAGCTGAAGTTTAAATAATAACAAAAAGTTAGATACTCCAGCCTTTAAAAAATTAATCTAATAGAAATTAAACTATTAGATAAAATGATAGGTAAAATAAGATTCTAGTACTCCCATAAAAAATTAGATTCTTATACTATTAAATAATTAATACCAAGTAAAAAGACGCTTATTACCAGAATTTATAAAATAAAATAAAAAGTCTCCTAAATAAAAGTATTTCATACTATATTTTTTGGTATTTATTTTCTTGGTAAAATATATCAGTTGCTAAAATTTTAGAAGAAGTGTTATTATGTACAACGGTCTAATACTAATCCCACCACTTTCAAGTAGTGATATCTCTAAATTCATTTCACATGATAACAATTTCAATTTATGTTGATTTGAGTTTATTATCTAGCTATGACAAGTCTACACTAATTTAACCATCATATTTCTCTCCCTTCATATTCAATAGAGTATCAAAATGTAAATTGAACGATATATTTAGTTATTCACCTAAACCTATATTTAGGAAGGGTATATTTTGTAAATTAAAGCTATAGTTAGAGAATTTTTACACGTGATCCCCTGGGAAAACATTCCAACATTCCTGGATCCGCCACTAGGAACAAGAACATGGTAGTAAGGAGCAGGAAAACAATACCCAATTGCAGAGTAATAGTGACAATGATAAGAATTCTTCTGATGGAAAGAAGAAGGCAAAAATTAATGGAAATCTTCGGAGAAAACTATGGAAGAAAAAAGAAAATGTATAAAAGGGATTTATGGTTTGCCACCGGTGAGAAAGTCGTTAATGAAGAAGATAAAGAGAACCGACCATGAAGAAATTCATTTTCGAGAAAAAGATGAACCGTTGTTGAGTTTAAATTAAATTGTTATTATTTTAGTTATCTTCTTTCTCTTTCTTAAAATTTTAATAATTAATAAATATTAATCTAAAGTCTAAACTATAGTTAAGTTAAAGGACATGTGGTAAAAATGTTCTTATTAAAATATATTAAACTTAAAAGGAAGAAAGATAAATTTAAAAATTTGATTCAGAAAAGTATAAAAAAAACATTAAATAAGAAAATAGAATATAACAAATAATTTATAAAACGTCAAAATTAACATCCATATTTTGTTCGGTGTGTTCGACTTCAAACTCAGCTTTGTCACGCAGTTATTAAAATATGCTTGTCTGGGACGTCACTTCACAAAGTTGTAACATTCAACACATTAATTAAACGAGAAAGAAACCTTATGATTTATATCTATATTATAATAATCCAAGGGATTTTTATATAAATATAATAATCTCCTTTGGAGTGAGTGTGCAGTGTACCTCATCGAGCAACATGTAATATTAATGCAATATAATTATATTCTCCCAAGAAAATCCAAAAATATAATAAAATTATTATACACTATCTGCCAAGAATTGTTTGTTATATGTGAGCCCGGCTATCTTATTGCAGAAGGATTAAATTTAAAAACTCAGATTATCAAATTCAGCAAACATCATCTGATTTCTGCATTAAAAATTAAGATACGTTTACACATAGTTTCGATGTTTGTAACTCAATTGATTAATTAGAAGCATTTCAGTACAACCATTTTGTAATTCAAATTATTAAGAATGTTTTCAAAAGAGTATCTTCATATTTATTTTTTATATATCTGCTCAAATTTGATTTCAAATTGATTAAAAATTATTAATATCTAACCAATTTTGAATGCTATTAAAATCAATGCTCTTTATATCTTAAAGAGAGAAGTTTAAATTTATCCGAAGCAAGCTCTTCATATTTAATTTTTGAACAAATTTAATCCAAAACCATCAAAATAGCCCTCGATGAGACTTTCTAGTTAAAATTTTGACATTAATGAACCGATGCATATTGTCAAATTGGACCCTAAAAACAGAGTTCTCTCAGCCTTATGAGCCCATCTGGATCTGATAACGCCAATCCGCTTATTCCGGCTCTGCTGGTGCAATTGGGAATATCTCTCTCATTCAAATGATTAAGAATGTTTTCAAGTTTTCAATAGAGTATCTTCATATTTATTTTTTATATATCTTGTCAAATTTGATTTCAAATTGATTAAAAATTATTAATATCTAACTAATTTTTAATATTACTAAAATTAAAGCTCTTTATATCCCAAAGAGAAAATTTTTAATTTATCTGAAAACTCTCAAAGCATATGCAGCAAGCTCTTCATATTTAATTTTTGAACAAATTTAATCCAAAACCATCAAAATAGCCCTCGATGAGACTTTCTAGTTAAAAATTTGACATTAATGAACCGATGCATTTTCCCAAATTGGACCCCAAAAAAAGAGAGTAGATTGGAAAGGCTTTTGTACAATTTTGGACTGAATTTTAAAATTTATTCAAAAGAGCTTGGTATGGATGTTCTTATAGCTCAAGTAATTAGGAAGTGATTAAGAGTGTACTTCTCTCAGCCCTATGAGCCCATCTGGATCTGATAACGCCAATCCGCTTACCCCGGCTCTGTTGGTGTAATTGGTCGCGGCTCTGAGCCCATCTGGATCTGATAACGCCAATCTGCTTACTCCGGCTCTGCTGGTGCAATTGGGAATATCTCTCATTCAAATGATTAAGAATGTTTTCAAGTTTTCAATAGAGTATCTTCATATTTATTTTTTATATATCTTGTCAAATTTGATTTCAAATTGATTAAAAGTTATTAATATCTAACTAATTTTTAATGTTACTAAAATTAATGCTCTTTATATCCCAAAGAGAAAAATTTTAATTTATCTGAAAATTCTCAAAGCATCTGCAGCAAGCTCTTCATATTTAATTTTTGAACAAATTTAATCCAAAATGTAACTACCCGGACCAGAAATTAAATTATTTTGAGAATTGGACAATTTTACCCTCAGTTTTGGACGGGTTCGGGAGTCACTTTTTGACTGGCAGTACTTTTGGGAATTTTTCTTGGTTCGTTGCGTAGGTCTCGAACTCACGAGTTTGTAGACAGGCGGCACGTGGAAAACGGAGACCCGATGAGTTCGTTACGGGTCTAGAAGCTTCAGGGGCAGTTTGGTAATTTTGGACTATATAGCAGATATTTTTCTCTCTCCTCGAGAGATTGGTCCATTCAGTCTCGCTCCTACCCCAAGTCCTCCCTGTGCGAACACCGAAGACCTCATTTTCATCGGATGGATTTCGACCTGATTCGAACGAAACCAAGGTCGGGAGGATCTTCCCCGGGACCCCACGAGCATTTTGGGGTAGTTATTGGAGCGGGAGCACCGCCGTAGGCGACGAACGGAGGAGGGAGGTGAACCGAATCTTCTCGGCCGGTTTCCGGCCAAACCAGGTACGATCTCGGAGCTTTGACCTCATATTTGGATTCCTGGAGAAAAGTAGATGAATTTACATGTGTAGATCGTGAAAAATGGTCAAGAAATGAAGAAGTTAGAAAACCTTGAAAATCGACCAGAAATTGCAATTTCCGGCGAACCAGACGGCGGCGGAGGTAGCGGTCCGGTCATCTTCTCCGGCCAGCCTCCGGCGACGGTGATGACCGTCCGGTCGTCTTCTCCGACGAGTCACCAGTAACCGATCGGGTTGAGTGAACCGGTCGGGTCGAGTTGGACCAGGTCAGGTTGAGTAGGACCGGGTTGGACCGGTCCAAGCGCATGAACACTGTAGCAGGCGCGTGACCGGCGCGTGTGCCGATCTTCCGGCGGCGCGTGGGGCCTAGTCTGAGGTCACGACGACGCGTAGTAACTAGTTTTCGACGTTTCGAATCTGTTGGTACAGGTTTCAGGTTGATCGGACTTCGTTTAGAGGTCATTTTGGGCAATCCCAGCGGTAATGGTTGACCTTATTAGGGGGTTTTGAGCACGGAAAGTCAAGGTAGTTGGGTCATTATTGTGCATGTGTTCCTTGGACTAGAGCGTCCATGAATTAAGGGTTGGATGATGTATGTGAGTGGACTTTTGTTTTATAAACTGAAATGCATGCATCAAAATATCTTTGTTTAAATACTGTTATGTATTGTGGCATTGAATTTCTGAATTTTAGAAATGATTACTAGACATATGTTTTCCACTATATCAGTTAAAGTGTGATTTGAGAAATATCATGGGTTTTGGACTCGGTTTTGATATCATTTTGACGTGGAAATTATTGAGTCCATGATTTGGGTTTTGACCCGGATGTATGAGTTTATCGGAATTGGCCATATATTTGAGGGATACTAGAACCCGGGACTAGGATCCGTTATTAGCGGTGAACCCGGTGAACCCGGTGAACCTCTAATATAATATGATATGATAGTCGAGAGATATACCGACTGATATGATATGATAGCCGAAGGTTATACCGACTGATGATATGATATGATAGTCGAGAGATATGCCGACTGATATGATATAATAGCCGAAGGTTATACCGGCTGATGATTTGATATGATAGTCGAGAGATATGCCGACTGATATGATATGATATGATAGTCGAGAGATATGCCGACTGATATGATATAATAGCCGAAGGTTATACCGGCTGATGATTTGATATGATAGTCGAGAGATATGCCGACTGATATGATATGATAGTCGAGAGATATGCCGACTGATATGATATGATAGCCGAAGGTTATACCGGCTGATGATATGATATGATAGTTGAGAGATATGCCGACTGATATGATATGATAGTCGAGAGATATGCCGACGGATATGATATAATAGCCGAAGGTTATACCGGCTGACGATATGATATGATAGTCGAGAGATATGCCGACTGATATGATATAATAGCCGAAGGTTATACCGGCTGATGATATGATATGATAGTCGAGAGATATGCCAACTGATATGATATGATAGTCGAGAGATATGCCGACTGATATGATATAATAGCCGAAGGTTATACCGGCTGATGATATGATATGATAGTCGAGAGATATGCCGACTGATATGATATGATAGTCGAGAGATATGCCGACTGATATGATATGATAGCCGAAGGTTATACCGGCTGATGATATGATATGATAGTCGAGAGATATGCCGACTGATATGATAGTCGAGAGATATGCCGACTGATATGATATAATAGTCGAGAGATATGCCGACTGATATGATATAATAGCCGAAGGTTATACCGGCTGACGATATGATATGATAGTCGAGAGATATGCCGACTGATATGATATGATAGCCGAAGGTTATACCGGCTGATGATATGATATGATAGTCGAGAGATATGCTGACTGATATGATATAATAGCCGAAGGTTATACCGGCTGACGATATGATATGATAGTCGAGAGATATTCCGACTGATATGATATAATAGCCGAAGGTTATACCGGCTGATGATATGATATGATAGTCGAGAGATATGCCGACTGATATGATATGATAGTCGGGAGATATGCCGACTGATATGATATGATAGTCGAGAGATATGCCGACTGATATGATATGATAGCCGAAGGTTATACCGGCTGATGATATGATATGATAGTCGAGAGATATGCCGACTGATATGATATGATAGTCGAAGGTTATACCGGCTGATGATATGATATGATAGTCGAGAGATATGCCGACTGATATGATATGATAGTCGAGAGATATGCCGACTGATATGATATGATAGCCGAAGGTTATATCGGCTGATGATATGATATGATAGTCGAGAGATATGCCGATTGATATGATATAATAGCCCAAGGTTATACCGGTTGATGATATGATATGATAGTCGAGAGATATACCGACTGATATGATATAATAGCCGAAGGTTATACCGGCTGATAATATGATATGATAGTCGAGGATACTTGCCGACTGATGTGATATCATAGTACAGAGAGTTGTGATACATGACTAGCACACCCCAAGGGATACCCTGGTGGCTAGGGATATGCCAGTCGAGGGATATGCCGACTGATGTGATATGATAGCCGAAGGTTATACCGGCTGATGATATGATATGATAGTCGAGGATACTTGCCGACTGATGTGATATCATAGTACAGAGAGTTGTGATACAGGACTAGCACACCCCAAGGGATACCCTGGTGGCTAGGGATATGCCAGTCGAGGGATATTCCGACTGATGTGATATGATAGCCGAGGATATTTCCGGCTCTAATATGATTTGACGACGATAGTCATGGGCTTAATCAGCCTACGTAAATACTTCGTCATCCGGGTCAGTGGGTTGGTGTGGGCGGTGACCCAGAGTGACGAATTATTGTTGGTTCACAAGTATCTGACTAGTCGGTTGTCTTGTGGTATTCCAGTAGAGATGTCAGCAGTATATGACCTACTGACAATTGGTGTTAGAGAGTGTTCCTATTTGGACACCACTATTCCGAGGTCTTGTCTTTGACCTGTATACTATCCTGCGTCTGACAGGTAGGAATGGTCAGTAAGTACAGAGGTTCGGTCGGGAACCCTGTAAGGTTTACAAAAAAGAACAAATTTATTTAAGGATAAAGGGTATTTCTAATATTTAAAATTTGAGATAAAAGAGTTGTCAGACGGGATAAGGGTTCTTTCCGCGTTTCGAGGGAAAATTCGGGAAGGGTTCTTACACAAAACCATCAAAATAGCCCTCGATGAGACTTTCTAGTTAAAAATTTGACATTAATGAACCGATGCATTTAGCCAAATTGGACCCCAAAAAATAGAGTAGATTGGAAAGGCTTTTGTACAATTTTGGACTGAATTTTAAAATTTATTCAAAAGAGCTTGGTGTGGATATTCTTATAGCTCAAGTAATTAGGAAGTGATTAAGAGTGTACTTCTCTCAGCCCTATGAGCCCATCTGTATCTGATAACGCCAATCCGCTTACTCCGGCTCTGCTGGTGCAATTGGTCACATAGGCTATGGTTCTGAGCCCATCTGGATCTGATAACGCAAATCCGCTTACTCCGGCTCTGCAGGTGCAATTGGGAATATCTCTCATTCAAATGATTAAGAATGTTTTCAAGTTTTCAATATAGTATCTTCATATTTATTTTTTATATATCTTGTCAAATTTGATTTCAAATTGATTAAAAGTTATTAATATCTAACTAATTTTTAATGTTACTAAAATTAATGCTCTTTATATCCCAAAGAGAAAAATTTTAATTTATCTGAAAACTCTCAAAACATCTGCAGCAAGCTCTTCATGTTTAATTTTTGAACAAATTTAATCAAAAACCATCAAAATAGCCCTCGATGAGACTTTCTAGTTAAAAATTTGACATTAATGAACCGATGCATTTTGCCAAATTGGACCCCCAAAAAAGAGAGTAGATTGGAAAGGCTTTTGTACAATTTTGGACTGAATTTTAAAATTTATTCAAAAGAGCTTGGTGTGGATGTTCTTATAGCTCAAGTAATTAGGAAGTGATTAAGAGTGTACTTCTCTCAGCCCTATGAGCCCATCTGTGCGGAAGACCCCTTTGAGACCAAAGTAGATATTCTCGCGGAAATGCCACGCCTCGACCCAGAAGGGCCTTGGTTGGAACGCGGTGCTCGGGCGCTCGATAACCGATCTGATAACGTCAATCCGCTTATTCCGGCTATGCTGGTGCAATTGGTCGCATAGGTTATTGCTCTGAGCCCATATGGATATGATAATGCCAATCCGCTTACTCCGACTCTGCTGGTGCAATTGGGAATATCTCTCTCATTCAAATGATTAAGAATGTTTTCAAGTTTTCAATAGAGTATCTTCATATTTATATTTTAGATATCTTGTCAAATTTGATTTCAAATTGATTAAAAATTATTAATATCTAACTAATTTTTAATATTACTAAAATTAATGCTCTTTATATCCCAAAGAGAAAAATTTTAATTTATTTGAAAACTCAAGCATGTGCAACAAGCTCTTCATATTTAATTTTTGAACAAATTTAATCCAAAACCATCAAAATAGCCCTCGATGAGACTTTCTAGTTAAAATTTTGACATTAAAGAACCGATGCATTTTGCCTAATTGGACCCCAAAAAAAGAGTAGATTGGAAAGGCTTTTGTACAATTTTGGACTGAATTTTAAAATTTATTCAAAAGAGCTTGGTGTGGATGTTCTTATAGCTCAAGTAATTAGGAAGTGATTAAGAGTGTAATTCTCTCAGCCCTACGAATTTTATGTCGATACCAAAATAATTGGACTTATTGCTAGCTAATTATCCATAATTACAACTGAGATTACGGGACAGTTTCATCAGAGAGAAATGAAATGCAAAACCAGGATGAAAACATGATGAAAGGGGGTCTCAGTAAGGCCAGAAACAAAAGGGCTGCTGCTGATCCTCCAAAGAAGGCAGGTCACCGTAGCAGCTATCTTCAAGTTTCATCAAGTATGGTGGAGGTGGGGGCAAAAGGCTCTTGCTAAGATCATCATCTTCATCCTGTGAGAAATCCGATTGATCAGCTGGTTCAAAAACATGAGAGGAATCGGCAGGCTCTAACAATGAAGAGTACTGATTTTCAGTGCAATGTGAGCTATCGGAATCGAAAATGTCACTCTTTGCAGAACTTGCATCTTCTTGCTTGCATAGCATCCCCATTACCAAATTTGACACCTTTCCAGAAGCTGCATTTGGAATTGCATTCTGAGGTTTCAAATCCGACGATTTGATTCCTTCCTGTGATTCCAAAGGCTTTCCTTTCTCTCTCAAAACCAACATGCCCTTGAGGGAGTCGATCTGTTTACACACAGCACAATCAAACAAACCATTAATTACTATTTACTTCAAAGAAATTGCTCAAATGAAGAACCTTGAGCGAACTTCTTTACCTCATTTTTCAAGCTTCCATTTTCCTTGAGGAGATTTTCATGGTCAGATTTCAGCTTGTTAAAGCTAGCTTTCAATAAATCATACTCCTTTTCCAGCTGTTTGTTCTTGAACCGAGCCCGCCGGTTTTGAAACCAAATTGCAACTTGGCGAGGCTGCAAGCCAAGTTCTTTTGCAAGCAGGACTTTCCTCTCTGGTTCAAGTTTGTTTTCTGCCTCAAAGTTCTTCTCCAAGAACTGAACTTGCTCCACCGAAAGCCGTCTTTTCTTTCCCGGTTGATAAAGGCTGCTGCCGTCATAATCATCATCCCCATTTTCTTCTTTATCAATTGTATGGAAGAATGACCTATCCAAGGAGTCTCCTCCACTTGCATTTTCAAAATTAACCATTGAATTTGAACCTGGGTGACCAAAACAAGCATGACACAAATTTAGATTCGCACTGACCCAACAAGGGTTTCAAGTAAAAGCAGAAAGAACAAAACAGCAATGGATTACATATAGTGAGAGTTCATAACTTCATATATGCAATAAAGCTTCAACCTTTCTTATCTTCTAGAAAAGAGTGGAACAATATGAACCCTATGAAGAAACAAGTCGTCCTGTTGATGGCAAAAAGCTTGAAGCTTTAGATCTTAACAAGCAAAAAGCTTCAAACTTTCAATCTTAACATGTTGGTTCAACCGAAATAGGTAAAGACATATAGGCCAAAAAAATGACAAAAATGCACAATTTTCTCAAACACTAAGAAATATCTACTTAAAAAATCAATCTTTGCCCAAAAGGCTACATTAGTTCCAATGAAAAGTGTGAAAGTTTCAAGCTTTAAATTCCCCACCAGTCCAAATCTGTCCCAGAAAGAGAATGAAAAGTAAGATGCAACAATCCAACAAGAAAAAAACCAAGTCCTCTGAAAAAATACTCATCAAACAGAAAGAAAATAAGCAACAAAGAGGTTAAAAAAATGGAAAAATACCATGAAAAGATGAAGAAGAGCTGGAAAGCCAAAGAGACTGAAGTACGTCAGAAGAGCAAGGGAGCTTTTCTCCTTCAAAAGAAGCACCGTAGCGTTTCCTACCCGCCATAAATATTTAGTCTTAAAATGCTGTGTGTGAAAGAATTCTCAGGGACTTACAGAAAACATGAGCTGGCTTCAATCTAAGGCTCTCGGCGAAAAAAGCTTGTTGCCAGAATCACTGTAATGTGGAAAGTCTGAGAGAAAGTGGAGCTCGCACCCATCACTACAGCTTTTAGACGAACAAGGCAGACACTGATAAAATCATGAGCCTTTTTGTTTTGAATTTTTAAAAAATTTTATCTCATGAAGAAGGGGCCTTTTGAGCTACAAGTTTTTGCCCCTGTGGTTGGGAACTTGTGAAAGGCAGAGGCTTTAAAACTTAGGGAGAGAGAGATTCTTCTCTTGGGGTTAGAGCTTGGTGGGGTTATAAGGAGCTTGGTGAAGAGACAGGACAGGAGGTTTTCTTTTCTGGGGGGAGACTGGGAGAGTAGACAGGTGGGTGAAATTACCAAAATACCCATCTGTTTTTTCTGATCCAGTCTGTTTGCTTGTACTACTAGTAAATTGAAGTTTTTGTTTTTCTTGTATTCACAAATTAACAGCTAATTTTTTGGATACCAAGGTGTCCAGAGTGGAATCTTGTTCTCTGCTAATCATTTCTTGACAATTGGATTTGGAAGTGATTAAAAAGAGATTAGTTGTTAAACTTGTGACTAAATTTGATTTCCCACATCTTGTTTAATTGAGTAAACTAAGGAGTTTTGGGCCTTTTGGGAATAAAGCAAACTTCAGTGTTTGTATTGCTGCTTAATGCAGGCTTGAGTGATTTGATGCTTTGGCTTTCTTGTCAATCTCTCCTCCTCATTTTCAAAGCATTGTGAGAGTAAATCAGGAGAAATTTTTAGAAACTTGCGGAATTATTAGTGATTTTTTTATATATTATTTCTTTCTTTCTTAACGTAATAAATAATGTAAAGCGGATAGTTTGGTAAATTAACGAGATAGCATAGAATAGATGGAGGAGGTGATAAGGCCTATGGCCCCTAGGAGTGTAGGACCCGACTACTCTTTAATTTAATCTTGTAGGGCACTGACTCCTGACCTACCCCTCTGTCAGCTTCCGACTCTCCTTGGCTCCGCCGGCGCCACCTCTCCCAGCCGCCGCATTTTTCAAATTGGCTCTTCACCTCTTACTTCTTCCGACGAGGAAAATATACGCACGACTTTGAGATAATTTTCAGTCAATTATTTCGGGCTACTTACAAAAATATTAGCTTAACCCTACATCATTCATCTTTAGCCATGTCATTAATGACATTCAACGTCCTCCACCTCACATCAACTCCACTTGATCTAAAGGATAGAGCTCTTGTGTTTTGCTTTTGCATTTGTGTAAGATTTTCGTCCTCGATAATTTATATTATATTAGATTAGAGTATAGTGTTAAGTAAGTTATAGTGACCGTGTTTTTCTTTTCTACTTGTGCTTCGAGTACTTTAATTAGTAATTTAAATTATATTTGAGTATTGTTAAATTGATTAGAATATATGTATTTTCTTTAAACCTTTATACTCTATTTTTCTAAATAATAATTTTGAGTTAAGTTAAAATACAACATAATATTGTTTGTGATGAAGATTGTCTTCATATACCAAATTTTCTTAAAAGAGATGTAATTTTTGTTTCACACTTGAGTCTGAATCTTTCCATACATATATACTAGTATATAATATGACTTTTTCATTTAATCCAACATTTTATTTTTTACCGTTATACAAACAAGACATTAACTCACTTTTAATTGTAAAGGGATAGAAATAATCGAACTCACGACCTATAAAATAACCTAAGCATGGTTTATACAAAAGAAAACTTTGAGATTCATATGAAGTGTACAAATTAAGACGTAAGAATTTGTGAGTTCTTTGGAGGATAATATATATTAAGGTAGGAGGCAGCTTGTAGCTGCAAGTTGCGGTGGATTTGAAGAGAGGTTAGAGCGTGTAAAACGAGCGGTTGAGTTTGTCAAATGTCATGTCCAAAGTCAAGAATGCCAGTGGATATTTTGAGATTTGAATGAGCGAATGAATGCTAATATATAGTATTATAATACCCTGCAGTTTCAATTTTGGCTACTCCATCAAAATGTCAAGGCCTTTGCCACATTTCCACGTACTGTCCATATGGTTGACGTCCATATGGTTGACGTCCATATATCCCAGCAACGGCTTCTCCCATCAAACCCAGCAACGGCTTCTCCCATCCTGCCAACGCTATGTATTCTTACGTACAATACATTAATTGTTACATAATCTGCGACATGCATTCATCCAAGTATCCAACCGTGATCGTTGTTAAAATCTATATACTGATCATTTTTCGAAAATTACAATTAAGTTGATGCTCTTGTGCTGCTGTTAACATCTAATGCAAGCAGCCATATTCAAAATTTAGTGATGCGCTCCAGAATCCAGATTGACGACGTGATCGTGAGCATAATTATATTGATTAATTGAACCTGCTCAACTTATATTATACTCACAATACAAAGTGCCTTTCCTCCGAAGTGATGAATATTGGGCCTAAGTTCAGTGCTAGAGGTTTACCATGTACAGCCCATTCCACCCTCAGATCTCAGCCCACACAGCCCACAAGCCCATCCCTATCCAGTCAAGCTTATAAATTTGTTCCATTTGCCAGATAGAGACTACTGCAGAAGTATGCTAGAAATCAACCAAAAATAAATAACATTTGTCCACTTTAAAAGACTATTTCATAATCATTTCGTACCAAATTAAAATTTAAAAATGAAAACGAAATCGTTAGTACAGATGAGATGGATTTTGGAATGAGTTACGGATACATTTGACTTCACATGAGAACACGCCACATTTTCATAAGAAAAACAAGGTATTTCCGGTTTAATTCTGACAACGATCACCTGCAAGTTTGTTCATTGTTCTGAAATGAAAGGGCAGCTAGGTTCAATTCTTCCGAAGAAAATTAAAATGGAAATAATTTGTAAAACTGAATGAACCAATTAGTCACTGCAATGGTCCTTCTCCTTCCACTGTCAAGAATTGTAAAGAAAGAGACATTTCCAAAGGAAAAAATGGCACGTCTTCTCTGAAAATTAGGCATGGTGATGAATGATGGGGGCTTCTCCTTTTTTATTATAAACAACCCTTTCTGGGTAAGTCCTTGTTTGGTTGCTCCAATTTCTTTTTTTTTTTTTTTTTTTTTTGGCTTTGTGATTAAGAACATTTAGCGGAAAAGATATTATAGAAACTTTGGGGTGGCATAACTACCACTACACATTCCCACTAGCCAATCAGGTTCCATTTTGTTGATGAAGTAGACAATTAATTAAATATGCAAATATGCGTTGCTTAATTAGGTGCTGGTGGTCTTTATATTGACACGATCGACTTCAGAACCAACTGACCGTAGGATGAAAATCTTGCTGGAATGTTAACAAACTCAACACAAAATCTTCAGATATGTGATAAATTAATAATCTAGAGATGCAAGTGTAGCTGAGTCCGAATGGTATTACGTACACATATAAAGTCAGCTACTAAGTACGTAGTACTATTAAATTAAACTTAAATATAAATTGTTCTCGTTATTTTCGTGAGTCGAATCTAAAATCTCTCACTGCAACAAAATATACTAATCTATCATTAAAGCGTAATATCTTAATCAATCAGTTTGTCTTGACCAATTCTATATTTTTTCAGAATGTGAATATATTGAATACTTCTCTCCATACCTAACTCTAATTTCAATTCAATTGAAGTTCAATTCTTGTTGCTTCAATTGTTGAAAATTAGGCAAACTTAACTCTTTAAATCCCCATATTTATTATTTTTAACTTATTTTTTGGAAGAAGCAATAGAGAATATTCTTAGATGGAGAAAATAGCTTTCTTACACGAAATTTTGAACTTTTAAATTTAATAATTGTTCATACGTACACGTACGATACAAAGTTAATTTGAATGCAATATATTTCACTTAATAAGTTATGCTAAAATTAATACAGACTTTCAAAACCCAAAGTATACCATTGCATGTTATGGCTAGTTTAGGCATCTTTCTTTTTCTTAGGGTTTTGTTAATAAGATTCCGAGGGAAAAGAAGAATTCACACAGATGAAGTCAATAAAGTTAAGTGTGGGAATAAACCTCTTTAGAACTAAATAAATTCTTGCTGACTTAATAATATTTCATAATAAAATATTGTAAAAAGATTATTGAATTTTGCAGTGAATTAATTAAGAACAAAATAAAGCAAGAAGGTCGATCGGCAACAATGGAGGCTGGTGGCTGGATAATAATATATAGCTAGGGATAATCAAACAAGGCTGCCAAAAACTTATTCTACATTCTTGTCACCAAGATGCCACTCTCAACGAATAAGAATCTCAAACAGCATGCAGCTGCCTGCTAATCTAAAGGTAGCTAACTACTAGATTTCCGGAATTTTTCAACAGCTTGATTTTGCACACATATTGATCATTTCAGAGATTTTCAATGGCTGGACTGTGAACTGATATCATATCACCACGTACAGAATTTTCGTTGGTTTTAAACCACGTATTTCGGGAGAACAATTGACATATTATTCTATCAGTTTATTTGGGTACTGGCTAGCTTTTCATGTATTTTGATCTTCTTTTTCTTCATTCTGTTTATCCATATATATAGAATTCTTTTAAGTTTCTATGCATGCCCTACACTTTTGGCATCTTTTGCTATTATCAGATGGATTGTTCTGAATTTATTATCATCAAGCAAATTTCGTGCATGGTTATCCTTTCCTTGTTGCCATCAAAATCATTTTCAAGCTCTCCTCATCAACCTTCCAAAATAAATGGAAGTGGGAAACTTTAGAAGATTGATTTTGGCCCCAAACTTCTGATTGAATGCTTAAAAAGGTGTTTAGAATAATTTCTCCTCTTAACCATCAAGTATATATAAAATCCACATTCATCAAAACTGTAGAAATCGAATTTTTTTGTCATGCTGAAATTAAGTTTCTGAATACATATTGATGTCTGATTAATTTTCCGTTCGTAATGAAATATATTGTACAATCTCATAAGTGCATAGTCATTCAAAATTAAATCTACACAGTGACGTCCAAAATAATTATGTCCCCACAAATATAAATACATGAATCAAATCTTGACTAAATGTTCCTAACAAAATCGTCGTATGCTATATCACCTATTGTAGTTTAGAAATCAAAATTTAGGAAAAGGATGGTAGTATAAAAATTATATTATAAATCATAATTAAAATGCATATATAATGAATTTAGAAGCCACATATTTGGACGAGAAGGATTATGGCCAATGAATGCGAGAGACTCTTGAGGGTTTCCACATATCATACTTCACACGTGCATGGGTCTGCAAAGTCGGCTCAAAAAAATTCAACCAACATACACATGCAGCAAACCCTAGCTTGAACATCATGCACACATAAGAGTAGGGGTGGGTAAGGTTTGAATCGATACGTATATCACCAAAATTCAAATCCAAACCGTTAAAATCTTAACGGTTCGATACGATTTGGATTTAAAAAAATAAGAATTGAAACCGCTCAAATCCAAACCGTTATTAACGGTGTTGGTGCACAAAATGTGCCAACTTAGGATTTGTACTCTGTCCAATCACTGTATGCCACGTGCTTTTCGAAAGACTTGCAAATATGAAGAGCAGTTGGTCGTCGATTAGGGATAGGCACCGGTGTGGTGCCGGCCTAAAGGGTCTCTGACACCTAAGTCAGTGTTTAGTCTGTAAGAGGTAAATGGTAAATGGTAATTTTGACAGAGTAAGGTAAATAGTGAATCTTAGTTACATTTTTTGGGAAATGTGACACCATTTTGTATTGATATTTGAGGGAGGCTTGATGAATAGTTTCAATGTGGGATAAATGCACTTCTACTGTGGTGCTGACATGTGGCATCCATATGGGTGGTGAAGATGTGTCCACGTGTCAGTGAGTTGTTGGCCCTTGTTAGGGTTTATTTGTTTGTGGGCTTGGGCCCATATGGTATTTGAGCCTTGTAGAGTAGGCTTTGGGCTTGAGATATGTGGCCTATTGAGCCTAGTCCAATATGGTGTCAACAGAAGTCCCCCAAGTTCTTGACCGAAATGGACTTCCTCGGTTGGGGACTTGTTATCTTTCCCAGGCTCGGTGGGGTGAAATCTCTAGTCCCCCAAGTCCCCGAGGCGTGAGCACAGAGGAAACGGTGGGTGGCGCGAGTATTGGCGTGTGCTTGTACATATGTGGGTTGAGCTCAATATAGATGTAAAGGTCGATTAACTTTGCCTATATGTGAAGTTGATCTACGTTGTTCGTGGAAGTTGCTCCTTTCGCGAAATGGACACAGATCGGTGAGCTAAAAGGTCGGTCGGTCGGCAGAGAGGAAAATAGATACTTGTTGGTTGGGTGAGTTTGATGTGATAGGCCGATCGATCATGGGAGTTGTGGTTTGTTATAAGTCGGTGCTTATGATAAGGCCGATCGGTCTGTATAGTTTCCGAGTGGAACGGTGTGGGTGGAAGTTGTTGGGGGTTGTAGGGTACTCGGCTTTAGGGAAAGGGTCGAATGACCTCATGTTGTGGCCATTCAAACTGCTTGTCGAGGCACGGGCCTTTGCTGGTGGCATGCTGAATTTGGTCGGCCTGAAGTGGTTAGTCTGATCCGCGCGTGGGCTATTTGTGTTTGTTGCATGTTAGCCACGTGTCTGCATCATATGGCGTGGCATTTCATTTTTTTTTGCGACCGTTCAGTGTCTTGGTCTATAAATATGACATTTTTCTCACTTTTCGATTTGAGTTTGGAGCGGAGCTGCTGCTAAAATTTGGAGGTGATTTCTGGCGTAACTTGTGCGGTGGTTTCGGCGGTGGTGCTATTTTCGGCGAGTCTTCTCTTCTATGGAGAAACAAAGGTTGGTGTTTCTTTCTCCTTGTCTTTGGATTGAAGTGTTAGGATGTAGATGAACTTGTGTATGAACGTATTGTGAATGGATTTTGATCTTCTAGGTTGTAGTTTCCCTTCTGTTTATAGTTTCTTTATTTTTGTTTTCTTTCAAATCGCGCGTAGATTTCAGAGTCTAGTGGTTCTGACAAAGTTTGAGATTATACATCGGAATTGAAGTGTTATCGACCGAGGAAGAAGTAGCGAGTCCCTCTGGGTCGACCGATGATGATGGGCCGATTGATGATGGATTCGGTAGTGTCGGTGAGACTAGTCGACTTGTGGGTAATGATGGTCAAACATGTTGGCCAGTTGAGGTGGCCGATCGGTCTGCAAATGGAGGTGGCATGTGTAGTACGCTTGGTGTTGACGCCGATCGGTTACTAGAGCAGGAAGTAGTTTCAGTAGCAGCAGTGAAGGTTATTAAAGGTCAGAAGCGTGGGCATGTGTCGATACCGAGAGTCGGGTCGGATCATGGGGGTCGGCTAGCGTTGACCGAGTGCCATCAGCCATGCCAATCGTCACGCGGGAATTTACAGTGGACGAGCAACTCAATTGTGAGACCTTGGTGTGGTTGGCTAAACTCTGTGCAGCCTACAATATACTTGACGGCGTGAAGTTTCGATTGTTTCAGCCGGGTGAGTTATCGAGCAATGCACAGGTCAGTCATGTGTTGTCTTACCCAGAGCTTTACGCTCATGGAGTCTAACTGCCTCTTCACCCTTGGTTAAGAAAAATGGTGAAGTCTATGGGGGTAGCTCTTGGCCAGTTGAACCCGAATGTGTGGATCATCCTCTGCTCTTTGTATACTGATTTTGATATGGCTGGTGAGGATGAGCCGACCTACGCCCATCTCATGTATTTGTACGAGTTCGGCTTCCAGCAACAGAGCACGAGCTGGGTGCATGTAAGGTGTATAAAGAAAAAGGAAATGGGTGAGTTCATTTGTGACATACCGACATCGCAGAAGTCGTACAAGACTAGGTTTGCATATGTGTATGGTGATTGGGAGGGGAGTACTGAAGGTGGTCCGATTGTTGGGAAGTTCCAGACTGAAGGTGTTTGATGTTGACGGTGTATTAGGTTTTATAGTAATGTTGTAAGGTTAGAGTGTGACCATTTGCTCTGTCTGTAGGGTTGTTTCCTACTGTTTTTGCGTCGTCGGCCGAGAAGAAGGTCTGCAAACTTGTGAGGAGGAAGTTGAGCAATTTGCAACGTAGCTGACTCGTTCTTCGTCTACCTGACTTGCTTGCCAATGCTGGACTGATAAAGTTGCCAAGTAAGTTTTGTAATTTGGTCAATCGGTGGTCTATATGTCGTGATTTTTCTAATCAGTTTGGTGGTTGCTCTGTGTAGTTCCCAAGGACTTGGACAAGAAACTTTGTAAGCATGTTGAAGAGCTGATGGAAAGAACCAAATATGTGACTGACCAAGGACAAGGCACCGAGCAGACTTTAGTGCCTAAATGCAAAGTGCTAGTTGTGGACGAAGCTGCTGCTCTGCAACTGGCTCTGATAATGGGTGAAAAGCCCAAGAAAAAGAGCAGGCGGGGGCCTAAGGATCCGAAGACCGTGGTGGTCGACTCTCCGAAAGACGTCGAGTTGGACCGCATAGAGAATATCCACCTAGTTACGGATGGTATTACTGATGCTAGGGACGTTCTGACCGGTCCTGACGCTCTGCAGTTTCCTGCTCTGTCTTTCGATCGGCCTCCATCCCCTCATCGGCTGGATGAACAGGTGGGTGAGATGCTGCGATTATGTGGTGAAGGTGTTGATTTGGGGTCCTTTTCTGACCCAAATGTGGAGATTCCACACACCACTCTCTGTTTCAAGAAAGAGTTAATGCCGGTTGTGAATGGCATAGCTCAGGGGTCATCCATGGAATTGGAGGAGCTTGTTGTTCTGCCTCCCCACATGGGTGTCGAGAGGATGGAGAAGTCCTTGCTGCTCTCGGCCCAAGTAAGTCAGTTGGCCTTGTTTGTATTTATCAATTTTGGAGTATCTTGTTTACTATTGTTGGTTTCTTGTAGGCACTCGGTGAGGTCATCATCAACTATGGTCATGCCCAGAGGCGTGTGGCCAGTGCTGATAAGGAGATAGCTAAGCTGAAGGAGGAGCAGGAGCAGTTGGCACCCAAGCTTCGTCAAGCCGAGCTTGCACTCAAGGCACATAGTGATCTGACTCGGGAGTTGGCAGCCGAGAGGAAGAAGATGAGTGATTTGACCTCCAAGCTTGCCCTAGCCGAGAAGGATATGGAGCGTTATAAGGCTGAGCTCGCTCGAGTAAAGGTAGCGAGAGAGGCCGACCTGGTTCGGGTCAGGGAAGAGGCAATTGCTGAGTTTAAGGAGTCCACCGAGATGAAGGGTCTAAAGCAGGCGTATGCGGCCGAGATGAAGGGTCTGAAGTAGGCATATGCGGCCGAGTGTGAGCGAGGCTTGCATCGCAATTTGTTTAAGTATAACGGTGATCTGCCCATTAGGACTCCTTGGCTGGGGTGTGACTTGACGGCTGCTGAGTTCCCCTCAGAGAGTGAAGATGCCGACTCTGAGCCGGAGATGCCCGAACCGGATGAGGTGGATTCTAGTGCACCGGTCGATGATGGTGTGGTTGGTGGGCATCAACACTGTGAGGTCGATGGGCAGCAAAGTCCTTTTTCCAATGCTCAGACATATTTTGGCAGACCATGGGGTTTTACCTATGACATTTTTTGAATTTTAAATGCTATGTTTATGTTTTATGCATTTATGTTTGTGTTGTGTTTTAGTCGAGTTATTTGTCAGTCGGCATTTATGTTTGTATAGCCAACACGTATGTTTTATTTTGGATGTTGGATATGATCGGTCTAGCAAGCTATTCGTCCATGTTAGTCCGACCGGTGTGTTCTGTCAAATAGTTGATCAGTGATTGTTTTGTTGGCCGTTGAAGTGTTTTACTCGGAGAGTTTTGAGCGTTAGTGTAGAAAAATGAATGTGAGACCATGTTATATGATTGGCCGTTTGAGTGTGCTCGGTTAGTGTGAGCAAAGATGGTGAAAGAGTAGATGTCATTGATGAGTGTTGGCCGAGTGTGACCTAGTACAATGATAGCCAAGTATGGCTTTTAAAAAGGTAAAAGAAAAAGGAAACATTGTGGTCTTCCTATGTGTTCCAGCCGATCAGCCTACAGGTAGTACTTCTTTAGGTGGTATGCGTTCCAAGGATGACAGTGGGGTCTTCCCTCAGAGTCTGACGGTCGTAAGTCCCTGGTCGTCATATACGTGTGACCATGTAAGGGCCCTCCCAATTTGATCCAAGTGATCCGACCGATCGGTCTTTAGTTGCCATGCTGACTTTCCTTAGAACCCAATCGCCGACATGGAAGTTACGAGGCTTGACTCTAGCATCATTCTACTAACAGAGTCGTTGCTTGTAAGCTATGTTCCTTAAGTTGTCCTGCTATCGGTGCTCCTCAGTAAGATCCAGACCGAGAGCTAGTTGGTCATTGTTCTGGTCGGCGTCATAGGTCAAGACTCGATATAAAGTCTCAGGCATTTCAGTTGGGATGACTGCTTCAGCTCCGAAAGCCATTGAGAATAGTGTCTCATTGGTGGCCGTTTGGTATGATGTCCTATATGACCAAAGTACATTTGGTAAGATGTCTGCCCATTTTCCCTTAGTTTCATCTAGTTGAGTCTTCAACGTATGCTTGATTATCTTGTTGACAGCTTCAACTTGGCCATTAGATTGTGGATGTGCTGGAGAGGCAAAACATAGGTTGATGTTGTGCCTTTCACAGAATGCCCTGAAGCGCCGGTTGTTAAATTGCTTCCCATTTTCTGTGACGATGGTATGTGGAAGACTGAACTGGCATATGATATTTTGGAAGACGAAGGTCTCTATCTGAGTTGCTGTGATGGTGGCCAAAGGTTTGGCTTCGACCCATTTGGTGAAGTAATCCACGACAACTTTGGCGTACTCGGTTTGTCCTTTGGCTGTTGGAAATTTTCCAATTAGATTAAGTCCCTATTCAGCGAATGGCCATGGGCTGAGCATTGGTGTGAGGTTCTCTTATGGGACATGTAGGAAGGAAGAAAAATGTTGGCATTTGTCACATCGCCTGGTGAAGTCTGTTTTGTCTACGTGCATGCTTGGCCAGTAAAACACTTGGTGGAAGGCCTTGTGTGCTAGAGAGCATGGGCCAGAGTGGTTGCCATAAATTCCCGCATGTATCTCTTCCAAGATTGCTCTTCCAACCTCTGGTGTGAGGCACTTTAAAAGAGGGAGAGTGAATCCTCACTTATAAAGTTGGCCACTAATGATAATGTATCGAGAGTCTTGTCGGCGTATCTTCTTCGCAGCGACTTTGTTAGTTGGGAGAGTTCCATCAGTTAGGAAACTGAGCAGAGGGGCCATCCAAGTTGAATTGGTGTTTATTACATTGACGGAAGAGCATTTGGTGCTTGGTTGCTGGAGGATCTCCACGGGGACATTTTGGCTTGTTTTCTCATCAAGGGAGGATGTCAAGCGTGCAAGAGCGTCTACGTGGCTATTCTCTGACCTTGGTATCCTTGTGATTGTATGTGCCTTAAAACTACCCAAGAGAGATTTGGCCAACTCTCTGTAGGAGGCCATGGAGGAGTCATTCGCCTCAAACTCATCGTTGATCTGGTTGACAAAAAGTTGCGAGTCATTGTAAATTTGTATTTGTCTGGCATCGATGTGTTTGGCCAGGCGAAGACCCACGAGTAGTGCTTCGTACTCTGCCTCATTTTTGAAGGCCTTGAACATGAAACAGAGAGCATACTCTAGGCGGACCTTGTCCAGAGTTGTGAGGACAAGTCTTGCTCCAGAGCCGCTATGGCAAGCACATCCATCCACATGTAAGATCCAGGTGGGTTGTTGTACATCCAAGGTAGGTGTTTTGGAATTTTGGATGGTCTCTGAGGTGGTCTTCTCTTCTTGTTCAAGTGGTAGGTATGTGAATTAGAGATGAAGGCAGCGATGACTTGCCCCTTCTCCGCTGGTCTAGGGGCGAAAGTGATGTCGAATTCATTGAGCTCAATTGCCCATTTGAGTAGGCGACCTGAAGTTTCTGGCTTTTCAAGTACTTGGTGGAGTAGTTTGTTGGTCAACACGGTGATGGAATGAGCTTGGAAGTAAGGTCTGAGTTTCCTAGATGATATTATCAAAGCAAAAGCAAGTGTTTCGAGGTATGTGTACCTTGTTTCAGTGTCCTGTAGCACTTTGCTGACATAGTATACTGGGTGTTCCGCTCCGTCCTTCCTCTTGATGAGTACTGAGCTGAATGCCGATGTGGATACTAACAAGTACATAATCAGTGGTTCTCCCATTTCTGGTCTTGCAAGGAGAAGTGCCTTGCTCATGTACTCCTTCAATTATGTGAATGTCGTTGTGCACTATTCCGTCCAGGTAATGTGTTTGGACTTGCCTTTAAAGGCTTTGAAGAATGGGACACATTTTTCAGTGGCCTTGGAAATGAAGCGGGCAAGAGCTGCCACTCTCCCAATGAGGCTTTGTATGTCTTTTTGTGTACATGGGGGCTCCATGTCCACAAGTACCTTGATCTTCTCATGGTTGGCCTCTATAACCTTCTAGTTGATCATGAAGCCTAAGAATTTTCCTGAACCCAATCCGAAGACACATTTGGTTGGGTTTAAGCGCATCTTGTATTTCTTTAGGACTTCAAACATCCGTGTGAGGTTTGGGATGTGCTGGTCAGCAGTCTTCCTCTTGACAAGCATGTCATCAACGTATACATGAAGTTCACTAGACGTTGGTAGGTGGCACCTGGGTTTTTTAGTCCGAAAGGCTTTACGTTGTAGAAATAGAGACCCTGGTCTGTACGGAAGGTGGTGTGCATTTGGTCAGCAAGGTGCATGAAGATCTGGTTGTAACCCGAATACGCATCCATAAAACTCAAAAGTTCGTGACATGTCGTGGCGTCGACCAGTTGGTCTATCTTTGGCAGAGGAAAACTATCCTTTGGGCACGCCTTGTTCAAGTCAGTGAAGTCCATGCACATGCGCCAGGCGTCAGATGGTTTCTTCACCAAAACTACGTTGGCGACCCATACTGCGTAGACTGCTTTGGGCACAAAATGTATAGTGATGAGCTTGACTATCTCTGCTTTAATAGCTTCTGTCCGCTCCGCATCATAGATACGACATTTTTGTTCCACTGGTTTGAAAGACTGGTTGATGCTTAAGCAGTGGTAGATGACATCAGTTGATATGCCATGCATGTTAGTGTATGACCAGGCGAAGACCTCAGAGTTGGCCTATAAAAACATGATCAAGTCTGATCGCATGGTAGGGCTGAGGGCGGTTCCAATTTTCACCTTTCAGTCGGTATGGGTGTATGAAATGATGACCTCTTCAACTTCTTAAATGGGTTATGGATGAAGAGTGGCCGAGTGGTCCATAGGGTCCTCGATCGCTCCATCCTTGATGTGTTGGGCAACTTGAGGGTCGACGGGGTTGGCTTCAAATGCAGATTCAGAGACTGTCATTGTTTCCTTAGGCTGGGTAGTGGTCTTCCCAGCCATAGTTGTGGAGTTGTATGTTCTTGCAGCCATCTGGTCTCCGCGGACCTGTCCTATGCCCATATGGGTAAGGAACTTGATTAGAAGCAGGTGGGTGGATACCACTGCCTTGAGTTGATTGATTATGCCTCTTCCCAAGATGACATTGTAGACCGTTGGGAAATCCACCACCAAGAAAGGGGTGAGGACCGTTGCTCGCTTGGGGATGGTCCCAATAGAGAATGGAAGAGTGACTGTGCTGACTGGTACAATCGAGTCCCTGGTGAAGCCAAATAATGGTGTGGGAGACCGATCGAGGTCAGAGTATGGGATGCCTAGCTACTTGTATGCCTCTATGAATAAAACATTAACAGAACTCCCAGTATCGACCATGATTATGCCTACGTCGAAGTTTTCGATCTGTGCTCGGATAACGATTGGGTCATCATGTGGGTATACTACTCCTCGCTCTTCTTGCTCTGAGAATGTGATAGGTTCCCAACCGACCTTGCCTATTTTCTTCGCCTGTCCATCTTCAATGTTGAAGATCTACTGGTTGCTCTGTGAGGCGCGAAGGAAGTTTTTCTTTGCTCTGTTGAAGGACATAGTGGAAGAGATAGATGGTCCTCTGGTGATTGTGTTAATCTGGGGGTGTCGAGGTGGAGGAGGTGCATGTTAAAGGAATTGGTTGATCTTTCCATCCCTGGCTAGAGCTTCACAAGGTCCCTGAAGGCCACACATTGGTCAATGCTATGGCCATTATACTTGTGGTATTGGCAGTAGGTGACTCTGCTCTTAGCAAGTTTTCCAGTAGCCGGTGCCCAAGGTGACTTGGGGATCATATGCTCGACGTTCATCAAGACATTCTCATATGAAGTGTTGAGAATGGTGTAATTTTCATACTTTGACCGAGGAGGAGGTCGGTCAGCATTGTTATTGGGTTAGTTGTCCTGATGGTTCTGTCCCTGGTGGGAGTTGGGATAATTATGATTTTTGTCCTTCTTGCCTGAGATGTATGAGTCATGGGAGTAATCCTTCCTCTTTCCCCTATATGAATGCTGACCCTGGTTGGTGGGATTTTGCTGACTTGTGTGTTGAGGGTTAGGGCCATTCATCTGGTATGTGTTGACCGAGTCTGGCTTGCTTGGCTGGTATGTGTTAGCCAAGTTCGTGTCTCCTTTGTGATTCAATAGCTCGGCCTTGGCATGTATTGCCACCTATTTCATAATTTCATTATAGCTAGACCAACCTTGTGTATGAGCTGCGTACCTGAAAGGAGATTCTCTTAGGCCGCCCTTGAAAGCTGTGAATGCTGCCTTGTCGTTTGTCTCAGCAAACTGAGAGTATTCGTGGTTGAACCTGGCTACGTACTTTTGTAGAGGTTCATTCTCTCCTTGTTTCAATAGGAAGAGGTCTTCCACTGAGAATAGATTATCAGTTTGGATCATGAACTAGTTGAGGAAAGTCGTCTGTAATTGCTCGAAGGAGTCTATGGTTCCAGCCCCCATCGGTAAAACCAATTGATTGCTGCTTCTGTTAGTGTCAAGCTGAATATGAGGCAGCGTGCCTCATCCGAGAGATTCTTGAAGGCCACATCCGACTGATAATTGTTCAAGTGTGTGATGGGGTCTGCCTGTCCAGTGTAGAGTGGGATATTGAAAGGCTTGATCTCATGATTGTGTCTGAACTGGTTGATCCTCTCTATGAAGGGCCCACAACTTGTCTTGCCCCATGTCGGCATTGGTGATTGCCCCTTCTCGGCCTCAAGACTCCTGACCCTTTCTAAGAGCTGTCGAATAAGTGGGTCGGTCTGCGGTGATTTATCTTAAGCGGCACGGTTATCATTGTGATTAGGCTAGTCGGCCTTGGTAGGCTTTTATTTTTCTCGGCGTTCCTTGTGTTGAGGCCATTCGACCTGCCTAAGGGTTGACGACCCAGGGAGTACCTCCTAGTGAGCACTTTGAGGGGGGTAGTTTGAGTGTCTACGATGATGACGGTCGGCCTCATGGTTAGGTCGTTTGGCCTCTATTGCACTCTGACCCTCCTGGGAGGATCCATCTCCTTCAGAGTCCGAGACGGAAATGTGTGGCCTCGGCTCGGCCAATGGCAATCCACCTGCGTGGATTTCAATATGAGGCAAATCGACCTTTGTTCCTTGTGGCTGAGAAGTTTGACCTTCCTCCTAGGGGAAGGTAAGTTTGACAGGGCCGACCGAAGACCGATCCCGGTGGGATCCCGTGCTCAGAGCTTTTCGAGCGTCTCGGTAGACTCTGGTTTCGCCATGCCCCTTGCCAAGTATGATAAGCAGACGAGAGGCTCTGTCAGTTGGTTCCACATGCATCTTGGTTTTGTCTTTCTCGGTAGCTCGGTAGGCACGCTCGGCTCGTTCAGCACACTCGGTAACCACTTGCTCGGCCTCGTGGGCTTCCTCCCTTGCTCGATGAGCCGCAAGCTCTGCCTGGGCTATTTTCAACTGAGTTACCATGTCAGTGTATTATTCGTTCAACACCTGATATCTGAACTCGGCTTGAGTATCGTTGGACTTGACCTCGGCCATGTCTTGTTGGAGTTTTTCCAGCAACTGCATGATGTTGGGAGAGCTATCCCTCGGTGGTCTTGACCCTTGTCCGGGCGTTACTTCGTCGTCCCCTTGTTCACCTTTCATGTTTAATGTGTGAAGGTAAAGGGGGGAGAGCTCGGCCTAGTCGAGTGGTGGGCAGATTCAGTCAGAATTCCCACAGACGACACCAAACTGTTAGTTCACAAAATGTACCAACTTAGGATTTGTACTATGTCCAATCACTGTATGCCACGTGCTTTTCGAAAGACCTGTAAATATGAATAGCAGTTGGTCGTAGGTTAGGGAAAGGCACCAGTATGGTGCTGGCCTAAAAGGTCTCCGACGCCCAAGTCAGTGTTTAGTCTGTAAGAGGTAGATGGTAAATGGTAATTTTGACAGAGTAAGGTAAATAGTGAATCTTAGTTACATTTTTTGGGAAATGTGCCTCCCTTTTGTATTGATTGTTTAAAGAGGCTTGATGAATAGTTTTGATGTGAGATAAATGCACTTCTACTGTGGTGCTGACACGTGGCATCCAGATGGGTGGTGGAGATGTGTTCACGTGTCAGTGAGTTGTTGGCCCTTGTTAGGGTTTGTTTGTTGTGTGCGCTTGAGCCTGTATGGTATTTGAGCCTTGAAGAAGAGGCTTTGGGCTTGAGATATGTGGCCTATTGAGCCTAATCCAATATAGTGTCAACAAATGGTTTGGTTTGGATCGGTTTGGATGGTTTAGTTATAAAATTTTCATGTAATTTGTTCAATAAAAAGATCTATAACAAACATAGTTTTTTCAAAATTCCACTTTTACTCAATCAACATTTTATTTATTCACATCAAGATTTCATTCATATTAAGATTTCATTCATACACATCAACAAATTACAATTTTCAACATTTTAAACTTCAAATATGGTAGGTTATTATTTACGTATAATTTAAATACAAAAGTAGCACATAATGGGTAAGTATTAAGTGAGGTAGTGTATGTGATGAACACTTACATTGACATATTATTGAGTGAAAAATATTAACTAATAAATAATATAATTACATAAGAATCTTAACGGTTCGGTTTGGATTCCAACGGTTTTCAAAATGAAAATCTAAAATCAAACCGTTTTGGATTTTGAAACCGTTTGACTTTTATCCGTCAAATTTAAACCGGAGTGTCAATAATGGTTTGAATCGAATCGGTACCGGTTTCTAACGGATTTATGTCCACCCATACATAAATTTGGATGTAAATTTCAATTTTACTATCTTGTTTTTTATAGAGAATCAATCAAGCGCTTATACATAATTTACAATTTTGTAATCTATTTTTTATTGTCGTAATATTTTTGTAATGTATATTATATGTGTATATGGAGCCAATAGAAAAAGAGGGTAGAGTTTTTGGCTACAAGAAAAAGAGAGGACTTTCATTTTGTCGCTTCTATCAAACGTAATTAAAGTTTACTGAAAATCCCTAATTTTATGGACCTAATTATTCGGGGCCTTATTTAATGCTTGCTGGTTGCTCTCTCCTTGCTTTGACCCATGATTTTTGCCTACATATGTGTAATGTGTAAACCAATAGCATGAACTAAACACACATGTGATGTCACGAAAGATAACTTTGAGTTTGTTATTACGATGTTTTATCTTAATCTGTTTTTTATTAAATATTTTATCTTAATCTTTTTTTATTAGATATTTTATCTTACTTAATCTAATCACATAGTGACATCATATGTGCTGCTCTCTAATAGAGCTAGTAGGTAAATTTTGTTTTCTTCTACTAAGAGAGATGTTAATTGATATACGAATTCACAGTGTGAAACAAATTGGACGATATTTGCAGTCAAAGATGGATGGAAGATTAATTAATGAGACGTTGATCTATTGGAAAACTTAGCCGCACACATTTATCAATTATCATATCGATCCCCTTATCCATTTCAGTAAAGCAATATGGATATCATTTCCCCTTCACAATATATTCCCTTCGCCTCCATATATAAACATCTAATGACGGGATAATACACTACAAGAAATTTAAGGTTGCCCGACAAAATTTTGCCTGACGAAGTAGTTTTCACCGCCTAAATACATTTTGCCCGACGAAAACGAAGGCTCGCCGAGTAAGGTGTTGACGGGAAGAATAAGTTGTTGGCACGTAAAATAAGAAGGGTTGACTCGACAATCTGTTCTATCCGTCGGGCAAGATACGCCCTAACGACGAATATTGTTCGTCGGGCAAAACTTGGCGATGACTAAAGATTGTCCGACGAATCATTAAACCTGCGAATATGCTTCGTCGGGCAAAAGTCTAAACACAATAAACAACCCAGACACTCCTTTCTTCTTCATCATCTCTTACCACAATCTCTCACAGCTCACATCTCTCTCTCTCTCTCTCTCTCTCTCTAGCTATATAACATCAACAATCATCATCTCAACACCATTTTCAGTACCAATCAAATCACTTTCTCTCTCAATCACCAATACCAATTTTGTAGGTTTGAGAAATTTAATTTTTTTAGTTTTGAAATTTTGATTTATGATTGGAAACTAATTATGTAACGACCCGGACCAGAAATTAAATTATTTTGAGAATTGGACAATTTTACCCTCAGTTTTGGATGGGTTCAGGAGTCACTTTTTGACTGGCAGTACTTTTGGGAATTTTTCTTGGGTTGTTGCGTAGGTCTCGAACTCACGAGTTCGTAGACAGGCGGCACGCGGAAAACGGAGACCCGATGAGTTCGTTACGGGTCTAGAAGCTTCATGGGCAATTTGGTAATTTTGGAAACGTTGGAATTATATAGATGATATTTTTCTCTCTCCTCGAGAGATTGGCCCGTGCAATCTCACTCCACCCGAAGACCTCCCCGTGTGAACATTGAAGACCCATTTTCATCGGATGGGTTTCGATCCGATTCGAACAAAACCAAGGTCGGGAGGATCTTCCCCGCGACCCCACGAGTCTTTTGGTATAATCATCGGAGTGGGAGCACCTCCGTGGGCGACGGACGGAGGAGGGAGGTGAACCGAACCTTCTCGGCCGTTTTCCGGCCAAACCAGCTACGATCTCGGAACTTTGACCTCATATTTGGATTCCTGATGAAAAGTAGATGAATTTACATGTGTAGATCGTGAAAAACGGTTAAGAAATGAAGAAATTAGAAAACCTTGAAGTTCGGCCGGAAATGGGGGATTCCGGCGAACTAGACGGCGGCGGAGGTGGCGGTCCGGTCATCTTCTCCGACCAGCCTCCGGCGACGGCGAGGGCCGTCCGGTCGTCTTCTCCGGCGAGTCACCGGTAACTGGTCGAGTCGAGTGCACCGATCGAGTTGGACCGGGTCAGGTCGAGCCGGGCCGGGTTAGACCGGTCCAGGCGCGTGAACACTGTAGCAGGCGCGTGACCGGCGCGTGGCAGCGCGTGGGCGCGTGTTCTGACCTTCCGGTGGCGCGTGGCGGCGCGTGGGACTGTTCCCGAAGTCACGGCAGCGCGTGACCAAGGTTTTGGGACGTTCCGGATTAGATTTTGCTGGTTTTTAGGCCATAGGAGTTCATTTAGAGCTCGGTTGGGTAATCCCAGCGGTAAGGATTGACCGTGGAGAGGGTTTTGAGTTTGGAAAGTCAAGGTAGTTGGGTCATTATGGTGTAGGTGTTCTGAGGCTAGAGCGTACATGAATTTTGGGTTGAATGGTGATGGTAAGCGGACTTTGATTTATAAATTGTAATGTATGTATAAATATCTTCGATTTAATTACTGTTGTGTATGGTTGTATCTATAAATTGTGATGCATGTATTAATATCCTCGATTTAATTACTGTTGTGTATGGTGATATTTATAAATTGTAACGCATGTATTAATATCCTCGATTTAAATACTGTTGTGTATGGGTGAAATGATTGCTGGATAATTGTTGTTCCAATATTTCAGTGGAAGTGTGTTGTGAGAAACGATATGGTTGTTGGATTCGGTTTTGATAGTGTTTGGACGTGGTAATGATTTGGGTACATGATTTTGAGTTGAAACCGTATTTGTGATAAATGATAAACAAAATATATACTTGATTTTGGATACAAAACCGTTTTGAAGGGGCCTAGGAGCCGGGCCTTGGTTCCGTGTTGGCGGACTCCCGGTGAACCCCACTATAAACAAAACTGATCTGAAGGGGCCTAGGAGCCGGGCCTTGGTTCCGTGTTGGCGGACTCCCGGTGAACCCCTAATATAAACAAAACCGATTTGATGGGGCCTAGAAGCCGGGCCTTGGTTCCGTGTTGGCGGACACCCGGTGAACCCCAATATAAAAGGTGATTTTGCAGAGATTGTGGTCGAGTCCAAGTAATACATATTCTAGCACACCCCAAGGGATACCCTGGTGGCTAGGAATATGATAGCCGAGAGATATGCCGACTGATGAGATATCATGGTACAGAGAGTTATGATACGATATGATAACCGAGGATATTTTCGGCTCTAATATGAACCAGACGATAATTGTTATAGGCCTAATCAACATATGAAAATACGTCGTCATCCGGGTCAGTGGGTTGGTGTGGGCGGAGACCCAGATGGACGAATTACTATTGGTTCACTAGTATCTGACTAGTTTGTTGTCTTATGGTTTTCCAGTAGAGATGTCAGCAATGTCTGACTACTGACATTTGGTATCAGAGAGTATTTCTATTTGAACCACCACTATTCCGAGGTTTTGGTTTTGACCGGTATTTTATCCTGCGTCTGACAGTAGGAGTGATCAGTAAGTACAGAGATTCTGTTGGGAACCATGTAAAGTTTAATAAAAATTATTTAAGAATAAAGGGTATTTCTGGTAATTAAATGTTGAGGTAAAGGAGCTGTCAGACGGGATAAGAGTTCTTTCCGGGTTTCGAGGAAAAATTCGGGAAGGGTCCTTACAAATTATGTTTTGTGTTTTAGGAAATTTGCGGTAGATTCAAAAGAATACTTATAAAAAGGTATGTGTGTTTGCCTCTCAATTTAATTTTGATAAGAATTTTGGATATAATTATGTTACAAAGTTGTGTATTTATTGTGGAAAATGTGTAGAAATTGTTTAGAATTTGTGGAAATTTGGGTAGGAAATTAGAAATTTTGTTAGGAAAATATGAAAATAGAAAATATGTTATGAAATTAGGGAAATAGAAAATATGTTAGGAAATTAGGAAATTAGAAAATAAGTTAGGAAAATAGGAAAATAAAAAATATGTAATGAAATTATTGAAATTAGAAAATTTGTTAGGAAAATAGAAAATATGTACCGAAATTAGAAAATTATAAACTCTGTGATATGCATAATTAATATATGTTTGTATTTGTGAATTTGTTGTGATATTTTTTGTAAAGCGCTTTATGTAGTTCCGACGGAGTGAAATATGTTCATATTTCATAACCGTTTATGCGAAGTTAATCGGGTTGATTAACTTCGTATAATGAAATTCAATGAAAAACCTTAGACGCGTTTGAGAGTTAGTGAATCGGGTTGATTGACTGACTCTTGAATTGTCCATTTATTCGGACAGTTTGAAGGTGCGCAACTATGTGTTGTGTAGTTTACGATCTACGAGGTTAGGTTTTGATTGTGGGAAATTCAGTTTGTGTCACCTTAATGTTCTCGGAATGCATACTAGTTATTTGTTTATAATATCTAAGTCGTGCATTTGGGGAACTGTAGGGAGATACTCCCCAAATTTCCCTCGATCGAAACTTAGCCTCGTAGGTCGCAAACTACACAGCAAAGAACATGCACTCTCGAATGGGATAGGGCCAAATCACCGGAGGCATAAGGAGACGAGCTGCTTTTGATATTAACTTGTTCTAATTACGGGACAATGTTAACTCAATTACTTACGCTGACTCTATTTTGTGAAAGCAAGCACAACGGACAGAGGCTGGATGCAAATGTTGGATAGATCTTCTTATCAGTATTTGGACGAGATCAACATATGTAACAACCCGGAATTTCAATTATTGGATTTCATTAAATTATTTATGTAAAATGACGATTTTGCCCTTACTTGTTAAAGGGCATGGAAATCAAGTTTTGTTTCGAAACCTTTTCGGTGGTGTATTGGGTACCGTTGCGTAGGTCTCGAACTCACGAGTTCGTAGACAGGTGGCACGCGGAAAACGGAGTTCGTGGACGGAAGTTATGGGTCTAGATGTGCAAGGGCATTTTGGTAATTTTCCATGGAGGGGAGATATTTTGGTAACAAATCAGACTTATCTGATTTGTTTCATCCTCATCTTCATTTGATCTTCATCTCTTTCTTTCTCTCTGTGACAAAACTCCCAAACCACACCCGAAATCGAAGAAAAACCAAGAGAAAAACCAAAAGTCAACTTTGATTTCAAGGCTTCAACTTCCAGTCTTGATCAACTAATCGTGTTCTACTCCGTCCCGCGATCACAACCGTACCAACCATCGAAGGAGAGGACCACGGAGGAAGCCGAACCGAGGATAGGAAGTTTCGGACCTTCCGATTGATTTTCCGGCTAGCACAGGTACGTGTTTGTGGTTTTGAGGTCATATTTGGATTCTTGGGTTCGAGTAGATAGATTTAGACGTAAAATTTGTGAAAAATGGTTGAGTTTTGAGGAAGTTGGAAAGCTTGGAGTTTCGGCCGGAAATGGAGGATTCCGGCGAAACCAGACGGCGGCGACGGCGCTGCCGGTCATCTTCTCCGGCCAGCTTCCGACGACGGCGACGGCAGCCGGTCGTCTTCTCCGGTGAGTCGCCGGTGACCGGTCGGGTCGAGTTGAACCGGTCGGGTTGAGTGAACCGATCGGGTTGAGTGAACCGGTCAGGCCGAGTTGGACCGGTCAGGCCGAGTTGGACCGGGTCAGGCCGAGTTGAACCGGGTTGGACCGGTTCAGGCGCGTGGGTACTGTAGCAGGCGCGTGGCCGGCGCGTGAGGGCGCGTGGCGGCGCGTGGGCGCGTGTTCCGACCTTCCGTCGGCGCGTGGCGGCGCGTGGGGCCGAGTCTGATGTCACGGTGGCGCGTGACAAGTAGTTTTTGACGTTTCGGACCTGTTGGTGTAGGTTTCGAGTCGATCGGATGTCGTTTAGGGGTTGTTTCGGACGTTTTAAGGTTGCTGCGTTTTCTAGGCCAGCATAGTTAGACTCCCGGAGTTTATGGGGTTTATATTTAAGATTATTATTATTAGCTGGTAATCCCGATTATTAATTTGGACAGGCGATATTGCTCCAGGAGCTTCAGGGGAGCGTACAGTTCGGGATTGAGCTTGCTTGAACAAGTTTGTGAGTGGACTTTGATTTATAAACTATAATGCATGCATAAATGTATCTTTGATTTAAATACTGTTGAGTATGAGTGAAATGAATTTCTGGATTTTAGAAATGATACTGGACACATATTTTACAATATTTCAGTGAAAGTATGTTTTGAGAAATGGCCTGGTTTTTGTACTTGATTTTGATACCGTTTTGACGTGGTAACTATTTGAGTATGTGATTTGGGTTGAGACCCATAATTGTGATTTTACCGATTTTGGCCATAAAATGATATTTGCAAAGAATTTGGCTAAGGCCGCGAAACAAAGATTTCGAAGTATGGATTTGATTCACTGGTTCCCGTCCCGATGGTTGTTGTTGCTCTGACTGGTGTTGAGGGGCCTTGCTCTACCAGTTGTTGAGGGTTCGGACCTTAGGTGTTGAGGGGCCTTGCTCTGCCGGGTCGCGAAGCTGTCTATGCATAGTACAGAGAGTACAGATAGTACAGATGGTACACAGAGTTGTACAGATTTGAACACATCTCAAGGGATACCCTGGTGTGTTATGAATATGTCGGGGAACAGTGAATTTGAGATATTATGTGGCGGTTGGAACGAAATGATTTGAATTTGAGATAATTTGTGTCCAGATTGAATTAAACGATTTTAAACTCCTTTGAAGAGATTTTCAAACAAAATTGTGGATTACGAGGCTTTTTATTATACAGATTGTATGTGAGTCCAATTAAATGGTTTTAAAGATAAATGTGAATTTTGGATGATTTACATATGATGCTTTTATATGATAAATTGTTTTATGTTATGCATGCATGATTTTATAAATGGAGGGGAAGAAAGGTAATTCTTCGAAAAGGAATTTATAAATGATTATTTTTGTCCACTCACAACTTTTGTGTTTAAACCCCCTTCAGGCAGTTGAGTAGAGTTGACGCGAACATTGATCTCGAGGCTGAGGCATTAGTACTTCGACTGCGCTGTGTAATTATATTTGAGTAGGATATCTAAATTTTACTCTTGATCCTACTTAGACGCTCTGATATTATATGGTATTTGATTGGTCGTTAATTACGGGAATTATTGAGTGCTTAAGTCCCTTGTCTGACAAGAGGAAGTATTTATTATTGTTATTATAATTTGTAAGGATTTAAGGGTATTTTGGGAACCTTTTCTTAGGCTGTCAGACGGGATCAGGGTTCTTCCCAGGTTTCGAGGGGAAATTCGGGACGGGTCCTGACAACATATCTTCTTATCAGTATTTGGATAGGATCGACAACTTCATTGCTTTTGCACGTAGTCATTGTAGTGATGAAAGACGTATCAGGTGTCCGTGCCGTAAATATAACAACTGTAGTTGGATGCCGTTGAATGAGGCCTAAAATCATCTGGAATTGAATGGGATTGTATACAACTACACTAATTGGATTTATCACGTTGAAGAAATATTTTTCGCATCGATATCTTCGGTTCCCGAGACCTGTCGGGACGATAGTACTTTGGATGGACGATGTGATAATGATCAAGTCTTTGAGTTATTAACCGATGATTTTCCTCCCGCATCGAATGATATGGACGATGAGGCGCCCAGGTTTCAACCCGAAGACTCTGAGCTCCATTACAAGATATTGTTGAAAGAAGCTTAGCGTGAATTGTACCCTGGTTGTAAATCCTTTCGGTTCTAGGGGCAGTTGCGGAGTTGATGCACATGAAAGTTGAGTATAATCAAACGAACAAACATTTGGATCACATGATGGACATCATCATCTGAATGCTCCCTGAAGACAACCATCTGCCTAAAGATCATTATAGCTCGAAGAAGCTGTTCACAAGCCTCGGTTTAGGGTATGTCAAGATCCATGCATGCAAGAACAACTGTGCATTGTTTTACGATGAATTCGAGCAGCATGACAAATGTCCCGTGTGCAATGAGCCTAGGTTTCAAAAGAACAAGATTCCGAACAAGGTGTTGCGTTATTTTTCATTGAAGCCAAGGTTACAAAGATTCTACATGTCGTCCCACATAGCCCGTGATATGAGGTGGCACAAGGATGAACGCATTGATGATGATGTACTGAGGCATCCGGCCGATGGTGAGGCTTGGAAGGAATTTGATCAGATGTATCCCGAGTTTACCATTGATCCAAGAAAAGTCATATTAGGGCTCGCTACTGACGGTTTTAATCCATTTGGGAGTTTTGCAAAGCCCTATAGCACTTGGCCAATGGTTATGGTTCCGTATAACTTGCCTCTTTAGAGATGCATGAAGAAAGAATTCACAATCCTCATACTTTGATACCGGGGCCCAAATCGTCGAATAATTCCTTCGATGTTTATTTGCGGCCGTTGATTGATGAGCTCGTGGATCAGTGGGAAAATGGTGTCCGAACATACGACAAGTGCAATGGAGAAATATTCACTCTACGAGCGGCCGTAATGTGGACAATTAATGATTTTCCTGCTTGTGGTATGTTGTCGGGGTGGAGCACCAAGGACTATCTTGCTTGCCCGACATGTGGACCAGACACAACGTCCTTTTGGCACGCATCGAAGGTATGCTACTTGGGTCATTGGTTTGATACGAACCCAAGGAAGTCGTCTTGTTCAAGTGTCATTGGTTTGATACGAACCCAAGTATCCCAGGCAGGGTCATTAAAGATCATTTATATACCTCTGTCAACACAAACACCTGGTGGTTTGAGAGTGATCTCTACATCCTCACTAGTACATCGAAACAAGTATTCTATGTGGATGATCCAAAAGCTGGTGCTGGTTGGAAAGTAGCTGAGATGGTGAATCATAGAAATATTTGGGACTTCGATGACCGATACCATGAAGAATATGGGGAAACAGAAGATGGCCAAATCGTTTACCAGGTGGATTCCTCAGCATCCACCCTAAACGTGGATGGAGTACGGACCAACAACATCATCCCACCAATTGTGATTGATGCCATTTTTATTGATCTCGGGAAATTAGAACAAATTGAAAGTGATTCTGATGAGTCAAGTACTGTGCATATCTCGGATGACGAGCGTGATTGGGAGGGGGAGAACGAATTAATATTTTATGTACTAAAGCCATAAACTTTGTTGTCCTTATCCCTAATTCGGCTTCCCAACAGTTCATTTTAGGTCCTGCCCTGGAATTACCTGTAAGGCATGTCCCTGATACTTACACTAGTCAGTTTCCGAAATGCAGTGATGAAGATTTTCTTATGAATAATCAAAATGTCAATTTTTATGAATGCTTCAATAAGAATTTTTACTTGATAAAATAGTGTACAGAATTTAGGGGAAATGGGTCAAAATCTTTGCCCGACAATCAAGCAAAGAAAATTTGTCGGGCACATTATATTAACTTTGCCCAATGAATTTCTTTGCTTATTCGTCCGGCAAAGGTTCTGGCCCATTTTTCCCTAAATTCTATACACTATTTTATCAAGTAAAAAAGGTTAATTGACAGAAAATGCCATGGCTATAGGATATTTGGAATCAAAATGTCAATTTTTATGAATGCTTCCATAAGTATAGTCGGTTTTGGCCTACTATTGACCCAAACTGGCTCTCCTGGTTTCAAAGAATGTAAGATCAAAAAGATATATTTGGCACCAAGCTGGTATCTATGATATTCTCCAATTCTCCAAAATTTCCATTCTGTTTAATAGACCCGATGCCCCCCCGTTTCATGCACTTGCTGCTATTTCCATCTCCATTCCGGATGGTAACTTTGGCATTGAAATTACCAAGTCTACCAATTTTTCTTCCTTTATTATAGAACATAATAGAATTGAAGGAGTTGTGACATCATAGCAAATAACAACATCGCGAAGTGAAAAGTTAGTAATGAAGAGCTAGATTACAAGTGACTAATGCATGTTATACACCTGGCATCAGAAGAGAAGTCTCTCACCATATATATGTTTCACCTCGTAATTAACATATGCATACATCCTCGTCTTCTGCGATCTGCATAACATCAAATGAGTATGACTGTGTGACAACGGGCTACCGTTGAGTGGCAAAACAGATCCCTTACCAAATTCATTCATTTACATTTATAAAATTTTGACAAAAAAATGGGTCAGACAATTTGCCCGACGAATTTCATGTACCATTCGTCGGGCAAAATTGTCCAATGTCTAGTTATTAAACAAAATTTTAAAATTATTAAATAATATACCAAATTATGGGTCAGAGGATTTGCCCGACGAATATTCATGTACCTTCGTTTGACAATATATACCATATTCAATTTACATTTAATTATTAACTAACGTTTTTAAAATGCTTGCGAAATGAAATGGAACGATCTAACCGTCCACTTTTATTGCACGTACTCATAGATTGCCTACGCAAAAATTACCCAATTTAGAAATCCCGGGATTAGGTAACGGTGCGTGACGTTTCAACGGTTACACAACGTTTTTTCACGATCCGACAGTTTTAAATCCTTGAAATCTCATGATTTTCGACAGAAGAGATCTAGGCACGTAAAACCACAAAATGAACGGTTGGATCGGTCAAATTTAATCATTTGAATATCAATGGAACCAAAACTTCGAAAAATGTAATTAAGTTTCCTTGAAGTGTTTAAACTTTTTGATGAACGTCCAACTTTATTGCACGTACTCATAGATCGTCTTTGCAAAAAATTACCTAATTTGGAAATTCTGGGATTAGGTAACGGTGCGTGATGTTTCAACGGTTACACAACATTTTTTCACGATTCTACAGTTTTAAATCCTCAAAACCTCACGATATTTGACTAGAGAGATTTAGGCACGTAAAACCACAAAATGAACGGTTGGATCGGTCAAATTAAATCGTTTGAATATCAAAGGAACCAAAATTCAAAAAATGTAATGACGTTTCCTTTAAGTGTTTAAACTCCTTGATGAATATGCTTATTTTATGATTTTCAATAATTTAGAAAATGAAATGGACCGCTCTAACCATCCACATTTATTTCACTTACTCATAGATTGCCGACGCGAAAAATTAGCTAAGAATTTTTGGGATTAGGTAACGGTGCACAACGATTCAACGATAACAAAATATTTTTTGACGATCAGACGGCTTTAAATCCTCAAAACATCAAGATTTTTTATGGGTGAGGTCTATACACTTAAAAGTAACCATTGAACGGTCAATTTTTTGAAATTCCTTCGTTTGAATATCAATTGAACCGAAACTACGAAAAACCCATTGAAATTCACAAACGTAACGATCAAGGCACATAAGCTCCGTAAAACATGACGATAACGATCGATGGGGCTTTAGGCACGTAAAACGAAAAAGTGAACGGTCCCGATCTTGAAAATTCTATCATCGGACCTGGTTTTTAGATCAATCAGAAACTCAACAACATAAGCATCTTGCCCGACGAATTTAATCATTCGCCGGGCAATTTTTCAGAATTCATCGGGCAAATATATTATATTCATCGGGCAACGTTAAAAATACGTGCAATTTTTTTCTTCGCTAAAATTTTATAAATTCCGTCGAAATTTTCTCGAAAACTCAAACTTGCCGCGTATATTTACCCGACGAATATCCATCGCTTTTTTTACCCGACGAATTCATTAAAATTTGCCCGACGAAGTCGTCGTCGGGCAAGGTTATTCAGACACTGATAAGTCGCGACTGACTCTTCTTCTTCTTCCTTCTTCTTCATTTTCCTCGTTATCTCTACACCCACACCTCTTTCCAAACACACCAGACTCATCCTCTCTCAAGGTCGCCGGCGAAGAAAACCACTATCTCGCTCTCTCCCTCTCTCGCTCTCTCTCACTCGGACTCCTCCTCTCTCAAGCTCGCTGATGTAGCTCTCTCTCTCTCGCCGCCTCTCTCTCACCGAATCTCTCTCATCGCCGCAACTCTCTCTCACTGGCAGTCATATCAAGGTCGAACTCGTTCTCCCTCTCTCTCTATTATTCATGTGGATTGGTTATTGCCAATTTTGATTGTTTATATTTTAATTTTAGTTTGGATTGAAATTTCAATTGAAATTTGGTTTGGATATTATGAAATTGGATTGAAATTTGGATTGGATTTTGGCAGATTATGAATTTAGGATTTTTACTTGAATATTGTGAATTTGGATTGGATTGGAATATAAATATTTGGTTTACTAAGTTTGTTTGGATTTAGTAATTTAGGGTTAATGTTGATGATTTGTTGAAATTGTGATGTTTGATATAATGTTGAAATTGGTATAATGTTATGAATTTTGCATATGATTTTTGTTATGATTTTTGTTATGATTTTGGATATGAATTTTATGTGAATTTTGGATATGTGAATTTTATGAATTTTGGATATGTGAATTTAAAAAAAATTATGTGAATTTTTTATATGATGTAGGATATGTGAGTTTTATAAATTTTGGATATATGAATTTTATGATTATGGATATTATTATTGTATGTTTGGATTAATTTGTAAGTTTGGTTTTATTCCCGAAATTTGGATTTATAAATTTCGGTATAATGTTGTGAATTTTGATTTTAGTAATTTAGGTTTAAGTTTATTTGGATTAATTAGTATTTTAGATTTAATTTTGGTTTGTGTTGGTTTTATTTTAAAAAATTAGAATTTGGTGGTTTTATTTTTTATTGGCCAATTTACTAATTTTCAATAAAAAAATCTTCATTTTTTTATTTACTTATTATTCGAATTAAAAAATGTTGGTTAATTTTATATGTGGTTTTGTTTTTATTTTGTGAATTTAATATTTAATATTAAAAATGTTTGGTTTTTTTAATATTAAATTAAAAATATGTTGGTCAATTTTATATTAATTATTTTAAATTTCTTATTGTAGATGTCGCATCGCACCTTGATCACATCTAGGACCCACCCCCGCCCTGATCACGTTGATCATGCGACGGAAGAGGCAGCCCCTGCCTTGGTAGCCTCCACAGCGGCGTCCGTTCAGGCACCGATCTCGGATCATCAGCGACCCGGTGCCTGATTGGCTCGTCGAGAGCACATCAAGAAACTGGGGGAACCCCTTACCGACCCCCAGCCCCCACAAGACGACGCCGGAGCAAACGAACCGGAGACTGATGCTAGAACACTCCCTAAGGGTAAGTTGATTATTTTGTTTATTTAAACAACTGTTTTTATTTGTCACTCATATTTTGTACTAATGTTCATCGAATTTGCAGGGAAATCAGTGAACGTGTGCGGGATCAACCGGGGTTTGACATCCCAGCGAATTTGCAGGACAACGAATGTAAAGATCCCGGTGGTATACGTGCCTCGCCTCCGGACAACGGCCGTAAAAATCCACAGCCTGGTGGTGCATGACATGGGCGCGATTCTTCGCACCAAGTCCCTGATGATGGGGGATACTTTCAGGCACCAACCCCCGGAGGAGATCACGCGTTGTTGGGAAGAGTTATCGGTACATGTTTCTCCCTTTTTTTACATTATTTTCATTAATTTTAATTATTTTACTAACTTTAATAATTTATTGCATATCAATTTTGAGTTCAACCTTGAGGATACCGACGTCAGTAAATACCTGAAAAACCACTGGCAGTTATGGTACGCCGACTGGAAGTATGAACTCCACAAGTACTACAAGAGTTGGCCTTCCCCGGAGGAAGCTCGGACAAATCCTCCAGAGGAGTTGGACGGGCCGAAACTGGAAGGGTGGCTATGGTTGTGCGACCATTTTGTGTCCCCCAGCTATGTGGTACTGTCCACCTAGTTAAATTATTTATTTATTTTTTATGTTATTTTCCATTTGAAAATATACTTATTGTTTTTACTAATGAACAACGAAAATCTGTTGCCAACACATCTAACCGGGGAGCGAAGAAATTCAACCACCACGGGGGGTCGCGATCCTTATTGGCCCGGCAGGAGTATCATCGCATCACCGGGTCAATGTTCCCGGAGGTGGATGCATGGGGGCAAGTGTACGCTGGCCGGGGCAACCAGGAGGCTGAAAATATTCACGTAAATTTATTTTTTGCAAATTAAACATTAATTTTTAATTTGATAATTATATTTCTAATTAATATTTATTCGAATTTGTAGGGGGCGATGGAGCAAGACGTCCAGCAGATACATGCTGAGCTAACGCAATAGCATCTCGACGTACCGTTGGAGCAGTAGCTACCGGATCCCGAGAGGTCGATCGCCATCCTAGAGCTACGACTTGGTAGGCGTCTAGGGAAAATCGTCCGGGGGGGCGGGCGACGGGGTAGTTCGGGATGTCTCCAGTCGCTTTTCGAGTTCTTCTCGGGGAGCCAATCCCGAGGAGATGTCGGAGCTCAAGAGAAACTTTGAGACCCTCCAAGCCAAAAACGCAGAGATCAAGGCCCAAACGCACAGATCTAGGCCCAAAACGATCAAATCAAGGCCGCCCTCGCCAAGAAGCTTGATCGCTTGGGTGAGCGTGGGCTGGATGAGCTTCTGTAACAGCCTCAGCCCCCGGCCCAATAGTTCGCCCAGGAGTCCGACCACCCCGACCCGTCATCGAGTAGTTATAACTTAATATGTAAAACATTACTTTAGTTTTAATTATGTAAAAACATAACATTAATTTTTATAAATATTTTTTTTTATTTTCATTTGATTCGTTTTATTATTTTAATTGTATTTTTTTTTTAACTATTTTTATTTTAATTATATATATATATATATATTTAATTAAATAAATTATTAAAATTAATTTTTTAAATATTAAGATTCTGCCCTACAAACAAGCACTTTCGTCGGGCAAAGTAAGACATATTAAAATTATTTTTTTAAGTATTAAGATTTTTTCCGACGAACGCACTTTCGTCGAGCAAAGTAAGACAATTCGGTGCACACCTCCCGAATTTCTATAACTTTGCTCGGCGAAAGGAGTTTGTCGGGCGAAAGTTGTTGAGTTTTGGAATTGCTGAACAAATCATAGGCGACGAATGAATCCGTCGGGCTAGCTTGCAATTGCTCAACGAATCCACTGTTTTCGTCGACTAATATCAAGCCCGACGGTGGTGGTCCGAATTTTCGTTTCGATCAATTTCGTTCATAGATACAGTATATTTCAACCATATTCATAGAATTAATAAAAGCATACATCAAGTCTTCCTTATGATGTACAGAATATATGCCTAGTGAATGAGTGCATCTATATAACCTTACCTTTACGCTAGTAACAATTTTCATACTATAATTGATTTATTTCTTCAAATTAATAAGAGAGTGAAATTTAGATCATCCGAGAATATATACGGATCAAGGGGGTTTGAATTGATAAACAAAAAATGAAGAGTGTGTTTCTGTGAAGCTAGCTTGCTAGGTACGTAGCTTATCATCGTCATCATGACTTACGAGACCGAGTGAGAAGCCATCATGCACAAGTTGATCTTGAAATTTACCATCAACAACTTTCAAAGGAATGGAAACCCCGTGTTGCTTCTGCTAATTGATTCACTACTAATTGTGTCTTGTGTGTCTCTTTCATTTCATTTCATTTGCATGTTAGCAAAATAACCACGAGCTACATACATATACATATACATATATAGTCGTAGCTAGTTATATTATATATATCGAGGAGGCTTTGATCCCATGCAAACATTAACACATGTTAGTGAAAAAAGAAACAGATGACCTCATTCCATTACAATTATATATTAATTACAATGCATATTTTAATTGAGACATATTGTTAACATATTTGTTTATTTAATTATTGTGATATGTACTAAAATTTGGTTAATTAGGAACACAAACCTAATTTTGTATACTATATATGAATTGATTCCAAAATCCAAACCTCAAACGATTGAGGTTGGCATTTCTGGATCAGTTGGATAATTTTATAATGATGATATTGTTTTGGGTGAAGACAAAAATATCCGCGGTGGTAGCACTAAGCAGATAGTAAGACCGGCGAGTCATTGAGTTCTGGTGATGGTGGGTTTCAGGTATGTCCATGAAAAGCTAAAACTTGACTAACTTTCAATCTTCGACCACTGATTTTATAATAAAAAATCTCCCATAGTATACATATTTGTGAATTGTGATCACCAATCTCAAATCTCTAAGCTCCACTTTGTCATTTCCATTCTTCCAGGGATCTATAATTTAAGTAATTAATCTGATTGCTATGCATTGGTGAAGATTAAAAGAATATGTTCATTCATACTCATTATCAGCATTATGGTATAATAATAATAATAATTTTCTCAATTTTTATTTTGATAAATAGGTAATTTGACATAGACGACTTGAACGATTTATATTTGTATTTTGCATTTTATAGAATGATTTTAAGGGATTATGCATATTGGATATTGACTTTGCTCTTTACGAGACCTTCTTCTTATACATTAAAGTACATAAGAATACTATTAGAGCGTAATATTAGTGATCGGCGAAATTTATACTTTAAATTTGATTATACATAAGCGAATCATATTAATCGGCGAAATCCAAGTAGTTCAAACATGCCATATGAATTCACTCATATCAGAAGTTAGAGGGAGAATATTCGAAAGACGATGTTTTAAATAGGGTATCCTTGAATAAAAAGAGAGGAATATGTTCCAATTTTTATACATTGATGAAATTGAAGGAGGTAGCAGGTAGTAAAAGTGGAGAAAGGATCAGCAGACTTTGAAAGATCAGTATGTAGACTCCCCTTTTAACATCTCCATTCTGTGAAAGCCTTAGGTCCCTCCCTTAATAAGGAGGACAGGTGAGCAACCATTCACCAATACCTTTACATTTAATATTTAGCTTTGTGGTCAAACATGACCAACCCTTTCCTTCTGGGTCAATATGATTTGATGCTTCTCCATTTCTGTCCAAACTTTTTCACTAACAAATTAAGCATCGAGCAATTTCAAAAAAATAAGAGCCTACCCTTCATTTCTCTTACCATTTTCTAATTCTTTTTTTTTTCTTCTGTACACATATCATTACCATTTTGGATGCATTTTTATTCCATACACATATCATAATTAAAATTATTTTCTTAAATTATTACCAGCGTACGTTAATTATTTTTATTTTGAATTTATTATTTATAATTTGTAAGAAACATGGAGAAATGAAAATAAATTAAAAAATTATAATAACTAAAAAAGAATGAGTGTTACTCCTTTTTTGGTAAAAAAAAAGTAACTACCTACTCCTCCACTAAAATGTTTATTTTTTATATTTAAATATTTAGTTTTACTATTATATTTTTATATATTAAATGTAAATGTTATTAATTAAGAGGTATTTTTGTCACAAAAATTTAGTGAAATCTTTTTACTTTCTTGGTTTTATAATAATAGAAATATAAAGATATCGTTTAATCTTCTTTATATATCAAAATAACCGACATGTATATTTTTTTAACATTTTTATGGTGAATTGTTAATTCAATTGTTAGATATGAACTCGTGAAAAAAAAATTATTAAATATGAACAACTTAACGATTTCTAATTTAATTTCTTTTTTATAAAAATAAGTTTTATATAAATGATTCCGATTAAGATATATACATAAAAAAAAAAGATTCGCAAGGTTGGAGATGGGAGGTGAGATTTGTAAAGGGGTGATCAAATTAAGTGCTTTTCTAAAAGGTGATATAGACTGCAGACCATTCTCTCCCTCAAGTTGGACCCTCTCGTCCTCCGCCTCCTCCAATCCTCCCCCCTCTCTCTTTAAATCTCCCCACCAGTCACCACTCTTTGTTTCCAATCAAAACCCTCTTCCACCACCAAGAGGAGGATCCAAATTAAATTAAACCCCAAGTGGAACTAGAAAAAAAAAAAAAAAAGAGAAAAATGGTGGGTTCCTCTTTTGCTCTCCATCTTTTTCTTTTTTTCTTTTTTTCTTTCTTTCTTTCATATCCACTCTCTCACACTTTAGTTTTCCTTTCATTGCTGGTTTCCTTTATTGGAGCACCCTCTAAGCCCTATGAGTTTTGGCCCTGTAGGAACAAGAACAGCAGCTGAGCTCCACCAGAACATGGGAAGGCTATGTCGACTGGAGAAGCCGCCCTGCAATCAGAGGCCGCCACGGCGGCATGCTCGCCTCCTGCTTTGTCCTGGGTCTGTACCCTCTTATTATCTCCGACCTTCAAATGAAAAACAACATGGGTTTTGTCAATTACATCCATTATATTATCTTTGGACCGCCTGTCTGTCAGTTTACCGAATTTTCAAAAACTGAATTTTTATTTGTGATATGTGTAGTGAGTGAGATATTGGAGAACTTGGCGTACCTGGCAAATGCAAGCAATTTGGTGCTTTACTTGACAAAGTATATGCATTTATCTCCGGCGAAAGCAGCCAACAATGTCACAGACTTCATGGGCACAGCCTTCCTTCTAGCCCTTCTTGGTGGTTTCTTATCCGATGCCTTTTTCACAACTTATCACATCTACCTGATAAGTACGCTTCTTGAATTTCTGGTAATTACCGTATCCAGTCCCGCTCTCTTTCTCTCTCTCAAATTTAGTTTTCTTTCTGTCGATTTTCTGTGATGCACCAGACGTACAAATGTAATAACGACTAAATTTTTATCCTTTAATTAATTAGTTGAATAAAACATTTAATACATCGGTACATCACAGAATTTTTGTTACAATAACATAATTATATTTTGCACATATTCCATTCTACAACTTATGCATAATTATTTCTAATTTTCTAATTTTGGATGAATTTTACAATTTTGTAGTTTTATGGTTGGATATGACATAGAAAAATAGGATTGATTGTTTCGAGGGAGGGCGAAATGCCCGTGGCTTGCAACAGGATCATGTTTTTCCATCACAAATCAGAGTCTGTTGCAAGCTGGGTTGGAAGCAAACGCCATCAAACCCTCTCAACCTCTCAGAAATTAAAAACTGTGGATAAAAATATTGCTTATTGCAATCAATTAATGAGTCCACTTGGTCACAGTTGAGGCCTAGAGAAAAATATCCACTCCCTTTTCTTTCTTCATGCCAAAGCCACCTAATTAGATTTAGGCATAATCCTCGACGTAATTACATCATTAATTAGAACGCGATTCATTTTCTCACGTTGTTTAATTATTTGGTGTCAGAGAAACTGGATATTATGTGGGTTGGGACATTTTTATGTCTGAGAGACTCGAATACAGAGCTTTTTGTTGAGAAAAGAAATACGATTACATCGAGAGAGGTAGTTATTCGTGTTTTTAAGTCTTAATATGATGTACTTTTATGGGTTGTGGCCTTTTTTTTTTTTTTCTATTGAAGACTCAAACACAAGACTTGATGTTGATAAGAGAAATACGACTACATCGAGAGACCTAACTAATTGGTGTTTTTAGGTCTTACTTTTGTGGGTTGGGACATTTTATGTTTGTTGGACTCGAATACATAATTTCTTTTAATATTAAGAAGAGAAATATGACTAAATCGAGATAGCTAAATAGTGGGAATTTTTTTTCTTATGTGAATTATGGCAAATGAATCATGTTTCACATAAACAAATATTTCATGCAACGTAGCCAATTAGAGTGAGAGGGTTTAGGGCCCATGTGGCTATGTTTTTGTCTCATGTCATGCCATGACAATGAGAAGCTTCGATGACTCAATTTCAGTTTGACAGCAATGCATGCATTAATACAATCCATCTTTGTCCGATCTCCCTTCACAATCTTGTCACACCATAACCTCCCACCACCATCAGCACCCACCAGTGTACCATCTCCATGTCATTCATGCATTGGTCCGTTTTTTGCCACGCATGCATGCACGAGAGACAGAGACAGACACAAATAGATATCCTTTATCATATACACACCTCGTTGCAGATAAGTTTTATAGATAACATTGATCGTCGCACCCACATTTGAGGAGACAAAATTGTATGAAAGTCGTAGTGCGAAGTCGTCGTCTGAGTTAGGGTAACTTGGTCTACCAGTTATATATGTCGCTGGAAAATCCATGTCAACATTAAATTTCTTGTTTTGGAGGTTTGTAAAACTTGGTGTTTTCTGTATCCAAGTTCATGAACCACGTGTGTGGTTACAGTTTTGATAAAAATAGATCAAATTTGAGGACATCAACTATACTTATATATATAGGGAAGATAAGTGACATTTCATGTACAACAAGTTCTTGTTCATACATATGAAAGTGTCCAAATTTTGAAGTGGGGAATCAACACGTGGATTTGGGACCCAAATTTTTGATACCCAACTAAATTTAACATGACCTTTCATTGTTTGCTTATTGGATCATCACATATGTACAATACAGTATCTCAATTTTCTCATCCCCAAATTGAAAGAAAGGAGAAGGAGCCAAAGCTTTCAAAAATCGTCGGTCCCCTTGTATATGGGTTCTATCTTGTGAGAGTGCTGCATTGTCCATTCGCCGGACCCAAGAATCTTCCTCCCCTATTGGTCATTTTGAAGATTGTGGAGCCACTATTTGGCAAGATATGAGACAAAGACCCACAACATTATTTCATGTACGTTGGTTTGGACCAACTTTTCAGGCCATTCATGGCAGTTGGGTCAGCCCAAATCAAGTACAAAGATTTCGAGAGTAGTTGTAGTTGTTATTGACATTCTAAAAACATCATTCGGCATAGCTACACTTTTGTTTTGTGTACTAATTTTATTTACTGCTCAAGTTTTACATGCCTAATTAACGAAAGTAAATGTCAAACTTTGTTTGTCACAGGGTTTGGTCTTACTCACAGTGCAAGCTCGGTTGCCTTCCTTGAAGCCACCAACATGCACACAAGCCAGCCTCAACAATCCATGCCAAGAAGTTGAAGGTGGAAAAGCTGCATTTTTGTTCATAGGCCTGTATCTGGTGGCACTTGGAGTTGGAGGCATAAAGGGCTCTTTGCCCTCCCATGGAGCTGAGCAATTCGACGAAAGCACTCCACAAGGGAGGAAGCAGAGGTCAACCTTCTTCAACTACTACGTCTTCTGCCTCGCTTGTGGCGGCCTGATTGCCGTGACACTCGTGGTATGGATTGAAGACAACAAAGGGTGGGAATGGGGTTTTGGAATTGCAACCATTAGCATACTGTTGTCGATACCGGTCTTTCTTGCTGGCTCCACTCTTTACAGGAACAAGATACCTTGTGGAAGTCCCCTAACAACCATTTTCAAGGTAACCCAGATTAAGATGAATTGTGCCCTAAATTCCAATTCGAAAATGCGCCGGGAAGATCTAGTGAACTGATTCGTCTTCTGTTGTTTCTGAGCAGGTTTTGATTGCTGCAATACTTCATAGCTGCATAACCAAAAGTCCAAGCAATGCCGTTGCAAGCATGGCCACAACCCCTGCTTCTCCACCTCCAGTCAGCAAAGAAAACGCTGCTGAAAAGGTGGAGTCTTTCACTGATGATCAAAACCCAACAGAGAGCCTCCAATTTTTAAACAGAGCAGTTCTGGTGAGCAAGCCAGCCCATGAGGCACTAGAATGCACAGTGCAACAAGTTGAGGAAGTTAAAATTGTGCTGAAAATTCTCCCGATTTTCGCCTGCACCATCATGCTCAGTTGCTGTCTAGCTCAGCTCTCAACATTCTCTGTCCAACAAGCAGCAACCATGGAAACAAAGCTCGGCTCCTTCAAAGTCCCACCAGCTTCTCTCCCCATTTTCCCTGTGCTCTTCATCATGGTCATAGCACCAATCTATGACTTCTTCATCATCCCATTTGCAAGAAGTGCAACAAAATCTGAAATGGGAATCACTCACCTGCAAAGAATTGGGGTCGGATTAGCCCTCTCCATCATTGCAATGGCAATAGCAGCTCTTGTTGAGATTAAGCGAAAGCGGGTAGCTTCCAATTCGGGTCTACTTGACTCAACCGAGCCACTGCCCATCACGTTCTTCTGGATTGCGCTTCAGTACTTGTGTCTCGGGTCGGCAGATCTTTTCACATTGGCTGGATTGCTGGAATTTTTCTTCACAGAAGCGCCAACAAGCATGAGATCTTTGGCCACATCTCTTACCTGGGCCTCTTTGGCCATGGGGTATTATCTTAGCTCAGTGATTGTTTCTGTAGTGAATGATGTTTCAGGCAAGTACTCGGACCACAAATGGCTCTCTGGAAGCAACTTAAATCATTTCCACCTGGAGAGATTCTATTGGCTCATGTGTGTGCTCAGTGGATTGAATTTCTTGCACTACCTTTTCTGGGCCACCAGATACAAATACAGATCAACAACCCCAAACAAGTAAAAAATAGAGTTCATGGCTTATTGATGATAACTTGCCAGACAAGGAACTCCTTGGGCGGTATATAGGGGGCCAAAAGCAAAATGCTAAACTCCTTCACTCAAATGTTCGGTAAATTCGAACACAGCCTGCACAGAAATGGGGTGTAAGAAGAGTTTTTATCTTGTAATAATAGAATTAGTAAGTAATTGGTTCATGTTGTCAGCCTGGCAGTGGAGGATCATCAAGGATGAGTGAAAAGTGTAACTCTCAGATGGAAAATTTAGAATCGGAGATGGATCGGAGTGATTAATCGGTGAAATGAGTGTTTTGGTTGTCCTAATCATCAGGCTCAAATATCCAAAGATCTCCATTATCCATGCCAATTCCAAAATTTCAATATGTGAGAATAAAGCAGCTATTTAACAAAGAGTTCGAATTCTTCAAAGCAAAAAGATTTACCTTTAGCATTAAGGCAAAACTTAAAACATCTTACTTGCAGGCGATCAATTGTAAGATGAGAAGCCGCTGCTAACATTTTTTTAGAAAAACTTATTCAATTCAACAAAGAGTTCGAATTCTTCAAAGCAAAAAGATTTCAACAAAGATGAGAAGCCGCTAAAATTTCAATATGTGAGAATAAAGCAGCTATTTAACAAAGAGTTCGAATTCTTCAAAGCAAAAAGATTTACCTTTAGCATTAAGGCAAAACTTAAAACATCTTACTTGCAGGCGATCAATTGTAAGATGAGAAGCCGCTAACATTTTTTTAGAAAAACTTATTCAATTCAACAAAGAGTTCGAATTCTTCAAAGCAAAAAGATTTCAACAAAGATGAGAAGCCGCTAAAATTTCAATATGTGAGAATAAAGCAGCTATTTAACAAAGAGTTCGAATTCTTCAAAGCAAAAAGATTTACCTTTAGCATTAAGGCAAAACCTAAAACATCTTACTTGCAGGCGATCAATTGTAAGATGAGAAGCCGCTAACATTTTTTTAGAAAAACTTATTCAATTCATGAGCAAATTAATATAAAATATTGAAAGCTTAAGAGACAAAACAGCCCAGAAAAGAAAAAAAGTGCAAAGGACTAACCCAACAAGACCCAAAAACAAATAAAACCTAAAACATTACAAAAAACAAAAACAAAAAGAAACCCTAGATCTGAAATTTTATATTTTATTATCCTCTACCGCTACATCCAAACACCATAGCCTCCACAGCACCATGAAACCACAGCCACCAAGGAGGACAAATCTGCAAGTCAAACCAAAGATCCAACCGGAAAATGAGGGTGGGCAAGCAACTCGCACATAAAGCTCTCATAATCCATTCCTTTAGTGCAGCAAACGCTTTAAACACCACCATGGACGACCGACTAACGGAGGCACCCGTGGGGTTGAGGGACGGAGCATAGTGGTATAGAGAAAGTGTGGAGTCTTAGCTGATGTCAAGGAGTAGGAGCACAAGGAGAAGCTAGGAGGTGGAATTTTGGGGATGGTGGAGGATTTTTGAGGTGGGTATGGGGGTGGATGGTCAGGTCTGAGGAGTAACCCAGAATCACTATTAGAGGTGAAGATACCAGCCACCACAAAGGGTGGAGCAAAAAGACCATCACAAAGGATGGAGAAGGAAAGCCACCACAAAGGGGAGAGCTGCCGCCGAAGGGGATGGTGTGCCGCCCGGAAAATAAAAGTGACTGTCAAAAGGGGTACATGGGGGGGAGTTTTAGAGAGAAGGAGGAGAACTCTCTCTCTCTAAACTCTCTTGAGCTGGGAAAGTGAGAATCCCAAATCCCTAACATAGTCCATCAAAATGTGGCACAACCCAAATCGCTCTCTCAGAATTGGTGTCTTGAGCGTAATGTTGCGTGATGGTTTCGTCCCCTAAATTGAAGATACCCATATCAAAAAATTCAGGTTCCCCATCTAACTGTAGGGTAATTGGTGTCGATCGATGGTGTAGTATATAGAATTTGGGCGGCATCCAGGAAAGTTTGAAGCTAAAACAGAGAATGAATGGTTGTCGCCCAGAAAGAGAGCCTCATCTCCAATGCTTTTTACCATAACCCGGTGCAAAAGAGTTCCGTCTTCATCATTGAACACCCACTTGTTAACCACAAACCCAAAAGTCTGTAACCTACCTTTCACTGGGAAATAAGATCTTTGGACATGCAATAAGTCACCCTTAGTTGATTCCACAAGGTAGCCATGACTACAAAGCTTACCATTTTCCCAGAATGATCTCTGCGGTGTTAGTAGCTTTAGTCGTGGTGGCAGTGAAGGGCTATAACTGCTATTAACATCCAGTGACGCAACCTGCCCCCACAATTGTTCTGCGTAGATTATGCCTTTATAAAATATAACATCACAAAATGCAGATATTGTCTTGACATAAGTCCAACAGTTTTGCCCTGCTTTGAAGATAGCCAACTTGGTAAATACATCAAAACCGTAAGTAGCTACAACCACATAAGTCCCAGGATTCAGTGTGGGATCAGTGGACAAGATAACCTTATGGAATTTCTTTTCATATAAGTCTGACTTCAATCCACTCCATCCTCCAATACATGTATTTAAGAGAGGGAGCCAAATGGGATTTGCTCTTCTGAAAGGGTTCCTGAGAGCGATAATCAGACCTTGATTTGTTGGCTCTACTGTGGCCAACCAGCCATGGTTAGAGCCACAACACTTCCCACTAAAAGTCCCTTGCAACTTAAGATTTTTGTAGATTCTTCCTTCAGAAATACTGTATGCTAGTTTTTGGTTGGGGATCATGAGCATGGGAAGTACCTGACTCCACTGCTGCAAGGTTATAGGCATTGGAAAGAGAACGCCAATCTTTGCAAACGGCAGCAAAACGAACATGGTCAATGGGTTCCAGCAACTTTTCTAGAATAAAAAAGACAACATCGACAGGAAGACTTGCCAATCCCCCCACTGATGAAGCTAATAGCTGCGCTCCCACGGCAGGCTCTCTTATCAGACTGAAAGCTGGACATTGATAGTGAATTGTTACTTAACTGTTAAAGTTCAAACAGAAACAGAAGGATGAACCAAAGAATAGAAGAACAAGGAAAGAAACTGCAGGATTGTATGCATGTGATGTGATGCGATGCAGAAGAAGAATGCTTTTAGGCTCCGTTTGTGTTGGTAGGGATTTGGATTTAGGCAAAAGTTAGCATAAAAACTAAAAAAACTAGATTGAATGAATTTGAAATAACTAGATGTAGTGCTAATGAAAGGAATTTGAAACGACTATGCACAAAGTCATTTAAATTTTAAAATCCATTTGCTTTCTTCATTTTTCTTCTTATTACCTAGCATACATGCATTATAATAGTTTTATCAAACCCAAATTCAAATCTATACTGCTCCAAACGGAGTTATCCAAAGAAAAAAAAAACCGTTTCAGATTGAACAAGAACACCAGTTTCTTAGTATTCAATTGAAAACAAATCCATTCAGATCAAACACGAAAACCATTTTTCTAATAATCAATTGAGAACAGATCCTTCCAGATCAAACATGAAAACCAGTTTCCCACAGCAACAAGGAAATTATAAAAGCATGTGTTCCAATAAATTAAAAAACAGAAACTAAGCAAAAGAAAACAATCAGGAAAATCACTCCAGACAACAACTTCAGTTACTCAATTTTGAGCAGCGAATTCCCAGTTAATAGTTGAAAATCGCATACCTTTATCAACTATATTAACTAACAACTAGGAATGCCAATGCAACTCTTAATAGAGATTGGTTACTTTTAATCAGGGAGTGAGAATAAAACCAAAATAGCTCCTTAAACTATTCTAATATCAATTACTTTATGAGGACTGTTGTTATTCAATCAAATAACATCTTTTTACAGGGTTTTTGAATAAAATTGAAATTTCTTTAGGGCTTCTGACCCATTTCCCCTAATTAGATGGCCTCAGAACTCAGAATGCCTCGATAATGAAAAGCGGAACCAAATTAAGGGGCTAGATGGTTATGCCCCATTAGGCCGGGCTTACCTGCATGAAATCGTCGAAGAGTTTTCTGCAGCTTCTGAGACTCTGCAACGCTGTAATGGAGCAGTGGGTCTTGTAGCTGCTCCATTAGACTGCTTTGATCCATCCCCGACCTCCCTCATTGTCATTGACGTCATTGTCTGCCGATGAGTTTGGTTTTTCGAATTTTGAGCTCTATCTAATCTATTCATCTTTGTCCGCAGTTTCTAATACTACTCCCTCGGATATGTTTGTTGTCAGAATATTTCGGGCCGGGCTGGCCCAATTGGATAGAGGATGAGCTTTGAAGCCCAACTTTATTACTTTATTTATCTATTTATCTTATTGTCCAATTTGTAATTCTTTTTAACATCTAACATCTAACAAAAAAAAAATTCTTTTCAATAAAAATTCTACAAAATATCTCTAGTTAACAAATTATTCTAATCAATCTTATTTTTTTTTAAATATACAAAAGGGATAGTACCCATTAATTCTCGTCTTTTATAAAAATAGAATTCAAAACTACCTTATTTTATAGTAAGAAGAAATACTATTATAGCAGAACACTTTATTAATTACTATTCTCTCTAGTTTTCACTTAACCTAAAATTTAATACACTCCTTAAGAGAGATTATTTTATAAAGCACTATCACGTAAAGACAAAATTGGTAACCAACCGTTTGCTTAATATCGTTGTATCAAAAATAAGTAAACATTGAAATCATTTATATTTCAAAGGAAAACCAAAATTAAAATTGCATAATTAACCGGTCAATGAATTTTCAGCTTTGGTAATTAATTTGCTATCCATTTAAACATGAATATGTTTTCTTCAATAATAAAAAATATTTTTTGGATTATTTTCTTTTTGCCAATTCTTTTTGGGATAATTCTTTACTGATTATATTATGATTGTTAATGCGGATTATTATGGTCAATAAATCACACAATAACTCCAAGTCAAATGAGAAAATAATTCTTTTAACTGATTCCTTCTTTCTAGTCCACAATCATTGTCAATAATACAAAACTCTTTTAAAGAATAAAATAAAAAGCAATTTCAATAAAATTTTCATTTTCAAAGAATTAAAAATCTCCAAAGAATTCCTAATGCTTTTCTAGTCCGCCAACATCCAAATTGACCCGACCCAATCAAGACTTTCACTGCACCTTGACCCAAACAGCGTGGCTGGGAGTGGCAGCGTGGACAAGAAACAGCATGTAGTATCCAGGTGGGGCCACCGTGTTCTTCGGTGGGCCAGTTGCCGTAATCTTGTAAGCAAACGTGGACAAGTGCTCCAAGCGCGTCACATCCAAAACCACCACCCTCTGATTCATGGCGGAGGAGTGAGTCGTAAACGACGGCATTACGAGCACCACCGAAATCCCTGGGTCCGCCCGGTACACGGACAACATAAACGTAACAGAAAACAACTGACCGTACCATACGATATTATCCCTTGCTTCGACGGTCAAGATCGAAGGCCGCAGTGGAACGAATTGCGGGCCCAAGTACGGCGGCTGATAAGACTCCAGGCTAAGCTCAGTAGGGAAACTCGCTGTGAAATCGTACGCCTGGTGCGGGTTGCTCCCGCCTACTAATATCTTTCCATCTGGCAAAAGCAAAGCAGACGAGTGGTACATTCTGGGAAAGCTGGACGGGTTGAGCAGATCGAATCGGCGAGCCGGGTCGGACTCATAGGTCTTGTACAGAAGCGGGTTCAAAACCGGGTTATCCGCATTAGTCCAGCCAGCCGTTCCGTTTGACGCGCCGTTGACGATGATGACGTCACCAGTGGGCAAAAGAATCATGTCGGACATGACACGTGGCATGGGCATTTCCTCCATGACCCATTTCGGATTCGGGTCCGAGAACTTGATCCGGCCGCAGCTTTTGGCGGCGCTCACGAACACTTTCTTCACATTCGACATGTTGAAGGCACCTGGCGGCGATCCGCCGCAGATCAACACCTCCGCCTCGGGTAGACCCGACTCATCCAAAACCCCGTTCATTTTAAGAGGGAGGAGAACGGAGGACCCGGTGCTTGGGTAGGTCCGCTTGATCCCATCAGGTATATCCGGGTACTCCTTCACGACTTGGTTCTGATTGTAGTCAAACAAGATTGACCGGTTATTGGCAAATATAAAAATATTCCCGTCGGGCAAGAGATGCACAAACGGGTAAAGATTATTCTCCGCGTAATCTTCCGTCGTTTCTTTCAAGAACCTGAGGTAGTATCTCTTGGACGACACGTCGTCCGTCTTTGGGTAAAATTCGTACGAGAAAGCTTTCCGTCCTCCAACGACGATGACGCGTCCGTCATTCAAGATTGCTGACGTGGCGTACCATCGCAAGTCGTACAATTTGACTTCGGAGAGCTCGTTCCATTCGCAATTGCCGTCGTCGCATGGCGCAAACTTGCGGATCTTTCGGATCCCGGGGCCGTACCCGCCGGTTTGCACCAGGGTGCCGTTGGAGTCAACGGCGCCGGAGGAGCACCAGACGTCGGTGTTGACGAAGAGGGGGCGGAAGGTGTCGGAATCGAGATCGTAGAGGAGGGAGTGGGCGGTGCAGTCGGTGATGATGGTTTTGTTGTCTTTGCGGCGGTGGTGGTGGGGGTCGTTGTAGCGGCGGCAGCCGGTGCCTTTGGGGAAGGAGTAGTTGGAGGGCCCCATGTCGGTGCGGTCAAAGAGGATGACTTTGTCGTTTCGGAGGAGCTGCATGTGCATGGCCGAGACGCCGATGCTTTTGTGGAGAACAACCCACTCGCCTCCGGCGGAGGCGTTGCTTGTAGAATAATTGTAAGTGGCATTGGTCGAGTACGACTCCGCATTGGTCAAATACTGGGAATGTGACACCATGAAGAAGTAACAAAGCAAGAGGGGGACGGCATAGAAGAAAATGTAGGACGATAAAGAAAGGTTCTTGAAAAAAAAACCCATGGCGGCTGTGGCGGTGATGGAGGTGGCGTTTCCTCTTTTTTAACCTTTAGTTAGAGAGCAGACCAGAGTGGGATTTATATAGAGTATTTTACAAAAATGGTTTAAGAGCGAATTAAATTTTGTTTTTGGTAATAACGGGCATTTGAATTTTCATTTATGGTAAAAGAGGGTAAACGTTGGGGCGGTAAAATGGTAAAAGAGTACGTGGTGAATTATTTTTCTGGTCACATATGAGGTCTTCACATGCATGAATGTGTTAAAGGGGGAGCCGCTAGCTAAGGTTGAGGTCATTTTTCGTTCATGAATTTTCCTTTTTTTTATTTATGGGACGCGTTTTTATTTATTTGAGTTTATTATGGAAGCATTTAAATACAAGAATTAATCATATGTGTATCTAGGTAGGATCATTAATAATGTTACGTAAGGAAAAAAAGGAAAGAAAAAAAATGTGTATGAGTCAAATTGATGTTGGTCTTACCTCAATTTTACATTAGTTTTGATCATTATATTTTCTAAGAAGTGACGGTGAGTTCAAATGGATTGAACAAAGACATTTTTTGTTTTTGTGTATCTCGTGCTTTTGTTTCTTAGAATTTGTTATTTATATTAAAAGTAGGAAGGAATTGAAAACCTATGTAAAGTGAAATTTGATGAGTTAAATTTTCACGATTCAATCTTATTTGTATTTGGAAGACGATACGGGTTTAAAAAAAGTGACCAAATTAAAAAATAATAATATAAACTTGGTAGCTAAGAAAGAAAAACCATAGACTCATTAAAGGATTCCGTAGGATGTAATCAGCTAGTGAAAATTATTATTTTCGTAAGAGCGCCAGTGAAGATTATTATTTTTATGAGAATGTTAATGAAGATTATTATTTTTATTATTATTGAGTTGGCCAAATTTATTAATCATTGATATTATTTTGGATGCTCATGGATTTTGTATATCTAAGTATTTTAGGTCTTACAAACTGTTCAATTATTTTCCTATTTTATTTTATAGGACACGCTTTACTGCTTTGAGTACATGATTATACTTACAATTCCAAAATAGAGTCAAATAATAATATTTACATTCAAAAAAGGATTACATACTAATTAAAACAGGTTCATTAGTGAACGTTGCAGAAAAAAGAAAAAATTAGGTTGGTGTTGATCTCATTTATATTATATTACTTTATTTGTGTTGATGCACAAAATGCATCAACTTAGGGGTTGTACTATGCCTACTTTCCACCTGTCACGTACATTTTGCCTATTTTCCACATGTCACGTACTCTTCGGGAACCTGTATAGAGAAGAGTGATTGGTCGTTGGTTAAGGATAGATACCGGTGTGGTGTCAGCCTACAGGGTCTCCGACGCCCAAGTTAGTATGTGGTGGATGTAAGAGGTAGGTGGTAAATGGTAATTTTAGCAGAATAAGGGTAATAAGTAAATCTTAGTTATATTTTTTAGAAATGTGCCTTTTTTTTTGTATTGATGTTTGAGGGGAGCTTGATGAATAGTTTCGATATGGGATAAATGCACTTCCGTTGTAGTACCCAAATGAGGGGTAGATTTGTGCCCACATGTCAGCGTACTGTTGATCCTTGCTAGGTTTATTTTCTCGTGAGTTTGGGCCCAGTTGGTGAATTGGGCCTTGTTGCTGGGTTTTCATCTTAGTTGTGGCTTTGGGCTTATTCATTTATTGCTCATGGGATCTTGTCAGTTATTGTGTCAGCAACTTGATTAAAACTTACAACTGCCTTTAATTTTAACCACTTAGCCCCATTTGCAATCTATAACTTTATCCCATTGAATATATGCATGTTGTCAGCTGGTAAAGATTGTTGATTTCATCCTTTTGGGTTTTATACACATTTGATATGAATTCCCCCTGTTATGAAAATCAAACTCAAATCTCCAATTACATAACAGGATAAACAAAAATATGAAAATAATACCAATGACAAACTAGAATCCCATTGCCTATATGCATGTTGCCAGCTGGTAAAGATTGTTGATTTGATCCTTTTGGGTTTTCGATACTCCTGTTGATCTCACTTTTTACAAAACAGCGAACCAAAATCCACATAATAAGGGACATATGAAATTACGAATAATCCTTGACCGGTAGTACTAAGATGAATATAGGTACTACAAATTTAGTCATTCCTACCACTACATATCCACTATATTATGCAGTAGGACGTCTCACCACTACAAGAAATCAGAGGTTGCCCGGCGAAACCATTTCGTCGAGCCACGTAAATCCTCCGTCGAGTAACATATACAACGGCGAATCTCTGTCGGGCAATAGGCGTCGGGCTACCGCGGTCGGGCTTTGAGTTTACTCGACGAGCACAATGTCCTCGTCGAGCAATTAACTAATGCCCGGCGGTAAAGTTCGTCGCTGACATCTTCGTCGAGCAACATAAAGTCAACATCATAAGACCGTCGGGTAAGGGCTTCCTTATCCGTCGGGTAATCTATTAAATATACGTCGGGGGAGGTTTATAGACCGTCGGGTAAAGTCATATATACCCGTCGGGTAACGTTAAGAAACACCGTCGGGTAAGGTTAAATATAGTCGTCGGGCACTGTTATATACACGCGTCGGGTAACATGATAAACAACCGTCGGGTAACGTTTTACACAGCCGTCGGGTAACATGTCACTCAATCGTCGGGTATAGTTTGAATATCCGTCGGGTAACATGTAACTCATTCGTCGGTAATAGTTTTAAATGTCGTCGGGTAACATGTCACCCATTCGTCGCGTGTATTGTTACAATTCGTCGGGTAACATGTACAGAATTCGTGGGGCAACCTCCTCTTTATATTGAAAATAAAATATTAAATTAAATAATAAACAATAAAAAATTAATTAAAAATTTTAATATAAAGAATAAAAATTAAATTAAATTAATATTTAAAAAACTAATGTAATTTTTTGACATCATTAAGAGTATAAAAATACTATATATATACTCTAAGAATTAGTGGAGTTGTCAAAATAGCCGGGATCCTGAGGGGGCTGTTGGTTGGGCGGTGAGAAAATATCATCCAATCCACGATCACCCAAACGTTGAAAGATGTTGTCAAGGGCGCTCTTGATATGTTGGTTTTGGGCTTGAATCTCCGCGTATTGGGCTTTGATCATAGCATTTTCGGCCTCGAGATTTCTCATATGATCCGCCGTCTCCTGGGTATTGCCTACCCGAGATGAAGACGACGATTGAGTCGAGACATCCCGCACAACCCCGTCGCCCGTTCCCCGAACGACCCTCCCTGGGCACCTCCCTAGTTGTCGCTCCAGAATAGCGATCGACATGTCGACATTAGGGAGCTGTTGATGCAAAGGCACATCTGGATGTTGTTGGGTGAGCTCAGCTTGTGTCTGCTGGACGTCTTGCACCATCGCATCCTACAAATTCGAATAAATATTAATTAGAAAAATAATTATGAAATTAAGAAAAAATGTTTAATCAGAAGGAAATAAACTTACATGAATTCGATCAGCCTCTTTATCCCCCCGTCCAGCATACACCTGCCCCCAAGCATCCACCTCTGGGAACATCGACCCGGCGATGCGCCGATCCTCCTGCCGGGCCGATAAGGATCGCGACCCCCCGTGGTGGTTGAATTTCTTTGCCCCCCGGTTCGATGTGTTGGCAATCGATTTCCGCTGTTCATTCGTAAAACCAAAAATTAGATTTGAAAATGGAAAATAACATAAAAATTAAATAATTTAATTAATTAGATAGATAATACGTACCAGATAAGTGGGGGACATGAAATGGTCGCACAACCACAACCACCCTGGCAGTTTCGGCCCGTCTAACTCCTCCGGAGGATTTGCCCGAGCTTCCTCCGGAGAAGGCCAAGTCAAGAAGTACTTGTGGAGCTCGTACTTCTAGGCAGCGTACCGTAATTGCCAGTGTTGGCACAGGTACCTACTGAGCTCGACGTTCTCCAAGTCGAACTCAAAATTGATCTGCAATGAAATATTAAAGTTTAAAAAATAATTAAAAAATATGAAATTAATGTTAAAAATGGGAAAAAAACATACCGATAACTCTCCCCAACAATGCGAGATCTCCTATGCGGTTTGGGTTCGGAAAGTCTCCCCCATCATCAGTGACTTGGTGCGAAGAATCGCACCAATGTCATGAACTAGGAGGCTGTGAATTTTGACTGGCACGGACCGGAGGCGTGGCACGTACACCACCAGTATCTTTGCATTTGTCGTCCTACAAATGCGTTGGGATGTCAAACTTCGGTTGATCCCGCGTACATTCACTGACCTACCTGCAAATTCGATGAACATTGATAAATAAAATGAGCATCAAATAAAAACGATTGGTTAAATAAACAAAATAATAAACTTACCCTTAGGGAGTGCTCCGATATTAGGCCCCATTTCGTCTGCTCCGACGTCGTCCTGTGAGGGCTGGGGGTCGGTACAGGGTTCCCCCCGTTTCTTGCTATGCTGTCTACGAGCCGATCGGACACCCGGTCGCTGATAGACTGACAGGGGTGCATGAATCGACGCCGCTGTTGAGGCAACTGAGTCAGGGGCTGCCTCCTCCAACTCATGATCATCAACAGGATCCAGGCAAGGGTGAGTCCTTGATGTGATTAAGGTGCGATGCGACATCTACAATACCACATATAAATTAATTAATATAAAATTAAAGAACATACTTTTAATTAAATAAAAAAGAAAGCAAACATTTTTAATATTAAATATTAAATATTAATTTCAAAAAATAAAAACAAAATCACATTTAAAATTAACCAACATTTTATAATTCCAATAAACATAAATAAATAAAGCATCAATTTTTTTTAGTAATAATTAGTAAATTGGTATCTAAAAACTAAAACCATCAAATTCTAATTTTTTAAAATAAATCCAACTCAAACGAAAATTAAACTTAAACAACTAATTAATTCGAGCGTACTAAACTCAAAATTCACAACATTATACCTAAATTCCTAAATCCAAATTTCGGGACCAAAATCAAACTTACATATTAATCCAAACATATACTAATAATATCCAAATCCAAAAATTCACAAATTAAAAATTTATAAAACACACATTTCCAAAATCCACTTATACTACACCATATCAAAATTTCCCATAATTGTTTTTAAAATTCAAATACCCAAAATTCATACATTTCACATAAATACCATATAAAAAATCATACCATTATATCAATTTCAACATTATACCAAACATCAAAATTTCAACAAATATTCAACTATTATATGTACCTTAACAAATATATATATCCAAATATATATATATATATATATACATAATCATTAACAATAACAATATCCAATTTCATAAATTCATTTTTCAAATCAAAATTAACAATGAACCAATATATCCAATATAAACCAATATAAACCAATAAACCAATATATCCAAATTAACAATATATCAAAATTAACATTAACATTAACAAGGAGAGCGGCGGCGACGGCAAACCTCAGTGAGGGGAGTGGCGGTGACGGCAAACCTCTGTGAACAAAAACAGTGTCCTTGATTGTTTGGGAGAGCGGAGCCGACAGGAAAACTAGGTGTAATAAAAGGCGTCCTTGACTGCTTGAGGGAGAGGAAGATGCAAGTGCCGTTTCAAGCAAAAATGAAGAAGAACAAAAGAAGAAAGAAATCCAGAAAATGAAGAAGGAGGATGAAGAAGAAGACTCGGTCTGATTTATGTATCTGATTGGTATTGCCCGACGGGCATAAGAAAAAGTCCTATTAATGATCCATCGGGCATAAGAAAAAGGTCCTATGCGTCGGGTAACGTTTCACAACCCGTCGGGTAACAATTAAATCACCTTTTTGGGTAACGTTTAACACCCCGTCGGGCAATAGCATCCTCGAAATACGGAATATTAGGTCTGACGTCCGTCGGGTAACAGCCATCCCACCCATCGGGTAAGACTGATTGTCGAATATCCCTCGGGTTATACCTTTATACTCCCTCGGGCAACAAAAAGCGGGACTCTTGAGAATCCGCGAAAATTAAGTTGGTCGAGCCCGTCGGGCAAACTGTAACTCATTCGTCGGGGAAAACAAAGCGACAAATTTGAGAGTTCGCGGAAAATTAGGCGGAAAATTGAAATTTTCAACAAACTGGACGATATATTTCGGTTACCCGACGGAAATGTTAATTATTCGTCGGGTAATACCAAGCGGCAAATTTGAGATTTCGCGAAAAATTAGGCGGAAAATTGAAATTTTCAAAAACTGGACGATTTATTGAAGTTACCCGACGGAAATGTTGAAATATCCGTCGGGCATGACCTTCCTAATGCCGTTTTTGGAATTAATCTGAAAACCAAGTCCGGCAAAAGTATATGCAACATCAGTGTAAGGACCCTTCCCGAATTTCCCCTCGAAACCCGGGAAGAACCCTTATCCCGTCTAACAGCTATTTTACCTAAAAAAAAATTAAATATCAGGAATACTCTTTATCCTTACAAAAACAATATTTAGTAAACCTTACAGGGTTCCCGACAGAACCTCTATACTTACTGACCACTCCTACCTGTCAGACGCAGGATAGCATACAGGTCAAAGTCAAGACCTCGGAATAGTGGTGGTCCAAATAGGAATACCCTCTGACACCAAATGTCAGTAGGTCAGACACTGCTGACACCTCTACTGGAAAATCACAAGACAACTGACTAGTTAGCCACTTGTGAACCAACAATAAATCGTCACTCTGGGTCACCGCCCACACCAACCCACTGACCCGGATGACGAAGTATTTCCATAGGCTGATTTATCACATGACAATCGTCGTCAAACCATATTAGAGCTGGAAATATCCTCAGCTATCATATCACATCAGTCGGCATATCCCTAGCCACCAGGGTATCCCTTGGGGTGTGCTAGTCATGTATCACAACTCTCTGTACTATGCATAAATAGCATCGCGACCTAGCGGAGCCAAAACTCCTCGATGCCAGAGTCGGAGCACTTAACGAACCAATTATATTGAAGGTTCACTGGGTTCACCGCCAACAGCGGATCCTAGTCCCATATTCTAGTCTACCTCAAATATGTTTATCTTGGAGGTTCACCGAGTTCATCGCCAACAGCGGATCCTAGCCTCGGCTCATGGGCCCCCTCAAAACCGTATTGTTTATATTGGAGGTTCACCGGGTTCTCCGTCTCAGCGGATCCTTACCCCGACTCCTGGGCCCCCTCAAAACCGTATTGTTTATATTGGAGGTTCACCGGGTTCTCCGTCTCAGCGGATCCTTACCCCGGCTCCTGGGCCCCCTCAAAACCGTATTGTTTATATTGGAGGTTCACCGGGTTCTCCGTCTCAGCGGATCCTTACCCCGGCTCCTGGGCCCCCTCAAAACCGTTGTATCCAAGAATCAAGTATTTTATAATCACAAATACGATTTCAGCTCAAACTCATGGATTCTAATAATTTCCATGCCAAAACAATATCAAAACCGAATCCAACAACTATGCCATTTCTCACAACACACTTTCACTGAAATATTGGAAAAACAAATGTCCACCAGTCATTTATAAATTCCAGGAAATCATTACAACCATACACAACAGTATTTAAATAAAAGATATTTAATAATCACAATTACGGTTTCAACTCAAAATCATGGAATCAAATAATTACCACGTCAACATGATATCTCGATGTGACTCATGTATTTCACCGAATGTATCATACCTCACGACTTGATATCGTGATACGTATCTCGGAATTGACCCTCGAGATACCCTAATCTAGTGATAGTTTATACTCACATCTCATAATTAACAATGCTGGGTCCTAAAGCTAACCCTGGCATAATCTAGATTTCCTATCATCGTCTTGCATCATTCTCATTCCATAAATATATTATTAGTCAACCAAACATTCATCACCACACACATAATTACATCAAATACTATTAACACAATAATAACCCAACTACCTTGACTTTCCGAGCTCAAAATCCGCTAATACGGTCAACTATTACCGCTGGAATTGCCCAAAATTACCTCTAAACGACGTCCGATCAACCTGAAACTTGTACCAACAGATTCGAAACGTCGAAAACTAGTTACCAAACGTCGCCGTGACCTCAGACCCGGCCCCACGCGCTGCCGGAAGTTCGGCACACGGTCTCACGCGCCCTCACGCGCCGGTCACGCGCCTGCTACAGTGTTCACGAGCCTAGACCGGTCCAACCCGATCCGGCTCAACCTGACTCGGTCCAACTCGACCCGACCAGTTCACTCGACCCGACCGGTTCACTCAACCCGACCGGTCTCCGGTGACTCGTCGGAGAAGACGACCGGACGGCCGTCGCCGTCGTCGGAGGCTGGCGGAGAAGATGACCGGACCGCCACCACCGCCGCCGTCTGGTTCGTCGGAAATCGCCATTTCCGGTCGATTTTCAAGGTTTTCTAACTTCTTTATTTCTTGACCGTTTTTCACGATCCACACATGTAAATTCATCTACTTTTCACTAGGAATCCAAATATGGGGTCAAAGTTCAGAGATCGTACCTGGTTTGGCCGGAAAAACGGCCGAGAAGATTCGGTTCCCTCTCTCCTCCGTCTGTCGCCTACGGCGGTGCTCCCGCTCCAATAACTACCCCAAAATGCTCGTGGGGTCCCGGGGAAGATTCTCTCGACCTTGGTTTCGGTCGAATCGGATCAAAATCCCTCCGATGAAAATGGGTCTTCGGTGTTCGCACGGGGAGGATTCGGGTAGGAGAGAGACGGACCAATCTGCCGAGGAGAGAGAAAAATATCTCCTATATAGTTCCAACTTTTCCAAAATTACCAAACTACCCATGAAGCTTCTAGACCCGTAACGAACTCACCGGGTCTCCGTTTTCCGCGTGCCGCCTGTCTACGAACTCGTGAGTTCGAGACCTACGCAACGACCCAAGAAAAATTCCCAAAAGTACTGCCAGTCAAAAAGTGACTTCCGAACCCGTCCAAAATTGAGGGTAAAATTGTCAAATACTCAAAATAATTAAATTTCTTGTCCGGGTCGTTACAATCAGGACCGTTTAAATTTTGATTTTATATGCCTAAAACCCCATCTATCGTTATTGTGATGTTTTGGGGATTTCAAAACGTCCGATCGTTAAGAAACGTTGTGTAACCGTTGAATCGTCGCACACCGTTACCTAATCCTAGGATTTCCAATTTGGGAAATGTTGCGTGCAGGCGATCTATGGGTACCTACCATAAATATGGACGGGCAGATCGGTCAGTTTTGGTTTTATGTTTTTGAAAACCGAAGAACAAGCATATTGCCCAAGGAGTTTAAACTCTTGAAGGAAACTTCAATACATGTTATGAATTTTTAGTTCTATTGATATTCAAACGAATGAATTTGAGCGATCTAACCGTTCACTCTGTGGTTTTACGTGCCTAGATGTCGCCCGTCGAAAATCTTGATGTTTTGAGGATTTGAAGCCTTCCGATCGTGATGAAACGTTCTGTAACCGTTGAATCGTCGTGCACCGTTACCTAATCCCGGGATTTCGAATTTGGGAAATTTTTCTCGCAGATGATCTATAGGTACCGACCATAAATGTGGACGGTTAGATCGGTCAGTTTCAATTTTTAAGTTTTTGAAAATCGGAAAACAAGCATATTGCCCAAGGAGGTTAAACTCTTGAAGGAAACTTCAATACATTTATTGAATTTTGGTTCTATTGATATTCAAACGATTGAATTTGAGCGATCTAACCGTTCCCTCTGTGGTTTTACATGCCTAGATCTCGCCCGTCGAAAATCTTGATGTTTTGAGGATTTCAAGCCTTCCGATCGTGATGAAACGTTCTGTAACCGTTGAACGTCGCGCACCGTTACCTAATCCCGGGATTTCCAATTTGGGAAATTTTTTGTGCAGATGATCTATGGGTACCGACCATAAATGTGGACGGTTAGATCGGTCAGTTTCAATTTTTAAGTTTTTGAAAATCGGAAAACAAGCATATCGCCCAAGGAGGTTAAATCCTTGAAGGAAACTTCAATACATTTATTGAATTTTGGTTCTATTGATATTCAAATGATTAAATTTGAGCGATCTAACCGTTCACTCTGTGGTTTTACATGCCTAGATCTCGCCCGCCGAAAATCTTGATGTTTTGAGGATTTCAAGCCTTCCGATCGTGATGAAACGTTCTGTAACCGTTGAATCGTCGTGCACCGTTACCTAATCCCGGGATTTCCAATTTGGGAAATTTTTCACGCAGATGATCTATAGGTACCGACCATAAATGTGGACGGTTAGATCGGTTAGTTTCAATTTTTAAGTTTTTGAAAATTTGTGTAAAAAAAAAATGTAAAGTTTTTAATCTGGTAAATACATGTGTAATAAAAATTGCAAATTTAATCAACTAAATCAGACCCGACGACTCTTCATATATCTCCGTCGGGTATTTATACAGACTTTGTCGTCGGGTAACAAATACATTATCCGTCGGGTAACAGGTCTAATAAAATTGTAAATTTAATCAACTAAATCAGACCCGACGAATCTTCATATATCTCCGTCGGGTATTTATACGGAGTTTGTCGTCAGGTAACCCATACATTATCCGTCGGGTAACAGGTCAAATAAAATTGTAAATTTAATCAACTAAATCTGACCCGACGAATCTTCTTATATCTGTCAGGACCCTTTCCGAATTTTTCCTCGAAACCCGAAAAGAACCCTTATCCCGTCTGATAGCTCTTTTATCTCAAAATTTAAATACCAGAAATACCCTTTATTCTTAAATAATTTTTAGTAAACCTTACCGGTTTCCCGACAGAACCTCTGTACTTACTGACCACTCCTACTTGTCAGACGCAGGATAGTATACAGGTCAAAGCCAAGACCTCGGAATAGTGGTGGTCCAAATAGGAACACCCTTTGACACCAAATGTCAGTAGGTCAGACCCTGCTAACATCTCTACTGGAATACCGCAAGACAACTGACTAGTCAGATATTTGTGAACCAACAATAATTCGTCACTCTGGGTCACCGCCCACACCAACCCACAGACCCGGATGACGAAGTGTTTCCATAGGCTGATTTATCACATGACAATCGTCATCAAACCATATTAGAGCTGGAAATATCCTCAGCTATCATATCACATCAGTCGGCATATCCCTAGCCACCAGGGTATCCCTTGGGGTGTGCTAGTCCTATATCACAACTCTCTATACTATGCATAAATAGCCTCGCGACCCGACGGAGCCAAAACTCCTCGATGCCAGAGTTGGAGCACTCAACGAACCAATGGAGTAAAATTCTCGATGCTAGTCGAAGAACAGTAACCAATTATATTGAAGGTTCACCGGGTTCACCGCCAATAGCGTATCCTAGTCCCATTTTCTGGTCTTCCTCAAATATATTTATCTTGGAGGTTCACCGGGTTCACCGTCAACAGCGGATCCTTACCCCGGCTCCTGGGCCCCCTCAAAACCGTATTGTTTATATTGGAGGTTCACCAGGTTCTCCGTCTCAGCGGATCCTTACCCCGGCTCCTGGGCCCCCTCAAAATCGTATTGTTTATATTGGAGATTCACCGGGTTCTCCGTCTCAGTGGATCCTTACCCCGGCTCCTTGGCCCCCTCAAAACCGTATTGTTTATATTGGAGGTTCACCGGGTTCTCCGTCTCAGCGGATCCTTACCCCGGCTCCTTGGCCCCCTCAAAACCGTATTGTTTATATTGGAGGTTCACCGGGTTCTCCGTCTCAGCGGATCCTTACCCCGGCTCCTGGGCCCCCTCAAAACTGTATTGTTTATATTGGAGGTTCACCGGGTTCTCCATCTCAGCGGATCCTAACCCCGGCTCCTGGGCCCCCTCAAAACGATATTGTATCCAAAAATCAAGTATAGTTTTATAATCACAATTACGGTTTCAACTCAAAATCATGGACTCAAATAGTTACCACTTCAAAACGATATCAAAATCAAGTACAAAACCCAGGCCATTTCTCAAAACACACTTTCACTTAAATATTGGAAAACATGTGTCCAGCATCATTTCTAAATTCCAGAAAGTCATTGCACCCATACATAACAGTATTTAAATCAAAGATACATTTATGCATGCATTACAGTTTATAAACCAAAAGTCCACTCACAAACATCATCCAACCCAAAATTCATGGACGCCCTAGCCCAAGGAACACCTGCACAATAATGACCCAACTACCTTGACTTTCCGAGCTCAAAAACCCTCTCCATGGTCAACCATTACCGCTGGGATTGCCCAACCGGGCTCTAAACGAACTCCTATGGCCTCGAAACCAACAAAATCTTATCTTTAACGTCCCAAAACCCTAGTCACGCGCCGCCGTGACTTCGGAAACAGTCCCACGCGCCACCGGAAGGTCAGAACACACGCTCACGCGCCGCCACGCGCCCTCACGTGTCCTCACGCGTCCGGCTCGACCTGACCCTGTCCAACTCGACTCAACCCGACCAGTTCACTCAACTCGACCGGTTCACTCAACCCGATCGATTTACTCGACCCGACCGGTTTACTCGACCCGACCCGATCTGACCCGACTCGACCGGTCGCCGGAGAAGACGATCGGCTGCCGGCGCCGTCCCCGAAGTCTGCAGGAGAAGATGACCGGCAGCCGCCGTCGCCGCCGTCTAGTTTTGCCGGAATCCTCCATTTCCGGCCGAAACTTCAATCTTTCGTAACTTCCTCAAAACTCAACCAGTTTTCACAAATTTTATGTCTAAATCTATCTACTCAAACCCAGGAATCCAAATATGACCTCAAAACATCAAACACGTACTTGTGCTAGCCGAAAAATTGATCGAAAGATCCGAAACTTCTTATACTCGGTTCGGCTTCCCCCGTGGTCCTCTCCTTCGATGGTTGGTATGGTTGTGATCGTGGGAAGGTGTAGAATACAATTTGTGGAATAGAAATGGAAGTCTTGGCCTTGAATCAAATTTGGAATATGTGTATATTGGGTGTGAAAGTCGCACACGGGTTCGATGGTTTTGGGATAAAATGGGTAGTTCTCCCCGAGAGAGATCAGAATGAGATGATGATCTCCAGATGTAACAATGATTTGGGTTAAAAATATCTACCTCAAGTCAAGAAATTACCAAAATGCCCTTACATGTCTAGACCCATAACTTTCGTCCACGAACTCCGATTTCTGCGTGCCGCCTGTCTACGAACTTGTAAGTTCGAGACCTGCGCAACGGTACTCGAAACACCACCTAATAAGTTTCAAAACAAAACTTGATTTTCATGCTCTTTACTGACCAAGGGTAAAATCGTCATATTCTCAAAATAATTAAATTTCTGGTCCAGGTCGTTACAATATCTCCGTTGGGTAACAATGTTTAATAAAATTGTAAATTTAAACAACTAAATCAGACCCGACGAATCTTCATATATCTCCGTCGGGTATTTATACGGAGTTTGTCGTCGGGTAACATCTGTAATAAAAATGGTAAATTTAATTAGCTAAATCAGACCCTACGAATCTTCATATATATCCGTCGGGTTATTTCAGGCTGAGGCAGTCGTCGGGTAAACCTTCTATTCCCCGTCGGGTAACATTTTACATATAGTCGTCGGGTAATATTTACGAATCTGTCGGGAAACATTTGTGGCGATCCGTCGCGTAAAATAGTGAATCCGTCGGGCATAATCAATTTAAACAAATTGTTTATTAAATAAAGGTAAATTTAATCTACTAACTAATTGTTTATAAAAATATTACCAAAGAACATTTGATATGCAAAATTTTTTATAAAAAAGTGTTGTATCTTATTAGGTTAATATGAAAGTTGGGTTAAATTTTTTTGACATTGCATTAAAGAGTAAAAATTGACTTATCATCAAAATATTGTACTAAATCTTTGACCTTCATTTAGTTTGAAGTTGCGTATTTTGTGGAGGGCATGTATGGTTTCCTCACTTTAAGAAAGTAAAAAAACTATTTTTTTCAATGAAATCATACAACATACATAAAAATAAAATTTATTGATTTGAAGATGGATATTTCATATATGAATGAAATTTCGAAATTACAACGCTTCATTCGGATTCGTTTTCCCCCTCCCAATCACGCTCGTCATCTGACATGTGTACAGTACTTGATTCCTCCGAATCACTTTCAATTTGTTCTAATTCCCCCAGATCAATAAAAATGTCATCAATCGCAATTGGTGTTATGATGTCATTGGTCCGAACTCCATCCACGTTTTGGGTGGATGCCGATGAATCTACTTGATAAATCATTTGGTCATCGTTTATTTCCCCATCTTCTTCATGGTATCGATCATCCAAGTCCCAAATGTTTTTGTGATTCACCATCTCAGCTACTCTCCATCCACCACCAGCTTTTGGATCATCCACATAGAATACTTGTTTCGCCGTACTAGCGAGGATGTAGGGATCACTCTCAAACCACCGGGTGTTTGTGTTTATAGAAGTATATAACTGATCTTTGATGACACTGCCTGGGATACTGGGGTTCGTATTAAACCAATGACACTTGAACAAGATGACTTCCTTGCGATCGGCGTATAACACCATAACCACACTTAACAATTCGCCGTAGAAACCCGTCTCAGCATTTTCCCCAACCCCCTGCACGAAGACCCCGTTGTTTTGCGTAGACAACTTGTCGTCTCGTTCTGTGCACACGAACTTAACTCCGTTAACGTGACCACCAGCGTACGTTGCTCCTCGAAATGGGCCAATGGCAAGGTGCATTAATTCTTTATTGAAATTTGGCGAGTTGACATCTTTCAGCTGTGCCATCTGGTAAGATACACACAAGAAACGAAATAGGTAAGCTTAAAATAATTTAAGAACTTTGGAAATAAAATATTTGACTTACATGCTGGGAAAACCAACGTGGAAATAGTTGTTTGTCCATTTCTTCCCAATTAGAAGGAAATTGGGCCTTCATCAATGACTCGTGATCCTCGTGGAAGGGCTAGACTTCATCACAGTTGTGTAGAATGAACCAATGAGCCACCTCCATATCAGTATTGATGAACGGCTCCGAGATTGGACCAGTGCCGAATGGTCGTGCGGGTTGGGCAAATACGGATAGGGTCTCGGGACGTTGACCACCATCGTCATTGCGAGACACCCTATTGAAGGCAGTTTCAACATTTCGAAGGTACATTGCACAAAATGTGAGTGCCTCATTTGCAATGTACGCCTCGGCTATGGAGCCTTCGGGATGTGTCTTGTTCCGCACGTACCGCTTATACTTACCTAACATTCTGCAAGGAAATTTACATTAAGATTCACAGATTATACATGATAGTAAGGAAATATTATCAAATAGCAGGGATAAGTTATACATCTCGATTGGGTACATCCAACGATAATGCACCGAGCCAGCTAGCTTTGCCTCATCCGGCAGATGTATTAGTAGGTGCACCATTACATCAAAGAATGCAGATGGATATATTTTCTCAAGCCGACACATGATGTACAAAATATCCTCGTTAATTGCTTTAAGGTCCGCCTTAACCAACGACCTGGCTCATAATATCTGGAAGAATTGAGACAAATAAACTATCGTCTCAACAACACCAGCCTTCAATAAGGGTTGAATACCAATCGGAATGAGTCGTTGTAGCAAAACATGATAGTCATGGCTCTTCATACCAGAAATGGTCCCACCGTCCGTGCTAACACTCCGGGATATATTGCCGACGTACCCGTCGGGAAATTTCACACCCTGCAACCACTTTAGGAATTTTTTCTTATTGTCCGGCGTAAATGTATAACTTGGATGAGCCATGATGTATTTGCCATTGACGACTTTTGGCCACAAATTAGGCAGAATCCCCATTTCTTTCATGCCCATATGAGTTTTTTTTGTGTCCTTTGACTTTCCTTCAATGGGTAAAGTCGTTCCCAGAACACTCTCAGCAACATTCTTCTCGATGTGCATAGGATCGGCGATGTGTCTGATTTTCAATTTCGACCAATATGGCAACCGGAAGAATATGCTTTTTTTTCGTCCAATTTTCCTGTTCGGCTGGTTTCAATCCTCTTGTCACGAACTCATGTATACTGTTGAGTTTGGATAATATCTCATCACCGCACCTCTCCCTTGGTCGACCTCTTAACTCTGATTTACCATCAAATGAGTCATATTGCATTCGTCATCGGTGATCCCAGGTCAGAAACCTTCTCGCACCCAAGTAGCATACCTTAGATGCGTGCCAAAAGAACGTTGTGTCTGGTTCACATGTCGGGCAAGCAAGATAGCCCTTAGTGCTCCATCCCGATAACATACCATAAGCAGGAAAATCATTAATTGTCAACATTACGGCCGCTCGTAGGGTGAACATTTCTCCACTGCACTTGTCGTATGTTCAGACACCATTTTCCCACAAATCCACGAGCTCGTCAATCAACGGCCGCAAATACACATCGATGGAATTACTCGGCGATTTGGGCCCTGGTATCAAAGTACTGAGGATTGTGAATTCTTTATTCATGCATCTCCAAGGAGGCAAGTTATACGGAACCATAACAACTGGCCAAGTGCTATAGGGCTTTGCAAAACTCCCAAACGGATTAAACCCGTCAGTAGCGAGCCCTAATCTGACATTTCTTGGCTCTGCAGCAAACTCGGGATACATATTATCAAATTCCTTCCAAGCCTCTCCATCCGCCGGATGCCTCAGTACATCATCATCAATGTGTTCATCCTTGTGCCACCTCATATCACGGGTTGTGTGACACGACATGTAAAATCTTTGTAACCTTGGCTTCAGTGGAAAATAACGCAACACCTTGTTAGGAATCTTGTTCTTTTGAAACCTAGGCTCATTGCACACGGGACATTTTTCAAGTTGCTCGAATTCACCGTAAAACAAAACACAGTTGTTCTTGCATGCATGGATCTTGATATACCCTAAACCAAGCCCCTTCAACAACTTCTTCGAGCTATAATGATCTTTTGGCAGATAGTTGTCTTTAGGGAGCATTCGGATGATAATGTCCAACATGTGATCAAAATGCTTGTTCGTTTGATTATACTCAACTTTCATGTGCATCAACTCCACAACTGCCCCTAGAACCGAAAATGATTTACAACCGGGGTACAATTCGTGCTGAGCTTCTTTCAACAATCTCTCATAATGGAGATCAGAGTCTTCCGGTTGCAACCTTGGTGCATCATCTTCCATATCATCTGATGCCAGAGGAAAAGCATCGGTTAATAACTCAACGACTTGATCATTATCACATCGCCCATCCAAACCACTTTCGTCCCTACTAGTCCCGAGAACCGAAGATGTCGATGCAGAAAATATTTCTTCACCGTGATAGATCCAATTAGTGTAGTTGTGTACGATCTCATTCCATTCCATATGAGTTTGGACCTCATTCAACGACATCCAAATGCAATTATTACATTTACGGCACGAACACCTGATACGTCTTATATCACTGCAATGACTACGTGCAAAGGCAATGAAGTTGTCGATCCCATCCAAATATTGATCAGAAGATCTATCAAACATTTGCATCCACCATCTGTCCATTGTGCTTGCTTTCACAACATAGAGTCAACATAAGTAATTCAGTTAACATTGCCCAGTAAATAGAACAAGTTAAAATCAAAATCAACTCTTCTCCTTATGCCTCCGGTTATTTGGCCCTATCCCATTCGAGAGTGCACGTTTTGTGCTGTGTAGTTTGCGACCTACGAGGCTAAGTTCAGATCGAGGGAAATTTCGGCTGCATCTCCCTACAGTTCCCCAAATGCACGACGTAGATATTATAAACAAATATCTAGTATGCATTCGAAGAACATTGAGGGGATACAAACCGAATTTCCCACAATCGAAACCTAACCACGTAGACCGCCAACTACACAACACATAGTTGCGCACTCCCAAACTTCCGAATATATGGACAATTCAAGAGTCAGTCAATCAATCGGATTTACTAACTCTCAAACGGGTCTAAGGTTTTTCATTGAATTTCATTATACAAAGTTAATCAACTCGATTAACTTCGCATAAACGGTTATGAAATATGAATGTATTTCACCCCGTCGAAACTAAATAAAGCGTTTTAAAAAAAATATCACTACAAATTCACAAATACAAACATATATAAATTATGCATAAAACAAAGTTTTAAATTTTATAATTTCCGTACATATTTTCTATTTTCCTAACATATTTTCTAATTTCCAAACATAATATCGAATTTTAATAATTTCATTACATATTTTTTTTTTCCTATTTTCCTAAAATGTTTTCTAATTTTCTAATTTCCTAACATATTTTCTATTTCCTTATTTTCCTAACATATTTTATATTTCCCTAATTTCCTAACATTTTTCTTAATTTCCAAACATATTTTCTAATTTCAATCATTTCATTACATATTTTTAATTTTCCTATTTTACAACAAAATTTTCTAATTTCCTAACATATTTTCTTTTTTCCTAATTTCATAACATATTTTCTATTTTCCTAATTTCATAACATATTTTCTATTTTCATATTTTCCTAACAAATTTTCTAATTTCTAATTTCCAAAAATTCTAAAAACTTTCTACACATTTTCCACAATAAATACAAAATTTCCTAACATAATTATATCCAACATTCTTAACAAAATTAATTTGAGAGGTAAACACACATACCTTTTCACAAGTATTCCTTCAAATTAACTACAAAATTTCTACAACACAACACATAATTAATTCCTAATCAAAAATCAAAATTTCAAAAAAAATCAAAATTTCATACCTTAATATTTGATATTTGATGATTGATAGAGAAAAATTATTTGTTGGTAATGAAAATGGTGATGAGATGATAATAATAGGTATATAAAGAGAGTGAGTGAGTGAGAGGGAGAGAGATAGAGCAGAGAGAAGGATGAGAAGCGGAGAGCAGGAAGAAGAAGAAAAAAAAAAAAAACACTCTGGTATTTAGAGTGTTTAGACAGATGCCCGACGAACATTATTCGCAGGGTAATATTAAATGATTCGTCGGGCAATAAAACGTCAACGTCTACTATTACCCGACGGCGATTGGTCGTCGTTGTTGACACTGTTACCTGATGGGGAGTTCAAATCGTCGGGTAACAATGTCCAATTTTGCGCGTCAACGGCTTTTTCTTCCCGCTAACTTGTTACCCGGCGACTGTGCATATCCGTCAGGCATTATGACCTTACCCCGCAAGATATAATCCGTCAGGCAAAATATAATCGAGCAATTGCGATTTTCTTGTAGTGCACGTACAATTTTTGTCAAAGACGAGGGTCAATACGTATTTTCCCTCAATATTCTTGTATAAAAAAAAATTACCCACTTTTCCCGACGTCAATAAAGTTCAAGATGTACCAGTCAATTACCACACATAATAGACCCAAAAAAATAAATAAAATAAATTATAATTCATTGCTATAAAAATTTCAGGCTCGGCCCTTATTAACAAGTTATACACCAATTAACAGATAATGCAGAGTAGCAACGGCAGATTGCTTGCAGCAAATTTTCTTCATTTTCTTTTTGGCCAAGGAAGACAGCACAGAAAGAAGAAAAACATCAAAACCAAAATAGAGCCATAATTTGACGCTGGAGGGAGACTCAAGCCTTCAGCAGAGTCAATAAAATGTCACTCAAACCTTTTCATATATAAACAATCAACTGTAACATGGGATCTGATGTGGCAAAGAACCAAATTTTCCCTACTTTCTACCTTCTCATCTTCTGCCAGACAGAGATTATAAACGTGACACAAAAGAATATATATATTTTTCCGATTTCGCCTGTGGGAGCCATTTTCAAAATACCAGGGAACAGGAATGTGCAGAGGTTGTTGATCTCTCAAGACTTGGAAGTGCCAGCACCCATTGATAAGCTCCTCACTGCAATTCGGACTGCGCCAACGGCACTCAGCTGCTTCATCTCAGGGCTTAGCCCGTGCCCAACCTGGTTCTTACACCCTTCTTCCATCTGAACACCCACAAAGTATGCAATCTGAACAGCCATAAACATAGTAAGAGAAATAGAGTGACACAAAATGCCCGCAAGTTCTTTTTGGTCACCACATTGCAACTTCCCAAAATATCAAGAGGTTCAATTGTTCATAAAATGGAGAAAGATTAGAAATTGGTAAGCTGTAACATCTCCGAAATATCCACCAATGCACTTTACTTGTGCAGCACAAAAAATGCATAGTCACAGATCTGCCGACGCTCGTCGCCTATTTTGAAATGTCTATAGGCTAAGAAAAGCTTCTCATTCATTCATAGAGTTCCGCACAAGCATAGAAATCCAGCATCTATGGGATTTAAAATTACAATTTCAACCACAATTCAATCTATTATAGCAATTGAAATTCAAACTTAAGTCTACAAAAATCAAATTTGAATACAAGAAAAACTTTTATCTCGTGTTTGTTTAGACCAATAAACAAAGTTGACATTAGGTTGATCAATTGCGAAGTATATTCTGCCTTAGTTTGATCTGAATGAAGCTAACGGTGCAGAAAATTACGATTCAACAAGACAAGTGAAAGCTTAGATATATAATACCTTGCCAGAAGCACTACGAACAGGTGATATGTGAAGGAGATTCCAAAATGAACTCTTGTCCTTCCTGAGAATGAAGCAGCAACAAAGTCAAATCAGATGAATAATATGCATTTCATGTCGAACATAATTCATAAGTAGTTAAGTAGCAACCTGTAATTCAAGATACGTACTGTGCAAGCTTTTTCGTTTTGAATGCTTTCCTTTATCTGGGGAAAAGCAAGCAAAGATGAGATGATACACTTACGATATTTATTCCATCAAGTCACCGAAGTACATGGCGCAAATCAGTAATCATGATGGAAAAGGAAAAATACCAGATATATCATTGAGGAATCTGTATCCACCCCGCTTAAAAATCTACAATTGCGCCCTAAGACTTCATGTCTGGCATAACCTATATGGGTAAATAACTCAGTTGATCAGTAACATGGAGTCTAGAATGGTTTAGAGAGGGATTTTCCATCTGGCAAACAGCATTGCAAATGTTACCTGTCAATTTAAAGAAGGCATCGCTTGCGTAAACTATAGGCATGTCCAGTAAGTGTGGATCAGTTCTGCAAGGTAATACAATCATAACGAAGCAAAAACAAAGAATAATCATCAGCCATCTTCAGAAAGTACGAAATCCTTCTGCAAAGCAAGAAAATGGGAATTTGCAACAACTCACAATACAAAGCTTTGTTTGATTCTACCAAGAGATATATTTAAGGATGAACTGAGAAGGCCCGCCGCAGATAAGCTGCATCTCTTTCCACAAACCAATCTGCCCGTTAACTCGCTGTAGTGAGTTAGCACAGACAAGATGTTATTAATGGCAGTTGCAGCTCTTGCCTTCTCAACATCACTTGCCTGGCACGGCTCTTCGATCTCCAATCCTGCAAGTTACACAACAAATAAACTCAACCACAATCAAAACTAGGTCACAAAATAAAAGATCACAATCATCAAATTACAATGAAACAATATCAGATTGCCAGCAGTAAATGAATGTGGATCAGGGACCTACAAAATCACTATCAACAATTGTAAATTATCGAAACCAGCAATTAAACAAATAGCAGAGTTAAACATTACTTGCAATTAAAAAAGAATTTACACAATCACATTGCAAACTGATATAAATATACACACCTCTACTATCAGCATCTTCCAATGCAGACTCCAGAGACAAAAGACGGCCCAATTCAACCAAAGAATCGGAGCAGACTTCTTTTCTACAGGAGCCATAAAAAACATCATTCATCCTAGACCCCTCTTCACACAAATTAACCCCATTTCTTCCCGACCGCCTCGGCTTCCTCGAAATCGGAACCTGAACCGCAACAAATTGAATCACCCTCCCATCATCTTTGCTAAAGACAGGACACATATGAAACAACATCCAAAAGGGTGTCCCATCTTTGCGATAATTCAGCAAATTAATCTGAATACCTCTCTCTTCTCTTATGGCCTCTCGTATCTCCATAACCGCCCTTCTGCAAGTCCCCGGACCTTGAAACACTCTGCCATTTCTTCCGATCACCTCGCTCTTCGAATAGCCAGACATTTTCAAAAACCCTTTGCTCGCAAACACGATTGGGTGGCCGGAGATGCAAGGATCAGTGATTGTGAAGTTGTCGGGCAATTCACTCAGGGCTTCCTGGACCCAAAGCGAGTAACGGCTATTGAATGATTGTTCTATCAAACCCAGCTCCGATTCCATCTTCCTTGCTCTTTAATCACCTCTATAAAACCTTCGTCTCTCTGTGTTCGAGTGAGTCCCAATCCCATGTGGGCACCTAAGCGAGAGTTTGTGTGCGCTTCGCAGCTTCAAAATTAAAAGAAAACCCAGTTGAGGAAACAACGACAGCACCCAGAAACTGAAGGAATTAAAGGTTATCGGTCACGCCCATGGATTTTTTACAGGCTGGTTTTGAAAGAAAAAATGTAAAAATGAAACTTTGATGAAAGGAACAGGTGAGAGTGAGCTTATAGTGAACAGGAACACACGCCCCACCCATCAGACGACTTGCAAATGAAAACTCGAAAATATCTTTGTGCAGGTTGTGATTTCTGAATGAACAACAATCGCTGAGAAATACCCATCAATCGTTTTTGGTTCATTAGTTGAAGAAAAAAAAAATCTGAATTTTCTCCGATTCAAATATTTGACCCACGAGACAAAAAAGTCTGGAGCAGCCGTGCAGAGTCACAAAATATAAAAAGATTTAAATTTTATTCTCGCATTTTTAAATTTAGTTTAACTAGGGGTTGATTCCTCTACTTTCTTTTTTCTGGTTGGGATTGTTTAGCTAATTCCTTTATGTCTTTTCATGGTTTAATATGAAAAGACAAGAAGTTAAGACCTACCCGCATGCATTTTCAGTCATGAACCTGTGGAGTTGAGTTTGATTGATACCTTTGTTACTATTGTTTGGTTTCTATCCATCAAATTTTGAGTGTGGCAATCTCATACATAAATTATGTAACAATAGAGTAACCAAATTCTGATTCAAAAATCAAGAGAAAAGTTATAAATTTTGAGAGGGAACTGATTTTCACATGTCAGTTTTTACTTGTTGCATTTCACTTCTAGTTCTTTCTTTTATCTTTTTAAAGAATATGTGGAGTGCAAAAAATAAAAAATAGAGTGCGAAAATCATCCTCTATTTTGAAATTATCTTACCTTTTATAGAATAATCGGAGTTCTGTGCCAAGACAGATTGTGTCGTGTATTGTTCTATAGTTCGTAAGTTCGATTTTCTCTAGAATCAGATCAATATTTGAGTGCGAGATTGTGACTGTAAATTGCTGGCAAATTGCATTATTCTTTCTGAAATTTTATTTCACATAAGCGAATCTAAAATTACTTCTCTACGAAATTCACTCGAAAACCTATCTTATTTTCTTAATGGAAGTAAATATAGCAAAATAATGGCCATGATATGTCAAAGTTAGTGATGAAATGACCTAGGATCCTTCCATTGTCATTGTTTGGTGTTTGTATCTCATCTATCAAATAAGCCGCCCTTGGTTTGGCCTTATATAGGAAATGGAAGTACCCTCATCCAATCATTTACCAATTTCTCTCGTAATTATTGATTTCGATACTATCGATTATAATAACAGTAATTTCAGTAATATTTTGTTACGTAATTTTATCTTACCTTCCAAATCAGTCATTGTTTAATGGATTTGAAGGTTTCGCCATGTAGGTTGAGTCCAAACAAAACTAGTCGCAAAACGCCTTAACCAACGATGATGATGCTTATCCAATCCACCTCATCATTGGTGCTTCCTTTTAATTTTGTGATGCTTTTGGTTGGCGTGTCTTGTCGTACCCGTTTGGTTGCGCTTCTTTTAAGCACTTTTAAGTAGTAGTGATTTTAATTAGTAACGCTTATGTCCGTAATACTTTTACGAATAAATAATTTGATGTTTGATATGACACCCATAAAAGTGATTTTATTGATAAATAAGTAATTTTGATGTAATTTTGACGCATTTGGTAGCCAAAGAATGAAGTGTTTCTATTTCACATTCTCCAAGTATAGATAATGGTTGAAATAAGCTCTTCAACAACAGACTAAGCTTTGCTAATTGATTTTAATTTTTTTAATTTGTAAGATTCATTTTCTGATATGGGGTTTGCAATTTCTCCCATTTTTGGTTGGTAATTTCATAATAATCATCATCATCAAGTCTCTATGTGCTTTACCTCCTATTGCTGCGTTGCAGCAACCACAATCGTGATCATGTATTTCTCTTATTTTTGGTAGATTTTTTTGCCCAACTTCATGGATGATTTTCTGCTTCTTTGTATTTTGGAGTTTGATAGGAGTTCAAAGACACCAAAGACGTCAAGACGTCAAGACCGTCTGGGGCTTCGCCATTAATGATGGAACGAGAATAGGGTTGGGAAGAAAAAATGATTGAAAAAAAATGTGATGGGGTTATTTCGGGTATTAAGTTTTAAAATTAATGATATTTTTGTAACTACAAAAATTTCATTAAACACAAACTATTTTCCTATTTTTTTTATCAGTAGTACTTCTAGTAAGAAGCTCCAATTATGTGCTTCTCAAAAAACTATTTAAAGTGTTTGTACTTCTCGTATAAAGCACTTATCAAAAATTGTCAAACATCTATTTTTAAACATAATAGTATTTTTGTTTAGATAGAAACGCTTTTGACTATTTCAAAATCATATTCAACCTGCCACTATTAAGCAAAATCCATAATATATATTAACTTATTAAACCTGCCACTATCATGTTTATACTTGTTTATCTGTCACACTCATAGAAATTAAAATACAATTAATTCAAGTTAACATTCCAAATGGAATAAAAAATCCTTCTCGATATCGGCAAACATCCAAATGGATAAGGTAATGCACCTCCCAATATTGAGTGTCTGATTCTAGAAATGTAGTGGACTAAATTAAAAATAAAAAATAAGGTGGCTTAAATTAAAAATTAAAGAATAAAAATGATGAATTTATAGAAAGGATAAATTTACAAAATAGATAAAAGAGAAGAAAAAATCAACAAAATGATTCAAAGAGCTTCAAATCAAAATCAAGATCTAAAAGGCAGATGGTGATGAACTTAACCAATAAAACATGTTAATTTTTTATACAAAAGCAACATATAGCCTTATATAATTGAAATTTTCACTTGGGCTATAGCCCCACTTGCACTGTGTATGGTCCGTCCTTAAGTGGTCCTTATTTGTCTGGTAGACATGGGCGGAGCCGCCTAAGGACTAGAGGGATCCCAGGCTCCTCCTATTATTTTTGCCTTACATTATTTATATGTATATGTATATGCAAATTACACCAATATTGTTAAAACTCAAGGTCGGTCCAAACATTTGAAGGTCTATGGGAAGAATATAAAATGTATCATCAATTCATATGTTTGGATCGACTCTGCATCTAACCCTCAATTTTTCTTGCTTCAAAATGCTTTCAATGAATGAGAAATTAAAATGAGTGAGATACAGAATAATACAAAAAATATTTTGATAAAAAAAGAAAAATTTAACTATAACAGAAATTTAGAATTACTTCAAATTATCAGGAAAATGGATTTCTGAATTTGAGGAGAGGACTCATCTTAGCTTTTAAACTTACTTTAGTATTTCAATCCAAAATTCCAAATTGATCGCTAATTCAAGAATTTTGAGACTAGATTTCTGGCTTTGTGATTGAGATTAAGAGTGAGATTACATGAATATTAGAATAAATATACTAATTTATAGAATCATATATTACAAAAAATAATTAAATTTCTAACCATTGTTCCAAAGCTTTTCATTGGAATTTTTGGAACTCCTTCAATTTTCATCGTGAAAGATGAAAATCACAACCTAGAGACCCATTTGGAATTTGATCATTGCTGAATTAATGTCTTCTTGGTTCTTGCCCTTTTTTTTCTTTTTTCGTCTATTTTTTTTTTTGTGGAATTCTAATCGATGAAATCATTCTAGCCTTTAATTAATGTTAAAGGCCTTTGGTTCCTTCGTCTGAGGTAGTTTTTTTAAATTTTTTTTTAATATATGACATATTAATAATTTTGGGCCTTATATTATTTTGGACCCGGGACTTGCGCCCTTTTAGCCGTTGCTCATGGCCGACCCTGTTAAAACTTTAAAGGTTTTATTCTTTTCTTTTACGTATTTCTTTTTAATTCTCTATTAACATGTCACTTTCACCTAATAAGTATTGAAAATCTAAGTACATGAGTATTTGTTTTGGACACTTTTGAGTACTCAAAATAGATGATACCACAATTGTTTTTGGAAAATAAATAACATATATGTCCATAAAATTCTCTCAACCATTGGTATTATTACCATTAAATTGATTTTATGTTTTTTCCACCATTATATGGATTTTATTTTTTTCACCATTATGATTGTCTATAAGGTGACTCTCTCAACAATAACTTTTTAATTCAGAATGGAATCATAACACTACTTTCCTTTTGGCCGAAATTTTTCTTAAGCATTTATCTATATAAGGACCTCTCTTAACTTAAGTCCCTAGTTACGTCACTATTCGTGGTCGATATAATTAATATGGGTCATTTCAAATCTACTATAATAAAATATATATATATATATATATATATATATATACTGTCTCAATGAAATAAGACGACATAATGTTATCGTCTATACTTTAATTTTTTTTTTTGGTTAAGAATTTTATAGACAACTTGGCAAACCAGGAGCAAACAAAGGCCAAAGGCCACAACCCCATGGGGAAACACAGGTACAAGGCAGGGACATTCCAATTCAAAGCCACCTGGGCATTTGAGCTAGAATGTTTAAAGTTAACCGTACAAAGCCTATTTCTAATCAAGTTTACAAGAATTTGGAGAATAATGGAAGGAGCTTTCCAAGTACGCGTTCCCAAAAATACGATGGTTTCTCTCCATCCAAATGCTGTGGACAGTCGAGACCACCAAGGCTAACCGGTACGAAATGAATAGAGTGAATTTCTTTTCCACCGAGAAGTTAATAAGGAAATCAAATCCGGCCAAGGCAGGTTGATCCAGGGGAGGCCACAACGATGAAGAACTTGCCTCCATGTACCTCCAGAAAAAAACACAATCAGAAAAATAAATGGGAATGAGACTCTAACTTTCAGCCACGTATAAAGAGCACACTCAAGATTATAATCGCTCTCTAATTCTAGCAGGGCGGGCCCTGAGAATTGGGAGCCCCGTGCAGAACTTTAAACGAAGGCTTGCTATAATTTCACCAAAAAAAAAAAAGAAAAAAACATGACCATAAATGATGAAAATAAACTAATTAAATCAGTTCCTTACATTTCCTCAACAAAAAAAAAAAAAAAAGTTCCTTACACCATAAACTATCTTTCCTAATAATCAATAAATGTTTGCCAAAAAATAAAAAAATAATCAATAAATGATTTTAAAAAATAAGGTTACTATATTTCATGAATTATATACTCAACTATAGTTTCTACTAAATTTTTTACATACTCTGCCTTATATACTCCATTATAGTTTCTCTTTCCTTACATGCACCATTATAGTTTCTACTATAATTGTTATAAACTATCTTCTCCTCCTTCATTCTTAACTTGATTAGGTTATTCGTGGCTCTTCTCCTTCCAATTATGTCATTCGCTTTATCCAGGCTGCTTCTTCTTTAATTTCTCCCTCTCAATTTGAGCCTGATTCCTTCTCTTCGGTCAATGACATTGGTGGTGGAGATTTTTCTGCTAAGTCTTTATGGAAGTGTATTAATCCGAGCGGATCGTTTGTTCCTTGGTTTTCTCTGGTTTGGTTCAAAGACTATATCCCTGTGACAAGCTTTATTCTCTGGCTTGCTATCAAGGAGAAGCTTGCTACTTTGGACAAGCTGAATTTCTTTGTTCTTGCTGACTTGTAAGCCCAAAGCTTGTTTTATTTCCTTTTGGATATGCCCGAACGTGGAATGTTGAGATCATAAAATAGGAGAAAAAGATTATTCTCAATGAATTATTGTCATTTCTTTATTTTAGTTTCTGTATTATAAAAGAGAAAAGAAAAAAGAAAAAAGAACAAAGAAAGAAAGGTGGAGCCATGGGTTTTGGGCCGGAGTTGTTTGGGCTGCTTTTAAAGTCTCCTTCTCTAATCTTGTGGGCTTTATGAATTAAAGTTTCCGACTAAAAAACAGCTCTTTCTTCTTTCACAGTGACGGTTATGGTGGGCAACGCAGTGGTGGAAATGGAACACGAAGTTTACCACTAGAGCTGGCAGAGTCTCTCCCTTCTCAACTCTGTTCCCAGACCATCGACGTATTATAGTCGTTCGCCTTCCGGAGCTCACAATTTGGACTTCTCCGGGAGAGAAGTACCCGGATCGCACAATTAGGGATTTCAGCTTTCCGACGTATCCGGCGTGCGATCACCGCTCAAGTTGAAAGGAGGACTCGATCTCCGGTAAGTCCAATTTGATTCTGAAAAACTTCTAAATGAAATTGTTGAGTATCAGGAAAATGTGATATTGGGACGCATTTGGTGCTCGAATACAATGCCAGCGTCAGACCCAATAATTGTGGATTTGGCATTGAACGCCAATCTTAAAGTGAATCCAAAAATCTTGGAACCGGAAAGAGCCTTAGTAGATTTCAAATTAGGTTGTGAATCTTTTTAGAGTATGATTTTTATTTGATTATTTTACTCTAGATACGCCGTGGCTCATGAGTGTGAGATTTGTAGTGTTTAAACGTTTTGGTCAAGTGCTTGCTGTTGTAGTAATAGTGTGTTAAAGCCCCTGGCTTCGATGGCCTGCCAGTGGCTTTTCGTGGTAAATGTGGAAATTTAGAATGTGATGTTTGGAAGTGTTAGAGGTGATGGAATTTTGGGGTGGATAATTTCACTAGCCACTTGGGATTGCTGTTAATTTGAGATATTGTTAGTCATGTTTCAGTGAGATTTAAACACCAGATTGTTATACGGGTTAGCATATTCAACTTGACATACGCATCAGCTTGCTACATAACCCATGCTGCCATTAAATTGACAACATTTATGGATTTTGCAGAAAGTTATTTTGGTGGCACAATGAATTTCCTTATTCGGTCGAGTCATGTACAACGTGTGTCGGCAGAGCAGCCGGCTGTCCATGAACCACAACCACCTGCAGAGACGCTTCCTCCTCCAAAATCACCAGCAACCTTGGAAGGTCTAATTGCTGAAGATTCATATCCACAGTATTCCACAGTTGACGATCCTGTTGTAGAGAGTGAAACTAGAGGGGAAAGTGGCATTGGTGGAAGGAGGGACACCTCTATCATTGCAAAGCATTATGACGTCTCTGATGAGGAGGGATGGATTGCTATTCCATACAGTATTGCTCTCCATTACATGCAACTTGCATTTGATATTTTGCATAGTTTGTAGGATCGCATGCTCACTTATTAGTGTGCGACTGAGGTACAACACACACACACAGACAGACAGACTTGGGTGGGTGCTTAAAGTAAATATTCAATGGATTATATTCTAAAGCTTGTTTTGCTCTTTCAGAAGAACTCCCTGATAACTGGAATGATGCACCAGATATACATTCATTACGCTCTATGGACCGCTCCTTTGTTTTCCCTGGTAGCTGTTTCTTGGATCTCGTGTCTCTTTCAGTCTTGATCTTCTTTTTCTCTCCAAGTGGGATATACATCCTTTATTAAGGACCTGAAGTTTGTTTTTAATGCAGGTGAACAAGTTCATATTCTTGCATGCTTGTCAGCATGTAAGCAGGATACAGAAATTATTACTCCCTTTAAAATAGCTGCAGCCATGAGTAAAAATGGCATAAGACATAGTCCAAAAAAACAAAATGGAAACGTGGAAGATGACAATGGTACATTGTTGAGCAAAGGAGAAATGAGTCCTGATAGTCAATCTGTAGATCAAACTAGTGAAACCTCGCCAAAAGAGAAGTCTGATGCACAAAAGGATGTTTCTGCTAGTGAATCCCTACTTAGAATGGAGGATCACAAAAGACAGACTGAAGTTCTTTTGCAAAGATTTGAGAGGTCTCATTTTTTTGTTAGGATTGCGGAGTCAAGTGAGGCACTTTGGTCCAAGAAACGTTCTAAGAAATATTCAGAATCTCTTGAGATGGATGGTAAAGAGTCCACAGGAAATGGAACTCGTAAAACCGCAGTAAATGCCATTATTGATAAAGGAAATTTTGATCCCAATGTCTCCGGTGGTGTAGCAAGAAATAATGTCAAGTGTTGCTCTCTTTCTAATGGAGACATAGTGGTATGTGTAACGAAGCTTTATGTTATCATTGTTATACATACAGCTACATATATGTACGTTACGTATATTTTTATCATACTTAAAACTGCTTGAGGGAGAACATTTAAAATTGATATTGGAACATTTGTTTTAAGGGTGAAAAATGGGGTGCTTCTATCGGCACCAAAATTTTTGTTTATCAATCCAGCTAGTCTCCACACTTGCCTTGAAAATTCAAAAATCCTATTTATTTTTACCGTCCCATATAAACCCAAAATACCCTATTTTAATTTTCCTCTTTTTATTAAGCTGACCATGGGCTCACTGGCGATGGCTGTGAAGCTATGACTGGAATTGTTTTAGTTTTATGTTATCTTGTCCTTTTCATGTTTTCTATATTTTTTTCTACTGGTAATTGTAGGAAAAAACAAATATTCACCCATGTTTTTTGGGTATAAGTAGAATCACCCATGTTTGTCGTACTTATCTTTGTTTTCTGGTTTGTTGGTCCTTATTTTTTAGCTGAAAGTTTAGAGAAGAATTTCCTTCATATTCATGCTAAATTCTTTATTTTTCTCTAACACAGTTTGTCGATTAATATCCTCATCTTTTTTCCATGAGTAGTCTTTTTTTGCTAAATGATTGTTGGTAATAAACCCAAGGTTGTAAACTTCAGTCCTACCAACTTAATAGGAAATCTTACACATGTATATTTGTTAGTGTATGTATGTGTGTGCTTATGCATGAATTTACCGTAAGTGACAGAAAAGTATCATTATTTGTTCCCTTTATGCTACCCCCATAGATGTTTAGCTTTCGTTTGTAAGCTTCCTGCAAGGTTTTACTGGAGAGAGTTCTAGTCTTTGTTTGTACTGAAATATGTAAGAGTGTTGCACCTCTAATAACAAATTGCTGATGCTTAGGTAAATTTCTGTTGCTGCTTTGTTTAATCTATACCCTTTTATATGATATCTTATTTCTGAATTTATATTTTCTCTCATATTGATGGTTAGTTTAAGTGGTTGTTCAGATCACTTATTCTCATTCCATTTGTTTTCTGGAAGGGTGCAGGTTCTTTTACAAGTGAATGTTGGTGTAGATTTTTTGATTGACCCTATTATCGAGATCCTTCAGTTTGAGAAACATCTTGAGAGAAATTTATCTTCTGAGAATCGGGAGAACTTAGTTGCTGCAAATCAGGACCCCTGTGGAGAATTATTAAAATGGTTGCTTCCTTTGGATAACACACTCCCATCTCCAGCTCGCCCTTTATCTCCCCCTATAACCTCCACTTCTGGAATCGGTAATACATCTCAAAAATCTGGTTCTCAACTCTTCTCCCATTTTAGAAGTTACTCCATGTCAGCACTACCACAAAATACTATTCCACCACCTACAACTCTGAAAGCTGCAAGTTCTAAGCCAAACTTTGATCTTGAAGATTGGGATCAGTATTCATCTCAGAAGTCCTGGAAGACTCAAAAAACTGGTTGGGAGGGGCTTTTATCTTTTCGAGGTGTGTCATTGGAGCGAGAAAGATTTTCTGTTCGTTGTGGATTGGAGGGAATCTATATACCTGGAAGAAGGTGGAGGAGAAAACTTGAAATCATACAACCTGTAGAAATCCATTCTTTTGCTGCTGACTGCAATACTGACGACCTTCTCTGTATCCAGATAAAGGTGTGAGCAATGATCAACTAGATTGAGGTTTTTGTTAATTATTCTTGTTTTGTCGTAGTATTTTCATATTATCTAAGCACTTTTGTTAGGAATGAAAAGTTTCTTAGGCTTTGTCTTGCATTCCTGTTTAGTTATCAGTTTTTTTGTGCAGAATGTTTCTCCACAACATGCGTTTGTGAGTACTTGATTATTCCTGATGTTTTGTAATGTCTAATTACTCTCGTCAGGAATGACATGTTTGTTAGGCTTTGTCTAACATTCCTAATAAGTTACCATTTTATTTTGCAGAATGTTTCTCCAGCACATGCACCAGATATTGTGGTGTATATAGATGCTATAACAATTGTTTTTGAGGAGGCTTCAAAAAGTGGACAATCGTTATCATTACCAATTGCATGTATTGAAGCAGGAAAAAACCACAGTTTGCCAAATCTAGCCCTCAGGTTATTGTTATGCTTTGGTATCTTAATTTGGTTTTCTTTGTTGTCATACTTCCATTTTCCTTGTTACAAAATTCTCATTTTTTTACTGGGTTGTGCTTACATTCTTAAAGCACATTAATGTCTAGGATTAAAAAATTATATGGGTGGGCAATATGAAGCAGTTAGGGTGAAGCTGCTGAGGATATATTGTTTGGTACTCTGTGTAGACGCAGGAAAAGTTCCTTTTATGTGTGACAGTAGGCAAATACTCTTGAAAGTAAAAAGAGCTTGCCTGACCAAAATCATAAAAGAGCTTACATGTACTTTGAGAAAAACTTGGGGTTGGGGAACAGCCTCTGGCTACCCTAACACCGTCATTCTAAAATAATAGCATAAAAGCAAGCAGATCCAACGACAATGAAACATAAATTAGAAAGAGCAAGAAGTTTGAAGTTGGAGCTTCAAATATTTGAATCTTGAAATTTGACTCATACGTTAGTCACATAATGCATGACAAATAAAATTAGGAAAATAACCAGTCCACAGGTAAAAATGACAGAGATGCAATTGCAGGATAATCGTAAGTCTAGCGAACTAGTAAGTTGGTGAACTCGTAGTTTTGCATTTCTCCTTGGAGATTCACCTACTTCATTATTTGTTGTTGTTTGCACTTCTAAAATAAGGCTATCATGATGTGATTACCTATTTCAGTTCTTATACAAGTTTACTATAACCTTCCTATACCCTATAGCGAGCAGAAATTTAATATCTTGTAATGGTCATATTGGCTGAACCTACAGAGGTTTATGTTGTAAGCATTGTAATTTGATGTGCACCAGCATATGGAGTCTGTGATTGGAACATTTTTCTGTTTATTTTTTGGAATCCCACGTTTATTCATTCTGTTCGCATTAAAATTTATAATGGCAGGAGAGGTGAAGAGCATTCCTTTATTCTTAAACCAGCTACATCCCTGTGGAAGAATCTCAAGACTGGTGGTGATAGAAGAACTCAATCATTCCAACTGCAGGCTGGAAATGCAGTGTCAAGTTTGCGTCCGCCATCCAAGCCTGTTGAAGGAAAGAGGATTGCTTCAACTGCAGATCAGTATGCAATTATGGTATCATGTCGGTGCAACTACACTGGTAATTTTTTCTCTTCGTGTACCATATAGAACCTAAGTTATTCATTTCTAATTCTTCTTCTTTTATGTTAAATCTGCAGAGTCGAGATTATTTTTCAAACAGCCAACAAGTTGGCGGCCACGTGTTTCAAGGGATCTTATGATCTCTGTTGCATCTGAAATGTCTGGACAATCTAGTGCACCAAATGGAGGAGTCTCTCAGCTCCCTGTTCAGGTGTCATACACTTAGTTGCTCAAATGGGTGCGCGCGTGTTTCCTCTTTTTAGCTCGTATGATTAGGTTTCATCTAACTTTTCAAATTTTCAGGTCTTAACTCTTCAGGTTTCAAATCTAATGTCAGAAGATCTAACTCTGACGGTTCTTGCTCCAGCTTCATTCACTTCCCCTCCTTCAGTGGTCTCCTTGAATTCTTCACCTACTTCACCAGTGAGTCCATTTGTTGGTTTTCCTGAGTTTACAGGAAGGAGTCCTACAATGCAGAGGCTCAGCTCACCACTTCCTTCATCAGAGAATCAGAAACAAATTGGTAGCGGTGGAGTCTGGCCAGCTTCTTTTACTGAACAGGCTTCTCCAATATCTGATGCCATTCCTAATACTGGTTTGTGTTGTACACATCTGTGGCTTCAGAGCAGAGTTCCACTAGGGTAATAATTCCATCTCTCTTTTTACTAGTTTCTTAATTCGTGCTGATTCCAATTATTATAATCTGCCATGGTGACACAGATGTGTTCCCTCTCAATCTATGGCAACCATCAAGCTCGAGCTACTTCCTTTGACTGATGGCATAATAACACTGGACACTCTACAAATTGACGTCAAGGAAAAAGGTAATCATCCCCTTATTTTTGCTATATTTCCATTTTGCATGCCTCATTGTCAGAAGGATGAGTGGTTCAAGTATTTTCATGTCTAGAGAAAATAAACGGTATGATTTGGTAGGGTTGTATTTCTACTGTTCAAATTGTGTCTTTGGTTTAACCCTTAAAAGACAATTATTATTAATAGGTGGAAAAGAAGATAATAACTTAATAGGTACCTGTATAGCAACGCTCTTTTATGAATTGTAGGTCAGTAAGTTGACAGCTTAGGAAAAAACCGAGAATGAACTCTTGGTTAATTTGATTCAATGGAGAGATATACCGGCAGGTCTTTCCATTGAGCAAGCGAGATTGTGGATTCACTTTTCTGTCTGTTATATATTTTACTCAGCTCTACATTGTGAAACTGAAGTTATTGCTACAGTTATGAGGGGTATCCTTGATAAAATGCGAAAACCTAACCGCTGAATTCGTTCATTTTCTGGCATAACAGGTGTTACCTATATACCTGAGTACTCTCTGAAGATTAATGCGACTTCCAGCATTTCCACGGGGATTATCTAGGAACTATCTAGTCGAACATGCTTTTCTTTCGACATATTAAACTGAACCTTGCAGCCATCGAGCGTCAGGCTCTTAACCACTGGGCACCGAGGTTTCTCTTTGCTTTCTTTAGTTAGAATTATCATGTCAAATTCATTGGACATATATTAGGTCCCTGTGTGGTTTGAAAATAGGGTCTTGTTCTAGTACTCCCTCAATGGGAGACTGTATTCTCTGTAGATGAATCATCTTGTCTGAGATGTAATCTTTTTTATACACAAAATTTGCACACATTCTTATGAATATTTATACATGTCATTTCCTTGACTCAATTATTCTCTTATAGGTTTTCCGAAATATCAAAATACAAAATAACTTTGTGGACTTTCCCACTTAATTTGTATCCTACCCTGGATTTATTTTGGTCAAATTTTCACCTACGCTATTATATATGACGAATTCTGCCAATTTCTTCTTACTCACGTTTTATTCCGGAGAAATTGGTGATGTTTTGTTTATCCAGGTGCAGGCACATCATTCTTATTCGTTATGGGTTCAACTTCAAATGAGCATTATTTTAGGAATAAATTACATAAAAGTACCTAAATTATAGTATTATAGTGGTCATTTCAAGTTCATATCCGAATAATGAAAATTTTCATCTAGGTACCTAAATTAACAAAATACATTATCTAAGTACCTCCCATTAGTCGATCCGTTAATCAATCTATTAAATGGTGAGCTGACAATTTAAAATTTATTTTTTTGTTGACATGGATTCCATATAAGCAATTAAATAATAATAATAATTATTAAAATTTTACATAAATAAAATAAGTAAATAAAACCCTAACCCACTTTCACGCCCAACAACAAAAGAAATTCAATTGCCCTATTTCGATTTCAAGAATCAGCCCCCATCTCATTCCAACTTCACACTTGATTTTGTTCAATCTCGCAGGCAATTCAAAGAATTGATTTCTTAAATCAAAGAAAGCGATGCTCGATTTCAGAATCTCGGAGCCATTAACATACATCCATCAGTTATGGCAAGCTTGATTTTAGAGGCGTCCAATGCTCCTGCTACTGCAACAACAAACACCATCCAAGAAGAAATTTAACCAGCCCAAGAAGAAATTCAACTAGCTCAATCAGAAATTCAACTAGTAGGAGAAGAAGAAGAATCAGAAATTCAACTAGCTCAATCAGAAATTCAACTAGTAGGAGAAGAAGAAGAAGAAGAAATCCAACCCGGCTAATTAGAAATGCAAGCTTGATGATCGGATTATGAACTTGCAACTTTTGTGGACACCTAGTCCTCACCGGAGCAGATATGCAAGAGTGAAGAAAGGGGTTTGGCGAATTTTCTGGAAATTGACCTGCGAATTGAAGCAAATTGCGGGATTCCCAATCTGCTGGGGGTTCAGAGCAACTGAAATTGCCAAGTTTAGGCCTTCGCAGATCTAGAAGGTTCGATCGGGTTTCACGGACCAGGTGTTTCTCTCTGTCGTTTCAGAGAGAGAGAGAGATTTGTGGGTGTGAAACTGAAAGGAGTAGCCCAATGGGGAAGGAAAGGAAATGGAAGGGAAGAGAAAAGACATGAAATTGAAATCTGGGTGAGTGAAGTATCAAATATGATCCTAGGTAGAATCTGGGTTGGAATCTGGGTTGGCTACTCGGTTGGGTAATGGGTGGGATACTGGGTCTTAGTTTACCAGAGAAGTGGGAATGGGCTGCTGTAGAGATGAAGAGAAGATTATTTTAGATCCATGTCAATATAAATAAGGGCCCACAAATGCCACTTAGGTACTTAACAGATTTTTTTTAACAGATTACTAACGGTGGGTACTTAGATGATGTGTTTTGATAGTTTGGTTATCTAGAAGAAAATTTTCATAATTAGGGTATGAACTTGAAATGATCCCTATAATTTAAGTACTTTTATATAGTTTATTTTTATTTTAATGATTAAGGAAATGATTCATTTGCATGTTGGAACTTGGAAGTCAATCTTTGCGTTGCAAGTTGGTACTTTAATCTCAAACCAATAAACAAAACTCTTAAAACCTAATAACAAAACAATCATGCATACTAATGTGTATAGTTCATATGGTTCTAGCTTTGACTTGCAGAATAATGGTCTTAAGTTTGAACTCCGATTATATATTGTTTGGTAAAATTTCCAATCCCCTGTAATATGACTTTACTCAAAAAAAAAAAACCTAATAACAAAACAATAATATCTTTATAATCAATTTATTAGTTTACTATAATTCTCCAATCCATTCTCAAATTCATATTTTAATATTTTCTAAAGTATCTTAAGCTTTGGTCATAAATTATGACTGTATTTTTTAAGGCAAATTCCCATCAACAATTCTGAATTGTATTTTTTAATTTCTTTTATTGTCATAAGAGTACAAAAAGAAATTTGTGGAGAAGTGCCAATGGTGTCGATATCTTCTCTTTGAGTAAAATAATGAAAAATAATAATAACCTTTAAACATGGTTCGTTTTATTTTAGATTGTTGTTATTGCATTATCTACATCCCATGCCTTCAATTATTGATCATCGCAAGTGATAATTTCTTTTTACTCTATATTAGCTTTTTGGTTTTTCTATGAATTCTAAAATGTTGAAAAATTAGTTTATAATTAAAAGTATTTATTCGTGCACTCGAGATTTTATGCTCGACCTTTCCTATCTAGAGTCGGCATATATAAATATACTAACCTCATAGCACACGCGGAGCGCCTGCTAGAGGCATTTCAGCGCACGATTTCACAACTCAATAGTAAATTGGCACATGCGTGCGACATACATTTTCATATCACGTCACACTACGTGGGACTTGCGTACTTAAATTTATTATATATGCGCGTGTCAATCTGTATTTTTTTAATATATAAAATGTGATTACAATTTTTAATTTTTATATTTTATTTTTAAAACAAATGAAAAAAAAAAATCAATGCAAATGAATGCTGGTAGTTCCATGTTTGTGGGGTTTGATTTGCTTTGGTAACTGAAAAAAAGAATAGAAAAAAAAAGAATATGGGTATGTGGAAGAAAATACAACCAAAGAATGCCCTTATGAACTTATGATAATAAAAAACAAAAGAATCATGTAATGTTGATTTACTTTAAAAATCCAAAAATATTATTGAATATTAAAATGAAAAAAATAAAACAATTAAATATTTATATATTTTTTTATTTCATTATCGATTTTACCCTTAAATTTTTAGATTGTCTTTTCTTCAACAAAAGACTTTTTTGGGTTTATTGAAAACCGTTGTAATCCAAACTGAACCGTTAAGATTTTTATTTATTTATATTATTTGTTAGTTAATATTTTTCACCCTATAGTATATTAATGTAAGTATTTATTACATATCCTACCTCACTCAATCATTACCCATTTTGTACTACTTTTAAATTATAGTTAAACATAACTCGACATATTTTGAAGTTGAAAATTTTAATTTGTTTATTCATGTGAAGAAATGAAATATTGATGTCAATAAATTACATGAAAATTTTATGCCTAAACCGTTCAAGCCAGTCCAAACCAAACTGTTAATATATGAAGGTTTGGATTGGAACAGTTTCAATTCTATTTTTTAAAAATCCAAATCGTATCGAACCGTTGAGATTTTAATGATTTGGATTTGGATGATATCGCATCGATCCAAACCATGCCCACCCTACTTATGATAACCAAAAACATAGAATGAGATAATATGTTGATTGCTTTAAAAGTCCAAAATGTTCTTGAATAATTAAGATGCAAAAATACAACTCTAAACTTGGTAGCAAAATGTAGCCTCTTGGCACCCGTTATGCACGTGCCAATTTGCATATTATTATTATTTTTAATTATATTTTTAAATAAAAAAATTAATAAGAAATAAATTAATATAAATAAGAGATTAACTTTTTCTTATTAAAGACTCAATTTTATTATTTTAATCCTTATTAATAAATAATATACTTTTAAAACTTTAATTAATAAAAGGTACTACATTTTTACTATTTAACCCTTATAGTTAAATATCAAACTTTTAAAACTTTGCTTAATGAAGGGTAAGTTTTGGAATTTTAAAAATTTAACCAAAAACAACTTTTGGCTTTATATATACTAGTCTCATAGCAGACACTCCGTGCCTACTAGAGGCATTTCGGTGCACTATGTGCGACTTCATAACTCAATAGTAAATTGGTACATGCATGCGAGAGACATTTTCATAGCACATTTTAAACGCACTTAAATTTATTATATATATGCGTGTTACATTTTTTTAATACATAAAATGTGATTACAATTTTTAATTTTTAAAACAAATGAAAAAAAAAAAAAAAAAACCAATGCAAATGAATGCTGGTAGTTCCATTTTTGTAGAGTTTGGTTTGTTTTGGTAATTGAAAAAAAAAATGAATGTGGGTACGTGGAAGAAAATACAACAAAAGAATGCCCTTATGAACTTATGATAACTAAAAACAAAGAATTCGATAATGTCGATTGCTTTAAAAATCGAAAAAAGTTCTTGAATAATTAAAATGCAAAAATACAACAATGAAATATTTATATATTTTTTTATTTCATTATCCATTTTATCCTTTTTACCCTTAAATTTTCTTCTTTAATATTTTCTTCAACAATGGACTTTTTTAGGTTTATTGAAAACCATTGTAATCCAAACCGAATCGTTAATGTTTTTATTTATTTATATTATTTATTAGTTAATATTTTTTACCCTATAATATGTTAATGTAAGTGTACATTACATACCCGGCATCACTTAATCCATATCCATTTTGCTCTACTTTTAAATCATATGTAAACATAACCAGTCATATTTTGAAGTTTAAAATGTTAATTTTTAATTTGTTGATATGTATGAATGAAATATTCATGTGAATAAATAAAATCTTGATGTCAATAAATTACATGAAAATTTTATGTCTAAACCGTCCAAATCGATCCAAACAAAACTATTAATAACGTTTTGGATTGGAACAGTTTTAATTCTATTTTTTTAAAATTCAAACTGTATCCAACCATTGAGATTTTAACTGTTTGAATTTGGAGGATATCTGCATCGATCCAAACCATACTCTCCCCTACCTATGATAACCAAAAACATATAATGAGATAATGTTGATTGCTTTAAAAGTTCAAAAACATTTTTGAATAATTAAGATGCAAAAATACAACCCTAAACTTAGTAGCAAACTCTAGCCTCTTGGCATCCGTTATGCAATTGCCAATTTGCATTTTATTATTATTATTAATTATATTTTTAAATAAAAAATAAATAAGAAATAAATTAATATAAAAAAGAGATTGATTTACTCTTTCTTAAGATTACAATTTTATTATTTTAATCCTTATTAATTAAATAGTATACTTTTAAAATTTTAATTAATAAAGGGTACTACAATTTTACTATTTTAACCCTTATAATTAAATAGCATGCTTGTAAAACTTTATATAATAAAGGGTAAATTTTGGAATTTTAAAAATTTAACCAAAATCACCTTTTTGCTTTATATATAGATATATATATATAAAAAAAAAAACTCAAATTTTATTTATTCCAATTTAGCAAAATAAAAGTAAGAGAAAATAGAAAAATAGAGAAGAAGAGGTCTCGAGTATTAAAAAAATACACAAACAAAAACAAATATGAGAGAATAATAAGATGCATGTATGCAGGCTTGTGGAGTGATGATATCAACCCTGACGCGCGCGTTTCCGTTCGCCCACCCAAGCCAGACACGTCACCATCTCAGCAGGTCCGGCCTCTTTCCTTCTCTCTCCTGCCCGAGCTGTCCCCCATTTTTCCACTTCTCCATCTGACCGAGCTGCCCCCCTCCTGCTCCTTTCCCAACCCTCAATGCCCTGCACCTCGTACGGTCAGCAACATAACGGGCACTCCGGGCACCAACACTCCCTGCCCGTTTTTTCTGGGCAGCTCGAATTGCTTTTGTCTAGTCTTCGGTTTAATTTAAAATCGAAGAAAAAATAAAGGAGAGAGAGAATCGATAATTCAGAGTTTTATATAACGATATTTTGGCAAATTATTAAATTTTTTTTCACCCACCTTTAAACTGGTCAGCTTGTGGCAGTCCATTTCTAAGATTTATGCGTCTTTGTGCAGACATTTCTGGGTTAAACTGAAATTTGGCTGTTCCTATCTGTTAAAGACGGACACTTTGCTCCTGGGTTTTTGTTTTTTCCGCTCCTCCCAAGCTGATCAATTTTTGGCTTCAAGGGTTTGTCAAGTTTGATCTGCTTTCAGTGTAATCTAGCTCTTTTCGCAGCTGGGTCATCGTTTTTTCCACCAATTTTAGTTGGGTTTTGAGGGAAATTTGAAAATTTCAGAGATTTTTGGTGATTTTTATGGTTCATGGGTTTTGGAGAGGGCTAGGGACAGTTTTGACTGGTTTTGTGGTGGTGGGAGGAGGGTTGGTGGTTGGGCTTTTTGATGGTATCTGGAGTTGATTCTTTAGGGTTTGTGAGAGATGGGTTTGGGAGCTGAGAATGGTAAAGTAGAGTCTTGGGTCATGTGCAAATCAAAGGTGAAGAAGAAGAAGAAGAAAGTTGATGATGTTGATGTTGAAGAAGATGAGACTGGGTGTTGGGTTAGGCTGAGGTTCTTTGGGAGCTGCATTTCATCAAGATCCAAAGTTGATAGCTCAATCAGTGGCTCGAGCACTCACTGTGGTAACTTTCTATTTTCTTGGAATCACTTTTTTACTAGCTCTTGTGCTTCAATTTTTTGTGTTGAGATGGTTCGCTTTTGCGAAACATTTATTTACTCGATTGATTTGTAGGATTGTTATGTTGTTTTTTTAGCATGTTTAGTCTGTTCTTTCTCTGTCATAGCATGTTTGTCTTGCTCACTGTAAGTAATTTTACAAATAATTACTGGTAACATAGCCATTTCTGCTTGGGGCGCCCATGAGTTGGCTGCATTATACTATCATGGTCAATCTAGAGAGCTTTGCTCATGGATTCTAATCAAAGAATGAAAATTCCAACAACGTGTAAAGAGTCAACCAGCAGTAACCTGGTTTGAATTTTTGGTTTGGAGGGTGGTTTTAGAGCTGACCTGAAACCCAATTGAGCTCTTTTTGATCTCTCGTACAAGAAAAGCATATTGGTGGCTGAAAAAGCCTCTTGTTCCCGAAAGTTAACTTGCATTTGAGAATAAGAGTTAACCCTCCCTGCACTCTCCTATAGTGGGAAAATAGTATTTGAGTCCAGACTGTATGTTTAAATAGATGCATAAGACAGTCATTTAGGGAGCTTGAGTATGTTCTGCTAGTGAGGATTGTCAACCAGCAAACTAGGCATGTCTTGAAAGTTTTGGAAGGAAACATAATGACCAACTAGGAAGTTCAGTCTTTTGTATTTGAACTTCAATGGGTAGAATAGTGAAAGTTTCCTGGATGATACCACTGGAATTCAGAACCGGTATGTTGTGAGTTAGGACAGTGGGTTCATGATAATTATGGGACTGACAAGGAGATGGTGGGGGCATGGAGATAAACTTCTGGTAGCAATGGTGATGATGTAACATACTGGTACAGCAAATGAAGACATAAGATATGTGTTTTTATAGGATAGATTTAATGGTTTTAGGAACATTGTCCTGAGGCGACACGATTGGAAGATGGTTATTGAGTTAGGTATACAGTAATTCCAGATATATACTGGTTTGTGAAAATACATGCCCTATGTCAGATGGCTGTGCATATCGTGTCTATTTAGATTTTATTCCGTGATGGACATCTGATACTGTTATCAAACACACACATGCTGGGTTTCATTGGTCATGAGGGTTTTTCTCCAATAAGTTCTTTTCATCAAATGCTATATATGCTTTAACTTAAATTTCTTTGTGGGAACATGTTTTCAACTTGGTGCTATTAGAAAAACCATAATTATTCTTTTGTATCAGCAGCAGTCTAATATATTGGTTTCTTTTGGGGGTTTGCAGAAACTAAATCTGCAAATGACACAAGTATAGACCAACCAACAGCTACTGTTGTCTCTTCCTCAACGACTAGTAACACAGAAAGTAATGCATCCACTGCCAAGCTTGAAGAAGAACTTAAAGTTGCTTCACGGTTGAGAAAATTTGGCTTTAATGATCTTAAATTGGCAACAAGAAATTTCAGACCTGAAAGTCTTCTTGGTGAAGGTGGTTTTGGTTGTGTGTTCAAGGGGTGGATTGAAGAAAATGGAACTGCTCCAGTAAAACCTGGCACGGGGCTTACTGTTGCAGTCAAAACTCTCAACCATGATGGGCTTCAGGGTCACAAAGAATGGCTGGTTTGGAACTTTCCTGTTTTGTCTTTTTAACTCTTTACTAAATCTTATGGTGTTCTCTTTCTATGTTATACTCGAATATTGATATTCATTTGGCTTTCTTTGTTTCAGGCTGAAGTAAATTTCCTTGGTGACCTTGTCCATCCAAACTTAGTTAAACTTATAGGATACTGCATTGAAGACGATCAAAGGCTGCTAGTGTATGAGTTCATGCCTCGAGGGAGCTTGGAGAACCATCTATTTAGGAGTATGTAACTACCTTCCTGACAATCTATTTTCATTCCATCTACTTATTTGGGTGTAGCATTTTCGGCATTCTCTGATGACATCTATTATATGCAGGGTCCTTGCCTCTTCCATGGTCTATTAGAATGAAAATTGCATTAGGTGCTGCAAAAGGTCTTGCTTTTCTTCACGAGGAAGCAGAAAGACCTGTTATTTATCGCGACTTTAAAACCTCCAACATCTTATTGGATGCGGTATGTGCTTAAAACTTAGACAAAGTCACTGTTTCTGCCCTAATATCTTGCACCTTTCTTATAAAGTTCCATTTCAGGATTACAACGCCAAACTTTCTGACTTTGGACTTGCCAAAGATGGTCCTGAGGGTGATAAAACTCATGTCTCCACCCGTGTGATGGGAACTTATGGTTATGCAGCTCCAGAATATGTAATGACTGGTAAGTGCAGTAACCCTCAATCTTTTATCTTCCTAACATAGAATGTCTGCAATTTGTGCATATATATAATTTCCTTAGGCTGTGTTTGGATGCGGAACTTCAAAGTTCCAAGGAATTTAGGTTAAATTAGTTAAAAATGAGGAACTTCAAAGCACCAAGGGATTTCAAATGATTAGATGCAAGGCATTTAGATGGGATTTGTAAGGGTGTTACTTTGGAAACCCTTGTCTAGTTGTTTTGCTATGCTCATTTGAAATCTCTTGGTACTTTGAAGTTCCTCCATTTTAACTAATTTAGCCTAAATTCCTTGGAACTTTGAAGTTCCTCATCCAAACATACCCTTAAGGAAGTACTATTTCTGTTAAGACTCAGTTTCAAACTTTCAAGGCCTTGATATTATCTCTCTTACACATAATTAAGGTCCTGCCTTTGACTGTTCATTTACCACACCTAATTTGGTGACTTGGTTTCTCAAATTTCATGTCTTGAGCATGTGGAAGTTATACTCCTGTTATCTGGTACTGTTAATGCTTATCATGAGCTAGGTCCAGATTTTGTAGATACTATTAATGCTTATCATGTAGCATATTACTTTTCCGATACACACAATATCTTGCAGCACTTCTTGATACCTTGTTGAAGTCTAAGATTCACTTGTATTTTGTTGCAGGACATCTCACATCAAGGAGTGATGTCTATAGTTTCGGCGTGGTTTTACTTGAAATGCTGACTGGCAGAAGATCTATGGACAAAAATCGACCTAATGGCGAACATAACCTTGTGGAATGGGCACGGCCACATCTAGGAGAGAGAAGAAGATTCTACCGCTTGATAGATCCTCGGCTTGAAGGTCACTTTTCAATAAAAGGTGTCCAAAAAGCCGCACAACTAGCTGCCCATTGCCTGAGCCGAGATCCAAAAGCCAGGCCCCTAATGAGCGAAGTTGTTGAAGCCTTAAAGCCGCTTCCAAACCTCAAAGACATGGCAAGCTCGTCATACTATTTCCAGACCATGCAAGCTGACCGTGTCGGGTCCAGCCCAAACACCAGAAATGGTGTCAGACCACAAGGAGGATTGCTTACCAGAAATGGGCATCATCAACAGAGGAGCCTTTCGATACCAAATGGTTCTCATGCTTCTCCCTATCACCATCAATATCCCCAGCAATCTCCAAAACCTAATGGCAAAACTTAAGGTAGGGTTGGCTTCTGTCTGTATCATTTCCCACCCCTTGTCAGCATTCTTCTTGTTTTTTTTCTCTATTTTTGCCCTTTCGTCTTCCTTGGTATAGATGTGTCGTCGTCTGCCAAAGCATTTGTTCTTGGACAAGTGAAAATAGCAACAGAGAAACATGTTTGCTTAATCTTATGTTTAGAGTGGTGACCGTGACATCCCGGTAGGGGAGAAGAATGTAAGGGCAGGTGAGGCTTGTTGAGCAAAATTTGTAATATCATATTTGGTCAGCAATACCAAAGATTGTTGTTACCTCCCTTTACATTTTATATCCTTTATCAATTGCCATCTTATTCCTTCCATGAATACAAGTCTTTGTTTCATAGTCTCATGAATTTGGCCAATTTCATAGTATGAGGTCTTACTTGATCTCTTCCTATTCCTGCAGCGAAGTTGTGTGTTCAAATATTGCGCCTCTAAACATAAATCAATTTCTATTAAGTTGCGTTCTTTCTTGTGGCCGTATATTTTGGACTTGGTAAAATGTTTGGCGCTATTCAACATGAAAAATAGGGTCAGAGAGAGGGAGAGGGAGAGAGAGAGAGAGAGAGAGATAGAGAGAGCAGGGTCGGTGGGATCAACATCAGATGGCAATATACAGGATAAGAAAAAGAAAGGAAGGAAAAAAGAAAATGTTAACCTTAAACTAAACTGGCAGGCATCTACCACATCAGCTACAGCTGGGAGTCAATTAAACTGTAACTGCATCCGTAATGTGGTCCTATTTTTGTGACATTGTTTAATCAATGTCGCAAAAATTCAGTTAATTTTTTATTTGTATGTTGAAAAAATGAAATAATAACAATATTCATTTTATTAATGTAACAGTATTTGATTTGATTTAATTTTATGAAAGCGAGGAAACGAGTGACATGTTCCAATAACCACTTGACCTAAGACCTTCTTCTAATTAAATTATTTACTTATAGGTTAAAAAGAATCAGATAATGCTGATATCCTCTTTATCGTGTAATAAATAATATCAAGTTCGATTATCTTATTTTCTCTTATAATAGTAACATTTATCTTCAAATATAATCATATAAAAATAAAGTAAAAACAGATGGTGAAAGGACGAGGTACGAAAAGAAGGGCATGTTGGAATCCGTAAGACCTGTCATGTTTTATCATTTTTAAACAAATATATACATGCTTTATTTACATTAATATCTCAGGTGCTCAGCCTCAAAGAGGTTTTATTTTTGTTCCTTTTGTTTAGCAGGCCATCACTTGATTGTGAAGGATCATTATTTCATGCCGCACCCTTCCTCGTCAGCTGCTCCTTTGATGTACTCTCAAAGATGCTGTCAGCATTTCCGACCTCGAACCCATCTCGCCTGTGATGCTCTTTCACCTGTGCAAGAGTTAGCAATTGGGTTTGTTCATAACCATGCAGCACCTTAAGAGCTTGAAAAACCTAAGAGACAACTCTGGTCACCTCGTCAAGGCGTAGATGACTGTACTGAGGCAGCACCAGGCGTTCGGCAAATTCGATGTAGCAACAGGGGACTGATTCAGTTACACCATCTGCAAATTGGAAACGAAATGAATCTGCAACGGTTGAACTTTGGAGAAGAAGACCGTCGGGGCTCACTGTTCATGGAGGAAGAACACTCAATACATTTCCATAGTCGAATATATATGCAATGTGTTCAGCATTGTGCCATATGCAAATTGCAATACAAGATATTTCAAGAAATTGACTCGACTCGACTCAATTTCTGCTTATGGAACATTCATTCAGTTGAAATGCACAAATATATCAGTTTCTGAATAATGAATATCAATGAAAACATTCTCTGCCTACCTATCGAAAACATGATATTGATCTCTATCTCTGTTATCAATTTTTTTTCCTTTTAATCAAGTTAAGACGGTTTAGATTTCTCGACACCTTAGCAACACAAGTTCTATAGGTACACGAAATTGAACATGGTTTACTCTCTATCCTAGTTTTATATCAGAAGGAATATTTAGCAGCGACAAAAATGACAATAAGATCATTCCTAAAGACATATTCGATGTGCTAGAAACTGTGTAACCAACCTTTAAGAACCCCCCCTTCAGAATTCAACTTGAATTCATTCTCCTCAATGAAATGGTTGAAGCTTTTAATGTCTCTCAAGCGGGATTTCAGCCGATGAGTGGAGATTGTGGTATGGTTTAGTGCATACCCATTGACAAGGGTCCAGGCAGCATATTCGCTTTCCCTGCATAGCCATAAATCAGATATGAGCCTGATAATGATCGATATAAGGTCCTAAATAAGCAAGGATAACAACGTCATGCGAGAAGATCTGATATAATCTTCAGGGTATGCTACATTATTCAAATCCAACCTCCTTGGAAAAAATATGGAATTTCACTTGTGCAAACGGTAAGACATGCACATCGATAAACCATGCACATCGATAAACCATGGACATCAAGTACCTAGCTAATTGTTGGTATTCAGACTGCAATGGCTCCTCCCACGTTAATGATCCCAATGCACTTGCTAGAGCAGCATGTTTATTTCCAGAACCAGATAGTTCAGTGTACTTTCTGATTGTATCCTGAATGTCGAAAAGAGCAATTTCAACTAATGGGAAATATGAATTATAGCAAGACAACACATTTCCCACAAAAAAGAGCAGCATATACTATTACCTGTGTTGGTGGACTCAACTGATCTACAAGAAGCTCAGATATAAACACTCTTGGCAAAGGTCCATTGACACCACTACCACCCTGAGGATTTGGAACACTGGGAGGAGAAAACCACAATGCCCTCAATTTTTTAGCAGGAAATCTTAACTCCTCCCGGGGCGTGTACCCGAAATCCAGGAAGAATTTAGCCATGGAGTCAATCCCATAACCATTCACCTATTCATTGTTCCAAATGAAAACAAACTTAAATCAATCAATAACAATGATACTGGTATACAAGACCAATCAAAATGAATGCATATGTCATATCAGAGGTTAATGCCTTGATGAAAACGCAAATTGATACTATTTCGTATTAATCAAATTTAGATTCTTTTTTATTAAAGGGAAATGGGAATTACCCCAAAAGTTCGAAAAGCGAAATGATCATAGTGGATTTGGTCATCGGCAGCTGACCCAACAAGCTCCAAAACTGCTTTTGCTGTTGGGTTCCTGCTCAAGTAGACAGCTTCCATACTTGCCAACGCTGCCCTGAAAAATGATTCACCTCCCTGCAATACATAAACAATTTTTCGAATCGCCCTTACCCGCACTTTAGATTAATTTAGAGTGCGATAGGGTTGCATAAACAAAAATTTACACTAGTAATAACATAAACTATTGGAAGCAAGTGAATTTGAATTAAATTATTGGATGGGATGAAAGGGGAACCTGGAAATGAGAATTAGGCGATCCATTGTCAGAATTGGAGCCGGAAACGGCGGAAAGATTTTTCATGTTGGCGGAGATTGAATTTTTTAGGGGAGCCGATGATTTGGTGAGTGAAATGAGATTTCTGGTGATGGGATTGTTGGGATTAATGTTGGGTTTGTGCGGAGTGTGAAAGGATGGGGGAAAAGTTGAAGAGCAAAGATTAGAGGTGTTGTTAATGGCGGATGGGCTGAAAGGCAACATTTTGGACAGTGTCAGTCGCATCTCTACCTTTCTCTCTTTGTGTTACGTATTTATTCTTCTTTCTGGTAATAATGATCCCGCTTGCTCTCTGCTTTTCCTCCACCTGCACCTTCACGACAACGATCGTGTCAGAAACGAAAATATTTGTACAATGTTAATATTTATTGACTGTTCTCGAATGAAAATCATACTTTCACCATATTTGATGGCTAGGATATAATTAGGGCCGAATAATATTTATAATATAACAATATGCAAAGGTTAACGAGACCAAATAGGAAAATAATTACAATTAATTTACAATTCCTATATTAACAAGGATATACATGGCTCACGCTAACACTCCCTCTCAAGGTGGATCATGGACATCAAACATGTCCAACTTGACAAGTGAGTCATTGAAGACTTGTTTGGACACAACCTTGGTAAGAACATCAGTCAGTTGTTCTATCGTCTTCACATATGAAACTTCAACAATTTTCTCTTCAAACTTCTCATATATAAAATTACGATAAATCTCCACATGTTTAGTTCAGTCATGTTGTATGGGGTTTTCAACAATCTTGATATCTGACTGATTATCATAATATAACTTCATACCACCATTAGATAGAAAATCAAGCTCCCCCGACCATAAGCCGTTTCAGCCACAATAGTTCATGTATCCCTGTAACCATTGCCCGGTACTCTGCCTCAGCACTAGATAATGACACAACCTTCTGTTTTTTACTCTTCCAAGTTACCTCCAACAAAGGTGAAGTACCCACTAGTTGAACGCCATCTATATGCTATACCACCCCAATCAGAATCACAATAACCTGTAACATCTGTGTGATTATGTTTGGAGAATATAAGACCTTTTCCTGGTGCTGACTTCAAATATCGCAAAATTCGTACAACTGCATTCATTTGGACTTCACTAGGATTATGTATAGAAAGACTTACCACACTAACCGCATAAGAAATATCAGGTCGAGTGTGTGATAAGTAAATCAAACGACCAACTATCCTTTGATATCTCCCTTTATTAGCAGGGACTTGATCCTGAAGTTCTTCTAGCCCATGATTTTGCTCAATAGGTGTATCAATGGGCTGACAACCAAGCATACGTGTTTCCTTCAATAAGTCAAGAACGTATTTTCGTTGTGACAAACATATCCCTTTCTTAGACTGGATAACTTCAATGCCCAAAAAATACTTTAAGCCACCAAGATCTTTCATATCAAACTTAGATGCCAAGTTAGACTTCAACTTAGTCATCTCATCTATATCATCACCAGTAACAATCATGTCATCAACATAAATGATAAGAGCAGTTATCTTACCATTTTGTTTGTTCAGGAACAATGTATGGTTTGCATTGCTTTGCTCGTAGTCATATTTTTTCATGGCTAGCCGAAATCTTCCAAACCATGCTCTTGGTGATTGTTTCAAACCATACAAAGCCTTCTTCAACTTACATACCAAGCTTGAATCACCATAAGTACTATACCTAGGTGGCATACTCATATAAATCTCTTCAGATAGATCTCCATGTAAAAAAAGCATTTTTAACATCATACTGCTGTAATGGCCAGTCAAAATTTACAGCAATAGACAATAAATCCCAAATAGTATTTAACTTTGCAACAGGTGCAAAAGTCTCATGGTAATCAATTCCATAAGTTTGAGTAAAACCACGGGCAACTAACCTTGCTTTGTATCGGTCAATTGTACCGTCTGGCTTATGTTTCACCGTAAACACCCATTTACAGCCAACATGTTTCTTCCTTTATGGTAAGGACAAATGTCCTATGTTTGATTCCTTTCCAGTCCTCTCATCTCTTCATTCATAGCTTCTGCCCAATTTTTATCATTGAGCACTTCATGTACTCTTGTAGGAATTGTCACAGCTAACATTTGATTCACAAAGGCTTGAATAGCACATGGAAAGTGCCCTGTAGAGACATAATTTGCAATAGGATACTTCACCGTCTTTGAATTGTCAGGTGAATATCTCTCCGGTGGTTTGCCCCGAGTATTCCGAGGATGTAGGTAATACCTGTCACCATCACTAGATACAACTGGCATGTGATCATTAATTATATTGTTAGTATTAACCTCAGAATTATTACATACCTCAAAATCATTAGCAGCATGAGGATCATTGGTTGGTATAGTTGGTGTAAAATGGGGGCTTGTAGACACTGAATCATTCAAAGCCGCATGACTAGTCAAATCCACATCAGACTGATCGTGACTAATCATACCAATATCAATATCAAAACCATCATAACCTTCGGGACTAGTCATAGCAGTATCAATATCAGAACCATCAGAACCTTCAGGACTAGTCATACCAATATCAGAACCATCGTGACCAATCACGTCTGCAGCAGAAACTACACCAGGATCAGGAAACATATCTATCCAATTCGACTCTTCAACAATCATTTCCCCTGGAAGAGGAGAAGTGGATACTGGTGGAGAAAAATAGGGTTCAGTTTCAGAAAAAAAGTGACATCCATAATCACATAGAAGCGAAGAGTAGGAGGGTGATAACACCTGTAACCTTTTTGGTGAGGTACGTACCTGAAAAACACACACTTTAAGGCACACAGATCGAGCTTCGTACGTTGACGTATATGAAGGAGAACAAAAATAACACATCCAAAAACATGTGGTGCTAATTTTAAGTGGGAGGAGATACCAACATGAGTAGAAAGTTCATCTAAAGGTGTTTTAAAGTTAAGGACGCTACTAGGCACACGGTTCAGAAGATAAATAGCGTACAAAATAGCATCACCCCAAGAAGCAGGTTGCATGTGGGCACCAATCAAACAAGCACGAGTAATTTCAAGAATATGCCGATTTTTCCGTTCGGCAACACCGTTCTGTTGAGGTGTATAAGGACATGTTGTCTCATGAATGATGACGTGATCTTGAAAATAAGACTGTAATATTTGATTAACAAATTCACCACCATCATTAGACCTAAGAACTTTCAATTTAGTCGAAAATTGAGTCTGTATCATGGTATGAAATACACTGAAGCAATTAGGCACCTCACTCTTATTTTTCAACAAATAAAGCCAAGTCATACGACTACAATCATCAACAAAAATCACAAACCAACAATAGCCAGATAAGGTAGAGACAGGAGCTGGACCCCACACATCAGCATGAATAAAAGAAAATGGTTCACTGCTCTTATTAGAACTCAAAAGATAAGTAGTATGATGACTCTTTGCCAAAACACAAACATCACAATGAAAATCCAATGGGTCACACTCCTTAAACAAAGAGGGAATAAATGTTTAATATAACCAAAGGAAGCATGACCAAACCTACGATGCCACATCCAAATATGATGCTTCAGAGCACAAGAAGAACCATGACTAGTCAAGACACTGCCAAAGCACATATCATCCACATAATACAGCCCCCCCTCTTTTAGTACCACGCCCAATAATCTCCTTGCTATTGAGGTCCTGAAGAAGGCAAAAACGAGGATACATTAATACTAGACAATTCAATTGTTCAGTTACTTGAGCCACATACAAGAGATTATTGGAGAGTTAGGGAACAAGTAGGGTATGTTCCAATGGAAAAGAGGGTGTTAACACCACTATGCCAGCACTAGTCACAGAAGAGGACACTCCATTAGCATTAGAGACATGTGACCGATGCAGTGTAGTTGTAGTCTGTAGGAGCGATTGATCAAAGGTCATGTGATCAGTGGCACCTGAATCAATAATCCAGCCAGTGTCTTTAGTAGAAGAAGGGGTAACAAGGGCAAAACTGATACCAATATTGCCTGACGGATGACTAGTCTCATCGGTTTCGTGACTAGTCGCATAAGTAACAAACCTATCAGCTCCTTCACTATAGGTTCGAGATACATCATCCCATATATTTTTCACCGTGAGTAAACGAACAAAAAATATCATTACATCTGGTTCCATGGCACCAATGAGCCAACTTTTGATAATAGCATTCTCCATGCTCCATGTGTCAAACAAAACATCATCCGAATAGGGTTTTTCAATTTCTTCGGTTAAATAACCCAATTTGCCTCGACCCACAATAAAGGTCTCGACAACTTATGACCAAAGTGAATAATTTGCTCCATTAAGCTTCTCGTCAATAGGAATTTCCTTGGGTTTTGGTGTAAAACTCACAGATTGGACAAGGGTTGGGGTGGCTTCGAATTTAGATATAGAACTCATCATAGTGATCGTGACTAGTCGCACAGAATAATAGATATAAGTGTAAAAATACAGGCACCCGATGAGTAATCACCGAGGGCAAAAAGCAAGCAACCGAGGGCAAAAAGCAGGCAACCGAGGGCAAAAAGCAGGCAACCGAGGGCACACGCAGTGGATTTGGGTCTCAAGAGCGTTACTCCTTTGATACCATGTCAAAGTGATGGCTAGGATATAATTAGGGCTGAATAATTTTTATTCTTCTCTCTATGAGGTATTTAAAATGTAACAATATACAAAGGTCAACTAGACCAAATAGAAAAACAATTACAATTAATTTACAATTCCTATATTAACAAGGAAATACATGGCTCACGCTAACAATTAGTTCAAAATGCACCCTGAAGTGCCCGATTTGTCCCACTCAGGTGCTTTTCCGCTAAAATTGTTAAGTGGACGTCAATTTTAAGGGTAATTTTGAAATTTACCATCCCCCAACCCCCCAAGTGACAAACTAACAACATAGCTCATGTTCTAATTCATCCACCCTAATAGTGTTTTGGATTGAAAAATGGAGAAATTGTCTCTCTGTAAAATGGACTCATCTCCAAAAGTAGATTGACTTCAAGCATTTATGAGATTTATGCATTAGTTGATTGTTCAAAAGTCCAACTTTACCATCTTTTACAGATTTTCCCAGCAACCAAATAGGAGAAAATGCGAAAAAATAAATAAAATTTGAGCTTTGAGCAGCTTCAGTCAAAAACTGAATAAGAGTATATTAATTCCAAATTTCCAACTTATAATGAAACCATAAATCATAGTCATTTTCATTCTTCAACCACAATCACAAAGAGAATGATAGAGACAGTATGACACATAAAGAATGAGCGAGAGAGAGAGCCTGTGAAACAGAGAAAGTGCGAGAGAGAGAGAGACTGTGAAACAGAGAAAGTGCGAGAGAGAGAGAGAGAGAGAGAGAGAGAGAGAGAGAGAGAGAGAGAGAGAAAGAGACTGGAAGAAGAGAAGATACTTACCTTGACGCCTTGTGAAATTGCGATTCGCGAGCGCGAGAGAAGAGACCGAGAATCGCAGTGAATGACAGTGAGTTCGTTAGTTCGATCAAGAACAGAGAGAGAGAGAGAGAGGCCGTTGTTGTGTGGATGTGTGCTGTGCCTGCGCTTGCGCCTCTATGCAAGTCCACCTTTGCAACCAGCCCAAACGACAGAGAGAGTGACTGTCGGTGATGCTTACAATTTCGATTTTAACTTAAAATTAGGGATTGGGTTGTTGCATTTACGCCTTGTGACCTAAAAAAAATCGAAACTTTTGAAACCACACCAAGAAAAGGTAGAGGGAGAGTGAACGCAAAGCAAGAAAGAATGAGTTGGGTTTGTTGGCATTGGAAAAGGTGTGAGAGAGGTGAGGAGCGAGAGCAAATCGTTTTAAATTTACAGATGAGATTTATTTATGGCTTCGTCCCAAGATTTGGAATTTAGAATATGGCATATATGTAACAACCCGAAATTTTAATTATTTGGTTTACGTAATTATTTTTGTAAAATGACGATTTTAACCTTGGTCGGTAAAGGGCTTGGAAATCAAGTTTTGTTTCGAGACACTTTTGGTGGTGTTAGGTCTCGAACTCACGAGTTCGTAGACAGGCGACACGCAGGAAACGGAGTTCGTGGACGAAAGTTATGGGTCTAGATGTGCAAGGGCATTTTGGTAATTTTGATTTGGGAGAAGATATTTTAACCCAATCATTTTTCATCTTCATTTCATTATCACTCATCTCATTCTCTCTCTCTGTGATAAACATAAACACCCACATCGAAAACACCCCCGTGCGAAAACACCAAGAGAGAAACCATAAAGTCAACGTTGGATTCAAGGCTTTATCTTCCAGTTTTGATCAACTAATCGTATTCTACTCCTTCCCATGATCACAACCGTACCAACCATCGAAGGAGAGGACCACGGTGGAAGCCGAACCGAGTATAGGAAGTTTTGGATCTTCCGATCGATTTTCCGGCTTATACAGGTACGTGTTTGATGTTTTAAGGTTATATTTGGATTCCTGGGTTCGAGTAGATAGATTTAGATGTAAAATTTGTGTAAAATGGTTGAGTTTTGAGGAAGTTGTAAAGCTTGGAGTTTCGGTCGGAAATGGGGGATTCCGGCGAACCAGACGGTGGCGGAGGTGGTGGTCCGGTCATCTTCTCTGGCCAGCCTCGGGCGACGGAGATGGCAGTCCGATCGTCTTCTCCGGTGAGTCACCGGTGACCGGTCGGGTGGAGTTGAACCGGTCAGGTTGAGTGAACCGGTCGGGTCGAGTTGGACCGGGTCAGGTTGAGCCGGACCGGGTTGGACCGGTCCAGGCGCGTGAACACTGTAGCAGGCGCGTGACCGGCGTGTGAGGGCGCGTGGGCGCGTGTGCCGACCTTCCGGCGGCGCGTGGCGGTGCGTGGGGCCGAGTCTGAGGTCACGGCGACGCGTCGTAACTAGTTTTCGACGTTCTGAATCTGTTGGTACAGGTTTCAGGTTGATCGGACGACGTTTAGAGGTCGCTTTGAGTGTCCGAAGTTGCTGTGTTTTCTAGAAACAGCATGGGTAGACTTCCCGAGGTTTAGGAAGTTGTTATATAAGAGTCTTATTACTAGCCGGTAATCCCGATTGTTGTTTTTGACAGGCGATATTGTTCCGGGAACCTCAGAGGAACGAACAAGACGGGATTGAGCTAGCTTGAACAGGTTTGTGAGTGGACTTTTGTTTTATGAACTGAAATGCATGCATCAAAATATCTTTGTGTAAATACTGTTATGTATTGTGGCATTGAATTTCTGAATTGTAGAAATGATTACTAGACACATGTTTTCCACTATTTCGGTTAAAGTGTGATTTGAGAAATATCATGGTTTTTGGACTCAGTTTTGATATCATTTTGACGTGGAAATTATTGAGTCAATGATTTGGGTTTTGACCCTGTTGTATGAGTTTATCGGATTTGGTCATAATTGAGGGAGGCCAGGACCCAGGACGAGGATCCATTATTAGCGGTGAACCCGGTGAACCTCCAAGATAAACATTGATTTGAGGGAGGCTAGGACCCGGGACGAGGATCCGTTATTAGCGGTGAACCCGGTGAACCTCCAAGATAAACATTGATTTGAGGGAGGCTAGGACCCGGGATGAGGATCCTTTATTAGCGGTGAACCCGGTGAACCTCCAAGATAAACATTGATTTGAGGGAGGCCAGGAACCGGGACGAGGATCCGTTATTAGCGGTGAACCCAGTGAACCTCCAAGATAAACACATTTGAGGAGGACCAAGATATGGGATTAGGATCCGCTGTTGGCGGTGAACCCAGTAAACCTCCAATATAATTGGTGATTGATTCTCCGACTAGCGTCGAGAGTTTTGCTCCGTTGGTTTGTTGAGTGCTCCGACTCTGACATCGTGGAGTTTTGGCTCCGTCGGGTCGCGAGGATGTCTATGCATAGTACAGAGAATTGTGATACAGGACTAGCACACCCCAAGGGATACCCTGGTGGCTAGTGGATGTGTCGGGAACAGTGGATTTGAGATATTATGTGTCTAGGTTGAATTAAATGATTTTGAACTCCTTTGAGGATGATTTTCAAACCAGAATGTGGATCACAATGTGTTTTCCTTATATGGATTTTGTGTGAGTCCTACTAAGTGGTTTTAAAGAGAAATGCAAATGCCGGTGATTTAAAGATGATGTTTTTATAGCATGAACTGTTTATGTGATGCATGCATGGTTTTATAAATGGAGGGGGAAAAAGGTAATATTCCTTGGAAAATGATTTATAAACGATTATTTTTGTCCACTCACAACTTTTGTGTTTAAACCCCCTTCAAGCAGTAGAGTTGACGCGGAAATTTATCTCGAGGCAGAGACATTAGCACTCTCGGCTGCGCTGTGTAGTTGTACTTGAGTAGGATATCTAAATTGTATCTTTATCCTACTTAGACGCTCTGATATTATATTGTATTTGGTTGGTAATTACTTACGGGAATTTTAAGTGCTTAAATCCCTTGTCTGACAAGAGAAAGTATTTATTATTATTATAATTTGTAAGGATTGAAGGGTATTTGGGAACCTTTCCTTAGGTTGTCAGACGGGATCAGGGTTCTTCCCGGATTTCGAGGGGAAATTCGGGACGGGTCCTGACAATATAAGTTCTTGATTTTCCCAGGGAAAATGATGAAGATGAAGTTGGGTCTTTTTTTTAGTTTTAAGGGTATATAGGTCTATTTGTCTAGGTTTTTTATTATTTTTTACGGAAAATGGATGAACTTAACAGAAAAACACCTAAGTGGGACGACTTGGGCGTTTCAGAGTGCATTTTGAACGAATAATGAGAATATGGTGCAAAGTGGGAATTTCATGCAAGAACATGGTGTATTTAAGGTAAAAAGCCTTGAATTTAAGAAAAAGTATTGTTAATACAATTATATTGGGGTTGGTGATTATACATATTAGATATCAATTTTAGTTTTTATGAGAGTCGAATCTTCTCATATAACCTAAAAAGAGAAATACGAAATAGATCATAGATGTTTTGCGCAAAAATGCGACAGCGGGCCCGGGGTTGCCTTCAGTGGTTCTCCATCAAAATCAGCACTTGAAGGAGCGGGCTCGTGTGGGTTTCTCTTCGTAATGTGAGAGTGATGCCTTTTTTGGAAGTTGAGTTTGGGTTGAAGGTTGTGGGCTTGGAGGCCTTGATGCCACGGTCTCTCCCTAGATGGATTGACTAGGAAGCAAGTAGGCATTAGCTGCCTTCAATGTAGGCGTGCCACTACTAGAGACTGCTACTAGACAATTTGAGATGGGTTCTGTTGCGGCCCAAGAACCTTTCTTTTAATCAAGTGATTGTGAGGCAAGCGGGCAAATTGCTTGCGCTGTTCTTTTCTATGCATTCTTCTTAATGTATCCAAGGACTTTAATAATTTTCTTTCCAGTTTGGTCTAAGTTCAATTTATGTTGATCCCAATTTGTTCATGTTAGCAACTTGTTATTTAGTTAGGAACAGTTAGATGTGTGGGTTCCCTTAAGTCGGGATGACAGTGTTGAATCAAAACGCATAGATGGTTTTGTGACTTAGACAGTAGCCACAAAACACAATGGTTGGTACATTTTGAATACTTGTTCCTCTCCTTAAGGAAATCCTTTAAAAGTAACGAAAGTAAAGTGTAAATACTAAAAAGGTAAATGCATGAATATTGAATGCAGTAAGTAAATTACAAGTGCTGTAAGTAAATATTTCTTTCGAAATCAAGCCTTTGAGGAGCACGATCTTCTAGAAATCATCATCAACTGAAGTGAACATCAGTCGGAATCATGCCATAGGTTGGCAAATCATTCAAAAGACTGTGAGACGTCAAGGGTTGAGTGTATGGATGCCTCAAAGACTGAATTGAGCAGCAATCAGGATGAGGTCAGTGTTTGAGGTTCCTCAGAGACTGGTTTGAGCAGCAGTCGGGATGAGGAAAAGCTTGAGTTCCTAGTTTGGAACTGAGAGAAAAAGGTTGGGATAAGAGATTGAATCTCGATCCTAAATCGAAGAAGCAGGTTGTGCTTAAATAGGCGAGCCTTTGAACAAAGAAACTTTTGACGGTTTACAGTTGTTTTGAAATTGATTATGTTGATCAATTTGTTTGTTTGGTTGATTCATTGGTTGTCCTTTGAGAAGAAGGCTTCTTCTCCTTTTATAGGCGGCTGGGGAGCTGATTTGACTTGCTAAGTAGACTCACGCAGGACCTACACGGCAGTTGCTTGTCTCGAACATCCCTTTTGCCCTCTGACACGTACCGCGCTTCAGAACCAACTTCTCCCTTCTCCACGTTTTCACGTTTCCACGTCTCCAAGTGGGCATTTTGGGCTGGGCCTTGTGAATTGGGTTTTTAATTTAGTTGACTTCTTACTTCAGCTCAGAATGAGATTTTTTCGAGTGTAAACAATAGCATTACTCGACATTTAGATATTTATCCTTAATGTCAAAAGAGAACAAACATAAAGAGAATAATAATTGAGTTTTGTTCCATAATTGTAGTGTGCTGAACTCGGGTAGTTGTCAATTGTGTCAAGTGACAAAATAAGGTAATTAATAAATATAGTATATGCTTGACTTTCTTTCATTGATCATATCACAAATATACTAAAAGTAGTAGAGTAATATAAACATTAATTATTAAAACAAAAAATAGTTGCATCCAACCTAATGTAGATAATCCTAGTAGTTCAAAATTCTTTTTCGTCCTCGTACGGAGGTTGTGTCTTTGCTAGGGTTTGGTGTTTTAGGGTTTGGGTTTTTTGCGGCAGCTTCTGGTTCTGCAACCCTACGGTTAGTGCCCTGGTTTGCGACCTTGGCTGTGAGAGCGTGAGTGTAAACAAGTGAGTTTCAAACACGAGTGTGCGTGAGGCGAGTGTAAGGGAAGTACGTGTGCTGAGTTTATGTGTAGCTTTAACGTAGGCTGTGTGACGTTCCGTGCATCCCACGGTTTTACATGGTGTGTCATTTTCCATGGAGGACTTGGCGACGTGTCTTGGGCAAAATCTACGCCTTTCGGAGAAAGAAATGATAGGCGTGGTGCTTGGTAAGAATGAGATGGAAGGAGTGTTGGTTGGGGCTAAATTTAATCTTGTGGTGGAGATCTTCACTAGGAAACTAGTGAACCGGGAAGCTTTTATCTCGATTTTCACTGGTCTCTAGCGAGGTTTGGCTGGTGTTTCAATTCGGGAGATTGGGGATAAGCGGTTCCGGGTCCGATTTAGGGCCCTACGTGATAAAGCTCGTGTTTTGGAAATGGAGCCTTGGCTGTTTAAGGAAGCCTTAGTGTTATTGAAGGAGATTCCTACAAGTCAGAGCTTTCTTTCGGTGAAGCTTTCCCTGGCAATATTTTGGGTGCAGATTCATGGCGTTCCCCCGCTTAATATGACGGTGGCTATGGCCCGACGGATTGGGGGCTGGATTGTAGAGGTACTTGAGATTGATCAGTCGAACGGTGCTGAATGCATTGGTCGGTTTATTCGTGTTCGTGTCCTGTTGGATGTGATTGAGCCTCTTATGCGTGGGACGTGTGTGGACTTCCCAGACCAGGGCACGCAATGGGTGGATTTTAGATTTGAAAACCTGCCTGACTATTGTACTCGTTGTGGTTATGTTTATCACACTACTCACCTTTGTGTGGAGGGGGAAGCGGGAGCGGATCTTGAGACTAATCCCACACAGGTGAATGAACTTGATCCTTTTGTGGGGTTGGATGCAGTCGAGGACTTAAGGGGCCATAAATTGTGAAGTTTTGGTAAACTTGAGTTTGGCAAGGCATACCCATTGAGAGGTGGAGGCGGGCGTGCGAGGGGGGCGATGTTATCGTCGTCTAGGTCGGACTTCTTGAGTTGGAGAGGTACTAATTCACGAGGAACAGGAACTGGGGGGGTTGAGAGTAGTGGGCCTTCCTCAAAAATCTCAGATACGGCTTCGTCTCCTCTAAAAAGCCTGTTAGGCTTTGTAGCGTGGGGGAGAAGGAAAGGGTGCTAGCAGCTCCACTCAGACTGGCGGGAGAGAGAGAGGAGGAGGCTGGAACTCGTGAGTGGGAGAAGTTTGTTTATGCTGGTCTCTCTGGCCCATGGGGGGTGCACTTAACCTCTCAAGGTGTTGACATGCATGATAGGATTGATGAGAGTGTGGCTATCTAGACCCAAGCAGCCCGAGTTAAGGATGAGGAGGTGAACCCTGTGGGATCTGACCCCTTTAATCTGGCTCTTATTATTGCAAAGGTTAACCCGGTTTGGAGAGGTTCAAATGCTTGGAAGGACATCTGAAGGGCATACTGGATACAGATGCAGGTGCAGGTGCTGTGTCTGCTCCAAGTCTTACACCTGCCTATATGAAGTATGTGCTTTTAGGAAGCAAGCGACGTGCTGTAAATGAGGACCTCATGGAGAGTGACCGAGAGGGGAGCTCTCGGCGACATAAATTGAATTCTATGGTGATGAGAACCAGGTGGTCGGGACCTCCCTTAATAGGTCTCTTTAGCGGAGGGGTGCTGGGTTCACCTCTCCCCGAGGTCTGTGATTGCCATGAGGATTCTTTGTTGGAATTGTCAGGGCATCGGTGGTGTTTTGACAATTCAAAGCTTGACGGAACAATGTCGTTTCTTCAAGTCAGATATTGTTATTTTGTTAGAAACAAAAAATAGAGGTGCAAGGTATGAGTTTTTGAAGTGCAAACTTTGTTTTGACTGTGTGCATGCTGTGGAGCCTAAGGGTCGGAGTGGAGGCCTCAGTGTCTTCTGGAATTCTGCTGATAATGTGGTGTTACTAAAGTATGGGGATTTTCTAATTGAAGTGCTTATTCATGAGGGCTTTCCACGAAAGGAGTGGCGGTTATATGCAGTTTATGCAAGTACTAATGATAAGGTTAGAGCGAAACAATCTGATTGTTTACAAGGGTGAATCAAAAGCTTTGGTGAGGCATGTCTTGTGTTGGGTGATTTTAATGATATTCTTAATAATGAGGAAAAATCAGGGGGGAATGTCAGAATGAAAAATAGTATGAGATGTTTCCGGCGATTTGTGTCAAACTGTAACCTTCTGGATTTAGGGCATAAAGGGTACCCTTTTACTTGGAGAAATAAGAGGGAGGAAGGATATATTCAGGAGCGTCTTGATAGGGCCTTTGCTTCTGATCAGTGGATTCACTGGTATCCTGAATGTAACGACCCGGACCAGAAATTAAACTATTTTGAGGATTGGACAATTTTACCCTCAGTTTTGGACTGGTTCGGGAGTCACTTTTTGACTGGCAAGACTTTTGGGAATTTTTCTACGGTCGTTGCGTAGGTCTCGAACTCACGAGTTCATAGACAGGCGGCACGCGGAAAATGGAGACCCGGTGAGTTCGTTACGGGTCTAGAAGCTTCAGGGGCAGTTTGGTAATTTTGGAGAAGTTGGAACTATATAGTAGATATTTTCTCTCTCCTCGGCAGATTGGTCAATATGGTCTTTCTCTCTCTTACCCGAAAACCCCCCGTGTGAACAAAGAAACTTGATTTTCATCGGATGGATTTCGATCCGATTTGAGCGAAATCAAGGTCGGGAGCATCTTCCCCGGGACCCCACGAGCATTTTGGGGTAGCTATTGGAGCGGGAGTACCGCCGTAGGCGACGGACGGAGGAGGGAGGTGAACCGAACCTTCTCGGCCGTTTTCCGGCCAAACCAGGTACGATCTCGGAACTTTGACCTCATATTTGGATTCCTGGTGAAACGTAGATAAATTTCCATGTGTAGATCGTGAAAAACGGTTAAGAAATGAAGAAGTTAGAAAACCTTGAAGTTTCGGCCGGAAATGGGGGATTCCGGCAAACCAGACGGCGGCGGAGGTGGCGGTCCGGTCATCTTCTTCGGCCAGCCTCCGGCGACGGTGACGGCTTTCCGGTCATCTTCTCCGGCGAGTCACCGGTGACCGGTCGGGTCGAGTGAACCGGTCGGGTTGAGTGAACCGGTCGGGTCGAGTTAGACCGGGTCATGTTGAGTTGAACCGGGTTGGACCGGTCCGGGCGCGTGAACACTGTAGTAGCGCGTGACCGGCGCGTGAGCGCGCGTGGGCGCGTGTGCCGACCTTCCGGCGGCGCGTGGCGGCGCGTGGGGCCGAGACTGAGGTCACGGCGGCGCGTGGTAAGTAGTTTTCGACGTTCCGAGTCTGTTGGTACAGGTTTGAGGTTGATCAGACGTCGTTTAGAGGTGGTTTTGGGCAATCCCAGCGGTAATAGTTGACCGTATTAGTAGGTTTTGAGCTCGGGAAGTCAAGGTAGTTGGGACATTATTGTGCATGTGTTGCTTGGGCTAGAGCGTCCTTGAATTAAGGGTCGGTTGATGTTTGTGAGTGGACTTTGTTTTATAAACTGAAATACATGCATTCAAATATCCTTGTTTAAATACTGTTATGTATTGTGGCATTGCATTTCTGTATTTTGAGAAATGATTATTGTATACATGTTTTCCACTATTACTGTGAAAGTGTGATTTGAGAAACATCATGGTTTTAGACTCGATTTTGATATCATTTTGACGAGGAGATTATAGAGTCAATGATTTGGGTTTTGACCCTGTTACATGAGTTTATCGGATTTGGTCAAATTGAGGGAGGCTAGGACTCGGGACGAGGATCCGTTATTAACGGTGAACCCGGTGAACCTCCAATATAATAATATGATATGATACTGATATGATACTGATATGATACTGATATGATATGATATGATGGTCGAGGATACTTACCGACTAATATGATATGATATGATAGTCGAGGATACTTACCGACTGATATGATACTGATATGATACTGATATGATACTAATATGATATGATATGATGGTCGAGGATACTTACCGACTAATATGATATAATATGATAGTCGAGGATACTTACCGACTGATATGATACTGATATGATACTGATATGATATGATATGATGGTCGAGGATACTTACCGACTAATATGATATGATATGATAGTTGAGGATACTTACCGACTGATATGATACTGATATGATACTGATATGATATGATATGATGGTCGAGGATACTTACCGACTAATATGATATGATATGATGGTCGAGGATACTTACCGACTGATATGATACTGATATGATACTGATATGTTATGATAGTCGAGAGATGCCGACTGATATGTTATGATAGTCGAGAGATGCCGACTATGCCGACTGATATGTTATGATAGTCGAGAGATGCCGACTGATATGATATGATAGTCGAGAGATGCCGACTATGCCGACTGATATGTTATGATAGTCGAGAGATGCAGACTATACCGACTGATATGTTATGATAGTCGAGAGATGCCGACTATGCCGACTGATATGTTATGATAGTCGAGAGATGCCGACTATGCCGACTGATATGTTATGATAGTCGAGAGATGCCGACTGATATGTTATGATAGTCGAGAGATGCCGACTGATATGTTATGATAGTCGAGAGATGCCGACTATGCCGACTGATATGTTATGATAGTCGAGAGATGCCGACTGATATGTTATGATAGTCGAGAGATGCCGACTGATATGTTATGATAGTCGAGAGATGCCGACTATGCCGACTGATATCTTATGATAGTCGAGAGATGCCGACTGATATGATATGATAGTCGAGAGATGCCGACTGATATGATATGATAGTCGAGAGATGCCGACTGATATGTTATGATAGTCGAGAGATGCCGACTATGCCGACTGATATGTTATGATAGTCGAGAGATGCCGACTGATATGTTATGATAGTCGAGAGATGCCGACTATACCGACTGATATGTTATGATAGTCGAGAGATGCCGACTATGCCGACTGATATGATATGATAGTCGAGAGATGCCGACTGATATGTTATGATAGTCGAGAGATGCCGACTGATATGATATGATAGTCGAGATATATGCCGACTGATATGATATAATACATGACTAGCACACCCCAAGGGATACCCTAGTGGCTAGGGACAGGATAGTCGAGAGATATGCCGACTGATATGTTATGATAGCCGAAGGTTATACCGGCTGATGATACGATAGGATAGCCGAGGATATATCCGGCTCTAATATGAAACAGACGATAATGGTCATGGGCTTAATCAACCTATGAAAATACTTCGTCAGCCGGGTCAGTGGGTTGGTGTGGGCGGTGACCCAGAGGGACGAATTATGGTTGGTTCACAAGTATTTGACTAGTCTGTTGTCTTGTGGTATTCCAGTAGAGATGTCAGTAGTGTCTGACCTACTGACGTTTGGTGACATAGGGTATTCCTATTTGGACCACCACTATTCCGAGGTTTTGGTTTTGACCAGTATACTATCCTGCGTCTGATAGGTATGAGTGGTCAGTAAGTATAGAGGTTCTGTTGGGAACCCTGTAAGGTCTAATAAAAAATTATTCCTGAACAAAGGGTATTTCTGGTGTGTAAATTTTGAAGTAAAGAGTTGTCAGACGGGATAAGGGTTCTTTCCGGGTTTCGAGGGAAAATTCGGGAAGGGTCCTTACAAGTGGTATCAGAGCACTAGGTTAAATTCCTGTAGACCGTACATTTAGTGTACATGTGAAATTTTGGTATTAATGATTTACAGCTTCTACACCGCGTATAATGCCTCCAAGACGTGAATTCCGTCAATGGTCAGGGAATGGTGGAGATGACCATGAACCTGCAGTGGAACCTGATTTGAGGCAGACACTGGAACAGCTGGGTCAGACTTTAGCTTCTGTACTCCAGGATAGGGCTTCTCATGAAGTCTCTGATATCGAGAGAGCCCAGAGACTGGGGGCGACGATATTCATGGGTGACTCTAGCCCAGATGAGGCTGAGGAGTGGATTACTCGCATGGAGCGGGTGTTTTTGATTATGAGGTGTCCTCTAGAGGAGAGAGTTCTATTGGCCACATTTTTACTAGGTGGTTCTGCTTACCACTGGTGGCACTCATTGGAGGTGTCAGGCTGGAATGTCCATACGCTTACTTGGCAGACTTTCCGGGAACGCTTCTTGGAGCAGTTTTACCCTCGCTCACACCGGAACGTTAAGGAGGCCGAGTTCTTGCATTTACAGCAAGGAGACATGACGGTGGCCCAGTATGAACATAGATTCATAGCGCTGAGTCACTTTGCACCGACGTTGGTGGCGACCGAGTCAGACAAGTGCCACAGATTTGAGAGTGGACTGCGGAGTGAGATTCGGTCAGCAGTTACGTCTATGGACCACACTTCCTTGAGGACTTTGGCTGATGCTGCAGCTCGAGTAGAGTTGAGTTTGGGTTTCCCAATGCCACAGCAGTACAGTGGGTACAGGAGACGTCGAGATCACTGGACTGCCGGAACCTCTAGTCAGGGACCATCAAAAAGAGGCAGTCATAGTTCTGGATCTTCTGGGAGATCTAGTACAGGCAGTGGCGGAGCTGGTCAGACACGACAATCTTTTGCACAGCCTAGGGGTGCCTCAGTGCAGTTCAACAGGAGACAGGGTGGCAGATCTAGTGGCTTCAGTGATTCCGTTGTTATTTCTGTGGGGAGACTGGTCACATCAAGAGATTCTGTCCACAACGACGTCCGGGCAGTAGTTCCTTTAGTCGTGGTGCGACTGATCCTAGCCCGAGTACAGGACAGATGTTTGATACTGCAGCTGGGAGGCAGACCTATTTCGGTGGGGCTGGTAGAGCTAGTGGCACCAACAGGCCCAGAGGCAGGTATGGGGATCGTGGTCGATCTTCTGGTACACCAGCTCGAGTTTTTGCCATGACGCAACAGGAAGCTCGAGTAGCACCGGATGTGGTCACGGGTACGTTATCTATTTTTAACCGCAATGCTTGTGTTTTATTAGATCCGGGAGCAACTCATTCTTTTATTTCTCGGGGTTTTGCACTGTTTGCGGATAAAGAATTGTCTCCAATTGGTTGGGACATGGGTATTAGTACTCCTATCGGAGATATGTTAGTGGCGAACCTAGTGATTCGCAGTTGTCCGGTGATGGTTGAAGACCATGGTTTGGAGGCAGATTTAATCCCCTTAGATATTTTTGAGTTGATCGGATTCAGGGGATGGATTGGTTGTCCATGCATCATGCCTCCATAGACTGTTATGATAAAACAATGGTTTTTCCGGAGTCCAAGATTACCGAATTTTACATTTCGGGGAGATCGTAGGGTACTACCTTTGGAGTGATATCAGCGTTGACCGCTGAGAGATTGTAGAGGGAAAGTTGTGGGGGGTATCCGGCTCATGTGTTTGATTCACGGGATACTCCGATGAGAGTGGAGGATATTCCAGGGGTGAGTGAGTTCTCTGATGTGTTTCCAGATGATCTTCCGGGATTGCCACCTCACCGGGAGATTGAGTTCACCATCGAGCTTATGCCAGGTACTCAACCTATCTCACAGGCACCGTATAGAATGGCACCGGCAGAATTGCGAGAGTTAAAGACTCAGTTGCAGGATTTGGTGAATATGGGATTTATTCGTCCAAGTGTTTCACCATGGGGTGCACCAGTGTTATTTGTGAGGAAAAAGGATGGTGGTTTGATATTGTGTATCGACTACCGGCAGTTAAATAAAGTGACGGTGCAAATTCTGTATTTGAAGGAAAAGGTACTTCGCAGAAAGACTTTTCCTCTAGTTAAAGTGTTGTGGAGGAATTATAACGTGGAGCAGGCCACGTGGGAAATCGCGGAACTAATGCGGGCACAATATCCTCATTGTTTCATGGTTAGGAATGACTTTCGGGGACGAAATTTCTTAAGGAGGGTAGATTGTAACGACCCGGACCAGAAATTAAACTATTTTGAGGATTGGACAATTTTACCCTCAGTTTTGGACGGGTTCGGGAGTCACTTTTTGACTGGCAAGACTTTTGGGAATTTTTCTAGGGTCGTTGCATAGGTCTCCAACTCACGAGTTTGTAGACAGGCGGCACGCGAAAAACGGAGACCCGGTGAGTTCGTTACGGGTCTAGAAGCTTCAGGGGCAGTTTGGTAATTTTGGAGAAGTTGGAACTATATAGTAGATATTTTCTCTCTCCTCGGCAGATTGGTCAATATGGTCTCTCTCTCTCCTACCCGAAAACCCCCCGTGTGAACAAAGAAACTTGATTTTCATCGGATGGATTTCGATCCGATTTGAGCGAAACCAAGGTCGGGAGGATCTTCCCCGGGACCCCAAGAGCATTTTGGGGTAGCTATTGGAGCAGGAGTACCGCCGTAGGCGACGGACGGAGGAGGGAGGTGAACCGAACCTTCTCGGCCGTTTTCCGGCCAAACCAGGTACGATCTCGGAACTTTGACCTCATATTTGGATTCCTGGTGAAACGTAGATAAATTTCCATGTGTAGATCGTGAAAAACGGTTAAGAAATGAAGAAATTAGAAAACCTTGAAGTTTCGGCCGGAAATGGGGGATTCCGGCGAACCAGACGGCGGCGGAGGTGGCGGTTCGGTCATCTTCTCCGGCCAGCCTCCGGCGACGGTGACGGCAATCCGATCATCTTCTCCGGCGAGTCACCGGTGACCGGTCGGGTCGAGTGAATCGGTCGGGTTGAGTGAACCGGTCGGGTCGAGTTAGACCGGGTCAGGTTGAGCAGGACCGGGTTGGACCGGTCCAGGCGCGTGAACACTGTAGTAGCGCGTGACCGACGCGTGAGCGCGCGTGGGCGCGTGTGCTGACCTTCCGGCGGCGCGTGGCGGCGCGTGGGGCCGAGACTGAGGTCACGGCGACGCGTGGTAAGTAGTTTTCGACGTTCCGAGTCTGTTGGTACAGGTTTGAGGTTGATCAGACGTCGTTTAGAGGTGGTTTTGGGCAATCCCAGCGGTAATAGTTGACAGTATTAGTGGGTTTTGAGCTCGGGAAGTCAAGGTAGTTGGGACATTATTGTGCATGTGTTGCTTGGGCTAGAGCGTCCTTGAATTAAGGGTCGGTTGATGTTTGTGAGTGGACTTTGTTTTATAAACTGAAATACATGCATTCAAATATCCTTGTTTAAATACTGTTATGTATTGTGGCATTGCATTTCTGTATTTTGAGAAATGATTATTGTATACATGTTTTCCACTATTACTGTGAAAGTGTGATTTGAGAAACATCATGGTTTTAGACTCGATTTTGATATCATTTTGACGAGGAGATTATAGAGTCAATGATTTGGGTTTTGACCCTGTTACATGAGTTTATCGGATTTGGTCAAATTGAGGGAGGCTAGGACTCGGGACGAGGATCCGTTATTAACGGTGAACCCGGTGAACCTCCAATATAATAATATGATATGATACTGATATGATACTGATATGATATGATATGATGGTCGAGGATACTTACCGACTAATATGATATGATATGATAGTCGAGGATACTTACCGACTGATATGATACTGATATGATACTGATATGATACTAATATGATATGATATGATGGTCGAGGATACTTACCGACTAATATGATATGATATGATAGTCGATGATACTTACCGACTGATATGATACTGATATGATACTGATATGATACTAATATGATATGATTTGATGGTCGAGGATACTTACCGACTAATATGATATGATATGATAGTCGAGGATACTTACCGACTGATATGATACTGATATGATACTGATATGATACTGATATGATACTGATATGATACTAATATGATATGATATGATGGTCGAGGATACTTACCGACTAATATGATATGATATGATGGTCGAGGATACTTACCGACTGATATGATACTGATATGTTATGATAGTCGAGAGATGCCGACTGATATGTTATGATAGTCGAGAGATGCCGACTATGCCGACTGATATGTTATGATAGTCGAGAGATGCCGACTGATATGATATGATAGTCGAGAGATGCCGACTATGCCGACTGATATGTTATGATAGTCGAGAGATGCCGACTATGCCGACTGATATGTTATGATAGTCGAGAGATGCCGACTATGCCGACTGATATGTTATGATAGTCGAGAGATGCCGACTGATATGTTATGATAGTCGAGAGATGTCGACTGATATGTTATGATAGTCGAGAGATGCCGACTATGCCGACTGATATGTTATGATAGTCGAGAGATGCCGACTGATATGATATGATAGTCGAGAGATGCCGACTGATATGATATGATAGTCGAGAGATGCCGACTGATATGTTATGATAGTCGAGAGATGCCGACTATGCCGACTGATATATTATGATAGTCGAGAGATGCCGACTGATATGTTATGATAGTCGAGAGATGCCGACTATGCCGACTGATATGTTATGATAGTCGAGAGATGCCGACTATGCCGACTGATATGATATGATAGTCGAGAGATGCCGACTGATATGTTATGATAGTTGAGAGATGCCGACTGATATGATATGATAGTCGAGATATATGCCTACTGATATGATATAATACATGACTAGCACACCCCAAGGGATACCCTGGTGGCCAGGGACAGGATAGTCGAGAGATATGCCGACTGATATGTTATGATAGCCGAAGGTTATACCGGCTGATGATACGATAGGATAGCCGAGGATATATCCGGCTCTAATATGAAACAGACGATAATGGTCATGGGCTTAATCAACCTATGAAAATACTTCGTCAGCCGGGTCAGTGGGTTGGTGTGGGCGGTGACCCAGAGGGACGAATTATGGTTGGTTCACAAGTATTTGACTAGTCTGTTGTCTTGTGGTATTCCAGTAGAGATGTCAGTAGTGTCTGACCTACTGACGTTTGGTGACATAGGGTATTCCTATTTGGACCACCACTATTCCGAGGTTTTGGTTTTGACCAGTATACTATCCTGCGTCTGACAGGTATGAGTGGTCAGTAAGTACAGAGGTTCTGTCGGGAACCCTGTAAGGTTTAATAAAAAATTATTCCAGAACAAAGGGTATTTCTGGTGTTTAAATTTTGAAGTAAAGAGCTGTCAGACGGGATAAGGGTTCTTTCCGGGTTTCCAGGGAAAATTCGGGAAGGGTCCTTACACTGAATCTCAAGTGACTCATGTGATTGTTGAAGGGTCTGATCATGCTATGCTAGCTCTGGACACGGAGCCTAAGAAGTTACGTATGTGGAGACAGTTTATATATGATCCGAGGTGGGGTTCTGATCAGGGTTGTATTGATGAAATTAGGAACTCTTGGCAGCAGGTTTTATCTATGGAGGGTTCGGCTTATATGGAAAGGAAGCTTAATGGTGTTCGTCGTGGTATCTTGGCATGGAGAAAAAAGAGTGGTTCGAATTCCCAGAAGCATATAGAGGAATTGAGGGAAGGGCTGCGTACCGCATATCAGTAGCCAATTTTTGAAGCTAGCCGTGTTCAGCTAATGAAGACTGATTTGAAGGGTGCTCTCCTAGAGGAGGAGATTCACTGGAAACTGAAGTCCAAGATTCAATGGTTGAATAAAGGAGATAAAAACACGAAGTTCTTCCATGCTAAAACTGTTAAACGCCGACGACAAAATCGAATTCTAGGAATTCATGATAACTTGGGATTTTGGACAGAGAATGATGCAGTTATTCGTTCAACTGCAGTGGACTACTTCCAGACTATGTTTACTGCCTGTCAACTCCAAGGGGGGAATATAGTGATCAACTGCATCCAAAGCTATGTTTCTGCGGCTGAAAAAAATCGGCTCACACGGCAGGTTGGTGAGGAGGAAATCAGGTCTGCCATGTTTTCCTTGCACCTCACGAAATCGCCAGGGCCTGATGGCTTTAGTGCACCTTTCTATAAAAAGAAATGGGGTTTGGTTGGTGAGGATGTCATAGGTTTTCTTAAGGATTTCTTTGATACGGGTCAAATGGGTGGCAAGTACAAGCACACAAATATTGCATTGCTCCCAAAGGTACCTAATCCTACATCTATGACCCAATTGAGGCCAATTTATTTATGCAATACTCTCTACAAGATAATCTCCAAGGTTCTGACAAATCGTTTAAAGAGGGTGCTCAAGCGAATCATTAGCCCAGTGCAATATGCTTTTGTGGAAGGTCGATAGATTTTTGATAATATATTGGTGGTGCATGAAGTGCTGCATTCTCTAAAGAAGAAGAGGGGTGTGGATGGGAAGGAAATGATGCTTAAGCTTGACATGGCGAAAGCCTATGATCGAGTAGAATGGAGTTTTCTGAAGGCAGTCATGATTCAGCTTGGCTTTGATGCTAAATTCATCCAGTGGATCATGGATGTGTTACTTCAGCTACTTTTAGTGTCATGATTAATGGTGAGCCGTCTGGTTTTATAAGACCATCTCGAGGAATAAGACAAGGTGATCCCTTATCCTCATTTTTGTTTGTTCTTTGTGCGGAAAGACTCTCGGCTGTGATCAGAAAGCACGAAGAAGAGGGGTTGTTTAGAGGTATCAGATTGGTGCCTATGGTCTGAACCTTACTCACCTCCTGTTTTCTGATGATTCGGTTTTCATGTGTAAAGCCACAGTTGATGAGGCTATTTGTGTTAAGGATTCTTAGCACCTATGCTGAGGAGTCTAGACAGTTTATAAATTTTGACAAGAGTGTTGTCTTATTTAGTCGTGATTGTCAAGCGGATAGAAGGAAGCATTATCCAACCTACTTGGTATTCAATGTAGTGGGGGCTTCGGCAATTTGGGACTCTTGGCAGATTGTGGTACCTCCAAGAAGACGGTGTTTGAAGAGACCCGGAGGAGAATCGAGAATCGAATACAGGGATGGGAAGAACAATACCTGTCTCTTGCTGGTAAGGATGTCCTTCTTAAATCTGTTACTACGGCCTTGCCTATATACTCTATGACTTGCTTATTATTACCGGTGACGGTCTGTAATGATATTACGCGAATGATGGCTGATTTCTGGAAGGGGAGTACGGGCAGAAAGACTGGCATCCATTGGGGCTATTGGGATAAGCTTACGAAGGCTAGGCGAGCTGGTGGTTTGGGATTTAAGGACCTTCGGTGTTTCAATATGGCGATGCTTGCCAAACTAGGATGGCGGATCCTAAATAACCCTGAGTCTATTCTGGCACAGATTTTACAGGGGAAATATTTCCCAGCTGATCATATCCTCAAGGCTAGTGAGAGGAGGGGCAGCTCTTGGGGCTAGAAGGGTATTATACAAGGGCTGCATGTACTAAAATTTGGCCTTCGTTGGAGGATTAGTGACGGCAGTAGGGTCAATGTTCTTACTAATCCTTGGCTGCCCACGAGGCGTCTGTTTCTCCCTATTTCTCGTCATGCCCTCAGACCTAATTGATTGGGATAGTAAGTGCTGGAAGGCTGACGTAATTGCCACTGTCTTCAACCGTGAGGAGGCACAATGTCTGTTAGCTATTCCTCTCAGCTATCTTTGCTGTTCAGACCGGTATATATGGCATCATGTCAAGAATGGGGGTTATACTGTTAAATCAGGGTACTATGTTGCACTGGAGATGCTGCGGAATGGAGAATTTAAACGGAAGCAAGGTACCGGGGAAACTAGGGTTGTGAATTAGCAAACTGAACTTTGGGAATCCATTTGGATAGCTACTATGCCTCCTAAACTGTAGTTCTTCCATTGGAAGTGTTGTAAGTAATTTTTGACAGTGAGGGCCAACTTGGTGAAATGCCTCATTTTTGTTAGGACCCGTCCCGAATTTTCCCTCGAAACCCGGGAAGAATCCTGTCCCGTCTGACAACCTAAGGAAAAGTTCCCAAATTACCCTTTAATCCTTAAAAATAAATCATGAGATTTCTACCAAGAGTTCGGCAGAATTTCCTTTTAGGGATTTAAATAACTGGTTTCCACCTGTCAGACAAGGGATTTAAAGCACCCCAAATTCCCATAGACAACAACCATCCAAAATATATCATCAGAGCATCTAGGTAGGATAAATAATACAAAATTAGATATCCTACTCAAAGTTTAGGTACAAAGCGCAGCTGTAAAACTAATGCCTCTGCCTCGAGAGAAGTGTCTGCGTCAACTTAACTCAACTCAATAGCCTGAGGGGGTTTAAACACAAAAGTTGTGAGTGGACAAAAATAATCATTTATAAATCGTTTTCCAAGGAAATATTACCTTTTCCACCTCCATTTATAAAACCATGCATGCATCACATAAAACATTTTATGATATAAAAACATTATTTGAAACCATCAGAATTCCATTTCTCTTTAAAACCACTTAGTTGGACTCACATAAAATCTGTATAATGAAAATACCTCGTGGTCCACAGTTTGGTTTGAAAACTCTTCAAAGGAGTTAAAAATCATTTAATTCCACCTGGACACATAATATATCAAATTCACTGTTCCCGACATATCCATAACACACCAGGGTATCCCTTGAGATGTGTTAAAATCTGTACTACGCATAGACATCCTCGCGACCCGGCGGAGCAAGACCCCTCAACACCAAAGTCGGAGCCCTCAATAACCAGCGGAGCAAAACCCCTCAACACCAGTAAGAGAAACTGTAACCATCGGGGACAGAAAACCAGTGAAACTCAAATTCGTGTTTTGAAATCTTTGTTTCTTGGACTAAGCCAAATTCTTTGAAAAGTCATTTTATGGCCAAAACCAATAATATCATAATTACGGGTCTAAACCCAAATCATAGGCTCAAGTAGTTACCACGTCAAAACGATATCAAAATCGAGTACAAAAACCAGGCCATTTCTCAAAACACACTTTCACTGAAATATTGGAAAACATGTGTCCAACATCATTTCTAAATTCCAGAAATTCATTGCACCCATACATAACAGTATTTAAATCAAAGATACATTTATGCATGCATTATAGTTTATAAACCAAAAGTCCACTCACAAACCTGTCCAAGCAAGCTCAATCCCGAATTGTACGCTCCCCTGAAGTTCCTAGAGCAGTATCGCCTATCCAAATTAATAATCGGGATTAACAGCTAATAATAAGAACCTTAAATATAAACCCCCTAAACCCCGGGAGGTCTACCTATGCTGGCCTAGAAAACGCAGCAACTTCAAATGCCCAAAACAACCCCTAAACCATGTCCTATCGACCCAAAACTTGCACCAACAGATCCGGAACGTCAAAAACTAGCTGTCATGCGCCACCGTAACCTCACACTCGGCCCCATAAGCCGCCACGCACTGACGGAAGGTCGGAACACGCGCCCACGCGCCGCCACGCGTCCTCACGCATCGGTCACGCGCCTGCTACAGTGCCCACGCGCCTGGACCGGTCTGACCCGGCCCAACTCGGCCTGACCCGATCCAACTCGGCCTGACTCGATCCAACTCGACCCGATCGTTTCACTCAACCCGACCGGTTCAATCAACCTGACCGGTCACCGGTGACTCACCGGAGAAGACGACCGGCTGCCGGCGCCATCGTCTGGTTTCCGCCGGAATCCCCCATTTCCGGCCGAAACTTCAAGCTTTTATAACTTCCTCAAAACTCAACCATATTTCACAAATTTTACGTCTAAATCTATCTACTCGAACCCAAGAATCCAAATATGACCTCAAAACCACAAACACGTACCTGTGTAAGCCGAAAAATAGATCGGAAGATCCGAAACTTCCTATACTCGGTTCGGCTTCCTTCGTGGTCCTTTCCTTCGATGGTTGGAACAGTTGTGATCATGGGAAGGAGTAGAATATGATTAGTGGATCAAAAATGGAAGTTAAAGCCTTGAATCAAAAGTTGACTTTGTGGGTTTTGAGGTGTTTTCTCACGGGTTCGATGTGGGTGTGTATTTCACAGAGAGAATGAGGATGATGATAATGGATTGATGTGGATCAGATTAATCTGATTTGGGTGGTTAAAAATATCTCCCCTTTATGGCAAATTACCAAACTGCCCTTACACTTCTAGACCCAAAACTTTCGTACACGAACTCCGTTTCTCGCGTGCCACCTGTCTACGAACTCGTGAGTTCGAGACCTACGCAACTGTATCCAAAACACCACCTAAAATATTTCGAAACAAAATTTGATTTCGACGCCCTTAACAAGCAAGGGTTGTTACAATCCACCCCCCTTAAGAAATTTCGTCCTCGAAATTCAACTCTACCCTTGGAACAAATGAGGATACTGCGCCCGTATTAGTTCATCGATTTCCAACGTGGCCTCCTCCACGTTATGATTCCTCCACAACGCTTTAAGTAGAGGAATACTCTTCCTGCGCAGTACCTTCTCCTTCCAATCCAAAATTTGCACCGGTTGCTCCTCAAAGGTCAAATCATCCTTCAGCTCAAGTGGCTGCTCTTCCAATACGTAAGACTCGTCAAACAGATATTTCCGGAGCAAAGATACATGGAAAACATTATGAACTCTGGATAATTCCGATGGTAAAGCAAGACGATATGCCATTGGTCCTATCCTCTCCAAAATCTCATACGGACCAATGTAGCAAGGACTCAGTTTCCCTCGTCTACCAAAACGTACCACTCCCTTCCAGGGATATAGTTTCAAGAACACCCAGTCACCTACCTCAAACTCAAGGTCTCTGGTTCGATGATCTGCATAGCTCTTTTGGTGATCCTGGGCTGTCTTCAACCTTTCTCTGATGATTCTTATATTTTCCTCAGTCGTATCCACTAACTCTGGTGTTAACAGTTTCCTTTCACCCACTTCGTTCCAGCATAACGGTGTCCTGCACTGCCTCCCATACAGTGCCTCGATAGGAGACATTCCAATACTCGACTGATAACTATTATTATAAGCAAATTCCATCAGTTCCAGGTGTGAATCCCAGTTCCCTTTAAACTGCAGTACACAAGCTCTCATCATATCCTCCAAAACCTGGATTGTCCTCTCAGACTGACCATCCGTCTGAGGATGAAAAGCTGTACTAAAATGCAAGGTAGTTCCAAAAGACTTCTGCAAACTCCGCCAAAACCTGGAGGTAAATCTAGGATCCCTGTCCGAAACAATTGAATCTGGAGTCCCATGTAGCCTTATGATCTCATCAACGAACAATTTGGCATATCGACTCATCCGAAAATCTTTCCGCACTGGTAAGAAATGTGCAGACTTCGTGAGTCTATCAATAATTACCCATATCCCATCATGTCCATTCTGTGTCCTTGGAAGTTTATACACAAAATGCATCGTAATGTGATCCCACTTCCATTCCGGAATAGGTAATGGTTGAAGTGCCCCATATGGTTTCTGCCTCTCTGTTTTCACTTGCTGACATGTCAGGCATCTACTCACAAACTCAGCAATTTCCCTTTTCATCCCAGTCCACCAATAGTGTTTCCTTAGGGTATGATACATCTTGGTACCTCCTGGATGCATAGCGTAAGCCAAACTATGAGCCTCATCAAGAATTTCCCTCTTTAGCTCCAGCTCATTCGGTATGCACAACCGGCCATCCCTAACCAAGGCTCCATCATCCCTAAGCGCATAGTCCTGCCTGTTTCCAGCCTCCAACTCCATCCTGATAATGCACAATGTAGGGTCCTGGAGTTGAGCCTCAATAATCCGATCAATCAGAACATGCCTCACATAGAAACTAGCTAATAAAGCCCCCTGGTTATCCATGTCAAACACAATCCCCGCTCTACGGAACTCTAACAACAAGGGTAGGTAGATTGTGTGCAAATGGGCCAAAGAACCCATGGATTTCCTGCTCAAGGCATCCGCCACAACATTGGCTTTCCCTGGATGGTACTCTATAGTACAATCATAATCCTTTATTAGCTCAAGCCATCTTCTCTGCCTCAGATTCAGGTCATTTTGGGTGAACAAGTACTTTAAACTCTTATGGTCAGTGAAGATCCTACACGTCTCCCCGTACAAATAATGTCGCCAGATTTTTAGTGCATGCACCACTGCAGCTAACTCCAAATCATGTGTGGGATAATTCAACTCATGGGGTTTAAGTTGCCTAGAAGCATACGCTATCACCTTCCCATGATGCATCAACACGCAGCCTATACCCCGCAATGATGCATCACTATACACCTCGAATCCCCCAGTATCATTAGGAAGGGTTAATACTGGAGCAGAAGTCAACCTCCTCTTCAGCTCCTGAAATCCTTGTTCACAATCGGCATCCCAGTCAAACTTGACTCCTTTCCTAGTCAACCGAGTCAACGGGCCTGCTATCGTAGAAAATCCTTCTACGAACCGTCGATAATATCCTGCCAAACCCAGAAAGCTCCTCACCTCTGTCACTGTCCTCGGTTGCTCCCAGTTTGCCACTCCTCGAATACACCAAGATGTCATCGATGAACACAATCACAAACCAATCCAAATACTTTTGGAATACCCTGTTCATCAAATCCATAAATGCTGCTGGGGCATTAGTCAACCCGAATGGCATCACCAGGAACTCATAATGACCATACCGAGTCCTGAAAGCTGTTTTATGAACATCCCCTTCCCTGATCCTCAACTGATGGTACCCGGATCGAAGGTCAATTTTTGAAAAATATCTTGCCCCCTTAAGTTGATCAAACAAATCATCTATCCTTGGAAAAGGATACTTATTCCGCACCGTAGCCCTGTTTAGCTGCCGGTAGTCGATACACAACCTCATATCACCATCATTTTTCCTCACAAATAACATTGGTGCACCCCAAGGTGAAACACTTGGGCGAATAAATCCCATATTCACCAAGTCCTGCAACTGAGTCTTCAACTCTCGCAATTCTGTCGGTGCCATTATGTACGGTGCCTGTGAGATAGGTTGAGTACCTGGTAAAAGCTCTATGGTGAACTCAATCTCCCGGTGAGGTGGAAATCCCGGAAGATCCTCTGGAAACACATAAGAGAACTCACTCACCACTGGAATATCCTCTACTCTCATCGGAGTATCCCGAGAATCAAACACATGAGCCCAATAACCCTCACAACCTTTCCTCAATAATTTCTCAGCGGTCAAAGTTGATATCACTCCACAGGGTAGTACCTTACGATCTCCCCTAAATGTAAGTTCTGGTAAACCTGGACTCCGGAAATCCACTCTCTTGTCATAACAATCAATAGAGGCATGGTGCATAGTCAACCAATCCATCCCCAGAATCACATCAAAATCAAAAATATCTAAGGGGATTAAATTTGCCTCTAATGCATGACCTTCCACTAACACTGGACAACTACGAATCACGAGATTCGCGACTAACATATTCCCAGTATGAGTACTAATACCCATGTCCCAACCAATCGGAGATAATTTTCTATCAGCAAACAATGTAAAACTTCGAGAAATGAAAGAATGAGTCGCCCCAGGATCTATCAAAATATAAGCATCACGGTTAAAATAAGATAACGTGCCCGTGACCACATCTGGTGCTACTCAGGCCTCCTGTTGCGACATAGCAAAAACTCGGGCTTGTGTATCCAAAGATCGATCACGACCCCACTGTCTGCCTCTGGCCCTGTTCGTCCAATTGGCCTGGTTGGCCCCACTGGATTGACTCTGGCTTCCAGCTGCAATACTAGACGTCTGAACTGTCCTCTGCCTCTGTTTAGTAGCACCCCGCCCCCAGGAACTACTGCCCGGATGACGATGTGGACAAAATTTCCTTATGTGACCAATCTCCCCACAGAAGTAACTTCCAGTGCCACCGGAGCTGCCACTCAGTCTTCCAGTTGACTGCACTGAAGCACCACTAGAACGAGCGGATGACTGCGGTGCCTGTCTAGCTCGGCCACTGCCTGATCCGGATCCCGCACCCCTAGTAGATCCAGAACTGAAACTGTCTCTCTTGGACGGTCCCTGACTAAAGGCTCCAATATCCCAGCGATCCCGATGTCGCCTGGAACCACTAAACTGCTGCTGGAATGGAAAACCCATGCTCAACTCTACACGAGCTGCAGCGTCAGACACGTCTCTCAAGGAAGTATGAATTGCAGCCGTTATCGCTGACCGAAGTTTGCCCCTCAGTCCATTTTCAAATCGGCGTCGCTTGTCCCTCTCAGTTGCCACTAGAGCCGGTGCAAAACTAGCCAACTCTATGAATTTCTACTCATACTGAGCCACTGTCGTATCTCCCTGCTGCAAGTGCAAGAACTCAGCCTCCCTAGCATCTCGGTACGAGCAAGGGTAAAATTGCTCAAGGAACTGCTCCCGAAAAGTCACCCAGGTAATTGCACTGACATCCCAGTCTGATAGCTCTAATGCGTTCCACCAATGATAAGCGGAAGCACCTAGCAGAAAAGTGGCTAACAACACCCTGTCCCCCCCTGAGGAGATCTCATAACTGAGAACACTCGCTCAAAACGAGTAATCCACTCCGCTACATCATCTGGGCTAGAGTCGCCCATAAATATTGTAGCCCCTAATCTCTGGGCTTTCTCAATGTCCGAACCTTCAGTAGCAGCCCTACTCTGAAGTACAGAAGTCAAAGTGTGACCCAATTGTTCCAGTGTTTGCCTCATATCAGGCTCCACTGAGGGTTCATGTGTGTCCCCACTATTTCCAGACTGTTGACGGGACTCGCGTCTCGGAGGCATTACGCTGAAAAGAACTATAACTCATCAATAAAAAATAATTGTACACTAAGTGTACGGTCTACAGGAATTTAAACCTAGTGCTCTGATACCAATTGTCAGGACCCGTCCAAAATTTTCCCTTGAAACTCGGGAAGAATCCTGTCCTGTCTGACAACCTAAGGAAAAGTTTCCAAATTACCCATTAATCCTTAAAAATAAATCATGAGATTTCTACCAAGAGTTCGGCAGAATTTCCTTTTAGGGATTTAAATAACTGGTTTCCACCTGTCAGACAAGGGATTTAAAGCACCCCAAATTCCTATAGACAGCAACCATCCAAAATATATCATCAGAGCATCTAGGTAGGATAAATAATACAAAATTAGATATCCTACTCAAAGTTTAGGTACAAAGCGCAGCTGTAAAACTAATGCCTCTGCCTCGAGAGAAGTGTCTGCGTCAACTCAACTCAACTCAATAGCCTGAGGGGGTTTAAACACAAAAGTTGTGAATGGACAAAAATAATCATTTATAAATCGTTTTCCAAGGAAATATTACCTTTTCCCCCCTCCATTTATAAAACCATGCATGCATCACATAAAACAGTTTATGATATAAAAACATTATTTGAAACCATCGGAATTCCATTTCTCTTTAAAACCACTTAGTTGGACTCACATAAAATTTGTATAATGAAAATACCTCGTGGTCCACAGTTTGGTTTGAAAACTCTTCAAAGGAGTTAAAAATCATTTAATTCCACCTGGACACATAATATATCAAATCCACTGTTCCTGACATATCCACAACACACCAGGGTATCCCTTGAGATGTGTTAAAATCTGTACTACGCGTAGACAGCCTCGCGACCCGGCGAAGCAAGACCCCTCAACACCAAAGTCGGAGCCCTCAACAACCAGAGGAGCAAAACCCCTCAACACCAGTTAGAGCAACTGTAACGATCGGGACAGAAAACCAGTGAAAACCAAATTCGAGTTTTGAAATCTTTGTTTCTTGGACTAAGCCAAATTCTTTGAAAATGTATTTTATGGCCAAAACCAATAATATCATAATTACGGGTCTAAACCCAAATCATAGGCTCAAATAGTTACCACGTCAAAACGATATCAAAATCGAGTACAAAAACCAGGCCATTTCTCAAAACACACTTTCACTCAAATATTGGAAAACATGTGTCCAGCATTATTTCTAAATTCCAGAAATTCATTGCACCCATACATAACAGTATTTAAATCAAAGATACATTTATGCATGCATTATAGTTTATAAACCAAAAGTCCACTCACAAACCTGTCCAAGCAAGCTCAATCCCGAATTGTACGCTCCCCTGAAGTTCCTGGAGCAGTATCGCCTGTCCAAATTAATAATCGGGATTACCAGCTAATAATAAGAACCTTAAATATAAACCCCCTAAACCCCGGGAGGTCTACCTATGCTGGCCTAGAAAACGCAGCAACTTCAAATGCCCAAAACAACCCCTAAACGACGTCCTTTCGACCCAAAACCTGCACCAACAGATCCGGAACGTCAAAAACCAGCTGTCATGCGCCACCGTGACCTCAAACTCGGCTCCACGCGCCGCCACGCGCTGAAGGAAGGTCGGAACATGCGCCCACGTGTCGCCACGAGTCCTCACGCATCGGTCACGCGCCTGCTACAGTGCCCACCCCCCTAGACCGATCCAACCCGGCCCAACTCGGCCTGACCCGATCCAACTCGATCCGACCGGTTCACTCAACCCGACTAGTTCACTCAACCCAACCAATTCAACTCGACCCGACCGGTTCACTCAACCCGACTGGTCACCGGTGACTCGCCGGAGAAGACGACCGGCTGCCGACGCCACCGTCTGGTTTCCGCCGGAATCCCCCATTTTCGGCCGAAACTTCAAGCTTTTATAACTTCCTCAAAACTCATCCATTTTTCACAAATTTTATGTCTAAATCTATCTACTCGAACCCAAGAATCTAAATATGACCTCAAAACCACAAACACGTACCTATGTAAGCCGGAAAATCGATCGGAAGATCCGAAACTTCCTATACTCGATTCAAATTCCCTCGTGGTCCTCTCCTTCGATGGTTGGTACAGTTGTGATCGTGAGAAGGAGTAGAATACGATTAGTGGATCAAAAATGGAAGTTAAAGCCTTGAATCAAAAGTTGACTTTGTGGGTTTTGGGGTGTTTTCTCACGGATTCGATGTGGGTGTGTGTTTCACAGAGAGAATGAGGATGAAGATAATGAATTGGTGTGGATCAGATTAATCTGATTTGGGTGGTTAAAAATATCTCCCCTCTATGGCAAATTACCAAACAGCCCTTACACGTCTAGACCCATAACTTTCGTACACGAACTCTGTTTCTCGCGTGTCGCCTGTCTATGAACTCGTGAGTTCGAGACCTACGCAACGGTATCCGAAACACCACCTAAAATGTTCCGAAACAGAATTTGATTTCCACGCCCTTAACAAGCAAGGGTAAAATCGTCATTTTACATAAATAATTTACGTAAATCCAATAATTGAAATTCCAGGTTGTTATAATTTTAGTGGATAATATATGTCCTCAATGTGGAGAAGCGGAGGAAATATTAGGTGGGCCCTTTGTAGAACAGGCTTCTCGCTCTGAGCCCGTTGATGCAAGTGTGAGCCCAAAATGTATATAGATATGCTGCCCATTGGCTATTCTGAGCGAGGTAGAAAATCTTAGGGCATGTTTTAGATGTATGTTTCTGTAACAACCCGGAATTTCAATTATTAGATTTACGTAAATTATTTATGTTAAATGACGATTTTACCCTTGCTTGTTAAGGGGCGTGAAAGTCAAATTTTGTTTCGAGACATTTTTGGTGGTGTTTTGGATACCGTTGTGTAGGTCTCGAACTCACGAGTTCGTAGACAGGCGGCACGCGGAAAACGGAGTTCGTGTACAGAAGTTATGGGTCTAGATGTGCAAGGGCATTTTGGTAATTTTGGTTTGGGCGAAGATATTTTTTTTATCCCAATCATTTTACATCTTCACTTCAATTACATCTTCATCTCATTATCATCTCCCTATCTCTCTGTGAAACACACTCCCAACGATTGACCCGTGCGAAAAACATACCCAAAAAAACCCACAAATTCCAAGTTTGATTCAAGGCCAAGACTTCCATTTCTATTCCACTAATCGGATTCTACTCCTTCCCACGATCACAACCGTACCAACCATCGAAGGAGAGGACCACGGGGGAAGTCGAACCGAGTGTAGGAAGTTTCGGAACTTCCGATCGATTTTTCGGCTTACACATGTATATGGTTGATGTTTTAAGGTCATACTTGGATTCCTGGGTTCGAGTAGATAGATTTAGACGTAAAATTTGGGAAAAATGGTTGAGTTTTAAGGAAGTTACAAAAGCTGGAAGTTTTGGCCGGAAATGGGGGATTCCGGCGGAAACCAGCCGGCGGCACCGGGAGTCGGTCGTCTTCTCCGGCGAGTCACCGGTGACCGGTCGGGTCGAGGTAACCGGTCAGGTCGAGGTAACCGATCGGGTCGAGTGAACCGGTCGGGTTGAGCGAACCGGTCGGGCCGAGTTGGATTGGGTCAGGTCGAGTTGGGCCGGGTTGGACTGGTCCAGACGAGTGGGTACTGTAGCAGGCGCGTGACCGGCGCGTGAGGGCGCGTGGCGGCGCGTGGGCGCATGTTCCGACCTTCCGTCGGTGCGTGGCGGCGTGTGGGGCCGAGTATGAGGTCACGGTGATGCGTGACAGCTAGTTTTTGATGTTCCGAACCTGTTGGCGCAGGTTTTGGGTCGATCGGACGTCGTTTAGGGGTTGTTTTGGGCATTTGAAGTTGCTGCGTTTCCTAGGCCAGCATAGGTAGACCTCCCGGGGTTTAGGGGGTTTATATTTAAGGTTCTTATTATTAGCTGATAATCCCGATTATTAATTTGGACATGCGATACAGCTCTAGGAACTTCAGGGGAGCGTACAATTCGGAATTGAGCTTGCTTGGACAGGTTTGTGAGTGGACTTTTGGTTTATAAACTATAATGCATGAATAAATGTATCTTTGATTTAAATACTGTTATGTATGGGTGCAATGAATTTCTGGAATTTAGAAATGATGCTGGACACATGTTTTCCAATATTTCAGTGAAAGTGTGTTTTGAGAAATGGCCTGGTTTTTGTACTCGATTTTGATATCGTTTTGACGTGGTAACTATTTGAGCCTGTGATTTGGGTTTAGACCCGTAATTATGATATTACTGGTTTTGGCCATAAAATGACTTTTCAAAGAATTTGGCTTAGGCCAAGAAACAAAGATTTCAAAACACGGATTTGGTTCACTGGTTTTCTGTCCCGATGGTTACAGTTGCTCTGACTGGTGTTGAGGGGTTTTGCTCCGCTGGTTGTTGAGGGTTCGGACTTTGGTGTTGAGGGGTCTTGCTCCGCCGGGTCGCGAAGCTGTCTACGCGTAGTATAGATTTTAACACATCTCAAGGGATACCCTGGTGTGTTGTGGATATGTCGGGAACAGTGAATTTGAGATATTATGTGTCCAGGCTGAATTAAATGAATTGAACTCTTTTGAAGAGAGTTTTCAAACCAAACTTTGGATCACGAGGTATTTTCATTATACAGATTTTATGTGAGTCCAACTAAGTGGTTTTAAAGAAAAATGGAAATTTTGGTGATTTACATATAATGTTTTTATATCATAAACTGTTTTATGTGATGCATGCATGATTTTATAAATGGAGGGGGGAAAAGGTAATATTTCCTTGGAAAACGATTTATAAATGATTATTTTTGTCCACTCACAACTTTTGTGTTTAAACCCCTTCAGGCAGTTGAGTTGACGCGGACACTTATCTCGAGGCAGAGACATTAGTACTTTCGGCTGCGCTGTGTAGTTATATTTGAGTTGGATATCTAAATTATACTCTTGATCCTACTTAGACGCTCTGATATTATATTGTATTTGGTTGGTCATTATTTACGGGAATTATTGAGTGCTTGAATCCCTTGTCTGACAAGTGAAAGTATTTATTGTTATTATTATTTGTAAGGATTGAAGGGTATTATGGGAACCTTTCTTTAGGTTGTCAGACGGGATCAGGGTTCTTCCCGGGTTTCGAGGGGAAATTCGGGACGAGTCCTGACAATTGGTAACAGAGCACTAGGTTTAAATTACTGTAGACCGTACACCTAGTGTACAATTATTTTGGTATTGATGAGTTATAGTTCTTTTCAGCGTAATGCCTCCGAGACGCGAGTCCCGTCAACAGTCTGGAAACATTGGGGACACAGATGAACCTGCATTGGAGCCTGATATGAGGCAAACACTGAAACAATTGGGTCACACTTTGACTTCTGTACTTCAGAGTAGGGCTGCTATTGAAGGTTCGGACATTGAGAAAGCCCAGAGATTAGGGGCTACAATATTTATGGGGCGACTCATTCTTTCATTTCTCGGGGTTTTACATTGTTTGCTGATAGAGAATTGTCTCCGATTGGTTGGGACATGGGTATTAGTACTCCTACTGAGAATATGTTAGTGGCGAATCTTGTGAGTCGTAGTTGTCCAGTGTTAGTGGAAGGTCATGCATTAGAGGCAGATTTAATCCCCTTAGATATTTTTGATTTTGATGTGATTCTAGGGATGGATTGGTTGACTATGCACCATGCCTCTATTGATTGTTATGACAAGAGAGTGGATTTCCGGAGTCCAGGTTTACCGGAACTTACGTTTAGGGGAGATCGTAGGGTACTACCCTGTGGAGTGATATCAGCTTTAACCGCTGAGAGATTGTTGAGGAAAGGTTGTGAGGGTTACTTGGCTCATGTGTTTGATTCTCGGAATACTCCGATGAGAGTGGAGGATATTCCAGTGGTGAGTGAGTTCTCTGATGTGTTTCCAGATGATCTTCTGGGATTGCCACCTCACCGGGAGATTGAATTCACCATAGAGCTTTTACCAGGTACTCAACCTATCTCACAGGCACCGTACAGAATGGCACCGGCAGAATTGCGAGAGTTGAAGACTCAGTTGCAGGACTTGGTGAATATGGGATTTATTCGCCCAAGTGTTTCACCTTGGGGTGCACCAGTGTTATTTGTGAGGAAAAAGGATGGTGGTATGAGGTTGTGTATCGACTACCGGCAGCTAAACAGGGCTACGGTGCGGAACAAGTATCCTCTGCCAAGGATAGATGATTTGTTTGATCAACTTAAGGGGGTAAGATATTTTTCAAAAATTGACCTTCGATCCGGGTACCATCAGTTGAGGATCAGGGAAGGGGATGTTCAGAAAACAGCTTTTAGGACTCGTTATGGTCATTATGAGTTCCTGGTGATGCCCTTCGGGTTGACTAATGCCCCAGCAGCATTTATGGATTTGATGAACAGGGTGTTCCAAAAGTATTTGGATCGGTTTGTGATTGTGTTCATCGATGACATCTTGGTGTATTCGAGGAGTGCTAAGGCACATGAGAAACACTTAAGGTTGGTGCTGTATATGCTTAGGAAAAAACATTTGTTTGCCAAGTTCAGTAAATGCCAGTTTTGGTTGACAGAAGTGGGATTCTTAGGTCATGTGATTTCGGCTGAGGGTATTAGCGTAGATCCCCAAAAGGTTGACGCAGTGGCAAACTGGGAGCAACCGAGGACAATGACAGAGGTGAGGAGCTTTCTGGGTTTGGCAGGATATTATCGACGGTTCGTAGAAGGATTTTCTACGATAGCAGGCCCGTTGACACGGTTGACTAGGAAATGAGTCAAGTTTGACTGGGATGCCGATTGTGAATAGGGATTTCAGGAGCTGAAGAGGAGGTTGACTTCTGCTCCAGTATTAACCCTTCCTGATGATACTGGGGGATTCGAGGTGTATAGTGATGCATCATTGCGGGGTATAGGTTGCGTGCTGATGCAGCATGGGAAGGTGATAGCGTATGCTTCTAGACAACTTAAACCCCATGAGTTGAGTTACCCCACACATGATTTGGAGTTAGCTGTAGTGGTGCATGCACTGAAAATTTGGCGACATTATTTGTACGGGGAGAAGTGTCGGATCTTCACCGACCATAAGAGTTTAAAGTACTTGTTCACCCAAAAATACCTGAATCTGAGGCAGAGAAGATGGCTTGAGCTAATAAAGGATTATGATTGTACTATAGAGTACCATCCAGGGAAAGCCAATGTTGTGGCAAATGCCTTGAGCGGGAAATCCATGGGTTCTTTGGCCCATTTGCACACAATCTACCTACCATTGTTGTTAGAGTTCCGTAGAGCGGGGATTGTATTTGACATGGATAACCAGGGGGCTTTATTGGCTAGTTTCCATGTGAGGCCTGTTCTGATTGATCGGATTATTGAGGCTCAACTCCAGGACCCTACATTGCGCATTATCAGGATGGAGTTGGAGGCTGGAAACAGGCAGGACTATGCGCTTAGGGATGATGGAGCATTGGTTAGGGATGGCCGGTTGTGCGTATCGAATGAGCTGTAGCTAAATAGGGAAATTCTTGATGAGGCTCATAGTTCGGCTTACGCTATGCATCCAGGAGGTACCAAGATGTATCATACCCTAAGGAAACACTATTGGTGGACTGGGATGAAAAGGGAAATTGCTGAGTTTGTTAGTAGATGCCTGACATGTCAGCAAGTGAAAGCAGAGAGGCAGAAACCATATGGGCCACTTTAACCATTACCTATTCCGGAATGGAAGTGGGATCACATTACGATGGATTTTGTGTATAAACTTCCAAGGACACAGAAGGGACATGATGGGATATGGGTAATTGTTGATAGACTCACGAAGTCTGCACATTTCTTGCCAGTGCGGGAAGATTTTCGGATGAGTCGGTATGCCAAATTTTTCGTTGATGAGATCATACGGCTCCATGGGACTCCAGAGTCAATTGTTTCGGACAGGGATCCAAGATTTACCTCCAGGTTTTGGCGGTGTTTGAAGAAGGCTTTTGGCACTACCTTGCATTTTAGTACAGCCTTTCATCCTCAGACGGATGGTCAGTCTGAGAGGACAATCCAGATTTTGGAGGATATGATGAGAGCTTGTGTACTGCAGTTTAAAGGGAACTGGGATTCACACCTGGCTCTGATGGAATTTGCTTATAATAATAGTTATCAGTCGAGTGTTGGGATGTCTCCTTTCGAAGCACTGTATGGGAGGCAGTGCAGGACACCGTTATGCTGGAACGAAGTGGGTGAAAGGAAACTGTTAACACCAGAGTTGGTGGATACGACTGAGGAAAAGATAAGGATCATCAGAGAAAGGTTGAAGACAGCTCAGGATCGCCAGAAGAGCTATGCAGACCGTCGAACCAGAATCTTGAGTTTGAGGTAGGTGAGTAGGTGTTCTTGAAACTATATCCTTAGAAGGGAGTGGTACGTTTTGGTAGACGATGGAAACTGAGTCCTCGCTACATTGGTCCGTATGAGATTTTGGAGAGGATAGGACCAGTGGCATATCGTCTTGCTTTACCATCGGAATTATCCAGAGTTCATAATGTTTTCCATGTATCTTTGCTCCGGAAATATCTGTTTGATGAGTCTCACGTATTGTAAGAGCAGCCACTTGAGCTGAAGGATGATTTGACATTTGAGGAGCAACCAGTGCAAATTTTGGATTGGAAGGAGAAGGTACTGCGCAAAAAGAGTATTCCTCTAGTTAAAGTGTTGTGGAGGAATCATAAAGTGGAGGAAGCCACGTGGGAAACTGCGACTTTAATGCGGGCGCAGTATCCTCATTTGTTCCAAGGGTAGATTTGAATTTCGAGGACGAAATTTCTTAAGGGGGGTGGATTGTAACAACCCGAAATTTCAATTATTGGATTTACGTAAATTATTTAGGTAAAATGACTATTTTACCCTTGCTTGTTAAGGGGCGTGAAAGTCAAATTTTGTTTCGAGACATTTTTGGTGGTGTTTTGGATACCGTTGCGTAGGTCTCGAACTCACGAGTTCATAGACAGACGGCACGCGGAAAACGGAGTTCGTGTACGGAAGTTATGGGTCTATATGTGCAAGGGCATTTTGGTAATTTTGGTTTGGGAGAAGATATTTTTTTTATCCCAATCATTTTACATCTTCACTTCAATTACATCTTCATCTCATTATCATCTCCCTCTCTCTCTGTGAAACACACTCCCAACCATCGACCCGTGCGAAAAACGTACCCAAAAAACCCACAAATTCCAAGTTTGATTCAAGGCCAAGACTTCCATTTCTATTCCACTAATCGGATTCTACTCCTTCCCACTATCACAACCGTACCAACCATCGAAGGAGAGGACCACGGGGGAAGCCGAACCGAGTGTAGGAATTTTTGGAACTTCCGATCAATTTTCCGGCTTACACAGGCACGTGTTTGATGTTTTAAGGTCATATTTGGATTCCTGGGTTCGAGTAGATAGATTTAGACGTAAAATTTGTGAAAAATGGTTGAGTTTTGAGGAAGTTACAAAAGCTGGAAGTTTCGGCCGGAAATGGGGGATTCCGGCGGAAACCAGACGGCGGTGCCTGTAGCCGGTCGTCTTCTCCGGCGAGTCACCGGTGACCGGTCGGGTCGAGGTGATCGGTCGGGTCGAGGTTACCAGTCGGGTCGAGGTAACCGGTCGAGTTGAGTGAACCGATTGGGCCGGTCGGGTCGAGTGAACCGGTCGGGTAGAGTGAACCGGTCGGGCCGAGTTGGGCCGGGTTGGATCGGTCTAGGCGAGTGGGTACTGTAGCAGGCGCGTGGCGGCGCGTGGGGCCAAGTCTGAGGTCACGGTGGCGCGTGACAACTAGTTTTTGACGTTCCGGACCTGTTGGCGCAGGTTTTGGGTCGATCGGACGTCGTTTAGGGGTTGTGTTGGGCATTTGAAGTTGCTGCGTTTTCTAGGCCAGCATAGGTAGACCTCCCGGGGTTTATGGGGTTTATATTTAAGGTTCTTATTATTAGCTGATAATCCCGATTATTAATTTGGACAGGCGATACTGCTCCAGGAACTTCAGGGGAGCGTACAATTCGGAATTGAGCTTGCTTGGACAGGTTTGTGAGTGGACTTTTGGTTTATAAACTATAATGCATGCATAAATGTATCTTTGATTTAAATACTGTTATGTATGGGTGCAATGAATTTCTGGAATTTAGAAATGATACTGGACACATGTTTTCCAATATTTCAGTGAAAGTGTGTTTTGAGAAATGGCCTGGTTTTTGTACTCGATTTTGATATCGTTTTGACGTGGTAACTATTTGAGCCTGTGATTTGTGTTTAGACCAGTAATTATGATATTATTGGTTTTAGCCATAAAATGACTTTTCAAAGAATTTGGCTTAGGCCAAGAAACAAAGATTTCAAAACACGGATTTGGTTCACTGGTTTTCTGTCCCGATGGTTACAGTTGCTCTGACTGGTGTTGAGGGGTTTTGCTCCGCTGGTTGTTGAGGGTTCGGACTTTGGTGTTGAGGGGTCTTGCTCCGCCGGGTCGCGAAGCTGTCTACGCGTAGTACAGATTTTAACACATCTCAAAGGATACCCTGGTGTGTTGTGGATATGTCGGGAACAGTGAATTTGAGATATTATGTGTCCAGGCTGAATTAAATGAATTTTAACTCTTTTGAAGAGAGTTTTCAAACCAAACTGTGGATAACGAGGTATTTTCATTATACAGATTTTATGTGAGTCCAACTAAGTGGTTTTAAAGAGAAATGGAAATTTTGGTGATTTACATACAATGTTTTTATATCATAAACTGTTTTATGTGATGCATGTATGATTTTATAAATGGAGGGGGAAAAAGGTAATATTTCATTGGAAAACGATTTATAAATGATTATTTTTGTCCACTCACAACTTTTGTGTTTAAACCCCCTTCAGGCAGTTGAGTTGACGCGGACACTTATCTCGAGGCAGAGACATTAGTACTTTCGGCTGCATTGTGTAGTTATATTTGAGTAGGATATCTAAATTATACTCTTGATCCTACTTAGACGCTCTGATATTATATTGTATTTGGTTGGTCATTATTTACGGGAATTATTGAGTGCTTGAATCCCTTGTCTGACAAGTGAAAGTATTTATTATTATTATTATTTGTAAGGATTGAAGGGTATTTTGGGAACCTTTCTTTAGGTTGTCAGACGGGATCAGGGTTCTTCCCGGGTTTCGAGGGGAAATTCGGGACGGGTCCTGACAGTTTCGAACTGATGTTACAAAGTGTTTCTAACGAATTTTGATGTCGAACTCGTGTTCGTTAGACACTAGAAAGTTCGTTTTTAAAAAATGGTAGTTTGACAACTGCACTACAACTTGTAGTTGAATTGTAATTTTCATTTCATAACAAAAGTGATTCATATTGAGACATGCCCAAATGATCTCTAATAATAAGTGTAAATGCATTTAAATGTAATTTATTGTTTGAAAATTAAATGTTAATTATCAATTGATAATTAATATGGGTTCCTTAATCTGATTGAATTCAATTGGAAAGTGAGAATCCAAATTTGAGTTGAATCTCACTATCAAAATCCGGTCCGAATATAAGAATATGAACCGGTGAAGATCATCGGGATATGGAATGATGACATCATGTTGTGCGTATTGATGTGGCTGTGTGAAAGAATGACAATGGAAGCAGAATTGATTCGTGGTTGCAATGATAAAAGCACAAGCACAAGAAGAAATTAAGAAAGAGATGCCTGGAAAAATATGGGCGGTACAATGATTTGATGTTGTTGGCTTGCTTGGATTGTTTGGAATTTGGATAGCGAGTGATGGTTTGTGTAGATTACACGAGTCTACTCGCTGGGTTAATCACCTACATCTCATTTTCAAACTTAATCACGCGTATCACTCCATTCACAAAAGACTTATCCTCAATTACAAAAGAACAATTACAATTTGAAAAAGTATTTTAATAAGACCAAACGAATAAACCCTCGAAACCTCTTAATTTTAAGCCAGGAAACCAAATCACAAAAGACTTGTCCTCAATTACAAATGAACAATCACAATTTGAAAAGTATTTTAATAAGACCAAACAATTTGTCAAGTGGGTCTAGTTTAGATAATTTTAACCTTAATTTGTAGACTAATGATCTCAAGTTCGACCCCCGATTCCTATTAAATAAAAGTATTTGGACTGTTTAAAAAAAAAAAATCACAAAAGACTTGTCCGTCAATTACAAAAGAATAATCATAATTTAAAAAAGTATTTTAATAGGACCAAACAAATATATTTTACACACATTTAATTAGTCACATTATTTGACACACTTGATGTGACAGTAATTTTAGTTGAACATTATTACTTGAACACACTTAAGTTAATCATATTATTTGACAGACTTGATGTTAACCACATTATTTTTATTTTTTATTTTGCCAACATGTTAACCACATTATTTGACACATTTAATGTTGTCAATTAAATGTATTCAAATATTATCTTTTTTAAATTAAGATTTGCATCTATACACAGAAGAAATTAATTATCTTGGTTATTTTTATTTTTTGGGATTATGATAAGATTAAATTCTAATAATCATCTTTTTCTTTTGGAGTTCATGATCAGATTAAATTGTACTAATCATCATTAATCATATTGATCTTATTATTACGAAGTTTACTTTACACTCGGAAATTTCTGGGAAAAAGCTCCCCCCGAAAGCCACTTGTAGCTTCTCCGTGAGGCGTCTTAGAAGACTTATCCAAATTTTCACTCACCTGTCTATAAGTATCTAATTCTTTGCCCAATTTCGCAAGTTTTTCTGAAGCGCTCGCTCTTTCACTCTCTCGCCCTCACCCTCGCCCTCGCCCGCGTGCTTTCAATTACGTTCGAAAACAGGCTCTTCCATTTCAGAGGTCCGTAGCTGCAATTTTTGCTGTAATTTTACACGATTTAGATTTTAGAGCTCTAATTACTATAATTGTATGATATCGCTGTGAATTTTGCTTTCTTCGTCTTCTTCTAGCTCGCGATTTTATACTCCACTAAGTTTGAAGCTTTACATGAATTACTTTGTGAAATCGTGTGTTTTGGATTTGATTATGTATGATCCTCGGGAATTTGCTCGAGGAATTTTTGTTTTCGTATTTTGTAATTATTGCTGTTTGTATTGTATTGAACTGGAGGCAGACCGAGGTTTGTGGCTTTGAATCTTAGATACAAACTGTTTTTTGCTATCTCTGAGAATTTTTTTAGTTTAATCGTGGAAGTCGCCTTTAACGCCTTTGTTTATTGCTGTTTTGTTATCTTGTGGTTGTTTTCTTTATTCTCTGTGACTTTGTGTGGTGGATTTGAATTATTTATTTAAGATACTTATAATTATTGCCTCTATGGTCCCCTGTACGCACACATGAACATACACACGCATTGCCGGCTTGAATGCCTTGAATGAGTTGCAAAGGTATTCATTGGAAGAAAGAATTAAGTAAGACTACTAAGGTCGTTTAATTCAATTATAGAGACATTGTGCATATCCAAGATTGACAACGCATTTTAGCGTCATACTGTTGTTATTTTATTGAACTGAGTAGTTTAAGGTTTTATTTTGTAAGAATCCGATTTGTTGACAAATTCAGCCTCAGAGCAGTTGGCCGATTGTTCCATTTGGCAGCTCATCTATGTTATCCTATAGTTTATATGGATTTTGGATACCCTATGCCTTCATCATATATGCTTCTTTATCTTGTTACTTGTGTACTTGTCAAAGTTGAAACTCAAATGTAAGGGTTACTGCCATTTATTAAAAAATTATATTTCTTTTCTAAAATAATTTTTTTTTACAACTCTGACTTTGTCCTAGAAAGGAGATAATGCTAACTGTTCTTTTATGAATTGAATGGTCATGTTCATTCTGTGGGTTTGTTCATTGAAATTGGGGCTGACATCAACTATTTGATTCTGGTTAGAACAACATTTGGATGATTTTTTAATATCTTTATTTTCCATTCCCTTCTGGGGTTGGTAGACTGATGTTTGATGTGGCAGCAATGATTTGAGATACCTCCCTCAGTTTGCTCCTTAATCTTGGGGTCAAAAGTTTCAAAGTATGATGTATTCATGATTTATTTGGATTGCATTGTTCAACACTTTTTCTCCAGCGCTTCTACTAGGTTTATAATTGATCTGATTATAGAGGTCTGAGATACTACCTGGGTAAAATTTTGATTAGATCAGTGACCTCATTTGAGATGTACGCATAAATCCACCCACACAATGGATCTATCTATATATATATATATTATATATATATTTAGTGTTAAAGTATGAAGAACCATATGTTTCATTTGAATTAATTTAATCTATTTTGAATTTCTTGGATAATACATTAGTATTTTAGTTTGATTCAAAAGCATGTGGGTGATTCTGGTGAATAGATGGGGCTGTGAAATGCATGTATTTTTGTTTACTGTTGACATTCTGCTTTTCAGCCACGTGTTTCTTTGAAATATTCAGAGTTTATGACCGGCCTCCTGTGAGGCCTATATAGTTCTCAAGTATTCTTGACAGCACAATTCTAGAACTGCATTACAAATTAGCATTGGATAACCTTGGTTTTACTGTTCTTGAAATAATCAGAAAATGGGGCAAGCTCTTGGTTGTATTCAAGTGGACCAATCTACTGTTGCTATCAGGGAAACTTTTGGGAAGTTTGATGATGTGCTTGAACCTGGTTGTCACTGTTTGCCTTGGTGTTTGGGTAGCCAGGTAGCTGGTCACCTCTCTTTACGTGTGCAGCAATTGGATGTTCGCTGTGAAACGAAGACAAAGGTTTGTTTCATATTGATTTCCTTTAAACAAAAAGATTGCTATTACCTTCTAAGTATGCATAGTAACACTGCACACAAACCCGGGAGCATCACTTAGTACTACAGTAACAAATTAAGAAGAATTTATTATTGTGAGAGCTATGTGTAGGCTTGGATCTAGGAATTTGAAGTACAATCTATCTGATATATGGTATTTCTTCAGGATAATGTTTTTGTTACTGTGGTTGCTTCTATTCAATACCGAGCTTTAGCTGAGAAGGCTTCAGATGCTTTTTACAAGCTCAGCAATACCAGGGGGCAGATCCAATCTTATGTCTTCGATGGTATGGATTTGTTACTGAAACTCAATTGTTTCTAATTTTGTGAGTTTTTGCTTGTTGTTTGTTTTCTTCTAATGATTGAGATATCCATTGATAGCTAGTTCAGTTGTGTCATCTATGTACCATCATTTATCCCAGGGTAGCAAATGGTGCAGCTTGGGAACAATTGTGATAAGTTCTCTGCAAGTTTTGGTGGGGATTTCATTCAATTCTTCCTTATATCTTATTTTGAACAGTTTAAATGGGACTGTTCTAAATTTTCTGGGAAACGTTGATGATGGAAAACTAGAGAGAAGCTTCATATTTTGCATGTTTATAGTTTGAATTTCGGTGTTTCTTAGGCTTGAGGTTTTACTTTCGTAGTCTATCTATTCTTGTTCTCATGTATTTGCATTTGCACCTTGTAGAGGAATCTGTTGTAGATGTTTTTAGATTGTAGCTTGCAGATAATACGAACAGAATTCTTTTTCCTTTTCAGTTATCAGGGCAAGTGTTCCAAAGTTGGACCTGGATTCAACCTTCGAGCAGAAGAATGACATAGCCAAGGCTGTTGAAGAAGAACTTGAAAAGGTATGCCTCTGTCTGATTTGTTTGGTTTAAAAATTTAACTGCTAAACAACTGTCATGCTCAGTAACTTATTTTGGATATGCAGGCCATGTCACATTATGGGTTTGAAATAGTACAAACACTAATTGTGGATATCGAGCCAGATGAGCATGTGAAGAGAGCAATGAATGAGATAAATGCAGGTATAATGTGTTTAAATACGTTTGTTATTTGGAATGTACTGATTTTTTTCTTCCTCCTTTCAGTAGGTTCGTTTAACTATAACAGCTGCAGATTAATTAATATTTTCTGTGTATTAACTAATAGCTGCTAGGATGAGGTTGGCTGCAACTGAGAAAGCTGAAGCTGAGAAGATATTACAGATCAAGCGAGCTGAGGGAGAGGCGGAGTCCAAATATCTGTCGGGGCTTGGAATAGCAAGGCAGCGCCAGGCCATTGTGGACGGGCTGAGAGACAGTGTACTCGCCTTCTCTGAGAATGTGCCCGGGACATCATCAAAGGATGTCATGGACATGGTTCTGGTGACCCAGTACTTCGACACAATGAAGGAGATCGGAGCATCGTCCAAGTCCAACTCGGTTTTCATCCCACATGGACCTGGTGCTGTGAGAGACATTGCTTCACAGATCAGAGATGGCCTCCTTCAAGGAAATTCTACTCAGACCTAGTTGAGTAGTTGTTACTAGTTCGGCAGTATTATGCAAGACTCTAAGTATTGGTGTGCTTTAGGATCTAAGAGTGGTTTTTTATTATTGAGATGTTGCGTATATAATCTGTAAATGAATTTTCTACCTTTGTTCATACTAAAGGTTGATTTCTACGCTTCAGCTTTATATATACTAGCCTTTGGATTTCCTATAATTTTTTAGTTTTGGCCGCATGGCACCCGCATATATCTATAATTTTGGTACTCGCTCATTGATTTTTTATTTTCAATTTTGATATAATTTTTCAATTTCAATTTTGATATAATTTTTTAATTTCGACAGCTTGGAACATATATAATGACCTTATTACTTATCAAGTAAATTTTATACCTAGTACAAAATTTGATACTTCTTATCGTTATTAAAACCGAAATAATGAATATTTCCAAAAAGTTAGATTTACAATTTTTCCAATGGTGATACTATACATTATCTGATTTATTATGAAAAATATGTTTCTGACACGAACTCGCAATTTTAGATTTGGAAAAACAAGACGGTACATAAACCAATTCTCCCACATTAGAACCACTGATTTACAAATATCATTAACCACATAATTTAGTGAGTGACGCCAAATCTTTCTATGGATTGCTTCTTTCCTCTCTTTCGCCGTCAAAGTGCCTATGGTACTGGTTCATATTTGGTTACCCGAAGCTCATGTAGAAGCACCTACCGCATGATCCGTCATCTTGGCAAGAATTCCTTTTAAATTGGGAACCTATGGGTTTTTAAGATTTTCAATACCTATGTTCCCCGAAGCGACACTTTGTTCCACTCTTTTCATTTCATTTATACTCCAAGCGCAATTGCTATAATCTATTATTGATATTGCTATTGAACTTGTAATAGCTTAATGGCCCATTTATATTAGTGTTTGCATTAGGGGTGGACACGGTTTGGATCGATGCGGAAATCACTTGACACGACCCGTCCCGTAAAATAAAAGTTAGAAATTTAAATTAATTAAATAATCGGTAGTTCCAGATTAGATTAACGTACGATTTTGGGCTAAGCTCAAAGATGGGCTTTAGTTAAGGGCCCAAAAAGGGTTTTTGGACAATGATTAGAAGTTTGGATTTGCAAAATGACCATTTTGCCCTTGATTTTCCCGAGGGCTCGAAAGTCACTTTTTGATCGGGAATACTTGTGGGAGTTTTATTCTAACCATTACGTAGATCTCGAGCTCACGAGTACGTAGAAAGGCGGCGCGAGGGAATTGGGATTCGAACGAGAAAGTTACGGGTCTAAAACGGTCGGGATGTTTCGGTAGTTTTAGAAAAAGTTTAAATTATAAATTCTGATTTTTCTCTCTCCTCTCCCCATTGGCCCGTGTCTCTCTCTCTTCCCAACGACCCTTTCTCTCTCTTCCCAGCGACCCTTTCTCTCTCTTCTTTCTCACGGACGCCACTCTCACAGTCGCCGTTCGACAGCGACCCAGCCTCCACCACCCCCACCAATCTCTTCGTCTCCCTCTCGTGAACACAATTGTACTATCGATCAAAGCTATTGGCCACTGTACATGATGTAGCGAACGGCGAACGAAAAAGGGGTTTCACGGATTTCGAGGGATTTTTCAGCCAACACATGTATCATCTAGAACCATGGGCCTCATTTTTGGATTCCTCTCGTTGAGTAGATAGATTTAGAGTATAAGTTTGTGATTTTTGGTTGAGTTTGGAAGAAACCAGAAAAGCTTAAAAATCAACCTTCCATGGCATTTTCCGGCCAATGACCGCCCTGCTGACGATGGAATATTCCGTTTGTCAGTAGCGGTGCTGTCAGTGGACTAACGCCGTCAGCATTTAACGGAATATGCTAACGCGCCGTTAGCATATTCCATTAAATGCCAATAGCATCATGAAAGAACCCTAACGGCGTCTTAACGGCGCGAGTGACAGCCACAGTCGGGCGTGGTAGGCGAAAGGTCGCGTGTGGGGTACTATAGCCGGTGCATTCCGCCAGCGCGTGGGACCACCTCTCGGCCCACGGCAGCGTGTGCCTGAAGTTTTGGGACGTTTTGATTCAGTTTTTTGGCAGTTTCGAGGCTGTTTAAGGTTGTATTGAGGCCCGTTTGAACATTCTAAGTTAGTTTAGGGCCGTTAAGGATCCTTGGTTACTTCCGGGGATTTGGGACCCTGATCTAAGGATTTAGTTAAGGATTGTGGATGTTAATCACCACGTTTGGTAGGTGTTAAGCATGGTGGAGACTACGGAGGCCCGTAACGATCGAGACGGAGCTCGTGGGGACTTCCGGGAGCTAGTGCCTCAGAGTACGTGCAACAGTGGACTTGGTCGGGTGATTTCTCCCTGACGCACTATGAGTGGATCTCTTTCCCTAACCTTATGATTATGTACTGGTTATCTGATTGAATGCATGATGAATGTGATAGGATTAGAGTAGTTACAGATTAGATTGTGATGTTAGGGATGTTTGATTTGGCTATGTGTATCATCAATGATGTTGATAACTATAGACAATGCCACAAGCTAGAGTAGGGTATGGCATGTGATAGATATTTTAGATTGAGGTTAGTAATCCCTATAAAACTGTGATGCTAGTAGGAATTATATAGATTATGCCAGAGGTTAACTTTACGACCCGACATCATTTGATTACACTATTTAAGGGTTGAAATCCCTACGTGAATATGCATGAACTCATACTATAGTGGTAGATCTCGAGGGTGGAGTCTGAAATGTAGTTACAATATCGAGCCATCGAATATGGAGAGATATCAATGTGAAACGACAATTACGATAACACAGAAAAAATGCATATATGATTGAGATGCTATTGCTGAGGAGTCGTGTCGGCCTATCACATGAGTCCGTGTCGAGATGCCATTTTCGAGGAGTCATGCCGGCCTAGCACATGAGTAAGTGTCGAGATGCTATTACCGTGGAGTCATGCTGGTCTAGCACATGAGTCAGTGTTGGGATACTATTTTCGAGGAGTTATGCCGGTATAGTACATGTAGCAGGTGTCGTGTTTGAGTCTCAGTGAGATGCTACAGTCAAGGGACATGCTGACTTAGCACAGGTTTGAGTCATGGTATACCCATATGGTGGTCGCTAGTGTCGTACCTGTCTGTAGGCCACATACCAGTCCTCCACATGATCGTTCACCTGCGGTCGCTCTATACTAGTTAAACAGCGATAGTCCTGTCCCCGAGCCCTTATATGTATATGTGGTCCCAGGGCTTCGAGGGGAACTCGTGGTGATGGTGCTTGCACCCAATCCTTCACGTGGTCGTGGTACGAACGAAGACACCCAGTCCAGTCACGTACGCGTGACTCGTTCAGTGACAGTGCCATTGGGATATCCGAGATGATGATTGAGTCATGATGATAGCCGAGGATTATGCTGGATGATATGATATGATGATAGCCGAGGGATTTGCCAGCTTATAATGATTATGATATGATAATCGAGGGATTTTTCAGCTCATGCTATATGACATGATGTGATGATGGCAATGGTTTGCCGGCTGATATGATACGATGATTATGGTCATGAGAGTTGATGAGAGTTTGAGGCATCAGTGAGGGTGCATTTGTTATTGAGGTCAGTGGGTATGGTGATGGCGGTGGCCTGGATAGACGAGCTATGATTAGTACGCACGAATGTGACGTGTGACTTGATTGATACCGTCTTAGAGAGACGATGAGATCGAGGTATGACTATTCATATTATCCATTAGTAATGAATATGTCATCTTTATGTGTGAAGATTCATTAGTGATTGTCGATTGATGAATTGCCTTGTGCGGTTATTGGTGTAAGTATGACTGAATTGTGTGATTGCTAACCATGCAGGGTCTTTAATGTTTTATATTATATTATTATTTTAATATTGTACCTCGTTGTATGTGCTATATTTGGTATATAGTAATTGCTAAAGTTTTTAATCAAACTGAGTGGTTATTATAACATGTTTTATAAACTGTTTTTCACTGAAAACTACTAAGGTCCACTCACTCTTCTGTTTTTACACCCCCCTCAGATTACCGTAACAGGAAACGTGGGTTCGAGGAGAAAGTTTGTCGGAATAGCTCTGACACCACACTGTGTGGATTATGAATAAGGTACGATTGGGTTAGCATTAAATCCTTTATTATGATCATCTTTTACATGTAAGCACGCTCTGGGTTGTCCGCTGTCACGGTGTAACGGTAATTGTGTGTTACTAGTTACCTTTCACTGAGCTTCCTAAAACGCAACGTTTAGTTTGGGCTTTCGTCACCTGGACTCAATGTCTAGGTTTCGACCAGCACCCGGTGAATCTGGTATCCTGTTGGATTTCCAGGGCGGGATGTAACAATTGGTATCAGAGCGAGTTTTTAGGAAGTGACGTTGGTTACGTACACTTGATGATCATAAATGCCGATTTTTATGTGTCAGAGCATTTCCTCGAACAAGTTTCTGTAGCTAAGTGTTAGCTAGTCTAACCTACTAAGGCAGGGTAAGCAATTAGTAGTCGATCAAAGGTGAAATGTTTGAGAAACCTTGATTCCCCATTTGAGAAATTTTAGTGAAGGCCCGTCGAATTTTGCCTTTGGGTGGTGAGAATGAGCATTAAGGCTCGTCTGAGTGTTGTGGACGAGTTATTTGACGGTGAGAGCTACGATGTAGTTCCGTGCGCGGTTAGAAGTCGAAGGTTTTGCTTCGGCACTTGAGACTTAGAAAGTCGTACCGGTAATTGGGACTGTACTTAACTGAGTAAAAACAATAAGAGAAGGGTCACGACTGTAACAACCCAGAATTTTAATTATTGGGTTTACGCAATTATTTTTGTAAAATGACGATTTTACCCTTGGTCAGTAAAGGGCATGGAAATTAAGTTTTGTTTCGAGACACTTTTGGTGGTGTTTTGGGTACCGTTGCTTAGGTCTCGAACTCATGAGTTCGTAGACAGGCGGCACGCAGAAAATGGAGTTCGTGGACGGAAGTTATGGGTCTAAATGTGCAAGGGCATTTTGGTAATTTTCCATGGAGGGGAGATATTTTGTTAACTAAATCAGACTTATCTGATTCATTTCATCCTCATATTCATTCCATCTTCATCTCCTTCTCTCTCTCTGTGACAAACTAAAACACACCCGAAACCATTGAACCAAACCGTGCAAAAAACTTACCCGAAGAGAAACCAAAAGTCAACTTTGATTTCAAGGCTTCAACTTCCCGTTTTGATCAACTAATTGTGTTCTACTCCTTTCCACGATCACAACCGTACCAACCATCGAAGGAGAGGACCACGGTGGAAGCCGAACCGAGTAAAGGAAGTTTCGGATCTTTGGATCGATTTTCTGGCTTATACAGGTACGTGTTTGATGTTTTGAGGTTATATTTGGATTTCTGGGTTTGAGTAGATAGATTTAGACGTAAAATTTGTGAAAAATGGTTGAGTTTTGAGGAAGTTGTAAAGCTTGGAGTTTCGATCGGAAATGGGGGATTCCGGCGAACCAGACGGCGACGGAGGTGGCGATCCGGTCATCTTCTCCGGCCAGCTTCCGGCGACAGCGACGGCAGTCCGGTCGTCTTCTCCGGCGAGTTACCGGTGACCGGTCGGGTCGAGTAAACCAGTCGGGTCGAGTTGAACCGGTCGGGTTGAGTGAATCGGTCTGGTCGAGTTGGACCGAGTCAGGTCGAGCCGGACCGGGTTGGACCGGTCCAGGCGCGTGATCACTATAGTAGGCGCGTGACCGGCGTGTGAGGGCGCGTGGGTGCGTGTGCCGACCTTCCGGCGGTGCGTGGGGCCTAGTCTGAGGTCACGGCGGCACGTGGGAACTAGTTCTCGACGTTCTGAATTTTTGGTACAGGTTTCAGGTTGATCGGACGTCGTTTAGAGGTCGTTTTGGGCAATTCCAGCGGTAATGGTTGACCTTATTAGCGGGTTTTGAGCACGGAAAGCCAAGGTAGTTGGGTCATTATATTGCATGTGTTCCTTGGGCTAAAGCGTCCATGAATTAAGGGTTGGATGATGTTTGTGAGTGGACTTTGGTTTTATAAATTGAAATGCATGCATCAGAATATCTTTGTTTAAATACGGTTATGTATTGTGGCATTGAATGTCTGAATTTTAGAAATGATTACTAGACATATGTTTTCCACTATATTTCGGTTAAAGTGTGATTTGAGAAATATCATGGGTTTTGGACTCGGTTTTGCTATCGTTTTGACGTGGAAACTATTGAGTCAATGGTTTGGGTTTTGACCCAGTTGTATGAGTTTATCGGATTTGGTCAGATTTGAGGGAGGCCAGGACCCGGGACTAGGATCCGTTATTAGCGGTGAACCCGGTGAACCTCCAAGATAAACATATTTGAGGAGGACCAGGACCCGGGACTAGGATCCATTATTAGCGGTGAACCCGGTGAACCTCCAAGATAAATGGTTACCGAGAGATATGCCAGTCGAGAGATATACCGACTGATGCGATATGATAGCCGAAGGTTATACCGGCTAATGATATGATATGCCAGTCGAGAGATATGCCGACTGATGCGATATGATAGCCGAAGGTTATACCGGCTAATGATATGATATGCTAGTCGAGAGATATGCCGACTGATGCGATATGATAGCCGAAGGTTATACCGGCTAATGATATGATATACTAGTCGAGAGATATGCCGACTGATGCGATATGATAGTCGAAGGTTATACCGGCTAATGATATGATATGCCAGTCGAGAGATATGCCGACTGATGCGATATGATAGCCGAAGGTTATACCGGCTAATGATATGATATGCCAGTCGAGAGATATGCCGACTGATGCGATATGATAGTCGAAGGTTATACCGGCTAATGATATGATATGCCAGTCGAGAGATATGCCGACTGATGCGATATGATAGCCGAAGGTTATACCGGCTAATGATATGATATGCCAGTCGAGAGATATGCCGACTGATGCGATATGATAGCCGAAGGTTATACCGGCTAATGATATGATATGCCAGTCGAGAGATATGCCGACTGATGCGATATGATAGCCGAAGGTTGTACCAGCTAATGATATGATATGCCAGTCGAGAGATATGCCGACTGATGGGATATGATAGCCGAAGGTTATACCGGCTGATGATATGATATGATAGTCGAGGATACTTGCCGACTGATGATATATCATAGTACAGAGAGTTGTGATACATGACTAGCACACCCCAAGGGATACCCTGGTGGCTAGGGATATGATAGTCGAGAGATATGCCGACTGATGGGATATGATAGCCGACGGTTATACCGGCTGATGATATGATATGATAGTCGAGGATACTTGCCGACTGATGAGATATCATAGTACAGAGAGTTGTGATACATGACTAGCACACCCCAAGGGATACCCTGGTGGCTAGGGATATGATAGTCGAGAGATATGCCGACTGATGTGACATGATAGCCGAGGATATTTCCGGCTCTAATATGAACCAGACGACAGTTGTCATGGGCTTAATCAACCTAAGAAAATATTTCGTCATTCGGGTCAGTGGGTCGGTGTGGGCGGTGACCCAGAGGGACGAATTATGGTTGGTTCACAAGTATCTGACTAGTCGGTTGTCTTGTGGTATTCCAGTAGAGATGTCAGCAGTGTCTGACCTACTGACATTTGGTGTCATAGGGTATTCCTATTTGAACCACCACTATTCCGAGGTCTTGGCTTTGACCTGTATACTATCCTGCGTCTGACAGGTAGGAGTGATCAGTAAGTGCAGAGGTTCTGTCGGGAACCCTGTAAGGTTTAATAAAAAAAATTATTCAAGAACAAAGGGTATTTCTGGTATTTAAACTTTGAGGTAACAGAGATGTCAAACGGGATAAGGGTTATTTCCGGGTTTTGAGGGAAAATTCGGGAAGGGTCCTTACAACGACAGACACCTTTTAAAACTCAGTGATGTTTCTTGAGAACTGAGAATTCTCGAAGAGAAATTACGGATTGTTAAGAATGAAGAAACATATAACCGACCCAGACGCGAAGTCAGGTAACAAGATGTGAGTCAAACACTGGAAAAGGAAAACCACTAACATGTGTGAAGATTTCCTAGGAGATTATTAAGGATGAAGAGAATCGATGAAAATGTTTGGCTTACGGAAAGCAATAAACACTAAGGATAGCTCAGTATACCCACATGTATTCCACCGATGACAAATGTGAAAATGTCAGATCACTATGACGATCAACGTGTCGAATTGACTTAGGGTGAATATGTGAAGTCTTGAGGCCCTAGGGAGATCCTAGCAGCATAGAGAAATATTCGGTGGGAATCCAATGTTTGGAATTAATGAAACAACAAATAGTATAGATAAATGCAATGAAAAATGGGAACATATGACACATCCTAAGAAGCGTCTAGATCGACGTGGTAAGGATATTGATACAGACAATGGGCCAACTAAGAAGACAATACTAGTGATGGATGCTATGAAGCGTACATTGAGAAATAAGAATGCGAAGGATAGGGAGGACGGAGAAATAGAATTACTGAAAGTGGGATTCTAAATCCAGTAGCCATCCTCTTGAAGGTCCAAACTACGCAGGAGCCAAGGTCCAAGAGTCACGCCCAAAGCTCAACACTAATGTAAATAATTCTCTTCTATGGGAAGTTCCTTGTGAACTTTCTTCATTTGCTTGTCACTTGAAAAGGAGTGTCCCAGGTTTCATGGAAGTTTAAGCTGGCCAACATTAAGCTTGGTTGGGGGGATATCGACTGTCGGAAGTAGCAGGGTTTGTGACGGCAGCTCTCAACAGATATTACTGGTTGGTGAACAAAAGTAGAATCGCAAAAAAAATGAAGTGCCATCTTGACACTTTTACGTCTACTACAGAAAAAAAAAAAGTGAAATGGTTGGACCTCAAAACCCATTTATGGAACAAAACTATACGAGTGTGAGGGATGTTTGTTCTAAAGGTAGACAATTGACCTAAGTGATGGAAATCGTACGTGAATGACCATAGTCATCAAAGGAGGATAAATTACAATCATGAACGGTTAGGCCGTACTTTAGTTGAGATTGTCGTTCTAATAGTATTACTGAATTCTTCGGATACGATGACTATAGCCAAGTAGAATCTGGATTGATACAGTTGATGAGATGCGTAAGGTGACAGACTTCCCATCAAAGAAATGAATTACCACGGTTGTGGTCACGGGGTTTGTTTTAACCCAAATTTGGTGGAAGAACTACACAAGAATTTGAGAGCCACATTTGCACAGCCATAAGGCTATGGATGATCCAAAAACCAGTAAGGTCCTAGAAGGACGACTCGAACTCGATACAATTGACTGGGTGGCCTAAAGGGTTTTGCTTGTTTTGTGTATAAGACTGTTGAGAGTGCAAGAGGACTTTGAAATAATTAGGAGGCTGTCATACAATATTTTGAGAACAAATCGTATCAAAGAGTACATCAATAGGATGAGGGATGAATTCCTACACTTGAAACAGGAGAAATAGTGAATCACTCTTCATGAACCAAATACAATCCAACCCCTTCTGCTTACAATTAAGGTAAGTACCGTAAGTATGGAAGCACGAAAATCGAAGTAGCGCGACGGAAGTAGTAATTGGACAGACAGTAAAAATCTAGTTGGTGGCGACGATAGTGGTGTATTGTTATGATTGAACGAATTTCGAGGACGAAATTCATATAAGGGGGGAAGATTGACATAACCCGTCAGGTAAAATAAAAATTAGAAATTTAAATTAATTAAATAACCTGTAGTTCCGGATTAGATTAACATATGATTTTGGGCTAAGCTCGAAGATGGGATTTAGTTAAGGGCCCAAAAGGGTTATTGGACCGTGATTAGAAGTTTGAATTTGCAAAATGACCATTTTGCCCTTGATTTTCCCGAGGGGTCGAAAGTCACTTTTTGATCGGGAACATTTGTGGGAGCTTTCATTGCACTATTACATAAATCTCGAGCTGACGAGTACGTAGATAGGCATCCCGCGGGAATCAGATTCGAACGAGAAAATTACGGGTCTAAAACAGTCGAGAAGTATCGGTAATTTTGGAAAATTTTTAAATTTTAAATTCTGATTTTTCTCTCTCTTCCCCCAATTGGCATGTGTCTCTCTCTCTTCCCCCAATTGGCCCGTGTCTCTCTCTCTTCCCAGTGACCCTTTATCTCTCTTCCTTCCCGGGAAAGCTTCTCGCGGAAGCTATTCTCACCGTCGCCGTTCGACGGTGACACAGCCTCCACCACCACTACCAATCTCTTCGTCTCCCTCTTGTGAACACAACTATACTATCGATCGAAACTATTGGCCATCGTACGCGGCACAGTGAACGACGAATGAAAAAGGAGTTTTGCAGTTTTCGAGGGATTTTTTGACCACTGCATGTATCATCTTGAACTATGGACTTCATTTTTGAATTTTTCTCGTTGAGGAGATAGATTTAGACTATAAGTTTGTAATTTTTGGTTGAGTTTGGAAGAAACAGGAAAAGCTTGAAAATCGGCCTTCCATGGCATTTTTCGGTCAATGACCACCGTGCCAGCGATAGAATATTCCACTGACAGCGGAATATTTCGTTCATCAGTTGCGGTGTTGTCAGTGGCCTAACACCGTTAGTATGTGACAGAATATGCTAACGCCATTAGCATATTCAGTTAAATACCAAAGACGTCATGAAGAAACCCTAACTGAGTCTTAAAGGCGAGAGCGACATCCATAGTTGCTTGCGTGGGGTACTGTAGCAGGCAGGTGATGGCGAGTGGGAAGGCCATCGGCTTTCAGCCGACGAGTGCCTGAAGTTTTGGGACTTTCTGATTCGGTTTTTGGCAGTTTCAATGTTGTTTGAGGTTGTTTTGAGGTTCGTTTGAACATCCTAAGTTAGTTTAGGGCCGTTAAGGATGCTTGGTTGCTTCCGGGGATTTGGGACACTGATATAAGGATTTAATTAAGGATTGCAGATGTTAATCATCATGTTTGGCAGGTGTTAAGCATGATGGAGACTACGGAGGCCGTAAGGATCGAGATGGAGCTCGTGGGGACTTACGGGAGCTAGTGCCTCGGAGTATGTGCAACAGTGGACCTTGTCGGGTGATTTCTCCTCGACGTACTATGAGTGGATCACTTTCCTTCACCTTATGATTATGTACTAGTTATATGATTGAATGCATGATGAATGTGATAGGATTATAGTAGGTATGGATTGGGTTGTGATGTCAGGGATGTTTGATTTGGCTATGTATATCATCAATAATGTTAACAACTATAGACGATGCCACGAGCTAGAGTAAGGTCTAGTATGTGATAGATATTCTGGATTAAGGGAAGTAATCCCTATGAAACTGTGATGATAGTAGGAATTATATAGATTCTTCCAGATGTTGACTTTAAGGCCATGCATCATTTGATTACACTATTTAAGGGTTGAAATCCCTACTTGAATATGCATGAACTCATACTATAGTGGTAGATCTCGAGGGCCGATTATGAAATGTAGTTACGATATTGAGCCACCGATTATGGAAAGATATCGATGTGAAACGATAACCAAGAAAGAATGGATATATGATTGAGATGCTATTGCCGATGAGTCATGCCAGCCTAGCACATGAGTAAGTGTCGAGATGCTATTGCCGATGAGTCATGTCGGTCTAGCACATGAGTCAGTGTTGGGATAATATTGCCGACGAGTTATGCTGGCATAGTACATGTAGCATGTGTCGTGTTTAAGTCTCAGTGAGATGCTACAATCAAGGGACTTGCCGACTTAGCACATGTTTGAGTCATGGTATACCTATCTGGTGGTCGCTGGTGTCGTACCTGTCTGTAGGCCACAGACCAGTCCTCCACGTGATCGTTCATCTGCGATCGCTTTATACTAATTAAATAGCACTAGGCCTGTCCCCGAGCCCTTAGATGTATATGTGGTCCCAGGGCTCCTAGGGGGACTCGTGGTGATGGTGCTTGCACCCAGTCCTTCACGTGGTCGTTGTACGAGCGAAGACACCTAGTTTTGTCACATATGCATGACTAGTGTGGCTATAGTGTCATTGAAATACCCAAGATGATTATTGAGTCAACATGATAGTCGAGGATTATGGCGGTTGATATGATATTATGATAGTCGAGGGATTGCCGGCTTGTAATGATTATGATATGATTACTGAGGGATTTGTCGGCTCATGCTATATGACATGATGTGATGAAGCCGATGGTTTGATGACTGATATGATATGATGATTATGGTCAAGAGAGTTGACGAGAGTTTGAGGCATCAATGAAGGTGCATTTGTTATCGAGGTCAGTGGGTATGGTGAGGGCGGTGGTCTAGATAGACGAGCTATGGTTAGTACGCACGAATGCGACGTGTGACTTGATTGATATCGTCTTAGAAAGACGATGAGATCGAGGTATGACTATTTATGTTATCCATTAGTAATGGATATATCATCTTCATATGTGAAGATTCATTAGTGATTGTTGATTGTTGAATTGCCTTGTGTGGTGATTGTTGTGAGTATGGTTGAATTGATGTGATTGCTAACCCTGCGGGGTCTTTGATGTTTTATACCATATTATTATTTTAATGTTGTACCTCGTTGTGTGTGCTATATTTGGTATATAGTAATTGCTAAAGTTTTTAATCAAACTGAGAGGTTATTATAACATGTTTTGTAAACTGTTTTTCACTGAAAACTACTAAGGTCCACTCAGTCTTTTGTTTTTACACCCCCCTAAGATTACCGTAACAGGAAACGTGGGTTCGAGGAGAAAGTTTGTCGGAATTGCTCTGACACCACACTGTGTGGATTGTGAACAATGTACAATTGGGTTAGCATTAAATGCTTGTTCATCTTTTACGAGTAATCATGCTTTGGGTTATCTGCTGTCGTGGTGAAACGGTAATTGAGTGTTACTAGTTACATTTCACTGAGCTTCCTAAAACGTAACGTTTAGTTTGGGCTTTCGTCACCTGGACTCAACGTCTAGGTGTCGGCCAGCACCCGGTGAATCCGGTATCATGTTGGATTTTCGGGGCGGGGTGTAACATCACCCAAATCCAAATCCAAGTCCAAACCGTTAAAATCTTAACGGTTTGTTACGGTTTGGATTTTCAAAAAATATAATTGAAACTAGAGGCATAGTTAAGAATTAAGTTGAGAGGGGCCTTGCACAAAATACTTTAAAAAAAATTGAACTTTTTGTATAATTTAACTCATAGCATACCACACTAATCTAATGGTTGAAATCAACATAGTATATATCAAATTAACCAAAAGATAAAAAATATCATATCATGTTATTAAATTATTGCATTAATAATTGTCATCGACGAGTTCTCATATTTTGAAAAATCGTTATACCTCGATCAGTATTTGCTTTTCTTTTGTGATATTTTTCCCTAATTGAAAACATATTGTGATATGACCCGTCCCGGAAATTAAAAGTAAAACTTCAATTTAATTAAATAACCGGGAGTTACAAGTTAGATTAAAGTTTGGACTTGGACTAAAGTACATTTGGATTTCCGGAGCGGGGTGTAACATATTGACTCAAATTAAATTCAAACATTTTAATAGAAATCCATATATGTGGAATATAATAGAAGTAAGAAATCACAAGCACAAAGTTCACCGTGCAAAGATTAATAAATAAATTAATTTAAAAAATTCGAAATTGCAAGGGAAAGAAAAAAATTTGCTTAGATTATAATCAATTTAATACTTAGTATATGATATAATATATATATATATATATTATAAAATATCATATTATATTATAAAATATTATATTATATTATAAAATATTATATTATATTATGGGTTAGTCTTCCATACCCTTTATTAAGAAAGGGTATCCATACCTTTTATTTATTTTTAATTAATTTAATTGACTTTTAATTAAAACCATGAACGTGTAATTCAGTTATGTTGAAGCGTAATCTATAACCTCGATTGTGTAAATTTACCTTAACGATGTAACTTCCAACCATGATCATGTAATTCCAACCGTACTTCGTAATATGAACTTTCTCTTTGAAATTATACGTAACCTTGAGGTTGTAAATTGGTGACGTTGAAATGTAATTTGTTACATTGATTGTGTAAATCTACCTAAATGTTGTAACTTCCAACTATAATCGTATTCACCTACGTTGAAGCGTAATCTATAACATTGATTGTGTAAATCTACCTTAACGCTGTAATTTTCAACATTGATCGTGTAATTCCAACCTTACTCTGTAACATGAACTTTCTCTTTGCAATTGTACTTAACGTTAGAGGTTGTAAATTGGTGACTTGCGTTGAAGTGTAATTTGCTACCTTAGTTGTGTAAATCTACCTTAATGTTGTAACTTCGAATCATGATCGTGTAATTCTGCTACTTTGAAACGTAATATGTAACCTTAATTGTGTAAATCTACCTTAACGATGTAACTTCCAACCATGAACGTGTAATTCCAACCTTAATCCGTAATATGAACTTTCTTTTTGAAATTGTACTTAACGTTGTGGTTGTAAATTATTAGTGACGTTGAAGTGTAATCTGCTACCTTGATTGTGTAAATCTACCTTAATGTTGTAACTTCTAACCATGATCGTGTAATTTACCTACGTTGAAGCGTAATCTGTAACCTTGATTATATAAATCTAGCTTAATGTTGTAACTTCTAACCATAATCGTATAATTCACATACGTTGAAGTAACCTTAGTTCATTAATTAAATAAAAATGAAGGGTATGGATACCCTTTTTTAATAAAGGACACCCAAATTTTTTCCTAATATAATATATTTATTATTATATGATATATTATATTATATATAAGTGAGGAGGGGCCCAGGACCCCCCGGACCCCTTGGCTCCACCCTTGATTGAAATCGTTCCAATCCAAATTGTTATTACTGTTTGGTTTGGATCAGTTTGGACGATTTAACATAAAATTTTCATGTAATTGTTCACTAAAAAGACTTACTTCAAAACATAATTTTTTCCAAAATTTCACCATTCTCATCAAGATTCCATTTATTCACATCAAGATTTCACTCATTCACATCAAGATTTCATTCATATACATCAACAAATTAAAATTTTCAACATTTAAAACTTCAAATTTCACCATTCTCATCAAGATTTCATTTATTCAAATCAAGATTTCACTCATTTACATGAAGATTTCATTCATATATATCAACAAATTAAAATTTTCAGCATTTAAAACTTCAAATATAGCATATTATATTTAAATATAATTTAAATTCGAATGTAGTACAAAATGAGAAATGATTAAGTGAGTTAGAGCATGTGATGAACACTTACATTAATACATTATAGAAGGAAAAAAATTAACTAATAAATAATATAAATGAATAAGAGCCTCAACGGTTCGGTTTGAATTCCAACGGTTCTCAAAATGAAAATTCAAAACCAAACTGTCACTAACGGAACGATTTGAATTTTCAAACCATTTGATTTTTATCCGGTCAAATTCAAATCGGAATGCTAATAGGGATTTGAATCGAATTAATTATCAATTTTAACGAATTTATACTCACACTTAATTTACATAGTGGATGCTCTAAGAAAACAAACAATTCTCAATTTAATATTTCAATGTCAAAAACAGCACTCCAGAGATAAAGGGAGATTTATTTTGCTACCTTATTTTAGCAACGTGTCACAAAGCAGAACAAAAAGGACGAATATGCCAAACACAGCCTCTAGTACGATTCTCGAGGTCATAAAAGCACCGAGACCTCCCTTCAAAATCAACGGCCACAAAAATCGTACCTCTACCCAATGCAACATCCAACGGCTCAAATCTGTCCTCTCAACAAACACCGGCTCTAGGGTTTTCCTCGATTATACACATTTCAGTCTGTCTTTTTATGAGCAGCCAAACCAAATACAAATCCCCCTCTCCGTTTCTCTGAAATTTTTCTTTCGAATTTTCTTGAGAAACAATCATGGTGAAGGGTCCCGGTCTCTACTTGGATATCGGCAAAAAAGCCAGAGGTGTCCATCGTTTTCATTGTTCTGTTCATTTGTTTACCGGATTAATTTTATTTTCTATTTTCCATATTCCTTTTCATTTTTCATTTTCACTCATAAAATTGTTCGATACTTTTTCCTCTCCAGATCTTCTTTACAAGGATTACCAGACCGACCACAAGCTCACCCTCACCACTTATACTTCTACTGGAGTGGTAAGCTTCTAGTTTCTTTTTCATTTAATATTTTAATTTTTTTCGGTTTTCATCTTTTCATTTTTATCCTCGGAACGTTAATTTTTTTTGGTGCTGTTTGGTTCGCGAGACGAAACTAGAATAAGAAGGAATATTCTAAGCTGGATGCTTGAGTTTACTGTGTGCGGCTGAGCTAACCTGAGTTTGACTGTCAATGATAAAATTTTGATGTTTATAGTTAGACTTAACTAATATTCTCAAATTTTCTGGTTAACCAAACGGAAGTTCTGGTTGTGTAATGTAGAGAACTTGATGATTATATTAAGCTCAATGATGAATCACCTGTTTGATCGGTGCAGTGTGGAGGAGAAAGAATAATTATAGAATGGCAACCTCAGCCACTACTTGTTGTGTGGGGCCTGTTTTTTCATTCCCCTGATCATATATTTAAGAACATGTGTGATTTTTGAATGATTTGTCTGTTCCCTTGATGCTGGAACGCTTGTTTGGTAGACACCTTGAATTTCTTCGGTTTTAGGTTAGATGAATGGCTTGTTTGTTTTGTTGTTACTGGAAGGTTTGTATACTAAATAGCCATTGGCTATGTCATTCTTTCGATTTGCAGCATGGTTTTCTCCAGATGTATGTTTAGTTTGAATTTCTCCAGATGTATGGCAACTTTAGTCAACTGCACAGATTCGTGAGTTTATGGCTTTTTAGTCTACCCGTTTACACACATGTGTTTATATGTATGTCATAAAATTACTTCAATTGTCTGTTTTCTGTGTCATAATGTTACTTCGGTTGCCAAGAAGTGTTTTACATGTGAGAATGTTACTTGGATTGTCTAAGTTTAATATCTTCACTGGGTCTTTCTCCTATAATCTTTAACTTGATTTTATCTGACCTTGTTATGATATGGTATTCCGATTTGTTGCTTCTCAGGCAATCACTTCAACTGGACTTAGGAAGGGTGATCTGTATCTGGGGGATGTGACCACTCAATTGAAGAACAAGAATATCACAACTGATGTAAAAGTTGACACCAACTCCAACGTAAGTTAAAAGAGCTAATTGCATCTCCATTTACTTATGTTCCTCTACATTAGAATCTTTTCTGAAGTAAATAAGTCAATGTGACGACCATAAATCCCTTGCACTCACTATCGGTCTGTTCAACTGTTGGTATGGATGAATTTGTATGGTTCTTAAGGCGAGCCTTTTCAACAGTATGTTGGTACATTGAAGACATGCTACATGTAATTAAACATGAGAAGTTCTCTAAAACGTCAGAAGCAGAGTTTAATCATTGGAAGTCCTCTTTTTTCTTTTTCAACTACTATATATTGCTATAAGCATGCTATATGGTGTTGGTGGAACCATAATGATCAAATTTAATATAATATATCTCATTATCTGTTACATAGTTATACCTTTAAATGTCAGTGTTCTTCTTTTACTACATATGCTAGTTTCATGTGTGGAACAGGCACCTATAGCAATATAATGTGAGGTTGAAATAATTTTTTTTTTCTTAAAATATTTAGTTTGTAATGCTTTGATATTGTGACTGATAATTGTATGTTAACATGCAGCTTCGTACAACCATTACTATTGATGAGCCTGCACCTGGTCTAAAGGCAATCGTTAGCTTTATTGTGCCTGACCAGAGATCTGGAAAGGTAAAATATGGCAAGCTTGATTAGTTGATGTTGTTGAAGTTGTGAACTTTTTCACTTCTTCGATGCATTTCATAAGTATCATTGCTTTATGGTCTGAACTTGGGTATTTTGAACAGGTTGAGCTCCAATATCAGCATGAGTATGCTGGAATAAGTACTAGCATCGGATTGACTGCCAATCCGATTGTTAACTTTTCTGGTGTTGTCGGCAACAATCTTCTCTCTCTCGGAACAGATCTTTCCTTTGACACAGCCTCTGGGAACTTCACCAAATGGAATGCAGGGTTGAATTTCACCAATTCTGATCTCATTGCCTCCTTGTTACTGTGAGTACTTTTTTTGGTGCCACAAAAAGGCCATAAGAGATTATATTTTGTTATTTGAGTTGAGGCGCTTATTGCATGCATATGTTCAGGTTGATTTGCTTATTGCATGCATATGTTCAGGTTGATTTGCTTATTGCATGCATATGTTTAGGTGGATGTGCTTCCGAGTGTGATCTTGATATTGTTGATGAATACAGGAATGATAAAGCTGACACTGTTACGGCTTCCTACTACCACACTGTAAGCCCACTGACCAACACTGCTGTCGGTGCTGAGTTGTCCCACAGCTTTTCAAGCAACGAAAACAGTCTCACAATTGGCACACAGCATGCACTTGACCCCCTAACGAGCGTGAAGGCTCGGGTGAACAACTATGGCAGGGCCAGTGCTCTCATCCAGCATGAGTGGCGTCCCAAATCATTCTTCACCATCTCCGGAGAGGTTGATACCAGGGCAATAGAAAAGAGTGCAAAGATTGGTCTAGCCTTGGCACTCAAGCCTTAAGGCTGAAGTGGGGTAGCCTGGTCGAAGTGGGAATGTGGGTTGTGTTTTTTCAAGGCGGAGGGCAATAAGAGTAGGTAGATTAGAAGGGGAATTCTCTCTGATGAACTTGCAGTCCTTCCTTTACAGCGGTTCTATTCCTGCTCTTCATTTATCGGTGGTAATGGGTTTGTATAAAATAATTGGCACGAACCAATGTCATATTTTCCATTTCAATTTCCGGTCCATCCCAACCCTGTTAATGGAGGGTGTTCTTTCAAGTCTAAACAAAGAGTTGGATGTTGTATTTCATGCATCTCGAAGCTTTCTCTCTCGTCTGTTAGAATTTCTCCGTTTTCGCCGGAGTTTGGGATGTTGGATTAATTTGAAGCAATGGTCTTAATTTGCCAACATGAGGTGGAGCTGTCGAACTTGGAACCTCCATTTTAGAGATTAAGCTTTTCAGATTTTTGCGCAAAAGACGATCAATCGGTCTCTTTTCATGTTCTTTGTTTTTGGATCTCGCAGTGGAATTCTTAAAGCTCAAAATTGCTGACGAAACAGAAGTCCGTACACATGGGTGCATGTGGACAGAAAGTTCCTTAGCGAAATGGAAAAATAGAAAAATAGAATATCAGAAGACACAATTGCGTGAACGTAAATATTTCACAATACATAATGATTATAATGCCGACGAAAATATCTATAATGCCGACGAAAATATCTACGGACTTTGGAACAGAAAAAAGTAGTCTTGTTTGTGAAATGGGACATTTTCTAGCTGGCAATTTGCACACATTTGACATGTAAAACATAAACGCTTTTATAATCCAATTCAAAAAAAAGAAAAAGAAAGAAAAAAGGCCGCGCTTTTAAATATGCATTTGATTTTCTAGTAGAATTTTTATTTTAAATTTTGAATTATATATTTTTGATCCGATGATATTAGAGACTATGATCATACACATTGTTAAATTTGCAGTGTATCAGAATAGAGCCTAGACTTCTCTAGTTCTCCTATTAAAAAAAGGGACATCAAATATCGAGTCAAAATTCGAAATCATATTTAGTGTTTGATGTCGTTTTTTACAAAAAGAACCCGAAACCTTTTCCTTCGCTAGTTGGCTCGAATACAGTAGTCGACAAGAGAGGTCGGCATACTCGACGACGAAAAAGGAGTCCACCTGTTTTTCCTTTGGGTTTAAGGCCAGCATGCTTTTTACAACGACGTTGATAAAAAGGACTCCCCAATTGTTTCACTAATCTCCATAAATATCGGATTCATTTCTCCTCAGTCTCAGTGGCCGTTGCTCAAGCCATGTCCACGGTTAGAATAGAGCCTCTCTTCCACCACTACCGTCGAGAAAAGCCGAGGTACCGCCCACCATCCAAGCCATTCAAGGTCACCTCTTTCGATGCTTTTCCGAAGAAGCTAGTCTGCAATGGCCGGAGCTTCTGCAAATTCGATCCTCACACTCCCAGGGCTCTCACTCTCAGAGCTGCCTCTATCGACACCGCCACGGCCGAGACGTCTAAATCCACCGGCGTCTTCTTCAAGGAGAGCTTTCCTCTCAAGCGAACAGAAGTGGTTAGAGTTTTCCCTTTCTGGACACTGTTTGAATTTGTAGACACTGTTCGAATTTTCGTTTTTTCTTTTTCTCTTCGTTTGATTACAGTGTTTGAATTTGTATCCTCGAGAATTTGAATAGCTGATAGAAAGTAAGTTTGAAGTTTGAAGCTCTGCACTTTCTCTTGATGAATAGTGTTTTCCAAGCTGGAAACTTTGATTGGTGTTCGTTTATTTCGTTCTGAATTTGTACTTTCTCGTCCCATACAAAGCCTCAATTCTTCAATTGGAACTTTATGGACGTCTTATTTAGTGTATTTGAAATTGCAGGTGGAAGGAAAGATCTATGTCAAATTAGATCACGGGAAGAATGCACAGAATTGGGTGCTGATAGTGGGTTGTACTCTTCCTGGTAAATGGATTCTTCACTGGGGAGTTTCTTACATTGACGACGTTGGCAGGTAAAGCTTCAGTCAGTTATTCCCTCTTTGTGCTATACTTGTCAAATAGTACGTTTAAAATGTATATTTATATTGTGCAGTGAATGGGATCAACCTCCTACTGAAATGAGACCACCTGGTTCAGTTCCAATCAAGGTATGTATTGGGTTCAGAAATTTGATTGAAGAGCTGCTGCTTTTGCGTTGACAATGTGACTTTGAGATACATGTGAGTTTTCAGGACTATGCAATAGACACACCCTTGAAGAAAACATCGTCGCCTGTAGGAGGTGGTACATCTCATGAAGTGAAGATTGATTTTAAACCCAACGGTGCAATTGCAGCGATAAATTTTGTTCTGAAGGTGCTGATTTTCAACTATTAACAGTTGAGAATTTCAGCCCCTTATGTTAGTTATGCTGACTAATATACAATTATGTATCTTTTAGTGAAAATTTTTGCCCATGTTGGGGGATTTGGTGTGCAGGATGAAGAAACAGGTGCTTGGTATCAGCATAGAGGAAGAGATTTTAAAGTGCCTATTGTGGGGTACCTGCAAGAGGATGACAATGTAGTTGGAGCGAGAAAGGGCTTGGGCGCATGGCCAGGTTATCAATACCATTATATGTTCTGTTTAGTTTGTTTGTAATACTGTTGGATCTTTTCCACGTTTCAAAAATTTTCTGTCTAAAAACTCTGAACCAATGTGTGATTTTCCAAGTGGTGTGACAAAAGCCTTAGTGACGACTGTCCTAATTAAACATAAGAATTAAACATAAGAGTGCAACTGACTCCGTTGTTCTATAAATCCTTACAAATGGAGAAAGGAAGTATTTCTTAAGTAGGACCCACTTTTTAAACAGACTATTAAGTTCAATAGGTATAAATTATTCCTTTCTACTTTATCTTTAGGTGCAGTTAATAACTGAAATCTGAAACAGTTTGTTTAGTAGCATGAATTCTTCCATTTATTGTTTCTTCTTGATTATCTAGTTGAGCCACACATGCCCACACCTCTTGGTGTGGAGGAGGTGGTTTAGGAAGTTTGGGTTTTAATCTTCAATTTTCTCCACAGTTATCCAATATGAACTGACAGAAAATTTCTGATCTTCTTTTGAATTAGGAGTTTTGGGAAAGCTATCGAACGTGTTCATCAAAGCAGAATCATCACATTCTAAAGAGCAAGTGGGCAGCAGTGAATCCAGAGATCCTCAACAGCAAACTAAGCGTCTAGAACGGTTCAATGAAGAACTGCCTATCGCAAAAGAAGTTTCTGTCAATAATTCAGTAACTGTTTCTGTTAGGAAGTGCCCTGAGACAGCTAAGAATCTTTTATATTTAGAAACAGATTTACCTGATCATGTTGTTATTCACTGGGGAGTTTGCAGAGATGATACTAAAAGATGGGAAATTCCATCTGCCCCACATCCACCAGAAACAGTAGTCTTTAAGGACAAGGCTTTGCGGACTCAACTACAGGTTTCTAAGAACTTTCCTTTCCTTTTCTATCCTCTTTTCTCTATTTTCGATTTATATATTCTTGATGGCTTGTTATTGGCAATTGTTTCTGGTGGTGTAAACATTGAATATATGTGTACCTCGTTTAAATACTACTCAAAATTTTATTTAAACTTCTGCGAACAGGAAAGATTTATGATAAATTTGCAGGACAACATTATAATTGGAAAGCAAGGAGTTGAGTGCAATTTTATGCTCCCTTGATCATGTGTAGATATGCGCGCTTTTAGGTTTCTACTTAAATTAATAATGAGATCGTCATCTTTAAAGATCATGCGCTCATGCTACATTATTAGTTTTAGTTAACTCCTCGGGCATACAAATACCTCTGTGCCATTTAAAGCATATTTTTGGAAGATGGAGAGACGAAAGATTTTAGTTAGAATATATTCTGCGCACTCATGTTTATATTCTTTACATGATAGAGAAATACTGAATGCATATAAGTCCGGCTACAAGCACCCTCATGCTTGCAATAATTTGTTTAATCAAAAATGTTTATTTTACTTTCATCTTTCTTTCTGCTCTCTGGAAAGAATATAAAAACAAGGTTTCTTAGTTGTGTAGTGCCTATGCACGATTTTTTTTGTTAAGCTGGTCAAGAATGTATTGTTCTCTTGATCAATTTTTTTAACTTCCTGGCATCCTGTGTGCAGAAAAAGGAAGATGGAAATGGATGTTGGGCGTTGTTTACTTTGGAAGAAGGGCTCGCTGGATTTCTTTTTGTTTTCAAACTAAATGAAAGTACGTGGCTGAAATGTCTGGGAAATGATTTCTATATTCCCCTCTCAAGCTCAAATAACTCAATTGCCATACCAAGAGAGGTTCAATCTGAAGATGCTCAAGTACCTGACGAAAGTACAGAAACTGCTCAAGTACCTGACGAAAGTACAGAAACAGCTCAAGTACCTGACGAAAGTACAGAAACAGCTCAAGAAAAAAAGTTTACTGCCTATACCAATGTAATAATCAAGGAAATAAGGAACTTAGTGAGTGGCATTTCTTCTGAGAAGAATCAAAAGAAAAAATCCAAAGAAGCACAAGAAATCATTCTTCAAGAAATAGAAAAATTGGCTGCTGAAGCCTATAGTATGTTCAGAAGCACTGTTCCTACTTTACCAGAGGAAGCCATTTTAGAGACTGAAGAATTAAAAGCCCCGGCCAAAATATGCTCAGGGACAGGCACGGGTTTTGAAATATTGTGCCAAGGTTTTAATTGGGAATCTCAAAAATCTGGAAGATGGTACATGGAACTCAAAAGTCAAGCTGCAGAGTTATCTTCACTAGGTTTCACTGTGATTTGGTTACCGCCGCCTACAGATTCTGTTTCACCTGAAGGGTACATGCCAACGGATTTATATAATCTGAACTCCAGGTACCATTTCTGAAATTTGTAATGAACACTAATTGTGTAATGGTCTTCACTGTTCACTCCAAATTATTCAGCTAGCTCTGTTCTGCTTTCATTTTGATAACTATTGTCACCTGTTTATCTAAAAAATTATAACTATCTTTTTTTTCAACTTTTCTCGAAAAAACAAAGGAGTAGTTTGGAATTCCTTTGCTTGCTTGATTTAAGCACATTATGATCAACATACCAATCATATGTTGAAACTAAAGTTTCCTTTATTATTCATATTGTTATTATTATTATTATTTTTTTTATTACTTTTATTTTTATTAATTTTTTTTTTAATAGATGTAAGTTTGGGGTTGCTCTTCTGTATTAGTCTTGGTATTGAACTTTCATGTAAGAAACGTTAGTATCATTATATGGATGATACCGTACAAAGTAGTGATCGTTGCTGTCTCATACTTCTCAGATATGGAAATATTGAAGAACTGAAGGAGACTGTAAAGACATTCCATGATGTCGGTATAAAAGCTCTTGGAGATGCTGTGCTAAATCACCGTTGTGCACAATATCAGAATCAAAATGGTGTTTGGAATATATTTGGTGGTCGTCTAAATTGGGATGACCGTGCAGTTGTTGCAGACGATCCACATTTTCAGGTACTTAATTTTTCCGTGCCCATTTGAATTTCATTTCTAGAATGTTCATGTGTATGCTCAGAAAGAGACATGATAATTTAGTTCATGTGCATACATGTGTACAAGTGATCCTGTAGTTTATGAACTTGTTAGCATGTAATACTGCACTTTTTTTCATTTGTACATGTGCCGATGTGATACTGTAGTTTAGGATCTTGTTAGAAGACAAACATACGAAGTGACCTCAACTTGGAGTGTCCATGGTACTCAGCATTACAAGAACGCCCCAACCCCGCAGTCATGCAACCCCAAATAATAATTATAATGATAGCAAAAATTGTAAATATTTTTTTGGCTGTGTTTCTTCGCAGATATAGTTAAGAAAACCTATTGCCTCTTGGTCCTGTTCATTTTCCTGTTCATTTTATCATAGATTGATTACTAATTTTGGGCACTATTCTGTAATCTTTATAGGTTACAAAAAGAGAAACAGATTGCTTTGGTTGAAGGGGAAAAAATGTGTGAACCTTGAATAATATGACTAACCGTTTTACTTCCAAGTAACACATGCATGATGTTATGTAGGACAAATGTCGCATGTAGGTATGTTTTGAGATGTGTGAAAATACCTTCTTTCTGTTATACAGGGTAGGGGCAACAAAAGTAGCGGAGATAGTTTCCATGCTGCTCCAAACATTGATCATTCACAAGATTTTGTGAGGAAGGATATCAAAGAATGGTTACTTTGGCTAAGGTTAATAGTCTGTACTGTTTACTCCACTTTCTAGAATGTTCTTATTTTTCGATAGTTCTTCACATTCGTGCTACAGTATCACTAAACACAAATAAAGCATGTAAACGAGCAATGCACGTCCTAGAAACTATAAAGCAAATCCTCAAGCCAGATCATCTCTCTTATATCACAATGTAAGTGTGGGGACAAACTGTAAAATAATACACGTCTATGATTGAAAGGCTTGAATCATCATTCATATCCTCTAAGGTTTATATGCAGAGTTAGGCAGCCGTATTGGATTGCAGCTAAAGTAACAATTACAACAGATCACACAATTACTAATACTACCTAGGGTGCACGGAAAGACTTGCCAGTTACAAATATTCAAGAATATATTGGAGACACGCTAAGATTGAGACTGGATTGAGTCTATTCTTCTATCACATGCACATGTTAGATCATAGACTTGAGTTATTGTGGAATAAAAATCAGAGTAGAGGTCATTAGCTGTTGGAGCATTTATGAGATTTTCCATAAAGTCATAGTTGTCACCTCGGGATCCTTTGTTCTTTTTAGATATAACAATGATGTCTTTTGATGTGCTTACGGCTACCTTTTGAGTTTAAAGGTAGTCTGATGAGGGGTTCATTCATCTTATAAACTTTTACTTTGTTATTCTGGCCAAAGTACATTTGTACCTGGTTGTCTATTCTTTCAATTCGGCCATTGCATGATCTCTAATTTGGGATTTCGAACAAGAAATTGGTGCTTTTTCGTACTTCTCCTTTTTCCTGAATTGAATATTCGAAGAGTTATTGGGATGAGGTTATCTCATGCATTTCTTATACATACTCGTGCAGCATCAGTTTTGTCCTTGCGTTTGATATCTATGAATGTGCTTCAAAAAAATTATGGTCATGTTATATTTTATCCTATTGAAGTGCATTTCTCTTATGCTGCACATTTTGTTGAAAGTTTACTCTAGCATTGTGATATAAATGTATGACTGTCACAGGCAAGAAATTGGGTATGACGGATGGCGGCTTGATTTTGTCAGAGGATTTTGGGGTGGTTATGTCAAGGACTACATAGATGCTAGTGAACCATACTTTGCTGTAGGTGAGTATTGGGATTCCCTGAGTTATACATACGGAGAAATGGATCACAATCAAGATGCACACAGGCAGAGAATTGTTGATTGGATCAATGCTACGAGTGGAACCGCTGGCGCATTTGATGTCACAACAAAAGGGATTCTCCATGCCGTAAGTGCACGTCTTTGAAACTTTAAATTATAACTAGCAATTTTGTTTTCAATTGGTTTCTCTGTCTGTGGTACACCAGCATGGCATCAAATAGGCACTTCCAAGTTGTATTTGCCTTCCATCCTATGTTGGATGATAATTTTTGTTGACAAAGAATATATTATACAGGCACTGGAAAGGTGCGAGTATTGGCGACTTTCAGATCAGAAGGGAAAGCCTCCAGGGGTTCTTGGATGGTGGCCATCTCGAGCTGTCACTTTCATAGAGAATCACGATACTGGTTCTACTCAGGTTTGAACTTCTTTGATCTTAAACTCCCTGTAATTTATAGCCAATCAGAATATTGATCTTGAATTCCCACCTTCATTTTCAGAAATTCGGTTAACTACCAATTTTTACTTTTGTTCTTTCCATTTGAAGGGTCACTGGAGATTTCCCCATGACAAAGAAATGCAAGGATATGCATACATTCTGACTCATCCAGGAACACCCACAGTTTTCTATGACCACATATTCTCTCACCGCCAATCTGAGATAAAAGGTTTAATCTCTCTCAGGAACCGAAACAAGCTCAACTGCCGGAGTAGAGTAAGTATCAAATATCAAGCATCAAGTTGTTGTAGGCTTCATTTACCATCAAAGCATCAATTTCATTTTTCACTTTTGGATACAGGTTCAAATTACCAAGGCAGAAAGAGACGTGTATGCTGCCATCATGGACGAAAAGGTTGCTGTGAAAATCGGACCAGGTCATTATGAACCTCCAAATGGAGGTCAAGGATGGTCTAAAAGCATGGAGGGAAGGGACTACGCGGTCTGGGAAGCGTCGTAGCTGTTTTCGACGTGCGAATGCCGATGTATTATGTATCTATGATGAAGTCGATTGCAGGATGATTCAATAAGGAAGTTTACATCTAAGCAAACCAAAGGATGCCAAAATGGAATAAGGTACTTTTCTGTTTGGAGGTGAAGTTGTTTTGTGATGCAAAGATGGGAAGGGCCTTTTTCATTAGGAGGAGAAATGGAGAGTCTGGCTAGTTGGAATGTTGGATATGAATTCCATTGTACCTTACCACTGTTGAATGTGTAACAAGTCATTGTTCATTGGTTAATAAAACTATGCCTTTAAGCATAATGTGACTCAATCATATATGATATTATATTCAGTTCATATGTTATATAATATGAGTTGATATTAATGAATGGGTAAGAATTTAGCAATACCCTTCAATTTGCTGCCTTGTTATACTTGACCACCTAAACTTGCTTTCGACATTTCATCACCAGACTTTTATTTTTTGACACGTCACATTATGCATCCAAACACACTTGCATGATGTTCTTTTCAAGTTTTTTTTGCCAAATCAAATCAAATACGGTAAAAATAGGTCATAAACGAAGACATTAGAGATTGGTAATTTCAATTAGGATTTGAAATTTACTTCAAATGATTAACATGTGACCTACATTTGATTATATTTTACTTATTTTGATAAGAAGACACGTGACCTCACACATGATATTATTACTACACAAAATATAATGTAATTAAATATAGGTAACTATTTGTCGTAAAATAAAAATTTATAAGTGGTAAAATATAAAAAAAGAATACCAAAAAAAAGTGGTCAAAGTTTCAAAGCAAAGTGATATTGGTAAAATTTTCTCTTTAAAAAATTTGGAGGTGTATTTCCTGGTTTCTTGCATTAGAGAGTTTGATGACTAAAAAAAAAGATAGACATCAAAAAACACTAGAAATTAAGAATATTTCTAACTTGAGACCCGCTTTTAACTGTCAACCGTAGCTTAAAGGTGGTTGCCCAAGCTTCCCGCCATATCCCCATCTCCAACCGCCTTATAAATCCACACACGCCGGCCCTGCCTGGAATCATTACCGTTTCCGGCCAAGCAAACAATAAAAAATTTGAACTAAATAATAATCCACCCAGTGATTGTCTTTCGTGTTTCAATCTGTTCGGCTTGGGTTGCCTGGGTTTCGCTTCCAAAAGGTTAACCTTGGCTTCCCCCGATTATACAGTTTGAGCATCGCAAAGGCGGTCCAAACATAAAAAGCAATAACAATGGCAGGGAAATTTATTTCTGTTTATTTTCTTCTCTTCTTCTTTTTCGTGGCGTTTGCTGCTGCTGCAGTTACCGAAGCGCAGCAGCCAACCAAAGAAGTTACCAAAGGGCTGCAGCAGTCTTCTACCGAAGAAGTTACCAAAGGGCAGCAAACACCGACCGAAGAAGTTACCAAAGTGAACCAAAACCCAACCGAAGAAGTTACCAAAGGGAAGCAACAGACTACCGAAGAAGTTACCAAAGGACAGCAGCAGCCGTCCACCGAAGAAGTTACCGAAGAGCAGCAGAAGCTAACCGACGAAGTTGCAGGGGAAGACTCTGCCGTACCTGTACATGACGAGTACTGGAAACAACGATCGGAGGAAGCTGAAAAATACACCGAGGCAGCTTATGTTGAAAATCCTCATGAAGTCACCGATGATTTCAATGAGCAAGTTGAAGAGTAGGTCTTCTTAATTCATCATTAATTATTTTTAATTCATTTTTGCATATGATTAATAATGTATTTGCGAGTCTCGGCTTTAGATACATAAGTTAATTTCACATTCATTTATTTTTTCTGCACTAATTATCAGTTTATTTGTTTATTAATTTTATTTTAATTTACTCAATCAAATTGCTAAAAAAATAAATGAAAGTGCATATAAGAAGAAAATGAGAGTTTGAAATTCACTTCTATTTAGACATAAGTAATCTAAGATAGACCAAATTATTAAAACACATCTCTAATACAATTAGGGCCCACAAATAAAATAGGGTCCATTTATTTGATAAATATACTATAAAATATTATCTAATTATCCATTAGATATATAATGAATTATGTTTATTTATCGTATTCTTATTTATTCCATTATGTTGTAGGATATCACAAATTTAATTCTCGTACAATACGAAATCAATATCTGGTACATATATATATATATATATATATATTCTCCCTCTATAAAGAAAATCTCATGGTTAATGATACATATATGCAGGCTTGTAGAGAAAGAAAACAAAACAAGAGGAAGGGGTTTGAGAGGTCAAAAGAAATACAAGGGTCCATGCATGGCAACCAACCCAATCGACGCCTGCTGGAGGTGTGACGCTAACTGGGCAGCCAACCGCAAGAAGCTGGCGAGCTGCGTCCAAGGCTTTGGCCGCAAGACCACCGGCGGTAAATTGGGTCCTTTTTACGAGGTCACTGATCCAACAGACCTTGACGTTGTAAACCCTAAACCCGGAACCCTACGCCACGCTGTGATCCAGAAAGGCCCTCTGTGGATCACATTCGCACGATCCATGGTGATCAAGCTGCAGCAGGAGCTGATGGTTACCAGTGACAAGACCATTGATGCTCGGGGAGCTAACGTCGTCATAACGGAGGGCGCTGGCATTACAATTCAGTTTGTGCAGAACGTGATCATCACCAACCTTCACATCAAACGGATTGTGTCTAAGCCAGGTGGCATGATCAGAGACTCCGTTGACCATTATGGTCTTCGGACCAAGAGTGACGGTGATGGTATCTCCATCTATGGCTCCTCCAACATCTGGATTGACCACGTGTCCATGGCCAAGGCCGAAGACGGTCTCATCGACGCCATCATGGGTTCCACCGGAATCACCATCTCCAACTCCCACTTCACTGAGCACAATGAGGTACTTACTCACGTAATTTCTTTCACTATTATATAATTGAGTAAATTGGTCAATTTAGTTTTTGAATTTGGACTTCTTTGTTAATTTTTCGGTTGAATTTTTTTTTAGGCAATTTTTTTCTAAATTAACTGAAACAAAAATTCAGATAGAGAAATTGACAAAACAATCTTAATAATTGTAATACTAATTTATTATTAAGGCCGCAAAATAATAATTGATAAACATATTTAAAAAAAAAAACTGTTTTAAAATACTGATAACTACTATACCGCAGGTGATGTTGTTCGGAGCTAGTAACGCATACACACAAGACCAAAAGATGCAAATCACTTTGGCCTTCAACCACTTTGGTAAGGGGTTGGTGCAGAGGATGCCTCGGTGCCGCCACGGATTCTTCCACGTGGTGAACAACGACTATACCCACTGGCTGATGTACGCCATCGGCGGCAGCATGAACCCTACCATCATCAGCCAGGGTAACCGCTTCATTGCTTCCTCCGGCACCGCCAACAAAGAGGTAATTATAATAATGAGATTAATTCATTAATCAATTTTTATTAACTGACTAATTAGTTCATCTTTTCTAGGACTAGGATATTTTCGTTACATTTTGACATTGAAGTAGTTAATTTGTTATTCATGAATTGATAATAGGTGACGAAGAGGGAATATACAGTGGAGGCGGAGTGGAAGAGCTGGGTTTGGAGATCGGAGGGAGATTTGATGATGAACGGAGCCTTCTTTATCGAATCCGGGAACCCAACGACGCCGCGGGGAGACAAGCTTGATCTGATTCCGTTCAAGCCCGGCACACTCGTCTCATCCCTTACTAAATTTTCCGGCGCACTGGACTGCGTCATTGGCAAACCATGTTAGATATATAGTTTCCAATTTTGATCATCACCCAACAAGAAGGAGAACGATGCTGATCATAATGTTTTTGTTTGGGATCGAAGAATACTCGTCTTCCTTAAAATTAGAGTCGATCGGTCTTTCGGAAATTAGAAGTGCAATTAAGTTAATTAATCAATTAAGGATGTGTTATGTGTAAATGCATGCAGCAGTACGTAGCTTGCATGGCCAGATACCCTGAAGGGATCCCCATGAGGCGTTCGCCTATAATTCAAAATGTATACTGCTTATTGATTAGTCTGATTTCATTAAAGTCGTTATAGATCCATGTTTTCTAATTTCACCTACATGTTAGAGTGAAGCCGTGCACGTACAACTGAGTGCAGCCGTTGTTAGAGTTAGTTTAGTTTGTTAGTTTTCTATTATGATAATTAGAGACTAGTCATCTTTATTGTACTTTCTATATAAATTAGTCTTGCAATGTATCTAAACAATGAAATGAATTCATTCAATAAATTCAGCTGCATCACTCTCGAAATCTTTCTCTTCTTGAAATTCATAAGAAAATCTGGTGACAATCTGGTGCACATCAAGGTTACGTTTGGTAAGCCGTATAAGGGACCAGATATGATAATATAGTACGAAACCGGTGTTTGGTTCCATTCGTATTAATTAGTCACTGGATAAGTTAATACGGTTGAGTACCTTTATACGATTCACACCTGCTAAAATAATACCCTCGAAATTGTCCGTATTAAATAGTCGGATGACTAGCAATCTTGAATAATAATAATAATAATAATAATAATAATAATAATAAATAGTAATAATAATAAAAAAAGAATAATTATAACAATAAAAATTTAATAGTTAATAATAATAATAAATTAATAGTTAATCATAATTAAATAAATAGTAATAATAATAATATCAATAATTAATTAAAATTATAATAAAATAAATAATAAATAATAATAATAATATTCATAATTAATATTTATGATATATAGATATTTCTTATCAATTAGTATAATATAATCCGGCCAGTATAATATAGTCGGTATTTTAATCCGGTAGAGCACCAAACGCCCGACTAAATAGTCAATATATCCGACTGAAATAGTCAGTACAATGTGGCGTACCAAATGAGGCCCAAGTGTTTGATACAAAGAAAAGTCTCTAAATACATTGTTTTCTCAAATTTGTTTCTCCCAATCCCTTCTTACCTTCGAAATGGTTACTGTTTCACTACTTCAGATTTTACAATCACCTATTGCTGGACTGATTTCTAGAGTTGGAAATTCTGTCAGTGTCAAGCTTGATGATCACAATTATTATCTCACATGGAACTTTCAAATGGAGCTGCTGATAAATGTGCATGGTCTGATGGGATTCGTGGATGGATCTAGCCTTTTGTCTTCAGACAGTTGATGCTAATGTGTCCATAACAGAAGAAATTCAAGTATGGCGGATGCACAATCAAGCTTTAATGCAACTAATCATAGCAACACTCTCTACTTCAGCAATGTCCTGTATTATTGGATGTAAGACAGCTCAAGAAATGTGGATTAGCCTCAAAGACAGGTTTGCCTCAATCACTAAAGCTTACATTTTTCCAAATGAAATATGAACTCCAAAATATCAAGAAAGGATCTGAAAACATGACTCAATACTTGCAAAGAATCAAGAATGCTAGGGATATGTTAGAGTCGAGTGGAGTTCATTTTGGCGATGATGATATAGTAATCCTAGCTCTATGAGGCTTCCATGCTGAATACAACCCTTTTAGATGTGTGATTAGAGGCCATGAAAATACAATTGCTCTTAAAGATTTCATATCACAGCTTCTTGCTGAAGAAAGTGTCATAGAGCAAGCTGATGAGTAATCACTTTTTCTGTCTGCTATGCTTGCTACCAAGAACCCAAACTCTGTGTTTGAACATGGGTCCTCAAGTTCATCAGATGCAGATCATTTTTATGATAACACTGCAAACAATGCTCGTGTTGTGACACAAGCCTTCCTATAGCAATCCATTTTCTTCACAAACTGGTCACTCGATTGGTGATCAGCAGTCAAGGGAAAATTTCTAGCAATTTAGTGGCAACTTCCAACAATTTATCTACAATAGAGGCTATAACAGTGCACACAGCTTTGGCACAAGAGATTAGGACATCCATCAAATGAAATTGTGTCAACCATTTTGCGTAAGTCAAGTATTTATGTTGCTCCTGATCTATATCCATATGTATGTGAGTCTTGTTTACAAGGAAAGTTTACCAAACTACCTTTTGTTTTTCCATCTTCTAAATCATGTGTAACATTTGAAGTCATACATTCTAATGTATGGGGACCAGCCCCTGTAACAATCCGGAATTTTAATTATTGGGTTTACGCAATTATTTTTGTTAAATGACGATTTTACCCTCGGTCGGTAAAGGGTATGGAAATCAAGTTTTGTTTCGAGAAACTTTTGGTGGTGTTTCGGGTACCGTTGCGTAGGTCTCGAACTCACGAGTTGGTAGACAGGCGACACGCATGAAACGGAGTTCGTGTACGGAAGTTATGGGTCTAGATGTGCAAGGGCATTTTGGTAAATTTGATTTCGGAGAAGATATTTTAACCCAATCATAATTCATCTTCATCTTCATTTTTCATTATCACTCATCTCATTCTCTCTCTGTGAAAAACATAAACACCCACATCGAACCCGAAACCGTGCGAAAACTCACCCGAAAAACCCATAAAATCAACTTTGAATTCAAGGCTTTAGCTTCCAGTTTTGATCAACTAATCGTATTCTACTCCTTCCCACGATCACAACCGTACCAACCATCGAAGGAGAGGACCACGGTGGAAGCCGAACCGAGTATAGGAAGTTTCGGATCTTCCGATCAATTTTTCGGCTTACACAGGTATGTGTTTGATGTTTTAAGGTCATATTTGGATTCCTGGATTTGCGTAGATAGATTTAGATGTAAAATTCGTGTAAAATGGTTGAGTTTTGAGGAAGTTGTAAAGCTTGGAGTTTCGGCCGGAAATGGGGGATTCCGGCGAACCAGATGGTGGCGGAGGTGGAGGTCCGGTCATCTTTTCCGGCCAGCCTCCGACGACGGCGACAGCCGTCCGGTCGTCTTCTCCGGCGAGTCACCGGTAATCGATCGGGTCGAGTTGAACCGGTCGGGTTGAGTGAATCGGTCGGGTTGAGTAAACCGATCGGGTTGAGTGAACCGGTCGGGTCGAGTTGGACCGGGTTGGACCGGTCCAGGCACGTGAACACTGTAGCAGGCGCATGACCGGCGCGTGAGGGCTTGTGGGCGCGTGTGCCGACCTTCCGGCGGTGCGTGGGGCCGAGTCTGAGGTCACGGCGACGCGTGGTAACTAGTTCTCGACGTTTTGAATCTGTTGGTACAGGTTTCAGGTTGATCGGACGTCGTTTAGAGGTCGTTTTGGGCAATCCCAGCGGTAATGGTTGACCTTATTAGCGGGTTTTGAGCTCGGAAAATCAAGTTAGTTGGGTCATTATTGTGCATGTGTTCCTTGGGCTAGAGTGTCCATGAATTATAGGTTGAATGATGTATGTGAGTGGACTTTTGTTTTATAAACTGAAATGGATGCATCAAAATATCTTTGTGTATATACTGTTATGTATTGTGGCATTGAATTTCTGAATTTTAGAAATGATTACTAGACACATGTTTTCCACTATTTCCGTTAAAGTGTGATTTGAGAAATATCATGGTTTTAGACTCGGTTTTGCTATCATTTTGACGTGGAAACTATTGAGTGAATGGTTTGGGTTTTGACCCAGTTGTATGAATTTATCGGATTTGGTCAGATTTGAGGGAGGCCAGGACCCGGGATTAGGATCCCTTATTAGCGGTGAATCCGGTGAACCTCCAAGATAAACATATTTGAGGAGGACCAGGACTCGGGACTAGGATCCATTATTAGCGGTGAACCCGGTGAACCTCCAAGATAAACATATTTGAGGAGGACCAGGACCCGGGACTAGGATCCGTTATTAGCGGTGAACCCGGTGAACCTCCAAGATAAATGGATACCGACTTATATGATATGATATGATAGTCGAGAGATATGCCGACTGATATGATATGATAGTCGAGAGATATGTTGACTGATATGATGAGAGATATGCCGACTGATATGATATGATAGTCGAGAGATATACCGACTGATATGATATGATAGTCGAGAGATATGCCGACTAATATGTTATGATAGTCGAGAGATATGCCGACTGATATGATACGATAGTCGAGAGATATGCCGACTGATATGATATGATAGCCGAGAGATATGCCGACTGATATGTTATGATAGTCGAGAGATATGCCGACTGATATGTTATGATAGTCGAGAGATATGCCGATTGATATGTTATGATAGTCGAGAGATATGCCAACTGATATGATATGATAGTCGAGAGATATGTTATGATAGTCGAGAGATATGCCGATTGATATGTTATGATAGTCGAGAGATATGCCGACTGATATGATATGATAGTCGAGAGATATGCCGACTGATATGTTATGATAGTCGAGAGATATGCCGATTGATATGTTATGATAGTCGAGAGATATGCCGACTGATATGATATGATAGTCGAGAGATATGCCGACTGATATGATATGATAGTCGAGAGATATGCCGACTGATATGTTATGATAGTCGAGAGATATGCCGACTGATATGTTATGATAGTCGAGAGATATGCCGACTGATATGATATGATAGTCGAGAGATATGCCGACTGATATGTTATGATAGTCGAGAGATATGCGGACTGATATGTTATGATAGTCGAGAGATATGCCGACTGATATGTTATGATAGTCGAGAGATATGCCGACTGATATGATATGATAGTTGAGAGATATGCCGACTGATATGATATGATAGTCGAGAGATATGCCGACTGATATGATATGATAGTCGAGAGATATGCCGACTGATATGATGAGAGATATGCCGACTAATATGATATGATAGTCGAGAGATATACCGACTGATATGTTATGATAGTCGAGAGATATGCCGACTGATATGTTATGATAGTCGAGAGATATGCCGACTGATATGATATGATAGTCCAGAGATATGCCGACTGATATGATATGATAGTCGAGAGATATGCCGACTGATATGATATGATAGTCGAGAGATATGCCGACTGATATGATATGATAGTCGAGAGATATGCCGACTGATATGATGAGAGATATGCCGACTGATATGATATGATAGTCAAGAGATATGCCGACTGGTATGATATGATAGTCGAGAGATATGCCGACTGATATGATATGATACATGACTAGCACACCCCAAGGGATACCCTGGTGGCTAGGGATATGCCAGTCGAGGGATATGCCGACTGATGTTATATGATAGCCGAAGGTTATACCGGCTGATGATATGATATGATAGTCGAGGATACTTGCCGACTGATGTGATATCATAGTTCAGAGAGTTGTGATACAGGACTAGCACACCCCGAGGGATACCCTGGTGGCTAGGGATATGCCAGTCGAGGGATATGCCGATTGATATGATATGATAGCCGAGGATATTTCTGGCTCTAATATGATTTGACGACGATAGTCATGGGCTTAATCAGCCTATGAAAATACTTCGTCATCCGGGTCAGTGGGTTGGTGTGGGCGGTGACCCAGAGTGACGAATTATTATTGGTTCACAAGTATCTGACTAGTCGGTTGTCTTGTGGTATTACAGTAGAGATGTCAGCAGTGTCTGACCTACTGACATTTGGTGTCATAGGGTATTCCTATTTGGACCACCACTATTCCGAGGTTTTGGCTTTGACCAATGTACTATCCTGCGTCTGACAGTATGAGTGGTTAGTAAGTACAGAGGTTCTGTCGGGAACCCTGTAAGGTTTAATAAAAATTATTTAAGAACAAAGGGTATTTCTGGTATGTGAATTTTGAGGTAAAAGAGCTGTCAGATGGGATAAGGGTTCTTTCCGAGTTTCGAGGGAAAATTCGGGAAGGGTCCTTACAAGTGGTATCAGAGCACTAGGTTAAATTCATGTAGACCGTACATCTAGTGTACAAGTGAAATTTTGGTATTAATGATTTACAGCTTCTACACAGCGTATAATGCCTCCGAGACGTGAGTTTCGTTAACGGTCGGGGAATGGTGGAGATGACCATGAACCTGCAATGGAGCCTGATTTGAGGCAGACACTGGAACAGCTGGGTCAGACTTTAGATTCTGTACTCCAGGATAGGGCTTCTCATGAAGTCTCTGATATCGATAGAGCCCAGAGACTAGGGGCGACGATATTTATGGGCGAGTCTAGCCCAGATAAGGCTGAGGAGTGGATTACTCGCATGGAGCGGGTGTTTTTGATTATGAGATGTCCTCTAGATGAGAGAGTTCTGTTGGCCACATTTTTGATAGGTGGTTCTGCTTACCACTGGTGGCACTCATTGGAGGTGTTAGGCTGGAATGTCCATACACTTACTTGGCAGACTTTCCGGGAACGCTTTTTGGAGCAATTTTACCCTTGCTCACATTGGAATGTTAAGGAGGCCGAGTCAGCAAGGAGACATGACCGTGGCCCAGTATGAATAGAGATTCATAGCGCTGAGTCGCTTTGCACCGACTTTGGTGGCGACCGAGATAGACAAGTGCCACAGATTTGAAAGTGGACTGAGGAGTAAGATTCGGTCATCAGTTACGTCTATGGATCACACTTCCTTGAGGACTTTGGCTGATGCTACAGCCCCAGTAGAGTTGAGTTTGATGTGATTCTGGGGATGGATTGGTTATCCATGCACCATGCCTCCATAGACTGTTATGATAAGATAGTGGTTTTCCGGAGTCCAGGATTACCGGAACTTACATTTCGGGGAGATCGTAGGGTACTACCCTTTGGAGTGATATCAACGTTGACCACTGAGAGATTGTTGAGAAAAGGTTGTGAAGGTTACTTGTCTCATGTGTTGGAAGAGCAACCACTTGAGTTGAAAGACGATTTGACGTTTGAGGAGCAACCGGTGCAAATTATGGATTGGAAGGAAAAGGTACTTCGCAGAAAGACTATTCCTCTAGTTAAAGTGTTGTGGAGGAATCATAACGTGGAGGAAGCCACGTGGGAAACCGAGGACCTAATGCAGGCACAATATCCTCATTTGTTTCATGGTTAGGAATGAATTTCGAGGACGAAATTTCTTAAGGAGGGTAGATTGTAACAACCCGAAATTTTAATTATTGGGTTTACGCAATTATTTTTGTTAAATGACGATTTTACCCTTGGTCGGTAAAGGGCATGGAAATCAAGTTTTGTTTCGAGACACTTTTGGTGGTGTTTCGGGTACCGTTGCGTAGGTCTCGAACTCACGAGTTGGTAGACAGGCGGCACGCAGGAAACGGAGTTCGTGTACGGAACTTATGGGTCTAGATGTGCAAGGGCATTTTGGTAATTTTGATTTGGGAGAAGATATTTTAACCCAATCATATTTCATCTTCATCTTCATTTTTCATTATCACTCATCTCATTCTCTCTCTGTGAAAAACATAAACACCGACATCGAACCCGAAACCGTGCGAAAACTCACCCGAAAAACCCATAAAGTTAACTTTGAATTCAAGGCTTTAGCTTCCAGTTTTGATCAACTAATCGTATTCTACTCCTTCCCACGATCACAACCGTACCAACCATCAAAGGGGAGGACCACGGTGGAAGCCGAACTGAGTATAGGAAGTTTCAGATCTTCCGAACGATTTTCCGGCTTACACAGGTATGTGTTTGATGTTTTAAGGTCATATTTGGATTCCTGGGTTTGCGTAGATAGATTTAGACGTAAAATTCTTGTAAAATGGTTGAGTTTTGAGGAAGTTGTAAAGCTTGGAGTTTCGCCCGAAAATGGGAGATTCCGGCGAACCAGACGGTGGCGGAGGTGGTGCTCTAGTCATCTTCTCCGACCAGCCTCCGGCGATAGCGACGGCCATCCGGTCGTTTTCTCCGGTGAGTCACCGGTAACCGGTCGGGTTGAGTGAACCGGTCGGGTTGAGTGAACAGGTCGGGTTGAGTGAATCGGTCGGGTCGAGTTGGACCGGCTCAGGTTGAGCTGGACCGGGTTGGACCGGTCCAGGCGCGTGAACACTGTAGCAGGCGCGTGACCGGCGCGTGAGGGCGTGTGGGCGCGTGTACCGACCTTCCAGCGGCGCGTGGCGGCGCGTGGGGCCGAGTCTGAGGTCACGGCGGGACGTGGTAACTAGTTCTCGACGTCCTGAATCTGTTGGTACAGGTTTCAGGTTGATCGGAAGTCGTTTATAGGTCATTTTGGCAATCCCAGCGGTAATGGTTGACCTTATTAACGGGTTTTGAGCTCGGAAAATCAAGGTAGTTTGGTCATTATTGTGCATGTGTTCCTTGGGCTAGAGTGTCCATGAATTATAGGTTGGATGATGTATGTGAGTGGACTTTTGTTTTATAAACTGAAATGCATGCATCAAAATATCTTTGTGTATATACTGTTATGTATTGTGGCATTGAATTTCTGAATTTTAGAAATGATTACTAGACACATTTTTCCACTATTTCCGTTAAAGTGTGATTTGAGAAATATCATGGTTTTAGACTCGGTTTTGCTATCGTTTTGACGTGGAACCTATTGAGTCATTGGTTTGGGTTTTGACGCAGTTGTATGAATTTATCGGATTTGGTCAGATTTGAGGGAGGCCAGGACCCGGGACTAAGATCCGTTATTAGCGGTGAATCCGGTGAACCTCCAAGATAAACATATTTGAGGAGGACCAGGACCCGGGACTAGGATCCGTTATTAGCGGTGAACCTGGTGAACCTCCAAGATAAACATATTTGAGGAGGACCAGGACCCGGGACTAGGATCCGTTATTAGCGGTGAACCCGGTGAACCTCCAAGATAAATGGATACCGACTGATATGATATGATATGATAGTCGAGAGAAATGCCGATTGATATGATATGATAGTCGAGAGATATGCCGACTGATATGATATGATAGTCGAGAGATATGCCGACTGATATGATGAGAGATATGCCGACTGATATGATATGATAGTCGAGAGATATACCGACTGATATGATATGATAGTCGAGAGATATGCCGACTGATATGTTATGATAGTCGAGAGATATGCCGACTGATATGATATGATATGATAGTCGAGAGATATGCCGACTTATATGATATGATATGATAGTCGAGAGATATGCCGACAGATATGATATGATAGTCGAGAGATATGCCGACTGATATGTTATGATAGTCGAGAGATATGCCGATTGATATGTTATGATAGTCGAGAGATATGCCGACTGATATGAATTGATAGTCGAGAGATATGCCGACTGATATGATATGATAGTCGAGAGATATGCCGACTGATATGTTATGATAGTCGAGAGATATTCCGACTGATATGTTATGATAGTCGAGAGATATGCCGACTGATATGATATGATAGTCGAGAGATATGTCGACTGATATGTTATGATAGTCGAGAGATATGCCGACTGATATATTATGATAGTCGAGAGATATGCCGACTTATATGATATGATAGTCGAGAGATATGCTGACTGATATGATATGATAGTAGAGAGATATGCCGACTGATATGTTATGATAGTCGAGAGATATGCCGACTGATATGTTATGATAGTCGAGAGATATGCTGATATGTTATGATAGTCGAGAGATATGCCGACTGATATGATATGATAGTCGAGAGATATGCCGACTGATATGATATGATATGATAGTCGAGAGATATGCCGACTGATATGTTATGATAGTCGAGAGATATGCCGACTGATATGATATGATAGTCGAGAGATATGCCGACTGATATGATATGATTGTCGAGAGATATGCGGACTGATATGTTATGATAGTCGAGAGATATGCCGACTGATATGATATGATAGTCGAGAGATATGCCGACTGATATGATATGATAGTCGAGAGATATGCCGACTGATATGATATGATAGTCGAGAGATATGCCGACTGATATGATATGATAGTCGAGAGATATGCCGACTGATATGTTATGATAGTCGAGAGATATGCCGACTAATATGTTATGATAGTCGAGAGATATGCCGACTGACATGATATGATAGTCAAGAGATATTCCGACTGATATGATATGATAGTCGAGAGATATGCCGACTGATATGTTAAGATAGTAGAGAGATATTCCGACTGATATGTTATGATAGTCGAGAGATATGCCGACTGATATGATATGATAGTCGAGAGATATGCCGACTGATATGTTATGATAGTCGAGAGATATGCCGACTGATATGTTACGATAGTCGAGAGATATGCCGACTGATATGATATGATAGTCGAGAGATATGCCGACTGATATGATATGATAGTCGAGAGATATGCCGACTGATATGATATGATAGTCGAGAGATATGCCGACTGATATGTTATGATAGTCGAGAGATATGCCGACTGATATGATATGATAGTCGAGAGATATGCCGACTGATATGATATGATAGTCGAGAGATATGCCGACTGATATGTTATGATAGTCGAGAGATATTCCGACTGATATGTTATGATAGTCGAGAGATATGCCGACTGATATGATATGATAGTCGAGAGATATGTCGACTGATATGTTATGATAGTCGAGAGATATGCCGACTGATATATTATGATAGTCGAGAGATATGCCGACTTATATGATATGATAGTCGAGAGATATGCTGACTGATATGATATGATAGTAGAGAGATATGCCGACTGATATGTTATGATAGTCGAGAGATATGCCGACTGATATGTTATGATAGTCGAGAGATATGCTGATATGTTATGATAGTCGAGAGATATGCCGACTGATATGATATGATAGTCGAGAGATATGCCGACTGATATGATATGATATGATAGTCGAGAGATATGCCGACTGATATGTTATGATAGTCGAGAGATATGCCAACTGATATGATATGATAGTCGAGAGATATGCCGACTGATATGATATGATTGTCGAGAGATATGCGGACTGATATGTTATGATAGTCGAGAGATATGCCGACTGATATGATATGATAGTCGAGAGATATGCCGACTGATATGATATGATAGTCGAGAGATATGCCGACTGATATGATATGATAGTCGAGAGATATGCCGACTGATATGATATGATAGTCGAGAGATATGCCGACTGATATGTTATGATAGTCGAGAGATATGCCGACTAATATGTTATGATAGTCGAGAGATATGCCGACTGACATGATATGATAGTCAAGAGATATTCCGACTGATATGATATGATAGTCGAGAGATATGCCGACTGATATGTTAAGATAGTAGAGAGATATTCCGACTGATATGTTATGATTGTCGAGAGATATGCCGACTGATATGATATGATAGTCGAGAGATATGCCGACTGATATGTTATGATAGTCGAGAGATATGCCGACTGATATGTTACGATAGTCGAGAGATATGCCGACTGATATGATATGATAGTCGAGAGATATGCCGACTGATATGATATGATAGTCGAGAGATATGCCGACTGATATGATATGATAGTCGAGAGATATGCCGACTGATATGTTATGATAGTCGAGAGATATGCCGATTGATATGTTATGATAGTCGAGAGATATGCCGACTGATATGATATGATAGTCGAGAGATATGCCGACTGATATGATATGATAGTCGAGAGATATGCCGACTGATATGTTATGATAGTCGAGAGATATTCCGACTGATATGTTATGATAGTCGAGAGATATGCCGACTGATATGATATGATAGTCGAGAGATATGTCGACTGATATGTTATGATAGTCGAGAGATATGCCGACTGATATATTATGATAGTCGAGAGATATGCCGACTTATATGATATGATAGTCGAGAGATATGCTGACTGATATGATATGATAGTAGAGAGATATGCCGACTGATATGTTATGATAGTCGAGAGATATGCCGACTGATATGTTATGATAGTCGAGAGATATGCTGATATGTTATGATAGTCGAGAGATATGCCGACTGATATGATATGATAGTCGAGAGATATGCCGACTGATATGATATGATATGATAGTCGAGAGATATGCCGACTGATATGTTATGATAGTCGAGAGATATGCCGACTGATATGATATGATAGTCGAGAGATATGCCGACTGATATGATATGATTGTCGAGAGATATGCGGACTGATATGTTATGATAGTCGAGAGATATGCCGACTGATATGATATGATAGTCGAGAGATATGCCGACTGATATGATATGATAGTCGAGAGATATGCCGACTGATATGATATGATAGTCGAGAGATATGCCGACTGATATGATATGATAGTCGAGAGATATGCCGACTGATATGTTATGATAGTCGAGAGATATGCCGACTAATATGTTATGATAGTCGAGAGATATGCCGACTGACATGATATGATAGTCAAGAGATATTCCGACTGATATGATATGATAGTCGAGAGATATGCCGACTGATATGTTAAGATAGTAGAGAGATATTCCGACTGATATGTTATGATAGTCGAGAGATATGCCGACTGATATGATATGATAGTCGAGAGATATGCCGACTGATATGTTATGATAGTCGAGAGATATGCCGACTGATATATTATGATAGTCGAGAGATATGCCGACTTATATGATATGATAGTCGAGAGATATGCTGACTGATATGATATGATAGTAGAGAGATATGCCGACTGATATGTTATGATAGTCGAGAGATATGCCGACTGATATGTTATGATAGTCGAGAGATATGCTGATATGTTATGATAGTCGAGAGATATGCCGACTGATATGATATGATAGTCGAGAGATATGCCGACTGATATGATATGATATGATAGTCGAGAGATATGCCGACTGATATGTTATGATAGTCGAGAGATATGCCGACTGATATGATATGATAGTCGAGAGATATGCCGACTGATATGATATGATAGTCGAGAGATATGCCGATTGATATGATATGATAGTCGAGAAATATGCCGACTGATATGTTATGATAGTCGAGAGATATGCCGACTGATATGTTATGATAGTCGAGAGATATGTCGACTGATATGATATGATAGTCGAGAGATATGCCGACTTATATGATATGATAGTCGAGAGATATACCGACTGATATGATATGATAGTCGAGAGATATGCCGACTGATATGATGAGAGATATGCCGACTGATATGATATGATAGTCGAGAGATATGCCGACTGATATGATATGATAGTCGAGAGATATTCCGACTTATATGATATGATACATGACTAGCACACTCCAAGGGATACCCTGGTGGCTAGGGATATGCCAGTCGAGGGATATGTCGACTGATGTGATATGATAGCCGATGATATTTTCAGCTCTAATATGATTTGACGACGATAGTCATGGGCTTAATCAGCCTATGGGCTTAATCATCCTATGAAAATACTTCGTCATCTGGGTCAGTGGGTTGGTGTGGGCGGTGACCCAGAGTGACGAATTATTGTTGGTTCACAAGTATCTGACTAGTCGGTTGTCTTGTGGTATTACAGTAGAGATGTCAGCAGTGTCTGACCTACTGACATTTGGTGTCATAGGGTATTCCTATTTGGACCACCACTATTCCGAGGTTTTGGCTTTGACCAGTATACTATCCTGCGTCTGACAGTAGGAGTGGTCAGTAAGTACAGAGGTTCTGTCGGGAACCCTGTAAGGTTTAATAAAAATTATTTAAGAACAAAGGGTATTTCTGGTATGTGAATTTTGAGGTAAAATAGCTGTCAGATGGGATAAGGGTTCTTTCCGGGTTTCGAGGGAAAATTCGGGAAGGGTTCTTACAGCCCCTGTGAAATCTTTTGAGGGTTTTAGGTACTATGTCAATCTCATTGATGAATCTTGGATCTTTCCAATGAGGAATAAATCTAATTTCTGTTCAATTTTTGTGCACTTCCATGCTTTTATTCTCAATACTTTTTCCACCTCTATTAACATCTTTCAATCTGATAATGGTAGAGAATACATTGGTTCAAAATTTCAACACTTTCTTCTGTCAAAAGGCATAACATAGCAAAAATTCTGCCCACATACACCTGAACAGAATGGTCTTGCATAAAGAAAACACAGACATATTGTTGAAACTGCTGTCACACTCTTACAATATGCATGTTTACCACCAATCTTTTGGGTTCATGCTTGTTCTATCTTCGTGTATCTCATCAACATAATGCCTTGTTCAACTCTACACATCCAGTCTCCTTTTGAAAAGTTATTTGGTTCTCTACCTAGTCTGTTACATTTCAGAGTGTTTGGTAGTGCTTGTTTTCCTTTATTAAAACCCTATAATCAACATACACTTCAACCAAACACTATCAAGTGTATTTTCCTTGGTTATGCAACTAAACACAAAAGATACATTTGTTTTGATCCTGTATCTGTTAAAACTTTTCTTTCCAGACATGCCTTGTTTAATGTGAATGATTTTCCATATCAAGCTCTTATTTCAAAATTAGATCCAAGTCCTTCTAAAAATAGTTATGAGTCATGTCATGTAAATCCTTAAAACTTCTTTAGTTTTCCTAGTCCTCCTTCCTTATTAGTTGAAAGTCACCCTTTCCCACAACAACCTCAATCTCATCCAGTATTTGTAGGTTCAGTTTTACTTGATGCTGATCCTATATTTTGTCAAACATAATTATTTTCCATATCTTTTCTTGTAACAAATACTACAAGATATAGAGATACAAAAAAGCTATTCTAGGAAGCTAATCTTCGTCTATACAATTTTTGAGGCTACAATCTTAGTTGACCCTTGAGTGGAGGGATTCCTTAATCTAAGGTAGCCCTAGCTGGCTAATTTCCTGGACTCACGCCAACACTCCCCCTCAAGTTGGTGTGTAGATATCTCTAACACCTAACTTGTCAAGTGAGTTATTGAAGTTCCTGCTGGAGATTGCCTTGGTAAGGATGTCTGCTAACTGATCTTTAGATTTAACGAAAGGGAACTTAATGATTTTCTCTTCCAGGTTCTGTTTGATGAAATGCCGGTCTACTTCCACGTGTTTGGTACGATCATGTTGAATTGGGTTGTGAAATATGTCGATGGTGGCTTTGTTATCACAGAATAAATTCATTTAAGCATGAGGAGGAAAACCAACCTCAGTTAGCAGACCTTTAAGCCAAAGGAGCTCACATAATCCCTTTGCCATGCCTCGAAACTCAGCTTCAGCGCTGGATAGTGCTACTACCTTCTGCTTTTTACTCCTCCATGTCACTAAGTTTCCTCCCATGAACGTGAAGTAGCCTAAAGTAGACTTTCTATCCAAGATATTCCCAGCCCAGTCCGCATCTGTGTACCCTTCAATATGCAGATGAGCATTCTTGGCAAACAATAGTCCTTTTCCTGGTGATAACTTTAGATAGCGGAGAATTCGTATTACGGCGTCCATATGGTCTCTACTCGGAGTATGCATAAACTGGCTTACCACACTTATGACGTAAGCAATGTCTAGCCGGGTGTGAGATAAGTAGATGAGCTTCCCTACTAATCTTTGATACCTCACCTTATCGGCTGGCACTTGGTCCGCATATTCTCCAAGCCTATGGTTCTATACAATCGGCGTATCCACATGTTTACACTCTAGTAACCCTACTTCAGTCAATAGATCTAGTACATATTTCCGTTGAGAGAGGAATATGCCTTTGCTTGATCTCGCCACCTCTATTCCCATAAAATACTTAAGCCCTCCCAGGTTCTTCATTTCAAATTCCATAGACAATCGTTCTTGTAGCCTTGAGATCTCATCGGCATCGTCCCCCGTAATTATCATATCGTCTACATAGACTATTAATGTTGTCACCTTGCTTTGTTGATGTTTCAAGAAGAGGGTATGGTCAGAGTTACTTTGGCGATAGCCATACCTCTTCATAGCTGAACTAAATCGCCCAAACCATGTTCGCGGTGACTGTTTTAGTCCATATAATGCCTTCTCCAATTTACAGACAATTTTGGTTCCAGCCGATCCTATATATCCTGGTGGAACATCCATGTATACTTCCTCATCAAGGTTGCCGTGGAGAAAAGCATTCTTCACGTCGAGTTGGTGTAGTGGCCAGTCTAAGTTTGCTGCAAGGGATATTAAGACTCTAACGGTATTCAGCTTAGCTACTGGTGAGAAGGTTTCTGAGTAGTCTATGCCATAAGTTTGGGTGAACCCCTTCGCCACGAGTCTCGCCTTGTATCTATCAATCGATCCATCCGCCTTGTATTTTATAGAGAACACCCATTTGCATCCCACTGTTTTTTTTCCTTCCAGTAATGGGATCAACTTCCAGGTATTATTTTTGTTTAAAGCTTCCAGTTCTTCTCGCATTGCTTGCACCCACTCTGGGGCAGATGACGCCTCCTCAACACTACTGGGAATATGGCAAGAGGATAGTGTTTGAGTGAAGGTCTTGAACGGCTTGGACAGACCTTGAGTAGATACATAATTAGCAATTGGGTACTTAGACTTTCTTTCTTCTTCATCTGGGCTATATCGGTTCGGTGGTTTCCCACGATTGTGTCTAACAGGCAATACATAACTGGTAGAGGAATGTAAGATATTAGCATGTAAAGGTGTATTAGGAGAGCTTACCTTAGGGACATTCTCAGGAGGAGGAGGGTCTTCGGGTACTGAGGAGTGAGGGGACTGAGGGTACTCGGTATTCTCTGGTTCTTCATGTTTGGCTTCCTTATTTCCAGGCATGGCGGGGGTATTTTCTAGTTCTTCATGTTCGGCTTCCTCATGTCCAGGTACTTCGGTATTTTCTGGTTCCTCATGTTCGCCATATTCAATCTCGGGTGGTGCTCCGTGTGGTTCAACCTCTCTATTGCCAGTTCCATGCATGGCCTCTCAATTGCCAGTTCCATGCATGGCCTCTCTATTGCCAGTTCCATGTACGCCCACGGGGGCCATCACGGGGTTCGCACCATTCTTAGTTCCATGCACGCCCACGGGGGCCATCAACCAATTCGTCCCTTTGACTTGAGTCTCCCCCTGAAGGGAAGAATTGGATATCGGTGGAGGATAGAAAGGTTCAGTTTCAAGAAACGTTACATCCATGGTGATATAGGTGCGGTTGGTAGTGGGGTCATAGCACCGGAAGCCTTTTTTATGTAAGCCATATCCCAGAAATAAGCATCGAATGGCACAGGGGTCTAGTTTGGTACGTTGGTTCTTGTGGAGATGGACAAAAGCAACACACCCGAAAATTTTAGGCGGAAGCATCAATATTGAAGGAAGGGGTATATGAGTAGAGAGGAGTTGTATGGGGGTTTGAAAGTGTAAGATTTTAGAGGGCAGACGGTTGATTAAGTATACGGCAGTAGTCACAGCATCCCCCCAATGGCGACTTGGCACCATGGACCCAAGAAGTAGGGCACGGGATGTCTCCAGGATATGCCGATTCTTCCGCTCGGCAACACCATTCTGTTGTGGTGTTTAAGAGCATGAGGTTTCATGGAGGAGGCCATGTTGTTGAAAATAGGCCTGAAATCGATGGTTGACGAATTCTCCACCATTATCGGAACGAAGGACTTTGATCTTGGAAGAGAACTGGGTCTGGACCATGGCATGAAAAGCCTGAAATATGGTGAAAATTTTGGCTTTGTTTTTTAGCTGATAGAGCCATGTCATTCGAGTACAATCGTCGACGAAAATGATAAACCAATGATGACCCGAGGAAGTAGTGATCGGGGACGGTCCCCACACATCAGAATGTATCAATGCAAAGGGAGTATTAGTTTTATTGAAGCTAACTGGATAAGAAACTCGCTGGCTTTTAGCCTTGATACATGTATCACAATTAAAGTCCACATTCTGCAAATGAGAAAATAAAGATGGGAGCAGATGCCGGAGATAGCCAAATGACGGGTGCCCCAAGCGCCTATGCCAGAGCCAAATCTGCCGTTCGTGGCTACTGGGTTGATGGTGCGAGTGATTGGCTTTGCCTGGGCTGAGGTCATCAAGGTAGTACAGTCCCCCCCTCTTAGTACCACGCCCAAGAATCTCCTTGCTGAGAACGTCTAGCAGAAGGTAAAAAGTATGGTATATCAGTACAACACAATTAAGCTCTTCAGTAACTTGACTCACAGACATCAACTTGTTGGAGAGAGATGGAACTAGAAGTGTGTGAGCTAGAGAGAGAGAGGGAGACACGGGCACGGTTCCAGCCCCTGTGACGGGGTAAGTGGCCCCGTTGGCATTGGCAATGCACGTCCTCCGTGGCTGAGTTGTGGTGGAGAAATCATGAGGATCGAATGTCATATGATTCGTCGCCCCGGAGTCGATAATCCATGCACCATCATTCCGAGGAGTATAGCTGCAAAAAACTTGACCATAATTACCTTGATCTGGGGTTGCAGCCACGGGGATAAGAGAGAGATGAGGTTCAGCTGCGGCCACTGCTGCTCGACCTGGGACGGCCTCAGTTGCAGGAGTATCTCGTTTCTTTCGGGCTTGTAAGTAGTGCCACCAGTCTGGGTAGCCATGTAGTTTGAAACAGGTTTCCCGTGCATGTTTCGTACTCCCACAATGAGTGCACTTATTCCCATCAAGAGGACCTTTGAATCGTACGGAGGACCCAGACTTGAGAGCCAGGGTTGAGGTTGGCCATATTTCATGCCTTGTGGTCATAACAGCACCACTAGCCACTCCCTCGGCTCCCAAGATCATCACAGACTGTCGGAGATCTTCCCGCCGAACGTGAGCATATGCCTGCTCGATTGAAGGGAAAGGTTTCAGGTGAAGAACATCGCTCCGAACATGATCCAATTGATCATCTAGTCCGTCAAGAAAAGTGTATACTCGCTCCTCCTGGAAGATGGAGTGGTAGCTTTGTATGTCGACGACACACTTCATCGGATTCGGTCGGCGAAAATCGATCTTGCGCCACAAACCCTATAGATCGTTATAGTATTTTTCTATAGATCCGCCGGCTTGTTTCATTCGAGATACACGACGTTTGAGCTCGTATACTTGCGAGGTGTCAGTTCCATCAAAGTATGTTGTGGCAGTAGAATCCCATACCTGCTGAGCCGTTGGGTAGCGAATAAAGTTCACGACCAAGGTGGGGTCCATGGAGTTGATCAACCAGCCTTTCACCATGGCATTCTCAGTGCGCCACTTACGAAAGGAAGGATCGGTGTCTGGTGGTGGGGGATGGTCGCCATTGATATATCCCAGTTTTTCTTTTCCTGAGATGTACATCTGAACAACCTGGGACCATAAGCCATAGTTGGAACCATCCAACTTGATGCTGATTGGAACCATCGGGGAGTCAGTGATCGAGGAGGGAGAGGTCTGAACCCTTGACAGAACCTCCGTCATTTTGGATGTTGGGTTATCAAGGATGGTGTCGGTGGAGTCGGCCATGGAGGCTGAGCAAACCCTTGATTCTTGCCGGATCAAAAAACAGGGAACCCAAGATCATGCTTTGATACCATGTTAAACATAATTATTTTCCATATCTTTTCCTGTAACAAATATTACAAGATATAGAGATACAAAAAAGCTATTCTAGGAAGCTAATCTTCGTCTATACAATATTTGAGGCTACAATCTTAATTGACTCTTGAGTGGAGGGATTCCTTAATCTAAGGTAGCCCTAGCTGGCTAATTTGCTGGACTCACGCCAACATATTTCACCCGGATCACAGTACTACATCCTCTCAGTCTCCTAATGCTCAGTCCAAGTCAGTACATGTGGTTTCTGTTCCAAGTTCACATTCACCTTCACAATCACACATGGTGGATACTGCTACTTCGGCTCTTGGTGAGGCATCAAGCCTATCTATTTCATCTGCAAATGATCTTGGTGATACTGGTATTCAAGACTTTCAGCCTGAAAATCTTCTTGTGATGCTTCCTATTACTAGTGTTAATATGCATCCCATGCAAACCAGATCCAAAAGTGGTATTATCAAGAAGAAGGTTTTTCATTCATTTCCTACACAAGCAGAATTTGACATGTCTCACATTGAAGTTCTTATAAGGATGCTGCTGAAGTTCCAGTCTGGCAAACAACTATGAAGGAAGAGATTGATGCTTTATTTGCTCAGAAGACATGGAATCTTGTCCTTTTGCCTCCAAACAAAAACTTAGTTGGCTGCAAGTGGGTTTATAGGATCAAGAGGAACTCAGATGGATCCATAGCTAGACATAAAGCTCGATTGGTTGCAAAAGGTATTAGTCAAGAAGCTGGACTAGATTATGGGGAAACCTTTAGTCCAGTTGTGAAACCTACCATTATTAGGCTTGTCTTAGCCTTGGCAGCACAATTCAAATGGCCGTTTCGACAACTTGATGTTAAGAATGCATTTTTGCACGGTGGGCTCAAGGAAGAAGTGTACATGATGCAACCTCCTGATTTTGAAGATAGCAATCACAAAGAGTATGTCTGTCATCTTAAAAAATCTCTCCATGGATTAAAGCAAGCACCTCGAGTTTGGAATGAGAAGTTCACTAGTTTCTTATCTTGCTTGGGTTTCGCTTCAACACGGGCAGATGCTTCTCTCTTTGTCAAGTAGTCATCCTCTGGTCTTGTCATTCTCTTGCTTTATGTTGACGATATCATCTTAATTGGTCGTTCAGCTTATGATATTCAAGCTGTGATTAATGCTTTTACACTTGAGTTTGACATGAACGACTTAGGTGACCTGAAGTACTTCTTGGGAATTCAGATTACTCATATTGCTGATGGCTTATTTCTCTCCTAGTCTAATTATGTTCATGATCTTCTAACTAAGACTGCCATGCTACATAGTAATGTTGTGGATACTCCCTCTGTTCATGGTTCAAGGCTGCGAAAAGATGATGGTCCAGCCTATACTAATCCACAAAATTATCGAAGCATTGTGGGAGCATTATATTGTTGTATCTTACCTTCACACATCCTGATATTGCTTTCTCTGTCAATTAAGTCTGTTAGTTCATGCATTCCCCTTGTGATACACATTTCATGGTCGTAAAACTCATTCTTAGATACCTCAAAGGCACACAGACTCATGGTCTCATGTGCCAGTCTGGCTCCCTTGATCTTCTCTCGTACACAGATGCCGATTAGGTTGGTGACCCAAACGATCGCTGTAAGGACCCTTCCCGAATTTTTCCTCGAAACCCGGAAAGAACCCTTATCCCGTCTGACAGCTCTTTTACCTCAACATTTAATTACCAGAAATACCCTTTATTCTTAAATAATTTTTATTAAACTTTACATGGTTCCCAACAGAATCTCTGTACTTACTGATCACTCCTACTGTCAGACGCAGGATAAAATACCGGTCAAAACCAAAACCTCGGAATAGTGGTGGTTCAAATAGAAATACTCTCTGATACCAAATGTCAGTAGTCAGACATTGCTGACATCTCTACTGGAAAACCACAAGACAACAAACTAGTCAGATACTAGTGAACCAATAATAATTCGTCCATCTGGGTCACCGCCCATACCAACCCACTGACCCGGATGACGACGTATTTTCATATGTTGATTAGGCCCATAACAATTGTCGTCTGGTTCATATTAGAGCCGAAAATATCATCGGCTATCATATCGTATCATAACTCTCTGTACCATGATATCTCATCAGTCGGCATATCTCTCGGCTATCATATTCCTAGCCACCAGGGTATCCCTTGGGGTGTGCTAGAATATGTACTACTTGGACTCGACCACAATCTCTGCAAATTCACCTTTTATATTGGGGTTCACCGGGAGTCCGCCAACACGGAACCAAGGCCCGGCTTCTAGGCCCCATCAAATCGCTTTTATATTAGGGGTTCACCGGGAGTCCGCCAACACGGAACCAAGGCCCGGCTCCTAGGCCCCATCAAATCGGTTTTGTTTATATTAGGGGTTCACCGGGAGTCCGCCAACACGGAACCAAGGCCCGGCTCCTAGGCCCCATCAAATCGGTTTTGTTTCCAAAATCAAATATATATTTTGTTTATCATTTATCACAAATACGGTTTCAACTCAAAATCATGTACCCAAATAATTACCACGTCCAAACACTATCAAAATCGAATCCAACAACCATATCGTTTCTCACAACGCACTTCCACTGAAATATTGGAATAACAATTATCCAGCAATCATTGCACCCATACACAACAGTATTTAAATCGAGGATATTAATACATGCATCACAATTTATAAATACAACCATACACAACAGTAATGATATCGAAGATATTTATACATACATTACAATTTATAAATCAAAGTCCACTTACCATCACCATCCAACCCAAAATTCATGTACGCTCTAGCCTCAGAACACCTACACCATAATGACCCAACTACCTTGACTTTCCAAACTCAAAACCCTCTCCACGGTCAATCCTTACCGCTGGGATTGCCCAACCGAGCTCTAAATGAACTCCTATGGCCTCGAAACCAACAAAATCTGATCCGGAACGTCCCAAAACCTCAGTCACGCGCCGCCGTGACTTCGGGAACAGTCCCACGCGCCGTCACGCGCCACCGGAAGGTCAGAATACGCGCCCACGCGCTGCCACACGCCGGTCACGCGCCTGCTACAGTGTTCACGCGCCTGGACCGGTCCAACCCGGTCCGGCTCGACCTGACCCGGTCCAACTCGACCGGTTCACTCGACTCGACCGGTTCACTCGACTCGACCGGTTACCGGTGACTCGCCAGAGAAGACGACCGGACGGCCCTCGCCGTCGCCGGAGGCTGGCCGGAGAAGATGACCGGACCGCCACCTCCGCCGCCGTCTGGTTCGCCGGAATCCCCCATTTCCGGCCGAACTTCAAGGTTTTCTAATTTCTTCATTTCTTAACCGTTTTTCACGATCTATACATGTAAATTCATCTACTTTTCACCAGGAATCCAAATATGAGGTCAAAGTTCCGAGATCGTACCTGGTTTGGCCGGAAAACGGCCGAGAAGGTTCGGTTCACCCCCCTCCTCCGTCCGTCGCCCACGGAGGTGCTCCCACTCCGATGATTACACCAAAAGACTCGTGGGGTCGCGGGGAAGATCCTCCCGACCTTGGTTTTGTTCGAATCGGATCGAAACCCATCCGATGAAAATGGGTCTTCGATGTTCACACGGGGAGGTCTTCGGGTGGAGTGAGATTGCACGGGCCAATCTCTCGAGGAGAGAGAAAAATATCATGTATATAATTCCAACTTTTCCAAAATTACCAAATTGCCCCTGAAGCTTCTAGACCCGAAATGAACTCATCGGGTCTCCGTTTTCCGCGTGCCGCCTGTCTACGAACTCGTGAGTTCGAGACCTACGCAACAACCCAAGAAAAATTCCCAAAAGTACTGCCAGTCAAAAAGTGACTCCCGAACCCATCCAAAACTGAGGGTAAAATTGTCCAATTCTCAAAATAATTTAATTTCTGGTCCGGGTCGTTACAATCGCCGTTCTACTACTGGCATGGCTGTTTTCCTTGGCTATAATCTTATCTCATGGATGTCCAAGAAGCAGAACATTGTGCCTTGGTCAAGCGCAGAAGCTGAATACCGTGCCCTTGCTATTACAACAGCTGAGTTAGCATGGATTCACCAATTGCTTTGTGCTCTTCGTATTCTTCTTCTTCGTGCACCTCTCATTTATTGTGACAGCACCTCTGTTACAAGTCTTTCTGCCAATCCCACATTTCATTCTTGAGCTAATTATATCGAGATTGATTTTCACTTCGTATGTGAACGAGTTATTCGTGGAGACTTGGATGTCAAGCATGTGGAATCTTCTGCTCAGCTTGCTGATATCTTCACCAAGGCCTTGGCTGATAACCTGTTTCAAAATTCACTCTTACAATTTGATGTTGGAACCATCAAATTGAGGGAGATGTTAGAGTGAAGCTGTGCACGTACAGCTGAATGAAGCCATAACTATGCACCAGTGAAGCAGTGCACACTCATGTGCTGAATGAAGCTGAAGATGAGTCTGAAATACTGTTAGAGTCATGTTCTTAGTATGAATACGGTTAAGGGTTGTTAAGTCTGTTAAGGAATCCAACTATCAATCTTAACTGTATTATTTAGACTATAAGCTAACGTGTAGTAGAGTATATAAGGTCTCACTACAGTGTATCGATCAAAGCATCAAAGAATTATTCAATAAAAGAATATATCAAGTTTTTCTTACCCTTTTCTCTCGTTTTCTCTCTAGTTTCCTTTTCTCCATTCTTGCAAATCTCTCTTCTCAGTCTTCCTAACACTACCAAGTTTAATTCTCCATTTTGCTATTTCCATTGCGAATTTCCCTCCTAATTAAACTTTTATTTGAGTCACCTTCCACACTTAACGTACTACTATTAATAATTAATATATTCTCCCCCATTATACTTACAATTAACATTTCAACAATTTTTCGTCCAAAAAATTCACATGTACGTGGGTCAATAAATATAATTCGTTAGGGATCATTTTTAATTTATATATAAATGTTTTTTGATATATTTTCTTACTTAAAATATAACAAATTTAACGGAAAATTAAAGGAAATATGACTATAGAGACGAGATTGGCCATTAATGCTAGTTCAGTGGAAAATTAACTGAAATAACTATTCGAAAGTGAAATTGACAAAAATTTACAAATTCAGGGGTTAATTGGCTAAATAGCCTAAAAATAATGGCAATGAGTAAAAGAATTTCATGGTTATGTATATGTTAATCATTTTTCAATTATCAATTTGTAGTAACATCTTTTGAGTATTTAAATATATGGCAAAACAAATACTGATGCACTCCAACTCCACGACTTAGGTCTTTCATAGTAGACTAGAAATTTGAGTTTGATTATTATTTATAAGAATCAAACTCCCATACTTGATTGAAAAATTTGAGAATAATGAGACAAATTCTTATATGTAGTGGCCCAGATCATGGAATAGAGCGAGAAAAAAATACCAACAATCAATAACAAGGTGATTACCAATAAAAATAATTGGATCCCACAATTATTACATAAAACTCACACATATCACATTCACTAGTATGTAGAGATAGTTTTCCATATAGGAATCAAACTCATGTATTCTGATTCTTATATATAAGAATCAAACTCGAATAATCGACAACGATCTTATTAAGTAATTAATATGTGATATTGGTATGTTAATAGAAAAAAAAAAACAAAAACCCCGACACGTGACCTCTCTGGTCTCAAAGCTCGAGCCACCATTCATCTATATATATATGTAAAGTCAAAATCACCATGAACTATTAAAATATCAAAACCGAGTTTGCGCCCTAGTCAACATGATTGAGTACGTACTCCATAATTTTTTTTTGTTAAACAAAAAATGATTAACCTACAAGCAAGGACGAAGGCAAAAGCCAAACATCCAGTGGGAACAAACTCAACCACCAGGAACACAAGCCCAAAACAACGAGGGAGCAAACTCAACCCAAAGGAACGAACCAAAATTCACACAGAGAGACCACCAAATAGGCAAAACACCAAAACCTCACGATCCAACCAGAGGCAACTCTAACATACTAAACAGAACCAAACCGAGGGGGAACAAAACTCAGCCCCAAGGAATCAGACAATAACAACTACACAGAGCCTACCAACACAAACAACATCAAATCCTCACATTCCAAACTGAAGCAACTCTGTCATAGGGGAAGAACAAAAATTGATGGTGCATAGCCCAGATCTAACCATGTTACACAAAGAGAAGAACATAGCATTCGCTGACTGCAAGGATGACCAAACACTCTTCCATTCTTTTCCACCCAAATACCATAAACTGTAGCTGCAAGAGCATCCCTATTGGCAACCATACCCAAAGTCTTACCATGCCAACGACCAACAAGTTCAGAGATGAGGGAAGGCCAAGGAGGAAGAGCCCAATTAACCCCACAGCGCTGAAGGATTAAACTCCAAACACCAGCAGAGAAATTACTTTCAAAGAAAAGATGAGAATGACATTCCAAGGCTTGACTATGCAGAATACAAATACGGTTACCTTGCGCACCGAAGGACCCGAGCCAATCAAAAGTGGACAATCTCCTAAGAATGGCATAATTCTCCGAACATCGATCTATAACTGTAAGTGGGATAACTGCCAAACGCAACTTTTTAAGTAAGGTTGCCAACCACCAAATGCATTACTCAATAGTTACCTACCAAAAGGATAGAGGATGTTCAGGAGTTCCCTACCGGACCCGTTTTAGAGTCTTGATTGGCGCCCCATCGAATGTTGCACATGCCACTTTTGTTGCACCAATGTTTGACTGATGTTATTGACTTAGTAAAGACTTTCGTTTTGACAAGTTTCATGCCCTTACCCTTTTTTATTTGAAGTCAAAATTTCCAAATTTGAACCATTCAAAATAGAAAACACATGATATAAATATTATCATTTAGTGATCCAAATTAGCAAGAAAATAAGAGATTTCAAAACGCATCCCTAGCCCGATGCATGAGGTACGGAGTGGTTGTCCACACTTGGCGCCAAATCTTAAATATTGATCACTCGAGGCTCTTAATTATAGGCAGCTGCATGACCTATTTACCCCACAACATTTTATTGTGACACAGCCTCAACACAAGCCAACAAAATAAGCCGGCGATCTCTTTTGGTCGGTGTCTTTGGCTTGGCTGGTCTGCTTCAATGCCCTCTCTACGATCGAACAACCTTGGACACATTCAACGTCAAAGTTTGCTCGTCGTAAAAGGGCGCTGAGCAGCTGCCATATTGAAAAAGACATAAAAAACAGGGAGGAGGACATCTTCTCACCGCTAAAATATGGCAGTTACTTCTAAGTCAAGATTGTATTTCTTTCTCTGCTTCTTTTTCTTGTCCTTCGCCGTAAGTATTGCCGGCACCGACAAAGAAGGCCACGAAAGTGAAGATCATGTTGTTGAATTAGATGAGTACTGGAAGAATCGGGCTAAAGAAGCCGAAAAGGAGGCCTTGGAAACCTTCGAAGTCAATCCCGAGCAAGTCACTGTGGAGTTCAACAATAACGTTGGCGAGTAAGTCTAATTAATTAGTGGATACATAATACTTGCATCCCACCTTTTGGGCCGGTACATCGATCATTTTTTCGATTTATCAATAATTTATATATATATATATATATATTATAAGTAGAATTGTCAAACACTTGAATCATTGTTTCAAGATCATCTCTCCAAACACATCAACAACATTAGAAGTCTTTTACTCATTCATATATGCCAAACAAATTAATAGTATCGGTAATAATTAAGTTCATCATACTTAATCGTTCACTTAGTTTATACATATGAATTATTAAATGATCTCTAATTTGATTGATTTTTTTTTATAAATGATCTTAAAATGGTAATTTAAGAGTTTGAACAATTCCGATTATGATATATACAAGAATTATTCAAAAAATTGAAAGAATAGTGTAAGGATCGAGATACCTAGAAGTTTGATGCAACTATTAACCTTAGTTATGGAAATGAACTGAAAAAGTATAAAAGTTGTGTATACAAATAGTTGCCATTTAATTCTGAGGCGGATATATAATGCAGGCTCATCGAACATGAAACCAACAACACAAGAAGAGGTTTGAGAGGTCAAAAGGGATATAAAGGTCCATGCATGGCGACCAATCCTATTGATGCATGCTGGAGGTGTGACCCCAACTGGGCCAAGGACCGCAAGAAGCTAGCCCAGTGCGTCCAAGGGTTCGGGAAAAAGACCACCGGTGGTAAGGATGGTCCTTTTTACACCGTGACCGATCCCACCGACAACGACTTGCTAAACCCTAAACCCGGAACCTTACGACACGCTGTGATCCAGAAGGGACCTCTTTGGATCATCTTCGCACGTAGCATGGTGATTAGGCTGCAGCAGGAGCTGATGTTGTCAAATGACATGACCATTGATGCCAGGGGAGCTAATGTTCACATAGTTGACGGTGCAGGGATTACCCTACAGTTTGTGAAGAATGTCATCATCACCAACCTTCACATCAAGGGCATTGTGTCCAAGTCAGGTGGCATGATCAGGGACTCCGTTGACCATTACGGTCTGAGGACCAAGAGTGACGGTGATGGTATCTCCATCTATGGCTCCTCCAACATCTGGATCGACCACGTGTCCATGGAAAGATGTGAAGATGGTCTCATCGACGCCATCATGGGCTCCACCGGTATCACCATCTCCAACTCCCACTTCACTAAGCACAATGACGTGCGTGCTTCTATAATTTTACACTCCATTATATAGAGGTTTCTAACGACTTTCTTTACACACCAAAATAATATGTCAAAATTTTAATAGATAAGAACAATTCAAACAAAAAATAAGAATAAATCCAACAATAAAAAATGAACCCGATCACCAAATTTAAAGTTTCAATAATACTCTTAAACTAAAAGAATATCGGATTAATCATTTTTTATTTAGGATTTAGCCTTAAATTTTAGGTTTCACTCAAAATTTGAGAATCAAATCCGGCCTCTAGTCATAAGCTCTTCTACCACCACCTTTATCTAACACACGCCCTTTGCATCCTCAAAATCTTAAATCCTAAATTGTTGAAGCCCAAACAACACCTTTGATTTCGTCAAGCACAAACATGTATAATTACAATTCTAAAAAATGGGATTTACATTTAGCAATTAACACCTTTGATATACTTAGAGACAAACAAGTGAAATCACAATTCTGAAAAAATAAAGTTTTTCTTAATTTAATGAAAAAAAATTATTATAATAAAAGTTTAGTTATAATTCTCTCGGTAAATGTAAGTTTCTCTTAGTTTATTGACAACCTGATACATTCTTTAATAAACTATTTCTTAATTAAAATTAAATATTAATCGTGTGCATGCATGCACGTACAATATATTATTGCAGGTTATGTTGTTCGGCGCCAGTAACGCCTACACTGAAGATAGAATCATGCAGATCACGGTGGCCTTCAACCACTTTGGTCAGGGATTGGTGCAAAGGATGCCCCGATGCCGCCACGGATTCTTCCACGTCGTAAACAACGATTACACCCACTGGCTCATGTACGCCATCGGTGGCAGCATGAGCCCCACCATCATCAGCCAGGGTAACAGGTTCATTGCTCCTCCAACGCAAGCCGCAAAGGAGGTAATTAATGAATCAGATAATACTATTATTTGTACCATATTTATTAATCGTTATGCAAAATGCATAACGTAACGTTGAATGAATATTGTAGGTGACGAAGAGGGAGTACACAGGAGAAGCAGAGTGGAAGAAATGGGAATGGAGGTCAGAGGGAGATTTGATGATGAATGGAGCTTTCTTTATTGAATCTGGATCTGGAGCAAGCAACCATCCAGCAAGGTTGGACTTGATGCCGTATAAGCCAGGAACTTTTGTCACAAAGCTCACCAAGTTTTCCGGTGCTCTCAACTGCGTCGTTGGCAAACCCTGCTAGGGCTCTATTTTTTTCCATCTATTTCTTTTTTCTTTTTCATAAAAAAAAATTCTAATATATGTTGTTATGCTCAGTGTTGATGTATAAAATAGATCAATAGAACTGTGAAAGCACACACTCATACCAAGACACAACGATGTACGTGGTCACCCAAATCGGACTACGTCAACGGTGTTATCTCACTCTCATTAATAATATATGTATTTATACATGTTACATTAGGCATTGAGCCTTAGAGATAGTGATGTATGTAGAGAGAAGGGAGAGAGTTGTCTCTAGAGAGAGGGAGAATTGTAGAGAGAGAGAGGAGTGTGTTGAATGAAGGAGGGGCTCCCTATTTATAGACAATGTCTAAGTTTAGGTCATGGGCCACATTGGTGGGCTTTAGGCATGGGCCTTGTTGATGGTCCTTGATGATGGGCTTGGTCTTGTCCCAAGTGATCTTTCGGGTATTTCCGTTAGGTTTGTTGCTTGGTCAGATTAGGTACGAACAAAAATCCCCCAAGTTCTTGACTGAGGTAGATTGCCTCGGTGGAACACTTGTAACAAGAGTGCACTGACCGAGCAACTTCCTTGTTTCTGTCTGCCAATCCGTACGGTGCACTATATCCAGTCCCCCAAGTCCTCGATCGAGGTGGGATGCCGAGGGAGACTCACATGTTGTTGTAATGTCTGATATGTCAGTGGGATGAGAGTCGTCTTGGCGAGGGTGAAGAAAATTTACTGCTCCGCTTTGTGGTGGCCTAGGCCTGTTTGTGTTGATGTCGAGTCAGCCTGGTAGTAATGGGAACCTTGTAGTTCCTAGGTGATGCCTTCGGCCGAGCTGTTGCCTGCAAGGTTGTGTTGGTCGGCTGAGGCGATGCCGTCGGCCGACCAGGTGCCACTTTGCTACCATGAAGTAGTGGTGGGTATGTCATGTTTGTACAGGCCACGAAGGGGGAACCTTGCATGGTCATGTGACTGATCAGCCGTGGAGAATGTCATGTTTTAACTGATCGAGAGTCACGTGCAAGATGAGTGTATGTCATAGCAGGACCTCGCACGACTAGGTGACTGATTGGTTAGGAATGTCCATGGCCGATCGAGTGCCACTTGGAAGATGAGTGTATGTCATTTTGTACGGCCCGCAGGAGCAGAACCTAGCACGATTAGGTGGCCGATCGGCTAGGAATGCCCATGGCCGATCGAGTGCCACTCGAGGTGGTGTGTTTGCCACCTCGTACAGGGATGCATGTGAGCTCATGCCAAACGATAACAGGGAATGCCTGCGAGCTCATGTCGATTGGTAGCAGGGAATACCTGTGAGCTCATGTCGATCGGTAGCAGGGAACGCCTGTGAGTGTGTCGATCGATAAGGAGGCGTATGACCGTCCCTCTTGCAGGGATGTCTGCAAGCTCATGCCAAATGGTAACAGGGAATGCCTGCAAGCTTATGTCGATCTATAGGGAGGTGTATGACCATCCCTTTTACAGGGATGCCTGCGAGCTCCTGCCAAACGGTAACAGGGAATGCCTGCGAGGTCATGTCGATCGGTAGCATGGAACACCTGCAAGTGTGCCAATCGATAGGGAGGCGTATGACCGTCCCTCTTGCAGGGATGCCTGCGAGCTCATGCTAAACGGTAACAGGGAATGCCTATGAGCTCATGTCGATCGGTAGCAGGGAACGCCTACGAGTGTGCGGATCGATAGGGAGGCGTATAACCGTCCCTCTTATAGGGATGCCTGCGAGCTCATGCCAAACGGTAACAGGGAATGCATGCGAGCTTATGTCGATCTATAGGGAGGTGCATGACCGTCCCTCTTACAGGGATGCCTGCGAGCTCCTGCCAAACGGTAACAGGGAATGCCTGCGAGGTCATGTCGATCGGTAGCAGGGAACGCCTGGGAGTGTGTCGATCGATAGGGAGGCGTATGACCGTCCCTCTTGCAGGGATGCCTGCGAGCTCATGCCAAACGGTAATAGGGAATGCATGCGAGCTCATGTCATGTGCCGAGAGGCGATGATGTTAATATGATGCTCATGTGTCGTGGGCAGTGATGTGAGCATGATGATGCGCATGTGCTGAGAGGCGATGATGTTAATATGATGCTCATGTGCCATTAGCAATGATGTGAGCATAATAATGAGCATGTGCCGAATGGTAATGGTGTGAGCATAATAATGCGCATGTACCGAGTGGCAATGATGTGTACATGATGATGCGCATGTGAGTATGATAATTATAATGTTATAAAATGATATTGCATCAAAAGACAATATGTAATTCGAATGTAGCGTAAAGCGTGTCGAGAGACAATGATACTTACGTGTCGTGATGTTCGTCACCCAGTGAGAAAAGTGATTGTCTAGGGCTGCTGGAGGAGTGACATGTGTCGCTCGGTAAGAAAGGTGGTCATTGCGGGGCAAGTCGGCTTGAGCCGAACAATTGTCGTGGACATGCAAGTGGGAGCTGCCGAAGGGCATCGTAAAGCATGTTGCCAAGGGGCGAAAATGACTGATTGATCATGTCGGTCGATAATTGGGTCATTCGGTAATTCTTGATAATAAGAGATGAATTTACCAATCCATAAATCTGTAGGATTTAATAATATATTTGTGTGTTTCACAAATAAGACTATGTAATTGCTTAAACATTTGCATAATAGGCATACTCAATGTGTGTGAGCAATATGTGATTAGAGTACAAATTCTTATATGTGTAGTTGCCTAATATGGTTACTATACCTAATAGTAATTGTTACAATAAAAATAACACAATTAAGTGTTTGGGCTTGTATGTATGCCAACATGTTGTGATTCCATCACATGGTAGGATAATGGGCTACCGTGGCCGTCAATAAAAGGCCATGATGAGTTCGGTCATAGTGGGCAAAAAATTGAATAAGGCCCATTATTTCAAGGTGGATGGCCTGATCGTGTGGACTAGACCACATTTATGTCAGTATTACCATATACAAATAGGAATGTATATTTTTAGCTTAGCCCAATATGTGTTCAGCTTAATTGTTGTTTGTTTTTTTTTTTTTTTTGGTTTTTTTGTTTTAGCCCAATTTGTTTGTGCATCCCAACTAATTAATGAAATTGTGGAAAAAAACAATGAAAATTTGAGAAGATAAGAACTTATCTTCTTCAATGGTCGTTCGTCTCGACAAAGAAGGCTGGAAGTGGAGCGGGCGACACGTTGGCGGCTCGTCATCGTCGCCGATGGAGACGACGGTCATAGATCACGTCGATGTGAGAGCACCGAGGGTCGGAGAGCTTGTGACGCCGTGGTCGGCAGTCGGGTCGAGCTCCTGGTGCTGACTGACTCGGTGCAAGCTGGCCTTGAAGACGCTGAACCGGCAGTGGCTTGCGATCGCTGGCGTGGGAGACGATTGGGTTTTATAGGCTGAGGAGGAGCTCGCACTCACGAAACCTCTACAGCCCAAGGATTTATTTTCAAGTCTGAAGACGACATCAGCTTGGCGTCAGCGGTTTTTGTTCATGTCCCGATCGTCTCACCTGCCCCGTTCTTAGCCTGGTTCTGGTCTTGCTAGCCGTGAAGGATGACGATGGTGACGGATTGGGGCTGCTCGACGGTGGCGACTGAGCCTACCTAGCGAGCTCGAACCAGAAAAGCCTGCTCTGCCTCACGACGAACCAATAGTGGCGATGGGCGTTGAAAGCGAGTCGGTGATGGTTAGAGTACGCAGGGCTCGATACATCAGAGTCCCCTGGTTCCATTGGTGGTGGCGGTGTCACGAGCAGAGGAGTGGAGCATTGTTGGTTGAGCATGGTAGCCGCTGAAAAATTGTTTTTTGGCGACTCGTCGGCGAGTGCCTGAGTCGGATGCTGGCAATCAGAGGTCGCTGAGTACGTTTCCGTCGTCAATATGACGGTCGGCGACCGTCGTTTTGGGATATGGCAGCAGTGTTGCAACCGGTGGTGGCGGTAGCTTGTCTTCGGTAGTCTCCAAGTTCAGACGACGCCGTTATGGAGTACCAGGGGGCTGTGCTTCGAAGCTTCCCCAGCGAGGCTGACTGCTACCATAGTTTCCATAGACGGCGAAAGAACGAACAGGGAAGATCTCGGAGGAGGTTCTGGAACTGGGGGCTGTACAACCGCCATCGTGATCGGACTTGCGAGGCATGAAGCCGGGAAACACAACGACGACGTCTTCGTCTCTCTCCCTCGCCCAATCTCCTTCTCACTCTCTCTCGCCAGCAGCGCCGGAATCTCGACGGAGCAGCTCGTGGCGGTCTTGGATAATTCGGGGTCCGAGAGGCAGGTCGGGGACTCGGGTCGGATCTTGTTAATGTTGGACTAGAGAGGGTCCAAGGAGGAGGAAGCGGGTTGACTCGCTCAAGTTGCTTGGCACTCGGTGGATTTCATGTCTGGGAGGGAGAGAAAAAGAAAGCATGAGAAAGGGGTTTTCTAGGAACCGCTCATTAGTTCTTCTTCTCTGCAGTTCTTATTTCCCATGGCTGATATGCAACCGCTGATGAATGAGTGAGCTTTTTCCTTTTTTTTTTTTTTTTGATAATGCAGGTTGCAGAGCCATAAGCTAAATCCATATGTGTAGTAGGATATACAAACGAATATTCGTGAGATCTATGTTTGATTTGTATTTGCTTTTCTTCATCCTTGCAGCAGAGAGTGAGGATGAATGATTGTTGTTTGTGTGTTGAGATGGGCTTTTACCAGGGAAGGTTTTTGGATTTTTCTTTGTTGTTTGTCTTTGTTGGTATGGTGTCGTGAGAGACTAAGTGAGAGCTGTTTGAGATGTATTTTTTTGCAGATAGGAAGAAGAAAGACATACTAGTGTCTTGTATGGTGTTTGACCAGAGAGGGGAAAGAGAGTTTTCTGAGTTTTCTTTGGCAGTGAGTGAATATGGGTTCTAGCTTGGGTTGGTGTTCTTGGGTGCTCATGGTGTTTCGGCAGGAATGTGAGTTTTTGAGAGGGAATCAACCTGGATTTTTGTCGTGTTTCCCACAGACGGCGCCAACTGTTGATGCATAAAATGGATCAATAAAACTGTGAAAGCACACACTCACACCAAGGCACAACGATGTACGTGGTTCACCCAAATCGGGCTACGTCCACGGTGTTATCCCACTCTCATTAATAATATATGTATTTGTACATGTTATATTAGGCATTGAGCCTTATAGATAGTGATTATCCCACTCTCATTAATAATATATGTATTTGTACATGTTATATTAGACATTGAGCCTTAGAGATAGTGATGTATGTAGAGAGAAGGGAGAGAGTTGTCTCTAGAGAGAGATGGAGAATTGTGGAGAGAGAGAGGAGTGTGTTGAATGAGGGAGGGGCTTCCTATTTATAGACAATGTTTAGATTTAGGTCATGGGCCACATTGGTGGGCTTTAGGCATGGGCCTTGTTGATGGGCCTTAATGATGGGCTTGGTCTTGGCCCAAGTGATCTTTCGGGTATTTCTGTTAGGTCTGTTGCTTAGTCAGATTAAGTACGAAGACTTAGGATATATATACACATTACAGAAAAAAAGAGTATTTGTGAGGCTATTTTTTAAACTCAGTGTTCTCTCAATTATTCGTTTTCATTTTTGGTTATATTAATCACCATGAAGGAGTCAAGGGTACATATAAAAACAAAAGAGAATTTAATAAGGAACTATATATAGGATAGAAAAAAAGAAATTTGAATTTTATCCTACGTACCCTGCTAATTATTGTTTTGTGGATACGACTAAAAATTTGTAGGTATATTTGGAATATTAGCATTAGGATAAATAAGCTCAAAATTAGTAACTTCAATCCTAAATTTTGAGCAAATTAGGGATGGCAATGGGGAGGATCTGGTTCGGATACTAGTACATCCCTACGCCTATATATATACTTTTGCTACAACTTTTAACCTATATATATACCCGCATCTATACCTAATTACTCCAATCGGGTATTACATATACACACATCCATCGGATATTATTAGCACCCACGTACCCTCCCCATTATCTGCGTCATAATTAATTTTCTTTTTCTTAACTTAAATTTAAATTTAAATTCTAAAACAACAAGCAAGGTGTCTAAACCTTCTTTTCCGCCCTATATGTATTACAACATAATAACATGCAACTTGCAACTTCAAATAAACATTGTTCAAGACACTAAATCACGGAAAAAACATAGGAGATAATGTTGTTATTAATTAAGGCTATCCATAAGAAATTACATAGCTTAATATATATAGTAAACATTATATGAATATTTGATAATATAATGCGGGTCGGGGCCATCTCCGACCGGCCATGTGGGTATTTGTAAAAATACTCATAACCTACGTACACACCCCTACCTATTTCCTCACCTTCATACCATATCCCCAATCAGGTAGGATCGATATTAATTTGTGGGTACCCATAAGCACAGTTTTAATTGCCATTCCTAGAGCAAATAAATAATTAACCCCTTCTAATTGTGTGTTACATATTTATATGTATATGTATGTTGGGCTCTATGGATTGTCAAATGAGTTTATTTATATATTTATTTTTTATTTCAAATTTGAAGGGCTTATATATTATGGGTTTATTAATTAATAATTATAGCAGGATGGTTATTAGTAACACGGTCTAATAATAATTTTTGCTACCGTGTGTTGAGATATTGAAGTTTAACAATTATAAAGAATGAATTTGATACCACGAAAATAACAAATTAACATATATATATATATATATATAGCATGATGATGAGTGCTAATTTATTGATTAATTAATAATTTAAAATGAAAGATCGAAGAGCATATCATAATTAAGGTTCCATTCCTATATTGGAATTAACGTGGTGCATGGAAAGCAACTCCACACATTAATTTTGATCGCACACAATCGACTTGTAGGAAATTGGCACGTGTGTCATAATTACAAGTGGATTAATTAGATCAAATATGATCGAAGTCCTTAAATATTGGACGAAGAACACAAAGCTAAAACCACAACAAACAAACGGCACATAAAATTGTTGTTGTATAGCCACACAAACGACAGGTTTCTCCATGTCGTTCTAATCCTACAAAACAAAACTTAAGGCCATATGCAAATTATCATACCCGGAGAAGCCAAAATTAGCCTGTCTGGTGTGCTAATTGTCCACAATGATCCTCCAAAACTACACCTTAAGATATATAATTTTCTTTTTAATTTGTTCCTATATTTTGGAAATATTGCGGCACATATTATTCCTTTCCTACCCTCAATTTGTTTGCCAGTTGTTTAATTTTCTACCAATTGTAGCATCTCCTCGAGTAAATTTTAATATATTCAAATTATTGTCACGAGATATTATTATCATATGACAAAAAAAACACAAAAACAAGCTGTAGTTAAGATTTCTTAAAAGAAAAAAGGCAAAAAATCTAATTATTTTGATTCTTCTTTTATCTTTGAGGATGAGAAATACTCGAGCAAGATATGTGGGTAAATTAATAAAACTTTAGGTTTCACTTTGATGTTCTCATTTCACATATTATAATATAAATGAATGACAAAAAATAAAATACGCATGTTATAATATAAGTGCAATGAAATATAGTTACGCGCATTATGTTCATAACACCAATCAATTATTACTCGTAATTAGGATGATTTATGAATATATTAGTTTGTGAGCAGCCTAGATGATTCCGCAGATCGAGTTACCAGTGGAATTAATCCTCTATCCAAAAAATGATGGTGAAAAAGTGTCAATTTGTGTCCCCAAAAAGTGACCCAGTTGGAGTTAAAAAGAGAATTTTAGTGATGCCTTGATGGGACTCTGAAGACGGCCAAAGTTTGCTGGTAGCATGAAGACACACTCATATTTGTCTCAAATAGCACACCGAAATCATCGGAAACTCAAAAACAAACTGGGCATAAAACAACTTAAGGAACATGTTTTATAAGCCCTTGACAAACACACTTGAAGTACACACAACCAATATTTGTATGTCTTTTGTTGTTTTCTTTTGCCATTGACAAAGAGAAAAAGAAAGTAGAGGAATGGAGTTGATGACTGGTGTGAAATCTGAACTGAGCCTAGCAGGAAGCATAAGGCGTCCATTGTGCATGGTACAAGATGATGCCTTGGGTAACAAGTCATCTGTCAAGAGACGGCGCCGTGATTCGTCGTCATCGGCTGTTGTTGCTGCACCTGCTGATGAACAGGGTGATCAAAGGCCTCAAGCTGATCAATCCACGGCGGCTACTTCCACTACCACCACCGTGAAGAGAAGTTCGAGATTTCGCGGAGTCAGCAGGTCTGTTTTTTTGTGTTCATGTCCAAAATTTGGTTGTTTTTGGGTTTTTTTTTTTTGAAAAAAAAAAAATGTTGAGGGCTGAATCTTTTTGAGAAATATTTATATGCAGGCATAGATGGACTGGAAGATATGAAGCACATTTGTGGGACAAAGGGTCTTGGAATCCAACACAAAGGAAGAAAGGAAAGCAAGGTATATATATATATATATATATACATCAGAATATTTGCTACATTAATGCGGTTAACTGCAGCTTGCTGATACATAGTAATTTCTTCCTAATTTACGTTTTTGAAGTTAATGATGTACGTGTATCACTGATCTTCTTTTTCTTTCTGGTTTGCATTGGATTTGAGTAATTGCTTGGATGGAGCAGTTTATCTTGGTAAGTACTTACTTAACATCACAAATTAAAACTACTTCTTAATTAATTATCTTTTCATTAATTGGGTCTCATTTTGGAGGCAGCTAACAATTTGGTGAAAAATTCAACAGGGGCTTATGATGAAGAAGAATCTGCTGCAAGAGCTTATGATTTGGCAGCACTCAAGTACTGGGGAACATCCACTTTTACGAATTTTCCGGTTTGATTATCAGCTGACACGACTTGAAATTTCTGCATTTTTTAGAGACAGAATGAAGCACAATACATATCTAAGATCTTGTTTTAATATTTTTCTCATTTCAGGTGCCTGATTATGAGGGTGAGATTGAGATTATGAACACACTAACCAAAGAAGAATACTTAGCCTCTCTGAGAAGGTAAATGTAAATTCCATCGATCTCCTAATGAGCACGTGTAAAACTAACCTCTCAGTAAAAAAAGTTTGTGTCAGTTAATGATCATGATTTACTGTTCTGTTTATAGAAGGAGCAGTGGCTTTTCAAGAGGTGTATCCAAATACAGAGGAGTTGCAAGGTGATTCAACTAGTTAAAAACTGAACTTTGATTTTCTCAATTGTTATTGCTTGGTTAAAAAGTCATTCTGAATTTCTAGGACTTTGTGGGAATTGCAGGCACCATCACAATGGGAGATGGGAAGCGAGGATAGGGAGAGTTTTTGGAAACAAGTACCTTTACCTTGGCACTTATGGTGAGTTTGAAAATTTGAATTCCAACTTTAAATCTGTGTGTTTCGTGTATTCGGTGCGATTAAGTGGTATTAAAATTTCAAAGAAACATGCCAAATAATTCAAATTGATATCATTTCACAAAATTTTGATTTGGGAGCGTTATATTCTTCAACATGTCCCATTGTCCCCCATGTAGGACCACTGCATAGTCGGTCACACTTACAAGTAAATCCTATCATCCGGGAAACGAAAGGAATGTTTGCCCAAATACGGGCAATACTCTTATATCAAATTAAAAGTATGGAAATAATTAAATAATTGTATTTTTCTCTAAAGAAGAATACATACGGGGTGTTACCAATAATATCATTTAAATAAAACAATTCCATAAATATTGTAATTGGGTTATAACAAGGCTTGTGTTGAAATGATGATAGGCACCCAAGAAGAGGCAGCTCATGCCTATGACATTGCAGCAATAGAATACAGGGGCATCAATGCAGTGACCAATTTTGATTTGAGCACATACATTAGATGGCTGAGACCAGGAGCATCATCAGCAACCAATTCTCTTGCTCCTCAACTCCCAAAATCAAATCAAGATCAATCTCTCTCCACCCCAACTTCCTCTAACCACATTCTAACCAAAGAAGGCAGGCATCAGATGCACTTCTTCCAACCCAGCTCTTTCACACCAGAAGATATAGACACCGCGAGAAATCGAGATATTTTCCAAAGGCATCAGCAGCAGCAGTTGTTGCCTGTGCCCATTAGCCCTTGCGCCAAGTCATCATCTTCCCCCACAGCACTTGGCCTCCTCCTTCAATCCTCAATTTTTAAAGAGCTGGTGGAGAAGAATTTGAATGGAGATAACAAGGGGGAGGAGGAGAAGAATCATGGCATAAAGAAGGTTCTTCCTCCACTGCAGACAAAGAGTGACACTCTTAAGAACATTTTGTATGACAGAAAGGACACCAACCCTTTTGCCTGTTCTTCCAATGCCGGTGTCTTGCCGGCTTTAGAGTCACAGGAGGAGAGCCTACTGGCCTTGTGCAATTCCAGGGGTCAACCCCTTTGGAATAATGGTGCTATAGACATGTTTTCTTCCCCTGACTTGAACTAAGTTAACTTTATAGTTTTAGTTTTACTTGTAATGTAAACCCTAGCTAGATCCTTCTGTTTTCTCTTCTTCTGACTGTCACAGCAGTTGATGCCAATAAATCCCTGGATTTCCACATGGACTAAATGGAAATGAAGGGAGTAGTGGTTACTTTTAATCTCTGCGAAAGAAGAAGATAATGTGTCATTCATATATAATAACAGAACGTACTGCATTACAATTACAACAAGTATTATCAAAAAGATGGACGGCGCACACAGAAATTCTGAAACAAATACAAGCATTTTTATCACCCCGTCATAAAGAACAATGATTCCATATATTCGATTGAGGGATCTATTTTTCTTCAGAATCACCTTTGCGAGATTCTAGCTTTCTATTTTCCTTGGTTCTTTGTTGGTTACTTTCAATTTATAGTATGACTCTATGAGATTGTGGCTATTTACCATGAAAATGGCTTGAGAAGGACAATACTTGCATCTAAGGGAGACAATTTTTGACATGACTCGAAATTCACCCGAAATTTATCCGGGTCAACCCGCACAATTAAAATTTCGAGTCAACCCGTTATGACACATTTTATAAACGGGTGGATTTCGAGTCAACCTGTTAACTCGTATAATGACTTATTAATCCGCTTAATAAACGAGTAGATTTCAGGTCAACCTGTATAATGACCTATATATTAACCCGTTTAATAAACGTGTCAATCACTAACTCATATATCTACCTATTAAATCTTATAGTTTAAATAAGTTAAACGGGTTAAACAAGTCATATATTAATTGGATTTAGAACATTACCTGCTTATTAAATTAATTACACGGATTACCTGATTCATTAACATGTCAGGTTCGGATTGGACATTCTTAACACGATTATTAAACGGGTCGAGTTCGGATTGGTTATATTTGAGTAAAATAGAGTTCATGACACGACACGAACTATTGTCAGCCCTACTTTCATCCCACCCTGGTGGTACCTTCTCGCACCAGACTTTCGATTTATCGAATTGTCTTTGTACATATATCAGGATCGGAACCGTTCATTCTCTAAATCAAGATCATCTCCGTAAAAAATCAACAAGATTAGAGAACGTTTAATCATTCATATATATCAAATATATCAACGATTTTGATAGGAATTAAAATCCTCATAGCGAACCATCCATTTAATTGATATATATGAATGACTAAACGACATCCAATCTTATTAATTTTTTATAGAAATAATGTTGACATGATGATTTAGAATTTTAGAGAATGAATGGTTCCGATGATATATGTAGAAAAATAATTCGATAAATCGAAAAGGTGGTACAAAGAGATACCATCAAAATGGGATGCAAATATTACCCAATAAAGAAACTCAAAATTGATATTATTATAATTGAGTAGTCCAACAGTATACTTTGATTTCAACCCACAAAATAATGACATAAGCTCCACAGTTATATTTACTTCATCTCACCATTACCAGAAAAATAAAGCATGATAGTACACATGAAAAAGAACTCAGCAGTTGCTGAGATTTTGTACATGGAACTTGAAAAGCTGAACTAAAGAGAGCTAGCTGTCTCATACGTTATAACTTGCATAAAATTAAAGCTATGGCGATGCAGCCAATCTTCTCTAGTGTATTTCAATCAGCACCTGGTGGACACCGACCTGCAAAAATAACCGGGTTAAGCACAAAGAAGATAAATGGATTTTATGCACAATTCCCTTGAAAGAGGCATATACGGATGAGAGTTCATGCATGGCAGTTCAAAACTTGAGGCCGAAGAATTAATCAATCAACGGCAGTCTACAGGTCATCCCTAGGTCATCAATCTATCTACCTTACAGATTCTGGGATTGGATCTTACAATTGAATTTATTACAAAATGATCTGAAATTTCTAATCAATGTCCACCTTCAACCCTCGGCGACATGCTATTGTCTCATACCAAATGTTAATTAGCAACCGCAACCAAGAAAGTTTGTACTGACAGAACAGTTAAAAGTACGACTTACAAGCAAATTGACATCCAATACAATGTTCAAAAAACGATGCAAATCCAAGGTAAGAGTTTAGGTTCAAACCTCAGCAGGTTGTTCCTCGGATGCTCCACTGGCCTGTCAATATCATCTTGCACAATAGCATCAGATGACTTATTCAACGTTACAGACAAAGACTCTGCAATTTCTTTAAGACCCTGCAAGAAAGTGGCATGACTCACAATTAAGTAGCAGATATTAATGATTTAATTTTAAACATACCAGTGGCTGACAAAATAGTGCCTGAAACCCCTAAACACAAAATTACGGACTACAGATGAGCATTGAAGTGGACTACAACTGGAGATGGAGAAATCTGATTTTTCAAGCTTGATATACAGCAGCCCAATCCACTCACCTAGCCCAAATATAAACCCAAGACATGTTGTAGGCAATGGGAAAATAAAAAAACCACAAGCCAGTGATTTTCAGTAGCATTAATTCTCCCGCTTGAATCATGGAGAGAAAAAATTACTAGGGAAAAGCTTGAAAGGAAACCATATTTGACCTCTTTCCTTTTCCCCAATCTCATGGTATAAAATGAATTGGAAACAAAGGGAACACAAAGCTAAAGCATCGTGTTCCATCAATGGTTTACTAATATTAGTATCTAATTGCAATGTAACCAATAGGTTATTTTCTCCTACTTCCTAAACAATGGGCACAGACACCTTACATTATTACATGTAGCCATTAATTACAAATAATGATAATGATAAAAATAAATAAATATGAAGCCTTCTGTAGAGTAACTCCAACTAGTAATGTCAACAACCAGAAGAAAGGGATTCTTAGAAACAAACCATCAGGCTCTGAGTTTCTGAGTATGGAAGTGCACGACCACGTTGCCTACCAGAATGTTGGATTTGCTTCTGCAATGGGAAAAATAAGAGCAGTGATCATCTATACAAAAATTTGCTAGATAAGAGACTTTATGGAGGACCTCAGTAAGGTAATGAACAGCATGAAAAAGCAACATGGTGATCAGTGTGGTGCTTTGAAGAACTAATCTAAAATCATTAGTAAACTGCATTGCCTTAGAATAACAAGTGGATCAATAATCTCAGGTGCTCGCGCAGAATGTAAGTAGCTTGTGATGAATTGATGACAGGGCTTATGTTTGACTAAGATAACATCTTATTGTACTTGCAAGTAAATTTGATACAATGAACATATTTCTTTCCCAAATTTTCAAAATTAAAAGATAATATGAAAGTTAAGGAATCAACAACATAATATAAATTATATACCGACAAACCTGCAGAATTTCGGGCATTTCAACTTTTTTCCCCTGAACAAAATTGACAAGGTAGAATACACCAACATTTGCAATATCCTGCAAAAGGCATTTACGTCAGAATGATCTCAAGCAGACAAATAAGTTATGCGTATATTGAGCTAAATGCAACAGCCACTGCAAGTTCTCCAAGGAACAACAATCTGACTTACAACTTGGTTAATTTAATTTTATAGATGGAAAAATAGTAGAATTATACATGCACAATGAAAATTTAAATCAAGTATGCTGGCCCTCATAAACAGACTATACGTTCTCATTAATTAATTATGGGTTTTCTATTCAAATAGAAGTGAACATGATTCACCTGCTTTCCCTCAATAGAACAGATCTTATCATCCTGAGAAAGAGAAAGAGAAAAGGAAAATTAGTTACTACTAATACAATTAATCATTTTTCTGTGTGCGTGAGAGAGAGATGTAAAGGAAAATGAGTACGTAAAGCAAACGAAAACACCAAAATCTTCAGGAATTACTCACCAAACCAGAAACCATGCTATGCAATTTTGCTAAGTCAAAGTCAATATCAGTGAGAGAATGTTGCACTGAAGCAACCTGTTTAACAAGAAGTAAGCAAACTTAGAGATGATGCTGATAAAGAAAATATAACATATAACTAATGTATAATAATCAATACAAACTCAGATGCTTCTATTGAGCACCGGAAAGTACACAATATAAGGCCATGTTTACAAATTGGAATGGGGCTTGCAAATACTCAAATATGAAGATTTAAGACATCCCACATCGTAAATGATGGTGAGCACACCCAAAAAACCAGCTGTTGAGATCATTTTATATAAATCAACTCCGATTGTATCAGAACTTTACGCTCACCCACAACTTATGGAAAGTTAACAAGAATCCACCTCATCAAACTTTAAGACTGATATCTATAAGCTTCAATCTAAGAATTAAGAATTAAAGGCTGATAATATGCCGCAAAGGACGTACATCTTCCTTGATTCCCCTTGAAAGCTCATTTTGCTCCTGCACTTTATCATCCAAATGCTGGACTCTCTGCGTTATGTGTTTCTTTGCGGTCTGTACAGCAGAAAAATATTGAACACAGTTATGGTTTAACAGTCTGAAAGTAAATATTTATGAATTCTGCAAATCAAGTTGATTTTGGGAATAAGTATGGTCTCATCAATAGAAATTCACAAAAAAAAAAGATTTTCTTTTGGAGCAGACAGAGAAAAAGAAACTGACAGCAATGGCCTCTTTCACAGTATCCAGATGACTATTCAAGTTTGCAACAGCAGCAGACATACTACGCTTTGTCACATACATAAGATCTGATAATTTGAGACCCTAACCATTTGTGAACAGAGATATATTAGATACTCAGAGAATAAAAATCCACTTCATAAGAGAAAAACAACTCATAGAACTACATATCTATATGGATACCTTCCACCACATGTAACCATAGCCCACAGCCCCCACGGTAGCCGCTGGCACTATGAGTGATGTCAAACCTGACAAAAAACAAGAATTTCAAAGAAAAAAAAAGAGAACCAATTACGAATTGTTTCTGTTGCATTTAGAATTGCATAATCTGTAAAGGATGGCAGTTCTAGAACCAAAACAAAAGACAAAAAAAAAGAATGTGCAGGACCATGCGTTAACTTAGTGGTTATAAACGTAAAATCAAGAGGAAGAGCACAGAAAGCATGTTAAGAATTTATTTGAACACGAGAGAAAAGTGAGATACCAACTCCGTTACCACCCCCGTTCAGGACGGTTATCTGACGGGACGAGCCAATTTGCCGGACCTCAGCTGCCAGTCGACGCACCTAAAAGATTGCACAACAGGAAAATTGTTATCCTTTAGAAAACAACTGACAAAATTAAACATCCATTGATACTAAAATATACCAACTTTCCCAATACCTGTGACGCGATAGCATCAAAGTCACCGTCTGCTTGTTCTCCGGATCCATTCAACAAAGACTGCCAAAAAAATGGATTAAACATAAACCCCATCAATTTTCTCAGAAACCAAACACGAAAAAACCCCAATAAATAACCCATCTAACTGGGTATGAAAGCCATACTCACCAAAACCAATCCATTTCGACCCAAGGTAGAGATAATTAATACGAACTTCAAAAAGACCAACAAATTAATTAACACTAAAATAGTACCTGAAGTTCACTGAGAAAGTCACTTAATTTACCATTCTTGAGCAGGATGGTGCTAGTGTAACCTGCACAGAAACCAATCACTCAGATCGAATACGGCTAAACACACAATAAAACAAACCCAGTCTGAAAAAATCAAATAGGAGCGATCAGCACCTGCTCCAGCTAAGATCAGGATCTTGGAAAACCCTACTCCGCTCTGCAGTGCCATGGCCGAGCTTTACTTGGATCAACAACTGCAGGAAGGGTGTCGAGAAAGTACGAATTTCGAAGGAGAAGGCTTGGTCACGGAGAATTTAGGGTGCGGAGCAGGTGGGGGGTTAAGACGACCTTTTCTAAGTGGCAGGGATAGCTACACGTTTAGCTTAAGACGACGCCGTATTATGGCTGAGAGAACCGACTTGGTGTGACACTCTTTCCCTCGTGCTTACTAGGCCGATATTCTATGTTTTTTTTGGACTTTTATTACTTGGCCCAATAATAATCCAATATATTTATTAATTCTTTATTGTTTATGTTTTTCTTCTTTTTTAATTATTTTTTTATTGCCAATGGTTAAATTCTGTTGGAACTTACATTGTTCCATACTTCCATAGTAATCTTTTTTGTTGGCACAAAAATTTCATTGCTTTTCTTCTTCAAAATGATAACCGGTCTTTCAGGAAGATACAAAATTTTCTGGACATGTCCTACTATTATGCCCATTTTCATGGCACAACCTGCATTTGTATGTTCTTCTGCTACCAGAACTGAGAAAGCCTTTCTCTATATCAACACTAAGCTTTGCCCCTATCACCGTAGGGCATGTCCGGCGATTATGTCCACTTTGACGACATTTACTGCAATGGCGATGTCTTCTAACTGCACTTTTCCGATCAATCAACCACGATTTCGGACAGGTTTTTCTGTTATGGCCTTTTTCGCCGCAAATGCCGCACCTGAACTGTCTATTTATCAAACTGCCCTTTAGTTCTGGACAGTAGTAACTTCTATGCCCCTCGCGTCCGCAGTTTCTGCAATAGAATTTCACTCCTGCATCGCGAAAAAGGAAGCAGATTGAAGCCATGCCATTTGCATTCTCACAATAAGAAAGGTTGAACATTTGCAAGATAAACTAAAAGCTGTCACCAGAAAACCAGCAATGAAGTATGATCAAGAACTGACCTTTCATGGCAATGCTCCTTTTGCGCCGGTTTTCTGGGTCACTAAAGAATGCTTTTGAAGTTTCGGAAGCACGCTTTCTTGCTACAGCAGTTCCCTTGGCTTTCTACAATGCATATACACAGATGTAGTTGGAAATGAATGCTTCATTACATGAATTTTGTGTTCGAGTAATCTAAAACAGCCAACTAAGATGTTCGGTACTTAAACATATCAACACAAATGAAGAAAATCATCAAAGATAAATATCACGAGTACTGAAAGAGTAACTAATCTTAAAGTTTGCAGACCTTAATTGCAGCCACTCTTTGAGCATGAAGCATAGGATCACGATGGATGATCATCATTCTCTTACTAAATAGACCAGTTTTGGCATTCAGACTCTGCAATCACCCAACTAGACAAAGAAGATTAAATTCATGATATGGGCTGCCAAATATTTATGTCTTATCCTGTATAGAATACTTTAAGAACAAACAAATACAAATGCATCACTGAGCATTGAGATGAAAAGAATTATGGTTATGAATCAGACAACTAACTTTTAGGGACCGGCTGATCTTCAGTCCAACTTCAGGAGGCGGTGACTGGTATACACGCTTTGATTTTTTCTTCACATCCAGCTTTATGTCTAAATTGTCGACTTCATCATCTTCTTTCACTTTGAGTGGAGAACTGGGAGGGGAAAATCAATTAATAAAAAAAAATACGTATAAAATCACTCTCCATTATCAAAGAAAATATGTATGGCATGTACAATAGGGCGGCAGTTAACCCCATGGTTTGATGTTATTGTCCTTTCTCAATGAGTGTTAAAGCACCTTTTAGATCAATTATTTCAACGCATAACAAGTAAACAAAAAAAGTTTTCTTGTGCAAAATTCCGATGGCATAACCTATTAAAAACCATTAGCTAGATTTATTGAGACAGCGTGCAAAGAGGAAGTTCCGCTAAAACACACAAGGGTTCAAGGCACCTTCAAACACTGAAGTTTCAATAGAATAATATGAAAGAGTTATTGGTTTAATCTGCAAGGCCATAACAGAAGCACATGACCAGATAAGAAAGGCAGTGGTTGAAATGTTATAAATTGGATCCTAATAGCAAATACAAGTTATACGGTGATAGCAAGCAGAAATGTAAAATTTGGAACTCTAACCAAGAGTGTAAGATAAAGTAGGAAGGCTTAAGAAGTTACATTGATCGAGCTTTCTCCCATGGTCGTTCATCAATCGACTCTTCCCATATGACACAATCTCCCGAGCACTGACGACAAGTCATTATGCCCTGTTACGGTAGTTGAAGGTTAAAAACTTACTGAGTTTCCCCTGAAAACCAAGGCCTTGTCATTGTGCATCAAAATTACCATCTAAGAAGCAACCAATCCCATAATCATCCAAGCCAAATAAATAAAAGGTAAGAGATGCACGAAAAATATATTCAAAACAAGATTCAACAGACACTAAGCAATTGGGGCTGGTTATCTGAATCAAGCACAGTACTTTCCTTATTATTAGGAGACCTTCTTCTCATGTGTTACAAATTAGGAACTCTTTGCAGTACGACCCGAAAAGCACATACCTTTCCGAGACACTCTGAACAATCTGATCTGGACCTTTCTATACCACATTCTGAACACGGTGTATAGCCCCTACCCCGGCAACTTGGGCAAGGCAGCTCTCTGATATACTGACCATTTGGGCCAACCCAGGACCTCGGTTTTCGTACACCCAAAATAGCATTCCTACAATTAAGATACATATTTTAGGTCTCTTGCACCCAATTAAATCAACTTAAGGCAATCTAATAGATGCTGAAGCTAGTAGCAAGAAAAAAGAATGCCTAGTTGTACTCTACCCTCCAATTAGCATATATTGGGCCAAAAATATCCAAATCTATGCCCTATAAGGTGTCAAAGAACAAATATAATCCATATTTATTCGAAATAAAATGAAATCCTATAAACAAATGAAAGCAAAAGACTTGGAAAATTTACAAAGTCACCTTGGCTTTAGATTGGCCTCGAGCCCGAACCAATCCTCGGAAGGATCATAACCCAACTGCCATTACAATCAAATATCACCAATCAAATCAAACGCAGTAAGATTTCCAGAAAGATAAAAACTAAAGAATGAGAGAGAGAGAGAGAGAGAGAGAGAAAGAGAGACTGAGAGAGTGCCTGCGTTGGTTTGGGAGCTGAAACTGAGTCGTCGTTGGTTGAAGACGACGTGGCTCTGGGAACGAAGGTGCTGCTGCTACAAGTCCTTCTCTTCGAGTGAAGAAAGAGCAAGAACCGCGCGCTCTTGTGCCTCCATTGCGGTGCGAGTCCTAAGCAACACAGCGACGACATTTGACATGGAAAACAAAAAGATTCAAGCTTTTCAGAGGCTATTTTGCTACAAAGTACAAACCGCTTGAGAGTGAAAGAACCATTCGTTGCTCTACTGACATCTCACGGGTGGCTGAAAATGAGACGCTTGGACGCGCCTTTTCACTCCCTATGCCCATGGGCTCATGAGTTAATGGGCTTGGGCGAAATCCGAAACAAATAACGTTGGCCCATATCTGGCCCGCCATCGCTTAAAGCTTAGCGGGGAAGAGACAGAGTGACAGACAGAGAAAGAGAGGAGTGAGTGTTCAGGATGCTGAGACTACACTCGCTATCTTCCCCGGTGGCTGCACAAAACCCTAGCCAAAGCCCTAGCCAATTACTTGCTTCGCAGCTCTCAGGCAGAACTAGGGTTTTCAGCACGAACACCTTTGGCTTTGCTCGGGCTTCGACTTCGTCGAGGAAAAACCTCTCCTTGAAATGTCGCCAGTCTGATTACTTCGACCAACAGAGGGTCACCACCGCTTCTGCTCCGAACAAACCATCTCCCGCTCCACAGACTCCCACCGGAGGTACCTCTATCTGTTCTTAGTCTAGTTTATCTCTTTGCTGCTGTAGAAAAATGCTCCAAAAATGGAGATAGTTAAGGGACTGTTTGGTTACTGTTTATTGAATATTGAGCAAAACAAAAAAGAAAGCTTAAACCTTTTTCCACTTGATGGAGTTCTGTGTACCAATTTGGCCTTGTTAGGAGCTCAATTATCAGGAAGCATACGTTCAAATTCTAACGTGTTAGCGTAATTTTGTCTGCAATCAAATGGGGTTTCTGGTTGAAGCTGAAATTATGAACCGATGTAATGAGGTTTAAGTGGAATTGACTTGTTTATACTGTGATTAACAGATGGATTTATTTGGTTTTCGTGTAGCGACTGTGTCTCCGACTAGGTTATTTGTGGGCCATTCAATATACAAAGGAAAGGCGGCTCTTACCGTAGAGCCTAAAGCTCCAGAGTTCACAGCTTTAGATGTATGTTTGGTTATTGATGCTTCATTTTGTTCTTTCTAAGACTATGGTTTTCGGGCCATATAATGACTAGTGAACATGAAACTGTGTTTATGCTGTGGAGGGTCTAATTACTTGTTTTGAGATGGTTTGGTGTCTTGGGTAGTCAGGGGCATATAAACTTTCCAGGGAAGGATTTGTGTTGCTTCAGTTTGCTCCAGCATCAGGTGTTCGTGTATATGATTGGGCCAGAAAGCAGGTGATCCATGCTGCTTTTTTTACTCTGTGCACTGAATAATTTGTGGATTCACAAGAATTTTGAGAATTGAAAACTTAGTAATTGTCAATGGTCGAATATTTTCTTTGAATAACCTCTATTTCCAAATTTCGGGTTCCTTAATTAAGTAATTTGGCAATTGGTTTGTGTAGGTATTTTCACTATCGGTGACAGAAATTGGAAGCCTGGTTAGCCTTGGCTCAAAGGAGTCCATTGAATTTTTCCACGACCCTTTTAAGGGTAAAAGGTGACATGCTATCCACTCTGTCTAGCTCAATTTATAATAGATAAAGGAAGTTTGAATTCCTTCACTCTCCCCCCTTTGTTTCCCTCTGTAAGACAGGTGGTGTTGCCTGTAGTATTATTCGTATGCGGATCCGTAATCAGCATGCATTGAATCTGTGTTGTCATCTTTGTTGCATGCATATGAGAAACTGCAATAAGCAACATTGAATACATACATCATTTAATTTTTTTTGTATATGGTGTTGCCCTCAGAATATGTATATGTCCATGTATGTAAATACACGTGATCGCATTTCCATGCATCTCATTCATGTTTCCGTGAATCTTTTTACTTATAAGACTACATAATTTGGAGTAATAAATGTGTATTTTATTTTGCAGTGACGAGGGCAAGGTCAGGAAGGTGTTGAAGGTGGAGCCTCTTCCAGATGGATCGGGCCATTTCTTTAACCTCAGTAATCCTCTTTTTCCTTGAAAACTTGATGGTGAACGTTAAATAATCTTCAACTTATTATGGCCGTTACATGTGCTTTTAGGCAGTGAATTTTATTTTCAATCAACATTTTGAGTAGAGTCATATATTGTTGTTGCATCAATGCTTTAACAAACTTTTTCAACTTTCATCAAGCTGTAGACTTTTCAGCTATAACTAAACACCATTATGCGACATGATCAAACTTTTAAACGCAAGTCTGTTTGCAACGCATAGCTTCTGCTAAGTAAATCTAACACTACCTTATGCGAGCCCATTTACCACCTATTTTTTTAACAAATTTGCTGTTTCTGTTTTTCGTTATGGAATTATTAAAGGCGTTCAAAACAAGCTTATCAACTTGGACGAGAGCGTTTACATTCCTATCACCAGGGCAGAGTTTGCTGTTCTCAAATCAGCCTTCAATGTATGCTACCTTCTCTTCTCCCCAAATATCCTCGTACAAAGGATGTATGCATTTGCTGAATTCTTACTGTTACCGGTCAGAACTCATATGTTTGTGTCGTTTGCAGTTCATCGTGCCGTACATTTTAGGCTGGCATGCGTATGCAAACTCCATAAAGCCAGAAGATTCATTTCGTGTCAATAACTCTAGTGCTAGATATGGAGGGGACTTTGAATGGAGCCGATAGTGAACATCGAGGGAGCCTTTTAATTGCAAACGGTGTTGTTTTGATCTTAAATCATGTGTTGTATCTTTCCTGTTGTTAAACAAGTCCTAAAATTTTGGATATCTCTGGAAATTTTAGTGCAGATTGAAGAATGAAGTGGCTGACCATATTTTCTCCCATTTCGTAGGTTTATAATTTACCGACTTTTCCTCAAAACAAAAAAATATATCATTATTCTTTCTCATAGGGATTAATGCCAAAACCATCGGCAGGCCATTATGGGCTGAAACCCCTCTCACATGTTCGGCCCATACTCTAGATTAATGAATTCCAACGCAGATAGAACAAGGGAGGATATTATGGTGTGGTTTTATAATGCGGATGACTGTAATAATCGTAAAACTCATTAACCGGCTTCTATTTACATTGAATATTACTGAATAGACTTGGAATTTTAGCTGTGAAGATGAAGCTCAAGTACTGCTAGTGGAAGCATTCCCTTTAAAAACAGTGCCTTGAAATTTTATATCACTTTTCACTTTAAGAGGCAGTGGTTCAAACTTTCATCCTATGAAAATAATTGAATTTACAGAATAATAATTAGCAACAAAAGAATAAATAATAGGCATGTATCTGCCCATGAAGTTTCTATGCCACAATATATAAAACTTATAATTTGAAGCAGAAATTGGAAATGGTTGGGACTTAGCTACTTGTTGATAATATTCTAATAATTTAGTTATTGGCTGTAATCTCATGCATGATCTAACTCGAATCACTAATTTAATATTGTTTTAGACTATACCACTCCATAAAACGTCATTTCACAAATAACAAAAATTGTTGGTCGTTATTTATATTAATCCGATGGCTATCGTACCTTATTAAATATTTACAGAAATATTCAATAACTTAAATGTTAAAAAGCGGAAAATTTAAATATAAAATTTTGAACGTACAAACAAACGCTTTTAAACAACAAAACAAATTTTTTGCATGGAAGTTAAAACTTCAAATTTGGCAACTTTTAACAGGAAATGAGTAGTTTTATTTTGTTTGGTTTTTATTTGTAGTATTAAATTATGTTATTTGATATGTAAATTTTGATTTGATCCCAATAAAAATCAAACGCACAAGCGACATATTATATATAAATTCGTTCTCACTAAAATAATCCGTATTGATATTTGGTTGGGCAACATATGTTGTATTAATTATTTGAGCCTTTGACTGGCTTGAAAAGAGATGGACCAATTTCACCATAATCTGAGCTTACTTCTTGCTTAAAGTAGACTTACGGAAGTTTGGTATAATTAAATACATGACAGTATTAATTAATTAAAAACATGACCAATCACATATTCCACAATTTTCTATATATTATATTAGAGAGGTCACTCTATTAATGTATTCAATATCTCACTCTAATATAAAAAAAATTGATCAGTTTTGCGTCAGATACTTGAATCACCATCCACTGACCTAGGTTTATATAATACTATTCATTATTGGTAGCTCGATGGTTAATGGTTATGACGAGTTTCTACTTGCGGGTTGCTTCAGAGGTTATGATATGAATTTGATTGTTCTAGATATCAAGGTTGTGATAATGAGTTACTGCACTAATATTTTTGAAATTTTACTTAAACATTGTAAGACTGATCGAGTTAATTACCTAGTTAATAAAAAAGATTATATATAATAATACGGATATTATATATGTTAATCATGTTGTATCATTCATAATTATGGAAGATATTATTTTAACATTTTTCTAAGCATATGATCATAAATTATTTATATTATGTGAACCTAACTGTATTACCGTAGAACAATATTATTAATCAACATAATCATGACCACTTGGGTTAAATTACTAGGAATCTTAATTAGTTATATATAAAAGCTTTTCAAAGCTTTGGCAATTCATCACGATAGAGTGAGTGGCTTCCTTATCATGTGCCTGTGAGGGAACCATCAAACCGTTGGTTTTAATTTTTTTTTGCAGTGACACGCAATATTCCAAAGATTTCAACCAATGACTAATCTGTGTCGGAAGCCGGTAAGACTCACAGACGTATTTCATTTTTTGTCAGTGACACGCAGTATCCCAAAATTTTCAACCAAGGACAAATCTGCACCGGGGGCCGAGATGACTCACAGAGGCATTTCAGCCTCCCCTGACCACAAATCAAATGCCAGTTTCGTGTCTTGAACCCAAGGCCAACGAACAAACCTGACTTAGAACTCGAGTTTTCATTAGATCACTTACTCGTGGTTAACCGTTGGTTTTAATTAGGTGTCAACATGTTTAAATATAATTAATTTTGGTTTAATTTATATATATTGTATATAACCAGTTGTTAATTTTCTTAGCTAGCTTGATTTTTGTAATTAAACATGTATATTTATAGACTAATGCTTATACTGTGTGACAAGTTAGAATTAATTAAGGTCGCATGACGTTGTTGAAGATTGACAAATTGTTTAATATTAATTATTAAGATGGAGCTGTTGGCTGCTTGAATTAAATTCTGTTTTTATATACACTAATGACGACATGTTTACTTGTTTGCAAGGGAGAAGTTATACTTCGGCCTGGAGGGTTTTAAAAAATTATGTTAAATTTTAATAATCGTTAGAAAAATAGTGTAATTTCTATATACCCGAATCCTCAAATCCGCCCCTATTTATTTGGAAGGCGGAATTCATGAACGGGGCCAAAGAGTCGTACATAGAGGACATCAGGCATGAGAATGTGATCAATTACTCCCCGCTAACAATCACTGATTGGCAAAGGCTAGGTTACTTTCATCACAAGTTCAGACTTGGTTGGAGGAGCCAACAAAATTATAATTAAATTGTTAATTGAGGATAGCTCAATTTTGTAATTTTGATATGTGGTACTCTTTTTTCTTCTCCGGATTGAAATCTCCAACAAGATTTTAATAAGAGCACGTTAATACATCCTATCCTATTGTGCTTCTTCATTTCATTAATAAATTTTTCATTTTCTTAAAATAAAAAGAAAAAAGAAACACATGTATTTTGATTACGAGTGTGTTTATAAAAAGAAACACGTGTATTTTCATTCCTTACTTTTTATTTTGGGCAAACATTATTTTACACCCTAAGGTTTGGGAGTCAATTTCATAAATTTACTCCATGTGGTTTTGAGATCATATCAATTTACTCCATTTGCAAATTTCACTATTAAATCAACAATTAAGTTATGGGCATTTTTTGTATTCATTACTAATTCTTACCCATTTTATTTTACATTAAGTGACTAATTGTTTTGATTTAGCTACTTTTTTTCAAATTAGTGCATTTAAATAAACTAAAAGAACATTACATTTACATTTACATTAAGTTTAATTACTTATGCTCTTATAGTTTATTTAAATGCACTAATTTGAAAGAGTAGCTAAATCAAAATGATTAGTTACTTAATGAAAAATAAAATAAGTAAGAATTTTTAGTTAATACCAAGAATGCCCTTAACTTAATTGATGATTTAATAGTTGAAATAGATAGATGGAGTAAATTGATGTGATTTCAGAACCACATGGAGTAAAATCATGAAATTGAAACCTAGTGATCCATTTCTCCAAAACTATAAGCTGTAAATTGATGTTTGCCCTTTTATTTTATTTGTTTTTAGTTTGGTCTTTTGCAAAGAAAGCAAAAGCGCGCATTGAACTTTGAAGTATTCATCATACCAATTATGCACACACCGTTAATTATCGTACTCTATATAATAATATATAGCATAGGTGTTCTGCCCAAAAATGCGGTTGCAGGCCCGGGGTCACTGCTCGGTGCCTTTCGACCGAGGAGTCATCTTGCGTTCGAAAGAGCGGGCTCGTTGGGGGTTTCTCTTAGTGGATGAGTTGTGCGGCCTGTTTGGATGGGTTGAAAGCTGTGGGCTAAGGAAGGGGTCTTTGAGCCACAGCCCTTCCCTAAATGGGTTGACCATGAAGCAAATAGGCCTTAGCTGCCTTCAAAATAGGCGTGCCATTAGTAGAGACTGACCATGAAGCAAATAGGCCTTAGCTGCCTTCAAAATAGGCGTGCCATTAGTAGAGACTGCTACTAGATAGTTTGAAGATGGGTTCCATTTGCAGCCCAATAACCTTTCTTTAATAAAGTGATTGTGAGGCAAGCGGGCAAATTGATTGCACTGTTCTTTTCTATGCCTTCTTCTTAATATATTCAAGGACTTTAATAAATTTTCTTTCCAGTCTAGTCCAAGTTCAGTTTATGTTATGTCCGAAATGTCCATGTTAGCGGCTTGTTATTTAATTAGATAACAGTTAGACAGACATACTTCCTTAAGTCGGGATGACGATATCGGACCAGAACACGAAGATGGTTTTATGACTTAGAATCAGTCATAAAACGCATTGGTTGGTATATCCCGAATATCTTGAACAACTTAAGGAAATTTGTTGTATTACGATGAAAGTGAAGTACAAACACTTAGAAAGTAAAAGTTTGAGTATTGAATGCAGAAAGTAAATTACAAGTGCTGAAAGTAAATTATTTATTTCGCAATCAAACCTTGAGAAGGCACGATCTTCTAGAAATCATCAACTGGATGAACATCAGTCGGAATCATGCCATAGGTTGGCAGAGTATTCAAAAGACGTTGAGACGACAAATGTTGAGTGTTTGGATGCCTCAAAGACTGAATTGAGTGGCAGTCGGGATGAGGTGAGTGTTTGGGGATTTTCAAGACTAGCTTGGGAAGCAAGTCGAGATGAAGGAGAGCTTTGTGTTCTTGATGTAAGAACTGAGAAAGGGGTTGAGAAGAGAAATGACTCTTGATCCTAGATCGAAAGAAACAGGTTGTGCCTAAAGAGGCGAGCCTTTGAACAAATAAACTTTTGAGGGTTTTCCGTTGTTTTGAAATTGATTAGGTTGATCAATTTGTTTGTTTGTTTGATTGATTGGTTGTCCTTTGAGAGTCCTTTGAGAAGAGGGATTCTTCTCCTTTTATAGGCGGTTGATGTTGAACTAGGCTTGCCACGTAGGCTTCCACCTGAATTTATTTGCAGTTACCTTGTTGAGTTCCTCCATTTTGCCTTCTAACATTTTCGGCGTGGCAGAGCCAATTTCCTTCTTTCACGCTTCCACTTTTTCACCTTCCTAAGTGGGCGCTGTTTGGGCTGGGCTTTTAAAGAGTTGGGTCTTTAATTTTGCTGATTTTTGCTCCTGGCCCAGAGTGGGATTTTTCAGGTGTAAACATTGCCCCCTGAATTTGAAAGGTTTTAATTTAAAACATTTCGGATTCACCTCGACCCACTACTGCGACTTCATCGGGTTCTCCTTTTGTGTTTTGGCGGTTAAGCTTAGTTCTTCTTTCTTCCTGCCATTTCAACTATAAATCCTGATTCGTCCTGTGTCTCTGTACCATTTCATTACAAGTTATGGCCCCCAAATCTATTTCAAAGAGAAGGAACAGAGTGGAGTTTCCCAATCTTCTCGCTCCAGAACCCACAGCTACTTCTTCATGGATATGTGGTCCATTTTTTGCCATTCTCACCCTGATGGATGGTCAGAAGAGAGATTGGTATCGGAGATCGTGACCAAGTCTCATTTCAATGTGGTTGCAGGGAAGACCGTTCTTCAGCAATAGTGAAGTGGTTCCTCCAGCATTTTGTAGTTTTTTGTGTAGCCTTTGCATGGCTTTATTGATGGGTCAGCCTTTTGGGCTAAATCGTTTTCTATTTGACCCATGTAGTTCTTTGCTTGTATTTTTCTTCCTTTTCTTTTAATGAAAATATCATTTTTTTTAGGACGGTCCCACCGGGCATCCCGCGTGGGATTTTACCCGATTACTCCATTCGCTGAATCCCAAAGTGTTAGGTAATATTTATTGACATGTATGGCATTAGTAGGATTTTTATCCACTACGCCAGCATCGCTTCTCAAGTAATAAGACCATTTTCCATTCACTTTGTGGATTGTGAACGGTCCTTGCCAAGTCGGGCTCCATTTTCCTCTTCCAATCACAAATTACCTCAATGGCAATATTGTCTTCCAAACTAGCTCATCTTCTTGGAAAGATTTGCCTTTGGCTCTCTTGTTGAATGCTCTTGAGACCACTGCTTTGTTGGCCATTATTTTGTTTAGAGCATCTATCCTCTACTGGTCTAGTTCTTCCAACTCGTAACACATAGCCTGTGTGTACTCGTTGGTTTCTAAATCATATTGAAGTTGCATTCGAAATGAGTTGACATTTATCTCGACTGGGAGCAAAAGATCCTGACCGTAGACTAAGTCTGCTGGGGAGGTTCCGATCACTCCTTTCTTTGATGTTCGATAGGACCAGAGTGTATATCAACTACTCATGCTTGTTTGTAGGATAGTTACCTAGCATCTTCTTCAGGATGGTGACGATGCTCTTATTGCTGGCTTCCGCTTGGCCATTGGTTTGGAGCTAGTAAGGGCTAGATTGCACAAACTTAATTGAAAATTGAGCACCAAAGTCTTGTAATTCTCGAGAGATGAATGATGATCCACGGTCAGTTACAATTGTCTTTGGTACCCCAAACCGGCTTAGAATGTTCTCTTTCAAGAACTTGATTAATTCGAAGCTTGTGATATGCTTTAACGCATTGGCTTCCACCCATTTGGTGAAATAATAAGTGGCCACCACAATGAAGCCATGTTTCTCTGATGATTATGGGGATATCTTCCCGATGAAATATATAGCCCATCCTCGAAATGGCCATGGCTTGACTACTGGGTTCATTGGAAGCGCGGGTGCATGTTGAAATGGGGCGTGCCTTTGACATGCATCACATCACTTGGCGCATGCATAACAATCCGACTGGATGTCTGGCCAAAAATAGCCATGTCTTCGTATAAGCCATTTCATTTTTGGCCCTGCCTGATGTGCTCCACACACTCCTTCGTGTACTTCTCCCATCACAACCATTGCTTTCTTAGGACTGATACATCGGGATAATGTACCATCGTAATTCTTTCTCGCCAAGTCAGGTTCCCTCAGGGTGTAGTGGCATGCTTTATTCTAAAGCTCCTGTCTTCATTGGATGGATACTTCAAATACTTGATAAGAGGTGTTCTCCAATCATCTAGTTCAACTTCAATATCCATGATTTCCAATTCGACATCTCTTTCCAGGATGGAAGGTAGAGACCTTCTCTCGACTTTGATCCACTTCTCTGATTGTCCTTCTTGCAGTAGGACTCCAGATCCTATTTGGGCCATTTCGTAGGCTGCCAAGTTTTCTTCCCGCGGGATGTGCTCGATAGTCGGGGTAATGAATTTTGACACCAATGTAGTGACTTCCGTGTAATAGCTTGCTAGGTAGAAGTTCCTGCATGTGTATGTCCCTGTAATTTGGTAGGCCACCAACTCTGAATCTCCATAAATCTCTACTTGGCGCGCTCCCATCTCAATCAGAATTTCCATCCCAATAATCAAAGCCTCATATTCTGCTTAGTTGTTTGTTATGTTTTCCCAATCTAATTTGAATGAGAACTGATGGTTTAACTCCTTCAGGATCAACCAAGCATATTCCGGCTCCTACCGACTCGTTAATTTTAGACCCATCAAAGTACAGCTTCCATGGAAACATGGACAACATGTTGATTCGAGGAACCAACTCTTCTTCGATATCTAGGCCAGGGTATTCCGTTAGGAAATTAGCAATAGCTTGGCCTTTCACCGCCTTCTGCGGTACATATTGGAAGTTGAACTCTGATAAAGCTAGAGTCCATTTTCCTATCCGACCTCTCAAAATAGGTCATGATAACTTGTATTTCAGTAAATCTGTTTGACCAATTATCCAAACAGTAAAAGGTAACATGTAATGGCTTAGTTTGACGGCTGTGAAATATAGTGCAAGGCACAATTTCTCCACTGCCGTGTATCTTTCTTCCACTTCTGTTAGTGTTTACTCATATAGTAGATTGCTTGCTCATTTCCTTCCTCATTGTCTTGGACTAGCAAGCTTCAGATGGTGTTGAGGGATGCTGATATGTACAGCTTCAAAGGTCTCCCCTTCTTGGGTGGCATCAGGACTGGTGGTTTGGACATGTAGTTCTTGAGCTCTTCAAAAGCGATTTTATATTTTTCATCCCATTTGAATTCTTCCGTGTCCTTGATCTTGATTAGCGAGGAAAAGGGCTGGAATTTTCCCAATAGATTGGCTATGAATCTTCTGAGGAAATTGACCTTTCGAAGCAAGCTTTGAAGATGCTTCTTGTTCTTGGGTGGAGGTGATTCCATGATTGCTTTGGCTTTATTTTTGTCAACCTCTATCCCTCTCTAGTCAACTAGGAATACCAATAAATTTCCCGCTTGGACTCCGAAAGCACATTTTTTCGGGTTCTCTTCAATTTGTGTTGTCTCATTTTTTGAAAAGCTTGTCTGAGATCTTTAATGTGCTTCTCTTTATCTTGAGACTTAAATACCATGTCATCGATGTATACCTCCAGATTTTTTCCTATCATCTCGTGAAAGATGGCATTCATTGCTCGCTGGTATGTGGCTCTAGCATTTTTCAACCCGAATGGCATGACGACGTATTCGAATGCCCCAAAGTGTCCCGGGCATCTGAAAGCAGTTTTATGGATGTCTTCTTCTGCTAGAAGGATTTGATTGTATCCAGCATTACCGTCCATGAAGGACAGAAATTGATTTTGAGAAGCTCCATCTATTAGCATGTCTGCTATTCGCATTGGATATTCGCATTAGAAAGATAGGTAAAATCTGGAAAGAACGCAAAAAGAATGACTCAAATCGGAGTCCAGATGAAGGAGATGTCCTCATTTCAATATCAGGTCCTCAACGGGGTCCTGAGTGCGCCAGTGCGCCAGTGCGCCTATTTTGGGCCACTAGCCAAGTACCTCATATCAGGCCCTCCGGGTCCCGAACTTGTGTTTCATGACATCAGGGTCAGGTCCTAGAAGTGCCAAGGTCGCGCCGAGGCAGGTCGAGCACATGTCCCAAGAACTCCCATCCGAGCCCAGATGTGCGCCTAAGCCCAGGGTCCCTGTTCCGCCAGCGGTGGATCAGAGGTTCTCCCTCTGCGCTAAGCCTGACAACATTTGCGCCAAGCCTGAACGACGATGCGCTTCTATTATACTCCTAACGTACTTCAAAAGCGCGGTCCCAGATCCTGATTACGAAGACAGTCAAAAATTCAAGTTTGGCCAGCTTGCGTTCCCACTTGCCAGCCTGCATTCACACTCCTGGCCATGCTCTGATTGGTTCGAATAGATTTTAAAAGACTTTGTAATTAATTAAAAGTAAAATAACTTTCCCTATTCCTATAGGACATGGTTTTACCAATCTGTACAGAACAAGGTTATACCAATCCTTATAGAACAAGGTTTTCCCTTGTCTATAAAAAGGAGAATCAGATAGAGGATTGGGGGCGTTTTTATTTCTGGGAAAACAGAGACCTAAGCCACAGAGTTCCGTTTTGGTTTTCTAGAGAATTAGGGACCATATTTTGGGAGATAATCTTTCACATAGATTATTGGACGTGGAGCTTGGAGAAGAAGGCCCTGCCGTGTCTTCTGCTGCATCTGTTCTTAACAATCTCTTCTGTACCCTTATTTTCATTATTGCAATTTACTTATGGATTCAATTATACTTGTGTTTATTTCAGTTATGTGTGAGTAGTCATTAGGATTAGGGCTGCTTGAAGCCCTAGCCATGTTAGCTTGTTAATTGGATTTCTGGCTCTTGATTATGATTGCTATGCATGCTGAATAAGTTGGATTACTATGCTTAATGAACTTAATTTATGCCTATAAGATTAGCTACCTTGTTTGCATATAATTATAGATGTAATTGCTTGAGTGACCGTCATATCATCTTGTGATTTGGAGCATCGAAAGTATTCGTACTTGTAATCTTAACTCATGACGACCTAGGATTGCATGCCACTTTGCTAGGCTAATGTGGTGTCATTAAATTCTCTTTAAACTTCATGCATCATCTTAAAAGGTAGGTGATAGACGTTCTAGGCATATGCCCTGTTTAGAACATGCTAAGTAAGAGGGAATAAGATGTGTCTAGTGAACCAACGCCAGGTCCTAGGCACGGGCACCTAATTCAGAAAATGCATAGTAATTAGGTCAAGGAAATTTGGTTAAGAGCTATAATTGGTTAAAGTGGATAGTAAGCCTTAATTCGCCTTAGTTAACAACCTTTCATTCTTGCATTGTTATTTTCTGCACTTTGATTTACTTGTCTTTAAATCTACCAACAAGTTTTTGGCGCCGTTGCCGGGGACTTGTCCCTCAACGGTGCCCATTCAAGTTTAGATTTGTAACTTAGTTTTTCTTTTTGTTAGGTACCCGCGTATGTCATTCCAAGGTTCAGTGCACGGGTCATCAAGTGGACCATCATCGCAAGCATCTTCAGTCCACGGCTCCCCGCCACCAAGCCCAAGGAGGATGGCGAACCACAGAGAAGAGCAGGGCCTGGAACGTGGCCTAGTACCGCAAGCCCCATGGCGCCTTAAGGATTTTGCCATGCCCCATGTCTCGGATGATCAATTTCCAATTGTTTTTCCCGAGTCAACAGTGGCTAACTTCGAATTAAAGTCGGGGACAATTCACATGCTGCCTACATTCCACGGCCTTGCTGGCGAGGACCCGCACTTTCATATCAAGGAGTTTGTTGAGGTTTGTTCAACACTGCGCATCAATGGTATGACAGAATCTGAAATCCGCCTGCGGCTCTTTCACTTCAGTCTCAAGGATCGCGCCAAGACATGGTTTCATTCATTGGCGCCGGCTTCCATTCACTCTTGGAGGGACTTGACGTCCAAATTCTTAACACAGTACTTTCCCGTGGAAAAGACAAATGAGTTAAAATCCAAGATCATGAACCCACGGCAAGACATGGAGGAGTCTTTCTATGAGTTTTGGGAGCGGTTCAATCAGATGTTACGGGCGTGCCCCCACCACCATATTGATGCCCATCATCTTATGCTATACTTCTATGGAGGCTTGAAAAATAGCGATCAGACAATGGTGGATTCTCAATCCCAAGGGATTCTAGAAGGCACAACCGAGGAAGCAAGGACCGCCTTTGAGAACATTGCACAAAGGGAAAAACAGTTCAGCTACAGGGGTCCTCCTCTAGAGCTATGGGTGATGCATCCGCCAAATACAAAGATGATGCCATTGCTCAGCTCACGGCAATGGTGAAACAATTGTGTAGCGAGAAATCCAAAGGAGTTCACATCTGCGAGGTATGTTCAATTCAGGGCCACACATCCCAGGACTGCCCGGTTGTGGAAGAGGCCAACTTTGCTGGAGGGTTCAATAGCAATTCTCGACCCCGGAATGACCCATATTCCAACACTTACAATCCGGGGTGGAGAAATCATCCTAATTTCCGTTGGAGCAACAATCAAGCAGCCGCGAATCCCTTGCCACCCCCTGGATTTGAGTAGCAAGCCGCAGGCCCTCAGGGGAACTACCACGGTCCTTCCTCAAACCAGAATGGCGGAAGCAAGTCTGTTGAGGACTCCATCCATATCCTGACTCAACAGCAGGCTCAACTCATAAAATTCATGCACGATAGCCAGAGTCAGATGGGAGACTTCAAAAATGCAATTGCAAACTTGGAGCGTCAAATGGGACATGTGGCGAACCAACTAAATCAGCGGGAGCAGGGCAAGCTACCGAGTCAAGTCCTGGTAAATCCGAAAGGATTTCACAATCCTACGGCTAATGCCATCACGCTGGAGAGGGAAACACCACTTCAAGACCCCACATATGCCACCCTCGCAGGACCTGAAACCGAGCCTCAACCTACTCTGCCAAGGATCACCGACCAGGGCGTGCCGCAAAATATGCCACGGCCAACACCTCTGGCGCAGAACCAGTCCAATGAGTCACCAAGTGCCCTACCGCAAGGAGGACCTGACACTGCGCCTACTACGGCCACGGCTGGCATGCAACCTGCTCCTAAGCCCAAGTCGCAGCACTCGAATACTTCTAACTCTAAACCTCAGAATTCCAATTCTAAAAAAGTCACTTTTGAGTTAGCTAATAATGTTGATTATCCATTTCCTCGCAGGTTTCAAAACAGGAATAAGCAAAGGGAGGACTTTGAGGAAGAGATCATCAGCATGTTGCAGAAGCTTCAGATCACACTGCCTTTCCATAAAATTGTCAAGCACATGCCTATCTTTGCAAAGCTGATCAAAGACTTAGTTGCAGGAAAGCGTGGTTTTAGCTCCACGGACACCATTGAAATCCCTAAGGCCTGCTCGGCTGCCCTTTTACGCATGCCCCTGAAGGCCAATGATCCTGGGCCGCCATCCCTTCCATGTGTCATTCAGTCAAAATGATTCGAACATTGCCTTTGCGACACGGGAGCATCAGTGAACATCATGCCATTCCACATTTACAGGTCACTTAACCTAAGCGCACTCAAGCCCACGCACCTATGTGTCAGGTTGGCTAACGCTTCTGTAACCAACCTAATGGGGGTTCTTGAGGACGTACTGGTACAAATCGGAGATACATGCATCCCTGCAGACTTCTATGTACTAAGAATGGACAGAATTGACAAAAGTGAGGAACCTCCCCTCATCTTCGGAAGGCCCTTACTAGCCACCGCCGAGTGCCTCATCGACGTCAGAAAGGGCCAGGTCTCCATCAAGGTCCTGGACCAGCTTCGGACATTCTCCATCCATGACACCATCCAGTACCCTGCCGAGCCTATTGTAGATTTTCCGTTAAACACAATGGACTTACTGCTACGGGAGACAATTGCTCAGTCTTGCATGACGGATGACCTTGAGAAGGCCGTTACTAGTAACCCACACATTGTGGATTCACTTACAGATAGCGTGATCGAAGAGGTACGAGCCCTTGACATCATGCCAGCCCTCCCATTGCACAGGCCTCCCTTCGAATCGTTACCATTCACAAGTCAGAAAACCCTACCGTCCATCATAAAGGCTCCTGAACTCGAGCTGAAGCCCTTGCCCGAGCACTTAAAGTATGCATATTTGGGCGACAATCAAACCCTTCCAGTCATCATTGCATCTACCCTAAGTACGAAAGAGGAAAAGGCATTGGTTCACGTCCTTAAGGTCAATCAAACGGCAATTGGATGGACAATAGCTGACATCAAAGGCATAAGTCCCGCAAAATGCATGCATCGGATACTGCTGGAGGAAGACTCCAAACCATCACGGGAGGCACAGAGGCGATTGCATCCACCTATGAAGGAGGTCGTGAAGAAAGAAGTCCTAAAGCTTTTGGACGTTGGAATCATCTATCCAATTAGTGACTCCAAGTGGGTGAGCCCAGTCCAGGTCGTGCCAAAGAAAAGTGGGATCACAGTGGTTAAAAACGAGCAGGATGAGCTTGTACCTCAACGGATTCAAACAGGATGGAGAGTGTGCATCGACTATCGGAAGCTAAATATAACCACACGCAAGGACCACTTTCCTTTGCCCTTCATTGATCAAATGCTCGAACGCCTGGCTGGACACTCCCACTATTGCTTCTTGGACGGCTACTCAGGATACAATCAGATTGCTATTGCACCCGAAGATCAAGAAAAAACAACATTCACATGCCCATATGGCACCTTTGCATACAGAAGAATGCCGTTTGGATTGTGCAATGCCCCAGCTACCTTTCAGCGTTGCATGATGAGCATCTTCTCCGATATGGTGGAAGATATAATTGAAGTATTCATGGATGACTTCTCAGTGTTTGGACATTCATTCGAACTGTGCGTAGTTAACCTAACCCGAGTACTGGAACGGTGCAGAGAAAGCAACTTAGTGCTGAACTGGGAAAAGTGCCATTTCATGGTACAACAGGGAATTGTCTTGGGTCATGTGATCTCTAGCCGAGGCATTGAAGTGGACAAAGCAAAATTAGACATAGTAGAGAGGCTGCCGTACCCCACTACAGTCAAAGAGGTTCGATCGTTCTTAGGGCATGCTGGCTTTTACCGCAGATTCATCAAAGATTTCTCGAAAATCACAAGACCTTTGTGTGATCTTCTAGCCAAGGACGCCACATTTGAGTTCACTAAGGGATGCCGTGAGGCATTCAACACACTCAAGGCAAAGCTCACGGCATCACCCATCATCATGCCACCGAATTGGGACTTACCATTCGAACTAATGTGTGATGCCTCAGACTTCGCCATAGGAGCGGTTTTGGGACAGCGTGTTGACAAGCTCCCTCATGTCATTTACTACGCAAGTCGAACCCTGAATAATGCCCAGCTGAACTACTCCACCACCGAGAAGGAGCTCCTTGCTGTTATCTTTGCCCTGGAGAAGTTCCATTCATATCTAATTCAAACCAAGGTCATAGTATACACGGATCATGCTGCCTTGAAGTATCTGCTCACTAAAAAGGACGCCAAGCCAAGGTTGCTACGTTGGATGCTACTGCTCCATGAATTCGACCTTGAAATCAGAGACAAGAAGGGCAGCGAAAACGTGGTCGCTGACCATATGAGCCGATTGCTTCACAGTTCCAATGAAGAGGCCGATCAGTTGCCCCTCCTCGAGACCTTTCCTGACGAACAGCTCTTCGCAATCCAAGCTATTGATCCATGGTATGCCGATCTCATTAATTACCTTGTCACTAAGCAAATTCCTTCATCTTTAAACAGGTACCAAAAGGAAAAGCTGGCTAAACAAGCTAAGTACTTCATATGGGATGAGCCGTACCTATGGAAGCATTGTCCAGACCAAATCATTCGGCGCTGCATCCCAGAAGACGAGATGAAATCCGTCTTGACTTTTTGGCATAGTTTGGCATGTGGGGGCCATTTTGGAGCTAAGAAGACAGCCCTCAAGGTACGCCAAAGTGGACTCTACTGGCCCACACTTTTCAAGGATGCACACGAATTTGTACTCACCTGTGACCGCTGCCAACGCCTAGGTAACATCGGCCCTCGAAATCAAATGCCATTACACCCTATTCTTGTGGTCGAAATCTTCGACATATGGGGCATTGATTTTATGGGGCCTTTTCCGAATTCCTTTGGCAATCTTTATATTCTGCTTGTAGTTGATTATGTCTCCAAATGGGTGGAAGCAATTCCCACCAAAACTAACGACGCCAAAGTAGTGGTGCGTTTTTTACAGAGTCACATCTTAGCCAGATTCGGCGCACCTAGGGCAATCATCAGTGATGGGGGGGCACACTTCTGCAATCATTCGTTTGCAGCCATAATGAAGAAGTATGGCGTCACCCACAAGGTCTCAACACCGTATCACCCTCAAACGAGTGGCCAAGCGGAAGTGTCCAATCGGGAAGTAAAGGCCATATTGGAAAAAACGGTAAATCCTAACCGCAAAGATTGGTCCAGCAAATTGAATGATGCGCTGTGGGCCTATCGGACCGCATACAAGACCCCGATTGGCATGTCTCCCTTCCGGCTTGTTTTTGGAAAAGGCTGCCACCTACCAGTGGAATTGGAGCATAAAGCATTCTGGGCTATTAAGCAGATGAACCTGAACTTCGATGATGCTGGAATACATAGGAAGCTTCAGCTAAGTGAATTAGAGGAGTTGCGAAACGAGGCCTTTGACAGTGCTCTTATCTACAAGGAAAAGACCAAAGCTTTCCACGACAAGCGCATTCAGCCCAAGGACTTTCACATCGGACAGGAAGTCCTCCTCTTTGACTCCCGGCTCAGACTAATGCCAGGTAAGTTGCGTTCAAGATGGACTGGACCATTTATTATTACTAACATTTTTCCTCATGGTGCAGTTGAAATCCAGCACCCGGAACGGTAGGATCCGTTCAAGGTAAATGGCCACCGCCTCAAACACTACTTCAAGGACCTTTCGAATCCAAGCGCAGTCAACCCTGCAACTCCGCATGCGCCCAGCTCCTAGCATGCCAGCCCCGTCTTGCCTAGACATTAAATAAAGCGCTCCTAGGAGGCAGCCTAGCCCTGGTTTGTATTTCTCTTTTTCCTTTTCTGTTTCTGCCCGTTATATCTCTCAAACCTTTCTACTGTTGTTATGCTTACTGCTTATCACATTGAGGACAATGTTCAGTTTAGGTTTGGGGGTGTGGATTTAAAATTTTGCATATAGAAACAAGTAGGTTTGGGGGTGATACACGGCCAGGACATTTAAATTTCTACTTGTGATTAGTATGATAACTTGTTAATAGGAATATATATGCTAAGTTAACTATCTTTGCTTTACTAAGAGTCATGCCATGGTCAAGTAGTTCATAATTTGCACTTCACAATGCCATGTTTTAAGTGATTAAGTGAACGAAATAACTGAATTTGAGTGAACCTTAGAAAATTAGTGGAGACTACCCTGTGAGATCTTTGAACCTAATTGCCATTCTTTCTGAGGGATATACTTGTTTCTACTCTTAAACACTCATCACTTTTGTTCTTAATTGTTGATCTCATTACATCATATTTGCATTGAATTTTAAAGAACTAACATCATTTAGATACTCTTGATTTAATGTGTGGTTTTCCATAAGAAGTGATGTAGGCTATGTATGCTTTAACCTCTAAAGGCTTGATCCTACCCTATTGCATGCTCCCGAAGCCAATTTTGAAGCCAAACACTCAGCCTTTTCTTTCATCACCCAAAGTATAACCTAACCCAAAATACTTAGCCATTCATCACAACCATACCCTATAACCTCAGTTTGTGCTAAGGTTGCCACAAATGAGATTCATGGTGAGAATGAGAGGTGAAAGAAGATGATGCCCAATTCAAAGGACATTGGCGTCAATTGAAAGTTCAAAAGTAAAGAAAAGCTTTACAAGTTGCAAGCTGCACGAAAATTTGAGGAAATCATTGCATGATCTTGGTGCAATTCAATTCAAAAGAAAGAACAGAAAAAAAATAAAGAAATAAAGAAAGAAAGAAACGTTGAGAAGAAAAAGAAGGAAAAAATAAGTGAAAAACAAAGTGAATTGAGCCAAGTGAGCCAAGAGCCTCAAAATAAGCCACAAGAGCCTCAAAATAAATCATCAAGAAAGCACAATGCCGTGGACCTTAAGAAAGGATTCAGCTCAGAAATTCCAAGTTCAATTCATGACTTCTCATGCCCTGGCACAACTCAGGTTCTTTGAATCCCATCCTTCCTTGCTAAACCCCAAATCTTAGCCCTAATACAACCTAAAAAGGAAGACCTAACTGATCTTATGGACAATCATGCTGACGATTAAGGTACGTATCTATGTTCTTAAAGTTCAATTCCTTTCATGAGATCTTTATTTCCATAAAGTGCTATTCTTCATTGTTACTCATATGTGATTAAATTTGAATTTCATAACATAAACTCATCACATATGCTTGAAAAGAGTGTAAGCCTAGGATTCTTGTGTGAATTGAGAGTTGCCTAGTGAGGATTAGAGTCGAGGCGAAATCTTTCTAGGGCACTTAGATGAAGTTGTTTTCAAACTTGATCAACTGAAAATATTGGCATTTATACACGTACACCTTCACATGACACTCACGGCTATGGCATTCCTTTTAGTTCTGCAAAGCATGTCTACTTACTTTGATTCTTATTAGCTTGTTAAGAGTACTATATCTAGCATCTTTTTGTTTAAGTAAAACGTTTGTGGGTATCGTGCTGTTATAACCCTCAGGAGACAAAACTCCTCCTACTAGGTGAACCTAGGGGTATAAATGTCCTATCTTAACTAAAATCGAGTCTTTTCATTTTGTTAGCATTTGTTTTGCTCAGGGACTAGCAAAAGATAGGTTTGGGGGTATTTGATCAGTCGTTATTTATGCATCATTTTGAGGTCTTTATATGCCTCTCTTACATGTCTTTTGAATGATTTCGTGCCATCAATAGTATAAAATGATCAATCTTGTGAGACTTGTGCAGAGTTAGAAAGATAGGTAAAATCTGGAAAGAACGCAAAAAGAATGACTCAAATCGGAGTCCAGATGAAGGAGATGTCCTCATTTCAATATCAGGTCCTCAACGGGGTCCTGAGTGCGCCAGTGCGCCAGTGCGCCTATTTTGGGCCACTAGCCAAGTACCTCATATCAGGCCCTCCGGGTCCCGAACTTGTGTTTCATGACATCAGGGTCAGGTCCTAGAAGTGCCAAGGTCGCGCCGAGGCAGGTCGAGGACATGTCCCAAGAACTCCCATCCGAGCCCAGATGTGCGCCTAAGCCCAGGGTCCCTGTTCCGCCAGCGGTGGATCAGAGGTTCTCCCTCTGCGCTAAGCCTGACAACATTTGCGCCAAGCCTGAACGACGATGCGCTTCTATTATACTCCTAACATACTTCAAAAGCGCGGTCCCAGATCCTGATTACGAAGACAGTCAAAAATTCAAGTTTGGCCAGCTTGCGTTCCCACTTGCCAGCCTGCATTCACACTCCTGGCCGTGCTCTGATTGGTTCGAATAGATTTTAAAAGACTTTGTAATTAATTAAAAGTAAAATAACTTTCCCTATTCCTATAGGACATGGTTTTACCAATCTGTACAGAACAAGGTTATACCAATCCTTATAGAACAAGGTTTTCCCTTGTCTATAAAAAGGAGAATCAGATAGAGGATTGGGGGCGTTTTTGTTTCTGGGAAAACAGAGACCTGAGCCACAGAGTTTCGTTTTGGTTTTCTAGAGAATTAGGGACCATATTTTGGGAGATAATCTTTCACATAGATTATTGGACGTGGAGCTTGGAGAAGAAGGCCCTGCCGTGTCTTCTGCTGCATCTGTTCTTAACAATCTCTTCTGTACCCTTATTTTCATTATTGCAATTTACTTATGGATTCAATTATACTTGTGTTTATTTCAGTTATGTGTGAGTAGTCATTAGGATTAGGGCTGCTTGAAGCCCTAGCCATGTTAGCTTGTTAATTGGATTTCTGGCTCTTGATTATGATTGCTATGCATGCTGAATAAGTTGGATTACTATGCTTAATGAACTTAATTTATGCCTATAAGATTAGCTACCTTGTTTGCATATAATTATAGATGTAATTGCTTGAGTGACCGTCATATCATCTTGTGATTTGGAGCATCGAAAGTATTCGTACTTGTAATCTTAACTCATGACGACCTAGGATTGCATGCCACTTTGCTAGGCTAATGTGGTGTCATTAAATTCTCTTTAAACTTCATGCATCATCTTAAAAGGTAGGTGATAGACGTTCTAGGCATATGCCCTGTTTAGAACATGCTAAGTAAGAGGGAATAAGATGTGTCTAGTGAACCAACGCCAGGTCCTAGGCACGGGCACCTAATTCAGAAAATGCATAGTAATTAGGTCAAGGAAATTTGGTTAAGAGCTATAATTGGTTAAAGTGGATAGTAAGCCTTAATTCGCCTTAGTTAACAACCTTTCATTCTTGCATTGTTATTTTCTGCACTTTGATTTACTTGTCTTTAAATTTCAGTTATCATATCATAAACCCACCCCACCACCGCCCCCCCCCCCATCCTTGTGTGTGTGTGTGTGTTTTTATTTAAGTTAACAAATCTGAACTAAATTGGTCATAACGTTGATACAAGTCCTCGAGGGATCGACTCTTGCTGTGCTACTATACTATACTTATCGATTTGTGCACTTGCAAGGATTTTATAACTGTTAGAATTGAATTGCATATTTCTTGCTCTTTAAATCTACCAACAATGGGCTTGTAGCCTTCTTTGATAGGCAATCTATGTTTGACAAGCTGTTTTTCTAATCCTGGAACTTCCGTGTAATGCCATGCAAAGCAGTCTTTAAACTCCTCCATAAGTGCTATCATCTTTCTCTTTAATGGTTCTTCCAAGATCCCGCTGACATAGGTCGGTCCGGGATCTTCCTTGGTTCCCAAATTAACTTCCTCCAAAGGATCTTGGGTCTCCGGAGGAGGCTTATCTACCTCGGTTGACCAAAACTTGAATATTTCAGGTGGGATGTTGTCTTATTCATCTTCCTCGCCGGTATCTTGAATGAATTCTGCCATGTTGATGGCTGATTCTTTCAACTTTTGTTCTTCTGAAACTCCGAGTTGTTTCTCTCCTTTGTTTGGCTTGGAAGTTCACACATTCTTTTGTTCTTTACAATGTACTAGCAATCTTTTTCTTATAGACCTGATTGCCCCCATCTGGTATTTTTCCTTATGGGGTGTAGTATTCATCATAAAGTTCCCATGTCAGGACCGGCGCCTCCCAATCTTCAATAGTTAGGAGCCCTGGTTCTAGTAGTTTGTGGGCCATAACCTTGGTAGGGCGGCCGTTCTCATCTTCTTCAATTAGTTTGATGCTTCCTAACTCAAGATCATAGAAACTTGCTTCAGCTACTGTGGGATTAACCATGAAAGGCTTTGAATCTGCCTGAATGGTTTCCCAAAAACCTTCTTCAATGGCAGTCTCATCGGGATTCCAAATGACAATTTGTTGGTGTAGTGTGGATGGGATACACATGCTTTTGTGAATCCAGTCACTTCCTAGTAGTACGTTATAGCTAGCGGTACTATCTATCACAAAGAAAGCTAGCAGCAATCTCTTGGATCCAACCGTAAACTCCAAAGGTAAGACCCTGAGAGTCTTGGTGATGGTCCCACTGAAGTTGGCCATTATTACCGTAGTCGGCAAACAATATCGAATGGTTATTCCCAATTTCTCTAGCATCTTAGATGGTAGCACGTTGATGGAAGCCCCTCCTTCAATCATCACTTTGTTAATCGGGATTCCTTCCAGATGGTTCGTGATGAAGATAGGTCGTAGGTGATCCGTCATCTCTTTTGTTGGATTGGAGAATATTATTTTCTCCTTGGCTGGTAGGTATCTCAATCATTGCTCGAGATGGCTCATAGGCAATCACATCGCCTTTCATCTGGTTAACCTGGTGGTAGATTGTCGCCAAATGTTCTGGTAGTACTACCACTAGGTTTACCTCATTTTGAGCTTCTTGTTGTTTTTTATCGAACAGTTTGTCCATCTCCATGACTTCCAATAAGTCTTTATCGAATTCTTTCAATTCTTCCTTGGTCATGTTCTTACCGTTTTCCTCTTGGACGTCCTGATCGGGTTCTTCTCCCGCTGTCCGGATACAGGTATTCTCGGATTGCTTGTTTGGTAACTCATCTTGTGCAAAGTTTCCAAACACAATCCGTCTTCTTACTCTTGTAGATTTCTTAGAAACAAAGCTTGGGAATGATGAAGTCCTCATTTGGTTTATCATAACCCCTTTCTTCCTTCAGTCGCTCTTAGGGGGACTTGTCAGTTCCTTCTTGGTTATGGGAGGTGTTGCCCCCAAGCTTTTCTGGGCACGCATATATGTTCCATATTGTCTTTGGATCCTATGCTTTGAAGTTCTTCCCACTCCCTGGTTGGTTTCCCATTCTTTCCAGCTATATACCATTTTCCCTTCTGGATGATTTGCCTTATGAGGTAATGATCTTGTTGGTTCTGGCAAAGCAGGTTCCTGGTCCTTGGGATTTCGTCGGCTGGCTTGCCCCTAAGTCTCTTGGTTGACTACCCATTCTTGTTTCTTCTTGATATTTCCCAACCTCTAGAAAACAGAACTTCAAGGGAGTTTTCTTTCGGGCTATGTGGCCCAAAGCTTGCTTTAAGGATTTTGAGGAATTCCTCATCCCGATTTTCTTCAGATTTCTTGAGTTCCAAGTCTATCTTGGTACCTGGAATTGGGATCTCCAGCACGTATGTTGCCCTGCATTTGTTGCACATGACCACCCCATCAACGATTGTGGCCAACAATCTTCCAAATTGCTGAGTTTCCTTGGGAGACTTTGGTTGATCTTCTTTGTTTACTTTGCCCTTTTTTTTTTCCAGTTGTGACCACTGTAAGTTGGGCATGTTCACTGTGGCCATCGGGAAAGGGTTAGTATCCACCCCCATTGGCGCTTTTAGAATTGGGGCTAACGAGATGTGCCCTTGGTTGATTAGACTTTGGATCGTGTCCCTGAGCTAGACACAGTTGGCAGTGGCATTGGGTGGTGAGACATGCCATTTGCATAATTGTTTCCCTTTGATGTCCTCTGGCTGAGGCATCTCCTGTTTAGGATCAGTCTTGATTACTTTGGCCTTGACCAGTTCATCATATATTTCCCTAGCATTGGTGAGGTCGAATGAGTATGAGCTGAAGACTGGACTTTATTAGCAAAGTAACCCCCATTTGGATTGACTGGCCTATGCTCCCGTGCAAGTTTGACTAGAGACTTGATAGTCAACAGTCCTTTTTCCTGTGATCTGGATTTCAGCTGTCGCCACCTCTATTTCATGCCCCTCTTCATCTATTGAGGATTCCTCCTCTACTTCTTTGTGTTCTACCTGGTGTACATGTATCTTGTTCTTGTAAAACGGGGATACTTTAGAGTTGTGCTTCTGCCTATGCTTTTCTTCCAGTAACCTTTCAAAATTGGATGTTGATACCACTATCTCTTGTAAGTCTGAGAAAGTAGTATCGTCAAACTTCTTCCTTAAGGAGAATCTCAGTGCTCTCGGTGCGATGGCCACCATCTGATTCATTGGGAACCTACACTTCATTTTCCGCCATTTGAATCTAGCAATGAAATTCTCGGTCGCTTCGTGTTACGCTTGTTTAATAGCCGTTAGATCACTGATCGTGACCTCTAGTTTTATCCTGTAGAACTCTTCATGGAACATGGCCTTCATTTGCCCCCAAGTGTGTATGGACGCCTCTGGTAACAAAGTGTACCAAAAGAAGGCATCTCCTGATAAAGAACTGCTGAACAATCGGAGCTTGAGGTAAGAGTTGTCTTCTATAGCTACACATTGTGCAGAAAACCTTCTGATGTGTTCTAGGGACGATGTCTTGCCAACTCCATTGAATAGTGAAAAAGCTGGTGGCTTGAAATTCCTTGGGAACGGATTGTCTTGATCTACATAAGCCGGATAAGGCTTTCTATAAATCAGGACATTTTCTCTTCTTGGGGTCGCAAGTTGTCCTTGCATTATCCGTCTTATTTTAGCTATTTCATTCATGAAAATCTGATGATCATGATTACGGGGTGGCCTCTGGTTAGGCCCAAATTCTTCTTTTGATCCTGTGTCGTTTGGATTAAATTTCCTCTAGATCTCTAATTCACTTTTACTTCCGGTCGGGATGTTTTTTGATATTTTAACTTTTGATTCTTTCCGATTAACCATGGGTGGCCGGTATTTGGAAGACATCCTGAATTCCTCCCTTGACATCCCTTCACGAGCCTTGCTTGTCTTCGGGGTTTCATTCCCAGAGCCTTTTGAGAAGACATGCCCTGAGATCAAGGGTTCAAGGGTTGATACCCCAGATCCTGTGGTTTGCTTGCCTTTGTCAGGGCTCAAAACTCCCAAGGGCGGGATGTTGGCTTCTTTTTCTTCAGCTTTCCCTTGTCTGGAAAACTCTTGGACATGACGGTTCAAAGTCTCTATCTATGAACAGATGGGGGATAGGCAGTCCTTGATGAACTTCATAAACTCTTCTTTGGTTGTCTCCTGGTTAGTGATGTCTTCGACTTCTCCTTCATGAGGAGTCTCCATGTCAGCTTCTGACAACGAAAGCTCAGGTACCGTTTCTCGGGATGTACTTTTCAAGAATCTCCCTTTAGCATCTCGGCGACGCTCGGAGTATTTGAACTTGGACATGCACTAGAAAGAGTCTGATTGGGCGTGCCAAATTATATTCTGCCGAAAAATGTGACAGCGAGCCCGGGGTCGCCGTTCGGTGCCTCTCGACCGAGGGGTCATCTTGCATTCAAAGGAGCGGGATCGCTGGGGGTTTGTCTTAGTGGATGAGTTGTGTTGACTGTTTGGATGGGTTGAAAGTAGTGGGCTAAAGGACCTTCGAGCCACGGTCCCTTCCTAAATGGGCTGATTAGGAAGCAAATAGGCCTTAGCTGCCTGCAAAGTAGGCATGTCACTAGTAGAGACTGCTACTAGATAGTTTGAAGATGGATTCCGTTTGCGGCCCAAGAACCCTTCTTTAATCAAGTGATTGTGAGGTAAGCGGGCAAATTTCTTGCATTGTTCTTTTCTAGGCCTTCTTCTTAATGTATCCAAGGACTTTAATAAATTTTATTTCCAGTCTAGTCCATATTCAGTTTATGTTATGTCTGAAATGTTCATGTTAGCAGCTTGTTATTTAATTAGATGGCAGTTAGACAGACAGACTTCCTTAAGTCGAGATGACGATATCGGACCAGAACACGAAGATGTTTTTATGACTTAGAATCAGTCATAAAACACATTGGTTGGTATATCCTGAATATCTTGAACAACTTACGGAAATTTGTTGTATTGCGATGAAAGTGAAGTACAAACACTTAGAAAGTAAATGCTTGAGTATTGAATGCAGAAAGTAAATTACAAGTGCTGAAAGTAAATTATTTCTTTTGCACTCAAGCCTTGAGAAGGCATGATCTTCTAGAAATCATCAACTGGATGAACATCAGTCGGAATCATGCCATAGGTTGGCAGAGTATTCAGAAGACGTTGAGACGTCGAAGGTTGGGTGTTTGGATGCCTCAAAGACTGAATTGAGTGGCAGTCTGGATGATGTGAGTGTTTGGGGATCTTCAAGACTAGCTTGGGAAGCAAGTCGGGATGAAGGAGAGCTTTGTGTTCTTGATGTAAGAACTGAGAGAGGGGTTGAGAAGAGAACTGAATCTTGATCCTATATCGAAAGAAACAGGTTGTGCCTAAAGAGGCGAGCCTTTGAACAAAGAAACTTTTGAGGGTTTGTAGTTGTTTTGAAATTCATTAGGTTGATCAATTTGTTTGTTTGTTTGATTGATTGGTTGTCCTTTGAGAGTCCTTTGAGAAGAGGGCTTCTTCTCCTTTTATAGGCGGTTGAAGATGAACTTGGCTTGCCACGTAGGCTTCCACCTGGACTTATTTGTAGTTACCCTGTCGAGTTCCTTGTCGAGTTCCTCCCCTTTGCCTTCTGACATTTTCGGCGTTACAGAGCCAATTTTCTTTTTTCACGCTTCCACTTTTTCACGTTCCCAAGTGGGAGCTGTTTGGATTGGGCTTTTAAAGAGTTGGGTCTTTAATTTTGCTGATTTTTGCTCATGACCCATAATGGAATTTTTCTGATTTTTGCTCATGACCCATAATGGAATTTTTCGGGTGTAAACAGTAGGTTTCCAATTGCAATGAATAGATTAAAGGGAAGAGTCTCAGGGCGTCTTTCAAGCTTCTTAAACTTCATTAACTGTCCTATTTTTCTTGTGCCCGCCGGCCGTACACCGTAGAGTCCTCCAATTTGTGCTCTTTTTTAAGTTTAATTTGTTCCCCAAGCCAAGCGTCCAAGTAATTGCCCTCTAAAATTTTTTGTATCTAATTGAAATTTGGAAGATATGGGATGGCGACTCTGCAGGAAAGGATATATAAATATGTATATGTATGTCATGTGTGTGTGTGGCTCATAAAAATTTTCAGACTTTGGTCGAATTAAATTTTATTTTTTTTGGTCTGATTGGTCGAATTAGTTAAGCTCTTTCGTTTAATTAGTACAAGTTCATGACCTTAGAGGAGGGCAAATTAAAATCTACGCCTTTGAGACCTTGCCACTGCAAAGTAAATTATACTTTTTAATCTATATTTAAATGAACATGATATTATATACGAGAAATTATAAAATAATACAATATTAGAGCATCTTCAATGAACTAGTTAGCATAATGAGCTTCTAAATTAAAGAATGCTTGAAAATTCAGGTCCTAAGCTAAATGACCTCTAGGAGCTCCTAAATTTGAAGAGGGAGAAGGGACTCCAAGTGACTCCCTAAAATTTATTGTCATAAATTTTATATTTAATTTACTATTTTAGTTTTATTTTAAACATATATATTTTTTGTTATTATTTAATAATATTAATATTTATGACTTGTTAAAAATAACATTTATAATCCTCTAAATTAAAGAGTGTGGTAACCACAAATTATGGTACAGTTGGCAAACTGCCACCTTCAGATGGTGAATTTTCTGGTACCTAACTAGCTACTTTGGGCACGTTTACTTACCAGGAATAGAAATAGTGAGTAATCGGAGAAGCATGCAATCGGAGAAGTGGGTAATGGGAGAAATGGGTAATCATTCTCATTGAGGTGTTTACTAACTATATAGAATCAGAACATTCAAGAGAATGATTTTCATTGTTATTGTTTAATAACCATTATGAATCGGAATAAAAATTAATTGATTACTAAATGCCTTTTTTTCCCTAGTTTTCTTAACATCTCGTTCTCTTATCTGATCACTCTCTCAAAACCCATTTGTTGAAAGATTGGATTCATTACCAAATAAATAAAGTGTTCTTCTTCATTTTCTGAAAGATTCGATTCATTAAAAAATAAATAAATTGTTGAGTGAGGTAATGGACCGAGTTAAGGATAGAGTTGGATCTCATTCATAGCTTAATAATACAATGAACCAAAATAAGACAATTAAGGTACGCTTAAATTTATTGTGGTTGAACTTTGTAATTATTGTAAAAGTTGTAGGGCAATTTTGGTACATAAAAACTTAAAATAGGTAATAGGAGTCATTAACACCTCCCTCCTAGTTAATCCCATTACCCATTTTGGAGTAATCGCATTAAGGATTTCATCTGGGGCCCACCTTTTAGAAAAATCTGATTTTGCACGTAAACGCATAAGTATTCCGTAATGGGAATCATTATCTTTGATTTGATTCCCATTACCCTTAAGTAAACAGACCCTTTCTGGTCATGTGCAAGCCGCACCCCGAGCGGGGATTAGACCAACCCTTAGAATATGCGTAGAGGCGATAATAGTGATGAACAAAAAGGTAGAGATACAAAGGCAATGATTTTGGCTAGCAGACAAAAAAGTTAGATGATGAAATTCTCTTATTAGGATAGGGTGGATCGAAAAATGATTTTAAAATGATAGTTTATCAAGAAAAGGGAGAATGTGATTACTGCGTTTGAGAAAGAAAATTAATTTTTTTTATGCGGAGGTAAACTAAGAATTTAGAAAAAGAAAATGTATTGGGGTTGGTTCAGTTTTAAATGACTTTGGGAAATTTTTTTTTTTGTTAGAAGAGATGTTTTATTCAAAACCATCTTACGAGAATGCATAAATAGACACTAGGTCCATCAAGAATCTAATCGTGAACGTCAGGAACACTAGCACGATATGTAAAAGAGCTGCGGCCTGATTAGGTTCACGGGAAACTAAAGTAAAAAAATAAAAGATAAATAAATACATTAGTGTTCTAACTATAATATGATTACACATAAATCATCAACATAGTGTTCAACGAACAAGTAGATCTAGTGAAGAGTGCATAATGCTGACTTGTTAAAAAATCTTTCCCGGAAAAATCCAGTGGTAAAAAACTGTGGCAAAGGAAAAAGAGTGCAACGCGCATAGTATGATATGGGAAGATTGAGTATCCTCATAAGGCGGCTCGGCCCGACGGGAAGAAGCTGCGAAATGAGAAAAATAGATAACGCATTAGTACCTCGGAAAGATAGGGGTATAAAGTAATTGTGACCTATAGAAAACTAAGACTCGACATGATAGCCATATAGTTGCCATTAATGACTATGATAATAAAAAATAAAAAATAAACTTCCTAATATACTAAAATACGAAATTAAAATAAGATTGCAGCTGTAGAATCCCAATAAAACCTAAATGGCAATGCAAAGAGAAAATAAATTAAGTTGGTGTGTGAGGTGGAGTGAACAAGCAATTAGGAGATAGCAAAACCTCTGGCAAGGATCTTGAAGCCTGCAAAACAAAAATAGAACAAACCAATGAAGAGAAAAGAAATAGAAAAGTCAGTTAACAAATAAGGTATGAAACTCCCTTAGAACATTGGATGGAAAAAAAACATCATCAAATGTCAAAAACCACGAACAACTGCTTCATAGATTGTCAGATCTAATGCCTTCAACCACTATTAGTGCACCTTACGGTGGACAGTCACTACATCCGCTAACGGAGTGGAGATGAACAACTCCCAAAGAGAACATGAAAGGACCCTTCCCGAATTTCCCTCCTGAAAGCCAGGAAAGGCCCTACTTCCGTCTGACAACCTCTAACGTCACAATTTAATACCAGAAATATCCTTACTGCCGTAAAGACACCTTAAGAGAATTTTACTGAAAAATTGGCAGATCCTTTCTCCGTACTTGGTTAACCGTCATCCACCTATCAGACGAAGGTTGTAATAATATATACAAACCAAACAGTGCCACACCCAGCCCCGAGTATCCACCTGGGTACAGGCAGTATTGGGTGTTGATTGACACTTGGAAACTAGATTTCGACTATGAAGGTCAATTACTAGATTCCATAGCAACGGAGAATCTATCAATATCATCGTCTCTCAGGACGATATTGAATGACTAAAAGGTTGTACTCGTTTAAACCAACCTTAACTCATCAATCCGGGTCACCGCCCACACCACCCACTGACCACGGTAACGAGCACCCGCACACAGGTGCTTCGATCTCGACCAAGCACATGAAAATGGTCGTCAGCTATCTCAGCCGACAAAACCATCGGTTATCCTATCCTAAACATCCTATCATCCCCTGAATGTAATTTCGAGCCATGGCTCGATATCTGGGGTCGTCCAGCACAGTGACAAGGCCTCCTAACCACAACCGATAATACCCCAAGTAATGGCTAGAACCTGTGAGGTCCAACTTGGGGGCCTATTCTCCGCACATCTGATAATACCTCAAAACATGCGAACCCTGTACTACGCATAGACAGCCTCAATGAGCACACAACCGATAATAGCTCAAGTCATGTGTCGAAGAAAAATCATGATACCTGGGGATGGTATACCTAGTGAAACCGTAATGTAAATCCAAAGTCCACTCACAATACGTCATGGAGGAGAACATTTGACAAGAACCATTGCTACTCTCTTTATCAATCTGTTTGTTCCTGAACCCTCCCTCCGTTTCCGTCTAGTGTGAGGTGAACCCCTAACGTCACCACGTACACAATACTAAACCAAAGGAGCATTAGTATCGAAAAATCCCCAAGTAAAACATTAAATGGGACCCACCCCCCCCCCCCCCCCCCCCCCCCCCCCAGACTCGGGTTTACGCACGCCCCTTAAATAGCTCAATTTCCAATTAAAAAGCACAAACGGAGCTCTAAACGGATTCAAATGGCCTCGAAACTGCCAAAAACAAATCTGGAATGCTCAAAACGCTAGACACGCGCCACAGTGGGTTAGGGAGCAGCTCCACGCGCCGGCAAAAGGCTAGGGCCACTCCACGCGCTGTCATACGCCGGTAAAGAGCCGGGACACACGCCGGCCACCCACCTACACAGTTTCGGCAGAATATTTCGTCGTTCCGATATAATATTTCGTCAATCTGACAGAATATTTTGTCACTCTGACATAATATTCTAACGAAATCAGAATATTCCGTCCATTTAACGGCGTCAAGGCTCCGTTATGACGCGGTTAGCTTTTAATAGAATATGCTAAAGGCGTTAGCATATTCGTCAACTGTGCTAGTTGACTAATGGCTAACTGAGCTGCTAACTGTGTTGCCACGTGGCTCCACGTGGCTGCCAGGTGGCATGTCACGTCATCACGTCAGTCGAACCAGTCCGTCGGGACTCACCAAAGAAGACGACCGGAATCCGCCATCTCCGACGAGCTTCCATCTCCTTCATTCCTCAACCAATTTTCACGATCTACACATGCAGATTCATCTCCTCTTCTCCAGTAATTCAAAACTGGAGTCCAAAGTTCGAGATCGTACCTGGTTTGGCCGAAAAACGGTCAAGAAGTTTCGGTCAACTCTTTTCTCTCTATTCACCGGCTACGGCGACTCCCACGGTTCGATCTTTGCACCAAAAGACTCACGACGTCAAGGGGAAGGCATTGATGGCTATGGTTCGCCTTGAAACGACCCATAAATGGGTCGATGATGGTGGTGAAGTGCGGTATTCGCACAAGGAGAGAGAGAGTTCGAGGGAGGAGAGAGAAAGAGAGAGAGATTGAACTACAATAAGGGAAGAGAGAAAATTTTCCCAATTATATTTTTTGGACTTTTCAAAAATTACCATTACATCCTCATCATTTTATACTCGTAACTTCCTCGTATGAACTCCGATTCCTGAGTGCCACCTGTCTACGCACTAAGAAGATCGAGACGTACGCAATGGTACAGGAAAAATTTCTAAAAGCCTCTCTGAACAAAAAGTAACTTTCGAACCCCTCCTAACCTGAGGGTAAAGTCGTCCTTTTTCCAATTGATTTTACCAATTTACTTTAAATGAAGTCCGGGTCATTACAACTTACCCCCCTTAAAGAAATTTCGTCCTCGAAATTCACTCAATGTAGGACAAATGATTAACTTCCTACAAACTCTTGAGTCCTCTCGCATCACCACCGACAAGAACTAAACTTCTTTACCTAAGTCCTATTGGTTCACGGTGTCTATCAGGTTGTTCATCAACTTCTAATTCAAACTTCTGATACGACTTGCAATTGAAACTCGACAAACTCATTGTATGTTGACCCGAAATGATACAGCAAATCGGAACCTTAAATCCTATGCACCTTGCACAATTCTCTGTTCCCGACTCAACAAGAAATCGTAGACGAGGACAACGTCCAGGAGGCATCACGAAAGTACAAAAATGTACACTAAGTGTGGTCCACAAGAAGTTGACCTAGAGCTCTGATACCAAGTTGACATGACCATTCCCGAATTCCACACCCCACCCCCCCCCCCCCCCCCTCTCCCCCTCTCCCCCCCTGAAACCCGAGAAAGGCCCTACTCCCGTCTGACAACCTCTTACGTCACAATTTAATACCAGAAATACCCTTACTGCCATAAAGACACCGTAAGAGAATTTTACTGAAAAACTGGCAGATCCCTTCCCCGTACTTGGTTAACCGTCATCCACCTGTCAGAAGAAGGATGCAATAATATATACAAACCAAATAGTGCCACACCCTGCCCCGAGTATCCACCTGGGTACAGGCAGTACTGGGTGCTGACCGACACATGGAAACAAAGTTCCGACTACGAAGGTCAATTACTAGATTCCATATAAGCAGAGAATCTATCAATATCATCGTCTCTCAGGACAATATTAAACGACTGAAAGGTTGTACTCGTTTGAACCAACCTTAACTCGTCAATCCGAGTCACCGCCCATACCACTCACTGACCACGGCAACGAGTACCTGCACACAGGTGCTTTGATCCTGACCAAGCCCATGACAATGGTCATTAGCTATCTCAGCCGACATAACCATCGTTTATCCTATCCTAAACATCCTATCATCCCCTGAATGTAATCCCGAGTTGTGGCTCGATATTTGGGACCATCCAACACGGGGACAAACCCTCCTAACCACCACTGATAATACCTCAAGTAATGGCTAGAACCCGAGAGGTCCAACCCGGGGACCTACTCTCTACACATCCGATAATACCTCAAGACATGCAGACCCTATACTATGCATAGACATCCTCAACGAGCACACAACCGATAATAGCTCAAGTCATGTATCGGAGAAAAATCACGATTATGCGTAGACAGCCTCTGTCAGGACCCGTACCGAATTTCCCCTCGAAATCCGAGAAGGACCCTGATCCCGTCTGACAACCTAAGGGAAGGTTCCCAAAATACCCTTCAATCCTTACAAATATAATATGGCCAACTTCACCTGTTAGACAAGGGATTCAAAGCACTCAACATTTCCAACAAATAACGACCATCCAATTAAAATATAATATCAGAGCGTCTAGGTAGGATAAATTGTACAATTTAGATATCCTACTCGAAGTTTAATATAATATCAGAGCGTCTAGGTAGGATAAATACTAATGCCTCTGCCTCGTAAGAAGTGCCCGCATCAACTCAACAGCCTGGAGGGGATTTAAACACAAAAGTTGTGAGTGGACAAAAATAATCGTTTAGAAATCGTTTTCCGAGGAAATCTTACATTTTCCCCCTCTACTTTATAAAACCATGCATGCATCAAATAAAACAGTTCATGATATAAAACATCATCTGCAAATCACCGGAATTCCATTTCTCTTTAAAACCACTTGGTTGGACCCACGCAAAATTGGTATAATAAAAACACATCGTGGTCCACAGTTTGGTTTGAAAATTCTCCTCAAAAGAGTTTAAAATCATGTATTTCGACCTGGACACATAAAATATCAAATCCACTATTCCCGACATATCCACTAACCACCAGGGTATCCCTTGGGGTGTGCTAGCCCTATACTACACGTAGACAGCCTCGCGACCAGGCGGAGCAAAGCTCTCGACGCCAGAGTCTGAGAAACAGTAACCATCGGGACAGAAAACCAGTGAAAACCAATTCTTTGAAAAATCACCAATTATATTGGAGGTTCACCGGGTTCACCGCTGACAGCGGATCTTGGCCCCGGATCCTGGCCCCCCTCAAATTGGTATTGTTTATATTGGGGGTTCACCGCTGACAGCGGATCCTGGCCCTGGATCCTGGCCCCCCTCAAATAATTCAACCCAAAATCATGGACTCAATAATTACCACATCAAAACGATATCAAAACCGAGTCCAAAAACCATGTCATTTCTCAAAACACACTTTCACTGAAATATTAGAAAACATGTGTCCAACAATCATTTCTCAATTCCGGAAATTCAATGCAACAATACATAACAGTATTTAAACAAAGATACATTGATGCATGCATTACAGTTTATAAACCAAAAGTCCATTCACCACCTGTCCAAGCAAGCTCAATCCCGACTTGTTTGTCCCTCCGAGGTTCACGGAGCAGTATCGCATGTCAATAACAACAATCAGGATTACCGGCTAGTAAGAAGACTCTTATATAACAACTCCCTAAACCCCAGGATATCCACCTATGCTGCCCTAGAAAACGCAGCAACTAAGGACACCCAAAACTACCTCTAAACAATGTCTGATCAACCCGAAACCTGCTCCAACAAATCCGAAAAATCGAAAACTAGCTGCCACACGGCACCGTGAACCCGGAATCGACCCCACGCGCCGGCAAAAGGCCGGACCACGCACCCACGCGCCGTCACGTGCCGATCACGCGTCTGCTACAGTACCCACGCACCTGGATCGGTCCAACCCGGCCCAACTCGGCCTAACCCGATCTAACTCAACTCGATTGGTTCACTCAACCCGATCGATTCACTCAACACGACCGGTTTAACTCGACCCGACTGATTCAACTCCACCCGACTTGATCTGACTCGACCCGACCCGATCACCGGTGACTCGCCGGAGAAGACGACCGGACCACCGTCGCCGTCGCTGGCGTCTGGCCGGAGAAGATGATCAGACCACAGCCACTGTCGCCGTCTAGGTCGCCGGAATCCTCCATTTCCGGTCGATCCAAGCTTTTTCCTAACTTCTTCAAAACTCAACCATTTTTCACAAACTTTACGTCTAAATCTATCTACTCGCACCCAGGAATTCAAATATGACCTCAAAACATCAAACACGTACCTGTGCTAGCCGAAAAATCGATCGGAAGGTTCAAATCTTCTTTTCCTCGGTTCGGCTTCCCCCGTGGGTGTCTCCTCTGATGGTTGGTACGGTTGAGATCGTGGGAATGAGTAGAATCCGATTAGTGGAACAAAAATGGAAGTTTATGCCTTGAATCAAAGTTGACTTTTGTAGGTTTTGGGGTGTTTATCTCACGGTTTCGGGATGGGTTTGTGTGGTTCAGAGAGAAAGATGAGAATGATGAAGAAATGAAGTTGTAATAATGATTTAGGATTAAAAATATCTATCCCAAGTCAATAATTACCAAATTGCCCTTAACAATCTAGACCCGTAACTTTCGTACAGGAACTTCATTTTTCGCGTGCCGCCTGTCTACGAACTCGTGAGTTTGAGACCTACGCAGTGGTACCCGAAACACAGCCTAAAAAGTTCTGAAACAAAACTTGATTTCCACACCCTTAACCACCAAGGGTAAAATCGTCTTTTTACAAAAATAATTACGTAAATCCAATAATTAAAATTCCGGGTTTTTACAGCCTCAACGAGCACACGACCAATAATACCTCAAGTCATGTGTCGGAGAAAAACCATGATACCCAGGGATGGTATACATAGTGAAACCGTAATGTAAATCCAAAGTCCACTCACAGTACGTCATGGAGGAGAACGTTTGACAAGAACCATTGCTACTCTCCTTATCAATCTGTTTATTCCCGAACGCTCCCTCAGTTTTTGTCTAGTTTGAGGTGAAACCCTAAGGTCACCACGTCCACAATACTAAACAAAATGGAGCATTAGGATAAAAAAAATCCCCATGAAAAACATGAAACGAGTCAAAAACATGAAAAAAATCCCCCTAGACCTCGGGTTTACACACGCCCCTTAAATAGCTCAATTTCCAATTAAAATGTTCAAACGGATTCAAATGGCCTCGAAACTGCCAAAAACAAATCCGGAATGCCTCAAAATCCTGGACACGCGCCGCCGTGAGTTGGGGAACAGCTCTACGTGCCGGAGGAAGGCTGGCGGCAACTTCACGTGCCACCTGTCTACGCACTCAGGAGATCAAGACGTACGCAATGGTAAGGGAAAATTTTCCAAAAGTCTCTCTGAATAAAAAGTAACTTTCGAACCCCTCCTAACCTTGAGGGTAAAGTCGTCTTTTTTTGCCATTTATTTTACCAATTTACTTTAAATTAAGTCCGGGTTGTTACAGAAGAAACAAAAACCTCAGTGAAGAAAACAGTAAAACGTCGCTCAAATGAGACAAACAAATTTTGGACAAAGACCAACAACACTCAATTACTCAACCCTTCTGAAAAGAGGAAGAACCAATTTGAAACCGAAAAAATGAACGTTTACAAACTTTACGTCAAAGTGTGAAGCCACAGGCAGGGCATTCCACTTGTTATTTACAAACTTAATTAACAGTGATATAGTTTTCGTGTAATGAAGAAGGATACCCACAGATTTAGGGCCATAGAACGAATAGATTAGAAATATATTCTCCATGATCTTTTCGATCTTGAATCAGATCGCGGAGAATAGAAGTTTCCAAGCATAAAAGAAAGGTAATATGGGACTGATGCAACAGAAACTCACAAGCATATCCACAATCACATCAAGATGAAACTGAAAAATTGCAAATGGGGACATATGCACTAGATTGTTAACATGACAAGGATAATATATCAATTGAAATAACATTAGTCCAATAATAAATGAAACTCATCTGTGAGAGTCTCAGCCGTCGGAACTAATGGAGTACGACAAACCCCCAGTGCCTGCGATGGTGGCGTATTCAAGCGGAAGTGTTGAGGAGATGCCTACACTGTGCAAGGCAGCGGCGAGATGTTTTTGGTTGTGCTTCGGTCTCACCTCCGACGACGAATGACGTCAACTTCATGGAAATAAACCGAATTAGAAGACATACGGTTCCGTGGAAAACAAACAAACTAAAATTAGGATATTTGCCATTTCGGTTTGATATTCTGTTTTGGGTCAATTTCAGTTTTATTTTTTCAGATTGCATCATTTTTCGATTATCTTCGTCTAGGCATAGTCAATTAATGTTTTATTATAACAAATAAAGATGAATATCATCGTTGATATTTTCAATTTGTATGATATACCATTATTCATAGTCATTCTATAACTTATGAAAGGGTAATATTTATATATATAATATAGTCGTAGTACCATATTGCATTATATAAACTAGTTCTACCATGTGGTCGTGATAACTCACATTTTTCGGAAATTTTGGTACTTCTACATATATATAATTTTTTTGTCATTCAGTGATACACAGTATTTCAAAATTTTTAACCAATGACTAATCTGCACCGGCCAGGAAGACTCACAGAGACATTTCCACCTCCCCTGACCACAAATTAAATGTCAGTTTCGCATCTCAAACCCAAGACTACATATATAGAATTAGGTTTATATTTATTGGATGAATTTGGTTAATTAGCCATGTAATTAGTTAATTATATCATAGGGAAAAATGATTAAAAGGGTTGAATATGATCTTTCATCGTGCACTAATAAGGATTGAAATATGATTAGTTATATCACAGTATTCATCATTAATTTTCCAATATCACTACTATATTGATATATATTCGCCAGTTAATAACTCACTGCCCGTTTGGATGTACTTCTTGTAAAGTATTTTAAGTAGTAACCCTTTTGATTAGTAACGTTTATTCAGTAGCCATTTTACGAAGGAACAGTTTGATGTTTGGTATGCACACATAAAAGTACTTTTATTTCTAAAGAAGTACTTGCGATGTAATTTTAGAGCGTTTGGCAGTGAAAACAAAAAGTAATTTTAGAAATATAAAATAATTATTTAATTTCATCGTTCTTATAACTCGATTTTGCAATATAAAATAAATATTTGGGATTTTTTTTTCTTGATACAATGATATTGGGGGTGAGGATTACAATATAAACATTAGGTATCTGCCTCGCCATTTACGATAGTCGAACCCGAGACCTCCCACATAACGTATGGAGAAGAATATCATTATGTCATAACACTAAGTGAAAAATATTTGAGATTTTATGTTATGACATAAAATTAATAACTTAACAAATATATCAATATTCGAGATAATCATGAATAACAATAATTAAATGGCTTTTTATAATAGTATCTATAAATTAAATAAATAATAATTAAAATAAGGTGAATTTTGGGCATTTAGGGTATTACTAATTGAATATAAGGATATTATTGGAAGAATGAAAGTTTCATTAAAAGAAAAAAAAAAGTAATACTATTTAGACACACTAAATTGACCACATTGATGTGTCATTCTATTTACCACACAAAAAAATACAAAGTGATTTAATTTATTGAAATAACATCATTCATTGATTGCCACATTAATTTGGTCACTAAATGTGGTCAATTTAGTGTGTCTAAATAACATTACTCAAAGAAAAATAGTGTTTCTCTGTTTTTTGATGGATAACACTTTTGAAGGGAAGCACCAATGGAGTGCTTCTAAAAAATCTTCCTTAAATGATTATGCTTCTAATATGAAGTATTTCTTAAAATTTACCAAACACAAGTTTTTAATTTAGAAAATCATTTTATCCATTCAAAAGCACTTTTTGGCATTTTCAAAAACACATCCAAACGACCCTCATGCGAATATGAAATTTTAATATTATTTTTAATTATATTACTCAGAATTCGAATATTATCCTTTATTTATTAGTTCTTTTTTAGATGGAAAGTAGGAGAATTTGAAATTCTCACCAATCTCTGTTGCATTATTTGTTGTTCAAGTTGACAACAATTTCCTTGAGTACGTATACGGCAAATGTGTTTTCATTTTTTCTTGATAAAATACGACAAATGTATTGATAAAATAATGTGTAGGACAACTATGGTTTTCCAAAGGTCAGAAATATATCTAACAAAAAAAAAAGGTCAGAAATATATTTATTTTCTTCTTCATTTTTTGGTTAAAGAAATATGAATTTTAAACTGAATTAATCAATGCAACCGAAGTCATTGACGTTCATAATGGTGGCACGTTGCAGATTAGGTATTAGCCCTTAAATTTAGCAACTCCGAGTAATCAGGGTTTAGCTCAAATCATTTTATTTTTATTTTTATTTTTATTTTTCTAAAGAACCCATATAAAATAAGGTTTTAAAAAGAATTACTGTGATCGATGAAACAACGCACCGGACAAATCATACACTTCTTCATTCCAATTGTTGTAAACATGACACTGAATATGGTCTAAAATCTGAACTTGTGGAATAACTGACCTTTGAGTTTTTGATGTAATTTAATTCATAAATTAATTCAAATGGTTTAAATTTGTCAAAGAGACGGTTAGGGGGAGGTTGATTAGTCATTGGTTGAAAACTTTGTAATACTGCGTGTCACTGACAAAAAAAAAACGGCTAGGGCTGACAACCAAGCATACATGTTTCCTTCAATAAGTAATTAACGTATTTTAGTTGTGACAAACATATCCCTTTCTTAGACCAGATAACTTCAATGGCCAAAAAATACTTTAAGCCACCAAGATCTTTCATATCAAACTCATATGCCAAGTTAGACTGCAACTTAGTCATCTCATCTATATAATCACCAGTAACAATCATGTCATCAACATAAATGATAAGAGCAGTTATCTTGCCATTTTGTTTCTTCAAGAACAACGTATGGTCTGCATTGCTCTGCTCGTAGCCATATTTCTTCATGGCTAGTCGAAATATTCCAAACCATGATCTTGGTGATTGTTTCAAGCCATACAACGCCTTCTTCAACTTACATACCAGGCTTGAATCACCTTCGGGACTAGTCATACCAGTATCAGAACCTTCAGGACTAGTCACGTCTACAGCAGAAACTACACCACGATCAGGAAACATATCTATCCAATTCGGCTCTTCAATACTCATCTCCCCTGGAAGAGGAGAAGTGGATATTGGCGGAGAAAAATAGGGTTCATTTTCAGAAAAAGTGATATCCATAGTCACATAGAAGCGACGAGTATGAGGATGATAACACTTGTAGCCTTTTTGGTGAGGTACGTACCCAACAAACATACACTTTAAGGCACACGAATCCAGCTTCATACATTGATGTTTAGGAAGGTGAACAAAAACAACACATCCAAAAACACGCGGTGCTAATTTTAAGTGGGAGGGGATACCAATATGAGTAGAAAGTTCATCCAAAGGTATTTTAAAGTTGAGGACGCTACTAGGCACACGATTCAGAAGATAAATAGCGTACAAAATAGCATTGCCCCAAGAAGCAGGTTGCATGTGGGCACCAATCAAACAAGCACGAGTAATTTCAAGAATATTCCAATTTTTCCGTTCGGCAACACCGTTCTGTTGAGGTGTGTAAGGACATGTTATCTCATGAATGATTCTGTGATCTTGAAAATAAGACTGTAATATTGATTAACAAAACCATTATCAGACCTAAGAACTTTCAATTTAGCAGAAAATTGAGTCTGTATCATGGTATGAAACACACGGAAGCAATTAGACACCTCACTCTTATTTTTCAGCAAATAAAACCAAGTCATACAACTATAATCATCAAAAAAAATCACAAACCAACAATAGCCAGATAAGGTAGAGACAAGAGTTGGACCCCACACATCAACATGAATCAAAGAAAAGGGTTCACTGCTCTTATTAGAACTAAAAGGATAAGTAGTACGATGACTCTTGGCCAAAACACAAACATCACAATGAAAATCCGACGGGTTACACTCCTTAAACAAAGAAGGGAATAAATGTTTAATATAACCAAAGGAAGCATGACCAAACCTACGATGCCACATCCAAATCTGATGCTTCAGAGCACAAGAAGAACCATGACTAGTGATCAAGACACTATCATAGCACATATCATCCACATAATACAGCCCCCATCTTTTAGTACCACACCTAATAATCTCTTTGTTGTTGAGGTCCTGAAGAAGGTAAAAACGAGGATACATTAATACTAGACAATTCAATTATTCAATTACTTGAGACACATACAAGAGATTATTAGAGAGTGAGGGAACAAGTAGGGTATGTTCCAATGACAAAGAAGGTGTTAACTCCACCGTGCCCGCACTAGTCATAGGAGAGGACATTCCATTAGCATTAGAGACATGTGACCGATGTGGTTTAGTTGTAGTCTGTAGGAGCAATTGATCAAAGGTCATATGATCAGTGGCACCTGAATCAATAATTCAGCTAGTGTCTTTAGCAGAAGAATGGATAACAAGGGCAAAACCGATACCGATATTACCTAACGGATGACTAGTCTCATCGATTTCGTGACTCGTCGCATAAGTAATAGACCTATCAGCCTCTTCACAATAGGTTCGAGATACAGCATTCCATATATTTTTCTCCATGAGTAAACGAACAAAAAATATCTTTACATCAGGTTCTATGGCATTGATGTGCCAACTTTTGACAAGGGCATTCTCCATGCTACATGTATCAAACGAAACATCATCCGAAGAGGGTTTTTCAATTTCTCCGATTAAATAACCCAATTAGCCTCGAACCGCAATAAAGGTCTCGACAACTTGTGACCAAAGTGAATAATTTGCTCCATTAAGCTTCCCGTCAATAGGAATTTCCTTGGGTTCTGGTGTAAAACTCACGGATTGGACAAGGGTTGGAGCGGCTTCGAATTTAGATATAGAATTCATCATAGCAATCGTGACTAGTCGCACGGGATATGACTAGCCGCACAAAATAATAGATATAAGTGTAAAAACATAGGTAACCGACGGGGGGTAATCTCTGAGGGCAAAACACAGGTAACCGACGGAGGTAATTGCCAAGGGCACACACAACGGATTTGGGTCTCAAGTGTGTTACTGCTCTGATTCCATGACAAAGAGTATGTCAAAGAGACTGCTAGGGTTTAATTGGGCTGAATAATTCTTATTCTTCTCTCTAGGAGATATTTATAATGTTACAATATACAAAGGTCAACTAGACCAATTAGGGAAATAATTACAATTAATTTACAATTCCTATATTAACAATGATTGCCCTACATGGCTCACACTAACAAAATGAACATAATAATACCAAATTAAATAAAAATATAAAAGAATCATATCATATTTTTAGTGACTCTTTACATAAAAATAAGAAATTATAAACACAAAATTTACATATGCAGTAATTAATAAAAACAAAAATATAATGAAAAAAATACTTTCTTAAAATATGATTAATTTAGTACTTATTTTAATATTATAATATTATATATATAATAAGTTGCACAATATAAATGAGAGGGAGCCCAGGACCCCCCTCACTACAAGAAAATCGCAGTTGCCCGACTATATTTTGCCCAACGGATTATATCTCGCGGGGTAAGGTCATAATGCCCGACGGATATGCACAGTCGTTGGGTAACAAGTTAGCGGGAAGAAAAAGCAGTTGGCGCGTAAAATTGGACATTGTTACCCGACGATTTGAACTCCCCGTCGGGTAACAGTGTCAACAACGACGATCAATCGCCATCGGGTAATAGTAGACGTTGACTCTTTATTGCCCGACGAATCATTTAATATTACCTTGCAAATACTATTCATCGGGCAACTGTCTAAACACTCTAAATACCAGAGTCTGTTTTTTTCTTCTTCTTCTTCTTCTTCTTCCTCCTCTCTGCTTCTCATCCTTCTCTCTGCTCCTTGCTCTCTCCCTCTCACTCACTCACTCTCTTTATATACCTATTATTATCATCTCATCACCATTTTCATTACCAACAAATCCTTTTTCTCTATCAATCATCAAATATTAAGGTATGAAATTTTTATTTTTTTGAAATTTTGATTTTTGATTAGGAATTAATTATGTGTTGTGTTGTAGAAATTTTGTAGTTAATTTGAAGGAATACTTGTGAAAAGGTATGTGTGTTTACCTCTCAAATTAATTTTGTTAAGAATGTTGGATATAATTATGTTAGGAAATTTTGTATTTATTGTGGAAAATGTGTAGAAATTTTTTAGAATTTTTGGAAATTAGAAATTAGAAAATTTGTTAGGAAAATATGAAAATAGAAAATATGTTAAGAAATTAGGAAAAAAGAAAATATGTTAGGAAATTAGGAAATTTTGTTGTAAAATAGGAAAATTAAAAATATGAAATGAAATGATTGAAATTAGAAAATATTTTTGGAAATTAAGAAAAATGTTAGGAAATTAGGGAAACATAAAATATGTTAGGAAAATAAGGAAATAGAAAATATGTTAGGAAATTAGAAAATTAGAAAACATTTTAGGAAAATAGGAAAAAAAAATATGTAATGAAATTATTAAAATTCGATATTATGTTTGGAAATTAGAAAATATGTTAGGAAAATAGGGAAATAGAAAATATGTACGGAAATTATAAAATTTAAAACTTTGTTTTATGCATAATTTATATATGTTTGTATTTGTGAATTTGTAGTGATATTTTTTTTAAAACGCTTTATTTAGTTCCGACGGAGTGAAATACATTCATATTTCATAACCGTTTATGCGAAGTTAATCGAGTTGATTAACTTCGTATAATGAAATTCAATGAAAAACCTTAGACCCGTTTGAGAGTCAGTAAATCCGATTGATTGACTGACTCTTGAATTGTCCATATATTCGGACAGTTTGGGGGTGCGCAACTATGTGTTGTGTAGTTGGCGGTCTACGTGGTTAGGTTTCGATTGTGGGAAATTCGGTTTGTATCCCCTCAATGTTCTTCGAATGCATACTAGATATTTGTTTATAATATCTACGTCGTGCATTTGGGGAACTGTAGGGAGATGCTGCTGAAATTTCCCTCGATCTGAACTTAGCCTCGTAGGTCGCAAACTATACAGCACAGAACGTGCACTCTCGAATGGGATAGGACCAAATAACCGGAGGCATAAGGAGAAGAGTTGATTTTGATTTTAACTTGTTCTATTTACTGGGCAATGTTAACTGAATTACTTATGTTGACTCTATGTTGTGAAAGCAGGCACAACGGACAGATGGTGGATGCAAATGTTTGATAGATCTTCTGATCAATATTTGGATGGGATCGACAACTTCATTGCCTTTGCACGTAGTCATTGCAGTGATACAAGACGTATCAGGTGTCCATGCCGTAAATGTAATAATTTCATTTGGATGTCGTTGAATGAGATCCAAACTCATCTGGAATGGAATGGGATTGTACACAACTACACTAATTAGATCTATCACGGTGAAGAAATATTTTCTGCATCGACATCTTCGGTTCCCGGGACCAGTATGGACGAAAGTGGTTTGGATGGGCGATGTGATAATGATCAAGTCGTTGAGTTATTAACCGATGTTTTTCCTCCGGCATCAGATGATATGGAAGATGATGCACCAAGGTTGCAACCGGAAGACTCTGATCTCCATTATGAGAGATTGTTGAAAGAAGCTCAGCGCGAATTGTACCCCGGTTGTAAATCATTTTCGGTTCTAGGGGCAGTTGTGGAGTTGATGCACATGAAAGTTGAGTATAATCAAACGAACAAGCATTTTGATCACATGTAGGACATTATCATCCGAATGCTCCCTGAAGACAACTGTCTGCCAAAAGATTATTATAGCTCGAAGAAGTTGTTGAAAGGGCTTGGTTTAGGGTATATCAAGATCCATGCATGCAAGAACAACTGTGTTTTGTTTTACGGTGAATTCGAGCAGCTTGACAAATGTCCCGTGTGCCATGAGCCTAGGTTTCAAAAGAACAAGATTCCTAACAAGGTGTTGCATTATTTTCCACTGAAGCCAAGGTTACAAAGATTTTACATGTCGTGTCATACATCCCGTGATATGAGGTGGCACAAGGATGAACGCATTGATGATGATGTACTGAGGCATCCGGCGGATGGAGAGGCTTGGAAGGAATTTGATAATATGTATCCCAAGTTTGTTGCAGAGCCAAGAAATGTCAGATTAGGGCTCGCTACTGACGGGTTTAATCCGTTTGTGAGTTTTGCAAAGCCCTATAGCACTTGGCCGGTTGTTATGGTTCCGTATAACTTGCCTCCTTGGAGATGCTTGAAGAAAGAATTCACAATCCTCAGTACTTTGATACCGGGGCCCAAATCACCGAGTAATTCCATCGATGTGTATTTGCGGCCGTTGATTGATGAGCTCGTGGATTTGTGGGAAAATGGTGTCCGAACATACGAGAAGTGCAGTGGAGAAATGTTCACCCTACGAGCGGCTGTAATGTGGACAATTAATGATTTTCCTTCTTATGGTAAGTTATCGGGATGGAGCACCAAGGGCTATCTTGCTTGCCCGACATGTGGACCAGACACAACGTCCTTTTGGCACGCATCTAAGGTATGCTACTTGGGTGCGAGAAGGTTTCTGCCCTGGGATCACCGATGGCGAATGCAATCTGACTCATTTGATGGTAAATCAGAGTTAAGAGGTCGACCAAGGGAGAGGTGCGGTGATGAGATATTATCCAAACTCAACAGTATACATAAGTTCGTGACAAGAGGATCGAAACCAGCCGAACAGGAAAATTGGACGAAAAAAAGCATATTCTTCCGGTTGCCATATTGGTCGAAATTGAAAATCAGACACATCGCCGATCCTATGCACATCGAGAAGAATGTTGCTGAGAGTGTTCTGGGAACGACTTTACCCATTGAAGGAAAGTCAAAGGACACAAAAAAAACTCGTATGGACATGAAAGAAATGGGGATTCATCCTAACTTTTGGCCAAAAGTCGTCAATGGCAAATACATCATGGCTCATCCAAGTTATACATTTACGCCGGACAATAAGAAAAAATTCCTAAAGTGGTTACAGGGTGTGAAATTTCCAGACGGGTACGCCAGCAACATATCCCGGAGTGTTAGCACGGACGGTGGGACCATTTCTGGTTTGAAGAGCCATGACTATCATGTTTTGCTACAACGACTCATTCCGATTGGTATTCGACCCTTATTGGAGGCTGGTGTTATTGAGACGATAGCTTATTTGTCTCAATTCTTCCAGATATTATGTGCTAGGTCGTTGGTTAAGGCGGACCTTAAAGCAATTAACGAGGATATTGTGTACATCATGTGTCGGCTTGAGCAAATATATCCACCTGCATTCTTTGATGTAATGGTGCACCTACTAATACATCTGCCAGATGAGGCAAAGCTAGCTGGCCCGGTGCATTATCGTTGGATGTACCCAATCGAGAGGTATAACGTATCCCTGCTATTTGATAATATTTCCTTACTATCATGTATAATCTATGAATCTTAATGTAAATTTCCTTGCAGAATGTTAGGTACGTATAAACGGTACGTGCGGAACAAGACACGTCCCGAAGGCTCCATAGCCGAGGCGTACATTACAAAGGAGGCACTCACATTTTGTGCAATGTACCTTCGAAATGTTGAAACTGCCTTCAATAGGGCGTCTCGCAACGACGATGGTGGTCAACGTCCCGAGACCCTATCTGTATTTGCCCAACCCGCACGACCATTCGGCACTGGTCCAATCTCGGAGCCGTTCATCAATACTGATATGGAGGTGGCTCATTGGTTCATTCTCAACAACTGTGATGAAGTCTTGCCCTTTCACGAGGATCACGAGTCATTGATGAAGGCCCAATTTCCTTCTAATTGGGAAGAAATGGACAAACAACTATTTCCACGTTGGTTTTCCCAGCATGTAAGTCAAATATTTTATTTCCAAAGTTCTTAAATTATTTTAAGCTTACCTATTTCGTTGGCACAGCTGAAAGATTTCAACTCGCCAAATTTCAATAAAGAATTAATGCACCTTGCCATTGGCCCATTTCGAGGAGAAACGTACGCTGGTTGTCACATTAACGGAGTTAAGTTCGTGTGCACAGAACGAGACGACAAGTTGTCTAAGCAAAACAGCGAGGTCTTCGTGACGGGGGATGGGGAAAATGCTGAGACGGGTTTCTACGACAAATTGTTAAGTGTGGTTAAGGTGTATACGCCGATCGCAAGGAAGTCATCTTGTTCAAGTGTCATTGGTTTAATACGAACTCAAGTATCCTAGGCAGTGTCATCAAAGATCAGTTATATACTTCTATAAACACAAACACCTGGTGGTTTGAGAGTGATCCCAACATCCTCGCTAGTACGGCGAAACAAGTATTCTACGTGGATGATCCAAAAGCTGGTGGTGGATGGAGAGTAGCTGAGATGGTGAATCACAGAAACATTTGGGACTTGGATGATCGATACCATGAAGAAGATGGGGAAATAAACGATGACCAAATCATTTATCAGGTAGATTCATCGGCATCCACCCAAAACGTGGATGGAGTTCGGACCAATGACATCATAACACCAATTGCGATTGATGACATTTTTATTGATCTTGGGGAATTAGAACAAATTGAAAGTGATTCGGAGGAATCAAGTACTGTACACATGTCGGATGATGAGCGTGATTGGGAGGGGGAAAACGAATCCAAATGAAGCGTTGTAATTTCGAAATTTCATTCATATATGAAATATCCATCTTCAAATCAATAAATTTTATTTTTATGTATGTTGTATGATTTCATTGAAAAAAATAGTTTTTTTACTTTCTTAAAGTGAGGAAACCATACATGCCCTCCACAAAATACGCAACTTCAAACTAAATGAAGGTCAAAGATTTAGTACAATATTTTGATGATAAGTCAATTTTTACTCTTTAATGCAATGTCAAAAAAATTGAACCCAACTTTCATATTAACCTAATAAGATACAACAATTTTTTATAAAAAATTTTGCATATAAAATGTTCTTTGGTAATATTTTTATAAACAATTAGTTAGTAGATTAAATTTACCTTTATTTAATAAAAAATTTGTTTAAATTGATTATGCCCGACGGATTCACTATTTTACGCGACGGATCGCCACAAATGTTACCCGACAGATTCGTAAATATTACCCGACGACTATATGTAAAATGTTACCCGACGGGGAAAAGAAGGTTTACCCGACGATTGCCTCAGCCTGAAATAACCCGACGGATATATATGAAGATTCGTAGGGTCTGATTTAGCTAATTAAATTTACCATTTTTATTACAGATGTTACCCGACGGATAATTTATGGATTACCCGACGACAGAATCCATAACATGACCCGACGGATATATATGAATCGTCGTCGGGTCTGATTTAGTTGATTAAATTTACAATTTTTATTAGACATGTTACCCGACGGACAATGTATGGGTTACCCGACGACAGACTCAGTATAGTTACCCGACGGAGATATAAGAAGATTCGTCGGGTCTGATTTAGTTGATTAAATTTACAATTTTATTAGACCTGTTACCCGACGGAGATATATGAAGAGTCGTCGGGTCTGATTTAGTTGATTAAATTTACAATTTTTATTACACATGTATTTACCAGATTAAAAACTTTACATTTTTTTTGTACACAAATTTTCAAAAACTTGAAAATTGAAACTGACCGATCTAACCGTCCACATTTATGGTCGGTACCCATAGATCATATGCGAGAAAAATTTCCCAAATTGGAAATCCCGGGATTAGGTAACGGTGCGCGACGATTCAACAGTTACAGAACGTTTCATCACGATCGGAAGGCTTGAAATCCTAAAAACATCAAGATTTTCGACGGGCGACATCTAGGCACGTAAAACCACAGAGTGAACGGTTAGATCGCTCAAATTCATTCGTTTGAATATCAATAGAACCAAAAATTCAAAAAATATATTGAAGTTTCCTTCAAGAGTTTAAACTCCTTGGGCAATATGCTTGTTCTTCGATTTTCAAAAACATAAAACCAAAACTGACCGATATGCCCATCCATATTTATGGTAGGTACCCATAGATCGCCTACACGAAACATTTCCCAAATTGGAAATCCCGGGATTAGGTAACGGTGTGCGACGATTCAACGGTTACACAACGTTTCTTCACGATCGGACGTTTTGAAATCCCCAAAACATCACAATAACAATAGATGGGGTTTTAGGCATATAAAACCAAAATTTAAACGGTCCTGATGTTGCATATACTTTCGCCGGACTTGGTTTTCAGATTAATCCCAAAAATGGCATCAGGAAGGTCATGCCCGACGGATATTTCAACATTTTCGTCGGGTAACTTCAATAAATCGTCCAGTTTTTTAAAATTTCAATTTTTCCGCCTAATTTTTCGCGAAATCTCAAATTTGCCGCTTGGTGTTACCCGACGAATAATTAACATTTCCGTCGGGTAACCGAAATATATCGTCCAGTTTTTTGAAAATTTCAATTTTCCGCCTAATTTTCCGCAAAATCTCAAATTTGCCGCTTTGTTTTCCCTGACGAATGAGTTACAGTTTGCCCGACGGGCCCGACCTTCTTAATTTTCGCGGATTCTCAAGAGTCCCGCGTTTTGTTGCCCGAGGGAGTATAAAGGTATAACTCGAGGGATATTCGAAAATTAGTCTTACCCGACGGGTGGGATGGCTGTTACCCGACGGACGTCAGACCTATTATTCCGTATTTCGATGATGCTATTGCCCGACGGGGTGTTAAACTTTACCCGACGAGGTGATTTAATTGTTACCCGACGGGTTTTGAAACGTTACCCGACGCATAGGACCTTTTTCTTATGCCCGACGGATCATTAAAGTGTTAACCGACGGATGTATCTGTCGGGCAATACCAATCAGATACATAAATCAGACCGAGTCTTCTTCTTCATCCTTTCATTTTCTGGATTTCTTTATTCTTTGGTTCTTCTTCATTTTTGCTTGAAGCGGCACTTGCATCTTCCTCTCCCTCAAGCAGTCAAGGACGCCTTTTATTACACCTAGTTTTCCTGTCGGCTCCGCTCTTCCAAACAGTCAAGGACACTGTTTTTGTTCACGGAGGTTTGCCGTCACCGCCGCTCCCCTCACCGAGGTTTGTCGTCGCTGCCGCTCTCCTTGTTAATGTTAATGTTAATTTTGATATATTGTTTATTGTTAATTTGGATATATTGGTTTATTGGTTTATTGGTTTATATTGGTTTATATTGGATATATTGGTTTATTGTTAATTTTGATTTGAAAAATGAATTTATGAAATTGGATATTGTTATTGTTAATGATTATGTATATATATATATATATATATATTTGGATATATATATTTGTTAAGGTATATATAATAGTTGAAGATTTGTTGAAATTTTGATGTTTGGTATAATGTTGAAATTGATATAATGGTATGATTTTTTATATGGTATTTATGTGAAATGTATGAATTTTGGGTATTTGAATTTTAAAAACAATTATGGGAAATTTTGATATGGTGTAGTATAAGTGGATTTTGGAAATGTGTGTTTTATAAATTTTTAATTTGTGAATTTTTGGATTTGGATATTATTAGTATATATTTGGATTAATATGTAAGTTTGATTTTGGTCCCGAAATTTGGATTTAGGAATTTAGGTATAATGTTGTGAATTTTGAGTTTAGTACGCTTGAATTAATTAGTTGTTTAAGTTTAATTTTCGTTTGTGTTGGATTTATTTAAAAAAAATTAGAATTTGATGGTTTTAGTTTTTAGATACCAATTTACTAATTATTACTAAAAAAAATTGATGCTTTATTTATTTATGTTTATTGGAATTATAAAATGTTGGTTAATTTTAAATATGATTTTGTTTTTATTTTTTGAAATTAATATTTAATATTTAATATTAAAAATATTTGCTTTCTTTTTTATTTAATTAAAAGTATGTTCTTTAATTTTATATTAATTAATTTATATGTGTTATTGTAGATGTCGCATCGCACCTTAAGCACATCCGGGACTCGCCCTTGCCCGGATTCTGTTGATGATCATGAGCCGGAGGAAGCAGCCCCTGACTCAGTTGCCTCAACAGCGGCGTCGGTTCATGCACCCCTGTTAGTCTATCAGCGACCGGGTGTCCGATCGGCTCGTAGACAGCATAGCAAGAAACGGGGGGAACCCCGTACCGACCCCCAGCCCTCACTGGACGACATCGGAGCAGACGAAATGGGGCCTAATATCGGAGCACTCCCTAAGGTTAAGTTTATTATTTTCTTTATTTAACCAATCGTTTTTATTTGATACTCATTTTATTTATCAATGTTCATCGAATTTGCAGGTAGGTCAGTGAATGTGCGCGGGATCAACCGAGGTTTGACATCCCAGCGCATTTGTAGGACGACAAATGCAAAGATACTGGTGGTGTACGTGCCACGCCTCTGGTCCGCGCCGGTCAAAATTCACAGCCTCCTAGTTCATGACATTGGTGCGATTCGTCACTGATGATGGGGGAGACTTTCTGAACCCAACCCGCAGAGGAGATCTCGCGTTGTTGGGGAGAGTTATCGGTATGTTTTTTTCCCATTTTTAACATTAATTTCATATTTTTTAATTATTTTTTTAACTTTAATATTTGATTGCAGATCAATTTTGAGTTCGACTTGGAGAACGTCGAGCTCAGTAGGTACCTGTGTCAACACTGGCAGTTACGGTACGCCGACTGGAAGTACGAGCTCCACAAGTACTTCTTGACTTGGCCTTCTCCGGAGGAAGCTCGGGCAAATCCTCCGAAGGAGTTAGACGGGCCGAAACTGCCAGGGTGGTTGTGGTTGTGCGACCATTTCATGTCCCCCACTTATCTGGCACGTATTATCTATCTAATTAATTAAATTATTTAATTTTTATGTTATTTTCCATTTTCAAATCTAATTTTTGGTTTTACGAATGAACAGCGGAAATCGATTGCCAACACATCGAACCGGGGGGCAAAGAAATTCAACCACCACGGGGGGTCGTGATCCTTATCGGCCCGGCAGGAGGATCGGCGCATCGCCGGGTCGATGTTCCCAGAGGTGGATGCTTGGGGGCAGGTGTATGCTGGACGGGGGGATGAAGAGGCTGATCGAATTCACGTAAGTTTATTTCCTTCTGATTAAACATTTTTTTCTTAATTTCATAATTATTTTTCTAATTAATATTTATTCGAATTTGTAGGATGCGATGGTGCAAGACGTCCAGCAGACACAAGTTGAGCTCACCCAACAACATCCAGATGTGCCTTTGCATCACAGCTCCCTAATGTCGACATGTCGATCGCTATTCTGGAGCGACAACTAGGGAGGCGCCCAGGGAGGGTCGTTCAGGGAGCGAGCGACGGGATTTTGCGGGATGTCTCGACTCAATCGTCGTCTTCATCTCGGGTAGGCAATACCCAGGAGACGGCGGATCGTATGAGAAATCTCGAGGCCGAAAATGCTATGAAAGCCCAATACGCGGAGATTCAAGCCCAAAATCAACATATCAAGAGCGCCCTTGACAATATCCTTCAACGTTTGGGTGATCGTGGATTTGATGATATTTTCTCATCGCCCAACCAACCGCCCCCTCAGGATCTCGGCTATTGACAACTCCTCTAATTCTTAGAGTATATATAAAGTATTTTTATACTCTTAATGATGTCAAAAAATTACATTATTTTTTTTAATATTTATTTTATTTTATTTTTATTCTTTATATTAAAATTTTTAATTAATTTTTTTATTGTTTATTATTTAATTTAATATTTTATTTTCAATATAAAGAGGAGGTTGCCCCACGAATTCTGTACATGTTACCCGACGAATTGTAACAATACACGCGACGAATGGGTGACATGTTACCCGACGACATTTAAAACTATTACCGACGAATGAGTTACATGTTACCCGACGGATATTCAAACTATACCCGACGATTGAGTGACATGTTACCCGACGGCTGTGTAAAACGTTACCCGACGGTTGTTTATCATGTTACCCGACGCGTGTATATAACAGTGCCCGACGACTATATTTAATCTTACCCGACGGTGTTTCTTAACGTTACCCGACGGGTATATATGACTTTACCCGATGGTCTATAAACCTCCCCCGACGTATATTTAATAGATTACCCGACGGATAAGGAAGCCCTTACCCGACGGTCTTATAATGTTGACTTTATGTTGCTCGACGAAGATTTCAGCGACGAACTTTACCGCCGGGCATTAGTTAATTGCTCGACGAGGACATTGTGCTCGTCGAGTAAACTCAAAGCCCGACCGCGGTAGCCCGACGCCTATTGCCCGACAGAGATTCGCCGTTGTATACGTTACTCGACGGAGAATTTACGTGGCTCGACGAAATGGTTTCGCCGGGCAACCTCTGATTTCTTGTAGTGCCTGGACACCCCGTCCCTCCGCCATTGCTCACAACCAACTTAATTCACTCAGCTACGTTATATTAGCAACCACGTAATTTGCATTATTTAAGAACACATTATAAAAATTAATCAGTCTGCAGTACTCCTCCAATTACTTATTTATTTTACTTGAAATTGTATAACAATCAATTATATATAGAAAGTTTTCAAACAAATTTACATTAAAGCATCTCCAATGTTAGGATATAAATTTGCTGAAATAGAAGTTTTACAACTTCAACTTCAACATCCCATTTTGTAGTCCAATAGATTGGAAGTCATAAAAAAAATTATAAATTTTGCCCACTAAATCAAAATATTTTACATTTTGGAATATTTATATTGTGTTTAATATTTAGGCTAAATGGTTGAAACCATTTCTGAACTTTACTATAATTTTAGCAACCATCCCTATACTTCAATATTAGTGTCCCCTGTCCTTGAACTTCACCATAATGTTTCCGTTAATCCCTCTGTCTATTTTTCAAACGAATTCCATTAAAAAAAAAGACAAAATTGTCAATTGATCGAGGTGTGTTTCACATGACTTTTTTTAACGAAATTCATTTGAAAAATAGATGGATGGACTAATGGAAACATTAGGGTTAAGTTCAGGAACGGGGATACTAATATTGAAGTATATAGACGGTTACTAAAATTATGATAAAATTCAGAGACAGTTGCAACTATTTAACCTTTTTTTTTTTAAAAAATCTATTTAACCTTTTTTTTTAAAGATCTATTTAACCTTATAATTAATTATATAACTAGTGTATTTTGTAATTTAATTGAAATCTCACATCACTTTAAGATGGAATAATAACATTGTACTATTAAAATCCCAGGTTCTTATTGACTTAAACATGGGGCTTGCACACGTGAGACATATGTAGACACAGAAACCAAAACCCCTACATTTTCACCATGATATTTGATCGAGTAATCGATACTTGCTTTTTTGCTATTTTGAATTTGACTTATGATCTTATCATCACAAGAATTTCATAACCAAAATAGTGCAATTTGATAGGTCTTTCACCATTATCTCGTGCCACAAATGACAAATGTTAAAACATAAATTTACTAAAATTCTAACATATAAGTGGACTACTCTTATATTATTTTATTTTTTTCAGATAACCACCCTTATTTTATAATTAAATAAATTGTGACACAAACTTATTCTTTTAAAAAAATAAATTAAAAAAGTTTAAACGCCCCCTCTAGTTTCTGAAAAAGTTTGAAAAATGAAGGCATGAAGCCATAATGGTGTGATAAAAAGATAAAAAATTACATGGAAACGGCACCGAAAGAATCCGAGGACCTATACGAAGGAGAAATATATATCAATGGAGTCAATGGTTGATGACGGCGGATTCGTGAGCTTTGACCCAGATAGGCAGTCGTGGTGACTTTCTTATATAGACTTGCAGACTTACTAGCCAATCTTCACCCTCACTGGTAGATCAAGTCGTCCTTACTAAAATTATTAATCCTCATGTCTCTCTCAACGACGTTGAAATCTAACCTAGCTACCGATAATATCGGAATATCGGTACGTTGTTTATGTTATATTATTTATATTATTTGATTTCGTGTAAATATTGTGTAGAATATTGTGTTGGTGTGAATATTGATCAGTTGATCGGTATGAAATGTCGATATATTATATTTTCAGTTTAGTATCAATAGGATATCGTTCATATTACATTCAATATAATGTTAAATCTCTGGTATATTATCGAAAATTCTATTTCAATTATAATAAAACAGAATCCTTTTCAAAAGGGTATGTAATTGGCTGTATATAAATATAATATATTAATAAATTGAAGTAAGTAATGGTCCAAACTTAAAATATTGATGATTGCTTCTTGGGAGTCTTTGGCTAACCCGGCTCCTATTTAACAACCTGTGATTGGGTTGTTTGACATTTTTCAATGAGCTACCTAGTAATTAAATTAATTATATATATATATATATATATGCAAATAAAAGATAAGCACTTTGTGTATATTGAATTATATACACATAAAAGTCAAAATCTATAGGCTATATATCTCTCTCTCTCTCTCTCTCTTCTTCTCTCTCCCTACAAATATACAAGAAGCCAAAGTCCAGCTATGGAAATGCCAAAGAGACGTTCAAAATCAATGGAGAATAATATTACAGTTGTTGAAGACAAAACAATATTGAAATCTGACCCTCATCATGAAGAGGGTACTACTTCCATGGAGATAGAAATTAGCAAGGTGATCCAATTTCTCTTATTTTATTTTATATATATATATATATATATATACTTACATATATAGCCAAATCAAATTTTGATCTCATCGTATATATATATATATATATTTGCTTTTTAATTTGGACGTACTGTGTGCAAAAGTAGTCGATGAGCTAGCTTCAATTTTATTTTCTACGAATTTTAAAGTTATGGATGATGAGTTCATGATGGGTTTGGTTCATTAATACAATCAACTTTGTTTTTAATGAAATTTAGATAAATCATTAGGTTAATTTGCGTTAATCGCCTTACTTTTGATGAAGTTTAAATTAAACTAATTAATGTTGTTGAAACTTCCAAGTGTTCACTGTTAATTGATGTGCATATATGCGTTCATTTCTGATGTTTATTGAACTCTTTTATCATCTCATATATATATATCATAATTCAGGAACAACAAGGGAGGCATGCTGAACCAGAAGACAATTTGAACCCGCCGTCTTCCTCCACCGGAAAAGATAGAGCCCTTATCAAACACAAACAGGTAACAAATATATATGAAAGGAAATTAATTATTTAAACATATTTATTATATATATATATGTAGTGTTTAACTTATTATCACTAGCACCTATGACTTTTAGATCATCATCACATGAATCTATCCAGACAAGCCGCCACCAAGTCAATGTATAAATGAAAACTTCTAGATTCCTATATCGAATCATATCTTCCCTGATTAAAGTAATTTCATTCACTTAATGAAATTAATGGTGGTCTAATTAATCTTATTTTATCCACATTCATCGCGTAGATACATGCATGTGTTTATAGATAACCTGATTTTTTACATATTATTATTCAACTCTAACTTAACCAATGTAATTACAAATGGATATATCTTACCTTTCATTGTTTTTTTTTTTTAAATTGCTTCATCAATCAAGCCAAAGAATTTATTTTATTTTATTTGTAATATTGCCCTAGGAGGAGGAGGATGAGCTGCAATCAGCAAAAGCTGAAATGGGGGAGGTAAGGGAAGAAAACAAAAGATTAAAGCAGTTGTTATCGCGAATCGTACAAGATTACCAGTCTCTTCAGATGCATTTTCTTGGCATTCTTCAAAAGGAAGAAGAAACTAATAAGAAATCCATGGATATATCTCATAATAAGCTCGAAATGAATGAAGAACCCGATGAGCTTGTGTCTCTTAGCCTTGGGAGAACTTCAAGTAGAACAACTGATCACCATCAAAATCAGATCAAAAAGACCAATGGAAAATATGATGATGATAAAGATGAGTTGAATGGAGCTGGACTTGCATTGGAATTGCGGTGCAGATTTGAGCCAGATGTGAATCATCAATCAAATGATAATCATCTTGTCGTGAAGAATTCAAGCTCGGATTTTAGCTCTGGAGACCCGAAGGAAGACGAGCCGGCGGAGGTTTGGCCGCCGATTAAGACGTTGAAGACAACTAGAAGTGGAGATGACGAGGTCTCGCAGCAAACCCATTTGAAGAAAGCTAGGGTTTCTGTCAGAGCTAGATGTGATGCTCCAACGGTACGTTAGTATATCGGTCGATCAAAGACTAAAATTCACCTTGATCAATACAGAATCACCTTCTGATAACATAAATAAGTAAGTTAATTCAATATTTCATTTGTATAGTTGAATGATGGATGTCAATGGAGAAAATATGGACAAAAAATAGCGAAAGGAAATCCATGCCCTAGAGCATACTACCGTTGCACAGTCTCACCATCTTGTCCCGTGAGAAAACAGGTATTTTATTTTCATAAATTGTTAATGATATCACATTTGTAGACAATATTTGTAAATCACATACTAATATATCCAGGCCTACATGTATTGGTGAGTCCCACAAATGTGGTTTACAAATGTGATATCCTTTATTTTCTGATTAAGTGATTTGCGTTTTAGCGTTTTTGTGTTTGCTGATTAATTTAACCAAGCTTTATATTCAGGTGCAAAGATGTGCTGATGACTTGTCCATATTGATCACAACCTATGAAGGAAGCCACAACCACCCACTTCCTATGTCAGCCACAGCCATGGCCTCCACCACCTCCGCCGCCGCTACCATGCTTCAATCTCACTCCTCCACCTCCCAACAAGGCCTCGTCAACTCCACCACTGCCGCACCCGCCTCCGCCTCCATGAATCTCCACGGACTAAACTTCAGTACCAGCCAAAACCCTAGGCTTCCACCACAACACTTCTATTTCCCAAACAGCTCAATCTCAACCAACAACTCCCACCCCACCATCACTCTCGACCTCACGGCCCCATCCCCCTCCCATTTCGGACGATTCCCTCCGAACCCTAGATACCACTCGACATGTCTCAACTTCTCCTCATCACCTTCCTCCTCTTTATTAGACCACAACACAATGCAAGCACCTTGGAACAACATAAATCACACAGCTGCGCCAGCTGGCTATTTCAATTATGGCAACAGATCATCAACACTTAACCAAGTTGGACCGTTGGCTCTAAACAATATCGGGAAGCAACCAATATCTCAAGAACCTAATAATATGTACCAAACTTACATGCAAAATCAGAAGCCATCTCAGCAGATGCTGACGGAGACGATTGCCACCGCCACGAAAGCAATCACGTCGAACTCGAAATTTCGATCGGCATTGGCAGCTGCACTGACGTCATTTGTTGGTAACAATAATAATGGGGCAAGTACCACTTCTGGGATCAGAGAAAATAATAATAATCATCAAAGGGGGTCGAGTATTTCAGAAAATGCTTCTGGGGTGAAATTGAAGTGGGGTGAGTCTTTGACTGCATCGAATCCAATCTACCCACCAAGCCAAAGTGGAATAGGATGTGCATCAAGCTACTTGAACAAATCTTCTTGAATCTTGATTCATCGATCTCACTATTATATTATCTTTTTTTGGTATCTAGAGAGGTTCAGAAACAAACCAGGGATGATGTAAATTAATTAATCGGCTGCCATATTATACACGGTGCTGCACATATATGGTAAAAACTAATACACGTTGTAAGAATTCACGTCGTGTTCTATATATATATATATATATGATGGAATGCTAGCTGCTATAAGTGACAAGACAATTTATGCTTGTACTAGTATTAGAGGGATTGACACATAATCATGCACAAAACAGCGTTACTGATTGTGACATTAGCTTCAAACTTTTATTTTGTCCTCCAATATATAGTTTTACTTGTGTGCATAGCAAGCAACATTGAAATTCTTCATGAGGCTAACTCGGTCCACATTGGTCTCATTCAACTCTTAAAAAGCATACAAAATCAAATCAAAATATTTCAGAATTCCGCTTCCCTATATTTTGGACCAAATTAATCAGACCAAAAACACCCTTACAAGTCTCCAATGATTCCATGCGTGAGTGGTGCCATATAGGGCTAGCAATGGGTCGGTTCGTGAAGGGTTCATATCGTGTCATGAATTCTATGTTACCCAAATATGCTCAATTCGAACCCGCCCCGTTTAATAATTGTGTCAAAGATGTCCAACTCGAACTCGACCTGTTAATGAACTAGGTAACCCGTGTAACCCATTTAATAAGCAGGTCGTGTTCGAAACCCAATTAACATATGACCTATCTAACCTATTTAAACTATTTGACCTTCTAACTTTATAAATGTATGTTATACACCCTAAAAATTCAATATATACTACAAAATACCATCAATATATAATAATTTCATCCCCAAATAACCTAAAAATTATAAAGATTTAATAGGTATATAGGTAGGTAAATGGGTAGATATATGGATTAATGACTGACATCTTTATTAAACGGATTAATATGTCATTACACGGGTTAACAAGTTTATCCAAAACTCCCCAGTTTATTAAACGTGTCATAGCAGGTTGACCCAAAAATGACCTGAAATTTTAATCGTACGGATAGACTCGGATAAATTTCGTACAAATTTCGAGACGTTTATTGAGTCATGTAAAAAATTATCACTCCTAACTACCGTATCGAAGAATTCCTCCTCATATAAAGCATACATATACACATTTTCTTGGTCAGGCCCAATAAACCTATGCCTGTCTACATGATCAATAGCCCAACCAACTAATTCCGAATAAAACTGGTGAATTGGAAGCCCAACACATATTCAGTCTCTAGTCTCTACACATGGCAAAGCTTCAGCTTCATGCATGCACAAAGAAAGCAACTGCTTCTGGGAGATTGATCATCTGACAACTCCAAAACAAAATTTCTAAATTCATTTGGAAGCACAAACCATAAGGTACATAATTCCAATCAAAATTCAATTATTTTTTCGTTTACTTTCTTTAACTGCTGAACAAATTTATGTAAACCAAAATTATAGGATCAAAGGGAACAAATCTTGATTTCTTCAATTATTTTGCAGAATCTATAACTCGCCGTTAAAACATTCAAATTTCGGCCTCCAGTAGCAACATGGCGCAAATACAATCACAAGAACAGGAGGTGAAAGCTGAAAGCCCGAAAACTTCGATCTACGACACTTATTTCGACACGGTCCAGTCCCGGAAGAAATTACCAGGTCCTCTGCAAGATACTTTAAACTTCGCATTTTCAAAAGTTCCAGTCTCATCTTTCCAAGGAGTTCCTGGGGGCAAAGGTGACAATTTTGTTAAGTTGAATGAGATAGAATTAAATTAATGATAAGCTCAAAATTAAATTTAAATAATTATGGTTTGCAGTGGTGGAGGTTGAAGCAGATACATCCATTGCTGATGCAGTTAAGACTTTATCTCAACACCACATTTTGTCAGCTCCTGTGAGGAACCCAGAAGCAGAGGCAAATGCAGATTGGAGTGAGAGGTACCTTGGGATCATAGATTACTCGGCCATTCTTCTCTGGGTGTTGGAGACTACTTGTGCAAATTCTCAACCACAACATATGTCGGCAACTGCTGCCGGCATCGGCGGTGCAGGAGCTATGGGCGCCATTGGAGCGGCGGCATTGGGTGTCACAGGTCCTGCTGCAGTTGCAGGTTTAACTGCTGCTGCTGTTTGTTCTGCCGTGGCCGGCAGTGCTGTCGGCAAACTAGGTGAACAAATAGAGTAATTTGTCAATTTGGCACTTGATGTTGTACCCTGTTGTTGAATATTGCAAATATTTTGCTACATTTTGAAAACAATGGAAAAAGAAAGTAGAGACGGTGTGTCACTAACGGTGGAAAACATAATTTCTAACAGGTGCACCTGGAGACGAAGATTCTCCCACAGGTGGTGATAACAAATTGGACCAACATTTTAACAACGTTGTACTACAAGATGAAGCCTTCAAGACAACCAAAGTAAGTTTATTTATCCTCTACCAACAAGATTCACTTGGTTCCACTTGTTCAGAAGATTGACAAACAATACTTACTTGAATGTTTGATCATCAGGTGAGTTCAATACTTAAGTCCTTCCGCTGGGCTCCATTCCTTCCAGTAGGTACAGAGAGTTCTATGTTGAGTGTGTTGCTGCTGCTCTCAAAATATAGGATGAGGAATGTCCCTGTAATTGAACCCGGAAAACCCGATATCAAGAACTTCATTACTCAATCAGCTGTTGTTCAAGGCCTTGAGGGATGCAAAGGAATGGATTGGTTTGAATGCATTGCTTCAAAGCCTATCTCTAATTTGGGGCTTCCTTTTATGTCCTCTAACGAGGTAAGCTTGCCCGAAAAATGTTCTTCTGCTTCTGGCTGACTTGTGAATCTGGAGTTTTCACCATTGAAGTTCATTTGTTTTCTTGGGCAGATTATCAGCGCCAATATCAATGATCCGGTGCTTGAAGCTTTCAAGAAAATGAGAGAGAATGAAATCGGGGGTCTTCCAGTTGTACAGGGGCCAAAGAAGAAGATAGTTGGGAATGTGAGCATAAGTGATGTGAGATACTCTGTGTTCAAACCAGAACTCTTCTCAAATTTCAGGTATTGAAAGTTTGAAGCCAAACTTTCTGACCATTTTGTTTGAGTTGAAGTTGATTTGTTTGCCTCTTTGTTTCAGGAATCTCAGTGTTAGAGACTTCATCAACGCCATATCAGCAGACCCCAAGGGAAGACCCACGTCACCAATTACCTGCAATCTCAAGTCAACTCTTGGTAATGTGATTGAAAGTCTTGCTTCCAAGACAGTTCACAGAATCTATGTGGTGGGTGTTGATGGGGAGGAAAGCAACCAAGTTGTTGGTGTAATTACACTCAGAGATGTGATTTCTTGCTTCATTTCTGAGCCTCCCGATCACTTTGATGCCTACTTGGGTTTTGCTGTGAAGCAGATAAGGAAGCAGTGAGACATCTTTTTATTAAAAACTCATAAAAGATGAATCTTATGAAACTAAGGCCAGGGAGGTCTCTTATATATTCATCATAACTCTATTCATTGGTGAAAAGTGAAAACAAATATATATTGTAGAGCTAAAAAAGGCTGTAAAATTTTACAGAATGACAGAATTGATATCGTGAGTTAAATATCAAACGAAAAGTATTTGACAATGGCTTTGTGAGCTTAATTTCAAATAAAAAATATATGAAAGAGAAATAAATTCAATACACAAAATCAAGAGTCAACTGGCACGAACTTTTGTTGAACGAGACATAACTATTAAATTGATCCAATTCAACTACTGTAACTAAATAATCTGAAACCAAAGCAATGGAAAAAGCAAAGTTTCCACGAGAGGGAAAAGAAAAGAGGACATGGAGAACCAAGTGCAGACAGTGTTTTTTTGTGTATCCGCATTAGAGATTCACATTTCCTGGGCCAGGCCCAATTGAAAGATGTTGTGGCCACTCACTGTCTTGAGAAGTGGAGAGTTAGAAACCCAACACGTGTCAGGTGCCTACACATGGCAAAGCTATGGCTTTATGCATGCAGATGCAAAAGCCAAGGTAACGGTTTCGCGCAAGAGCATCGTCAAAGTTTCCAAAGAACAGAACTTCACACCAGTTTCTGAATCCATTGGAAACACACTCTTGGAGGTATATCCAAATCCAACCAATTCTCGGGTAATTTTTTTTTTCAATTTTCTTTTGCTGTCAGGAATTTATATATTATTTTCCACTTCCAATATAGATGCAAAATCATATGATGATATGGTTTATTGATTATGTTTTTTAGTTATTTATCTTTGTTTTTGTTGTTAATCAAGATAATCAAAGGCCAAATCAACTATCAATGATCAAAATTTCGTAAAAATCAAATCCATTATGGTTTTGAATTAGATTAGGCAATTTTAACATTCTACTACATGATTTTACGACTTCGTATGAAGGCATTGAATTAAGATTCCACTTTCTGTCTTTAGGGCATATATGGCACAAGCAGAAGAACAAACACGAGCACAAGAACAGGCAAAAGAGGTCAAGGAAATATCTAATATTTCAAGCTATGATGCCTACTTTGAGACCATCCAGTCAAGGAAGAAATTACCTCGTGCGCTCCAGGAGGTTTTAACATTTGCGTTTGCAAAAATTCCAGTTGCATCTTTCCCATGTGTACCTGGAGGCAAAGGTAAATAGAAAAGATGTTCAATCCACAATTTCATCAATGGCTAAGCATTATTGTTTGCAGTACTTTATGTTCTTGTATTATTTATAATGATCAGCTAAATGCCCTGGTATATTCTTATTTGCAGTAATTGAGATTTCAGCAGATGCATCAGTCGCGGATGCAGTTAAGATTTTGTCTGAACACAACATTTTGTCGGCTCCTGTTACAAACCCAAAAGCAGAACTAAGTTCAGATTGGAGAGAAAGGTACCTAGGACTCATAGACTACTCTGCCATTATCCTTTGGGTGTTGGAGAGTGCAGAGATAGCTGCAGTTGCTCTCTCAGCTACTTCGGCAACAGCTGCAGGAATTGGGGCAGGAGCAGTGGGTGCCATGGGGGCGCTAGCATTGGGTGTCACTGGTCCTGCTGCAATTGCAGGGCTAACTGCTGCTGCAGTTGGAGCGGCGGTCGCTGGTGGTGCGGCTGCAGATAAAGGAATGGGCAAAGATGCTCCCTCAGCTGCTGATGAATTGGGCAAAGACTTTTACAAAGTTATACTGGAAGATGAACCCTTCAAGTCAACCACAGTAAGCTTATTCTCTAAAAGGAAGTCTTTGTAAATAATGTTGGTTACATTTAGTATACAGAGAGCTATATCTGTCATTTCTGATTCACTTGGTTCCACTTCTTCAAACAAAACAAAGATATTAGACAGGTAATCTGACAGATGAACCATATACGATATGTAATTGTATATTTCAGGTAAGGTCAATACTTAAATCCTTCCGCTGGGCACCTTTCATTCCAGTAACAACAGATAGTTCGATGTTGACTGTTATGCTACTACTTTCAAAATATAGGCTGAGGAATGTACCTGTAATAGAACCAGGCCAAGCTGACATTAAGAACTACATTACTCAATCAGGAGTTGTTCAGGGTCTGGAGAAATGCAAAGGGCGGGACTGGTTTGACTGCATTGCAGAAAAGCCTATCTCTGATTTCGGACTTCCTTTTATGTCCTCTGATGAGGTAAGGTTGCCTGGTTGCTGAAACATTCTTCTGGCTGACAATGCAATTTGGAGTATCAACAGTATTGTTCCTTTGTTTTCTTGGCCAGGTTATTAGCATCCAGAGCAATGATCTAATACTGGAAGCTTTCAAGAGGATGAGAGATAACAAAATTGGAGGTCTTCCCGTAGTAGACGGCGAAAAGAACAAGATAGTTGGTAACGTCAGCATAAGAGACATCAGATACTTGCTGCTCAAACCCGAGCTCTTCACCAATTTCAGGTATTTGAAGACGAACTTTGAACCATTGACACTGCCCAACCATTCCAGACATTAGATTGTGCACACTTGTGAATTTGTAGTAATCTGCTTACAATGATTTCTGTCAAAGGGGAAAAACCAAAGCGTTTTTTGATCGCTCAACAGCATGCCCCTCTCTTCTCTATATAGACATCATCTTGCAAGCGAGTCTTGATGGACTACTTATTCTTGTGCCTCTTTCTTTCAGGAAGCTCACTGTTAGGGACTTCATAAGCACCATCACAACAAACAAGGAATTTGGAAAAGCCATCCACCCAATTACTTGCAATGTGGAGTCGACTCTTGGCGAAGTGGTTCAAACAGTTTCTTCCAAGTCCGTTCATAGGATCCATGTCGTGTCTGGGGAGGAAGGCAAAGTTGTTGGTGTCATTACACTCAGAGATGTGATCTCTTGCTTCATTTTTGAACCAGAAAACCACTTTGATGACTACATGGGCTCTGCAGTGAAGGAGATGCTGAAAACATGATACTTCTCTTTGTGAAAAACTCACATAGAGATGCAGAAAGTCTCAAAATTTTGGTTTGGCACCATAAACCCAGTTCACATTGAGTTGCATTTGTTTGTTTCGTCTATCTACGTTTCATTCGGTCTTAATAAACTAAAGCCAGCGAGCTTTCTTACTGTTTTACTATTCATCAATCCTCTAATCTTTGCTGCATCCTCCCACCTGCCAAGCGCGGCATATATCTTTGACAGGATCACAAAAGGTGCTGGGTTCTCTGGCTCTAATTCTGAAAGTTTTGTAGCCATTTCTTTCCCCAGTTCCGAATTTAAATGGCATTCACAAGCACCAAGCAGAGAAGCAAAAACTGCTCCAGAAGGCTCTGATAATTCTTCTATTAATCCTCGGGCTTCATCCAACCTTCCTGTTCGACCCAAAAGATCAATCATACAACCAAAATGATCTGGATTTGGTTTTAGACCAAAATCTCGGTTCATCATCTTAAAAATTTCCCATCCTTCGTCCGCTAAACCAGTGTGACTGCACATAGATAGAAGACTGGTGAAAGTTGCTTCATTTGGTTCTACTTTTTCTTCTAACATCATGCCAAAGATCCCAAATGCAGATCCTTTCTCTCCATTTCTTCCATACCCCGATATGATTGCGTTCCAAAATGCTGGATCATCAGGTTTTACCCTAAAGCCATCAAAAATTCTTCTTGCCCAAGAAGACTGCCCACATTTCATGTACATGTCGATGAGAGCAGTAGAAATGAACAAATCATTGCTAATAGAGGTCCTTATTGCATGCCCATGCACCTCTTTTCCACATTGCAGAGCAAATAAATCTGTACACGCTGGTAAGAGGCTTGTGATAGATTTTAAACCTGGGACAACGCCAGCTGATTGCATTTTCTTAAAATACTTGAAAGCTTCAGTCGCCTTCCCTAGTTGTGCAAACCCAGTGATCATCGAATTCCAGGTAACCGAATCGGGTTGAAATCCTTCCGATTCAAGCTGTTCGAATAGCTCAACAGCATTATCACTCTGTGCATTCAACATCATTCCGGCGATCATGGCGTTCCATGTGTACAAGTTCCTGTTTTCATAAAGTTCTTTGAAGATAGCATCACCCAGCTGCCAACAACCACATTTGCAATACATGTCCACAAGTACTGTTCCAAGCATAACATCAAGCTTCACATTGATTTTCGTGATCAAACCGTGAACCTGTTTGCCAAATCGGAGATACAAAAGACTAGCACATGAAGAAAGAACAGAAAGCAATGTAACTGAATTGGGTTTTTCACCTGTACATGCTCTCATTTTCCTAAACACGTCCAGCACAATATGAGGAACCCCATTCTGCAACAGCCCTGAAATAAAAGCATTATAGCTCACAATATTCTTGATGGGCATCTCTTCAAACAGCTTTGCAGCCGAAACCAGGCCTCCACAGTTCGAATACATAGTCAGAACCGAGGTTGCAACATAAACATCGCTCTCAACGCCCAGCTTTACCGCTAAACAATGCATTTCCATGCCATGTTTTTCATCTTCACACACGGACACCATAGTAGCTATAGTAACTGAATTGGGCCTGAACCCTCCAATCCCCACGTTCTTAAATAACCGCAAAGCCCCTCTAAAGTATCCATTTTGCAAAAACCCGGTTATTACCGCATTCAACGAAGCCAAGTTTCGTTCAGGCATTTCATCGAACACCTTGACCGCGTCGCAAATAAGACCATGTTTCATGTACGCATCGGTGAGAGCCGTGGCTGAGTAAACATGAGCGAAAACCCCGGTTTTGATTAGATGGGTATGTAGAATCTGGACCTGCGGAGCTGAATGAAACTTGCCACAGGCTTTAAGAAGAGGAGGGAATGTGAATCTGTGAGGACGCAAAGAAGCAGAGTGCTGTTGAGCGTATAAACAGAGGGCTTCTCTGTATAACCCATCCGCGACTAGTCTTGCTATTTCGCGCTTCATTGGGTTGGGTTCGAAAATGGCTGTGGCACTTGCATAGTTGCATCCCCTAATTCACCACACTCTTCTTTTTTCTGCTGCCGTGGTTTGAGTGGCCTTTTGTTTTAGTCCTAACAAGCTTTTATGGGCCCAACTGAGCTTTTTCTGGCCCAATATGGCTTTGCCTATCAGGAATTTTTCTTCTGACTCAATCAAGAGGGAGATTTTCCAGTAAAAAAAAAAAAACCAAGAGGGGGATGCTATACCTATGGTAAGGAGTTAAATGTATGAAACGGTTTAAATTAAATATTGAATTTATAGTAAAATTAAATGAAATTACATTTGTCAATTTTCTCTTTTGACAACTACGTAAAGTGTAAGAAATAAAGTGTCCATCATTGTTATCAATGTTCGAAATGAACACCCTCTATAAAAATATATAGAAGTTGCTATCGAGAATGAAGAGTGACCGAAGATAATCTAACCTGTTTTTATTATAAACTTTCAATTCAAATAATTTATAAATTTGAAAATAATTAACTGCCAATCTTGAAAATAATTTATAAAGTAGGAACCTCTCAGGCATTTCCCAGCCCACAGGCATAGCATGTGTGGCCCGTGTGAGATAGAGAATCAAATATTGACATGCAATTGCTGTCTGGTGATATGATTGATAATCAAGATTGTCAGCCACCTTTTGTATTGCGCATATTCAGTAAAAAGTTAAAAAGTTATGATGATATTCGAAGTGTTATGGCCAGCGATTTGCTCGGCACATGGAATATATAGCCCCCACAGAAAAGAAGCGGGTCTTGGGCAGTGCTGACCGTCCACGTAATTTCAAATTTTTTTTTTATACAAGAATATTTTATGACACGTGTTAAAATAATTATTTAGACATCATTTAGTACGTCATATTGTACTGATTATTTTAATTGGATAGACTGACTATTTAGTCGGACGTTTGTTGCTCTACCAGATTAAAATACCGACTATATTATACTGACCGGATTACATTATATTAATTGATAATAAATATTTATATATCATAAATATTATTATTATTATTTATTTTAATTAATTATTGATATTATTATTAATATTATTACAATTTATTTAATTATTAATTATTAGTTTATTATTATTTTTTATTATTATTCCTATTTATTATCATTATTATTATTATTATTATTACTACTTTTCAAGATTGTTAGTTATCCGACTATTTAATACGGACAATTTCGAGGGTATTAATTTAGCGGGTGTGGACCGTATAAAGGTACTCAACCATATTAACTTATTCGGTGGCTAATTAATACGAGTGGTATCAAACACCAGTTTCATACTATATTATCATATCCAATTCCTTATACGGCCTACCAAACGTAGTCTTAGGTTTTTATTTTACAATGACCACCCACTTCATCATCTCCGCTACATATTCTTTTTCCTTTATTCTTTATTGATGTGACATTTTATTTATCACAAAAAATAAATAAAAGGTGATTTAATTTACTGAAATAACACTATTAATTTATTGACAAATCATATTGTTCAATTGATGTGGTCAATTAAGATAGTTCAAATATCATTTCTCTTTATATTTTAGTAATCTTTTTTTCTATTTATTTAGTGTAATTACTTTATCATCCTTACATGTACTTTGTTAATGTGCTATAAATAAGGGGTATTTTTGTCAGAACAACTTGGTGAAGCTTGTAACACCAAAACCTCACATATTCCCTTTATGATAATAAATAAAAAAGAATGAGTGTTTGAGTAATTACCCACTCCTACACTAAAATGTTTATTTTTTATTTTTATTTTTATTTTAATATTTAATCTTACTATTGTATTCTTATTTATTAAATATAAAAGTTATTAATGGATGAGATTTTTTGTAAGAAATTTTGATGAAGCATTTTGACCCTCTTGACTTTATAATAATAAAGATAAAAACTTCATTATTTCGTTTTATATATATATATATATATAATGAAAGGGAGTAGCTAGTTTGATGTTACAAAACTTCATTAAAACATTTCGAACGAAAATAATCTTAATTAGTGAAATATTTAAAAAATATATAAAATTTTATAAACGAGGACAAATGGTAAAAATAGGATAAACTACATAAAAGTACCCAAATTATATGAGTCATTTCAAGTTCATACATTAACTATGAAAATTTTCATCTAGTTACCAAAATTATAAAAATACAACATCTAGGTACCCACCGTTAGTTAAACTGTTAAATGTTTATGTGGTATTGTTGAGTCAGAATTAATATAAAAATAAAAAATAAATAAATAAACCATTAAAAAAATTTAATTTTACAAAATTGACCCAAAAAAATACAAAAAAGAAAAAAACCAATCATGTTCTTCCCCGATAACCCTCTCATCCTCTCCTTGCCTCATCGATCCCACCCCGATAACCAAATCCCTCTCGACGGCTCTAATTCGGCTTCTAGATTGCCCTCAAAATCCAATCGTGAGCTGAGGAAGCGCTCCAAGTCCAAGGACAACCCCGAGTTCAATTGAAATTTCTCGATGGCATCCTTGTCAACCTACAAAGTCAATATGCAACTGCTTCAATCGTTTATTTCAAAATTGAGAATTTCCATAATGAGAATTACAAAGTTAAGAGAGCTAAGACTAATAAAAACGATGAGGTTTAAAGGGAGATGGAATTGAAAATTGCAAGACGTACTGGGGTGTTGAGGACGTCGAGGCCGGAGATGACAAAGTAGGCGATAGTGAGGCGGTTGATTTCTTGGGACTAATAGTGGTGCAGTAGCAGCTGGTACATCATCTGCAGAAACATCACGTGCCGGTCACGCTCGAAAAGCTCTGAATCCATGGCGAGTGGAGATGGAGATCTTGAAAGCAACGGCGGCAGATGGGCACGATGTCTCGTCTACCTGCATATGCTTTCTTTGTTATCTCTCTTTAATTTCCCTTTAATTTCCTTTAGTGTTGCTCTAAAATCCTTGCATTTTAGCAATTGAAATTAGTCTTAGCTCCTTTTAAACCAAATTAATGTTTGCAATTTGGGGATTTGGACATTTGGGTGTGGTGAGTATGAAAGAACAAAGAAAGCAAGGAGTTGGCGAGAAATTGGAGCCATCGAGATGGGTTTTTTTGGAGTTGGAGCCGTCTCGGAGCTCCGTCTCGTTAATTTGGATTTTGGATTTTAATTTTTTTTCTTTCTTTTATTTTTTAGTCAATTTTGTATAATTAATTAATTTTTAATGTTTAATTTTTTTTTATATTATTTTTCAGCTTATGTGGAGTTCAATTCAGTATATAATTCTGACTCAACAATGCCACATAAGTATTTAACAGTTTGACTAACATATTCACTAACGATGGGTACTTAGATGTTGTGTTTTGATAGTTTTGGTACCCAGATGAAAATTTTCATAATTAAGATATAAACTTGAAATAAACCCTATAATTTTGGTACTTTTATGTAGTTTATCCATAAAAAATATATATTTTAAATTAAAAACTAAACCAGTACTATGTCTAGTAATATTTCTCTTTCTATGTTATGTGGGAGGTCTCGAGTTTGACTCTCGTAAAAGACGAGTTAGATACCGAACGTGAATAATGTAATCTCCTAGTCCAAAATTATTGTGTAAAAATAAACAAAAATTAAAATAACATTCTAGTAGAGGAAGTTGGTAGGTACACCACAACTCATACATTTTTTTTTTATCTTATCTTTGAGAGGTTTATAAAAAGACTGAGGAGATGACAAACTGACAACAATAAAACCACCTAAATATTCTTCAAAAAAAAAGTAAATAACCCATGAACTTGAAGGAATTTATTTTATTTTAGTGCAGAAAACTGCCAAAACCTGCCATATGAGCCAAGAACAAGAAGAATCTGATTTATTATATATTCTGCCATGCATGTAGAGGTTTGTGCAGGAATCTTTTCCATGTAGAAACTAGAAACGTACCCATCCAGCTTTCCGCCACTATTTTCTTATCGTTTTATATGGCACAACAATTTCATCCCACTTGAAATTGAAATCAATCGCAAAAAACCGTGTTTCGGTGAGGAATGCCATTACCTAGGGCAACAGGCGCCCGCTCTGTCCAAAATAATATAAAGTCCAAATAAAATATATTATGTCATAAATTATAAAAAAAAAATTTAAAAATAAGAGGGAACTTAAAACAATGTTATTTAGCGTATAGAATGACAGAAAAATCAAAGAGCAAAAAAGGCTTTCATAAAAAAAAGAACAAGGAAAAAGAGCAAAGAAAACATCAATTCAATAACGATCAGAATTCCAAGTGCGACCTCAATTTTGATTTTCACCTTTCATGATGAATATTGAAGATTTTAACAAAGTTTCATAGTATAAAAATAAAACAATCATTTATAAAATTTTATATTTTTAATAATTATGTGTGAATTGAAGACATATTTTATATTCTTGCTCTAGGCCTTTAAATGTTTGAATCGGCCCTATCGAGCATATTCTTAGCTGAAAATCCACGTACCCAACTTGGATGCCAAATTATGGGTACCCATTGTTTAATCATATATCACAGTGTTAACCACCTCAAATTAGGGTGGATATTTTCATAGTTCAACCATCCAACCCGACTAATTCAATCGAAGTGTATGGGGTTAGGTGTGTTGCAACTTACATGGAAAAAAAAATGGATTCTTGTTGAAAACCAACCCTTCATCTTTTAAACTTATGGATATGCGGTTTGTAATATTTTAAAATCCGTGAAATCAACTCGCATTTCAAGTCAATGTTTATTGTGAAAATTTGCACGGTTAAGTTTGGACACTATTGAGGATTGTAAAATACCACCCCAAGCGGGGATGAAGGTTCTCTTCACTTGTACGGACATCTCATGATATTTACTAAAAAATTAAAAAGACTATTTACACTAATTTATTTGAATAAATATGATGACAAAAAATAAATTAACTGTTAAAAACAGTTTTAATGAGAAAAATTAGCTAAAATTGAGAAACAAGTACAAATTCAAATTATAAGGCCACTATTCAGGAAAAAAAAATTATAAGCCCACTAGTCCGCACAAGGAGGAGAAGACACGCCAGTACAATATAAGAGAGAGAAACAGCGCTGACCCTGAGAGAGACTTCCAGTACCAATTTTTCCCTGCAATATAAATCAAAATCCCTCCAACATAAATAAAGCTTTTACCCTAAAAAGAACCTTTCCACCTCTCTCTCTTGATCGTCCCGTCACCGGGGAATCCTTCTCCGATACCGACTGTCTATTATAACACCCATCTACTGTTTCGCGGGAAATTCCTGATCTGCCTAAATTTCCCTTTTGATTCCCGCGATTCTGGACATCTGCCTCTGAGAATCAAATTCTCTCGCCGTCGGCTAACAGGTGCTCTTAATTTTTAGCTTTCTTTTCCCCTATAGTGGTAACATATGCCTTAATTGAATTGGGTTCTGATTTGTGGTGTCTATGGAATTTGGTTGCGAGGAAGATCTAATTTCTTAATTGTAATACAACAAAATAAGCCCTAATTTTCTTTTTCAATTTGTAAATCATAGTAGCTTCAGGGGATTAGTTGATTGAGATATGGATCTCGGGTTTTCATTATTGCATACTGTGCTTTTGTTTTGTTTATAGTTCGAACTCGTAAGGGAGCAATCAGTTGACTATAATTTTGGGTTTAATTGGATCCCTTTATTCTTTCGTGGAATTCATATGATTTAGTTGAACTCAGGTGCATCAAATTCAGTCCATTAGTTCGAGGTATGAATGTAATTCTGAATTACAAACTGGAATTGGCATGATTTGGCCTTTGAATCTTTTTACATTTCTAGGTTTAATCATGAGTTAAATTTGGTTTGACATTGGTTATGTTGCGTCAGTGCCTAAACATGTTGCTTTGTTGATACTTTATGCACCTCTCTATTGATGAAGTTGTCAAGTTTGTTTCCTTCATGTTTTTATATGTGCACTAATGTTTTTAAAAAGTATTTGGCTATCACTGAGTAGTATTTGTTGGTTGATCTAATATAGGCGGTGAGGATGTCGACTCCAGCAAGGAAGAGATTAATGAGGGATTTCAAGAGGTTGCAACAGGATCCCCCTGCTGGTATAAGTGGTGCTCCTCAAGACAATAATATTATGCTTTGGAATGCTGTTATATTTGGGTATGTCTAGCAAGGAGATTATATTTTGTTGCCTTTGTCGGTTCATTTTGGTGTTTTTCTTGAGCTCCCATATAGTTTTACTTATGCACCTCATTGTTTGAATTGCAGGCCTGATGACACCCCATGGGATGGAGGTATAAACTGAGAAGAATTTCATATCGTGTTGCAATTGGATTTTTCGTGTGTCATGTGTAATTTTTTAAGCTGCAACATTTTTGATATTTTTTCATTTTCAGGTACATTTAAATTGACACTTCAATTCACAGAGGATTATCCAAATAAACCACCAACAGTCCGCTTCGTTTCTCGAATGTTTCATCCAAATAGTAAGTTCAAAACAGAAGCGTTATTGGCACACGTATGTACATATTAATGTCTGTACATGACTTGGTACAGGTGTAAGCACATAGAAATGTTAATAATTGTTATTATTAATGGTCCCGAAATTAGTGTAGGATTTTACTTTGCTATGAGGTTTCAAGTTACCCGGTTTACCACTAGGCTTCGTGTATTTGCACCTACCTACCAAGGATATCTTGTATCTAGGTTTATACAAATGTATTGTGGAGCAGTTTCTTCTCTTGTATTGGGTTTTTATCAGGATTAGTCTTCTTCTGAGTTATACCTGTCAGTATATTTTTTTTTGGGAAAAAAACTGGGTCTTCCATTGTTTCTTATTAGTCATTATGCACCCCATTTACTTATCGTACTGGCTTTCATGGGTGAACAAGGAGCTGGGCCGAGGGAAAGATTTTGTATTTCTGGTTTCTTTTAAGCTTCCAAATATTTGGTAATTTAGATTGAATCACTGATCATCTTCACTTTCACACCTTGTTGCTGGCCCATATACCTTGTTGCATTGTTTGTGTCATTTAATGCTCACATTTATGAATATATTTGAACAAATTAACCAGAATGGAATTACTTGGAAATATTTCAGCTGTTTGAAATTTTAATGTCATTGTTTTGCCCCCTCTTCAGTTTATGCGGATGGAAGCATATGTTTGGACATCCTACAGAATCAATGGAGCCCTATTTATGATGTGGCAGCAATACTTACCTCCATCCAGGTATTTGATTATGTTCTTTTCATGAATGGTGATTTATAGTGCTTTGATTTATTGAGAGCCTCACGTTTATTAGTGTGTCATGGGATAATGAGTGGTATGGTTGTAACCGGCTAAGACACCATGTATGAAAATCACACTTCACTATTTTTGAGTTACGCAATTGGGTTCTAGTAAATCTAATGGCTCCATCTTGTGCAAGGCAATTGATTGCACTAGCCTGAGTTATTCTGTTATTCCTTGAAGAAAATATTTCAGCTTTTCTATTTTCTTTCATCCATCTTATCAACGCATTCAAATGCACATTCAGGCCTAACTATGCTCATTAGTAATTTTCAAGAAATTCTTGTCTATGCCTATCTGTTTCATCTCTCATTCCATAGAACAAGAATCCTCAAAGCATGTACAAATCAAGTGTTTCTTACATCACCTCTCTTAATTCATGGATACCGCTTCATGTTGCATCCCAATTAGTAACCATCTAACTGCACTTGCATTTTCACGTCCCTTAACTCTTGGCTGCCACTTCTTACTCTACCGGTAGATTCTTAGCACAGAGCTATCTGTGTATGCTCTCTCTCTCCCTCTCTCTCTCTCTCTCTCTCTCTCTCGTGTGCATGCGTGTGGATATATGACATTTGATCAATATAACTAAATGAAATATGATATTGTGGGAGTTATCTCTCTCTCTCTCTCTCTCTCTCTCTCATGTGTGCATGCATGTGGATATATTACATTTGATCAATATAACTATATGAAATACGATATTTTGGGAGTTGACTTTTCTTACTAGCCTATTTTTCAGATTTCATGTCATGTTTTAATTCATACTGTATTATTATTGCAGTCATTGCTCTGTGATCCAAACCCAAATTCTCCAGCGAATTCAGAAGCTGCACGGATGTTCAGTGAGAACAAGCGCGAATACAATAGGAGAGTCCGGGAGATTGTTGAGCAGAGTTGGACTGCCGATTAATCTACTCCTAATGGAGGACAACGTTGGGAAAATCAGTTGAACGACCTGTTTAAATAACTTTGAAACCTTAAAAACTGTTTGTGTTGTGAAGAACTCGACTCCGGGTCTTGTGAAATGTTTGATTGGTCTTTCATTCAACGGCATTAGGCCTCTTATATCTATCTATCTATATGTTGGACCAGGTGCCTTGCAGTTTTCTTCCACCTTCTGCATTTACTTTTGTTTCAAGCTTATTCTATCCTGAGGTTGAAGAAACTCTTATTTGCGATTGTTGTATACAATTTGCGTCTCAGGTCACGTGACCAGCACGTGAGGGATTGATTGTCTTTCATGATTGTATACACTATTCTTTTATGGGGCTGGAGGAAAACATGTGATTATTAATTTACCGCTCATCATAGACTTAGTAAAAACGTCATACTCGTCGAAGGTAAAACAGTAAGCACGAGTTGTTTTTACATTTTATACATATGAACACCATGCATAACATAACAGGTAAAATCCAATGAAAGCCTATTGTTGTTGCTTCTACATCTGTGAGCTGAGATTGCCGCTGCTGGTCCATCCTTCTTGAACTTGAATCGAATACTGCAAGTTCCAGAGAACATTATCGATCGAAGGACGTTTGCTTGGATCTTTGCTCAGACAGTTGACGGTGATTTCAACGGCGGTCTTCAACGATTGGTATGCAAAGCTTCCTTGTATGGAAGGATCTATCACTCCTCGTAGTCTCGATGGTCCTTCTATCAACCCTTTCTCCAACTGTTGATTCAATCAAGTAATGAATTAGGTGTTGCCAAAAATGCTTAGGAGGCAAAAGCAGAAATGCAGCGTTTTTAAATAGGGTTGATAACATACTGACAACCTTTCTTTTAACTTAAACTTTTGACAACTACTTAATACTATAGTCTAATAGTATTCCTTTTCATACGTTACGTGGGAGATTTTGGGTTTAATTCTTATAAAATGTGAGGTTAATACACAATGTATATAATGTTATCCCCGGCTCCCATATCATTGTATTTAAAAGAAAAAATTTAGTCTACGATTGAACAAATAAGGACGGTGTAAAAACAACTAAAAAATAACTCTACCAACCAAACTTGAAATCCCAACCGTCCAATAAAAATTACCGGTTTACTCGTTTATGGCTTAAAGGTCATCAACTCACAGAGCACCACCTCTAGCCAAATCCTATATGCTGTTTAAAACTTTGTAAAATTCTAAATTTTGAACCGTTAAATTCCGAATAACACTCTTAATTCCGCTAAAGACAAATAAGTAAATTATAGTTTGTAAAAAGTGGGTTTGAACTAGTAACGCCATTTGTTCCCTTAAGTGCATTCCCTCAAGGGCAGATAAAGTAAAACCACAAATCTAAAATTGGTTTGTCCTTTGGTTAAAAAGGAATTGATTGTCCTATAATAAAAGAATGATGATAACGGTCACTTTAAGTGTAATTTTTGTTTTTGAAATGATTTACCTGAATCTTTAGGTCATCAACTTCACTTGCTGCTGACTTGATCAATCTACCAGTAAGAACTTGAAGTAGAATGATTCCTAGCTGATAGATATCCTCCTTCTCTGCTTCAGCACTGCGATGATGACTCTCCGAATCAATCTGTAAAACAGAAATTGCAATTGCTTTAGCTGCAAGAAACTTCACTTTCTTCCCTAATTTTCAGAGTGTTTATATTCATACCTGAAATGGCAATGGAAGATTATAGTTACTGATTTTTGCAGAAACACTCTCATCCAGCAATATGCTCTCCATCTTCAAATTGTTTCCAAAGATGCCCGGCGCCAGGCCGTTGTGCAAGTACTGGACTCCCCTTGCAATGCCAATGGTGACTGCCATTCTCTGTGGCCATTTTAGCCACTCTTTCTTTCTCCAATCTGCCAAACAAAACAACATTGAAAAAAAAATTTGAACTTTTTCCTTAATGTTTAATGTTAGAGAAAACTCACCGGTGAGATGATCCATCAACGACCCGTTGGATATGTTCTCAAGAACAATAAACACAGTGCTAGTGGTCGCTGTGCTGGGTTGGTCCTGGTACCTGACAGTGCAATGTCCGAGAAGGCTGACCAAATGCCTATGCCTCATCTTTGACAAGGCCTCCATGCTCTGGTTCAAATTCTGAGGCAGCTGCTTCTGCTTTAACTTCACACATTTCACCAAAACCAGTGACCCATCTCTCAGCCAACCTTTGTAGACCTGTCCTTGAGATCCTTCTCCCATCAAATTCGCCGCATCGAAATTGTTGGTTGCATCATCGATTTCTTCCAATGTGAAAACACGATAGGGAGGGAGCCCAAGTGTTGGGAGTCTCATCATCTGAGGCACACGCCCTGCAAAATCCCAACCAATAATACCATAAAGATTGAATCTTTTTTATGTTTTATTATTATTTTTGGAGTAAATGAGGAAACAGAAGGAACTTACTTGCATCAATGTTGGCTTTTGGGGAGCTTCTCATACAAATTTTCTCAGCCATTGATCTGTCAAATTTATCTTCTGTGTTTCTCCGGCCTGCCCTTTTGATAATGACCAAAATCAGCAATCCAATGACCAAAGCAAAACCCAAAACCCCACCAATGACACCAAGTAAAATTCCCAGCTTTATCTTTGACTCTTGCTCTTGAGTTTTAACTGGAGGCTTCACAGCCAGGGCTTCCTTGTGGCAAAATGTATATGGATGCTGATACTTTGATCTCCCACCAGACAAACAGTTCCATGAATCAAGAACCGTCCGATTCGATGACTTTGATCCAATGCAGGAGGGCAATTTCCCAATCAAAAGGTTTTGTGAAATGTCAACAACTTGGAGCTTCCCGTTGCAGGTTGCATTGGTTGAGAGAGCTCCACTGAGTTGGTTCTGGGCCAGATTGAGGGACTGGATTGAAGGGAGAGAGAACAAGAAAGATGGGATTGGACCCACAAATTTGTTTGATGAGATATCCAATTTCTGAAGCTGATCAAAGTTGATCAAACTTGTGGGAATCTCAGATCTCAGAGAATTGTTTTTCAGAATGAGACTCACTAGATTATTTTCCAGTGAAGGAAATCCAGGGCCCAAGTGGTTGCTGCCCAAGTTGAGTTCTTGAAGAAATTGTAAGCTCTTGAGATCTGGGACACTCCCATTGAACAAATTTTGAGACAAATTTATGATTTTTAGATTGTTCATTGAAGATATGGAAGCTGGGATTTCACCATTGATGAAATTTGAGCTGAGGTTGAGCTGCTCAAGTGACCAGAACCTATTGATCTTGGCTGGTAGTGGGCCCCAAAGGCCCATGGACGCCAAAGACAACACTTTCAAGTTGGAAAGCTTTGTGAGAAGAGTGAAAAATGAATCAATGGAGAAGCTTTTGGACAGAGGCTGTTGAGAAAGGGAGCTTCTGTTGCCGGTGACAGTTAATTCAGTTAATCGGTTATTTGAACATACAATCTTGAGAGAAGGGGAAGAAGGGAGGTAGCAGAAGTTGGTCCAATTCGACCATCCCCGAAGAGCTTCTGGATATTCAAGAACCTTCTGAACTTGGAAAAGAATCCGGCTTTCACTTGGAGTTAACTGAGCAATTGAAGCCGGAGCAAAAATGGCCAGAATCAGAAGCAAAAAACACGAATAATCCCCGAAATTCTTCATCATGAAGAACAAAACCCAGAAAGCCAATTAGACCAAATCACTCATTTAATCACAAATGAATTGAGAACTTGAAAAACAGAGAGAACCCAAAAATTGGTAGCTGGAAATGAGCATAAAGATCTGAACTTTATAGCGTGAGCTTGCTACTAACTGATGAAAATTATTGAGGATCGAGAGCAAAAGCAAAAAGACTCAAAATTCATCATTAAGAACACAACAAAACCCAGAAAGCTAATTAGACCAAATCACTCGTTTAATCACAAATGAACTGAGAATTTGAAAAACATAGACAACCCCAACTTTGGTAGCTGGAAATGAGCATAAAGATCTAAACTTTATAGCGTAAGCTCGTAACTAACCAATCACAATTGTTGATGGTGATGAGAGCAAAAGCAAAATGACTCAAAATTCAACAAAAGAAAGGGAACCCATTATTGTGGAGGGAATGAAAGATCTGAAAGGACTGAAATTCAGAGTTGTTAATTATGTGGGCAAAGATCACTACTCAGTGTGACCCAGTCAAGTTCAAACTTTAAAGAGACCATGCAATTGCCCATCCTGATCCTGCGCTACGCGAACTAATATTTTAATTTGGAAACTGGTTTTGTAAGCCGCACATCTTTCAAAGTTCCCAACTTTATTTTTTACATCTGCTGATTTGGCGCTAAGTCAACTTGGGCTCTGATTCAAACGCTCTCAATTTGCCAGATCCTCGATGTTGACTACGTTTATTATGCTAAACCTGCTTGTATGTCAAAATTAAGGCGCCATCGGCACGTGCGGTTCGTGAAAGTCCAGCCTTTTGTTTCTTCAAGCTCGTGATGAGAAATCACGAGTTATTGTTGTTCAATTTTCACGTACGTAAAAGTAATTAAATTAGTTAATTATTAATAATTATAAACTAGATATCGCTACAGATATGTGCATTTATGATTTATATGACTGTGTAACTCCCCTGGGTCGGTGTCAATGGAAAATAACAGTGGTGGACATAATTACAGGTGGAGTGACAAATATGTGTATGTCGTTTTGTGTTAATTGGGGTTTGCTTTGTTGTGTCGGTGAGAGGGACGATAAACTAAAGGAGGGACAGAATCGGATACTTTGATTAATATTATTGATATTGGTATTAGCTCACCTAATCCTTTTTTTCTGTGGTTTATAATTAATAAAATCATTGCTCGTAATTGATTAATTCACTGGGATGCGGGTGGCTACTCCTTCAGCCAGCCTGACATTTGGTTTTATCCATCTGTGCTTACGTGCTTTGTTCTTTGTAGTGGAAGCAAGCTTGTTTGCAATTTGCAAAACGACGACTCTTTAGCATCTTCAATTATATCAAAAGGATAAAAAGCCTTTGAATTCAACAAACATTGATGCTTATATCAACTTGGTGGTTAAGTTAGTGCCGGAAAGTGGCGTAATTGAGTGGGTTGGGAATCGAGTTGGAATCAGCTGTAAACTTAAAATTCTTCGAGTTGGAGTCAACTATAAACTTAAAATTCTTCGATGTTTCCGCTTCTCAATAAGTTTATGATCTACTACTTCATGTGTCTTAAAGTTTTGTCTAAACCCGACTTGCAAAAATCACAAATTTTCAACCTTTGGTGTTGTTGATTCATGCATGGGAGGCTCAAGGTTGAATGTGCATGATTTTGCCAAGCAAATTGGATGAGAATTGAAAATTTAAATTATTTGTTTACCTAATCTTAAATAATTATTGACTAAAAAAAATTATACTCTTCAATTTATTGTCAACTTTCAAATTCAACAACTATTCCTTCAATCGTCAGATTACGATTTATGAGAATTGAGAGGGATGTTTGGACTTCAAATGTCTTATTCGAAAGAGTGATGTGACCACCAAACAAATATATATATATATATATTTTTTTTTGTTACAACCATAAACAAGTTATCAAAAGAAATAGTATTACCAAACATGTGGTAGAACGTACGAGACGCTAACTAGTTCTTATCCACTTTTTATATTCTATGCGAGCTCAAAAAAAAAATTTGACAAATCATGCGTAAATTATTCCTAATAATATGACTCGGTAACCAATAGATTATTACAAAACACGCCACGTTCATTCAGCTCGCAGCAATCCAATCAGTTCTCTCATTATTAGAGCATTTTTAGTATTAAAGATGTCAAAAGCGTAAGATTCGAAGTTTCAATTTGAAATTTAATTTTGAATTTTATAAAATACATAATTTATCGAAATGAAAAACGAGATGAAAAATGCATAATTTATCGAAAGTTTGTAAATCGTTTTATAAAATGCTTATTCTTCTTCATTTCAATAAATAAGCCGAACAAATATTAAATTATGGTATATTTAATGAAAAATAAAGGATATTTAATAAAATGTCTCTAAAATTGTAGAATTTATTTTAATCTTTATTTTTACATTTGAACATTAAAGATGCTATTACCACTTAAAACTTTGTATAACATTTTTAGAGTAGATCAAGATTCTCTTTGTTTCAACTTCTAGCAAACAAAAGAGATGAACTTACTAAATTGGGCTCTGGTTTTGGGCGCAACTGCTTCTTTTGTTTGGGTCAGCTCAAATTTGGGCGAGGTCCACAATACGAGTAAATGAAAGTGAGCCCACTTTAAACGCCGGCGTTTAGTCTCTCTCGTTTCGTGGATATTTTTCTTTTTCGCGTCTCCTAATAGAAATTTGTAAAATTTCCAATTTAGCAAAATTGTCAGGTGATTTCAACAGAGGTCAGCTCACTCTGTCCGTCGGTAGCAGAGCAGACCCAAGTGACTCGGTGACCGAAACCAACTTCACAACCCTTTTCGTCTTCTTCGTGTTCTTCTTCATTGTATGGTGCTTCTTTTTTTTGTTTCTCATTTATTTTTGTTCTGCAGTGGCGGGAGGCTTAGGGTTTCTAAATATTGCATTTTTAGGAAATGCTTAGATCGAAGGTTCTGGGTCTTTCATGAGCTTTGAAGTTTTCTTTCCCTCAATATTCGTATTTTCTTTTCACATTTAAATCATCTCTACCATTTTTTCATTCTACTTTTTATTTTTGGTTCCATTTCAGAATAGTTGTTTATGATGTTCACATTTTATTTATTTATTTCCGTTTCTATTTCAAGTTCTGGGTTTGCATTTGAGCTCGTATAGCTTTCAATTCCATGCCATTTTTGTATATTCATTAATCATGTTGTCATATTTTAGCTTTTGTTAACTATTTAAGCAGACCATGTAGTTTAGAGGCCAAGTTCTTGTTCCTCGATGGGAAATAGGTTTCAAATTTTTTCATTTAACAAGGTCAACTGATAACTATCACGGCTCAACTTGTGTATATACACGCAGGTTTCTGCGAATTAAGCTTTGCCGGCTTTCATTGACTTTTGCAATGGGAAAAACCCCCGGAAAATGGATCAAGAATCTGCTTCTTGGAAAGAAATCATCCAAGTCCAATTTGTCCAAAGGAAGAGAGGTATTGCGAATATGCACATTGGTTTTCAAGTCAATTGGTACTTAGATTAGACGGCATGGGGTTGAAAAAAATGCAAAATTTTAAATGCTTTCCAAGTTAACCTAGGAAAAAAAATAAGCCTATCATTTGTGAATTATTCAATATGAGCCTGATGAGAGCAGGAACTTTATGTTTTTGTGGCCAATATCATTGTTGGTTGGTGTAGTTAACTGATTGATTGACATTTTAATTTCTCAATTTTGTGATGAATGGATCACAAACTCTGGAAATAGAGCATTTGAATTATTATGTTAAGTATTTTTTTTGGGCAAGTGAATTATTTTGTTATATCTTGGTATTAAGCATAAACGTACAGAATGGATGAGATGCTGACACTGGATGGCTCAAATTTAATTTCATATTACACTGTTGTTATAAATTTTGATTCTTCACTAGTAATTTAGTTTTGTAATTTGTGTAGTTAGTGCTTAGATGGAACCTATACGTTAATTTCCTTTCATCTTGTTGTTCATTAATTTCTAATGTTCTAATTCTGAAGTTGTTCTAATTGTTTTGCCAAGAAATCGACAACTAAAGGGGATGCGGTGGTCTCTTCAAAGTTATCTGTGTCTGAGTTAACTGTGAGTGCTCCTTTCATATCACCACCATTGGTTCCACCACCATTGGTTGGGACCGGTGCTGCTAGTAATGAAGTAGACTCAGAGATCAAATTGGCTACCAAATTGCCAAATGATGAGGTTATTCCTTCATCTGTGAAGGAAAACTGCCAAACACAAGCTATCATTAGTTCGACTTCCCAGGAAGAACCTGAGATAATCAAGCAAGTGCAAGCTGCCGCAAAGGTGCAAAGTGCTTATAGGGGTTATGTGGTAATTTCCTCCCATAGTTGTCTGGTTTTCCTTGACAAATATGCTTAATAGTATTGTTCATATCTTCTGCTGTACGTTGTGAGATGATTCTAGTAACTGATGAATATTTTGTTTGCCAATCTTCCAACCACTGATGCTAGCTAATTATCTTTGAAGGCTCGCCGTGCATATCGAACCCTTAAGGGCATCATAAGGCTTCAAGCACTTATTCGTGGTCACTTGGTTAGAAGACAAGCAGTAACCACACTATTCTGTGTCCAGGGGATTGTGAAGTTTCAGGCTCTGATTCGTGGTCAGCGTGCTAGACATTCTGATATTGGGGTTGAAGTGCATAAAACTCAGCTGGTACTTTCTGGTTACTTTTCAACTGGCTCGTACATTGAAGCAAATCTTATTGACTCATGTTTTTGACCAGAGAAAATGCCTATCTATGTATCCTTTCATTCCTAATATTTTGTTGCAAAGAGTATACCTATACTTTGCAACTGTTATGCCATTATAATTTTTGGTATCTGTGTATCAGGGTGCTAAATGTTTTGATTTCTCTGGCGTAAGTGCATCTTCCCAGGTGGAGAGGCTTTCAAAAATTATTTTTGTTCAGAAGGTGAGACTTACTTTAGTATTGCCCAAGATATAGTAATTTCGCTTACTGTATTTGAGTTCATTTTTTGGAAGGTCATTATGGGAAATATACTGAAATCATCTTAAGTTTATAACACAACATAACCTTATCACATAGGAATTTTTCTTCTTACTATTGTCAGCACAGTGCTCTTATTTAACACTTAGGCATGGGGATTGTGGAAATACTCTGGTATTTTATATGCTGTTATTCTGTCAATTTAGATTTTCATGTAGGGAAGTAACAGCTGTGTCCAGAGACTAATGCGATGCTTTTGGCTCCAAACACCAGTTTGAAAACTAAGTAATACCACTGCCACTTAGGTTTTAATCTTAGAGAGAGAACATGATACATGATCTGTGCCTGCACCTCTTTGTCACTAGCGGTCCAAAATTTGATTATAAATTTTCATTTTCAGCTGCTGGTCTCATTGCCTACTGCTATTCCTCTGCGTCTCCAGTATGGTCCAGGGGAACCTAGCTCAGCCTGGTTGTGGCTTGAGCGCTGGACCAGCTCATGCTTTTGGGAACCTGTTTTACAACCAAAGAAAAATCTTGATTCAAAGCCTCGAAGGAAGCATCAGAAGGGTCAAACAGTCGAAACTGAAAAAGCCAGGCCAAGAGGAAGTTCCCGGAGACTTTCCGGTACAAATGTTGAAAATGGATCAAGTCGTTTCACTTCAGATTCTGAAAAGACTAAACACAATTTGAGGAAAGTTTCCAGTCCTGTAGTAAACTCAGTTCAGGATCATGAACAAGATGAAGTTGAGAAGACCAAAAGTAATGTTAGAAAATCTTCTAATCCCAAGAAGCAGGTTTCTGATCGGTCAATAATGGTTGTTGATGAGAGACCAAAGAGTATGGTGAAGAATTTGGCTTCTGCTGTTCATGATGATTCAGAGAAGATCACTAGTGAAATTTCCGAGAAAATGGAACATATGGAAGTTGCACTGTTAAAACACTCTGATGTAGAAGGAAGTGTGGAACTGCCATCAGCAGATGAACCAATGGATAAGGTAGATGACCATCCTTCTGCTGACATGCAACCCATGGATAAGGTAGATGACCATCCTTCTGCTGACATGCAACCCATGGAGAACGATGTCAGAAGTGAAGAAGTTCCAGCAATAAGTGATGTGCCAAACTCTAGGGACCACTTTATTAGCAAGGAGGATAAGAAAACCAGCCAGAGAAGGGCTTCTTTCCCTGTGAAGTTTGATCATCAGGAGAATGGGGTTCATAACTCACCAAGAGTCCCAAGTTATATGGCACCAACTGCATCAGCAAAAGCTAGGCTCAGAGGACAGGGCTCCCCCAGGTTTGACCAAGATATGGTTGAAAAGAATGTTATCACCAGGCGGCATTCTCTTTCTGCTTCCACCAACACCAAGTTAAGTTCTCCTTCCCCTCGAGCACATGGACTGGTTCAAGCTGGCAAAGGAGTGATCAGAAGTGACAGATCTTTATCGTCTTCAAGGGATGGTTTTGGTAAGTTGTGAACTTGAGGAGTTTCTCTCATGTGCTTTTCAGTTGCATGTCTGGTTTACACTGGTTTTTTTCATTTCCATTTCCCTGTGTCTGTTTGAAGCTCTCTTGCACATGTGTCCTTCCATTATGCATAAATAGAACTTCCTATCAGCTCTAGTATTTATTTGCTCTTTCTAGTGAAAGTTGGATATGTTCATGATGAACATTGACCTCTTGGTCTCTCTATCTATCTTTATACTATGGTTGAGCTCCTCAATATGAATGTTGAAGATATATTCATACCATGGTTTGCTGACATTTTTTGTTTATTACTGAGACTCACTATTTTTCTCTTCTGCCTAAATCTTGTCCAAATTGTGAAAACTTTTCTTCTAGGCTCAGAGAAGGCCATACTGAAATTAAACAGGATAAATTTTTGCATGATTTATAACAAAGTACTGCAATATATATTTTGTTCTTTTACGTTATTGATCGTCTGTCTTGGTTCACTTTGCAGTATAAAAGTTACTTGATTTTATTTTGTTACGAAAAACCAAAAATCATTCTATTAAATTGCTTAGTGTCGTTCGACCATTTGAAGTTTTTTTTTATGCATGTTGATCGTTATTCATCGTTGGCAATTTCTCTTTCAGATAAGGTAGTCCAACCTGAGTGGAGGAGGTGATTCTGGATGAGCTATTGTACACCATGGAAATATTGCAAAGGGAAAAGGAAAGAGAAAAGTATCAACTCAGCTGCAGTTTCAGGTTTTTGTTGTTGTTTGTCACTAATTAAAGTATAGTTGAAACCAAGATTGATTTGTTGAGTAATCAGTGTCTTTAATCGTGCATCGAGTTTGTTTGCTCACATAGCATTAGGGGGTTATTTGATAGGTCTCGGTGTTTTGATACTTCATTTTAGGCTTGATGTTTGTGATATTCTGCCTCATCAAATTATGTAAAAATGCAAGATGGCTTTTGAGTCTCTGATTTTCTTCTGCTTGCTAAACACTTGGTTTTTCTATTGGAAATTGATATTTTGATCCCAGAGGCATGTGTTTTTATACTTGGAAGTCCGTTGCCTCTGCAATGATTTTATTACTGTTAATAACTTTTTCTTAGAGGTTGAATTGCAATATTTCCTCATATAACACAGAATGCATAGAGTGAAGTCCCAGCTGTCCAAGTAGTGTGGAACTTGGCCAGGCCAACTGAGTACCCACTTCTGACGTAAATGCACCCGAGGGCCACCGAAATACCACCGTATACCGTAGCCCCAGTATTATACGTCCACAAGATTCTTCCAGTGGTGGCATCCATGCCATATATGGGACCATTGGAAGCCACAGAGCCAGCAAAAACAACTCCATTAGCAAATGAGACAGGTCCCTGGGCAGTATTGTTGCTAGGGTTTGCGGTTGTCCACAAAATGTTCCTGGAATTTGTATCAAGAGCCACCCATCCTCCGGCTGTTGTGTTCTGGTTTGAAGGTGCAAGAGTGAAGTTCTTCCGATCGCCGTTGGCAATTTTTGTGTATATCCTTCTGCCATCTGTAGCTGCACCCCATATCCCTCCTCCTTCGTTGCCTCCCGGTTCGGCCAACTACAAAATTGAACAAATTTATTAGCCGTTGAGTATCCCTAAGTAATCCAAACACAAAACGTAACTCCTTCTGTAGCTACGCATTTTACCTTGAACCAGACTATGTTTCCACTGTCACGGTCTAGAGCCCAAGCAAACCCGCTTTTTTGCACGGCCACCACAACATCACGTAATATTCCGTTAAAACGGAGGGTAAGCATCATGGGTGCCTCTCCAAAGTCGGCATCAATGTTCGGTCCTGGCGGGCAGTCGGGATTGTTTGGCACCAAACAAGCAAAGTAGAAAATATCATATCCACCCAGTTGCCTTGACCATACGATCGTCCCGTTATTAAGATCCAAAGCCAGAATAGAATTGAAGTTGATATCTGGGCCAATGCACTGATCAGGATGGGTTGGTTTTCCGGTTTGATTGTTCTGCCTCTCTTGACATTCAGTAACCTCTTGTGGAGCAGAGTAGAGGTTCCCGGTAGCCACGTACACATGTCTTCTCACCATATCAATGGCCGGGCTACTACCCCATACGGCAGCTCCCGAGTAACCTCCCAATTGACAGCCATTGTCCGGTAGCATATAAGTCCGCCATAAGATCACCCCAGTTCGGAGGCTGAGCTTCGCTACACTGCCCCGGAAATTGCAACATTGTGCCGCCGGTAACCCTTCTTGCAAAGATGATACCCCAACATAAAATGCCCTACAACATACGTACATTAAAGTCAATAAAGGTCAAGGGCGGAATAAGAGACTCACTAAAAAATTAACATTTAATAAATTTGCACCCAACTGGAACCCAACCTAACTCAAGATCGAGTGGCTCCGCCTTTGATTAAAGTTTTAGCTAGGTCAATTTAGCTAAATACATTTAACACACTGAAAATATTTATATGCATTTGGATCACGTTTATATGAATAGACGACGTGATTGATATTTGAATACGGGACTAACCCTAAGTATTCGGTCCCGGACATGGTGATGAGAACTCTTGGACGAGGGTCAAGTTCCCTTGTCCAAACAAGGTTCCCATTGGATCGATTCAAAGCAATCACATATGCAGGTCCATAAATTCCAACGACCAAGGGGTTATTACTGCATACTGTTGGGGTTGATCTCGAAACGGTGACGTTTACAACCACTCCTGTTCCATTGAGTCCAAGCAACGCACCTAGATTCTGCTGCCATATCAAATGACCAGTGATTGCACTCACCGCATACAAGTTCCCGTTCCAAGACGGAAAGTAGACCCTTCCGTCAGCCAGCGCAGGTGTCGCCGATATGTCTCTGCCGGCGAAAAACGACCATCTAAGCCTAAGGTTTGATACCGTCGTTGGGTTGATTAAAACTTCTCCGATGGCGCTCCTTCTGTTGTTAAGGTCACCGCCGTGATTTAACCACTGAAAATATATAACCAAAGAGCAAAAAATTATTGTTACATTACAAATTAATAAAGTTTCCTTGTATCAAAAAGAAAAAGAAAAAAAGATAATTGATAGTTAATTAATTACCACATTGGCCTGTGTGGTTTCAAGAACTGTAAGGAAACATAACACCATGACTAACATTTTGATGGTGCCACTGTCATCATGGCATTTCTGAAGTTGAGCCATGGCTGGAAAAGGGATGATATGACTTATATGAAGCGCAAGGAGCCAATTTGTACTTAAAACATTTCAGCAAGTTACTATTAGAACAATAAAATAATTGGTATACTAACTTATTTCCCTAGCATGCCAACTTCTTATTGAATATCTACCAAAGTTTAACTATACCTTGCATCACACTTTGATAGTATTTCATTGTACACCTAGCTCTTTCAATTTATTATAATCGGAATCGTTTATTATCTAAACCATCATAATTTCAATATCATCTCTGTAAAAAATCAACAAGATTAGATGTCGTTTAGTCATTCATATGTATCAAATAAATCAACGATTTTGGTAACAATTAAAATCTTCGTGACGAACCGTCTATTTAGTTGATATATATGAATGCCTAAATGATCTCTAATTTCGTTGTTATTTTGCGTAAATGATCTTGAAATGATAATTTAGGTATTAAAAGATTTCAATAAAATAAATTGAAATGGTGGTATGAAGAGGATGGAATGCAAGTATATTATCCTACCAAAAATACCCCAAAAAATATTACAAAAGTAATCCGCTTCTTATTAATTTCAAAACCACTTACATCTTTCGACGGAGAATTGATCACAAAAGGTGTCTTCTAGGCATTTTTTGGTAAACTTGGGAAAAGAAAATTGATTGAAAGGGTGCGTGTAATGAGGAAAAAAGTAAGAATAAAATAGCCCACCCTAAACTGTTAGTATACTCCATATACTGTATATATGATGATGATGTTTGAAAGGTGCCCTTTAGGTCTAAGAAGAGGTTAAAGGGACTGAACTTCAGCTGCTTACCCGGCAATAAGACCAGTACTTAAACGTTTATGAGTTTTGGTCAAAAAGCTTTCTGGATTGAGGGAATTAGTTTTAATCTCTCGAGTCTTGAGAAAGCATTTGCTGAAAACTGCAGGGAAATAAGGGCAAAAGATATCACACAATTCAGAGACGTGCAATAAGCTCATAACCTGCAGGGGAAAGAATGTTAAAGAAACCAAACTAAGAGTAAATAATTACATTAGCCACGTATGGCGCCATACTACTCCATAGTACTCTAGCTAGACCGGACTTATTCTAGGGTTTTCAGAAACACTTGAATGATCAGGTGACAACGAGAGTTCCCCCAAACACTTCAGTGAGGCTGGTGAAGAACCTCCCCAATGAAGTGATCAGGGAAACTCCAGTGGACAGCTGACTCTGTCTTTCAACTTGGTTTCTTGGTGAATGAATTGTTTATGATGCATCTCATATTTATAACTAAGAGGTGCGCGATGAGGTTTTAGTATTCACTTTTTCATGATTATGAGAATTATGAAAGGGGTGATAAGGGAAACAAAAATGGGAATTTAGGATACAATAATGGAACCTGGTCACCATTTTTGGGTAAGAATCAAATGAAGGGCTGCTCCTTTTTTTTTTTTGTTCTTTTTAGCTTTTTTGCATGGTGTGAGATATCTCATGAAGCTGAGGAAAGATATTTGTGGTAAGTGGGCGCCGTAGCCCGTATCCATTGTAAGACTTCTTTTCATCTGCATATATTCTCACTAACTAAATAAAACACAAATTAATTACGGTTTATAGTATAGATATGTACGTGAATTATATTAATGTGTTTTTTCATACACACAATTTAAATTCTCTTTTTTTTTTAATAAATAATAAATATTAATTAAAAAAAATATCTTTTGTATATTTATTCTTGTTGGAGGATGGTGATATATGTGTGAGTCGATCGAGTACTTTTTTGACATTGGCACTGCAACTTGTGCAACTTTAGATCACTAGAAGAGAGCCAGCTGCAATTCGACCCATAGGGCCGTATATAAATAATATATTACAATGATCTCTATTGTATGAATGTGATATATATCAGAATTTGCTCATATTAAATAACATGATATAAACCAAAAAATCTAAACTGAATGATATGGCTTTGATGATCAGTACTTGCACCAATGGAGAAAGCCAGAAATGAAAAGGATGTGGGAATGGGTAGATAGATAGATAGATTGATAGATTGGGATTGGGAGGGAATGAATGAGCAGTACTCACTTTCATTTCATGCAATGCAACATGCATGTTATATATATTCTCTACTATTTATGTACCCAATATAGAGTCTAGGTTCACAAACTACAACTTTATATCCCCACATATATATTCTCCTCATATATATATATATATATATAATAATATATATGATGGAGCAAATTAAACCAGTATAAATATAGATATACAGTTGACATTAGCTGATGTATCAAAGCAAGAATATTAACAAGTATCAGGGTGTCCCATAGAGTTCCCTTGACTACTTCATTAATTATAGGATCAATCCTAATCCTACTGAAGTGTTTGGGGGAACACTGCACATCAAGATTTCAGTTATTATCGAGTTCTCTTATAGAGTTCATTATAGAGTTCTCTTGGTGTCATTTGATACTAACATCATCAAGATTTCAGTTATTATATTTCTCTCTCTCTCTCTCTCTCTATATATATATATATATGTGCAATTAATAGCTTCTACATATATTTTATGTTAAGCTAGCTAATTATGCTCAACATAATTCTTCTTGGTTTTCTGGCTTTTGCTGTTTCATTCTGATCATGATAGGTATATAGTCTGTTTGCAGCGTGCGGTTGTGATCAGTCGGTCTCGATCATAATATGATATCCCGGATAAACTGCTCGATCAGAGGACTATGACATATGATAGAAGATGTTGATGCCAAAAACGGACCAACTTGGAGTTGCCTCACTGAGCTCGCTTCACTAATTCTTCTCGGGGGTAGAGAGACCTGCAAGGGGAAGGTAAGAGCAAAGGGGCACCGGTGGGCTGCCGGCCTAACAGTCTCCGATGCTTAAGTTAGTTAAGTGTAGATGGATTTTGGCAGTGTCAGGGCAAAATATCTCATTACCTTTTTGAGGGGAGGTACCCTTGTATTTATAGTGGTGAAACATTTCGATGTGGGATAAATGTCCCTACTCCTAGAGCTGACGCGTGTCCCGGTGGTCCCGAATCCCATAATTGTGTTGACACGGTCGGCTGATGAGCGGGTTGTCTGACCGGATCTGTTCAACCTAGTGATTTTTGGTGTCTTTTGTCTAAGGCTGTATTGGTGGGATGCACCTGATGTTCAGGGCTTGTTGTTGTTTGTCACCCTGTGTGGAAATCTGTCCTGTACTAGTCCCCAGTCCCCCAAGCCTTCCGCCGAGGCGATACGCCGTATGTCATTTTTTTATTTTTATTTTAAAAAGGGTTGGCGAGGGAGATGCTCGGTCTTAGATTTTCGTTGCGGCCGACTGTGTTTTTGTACGGCCCGTAGGGGCGGAGCCGTGCATTATCATGTGGCCGATCGGCTAGGAGGATGTCCATGGACGATCGAAGGGCGCGATCAAGATTGCATGTCATCTTAGTCGGCCTGCTTGCATGGAAACTCGCACGATCATGTGGCCGATCGTCTAGGAGGATGTCTATGGCCGATCGAGTGCCACTTCAAGATGATTATATGTCATCTTGGTCGGCCCGCTTGCGCGGAGCCTCGCACGATCATGTGGCCGATCGGATAGGAGGATGTCCATGGCCGATCGAGTGCCACTTCAAGATGATTATATGTCATCTTGGTCTGCCCGCTTGCGCGGAGCCTCGCACGATCATGTGGCCGATCGGCAAGGAGGATGTCCATGGTCGATCGAGTGCCATTTCAAGATGATTGTATGTCATCTTGGTCGGCCCGCTTGCGCGGAGCCTCGCACGATCATGTGGCTGATCGGCTAGGAGGATGTTCATGGTCGATCGAGTGCCACTTCAAGATGATTATATGTCATCTTGGTCGGCCCGCTTGCGCGGAGCCTCGTACGATCATGTGGCCGCTCGTCTAGGAGGATGTCCATGGCCGATTGAGTGCCACTTCAAGATGATTGTATGTCATCTTAGTCGGCCCGCTTGTGCAGAGCCACGCACGATCATGTGGCCAATCAGCTAGGAGGATGTCCATGGTCGATTGAGTGCCACTTCAAGATGATTGTATGTCATCTTGGTCCGCCCACTTACGTGGAGCCTCGCACGATCATGTGGCCGATCGGCTAGGAGGATGTCCATGGCCGATCAAGTGCCACTTCAAGATGATTGTATGTCATCTTGGTCCGCCCGCTTACGTGGAGCCTCGCACGATCATGTGGCTGATTGGCTAGGAGGATGTCCATGGCCGATCGAGTGCCACTTCAAGATGATTATATGTCATCTTGGTCGGCCCACTTACGCGGAGCCTCGCACGATCATGTGGCCGATCAGATAGGAGGATGTCCGTAGCCGATCGAGTGCCACTTCAAGATGATTATATGTCATCTTGGTCTGCCCGCTTGCGCGGAGCCTCGCACGATCATGTGGCTGATCGGCTAGGAGGATGTCCATGGTCGATCGAGTGCCACTTCAAGATGATTATATGTCATCTTGGTCGGCCCGCTTGCACGGAGCTTCGTACGATCATGTGGCCGATCGGCTAGGAGGATGTCCATGGTCGATCGAGTGCCACTTCAAGATGATTGTATGTCATCTTAGTCGGCCCGCTTGCACAGAGCCACGCACGATCATGTGGCTAATCAGCTAGGAAGATGTCCATGGCCGATCGAGTGTCACTTCAAGATGATTGTATGTCCTCTTGGTCGGCCCGCTTGCGAGGAGTCTCGCACGATCATGTGGCCGATCGGCTAGGAGGATGTCCATGGCCGATCGAGTGCCACTTCAAGATGATTGTATGTCATCTTGGTCGGTCCGCTTACGCGAAGTCTCGCACGATCATGTGGCCGATTGGCTAGGAGGATGCCCATGGCTGATCGAGTGCCACTTCAAGATGATTGTATGTCATCTTGGTTTGCCCGCTTGCGCGGAGCCTCGCACCATCATGTGGCCGATCGGCTAGGAGGATGTCCATGGCTGATCGAGTGCCACTTCAAGATGATTGTATGTCATCTTGGTTGGCCCGCTTGTGCGGAGCCTAGCACGATCTTGTGGCCGATCAGCTAGGAGGATGTCCATGGCCGATTGAGTGCCACTTCAAGATGATTGTATGTCATCTTAGTCAGCCCGCTTGCGCAGAGCCACGCACGATCATGTGGCCAATCAGCTAGGAGGATGTCCATGGTCGATTGAGTGTCACTTCAAGATGATTGTATGTCCTCTTGATCGGCCCGCTTGCGAGGAGTCTAGCACGATCATGTGGCTGATCGGCTAGGAGGATGTCCATGGCCGATGAAGTGCCACTTCAAGATGATTGTATGTCATCTTGGTCCGCCCGCTTACGCAGAGCCTTGCACGATCATGTGGCTGATTGGCTAGGAGGATGTCCATGGCCGATCGAGTGCCACTTCAAGATGATTATATGTCATCTTGGTCGGCCCACTTACGCGGATCCTCACACGATCATGTGGCCGATCGGATAGGAGGATGTCCATGGCCGATCGAGTGCCACTTCAAGATGATTATATGTCATCTTGGTCTGCCCGCTTGCGCGGAGCCTCGCACGATCATGTGGCCGATCGGCTAGGAGGATGTCTATGGTCGATCGAGTGCCATTTCAAGATGATTGTATGTCATCTTGGTCGGCCCGCTTGCGCGGAGCCTCGCACGATCATGTGGCTGATCGGCTAGGAGGATGTCCATGGTCGATCGAGTGCCACTTCAAGATGATTATATGTCATCTTGGTCGGCCCGCTTGCGCGGAGCTTCGTACGATCATGTGGCCGATCGGCTAGGAGGATGCCCATGGCCGATCGAGTGCCACTTCAAGATGATTGTATGTCATCTTAGTCGGCCCGCTTGCACAGAGCCACGCACGATCATGTGGCTAATCAGCTAGGAAGATGTCCATGGCCGATCGAGTGTCACTTCAAGATGATTGTATGTCCTCTTGGTCGGCCCGCTTGTGAGGAGTCTCGCACGATCATGTGGCCGATCGGCTAGGAGGATGTCCATGGCCGATCGAGTGCCACTTCAAGATGATTGTATGTCATCTTGGTCGGCCCGCTTACGCGAAGTCTCGCACGATCATGTCGCCGATTGGCTAGGAGGATGCCCATGGCCGATCGAGTGCCACTTCAAGATGATTGTATGTCATCTTGGTCTGCCCGCTTGTGCGGAGCCTCGCACGATCATGTGGCCGATCGGCTAGGAGGATGTCCATGGCTGATCGAGTGCCACTTCAAGATGATTGTATGTCATCTTGGTTGGCCCGCTTGTGCGGAGCCTCGCACGATCTTGTGGCCGATCGGCTAGGAGGATGTCCATGGCCGATCGAGTGCCACTTCAAGATTTTATTGTATGTCATCTTCGTCGACCTCTGACAAGAAGTGAGGTAGCTGACATGGTACGATTTGATGTGCCACGAGTCATGTAGTAAATGCCTTGGGGTGTGTGAGCGACCCTTCGCCTGGCCGAATGTGTTCCTTTAAGAGCTCAAATTTGTCCTTATTCGTCACTTTTCGCGTTCGAGAGAGTTTTTTTTTTAAATTGAAGGCGATTTCTCGACGATTATTTTACAGTGTTGTTCACGGCGGAAGTCTCATAAACAAGGTATGGCATCCTTCTTCTGTTGAAATTTCGATTGAATGCATGATTTTTGCATGAACTAGTGATGAACTTGATGCGTACTGTTGGTTTGATCGTCTGTATGTCAATAGTAGTTGTGTCTTGCATCTTTCCCTTCTTAGAATTCTCCTGTATGTTTGTAGATGTCAAGTTCACTTGGTGATTCAGAAGGATCTGAGGATCGATCCTGTCGTGCGTTTGATGGTGAATCAGATGCTAGTTCGGCTAACTCTGATTCACGGCTAAACGCGTCTGAATTGACCTTTGGCTCCCCTTGGCCAAACCCTTCGGTAGAGCCATAGGTGGATCCAAACGTAGGTGGACCGATCCTTGAGGTGTCTCAAGGACTATTGGCCCAAGAGTTGCAGGATGAACTTGAGAAAGCCTTCGAGTTCATTGATACCTGTTACGTCTCGGCTAGTGATGGAGCAGAGACCTCTAACACCGATATGTCATCATTCGGACAAAGTGATATGTTGAAGTCACCGGTCGATAAGGGTACGGCGGTGGCTTCAAGTTCAAAGTCCGTGGAAATTACGTCGATTCCTAGGCCGATGGAAATTGACGTGGAAGAGGCTATGGAACTAGTGACAGTGGCCAGCTCGGCCTATGAAGTTGATCGGCAGGTAAGCACCCTAGATGAGGATGACCTTCTGGCTTACTGAAGGGTATTCAATATTCCGGATTCCGTGAACATGAGGCTTCTCGGGAGAAGGGAGAGGCCGAATAATCCGCCAGTCGGTTGGGCTACGTTTCATCCGGATAACTTCAGTAACGGGGTGGTGCTGCCTCTTCATCCGTGGCTGCAGAGGATGGCCGTGGAAGTGGGTGTTGCCCATGGCCATCTAAATCTAAATTGTTGGGTCATGTTGACTGGGGTGTACACTGCTTTCAGGTTGTGCGGGAAAGGAGAGCTGACCTGGGGTCACATATGCCATATGTATAAGTTTGTGAGGGACAAGACTGGCTGGGTGTATTTGGAGTCCAGGATGAAGAGGGAAAGCATGCCTTTTATTGAAGATATGACAACCTCCCAGATGGCATGGAAACACAAGTTTGTGTTTGTGTCGGGGAATTGGGAGGGTGTCGAGTTACCATTATTCGGCCGACGCATGCCACACATGTATCAGTCGAAAGGTGGTGGCCGTAGAAAAATCTTGTTTTCCTAGTTTGTTTGTTTTTTTTTTGCTAGGAATAATATGTCGATCTAGGCTGACCCTTTCTATTTGTGCATGGGTGTTTAAACGTCCGGACATCAGTGAGCAGGAGAAAGGCGATTACGCCAAAGTTTTTCGGAAGCTTGACCGAGTGGAGAGAAGTAGGGATTATTTACGGCTCCCTGCCCATCTCCTTCAAGTTGGTCTAATCTCCGTTCTGCGTAAGTGTTCCTTAATCGTACCTTGTATTAGTTTGTTTCAATTGGATGATATGTTTACGTGTTGCAGCTGATCTGGACTTTGTGGTAGCTGCAGCCAAGCAACTGACTAAGAAGATGGCCAAGATTACCGAGGCTTTGAAGAAAACGACGGAGACGAAGGCTGAGGCGGAGAAGGCCGAGGCCTCAATGAGGAAGGGAGACTACCGAAAGTCGATCAGGACAAGGTCGACGACCAAGGTCACACTGCGGATGGAAGATCCTTTGGTCGAGCAAGGCGGTCAGGAGGTTGTGGACCTTATGATTAGGGAGCCTTTGGCGCAGCTCTTTCCTAGTGCCTCAGGGTCGGCTCCTGTTCAGCCGACATATGTACCTGCACCTTCTACTAGTCGGTCTCCTGTGGCTCTCCCCATTGATATAGACACTGAGGCCGATGAACGTCGCCGTATAATGGTCGAGGAGAGGAGGAGGAAGGAGAGGAAGCAAAATGAGTTGGCCTCCGACGCTGAAGATGTTCTGTAGCAGAAGCAACAAGGTCAGATTGAAATCCTTGAGTCCGTCCGCCAGATCGTTTGTCCCAATATCAGATTCGACATGGAGGGCCGAAGGGTTCCCAAGAAGATGAGGAAGCCGTATCTTGACGCTTCCTTGCAGTCGTATTTTTTGAAGACCGATGGGGAGCCGGATATGGTGAGGACCCAGGAGATAGATGAGACGTGGAGGTAGTTGTCGACGGCCTTCCATCCTTCTCAGCTAGATTTCATGAATATTGTTGTTCGTGGGTCTCAGTACGAGTTGGTGGAGATCACGGCCTTACAGGCGAAGGACTTCACCGATCGGTGCGACAAAACCATGCGGGCTGAGGCATATGTAAGTAAATTTCGTTGTAACTTGGTGTGTGTTGTTTTGTTATTCTTGTTCAGCCTCTTCTGAACATGTTTGTGTTTTTTTTGCAGTTTCTTGGCGAGGTCTTCACCACCCTTCGGCATGCCAGCCAAGGCAAAGAAAAGGTAGCCAAAGAGGATCAGGCCTTGAAGTCGAAGATGGAGGTTGTGGCCGAGAAAGAGAGGGTGGCTGAGAGGTCAATTCAGGCCAAGGTTGATGCTGCGCTCAAGGCGAAGGAGTTGGAAAGGCAGCTGGTTGCTTAACGGGATACCGTCAAAGCAAAGATGGCCGAGCTGGAGGCCAGAGTCTAGCAGGTAGAGTCGGCTAATGTTATGTTGGCCGACCAGCTTGTCTCGGCCAAGAAGGTGGGCGCGAAAGAGAACAAAGCCTCCCCGGCGCATCATCATGATCTGCAATGGCTTGCGGCCCGGCTGGAGGATGGGCTGTTCAAGCGAATCCTTCTGGCTAACACTGGTCTTGCCATCCAATTCCCCTAGCTGACGCATCCCCCACAGTTGGAAGATTACGTGGATGAAGATGGGAATCCACTGCCAGATGATGAGGAGGATGATGATGCCGATGGTCAAGCCGAGGTGCCGGGAGACGGCCTCGAAGATCTGGGGAATGCCCCTTAGTATTTGTACTTAGTTTTGTATTCATTCATTGGCCGTATGGTCTTGTATTGAACGAGTTTTTTTATTTTTTTTATAGATATATTTTTTCCTGTGGCATGTGAATGATAAGGTTTGCCTTAGCTCAGAATAGGCTTAAATGCATGCGAAGTAGGGCTGTAATGGCCAATCTGTTTGAGTGAGGTGATGCGTTTTAAAATAAAGTTGAACGTAAGGTAGTCAAAATGTGAAAGGCCGTTCTAAGAGAAGCTACGACCGTTTTAGAAATGAGGTCTGCCTCATAGTGAATTAGGGTCGATTTCTTTTACAAAATGAAAGGTTGTTGGAGATGAGAAGAGGGTTTGCCTCAAAGTAAATTCATTCATTGATGATGTCATTGGGAATGCCACTTAAAATAAAATAAAATAAAATAAATTCGGTCACTGGCCGCACATGTGTGTGGCCGTGGGTCTGTTTACTTGTAGTATAATTTTAAGTGGTCCACATTCCATGGATGTGGGAGTTTCCTGCTTTTCGAGTCTTGGAGTTCATAGGTTCATTCTCTGCATATTCTGGAGGTTGTGTAGGGTCCTTCCCAAGTAGGGGCGAATGTGCCAGCAGATCTCTCCTTGGTTGCAAGGCTGACCTTCCTTAGGACTAGATCGCCTATCTTGAAGCTTCTGTGGTGGACTCTCTAGTCGTAATATCGTGCAACTCATTGCTTGTATGCGATGTGCTTGAGGTTGGCCTTTTCCCTGCGTTCTTCCAGTAGGTCCAAGCTGAGAGCCATTTGGTGATTGTTTTGTTCTGGGTCGTAGGAGATGACTCGATATGATGTTTCGCCGATCTCTACTGGGACGACTGCCTCTGTGCCGAAAGCCTAGGCGAAAAGAGTCTCATTAGTGCCCGTCTTAAAGGAGGTTCTATGGGACCATAACACATCATCGATAATGTCGGACCATTTGGCTTTGTCCTAATCGAGTCTCCTCTTTAAGTTGTACTTGATGTTCTTATTAACCGCTTCTATTTGTCCGTTGGACTGTGGGTGGGATGGTGAAGCAAAGAGAAGTTTGATGCCGTAGGTCTCGCAGAAAGCCCTGAAGCGATTGCAATCAAATTGCCTCCCATTATCGGTGACGATGGTGTGTGGGATCCCAAAACGACAGATGATGTGTTGGTAGCCGAAATGCTTGATCTGGGCCACTGTGATAGTTGCTAATGGTTTCGCTTCGGCCCATTTTGTGAAGTAGTCCAGTGCTACGACTGCGTAGTTGACCTTTCCCTTCCCCTCGGGCATTTGGCCGATCAGATTGAGTCCCCATTAGGAGAATGGCCAGGGACTAAGCATAGAAGTGAGGGGCTCAGTTGGGAGGTGAGGGATTTGTGCGTGTCGCTGGCACTTATCGCATTTTTGTGCGAGTTCAATGGCGTCTGAGAGCATGATGGGTCAATAGTATCCTTGCCTGAAGGTCTTCTGTGCCAAGGTTCTTGCTCCAAAGTGATCTCCACAATTGCCTTCATGCATTTCCCTGTGCACGTAATCACCCATGTCTGGCGTCAGGCATTTCAAGAGTGGGGAGGTGAAACCACGCTTGTAGAGATGGTCGTGCTGGATGGTGTACCGAACTGATTGTCTCTTGATTTTCTTGGCCTCCATCTTGTCTTCTGGTAGAGTGTTGTCTTGGAGGTAGGTTTTGATGGGATCCATCCAGGTGGGGCTGGTGTTGATGGTGTATACCAGCCATGGTCTCGTGCTGGGCACGTGTTTGACTTCCACGAGTACCCTTCGCTGCTCCTTCTCATCCAGGGAGGATGCAAGTCGTGCCAGGGCATTGGCCTAACTGTTTTCTGATCTTGGGATTTTTTTGATTTCATAGGCCGAGAAGCTTTGAAGAAGTTGCTTTGCTAGCGCCAAGTATAGGGACATGGACACGTCTTTGGCCTCAAAGTATTAATTGATTTGGTTGACTACCAATTACGAATCGCTATAGATTCTTAACTGTTTGGCCTCCAGTCTTTGGCTAAGCGTAGGTCGGCCAACAGTGCTTCGTATTCGGCCTTATTGTTGGAAGCTTTGAAGCTGAAGCGTAGGGCGTATTCTAGCTTGACTAGTTCCGGGGAAATGAGATGCCAAAAAGGGACTAACTTGGAGTTGCCTCACTGAGCTCGCTTCACTCACTTTTCTCGGGGGTAGGGAGACCTGCAAGGGGAAGGTAAGAGCAAAGGAGCACCCGTGGGGTGCCGGCCTAACAGTCTCCGATGCTTAAGTTAGTTAAGTGTGGAGGGATTTTGGCAGTGTCAGGGCAAAAGATTTCATTATCTTTTTTAGGGAAGGTACCCTTGTATTTATAGTGGCATTAAATGTTGTTGGTGAAACATTTCGATGTGGGATAAATGTCCCTACTTTTGGAGCTGACGAGTGTCCCGGTGGTCCCGAATTCCGTAATTGTGTTGACACGGTCGGCTGATGAGCGGGTTGGCCGACCTGATTTGGTCGGCCTAGTGATTTTTGTTATCTTTTGTCTAAGGCTGTGTTGGTGGGATGCACCTGATGTTGTGGATTTGTATTGTTGTGCTCTTGTTGAACCGATGCCAAGTATGGTTTTGGTAATGACTGGTCAGCTTTGGACAGGTTGACCAAATTAAGTACAAACAGAAGACAAGAGAGGTTGATATATTATGAATATCTACAATGTATTTTGAAGTAAATTATTAATCTAGCTAGCTACCTGATTGTCCCTATTTTAGGACATTTCTTAGACGATGACGAGCTGTCCATGGATGGATGCAGCTGAAAATTAATTGAAACTTCACAAATGAACCTTCCTCTCCTCTCAATATATATATAAATTTGCATCCATGTTTTTCACAAATTAAAACGGAAGAGCTAACAAGACGAAGCAATAACAAATGCAACTGATTAATTAAATTATGCATGTTTCCTAACTCAAAATGGCGCAACAGGTTATGTATCACCACTCTAATAAATTATTGACGAAGGAAGTTTGAAGTTTCATCTCGAAATCATATAGTAATAAGTGAGTAGTCAAACTCTTTATAAATTTTTGAAAAATTGTGTAATTTTTTAATATGAGACTTTTACTTATTCACATTTTTAAAATTGAGACCCACAAATAGGGAATCTTACTTTTATTAAAATTTAAAAATACATATAATCTAATAATAAAATTTCCGAGGAACACGATTAAAAAGAAAGAGAAAAGAATGTTCCGAGGAATATTTTTGTTTATTTGTAAATTTGGATGTCGGTTCCTACCTAAGTCAGTATTTGGGTGAGGGTCAAATGGGAGTCAACATGCTTGAAAAGTTTTTGAAGTGTTTAGTTTTGGGCCCTTAGCCCGATAATAATTCTCCGCCTAAATTATGGCCCATCTTCAGGGCCCATCCATACACTTGAACGGTAAACGGGCCCATACCTTTGGCACTCTATTTTCATACGGTACCGTTTCATTTTTTCATTTCCCGCCCTCTCCGGCACGAAATCCTAATTTAAACTATTGGCTTTAGAGGAAATTGGGGCAAAATGGATCTATAATTGGGAGCTACTCAATTTCTGTTTTGGTTGTCCAGAAAATGCCGGAAAACAGAAAATTACCCTTAAATCCCAAATCCATTGGCGTTTATGTATGAAGCATGTTCATCACATTGTATGGTTTCGTTTCTCGGTCAAAAGTTCCGTTTTTTTGTACTTCTTGTTTCTTTTGTGGCATCATGATATAGGAATGGAAAACCCCAATTTCTTGTTTGGTTGTCGATTCTTGTATTGAATCATTTGAGTTCAATAACAATGTTTGTAAATTTTGATTTTCGAGGTTCGTTCATTTTCTTTGATGCATATGAGTTTAAATTCATTTTTTGTATTTTAGTTGTTAGTTTTAATTATTAGTTCATCCAAATTTCATGAGTCAGTATGAGGTAGCAATGGACATATCATGTATGAATTATTAGTTCATCCAAATTTCAATGCCAAACAGTGGAAACTTAGGAAGAAAAATTGCCGTGCAGCTAACTGTATGATATTTAGTAAATTAATTAGTAGACAACATTAAAAATTGATGAATTCATTATTTTTCTTTGTTCTGTCTGTAAATTTCAAGGTATAATAATCATGTAGTTGGATTCAACCAAGTTGTTGCCTCAATAAGAAGCAAGGGTATAGTGGGGCAATACAAAGGCAGCCGCCCATATATAAGTTCAATTTCCCCCTCAAGCAATGGTTAGTGGGGCAATACAAAAGCATGTTGTTCTGCCCAAAAAATTTGCGACAGCAGGTTCCGGGTTGCCTTCGGTGGATCTCCGTCGAAATCCGGGCGTTTTGAGAAGGAGCGGGCTCGTGTGAGCTTCTCTTAGTGATGACTTGTATAGACTATGTGGATGAGTTGTGTTGAAAGTAGTGGGCTAAGGGGCATTTGAGCCATGGTCCTTCTCTAGATGGACTGACCAGGAAGCAAGTAGACCTTAGCTGCCTTCAAAGTAGACGTGCCACTAGTAGAGACTGCTACTAGACAATTGAGAGAGGGGTTCCGTTTGCGGCCCAAGAACCTTTCTTTTAATCAAGTGATTGTGAGGCAAGCGGGCAAATAACTTGCGCTGTTCTTTTCTATACCTTATTCTTAATGTATCCAAAGACTTTAATAAATTTTATTTCCAATCTAGTCCAAGTTCATGTGATTTCCAAAGTGTTCATGTTAGCATCTTGTTATTTAGTTAATTAGCAGTTAGATACGCGGGTTTCCTTAAGTCAGGATGATAGTATTGGACCAAAACACATAGATGGTTTTACGATTTAGAGGCAGCCATAAAACACACTGGTTGTTATATTCCCAATACTTAACTCTCCTTAAGAAAATCCGTTATATTGCAAATTAAAATGAAATACAAATACTGAAAGAGTAATTACGTTAGTATTGAATGCAAAAAGTAAATTACAAGTGCTAAGTGATGTAAGTAAATTATTTCTTTTGGAATCAAGCCTTAGAAATGCATGTTTTTCTAGAAATCATCAACTGAATGAACAACAGTCGGAATCATGCCATAGGTTGGTAGAGCATTCGAGAGACGTTAAGACGTCGAGGGTTGAGTGTTTGGATGCCTCAAAGACTAATTTGAGTGGCAGTCGGGATGAGGTGAGTGTTTGGTGATCTTCAAGACTAACTTGGGAAACAGTCGGGATGAAGGAAAACTTTGTGTTCTTGGTTTAAGAACTAAGAGAGGGTTGAGAAAAGAACTGAATCCTGATCCTAGATTGAAGAAACAGGTTGTGCCTAAAGAGGCGAGCCTTTGAACAAAGAAACTTTTGAGGGTTTACAGTTGTTTTGAAATTGATTGAGTTTGATCATTTTGTTTGTTTGATTGGCCGTCCTTTGAGAAGAAGGTTTCTTCTCCACTTATAGGCGGTGAGGGGTTGATATGGCTTGCTATGTAGACCTCTGCGGGACCCATGCTGCAGTTGGCTTGTCTAAAACATCCTCATTGCCTTCTTATCCTTTGTGTGCATTAGAACTGACTTCTCCTTCTCCAAGTTTCCACGCTCCAAGTGGGAGCTATTGGGCTGGGCCTTGTAAATTGGGCATTTAATTTGGCTAACCATTTTTTTTGGCCCGAAGCAGGATTTTTTTGAGTGTAAACATTGCCCCCTGAATTTGAAATGTTTTAATCTTAAAACAATTTAAATTCATCTTATTGCCCTTACCCACTCTCCACTTTCGCGATTTTGTCCGATCCATTTCCCGAAGCCTTACAACACGTTGTAGCTAGCGATGCTGTCTACTACAAAGAATGCTAACATCAACTTTTTGGACCCAACTGTGATCTCTAAGGGTAAGACCCCGTGAGTCTTGGTGATGGTTCCATTGAAATTAGACATTATGGCCGTAGTCGGCAAACAGTCTTGAAGGGTTTGTTTTAATTTTTTCAACATCTTGGATGGTAGAACATTGATGGAAGCTCCTCCATCAATCATCATTTTATCGATCAGGATCCCTTCCAGATGGGCCGTGATGAAGATAGGCCATAGGTGATCCATCATTTCCTTGGTCGGATTAGAAAACATCATCCTCTCCTTGTGGAGAGCGGATTCTGAGATGATGTCCTGATCTTCTTCATGATCAGTTGGTATTTCAATAAAAGCTCAGGATGGTTCATAGGCAACCACATCACCTTTCATCTGGTTAACCTGGTGGTAAACTGCCGCCAAATGTTCTGGCAGTAAAACTACCAAGTTAACTTCAGTCTAAATCTCCTGTTGCCTATTGTCAAATAAGTCATCCATTTCCATGACTTCCAACAGGTCTTTCTCAAACTCCTCTACTTCCTTCTTGGTCATCCCTTGACTGTCATCTTCTTGGATGTCTTATTCAGATCCCCCTTTTGATGTCGGGATATCTACATTCTTGAGTTGCTTGTCCGACAAGTTTTCTTGAGCAAAGTTGCCGAATAAAATTCGCCTCTTTATCTTGGTAGAGGTCTCCGCGATGGAGTTTGGAAGAGATATAGTTCTTAGCTTGTTGACGACGACCTCTATCTTCTTCCAATCCTTTTTCGGAGGACTCGTTAATTCCTTTTTGGTTGCGGGATGGGTTATTTGCTCTTTTTCTTCTTTGGGAAGAACTGCCCCCAAGTTCTTCTGGGCGAGCATGTAGGCTCCGTATTGCCTCTGGATCCTTCACTTTGTGGATCTTCCCAATTCTTTGACTGGTTTTCCATCTTTGCCAGTCTTATACCACTTTCCATCCTAGATCATTGCTTTTTGGAGCTTTGTTTTTGGGGCTGTCTGCTCTGGAAGAGTAGGCTTCTTGCCGCTAAAACTATACTGGCTAGTTTGTCTCCAGGATTTTGAGGCAATCTTTATCCCGATGATCCTCTGAATTTTCAAGTTCCAGGTCTATTTTAGCACCTGAGGTTGGGATCTCTAGCACTCATTCTGCCCTATATTTGTTGCACATTACTATTCCTGCTACAATTGTAGCAAGCAATTTCTCGGGTTGTTGAGTTTCTTCTCAGGATTTTGGATGATCCTCGTTTACTGTCTTGGCCTTGTTTTCAGATTGAGCATATTAACTGAGCCTATTGGGAAAGGATTAGTATCCACTCCCATTGGTGCTTTAGGAATTGGGGCTAATGCAATGTGCCCCTAGTTAATCAGACTTTGAATTGTGTCCATGAATTGGACACAGTTGGCTGTGGCATGATGTGGTGAAACGTACCATTTGCATAATTGTTTCCCTTTAATGTCCTCCGGCCTAGGCATTTCTTGTTTGGGATTAGGTTTGATTACTTTCACCTTCAACAACTCATCGTAGATCTCTCCAGCTTTGGTGAGGTCGAACGAGTACGAGTTGAAAACCGGTACCTTGTTTGTGAAGTAACCTCCAGTCGGATTGACTGGCCTCTGTTCCCGAGCGGGTTTAACCGATGATTTAAGGGTTACTAGTCCCTTTCTTGTGGTCTGGATCTCAGTTGTTGCAACCTCTAGTTCCTGCCTCTCTTCTTTTGTCGAAGATTCTTCCTCGATCTCCTTGTGCTCCATTTGATGCACATGGATCTTGTTTTTGTAAAAAGGGGGTACTTTAGAGTTGTGCCTCTGTCTTTGTTCCTCCTCCAGTAACCTTTCAAACTTGGTTGCTGATACTTCCATTTCTTGGAGATCGGAAAAGGTAGTATCATCAAATTTCTTTCTAAGCGAGAACCTTAGAGCTTTTTGCGTGATAGCCACCATCTGGGCATTGTTCATGGGGAATCTGCACTCCATCTTGAGTCTTTTGAACCTGGCTATGAAACTCTCAGTTGTTTCATGCTCTCCCTGCTTGATAGCAGTTAGATCACTGATTGTGATCTCTGGTTCAATCCTATAGAATTCCTCATGGAACTTAGCTTCCATTTGCCCCCAAGTGTGTATGGATGCTTCCGGTAACAAAGTGTACCAAGAGAAAGCATCCCTAGAGAGGGAACTACTGAATAATCGGAGTTTGAGGTAAGAGTTATCCTCTACAGTAACACATTGTGCTGAGAATCTTCCGATGTGCTCTAAGGACGAAGTGCTGTCATCTTCATTGAAGAGTGCAAATTTTGGTGGTTTGAAGTTACTTGGAAATGGGTTGTTCTGGTCTACATAAGCTGGATAAGGCTTTCTGTAGATAGGGACATTTGCTCTTCTCGGAGGCGCCGCTTGGCCTTGCATCATCCATCTTATTTCCGCCATCTCGTTCATGATGGCCTGATGCTCTGGATTATGGGGTGGCCTCTGGTTAGGTCCAAATTCCTCTTCTGATCCGATGTCGTTTGGATCAGATTTCCTCCAGTTCTCTAACTCACTTTTGCTTTTGGTCGGGACATTTTTGGGCATTTTAACTCTTAATTCTTTCCGATTGACCATAGGTGGTCGGTATTTGGAAGACATCCCGAATTCTTCCTTTGACATTCCATCGTGATTCCTGCTTGTCTCCGGGGTTTCATTCCCGGAGCCTTTTGAGAAGATAGGTTATGAGATCAGGGGTTCAAGGATTGACGTCCTCGATCCTGTAGTTTTCTTGCCTTTGTCAGGGTTCAGAACTTGCAAGGGCGAGACGTTCGCTTCATTTTCTTCAGCTTTCCCTTGCTTGGAAAGCTCTTGGTCCTGACGATTCAGGGCCTCTATTTGTGTATAGATGGGGGATAGGCAGTCCTTGATGAACTTCATCAATTCTTCCTTGGCTATCTCCTGGTTGATGATGTCCTCAACCTCTCCTTCGCGGGGAGCCTCCATGTCAGTTCCTGGTAGTGACAACTCAGGCACCGTTTTCAGGAAGTGCTTTTCACAAATCTTCCTTTAGCATCTCGATGTCGCTCGGAGTATTTGAACTTGGACATGCACTAAAAAGAGTCCCACTGGGCTTGTCAGATTATGTTATGCCCAAAAATTTTGCGACAGTGGGCCCGGGGTTGCCTTCGGTGGATCTCCGTCGAAATCCGGGCTCGTGTGGATTTCTCTCAGTGATGAGTTGTATAGACTATGTGGATGAGTTGGGTTAAAAGTAGTGGGCTAAGGGGCCTTTAAGCCACGGTCCTTCTCTAGATGGGCTGACCAATAAGCAAGTAGACCTTAGCTGCCTTCAAAATAGGTGTGCCACTAGTAGATACTGCTACTAGACAGTTGAGAGAGGGGTTTCGTTTGCGGCTCAAGAACCTTTTTTTTTAATCAAGTAATTGTGAGACAAGCGGGCAAATACCTTGCGATGTTCTTTTCTATGCCTTCTTCTTAATGTATTCAAGGACTTTAATAAATTTTCTTTCTAGTCTAGTCCAAGTTCATGTGATTTCCAAAGTATTCATGTTAGCAGCCTGTTATTTAGTTAATTAGCAATTAGATACGCGGGTTTCCTTAAGTCGGGATGATAGTATTGGACCAAAACACATAGATTGTTTTACGACTTAGAGGCAGCCATAAAACACATTGGTTGGTATATTCCGAATACTTAACTCTCCTTAAGAAAATCCGTTATATTACAAATTAAAGTGAAGTACAAATACTAAAAGAGTAATTGCGTTAGTATTGAATGCAGAAAGTAAATTACAAGTGCTAAGTGCTGTAAGTAAATTATTTCTTTCGGAATCAAGCCTTGGAAATGCACGTTCTGCTAGAAATCATCAACTGAATGAACATAAACCGGAATCATGCCATAGGTTGGCAGATCATTCGAGAGACGTTAAGACGTCGAGGGTTGAGTGTCTAGATGCCTCAAAGACTGATTTGAGTGGCAATCGGGATGAGGTGAGTGTTTGGTGATCTTCAAGACTAACTTGGGAAGCAGTCGGGATGAAGGAAAGTTTTGTGTTCTTGGTTTAAGAACTCTGAGAGGGTTGAGAAGAGAACTGAATCATGATCCTAGATCGAAGAAACAGGTTTTGCTTAAAGAGGCGAGCCTTTGAACAAAGAAACTTTTGAGGGTTTGTAGTTGTTTTGAAATTGATTGAGTTTGATCAATTTGTTTGTTTGATTGGTTGATTGGTCGTCCTTTGAGAAAAAGGTTTCTTCTCCATTTATAGGCGGTGAGGGGTTGATCTGGTTGGCCATGTAGACCTCTGCGGGACCCATGCTGCAGTTGGCTTGTTGCAAACATCCCCTTTGCCTTCTTATCCTTTGTGTGCGTCAAAACCGACTTCCCCTTCTTCAAGTTTCCACGTCTGCACGCTCCAAGTGGGAATTATTGGGCTGGGCCTTGTGAATTGGACATTTAATTTGGCTGGCCATTTGCTTTGGCCCGAAGGAGGATTTTTTCGGGTGTAAACACATGCTTTGCCAGGTTCGTTCCTTGTTGCACTTGTGCTGCTACTGTCGGTTGATCTCTTGTGACAAACAAAAGAAAAGAAAAGCATCGCGTATTTGAAGATAAACGTAAAATTTGACAAAAACAAAAGAAGCAAATTAATTAATTAATTAAGCTTAAAATGAAGTAATTAGTTTATCAATTATCTCCAAATTAAAGGATCCGCAAAGCAAAGTAGATGAGCATTGTGAGGATGAAGACTCAAGCCTCAAATCCATGGTGGTGAAAATGGTTGTCAACTTGGTTTGTAAAATCAAATGCCACCTGGAGTTCCCCCAAACACTTCAGTGGGATATATAGTTCTCAATGAAGTGATGAAGGGAACTCTAGGTGACACTTGATAAACATCCTCTTTCAACCCGGCCGGAATCCATGGGAATGCCGGAGGGTGTTAACTGTTTGTAAAGTCAAATGGCAGCAGGAGTTCCCCCAAACACTTCAGTAGGAGACCATTTCAGTCCCAATGAAGTGATCAAGGGAACTCTTGGTGACAGCTCACAACATTAATCCTCTTTTCTTTCTTTCTTCCTCTCTACTTGCGCGCAATTCATTACCAACTTGTTTTGTTTTGTTGATCAGGAGTTGCCACTCATTGAACTTACTATATATACTGAGAATAGGCAATGAACCTAGACGACATTGGAGGCTACATGGAAGGTGATCGAGAATAAAATTAATTGAAGTGTTCTTTCAGCCTTTTCTATTCATAGCTAGGTACAAATTGCATTATCAGATTGACTCATCAGAACCTCATATTTGCTTCCGCAATGAATGTCATGGATGCTTTTGGGCCCAAGAAAGTGGTGAAAGGAACAGGTCTGGATTACTGGATATGAAGAGAACAACAGATCAGCTAGGGTTGGGACTTGGGATTTGGGAGACCTAAATAACTATGACCACTGGCCACTCACTTATCTCTACTTTTGTTCCCTCGCCCTTCATCTGACTGCAATTCTGACCAGGTTCAATTTTCAATAACTTTTAACTTCATGGGAATTTTTCTTTTCTCTACCAACTGGTCCTTCAATTCCACGTTGATCAAGGTCGGCCACCGTTTAGAATGAGTATGCCAAATGACATAAATAACCTATATATATAGTTCGTGTCTACTAGTGGGTTGCTTCCATTCCCTTATGCAGAAAAAGGAGAAATATATATAGTGTTTATATAATATTTTGTGCTGGTTAAGGAGACTGGATTTCGATCTTATGCATGTTGCCTGAATTAATGCCTCATACACTAATTGAAACTTCCTCTTCCTAAATCCCTGAGCTAGCCAATATATATATCATCCCTGTTTTGGCCTAGAGTCAAATACAAACTTTACTAATTATTCAATTAAATCTGGTTCAAAAAGTATAAAACAAAGATTCAAACAACTGATATATATATATATATATATGTTATGCAAATCAAAAGCAGATCGAAGAAAGGCAGAATATGATCATTCATCACTTAAAATCAGGAAAGCAGTTAAATAAAAATGATTGCAACGTTAATTTGGACCGAGCAGGCTCGTGTTAGATTGAGATTTCAGGTTAACTTGTACATATAGCAGTAAGTATATGCAGACAATAATCTTAATTAATCTTATTAACTTGCTGTTGTCTTCTTTATAATTGGTGTATATGAATATGTTTACTGCTCTTTCATTAATTAAAGATTAAACAACTGTACGCCATCAACTGTATACGTACAAGGGGTGGTCTTATAATTCAAGCGTTAGTTTGGTTAATTTGCTTACAGACTTAGTGTTCAAAATTCACCGGCTGCTTTTTATGGCCACTAGACGACGTAAGGAGTCCCATGACCTAATATTAACCTCATGCGTCGAGGACCCATAAGGGAGGGGTTAGTCCCATACTAATATGTACGAAGATACTTTGTGTAACCAAACAAGTATGAAGTATACGTTATTGATTGTACGTGTGTGGTTCACCAAATGTGATAAAAAGTAAATGGTATAAATCTAAGATATTGGATGCGACATCAATTAAGTTTCAGAGATTTTTAAGCAAACTAATGCTTGTGAAACAAATTTTCATTACATATGAAAGAATCATTACATGTGATCATAATAAATTACGTAGGAACTAGAAAAAATGGCAATTGACCCATGTCCCATATATTAATTAGGATGGCAAATGGGAAGTTTTACAGAAATGAACTTGTTCCATTTGGGATTCTGCCCTGCTCAACAAATCTCTTTTCTCGGAAGATCATTCCTTCGACAGTTGTTCGTACTTTGTGGTATTGTCCGTTAGCTAAGGAGGTCTGGCTGCTCTCACCCTTCTCTGCTCTGGCAGGTGAAAGGCCTGCTAGCTGCTTTTCAGACATTTTTCAGTATGCTAGCTTTAACTATTTTAACTCGAGAGGAGTTGATATGTGTTGTCTATCCAAAGTTGGGCCTTTCGTAAAACTAATATTTCAGCCTCTGCTCTAGTTATTCGGAGTTATGACCTGATGCACGAATTTCTGACTGCTAATCAAAGGGATCTGCATGTTCATTCTAGTAGTGGGTTACCTCGTAGATGCGAGAAGCCTTCAGATCCATTTTTGAAATTAAGCGTGGACGGAGCAGTTGAATAACGAAAATGTATCAGGGGTTTAGGAGCAGTGGTCCGAGATAGCTGTGGGGATCTCATGGTTGCCACGTCTAAAGGTATATATGGAAATTTGGCTGTGTACCGCTCATGAGGTTTCCCGACTGGTACTAACGAAGTAGATCTCAAACCAGCGAAGAGTGAAAGTTGCACGTCAACGGGTGGAAAACCCTAATTTCTTGTATTGACTCATTTGAGCCCAATAACAATGTTTGTAAATTTTGATTATCGAGTTTCGTTCATATCCTCTATGCATTTGAGTTTGAATTTTCCTATCTCCATTTTAGTTTAGTTTAAACTTTAAACTAGAATAGCTCGTATCAAGGTAACCTCATCAGTCAGCATGAGGTAGCAATATTGGACAGCAAGTTTTAATTAGAGAAGTGAGTTCCACACTCCACTTTAATTTTCTCCATAGAAATGCATAAGGTAATAAAGGGAGTGCCAAAATCAACTCTGTTTAATTATTAGTTCATTTAAATATCAATGCAAAACAATGGAATATTCTTAATTAGGAAGAAAAATTGCTTTGCAGCTAGCTTTATGATATTCAGTAGACAACATGACAATTGAATATATTAATTATTTTGCTGAATTTGTTCTCTGTAAATTTCAAGGTTTAATCATGGACTTGGATTGAATGAAGTTCTTGGCTCAAGAAGCAATATTAGTGGTCTAGTGGGGCAATACAAAGGCGGCAGGCCATAAGTTGTATTTCCCTCAATCACTACTTTTAGGCACTTGTTGAACTTGTGCTGCTACTGTGTCTTGATTTGATTTCTGCTGTTGATGTGATCTCTTGTGACAAACAAAAAAACAAGAAAAACATAAGGTAATAATGGATCGAGTGTTTGAAATTAAAATCAAAATTTGACAAAAACAAAAGAACCAAATTAACTTAATATTATAACTAATTTGTATCATTTATCTGAAAAAGGAGAAATTAATGTCGCAAAGTAGATGAGTATTGAGAGCATCTTACAGTACGTAAGTACATATATTGTGAGGAACACTCAAACCCCAAATCCTTGGTGGTGAAAATGGTTGTCTAACTTGGTTTTTGTAAAATCAAATGCCACTTGGAGTTCCCCCAAACACTTCAGTGGAATACGAAGGGTGGCTACTATTCCCAATGAAGTGATCAAGGGAACTCTAGGTGACACCTGATGAACATTATTCCTCTTTCAACGGGGACACAAAATTAGCCGGAATCCATGGTAGTGGAAGCAGGAATGTCGTCGGAGGCAGCTGATAGGCCCCTTTTACGTACCGTGTGTGTAATAGTCAAATGGCAGCAGGAGTTCCCCCAAACACTTCAGTAGGAAACTATTCGATCCCAATGAAGTGATCGAGGGAACTCTTGATGACATCTGACTACATTTCTTTCTCTCTACTTGCTTACTTAGAGACTTGCTCTGTTAATTTGTTGGTTTGGGAGTTGCCACCGATTCTACCTACTATATATACTCAGTTCCTCTCCATGTTTAAGCAATGAACCTAGACAACATTAAGGGCGCGCGGGGTACGAATTGAAGGGAATAATATTATTGATCGAGGTGACTGTCATGTTCTTTTCAGCCTTTTCAATTCCTAGTTACAAAAGAATTTCAAACCTCATATATTGCTTCTGGAATGGATCGATGCCATGATTTTGTGGCCAAGAAAGTGGTGAAAGGAACAGGTCTGGATATGATGAGAACAACAAAGCTAGGGTTGGGACTTGGTATACTCTACTTTTGTTCCCTCGCCCTTCATCTGACTGCAATTCTGACCAGGTTCAGTTTTCCATAACTTTTTAACTTCATGGGAATTTCTTCACTTAAAAAATACAAGAAAGATAGAAAATGATCATTCATCAGTTAAAAACAGGAAAGCAGTTCATTAAAAATGATTGCAAAGTTTGGACCGAGGCTCGTGTAAGATTGAGATTTTAGGTTAACTCTTGTATTTATACAGCGGTAAGTATGCACACAATAATCTTAATCTTAGTAACTAGTTGTCTTCTTTTTAATTGGTATATATGTTACAGCTAGATCATTAATTAAAGATTAAAGAACTGTACGCTATCAATCATATATAGCAGGTAGTCTAGTAGTTCAAGCGTTTGTTTGTTTGCTCCCAGGCTTAGTGTTGGAAACTCAATGGCTAGCTCCCTTTTGCGGTCACCATAGTACGTAAGAAGTCTCATGATCTAATCCTGACCTCATGTGGGTGTCGGGGTCCATGAGGGAGATGTTCGTCCAATACTAATGTGTATGAGGACACTTAGTGTAAGGTAAAAAAAAGAGAGCTGATTGTGTGTGGTTGACTTGAAATACTGTGATGAAAAACAATGGTATCAATCAATCTAAGATATTGGATGTGACATTAATTAAGTTTCAGACATTTATAAACAACTAATTAATGTTTATGAAACTAATATTTAATTACATACGAAAGAATCATGACATGTGATCATAATAAATTACGAAAGAAGTAGAGAAAATGGCAATTGATCACCGGCCATGTCTCAGATACTAGGATGGCAAATGGGAAGTTTTACAGAAACTAACTTGTCCCATTTAGTCTGAGACTGCAAGTTAAAAAATTAGTAAATCCATGTAAACAAACTATATATTGTTCAAATTTGAATCTGGACAGAAACATCGGTAAGATAGAATAAGGTTAGTAATATTCTAGCTAGCTAGTGACATAAATCTTGTGACAGAGGTACGTAGCTTGATAACCCACAGCTCTTCAATTCAGGAAGCATCTTGGCATTCACAAATTTCGTGCCCAGCTACTTACTCAGCAGAAGCACATGCTTAAACTCAGATGATGCCAATCGAGATTTCATATCAAATCACATCTTATCGTATAGCATAATATGACGATGAGTAGTCGGATCCTTTTCTTTGTAGCGTCTCTCCATCACATACGAAAAACTCATTTTAAAATATCGCCTAATTTTCAAATATTGAAGCATATATACTAGAAAAATATGCTATGAGTCGATTTAGAGGTCGTTTGCTGTCTATATATATATATATAAAATAAAATTGAAAATTACAGGCTGGATAGAGGAATGTGTGAAAGAGTCCAATCTAGAATCAGACTGGCTGGCATGTGGCTACTCGATCGACGTCGATTCCTTATAGTGTACTAACTTGCCATTTAGGCCACAGTTACGTCTAGGTTCACTTACATGCATCATATTCTAAGTGAATGCAAAGCGAGCAAGGCCTCCCTATAAGTAATCGGGTTAGGAACCATTGGAATATACTCAGCAGCCAAGGCTAGTTAGCTAGCTAAGAGAACAGATTATGAAACATCAGCTGGCCCCTCGAGTTCCCTCAAACACTTCATTGGAGTTAAAGAGGAGTACTCTTATTTCCTCTCTCTCTACTGAAGTGTTTGGGGGGACCCCGGGAGTCATTTGATAACAGTTGGATATGTGTTATATCTTCCGATAGGGAAGTGATTTCATACTCATATCTTTTATTCTTATTTTGTACTTCTCTATTTGATTTTCTCCATTATTTTTACTTTGATTTATTTAATTTTGCTTAGATTTCTAAGTGCATATAGATGGTGACAAATTCAAATGCACTCTAGTTATACGTACGTATATACGTGTTAATCCTAATGCCTGATGTTGATTACTAGCTATCTTGTGTGGCAGCCGATATCTAATCACGCAGCTCATTGGATTTGTTCAATTGGAATTGAAGGCTTTGGAGCTGAATCAATCTCCTTACGCCGGTGAACAATGGTGGGGTGCGTGAACTTCCAATTTTTCAAATTGATTTGCGTTGAGCGATTATTCATAAATATCAATTGAATTGACGATTCATTTAAAATTTTAATTATTAAAATTGTCAAATGTACGTGTTGTGTTGATATATTTGATTAATGTTTTTTGCAGAAATGATTTTTACATGTTGTTTTAGAGAAGCAATAATTTTGATTACCACGTATATATGCATAAGAAAATTTTGATTGTCTACAATGGAAGCAACAAGCACATCCACTTTAGATAGATAGATAGAATGGATGCAAGGATTTTCCATTCTCTTTCGGACCATATACGTCCATTCTTCTCTTTCTTTTTGTGATTTCTTTTATACTAAATTAAGTACTTGTATTCACCTTCCAATTTATTCGATTTTTTTTTACAAATATGATATTTATATGATGCTTGAAGTTATCAACTGATTCTAATTATCAGTAAACTTACTCGGTAATAAATTATGAGAGGAATGTACATATATAGTAATCATAGGATGGATGCAAGTATTGTACGTGCTCTCTCTTTTATATATGAAATTGTATAATAAAATGAATGTATATATATATTAAACACTACAAGCTAGATCTCCTAATCGATTAATGTTGTTCTTATAATCTCGATCCTATTTCTACACGCTAATTAAATTTGAACAAAAGGTCTAAATATATAAGTCAACCAACAATCTAAGTATAAATACTATAAGTTTAAAGTGTATTTTATTACCATCGTCGGAAACCCTAATCACATATATGTGTTTGTAGGCTAGAATCATACATTACGTATGTGGAGAACGTACGTATAGCACTACAGCTGATGAGCCAAAAATATACTTGTATTTCCCATATATTTAATTAATTATTATTATTATTTTGGGAGGAATTGATACTCGAATTTATTATATTGACAGATTTATTCTAGAAGGAGTATTTGGAGCAAAAGAAGGAAGTATATCAATGAAATCCCAATTCAAGTAGGAGATGGCATATGCTTGCCTATTTATGTTCAAACTAGGAATTAGATTTTCTTATTTTTATTTTACTCCTTTTCAAAGTAGGATTAAAAATCTTTCCTTATAAATACCCAAGCTTGGCTTAGATTTAAGGAGACCAGATTTCAGATTACAATTCTTCATCTAAGAGACTAGAATTCAGATTACAAATCTCCATCTAAGAGCACGACAAAGCTGGGATTTCGGCTACTCTTGTTCTACAAACTGTTTGTTCTCTTAACTTCAATTTTAATGAAATTGTTTCTATTCATTATGAGCATGAGTAGCTAATTTTCTCACTAGGTTTAGACCTAAGCCTTAACATGATTATGTGATTTATCCTTTTCCTATGTTGTCGTATATGCATGCTTTGAATCTTTAATCACTGTTTAAAACTATCTTTATGTCTTAATGCTTGATCACCCTTAGGATATTTAGACAAGTAATTTGATGCAATTTTATAGGAATGCCCACTTAAAAATTGGGATTAGCTTCTTGTGATTAAGGATTGTAATAGATCTAGGTTAAATGCCATAACTAAGAGATTGCATGGTTATAAAAGATTTTCATGAACTTAATGAATCTTGCATGTAGAATTAGATCTAAATGTCATAGACTAATCGCATGTTAGGTATACGTTTTCACTTGAATGCCCACGAGGAAAATATGTTTTCGAAAAATCTAACCTTCAAAGTTGCATGTATTGATTCATAGATTATTTTCTAAGTCACATATGATTGTTAATGGTGAAGGTTGAAACCCTAGTACTTGTTTGATTGTTTAATTGTTTAATTGTTTAATTGAAATTGCATTCGGTCACCTAAACTCTTGCAATTTATTTAATTATTAATTAAGAGTGAATACTAAAATAAGAAACAACAATATCAGTCCCTGAGGAAATCGACCCTGCTTCCAGTGCTATACTACAATAGCCCCGTACTCTTGCAGATATTATTTGTGTGATTTTAACCCTTGTTTTACAGGTGGGAAAAATCCTATCAAGAAATTGGCGCCGCTGCCGGGGACTGTGCCGATTACTCTTATTTTAATTTACTTTTAGTTAATTATTTGTTTTCAATTTTTCTCTCTACTTCTCCAATTCAACATTTAAGCACACTTGCAGGACTATCTAATTGTGCATGGTTATTGCTACACGATCTACGAACCCGATTCTAGCACAATTCGATCATGAACCTGAAAGAACAGCAAGAAGAAGAAGACAACTACAAGCAATTAACGCAAGGTTCACACTCCAAGGCACTTTCCGTGCGGATTTGTTCACCGGGATAGACAGCACATTGCCCGCACCAATGGCATTAACAATACCTGAAGTCGGTGCACCGCTTAGCAAAAGCCTTGCAGCACGTGGGAATGGAACCCCACAATGCATCGTGTACCCCGAGGTACAGGACGGAGTCACTTTTGAGATCAGGCATCACATGCTTGAGCTTCTACCCACTTTTCATGGACTCCCAAACAGTGATCCAAACATGCACATATCTGAATTCTTGTCAGGGTGTGACAACATCATTGTTCGAGGAATTTCAAATGAGGCAATTAAGTTAAGTCTTTTTCCTTACACCTTGAAGGATAAAGCTCGGGCTTGGCTACATTCATTACCTCCGGGGAGCATAACAACGTGGGAACACTTACAGACAAGGTTTCTAAACAAATTCTACCCATCATCCAAGACTCTCGCTTTGAAGAAAGAAATACTGGCCTTTGCCCAGAAATCTAACGAGTCGTTTCATGATACTTGGGAGCGGTACAATGACCTGTATATGCGTTGCCCTCACCATGGATTGGATTCAGACATGCAGATGAACATCTTTTATGATGAACTCAACCACATCACCAAAAGTCACGTCAACGCATCTACATGTGGTTCTCTCATATCCAAAACAACCCGTGAAGCATTTGAAATATTTGAGCTAATGGCTAATGAATCTCAAAAATGGACGGATGATGGCTCTCATACGAGGGGACACGTCTATGATTTAGCGCAAGGACATGGTACCCCTAATATTGCAGCACAAATCACCCAATTGGAAAAGAAGATCAACAGTTTGATGCTCACCACTGCTGCCCCAAAGACAACACAGGTTTGCGCCATATGTGAGGACCCTACACATAATGTCCTCCAATGTCCTCAGAAGGATGGGTATCCCGACCTTGTCCAAGAACAAGTAAATGGCATGAATTCCTTCCCAAGACCTCGTAATGATGCCTACCCCAATACATATAATTCTGTATGGAAAAATAATACAAATTCTGGGTGGAATGGACAACACCAGGTCCGATCCAATTATCAGCAGAATTATCAACAGCCACTCAACAATCAGACCCAACCGGCCGCACCACGCCAATTGAGTGTAGAAGAGCAGCTTACCAGGTTTATTGAGATCTCTACCCAGAATCAACAAAACACCCAAGCATCAATTAAAAACTTGGAGCAGCAAGTTAGCCAACTGGCCCAAGAAATTTCTGAAAGGGATAAAGGGGTTTTTCCTAGTCAACCTATACCAAACCCAAGAGGAGCCGAGCACTGCAAGATGGTAAGGACTTTACGAGGGGGAAAAAGTTATGACAATCGGGAGGCAGCAAAGTCAACCCATTCAGAAACTAATACTACCGAGTCAAATATTGAACCTGAACCTCAGGTTGAATTATTTACCCCACAAACTCAGTTTGCTCCATCCAACGCCCCTGCCTACACCCCGCCACTGCCATTCCCACAAAGGCAGCAGCGCCGCTCAAACAAAGACCGACAGACCATTGACTTTATGCAGACATTAGCCAAGGTCCATATCAATCTACCTCTATTGGATGCTATAAAGCACATCCCTTCTTATGCCAAATTTTTAAAGGAGGTATGCGCCAATAAGAAAAAAATTTCAGACCTGGAAAAAGTGATTTTGACAGAACAGTGTAGTGCAGCCCTTCTACACAAACTACCGCCAAAGAAAAAAGACCCGGGCAGCTTTACTATTTCGTGCACAATAGGGAATTCCGAATTTCAGCAATCTTTAATAGATCTCGGATCAAGCATCAACCTTATGCCCTACTCAATATTTAAGTGATTAGGAGCAGGAAAGCTCATGCCTACACCAATGGTTCTCCAGTTGGCTGACCGATCCCTCACTTACCCCAAGGGCATCATTGAAGATCTCATCATCAAGGTGGATAAAGTATATCTACCCATCGATTTTGTGGTACTCGACATGGTGGAAGACAAAGAGACGCCCCTAATCCTTGGCCGACCCTTCATGGCCACAGCTCGCACATTGATAGACGTAGAAGCCGGCACTCTTACATTCCGTGTGCAAGACCAAACTGTGGTATTAAACCTGTTTGACATGGCCAAAAGACCCGCTGAAATTTCAAAATGCTCACGAATTGAAGTATTGGAGGATGTGAACTGTATGGAACAAAGACAATTGCTCTACGATGACCCTATAGAGGCAGCCCTCAATGACTCCATCCTTAGCCAAACTGAGGACGATATTGCTGACATAATGGCAGCACTAGCTAGCAACCGGCCACCATATCCACGGTGGCGTTTTGTTCACTCGGACCACCATAAATGCGACGACGCCGTTTTTGTCCACAATTGTGCACGACGCCGTTTCTTGGCTGCTCCTCCTTACTGTCGTTTTAAGAGCAGGGGGCACAACTCAGGTCTCTGTTTCGATCCCAGGTGCTATTCTTTCTTTCTATTTTATTTTCCTTTTATTTTTGTGTTACTTCTTTATTTTGTTTTGTTTTTCTTTCTTCTTTTCTTTCATCTTTCTTTGTCTTTTCTTCTTTTGCACCATGGGGACATGTTGCATGATAAGTTTGGGGGTAGGAAACTATCATTTTGTTTGTCTGTTTTATAAAATTTTTTTAGTAAAAATACAAAAAAAAAAAAAAAAAATAAATAACAAAGATTTTTGTTTAGATTTAATTTGATTTTTCCTTCCTAAATTATTTTTAATGCACTCTATTTGCTATGATCGAAATTTGAAACTTCATAAGTGAGATTAAATATTAGAGCATGGCCACCAAGAACATATAGTTGATTTTTGCACACAATTCGTACCATATTCAATTTCGCACATGCACATCAACTTATTTGTGGAAATTAAATTTGTTTCAAGCATGCTAATTTTTCTTACTCTAAGATTGTGGGTTATTTAATTTGTTACCATCCAAGGTTCGAAAAAGTGAAAGCCATAAATAAATCGGAGGTGAGTCCGAGCCCTAAAATAAGGGTGTGCATTTACCCATCAATTACATGCTAGCCTTTCCAATTCGAGTAAATAAATCATTTGGGACATTTGTTGTCTGGTGCCCTAAAGTCATCTGATTTGGGAGTCATCGATCTAAAGCTCGTTACATGGGTTGGATAGAAAGCTTGCTCAATGTTGAATAAAATTCCATCATTTGTTATACAAAATAAATTAAAAATAAAATAAAAATAAAATAAAAATAAATAAATAACAAAAATAAAAATAAAAATAAAAATTTCAGGCAAGAATGCTTTGGATGGTGATAGGTTAAGTGATTTTACACTTGGTGGGTACAAATGTAATGCAAGTGAGGGACTGGTTTAACACTTACTATTTTGTTGAGATTCACATTACACGAATATGGTTTATGGATTGCTCACCAGAATCTAGTAATCTTCTGTTTTGAAAGTGTGGATTTGTTCTCTTTTTTAGCATTGCTTATGACTTGAGAATTTTGATTTTGCTTTTATGAGTGTTACTTTATATTCAATGGAAGGAAGGTTAAATTAAGTTTAACAAATTTTGAAAGCATTTGTGGGTATCGTAACTGGTAAACCCTCAGGAGACACAACTCCTCCTATTAGGGACACCTAGGGGTTTAAAGGCGTGTAGTGTTTGCTCAACACTATCGAGTTCCCTGCGAAAGTGGCATTTTATCTCTTATATTTGTTTTCTTAAGTTTTGTTTTATTTACTTGAGGACAAGTAACAATTCAAGTTTGGGGGTATTTGATGAGCCAAAAATATACTTGTATTTCCCATATATTTAATTAATTATTATTATTATTTTGGGAGGAATTGATACTCGAATTTATTATATTGACAGATTTATTATAGAAGGAGTATTTGGAGCAAAAGAAGGAAGTATATCAATGAAATCCCAATTCAAGTAGGAGAGGGCATATGCTTGCCTATTTATGTTCAAACTAGGAATTAGATATTCTTATTTTTATTTTACTCATTTTCAAAGTAGGATTATGAATCTTTCCTTATAAATACCCAAACTTGGCTTAGATTTAAGGAGACCAGATTTCAGATTACAATTCTTCATCTAAGAGACTAGAATTCAGATTACAAATCTCCATCTAAGAGCATGGCAAAGCTGGGATTTCGGCTACTCTTGTTCTACAAACTGTTTGTTCTCTTAACTTCAATTTTAATGAAATTGTTTCTATTCATTATGAGCATGAGTAGCTAATTTTCTCACTAGGTTTAGACCTAAGCCTTAACATGATTATGTGATTTATCCTTTTCCTATGTTGTCGTATATGCATGCTTTGAATCTTTAATCACTGTTTAAAACTATCTTTATGTTTTAATGCTTGATCACCCTTAGGATATTTAGACAAGTAATTTGATGCAATTTTATAGGAATGCCCACCTAAAAATTGGGATTAGCTTCTTGTGATTAAGGATTGTAATAGATCTAGGTTAAATGCCATAACTAAGAGATTGCATGGTTATAAAAGATTTTCATGAACTTAATGAATCTTGCATGTAGAATTAGATCTAAATGCCATAGACTAATCGCATGTTAGGTATACGTTTTCACTTGAATGCCCATGAGGAAAATATGTTTTCGAAAAATCTAACCTTCAAAGTTGCATGTATTGATTCATAGATTATTTTCTAAGTCACATATGATTGTTAATGGTGAAGGTTGAAACCCTAGTACTTGTTTGATTGTTTAATTGTTTAATTGAAACTGCATTCGGTCACCTAAACTCTTGCAATTTATTTAATTATTAATTAAGAGTGAATACTAAAATAAGAAACATCAATATCAGTCCCTGAGGAAATCGACCCTGCTTCCAGTGCTATACTACAATAGCCCCGTACTCTTGCAGATATTATTTGTGTGATTTTAACCCTTGTTTTACAGGTGAGAAAAATCCTATCAACAGCCATCAAATTGCTCAAATAGAAACTTGATTAATTAAAAAGGAAATGAATCGCATAGAGTGTTGCTTCCTCATCCTATTCTCTCGCTGCGTTGAAATTATGGCATTAGTTTTGAAATTATGGCATTGAACTAATTCTTTTCGTCATGTGAAAGCTTTAGTATAAAAATTCTTTCTTTCCTTAAGAGATAGTCTCTATTATCGCTTCAAACATAAGACAAAATATTAATAACATATAATAACAAAAAAAGTAATTGCGAAATTAAATCAAGGATGAACAAGGAACATATAATAACATTAATTCTTCCAACAACGTTTTACAATTAATGATCAACTTTAAACAAAAGTTCATTGATATCTTGAAGAAACGTAGCCACTTCAACAAGCTAGCTAGGTCGAAATCTTGATCAAGTCGATCTTTAAGGAAAAGTATAAAGGAATCAAGATCGATCTTCATCCATCAATAGGCACTTCGAATCGGCAAATTGGGCAGTAGTGACTTTGGCTAAGCCATTTTACTATGCATTTTCCATGAAAGACATGAGAGCAAGGCATGCAAGCCGCATATATATATATATATATATATATGATCCTCCTTCAAACTTCTCCATGCAAACAGTGCAACTATCTCTTTCACTCACACTAACCCTACTCCTCCTCCTCCTCCTCTTTCCCCCCTTACAATTATTATTCTCTTCACCTTCTTCTTCACTACTAACCCTAACCCTCTGCAGCACCTTCCGAATCGACGATTCGCTCGCCGGCACCATGCCCTTATACTACCATCAACACCATTGCTCGTTAATTAATGCTTGCAAAAACTCCTCTTGTAATCTTTCAATGCTGCATATCTCGCAGCGACGTGCTTGCAGCCCTCTTTCTACGGAAACGCGTAACCCTAGTACGTTATGACCGACGTAGCCAACATTATTCCCAAGCTCGAAACCCGCCACCATGATCTTCCGCACGATATCCTCATACAGCCCATCGGTGCCACGTGTGATCTGGTACCGGGATAGCATGAGAGCGAGAATCGCAGCCAACTCGCGGGGGTTTCTTAACAATTTGAGGTCAAATTTCCAGGATGCTTGGAATATTTTGTCGGACTCTTCCAGGAGGGTTGTGGTACGGTTTAAGGAAACATTGGTGAAAGTGTAATGGTCACGGTAGGCGAATTGGACAATGAGTTGAACCGAAGCATGGGGAAGGGCAAGAGGGCCATTTTCAAGTAGTGGGGTATGTCTTGGTGGTGGACGGAGTGGTTCACCAGTTGATGAACGTCGGCAGGGAAGTGGTCCATGGAAACTAGCAATATTGCGGCTGAGCTCGGCGGAGTGGGAAACTTAGAGAGAATGATCGAGGAAATGGTATGGGCCGGGCGTAGTGACAAATATATATAGGTGGGCATATATAGGGCGGTGGGGCGGTTTCCTAATTGGGATTGGATATTCATTAACGCTTTCCTGAGTGGAAAGCTTCTTACTCCGATCCCCGTTTTTGGATGAGGAACTTCAAAGTTCCATAAAATTTGGATAAAATTAATTTAAAATAAGGGACTTGAAAGTACCATGAAATTTACAAATAATATAATGCAAGATATATAGATGAGATTTGTAAGTTACACCTATGTAGGTGTTACTTTGAAAAGTCCATTGTTTCGTGGTTTGTTATGCTTACAATGCTCATATTTTTGTTTTTTAGTGCTTAACCACCCATTTAAGATCCCCATATTTTTTGTTTTTTTAGCACATATCTTAGTAATAAAGTATAAGTTCTATGAAACTTTGAAGTTCCCCATCCAAACGCACCCATCTCAACCGTCAAGAGTTATGACGGGCCAACCTTAGGATAACAACTCCCACTTCATGTAGGAAAGAACTCCCACTTCTTTTGGGACTACAAATCAATAAATTACGAAACTTGGTAAAATTTTATTTCAACCAACGTTATTTGATAGACAACTATAATTTGATAGGGGAATTATAATAATTAACACAAAAAAGCAACATTTTGATACAATAACATGGGGAGGCGGATTACATTCTAGATATTGGCCATCCACCTTGTTCATTACGTTAAGATTCGAATTTGAGATTACCACATAATGTTTAGAGAAAAATATCACTTCATTGTAGTACTAAGTCATAAAAAAAAATGGCTGGGAGTTATTTAATTTTAATTTTTGATGAATTTTATTTTGCCCTCAAAATATTAAAATTTGATATCTTACTAATTTAATTAACCAATGATAGTTATGGGTTTGTGAAAGTTTCACCATTTTTCCCTTAAAGATAATACTTACATCCCACTTTTAGAGGTACCTCTCCATACAATCATTTCGATTTATCGCATAACTCTTATACATATATCATAATTGGAATAATTCAACTCCTAAATTATCATTTCAAAATCATTTGTACCCAAAATCAACCAAATTGAAGATCATTGAGCCATTTATATGCATAAATTAAATGGACAGTTCACCATGAGGATCTTTATTATTACCAATACTGTTGATTTGTTTGATACATATGAATGACTAAACGACTTCCAACTTTGTTGGTTTCTTGCTGGATGATCTTGAAATGATGATTCAAAAGTTAAATGATTACTATTATGATATTTTTATAAAGATTATTCAATAAATCGAAAATGTGGTACAATGAGGTAACCCAGGAATGGGATGCAAGTATTACCCTTAGAAGAATGTGTGAAAGAGACCAATCTATAAGAGACCAAAATAATTATGAAAAATTTCAATTTGATACAAAAACTATCAAAACATATCATTTAACTACTCTCGATTAGTCAACCGTTAAAAAATATGTTAAATGATTAGGTGACATTGTTGAGTCAGAATTATATGTTAAAATTGGATTCCACACGAGCTGAAAAACAATATATATATATATATATATATATATATATAATAAATAAAAATAATATTAATTTACAAAAAGAAACAAAAAAAACCAAATTCCCGAATACCTTTATCCCTGTTTGGAAAAAAAAAAGAATACCCTTATCCCTGTGGCTCCTTCGCCACGGCCATGGCCATCTCCATCGTCGCAACTATCATCATCATCGCCCCTTGCACATCATCGCTGCCGAGAATACCCAGGCGGTAGCAATCCTCTCTCACTCTCTCACCTGTTTTCAAGGTCGTCCTCACCATAATCGCGCCCCACCATCCAACCTTCATCGGCAAATCTGCACTCCACCATGGTCGCGATTTGGATTTTGAGGAAGAAACCTTGGTTGCAATGCGTATTTGGATTTTCAGTAAGATCGGTTTCATCGGCGCCGTCGATCTTGGCTGCCCCTTCACTTACTATTGAAATGCAGGTCTTTCATCGTCGTCGGCCATCTCTATCCGACGCCATCTGACGAAGGTATACGACTAAATATTGATTGACGATTCCGCCGGAGCCTCCGCATTCCCGCCATCCCATTATCCCAATATTTCAATATCAAATCTCTCTCCAATTTCTAGTAGCCGTTTTTCAAGAAACCATGAAGACTCATTACTTTGATCTGGGGAAAAAGATAAAGTCTTGAGATAATTATTTTTGGAAGAAACCATTGGACCATGGCTTCTGATTTGAAGGAGAGGAAGAGGGAGCCGCAGGGATGAGCAATAGACTCGGTATTCGAGAATTGGGTTTTTTTTTGTAAATTTTGTAAATTAATTTTATTTTTATATTATTTTTTTAGCTTGTATGGATTCCAAGTTAACATATAATTCTGACTCAATAATGTTACTTACGCATTTAACAGATTGATTAATGAATGATACTAAAATAATCTATTTCGATAGTTTGGGAATCAAATTGAAATTTTTTATAATTAAGATATGAACTTAAAATTACACTTATAGTTTGGTAGACTCATGTCGTAAATTCAAGGAAAACTAACTTTGGTTGTAAAATTACGAACTCTTGTATAATATTAAATGCCGAAAAATTGTTCAATATATTCGATATATCACGTCACTTGTGTATTAATCTACCAATTAAACGTTGCCACGTTTTATTCGTTTGTAACCAATTGACTTTTTTTTCTAAGCTGGATTCAGTACTCTATTTACTCTTTAATTAAAATTAGAAAACTCAAAAAAATATGAAGAAAAAATTTTAAAACCCAAGACCAAGCAGCTGGCTAATTGTGCAGTCTTTGGCACATGTGTTATAGGATGGATTTGGTGTGAAAGATTCGATCAGTACATCCACTGGCCAAGGTCAAGTTCTTGGGATGATTACCTTTTCAATGGTATAATTCTTGAAATTTAAGACATGAACCCATAACATTTGAATATTAATCTTATGAATGAGTGGTATTAAACCTTAAAAGAAACACTTATCTCAATCACAAATATGTTAATAATGTTAATGTTAGTTCTTTGTATTAGACATGTCATTGTAATTGACTTTGTTTGTCATTGTAAACTTTCTTATTATGTACATCAGCTCAATCTAAGAAGTTAGCATCTCTAGGTCATGATGATGTTTTATCTTGAATATGGTTGAAGCTGTGAGAATGAATGTATATTGCATTGCATAAGCATATTTCTGTACGAGTTGAAACTGTTTTCAAAATGCTGGATGACTAGTCGTCATTTATAAGTTCTTATTATCAGCTGTGAAAAACGCTGGATGACTAGTCGTCGTTTTCCAGTTCTTACTATCAGATGTTAAAACTTTTTTAACTAAGAAATGTTTCGTTTTACTCAAGGGTATTTTTGTCACACTTTGACAAGCAGTTGTCAAAGTGTGCCCCTGTCAAAGTGTGCGTTTAGAGTGAGATTTAATTGATTGGAAATATAGCCTTGGGAATTTAGGATTTAGGGTGTGCGTGTGTAAATTAGAGGAGAACATTCACGCACAGCTTGCTGGATTCTCTCTCGGAGGTCTCTGAAGTTTTTGGGTTTGGGTTTTCAAAGTTGATTTATTTGAGAATATAACAGGACCCTTCTCGAATTTCCCCTTGAAATATGTGAAAGCCCTTCTACTGTTTGACAACCACTGACAACTCAAACTAATTCCTAAAATACACTTACCACTCATAATTACTCTACGAGAATTGTACAGAAAATTCAGCAGAATCTCCCATGTAATTTGTCAAACCGTCTTGTACCTGTCAGACAAAGGATTATACTAACAAACTAGCAACCAAACAGTGCAGATCAAATCACTATCAACCAAACAACTCTGAATCTAGACAATCAATCCTCGGAGATAATTTACAATACCCAAAAGAAAGAGGATCAGAGCAACTAGGTAATCTTTAATTACAGAAACTAATGAAAGTCCTATGTGGCTGTAGCGAAACAAAATATGATGTCTTCTCCTAGTCTCGTCACCTCGCCCCGCTATGGCTTGGAGGGCACCAAAACCAAAACAACTATAAGTGGACAATAAATCATATCGAAGTGTACATACGCTAATAAAGTGACGATAATAATAATAAAAAAATAAGGGTAATCCGGACAACCCACCTCGTAGTGAATCAAATTACGTTAAGGCCCTCCATACAGAGATATATATATATATATACCTACAACTTACCAGAGTACTATTCAATTACATAGGTGAAACCCTTTCCAAATCCAACTGTACCTGCCATCGTAATAACCCGGCCAAACCTAATAATAATTTTAACCACAAGTTCTGAGGAAATATAACTTTTCCCCCTTCGTAAGTAAAATCATGCATGCGTACAATAAAATCCTTTTTAAATCGCTATTTAATTAAATATAATTACGAAGAACTTACCGGAAAATCATTTATAAAATAAAAATTCAATGGGACCCACGAAAACATGAACAATGAAAACATCTCGTGGACCACAACGTTGTGTTGAAAACCCTCCTTAAATGAGCTTAAAATCATGAGGAAATCTGGACACAAAATACTATAAAAATATCCCACCACCCTCCGAATGTATTCCGGAGCCGTAGCTCGATATCCGGAGCCGTCTAACACGGGGACAAGCCCTCCTAACCTCTGTCGAAAATACCTCAAAGCAATGGCTAGAAGCCGAGAGGTCCAACGCGGGGACCTACTCTCCACATATCCGAAAATACCTCAAGATATGCAGACGTAACCCTGTACTACGCGTAGACAACCTCAATGAGCGTATGGTGGAAATACTTCGACGCTATACGTCGGAGAAATAACCCTCAACGAGCACATGGCGGAAAATACCTTGACGTCATGTGTTGGAGAAATACCATGATAACCGGGGATGGTAAGCATAGAGAAAAACCATAGTGTGAACATGAAATCTAAATCGAAATCCTTTTTACCTGGCCTAAGTCAAAATAGTAGAAAACCTGGACCAAACCCCAAAATCCATAAAATCGAAATCCCGGGCCTAAGCCCAAAATCCATGAAACCGAAATCCCGGGCCTAAGCCCAAAATCCATAAAACTGAAATCCCGGGCCTAAGCCCAAAACTATATGCATGGCCGAGACTAAAATCCAATAAGTTCAAGACACATAGAAATCAAATCCATGAAACCAAGTTTAATGTCCAAAATCATTTCAAAATCTCGTAAACTGGGCCTAAATAAAAAATTCATAACCGAGCCTAATGCCCAAAATCACATATCCAAGCCTAACGCCCAAAATCGTGTCAAAATTGTTATTGAAATCCATAATCCATAATAAATCCATTAAAACGATTACCTTTAGTTCTCGAACCTCATAAGAGATAATAAAATATTTTTAATTCGGGAAATGCATACGATAAGAAATTCAATAAATCCATTTAAACCCTTATCCTTAGTTTTCGAGCCTTAAAAGGATAATAGTATATTTTCTAATAATTTCTCTCCATTCCCACAACTCATAATCCATAATATTACATTTAAAACATAGAATTACTTATGCCTTGCAATCTAGGAAACCAAGTCCACTCACCTCAATGTCCATTCGAATTCAACTCCAAGCTATTCGGTCCCCCGTGACACTCGGAACCACCACGCCTGTCAAAAATATTACTTGGCATAATTAAACAATAATTCTTGATCTAAAATTCGGGCCCCTAAACCCCGGGAGGTATACACGCATCCTAACTAGAAATGCAGCAACTTCGGGCGTCCAAAATTGCCCATAAACAAACTCCGATTGGCTCGAAACCTGTGCGTCGAAAACATGTCGACACACGTCGCCATGGGCCAAGGACCAGCTCCACGCCCTGCCATGCGCCGACGAAAGACCGCTGGCTCGTCCACTTGCCTTCACGTGCTGGCTACTGTGCCCACGCGCCCACATGCACACTAACTGGGCGCTGACTCAGCTCTGATTGGACGCTGACTTAGCGCTGACTGGACGCTAACTAGGCTGCCAAGTGGCTTCATGTGGCTACCACATGGCTCCACGTGGATGTCAAGTGGCTGCCACATGGCTACACGTGGCTGCCACGTCAACCTTCTGTCAGACCCAGTCGCCGGAGATGTTGACTAGTCCGCCGTGAGCCGCCGTCCCCCATCGCCGGAAAACGCCGTTGAAGGCCGAAAATCAAAGCTTCCTAATTTCTCCAAAACTCAACCAAATCAAACGTTCTGATAGTCAAAATCGATCTACACAAGCCCATGAATCCAAATTTGAGGTCAAAATTGAGAACCCTTACCTGTGGTGGCTGGAAACATTCGCAGATTTTCTCCTCCTCGATTCTCGACCTACGGTGGTCCTCTTTCCTTGGGATTTGTATGGTTAGACTCATGAGGAAGCAAGGAAGATGATGGTGGTAAGATCAACGACCGTCGTGGCCTAAATTAGAAGTTCTAGGTGGTGGTGGTTTCGGTCTTCGTTGAGAAAGAGAGAGAAGGATCGAGAGAGGAGAGAGAAGGATCGAGAGAGGAAGGAGAAAGAGGGGTATTGACCAATCTGGGGAGGAGACAGAGAGTGACATCTTAAAAATATCTCTTCTCCCCAAAATTACTAAATTGCCCTTGAAGCTTCTTGACCCATAACTCTCTCAAACAAACCCCAATTTTCGTGTGCCGCCTATCTATGAACTCGTGAGTTAGAGACATACGCAACGGTCCAAGATAAACTTCCAAAATTGTCCCCAAACAAAAAGTAACTTTCGAATCCCTCATAAACTTGAGGGTAAAGTCATCATTTTCTAATTAATTTTACAAATTTACTTTAATTTTAAATCCGGGTCGTTACAGAATATCTCTGTGTATAAAATTGGTTTTTCAGAAATCTGTTTTTGCTTTACTATTTCATTCTTGAAAATCTGATTTTGATTTCTCAAACTTGGTTTTGAAATCTGTTGTTGGGTGGATTTCTGGGTTCTTGAATTCATATGTGTTCTTCAAGATTTATGGTTTGATGAACTCAGATTGAATCATATTTTGATTTCATTCCCAAATTATTATTTTTCATTGAAGCCACTCTTCCGGGTTTATTAAGTTTCATGACTTGATGAACTTGGATTGAGATTTATCATCAAGATTTCCCTTCATACATTTGGGTCATTTGGGTGCCAAGTCAATGAAGAATAAGGACGCTTCCATTGATTTGTTGACTTCGTGAGAATCATCAGCGAATAGTTGTGTTGCTACGAGTTGTGGGTTGCAGTTGGAACGCTTCCGTTGAAAGAGTTTGATATTGCACAAGGTATGGCTGCCTCTAGATTTAGTTCTTAGAGATTGAGCTAGGTTTTACCTTGTATTGAATATTAAATTGAGTGGATTGCCTGGTCAGCGGATCGACCCCCAGTTTTCACCTTGAGGAAGGTTTCTGGGTATCAAGCTCTATGTGTTCTTGTTGATTGATTCTTGATTCTTATTGTTAACTTGAAGTTGCTGTATTGGAATCATATTTGTTATGAAGCATGAATGTTTATGTTGAATGATAAGAATGTATGTGCATAATCACTATCACAAAGAACTAGCACAAGATTGCCTACATTGACGAAGTCTCTGAGTGCTTAGGTTGTCACTTGTGTGATTGTTGTTCTTGTAGGGTGAGTGTGAACTTTAAGTGTGTGTGGTTGATTCAAGTGCTTGAGTGATTGTGTGTTTCTGTTTATCTAGTCACACTGTGTGACTAGAGAGCTGAATAACATGACTAGTCGCAATCTGCATGTAACGACTCGTATTTTTAATTAGCGAATTTTGGTAAATTAATTTAGGAAATGACGATTTTTACCTCATGGCTTGAAAGTTACTATTTGTTTGGGAAGACTATTGGAAATTTTTCATAGACCATTGCGTAGGTCTCGAACTCAAAAGTTCGTAGACTGGCGGCACGCTGAAATCGGGGTTCGTTTGAGTAAGTTACAGGTTTAGAAGTGTAAGGAGCATTTTGGTAATTTGGAAGTTAGATATTTTAAGAAGCCTCCCCTTTCTCTATCTTTCCAGATTTTTCGGTGCACTCTCTCTCTCTTCCCTCACGATTTTCTTCTTCACCCCGTGACCACATAAACACACACACATAACCATCAATAATTTGTTGATATTTTCCAGCAAAACTAACATCACTACGACCTTCCTCTCAGTCTCACGAACTCATACATATCTTCTTTGAGTCGTGGGGAGCTCGGTGGACTAAGGATCGAAGCTTGGAAGTTAGGCCAAAGCTTCTAGCTCAGTTTCCCGCCACAACAGGTAATCGATCTCAGTTATGACATCATATTTGGATTCCTTGGCTCGAGTAGATAGATTTCCATTATTAGAACATCAAATTTGGTTGAGAAATGAGAGAATTAGGAAGCTTTGAATTTCAGGTGGTTACGGAGGATTCCGGCCGGCGAATGAACAATACCCGACGAGAGAACAATACCGCGAGCGAACAGTACCATGTGAACAGTTCCATGAATAGTACCACGAATCGTGCTTTCATGTTTTTGACATTCCGGATCCTTTTACGCAGGTTTCGGGTCTATCAGAATTCGTTTAGAGGTAGTTTTAGACGGCGAAAGTCACGTTAAATGCGTTTAAGATGCGTGTGTACTCCCAGGATTTAGGGCATCGGATTTTAGGTTGATAATTGTCATTTAGTAATGCCAAGTGTCATTTTTGACAAATGTGGTGGCTCCGGAAGTTACGGAGGACCGAATAGCTTGGAATTGAACTCGCTTGGACCTTTATGTGAGTGGACTATGGTTTTTAAAGCATAATGTATGCAAAATTCTATGTTTTAAATGAATTCTTATCTATTATGAATTTTGTAAATTAAGGGAAATAAATATGGAATGTTTTAAGATCTTTTCAAGACTCAGGAACTAATTATGATTGTTTTAATGAATGTATTATGGATTATGGACATCAATAACGATTTTTGGATGATTTGGTTTATGTGACTTGGGTTTTGGCCCGGGACTTGGTTTTGTGGATTTTGGGCTTCGAGCCTAGGTTATGGATTTGGGCATAGGCCTAGGTATTTGATGATTTTGGGGTTTCGGCCCAGGATGGTGGGTTAGGCTTTGACCCTGGTTGGAGGGTTGGTGGGAGTTTCTCGGTGAGGTATGGTAGGGAGGATTCCCTCATACACTCAGCGTGATACGAGGTATGGTATGGAGAATTCCATCATACTCTCGTTAAGGTATGAGCTATGGCATGAAGGATTCTATCATAGTCTCGGAGAGGTACGAGGTATGGTATGGAGCATTCCATCATACTCTCGACAGGATATGAGTTGTGGTATGGAGGATCCCATCATAGTCTCGGAGAGGAACAAGGTATGGTATGGAGGATTCCATCATAATCTCGGTAGGATATGAGATATGGTATGGAGGATTCCATCATAGTCTCGGAGAGGTACGCGGTATGGTATGGAGGATTCTATCTTACTCTCGGTAAGACATGAGATATGGTATAGAGGATTCCAGAATAGTTTCAGAGAGGTACGAGGTATGGTATTGAGGATTCAATCATACTTTCAGCAAGATATGAGCTATGATATGGAGGATTCCATCATATGCTCAACGAGGTAGTAGTGATGATGTGGATGATTCCATTATACGTTGGATGAGGTATAGGGCTATGATGTGGAGGATTCCATCATATGCTCGTTGAGGTATTAGTGATGATGTGGAGGATTCCATCATAAGCTGGATGAGGTATTGGGCTATGATGTGGATGATTCCATCATATGCTCGGCAATGTATTAGCGATGATGTGGAGGATTCCGTCATACGCAGGAAGAGGTATAGGGTTATGATGTGGAGGATTCCATCATATGCTCGGTGAGGTATTAGCGATGATGTGGAGGATTCCATTATACGCTGGATGTGGTATAGGGCTATGATGTAGAGGATTCCATCATATGCTCGGTGAGGTATTAACGATGATGTGGAGGATTCCATCATACGCTGGATGAGGTATCAGGCTATGATGTGGAGGATTCCATCATATGCTCGATGAGGTATTAGTGATGATGTGGAGGATTCCATCATACGCTGGATGAGGTATAGGGCCAGGATGTGGAGGATTCAATCATATGCTTGGCGAGGTATTAGAGATGATGTGAAGGATTTCATCACACTCTGGATGGGGTATCGGGCTATGATGTGGAAGATTCCATCATATGCACGACGAGGTATTAACGATGATGTGTAGGATTCCATCATAGGCTGGATGAGGTATAGGGCTATGATGTGGAGGATTCCATCATCCGCTGGATGAAGTATATGCCTATGATGTGGAGGATTCCATCATATTCTCGGTGAGGTATTAGCGATGATGTGGAGGTTTCCATCTTACTCTGGATTTGATATCGGGCTATGATGTGCAGGATTCCATCATATGCTCGGTGAGGTATTAGCGATTATGTGGAGGATTCCATCATACGTTGGATGAGGTATAGGGCTATGATGTGAAGGATTCTATCATATGCTCGGCAAGGTATTAGCGATGATGGGATTCCATCCTATGCTAGATGAGGTATTAGGCTATGATGTGGAGGATTCCATCATATTCTCGGTGAGCTATTAGTGATGATGTGGATGATTCCATTATACGCTGGATGAGGTATAGGGTTATGATATGGATGATTCCATCATATGCTCAGCTAGGTATTAGCGATGATGTGGAGGATTCCATCATACGTTGGATGAGGTATAGGGCTATGATGTGGAGGATTCCATCTAGGATGAGCTGGGATGCTGGGCTACGACTCGAGATGAGCCAGGATATTGGGCTACGACTCAGGATGACCCGGGATGTTGAGCTACGGCTCAAGATGGGTCGGGATGTGGGACTAAGACTCAAAATTTCGACTTCGGCCGGGTTATCACGATGGCAGGTACAATTGGATATGGCGTCAATTTCAACTGAGTGAATTGAGAAGTTTCTGGTAAGTTGTATATATATATATATATATATATATATATATATATATTTGTAATGAAGGGTATTGTGGTAAGTACGATACAACGAGGTTGGTTTATCATGAGTTTGCTTATTATCGTTATCATCACTTTATTAGCGTGCTTATGCTTCGATAAAGTTCTAATGTCCACTCACAGTTGTTTGGTTTGTACTCTCTAGGCCGTAGCGGGACGAGGCGCCGAGACTAGGAGAAGGCATCACCTTTTGTTGCGTGGTTGGTTTAGGTTTGGGCTGGGTTGTATATGTAATTTAACCTAATGAGCTCTTGTTGTTTTATGGGTTAGTTGTTGAGCTGTTGTGTGGTTTACTTGGATTTAGTTTTTTTGGAACGTTGGGTTAGCGGATTTGTTATTTGTGTGCTTCGTCTGACGGATGGAAGACGGTATGACCAATTTATAGGGGAGATTCTGTCGAATTTTCGATAGAATTCTCATAGATTCTTGGTTGGACTAGTAAGGGTATTTTAGGAATTATTTTGAGCTATTAGGGGTTGTCAAAAGGGAGCAGGGCTTTTCACGGATTTCGAGGGGAAATTCAGGAAGGGTTTTGTCAACTTGGTTTCAGAGCTCTAGTTTAACTTCCTGTCGAGCGAACACATGGTGTACATTCTTGGCACTTCCGTGATGCCTCCTTGATGACATCCTCGTGCATGGCCTGATGTTGGGATGGGAACGGAGGAAGGTGCAAGGTGCACGGGATCCAAGGTTGATTTCGGATTTATGTCGGACTTCTGACAGTTAAGGTGAGCAGTGGTCATAATTTCTCAAGGGAGGAAGATTCGAGCCTTGAGAAGGTTACTTGTGGGGCTTGAGGTTTAGGTACAAGCCTAGTATCCGTATCTATTTCTTTAAGCTGCTCCGAATTTCGAGGATGAAATTTCTTTAAGAAGGGTGAGTTGCAACGACCCGTATTTTTAATTAGTGAATTTTCGTAAATTAATTTAGGAAATGACGATTTTAACTTCGGGGCTCGAAAGTCACTTTTTGTTTTGGAAGACTTTTGGAATTTTTTCTTGGACCAATGCGTAGGCTTCAAACTCACGAGTTCGTAGACAGGCGGCAAGCGAATCGAGGTCTGTTTGAGTAAGTTAAGTGTCTAAAAGTGTAAGGGGCATGTCATTTTGGTAATTTGTAAATAAGATATTTTAAAAAGTCTCACTTTTCTCTATCTTTCCAAAATTTTCGGTGCACTTTCTCTTTCCTTCCTCATGATTTTCTTCTTCTGCCCGTGACCACATAAACACACACACATAACCATCATAAATTTTGTGAAATTTTCCAGCAAAACTATCATCACTACAACCTTCCTCTCAGTATCACTAACTCATACATACCTTTTTTGAGCCATGGGGAGCTCGGTGGACTAAGGATCCAAGCTTGGAAGTTAGGCCGAAGCTTCTAGCTCAGTTTCCAGCCACCACATGTAATGGATCTCAGTTTTAACTTCATATTTGGATTCCTTGGCTCGAGTAGATAGATTTACATTATTAGAACATCGAATTTTGTTGAGAAATGGGAGAGTTTGGAAGCTTTGAATTTCGGGTGGTTATGGAGGATTCCGGCCGGCGAGTGAACCGTACCGTGACTGAACAGTACCGTGTGAACAGTGCCATGAATAGTACCACAAATCGTGTTTTCATGTTTTCGACATCCCGGATCTTTTGGCATAGGTTTTGGGTCCATCGGAGTTCGTTTAAGGGTAGTTTTAGACGTTCAAAGTTACGTTAAACGCATTTAGGACGCGTGTGTACTCTATAAATTTAGGGGATCGGATTTTAGGTTGATAATTGTCAATTTAGTAATGTCAAGTGTTGTTTTTGACAAGTGTGGTGGCTCCGAAGGTTACGGAGGACCGAATAAGTTGGAATTGAACTCGCTTAGGCCTTTAGGTGTGTGGTTAAAGCATAATGTATGCATAATTCTATGTTTTAAATGAATTCTTATCTATTATGAATTTTGGAAATTAAGGGAAATGAATATGGAATGTTTTATGATCTTTTTATGACCCGGGAACTAATTATGATTGTTTTAATTAATGTATTATGGATTATGGACGTCAATAACAATTTTTGGATGATATGGATTATGTGACTTTGGTTTTGGCCCGGGACTTGGTTTTCTAGATTTTGGGCTTCAGGCCGAGGTTATGGATTTGGGCTTAGGTTTAGGTATTTGATGGTTTTGTGGTTTCGGCCCAGGATGGCGGGTTAGGCTTTGACCCTGGTGAGAGGGTTGGTGGGAGTTTCTTGGTGAGGTATGGTAGGGAGGATTCTCTAATACACTCAGCATGATACGAGGTATGGTTTGGAGGATTCCATCATACTCTCGGCAGGATATGAGCTATGGTATCGAGGATTCCATCATACTCTCGGCAGGATATGAGCTATGGTATGGAGGATTCCATCATACTCTTGGTAGGATATGAGCTAGGGTATGGAGGATTCCATTATAGTCTTGGAGAGGTACGAGCTATGGTATGGAGGATTCCATCATACTCTTGGCAGGATATGAGCTATGGTATGGAGGATTCCATCAAAGTCTCGGAGAGGTACGAGGTATGGTATGGATGATTCCATCATACTCTCGGCAGGATATGAGCTATGGTATGGAGGATTCCATCATACTCTCAAAGAGGTACGAGGTATGGTATAGAGTATTCCAACATACTCTCGGTAGGATATGAGTTATGGTATAGAGGATTCTATCATAGTCGCAGATTGGAACGAGGTATGGTATGAAGGATTCCATCATACTCTCGGTAGGATATGAGCTATGATGTGGAGGATTCCATCATATGCTCTGCAAGATATTAGCGATGATGTGAAGGATTCCATCATATGCTGGATGAGGTATAGGGCTATGATGCGGAGGATTCCATCATATGCTCGGCGATGTATTAGCGATGATGTGGAGGATTCCATCATGCACTGGATGAGCCATAGGGCTATGATGTGGAGGATTCCATGGCTATGATGTGGAGGATTCCATCATATGCTCGCCGTGGTATTAGTGATGATGTGGAGGATTCCATCATTTGCTAGATGAGGTATAGGGCTATGATGTGGAGCATTCCATCATTTGCTCAGTGAGGTATTAGCGATGATGTGGAGTATTCCATCATACGCTGAATGAGGTATAGGGCTATGATGTGGAGGATTCCTTCATACGTTGGATGAGTTATAAGGCTATGATGTGTAGGATTCCATCTTATGCTCGGCGAGGTATTAGCGATGTTGTTGAGGATTCCATCATACACTGGATGAGGTATCATGAGGTATCGGGCTATGATGTGGAGGATTCCATCATATGCTTGGTGAAGTATTAGCGATGATGTGGAGGATTCCATCAAACGCTGGATAAGGTATAGGGCTTTGATGTGGAGGATTCCATCATATGATCGGCTAGGTATTTGCGATGATGTGGAGGATTCCATCATACATTGGATGAGATATAGGGCTATGATGTTGAGGATTCTATCTATGATGCGCCGGGATGTTGAGGTACGTCTCCAGATGAGCCGGGATATTGAGCTACGACTCAGGATGAGCCGGGACGTTGAGCTACGGATCTGGATGAGTCAGATTATGGGACTGAGGCTCAGAATATCGTCTTCGACCGGGTTATCACGATGGCAGGTACAATTAGATATGGCGTCAGTTTTAACTAGGTGAATTAAGGAGTTTCTTTGCGTCTCTCGATTAGGAGAGGTTAGGGTTTTGGTCTGCTAAGGTTTTGAACCAAGGGAACGGGCAGCTGACAAAATATTGCCGTTTGTAGTAGGGTTTGGGTATCACAGGGAGCGTTGCGAGGTCGTGCGGGGGAGTTGCAGGCACTACGACAGATTGTCTTCAGGCTCTCTGATGTTGGTGTGCGGGGCTCGGGGCTGTGGGAACGACTCGATGATCGTATCAGTGAGGGTTACGGGACTGCAGCAGACAGGCAGTGGGGACGGTGTTCTGGTGCGGCTAGGACTGTGTGCCTTTCGCGGCCTTTACGCGGAGACTGGGCGGTGCGCCGTTCGGGTTGGTTGTCGTTCGGCCAGTGCGGTAGAGGGCGTTTCGGAGAAAGGGATGGACTTGGCGGAATTGGAACACCAGTTCGGGTCCCATCTCTGACTCTCGGAGAGGGAAAAGACTGGTGTTCGAGTACTCCAGACGGAGGTGGAGGACTTTCCGCTCGGGTTCCAATTTTGTTTGGTGGCGGAGGTATTTACGGATAAGGGGATCAGCGGGGAGGCCTTTGTGCGGCTATCTTCAGGACTGTGGAAGGGGCGAGAGGGGGTCTCTATCCGTGTGATAGGGGAGAAAAAATTTCTGGCGTGTTTTGTGACCCAGCAGGATATACAGAGAGTTTTTGATATGGAACCATGGAATTTTATGGAGGCATTGGTAATTGTGGAAGAAGGATCAAGTACCCGAAACCCGCGTAACTTGAGGATGAGCCTTTCCTCATTTTGGGTGCAATTAAATGGCATCCCGCCCCTCAATATGACTGTGGGGGTGGCTAAGAAGATAGGCGGACTTGTGGGGGCGGTGTTGGAGGTGGACACGACATGGGGGAAGGATTGTATTGGCCAATTTGTGCGTGTTCGGGTTCGTATGAGAGTGGATGATCCCCTAATGCGAGGAACATTTGTAGAGTTCTCGGCGGAAGGACAACAATGGGTTGGTTTCATGTATGAGATGTTACCAGTGTACTGCTTGGTGTGTGGCTTTTTGGGTCACACAACCGGAAGGTGTGCCTCTTCGGTGACAGATGATGAGGGGGAGGCTCGGAGACATGCTTTTCGGGGTTTGGAGGCTGAGATAGATCTCTGGGGCAGACCTCTGCGGAGTGTGGTTTACCGACCGGGCAGTGGCCAGGAGAATACCGGGCTACGTGGCCTGGGGCGAGGCCTAGGGGATGGGGTGGCCTCAGGCTTGGCTGCGTCGATTAGAAAGCAACGTGAGGATGAGGACCGTCGAACGAGGGCCCTAGCGGCAGCATTTGATGCTGGCTTGATTGGCAGGGGTGGTTGTATGCATGGGTTAGAGAACCCTCGGCGAGGTAGTGACCAGGGAAGTGTGACATGTAAGTGGGCTGCGGCATTAGGGCAGATGGAAGGCGGAGACATATCGGGTCCAGTTCCAATGGCCGAGGCCCCTAATTCACAGCCTATTACTAGCGACACCACTCTAGTGTCGGAGGATGGGACGGGGGAGGTGTCTAGTGATGAGCGGGAGATGGTACTACCGTCGAGAAGGATGGAAGGAAATGGTACAGACAATGAGGTCCATGCTTCACAACAATTAGATCCCTTTCACCTTCTGCCTTTTATCTTGAACGGAAAAGGGGGGGAGTATGGGCAGGGGGAAGCGACGACGGGAGATATTGGAAGGTACGGGTGCTTCATCGAGTGGGAGGGCTGGGGTGGCTAGACGGAGACGGATGGAGTGTGGGGTGGAAGTCTGTGTTTCTCAGGTGGTCAGGACCAACCTAAATGGGTCTCTTGAGCGAAGGGGGGCAGGGTCAACCTCTTCCCAGTCGCCATGAATATTCTACGCTGGAACTGTCAGGGTATCGGAGGTACGTTGACAGTTCATAACCTGGTGGAGCAGACTTTGCTGCACCAACCGGATATGGTGGTTCTATTAGAGACGAAAAATAATATCAGACGATTTGAGTACCTAAAAAATAAGTTGCGAATGCCTTTCATGCACGCTGTTGAGCCATGGGGTTTGAGTGGTGGCCTATGCATTTTCTAGAAGGATGCTCAACAAGTTATGTTAGTTAAATATGGCGAATTTATTATTGAAGTCTTAATAAAGGATGTTCTTTCTGGTTATACTTGCCGTTTTTCTCTATATATGCAAGTACATATGATAGGATCCGAGCGGATCAATGGCAAAGTTTGGGGACTCGGATAGCCAGGTATGGGGATCCTTGCCTCCTGCTAGGGGATTTTAATGATGTGTTATCTGTCACTGAAAAAGTGGGGGCCTTATTTGGACAGAAAATTCAATGCATTCTTTTCGGGAGTTTGTGGCGGATAACCGATTACTCGATTTGGGGTACCAAGGGCGCCCATTTACATGGAGAAACAAGAGGGACACGAGATTCATCCAGGCTCGATTGGACCGTGGTTTGGCCACAGCGGAGTGGGTGGAGTTATACCCCGCTGCGACTCTTCATCACATCCTGGTGGAAGGATCTGACCATCTGATGCTGCACCTATGTCTTTCTCCGTCTTTGCGCCGACCGAGGGGGCGATTTGTTTTTGACCCTAGATGGGGGAATGACCAGGAATGCAGGCGGATGATTGCGGAGTGCTGGCACCGGGAGACCCGAGGCTTGAAAGCATTCCAAGTATGTGAGAAATTGAAGGGAGTGCGCTCGGGTCTGCTTGGGTGGAGGATGAGGAATCAACGAAATAGTAAGGTGTTGATTGAGGAAGTACAGAGGCAGTTGTGTAGTGCTTATGTCCAACCTCCTTTGATGGTGTGTAGGCTCGGCATAAAGAGGTTGAGCTGAAACGGTTAATCTGTGAAGAAGAGTGCTACTGGAAACAAAAGGCTCGGGTTAATTGGTTATAGGAGGGGGATAAAAACATGAAATTCTTCCATGCTTCCACAGTTAAACGACGAAGGTTCAATCGACTTCCTGGTCTTGAAAATCGGGAAAGGGAGTGGGAAGCAGAGGGACCCCAGATGAATCAAGTAGTGGTGGAGTATTTTGAATGACTGTTCACTACTATTGATCCCTCTCCATGTCCGACCATCTTAGAGTCTATTGGGCGGTGGGTCACGCAGGAGGAAAATGAGGCTCTTGTGACTCCCATCACTCGGGATGAGGTGCAGAGGGTGATGTTTTAGATCAATCCATCTAAGTCCCCTGGACCAGATGGATTCACCGGAGGCTTTTTCCAGAAAATTGGGAGGTGGTGGGGGAGGATATTTTTGAATTGGTGGCGCATTTCTGGAGGTCCGGACGGTTGCTGAGGAAAATCAATTATACGCATCTCTGCTTGATTCCCAAGGTTCCTAGCCCAACCAAGATGTCCCAGTTGCGGCCGATTGCCTTGTGAAATGTCATATATAAGGTCATTTCGAAACTCCTTACTAATCATCTCAAATTGGTGTTGAATCGGATTATCAGTGTCAATCAGTCAACCTTCGTGGCGGGTCGCCAAATACAGGATAATATTCTTGTTGTTCATGAGCTTCTCCATTTGATGAAGCTTCGTGGGCAACGGGAAGACAATAATATGGCTCTCAAGTTGGATATGGCAAAGGCATATGATAGGGTGGAGTGGAAATTTGTGGTTGACATGCTTAAGGGACTTGGGGTGGATGACCGGTTCTGTGGCTTTGTGTATGAATGTATGTCTTCGGTCTCTTATAGTGTATTGGTCAACGGGGAAGAAATGGGTTATTTCTCCCCTAGTCGGGGACTTAGGCAGAGCGATCCCATGTCACCGTTTCTGTTCTTGGTCTGTGCGGAAGAACTATCCGCCCTTTTTCGTCGTCGGGAGGAGGAGGGGGCCTTACAGGGATTTCGCCTTCTTGAGTCCAGTACTGTGCGCATCACCCACCTGTTCTTTGCTGATGATGCGGTTGTCTTTTGTAGGGCTACGACCAGGGAGATTGATGAAGTAAATAATATCCTGGATTGTTATGGTGTGGCATCTGGCCAACTAGTTAATTTGGAGAAAAGTTCATTATTCTTTGGGGGGAATTGCCCAAGACGCCTACGGGGGAGGCTGGCTCGGAGATGCCAGATTACGGCACGGGACGGGTTTGGGAAATATCTTGGCCTCGAGGCGGATTTTGGTCTATCGAAGAAGGTTATTTTTGATGAAGTCCGAAACAGAATTGCCAGCAGGTGCAGGGGTGGTCAGAGCAATTTCTATCCCCGGCGGGGAAGGAGATTTTGATCAAGACGGTGGCTATGGCCATGCCTAACTATGCCATGTCGTGTTTCAAGCTTCCAGTGGGGGGTATGTCGGGATATTGAGAAGTTAATTGCCAACTACTTGTGGGGATGGCCAATGGGGTATCCACTGGGTTGCCTGGAAGAAAGTGTCACGAGTAAAGAAAGTGGGTGGGCTTGGTTTCTGGGACTTGGAGTGCTTCAACTTGGCAATGCTGGGGAAGATTGGATGACACATTATTCGTGATCCATCATTGCTCCTAGCCCAGGTGTTACGAGACAAGTACTACCCTAATGGCTCGTTCCTCCAGGCACAAGTCGGCCGTAGGTCCTCCTGGGGGTGGAAAGGTCTTCTTCAAGGCCGGAAAGTACTAGAGGCGGGATTGCGGTGGAGGATTGGGGATGGTGCGCTAGTACAGGCTACATCTGATCCGTGGGTGCCAATTCCATACACATTCAAGGTGACCTCTTGCCACCCTGATATTCCTCATTATGTGAAAGATTTAATTGATCAGGATACTCACACATGGAATACTGAGCTGATAACTCGATGCTTTCGGCATGAGGAGGCCCATGCTATACTTCGGTTACCTCTTAGCCGGTGGGGCTTAGGTGATAGATGGATGTGGCATTTTACCACCACTGGATGCTATTCGGTGAAGTCGACGTATGGGGTTGCATTTTATCTCCACAGAAATGGGGAGCTAGGTAGACGTGGGGAGCGGGAGTCCAGCTCCTTGTCCGATGAGGGTTTGAAGTGGAGTCACATATGGGCGATGCAAGTGCCACCGAAGCTTAAGAAATTTATCTGGAGGGGATGCAGCAGTGCATTGGCGGTCCGAGCCAACTTGGTGCGGTGACGGTTGATGGTGGATCCAGTTTGCCCGGTATGTGGTCTTGATGTGGAAACCGAGGTCCACCTATTTTTTCACTGCCCCTTTGCCAAGGTTTTCTGGTTTGGTAACCCCCTTATGCTTGATGTATGTGCTTTGGAGGGTGCTGATTTTCAGGGTATATGGAAGTGCTTGATTTCTAAATTTCACCGGTTTCCCCATAAGGTGGAACTGATTCAGACACTCACATTTGGACTTTGGAGAATATGGAAATGTCGGAATCGGATGGTGTTTGAGGGGAATCCTATTCACCCGGAGGAGGCCATCACCGGGCTCCTCAAGGGTGTGTCAGAATTCCGGGAGCTTGGAGATCTGGCTTTGGACGGGCATTTCTAACATCCTAGACCACCATATTCGAGGGATGATGCGACGATGCATGTTTGGAAGAAATCGGCCATGGGCCTCTTAAAGATTAATTGTGATGGTGCTTGGTGTCGCGATACGGCGAGAGGAGGGGTTGGTTGGGTTATCTGGGATAGTTTTGGATTACTGGTGTCTGCAGGAGGGGAAGGGGGTCTTTGTCTGAAGTCGTGTTTGGTGGCTGAAGCAGAGGCGATGCGTAGTGCCCTTTTCCATTGTTTGCTGGCTGGCCACGAGTGGGTGGTGATGGAGTCTGATGCTTTGGGACTGGTCCAGATTCTTCTTGGCCAGAACCATGGTGATGCTGATCCTGATTGTCTTATTTTTGATATCCATGTAATGGCCTCGAGATTGGAGAGGGTTCAATTTGTTTATGCTTCCAGGCAAGCTAATTGAGCTGCTCGCCTTGTGGCTGGTTTTGTTTCTAAGACTAGTAGGTACCATTGTTGGGATGAGTTAGGGACAAATTGGTTATTTGACACCTTAGCGTCTGATGCTGGTGTATCTATTCGTTATTAATAAAGGTTCTTATCTTCTGGTAAAAAAAAAAAAAATTAAGGAGTTTCTGGTAAGTTGTATATATATATATATATTTATATATTTTCAATGGAGGGTATTATGGTAAGTACGGTACCACGAGGTGGGTTTATCATGAGTTTTCTTATTATTGTTATCATCACTTTATTAGCGTTCTTATGCTTGGATATGGTTCTAATGTCCATTCACAGTTGTTTGGTTTGTACCCTCCGGGTCGTACCGAGACGAGGTGCCGGGACTAGGAGGTGGCATCACCTTTTATTGCGTGGTTGGTTTAGGTTTGGGCTGGGTTGTATATGTAATTTCACCAAATGAGCTTTGGTTGTTTTATAGGATAGTTGTTAAGTTGTTGTGTGGTCTACTTGGATTTAGTTTTTTTGGAACGATGGGTTAGCTGATTTGTTATTTGTATCCTTCGTCTGACAGGTGGAAGACGGTATGACCGATTTGCAGGGGAGATTCTGCCGAATTTTCGATAGAATTCTCATAGATTCTTTTTTGGACTAGTAAGGGTATTTCAAGAATTATTTTGAGCTATCAGGGGTTGTCAGACGAGAGCAGGGGTTTTCGTGGATTTTGAGAGAAAATTTGGGAAGGGTCCTGTCACTGCGACTATTGATTATGTGAGTGGCGTCTCTGTGCGTGTAGGACTGATATCAAATTTTCAATTCGGTATCAGAGCCAACTCTAGATACACATAGAGTTGGTCCTAGGGTTTATTGTTGGTATCTGGCCAGAGTAAGTGATGGAGCATGACAAAATCTCTTGTAATGCTCCTCCTTTCTTCGATGGTACACATTATGCTTCTTGGAAAGAAAAATTGAATTTTTTCTTAATGCATATGATTATCTGACAATTGAGTGGAGGTGTGCTAGGAAAATTGTAGATAGTGCAGTGGTTAGCAAACCACGGTCAGATTAGACTTAAGGAGAAGCTTTTGCTTCATCCTCTAACAAGAATGCTAGAAATGCCAATGTCACTGCCTTTCTAAGTCATAGTTTTAACACATTCGAAATTGCACCATTGTAAAGCAAGCTTGGGATAAGCTTAGAATTATCCATGAAGGTGATGCTCAAGTCCGTGACTTAAAACTTCAAATTTCTTTGGAAAATTTTGAAGAGATAAGGATGAGTGAGTCAGAGTCTTTCACGAAATTTTCTGAATGTCTTGAGTAAATCACAAATGAATATGTCAGTCTTGATGAACCAATCTCTGAAATCACCATTGTTCAAAAGATTCTTCGTATCTTACCTAGTAAGTTTCGGCCTAAGAAAATTGCCATTATGAAAGTTCAAAATCTAAAAGACATTAGGTTAGCCAAGTTCGTAGGTAAACTAATGACTTTTGAAATGGAAATGGACATGGAAACTTTGGATTCTAAAAAGGGAAAAAACATTGCTTTACAATCTGCTCAAACTGAATATGATGTTATGTCTGAGTCTTCTCAAAGTGTAGAGGATCAAATGCCATTCTTTGCTAAAAAATTCAAAAGGATACTAAAAGACAAGGGTAGAGATGCAAGGGAAAGTGGGAGTCAGCCAAGGGATTTTGGAAATAAATGGAAGTCTGAGTCTAGAAACTTTGGGAACAAAGGGAAGTTTGAGTAACAAAATGATAGAACCAATGATAGGTCTTCAGGTTCCAAGGATAATAAGGGGAATAGAAAATCAGTCAAGTGTTTTACTTGTGCTGGATTGGTCACATAGCCTTTGAGTGTGCAAAAAATAGCAAGAAAAGCTATAAGAATATGGGCAAAGTCAAAATTGAATTTTCAAGTGAAAGTGATAGATATGAATCATTTGTGTTCTCATCTTCCTCTGAAGATGAAATAGGTCTTGTTGCTCTTGCTGTGTCAATTGTGACTCTATTCCTGATGAGATTCTCACATCAAATGAAGGAAAAATAGAGTCTTGTGATGATGATCAGTTGTATGATGAAGATGACCAGTCATATGATGCTGAATCATATAGTGGTTTGTGTGAAAAGTATGACTTACTTTTCAATGAGACCTGTAGGATTAAAGAGAGTAATCTGTTGTTTCAAAGGAAAGTCACAGATCTTGAAACCGAAAACAAAACTTTAAAGAAAATTGAAAAAGAGTTGAGTGACACAATTGAGTCATTAGAAGTTAAGCTGGATAGTTTGATTCTCTTGAAAAATGATCTTGGAAATCAAATAAATGTCTAAATTGCTGCTCATCACACTGTCCAAGAGTCCAATAAAAGTTTGTTGTGTCAACTGAATATAGGAAATGAGAAGATAATCCAACTGACAATAAGAGCAGAAAAAATTGATAAAATGCATGGAATGGGGAAGTTGCATGGGGATAAGAGCGGACTTGGGTTTGCTAGTACAAGTTTAAACACTAGTACTAAATCTATCACAAAATTTGTCAATGAGTCTAAATCCTTATCTCAACTTCAACAAGTTGAAAAATGTCTCAAAGTTTGTGGAATTCATTCTAAATCTGTCGAGGCATTGTCTCTCAAAGCTGCATCATTTTCTAGAGCTAAGAAATTTATTTCTACATGTCATCATTGTGGGGAACTTGGTCACATTCGGCCTAGGTGTAATTCTTAGGAGCGAGTCTTTAAATCTTAAAGAAAATGATCTTGAGAATCATGTCTCATGTTCTAAAGGATCCAAGATTGAAAATCTGGTAGAAGTGCAAAAAGAGATGATTCTTCACCACTTGCTCCATTTGTTTCAACAAAGTCAAAAGGGTTCAATCCTACATGTCATTACTGTGGCACATTAGGCCACATAAGGCCAAGGTGTCCTAAGCTCAGAGAGTTTGAGAGGCCATCCTTTCCATGTCATATTAAAACAAATGTCAACTCACTTCAAGCTCAAGTGAATGATCTTCTTAGTGAACTTTCCAAACTTTCTAAATTGATCTCTTTGACTCCTAGTGGGTCAAAACTGAAGAAAGTGTGGGTCAAGAAGGAAGATCTTGTTCTACCTCTTGTTACTGAGTAGTTTTCTCATCATTTGGGTATAGGCTAAATTGGTTTGCATGTACTTCATGTAGCCTAGACATCATGTCATGCATGTTTTTGTTTGTTTAATTATTTGACCTTTTTCTTGTGCTTCAATACTGCTTTGCATCTAGTTTTTAATGCTCTTCTCTGAGTTTGTGCAAAGCAGTTAACTGGTTAGTTATCTGCTTCAATATGTGATTTGTGTAGTGGAATATACTGATTGGTTTTGGAAGAATGTTTTTACTTTTGTTGTAGAAAGTCTGTTGTTGGGAGTGTTTCACTCAAAAAAAATAAAATATCTTAATCATCTTGAATGCTCCCTATTGTGTGTCTAGTGAGCTAAGTTTGTCTCTCTCCTCTAATGTGTTTGACTATTAGTTCTTACTCATGTTCTGTGTTAAATTAAAAACAAAAAGGACTTATTGACCTTTCATCTACTCTTTCACAGAATTTGAGTCTCTATGCAAAACTTTGACTGTGATTATATGTGTGCAAGTATTTTTTGGCAAATTTTCCATTAAGTTTTCATGTTCTTGAAAATTTATGCTCACATGATAATACTCCATTTTTTTTTTGAATTGCTGCATCTACTCCACTGTTCTAACTTAACTATCATGGTGATTGAGTGTTTGTTTCTTAAAAAAAAAATAAAAAATATAATAATATGGAGGTGAAACTTGAGTATGAAAAAAAAAAAGTTTTTTGAAGTGTGACCAATGTAATCACGTCCCTAGGGTGATATAAGGAGATATCATGTGTTCTAGGGTAAAAAGGGAGCTTTTGAAGTGTGACCGAAAAAGTCACGGTCCTAAGGTGTTACAAGGGTGGTTCAGGTGATTTAGGACAAAGAGCTACAAAATTTGGCCATTTAAAATATCAATAAAAGAAAACAAAAAACAATTACTTGTGCATGTGCTCAAATGAAACCTGAACACTTCAATCCCTTTGATACTTTTGTTAGTCAAGTGGAGTACTTTCCTCTAATGATTTGAATTGATATTTGGATGATATCATGTGAAATCTGATTTCTTTGATACATACTTTGAGCATTACACACATTTCCTTTTACTTCATGCAATCTGATAATTGTGTTGCTTGCGGCATCAACGTTTGTAAAAGAGTGGATCATACGTTGTTTACCTTAGTTCTATGTTGTCTTCTATGAAATAATATTCTCTGACCCAATTCAGTTCAAGCATATGTTGAGGGGGAGCTTGTCTAGTTCACTGCACTACCTTATGCATTTAAGATTATTTTGACTTCTCCTTTGATCAAGTTATTCTTTCCACCACTTGATTTCATGCTTTTGGTCATTCTGTTTTCTTGGTCCTCTGTCTTTTCTGATTATTAAGCGAATTATGGTCGTTTCATCTCCCACATGGCTGTTTTGCACAATTGGAACTTGCTTTTATGCTTCAGTTTTGGGTGTGAGGTTGGATATGCAGTGAGAGCTTCTCCTGCTCTTGTTTCTTGTTTCATTGAGGGGGAGTAGCCTCCTATCTATTTGGTTAGAATCTGGGTTGAAGTTTCACATTTGTGGTGTTATTCTAAGTTTTCTTGTCTAGCATTCATTTCCATATGACTTGATGTTCGTCATTTCCTATCTTTCTTTTGGCATTCACATGATTACTCTTTATTTGTTGTCTCTTCGATTGGTGTTCGTTCTTGGCGTTTGGATTGTTCTCATCCATATTTGTGCAACCGCTTTCGGGGTTTGTTTATTTCTGCTTGCGTCACAGTATTCCTGATTGGATCTTGCAGGGATATTTTCTTTGTCTTTCCCTGTCAAAAAGGGGCAGAAAGTTTACAATTGATCTAAGTTTCTATCTCATTGTGCTTAAGCTTTTAACTTAGATTGATCACTTGTTCTTGGTCTTAAGTATCTCTTGCAGGATACTGTCTTTCCAAATCACAGGTTTGATCATGATTAGTTATGGGGTGTGATAGGTATTTCTTAGGTTGAGTGATGGGTTTTGACAAGGAAAAGCCAAAGGGGGAGATTGTTAGTTCTTTGTATTAGGCATGTCATTGTAATTGGCTTTGCTTGTCATTGAAAACTTTCTTGCTATGTACCATAGCTCAATCTAGGAAGTTAGCATCCCTAGGTCATGATGGTATTTTATCTTGAATATGGTTGAAGCTGTGAGAATGAAGGTATATTGCATTGCATAAGCATATTTCTGCACTAGTTGAAATTATTTTCAAAACGCTAGATGACTAGTCATCGTTTTTAAGTTCTTACTATTATCAAGATGTCCATTCATGCATTTGGGTCCTTTGGGTGCCAAGTCAATGATGAGTAAAGACGCTGCCATTGATTTGTTGACTTCGTGAGAATCATCAACGAAGAGTTGTCTTGCTACGAGTTGTGGGTTGCAGTTGGAACGTTGCCATTGAAGAAGTTTGATATTGCACAAGGTATGGCTGCCTCCAGATTTAGTTCTTAGAGATTGAGCTAGGTTTTACCTAGTATTGAATATTGAATTTAGTGGATTTCCTGGTCAGCGGATCGACCCCAGTTTTCACCTTGAGGAAGGTTTCTGGGTATCAAGCTCAGTGTGTTCTTGTTGATTGATTCTTGATTCTCTATTCTTATTGTTAACATGAAGTTGCTATATTGGAATCATATCTGTTATGAAGCATGAATGTTTATATTGAATGATAAGAATGTATGTGCACAATCACGATCACATAGAACTAGCTCAAGGCTGCCTACATTGACGGAGTCTCTGAGTGCTTAGGTTGTCACTTGTGTGATTGTTGTTCTTGCAAGGTGAGTGCGAACTGTATGTGTGTGTGGTTGATTCTAGTGCTTGAGTGATTGTGTGTTTCTGTTTATCTAGTCACACTATGTGACTATAGAGCTGAATAGCATGACTAGTCGCAATCTGCGACTATTGATTGTGTGAGTGACATTTCTGTGCGTGTAGGTGTGATATTAAACTTTTAGTTAATTAATTAGTTCCTATCTGTTTATTATAATTTTTGTATCTATGAATAGTATATTAGTAATTGATTAACCACAAAAGGGTGGTATAGTGGTGATGGTACAAGTTTGTGATGTCCTAGATTTTGGGTTTGAATCCTCTTGTGTTATTCTTGTGTGGTCAGTCCCTAGGGTCATAGAGGAGTTGGTTCAAGGGGAGGACAAAGGCCTGTAGTTGTAAACTCATACGTAGTCAGTTGTTCGATATTCTTCGGCTGTTTCGCAATTCCCTGATTTACTCCATCTTGCTTGATAAGGCCCGGACATAAGACAAGGTTGCCGGATGAACATACTGCATTAATTTTCCTTAACAAGACCTAGCAACTTTAATTTTTTGTAACGACCCGTACTTGAATTTTAATTAATTTCATAAATTAGTTAGGAAAAAGGCGTTTTTGCCTTGAGAGTTAGGGGGTCCAAGGTTCGCTTTTTATTTGAAAATTCTTTTGGAAGTTTGGATTGGATTGTTGTGTAGGTCTCGAACACACGAGTTCGTAGACAGGCGGCACGCATCAATTGAAGTTCGTATGGAAATGTTACCGGTTTAGATTGACCAGCGGTATTTTGGTAATTTTTGGAAGTGGGATCTTTTTAAGTTTTCTCCTTCTCTATCTCCTCCCATCATTGGTCAACTCACATTTTCTCTTATCTCTTTCCTATTCTCTCTCCTCTCCGTCGACCACACACCAAAATCAAGAACCACAACCCCGTTTCCGGCCACCTCGAGCCCAACCAATACCACAATCTTTTTCTTCTTGGCCTCACGAACCTAACCATACCATTTAGGGGCTTCAGGACCACCGTATATGATGGATCGACGATCGAAAATTTGACTGAAACTTCCTGTAATTTTCTGGCCAACCAAGGTTAGATTTCAAAATTTTGACCTAATTTTTGGATTCCTAGGCTCGAGTAGATGGGTTTAGGCTAGTGGATCATGAAAGTTGGTTGAGAAACGATGATTTTGGAAAAAGCTTGAATAACCGGCCAAAAATGACTATTTACGGCCACCGACGGAGGAGGTCACGGCGGTGCCGGTCATCGGCATGTAGGGTAAGTGCGCGTGGAGCGTGGGCTTGCAAGCATGTGCAGGTAGAAAGACACCCAGCGGCGCGCGGTGACGTTTTCGAGACTTCCGTAGCTGTTTTTACACGTTTTAGGTTCGTTTGTGGCCATTTAAGGCCGTTTTGAGTGTTCTAATTTAGTTTGGGACCGTTTAAGGACGTGTGAGGGTCTATGAGAGTTTGGGGCCCGGGTTTAAGGTTTGGAAATGTTGTTTAATGATTTCGGTTGTCACTTTTGACAGGATCTGTAGCTCTAGAGACTACAGAGGACTAACAGCTCAGAGTTGAGCTTACTTGGGTATTCGATGAGTGGACATTTGTTTTATAAAGTATTATGCAAGCATATTTATTGTTTTTAACGGTATATTATTATTTATGGATTTCGGTAGTTAAAAATTATTGATTTGGGGCTTCGTCCCGGTTTTATGGTTTTTGGCTTCGGCCGTGTATATAGTCTGGGCTTCAACCCATGGTTATGGTTGTGGGCTCCAGCCTGGGTTTTGATGGTTTGGCATTGGCCAAAAGTCAGTTTAGTTCTTACTGTGTGGGTTTCGGTTTACACTACTACTGTCCACTAAATGTACCATTGCCTATTACTATTATTATTTCTGGCCATGTGGATTTGAGGATTCATCCTCGTGTGTCGGAGGGATGACTTTTGTGGATTTGAGGATTCATCCACATGTGCCGACGGGATTACTTACGTTGATTTGAGGATCCATCCAAGTGTACCAGCTGGAGTACTTACGTGGATTTGAAGGTTCATCCATGTGTGTCGGAGGGATTACTTACGTGGATTTGAGGATTCATCCATGTGTGCTGGCGGGATTACTTTTGTGGATTTGAGGATTCATCCAGAAGTGTCTACTAGAATTTCTCTGACGCATGACGTAGAGGTTTCAGTCATGTGTTCGGTGGGGTGTCGGCTTCGACTGGGACATTGAGCTACGACCCCAGATATTGGGCTACGACCCGAGATATTGGGCCACGATCAGGGATATAGGCATTGGCCGGACTTGCAGCCGCATGACTTTGAGGTATTTTCGGACATGCGTGTTTGGGTAGAAGGTCACCATGTTGGACTTCTCGGGTCCCCTAGCCACTAGCTTGAAGTATTGTCGGTAGTGGTTAAACTGCACGTTTTTCTTCTCGTGACTACGCTTTTATTTTTATTTTATTGTCCACTCACGTTTTTTGGTTTTGGTCCTTCTTGGCCGTAGCGAGATGAGACTTCGAGACTAGGTGGAGGCATCATCTTCTGCTACATATCTCACTTAGTAGGATTACTTTGGAACTTAAAACTTTAAATTATAAACCTAGTATGCTCTGAATACCCTTATGGGTTTGTTTGTTGGGATATTGGTTGTTTGGATGGGTTGGATTTTTGTCTGACAGGTTAAGTTTGATCCATTTTTTTGGAGAGATTCTGCCGAATTTTCGATAGAAGTGTACGTTTTTGGTTGCTAGTGTAAGGGTAATCTTGGAAAGGTTTGAACTTTCAGTGGTTGTTAGACGGGAGCATGGCTCTTCACGGATTTCAAGTGGGAAATTTGGGAGGGTCCTGTCATTAGGGCTGGCCCTGAGGTAGCCAAGTAAGGCAGCCGCCTCGGGCCCCTACCTCGCAGGGGCCCCGAAATTTTTTTTATATACATAGTTGTTATGTTAATTTCATATATAATTATCTTATTTCAATAAATATCAAAATATGCTACTTGGGCGAGTTCGTTGGGTTGTTCTTTGCCTTCAAAGATGCCATTTGTTTGAATCCCAATGGGGGCCTTTGGTAAGAGTTTCCCCCCTGTTTTTTCCTTTTTGGTATTTCATCAAAGAGGCCCCAGTTCGAATCCCAACATAACCTATTTTAATAGTTTTTCCCATTTTTTTCCTTTTGGTTTCCCTTTCCTATTTTTTTTAGGTTTTCCTTTCCTTTTCCTAAACACAATATTTTATTTTCCTTTTTCCTTTGTTTTCTCTTTTCTTAAATGAAACCAAATAACTTTTCCTAACTCAAACCAAATAACTTTTTCTATTGTGTTTTGTTAAACAATAACCTAGCTTCCTCTATTATATTTAAGTTAATTTTTAAACCCTAACCCCTCTCTTCTTCTCAAATTTGACCATACTTATTATAGTTGCCTATGCTGAAAGAAGCTTTTCAAAGTTGAAGCTAATCAAATCATACCTCCGGTCAACGATGTCACAAGAAAAATTGAATGACTTGGCTACTTTATCAATTGGAAAAAATTTGGTAGCAAAACTAGATTATGAAAACTTAATTAACACTTTTGCCTCTCAAAACGCAATAGGTGCGATATTTAAGTGAAGTTTCCTTATATTTATTAAGTACATGTATTTTTTTTTGAGAAATTGTTAATTAAGGAACTTTAGAACTTATTTGATTACATTGTTTGGTAGTTGTTTTTTGTCATAGTTTTAATTTTTGTGAAGGTTTGAAGAGTGTGGGGCCCCAATTTGAAGGTTTGCTTTGGACTCCCAATATCTAAGGGCCGGCCATGCCTGTCATTTTTGGATCATCTCATTCTTTCAGTTCCTTATTTCTTTTCATTTAAGTTTTATTAATTTTACATATGCTAATGGAAATTAAAGTGAATGTATTGTTCATTAAAAAAAAAAATCAATTTCCTAATAAGTTGTTCATTTAGTAATCTGGATTGTATTTCTAAATAAAATTCATTTCTGCAAAATAAGGCCCAAAATTTATAATTCAATTAATCAGCAACAAATGCTACACATTTTGTATACTTCATTTTTTTCAGAAGTGCATCACACATTTTGATACCGCCATCATCATCTGTAAACCCTAATTATTTCCTTAAATTGCTCAAATTGCTCACTTAACCCTAATTACATTTTGATACATTTTGGAGAATATACATGCCATCAAATTGCTCAAACAGAAGCTTCATTGAAAAGGAAAAGAATCACAAAGACAAACATAAAACAGCAAAATTAACAAATTAATTCAAAGAAATTAATCAAGAAACAATGAATATATATCATAACAATCATCGAACAAGGTTTTAGATTAATCATGATCATCAACTTCAAACAAAAGTACTATAATTGAAGAAAAGTAGCCACTTCAATTCAACCAGGTCGATCTTGATCAATTCATCCATCAATGGGCACTTCGAAACGACAAACCGGGCAGTAGTGACTTTGACTGAGCCATTTGACTATGCATGGGCCATGAAAGACATGAGAGCAAGGCATGCAAGCCACATCTGATCCTCCTTCAAACTCCTCCATGCAAACACTACAACTCTCACTCACACTCACCCTTCTTCTCATCTTCTCTCTAGCCTCACTATTCTCATCATCTTCATCTTCGCCGCGAACCCTAATCCTCTTGAGCACTTTCTTGATCGATTCATCGCTCGCCGGCACCATCCCCATATTAGGATTACCATCCATATTGTTCATAACCGATTCCAAATTATTTTGCTCTTGCATCACTCTCACAAAGCTGCATATCTCACAACCACGAATTTCCTCCTCCTTCTTTGCTTCAACGCGCAATGCCAGCACCCTACGACCCATGTACCCGACATTATTCCCAATCCTCAAACCCTCCGCCACGATTTTCCTCACGATATCCTCGTACATCCCGTCGGAGCCATGTGTGATCCGGTGGCGGGACAGCTCACGAGAAAGCCTCCGATGTAACTCGCTGGGATTCTTTAAATAGTCCATGTCAAAATTCCAGCTTTCTTGGATTGTATTGTTGGACTCTTGGACGAGGGCATCCGTGCCGTTCAAGAAACGGTGGCTGAAAGCTTTGTGGTCATGGTAGACGAATTGGATGAGGAGTTGAACCGGGGGCGGACCACGGCAGCGTCGGTTGGCATCGCTAAGAGCAACAGGAGGGTGATTGTCGAGCGTTGTGATGTCTTCGACGGCGACGGTGAAGCGATCTACGACTTGATGGAAGACGACAGGGATGATGCGGGCCATGGAAACTGATCGCTAGCTAGCTAGTCACTGAGAGACTGATTTAGGGAAACACTCAGAGAGACTGATTTAAGAAAAACTCAGAGAGACTGATTTAGGAAAAATTGAGATCGGCGCGGTGAGAAATATATATATATAGATAGGGTGCTTCTTTCCTAACTGTAATAGGATTCAGTAACGCTTTCTTGAGTGGCAAGCTAGTCCCACTTCCTGAAGGAAATAAGTCCCACTTTTTTCGGATAACAAATCAGTTTTTTTTTTAACCATTTTTTTTTTAACCATTTTTTTTTTCATACCACGGGATAGCATGTCGAAATTTAGTAACCTATTATTTGGAGCAAATAAATGGAGAATTTATCAAAAATAGACAAAATTTAGTATTTAAATTAAAAAATGTCACTTTTTAAAAAAACTTTTAATTATAACAAAAAACCTATTCAAATAGACTCAAGTACCCTTACAAGTCAAAATATTTTTAATCAGAAACTAAATAAACCTACATGGAATTGGAGCGAAAAAACACAACACTTTCATTCAAGAGCGCGCGAAGCTTCAGGCAATGTCAGACAGTGCCATGGCAACCACAGCCGGCCCTACCTTAGAGGGAAATAAATCAGAAGCTCCCATAAACTTCCAAGCTACCATTTGAGAAAGGGAACCTAGATATGAACGGCATCTCATCGGCAACAAATGAAAAGACATGGAACGACACTACGGACTGACCAAGAAGCTCTCTCAAACTTGTTACCAGAAGCTACAATGAACATGAGCATGCGGCTTGTTCGGTGAATCATTCAGCAATTTATCTGGTAAAAAATGCAACTAGCCATTGGAAGCTGTAATCCTTTATGCGCATATATGCTCCCTTCTTTGAATTTAGGATTGGATGGTGTGGTAGTTTGGGGCTTTGGAGGAGGCGCAGCAAGTTCATGGCCAAATCTTTAAAATCCAGTTTTTGATCTGTATGTGATGAATTCATTGATTGGGAATGTACTTGAAATTGAGAAAGGTTGAATTTGCAAAGAGGGTGTTTGATAAAATGTCTGAAAAAGATTTAATTTCTTAGAACACTTGATTCATTAATTATCATTTTTTTTATCAAATGAGAATGAAATTCATTCATTGGAAGAATTTGCAAGGAGGGTGTAGAACACGTATATTCTTTCATTCATCATGCCAATGGCTAAGATCTTTGCACCACAATCCTCTTCTCAATACTCATTCTCAACATGTAGGATTGATAAAAAAAAGTTTCATTTTTAGAATATAACTCATGATTTATGTGAGATGTTTTGCATCTTTAAGTCTTATTCTTTGAAAGAAGCTAAAGTCTGTTTCCATGTTTCTTCGGATTCTTCAAATTTGAATTTGGCATCATTCTTTTCATGCTCCTAACTCTCTGATAAGGTTCAATAAAAAAAATGATTCATTCAAAATTCATATATATGAACAAAAACAAATTCAAACTATTTTTCTTTGAAGAAAAACAAAACCCGGCCCTTTGCCACAATCAGCCAAAACTAATTTCATGATACAAATGTTATTTTTGATACTATCAAATTTCACAAAACATCTCTCCTATATTAAAAAAACAAAAAAAAAACAATTAATATAAAAAAAATTATAAAATCAAAATACTTATTCTTTACAATTCGTAAATTGAAATAGTAAAATGTTACATCGCTCTTTCTAAAGAGTAGGATGAAGTGCAATTGGATTCTTGCAAGTTTGTCGGTAGTGGCCAACTGAACCACATCTTGCACACTTACGAGTTGATCTTTCTTCTCCAAGTGTTGGGATTCTCTTTCATACCTTCTTTGTGTGATTGATGGTAGGACAATCCTATCTCTCACATCATCAGACACCTCCCAATCTGCTTGATCACCAACTGGCCATATAACTTCTGCATATGCAATGATCAATGAGTTTGTACTCTAATATTGGGAACACATGGAATAGCATGAAATTTGCCCGTGTCTGCATGTTGCACAAGCATGTGCACATTTTAGTTGGTCTTAGGATTGGAATAATCAGATTGATTATGATTTCGTGACAGAAAATGTACAATGAGAGGTCTAACTTATACAAGAAAACAAGACCTATTCTAGGCGAGAATAATTACAATAAAACAAGATTATCACATATTGATATTATCCTACAATCTTGCTGATCCTTTCCTTCCCTGTTAATACTCCCCTCCAGTATGCGAATGGCACCTAACTTTCCAAGTAAGGAACGAAAAACAAATACTCCGAGTGGCTTTGTAAACATATCGGCAAGCTGAAAATTTGAAGGAATGTGAGCTGTAATGATTGCTCCTGATTGAATTCTTACTCGACCAACATGTTAGTCAATTTCGATGTGTTTCGTCCGCTCATGCTAGACTGGATTGGCAGCAATATGGAGTGTTGCTTGAATATCAAAGAACAAGTGTGCTGGCTTCGGATGCCCAACTCGCAAGTCTTGTAACAGGTACCTGAGCCAAGTAAGTTCACATGTAATTGAGGCCATGGCCCGATATTCAGATTCGGCTGATGATCTCGACATAGTGGTTTGTTTCTTGGTTTTCCAAGAAATTAGAGCTCCTCCAAGATAGACACAATAACCAGTGACCGATTGTCTTGTGAGAGAACAACGAGCCCAATCGGCATCACAGTATCCTGTCAATCTCAAATACCCTGTCAGTCACAAATCCCCTGCTTTGGACTGATGAAAGCCACCTTGCTGTATAACAGTAGAGAGGCTTGCTTAAGACCGTAGATGGATATGTTGAGTCGGCATACCATGTGTGACTCCCCCTGGCGACGAAAACCGGGAGGCATTTGCATATAAACTTCTTCAGTCAATTTGTCATGGAGGAAGGCGTTCTGCATATCCATTTGGTGAAGAGGCCATTCACGAACCGCAGCCACATAAGCAAACAACGGACAATAGTGAGCTTGGCAACCGGGGCAAAGGTCTCCTTGTAATCTATGCCCTCTCTCTGGGTGAAACCTTTCGCCACCAATCGTGCTTTGTAGCGTTCGATTGTACAATCAGAATTATGCTTGATTTTATACACCCACTTGCACCCGATTGGACGGTGACCAGGTGAAAGTGAAGTCAATGTCCATGTATGATTATGTTCAAGGGCAGTGAGCACTGCTGCCATGGCGGCTCTCTATTGGGGATCACTGTCAGCTTGGGAAAAAGTCACAGGTTCCAAATGCACAGTGATGTTACATATAAAGTATCGATAAGAAGAAGAGAGAGTCGCATAGGAGAGATACCTGGAGAGGGGATGACACGTGCCTGATGAGGAGGATGAGGAGCCCGGAGAAGCAACTGTGGTGGCGGTGTGATAAACGTGATAATCACGAAGCTTGACATTGGGCTGTGGGGGTCTGGTGGACCACCGAATTGGAAGCGGCGAGGGATGTGGTGATGGGGTTGGGGGGATGTCTGGAATTGGATGGGGTGTGGGAGAAGAGGAAAGATCAGGAAATTGGGGTGGAATTGGGTCGTTGGGATATTGGGGCAACGAGGAATCAGAAAGGGGAGATGGAGTCGAAAATGGGGAAGGGGTCAAAGAAGGTAAGTTTGTGGGTGGATAACTTTGGGTCGGTCGGCTGGAATCGAAGGGGACCGATTGTGGGCTCAAGGAAGATAAAAGCCCATCTAGAGGTCCCAAAACAGATTCTTGAGCCAAGGGGAGAACGACATGATCAAGGTGATGCTCTGGGGGGGATGATTTTGAAAGGGGAAAATAGTTTCATGGAAAACAACACCGCGGGTAGAAGTGATTGTGTGGGTGGTTAGGTCATAAACTCGGGAGCCTTTTTGTCCGAGGGGGTAACCGACAAAAATGCAACGACGGGCTCGTTGATCAAATTTATGTGAAGGGTTGAGGTTTGTATTATAACAAAGGCACCCAAAAATACGTAAATGATGATACGGAGGTGGGGTGCCATGACTAAGCTCATATGGTGTTTTGAGTGAAAGGAGTGGTGTAGGGAGCCGATTAATGAGATAATAAGCCGTTTGGGAACTTTCTCCCCAAAATTTTAATGGTAAATTGGCTTGAAATCGAAGAGCCCGACCCACATTAAGAAGGTGGCGATGTTTGCCCTCAACAACCCCATTTTGTTGTGGTGGGTATGGGCATGAAAGGTGAAAAATAATTCCTTTAGCATAAACAAAAGATTTCATGGAGACACATTCTTCTCCGTTATCAGCACAAAGTGTTTTTACATGGGAGTTGAATTGGGTTTGTACCTAGGAAATAAAGGATCGTAAGATCCCCTGCTTTTCAGATTTAAATTTCAGAGATGAATCCAAGTATGTCTACTAAAGTCATCAACAATTGTCAAAAAATAAAGAGCCCCTGTAGTAGAACTCATTCTATGTGCGCCCCCGATATCACAGTGAATCATATCAAAAGGTTTATGTGACGAAACTGAGCTTGAGGAAAAATTTGATGGAAAAGGTAAACGAGTTTGTTTTGCCAAAGGACAAATTTCACAAACATGACTGGAATTAAATTAAATGTCGGGCCCAAATTTGGTGAGTTCTTGGAGAGGCTTGGATGATGGATGTCCAAGTCGTTGATGCCAGATGTTGGATTGGTGGCGGATGTGGTTGGCCAAGGTGGGATTTTGGTCTTGTGTCAAGTAATAAAGGCCATTATGTGATAGGAGCGTATTTATGAGACGTTTTATTTTGTTTTCTTACACTTTTCTTAGCATGTTTCCTATGTTTTCTTAATACTTAGCTTGTTTTCGTGTTTTGTAGGATTTTTGGAAGCAAAGTTACAAAAGGAGTTAATGACTGCTATTTGGGAAATCTAAAGAGGAAACTTTGAAACAGACTTTAGCAGATGTGTCAACTTCTCAAAATTAACTGCACCTGCTCGGGAAGAACTAGCTGATGGGCCATATATCGTTGGAAAGATACCGAAGTCTAGTTTGTAAAGGATTTTACGGTTTGTGAATTGGAATTTTCTAGAAGGAGTTATGGCCGTTTTAGTACAGTAAGATCAGGCTGCGCGGGAATTCAGCATTCCTTATATTTCAAGTTTTCTAATCCTTATCAGGCTTGGACGACTAGAAGGCCAGTTTGTTAGGGTCATGGGAGGAAGGACTTGGCAAGCAGACAAGCACACAAGATCAAAGAAACGCTTGCTCTCCCTCACAAAAACAAAAACAAAAACAAAAACGACTCTCTCCCTCATTCAGTGAATTAACATGCACATAAATTCTTGGCAGCCAAGGGTCAGAGAAACGAAGAGTCTCTCCCTCACCTCACTTTGAAACGGATCTTTTTCTCCCGAAAAACTGCAGAAACGTGGGAGCTCACACACAACGACTCAGCCACACCATCCCATTATGCTCCATCCTTCAAGGTTCCAAGGTCTAAAAGGGTTAGGAAGCAAGGAGGAACGCCAAGGCGTCATCCAATCACTCTGGCTGGCCAACACATCATCAAAGAGCTATCTTCTTCCTCTTTTTATTTTTTGTTTTGTATGTTCTTGCTGTCTATTTAAATTATGGGTAACTAAGTACTTTAGTTAGGGCTCGATTGAAGCCCTAATCATGTTTCTTTAAGGATTTCGATATGCTTTTTCTGTAAACAACTTGTGTGATGCTTAATTGATTAATTTCAGATTATATTTTACTCTTTACATATGTTATGTTATGCTTGATCACCATATGCATGCTGTGTATTGAGTTTGTTACATAGGTAAATTTAGATGACCGAAACTTGTGCATGTGAGAGTAACAAAAGAACTAGTTATAAGTTCTTGAAATTAATCTTCATGAATAATCAGAATAGATACCATGTTCTAGGAGTTGTGTGTTTGTCGATTTCCATTGTGTTATGCGTTCTTAAAGTGCAACTTAGTATATACCCTGCTAAACACTTTAAGAATGAAAAGAGTTAGCGTAGATACCCATGCCTAACTTGTTGCTTAGGGAAATCAATATTTTAAAGAGTAGATATCATGCCTTTAGGTTGAGACAAACATGAACATCTAAAATCTTTTTTGTAGCATTGTGCATGTGGTTTGCTTAAGGAAGAAGATTAGCGGTGAACATCGAATCCCTAACTGGTTTTCTCATTGTTTTAACCTCGATCTAATTCTATTTTTAATCAAACGCTGTTTTTAATATTTTGTTTCGAAATTTTTCAGTTTTCAAAATCATCTTAAAATCATCATTTTGAACACCGAGTGCCTTTGTGTAATGCACATAAACTTTGATTAGAAATCTTAGGGTTTGAAATAAGTTTTTTTTTTAGGGTTTTCTTTCACTTCTGCATTCTTAGTTTGTGCCATTTAGTTAGTAGTTCTAGGAAATCAATTTTAAACACATATTAATTCAATCCTCATGGGAATGATCTCGTATTTACTTTCTATACTATTTGTCTGATCTTGTGTACTTGCGAGTTAAAACGTGCATATAGTTGCGTAATTTTTAGGTTGCTATTTGTACAACAAATTTTTGGCGCCGTTGCCGGGGATTGTGTAACTAGTTTGTGCTGAAATTAATTTTTGGTTTTGTTTTACAGGTTGAATTTCGTTTTTGCAAGGTCGTCGATCCCAAAATTTAGCGGTTGTTGCCTACAATCCTGAGATTGAATGAACTCTTAGACGTCTTCGAAAGCAAGCTGAGAGGGCAAAATTTAACACACAAAGAGAAGGACTCCTATGTCCCTCAAAACCTTAATCAACCATCATGCATTGCCTACCAACCAACTGCGCAAGGCAGCTACAATTTATCACCTCAATTGCTTAACATGGTGCCGCACTACAAAGGCACACATTCTGAGGATCCATACTTGCACATTAGGGATGTCTTCGATCTCTGCAAGACTCATAACATCTAGGGCTTAACTCCAGAAGAAATCAAGTTAATTCTCTTTCCTTTCTCCTTAAAAGATAATGCTAAGTTGTGGTTGAATTCTCTGGCTACAGGTTCCATTACTACTTGGGAACAATTGGCTACTAAATTTTTGAAGAAGTTTTTCCCAACCCAAAAGACAAGACAACTTAAAAGGGAGATTCAATCCTTTCAACAGAAGGATGGAGATATTTTGTTTGAGGCATGGGAGCATTTCAAGGAGTTGCTTCTCATGTGTCCACACCACAATCTATCTCAAGATTATCAGGTACAAACTTTTTATGAAGGATTAAATGATATTAACAAAAGTCTTGTTCATTCAGCTTGTGGAGGTGTGCTTATGGAAATGAGCAGTGATGAAACCATTGAGCTATTTGAGACCCTAAGTGAAAATTCTCAGCAATTCTCATCAAGAGGGAGTAAAGGAGTAAAAAGGAAAGGTGTTTATGAAGTTAGCACAAACAGTGGAGTCCAGAGTCAAATGGCAGCAATGAAGAAGAAGTTAGATATGCTGGTGAAGGCAATGTCATCTCAGAACATCTCTCAAGTTCAACAAGTTGCTAAAGTCGAGGTATGTGCTATATGTTCTCATTCTAATCATACTACTGAGACTTGTCCTAACTCTTGTTTTACAGATCATGAGCAAGCTGGTTATGTGGGGCAAAACAACTATCATCCCAAGAACAACCCATATTCGAACACTTATAATCCAGGATGGAAAGACCACCCAAATTTCTCTTGGAGGAACAATCAGAATGTGCTTAATCCACAAGGGCCATAGAAGAACTTCCAGCAGGGAAGTAATTATCATGCTTCATCACAGGTGGCACAACCAAATACTGACCAGAAGAAGAATAATCTTCAGTGTATTTGGTTCTAACTTCGATGATTGTCTTAACCATTTGCAGCTTGTTCTAAAAACATGTGAGGAATGCAACCTAGTGCTGAATTGGGAGAAGTGCCATTTCATGGTACAACAAGGTCTTGTTTTAGGTAATGTAATATCTAGCAGGGGCATTGAGGTGGACAAGGCAAAGATTGACATCATATCAAAATTACCACCTCCTACATCTCTGAAGGGAGTGAGAAGTTTTTTAGGGTATGCAGGGTTTTATAGAAGATTCATAAAAGATTTCTCTAAAGTTTTTAGACCTCTTTATGTGTTATTGTCTAAAGATGTTGAGTTTGTGTGGACAGAAAAGTGCATGAATGCCTTTAACACATTGAAAGAGCTACTCACATTTGCACCCATTATGATGGCACCTGATTGAAACCTCCCATTCGAGCTCATGTGTGATGCCAGTGATTATGCTCTGGGAGTTGTTCTAGGTCAGAGAGTTAACAAGGTACCTCATGCTATTTATTATGCTTCTAGAACTTTGAATGATGCTCAGCTTAATTATTCTACTACTGAAAAAGAATTGTTAGCTGTTATATTTTCTTTAGAGAAGTTTAGGTCCTACATGATTGGTTCTAAAGTTATTGTTTTTATTGATCATGCTGCTTTGGGATTTTTGTTTGATAAGAAAGATGCTAAGCCTAGGTTGATTAGATGGGTGCTCTTAGTGCAAGAATTTGATCTTGAGATTAAGGACAAGAAGGATAGTGAGAATGTGGTTGTTGATCACTTGTTAAGGTTACTTCATGATGAAGAAGGGAACAAGCTTCCCTTCAGTGAAAACTTTCCATTTGAGCAGTTATTTGCAATTGATTTACAACTTCCATGGTATGCAGATATTGTTAATTATATAACTACTAAGGTTTTTCCTCCAGGTATGTCTAGCCAAGAAAGGAAGCGATTAGTGTCTATGTCTAGGCACTACTATTGGGACGAGCCCTACTTGTTTAAATTTTGTCCAGATCAAATTATCAGAAGGTGTGTTCCAGAGGAGAAGTATATGAGCATTCTCCAACATTGTCATCAGTTTGCATGTGGAGGACACTTTGGAGCGAAGAGAACAACACTTAAGGTATTACAATCTGCGTTCTATTGGCCTAATGTGTTTAAAGATGCTTTTTGGTTTTGTAGCTCTTGTGACAGATGCCAACGAACATGGAAAATCTCTTCTAGAAATCAGATGTGATTGCAAAACATTCAAGTGGTGGAGCTCTTTGATGTTTGTGGTATCGACTTCATGGGTCCATTTCCTAACTCATTTGGTTATTTATATATTCTTGTGGGTGTGGATTATGTATCTAAATGGGTCGAGGCTGTCCCCTCAAAAACTAATGATCACAAAGTTGTTGTGAAGTTTTTGCAGGATAACTTCTTTACTAGGTTTGGGACACCAAGGACAATAATTAGTGATGGAGATAGCCACTTCAACAACCAGGCTTTTGCTTCCTTAATGAAGAAATATGGGATCACACATAAGGTTGGCACTCCATATATCCTCAAACCAGTGGTCAAGTGGAGATAAGGAATAGAGAGATCAAAAGCATCCTAGAGAAGACAGTGAATACTAGAAGGAAGGATTGGTCTCTACACTTGAATGACGCATTGTGGGCATATCAGACTGCGTACAAGAGCCCCATTGGCATGTCCCCACATCGACTAGTCTTTGGGAAGACATGTCACCTACCAGTGGAGTTGGAGCATAGAGCATATTGGGCTAGTAAGAAATTCAAATATGATATGCGACAAGCAGGTGACAAAATAAATTAAAAGAAAAAAAAAGTTTTTGACAGCTTTGGTTTTTCCTTAGTTTGTGTCGGTTTTAGTAGTGTTCTTTGGGTAGTTTTTGTGTTTGTTTGTGTCTTAGGTTTCTTTCCAACACACTGATAAGATTTGGTTTTTAATTGCATGACTTTAAGATGATTTCTAAGCATGATTCAAGGTCTGAAATTATTCTTTGGTTAATACTCAATTATTCATGGTTATCATATGCAAAATCACATGTAATCACCCGAGTAAGTGGTACCCATAACATGCTTAATTGAATGAAGCTCAATACAACCCTTTTGTGAGCTTTTGAGCCATTATCCTTTGTTTGAGAGAGCTGTATTTGTTTAATTTACCACTTTCTTGTCAATTAAGTTATTGAATGAGCTCATCTTTCGGGTTGCTACTTGAATTGCTTATCATCATTGGAACTAAATGCTAGAACTGGTACTAATTTCTTTTTGAGGTATTGAATTGATTTGCATGACATACTTGAAATGATGAAGGCACCTAGATTACCACCACTGCCAAATGGCCTTTGACCTATGATATACTTCCCTCTAGGTAAAACCCTGTTGAGCCTTTGTTAAGCCTTTTTGTTTCATAACCCTCATTTTCCTCACCTAGCCTAAACACTTTCATCCATACCCTTTTTCTTAAAGATTAGTGAAGCATAATTTGTAGAGACTTAACTGTGAATCAAGTGGTGTTAAAAGAGCAAGTTTAGGAGCGTATTTATGCGACGTTTTATCTCGTTTTCTTATGCTTTTCTTAGCATGTTTCCTATGTTTTCTTAATACTTAGCTTGTCTTCGTGTTTTGTAGGATTTTTGGAAACAAAGTTACAAAAAGAGTTAATTAGTGCTGTTTGGGAAATCTGAAGAGGAAACTTTGAAACAGACTTCAGCATATGTGTCAACTTCCCGAATTAACTAAACCTGCTCGGGAAGAACTAGCTGATGGGCCATATATCGTTGGAAAGATACCGAAGTCTAGTTTCTAAAGGAATTTACGGTACGTGAATTAGAATTTTCTAGAAGGGGTTATGGCCGTTTTAGTACAGCAAGGTCAGGTTGCGCGGGAATTCAGCATTCCTTCTTTTCAAGTTTTCTAATCCTTATCAGGCTTGGACGACTAGAAGCCCAATTTGTTAGGGTCATGGGAGGAAGGACTTGGCAAACAAACAAGCACACAATATCAAAGAAACACTTGCTCTCCCTCACAAAAAAAAACGTCTCTCTCCCTCATTCAGTGAATTAACATGCACATAAATTCTTGGCAGCCAAGGGTCAGAGAAGCGAAGAGTAGCCCCCTCACCTCACTTTGAAACGGCTCTTTTTCTCCCTAAAAACTGCAGAAACGTGGGGTTTCACACACAAGGACTCAGCCACACCATCCCATTCTGCTCCATCCTTCAAGGTTCCAAGGTTTAAAAGGCTTAGGAAGCAAGGAGGAACGTCAAGGCGTCATCCAATCACTTTGGCTGACCAACACATCATCAAAGAGCTATCTTCTTTCTCTTTTCATTTTCTGTTTTGTATGTTCTTGCTGTCTATTTAAATTATGTGTAACTAAGTACTTTAGTTAGGGCTCGATTGAAGCCCTAATCATGTTTCTTTAAGGATTTCGATATGCCTTTGCTGTAAACAGCTTGTGTGATGCTTAATTGATTAATTTCAGATTATATTTTACTCTTTACATACGTTATGTTATGCTTGATCACCATATGCATGCTGTGTATTGAGTTTGTTACATAGGTAAATTTAGATGACCGAAACTTGTGCATGTGAGAGTAACAAAAGAACTAGTTATAAGTTCTTGAAATTAATCTTCATGAATAATTAGAATAGATACCATGTTCTAGGAGTTGTGTGTTTGTCGATTTCCATTTTGTTATGCGTTCTTAAAGTGCAACTTAGTATATACCCTGCTAAACACTTTAAGAATGAAAAGAGTTAGCGTAGATACCCATGCCTAACTTGTTGCTTAGGGAAATCAATATTTTAAAGAGTAGATAACATGCCTTTAGGTTGACAAACATGAACATCTAAAATCTTTTTTGTAGCATTGTGCATGTGGTTTGCTTAAGGAAGAAGATTAGCGGTGAACATCGAATCCCTAACTGGTTTTCTCATTGTTTTAACCTCGATCCAATTCTATTTTTAATCAAACGCTGTTTTTAATATTTTGTTTCAAAATTTTCAGTTTTCAAAATCATCTTAAAATCATCATTTTGAACACCGAGTGCCTTTGTGTATTGCAAATAAACTTTGATTAGAAATCTTAGGGTTTGAAATAAGTGTTTTTTTAGGGTTTTCTTTCACTTCTGCATTCTTAGTTTGTACCATTTAGTTAGTAGTTTTAGGAAATCAATTTTAAACACATATTAATCCATTCCTCGTGGGAATGATCTCGTATTTGCTTTCTTTACTATTTGTCTAATCTTGTGCACTTGCGAGTTAAAACGTGCATATAGTTGCGTAATTTTTAGGTTGCTATTTGTACAACATTATGTTGCTTGCCCAGGCTAATCAACCTCCTCGTAGCCGCGTCCTGCACATCACAAAATTCAGGAAAGAAAATTATGATGCAATTCAAGGCTCTTATCATTTTACTCACTTATAACAAATTAACTTGAAATTTCGGGACACTGAGCACGCCATCAAGAGTGATGCGTGGTGTCACTTGCATCGTGCCAAAAGATTCTATTGGTGTTTCGCCACCATCTGGTAGCTAGATAGTGGCATATTTGGGCAAGCATTGCTGCTCTTTTAATACAGGAGATGTAGTTATTTGATATGTTGCTCCACTGTGAAAAATCCAACACAATTTCGAGTGTGAATTTATGGGAATTGTTTGTGATCATGGAGTTGTAATACCTGTGGTATTCGTAAGGGGAGAACGACGTGATCAAGGTGATGCTCAGGGGGGACAATTTTGAAAGGGGAAAATAGTTTCATGGAAAACAACATCGCGGGTAGAAGTGATTGTGTGGGTGGCTAGGTCATAAACTCGGTAGCCTTTTTGTCCGAGGGGGTAACCGACAAAAATGCAACGACGGGCTCGTTGATCAAATTTTTGTGAAGGGTTGAGGTTGGTAGCATAACAAAGGCACCCAAAAATACGTAAATGATGATACGGAGGTGGGGTGCCATGAATAAGCTCATATGGTGTTTTGAGTGAAAGGAGTCGTGTAGGGAGCCGATTAATGAGATAACAAGCCGTTTGGGAACTTTCTCCCCAAAATTTTAATGGTAAATTGGCTTGAAATCGAAGAGTCCGACCCACATTAAGAAGGTGGCGATGTTTGCCCTCAACAACCCCATTTTGTTGTGGTGGGTATGGGCATGAATGGTGAAAAATAATTCCTTTAGCATAAACAAAAGATTTCTTGTAGACACATTCTTCTCCGTTATCAGCACAAAGTGTTTTGACACGGGAGTTGAATTGGATTTGTACCCAGGAAATAAAGGATCTTAAGATCCCCTGCTTTTCAGATTTAAATTTTAGAGATGAATCCAAGTATGTCTACTAAAGTCATCAACAATTGTCAAAAAATAACGAGCCCATGTAGTAGAACTCATTCTATGTGGGCCCCCGATATCACAGTGAATCATATCAAAAGGTTTATGTGACGAAACTGAGCTTGAGGAAAAATTTGATGGAAAAGGTAATCGAGTTTGTTTTTCCAAAGGACAAATTTCACAAACATGACTGGAATTAAATTAAATGTCGGGCACAAAATTGGTGAGTGCTTGGAGAGGCTTGGATGATGGATGTCCAAGTCGTTGATGCCAGATGTTCGATTGGTGGCGGATGTGGTTGGCCAAGGTGGGATTTTGGTCTTTTGTCAAGTAATAAAGGCCATTATGTTGCTTGCCCATGCTAATCTTCCTCCTCGTAACCCCGTCCTGCACAGCCCAAAATTCAGGAAAGAAAATTTTAATGCAATTCAAGGCTCTTATCATTTTACTCAATTATAACAAATTAACTTGAAATTTCGGGACACTGAGCATGCCATCGAGAGTGATGCGTGGTGTCACTTGCATCGTGCCAATATATTCTATTGGTGTTTCATCACCATCTGGTAGCTGGACAGTGGCATATTTGGGCAAGGATTGCTGCTCTTTTAATACAGGAGATGTAGTTATATGATCTGTTGATCCACTGTCAAAAATCCAACATAATTTCGAGTGTGAATTTATGGGAAATGTTTGTGATGATGGAGTTGTAATACCTGTGGTATTCGAAAAGTGTCGCTGGTTACCATCATTGGTTGTCCGAAGCATGGCCATTAATTGGTTGTATTCTGCAGTAGTGAGTCTCGGGCCATCAGTGGAGGGGGAAGTTTTGGCATCAGCTTTGACCGATTTGCTGGTCTCATCATCGTTCATCACATGATTTGTATTTGATCTCCGCTGATTTGGTGATTTCACATTCTTCCCATGATGCTTGTGGCCAGGAAGAAACCCATGTAAATAATACCACGTGTCGACCATGTGACTTTCTTGTTCACATTACGAACACTTCAGAGGGGGCCTCTTTTTCTGAACTTGACGTGCTTGACCAGCATGCTCACTTTGGGCAGCGAGCATGGCATGATGGCTCACGTTATCTCAGTTGAGGGAAACCTCAACCTGTTTTTCTTGTTGAAGAATGAGAGAGTAAGTCTGACGTGCATCGGGTAGCGGCTGCATCAACAATATTTGTCCACGGATAGCAGCATAAGCAACATTTAACCCCATGAGAAATTGCATGACCTTCTCCTTTTCCTCCCTCTTGTTGTGGTTCTTAAACCCACCACAAGTGCAGGTTATTGGATCGTTGTAGGATGAGAGTTCATCCTATAACACCTTCAATTTGGTATAATAAACAGAGATTGATTCTTGCCCTTGTCGGTGTTCAACAATCTCTCTTTTGATCTAGTAAATCCTATAATCGTTTCCTGGGGAGAAACTTTCTTGAAGATATGTCCTTACTTCATTTGCCGTATTAGCATAAATCACACTGCAGGCAATGTCTGGATGAATCGAATTCACAAGCCTTGACAAAATCATGTCATTACAGCATTGCCACGAGGCATGTGCACGGGATCCAAGGTTGATTTCGGATTTATGTCAGACTTCTGACAGTTAAGGTGAGCAGTGATCATAGTTTCTGAAGGGACGAAGATTCGAGCTTTGAGAAGGTTACTTGTGGGGCTTGAGGTTTGGGTACGAGCCTCGTATCCGTATCTATTTCTTTGGGCTGCTCCGAATTTCGAGTACGAAATTTCTTTAAGAGGGGTGAGTTGTAACGACCCGTGTTTTTAATTAGAGAATTTTCGTAAATTTATTTAGGAAATGACGATTTTAACTTCGGGGCTCGAAAGTAACTTTTTGTTTGGGAAGACTTTTGGAAGTTTTTCTTGGACCAATGCGTAGGCCTCAAACTCACGAGTTCGTAGAGAGGCGGCAAGCGAAAATCGGGGTCCTTTTGTGTAAGTTACGGGTCTAGAAGTGTAAGGGGCATGGCGTTTTGGTAATTTGTAAGTTAGATATTTTAAAAAGTCTCTCTTTTCTCTATCTTTCCAGATTTTTCGGTGCACTCTCTCTCTCCTCCCTAACGATTTTCTTCTTCTCCCAGTTACCACAAAAACACACATATAACCATCATCAATTTTGTGATATTTTCCAGCAAAACTAACATCACTACGACCTTCCTCTCAGTATCATGAACTCATACATACCTTCTTTTAGCCATGGGGAGCTTGGTGGACTAAGGATCGAAGCTTGGAAGTTAGGCCGAAGCTTCTAGCTCTGTTTCCAGCCACCACAGGTAATGAATCTCAGTTTTGACTTCATATTTGGATTCCATGGTTCAAGTAGAAATATTTACATTATTAGAACATCGAATTTGCTTGAGAAATGGGAGAGTTAGGAAGCTTTGAATTTCGGGTGGTTATGGACGATTCCGGCCGGCGAGTGAACCGTACCGCGAATGAACAGTACCGTGTGAACAGTGCCATGAATAGTACCATGAATCATGTTTTTATGTTTTCGACATTCCGGATCTTTTGGCACAGGTTTTGGGTCTATCAGAGTTCGTTTGGGAGTAGTTTTAAATGTCCAAAGTTACGTTAAACGCGTTTAGGATGCGTGTGTACTCCAGGAATTTAGGAGATCAGATTTTAGGTTGATAATTGTCATTTAGTAATGTCAAGTGTCGTTTTTGACTGGTGTGGTGGCTCCGAAGGTTATGGAGGCCCGAATAGCTTGGAATTGAACTCGCTTGGACCTTTAGGTGAGTGGACTAAGGTTTTTAAAGCATAATGTATGCATAATTCAATGTTTTAAATTAATGCTTATCTATTATGAATTTTGGAAATTAAGGGAAATGAATATGGAAAGTTTTATGATCTTTTTAAGAGGCGGGAACTAATTATGATTGTTTTAATGAATGTATTATGGATTATGGACATCAATAACAATTTTTGGATGATCTGGATTATGTGGCTTGGGTTTTGGCCGGGGACTTGGTTTTATGGATTTTGGGCATCTGGCCGAGGTTATGGATTTGGGCTTAGGTCTAGGTATTTGATGGTTTTGTGGATTCGGCCCAGGATGGTGGGATAGGCTTTGACCATGGTGGGAGGGTTGGTGGGAGTTTCTTGGTGAGGTATGGTAGGGAGGATTCCCTAATACACTCAGCATGATACGAGGTATGGTATGGAGGATTCCATGATATTCTCAGCACGATATGAGCTATGGTATGGAGGATTACATCACAGTCTCGGTAGGATATGAGATATGGTATGGAGGATTCCATCATAGTCTCGGAGAGTTATGAGCTATGGTATGGAGGATTCCATCATACTCTAGGCAGAATATGAGCTATGGTTTGGAGGATTCCATCATAGTCTCGGAGAGGTACGAGGTATGGTATGGAGGATTCCATCATACTCTTGGCAGGATATGAGCTATGGTATGCAGGATTCCATCATAGTCTCAGAGAGGTAAGAGGTTTGGTATAGATTATCCCAACATACTCTCGGCAGGATATGAGCTATGGTATAGAGGATTCTATCACAGTCCCGAAGAGGTACGAGGTATGGTATGGAGGATTCCATCATACTGTCAGCAGGATATGAGCTATGACGTGGAGGATTCCATCATATGCTCGGTGAGGTATTAGCGATGATGTGAAGGATTCCATCATACACTAGATGAAGTATAGGGCTATGATGTGGAGGATTCCATCATACGCTCGGCGAGGTATTAGCGATGATGTGGAGGATTCCATCATGCACTGGATGAGGTATAGGGCTACGATGTAGAGAATTCAATCATACGCTTGGCGAGGTATTAGTGATGATGTGGAGGATTCCATCATACAATGGATGAGGTATCTGGCTATGATGTGGAAGATTCCATCATCTGCTCGGTGAGGTATTAGTGATGATGTGGAGGATTCCATCATACGCTGGATGAGGTATAGGGATATGATGTGGAGGATTTCGTCTTATGCTCGGTGAGGTATTAGCGATGATGTTGAGGATTCCATCATACGCTAGATGAGGTATCGGGCTACGATGTGGAGGATTCCATCATATGCTCGGCTAGGTATTAGTGATAATGTGGAGGATTCCATTATATGCTAGATGAGGTATAGGACTATGATATGGAGGATTCCATCATTTACTCGGAAAGGTATTAGCGATGATGTGGAGGATTCCAACATACGCTGGATGAGGTATAGGGCTATGATGTGAAGGATTCCATCATATGCTCGGCTAGGTATTAGTGATGATGTGGAGGATTCCATCATATGCTGGATGAGGTATAGGGCTATGATGTGGAGGATTCCATCTTGGATGAGCCGGTATGTTGAGGTACGGCTCAAGATGAGCCGGGATATTGAGCTACGGCTCAGGATGAGCTCGGGTGTTGAGCTACGACTCTGGATGAGTCGGGTTGTGGGACTAAGGCTCAGAATATTGTCTTTAGTTGGGTTATCACGATGGAAGGTACAATTAGATATGGCATCCGTTTCAACTAGGTGAATTAAGGAGTTTCAGGTAAGTTGTATATATATATTTATATGTTTGCAATGGAGGGGTATTATGGTAAGTACGGTACCACGAGGTGGGTTTATCATGAGTTTTCTTATATTGTTATCATCACTTTATTAGCGTGCTTATACTTCGATATAGTTCTAATGTCCACTCACAGTTGTTTGGTTTGTACCCTCCGGGCCGTAGCGGGACGAGGCGCCGAGACTAGGATGAGGTATCACCTTTTTCTTGCGTGGTTGGTTTAGGTTTGGGCTGGGTTGTATACGTAATTTCACGTAATGAGCTTGTTGTTTTATTGGTTAGTTGTTGAGTTGTTGTGTAGTCTACTTGGATTGAGTTTTTTTGGAATGTTGGGTTGGCAGATTTGTTATTTGTATCCTTCGTCTATTAGGTGGAAGACGGTATGACCATTTTTGTAACGACCCGAAAATTGTATTTGTGAATTTTTGAAAATTAATTTGCAAAAGGACAATATTACCCTTGATTTTATAAAGGGCTCGAAAATCACTTTTTGATTTGACACACATTTATTAGTTTTTCAGAGACTATTACGTAGGTCTCAAACTCACGAGTTCGTAGACAGGCAGCACGCGAAAAGCGGAGTTCGTATGAGAGAGTTGTGGTTCTAGAATATTTAGGGGCATTTTGGTAATTTTCCCTTGGTAAATATTTTAAATCAGGCCTACTCCAGATTTTTTTACATTTGATCCTCTCTCTCTCATCCAAGCCGTGAAACACACAAACCCTCAAATTTTGATTTTCGATTTAGGCCAAACCACCACAAACCATTCACATCATCATCTTCCTCACTTCATTCTGTGCTCAACCATATCCTTCATCGAGCTTGGAGGTGTTAGGAGAAGGTGATTCGAAGGTGAACAGTAACCACCACCTTCCCGACCATTTTTTGGCCACCACAGGTAATGAATCTCAATTCTAAATACATATTTGGATTCCTTAGCTCGAGTAGATGAATTTTCATTTTTAGAACGTTGGATTTGGTCGGGAAATGAGGGAGATATTAAGCTTTGAAGTTCGGTTGGTTATGGAGGATTTCTGCACAGTGAACATCACTCGGGTGTGAGGATGAAGGCGAGTACACCTTGCAGTCGCAGTTGCAGGCGTGCGTGGCGGGGCTTGGAGTTCCTCTTCGAGCTCCGGCGAACATGAGTTTCGAAGCTCTCGACTTTCCGGACCTGTTGGCGCAGGTTTCGGGTCAATCAGACATCATTTAGGGGTAATTTTTGGCGTCCGAATGTAGGGAGTCTGAATGTAGGGTTTTGAACTATAGTTGGTAATTCTGATTGTTACTTTCGACAGGCGATACTGCTCTGGGAACTTCAGAGGAGCGTACGACTCGGGATTGAACTATTTGGACGTGTAGTGAGTGGACTTTGGTTTTGTAAAGTATAATGCATGCATATAGGTATATTTGATATAATTGCTTATTACGTATTGTTGTGGCAAAAATTCTGGATATTATTAAATTATTACTGGACACGGGCTTTCAATAATGATTTGGAAATGACGTTTTGGGCTATGGCCTGGCTTTATGGTTTCGGGTTTTATATGGTTTGACTTGATTTATTTTGGGATTTCAGTCGAGTCCATGATTTTGAGTTTAAACCCGGTTTTTCAATGAATTTGGCCTCAGCCAAGAAACAAGGATTTCAAAACATGGATTTGGTTTTTAATGAATTTTTGTCCCCGAGGGTCAAGATTTTCTCCGACTGGAGTCGAAGGGTATTTCTCCGCCAGATCGTTGAAGTTTCTCCGACGCTGGTGTCGAAGGGTATTTCTCCACCAGGTGGTTGAGGCTGTCTACGCGTAGTACAGGTTTCTGCACAACTCGAGGTATATTGGGTATGTGGAAGGTATCGAGCTATGACTTGGGATTTTATTCGGGGAGCAGTGGGATATATTTTGATATTATTTTGTGTTCAGGTCGGTTTACATGATTTTAAACTCCTTTGAGTAGGGTTTTCAAAGCAGGGTTGTGGACCATGGGATGTTTTTATTCTACGGATTTTCATGGGTCCCACCAAGTGTTTTAATTAAAGATGGATTTTACGGTGGGTTTTAAGATTATCTATATATTATATTTATATAAAAAGGAATTTTATGTTATGCATGCATTGTTTTACTCGTGGAGGGAGAAAAATGTATGTTTTCCTCGGAAATTATTTTTAAATGATTATTTTGTCCGCTCGTAATTTTCATGTTTTAAATCCCTTCCAGGCCGTTGAGTTGGCGTTGGCATATCCAGAAGCGGAGGCATTAAATTTTCAGCTGCGAGTTTACGTAGACTATCGAGTAAGATATATATTTATGTATTACTTATCCTACCTAGATGCTCTGATAAGTCTTTAGGACTGATTGTAAAATTGTGGTTACCTCGTTGGTTGGTGTTGTTTAAATTTGGAGTGTTATCTGATCCTTCGTCCGACAGGTGAAAGACGATTAACCAGTCCTTCAAGGGAGATTCTGCCTGATTTTTGTTAGAATTCTCATACTTTATTGCAAAGACTTAGGGGTATTCTGGGAATTTTTTAAGTTGTCAGACGGGAGCAGGGTCTTTCCCGGGTTTTGAGGGGAAATTCGTGAAGGGTCCTGTCAACTTGGTATCAGAGCACTAGATTTAAGTTCCTGTACACCGTACACCTATTGTACAACTGATTGTGGTATTGATGATTTATGGTTCTTTTTAGCGTAAGGCCTCTGAGACGCGAGCCCTATCAGCGGTCTGGAAACGGTGAGGACACACATGAACCCGTCGTAGAGCCTGATTTGAGACATACCCTTGATCAATTGGGTCGGGCTTTGACTACAGTACTTCAAGGTAGGGCTACGTCTAAAGTTTTGGACATTGAGCGAGTCCACAGGTTGGGGGCGACAGTGTTTACGGGCGAGTCAGGTGCAAATGATGCGGTTGTGTGGATTACTCATTTGGAACGAGTGTTTGCTATTTTGAGATGCCCTCCAGAGGATAGGGTGCAACTAGCCACATTTATTCTGGGTGGCTATGCGTACCGGTGGTGGCATGCCTTGCAGTTGACAGGCTGGGATGTCCGTACCTTTACTTGGGAAACTTTCCGGGAGCGCTTCCTTGAGCAATTTTATCCTCGCTCATACCGTGATGATAGAGAGGCTGAGTTCTTGCAACTACAGCAGGGGGACATGACGGTGGCCCAGTATGAACATAAATTTCTGGAGTTGTCACGATTTGTACTGGCTCTGGTGGCAACTGAGATGGATAAGTGCCGACGATTTGGGTATGGATTGAGGAATGAGGTTCGGGTAGTAGTAACTACTATGGCACATACTTCTTTGTAGGTTTTGTCAGACGCTGCTGCTAGAGTAAAGTTGTTGCCAGCTCAACACCAGTTTAGTTGTTCTAGACGACGCTGGGATCGCAGAGTTTCGAGGCCTCTAGTCAAGGACCATCTAAGAGAGGCAGTTTTAGTTCTGGATCTTCTGGGGGTACAAGATATGCATCAGGCGGTGGTGGAGCCAGTCAGGGATAGCAATCAGTTAAGGATCAGGGAAGGGGATGTTCCCAAAACGGCATTTAAGACACGATATGGGCATTATAAGTTCCCTGGTGATGATCTTCGGGTTAACTAATGCACCGGCAACATTTATGGATTTGATGAACAGGGTGTTCCGAAAGTATTTGGATCGGTTTGTGATTGTGTTCATTGATGATATCTTGGTATATTCGAAGAGTGCTAAGGCACATCAGAAGCACTTGAGGTTGGTGCTGAATATGCTGAGGAAAAGAAAACTGTTCACCAAGTTCAGTAAATGTCAGTTTTGGCTGACCAATGTGGGGTTCTTAGGTCATGTGATTTCTGCTTAGGGTATCCGCGTGGATCCCCATAAAATTGAGGTAGTGGCAAATTGGGAACAACCGAGGACAGTGTCAGAGGTGAGATGTTTTCTGGGTGTAGCGGGATATTATCGGCGATTCGTAGAAGGATTCTCTACGATAGCTGCCCCGTTAACTCGGTTGACAAGGAAATGACCCAAGTTTGACTGTGATGATGGGTGTGAACAGGGCTTTTAGGAGCAAAAGAGGAGGTTGACTTCTGCCGAATGTTAACCCTTCCAGATGATAACAGAGTATTTGAGGTGTACAGTGATGCCTCATTACGAGGTATAGGCTGCGTGTTGATGCACCATGGAAAGGTGATAGCGTATGCTTCCAAGCAACTTAAACCTTATGCGTTGAATTGCCCCACATATGATTTAGACTTAGCTGCAGTAGTGCACACACTGAAGATTTGGAGACATTATTTATATGGGGAAACAAGTCGGATCTTTACTGAACTTCAGAGCATGAAATACTTCTTTACCCAGAAAGATATGAACTTGAGACAGAGAAGATGGCTTGACCTGATAAAGGATTATGACCGTACCATAGAATATCACCCAGGAAAAGCCATTATAGGGGCGGATGCCTTGAGCAGGAAGTCCATGGGTTCCTTGGCATATTTGCATACTGTTTACCTACCGTTACTGTTGGAATTCCGAAGAGCGGGAATTATACTTGACATGGATAGCAAGGGGGCTCTGTTGGCTAGTTTCCATGTGAGACTTGTCTTGATTGATCGAATCATTGAAGCTCAGCTCCAGGATTATACTTTATGTGTTATTAGGATGTAGGTGGAGGGTGGGAATAGGCAGGATTATGTGATCAGGGATGATGGGGCCTTGGTTAAGGATGGCAGGTTGTGCATACCTAATGATCTAGAGTTGAAAAAAGAAATAGAAGAGTTTGTGAGTAGGTGCTGACGTGTCAACAAGTAAAGGTAGAGAGTCAGAAACCATACTAGGCACTATAACCACTACCTATTCCGGAATGGAAGTGGGATCACATTACTATGGATTTTGTTTATAAACTTCCTAGGACACAAAAAAGGACATGATGGAATCTGGGTAATTTTAGATAGACTCACGAAGTCAACACATTTCTTGCCAGTATGGGAAGATTACCGGATGTGCTAGTATGCCAAATTGTTTATGGATGAGATCATACGGTTATATGGGACTCTAGAGTCGATTGTGTCAGACAGGGATCCTTGGTTTACCTCGAGGTTTTGGCGGAGTTTGCATAAAGCCTTTGGAACTACATTGCATTTCAGTACAGCTTTTCATCCTCAGACTGACAGTCAGTCTGAGATGACAATTCAGATTCTGGAGGATGTGATGAGAGCTTGTGTACTGCAGTTTAAAGGAAAACTGGGATTCACACCTGGCCTTGATTGAGTTTGCATACAACAACATCAATCAGTCTAGTATTGGGATGTCTCCTTTCAATGCACTGTATTGGAGACAGTGCAGGACCCCGATATGCTGGACTGAGGTAGGTTAGAGAAGACTGTTGACACCTGAGATAGTGGAATTGACAGAGGAAAAGATTGGAATCATCAGGGAAAGGTTGAAGGCAGCTCAGGACCGCCAGAAAAGCTATGCAGACCGACGGATCAGAGATCCTGAGTTTGAGGTCGGAGACTGGGTTTTCTTGAAATTATCCCCCTAGAAAGAAGTTGTACATTTTGGTAGACGAGGAAGGCTGAGTCCTCACTACATTGGGCCTTATGAGATTATTAAGAGGATAGGGCCAGTGGCTTACATACTTGCTTTACCCCCAGAAGTATCAAGGGTTCACGATGCATTCCATGTATCCATGCTCCAGAAGTATCTATTTGATGAATCTCATGTATTGGAGGCACAACCAATTGAGTTGAGAGATGATTTGACTAATGAGGAGCAACTAGTGCAACTTCTAGATTGGAAGGAACAAGTACTACGCATAAAGACTATTCTTCGGGTTAAAGTTCTGTGGAGGAATCATAACGTGGAAGAGGCCACGTGGGAAACCGAGGCATTGCGGTGGGCACAACATCCACATTTGTTCCAGTGATAGGTATGAATTTCGAAGATGATATTTCTTTAATGGGGGTGAATTGTAACGACCTGGAAATTGTTTTTGTGAATTTTGGTAAATTAATTTGCAAAAGGACAAAATTACCCTTGGTTTTACACAAACAAGATGAAAAATGCCCCGTACAATAGAGGCGCACTAGCCCTATCACGTAAAGCTTAACTGTTGCCCCGTTTGCTGATAAAAGGATATGGTGCTCGAAAATCGCTTTTTGAATAGAGATACATTTGGCAGTTTTTTGGGGACCGTTGCGTAGGTCTTGAACTCCCGTGTTCGTAGACAGTCGGCATGCAAAAAACGGAGTTCGTATGAGAGAGTTGTGGGTCTAGAATGTTTAGGGGCATTTTGGTAATTTTCCCTGAGTAGATATTTTAAATCAGACCTGCTCCATATTTTTTCTACATTTCATCCTCTCTCTCCCCGTGCTCTCTCATCTAAGCCGTGAAACGCACAAACCCTCAAATTTTGATTTTCGATTTAGGCCAAGCCACCACAAACCATTCACATCATCATCTTCCTCACTTCATTATGAGCTCAACCATATCCTTCATCGAGCTTGGAGGTGTTAGGAGAAGGAGATTCGAAGGTGAACAGTAACCGCCACCTTCCCGGCCTTTTTTCGGCCACCGCAGGTAATGAATCTCAATTCTAGTTACATATTTGGATTCCTTAGCTTGAGTAGATGAATTTGTATTATTAGAACGTTGGATTTGGTTGAGATAGGAGGGAGATATTAAACTTTGAAGTTCGGTTGGTTATGGAGGATTTCTGCACCGTGAACAGTACTCAGGTGTGAGGTTGAAGACAAGTATGCCTTGCAGTCGCAGCTGTAGGCGCGCATGGGGGAGGGTTCCCGGCCATCCCCGGCACGTGGCGGCACGTGGAGCTCCTCCTCGAGCTCCGACGAACATGAGTTTCGAAGCTCTCTATGTTCCGAACCTGTTGGCGCAGGTTTCGGGTCAATTGGACATCGTTTAGGAGTAGTTTTGAGCATCCGAAGTGGCTGCGTTTTTAGTGGCACGCGTGCGGACCTCTTCGGATTTAGGGAGTCTGAATGTAGGGTTTTTAATTATAGTTGGTAATCCCGATTGTTACTTTTGACATGCGATACTACTCTAGGAATTTCAGAGGAGCGTACGACCCGGGATTGAACTATTTGGACGTGTGGTAAGTGGACTTTGGTTTTGTAAAGTATAATGCATGCATAAAGGTATATTTGATATAATTGCCTATTACGTATTGTTGTGGCAAAAATTCTAGATATTATTAAATTATTACTGGACACGGGCTTTTAATAATTATTTGGAAATGACGTTTTGGGCTATGGCATGGCTTTATGGTTTCGGGTTTTATATGGTTTGACTTGATTGATTTTGGGATTTCGGTCGAGTCCATGATTTTGAGTTCAAACCCAGTTTTTCAATGATTTGGCTTAGGCCAAGAAACAAGGATTTCAAAACATGGATTTTGGTTTTCACTGGATTTTTGTCACTGAGGGTCAAGGTTTTCTCCGACTGGCGTCGAAGGGTATTTCTCCTCCAGATCGTTGAGGTTTCTCCGACGCTGGTGTCGAAGGATATTTCTCCACCAGGTGGTTGAGGCTGTCTACGCGTAGTACATATTTCTGCACAACTCGAGGTATATCGGGTGCGTGGAGGGTATCGAGGTACAACTCGAGATTTTATTCGGGGAGGAGTGGGATATGTTTTAATATTATTTTTTGCCCAGGTCAGTTTACATGATTTTAAACTCCTTTGAGGAGGGTTTTCAAAGCAGGATTGTGGACGACGAGATGTTTTCATTATACGGATTTTCGTGGGTCCCACCAAGTATTTTTACAAAAGATGGATTTTCCGGTGGGTTTCCGGATTATCTATATATTATATTTATATAAAAATGAATTTTATGTTATGCATGCATTGTTTTAGTCGTGGAGGGGGAAATGGGTATGTTTTCCTCAGAAATGATTTTTAAATGATTATTTTGTCCACTCACAATTTTCGTGTTTTAAATCCCTTCCAGGCCGTTGAGTTGACGTGGGCATATCCAGAAGCGGAGGCATTAAATTTTCAGCTGCGCATTTACCTAGATTATGGGGTAGGATATTTATTTATGTATTACTTATCCTACCTAGATGTTCTGATAAGTCTTTTGGACTCATTGTAGAATTGTGGTTACATCGTTGGTTGGTGATGTTGAAATTTGCAGTGTTATCTGATCAGTCGTATGACAGGTGGAAGACGGTTAACCAGTCCTTTAAGGGAGATCCTGCCGGATTTTTTGTAGAATTCTCATACTTAATTGCAAGGACTTAGGCGTATTCTGAGAATTTCTTTAAGTTGTCAGACGGGAGCAGGGTCTTTCCCGGGTTTCGAGGGGAAATTGGGGAAGGGTCCTCTCAATTTACAGGGGAGATTTTGCCGAATTTTTATTAGAATTCTCATAGATTCTTGGTTGGACTAGTAAGGGTATTTCAAGAATTATTTTGAGCTGTCAGGGATTGTCAGACGAGAGCAGGGCTTTTCACGGATTTCGAGTGAAAATTCGGGAAGGGTCATGTCTTTGTGACTATTGATTGTGTGAGTGACATCTCTGTGCGTGTAGGCCTGATATCAAATTTTTAGTTTGGTATCAGAGCCAACTCTAGATACACATAGAGTTGGTCCTAGGGTTTATTGTTGGTATCTGGCTAGTGTAAGTGATGGAGCATGACATAATCTCTTGTAATGCTCCTCCTTTCTTTGATGGTACAAATTTTGCTTATTGGAAAGAAAGATTCGAAAGTTTTCTTAATGCATATGATTATCTGACCATTGAGTGGAGATGTCCTAGGAAAATTGTAGATAGTGCAGTGGTGTGCAAACCACGGTCAGAATAGACTCAAGGAGAAACTTTTGCTTCATCCTCTAACAGAAAGGCTAGAAATTCCAATGTCACAGCCTTTTTTTATGTCACAGTGTTTACACATTAGAAATTGCACCACTGTAAAGAAAGATTGGGATAAGCTTAGAATTGTCCATGAAGGTGATGCTCAAGTCCATGACTTGAAACTTCAAATGTCTTTGTAAAAATTCGAAGGGATAAGGATGAGTGAGTTAGAGTCTTTCACGAAATTTTAAGAACGTCTTGAGTCAATCACAAATGAATGTGTCAGTCTTGGTGAACGAATCTCTGAAATCACCATTGTTCAAAAGATTCTTCGTATCTTACCTAGTAAGTTTAGGCCTAAGAAAATTGCTACTATGGAAGTTCAAAATCTAAAAGACATTAGGTTAGCCAAGTTTGTGGGTAAACTAATGACTTTTGAAATGGAAATGGACATGGAAACTTTGGATTCTAACAAGGGAAAAAACATCTCTTTACAATCTGCTCAAACTGAATATGATGTTATGTCTGGGTCTTCTCAAAGTGTGGAGGATCAAATGCCTCTCTTTGCTAAAAAATTCAAAAGGATACTAAAAGACAAGGGTAGAGATGCAAGGGTAAGTGGGAGTCAGCCAAGGTATTTCGGAAATAAATGGAAGTCTGAGTCTAGAAACTTTGGGAACAAAGGGAAGTTTGAGTAATAAAATGATAGAACCAATGATAGGTCTTCAGGTTCCAAGCATAATACGGGGAATAGAAAATCAGTCAAGTGTTTATTTGTGGTGGGATTGGTCACATAGCCGTTGAGTGTGCAAAAAATAGCAGGAAAGGCTATAAGAATATGGGCAAAGTCAAAATTGAATTTACAAGTGAAAGTGATAGTGATGAATCATTTGTGTTCTCATCTTCCTCTGAAGATGAAACAGGTCTTGTTGCTCTTGTTGTGTCAATTGTGACTCTATTCCTGATGAGATTCTCACATCAAAAGAAGGAAAAACAGAGTCTTGTGATGATGATCAGTTGTATGATGAAGATGACCAGTCATATGATGCTGAATCATATAATGGTTAGTGTGAAAAGTATGACTTACTTTTCAATGAGACTTGTAGGATTAAAGAGAGTAATGTTTTGTTTCAAAGGAAAGTCACAGATCTTGAAAAGGAAAACAAAACTTTAAGGAAAATTGAAAAAGAGTTGAGTGACACAATTGAGTCATTAGAAGTTAAGTTGGATAGTTTGATTCTCTTGAAAAATGATCTTGGAAATCAAATAAATGTCTAAATTGCTGCTCATCACACTGTCCAAGAGTCCAATAAAAGTTTGTTGTGTCAACTGAATATAGGAAATGAGAAGATAATCCAACTGACAATAAGAGCAGAAAAAATTGATAAAATGTATGCAATGGGGAAGTTGCATGGGGATAAGAGCGGACTTGGGTTTGCTAGTACAAGTTTAAACACTAGTGCTAAATCTATCACAAAATTTTTCAATGAATCTAAATCCTTATCTCAACTTCAACAAGTTGAAAAATATCTTAAAGTTTGTGGAATTCATTCTAAATCTGTCAAGGCATTGTCTCTCAAAGCTGCATCATTTTCTACAGCTAAGAAATTCATTTCTACATGTCATCATTGTGGGGAACTTGGTCACATTCGGCCTAGGTGTAATATTCTTAGGAGTGAGTCTTTAAATCTTAAAGAAAATGATCTTGACAATCATGTCTCATGTTCTAAAGGATCCAAGATTGAAAAATCTGGTAGAAGTGCAAAAAGAGATGATTCTTCACCACTTGCTCCATTTGTTTCAACAAAGTCAAAAGGGTTCAATCCTACTTGTCATTACTGTGGCACATTAGGACACATAAGACCAAGGTGTCCTAAGCTCAGAGAGTTTGAGAGGCCATCATTTCCATATCATATTAAAACTAATGTCAACTCACTTCAAGCTCAAGTGAATGATCTTCTTAGTGAACTTGCCAAACTTTCTAAATTGATCTCTTTGACTCATAGTGGGTCAGAACTGAAGAAAGTGTGGGTCAAGAAGGAAGACCGTGTTCTACCTCTTTTTACTGAGTAGTTTTCTCATCATTTGTGTCTAGGCTAAATTGGCTTGCATGTACTTCATGTAGCCTAGACATCATGTCATGCATGTTTTTGTTTGTTTAATTATTTGACGTTTTGCTTGTGTTTCAATACTGCTTTGCATCGGGTTTTTAATGCTCTTCTATGAGTTTGTGTGAAGCAGTTAATTGACTAGTCATCTGCTTCCGTATGTGATTTGTCCAGTGGAATATACTAATTGGTTTTGGAAGAATGTTTTTACTTTTGTTGAAGAAAGTAAGTGGTTAGGAGTGTTTCACTTAGAAAAATAAAATATCTTAATCATCTTGAATGTTCCATATTGTGTGTCCAGTGAACTAAGTTTGTCTCTCTCTCCTAATGTGTTTGACTATTAATTCTTACTCATGTTCTGTGTTAAATTAAAAACAAAAAGGACTTGTTGACCTTTCACCTACTCTTTTATAGAATTTGAGTCACTACGCAAAACTCTGACTATGATTATATGTGTGCGAGTATTTCTTAGCAAATTTTCCATTAAGTTTTCATGTTCTTGAAAATTTATGCTCACATGATAATACTCCAATTTTTTTTGCATTGCTGCATCTACTCCACTATTCTAACTTAATTATCATGGTGATTGAGTGTTTGTTTCTTTAAAAAAAAATACAAAAATATAATAATATGGAGGTGAAACTTGAGTATGAAAAATAAAAAAGTTTTTTGAAGTGTGACCAATGTAATCACGACCCTAGGGTGATATAAGGCAAGTGTTCTAGGGTAAAAAGGGTGATATTGAAGTGTGACCGAAGAAGTCACGGTCCTAAGACGTTACAAGGGTGGTTCAGGTGATTTAGGACAAAGAGCCACAAAATTTGGCCATTTCAAATATCAATAAAAGAAAACAAATACTTGTGCATGTGCTCAAATGAAACCTGAACACTTCAATCCCTTTGATACTTTTGTTAGTTAAGTGGAGTACTTGCCTCTAATGTTTTGAACTAATATTTGGATGATATCATGTGAACTCTGATTTCTTTGATACATACTTTGAGCATTACACACATTTCCTTTTACTTCATGCAATCTGATCATTGTGTTGCTTGCGGCATCAACGTTTGTAAAAGAGTGGATGATACGTTTGTTACCTTAGTTCTATGTTGTCTTCTCTGAAATAATATTCTCTGACCCAATTCAGTTCAAGCATATGTTGGGGGGGAGCTTGTCTATTTCAATGCACTTGCTTTCATTCTTTTGGCCATTCTATTTTCTAGGTCCTATGTTATTTCTGACTATTAAGCGAATTATGGTCGTTTCATCTCTCACATGGCTGTTTTTCACAATGGAACTTGCTTTTATGCATCAGTTTTGGGTGTGAGGTTGGATATGGAGTGAGAGCTTCTCCTGCTCTTGTTTCTTGCTTCATTGAGGGGGAGTACCCTCCTATCTATTTGGTGAGAATCTAGGTTGAAGTTTCACATTTGTGGTGTGTTATTCTAAGCTTCTTGTCTAGCGTTCATTTCCATATGACTTGATGTGCGTCATTTCCTATCCATCTTTTGGCATTCACATGATTACTCATTATTTGTTGTCTCTTTGATTGGTGTTTGTTCTTGGCGTTTGGATTGTTCTCATCCATATTTGTGCAACTGCGTCCGGGGTTTGTTTATTTCTGCTTGCTTCACAGTAATCATGATTTGATCCTGCAGGGAAATTTTCTTTGTCTTTCCCTGTCAAAAAGGGGTAGAAAGTTTACAATTGATCTAAGTTTCTATCTCATTGCGCTTAAGCTTTTAACATGGATTGATCACTTGTTCTTGGTCTTAAGTCTCTCTTGTAGGATTATGTCTTTCCAAATCACAGGTTTGATCATGATTAGTTATGGGGTGTGATACATCTATCTTAGGTTGAGTGATGGGTTTTGACAAGGCAAAGCCAAAGGGGGAGATTGTTAGTTCTTTGTATTAGTCATATCAATGTAATTGGCTTTGCTTGTCATTGAAAATTTCTTACTATGTACCTCAACTCAATCTAGGAAGTTAGCATCTCTAGGTCATGATGGTATTTTATCTTGAATATGGTTGAAGCTGTGAGAATGAAGGTATATTGCATTACATAAGCATATTTCTGCACTAGTTGAAACTGTTTTCAAAATGCTAGATGACTAGTCGTCGTTTTTAAGTTCTTACTATCAATTGTGAAAAATGTTGGATGACTAGTCGTCGTTTTTCAGTTCCAACCATCAACGGTTAAAACTTTTTTAACTGAGAATTGTTTCATTTTACTCAAGGGTATTTTTGTCACACTTTGACAAGTAGTTGTCAAGGTGTGCGTTTAGAGTGGGATTTATTTGATTGGAAATATAGCCTTGGGAATTTGGGATTCACGGTGTGTGTGTGTGTAAATCCGAGGAGAACATTCACGCATAGCTTGATAGGTTCTCTTTCGTAGGTCTCTGAAATTTCTGGGTTTTGGGTATGTATTTTGAAAGTTGATTTCTCTGAGAATATCTTTGTGCAAAAATGGTTTTTCAGAACTCTATTTTTTCTTTAATATTTCATTCTTGAAAATCTAATTTGGATTTCTCAAACTTGGTTTTGAAATCTGTTGTTGTGTAGATTTCTAGGTTCTTGAATTCCTCTGTGTTCTTCAAGGTTTATGGCTTGATGAACTCAGATTGAATCATATTTTGATTTCATTCCCAAATTATTATATTTCATTGAAGCCACTCTTCTGGGTTTATCTTGGTTCATGACTTAATGAACTTGGATTGAGATTTATCATCAAGATGTCCATTCATGCATTTGGATCATTTGCGTGCCAAGTCAATGAAGAGCAAGGACGCTGCCATTGATTTGTTGACTTCGTGAGAATCATTAGCGAAGAGCTGTCTTGCTGCGAGTTATGGGCTGCAGTTGGAACGCTGCCATTGAAGAAGTTTGATATGGCACAAGGTATGGCTGCCTCCAGATTTAGTTCTTAGAGATTGAGCTAGGTTTTACCTTGTATTGAATATTGAATTTAGAGGATTGCCTGGTCAGCGGATCGATCCCAGTTTTCACCTTGAGGAAGGTTTCTGGGTATCAAGATTTGTGTGTTCTTGTAGATTGATTCTTGATTCTTGATTCTTATTGTTAACATGAAGTTGCTGTATTGGAATCATATCTGTTATGAAGCGGGAATGTTTATATTGAATGATAAGAATGTATGTGAACAATCACTATCACATAGAACTAGCTCAAGACTGCCTACATTGACGGAATCTCTGAGTGGTTTGGTTGTCACTTGTGTGATTGTTGTTCTTGCAATGTGAGTGTGAACTGTATGTGTGTGTGATTGATTCGAGTGCTTGAGTGATTGTGTGTTTCTGTTTATCTAGTCACACTGTGTGACTATAGAGCTGAATAGCATGACTAGTCGCAATCTACGACTATTGATTGTTTGAGTGACGTCTCTGTGCGTGCAGGCCTGATATTAAACTTTTAGTTAATTAATTAGTTCCTATCGGTTTATTATAAGCTTTGTATCTATGAATAGTAAATTAGTAATTGATTAACCACAAAAGGGTGGTATAGTGGTGATGGTACAAGTTTTTGATGTCCTAGATTTTGGATTGGAATCCTCTTGTGCTATTCTTGCGTGGTCAATCCCTAGGGTCGTAGAGGAGTTGGTTCAAGGGGAGGACTAAGGCATGTAGTTGTAAACTCAGACGTAGTCAATTGTTCGATATTCCTCGGCTGCTTTGCAATTCCCTAATTTACTCCATCTTGCTTCATAAGGCCCGGACATAAGACAAGGTTGCCGGATGAACATATTGCATTAATTTTCCTTAACAAGACCTAGCAACTTTCATTTTTTGTAACGACCCGTACTTGAATTTTAATTAATTTCATAAATTAGTTAGGAAAAATATGTTTTTGCCTTGGGAGTTAGGGGGTCCAAGGTTCGCTTTTTATTTGAAAATACTTTTGGAAGTTTGGCTTGGATTGTTGTGTAGGTCTCGAACACACGAGTTCATAGACAGGCGGCACGCATCAATTGAAGTTCGTATGGAAATGTTACCGGTTTAGATTGACCAGGGGTATTTTGGTAATTTTGGAAGTGGGATCTTTTTAAGTTTTCTCCTTCTCTATCTCCTTCCATCATTGGTCAACTCTCATTCTCTCTTCTCTCTTTCCTATTCTCTCTCATCTCCGTCGACCACACACCAAAATCAGGAGCCACAACCCCATTTCTGTGTGGGTTTCGGTTTACACTACTATTGTCCACTAAATGTACCATTGCCTATTACTATTATTATTTCCGGCCATAAGGATTTGAGGATTCATCCTCGTGTGTCGGAGGGATGACTTTTGTGGATTTGAGGATTCATCCACATGTGCCGGCGGGATTACTTACGTGGATTTGAGGATCCATCCAAGTGTACCAGCAGGAGTACTTACGTGGATTTGAAGATTCATCCATGTGTGCCGGAGGGATTACTTACGTGGATTTGAGGATTCATCCAAGTGTGCTGGCGGAATTACTTTTGTGGATTTGAGGATTCATCGACAAGTGTCTACTAGAATTTCTCTGACGAATGACGTAGAGGTTTCAGTCATGTGTTCGGTGAGGTGTCGGCTTCGACTGGGATAATGAGCTACGACCCGAGATATTGGGCTACGACTCGAGATATTGGGCTACGATCAGGGATATAGGCATTGGCCGGACTTGCAGCCGCATGACTTTGAGGTATTTTCGGACATGCGTGTTTGGGTAGAAGGTCACCGTGTTGGACTCGGGTCCCCCAGCCACTAGCTTGAAGTATTGTCGGTAGTGGTTAAACTGCACGTCCCTGTGTTGTACTGCCCTTCTGCTAGGATGAGGCATCATCTTCTGCTACATATCTCACTTAGTAGGATTACTTTGGAACTTATAACTTTAAATTATAAACCTAGTATGCTCTTAATACCCTTATGGTTTTGTTTGTTGGGATATTGGTTGTTTGGATGGGTTGGATTTTTGTCTGACAGGTTAAGTTTGATCCATTTTTCTAGGGAGATTCTGCCGAATTTTCGGTAGAAGTGTACGTTTTTGTTTGCTAGTGCAAGGGTAATCTTGGAAAGGTTTGAACTTTTAGTGGTTGTTAGACGGGAGCATGGCTCTTCGAGGATTTCAAGTGGGAAATTTGGGAGGGTCCTGTCATTAGGGTCGGCCCTGAGGTAGCCAAGTAAGGCAGCCGCCTCGGGCCCCTACCTCGCAGGGGCCCCGAAATCTTTTTTATATACATAGTTGTTATGTTAATTTCATATATAATTATCTTATTTCAATAATAATCAAAATATGCTACTTGGGCGAGTTCGTTGGGTTGTTCTTTGCCTTCAAAGATGCCATTTGTTTGAATCCCAACGGGGGGCCTCTGGTAAGAGTTTCCCCCCTGTTTTTTCCCTTTTGGTATTTCTTCAAAGAGGCCCCAGTTCGAATCCCAACAGAACCTAATTTAATAGTTTTTCCCATTTTTTTCCTTTTGGTTTCCGTTTCCTACTTTTTTTTTGTTTTCCTTTCCTTTTCCTAAACACAATATTTTATTTTCCTTTTTCCTTTGTTTTCTCTTTTCTTAAATGAAACCAAATAACTTTTCCTAATTCAAACCAAATAACTTTTTCTATTGTGTTTTGTTAAACAATAACCTAGCTTCCTCTATTATATTTAAGTTGATTTTTAAACCCTAACCCCTCTCTTCTTCTCAATTTTGACCATACTTATTATAGTTGCCTATGCAGAAAGAAGCTTTTCAAAGTTGAAGCTAATCAAATCATATTGCTCACTTAACCCTAATTACATTTTGATACATTTTGGAGAATATACATGCCATCAAATTGCTCAAACAGAAGCTTCATTGAAAAGGAAAAGAATCACAAAGACAAACATAAAACAGCAAAATTAACAAATTAATTCAAAGAAATTAATCAAGAAACAATGAATATATATCATAACAATCATCGAACAAGGTTTTAGATTAATCATGATCATCAACTTCAAACAAAAGTACTATAATTGAAGAAAAGTAGCCACTTCAATTCAACCAGGTCGATCTTGATCAATTCATCCATCAATGGGCACTTCGAAACGACAAACCGGGCAGTAGTGACTTTGACTGAGCCATTTGACTATGCATGGGCCATGAAAGACATGAGAGCAAGGCATGCAAGCCACATCTGATCCTCCTTCAAACTCCTCCATGCAAACACTACAACTCTCACTCACACTCACCCTTCTTCTCATCTTCTCTCTAGCCTCACTATTCTCATCATCTTCATCTTCGCCGCGAACCCTAATCCTCTTGAGCACTTTCTTGATCGATTCATCGCTCGCCGGCACCATCCCCATATTAGGATTACCATCCATATTGTTCATAACCGATTCCAAATTATTTTGCTCTTGCATCACTCTCACAAAGCTGCATATCTCACAACCACGAATTTCCTCCTCCTTCTTTGCTTCAACGCGCAATGCCAGCACCCTACGACCCATGTACCCGACATTATTCCCAATCCTCAAACCCTCCGCCACGATTTTCCTCACGATATCCTCGTACATCCCGTCGGTGCCATGTGTGATCCGGTGGCGGGACAGCTCACGAGAAAGCCTCCGATGTAACTCGCTGGGATTCTTTAAATAGTCCATGTCAAAATTCCAGCTTTCTTGGATTGTATTGTTGGACTCTTGGACGAGGGCATCCGTGCCGTTCAAGAAACGGTGGCTGCAAGCTTTGTGGTCATGGTAGACGAATTGGATGAGGAGTTGAACCGGGGGCGGACCACGGCAGCGTCGGTTGGCATCGCTAAGAGCAACAGGAGGGTGATTGTCGAGCGTTGTGATGTCTTCGACGGCGACGGTGAACCGATCTACGACTTGATGGAAGACGACAGGGATGATGCGGGCCATGGAAACTGATCGCTAGCTAGCTAGTCACTGAGAGACTGATTTAGGGAAACACTCAGAGAGACTGATTTAGGAAAAACTGAGATCGGCGCGGTGATAAATATATATATCGATAGGGTGCTTCTTTCCTAACTGTGATAGGATTCAGTAACGCTTTCTTGAGTGGCAAGCTAGTCCCACTTCCTGAAGGAAATAAGTCCCACTTTTTTCGGATAACAAATCAGTTTTTTTTTTAACCATTTTTTTTTTAACCATTTTTTTTTTCATACCACGGGATAGCATGTCGAAATTTAGTAACCTATTATTTGGAGCAAATAAATGGAGAATTTATCAAAAATAGACAAAATTTAGTATTTAAATTAAAAAATGTCACTTTTTAAAAAAACTTTTAATTATAACAAAAAACCTATTCAAATAGACTCAAGTACCCTTACAAGTCAAAATATTTTTAATCAGAAACTAAATAAACCTACATGGAATTGGAGCGAAAAAACACAACACTTTCATTCAAGAGCGCGCGAAGCTTCAGGCAATGTCAGACAGTGCCATGGCAACCACAGCCGGCCCTACCTTAGAGGGAAATAAATCAGAAGCTCCCATAAACTTCCAAGCTACCATTTGAGAAAGGGAACCTAGATATGAACGGCATCTCATCGGCAACAAATGAAAAGACATGGAACGACACTACGGACTGACCAAGAAGCTCTCTCAAACTTGTTACCAGAAGCTACAATGAACATGAGCATGCGGCTTGTTCGGTGAATCATTCAGCAATTTATCTGGTAAAAAATGCAACTAGCCATTGGAAGCTGTAATCCTTTATGCGCATATATGCTCCCTTCTTTGAATTTAGGATTGGATGGTGTGGTAGTTTGGGGCTTTGGAGGAGGCGCAGCAAGTTCATGGCCAAATCTTTAAAATCCAGTTTTTGATCTGTATGTGATGAATTCATTGATTGGGAATGTACTTGAAATTGAGAAAGGTTGAATTTGCAAAGAGGGTGTTTGATAAAATGTCTGAAAAAGATTTAATTTCTTAGAACACTTGATTCATTAATTATCATTTTTTTTATCAAATGAGAATGAAATTCATTCATTGGAAGAATTTGCAAGGAGGGTGTAGAACACGTATATTCTTTCATTCATCATGCCAATGGCTAAGATCTTTGCACCACAATCCTCTTCTCAATACTCATTCTCAACATGTAGGATTGATAAAAAAAAGTTTCATTTTTAGAATATAACTCATGATTTATGTGAGATGTTTTGCATCTTTAAGTCTTATTCTTTGAAAGAAGCTAAAGTCTGTTTCCATGTTTCTTCGGATTCTTCAAATTTGAATTTGGCATCATTCTTTTCATGCTCCTAACTCTCTGATAAGGTTCAATAAAAAAAATGATTCATTCAAAATTCATATATATGAACAAAAACAAATTCAAACTATTTTTCTTTGAAGAAAAACAAAACCCGGCCCTTTGCCACAATCAGCCAAAACTAATTTCATGATACAAATGTTATTTTTGATACTATCAAATTTCACAAAACATCTCTCCTATATTAAAAAAACAAAAAAAAAACAATTAATATAAAAAAAATTATAAAATCAAAATACTTATTCTTTACAATTCGTAAATTGAAATAGTAAAATGTTACATCGCTCTTTCTAAAGAGTAGGATGAAGTGCAATTGGATTCTTGCAAGTTTGTCGGTAGTGGCCAACTGAACCACATCTTGCACACTTACGAGTTGATTTTTCTTCTCCAAGTGTTGGGATTCTCTTTCCTTACGCCTACCATACCATCTTTGTGTGATTGATGGTAGGACAATCCTATCTCTCCCATCATCAGACACCTCCCAATCTGCATGATCACCAACTGGCCATATAGCTTCTGCATATGCAATGATCAATGAGTTTGTACTCTGATATTGGGAACACATGGAGTAGCATGAAATTTGCACATGGTAGTTGGTCTTAGGATTGGAATAATCAGATTGATTATGATTTCGTGATAGAAAATGTACAATGAGAGGTCTAACTTATACAAGAAAACAAGACCTATTCTAGGCGAGAAAAATTACAATAAAACAGGATTATCACATATTGATATTATCCTACAATCTTGCTGATCCTTTCCTTCCCTGTTAATACTCCCCCTCCAGTTGGAGCGTGTATGTCAATGGCGCCTAACTTGCCAAGTAAGGAACGAAAAGCAGATACTCCCAGTGGCTTTTTAAACATATCGGCAAGCTGAAAATTTGAAGGAATGTGAGCTGTAATGAATGCTCCTGATTGAATTCTTTCCCCAACTCGCAAGTCTTGTGGCTCACATGTAATTGAGGCCATGGCCTAATATTCAGATTCGGCTGATGATCTAGACACAGTGGTTTGTTTCTTGGTTTTCCAAGAAATAAGAGATCCTCCAAGATAGACACAATAACCAGTGACCGATTGCCTTGTGAGAGAACAACGAGCCCAATCGGCATTACAGTACCCTGTCAATCTCAAATACCCTGTCAATCTCAAATCCCCTGCTTTGGACTGATGAAAGCCACCTTGCTGTAAAGCAGTAGAGAATTTGTGAAACCAACTGCCAGATTCTTGCTTAAGACCGTAAATGGACTTGTTGAGTCAGCTAAACATGTGTGACTCCCCCTGGCGACGAAAACCGGGAGGCGTTCTGCATATCCATTTGGTGAAGAGGCCATTCACGAACCGCAACCACAGAAAGCAAACAACGGACAGTAGTGAGTTTGGCAACCGGGGCAAAGTTCTCCTTGTAATCAATGCCCTCTCTCTGGGTGAAACCTTTCGCCACCAATCGTGCTTTGTAGCATTCGATTGTACCATCAAAATTGTGCTTGATTTTATACACCCACTTGCACCCGATTGGACAGTGACCAGGTGAATGTGAAGTCAATGTCCATGTATGATTCTGTTCAAGGGTAGTGAGCTCTGCTGCCATGGCGGCTCTCTATTGGGGATCACTGTCAGCTTGGGCAAAAGTCACAGGTTCCAAATGCACAATGATGTTACATATAATGTGTCGATAACAGGAAGAGAGAGTCGCATAGGAGAGATACCTGGAGAGGGAATGATGCGTGCCTGACGAGGAGGATGAGGAGCCCGGAGAAGCAAATGTGGTGGCGGCGTAATAAACGTGATAATCACGAAGCTTGACATTGGGATGTGGGGGTCTGGTGGATCGCCAAATTGGAAGCGGCGAGGGATGTGGTGATGGGGTTGGGGGGATGTCTGGAATTGGATGGGGTGTGGGAGAAGAGGAAAGATCAGGAAATTGGGGTGGAATTGGGTCGTTGGGAGATTGGGGCAGCGAGGAATCAGAAAGGGGATATGGAGTCGAAAATGGAGAAGGACGTAAGTATGTGGGTGGATAACTTTCGGTCGGTGGGCTGGACTCAATGGGGACCGATTGTGGGCTCAAGGAAGTTAAAAGCCCATCTAGAGGTCCCAAAACAGATTCTTGAGCCGAGGGGGGAACGACGTGATCAAGGTGATGCTCAGGGGGGATGATTTTGAAAGGGGAAAATAGTTTCATGGAAAACAACATCGCGGGTAGAAGTGATTGTGTGGGTGGCTAGGTCATAAACTCGGGAGCCTTTTTGTCCGAGGGGGTAACCGACAAAAATGCAACGACGGGCTTGTTGATCAAATTTATGTGAAGGGTTGAGTGAAAGGAGTGGTGTAGGGAGCCGATTAATGAAATAACAAGCCGTTTGGGCACTTTCTCACCAAAATTTAATGGTAAATTGGCTTGAAATCGAAGAGCACGACCCACATTAAGAAGGTGGCAATGTTTTCCCTCAACAACCCCATTTTGTTGCGGTGGGTATGGGCATGAATGGTGAAAAATAATTCCTTTAACATTAACAAAAGATTTCATGGAGACAAATTCTTCTCCGTTATCAGCACAAAATGTTTTTGACATGGGAGTTGAATTGGGTTTGTACCCAGGAAATAAAGGATCGTAAGATCCCCTGCTTTTCGGATTTAAATTTCAGAGTTGAATCCAAGTATGTCTACTAAAGTCATCAACAATTGTCAAAAAATAACGAGCCCCAGTAGTAGAACTCATTCTATGTGGGTCCCAGATATCACAGTGAATTAGATCAAAAGGTTTATGTGACGAAACTGAGGTTGAGGAAAATTTTGATGGAAAAGGTAAACGAGTTTGTTTTGCCAAAGGGCAAATTTCACAAACATCACTGGAATTAAAATAAATGTTGGGCACAAATTTGGTGAGTGCTTGGAGAGGCTTGGATGATGGATGTCCAAGTCGTTGATGCCAGATGTTCGATTGGTGGCGGATGTGGTTGGCCAAGGTGGGATTTTGGTTTTGTGTCAAGTAATAAAAGCCATTATGTTGCTTTCCCAGGCTAATCTTCTTGCTCGTAGACGCGTCCTGCACAACACAAAATTCTGGAAAGAAATTTATGATGCAATTCAAGGCTCTTATCATTTTTCTCAATTATAACAAACTAACTTGAAATTTCGGGACACTGAGCACGCCATCAAGAGTGATGCGTGGTGTCACTTGCATTGTGCCAATAGATTCTATTGGTGTTTCGCCACCATCTGGTAGCTGGACAGTGGCATATTTGGGCAAGGATGGCTGCTCTTTTAATACAGGAGATGTAGTTATGTGATCTGTTGCTCCACTATCAAAAATCCAAAACAATTTCGATTGTGAATTTATGGGAATTGTTTGTGATGATGGAGTTGTAATACCTGTGGTATTCGCAAAGTGTCGCTGGTTACCATCATTGGTTGTCCGAAGCATGGCCATTAATTGATTGTATTCTGTAGTAGTGAGTGTCGGGCCATCAGTGGAGGGGGAAGGTTTGGCATCAGCTTTGACCGATTTTCTGGTCTCACCATCGTTCTTCACATGATTTGCATTTGATCTCCACTGATTTGGTGGTTTCACATTCTTCCCATGAAGCTTGTGGCCAGGAAGAAACCCATCTAAATAATAGCACGTGTCTACCGTGTGACGTTCTTGTTCACAGTACTCTTTTTCTGAACTTGATGTGCTTGACCAGAAGGCTCACTTTGGGCAGCGAGCATGGCATGATGGCTCACGTTGTCTCAGTTGAGGGAAACCTCAACCTGTTTTTCTTGTTGAAGAATGAGAGAGTAAGTCCGACTTGCATCGGTAGGCATTATTTAACCCCATGAGAAATTGCATGACCTTCTCCTTTTCCTCCTTCTTGTTGTGGTTCTCAAACCCACCACAAGTGCAGGTTATTGGATCGCTGTAGGATGAGAGTTCATCCCATAACGCATTCAATTTGGTATAATAAACAGAGATTGATTCCTGCCCTTGTCGGTGTTCAACAATCTCTCTTTTGATCTGGTAAATCCTATAATCGTTTCCTTGGGAGAAACGTTCTTGAAGATCTGTCCTTACTTTGTTTGCAGTATTAGCATAAATCACACTGCTGACAATGTCTAGAAGAATCGAATTCACAAGCCTTGACAAAACCATGTCATTACAGCGTTGCCACCAGGCATGTGCACGGGATCCAAGGTTGATTTCGGATTTATGTCGGACTTCTGACAGTTAAGGTGAGCAGTGATCGTAGTTTCATAATGGGAGGAAGATTCGAGCCTTGAGAAGGTTACTTGTGGGGCTTGAGGTTTGGGTACGAGCCTAGTATCCGTATCTATTTCTTTGGACTGCTCCAAATTTCAAGGACGAAATTTCTTTAAAAGTGGTGAGTTGGAACAACCATTATTTTTAATTAGTGAATTTTCGTAAATTAATTTAGGAAAGGACGATTTTAACTTCAGGGCTCGAAAGTCACTTTTTTTTTTGGGAAGACTTTTGGAAGTTTTTCTTGGACCAATGCGTAGGCCTCAAATTCACGAGGTCCTAGACAGGCGGCAAGCGAAAATCGGGTTCCGTTTGAGTAAGTTACGGGTCTAGAAGTGTAAGGGGCATGTCATTTTGGTAATTTGTAAGTTAGATATTTTAAAAAGTCTCACTTTTCTCTATCTTTCCAGATTTTTCGGTGCACTCTCTCTCTCCTCCCTAACGATTTTCTTCTTCTCCCAATGACCACATAAACACACACACACACACATAACCATCATATATTTTGTGAAATTTTCCAGCAAAACTAACATCACTACGACCTTCCTCTCAATATCACGAGCTCATACATACCTTCTTGAGCCATGGGGAGCTAGGTGGACTAAGGATCGAAGCTTGGAAGTTCGGCCAAAGCTTCTAGCTCTGTTTCCAGCCACCACAGGTAATCGATCTAAGTTTTGACTTCATATTTGGATACCATGGCTCGAGTAGATAAATTTACATTATTAGAACATCGAATTTGGTTGAGAAATGGGAGAGCTATGAAGCTTTGAATTTCGGGTGGTTATGGAGGATTCCGACCGGCGAATTTCAGGTTTTCGGTCCATCAGAGTTCGTTTAGGGGTAGTTTTAAACATCAAAAGTTACGTTAAACGCGTTTAGGATGCGTGTGTACTCCAGGAATTTAGGGGATCAGATTTTAGGTTGATAATTGTCATTTAGTAATGTCAAGTGTCGTTTTTGACATGTGTGGTGGCTCCGAAAGTTACAGAGGCCCGAATAGCTTGGAATTGAACTCGCTTGGACCTTTACGTGAGTGGACTAAGGTTTTTAAAGCATAATGTATGCATAATTCTATGTGGCTTGGGTTTTGGCCGGGGACTTGGTTTTGTGGATTTTGGGCTTCGGGCCGAGGTTATGGATTTGGGCTTAGATCTAGGTATTTGATGGTTTTGTGGATTCGGCCCAGGAAGGTGGGTTAGGCTTTGACACTGGTGGGAGGGTTGGTGGAAGTTTCTTGGTGAGGTATGGTAGGGAGGATTCCCTAATACACTCAGCATGATACGAGGTATGGTATGGAGGATTCCTTCATACTCTCAGCAGGATATGAGCTATGGTATGGAGGATTACATCATAGTCTCGACAAGATATGAGCTATGGTATGGATGATTCCGTCATAGTCTCGGAGAGTTACGAGTTATGGTATGGAGGATTCCGTCATACTCTAGGCAGGATATGAGTTGTGGTATGGAGGATTCCATGATAGTCTCGGAGAGGTACGAGGTATGGTATGGAGGATTCCATCATACTCTCGGCAGGATATGAGCTATGGTATGGAGGATTCCATCATACTCTCGGACAGGTACGAGGTATGGTATAAAGTATTCCAACATACTCTCGGCAGGATATGAGCTACGGTATAGAGGAATCTATCATAGTCTCGAAGAGGTACGAGGTATGGTATGGAGGATTCCATAATACTCTCGGTAGGATATGAGCTATGATGTGGGGGATTACATCATATGCTCGGTGAGGTATTAACGATGATGTGAAGGATTCCATCATACGCTAGATGAGGTATAGGGCTATGATGTGGAGGATTCCATCATACGCTCGGCGAGGAATTCGTGATGATGTGGAGGATTCCTTCGTGCGTTGCATGAGGTATAGGGCTATGATGTAGGGGATTCAATCATACGCTTGGCGAGGTAGTAGTGATGATGTGGAGGATTCTATCATATGCTGGAGGATTCCATCATACGCTCGGCGAGGAATTCGTGATGATGTGGAGGATTCCTTCGTGCGCTGCATGAGGTATCGGGCTATGATGTGGAGGATTCCATCATATGCTCGGCGAGGTATTAGTGATGATGTGGAGGATTCCATCATACGCTAGATAAGGTATAGGGCTATGATGTGGAGGATTCAAGCATACGCTAGATGAGGTATAGGGCTATGATGTGGAGGATTCCATCTAGGATGAGCCGGGATGTTGAGGTAAGTCTCAAGATGAGCCGGTATATTGAGCTACGGCTCAGGATGAGTCTGGATGTTGAGTTATGGCTCTAGATGACTCGTGTTGTGGGACTAAGGCTCGAAATATCGTCTTCGGCCGGGTTATCACGATGGCAGGTACAATTAGATATGGCATCAGTTTCAAGTAGGTGAATTATAGAGTTTCTGGTATGTTGTATATATATAATATTTATATATTTGCAATGGAGGGTATTATGGCAAGTACGGTACCACGTGGTGGGTTTATCATGAGTTTGCTTATTATTGTTATCATCACTTTATTAGCGTTCTTATGCTTCGATATGGTTGTAATGTCCACTCACAGTTGTTTGGTTTGTACCCCCCGAGCCGTAGTGGGACGAGGCGCCGAGACTAGGAGGAGGCATCACCTTTTTGTTGCGTGGTTGGTTTAGGTTTGGGCGGGGTTGTATATGTAATTTCACCTAATGAGCTCTTGTTGTTTTATGGGTTAGTTGTTGAGTTGTTGTGTGGTCTACTTGGATTTAGTTTTTTTGGAATGTTGGGTTAGCAGATTTGTTATTTGTATCCTTCGTCTGACAAGTGGAAGACAGTATGACCAATTTATGTAACGACCCAGAAATTGTAGTTTGAATTTTTGAAAATTAATTTGCAAAAGGACGATATTACCCTTGATTTTATAAGGGGCTCAAAAATCACTTTTTGATTTGAGACATTGTTGTACAAATAGCAACATAAAAATTACGCAACTATATGCACGTTTTAACTTGCAAGTGCACAAGATAAGACAAATAGTATAGGAAGCAAATACGAGATCATTCCCACGAGGACTGGATTAATATGTGTTTAAAATTGATTTTAAGATGATTTTGAAAACTGAAAATTAGAAACTAAGTATTAAAAAAAACAGCGTTTGATTAAAAATAGAATTGGATTGAGATTAAAACAATGAGAAAACCAGTTAGGGATTCGATGTTCACCGCTAATCTTCTTCCTTAAGCAAACGACATGCACAATGCTACAAAACAGATTTTAGATACTCATGTTTGTCAACCTAAAGGCATGATATCTACTCTTTAAATTATTGATTTCCCTAAGCAACAAGTTAGGCATGGGTATCTACACTAACTCTTTTCATTCTTAAAGTATTTAGCATGGTATCTACTAAGTTGCACTTGAAGAACGCATAACACAATGGAAATCGACAAACACACAACTCCTAGAACATGGTATCTATTCTAGTTATTCATGATGATTAATTTCAAGAACTTATAACTAGTTCTTTTGTTACTCTCATAAGCACAAGATTCGGTCATCTAAATTTACCTATGTAACAAACTCAATACACAACATGCATATGGTGATCAAGCATAACATAATGTTTGTAAAGAGTAAAATATAATATGAAATTAATCAATTAAGCATCACAAAAGTAGTTTGCAGCAAAGGAATATCGAAATCCCTAAAGAAACATGATTAGGGCTTCAATCGAGCCCTAACTAAAGTACTTAGTTACCCATAATTTAAATAGACAGCAAGAACATAAAAAAAACAGAAAATAAAAAAGAGGAAGAAGATAGCTCTTTGATGATGTGTTGGTTAGCCAGAATGATTGGATGACCCCTTGATGTTCCTCCTTGCTTCCTAAGCCTTTTAGACCTTGGAACCTTGAAGGATGGAGCAAAATGAGATGGTGTGGCTGAGTCCTTGTGTGAGAGCTTCCAACGTTTCTGCAGTTTTCTTTTTGGGAGAAAAAGAGACGTTCCAAAGTATGAGGTAGAGAGAGACGTCTTTCACTTTTTGTGTGGGAGAATGACTCTTTGCTGGCTGCCTTTTTGTCTTCACTCACATTTTTTCCTTGTCCCATGTATTTGTCTGCCCCTTTGCTGCCCATAATTGATGTGGGTGTTAATTTTCTTAATGAGGGAGAGAGACGTTACCGTTTGCATTCGCTGCTCAATCAATCCTCACATTGTGGCTGCTCCTCTCCCTTTATTATTTGTTTATCTTCATTTATCTGATTAAAACGTTTCCTCCCGTAACCTTAATAAACTAGGCCTCTAGTCTTCCAAGCCCGATAAGGATTAGAAAACTTGAAATAGAAGGAATGTTGAATTCCAGCTCAGCCTGACCTTGCTGTACTAAAACGGCCATAACTCATTTTAGACAACTCCAATTCACAAACCGTAAAATTCTCTAGAAACTAGACTTCCTTATCTTTCCAACGATATATGGCCCATCAGCTAGTTCTTCCCGAGCAGGTGCAGTTAATGTCGAGAAGTTGACACATCTGCTGAAGTCTGTTTCAAAGTTTCCTCCTTAGATTTCCAAAACAGCACTCATTAACTCCTTTTGTAACTTTGCTTCCAAAAATCCTACAAAACACGAAAACAAGCTAAGTATTAAGAAAACATAGGAAACATGCTAAGAAAAACATAAGAAAACAAGATAAAACGTCGCATAGATATGCTCCTATCAAATTCCCCCACACTTAAGCTTTTGCTAGTCCTCGAGCAAAACAGAAACAAAGAATGAAAGAAAAACCAAAGACTCAATAATTCAACCTAAACCTTACAACATTTGTCTCAGAGATTTTCAATGAATCATGAAATATTAAGATTCATCATAAGCATAAGAATTGGTCCACATGATCCGAGAGTTGATAGACCTTCATAGAAATCATACTCACAATTAAATTAATCAAAGCACAAGTACAAAGAGAGACACATGCTGCAAAGAATTAGCTCAAAATTCTCACCATATAAGCTCTGATTTTACCTCATATGTTCTAGTTAAGTCACTCTTCCTATACTAGTTATATGTGAGAGGATTGATGTAAAATGGAAACAAATTGCTCACATATGATATAACAAGAAAGAAAGGCACTTTCAGAATTGTTCTTATGAACATGACTCATGAAAGGAATGCTACTACTTGAATGCAAGAACAAGTGACACCATATGCTCATACTTCATTCAAATCTCCACATATTGATATAAACACAACAAACAAGATCCGAAGGTCTTTATGAGGATTGTAATGAGGCCAAAGGGTAAGGGGTTAAAGAAAGAATGGATATGGATAACACAAAGTTCTTAAAGAAATAGTAGAAGCATGCAATGATGTTAGAGACATAAGAACTTGTATCACTATCAAGGCTTAAAAATCATATAAGTACCGAGCAAGTACATACACTCAATGGCCGATTTGAACATTATTGACCATACTTCAACAATCAATACATGAACGGTCAGGGCATTAACAATTCAAACACAATGTCGATTTTTTTTTTTCTCTTTTTTTTTGCTTTTCATTTTTTTTCTGGTGTACACTCTGAACCGTGTACAATTCTTATCTCATTTTTTTTTTTTTGAACATTCCCTGAAACTTGCTCTTTTAACCCTTGATTCACAATTAAGTCTCTACAAATTATGCTTCACTAATCTTTAAGAAAAAGGGTAAGGATGAAAGTGTTTAGGCTAGGTGAGGAAAATGAGGGTTATGAAACAAAAAGGCTTAAACAAAGGCTCAACAAGGGTTTACCTAGAGGAAAGCATATCATGGGTCAAAGGCCATTTTGGCAATGGTGGTAATCTAGGTGCCTTCATCATCTCAAGTATGTCATGCAAATCAATTCAATGCCTCGAAAAGAAATTAGTACCAGTTCTAGCATTTAGTTCCAATGATGATAAGCAATTCAAGTAGCAAACAAGCAAAGAAAGATAAGATCATACAACAACTTAATTGACAAGAAAGTGATAGATTAAACAAATACAACTCTCTCAAACAAAGGATAAAGGTTCAAAAGCTCACAAAAGGGTTGTATTGAGCTTCATTCAATTAAGCATGTTATGGGTACCACTTACACGGGTGATTACATGTGATTTTGCATATGATAACCTTGAATACTTGAGTATTAACCAAAGAATAATTTCAAACCTTGAATCATGCTTAGAAGTCATCTTAAAGTCATGCAATTAAAAACAAAATCTCATCATTGTGTTGGAAAGAAACCAAAGACAAAAAAAAAAAAAAAAAACACAAAAACTACCTAATTTAACAGTAGTAAAACCGACACAAACTAAGGCAAAAAATAAAGCTGTCAAATTTTTTATTTTTTTTTAAAAACTAACGCAAAATCAACGGAAAACACAAGTGTTTCCCCCTCACACCTAAATCTAACATTGTCCTCAATGATTGAAAGTTAAAGTAAAACAATGAAGCATTTAAGGAAGGAGAAACAAGCGACGACACACACAAAGAAAATAAAACAAAACAAAACAAACGAAGGCAAAGTTAACGATAAAGAAGAAAAGGGTGAGAGAAAGCAAATCTGATTGTCAGTGGTTGTAGAGTGCCAAAACTGTCATAATCCTCTTCACATGGGTTGCCTCCCAACTTCCCTTTGGGTTACCTCCCAAGTAGTGCTAAGTTTATAGTCTTCAGCCAGACTGTTGGACTCTCATGCAATGTACTGAACATGTTGGAAAGTCACATCCTCCTCTCTAGGCTCAAAGCTCATCTCAATATAGGGCTTTACTCTATGCCCATTCACCATGAATGTTTGATTCTTCTCTTTGCTATGAACCTGTAAAGCTCCATGAGGGAAAACTTTTGTAACAACATAAGGACCGTACCACCTAGACTTGAGCTTACCAGGGAAAAGTCTCAATTTTGAATTGTAGATCAACTCCTTCTGTCCCACATGAAACTCCTTCCTAACTAGCTGCTTATCATGATATGCCTTGGTCTGTTCCTTATACAATTTAGCATTCTCATATGCATCATACCTCAACTCTTCAAGCTCATTCAGCTGTAACTTCCTCTTGTCACCTGCTTGTTGCATATCATAGTTGAATTTCTTAATAGCCCAATATGCTCTATGCTCCAACTCCACTGGTAGGTGACTGGTAGGTGACATGCCTTCCCAAAGACTAGACGATATGGGAACATGCCAATAGGGATTTTTTACGCAGTCCGATATGCCCACAATGCAACATTCAAGCGTAGAGACCAATCCTTCCATCTAGTATTCACTGTCTTCTCTAGGATTCTTTTGATCTCTCTATTGCTTATCTCCACTTGACCACTAGTTTGAGGATGATATGGAGTGCCAACCTTATGTGTGATCCCATATTTCTTCATTAAGGAAGCAAAAGCCTGGTTGTTGAAGTGGCTACCTCCATCACTAATTATTGCCCTTGGTGTCCCAAACCTAGTAAAGATGTTATCCTGCAAGAACTTCACAACAACTTTGTGATCATTAGTTTTTGAGGGGACAGCCTCGACCCATTTAGATACATAATCCACAACCACAAGAATATATAAATAACCAAATGAGTTAGGAAATGGACCCATGAAGTCGATACCCCACACATCAAAGAGCTCCACCACTTGAATGTTTTGCAATGGCATCTGATTTCTAGAAGAGATGTTCCCTGTTCGTTGGCATCTGTCACAAGAGCTACAAAACCAAAAAGCATCTTTAAACACATTAGGCCAATAGAACCCATATTGTAATACCTTAAGTGCTGTTCTCTTTGCTCCAAAGTGTCCTCCACATGCAAACTGATGACAATGTTGGAGAATGCTCATATGCTCCTCCTCAAGAACACACCTTTTGATAATTTGATCTGGACAAAATTTGAACAAGTAGGGCTCGTCCCAATAGTAGTGCCTAGACATAGACACTAATCGCTTCCTTTCTTGGCTCGACATACCTGGAGGAAAAACCTTAGTAGTTATATAATTAACAATATCTGCATACCATGGAAGTTGTAATCAATTGCAAATAACTGCTCATCTGGAAAGTTTTCACTCAAGGAAAACTTGTTCCCTTCTTCATCATGACGTAACCTGGACAAATGATCTGCAACCACATTCTCACAACCCTTCTTGTCCTTAATCTCAAGATCAAATTCTTGCAGTAAGAGCAGCCATCTAATCAACCTAGGCTTAGCATCTTGCTTATCAAACAAAAATCTCAAAGCAGGATGATCAGTAAAAACAATAACTTTAGAACCAATCAAGTAGGACCTAAACTTCTCCAAAGCAAATATAACAGCTAACAATTCTTTTTCAGTAGTAAAATAATTAAGTTGAGCATCATTCAAAGTTCTAGAGGCATAATAAATAGCATGAGGTACCTTGTTAACTCTCTGACCTAGAACAGCTCCCAAAGCATAATCACTGGCGTCACACATGAGCTCGAATGGGAGGTTCCAATCAGGTGCGATCATAATGGGTGCAAATGTGAGTAGCTCTTTCAATGTGTTAAAGGCATTCATGCACTCTTCTGTCCACACAAACTCAACATCTTTAGACAATAATGCACAAAGAGGTCTATACATTTTAGAGAAATCTTTTATGAATCTTCTGTAAAACCATGCATGCCCTAGAAAACTTCTCACACCCTTCACAAATGTACGAGGAGATAATTTTGCCTTGTCCACCTCAATGCCCATGCTAGATAATACATGACCTAAAACAAGACCTTGTTGTACCATGAAATGGCACTTCTCCCAATTCAGCACTAGGTTGCATTCCTCACATCTCTTTAGAACAAGCTGGAAATGGTTAAGACAATCATCAAAGTTAGAACCAAAAACACTGAAATCATCCATAAATACCTCTATAAATCTCTCAACCATGTATGAAAATACGCTCATCATGCACCTTGGAATGTGGCAGGTGCATTACACAAACCGAATGGCATCCTTCTGTATGCAAATGTGCCAAAGGGGCATGTGAATGTGGTCTTCTCCTGGTCCTCTGGTGCTATAGCAATCTGATTATAACCACTATAACCATCTAGAAAAAAATAATGACTATGACTTGCTAACCTTTCTAACATCTGATCAATAATGGGAATAGGAAAATGATCTTTCCTGGTTTCATTGTTGAGCTTTCTGTAATCAATGCAGACTCTCCAACCTGTGGTGAGCCTGGTAGGAACAAGCTCATTCTCTTCATTCTTCATCACTGTGATTCCACTCTTCTTAGGCACAACATGAACTGGACTTACCCATTTGCTATCTGAGATGGGGTAGATGATGCCAACATCCAAGAGCTTAAGAACCTCTGCTCTCACTACTTCCTTCATGTGTGGGTTAAGCCGTCTCTGAGCATCCCTGTTAGGCTTTGCATTATCTTCAAGGAGGATTTTGTGCATACAATTGGATGGACTTATGCCTTTGATGTCGGCAATGGCCCGCCCTAATGCAGTCTTTTGCTCCCTAAGAACTCTCAACAACTTCTCTTGCTCCACCAAACTCAAGTTTGCAGCAACTATCACTGGTAATGTCCGGTTCTCTCCCAAGTAAGCATACTTCAATTGTTCAGGTAGTTGCTTCAATTCTAGTTCTGGTGCACTGACAATGGAAGGGACAAGAGCAGTATTAGGAGACGCAAGAGTTTCAAAGGAAGGTACATACTTACTTGGATAAGGCTTAGAAGCCTCAAGAGAATGCACAGCTTCATGGAGGTCTATCTCTGTAACATCACATCCACGTTCATAATTCACCCTTGTGAGGTTGTGGGCTATGCATGCCTCCAAAGGGTCAATGCTATGTACCTGAAACACTTGCTCAACAACACTTCCTACCACATCAATATTGAAACAATCATGGTTATGATGTGGCAATTTGATAGTGTCAGACAACATGAATTCTATCTTCTTACCATTAACTTTCATGCGTATAGTGCCCTTTTTCACACTTATCTTCGTATCAGCAGTTATCATAAAGGGTGTACCAAGAATAATAGGTAATGAAGATGGCATAGGGGAATCTTCCATATCCAGAACAATTAAAACAGCAGGCAAAATAAATTCATTTACCTGAACCAAAACATTCTCTAATATACCTCAAGGTCTTCTAATGCTTCTATCTGCGAATTGCAATATAATTGAGGTTGGCTTGAGCTCCCCCAAACTCAACTCCTCATAAACGGTATAAGGTATCAAGTTAATGCTTGCTCCTAAATCAAGCAAAGCGCATTCAAAAAGATGGTCACCAACCCTGCAAGGAATAGTAAAACTACCTGTATCTTTTTGTTTAGGTGGTAGCTTTCTCAATAAAACCGCACTTACCTCCTCAATCAATGCAACTTTCTCATGTTCCTGAATATGTCTTTTGTGTGTACAACAATCCTTTAAAAACTTAGCATAAGATGGAATATGTTTAATTGCATCAAGTAAAGGAATGTTGATTTCCACTTTTCTCAAAGTTTCAAAAATATCAAGTAGATGTTTTTCTTTCTTTTGCTTAACTAACCTTTGAGGGAAGGGTGGCAATATCACCTTCTCCTTCTCACCTACCTTTGCGGCTGGAGGTGGTTCAACACTTTCTGGTTCATTCTTATTTGTCCCCACCTTGTTGTCCACTACCTTGCCACTTCTAAGGATTGTCACGGCCTTGAGCTGCTCCTGGCCTCCCGGATTAGGTATGGTTTGTTATAGAAACTCTCATTTCTTCCACTAACTTAACTCCTTTTCCATTTGCCCTACTTGTGCCTCCAATCTCTGAATAGCTTGGCTAGTTGTGGCTTCTAGTTTCTGAATGTTCTGACTAGTTAGAGCATTTATCTGTTGTTATGCAGTCAAGAACTGGAGTATGGCACCTTCAAGATTATTCTTCTTCTGGTCTGTATTTGGTTGTGCCACAAGTGATGAAGCATGATAATTACTTCCATGCTGGAAGTTCTTCTACTGCACTTATGGATTAAGCACATTCTGACTGTTGCTCCAAGAGAAATTTGGGTGGTCTTTCCATCCTGGATTATAAGTGTTTGAGTATGGATTTCTCTTGGGATGATAGTTGTTTTGCCCCACATAATTAGCTTGCTCATGATCTGTAAAACAAGACATAGGACAAGTCTCAGCAGTATGATTAGAATCAGAACATATAGCACATACCTCGACTTTAACAACTTGTTGAACTTGAGAGATGTTATGAGCTGACATTGCTTTCACCAGCATATCTAACTTCTTCTCCATTGCTGCCAATTGATTATGGACTCACCATTTGTGCTAACTTCATAAACACCTTTAATTTTTATTCCTTGTCTCCCTCTTGATGAGAATTGCTGAGAATTTTCACTTAAGGTCTCAAATAGCTCAATGGCTTCATCACTGCTCTTTTCCATAAGCACACCTCCATAAGCTGAATCAAAAAGACTTTTGTTAATATCATTTAAACCTTCATAAAAAGCTTGTACCTGATCGTCTTGAGATAGATTGTGGTGTCGACACTTGAGAAGCAACTCCTGAAATGCTCTATGCCTCAAAGAAAAGATCTCCATCCTTCTGTTGGAAGGCTTGAATCTCCCTTTTAAGTTGTCTTGTCTTTTGGGCTGGGAAAAACTTCTTAAAAAATTTAGTGGCCAATTGTTCCCAAGTAGTAATGGAACCTGCATCCAGAGAATTCAAGCACAACTTAGCATTATCTTTTAAGGAGAAAGGAAAAAGAATTAACCTGATTCCTTCTGGAGTTAAGGCCTGGATGTTCTGAGTCTTGCAGAGATCGAAGAAATCCCTAATGTGCAAGTATGGATCGTCATAAGGTGTGCCTCTGTAGTGCGGCACCATATTAAGCAATTGAGGTGATAAATTGAAGCTGCCTTGTGCAGTTGGTTGGTAGGCAATGCATGATGGTTGATTAAGGTTTTGAGGGACAAAAGAGTCCTTCATTGACCTTCGAACCTGTTCCTCCCCCATTTAGTTTTTTGATTCTGATCTTTCTCCTTCTTCAAAATATTCTCTTTGTGTGTTAAATTTTACCCTCTCAGCTTGCTTTCGAAGAAGTCTAAGAGTTCGTTCAATCTCAGGATTATAAACGCCGACCGCTAACTTTTGGGATCGACGACCTTGCATAAAAAAAATTCAACATGTAAAAGAAAACCAAAAATCGAGTTAAGCACAAACTAATACACAATCCCCAGCAACGGTGCCAAAAACTTGTTGTACAAATAGCAATATAAAAATTACGCAACTATATGCACGTTTTAACTTGCAAGTGCACAAGATAAGACAAATAGTATAGAAAGCAAATACGAGATCATTCCCACGAGGACTGGATTAATATGTGTTTAAAATTGATTTTAAGATGATTTTGAAAACTGAAAATTTAGAAACTAAGTATTAAAAAAAACAAAGTTTGATTAAACAAAGAATTGGATTGAGGTTAAATGAGAAAATCAGTTAGGGATTCGATGTTCACCGCTAATCTTCTTCCTTAAGCAAACGACATGCACAATGCTACAAAACAGATTTTAGATACTCATGTTTGTCAACCTAAAGGCATGATATCTACTCTTTAAATTATTGATTTCCCTAAGAAACAAGTTAGGCATGGGTATCTATACTAACTCTTTTCATTCTTAAAGTATTTAGCATGGTATCTACTAAGTTGCACTTTAAGAATGCATAACACAATGTAAATCGACAAACACACAACTCCTAGAACATGGTATCTATTCTAGTTATTCATGATAATTAATTTCAAGAACTTATAACTAGTTCTTTTGTTACTCTCATAGGCACAAGATTCGGTCATCTAAATTTACCTATGTAACAAACTCAATACACAGCATGCATATGGTGATCAAGCATAACATAACGTTTGTAAAGAGTAAAATATAATATGAAATTAATCAATTAAGCATCACAAAAGTAGTTTGCAGCAAAGGCTTATCGAAATCCTTAAAGAAATATAATTAGGGCTTCAATCGAGCCATAACTAAATTACTTAGTTACCCATTATTCAAATAGACAGCAAGAACATAAAAAAAACAGAAAATAAAAAGCGGAAGAAGATAGCTCTTTGATGATGTGTTGGTCAGCCAGAATGATTGGATGATGCCTTGACGTTCCTCCTTGCTTCCTAAGCCTTTTAGACCTTGGAACCTTGAAGGATGGAGCAGAATAAGATGGTGTGGCTGAGTCCTTGTGTAAGAGCTTCCAACGTTTCTGCAGTTTTCTTTTTGGGAGAAAAAGAGACGTTCCAAAGTATGAGATAGAGAGAGACGTCTTTCACTTTTTGTATGGGAGAATGACTCTTTGTTGGCTGCCATTTTGTCTTCACTCAATTTTTTCCTTGCCCTATGTATGTGTCTGCCCCTTTGCTGCCTAGAATTGATGTGGGTGTTAATTTTCTTAATGAGGGAGAGAGACGTTACCGTTTGCATTCGCTGCTCAATCAATCCTCACGTTGTGGCTGCTCCTCTCCCTTTATTATTTGAATATCTTCCTTTTTCTGATTAAAACGTTTCCTCCCGTAACCTTAATAAACTAGGCCTCTAGTCGTCCAAGCCCGATAAGGATTAGAAAACTTGAAATAGAAGGAATGCTGAATTCCAGCTCAGCCTGACCTTGCTGTACTAAAACGGCCATAACTCATTCTAGACAACTCGAATTCACAAACCATAAAATTCTCTAGAAACTGCACTTCCGTATCTTTCCAACGATATATGGTCCATCAGCTAGTTCTTCCCGAGTAGGTGCAGTTAAGTTCGAGAAGTTGACACATCTGCTGAAGTCTGTTTCAAAGTTTCCTCCTTAGATTTCCAAAACAGCACTCATTAACTCTTTTTGTAACTTTTCTTCCAAAAATCCTACAAAACACGAAAACAAGCTAAGTATTAAGAAAACATAGGAAACATGCTAAGCAAAGCATAAGAAAACAAGACCTAGAATGTTCAGGCGGCATACGAAAAATGGAGTTCGTATGATAGAGTTGTGCGTCTAGAATGTTCAGGGGTATTTTGGTAATTTTCCCTGGGTAGATATTTTAAATCAGACCGACTCCAGATTTTTTTCTACAATTCATCCTTTCTCTCCCCGTGATCTCTTTCATCCAAGCCGTGAAACACACAAACCCTCACATTTTTATTTTTGATTTAGGCCAACCCACCACAAACCATTCACATCATCATTTTCCTTACTTCATTCTAAGCTCAACAATATCCTTCATCGAGGTTGGAGGTGTTTGGAGAAGGTGATTCAAAGGTGAACAGTAATCGCCACCTTCCCGGCCATTTTTCGGTGACCACAGGTAATGAATCTCAATTCTAAATACATATTTGGATTCCTTGGCTCGAGTAGATGAATTTTCATTATTAGAACGTTGGACTTGGTTAGGAAATGAGGGAGATATTAAGCTTTGATGTTCGGTTGGTTATGGAGAATTTCTGCACAGTGAACAACACTCGGGTGTGAGGTTGAAGGCAAGTACGCCTTGCAGTCGCAGCTGTAGGCGCTCGTGATGGTGCGTGGAGTTCCTCTTCGATCTCCGGCGAACATGAGTTTCGAAGCTCTCGACTTTTCAGACCTGTTGGCGCAAGTTTCGGATCAATTAGACATCTTTTAGGGGTAGTTTTGAGCGTCCGAAGTGGCTGGGTTTCTAGTGGGACACGTGTGGACCTCTTGGGATTTAGGGAGTCTGAATATAGGGTTTTGAATTATTGTTTAAACTAATGATGGATTTTTCGGTAGGTTTTCAGATTATCTATATATTATATTTATATAAAAAGGAATTTTGTGTTATGCATTCATTGTTTTACTCGTGGAGGGGAAAAAATGTATGTTTTCCTCGGTAATGATTTTCAAATGATTATTTTTTCTACTCATAATTTTCTTGTTTTAAATCCCTTACAGGCCTTTCAGTTGGCGTGGGAATATCCAGAAGTGGAGTAATTAAATTTTCAGCTGCGCGTTTACCTTGACTATCGAGTAGGATATTTATTTTTGTATTACTTACCCTACCTAGATGCTCTTATAAGTCTTTTGGACTGATTGTAAAATTGTGGTTACATCGTTGGGTGGTGTTGTTTAAATTTGGAGTGTTATCTGATCCTTGTCCTACCAGTGGAAGACGGTTAATGATAGGAGCATATTTATGCGATGTTTTATCTTGTTTTCTTATACTTTTCTTAGCATGTTTCATATGTTTTCTTAATACTTAGCTTGTTTTCGTGTTTTGTAGGATTGTTTGAAGCAAAGTTACAAAAGGAGTTAATGAGTGCTGTTTGGGAAATCTAAAGACGAAACTTTGAAACAGACTTCAGTAGATGTGTCAACTTCTCGAAATTAACTGCACCTGCTCGGGAAGAACTAGCTGATGGGCCATATATCGTTGGAAAGATACCGAAGTCTAGTTTCTAAAGGAGTTTACAATTCGTGAATTGGAATTTTCAAGAAGGAGTTATCTCCATTTTAGTATAGAAAGGTCAGGCTGCGTGGGAATTCAGCATTCCTTCTATTTCAAGTTTTCTAATCCTTATCAAGCTTGAACGACTAGAAGCCCAATTGCTATCATGGGAGGAAGGACTTCGCAAGCAAACAAGCACACAAGATCAAAGAAACGCTTGCTCTCCCTCACAAAAACAAAAAAAAAAAACGTCTCACTCCCTCGTTCAGTGAATTAACATGCACATAAATTTTTGGCAGCCAAGGAACATAAAAGCAAAGACTCTCCCCCTCACCTCACTTTGAAACGGCTCTTTTTTCTCCCTAAAAACTACAGAAACGTGGGGGCTCACACACAAGGACTAAGCCACCCCATCCCATTCTGTTCCATCCTTCATGGTTCCAAGGTCTAAAAGGCTTAGGAAGTAAGGAGGAACGTCAAGGTTCCATTGTGTTATGCGTTCTTAAAGTGCAACTTAGTACATACCATGCTAAACACTTTAAGAATGAAAAGAGTTAGTATAGATACCCATGCCTAACTTGTTGCTTAGGGAAATCAATAATTTAAAGAGTAGATATCATGCCTTTAGGTTGACAAACATGAGCATTTAAAATCTGTTTTGTAGCATTGTGCATGTCGTTTGCTTAAGGAAGAAGATTAGCGGTGAACATCGAATCCTTAACTGATTTTCTCATTGTTTTAACCTCAATCCAATTCTATTTTGAATCAAACGCTGTTTTTAATATTTTTTTTTTCGAAATTTCAGTTTTCAAAATCATCTTCAAATCATCCTTTTGAACACCAAGTGCCTTCGTGTATTGCACATTAACTTTGATTAGAACTCTTAGGGTTTTGAAATAAGGTTTTTTTTAGGGTTTTCTTTCACTTTTGCATTCTTAGTTTGTGCCATTTAGTTAGTAGTTCTAGAAAATCAATTTTAAACACATATTAATCCAGTCCTCGTGGGAATGATCTCTTATTTGCTTTCTATACTATTTGTCTGATCTTGTGCACTTGCGAGTTAAAACGTGCATATCGTTGCGTAATTTTTAGGTTGCTATTTGTACAGCAAGTTTTTAGCGCCGTTGCTGGGCACTGTGTAACTAGTTTGTGCTGAAATTGATTTTTGGTTTTCATTTACAGGTTGAATTTCGTTTATGCAAGGTCGTCGATCCCAAAATTTAATGGTCATTGCCGACAATCCTGAGATTGAACGAACTCTTAGACGTCTTCAAAAGCAAGCTGAGAGGGCAAAACTTAACACACAAAGAGAAGATTTTGAAGAAGGAGAAAGATCAGAATATGTGAACGAAATGGGGGATGAACATGTTCGAAGGCCAATGAAGGACTCCTTTGTCCCTCAAAACCTTAATCAACCATCATGCATTGCCTACCAACCAACTGCGCAAGGCACCTTCAATTTATCACCTCAATTACTTAACATGGTGCCGCACTATAGAGAAATACCTTAGGAGGATCCATACTTGCACATTAGGGATTTCTTCGATCTCTGCAAGACTCAAAACATCTAGGGCTTAAGTGAAGAAGGAATCAGGTTAATTCTTTTTCCGTTCTCCTTAAAAGATAATGCTAAGTTGTGGTTGAATTCTCTGGATGCAGGTTCCATTAATACTTGGGAACAATTGGCCACAAAATTTTTGAAGAAGTTTTTCTCAGCCCAAAAGACAAGACAACTTAAAAGGGAGATTCAAGCCTTCCAACAGAAGGATGGAGATCTTTTCTTTGAGGCATGGGAGCATTTCAAGGAGTTGCTTCTCAAGTGTCCACACCACAATCTATCTCAAGACGATCAGGTACACGCTTTTTATAAAGGTTTGAATGATATTAACAAAAGTCTTGTTGATTCAGCTTGTGGAGGTGTGTTTATGGAAAAGAGTAGTGATGAAGCCATTTAACTATTTGAGACCCTTAGTGAAAATTCTCAGCAATTCTCATCAAGAGGGAGACAAGGAATAAAAAGTAAAGGTGTTTATAAAGTTAGCACAAATGGTGGAGTCCAGAATCAAATGGCAGCAATGGAAAAGAAGTTAGATATGCTTGTGAAAGCAATGTCAGCTCAGAATGTGCAACAGTTATATCAGCAGGATGTTCGAACACTTATAATCCTGGATGGAAAAACCCCCCAAATTTCTCTTAGAGCAACAGTCAGAATGTGCTTAATCCACTAAGGCAGCAGAAGAACTTCCAGCAGGGAAGTAATTATCATGCTTCATCATAGGTGGCACAACCAAATACTGAACAGAAGAAGAATAATCTTGAAGGTGCCATACTCCAGTTCTTGACTGCACAACAACAGATAAATGATCTAACTAGTCAGAACATTCAGAAACTAGAAGCCACAACTAGCCAAGCTATTCAGAGATTGGAGGACCAAGTAGGGCAAATGCCAAAGGAGTGAGAGGAAGGAAGGAGAGTTTCCATCACAAACCATACCTAATCCGAGAGGCCAGGAGCAGCTCAAGGCTGTGACAATCCTTCGAAGTGGCAAGGTAGTTGACAACAAGGTGGGGAGAGATGAGAATGGACCAAAAAATGTTGAACCACCTCCAGCCACAAAGGTAGGTGAGAAGGAGAAGGTGATATTGCCACCCTTCCCTCAAAGGTTTGTTAAGCAAAAGAAAGAAAAACATCTTCTTGATATTTTTGAAACTTTGAGAAAAATAGAAATCAACATTCCTTTACTTGATGCAATTAAACATATTCCATCTTATGCCAAGTTTTTAAAGGATTGTTGTACACACAAAAGACAGTTTCAGGAACATGAGAAAGTTGCATTGACTGAGGAGGTAAGTGCGGTTTTATTGAGAAAGCTACCACCTAAACTAAAATATCCTGGTTGTTTTACTATTCCTTGCAGGGTTGGTGAGCGTCTGTTTGAACGTGCTTTGCTTTATTTAGGAGCAAGCATTAACTTGATGCCTTATATCGTTTATGAGGAGTTGAGGCTGGGCGAGCTCAAACCAACCTCAATTATATTGCAATTGGCAGATAGAAGCATCAGAAGACCTAGAGGTATATTAGAGGATGTTTTGGTTCAGGTAAATGAATGTATTTTGCCTGCTGTTTTTGTTGTTTTGGATATGGAAGATTACTCTATGCCACCTTCATTACCTATTATTCTTGGTAGACCCTTCATGGTAACTGTTGATACTAAGATAAGTGTGAAAAATGATACTATACGCATGAAAGTTAATGGTGAGAAGATAGAATTCATGTTGTCTGACACTATCAAATTGCCACATCATAACCATGATTGTTTCAAGATTGATGTGGTAGGAAGTGTTGTTGAGCAAGTGTTTCAGGTACATAGCATTGACCCTTTGGAGGCATGCATAGCCCACAACCTCATAAGGCTGAATTATGAACGTGGATGTGTTACATAGATAGACCTCCATGAAGCTGTGCATTCTCTTGAGGCTTCTAAGCCTTATCCAAGTAAGTGTGTACCTCCCTTTGAAACTCTTGTGTCTACTAATACTGCTCTTGTCCCTTCTATTGTTAGGGGACTAGATCTAGATTTGAAGCAACTACCTGAACAATTGAAGTATGCTTACTTGGGGGAGAGAACCAGACATTACCAGTGATAGTTGCTGCAAACTTGAGTTTGGTGGAGCAAGAGAAGTTGTTGAGAGTTCTTAGGGAGCACAAGACTGAATTAGTGTGGACCATTGCCCATCAAAGGCATAAGTCCATCCAAGTGCATGCATAGAATCCTCCTTGAAGATAATGCAAAGCCTAACAAGGATCCTCAGAGATGGCTTAAGCCACACATGAAGGAAGTAGTGAGAGCAGAGGTTCTTCAGCTCTTGGATATTGGCATCATCTACCCCATCTCAGATAGCGAATGGGTGAGTCCAGTTCATGTTGTACCTAAGAAGAGTGGAATCACAGTGATGAAGAATGAAGAGAATGAGCTTGTTCTTACCAGGCTCACCAAAGGTTGGAGAATCTGCATTGATTACAGAAAGCTCAACAATGAAACCAGGAAAGATCATTTTCCTCTTCCCTTTATTGTTCAGATGTTAGAAAGGTTAGCAGGTCATAGTCATTACTTTTCTAGATGGTTATAGTGGTTATAATCAGATTGCTATAGCACCAGAGGACCAGGAGAAGACCACGTTCACATGCCCCTTTGGCACATTTGCATACAGAAGGATGCATTCGGTTTGAGTAATGCACCTGCCACATTCCAGAGGTTCATGATGAGCGTATTTCCAGACATGGTGGAGAGATTTATGGAGGTATTTATGGATGGTTTCAGTGTTTTTGGTTCTAACTTCGATGATTTCCTTAACCGTTTGCAGCTTGTTCTGAAGAGATATGTGGAATGCAACCTAGTGCTGAATTGGGAGAACTGCCGTTTCATGGTACAAAAAGGTCTTGTTTTAGGTCATGTAATATCAAGCAGGGGCATTGAGGTGGACAAGGCAAAGATTGACATCATATCAAAATTACCTCCTCCTACATCTGTGAAGGGTGTGAGAAGTTTTCTAGGGCATGCAGGGTTTTACAAAAGATTCATAAAAGATTTCTCTAAAATTTCTAGACCTCTTTGTGCGTTATTGACTAAAGATGTTGAGTTTTTATGGACAGAAGAGTGCATGAATGCCTTTAACACATTGAAAGAGCTACTCACATCTGCACCGATTATGATGGCACTTGATTGGAACCTCCCGTTCGAGCTCATGTGTGACGCCAGTGATTATGCTCTAGGAGCTGTTCTAGGTCAGAGAGTTAACAAGGTACCTCATGCTATTTATTATGCTTCTAGAACTTTGAATGATGCTCATCTTAATTATTCTACTACTGAAAAAGAATTGTTAGTTGTTATATTTGCTTTAAAGATTCTTTTTGGTTTTGCATCTCTTGTGACAGATGCCAACGCACATGGAACATCACTTCTAGAAATCAGATGCCATTGCAAAACATTCAAGTAGTGGAGCTCATTGATGTGTGGGGTATAGACTTCATTGGTCCATTTCCTAACTCATTTGGTTATTTATATATTCTTGTGGGTGTGGATTATGTATCTAAATGGGTCGAGGTTGTCCCCTCAAAAATTAATGATCACAAAGTTGTTGTGAAGTTCTTGCAGGATAACATCTTTATTGCTCTCTCTCACAAAAACAAAAACAAAAAACGTCACTCTCCCTCATTCAGTGAATTAACGTGCACATAAATTTTTGGCAGCCAAGGGACAGAGAAGCAAAGAGTCTCCCCCTCACCTCACTTTGAAACGGGTATTTTTTCTCCCCCCATGTTTCTGCCGATTTTAGGGAGAAAAAGGAGCCGTTTCAAAGTGAGGTGAGGGGGAGACTCTTTGCTTCTTTGTCCCTTGGCTGCCAAGAATTTATGTGCATGTTAATTCACTTAATGAGGGAGAGAGACGTTTTTTTTTTGTTTTTGTCAGGGAGAGCAAGCGTTTCTTTGATCTTGTGTGCTTATTTGCTTGCCAAGTTCTTCCTCCCGTGACCATAACAAACTGGGCTTCTAGTCATCCAAGACTGATAAGGATTAGAAAACTTGAAATTGAAGGAATGTTGAATTCTCGCGCAGCCTGACCTTACTGTACTAAAACGGCCATAACTCCTTCTAGAAAATTCCAATTCACGAACCGTAAATTCCTTTAGAAACTAGACTTCGGTATTTTTCCAACGATATATTGCCCATCAGCTAGTTCTTCTCGAGCAGGTGCAGTTAATTTTGAGAAGTGGACACATCTGCTGAAGTCTGTTTCAAAGTTTCCTCTTTAGATTTCCCAAACAGCACTCATTAACTCCTTTTGTAACTTTGTTTCCAAAAATCCTACAAAACACGAAAACAAGCTAAGTATTAAGAAAACATAGGAAACATGCTAAGAAAAGCATAAGAAAACAAGATAAAACGTCGCATATATATGCTCCTATCAGTTAACCGGTCCTTAAAGGAAGATTCTGTCGAATTTTTGGCAGAATTATCATACTTAATTGCAAGGGCTTAGGGCTATTCTGGGAATTTCTTTAAGTTGTTAGACAGGAGCAGTGTCTTTCCCTGGTTTCGAGGAGAAATTCGGGAAAGGTCTAATCAACTTGGTATCAGAGCACTAAGTTTAAATTCCTGTAGACCGTATACCTTGATCAATTGGGTCGGACTTTGACTACAGTACTTCAAGGTAGGGCTACGTCTGAAGTTTCGGACATTGAACGAGCCCACAGGTTGGGGGCTATAGTGTTTACGGGCGAGTTAGGCCCAGATGATGTGGATGGGTGGATTACTCATTTGGAACGAGTGTTTGCTGTTATGAGGTGCCCTCTAGAGGATAGGTTGCGACTAGCCTCATTTATTCTGTCTGGCTCTGCGTACAGGTGGTGGCATGCCTTCCAACTGACAGGCTGGGATGTCCGTACCTTTACTTGGGAAACTTTTTTGGAGCGCTTCTTCGAGTAGTTTTATCCTCGCTCATACCGTGATGCTAGAGAGGTTGAGTTCTTGCAACTACAGCAGGGGGACATGACGGTGGCCTAGTATAAACAGAAATTTCTTGAGTTGTCACGATTTGTACCGGTTCTGGTGGCTACTGAGATGGATAAGTGCCGACGATTTGAGTATGGATTGAGGAATGAGGTTCGGGTAGCAGTAACTGATGTGGCACATACTTCTTTGCGGGCTTTATCAGACGATGCTGCTAGAGTAGAGTTGAGTTTGCCAGCTCAACACCAGTTTAGTGGTTCCAGGCGACGCCGGGATCGCCAGAGTTTCAAGGCCTCTAGTGAAGGACCATCTAAGAGAGCCAATTTCAGTTCCAGATCTTCTGGGGGTACAAGATCTAGATCAGGCGGTGGCGGAGCCAGTCAGGGATATAAATCATCTGCTCAGTCTAGCTGGGCTTCAGTGCAGTCAACCAGCAGGCAGAATTGCAAACCCGCACGGATGGGTGACACCGGTTGTTACTTCTGTGGGGAGATGGATCATTTTAAGAGGGACATCGTCATCCGAACAGTAGTTCCTTGGGCCGAGATGTTGCTGAACCGAGTCAGAGAGCAGCGCAGACATCTGGTACTGTAGCAGGGAGCCATACGCAGTCTAGTAGGGCCAGTAGGGCCAGTAGGGGCCAACAATGCCAGAGGGAGACAGAGGGGTCGTGGTCGATCTTCTAGTACACATGCTCAAGTTTTTTCTATGACTCAGTAGGAGGCTCGAGCAGCACCAGAGGTGGTTACTGGTACGTTGTCTATTTTTAATCATGATGCTCATATTTTGATAGATCTCGAGGCTAAATATTCTTATATTTCTTAGGGTTTCACACTTTTTGTTGATAGAGAATTATCCCCGATTGGTTTGGACATGGGTATTAGCACTCCTACTGGAGATATGTTAGTGGCGTACCTCGTGATACGTAGTTGTCCGGTAGTAGGGTGAGGTCAGCAGTTAGAGGCAGATTTAATCCCCTTGCACATTTATGATTTTGATGTGATTATGGGGATGGATTGGTTAACCATGCACCATGCCTCCATAGATTGTTTCGACAAGAGGGTGGTTTTCTCGGGAGTGATATCGGCTTTAATGGCTGAGAAATTATTAAGGAAAGATTGTGAGGGCTATTTAGCTCACGTGATTGATTCTCGGGATACTCCGGTGAGAGTAGAGGATGTTCTTGTGGTGAATGAGTTTCTCGATGTATTTCTAGAGGATCATCCGGGATTGCCACCTCATCGGGAGATTGAGTTCACCATAGAGCTTCTTCTGGGTACCCAACCTATATCACAGGCACCATACAGAATGGCGATAGAATTGAGGGAATTGAAGACTCAATTGAAGGACATGGTGGATATGGGGTTTATTCGACCAGTGTATCACCATGGGGTGCGCCGGTGTTATTTGTAAGGAAGAAATATGGTGGTTTGAGGTTATTTCTCTAAAATTGACCTTCGATCCGGGTATCATCAGTTAAAGATCAGGGAAAGGGATGTTCCCAAAACGGCGTTTAGGACACGCTATGGGCATTATGAGTTCCCGGTGATGACATTCGGGTTAACTAATGCACTTTATGGATTTGATGAAGAAGGTGTTCCGAAAGTATTTGGATCGGTTTGTGATTGTGTTCGTTGACGATATCTTAGTATATTCGAAGAGTGCTAAGGCACATCAGAAGCACTTGAGGTTGGTGTTGAATATGCCGAGGAAAAGGAAACTGTTCGCCAGGTTCAGTAAATGTCAGTTTTGGCTGACCAGTGTGGGATTCTTAGGTCATGTGATTTCTGCTTAGGGTATCAGCGTGGATCCCCAAAAACTTGAGGCAGTGGAAAATTGGGAATAACTGAGGACAATGTCAAAGGTGAGAAGTTTTCTGGGTTTAACGGAATTTTATCGGTGATTCGTAGAAGGATTCTCTACGATAGCTGCCCCGTTAACTCGGTTGACAAGGAAAGGTGTCAAGTTTGACTGTGATGATGGGTGTGAACAGAGCTTTTAGGAGCTAAAGAGGAGGTTGACTTCTACCCCAGTGTTAACCCTTCCAGGTGACAATGGAGGATTTAAGGTGTACAGTGATCCCTCATTACGAGGTATAGATTTGCGTGTTGATACAACATGGGAAGGTGATAGCATATGCTTCCAGGCAGCTTAAACCTCATGAGTTGAATTGCCCCACACATGATTTAGAGTTTGCTGCAGTGGTGCACGCACTGAAGATTTGGAGACATTATTTGTATGGGGAAACGTGTCTAATTTTTACTGACCTTCAGAGTTTGAAATACTTCTTTACCCAGAAAGATCTGAACTTGAGATAGAGAAGGTGGCTTGAGCTGATAAAGGATTATGATTGTACCGTAGAATATCACCCAGGAAAAGCCAATGTAGTGGCGGATGCCTTGAAGTGGGATCACATTACTATGGATTTTGTTTATAAACGTCCTAGGAATCAAAAAGGACGTGATGGAATCTGGGTAATTGTTGATAGACTCACGAAGTCAGAACATTTCTTGCCAATATGGGAAGATTACCGGATGGGCTAGTATGCCAAATTGTTTGTGGATGAGATCATACGGTTACATGGGACTCCAGAGTCGATTGTGTCATATAGGGATCCTAGGTTTGCCTCGAGGTTTTGGCGGAGTTTGCAGAAAGCCTTTCAGTACAGCTTTTCATCCTCAGACTGACGGTTAGTCTGAGATGACAATTTAGATTCTGGAGGATATGATGAGAGCTTGTGTACTGCAATTTAAAGAAGAATGGGATTCACACCTGGCCTTGATGGAGTTTGCATACAACAACATCAATCAGTCTAGTATTGGGATGTCTTCTTTTGATGCACTGTGTGGGAGACAGTGCAGGACCCCGATATGCTGGACTATGGTAGGTGAGAGAAGACTGTTGACACCTGGGATAGTGGAAATGACAGAGAAAAATATTAGAATCATCAGGGAAAGGTTAAAGGTAGCTCAGGATGGCCAGAAAAGCTATGCGGACCAACGGATCAGAGATCTTGAGTTTGAGGTCGGAGACTGGGTTTTCTTGAAATTATCCCCCTGGAAAGAAGTTGTACGTTTTGGTAGACGAGGAAGGCTGAGTCCTCGCTACATTGGGCCTTATGAGATTATTGAGAGGATAGGGCCAGTGGCTTACATACTTGCTTTACCCCCAGAAGTATCAAGGGTTCACGATGTATTCCATGTATCCATGCTCCAGAAGTATCTATTCGATGAATCTCATGTATTGGAGGCACAACCAATTGAGCTGAGAGATGATTTGACTTTTGAGGAGCAACCAGTGCAACTTCTAGATTGGAAGGAAAAAGTACTACGCATAAAGACTATTCTTCTGGTTAAAGTTCTGTGGAGGAATCATAACGTGGAGGAGGCCACGTGGGAAACCGAGGTATTGCGGCGGGCGCAACATCCACATTTGTTCCAGTGACAGGTATGAATTTCGAAGATAAAATTTCTTTAATGGGGGTGAATTGTAACGACCCGGAAATTGTTTTTGTGAATTTTTGTAAATTAATTTGCAAAAGGACAAAATTACCCTTGGTTTTATATGGTGTTCGAAAATCGCTTTTTGAATAGAGATACATTTGGAAGTTTTTTGGGGACCGTTGCGTAGGTCTTGAACTGCCGTGTTCGTAGACAAGTGGCATGCAAAAAACGGAATTCGTATGAGAGAGTTGTGGGTCTAGATTGTTTAGGGGCATTATGGTAATTTGCCCTAGGTAGATATTTTAAATCAGACCTGCTCCATATTTTTTCTACATTTCATCCTCTCTCTCCCCGTGCTCTCTCTCATCTAAGCCGTGAAACGCACAAACCCTCAAATTTTGATTTTCGATTTAGGCCAAGCCACCACAAACCATTCACACCATCATCTTCCTCACTTCATTATGAGCTCAACCATATCCTTCATCGAGCTTGGAGGTGTTAGGAGAAGGAGATTCGAAGGTGAACAGTAACCGCCACCTTCCCGGCCTTTTTTCGGCCACCGCAGGTAATGAATCTCAATTCTAATTACATATTTGGATTCCTTGGCTCGAGTAGATGAATTTTTATTATTAGAACGTTGGATTTGGTTGAGATAGGAGGGAGATATTAAGCTTTGAAGTTCGGTTGGTTATGGAGGATTTCTGCACAGTGAACAGTACTCGGGTGTGAGGTTGAAGACAAGTATGCCTTGCAGTCGTAGCTGTAGGCGCGCATGGGGGAGGGTTCCCGGCCATCCCAGGCACGTGGCGGCGCGTGGAGCTCCTCCTCGAGCTCCGACGAACATGAGTTTCGAAGCTCTCTATGTTCCGAATTTGTTGGCGCAGATTTCGGGTCAATTGGACATCGTTTAGGAGTAGTTTTGGGCGTACGAAGTGGCTGCGTTTTTAGTGGCACGCGTGCGGACCTCTTGGGATTTAGGGAGTCTGAATGTAGGGTTTTTAATTATAGTTGGTAATCCCGATTGTTACTTTTGACAGGCGATACTACTATAGGAATTTCAGAGGATCATACGACCCGGGATTGAACTATTTGGACGTGTGGTAAGTGGACTTTGGTTTTGTAAAGTATAATGCATGCATAAAGGTATATTTGATATAATTTCTTATTACGTATTGTTGTGGCCAAAATTCTGGATATTATTAAATTATTACTGGACATGGGCTTTCAATAATTATTTGGAAATGACGTTTTGGGCTATGGCATGGCTTTATGGTTTCTGGTTTTATATGGTTTGACTTGATTGATTTTGGGATTTCGGTCGAGTCCATGATTTTGAGTTCAAATCCAGTTTTTCAATGATTTGGCTTAGGCCAAGAAACAAGGATTTCAAAATATGGATTTTGGTTTTCACTGGATTTTAGTCCCCGAGGGTCAAGGTTTTCTCCGACTGGCATCTAAGGGTATTTCTCCTCCAGATCGTTGAGGTTTCTCCGACGCTGGTGTCGAAGGATATTTCTCCACCAGGTGGTTGAGGCTGTCTACGCGTAGTACATATTTCTGCACAACTCGAGGTATATCGGGTGCGTGGAGGGTATCGAGGTACAGCTCGAGATTTTATTCGGGGAGCAGTGGGATATGTTTTGATATTATTTTTTGCCCAGGTCGGTTTACATGATTTTAAACTCCTTTGAGGAGGGTTTTCAAAGCAGGATTGTGGACCACGAGATGTTTTCATTATACGGATTTTCGTGGGTCCCACCAAGTATTTTTACAAAAGATGGATTTTCCGGTGGGTTTCTGGATTATCTATATATTATATTTATATAAAAAGGAATTTTATGTTATGCATGCATTGTTTTACTCGTGGAGGGGGAAAAGGCTATGTTTTCCTAAGAAATGATTTTTAAATGATTATTTTGTCCACTCACAATTTTCGTGTTTTAAATCCCTTCCAGGCCGTTGAGTTGACGTGGGCATATCCAGAAGCGGAGGCATTAAATGTTCAGCTGCGCGTTTACCTAGATTATCGAGTAGGATATTTATTTATGTATTACTTATCCTACCTAGATGTTCTGATAAGTCTTTTGGACTAATTGTAGAATTGTGGTTAGATCGTTGGTTGGTGATGTTGAAATTTGGAGTGTTATCTGATCATTCGTATGACAGGTCAAAGACGGTTAACCAGTCCTTTAAGGGAGATCCTGCCGGATTTTTGGTAGAATTCTCATACTTAATTGCAAGGACTTAGGCGTATTATGGGAATTTCTTTAAGTTGTCAGACGGGAGCAGGGTCTTTCCCGGGTTTCAAGGGGAAATTGGGGAAGGGTCCTCTCAATTTACAGGGGAGATTTTGCCGAATTTTCAGTAGAATTCTCATAGATTCTTGGTTGGACTAGGAAGGGTAGTTCAAGAATTATTTTGAGCTGTCAGGGATTGTCAGACGAGAGCAGGGCTTTTAACGGATTTCGAGGGAAAATTCGGGAAGGGTCATGTCTTTGTGACTATTGATTGTGTGAGTGACATCTCTGTGCGTGTAGGCCTGATATCAAATTTTTAGTTTGGTATTAGAGCCAACTCTAGATACACATAGAGTTGGTCCTAGGGTTTATTGTTGGTATCTGGCTAGAGTAAGTGATGGAGCGTGACATAATCACTTGTAATGCTCCTCCTTTCTTTGATGGTACAAATTTTGCTTATTGGAAAGAAAGATTCGAAAGTTTTCTTAATGCATATGATTATCTGACCATTGAGTGGAGGTGTCCTAGGAAAATTGTAGATAGTGCAGTGTTGAGCAAACCACGGTCAGATTAGACTCAAGGAGAAACTTTTGCTTCATCCTCTAACAGAAAGGCTAGAAATTCCAATGTCACTGCCCTTTTTATGTCATAGTTTTTACACATTAGAAATTGCACCACTGTAAATAAAGATTGGGATAAGCTTAGAATTGTCCATGAAGGTGATGCTCAAGTCCGTGACTTGAAACTTCAAATGTCATTGGAAAAATTCGAAGGTATAAGGATGAGTGAGTTAGAGTCTTTCACGAAATTTTAAGAACGTCTTGAGTCAATCACAAATGAATGTGTCAGTCTTGGTGAACGAATCTCTGAAATCACCATTGTTCAAAAGATTCTTCGTATCTTACCTAGTAAGTTTAGGCCTAAGAAAATTGCTACTATGGAAGTTCAAAATCTAAAAGACATTAGGTTAGCCAAGTTTGTGGGTAAACTAATGACTTTTGAAATGGAAATGGACATGGAAACTTTGGATTCTAACAAGGGAAAAAACATCTCTTTACAATCTGCTCAAACTGAATATGATGTTATGTCTGGGTCTTCTCAAAGTGTGGAGGATCAAATGCCTCTCTTTGCTAAAAAATTCAAAAGGATACTAAAAGACAAGGGTAGAGATGCAAGGGCAAGTGGGAGTCAGCCAAGGTATTTCGGAAATAAATGGAAGTCTGAGTCTAGAAACTTTGGGAACAAAGGGAAGTTTGAGTAACAAAATGATAGAACCAATGATAGGTCTTCATGTTCCAAGCATAATACGGGGAATAGAAAATCAGTCAAGTGTTTATTTGTGGTGGGATTGGTCACATAGCCGTTGAGTGTGCAAAAAATAGTAGGAAAGGCTATAAGAATATGGGCAAAGTCAAAATTGAATTTACAAGTGAAAGTGATAGTGATGAATCATTTGTGTTCTCATCTTCCTCTGAAGATGAAACAGGTCTTGTTGCTCTTGCTGTGTCAATTGTGACTCTATTCATGATGAGATTCTCACATCAAAGGAAGGAAAACCAGAGTCTTGTGATGATGATCAGTTGTATGATGAAGATGACCAGTCATATGATGCTGAATCATATAATGGTTTGTGTGAAAAGTATGACTTACTTTTCAATGAGACTTGTAGGATTAAAGAGAGTAATCTTTTGTTTCAAAGGAAAGTCACAGATCTTGAAAAGGAAAACAAAACTTTAAGGAAAATTGAAAAAGAGTTGAGTGACACAATTGAGTCATTAGAAGTTAAGTTGGATAGTTTGATTCTCTTGAAAAATGATCTTGGAAATCAAATAAATGTCTAAATTGCTGCTCATCACACTGTCCAAGAGTCCAATAAAAGTTTGTTGTGTCAACTGAATATAGGAAATGAGAAGATAATCCAACTGACAATAAGAGCAGAAAAAATTGATAAAATGTATGCAATGGGGAAGTTGCATGGGGATAAGAGCGGACTTGGGTTTGCTAGTACAAGTTTAAACACTAGTACTAAATCTATCACAAAATTTTTCAATGAATCTAAATCCTTATCTCAACTTCAACAAGTTGAAAAATATCTTAAAGTTTGTGGAATTCATTCTAAATCTGTCAAGGCATTGTCTCTCAAAGCTGCATCATTTTCTACAGCTAAGAAATTCATTTCTACATGTCATCATTGTGGGGAACTTGGTCACATTCGGCCTAGGTGTAATATTCTTAGGAGTGAGTCTTTAAATCTTAAAGAAAATGATCTTGAGAATCATGTCTCATGTTCTAAAGGATCCAAGATTGAAAAATCTGGTAGAAGTGCAAAAAGAGATGATTCTTCATCACTTGCTCCATTTGTTTCAACAAAGTCAAAAGGGTTCAATCCTACTTGTCATTACTGTGGCACATTAGGACACATAAGACCAAGGTGTCCTAAGCTCAGAGAGTTTGAGAGGCCATCATTTCCATATCATATTAAAACTAATGTCAACTCACTTCAAGCTCAAGTGAATGATCTTCTTAGTGAACTTGCCAAACTTTCTAAATTGATCTCTTTGACTCATAGTGGGTCAGAACTGAAGAAAGTGTGGGTCAAGAAGGAAGACCGTGTTCTACCTCTTTTTACTGAGTAGTTTTCTCATCATTTGTGTCTAGGCTAAATTGGCTTGCATGTACTTCATGTAGCCTAGACATCATGTCATGCATGTTTTTGTTTGTTTAATTATTTGACGTTTTGCTTGTGTTTCAATACTGCTTTGCATCGGGTTTTTAATGCTCTTCTAAGAGTTTGTGTGAAGCAGTTAATTGACTAGTCATCTGCTTCCGTATGTGATTTGTCCAGTGGAATATACTAATTGGTTTTGGAAGAATGTTTTTACTTTTGTTGAAGAAAGTAAGTGGTTAGGAGTGTTTCACTTAGAAAAATAAAATATCTTAATCATCTTGAATGTTCCATATTGTGTGTCCAGTGAACTAAGTTTGTCTCTCTCTCCTAATGTGTTTGACTATTAATTCTTACTCATGTTCTGTGTTAAATTAAAAACAAAAAGGACTTGTTGACCTTTCACCTACTCTTTTATAGAATTTGAGTCTCTACGCAAAACTCTGACTATGATTATATGTGTGCGAGTATTTCTTAGCAAATTTTCCATTAAGTTTTCATGTTCTTGAAAATTTATGCTCACATGATAATACTCCAATTTTTTTTGCATTGCTGCATCTACTCCACTATTCTAACTTAATTATCATGGTGATTGAGTGTTTGTTTCTTTAAAAAAAAATACAAAAATATAATAATATGGAGGTGAAACTTGAGTATGAAAAATAAAAAAGTTTTTTGAAGTGTGACCAATGTAATCACGACCCTAGGGTGATATAAGGCAAGTGTTCTAGGGTAAAAAGGGTGATATTGAAGTGTGACCGAAGAAGTCACGGTCCTAAGACGTTACAAGGGTGGTTCAGGTGATTTAGGACAAAGAGCCACAAAATTTGGCCATTTCAAATATCAATAAAAGAAAACAAATACTTGTGCATGTGCTCAAATGAAACCTGAACACTTCAATCCCTTTGATACTTTTGTTAGTTAAGTGGAGTACTTGCCTCTAATGTTTTGAACTAATATTTGGATGATATCATGTGAACTCTGATTTCTTTGATACATACTTTGAGCATTACACACATTTCCTTTTACTTCATGCAATCTGATCATTGTGTTGCTTGCGGCATCAACGTTTGTAAAAGAGTGGATGATACGTTTGTTACCTTAGTTCTATGTTGTCTTCTCTGAAATAATATTCTCTGACCCAATTCAGTTCAAGCATATGTTGGGGGGGAGCTTGTCTATTTCAATGCACTTGCTTTCATTCTTTTGGCCATTCTATTTTCTAGGTCCTATGTTATTTCTGACTATTAAGCGAATTATGGTCGTTTCATCTCTCACATGGCTGTTTTTCACAATGGAACTTGCTTTTATGCCTCAGTTTTGGGTGTGAGGTTGGATATGGAGTGAGAGCTTCTCCTGCTCTTGTTTCTTGCTTCATTGAGGGGGAGTACCCTCCTATCTATTTGGTGAGAATCTAGGTTGAAGTTTCACATTTGTGGTGTGTTATTCTAAGCTTCTTGTCTAGCGTTCATTTCCATATGACTTGATGTGCGTCATTTCCTATCCATCTTTTGGCATTCACATGATTACTCATTATTTGTTGTCTCTTTGATTGGTGTTTGTTCTTGGCGTTTGGATTGTTCTCATCCATATTTGTGCAACTGCGTCCGGGGTTTGTTTATTTCTGCTTGCTTCACAGTAATCATGATTTGATCCTGCAGGGAAATTTTCTTTGTCTTTCCCTGTCAAAAAGGGGTAGAAAGTTTACAATTGATCTAAGTTTCTATCTCATTCCGCTTAAGCTTTTAACATGGATTGATCACTTGTTCTTGGTCTTAAGTCTCTCTTGTAGGATTATGTCTTTCCAAATCACAGGTTTGATCATGATTAGTTATGGGGTGTGATACATCTATCTTAGGTTGAGTGATGGGTTTTGACAAGGCAAAGCCAAAGGGGGAGATTGTTAGTTCTTTGTATTAGTCATATCAATGTAATTGGCTTTGCTTGTCATTGAAAATTTCTTACTATGTACCTCAACTCAATCTAGGAAGTTAGCATCTCTAGGTCATGATGGTATTTTATCTTGAATATGGTTGAAGCTGTGAGAATGAAGGTATATTGCATTACATAAGCATATTTCTGCACTAGTTGAAACTGTTTTCAAAATGCTAGATGACTAGTCGTCGTTTTTAAGTTCTTACTATCAATTGTGAAAAATGTTGGATGACTAGTCGTCGTTTTTCAGTTCCAACCATCAACGGTTAAAACTTTTTTAACTGAGAATTGTTTCATTTTACTCAAGGGTATTTTTGTCACACTTTGACAAGTAGTTGTCAAGGTGTGCGTTTAGAGTGGGATTTATTTGATTGGAAATATAGCCTTGGGAATTTGGGATTCACGGTGTGTGTGTGTGTAAATCCGAGGAGAACATTCACGCATAGCTTGATAGGTTCTCTTTCGTAGGTCTCTGAAATTTCTGGGTTTTGGGTATGTATTTTGAAAGTTGATTTCTCTGAGAATATCTTTGTGCAAAAATGGTTTTTCAGAACTCTATTTTTTCTTTAATATTTAATTCTTGAAAATCTAATTTGGATTTCTCAAACTTGGTTTTGAAATCTGTTGTTGTGTAGATTTCTAGGTTCTTGAATTCCTCTGTGTTCTTCAAGGTTTATGGCTTGATGAACTCAGATTGAATCATATTTTGATTTCATTCCCAAATTATTATATTTCATTGAAGCCACTCTTCTGGGTTTATCTTGGTTCATGACTTAATGAACTTGGATTGAGATTTATCATCAAGATGTCCATTCATGCATTTGGATCATTTGCGTGCCAAGTCAATGAAGAGCAAGGACGCTGCCATTGATTTGTTGACTTCGTGAGAATCATTAGCGAAGAGCTGTCTTGCTGCGAGTTATGGGCTGCAGTTGGAACGCTGCCATTGAAGAAGTTTGATATGGCACAAGGTATGGCTGCCTCCAGATTTAGTTCTTAGAGATTGAGCTAGGTTTTACCTTGTATTGAATATTGAATTTAGTGGATTGCCTGGTCAGCGGATCGATCCCAGTTTTCACCTTGAGGAAGGTTTCTGGGTATCAAGATTTGTGTGTTCTTGTAGATTGATTCTTGATTCTTGATTCTTATTGTTAACATGAAGTTGCTGTATTGGAATCATATCTGTTATGAAGCGTGAATGTTTATATTGAATGATAAGAATGTATGTGAACAATCACTATCACATAGAACTAGCTCAAGACTGCCTACATTGACGGAGTCTCTGAGTGGTTTGGTTGTCACTTGTGTGATTGTTGTTCTTGCAATGTGAGTGCGAACTGTATGTGTGTGTGATTGATTCGCGTGCTTGAGTGATTGTGTGTTTCTGTTTATCTAGTCACACTGTGTGACTATAGAGCTGAATAGCATGACTAGTCGCAATCTACGACTATTGATTGTTTGAGTGACGTCTCTGTGCGTGCAGGCCTGATATTAAACTTTTAGTTAATTAATTAGTTCCTATCGGTTTATTATAAGCTTTGTATCTATGAATAGTAAATTAGTAATTGATTAACCACAAAAGGGTGGTATAGTGGTGATGGTACAAGTTTTTGATGTCCTAGATTTTGGATTTGAATCCTCTTGTGCTATTCTTGCGTGGTCAATCCCTTAGGGTCGTAGAGGAGTTAGTTCAAGGGGAGGACTAAGGCATGTAGTTGTAAACTCAGACGTAGTCAATTGTTCGATATTCCTCGGCTGCTTCGCAATTCCCTAATTTACTCCATCTTGCTTCATAAGGCCCGGACATAAGACAAGGTTGCCGGATGAACATACTGCATTAATTTTCCTTAACAAGACCTAGCAACTTTCATTTTTTGTAACGACCCGTACTTGAATTTTAATTAATTTCATAAATTAGTTAGGAAAAATACGTTTTTGCCTTGGGAGTTAGGGGGTCCAAGGTTCGCTTTTTATTTGAAAATACTTTTGGAAGTTTGGCTTGGATTGTTGTGTAGGTCTCGAACACACGAGTTCATAGACAGGCAGCACGCATCAATTGAAGTTCGTATGGAAATGTTACCGGTTTAGATTGACCAGGGGTATTTTGGTAATTTTGGAAGTGGGATCTTTTTAAGTTTTCTCCTTCTCTATCTCCTTCCATCATTGGTCAACTCTCATTCTCTCTTCTCTCTTTCCTATTCTCTCTCATCTCCATCGACCACACACCAAAATCAGGAGCCACAACCCCATTTCTGTGTGGGTTTCGGTTTACACTACTATTGTCCACTAAATGTACCATTGCCTATTACTATTATTATTTCCGGCCATATGGATTTGAGGATTCATCCTCGTGTGTCGGAGGGATGACTTTTGTGGATTTGAGGATTCATCCACATGTGCCGGCGGGATTACTTACGTGGATTTGAGGATCCATCCAAGTGTACCAGTGGGAGTACTTACGTGGATTTGAAGATTCATCCATGTGTGCCGGAGGGATTACTTACGTGGATTTGAGGATTCATCCAAGTGTGCTAGCGGAATTACTTTTGTGGATTTGAGGATTCATCCACAAGTGTCTACTAGAATTTCTCTGACGCATGACGTAGAGGTTTCAGTCATGTGTTCGGTGGGGTGTCGGCTTCAACTGGGATATTGAGCTACGACCCGAGATATTGGGCTACGACTCGAGATATTGGGCTACGATCAGGGATATAGGCATTGGCCGGACTTGCAGCCGCATGACTTTGAGGTATTTTCGGACATGCGTGTTTGGGTAGAAGGTCACCGTGTTGGACTCGGGTCCCCTAGCCACTAGCTTGAAGTATTGTCGGTAGTGGTTAAACTGCACGTCCTAGTGTTGTACTGCCCTTTTGCTAGGAGTAGGCATCATCTTCTGCTACATATCTCACTTAGTAGGATTACTTTGGAACTTATAACTTTAAATTATAAACCTAGTATGCTCTTAATACCCTTATGGTTTTGTTTGTTGGGATATTGGTTGTTTGGATGGGTTGGATTTTTGTCTGACAGGTTAAGTTTGATCCATTTTTCTGGGGAGATTCTGCCGAATTTTCGGTAGAAGTGTACGTTTTTGGTTGCTAGTGCAAGGGTAATCTTGGAAAGTTTTGAACTTTCAGTGGTTGTTAGACGGGAGCATGGCCCTTCGAGGATTTCAAGTGGGAAATTTGGGAGGGTCCTGTCATTAGGGCCGGCCCTGAGGTAGCCAAGTAAGGCAGACGCCTCGGGCCCCTACCTCGCAGGGGCCCGAAATTTTTTTTATATACATAGTTGTTATGTTAATTTCATATATAATTATATTATTTCAATAATAATCAAAATATGCTACTTGGGCGAGTTCGTTGGGTTGTTCTTTGCCTTCAAAGATGCCATTTGTTTGAATCCCAATGGGGGGCCTCTGGTAAGAGTTTCCCCCCTGTTTTTTCCCTTTTGGTCTTTCTTCAAAGAGGCCCCAGTTCGAATTGTAAGGACCCTTATCCCGTCTGACAGCCCTTTTACCTCAAAATTTAAATACCAGAAATATCCTTTGTTCTTAAATAATTTTTATTAAACCTTACAGGGTTCCCAACAGAACCTCTGTACTTACTACCCACTCCTACTATCAGACGCAGGATAATATACAGGTCAAAGCCAAGACCTCGGAATAGTGGTGATTCAAATAGAATTACTCTCTGACACCAAATGTCAGTAGGTCAGACATTGCTGACATCTCTACTGGAAAACCACAAGACAACAGACTAGTCAGATACTGGTGAATCAACATTAATTCGTCCCTCTGGGTCACCGCCCACACCAACCCACTGACCCGGATAACGAAGTATTTCCATAGGTTGATTAAGCCCATGATAATTTCCGTCTGGTTCATATTGGAGCCGGAAATATCCTCGGCTATCATATCGTATCATCAGCCGGTATAACATTCGGCTATCATATCACATCAGTCGGCATATCTCTTGATTATCATATCCCTAGCCACCAGGGTATCCATTGGGGTGTGCTAGTCCAGTATCACAACTCTCTGTACTATGATATCTCATCAGCCGGCATATCTCTCGACTGGCATATCATATCAGTCGGCATATCTCTTGACTATCATATCATATCAGTCGGCATATCTCTCGACTATCATATCATATCCGTCGGCATATCTCTCGACTATCATATCATATCCCTAGCCACCAGGGTATCCCTTGGGGTGTGCTAGAATATGTACTACTTGGACTCGACCACAATCTCTGCAAAATCACCTTTTATATTGGAGGTTCACCGGGAGTCCGCCAACACGGAACCAAGGCCCGGATCCTAGGCCCCCTCAAATCGGTTTTGTTTATATTGGGGGTTCACCGGGAGTCCGCCAACACGGAACCAAGGCCCCGCTCCTAGTCCCCTTCAAATCGGTTTTGTTTATATTGGGGGTTCACCGGGAGTCCGCCAACACGGAACCAAGGCCCGGCTCCTAGGCCCCATCAAATCGGTTTTGTATCCAAAAATCAAGTATATATATTTGTTTATCATTTATCACAAATAAGGTTTCAACTCCAAATCACAGACCCAAATAATTACCACGTCAAAACAATATCAAAACCGAATCCAACAACCATATCATTTCTCACAACACCCTTCCACTGAAATATTGGAAAAACAAATATCCATCAATCATTTATAAATTCTAGGTAATCATTGCGATCATACACAACAGTATTTAAATCGAGGATATTAATACATGCATTACAATTTATAAATACAACCATACACAACAGTATTTAAATCAAAGATATTTATACATGCATTACAATTTATAAATCAAAAGTCTACTCACAAACATCATCCAACCTATAATTCATGGACACTCTAGCCCAAGAAACACATGCACAATAATGACCCGACTACCTTGATTTTTCCGAGCTCATAACCCGCTAATAAGGTCAACCATTACCGCTGGGATTGCCCAAAATGACCTCTAAACGACGTCTGATCAACCTGAAACCTGTACCAACAGATTCGGAACGTCGAAACTAGTTACCACGCGTCGCCGGGACCTCAGACTCGGCCCCACGCGCCGCCACGCGCCGCTGGAAGGTCGGCACATGCGCCCACGCGCCCTCACGCGCCGGTCACGCGCCTGCTACAGTATTCACGCGCCTGGACCGGTCCAACCCGGTCTGGCTCAACCTGACCCGGTCCAACTCGACCCGACCCGACCGGTCACCGGTTACTCGCCGGAGAAGACGACCGGACGGCCCTCGCCGTCGCCGGAGGCTGGCCGGAGAAGATGACTGGACCGCCACCTCCGTCGTCGTCTAGTTCGTCGGAATCCCCCATTTCCGGCCGAACTTCAAGGTTTTCTAATTTCTTCATTTCTTAACTGTTTTTCACGATCTACACATGGAAATTCATCTACTTTTCACCAGGAATCCAAATATGCGGTCAAAGTTCCGAGATCGTACCTGGTTTTTCCGGAAAACGGCCGAGAAGACTCGGTTCATCTCCCTCCTCCGTCCGTCGCCTACGGTGGTGCTCCCACTCCGATGATTACACCAAAAGACTCGTGGGGTCGCGGGGAAGATCCTCCCGACCTTGGTTTTGTTCGAATCAGATCGAAACCCATCCGATGAAAATGGGTCTTCGGTGTTCACACGGGGAGGTCTTCGGGTGGAGCGAGATTGAACGGACCAATCTCCCGAGGAGAGAGAAAAATATCTTCTATATAATTCCAACTTTTCCAAAATTACCAAACTGCCCCTGAAGCTTCTAGACCCGTAACGAACTCATCGGGTCTCCGTTTTCCGCGTGCCGCCTGTCTACGAACTCGTGAGTTCGAGACCTACGCAACAACCCAAGAAAATTTCCCAAAAGTACTCCCAGTCAAAAAGTGACTCCTGAACCCGTCCAAAACTGAGGGTAAAATGGTCCAATTCTCAAAAGAATTTAAATTCTGGTCCGGGTCGTTACACGAATCCCAACAGAACCTAATTTAATAGTTTTTCCCATTTTTTTCCTTTTGGTTTCCCTTTCCTATTTTTTTTTTGTTTTCCTTTCCTTTTCCTAAACACAATATTTTCTTTTCCTTTTTCCTTTGTTTTCTCTTTTCTTAAATGAAACCAAATAACTTTTCCTAATTCAAACCAAATAACTTTTTCTATTGTGTTTTGTTAAACAATAACCTAGCTTCCTCTATTATATTTAAGTTAATTTTTAAACCCTAACCCCTCTCTTCTTCTCAATTTTGACCATACTTATTATAGTTGCCTATGCAGAAAGAAGCTTTTCAAAGTTGAAGCTAATCAAATCATATTGCTCACTTAACCCTAATTACATTTTGATACATTTTGGAGAATATACATGCCATCAAATTGCTCAAACAGAAGCTTCATTGAAAAGGAAAAGAATCACAAAGACAAACATAAAACAGCAAAATTAACAAATTAATTCAAAGAAATTAATCAAGAAACAATGAATATATATCATAACAATCATCGAACAAGGTTTTAGATTAATCATGATCATCAACTTCAAACAAAAGTACTATAATTGAAGAAAAGTAGCCACTTCAATTCAACCAGGTCGATCTTGATCAATTCATCCATCAATGGGCACTTCGAAACGACAAACCGGGCAGTAGTGACTTTGACTGAGCCATTTGACTATGCATGGGCCATGAAAGACATGAGAGCAAGGCATGCAAGCCACATCTGATCCTCTTTCAAACTCCTCCATGCAAACACTACAACTCTCACTCACACTCACCCTCCTTCTCATCTTCTCTCTACCCTCACTATTCTCATCATCTTCATCTTCGCCGCGAACCCTAATCCTCTTGAGCACTTTCTTGATCGATTCATCGCTCGCCGGCACCATCCCCATATTAGGATTACCATCCATATTGTTCATAACCGATTCCAAATTATTTTGCTCTTGCATCACTCTCACAAAACTGCATATCTCACAACCACGAATTTCCTCCTCCTTCTTTGCTTCAACGCGCAATGCCAGCACCCTACGACCCATGTACCCGACATTATTCCCAATCCTCAAACCCTCCGCCACGATTTTCCTCACGATATCCTCGTACATCCCGTCGGTGCCATGTGTGATCCGGTGGCGGGACAGCTCACGAGAAAGCCTCCGATGCATCTCGTTGGGATTCTTTAAATAGTCCATGTCAAAATTCCAGCTTTCTTGGATTGTATTGTTGGACTCTTGGACGAGGGCATCCGTGCCGTTCAAGAAACGGTGGCTGCAAGCTTTGTGGTCATGGTAGACGAATTGGATGAGGAGTTGAACCGGGGGCGGACCACGGCAGCGTCGGTTGGCATCGCTAAGAGCAACAGGAGGGTGATTGTCTAGCGCTGTGATGTCTTCGACGGCGACGGTGAAGCGATCTACGACTTGATGGAAGACGACAGGGATGATGCGGGCCATGGAAACTGATCGCTAGCTAGCTAGTCACTGAGAGACTGATTTAGGGAAACACTCAGAGAGACTGATTTAGGAAAAACTGAGATCGGCGCGGTGATAAATATATATATAGATAGGGTGCTTCTTTCCTAACTGTGATAGGATTCATAACGCTTTCTTGAGTGGCAAGCTAGTCCCACTTCCTGAAGGAAACAAGTCCCACTTTTTTCGGATAACAAATCAGTTTTTTTTTTAACCATTTTTTTTTTCATACCACGGGATAGCATGTCGAAATTTAGTAACCTATTATTTGGAGCAAATAAATGGAGAATTTATCAAAAATAGACAAAATTTAGTATTTAAATTAAAAAATGTCACTTTTTAAAAAAACTTTTAATTATAACAAAAAACCTATTCAAATAGACTCAAGTACCCTTACAAGTCAAAATATTTTTAATCAGAAACTAAATAAACCTACATGGAATTGGAGCGAAAAAACACAACACTTTCATTCAAGAGCGCGCGAAGCTTCAGGCTATGTCAGACAGTGCCATGGCAACCACAGCCGGCTCTACCTTAGAGGGAAATAAAGCAGAAGCTCCCATAAACTTCCAAGCTACCATTTGAGAAAGGGAACCTAGATATGAACGGCATCTCATCGGCAACAAATGAAAAGACATGGAACGACACTACGGACTGACCAAGAAGCTCTCTCAAACTTGTTACCAGAAGCTACAATGAACATGAGCATGCGGCTTGTTCGGTGAATCATTCAGCAATTTATCTGGTAAACAATGCAACTAGCCATTGGAAGCTGTAATCCTTTATGCGCGTATATGCTCCCTTCTTTGAATTTAGGATTGGATGGTGTGGTAGTTTGGGGCTTTGGAGGAGGCGCAGCAAGTTCATGGCCAAATCTTTAAAATCCAGTTTTTTATCTGTATGTGATGAATTCATTGATTGGGAATGTACTTGAAATTGAGAAAGGTTGAATTTGCAAAGAGGGTGTTTGATAAAATGTCTGAAAAAGATTTAATTTCTTAGAACACTTGATTCATTAATTATCATTTTTTTTTATCAAATGAGAATGAAATTCATTCATTGGAAGAATTTGCAAGGAGGGTGTAGAACACGTATATTCTTTCATTCATCATGCCAATGGCTAAGATCTTTGCACCACAATCCTCTTCTCAATACTCATTCTCAACATGTAGGATTGATAAAAAAAAGTTTCATTTTTAGAATATAACTCATGATTTCTATGAGATGTTTTGCATCTTTAAGTCTTATTCTTTGAAAGAAGCTAAAGTCTGTTTCCAAGTTTCTTCGGATTCTTCAAATTTGAATTTGGCATCATTCTTTTCATGCTCCTAACTCTCATGTAAGGTTCAATAAAAAAAAATGATTCATTCAAAATTCATATATATGAACAAAAACAAATTCAAACTATTTTTCTTTGAACAAAAACAAAACCCGGCCCTTTGCCACAATCAGCCAAAACTAATTTCATGATACAAATGTTATTTTTGATACTATCAAATTTCACAAAACATCTCTCCTATATTAAAAAAACAAAAAAAAAACAATTAATATAAAAAAAATTATAAAATCAAAATACTTATTCTTTACAATTCGTAAATTGAAATAGTAAAATGTTATATCGCTCTTTCTAAAGAGTAGGATGAAGTGCAATTGGATTCTTGCAAGTTTGTCGGTAGTGGCCAACTGAACCACATCTTGCACACTTACGAGTTGATCTTTCTTCTCCAAGTGTTGGGATTCTCTTTCCTTACGCCTACCATACCATCTTTGTGTGATTGATGGTAGGACAATCCTATCTCTCCCATCATCAGACACCTCCCAATCTGCATGATCACCAACTGGCCATATAGCTTCTGCATATGCAATGATCAATGAGTTTGTACTCTGATATTGGGAACACATGGAGTAGCATGAAATTTGCCCGTGTCTACATGTTGCACAAGCATGTGCACATGGTAGTTGGTCTTAGGATTGGAATAATCAGATTGATTATGATTTCGTGATAGAAAATGTACAATGAGAGGTCTAACTTATACAAGAAAACAAGACCTATTATAGGCGAGAAAAATTACAATAAAACAAGATTATCACATATTGATATTATCCTACAATCTTGCTGATCCTTTCCTTCCCTGTTAATACTCCCCCTCCAGTTGGAGCGTGTATGTCAATGGCGCCTAACTTTCCAAGTAAGGAACGAAAAACAGATACTCCCAGTGGCTTTGTAAACATATCGGCAAGCTGAAAATTTGAAGGAATGTGAGCTGTAATGATTGCTCCCGATTGAATTCTTTCCCCAACTCGCAAGTCTTGTGGCTCACATGTAATTGAGGCCATGGCCTAATATTCAGATTCGGCTGATGATCTAGACACAGTGGTTTGTTTCTTGGTTTTCCAAGAAATAAGAGATCCTCCAAGATAGACATAATAACCAGTGACCGATTGTCTTGTGAGAGAACAACGAGCCCAATCGGCATTACAGTACCCTGTCAATCTCAAATACCCTGTCAATCTCAAATCCCCTGTCAATCTCAAATCCCCTGCTTTGGACTGATGAAAGCCACCTTGCTGTAAAGCAGTAGAGAATTTGTGAAACCAACTGCGAGATTCTTGCTTAAGACCGTAAATGGACTTGTTGAGTCAGCATAACATATGTGACTCCCCCTGGCGACGAAAATCGGGAGGCAATTACATATAAACTTCTTCAGTCAATTTTCCGTGGAGGAAGGCGTTCTGCATATCCATTTGGTGAAGAGGCCATTCACGAACGGCAACCACAGCAAGCAAACAACGGACAGTAGTGAGTTTGGCAACCGGGGCAAAGGTCTCCTTGTAATCAATGCCCTCTCTCTGGGTGAAACCTTTCGCCACCAATCGTGCTTTGTAGCATTCGATTGTACCATAAAAATTGTGCTTGATTTTATACACCCACTTGCACCCGATTGGACAGTGACAAGGTGAATGTGAAGTCAATGTCCATGTATGATTCTGTTCAAGGGTAGTGAGCTCTGCTGCTATGGCGGCTCAATATTGGGGATCACTGTCAGCTTGGGCAAAAGTCACAGGTTCCAAATGCACAATGATGTTACATATAATGTGTCGATAACAGGAAGAGAGAGTCGCATAGGAGAGATACCTGGAGAGGGAATGACGCGTGCCTGACGAGGAGGATGAGGAGCCCGGAGAAGCAAATGTGGTGGCGGCTTAATAAACGTGATAATCACGAAGCTTGACATTGGGATGTGGGGGTCTGGTGGATCACCGAATTGGAAGCGGCGAGGGATGTGGTGATGGGGTTGGGGGGATGTCTGGAATTGGATGGGGTGTGGGAGAAGAGGAAAGATCAGGAAATTGGGGTGGAATTGGGTCGTTGGGAGATTGGGGCAGCGAGGAATCAGAAAGGGGATATGGAGTCGAAAATGGAGAAGGAGTCGAAGGAGGTAAGTTTGTGGGTGGATAACTTTTGGTCGGTGGGCTGGACTCAATGGGGACCGATTGTGGGTTCAAGGAAGTTAAAAGCCCATCTAGAGGTCCCAAAACAGATTCTTGAGCCAAGGGGGGAACGACGTGATCAAGGTGATGCTCAGGGGGGATGATTTTGAAAGGGGAAAATAATTTCATGGAAAACAACATCGCGGGTAGAAGTGATTGTGCGGGTGGCTAGGTCATAAACTCGTTTTTTGTGGTGGCACCTGCATGGGAAAAGTTCAACAACATTAGGAGCTAAATAGTTTTCCTTTTTAAATTGAAAGTTAAGTGTTTCAGGATTGAGTTGAGAAGGCGCATTGAATTTCAAAACCGGGTCCTTGTCCTTGGGCATGGGTTGAGACACGGCTTGCAGCAGATTGGGAGGCATGCGCTGGTCCTTGGGTTCTGCCGTGGTTGTGTCTTGAAGCATGGTCGCAGTGCTGCGCATCTCAGATGTGTGCTAGGAAGGTTCTGCTCCAGCGGCTGAAGACTTGCCCTGCAGTGAATAAGTTGGCACAGCTTGGCGCGTTGAAGTCGTTCCCTGGACATGTCCAGGTTCTGTGGCGCTGGGCTGTGGCTGCGGAAGGGCATTTGGTGAGTTCTGGGACTTAGCCGGAACCTGGGTTTGCGGCAGGGCAGTAAGCAGAACGTGGTCATGGCTGTGGGACACGACATGGGTTTGACCTGGATGTCCTTGTCACCATCATCCGTCCTATTCTCTTCCTCCCAGTTTTCTTCCATTTCGCTTTCCAATATGTTAGTGCAAGGCAAAGAGGTTTAGTTAGACATGAAATTAGAATCAGAAACATTATAAAAGGAAGAGTATACTGGAGGGTATGAATTGGGTGCGTTCCATTTCTCAATCTGAGCATAATCGGGAGACACTGTCACGGCATGGCCTTGGGCGGAATTCATGGCATCCATGGCAAGCACTTGTCGAAGTGTTAGCTTGGTGGTGTCCTTATTATGCTCTTCATTCACGGCCTCACTTGGTGGGGGACGTGCCCTTTCTTCTATTTGGCATACGATGAACTCAAACACCCTCTTGCTCATTTCTAGTATCTCCTCCAAGCGCTGGCTTTGCTCTTGTTGTTCCTCACAAAAAGCTGCCATGCATTGATTATGAGCCTCCATGTATTGAACCAAGGCCCTCAGCGAAGGTAGGAGGTCAAGAGTGGGTTCCTGGTGAGGAACTATTTGAGGGGAGTTCCATGTGAAATTAGGCTGCTGGCACCATCCTGGGTTGTACGGTTCTAGATTTTCGTGATTGCTCCAACCCTGGTTGTATGGTTCTGGGTTTTCGTGATTGCTCCACCCTTGATTGAATGAAGTTGGGTATGGATTGTTCCAAGCTCCCGACTCCATGTATGGATAATTCCATGGTCCCATATCCATGTATGAGTTGTTCATATGTACATGAAAAAGACGACAAGCTAAGTTAGTAAAAAATCTAAAAGAAATCTGAATTAATGGGCACCGTTGAGGGACAAGTCCCCGGCAACGGCGCCATAAACTTGTTGGTAAAATTAAAGAGCAAGAAATATGCAATTCAATTCTAACAGTTATAAAATCCTTGCAAGTGCACAAATCGATAAGAATAGTATAGTAGCACATCAAGAGTCGATCCCTCGAGGACTTGTATCAACATTATGACCACACTTTAGTTCAGATTTATTAACTTAGTGAAAACACACACACACACATGCAAGCGGGGGGGGGGGGGGGGGGGGGGGGGGGGGGGGGGGGGGGGGGGGGGGGGGGGGGGTTGGGGTGTTGTTTATGATGTGAGAACTAAAATTTAAACACAAGTAAAATAAAATGCAGAAAATAACAATGCAAGAATTAACGGTTGATTGATTATTAACTAAGACGAATTAAGGCTTACTATCCACTCTAACCAATTATAGTTACTAATCAGATTTCCTTGACCTAATTACTATGCATTTTCTGAATTAGGTGCCCGTGCCTAGGACCTGGCGTTGGTTCACTAGACACATCTTATTCCCTCTTACTTAGCATGTTCTAAACAGGGCATATGCCTAAAACGTCTATCACCTACCTTTTAAGATGATGCATGAAGTTCAAAGAGAATTTAATGACACCACATTAGCCTAGCAAAGTGACATGCAATCCTAGGTCGTTATGAGTTAAGATTACAAGTAAGAATACTTTCGATGCTCCAAATCACAAGATGATATGACGGTCACTCAAGCAATTACATCTATAATTATATGCAAACAAGGTAGCTAATCTTCTAGGCATAAATTAAGGTCATTAAGCACAGTAATCCAACTTATTCAGCATGCATAGCAATCATAATCAAGAGCCAGAAATCCAATCAACAAGCTAACATGGCAAGGGCTTCAAGCAGCCCTAATCCTAACGACTACTCACACATAACTGAAATAAACACAAGCGTAATTGAATTCATAATTAAATTGCAGTAAAAATAAGGTTACAGAAGATATTGTGAAGAACAGGTGCAGCAGAAGACACATCAGAGCCTTATTCTCCAAGCTCCATGTCCAACACACTCAACTTCGGGAAGAACAAAGCTTTGGCGTAAAACTCTAAAAAATCAATTACTATATGCGGCTCAGGTCTCTGTTTATTCTAGAAAACCAAAATGGAACTCTCTCTCTCCCTCTGATTCCTAAAACACTGAACAAAGGCTCCTTTTTATAGACAAAGGGAAAACCTTGTTCTATAAGGATTGGTAAAACCTTATCCTAGAATGTTCTGGAATAGTTATTGTACTTCTAATTAATTACAAAGTCCTTAAAATCTATTAGAACCAATCATAACATAGTTGGGAGTGTGAATGCAAGCTGGCAAGTGGGAACGCAAGCTGGCCAGTGGTCCGAACTTGGCTTTTGGATTGTCTTCGTAATCAGGATCTGGGACTGCACTTTTGAAGCACATCATGAGTATAGTAGAAGCGCATCTTCGTTCAGGCTTGGTACAAATGTTGTCAGGCTTAGCTCAGAGGGAGAACCTCTGATCCACCGCTGGCGGAACAGGGACCCCGGGCTTAGGCGCACATCTGGGCTCGAATGGTAGTTCTTGGGACATGTCCTCGACCTTCCTTGGCGCGACCTTGGCACTTCTAGGACCTGATCTTGATGTCATGAACCACAGGTTTGAGACCCGGAGGGCCTGATATAAGGTACTTGGCCAGTGACCCAAAATAGGCGCACTGGTACACAGACGCACTCAATACTCCGTTTAGGACCTGATATTGAAATGATGACATCTCCTTCATCTGGACTCCGATTTGAGTCATTATTTTTGCGTTCTTTCCAGATTTTACCTATCTTTTTAACTCTGCACAAGTCTCACAAGATTGATCATTTTCTACTATTGATGGCACGACATCATTCAAAAGACATATAAGAGAGGCATATAAAGACATCAAAATGATGCATAAATAACGACTGATCAACCATCATTGGTTATCCTAAGCATGGCCATTAATTTGTTGTATTCTGCAGTAGTGAGTCTCGGGCCATCAGTGGAGTGCGAAGTTTTGGCATCAGCTTTGACCGGTTTGATGGTCTCACCATCGTTTTTCACATGATTTGCATTTGATCGCCACTGATTTGGTGGTTTCACATTCTTCCCATGAAGCGTGTGGCCAGGAGGAAACCCATGTAAATAATAGCACGTGTCGATAGTTCTGTCATTATTTATGCATCATTTTGATGTTTTTATATGCCTCTCTTACATATCAATAGTAAAAAATGATCAATCTTGCGAGACTTTTGCAGATTTGGAAAGATTGGTAAATTCTGAGAAGAACGCAAAAAGAATGACTCAAATCGGAGTTCAGATGAAGGAGATGTCCTCATTTCAATATCATGTCCTAAATTGGGTCCTGAGTGCGCCAGTGCGCCCTATTTTGGGTCCTTGGCCAAGTACCTCAGATCATGCCATCCGGGTCCCAAACCTGTGTCTCATGGCATCAAGTTCATGTCCTAGAAGTACCAAGGTCATGCTAGGACATGTCAAGTACATGTCCCAAGAACTTCCCATCCAAGCCTAGCTTCTGCGCCTAAACCCTAGTTTCTGTTCCGCCAGTGGTGGAACAAAGTTCCTCCTCTGCGCTAAGCCTAACAACCTATGCACCTAGCCTGAACAAAGATGTGTTTCTACTATGCTCATGGTGTGCCTCAAAAACGCAATACTTGACAGCTTGCATTCACACTCCCAACCGTGTTCTGATTGGTTCTAATAGATTTTAGGGACTTTGTAATTACTTAGAAGTACAATAACTGTTCTAGAACACTCTAGGCTAGGGTTTCTAATTCCAATCCTTGTAGGACAAGGTTTTCTCTTGTCTATAAAAGGGAGCCTTGGTTAAGTGTTTTAGAGAGACCATTTTGGGAGATTTTTACCATTATTTTCGGAGATCTAGACACCTTAGCTGCAAGACATCATTGTACTCCATTTTTCAGTTTTAAACAGTTTTTATTTTCTGCACTTTTTGGGTGTGAGCCTTGCTAGAGCAAGCTTTGGCGTGGTCTTCTGCTGTGCCAAGTCTTCAACAATCTCTTCTGTAACCTTATTTTTATTATTGCAATTTAATTATGAATTCAATTATATTTGTTTTAATTTCAATTATGAATGAGTAGTTCCTTTTAGAATTAGGGTTGTTTGAAGCCCTAGCCATGTTAGCTCGTTAAGTAAATTTTTATTCTTGATCTTAATTGCTATGCATTCTTGATAATTATGATTACTGTTTTAACTACCATTCTTTTATGTTTATGAGACTTGCTACCTTGTTTGCATAAATTATTGATGTAATTGCTTGAGTGACTGTCATATCATCCTGTGATTCATTAGCATCAAGAGGTTGAGGTTAAGAAAACAATCTTGTAATCAGAATTCATGACAACCTAGGAATGCATATCACTTTTCTAGGCTATTGTGGTGTCATTAAATTCTCTTAGTACTTCATGCATCATCTTAACTGGTAGGTGATAGACGTTCTAGGCATATGTCATGTTCAGAACATGCTAAGTAAGAGTGAATAATATATGTTTAGTGTACCAACGCCAGGGCCTAACCATAGGCACCTAATTCAGAATTGCATAGTAATTAGGTCAAGATAATCTGGTTAAAAGCTATAATTGGTTAGAGTGGATAGTAGGCCCTGATTCGCCTTAGTTAAATCAAACATCTTTTCCTGCATTTTAATTTACTATGTTACGCATCAAACCCACCACCCCGCCCCAACCCCCCCCCCCCCCCCCCCCCCCCCCCCCCCCCCCCCCCCCACTGCCCTCTTCTTCTTGGCGTGTGTGTGTGTGACTTTATTTAATTACTTTTTTTATCTAAGTTAATTGAATATGAACTTAATTGGATTAATCTTTGATACAAGTTCTCAAGGGATCGACCTTTGCTTGCCAATATATTATCATAACCGATTTTGTATACTTGCAAAGATATAATCGTTAAAGATAGAGTACATATTCTTGTCCTTTATTTTTAGCAACAAGTTTTTGGTGCCATTGCCGGGGACTTGTCCATCAACGGTGCCCATTAATTCAGATTTAGTTAACTCAATTTTGTATATTACCTATTTAGACTTCATTTAGATTGTTTGCTAACTTAGTTTGTCATCTTTCTCATGTACATATGATCAACTCATACATGGATATGGGACCATGGAATTATCCATACATGGAGATGAGAGCTTGGAACGATCCATACCCAACTTCATTCAATCAGGGGTGGAGCAATCATGAAAACCCAAAACCATACAACCAAGGGTGGAGCAATCAGCCGGAATTCCATTATCAAGAACACCCAGAACCATACAATCCAGGGTGGAGCAGTCAGCCGGAATTCCATTATCACGAAAACCCAGAACCATACAACCCATGGTAGTGCCAGCATACTCATTTCACATGGAACTCCCCTCAAATAGTTCCTCACTACGAACCAACTGCTGACCTCCAACCTTCGCTGAGGGCCTTGATACAATGCATAGAGGCTCGTAATCAATTAATGGCAGCCGCTTCTGAAGAAATCCGAGAGCTAAACCAGCGCATGGAGGAGAGACTGGAAAAGAGCATGAGAGAGTTTGAGTTCAACATACGCCAAATCGAAGGAAGGGCACGTTCCCCACCAAGTGAGGCCGTGAATGATGATCATGATAAAGCTATCATCGAGCCAACACTTCGACAAGTGCTTGCCATGGAGGCCGTGAAGTCCACCCAACCTTCGTTGTGGACTAGGATACAAAGCAAGGAGGCTTGTAATCAGAACCATCACACGGATGAAGAGCATAATGAGGACACATCAAGCTAACACTTCGACAAGTGCTTGCCATGGATGCCATGAATTCCACCCAAGGCCATGTCGTGACAGTGTCTCCTAATTTTGCTCAGATTGAACAATGGGACGCACCAAATTCATACCCTCCAATATACTCTTCCTTTTATAATGTTTCTTATTCTGATTTCATGTCTACCTATACCTCTTTGCCTTGCACTCAAAGATTGGAAAGCGAAATGGAAGAAAACTAGGAGGAAGAGAATAGGACAGATGATGGTGACAAGGACATCTAGGTCAAACCCATGCCCCTGCCCTCTGTGCTGCTCAGCAGCAACGCACTGCCCCAAGTCGTGTCCCACATCCATGACCATGTTCTTCCTCATGACGTGCTTCAGTCTCTACCCCAAATCCAGCCTCAAGATGCACATGCCCTGCAGCAAACCCAAGATCCTATTGAGTCCCAGGGCTCGTCAAACGCCCTGCAGCAGCCCCAGCTCAACGCCATAGAACCTGGACATGTCCAGGGCACGCCTTCAACGCGCCAAGCTGCGCCAACTGATTCACTGCAGGGCAAGTCCTTAGACGCTGCACCAGAACCTTCCCAGCACTCATCTAAGGTGCGCAGCGCTGCGGCCAAGCTTTAAGACACGTCAATGGCAGAACCCAAGGACCATCCCGTGCCTCCCAATATGCAGCCAGCTATGTCTTAGCCCATGCCCATGGACAAGGACCCGGTTTTGAAATTCAATGCGCCTTCTCAACTCAATCCTGAAACACTTAACTTTCATTTTAATAAGGCAAACTTGGATTTGAATTCTGATTTAGCTCCTAATGTTGTTGAACTTTTCTCGTTTAGGTTCCACCATAAAAACACCAAGAATATGCTAAAGGGCCTCAACTTGGTCCCCCTCTTCAAGTTCCGTAGGAAAAATCAATGGAAGGGAGCAAGGATGAAGTCTAGAACGTACAAAGCACAACCAAAGTTGTTCCTCCATGAGCATTGTCCAAGGAAGACATTCAAGAGTGGACAGAAACTGCCCTCATTCAAATCACTCGTCAATCTCTTTCCCGATAAGTTACGTTCTCATCGGTGGATTCCTTTATGTGTTTCTAAATTTTTTCTCCATGATGCAGCGTAGATTCTACAGCAAGAGGCTCATAATCGGTTCCATGTTGACGCTGAAATCCTGGGCACACCACCAAATGCCTAGCATGCCAGCCCCGTCTTGCTTAGACGTTAAATAAAGCGCTCCTAGGAGGCAGCCTAACCCTGGTTTGTATTTCTCTCTTTCTTTGTTGTTTCTGCCCATTATATCTCTTAAACCTTTCTACTGTTGTCATGCTTACTGCTTATCACATTGAGGATAATGTTCAGTTTCGGTTTGGGGGTGTGGATTTAAAATTTTGGATATAGAAACAAGTAGGTTTTGGGGTGTTACACGGCCAGAACTTTTGAATTTTTAGCCTTAGTTGTTGTGTTTAGTTAGTTACTTGATTTTTTGCTTTTGATTAGTATTATAACTTGTTAATAGGGATGTATATGCTAAGTTAATTGTCTTTGCTTTACAAAGAGTCATGCCATAGTTAGTTCATAATATGTACTTCACAGTGCCTTGTTTTAAGTGATTAAGTGAACAAAACAACTGAATTTGAGTGAACTTTAGAAAATTAGTGGAGACTTCCCTGTGAGATCTTTGAGCCTAATTGCCATTCTTTCTGAGGGATATACTTGTTTCTACTCTTAAACACTCATCGCTTTTGTTCTTAATTTTCGATCTCATTACATCATTTTGCATTGAATTTTAAAGAACTAACACCATTTAGATACTCTTGATTCAATGTGTGGTTTTCCATAAGAAGTGATCTAGGCTATGTATGCTTTAACCTCTAAAGGCTTTATCCTACCCTAATGCATGCTCCCTAAGCCAACTTTGAAGCCAAACACTCAACATTTTCTTTCATCACCTAAAGTATAACCTAACCCAAAATACTTAGCCATTCATCATAGCCATGCCCTATAACCTCAGTTTGTGCTAACGTTGCCCTAAATGAGATTCATGGTGAGAATGAGAAGTGAAAGAAAATACTGCCCAATTCCAAGGACATTAGCGTCAATTCAAAGTTCAAAAGTTTAAATAAAAGCTTACAGATGACAAGCTGCAAGACAGTTTGGGGAAATCATTGCATGATCTTGGTTCAATTCAATTCAAGGAAAGAATAGAAAAAACGTTCAAATCAAAAGAAAGAAAGAAACGTTAAAGAAGAAAAGAAAAGAAGAAAGAAAAAAAGTGAAAAACAAAGTGAATTGTAACAAGTGAGCCAAGAGCCTTAAAATAAGTCATCAAGAAAGCACAATGTCGTGGACCTTAAGCAAGGATTCAGTTCAGAAATTCCAAGTTCAAGTCATGACTTCTCATGCCTTGGCACATGTCAGGTTCTTTGAATCCCATCATTCCTTTTTAAACCCTGAAGCTTAGCCCCGTTACAACCTAAAATGGAAGACCTAACTGATCTTATGGACAATCATGTTGAGGATTAAGGTACGTATCTATGTTCTTAAAATTCAATTCCTTTCATGAGATCTTTATTTCCATAAAGTACTATTATTCATTGATACTCATATGTGATTAAATTTGAATTTCATAACATAAACTCATCACATATGCTTGAAAAGAGTGAAATCCTAGGATTCTTGTGCGAATTGGGAGTTTCCTAGTGTGGATTAGAGTCGAGGCGAAATCTTTCTAGGGCACTTAGGTGAAGTTATTTTCAAACATGATCGCTTGAAAATATTGGCACTTAAACATCTACACCTTCACATGACACTCACGGCTATGGCATTCCTTTTAGTTCTGCAAAGCATGTTTACTTACTTTGATTCTGATTAGCTTGTTAAAAGTACTATCTCTAGCATCTTATTTACCTAAGTAAAACGTTTATCGGTATCGTGCTGCTATAACCCTCAGGAGACAAAACTCCTCCTACTAGGGGAACCTAGGGATTTACATGTTCTATCTTAACTAAGATGGAGTCTTTTCATTTTGTTTAAGTTTGTTTTGCTCAGGGACTAGCAAAAGATAGGTTTGGGTGTATTTGTTCAGTCATTATTTATGCATCATTTTGATGTCTTTATATGCCTCTCTTACATGTCTTTTGAATGATTTTGTGCCATCAATAGTAGAAAATGATCAATCTTGTGAGACTTGTGCAGATTTGGAAAGATAGGTAAATTCTAAGAAGAACACACAAAAAGAATGAATCAAATCGGAGTTCAGATGAAGGAGATATCCTCATTTTAATATCATGTTCTGAACTGGGTCCTGAGTGCATCCTTGCACCCTATTTTGGGTCCTTGGCCAAGTACCTCAGATCATGCCATCCGGGTCCCAAACCTATGTCTCATGACATCAAGTTCATGTCCTAGAAGTGCCAAGGTCATGCTAAGACATGTCGAGTACATGACTTCCCATTCGAGCCCAACCTCTGCGCCTAAATCCTGGTTTCTGTTCCGCCAGCGGTGGAACAAAGTTCCTCCTCTGCACTAATCCTGACAACATGTGCGCCTAGACTGAACAAAGATGCGCTTCTACTATGCTCATGGTGTGCCTCAAAAGCGCAGTCCCATATCTCTATGAGGAAGACATTCCAAGGGCTAGGTTCTAAGTTCCAGCATCTGACCGCGGGCTGCTCGCGGCCTGCTTGTGTTCCAACTTGCCAGCTTACATTCACACTCCCAATCGTGTTCTGATTGGTTCTGATAGATTTTAGGGACTTTGTAATTACTTAGAAGTACAATAACTGTTCTAGAACACTCTAGGCTAGGGTTTCTAATTCTAATCCTTGCAGGTAAGGTTTTCCCTTGTCTATAAAAGGGAGCCTTTGTTTGGTGTTTTAGAGAGACCATTTTGGGAGATTTTTACTATTATTTTCGGAGATCTAGACACCTTAGCCGCAAGACATCATTGTACTCCAGTTTTCAGTTTTAAACAGTTTTTATTTTCTGCACTTTTTCTTTTTATTAAGAAACAATCTTGTAATTGGAATTCATGACAACCTAGGAATGCATATCACTTTTCTAGGCTAGTGTAGTGTCATTAAATTCTCTTTGTGAATCATCTTAACTGGTAGGTGATAGACGTTCTAGGCATATGCCCTGTTTAGGACATGCTAAGTAAGAGAGAATAATATATGTTTAGTGTACCAACGCCAAGGCCTAAGCATGGGCACCTAATTCGTAATTGCATAGTAATTAGGTCAAGATAATATAGTTAAGAGCTATAATTGGTTATAGTGGATAGTAGGCCCTGATTCGCCATAGTTAAATCAAACACCTTTTCCTGCATTTTAATTTACTGCATTACTTTCTTGCGTGGGAATCCAAAAGCATCAAATCCCCACCCACCACCCCCACCCCCACCCACCTTTTCCTGAACTTGATGTGCTTGACCAGCAGGCTCACTTTGGGCAGCGATCATGGCATGATGGCTCACGTTGTCTCGGTTGAGGGAAACCTCAACCTGTTTTTCTTGTTGAAGAATGAGAGAGTAAGTCCGACATGTATCTGGTAGCGGCTGCATCAACAATATTTGTCCACGGATAGTTGCATAAGCATCATTTAACCCTATGAGAAATTGCATGACCTTTTCCTTTACCTCCCTCTTGTTGTGGTTCTCAAACCCGCCACAAGTGCAAGTTATTGGATCGTTGTAGGATGAGAGTTCATCCCATAACGCCTTCAATTTGGTATAACAGAGATTGATTGATGCCCTTGTCGGTGTTCAACAATCTCTCTTTTGATCTGGTAAATCCTAGAATTGTTTCCTTGGGAGAAACGTTCTTGAAGATCTGTCCATACTTCGTTTGCAATATTAGCATAAATCACACTGCTGGCAATGTCTAGATAAATCGAATTCAAAAGCCTTGACAAAACCATGTCATTACAGCGTTGCCACGAGGCATGTGCAGCGTCTGTCGTCACTGGTTGTTTGATCAAACCGTAGACAAATCCGATCTTATTCTTGCCACTCAAGCTTATGCGCATAGCCCGATTCCATGTCCCCTAATTGTCTCCTTCAAGTAATTTGGAGACAAGAATGATTCTCGGGTGATCCGAGTGGTGTAGGGCGTATGGGTCAGAGACGTTGGTCTCTAGTTGGGAACTTCCTGATTTTGTATTCTTCATGTCGTCTCCCATGGTAGTGATGGCGGCGTGTGTGCTTCGGTTTCTGTGGTGAGAAAATCTGGTGAATTTTTTATGAAGGCTGGTGGTGGTGCAGCAATGGTGGTTGTGAAGGTTTGTCTGTAGCTGCCGATGGCTGCTATGGTGGCTGTATAATTTTAGCGGAAGCTAGGGTTTTCAAAGGCACCAAGATTGCGCTCTGATACCATCTTAGGATTGGAATAATCAGATTGATTATGATTTCGTGATAGAAAATGTACAATGAGAGGTCTGACTTATACAAGATAGCAAGACCTATTCTAGGCGAGAATAATTACAATAAAACTAGATTATCACAGATTGATAGTATCCTACAATCTCGCTGATCCTTTCCTTCCCTGTTAATAGTTGGTCAGGATCAAATTCTCGGCATGAGCAACACTTCTTCTCTAAATTAAAAACTTCAACACGACTTCCATCATATACATGAAATGAGTAAGTATCAATCGGTGATACCTACATATTTATAAAATTTTACAATAAAATATGAGGAAGTCTCAAATGGTTGCTATAGAATTCTATTTCAAACAAGCTAACTTACAAGAAAATGCGAAGCTTTTAAACAACATTATCCCCAACAATTTACGCAGACTATGCCGATATCTATATTCAATTTGAAAGAACATTAAGAAACCAAAACCACAAGAGAAACTTGAATTAATTTTTGTACATAACCCTTTCTTGTTATTCCCTCTAATCAAAGTTTCAGCCCAATCTGTCAAATGTGAATTCATTTTGGCTGCCACAGTTCGACAATCATAGAACCACTTTTGAAGTATATTCATTCTTAAATACTCAAGAAAATTGGAGATAGGTAGTTTACGAGCATCTCTAGTAATTAAATTGAGACATTCAGCTATATTTGTCGTCATGAGGTTTTATCGCTTCCCATTAAAGTGCGCACGAGCCCACTTTTCATATCCAGACTCTTTAAGATACTTAGCAACTTCAGAGTCGACATTAGATATTTCCACCATAAGACGATCAAATTCAAGAACATGATATTCCTTCACAGCTTTAAAATATAGGGAATGCGCCACTTCATGTTTATAGTACCTCTTCAGGTTTTGACCTATATGGAATATGCATGCCCCACGATGGGCATCAGGAAATACAATGGAGATAGCCTTCCAAATGCTTTCATTTCTATCTGAAATGAACACTAGGTCATGAACATCGCCGATAGCTCCCCGTAATTTAGTCCAAAACCAAATCCATGATGCAAGATTCTCTGAATCTCCAACTCCAAATGCGAGAGGGTATATTTGGTTATTTCCATCCATGTATGTGGCAACTAACAACGTTCCAAGATATTTGTCTTTTAACAATGTTCCATCGAGTGCTATAACTGGCCTAATAACACTCTGAAATCCTCTAATGCAAGCTCCAAGCTTCAATATGAAACAATACAAAAAATGACTTTTTCCATCAGTTTCAATATGCGTTAACATACCAGGATTTTTGGCTTCGAGCATAGCAAAATATGATGGAAGTATTGGGTAAGATTCCTCTGGTGACCCCCTAACCAACTCCAATGCATGTTCCCTAGCTCTCCATGCCTTGACATAACTTAAACTCACACCTATGTCCTTCTGTATGTCCTCTATGATGTCATGAGGTCTATGTATTCGTGATACTCCTTCATACTTGGACTTTACGCATTGACCAATAAGAGAACTACTTGCTTGTCGATGATGGCGATGGATAGCATCTAATGAGCATGAATGTACAGTAACATATTTCTTGATCTTGAAATACTAGGATTGACGTAACTTGGATGCACATAGTGTCCACTTGCATTGGTCATCAATACAACTAACTTCAAATATTTCTTTATTCGACCTCTTGACTTTGAACTCATAATTTTTCTTCATAGTATCAATGCCTAACTTTGTTTTTATTTCTTCTTTGTTCTCATACAGTTGACCAACATCTATATCTCCACTTGAATTGCACAACTCTGTCATGTCTGATCTATGTAGAATATTTTTAACTTTGTTATGAGTATTTGATTGGTTAAAGTTGGGTTCATCAGGATGCACACTGATATGTGTTACATCATCTTGTCCCAAGTTTAAATGAGGCAATTCATTGAGTTCAGCATTGTCTTGAAATACATTATCCGACTACACATGTAGGATATCCTCAAATTCTTCATTTTCCAAGTCATTTTCTAAAGCCTCAAATTGCTCATTATTATAATCTTCTGAATCATCTTCAGTACCCAAATTAAGGTCACTTGGCAACGGGTCTTGTCCGGAGTTAGTCAATGGAGCTTGTTGGTTGCTTCCACTGCCATATGAAAACAGTTTACGCTTCAATGTAATGCACAATGGAATCTTATAAGACCTTGACAAGCTCTCATATATAAAAGCTCTCATATCATCATCATTGACTATTTCTATAGGCCAAGCGCTTTTCATTGCGTCGTATATGACTTTCAAAATTATCTCATACTCGTTTGGATCCACATTTACAATGCCACACACTTTATTTTGAAGTTCCTCGAGTGTAACTTTATCTGAAACAAGTAGTCCTTTAGTTTTCCAATTTTTGTAAGATGAGTTAATCCACGTCCCACCATAGTTAACCAAAATTGTCAAACTAAACATTTTCCTTAAAATAAAGTAAAACAAAAAGATTATACAAAATAAAAAGTACATGAAAGTGAATTCAGTAAACTGCTTCCAAGTGAACACTGGAACCTTCATTATTTATACACACTAGTAAAAACACAAAACAAAAATTGAACCATTAAAAGAACAAAACAAATCAAAATTGCTGATCTCCATCACCAGTAAAAAAACAAAATTTCTGATCTACATCTGTATTCTTATAGTTATTACATCATACAAAGTTGGTAGGCTTTGTATATATCTGCATATTTCATCTTTATATTAAGATAATGTATATGCATTGGTTAACAATCAGTATAAAAAAAGAACAATGATAAGCTAAATGCGAATCTAAATCTAACAACTTAGACTAAATATTTTAGAAACTTGGAGAGAAAGTGTAGATTGGAGTATGCATCGAAGTTTGAAAGAATTAATTTGAACAATGATAAGCTTTTCCAGACACTAAATACAACAAATCTTAAAATATCTAATACAAAATGCCAATGGAAATTACTTTTTCAAAAAGTAAGAAACTTAAATGATAAACACCCAACTCAAAGTCATGAATCCATGATGCAAAGGTGCATCCGCAACGAGAAACTGCACAACTCAATTAATAACGAATTTAGGAAAAAGGTTCTTAACGTCCATGATTATTCTCAATACTTCACGTCATACAGGTTATTAGTTTAGAGTTATCAACTGCTTTATATTTACAAGGATGAGATGTTTATGAGGAGGGGAAGTCGAGTTGGACCTACAGAACCTGGCGTTTATGCTTATATTAAGGTATTGCCTCTCTGATCATCTATGTTGTTAAAATACTCAAACTTTTGATTCCAACCGCAACAAGACTTTCACTATATTAATACAGGGTACAAGGATATTAATCTTACCAATCCTCTAGAATTTACAAATAATCTTTGATTTTGCAAAAAGATGAGAATTGTAAATAGCCAAAAAATCTCATCACGTTGTTGAGGACAAAAGATGGAAGGAAGTAATAAGAGTTAACGAAATTTACCTTGTAGCTGGAAGAATAACGATGTAAGGTAAGATTTGTCATAATGTTTTGTCACGAACACTTTCATGAGCATATAAGATTTTAACATAGAGGCACTCTAGAAAAAGATTTCTGATTTTTTCTGCATTAGGGTTTAGGGTTTATCCAGTCTCTTGTTTTGTTTTAGTGTTGAAGGTATTTGAGTCTATTTGCGTAGGTTTTTTGCTATAATTGAAAGTTTTTTAAAAAGTAACATTTTTTAATTTAAGGGCTAAATTTGTCCATTTTCGATAAATTCTCATATAAATGGCTTCTGGTAAGTGCTATATATATGTAGGAAAATTCAATTTGGTAACATATCACCACAGCAAAATCCAAGTCGCCGGTAAAAGGACGTCGTCGAGCAACTGTAGGGATTCGTCGAGCAACGCTGAAAACGGCGAATCTCTGTCGGGAAATCTTCGTCGGGCTAGTGCGGTCGGGCTTTGAGCTTAGTAGACGACAACAGTGTATTCGTCGAGCAACGTTATCTTGCCCGATGGACTAGTTCGTCGTTGAAGGTTTCGTCGAGCAACTTAAAAGTCAACAACATATTACCGACGTACAATGTGCTTCGGGTAACCTTCCAATATTCGTCGGGTAACTATTTAAATCGTCGTCGGGTAACTTGTTAAATAACCGTCGGGTAACTATTTACATATCGGGGTAATTATTTTTATATCCGTCGGGTAACGTTTCACATATTCGTCGGGTAGGGTTTTATATATCCGTCGAGTAACTATTTAAATATCCATCGGGTAAGTTTTTACATATCCGTCGAGTAAGTGTTTACATATCCGTCAGGTAATGTTATACACATCCGTCGGGTAACTGTATACACATCCGTCGGGTAACTGTATACACATCCGTCGGGTAAAGGTTGACACATCCGTCGGATAACGTTTTACACATCCGTCGGGTAACGTGTTACATATGCGTCGGGTAACATGTCCCACATTCGTCGGGTACAGTTATTAAAAATTCCGTTTATATGCCCGACACCTTGACTATTCGTCGGGCAAACTCTGAATATTTCAAATATATTTTTAATAAAATATTTAATAAAATAATAAAAAATAAAAAAGTTAATTAAAAAATTCAATTAAAAGAATCAAAATAAAATAAAAATAATATTTATAAAAATTAATGTAATATTTTTACATCATTAAAACTAAAAAAATATTTTATATATAGTACACTCTAACTACTAGTCGAGGGGTCAAAGTAGCCTGGATCCTGAGGGGGTTGTTGGGTGGGCGGTGAGAAAATATCATCCAATCCACGGTCACCCAAACGTTGAAGGACCTTGTCAAGAGAGGTCTTGATTTGTTGGTTTTGGGCTTGAATCTCCACGTATTGGGCTTTAATCATTGGATTTTCGAACTCGAGGTTTCTCCAACGGTCTGACGTCTCCTGGGGATTGCCTATCCGAGATGAACTGGACGACTGAGTCAAGACATCCCGCACAATCCCGTCGCCCGCCCCCCGAACGACCCTCCCTGGGTGCCTCCCAAGTCGACGCTGCAGAATAGCGATCGACATGTCGGTATTAGGGAGCTGCAGCTCCAACGGATGTCGGATGTTGTTGGGTGAGCTCAGCTTGTGTCTACTGGACGCCTTGCTGCCTCAGCTTGTGTCGTATGTGAATTTTGTCAGCCTCTTGATCCCCCGTCCAGCGTACACTTGCCCCCAAGCATCCACCTCTGGGAACATCGACCGGCGTTGCCCCGATCCTCCTGCCGGGCAGATAAGGATCGCGACCCCCCGTGGTGGTTGAATTTCTTCGCTCCCTAGTTCGATGTGTTGGCAATCGATTCCCGCTATTCATTCGTAAAACCAAAAATTAGATTTTAAAATGGAAAATAAGATAAAATTTTACTAATTTAATTAATTAGATAGATAATACGTACTAGATAGGTGGGGGACACAAAATGGTCGCACAACCACAACCACCCGGGCAATTTTGGCCCGTCAAACTCCTCCAGAGGATTTGCCCGAGCTTCCTCCGGGGAAGGCCAAGTCAAGAAGTACTTGTGGAGCTCGTACTTCCAATTGGCATACCGTAACTGCCAGTGGTGGCTCAGGTATCTACTGAGCTCGACGTTCTCCAAGTCTAACTCAAAATTGATCTGCAATCAATTATTAAAGTTAGTAAAATAATTAAAAAAATATGAAATAAATGTTAAAAATGGGAAAAAAAAACATACCGATAACTCTCCCCAACAACTCGTGATCTCCTCCCAGGTTTGGGTTCTGAAAGTCTCCCCCATCAACATGCACCAGGAGGCTGTGAATTTTGACCGGCGCGGACCGGAGGCGCGGCACGAACACCAGTAGTATCTTTGCATTGGTTGTCTTGCAAATCCGCTGGGATGTCAAACCGCAGTTTATCCCGCGCACGTTCACCGACCTACCTACAAATTCGATGAACATTGGTAAATAAAATGAGTAACAAATAAAAACGGTTGGTTAAATAAACAAAATAATGATATTTACCCTTAGGGAGTGTTCCGACATTAAGCCTTGTTTCGTCTGCTCCGACGTCGTCCTGTGGGGGCTGGGGGTCGGTACGGTGTTCCCCCTGTTTCTTGCTATGATGTCGATGTGCCGATCGGGCACCGGGTCGCTGATGGACCGACAGCGTTGACTGAACCGACGTTGTTGTTGAGGCAACCGAGTCAGGGGCTGCCCTCATCCGGCGCATGATCATCAACGGGATCAGGGCAGGGGAGGGTCCTAGATGTGATTAAAGTGCGATGCGACATCTATAATAACAAATATAAATTAATTAATATAAAATTAACCAACATATTTTTAATTAAATACAAAAAACCAAACATTTTCAATATTAAATATTAAATTCAAAAAATAAAAACAAAATCACATTTAAAATTAACCAACATTTTATAATTCCAATAAACGTAAATAAATAAAGCAATAATTGTTTTTACTAATAATTAGTAAATTGGTATCTAAAAACTAAAACCACCAAATTCTAATTTTTTTTTAAATAAATCCAACATAAACAAAAATTAAACTTAAAAAACTAATTAATCCAAACGTACTAAACTCAAAATTCACAACAATATACCTAAATTTCGAAATCCAAATTTCAGGACCAAAATCAAACTTAAAAATTAATCCAAACATATAATAATAATATCCAAATCCTAAAATTCACAAATTAAAAATTTATAAAACTCACATTTCCAAAATTCACTTATACTACACCATATCAAAATTTCACAAAATTGTTTTTAAAATTCAAATACCCAAAATTCATAAAATTCACATATCCAAAATTCACATAAATTTCATATCCAAAATCATAACAAAAATTATAACATTATATCAATAACAATTAACTAATAAAAAATATATATCCAAATATATATACATAAACATTAACAATAACAATTAACAATAACAATATCCAATTTCATAATTTTTTTTTTCAAATCAAAATTAACAATAAATCAATATATATACATTAACATTAACAATAACAATAACAATAAACCAATAACAAATATATATCCAAATATATATACATTAACATTAACAATTAACAATAACAATATCCAATTTCATAAATTCTTTTTTCAAATCAAATTTAACAATAAACCAATATATATACATTAACACTAGAGAAAGAAAGGGACAATGAGTTCGACCTTCAAGGAACTCGGTGAGAAATCGGTCCGGCGAGGGGAGCGACGGCGACGGCAAAGCTCGCTGAGAGAGTGGCGGCGTCTTTCACTGCTGGGGCAGCGGATGGAGGGAGAGCGAGAAACAGTGGTGAGGTTCTGATATTCAAACGAAACAGAGAGCAAATTGGGAAGAGAAACAGCGAGCAATGGAGGAACTGCAGAAAATGAAGAATAAGGAAGAAGAAGAAGAGTCGGTCTGATATACCTCTATGATTGACTTTGCCCGACCACCGGGTTTGTCGGGTAACGCGTTAATGATTCGTCAGGTATTAACAAACAGTGCATATTCGTCGGGTATCTCGTTCGGTATCCGTAGGGTAACATGTTCACTATCATCGTCGCATAACATATTCGGTATCCGTCGGGTAACATGTTTCATATCCGTCGGGTTAATTTAAACATATCCGTCGGGCAACATTAGGCGATAACTTGGAGATTCTGCGAATATTTAGGCGGAAATTCCGTCGGGTAAGATTTTCAAAATGCGTCGGGTAAGCACAACGGTCGGCAATCCGTCGGGTAATATTGTCAACCTCCGTCAGGCAACAAAATGCGGGACTTTTGAGAATCCGCGAAAATTTAGGTGCAGTATCCGAAGGGCATCATTCAAAACCGCCGTCGGGTAATATCACATGTCGGTAGTCCGTCGGGTAACATTTCCAATGTTCCTCGGGTTACACTATGCGGGAATTTCGAGATTTCGCGAAAAACTACGAGGGAAATTTGAGATTTCGCTAAATTTTTCAAAATTGCACGTTTTATTACAGTTACTCGACGACGTACCAAATGTAGCCCGACGGTTGTTGGCCCAGTGAATGCCTTTATTCGTCAGGCATGACTTTTCTGATGCTGTTTTTAGCATTAATCTGAAAAACAGGTCCGGTGAAAGAATAATCAACATCGGGACCGTTCAAATTTTGGTTTTGCATGCCTAAAGCCCCATCTATCGTTATCGTGATGTTTTTAGGATTTCAAGCCGTTCGATCGTGAAGAAACGTTGTGTAACCGTTGAATCGTCGCGCACCGTTACCTAATCCCGGGATTTCCAAATTGGGTTATTTTTCGCGTATGCGATCTATGGATACCTAACATACATGTGGACGGTTAGATCGGTCAATTTCAATTTTGAAGTTTTTGAAAATCGGAAAACAAGCATATTGACCAAGCAGTTTAAACTCTTGACGGAAACTTCAATACATTTTGCAAATTTTTGGTTCTATTGATATTCAAACAATTGAATTTGACCGATCTAACCGTTCACTTTGTGGTTTTACGTGCCTAGATCTCGCCCGTCGAAAATCTTGATGTTTTGAGGATTTCAAGTTGTCCGATCGTGAAGAAACATTGTGTAACCGTTGAATCGTCGCGCACCGTTTCCTAATCCCGGGATTTCTAAATTGGGTTATTTTTCGTGTAGGAGATCTATGTATACCTACCATAAATATGGACGGTTAGATCGGTCAATTTCAATTTTTAAGTATTTGAAAATCGGAAAACAAGCATATTGACCAAGGAGTTTAAACTCTTGATGGAAACTTCAATACATTCTGCGAATTTTTGGTTCTATTGATATTCAAACGATTGAATTTGACCGATCTAACCGTTCACTTTGTGGTTTTACGTGCCTAGATCTCGCCCATCGAAAATCTTGATGTTTTGAGGATTTCAAACCGTCCGATCGTGAAGAAACGTTGTGTAACCGTTGAATCGTCGCGCACCGTTACCTAATCCCGGGATTTCGAAATTGGGTTATTTTTCGCGTAGGCGATCTATGGATACCTACCATAAATTTGGAAGGTTAGATCGGTCAATTTCAATTTTTAAGTTTTTGAAAATCGGAAAACAAGCATATTGACCAAGCAGTTTAAACTCTTGATAGAAACTTCAATACATTTTGCAAATTTTTGGTTCTATTGATATTCAAACGATTGAATTTGGCCAATCTAACCGTTCACTTTGTGGTTTTACGTGTCTAGATCTCGCCCGTCGAAAATCTTGATGTTTTGAGGATTTCAAGTTGTCCGATCGTGAAGAAACGTTGTGTAACCGTTGAATCGTCGCGCACCGTTACCTAATCCCGGGATTTCTAAATTGGGTTATTTTCACGTAGGCGATCTATGGATACCTACCATAAATGTGGACGGTTAGATCGGTCAATTTCAATTTTTAAGTTTTTGAAAATCGGAAAACAAGCATATTGACCAAGGAGTTTAAACTCTTGATGGAAACTTCAATACATTTTGCGAATTTTTGGTTCTATTGATATTCAAACAATTGAATTTGATTGATCTAACCGTTCACTTTGTGGTTTTACGTGCCTAGATCTCGCCCATCGAAAATCTTGATGTTTTGAGGATTTCAAGCCGTCCGATCATGAAGAAACGTCGTGTAACCGTTGAATCGTCGTGCACCGTTACCTAATCCTGGGATTTCCCAATTGGGTTATTTTTCGCGTAGGCGATCTATGGATACCCACCATAAATGTGGACGGTTAGATCGGTCAGCTACAATTTGCAAGTAATTTTAAAAAGTTGTTTAATAAAAACATGTAAATTTATTCTTCTCAATTATACCCGACGATTACATATCCGTCGGGTAACATGTTAATTATCGTCGTCGGGTAAAGGTTAAGTGTCCGTCGGGTAACCCGTACCATATCCGCCGGGTAAAATGTTACATATAGTCTTCAGGTAATACATACGTATCCGTCGGGTAACACCAATCGTTTCGATCCGTCGGGTAACATGTGTAATAACCGTCGGGAAACATTAATTTAAACAAATTGTTTATTAAATTAATGTAAATTTAATCTGGTAAATAATTGTTTATAAGAATATTATCAAAGCACATTTTATAGACAATAGTTTTATAAAAAAATATTGTATCTTATTTGGTCAAATTGACCTTCATGACTTATCATCAAAATATTTACCTAAATCTTTGACCTTCATTTATTTTGAAGTTGCGTATTTTGTGGAATGCATGTATGGTCTCCTCACTTTAAGAAAGTAAAAAAACTATTTTTGTGAATAAAATCATACAACATACATTTAAATCAAATTTATTGATTTGAAGATGGATATTACATATATGAATGAAATTTTGAATTTACAATTTTCATTCGGATTCGCTTTCCCCCTCCCAATCACGCTCGTCATCCAATATGTGTACAATACTTGATTCCTCTGAATCACTTTCAATTTGTTCTAATTCCCCCATATCAATAAAAATATCATCAATTGCAATTGGTGGGATGATGTCATTGGTCCGTACTCCATCCACGTTTTGGGTGGATGCCGATGAATCCACCTGGTAAACGATTTGGTCATTGTCTATTTCCCCATCTTCTTCATGGTATCGGTCACCCAAGTCGCAAATGTTTCTATAATTCACCATCTCAGCTACTTTCCAACCACCACCAGCTTTTGGATCATCCACAAAGAATACTTGTTTCGCCGTACTAGCGAGGATGTAGAGATCACTCTCAAACCACCGGGTGTTTGTGTTTATAGAGGTACAAAACTGATCTTTGATGACATTGTCTGGGATACTTGGGTTGGTATCAAACCAATGACACTTGAACAAGACGACTTCCTTGCGGTCTGCGTATAACACCTTAACCACAGTTAACAATTTTTCGTAGAAACCCGTATCAGCATTTTCCCCATCCCCCGGCACGAAGACCCCGTTGTTTTGTATAGACAACTTGTCGTCTCGTTATGTGCACACGAACTTAACTCCGTTAACGTGACAACTAGCGTACGTTTCTCCTCGGAATTGGGCCAATGGCCAGCTGCATTAATTCATTATTGAAATTTGGCAAGTTGACATCTTTCAGCTGTGCCATCTGGTAAGATACACACAAGAAACGAAATAGCTAAGCTTAAAACCAATTTAAGAAATTTGGAAATAAAATATTTGACTTACATGCTCAAAAAACCAACGTGGAAATAGTTGTTTGTCCATTTCTTCCCAATTAGAAGGAAATTGGGCCTTCATCAACGCCTCGTGCTGCTCGTGCAAGGGTCAGACTTCGTCACAGTTGTTTAGTATGAACCAATGAGCCACCTCCATGTCGCTATTGATGAATGGCTCCGAGATTGGACCAGGGCTGAATGGTCGTGTGGGTTGGGCAAATACAGATAGGGTCTTTGGACGTTGACCACCATCGTCATTGCGCGACGCCCTATTAAAGGCAGTTTCGACATTTCGAAGGTACATTGTACAAAATGTCAGTGCCTCCTTTGCAATGTACGCCTCGGCTATATAGCCTTCAGGACGTGTCTTGTTCCGAGCGTACCACTTGTACGTACCTAACATTCTTCAAGGAAATTTACATTAAGATTCACATATATACATAATAGTAAGGAAATATTATCAAATAGCAGGGATAAGTTATACCTCTCGATTGGGCACATCCAACGATAATGCACCGAGCCAGCTAGCTTTGCCTCATCCGGCAGATGTATTAGTAGGTGCACCATTACATCAAAGAATGCAGGTGGATATATTTGCTCAAGCCGACACATGATGTACACAATATCCTCGTTAATTGCTTGAAGGTCCACCTTAACCAACGACCTAGCACATAGTATCTGGAAGAATTGAGACAAATAAACTATCGTCTCAACAACACCAGCCTCCAAGAAGGGTCGAATACTAATCGGAATGAGTCGTTGTAGCAAAACATGATAGTCATGGCTCTTCATAGTAGAAATGGTCCCACCGTCCGTGCTAACACTCCGAGATATGTTGCCGGTGTACCCGTCGGGAAATTTCACACCCGGCAACCACTTTAGGAATTTTTTCTTATTGTCCGGCGTAAATGTATAACTTGGATGAGCCATGATGTATTTGCCATTGGCGACTTTTGGCCACAAATTAGGCCAAATCCCCATTTCTTTCATGCCCAGCCGTGTATTTTTTGTGTCCTTTGACTTACCTTCAATGGGTAAAGCCGTTCCCACAACACTCTCAGCAACATTCTTCTCGATGTGCATAGGATCGGCGATGTGTCTGATTTTCAATTTTGACCAATATGGCAACCGGAAGAATATGCTTTTTTTCATCCAATTTTCCTGTTCGGCTGGTTTTTATCCTCGTGTCACGAACTTATGTATACTGTTGATTTTGGATAATATCTCATCATCGCACCTCTCCCTTGGTCGACCTCTTAACTCTGATTTACCATCAAATGAGTCAGATTGCATTCGCCATCGGTAATCCTAGGGCAGTAACCTTCTCGCACCCAAGTAGCATACCTTAGATGCGTGCCAAAAGGACGTTGTGTCTGGTCCGCATGTCGAGCAAGCAAGATAGCCCTTTGTGCTCCATCCCGATAACATACCATAAGCAGGAAAATCATTAATTGTCCACATTACGGTCACTCATAGGGTGAACATTTCTCCACTGCACTTGTCGTATGTTCAGACACCATTTTCCCACATATCCATGAGTTCGTCAATCAACGGCCGCAAATACACATCGATGAAATTACTCGGCGATTTGGGCCCCGGTATCAAAGTACTCAGGATTGTGAATTCTTTCTTCATGCATCTCCAAGGAGGCAAGTTATAAGGAACCATAACAACCGGCCAAGTGTTATAGGGCTTTGTAAAACTCCCAAACGGATTAAACCCGTCAGTAGTGAGCCCTAATCTGAAATTTTTTGACTCCGTAGCAAACTCGGGATACATTTTATCAAATTCTTTCCAAGCCTCTCCATCCGCCGGATGCCTCAGTACATCGTCATCAATGCATTCATCCTTATGCCACCTCATATCACCGGCTGTGTGGGACGACATGTAGAATCCTTGTAACCTAGGCTTCAGTGGAAAATAACGCAACACCTTGTTAGGAATCTTGTTCTTTTGAAACCTAGGCTCATTTCACACGGGACATTTGTCAAGCTGCTCAAATTCACCGTAAAACAATGTACAGTTGTTCTTGCATGCATGGATTTTGTTATACCTTAAACCAAGGCCCTTCAATAACTTCTTAAAGCTATAATGATATTTTTGTAGACAGTTGTCTTCAGGGAGCATTCGGATGATGATGTCCAACATGTGATCAAAATGCTTGTTCGTTTTATTATACTCAATTTTCATGTGCATCAACTCCACAACTGCCCCTAGATCAAAAATGATTTACAACCGGGGTACAATTCGCGTTGAGCTTCTTTCAATCATATCTCGTAATGGAGCTCAGAGTCTTCGGACTGCAACCTTGGCGCATCATCTTCCATATCATCTGATGCGGGAGGAAAAGCATCGTTTAATAACTCAGTGACTTGATAATTATCACATCGCCGATCCAAATCACTTTCATCCCGACGGGTCCCGGGAACCGACGATGTTGATGCGGTGTAACGACCCGAACCAAAAATTAAATTATTTTGAGAATTGGACGATTTTACCCTCGATTTTGGACGGGTTCGAGAGTCCCTTTTTGACTGGCAGTACTTTTGGGAATTTGTCTTAGGTCGTTGCGTAGGTCTCGAATTCACGAGTTCGTAGACAGGCGGCACGCGAGAAACGGAGTTCGTGTACGAAAGTTATGGGTCTAGACGTGTAAGGGCAGTTTGGTAATTTGCCATAGAGGGGAGATATTTTTTTTTAACCACCCAAATAAGATTAATCTGATTCACATCAATTCATTATCATCATCCTCATTCTCTCTGTGAAACATACACTCCCAAAACCATTGAACCCGTGCGAAAAACACACCCAAACCCCACAAGTCAACTTTTGATTCAAGGCTTTAACTTCCATTTTTGATCCACTAATTGTATTCTACTCCGTCCCACGATCACAACCGTACCAACCATCGAAGGAAAGGACCACGGGGGAAGCCGAACCGAGCATAGGAAGTTTAGGATCTTCCGATTGATTTTCCAGCTTACACAGGTAAGTGTTTGATGTTTTAAGGTCATATTTGGATTCTTGGGTTTGAGTAGATAGATTTAGACATAAAATTTGTGGAAAATGGTTGAGTTTTGAGGAAGTTATAAAAGCTTGAAGTTTCGGTCGGAAATGGGTGATTCCGGCGAAACCAGACGGTGGCGCCGGCAACCGGTCGTCTTCTCCGGCGAGTCACCGGTGATCGGTCGGGTTGAGTAAACCGGTCGGGTCGAGTTGAACCGGTCGGGTTGAGTTGAACCGATCGGGTTGAGTGAACCGGTCGGGTTGAGTGAATCGGTCGGGTTGAGTTGAACTGGTCGGGTCGAGTGAATCGGTCAGGTTGAGTGAACCGGTCGGGTTGAGTGAACCAGTCGGGTCGAGTTGAACCGATCGGGTCGAGCCGGGCCAGGTTGGACCGGTCAAGGTGCGTGAACACTGTAGCACGAGTGTGATCGGCGCGTGAGGGCGCGTGGGCGCATGTTTTGATCTTCCAGTGGCGCGTGGGACTGTTCCCGATGTCACGGCGACGCGTGACTAGGATTTTGGGACATTTCGGATCAGATTTTGTTGGTTTCGAGGCCATAGGAGTTCGTTTAGGGCTCGATTGGGCAATTCCAGCGATAATGGTTGACCGTGGAGCGGGTTTTGACCTCGAAAAGTCAAGGTAGTTGGGTCATTATTGTGCATGTGTCTCTTGGGCTAGAGCGTCCATGAATTTTGGGTAGGATGATGTTTGTGAGTGGACTTTTGGTTTATAAATTGTAATGCATGCATAAATATCTTTGATTTAAATACTGTTGTGTATGGTTGTAATGATTTCCTGGAATTTATAAATGACTGCTGGACATTTATTTTTCCAATATTTCAGTGAAAGTGTGTTGTGAGAAATGGCATGGTTGTTGGATTCAGTTTTGATATTGTTTTGACGTGGAAATTATTAGAGTCCATGATTTTGAGCTGAAACCGTATTTGTGATTATAAAATACTTGATTTTTGGATCCAATACTGTTTTGAGGGGGCCCAGGAGCCGGGGTTAGGATCCGCTGAGACGGAGAACCCGATGAACCTCCAATATAAACAATACGGTTTTGTGGGGGCCCAGGAGCCGGGGTTAAGATCCGCTAAGACGGAGAACCCGGTGAACCTACAATATAAACAATACGGTTTTGAGGGGGTCCAGGAGCCGGGGTTAGGATCCGCTGAGACGGAGAACCCGGTGAACCTCCAATATAAACAATACGGTTTTGAGGGGGCCCAGGAGCCGGGGTTAGGATCCGCTGAGACGGAGAACCCGGTGAACCTCCAATATAAACAATATGGTTTTGAGGGGGCCCAGGAGCCGGGGTTAGGATCTGCTGAGACGGAGAACCCGGTGAACCTCCAATATAAACAATACGATTTTGAGGGTTTTGAGGGGGCCCAGGAGCCGGGTCTAGGATCCGCTGTTGGTGGTGAACCCGGTGAACCTCCGAGATAAACATTGATTTGAGGGAGGCCAGGACCTGGGGCCAGGATCCGTTATTCGCGGTGAACCCGGTGAACCTCCAAGATAAACATATTTGAGGTGGACCAGAATATGGGACTAGGATCCAATGTTGGTAGTGAACCCGGTGAACCTTCAATATAATTGGTTACTGTTTCTTCGACTAGTGTCGAGAGTTTTACTCCGTTGGTTCGTTGAAAGCTCCGACTTTGGCATCGAGGAGTTTTGGCTCCGCCGGGTCGTGAGGCTGTCTATGCATAGTACAGAGAGTTGTGATACAGGACTAGCACACCTCAGGGGATACCCTGGTGGCTAGGGATATGACAGTTGAGGGATATGCCGACTGATGTGATATGATAGCCGAATGTTATTCCGGCTGAGGTTACGATATGATAGCCGAGGATATTTCCGGCTCTAATATGGTTTGACGACGATTGTCATGTGATTAATCAGCCTATAGAAATACTTCGTCATCCGGGTCTGTGGGTTAGTGTGGGCGGTGACCCAGAGTGACGAATTATTATTGGTTCACAAGTATCTGACTAGTCGGTTGTCTTGTGGTATTCCAGTAGAGATGTCAGCAGTGTCTGACCTACTGACATTTGGTGTCAGAGGGTATTCCTGGTATAAAATTTTGAGGTAAAAGAGCTGTCAGACGGGATAAAAGTTCTTTCCGGGTTTCGAGGAGAAATTCGGGAAGGGTCCTTACATGCGGAAAATATTTCTTCACCATGATAGATCCAATTAGTGTAGTTGTGTACGATCCCATTCCATTCAGATGAGTATGGACCTTATTCAATGGCATCCAACTGCAGTTGTTACATTTACGGCACAGACACCTGATACGTCTTGTATCACTGCAATGACTACGTGCAAAGGCAATGAAACTGTCGATCTCATCCACATACTAATAAGAAGATCTATCAAACATTTGCATCCACCCTCTGTCCATTGTGCCTACTTTCACAACATAGAGTCAACGTAAGTAATTGAGTTAAAATTGTCCCGTAAATAGAACAAGTTAAAATCAACAGCAGCTCTTCTCCTTATGCCTTCGGTGATTTGGCCCTATCCCATTCGAGAGTGCACGTTCTGTGATGTGTAGTTTGCGACCTACGAGGCTAAATTTCGATCGAGGGAAATTTTGGCAGCATCTCCCTACAGTTCCCCAAATGCACAACGTAGATATTATAAACAAATATCTAGTATGTATTCGGAGAACATTGAGGGGATACAAACCGAATTTCCCACAATCGAAACCTAACCTCGTAAACCGCCAACTACACAACACATAGTTGCGCACCCCCAAACTGTCCGAATAAATGGACAATTCAAGAGTCAGTCAATCAATCTGATTTACTGACTCTCAAACGGGTCTAAGGTTTTTCATTGAATTTCATTATACGAAATTAATCAACTCGATTAACTTCGCATAAACGGTTATGAAATATGAACGTATTTCACTCCGTCGGAACTATATAAAGCGTTTTACAAAAAAATATCAAAACAAATTCGCAAATACAAACATATATTAATTATGCATAAAACAAAGTTTACAATTTTATAATTTCCGTACATATTTTCTATTTCCCTATTTTCCTAACATATTTTCTAATTTCCTAACATATTTTCTAATTTCAATAATTTCATTACATATTTTTTATTTTCATATTTTCCTAAAATGTTTTTTAATTTCCTAACATATTTTCTATTTCCCTGTTTTCCTAACATATGTTCTAATTTCCAAACATAATTTCGAATTTTAATAATTTCATTACATATTTTTTATTTTCCTATTTTCCTAAAATATTTTCTAATTTCATAATTTCCTAACATATTTTCTATTTCCCTATTTTCCTAACATATTTTATAATTTCCAAACATATTTTCTAATTTCAATAATTTCATTACATATTTTTATATTTTCCTATTTTCTAACAAAATTTTCTAATTTCCTAACATATTTTCTATTTCCCTAATTTCCTAACATTCTTCCTAATTTCCAAACATATTTTCTAATTTCAATCATTTCATTACATATTTTTAATTTTCCTATTTTACAACAAAATTTCCTAATTTCCTAACATATTTTCTATTTTCCTAATTTCATAACATATTTTCTATTTTCATATTTTCCTAACAAATTCTAAACAATTTCTACACATTTTCCACAATAAATACAAAATTTCCTAACATAATTATATCCAACATTCTTATCAAAATTAAATTGAGAGGTAAACACACATACCTTTTTATAAGTATTCCTTCAAATCAACCACAAAATTCCTACAAGACAAAAATAAATTAATTCCTAATCAAAAATCAAAATTTCAAAACTAAAAAAAATAAAATTTTCAAACCTTAATATTTGATATTTGGTGATTGATAGAGAAAAATGATTTGATTGGTAGTGAAAATGGTGATGAAATGTTAATATTAGGTAGAGAAAGAGAGTGAGTGAGTGAGAGGGAGAGAAAGAGCAGAGAGAACGGATGAAGCATAGAGGAGGAAGAAGAAGAAGAAGAAAAGAAAGAGTCTCGGGTATTTAGTGTGTTTAGACTTTTGCCGGACGGATCACATTCGCAGTGTAATATTAAATGATTCTTCGGGCATATTAGAGTCAACACCCACTGTTACCCGACGACGATTATTCGTCGTTATATATAATGTTACCCGACGGGGGGTACTCATCGTTGGGTAATCCTTCCAATTTTGTGCGCCAACGGCATGCTCTTCCCACCAACAGGTTACCCAGCGAGTATGCTTATCCGTCGGGCAACAGTTGGTTACCCGGAGAGTATGCTTATCCGTCGGGCAACAGTTGGTTACCCGGCGAGTATGCTTTCGTCGAGCAAGATCTTGTCGGGCCAGACAACTTTTCTTGTAGTGTATATATATATATATATATATATATATATATATGTTGTTTTTATTCTTTGCAACCAGTATTATGCCTTGTTTGGTACACTATATTGTACTGACTATTACTATTGGATAGACTAATATGTCCACCAGAAGGACGGATTATTTAGTCGGGCGTTTGGTGTTCTACCGGATTAAAATGCCGATTATATTATACTGGCTTGATTATATTATACTAGTTGATAAGAAATATCTATATATCATAAATATTAATTATGTATATTATTACAATTATTTATTATTTATTTTATTTTAATTAATTATTGATATTATTATTATTATTACTATTACTATTTATTTAATTATTATTAATTATTAATTTAATACTATTTATTATCATTATTATTATTATTATTATCATCATTACTTTTCAAGATTGTTAGTCATCCGACTATTTAATACGGACAATTTTGAGAGTATTATTTTAGCAGGCGTGGACCGTATAAAGGTATTCAACCGTATTAACTTTTTCAGTGGCTAATTAATATGAGTGGTACCAAATACCGATTTCGTACTATATTATCCTATACAGTTCTTTGTACGACGTACCAAACGTAGCCTTCTAGTTTAATAGCATTTTATTTTATTTTATTGTGTGTGTGCTCTCATATTCGACTCTTGTAAAAGACGAGATTGATACCCAATGAGTTCGTTTGGTGAATGAATTGAATAACTCATCAAATTCAATGTATTTTTTTGTTTACACCAGAAAAATATAGGTTTGGGTCTAAGCAGATTTTTCACCAAGATTAAAATCCCAAGGAGTTAGACCAAAGTATTATGAGAAAAGAAAGTCAAAAATGGAGAACATGTCAAATTGCCGCCCAAACTACGCCGACAATGAAGGTGTTAGGGTAGCTAAAAGATGAGAAGATCCTCTCGCACAGTGGCAACTTGCCAAAACTGTCAACAAAAAGAAGATATAAAAGGAAAGAGAAGCTCTCTGCTTGAAAGACCCCAATTAATCAATTCAAAACATAACTTGAGCAAAATACTCCATTGAAAACAAAAGCTTAATTTCCAAATTAATTTTGGAAATTGTTTCACTCTCAAAACTTAGCCAAAAGAAATTGTCTTTCCTTTTTTATTCTGTATATCTCTTCCATTGTCTTGACATGATCCAACTAGTGTTCATCCTAGTTGAAGACTTCCTAAAACGCCATCAAAATCACACAAAAGGCTGATAAAGAAGTATGCTGATAGCATTAATGTTCATGTATTTAATACACCAACCATGATCCCGAATATTCAATGCAAATAAGAATGAACTTTTTTTGGTCGTCATCATCAACGTTTTAGTGTCTTTTATCTTTCATTATTAACATCAGGAGAATCCAACCAAACTCTCGCGTGATTATACCTGAAAATCATAAGATTGTTTGTATCTTTTGTCCGAGGATCTTATTTCAAGCATTCCTTATTTCATAAGGATTATCTGATTTATTTTGACAACTAAAAGAAAATTGTTTAAATCCTTATTACTTTGTGAAGGCAAAGAAAATATCGAACCATAAGCAAGTACCTATATGGCATAATCGTTTGATATATTAAGGTCATCTCCTAGGATGCAAGAAAGTACAATCAACTGTACATTAGTAGTCTTTAATAGTGGCACGCCTCATTTTGAAAGCTTTGAATCCAAAATCATAAAATTAGCCCACTAAAGGATAGATTGGTTTTCCAAGGATCCATCAAGCGCAGACCTTCATAAACCCAAAGCTCTTCATCCGTTACACCATATACCAAGATGAGAGTTATCATTTTACCCTGATAGCTTTATGGGCCAATATCTTGAATTTTAAAATGGATTCTTTTTTTCAGTATAAGACGACTAAAGGGGAGAAGACATGCAAGAAAATTTAGTCAAACCAATCCCTTCAAAATAATAGAATTATAAGAGTTAAGTTTCCTTGTATATTTAATCCTACCTAATCTTTTCACAATTAAAACACAACAATGTTTACATACATTCAAAATACATTAAATTTGATGAGTTGTCATCCAATCCAATCCAATCCAATCCAATCTCACTCATCAAACGTGATGATTATAATCTCACTCGTCCAATTCCAAGAAAGATAAAACATGAAATTTGGATGTCCCAATCCTCAATAATTTAATTTTCATATAAAGAGGTGTCATTTCTAAAATTTAATCTTGATAACTAGAATTTATATATAAACATTAAATTACATGTTTAAATTTCTTTCTATTTTTATGTTATCCCAACAAAAAATTTTCCAAATTCTAGAAAACTAATTTCCGTCAATTACAATTCTATCATTTTATAAATTCTTGATAATCGTAAAATCTCTCGTCCAAACACACCCTAAATAAAAGTAAAACTAGATTAAAGAAATCATGCAATGAGTAGCTAGGCACTTCAAAAGGACAGAACGGACAATAGTGACTTTGTCTAATAGCCACTCTACTATGTATTTTCCTATGAAAGACGTGAGAGCAAGACATGCAAGCCACACATGAACCTCCTCCAAACTTCTCCATGCAAACAATGCAACTATCACTACTTTCACTCACGCTAACCCTCATTATCTACCTTTTTCCCCCTTACTATTATTCTCTTCTTTATTATCATCTTCTTCCTCTTCACTACTAACCTTAATCTCAGACCTCCAACATAATGTGTGCAGAAGAATACCCCAGATCTCCAAAATAATGTGTGCAGAAGAATACCATTAGGATATAACAGTAAGCATTTCTTAATAATATAAATAGTATGAATTGTAAGAACTAAACAATAGCCTCACATATGTATCAACTAAATCTCAAATATCACAACATAAGCAAATAAAATATTCAAGATGAAGAAGAAATCAAAAGAACTAGTCACATACTAGGTGACGCCATTGTGGATTTCATAGTCACAAGTTCGTCTTCCATTCTCTGTCAAAAGCTGATTATATTTTGCTAATCAATAGGTCTTAACTCTAAAGAAGGGTCAGTCTTAAGGTGAGAGCAGAGACCAACTTATATATTAGCTTTGTTCTAAAAAGACATCCTATCAATGTAACATTAGAACCCTAATGGGCCAATTGGTAACAAGTCCACTATTTTAATGAAACATAATCCATCTATTACAAGGAGCCCATCAATATGATTTAATTACAACGACTATGCACTTAAGTGATTATATTATACTCAAATTCTAACATTCTCTCACTTGAGTAATATATGATCGTTTTGCAAAATTGTTACTTATCACTGAAAATAATAATGTACACTGAGTTCAAAATGTAATCAAATCAACTCGAAAACACAGCAGTCATAACTGCTTTAGAAAAATGGAACTACAACACTTGGACACTAATATGAGTTGGTGCATTGCAACCACCAATTTCACCAAAATAGACACAAAAGTTTGTTGGTGCATCAACACAGTATGGCAAATTCAATCTGAATTCCATGTAGTTTTGGTCCAGACTTATAATGTTTAAATAACCTTAGTTACCAATCCAAAAGATCACAAGCACACAAGGTGATCAACATCACTAGTTTCCGAAAAGATCACAAACACACAAGGTGATCAAATTCACAAAATGTACCGTCTAACAGAAAGGTACTCCATCAAGAGTTTGAACAACAATCAACCATTGCTATTAAACAAAAGGAATCAGCAGAAACCATAGCTTTCAAAACAGTTATACTCAGTCAATGAACTATGGTTTGTTCAAAAATTATTAACCATAATAAGAAACGAAAAGGTGGAAACAATACTGAGACAACAAGGACAAAATGAAAGCAGAATAATGTTCAGAATAAACCTCTGTTATCAAACCAAACATATCACTAACACAATAGGTGATCTTCAACACAAGTGCCGCACAAAAGCTATCTCACCAAAGTTTGCACAACAAATAGAAATTCTAGGACACAAGGAATTAATCTAAACAATATAATGGTTCAATGAAGCTTCTAATGAACCAAACAAATTGTTCAACACAACAAAATCTGGCAAATACTTTTCATTAACAAAACAAAAGAAACAAACTGAAACCATGTTTACTCCCACTGATCGAAAGTTGGTACCAGACCCATCTTCAATAGTTATGCTATTTCAACTATCATATCATAACATATACTGGGTAGTAAAACCAAAATTACTAAAACATAAACAAAGCATTTTTTAAAGCATAACAAGAACAAGTCCATCATGTAAAACAATAGCATGATCTCGAACTTGAAATCCAACAAAAAGCAAGAAATTAACTTGAATCATAAGCCCTCACAGGACGCCGGATCAGCCGAACTGGAGAATAGGACCGGAGTAATTCCCGATGGTAAGTTCATTATTTTGTTTATTTAAAAAAACTGTTTTTGGTTTTTGCTCATATTTTGTACTAATTTTTGTCGTATTTGCAAGGCAAACGGTGAATGTGCGCGGGATCAACAGGGTTTTGGCATCGCCGCGGATTTGTCGGACAACGAAGGAAAAGATCTAGGTGGAATACGTGTCTCGTCTACGGAAAGCGACCCAAAAAATCCACAGACACACTACAAGAAAATCCGAGTAGCCCGACTACAGTTTGTCCGACGGACAATATCTCGCGGGGTAAGGTCAAATTGCCCGACAGAAATTTACAGTCGGCGGGTAACAAGTTGGCGGGAAGAAAAAACCTGTGGCGCGCAAAAATGGACATTGTTACCCGACGCTGTAGACTGCCCGTCGGGTAAAATGGTAAACAACGACGACCAATCGCCGTCGGGTAATATCAGACGTTGACTCTTTATCGCCCGACGAATCATTAAAGATTGCTCTACGAATTGAGTTCGTCGGGCAAAAGTCTAAACACACTTAATACCCGAGACTCTCTCTTTTTTTCTTCTTCTTCTTCCTCCTCTCTGCTTCTCATCCTTCTCTCTGCTCTCTATCTCTCCCTCTCACTCATTCACTAATCATATACCTATTATTATCATCTCATCACCATTTTCATTACCAACAAATCTTTTTTCTCTATCAATCATCAAATATCAAATATTAAGGTATGAAATTTTTATTTTTTTGAAATTTTGATTTTTGAATAGGAATTAATTATGTGTTGTGTTGTAGAAGTTTTGTAGTTAATTTGAAGGAATACTTGTGAAAAGGTATGTGTTTACCTCTCAAATTAATTTTGTTAAGAATGTTGGATATAATTATATTAGGAAATTTTGTATTTATTGTGGAAAATGTGTAGAACTTTCTGAGAATTTTTGGAAATTATAAATTAGAAAATTTGTTAAGAAAATATGAAAATAGAAAATATGTTATGAAATTAGGAAAATAGAAAATATGTTATGAAATTAGGAAAAAAGAAAATATGTTAGGAAATTAGGAAATTTTGTTGTAAAATAGGAAAATTAAAAATATGTAATGAAATGATTGAAATTAGAAAATATATTTGGAATTTAAGAAAAATGTTAGGAAATTAGGGAAATATAAAATATGTTAGGAAAATAAGGAAATAGAAAATATGTTAGGAAATTAGAAAATTAGAAAACATTTTAGGAAAATAGGAAAAAAAATATGTAATGAAATTATTAAAATTCGATATTATATTTGGAAATTAGAAAATATGTTAGGAAAATAGGGAAATAGAAAATATGTACATAAATTATAAAATTTTAAACTGTGTTTTATGCATAATTTATATATGTTTGTATTTTTGAATTTGTAGTGATATTTTTTTAAAAACACTTTATTTAGTTCCGATGGAGTGAAATACATTCATATTTCATAACCGTTTATGCGAAATTAATCGAGTTGATTAACTTCGTATAATGAAATTCAATGAAAAACCTTAGGGTCATTAAAGTGTTACCCGACGGATGTGTCCGTCGGGCAATACCAATCAGATACTTAAATCAGACTGAGGCTTCTTCTTCTTCCTTCTTCTTCATTTTCTGGAATTTTTTCTGCTCTTCATTTTCTGGATTTCTTCCTTCGGTACCCGTTTTCTGGATTTCTTTCTGCTCTTCATTTGCAGGCCGCTTGCATCTTCCTCTCCCTCAAGCAGTCAAGGACGCCTTGCATCTTCCACTTGCATTTCCTATCGGCTGCGCTCTCTCAAACAGTCAAGGACATTTGTTTTGTCCACGGAGGTTTGCCGTCACCGCCGCTCCTCTCACCGAGGTTTTCCTTCGCCGCCGCTCTCCTTGTTAATGTTAATGTTAATTTTGATATATTGTTTATTGTTAATATGGATATATTGGTTTATTGGTTTATTGTTTATTGTTAATTTGGATATATTGGTATATTGTTTATTGGTTTATTGGTTTATTGGTTTATTGGTTTATTGTTTATTGGTTTATATTGGTTTATATTGGATATATTGGTTTATTGTTAATTTTGATTTGAAAAATGAATTTATGAAATTGGATATTGTTATTGTTAATGATTATGTATATATTTATGTTTTGATATATATATATTTGTTAAGGTATATATAATAGTTGAAGATTTGTTGAAATTTTGATGTTTGGTATAATGTTGAAATTGATATAATGGTATGATTTTTTATATGGTATTTATGTGAAATGCATGAATTTTGGGTATTTGAATTTTAAAAACAATTATGGGAAATTTTGATAAGGTGTAGTATAAGTGGATTTTGGAATTATGTGTTTTATAAATTTTTAATTTGTGAATTTTTGGATTTGGATATTATTAGTATATGTTTGGATTAATATGTAAGTTTGATTTTGGTCCCGAAATTTGGATTTAGGAATTTAGGTATAATGTTGTGAATTTTGAGTTTATTACGCTTGAATTAATTAATTAGATGTTTAAGTTTAATTTTCGTTTGTGTTGGATTTAGTTTAAAAAATTAAAATTTGATGGTTTTAGTTTTTAGATACCAATTTACTAATTATTACTAAAAAAAATTGATGCTTTATTTATTTATGTTTATTGGATTTATAAAATGTTGGTTAATTTTAAATGTTATTTTGTTTTTATTTGTTGAAATAAATATTTAATATTTAATATTAAAAATGTTTGCTTTCTTTTTTATTTAATTAAAAGTATGTTCTTTAATTTTAAATTAATTAATTTATATGTGTTATTGTAGATGTCGCATCGCACCTTAATCACATCCAGGACTCGCCCTTGCCCGGATCCTGTTGATGGTCATGAGCCGGAGGAGGCAGCCCCTGACTCAGTTGCCTCAACAGCGGCGTCGGTTCATGCACCCCTGTCAGTCTATCAGCGACCGGGTGCTCGATCGGCTCGTAGACAGCATAGCAAGAAACGGGGGGAACCCCGTACCGACCCCCGGCCCTCCCAGGACGACGTCGGAGGAGACGAAATGGGGCCTAATATCGGAGCACTCCCTAAGTGTAAGTTTATTATTTTGTTTATTTAACCAATCCTTTTTATTTGCTACTCATTTTATTTATCAATGTTCATCGAATTTGCAGGTAGGTCAGTGAATGTGCGCGGGATCAACCGAGGTTCGAAATCCCAGCGTATTTGTAGGACGACAAATGCAAAGATACTGGTGGTATACGTGCCACGTCTCCGGTCCGCGCCGGTCAAAATTCACAGCCTCCTAGAAAAGGAAAAGAAGGGGGTACACCAAAATTTTAATTTCCCGCCATCTAACTCTCCCTATTCCTTATTTATTAAGCTCTCCCCATTTGAACTTCACATACTCAAATCAGTTCAGAAGCCGTAAGCAGGAAAAGAGCCCACAGGTATACGCTACTTCTTCTTTTCTACTTTTTAATCTCTTATCTATCATATACGATGTAATAGTAATAATTTGGTGTTTTAATTTTGTTTTGTCATTGTGTCGTGCAGCAAAGAACAAAAACTTGGGAAAGTTGTCACTTCCCTCATTGATTTCATTACGTTTCAGTGCCTCACTGAAAGTTTTGCATCTGATTTTATATTTGTTGGTTTAGGGGCATTTTCCCCCTTCTTTATTATGTACTGCCAATGTGAATATTTTTAAGGATTTTTGTTAGATCTGATAACCTATAATTCATTTTTAGGAGCAGATTAACCTATCAGAAGGTAGCCATGTTTTTCATTAGATGTAAGCAAGCTTCAGGAATCGAGTCAAAACTAATCTATTTTTAGTCTATTGGCTCTGTTTGAACTGTAATGGTGTCTGGTGTATTATGCTTGACTTTGATGCATATATCCAATTTTGAAATCTTCTTTGATGCAAAACTTTAAAATGATAAATTTGATGCCTTCTGATTGTCTAGGGTTCTACTTGAAGTTATGAAGTAATTTCAGTTACTATGGGTTATATGATATGTATTTTGTTTAATTTAATTTCAGTTATTATTGCTTACAAGGTAGACATGCCAAGAAGAATTGTCAAGAACCGCAATATTGCATCAAGCAATCAACAACCACGGTCATCTAGACCCTCATCAAACCAACATGAACCATCTCATGAAAATGAACCACAAGAAACCCATGAGACATTTTCAGAGCCTCAAACGTCAAATGCACAAGGTTCGTAATTTTATAAATCGTACATGGTACTCATCATCAGTATTTTGTTTTAGTTTTGGGCCTTTGTCTTTTTTTTCTAAACTAATGAACATGCGTATGGTAGGCATGTCAAGAAGATATAGCCATCATCGCAATAGACCATCAAGCAATGGACAACGACGGTCATCTAGATCCTCTCCAAACCAACCTGAACTCATTCAACCATCTCCTAACAACGAAACAGAACAAACGCAAGAGACATTTTCAGAGTCTCAAATGTCAGATGTACAAAGTAATTTTATATGAATAAATTATCTTTAAATACATTGCTTAGATTTATTTTTCATAATTGTCCATTTCTTGGTGAGTCGTATTTTTCAATTCATTATGTATGTAGAGTCTTTGGTTGATGAATTTGTTGTCTAGGTGCTGGAAAGAAAAAAGGTAGAGGGAAGGCCAAGGGTCAAAAAGGACAGGGCACATGCATGCCAATTGAGTTTTATGATAACAGGTAACAAAATTGATTGTTAATGTCAAAGATGCTTATTGAAATACAATCAAGAGCACAGTAAAGTTCCTATCAAATTTGATGGCCTTATTTTACTTATTAGGTTTATTTTTAAAATTTTCAGGATCATAACCACTGAAGTTTCAAGGAATATAGGTGCACTCTTCAAGCAAGAGATTACCGGACCCTGGATAAACTTTACTGACTACGCCAAGACACGTGAGTTGGGTAGATTATTCGATCGTTTCAAAGGATCTAAATTCACTTACACATGCTCTGAGGAATAACTAAAGCATGCCTTTAAAATTCATGTCAAAAGAAACTATTCTGACTGGATGTGGAGGCTGAGGACTAGTGTTTTCAACAAGTATAAGTCTACTGGGCAGAGATATCCTAACTGCCCATCAAATGTACCAGATCCTGAAGTTTGGAATAAAATGGTTGATGCATGGTTGGATCCTACTTGGAAGGTAACATTTCGTTTATGAAACAAGCTTACTTAATTCAAGTTTGATTAGCTGGTATATAATTGGTATGTTGACATAAATATAGCTTGACTTGGTTGATTATTTGATGGACATTTTAATGTCTTGATTTATAAGTGTATCGTTTGTCCGTGTTGCTAACTATTCTTATTTTTTTTAATAGAAACAAAGTGATAGAAACACATCTAATAGGGATAAATCACAGATTGTGCATACAACAGGTTCAGTTCCAATGGCAAAGTACCGAAAAGAAGAGGTGATAAATTACAGTTATTAATATTTATTGATTCTACCTTTTGTTTTTGTTGGATGTTCTTGTTTGGAAATCTTATATTAGTTATCTTTTATTAAATGTTGACAGCTTGATCGAACTGGAACTGAACCTAGTTCGATAGATTCTTTCAGAAAGTTTCATGTAACCAAGGGTAAAAATGGAGAAGGAGAAAATTGGAGAAGTGACAAGGCTAAACAGCTATATGTATGTTGTTATACTTTGCTTCCCAATATCATTTTTTCATTGGTGTGATTTTTGTCTAACTGTATACACATGTATATATATTTACATATTCACAATTTTCGTGAAGGAACAAATGGAGAACAAAAAGACTGCTGTTGTTGAGGAAAACCTTGAAGTAAGTGACTGGGATATATATGGGCAGGTGATTGTGCCTAGTCATGGTCGCATTCTTGGCTTAGGTGATGGACTCAAAGCCAAAGATGTATTTCCATCACCTACCAAAAATTGTCATAAGCGTGTGTGCTTAGAGCGTGCTGAAAGCCATGAGGAATTGAAAGAAACGCTAAAAGGCGTCCAAGATCAAGTGTGTACTTTACAAGAAAAACTTGAACTCTTCTTGAATGGACAACATTTTGAAAGCACAAGGAGATCACCTATGGTACAATTTCCTCTTCATATTCATTTCTTTTTTATTTTAATTTACTCTGCCTGATGTTTAAGCCTTTGACTTGCTGTCTTAGTTTCTATTTGAGGAACATGTGGTTTAGTTTAGTGTATGCACCTATGTATTAAGTTTGCTATGTATTGCTTTTATCTTTGTTTCTGGTCTTGTTGGATTCTAGTTTCCTTTGGTTTGTTACTCCCTATGAGGTTGTTTCCTTTCTGTGTGGATTGGTCTGTCCACTGAGGGACACCTCTCTATGAGCTTGTTCCTCTGAGGCAGCATCAGCTGGTTTGTGGTTGTTGCTTTCTTTTTTCTTCTTCTTGGCTTTGCCATTTTATATGATTGAATTGCCCAAAAACAAAAAGGCTCAATAATCAATAACTAGAATTTGTGGAAAGATTCTATTTACTTATATACTGTCTTAATTTCGTCCATTAAATATCAATATTACTCTGGTTTATAAGTGTATGATTTGCCCGTGGAATATGCTGTCTTAACTTGCGTATATGCCAAGAAGAGTCATAACTTGCTTGGACCTACAATTTCTATATCACTTGCTTGGACTTACAGTTTCTATGAACGAAAACATGGTTTTCCATTAGGTTTATGTCGTATTCATATAGTTTTCAGTAATGTTGTGCATACTTACTATGTGTAATTGCTGCAATTTTTTTCACTTTTGTATTACATGGGTCTTAATATTATTTCTTTTTTATTTTGAGCAGAACAATGTCGAAAGTTCAGAAAATGCAAATACTGATCGTGATGAGTAGAGCAATTATATTGGTGGCAATCAAGTAGATAAACTATTTTCATCTCAATTAAGAAAACAAACTATTATTTTTTATTTCTGTCTTCGTTTGTACATGTTATTTAGTCGTTGTAGTTTCCATTCTGACAAATTTCTTTGGATTGTTGATTTTGAATTATTTATGAAGTAAGCAATACTGAATGATTTTAATGTACTATATGGATGTTAAATTTTCATATTTTATTTCTAAATTTTAGCATATTTATGACTAATTTTCTAATTTAAAATATTATTTATTTTTATTTGGATGACCATTACTTTCGACAAATTAGAATGACGATGGTTGGGAGGTGGTCGAAAACACAAGTACTCACTTAGCATAAGGGGTTATTTTCGATGCTTCAAGGTGGTCGAAAATAGTAAACATTTCCGATCCTTCGACAGATGAAGATGGTCGAAAAAGAAAAGAAATTTCTCGAAATAAGTGGATATTTTCGACGCTTCAAGGTAGTCGAAAAGCGTTAGTCATCTCGGAAAAAATAATTATTTCCACGCCACAATGTGGTCGAAAATATTTAATCTCTAAAGTCAAACTATTATTTTCGATGCCAAAAGCTAGTCGGATAAAATGTATTTTCGAGGATAATTGGTTGTTGGAAATAATAGTCGAATTCCATTTACGACAAAGTATTCAATTTTTATGAGTACTAATATTCGTCGGAATTGTGTAGTTGTGATGGACAATGACCGTCGAAGCAACAATTCCTTGTCGGAAATGTATTTCCGATAGCTAGTGTGTTGTCGTAACCTTGTTATCGGAAAAAAAAAAAAGATCATCGCATACAAAACATTTACGATGACTCTAAAACTATTTACGATGGACAAACTATGTCGCAAGAAATATTTCTCCTCATTTTAAAAAGCTTTTTTACGACGGCAACAACACATATCCGACCGACAGTTAGGGATTGTCGGAAATAAAAGAGTTTACGACGGTTCCTCGAAAAACACCTTCTGTGACAAGTGCTTTTACAATGGCCTACGACGGCCAGTTGCCCTCGTAAACGCATATTTCCGACGAAAAACTGATAGTTGCGACCACTTTTAGCCTTCGAAAAAAGGGGTTTTTTTTGTAGTGGGTACTCAGATTGGAAGTACGAGCTCCATCTGTACTACCTGAGCTGGAGTTGCCAGGAGGAAGCTTGCTCAAATCCTCCATTCGAGTTGGCGGAGGGGCCTTGGTTGGAAGGGTGGCTGTGGTTGTGCACCCTTTTCGAGGACCCCGCATATCATCTACTTGCCAAAGAATTGAATTATTTCTTTAGTTTCAATTTAATTTTCCATTTGAATATATAATGATTGGTTTTACTAATGAACAGCGAAAATCGGCCGCAAACAATGTAAATCAGGGGAAGAATGAATACAACCACCATATGGGGTCGCGATCCTATGCGCACCGGCACTAGACCGGCTAAACGCCGGGTCACTGTTCCCGGAGGTGGATGTCTAGGGGCAAGTCAATGCTGGCCACGACAACCATGCGGCTTACCAAATTTACGTAAGTTTCTTTATTGCAATTTAAATGTTAATTTTTAATTTCCATAACTATATTCCTAATTAAAATTTATTCGAATTTGTAGGATGCGATGCAGCAAGACGTACAAGGTGTACAGGTCAAGTTGTTGTAGCAACAGCCCGAGGTCCCGTTGGAGCAATAACTACCGGATCCCGGCAGGTCGGTGGAGATCTTGGAGCGACGACTGGGTAGGCACCCCGAGAAGATAATATTGGGGCGGGAGATGAGATAGTGCAAGATGTCACGAGTGGCGCTTCGAATTCTTCTCGGGAAGTCGAAAAGCATAGCGAGAGGTTCACGGAGCTCCACACAAACTTCAAGAACCTCTTGACCAAATGCGTGAACGTCAAGGCCGAAAATGCGACCATCAAGGACACCCTCGACGCGGTGCTTGAAGCGATGCGTGTGCGTGGGATGAATATTCCTCTGTCGCAGCCTCAGTACCTAGCCCCCAACAGCCTAACCAGCAACTCGCCCAGGACCCCGACCAGCTGCCGAACATTTAGATTTTTAGGACGTTGTAATTTAGTTTCAATTATGTAAAACATTAATTTTTAGATTTTTTTTGATTTTTTTTTTATTCGTTTTATTTATTTTAATTATATTCATTTAAAAATATATTTATTTGAATTATATATATATATATATTTAATTATATAAATTATTAAAAATTTTAATTTTTTTCCTAAAATTGAACGCTTTACCGACGAACTACCACTGTACGCCGGGAAAAATAACAACAAACTCGGTGGACAACTGCCAAATTTCAATGTTGAATTCGGTAGAATGTCGCCGTATTTTTTACACTCTGCCCGATGAACAGTGGCAGTTTGCCAGGCAAGGTGTAAGAATTTTGCCCGACCGACGTTTAAATGTCGTCGGGGAAGACCCGTTGACTTACTGCGATTGCTCGACGACTCGTTCGCAACCATTGTTGTTTGTCGGGCAAGCATTCGTTTGCGGCCATTGTTCTTTGTCAGGCAAGTTGTCCTTTGCCCGTCGAACACGCTTTTTGGGTCAGGCCCTTGGTGGCCCGACGAGTTTTGCCCAACTGATGTTCGCCGGTGTTAATTTTGCCCGACGAATTTTCCTTTTTATCCGACAAACCAGTTTCTTAGGGCAAACCTGTTTTTCCTGTAGTGTGATGATCAAAAGGAGAAGATGCAGAAAATAATTTTTGAAACAATGAAACCTATTGAAAAGAAATTACCCGACACAACGAATGCAAAAACCCCAACAAGTAAACGATAAGGCGAGCAGAAATGTTTTGAGAAAATTTGGATCGAATTCGTAAAAGGAAATTTCTTTTGAGAAGGTTTTGAGCAAAGGGAAGAAAACATGAATTTGGCAATTATGAATTTTAGGCTTTTTCGATCAGGAACAAAACCCCAAATTTCAAAAAGCACCAAAAAGGTAAAAAGATGGAAAACATTAAATATCTCATCACTCAAAAAAAAAAAGATACTAAACGAAAACTGAATTATTATAGCAATATGAAAAACAGCATGAATTCTTACGGTAGGATTCATGTCGTTATAACTTCTAAGTTCTTGAAATTATTATTTAGTCAATAGGAATCTTTGAGCATGTTGATGCTCTAATACCATATATAAGAACTAAACAATAGTCTCACATATATATCAACTAAATTCCAAAGATCACAACATAAGCAAATAACATATTCAAGATGATGAAGAAATCAAAAGAACTAGTCACATCCTTGATGACGCTATTGTGAATTTCTTAATCACAAGTTCGTCTTCTCCTCTCTATCAAAAGTTGATTATCTTTTGCTAATTAATTGGTCTTAGCTCTAAAGAAGGGTTAGTCTTAAGTTGAGAGCATAGATCAACTTATATATTAGCCTTGTTCTAAAAACACAACTTAATTATCAACGTCATAGTAGAACCCTAATGGGCCAAATGGTAACACGTCTACTGTATTAATGAAACATAATTCATCTATAACAAGGAGCCCATCAATATGATTTAATTACAACAACTCTATTATTTTCAAGTCATGACCCACATATAATACTAAGCACTTAAGGGATTATATTGTATTCAAATTCTAACATGAATTCCTCTGTCTCTACTGAAGTGCTTGGGGGGCAAGCCAGCTGGCTGCTTGCATTGGGGAGTACAATGTTTTTATTTTATTATATTGATTTGGGTTAGATATACCATTGATCTTATCTTTATCTTACCAAAACTTCAAAATAAACAATCAAATTAACCAACTAACCAAGGAATTACAATCAACAACAAATTAAGCTTAACACATTCGAGCAAAGACTAATCATTCAATCCTTATACATACAATTTTCAGTCCAAATTCAAATCCAAGTCGCATTATGAACCTGAATTTTCAAACAATACGAGCCTCAAACCGGCAAATTGGGCAATGATGAGTTTGCACCACCCATGTCACTATGCACCGATCATGAAAGACATGTGAGCAAGGCAAGCAAACCGCATTCACCCCTCTTTCAAACTCTTCCATACAAACTCTGCAACTATCACTCTCACTTACCCTAATTCTCCTCTTTTTTCTCTTTGTACCCTCCTCCTTCACATCACCACTCTCACTGCCTCCCCGTGTGTTTCTCTTTTCACCCACCTTAACCTTCCTCAGCACCTTATTTACCAATGACAAATCGGCCTTTCCCGCCAATACACTCTCAACATAATCATCCCTTGATTCCCTAGTCGCCCTATCAATCAAACACTCCTCGCACCGATACATGCAACGATCTTTCGAAATATGCACGTGGAATCCCCGCACCTTGTAGCGTGGCATGTTGACTTTGCAACACTCCATAATCTCGTCCACTAGGCGCAGCAAATCATTGAACGATGTTGCGATCCCGACGTACGAGGACAGCCCCAGAGTAAGAAGCTGGCGACGGTACGCCCTGAGGGTGTCGTCGAACATAACATGCTCACGGAGTTTGAATATATGTGTGCTCTTTGTTTCGAGTGATGCGTTGACTAGGGTTTGATTGTGTTCGAAATCAATGTCGTCATGGCAACGAATGTCAAAATTCATGTGGTATACTGAGTAGCTAACCTTAATCCGAAATTCATCAGGTTCCAAATCCAAGCCTTGAATCTCTTGATGATGATGATCTTCGATCAAGTGGGTCAACCGGGAAATTCTGAAGTGGCTCGTCTCGTGATGCGCTTCTTCCATGGCCGGCAAGTGAGCTAGCTAGCTAGCAGCTAAGTTAATTAGAAATGGTTTTTTTTTGATAATTTGTATGGGACTAATGAAGTCCGGCGGAGTGAGAAATATCCACATATATATATATATAGGCGGTTGGTACGTACGTGTGGTTTCCTAATTGGAATGGGATTGATTAATTAATTAACAATCAAGACTTTCTTGAGTGGGAAGCTTCTTAATCCCACTTCTTTTAGGAAATAACTCCTACCTCTTTTCGGTTTGAGAAATTATTAATTACGAAATATTTGCAAAATTTTATTCGAAGCAAATAAAAAAATCGTTGATTTATCAGCAATTTTTTTTCTTCTTTTTTTTCTTTGTCAAAGCAATTTTTTTTCTTAATAAAAACTTTTTGTATATATATAAGCAAAATTCTTAGGGAAAAAATTCTTTGACTTCTATCTCCTGAAATTTTATTTAAAGCAATCATATGGTAACACGTAAGAGATCAACTTATTGCATTCGCCATTATCATATGGTAATAATATGCAAATAAAATATGTATATATGATTAATTAAGTAATAAGTTATTTAATACAACTATAAGTTAAAAGAATTTAAGTATTTGAAAAAAAAAAAAAATTTAAGTATTCAGTGGGTGTCTATCGAAAATTGTAACTTTTACACTAGCAGCTACTGAAAATTTTAGGTACATATTATAAGTAAATTGTAGACTGTCCACAAATATGTGTCGTGATGATATCTATTTGTAGACTGAAATTTTTTTGGATAAACTACATAAAAATATCTAAACTATAGGTCACGGTCATTTTAAGTTCATATCCTAACTATGAAAATTTTCATATAGGTACCCAAACTATCAAAACACAATATCTAGATACCCACCGTTAACAATTTGTTAAAACAATCTGTTAAAGTATGAGGTAGCATTTTTTAAAAAAGTTTTTAGCCGACTTTTACTCCATATGGACAAATTTTCAATTAAAAAATTATATTATTTAAAATAAATGAAAATAAAATATAATAATAATTCAAAAATATTAAAGAAATATCCCACCCTTCTTCATCCTCTATCCCAGTCCGCACTATACATAGAGCAACCTCCCCACAGCGACCTCAACCTTGCACGGTGTCCATCGTCGTCATCGCCATCGATGAAGCTGCCATATCAAATCCGCAAACATTGACAGAAAAGTTCCATCATTTGGGCTCGCTAAAATTGCTCTCTGATAGTATTCTTCAGCCTTTTCAAGATCCCCACCACTCTGTAAATTTAACCACACATCATCAGCTCCATAGATTCAATAACAACTAAATCATTTTCCTTTTGAAATTTTAAAACAATTGCTATAAAAATCAAAGCTTTTAATTTACCTCTTTCAAAAAACGAGCATAATTGCCGAGAAGCATGGGATTTCCAGGATAAGTGTCAATCATTTTCTGATAGTATGTATCAGTGTTAGCACCCCCGTGATTCGACTCCCAAAATCCTGAGTCTCCATCACCTCCGTCATATGATCCACAACCTCCACCAATACCGCCATAGATCTTGCCACCGCCTCCACCAACCCCACCCTCAGCCAAAACGCCTAATAAGCCCTTATTATCCCTCAACCCGGCCTCACACCCTTCCACCTCCGCCAATCACAGCGACATCGTTCGTCTAAAGTCAGAAGCAAAAGCCATTCCCGTCTCCTCACCCTTCTCCTCCCTCTCCTCAAACCCATTCAAGGGCGCGGTGAGCGCCTTTCTCACCGGCGTTAACAAAATATCTCTGAGATCAACTTCGGAGACCGCCCGAGTCATCATCCTCGTCAGCGACATCGAAAGAGGAGACGGTGACGAGGCCGATAGGGAAATGGGGCGAGATTTTGAGAAACATCTCTGGCTGTTGTTCGTGAAACGATGGGTCCTTGCAGTAGGGTAGCCATAAGTTTAGTGCAGGCGTTGATGAGCTCCTTAGAAGCATTTTTTTTGCTTGTTAAACTGATGGGTCTGAGAACCCCAAATAACATAATGTTTTGTTTCCCTATATTTCAGAATTTGAACTGAAAAGCATGAAACTTAGAGGGGAAGAGAGATAAGGGTTGTGAAAGAATTTAGATTTTGTTGTTGCATGTGATGTGAGGATAGAGAAAAAGGAAGCGAAGATGGAGATTTTATACAGAGGAAAAGGAAGATGTACGAATCAAATCTAAGCCTTTGATTACTGGTGGAAGCAAGTAGAGTGATGTGAGATGGTGTGAGGCATGTCGCCATCGATGGACACCGTGCAGTGTCGAGGTCGCAGTGGGAAGGATGCTCTGTGTATGGTGCGCACTGTGGATAGAGGGGGGAAGAAGGGTGGGGTAGGGTGGGATATTTCTTTATTATTTTTGAATTATTATTATATTTTATTTTCATTTATTTTAAATAATATAATTTTTTTTAATTGAAAATTTGTCTAACATGAAGTCCAAGTCAGCAAAAAACTTTTAAAAAAAATGTCACCTCATACTTTAACAGATTTTTTTAACAGATTGCTAACGGTGGATACCTAGATGTTGTGTCTTGATAGTTTTGGTACCTAGATGAAAATTTTCATAGTTGGAGTTTGAACTTAAAATGACCCTTATAATTTGGGTACTTTTATGCAATTTATCCTATTTTATGGTAGAGTATTCATGCCATAAATTAAGGGAGAACTAACTTGGATATGTGCAAAAGTACGAACTCCCGTCCAATATTATTATTAAATGCCGAGCGGTTGTTCAATGTATTCGATACATCACGTCACTTGTGCATTAATCTACAAATTAAACTTTATCACGTTTTATTATTTTGAAATCAATTGACTTTTTTTACGTAATTGCCCTTTAAATAAAATTAGAAACCTCAAAAAAAATCAAGAAATTTTTTTTAAAAAGGCTAGAAAACTCAAGACCAAACAGGCTTATTAATTTTGCAATCTTTGGCACATGTGTTAAGAGATCGATTTGGTGTGAAAGATTCTATCAGTACATCCACTGGCCAAGTTCTTGGGATGAATACATATTGATCAATGGTAAAATTCTTGAAATTTAAGACACAAACCCATAACATTTGAATATTAATCTTGTGTATGAGTGGTATTAAACCTTAAAATAAACACATCTTTTTTTCTTTTGTTTTCATCAAAATTGACATCATTTTATCATAATGAAGGAACAAACATACTATCAAAATTAAGTTATGATGTCAAGACCCATAGGCCAATAAAGCAAAATTAATGCAGACAAAAACTGCACAAGTAACTAAAAATCTCCCATCATTAAAATTATGCAAGATTACATACCACACCACAAAGCCCAAAACAACCAAAATTAATCCTAACAGCACCTAACACTAAACATACTACCTCCACCAAGAGAAACAGTCACCGCCGTCAAATCCATCACATCTAGCCTTGAATAACCTGTAGAGCAAGGGTGGATCTGAGGAAGGCTTGATCGATCTCCAGCGATCCAGAGGCGCATAAATGGGAATAAATGACCAAAAGTCATAATCTAACTAATGTGAAAATCAACGGAAATATTGCGGCAAACTACTCCAACAACAAGGTAGAACAAAATTTGAAGAAAAAATAAATTTAAAAAGAAGATTTTGGGTAAGGGGATGGATTGACAAAATAACAAAATAATAATGATGGGGAAACTAAATCTGAGTATGGCTCATGCCATACAGTCACCACAATAAACTCTTATTACTAACTCAATCACATATATGTTAATAATGTTAATTAATTAATTCCTATCTGTTTATGATAAGCTTTCTATCGATGAATAGTAAGTTAGTAATTGAATAATCACAAAGGGTGGTATAGTGGTGAAGGCACAAGTTTGCAATGTCCCAGATCTTGGGTTTGAATCCTCTTGGGCTATTCTTGCGTGGCCAGTCTCTAGTGGCACAGAGAAGTTGGTTCGAGGGGAGGACTAAGGCATGTAGTTGTAAACTCATACATTGTTAGCTTTTCGATATCCCTCGGCTGCTTCGCAATTCCCTGATTTACTCCGTCTTGCCTGATAAGGCCCGAACATAAGGCGGGGTTGCCGAATGAACGTAATTCATTAATTTTCCTTAACAGCACCTGGCAACTTTCATTTTTGGACCGTCTCATTCTTTCAGTTCCTTAATTTTTTTTAATTTAAGGTTTTTTAATTTTACATATGCGGGGGGAAATTAAAGTGAATTTGTTGTTCTTTAAAAACAACAAAATCAATCTCCTAAGTGGATGTTCATATATCATATAACAATTTGGATCGTATTTCTAAATTTAATTCATTTTTCCTAAGTGAATGATGTTGATATAATAATTTGGATCGTATTTTTAAATCTAATTCATTTTTCCTAAGTAAATGATGTTGATATAATAATTTGGATCATAGTTTTAAATCTAATTCATTTCAACAAAATAAGGCCCAAATTTTATAATTCAATTAACCAGCAAACAAATGCTACAAATTTTGTACGTACTTCATTTTTGAAGAAGTGCATCATAAATTTTGATACCATCATCGTCGTCTGGAACCCAAATTGTTTCCTTAAATTGCTCAATTAACTAACCCTAATTACATTTTGATACATTTTGGATTATATCTATACATAAATATATATATATATATATATATATATATATATATATATATATATATTCATATCAAATTGCTCAAACAGAAACTTCATTAAAAGGGAAAAGAATCACAAAATTCAAAGAAATTAATCAAGAAACAATGGATATATATCATAACATTCATGCATCCAACAAGGTTTTAGATTAATCATGATCATCAACTTCAAACAAAAGTACATTAATTGAAGAAAAGTAGCCACTTCAACAAGGTGTCGATCTTGATCAACTCATCCATCAATGGGCACTTCGAAACGACAAACCGGGCAGTAATGACTTTGCCTGAGCCATTTGACTATGCATGGGCCATGAAAGACATGAGAGCAAGGCATACAAGCCACATCTGATCCTCCTTCAAACTCCTCCATGCAAACACTACAACTCTCACTCACACTCACCCTCCTTCTCTTCTTCTCTCGACCCTCACTATTTTCATCATCTTCATCTTCGCCACGAACCCTAACCCTCTTGAGCACCTTCTTGATCGATTTATAGCTCGCCGGCACCATCCCCATATTAGGATTCCCATCCATATTGTTCATAACCGATTCCAAATTATTCCGCTCTTGCATCACTCTCACAAAACTGCATATCTCACAACCACGAATTTCCTTCTCCTTCTTTGCTTCAACGCGCAATCCCAGAACCCTACGACCCATGTACCCGACATTATTCCCAATCCTCAAACCCTCCGCCACGATCTTCATCACAATATCCTCGTACATCCCGTCGGTGCCACGTGTGATCCGGTGGCGGGACAGCTCACGAGAAAGCCTCCGATGTAACTCGCTGGGATTCTTTAAGTAGTCCATGTCAAAATTCCAGCTTTCTTGGAATGTATCGTTGGACTCTTGGACGAGGGCGTCCGTGCCGTTCAAGAAACGGTGGCTGCAAGCTTTGTGGTCACGGTAGACGAATTTGATGAGGAGTTGAACCGGGGGCGGACCACGGCGGCGTCGGTTGGCATGGCTAAGAGCAACAGGAGGGTGATTGTCGAGCGCTGTGATGTCTTCGACGGCGACGGTGAAGCGATCTACGACTTGATGGAAGACGACAGGGATGATGCGGGCCATGGAAACTGATCGCTAGCTAGCTAGTCACTGAGAGACTGACTTAAGGAAACACTCATAGATGAGGTGCTTGTTTCCTAACTGGGATAGGATTCAGTAACGATTTCTCGAGTGGCAAGCTTCTATTCTTACTCCGATCCCCACTTGTTTTTAGGAAAAAAGCTAGTCCGACTCCCTGTAGGAAATAAGTCCCACTTTTTTCGGATAACAAATCAGTTTTTTTTTTTTTAAACTAATTTTCTTTTTCAACTATTTTTTTTCCAACTATTATTTTTTTCATACCATGGGACAACTTATTGAAATTTAATTAGTAACCTTATTATTTGGAGCAAATATATGAACGGCTGCTGGTGTTGGAGATGATAGTTTTTTAGCAGTTGAGGGTGATTTTCCTAACAACTGCAAATGAAGTTTTTATTTATCGAACTGTAAATTCAAGTTCAAAATCTTCAAAAGTTTATTTTTTTAAAGTAGAAAAAAAATTTTAGTTTATTTTAATTATATTTTTTTTTTTTTTTTTTTTTCTTTTGTTTTATTTATTTTTTTTTTTGTTTATTTTAAATTATTTTATTTATTTTAAAAATAATTTCAAATTTACAGTTTGGATATTTTGTTTGATTGTGGGTTTAGTTATGGCTCTTGTTTTTTCGTACTCATAATTATTTTTTCAAATGTGGATCACTCAAACACTGCCGTCGTTACATGCAATTCTACTTCTTTTTTATTCTAGATAATAATGTTCTTTATTATTCTCCTTTCGTAGATTCCTTTCATTCGTGCCGGGTCTTCCATTGAGGATGCTTAGTGACATAATCCTTCCCAAATTTCCCCTTGAAATCCGTGAGAAGCCCTGCTTCCGTCTGACAAACCTAAAACGAAAACTGAATTATTATAGCAATATGAAAAACAGCATGAATTCTTACGGTAGGATTCATGTCGTTATAACTTCTAAGTTCTTGAAATTATTATTTAGTCAATAGGAATCTTTGAGCATGTTGATGCTCTAATACCATATATAAGAACTAAACAATAGTCTCACATATATATCAACTAAATTCCAAAGATCACAACATAAGCAAATAACATATTCAAGATGATGAAGAAATCAAAAGAACTAGTCACATCCTTGATGACGCTATTGTGAATTTCTTAATCACAAGTTCGTCTTCTCCTCTCTATCAAAAGTTGATTATCTTTTGCTAATTAATTGGTCTTAGCTCTAAAGAAGGGTTAGTCTTAAGTTGAGAGCATAGATCAACTTATATATTAGCCTTGTTCTAAAAACACAACTTAATTATCAACGTCATAGTAGAACCCTAATGGGCCAAATGGTAACACGTCTACTGTATTAATGAAACATAATTCATCTATAACAAGGAGCCCATCAATATGATTTAATTACAACAACTCTATTATTTTCAAGTCATGACCCACATATAATACTAAGCACTTAAGGGATTATATTGTATTCAAATTCTAACATGAATTCCTTAGTGAATTCCTCTGTCTCTACTGAAGTGCTTGGGGGGCAAGCCAGCTGGCTGCTTGCATTGGGGAGTACAATGTTTTTATTTTATTATATTGATTTGGGTTAGATATACCATTGATCTTATCTTTATCTTACCAAAACTTCAAAATAAACAATCAAATTAACCAACTAACCAAGGAATTACAATCAACAACAAATTAAGCTTAACACATTCGAGCAAAGACTAATCATTCAATCCTTATACATACAATTTTCAGTCCAAATTCAAATCCAAGTCGCATTATGAACCTGAATTTTCAAACAATACGAGCCTCAAACCGGCAAATTGGGCAATGATGAGTTTGCACCACCCATGTCACTATGCACCGATCATGAAAGACATGTGAGCAAGGCAAGCAAACCGCATTCACCCCTCTTTCAAACTCTTCCATACAAACTCTGCAACTATCACTCTCACTTACCCTAATTCTCCTCTTTTTTCTCTTTGTACCCTCCTCCTTCACATCACCACTCTCACTGCCTCCCCGTGTGTTTCTCTTTTCACCCACCTTAACCTTCCTCAGCACCTTGTTTACCAATGACAAATCGGCCTTTCCCGCCAATACACTCTCAACATAATCATCCCTTGATTCCCTAGTCGCCCTATCAATCAAACACTCCTCGCACCGATACATGCAACGATCTTTCGAAATATGCACGTGGAATCCCCGCACCTTGTAGCGTGGCATGTTGACTTTGCAACACTCCATAATCTCGTCCACTAGGCGCAGCAAATCATTGAACGATGTTGCGATCCCGACGTACGAGGACAGCCCCAGAGTAAGAAGCTGGCGACGGTACGCCCTGAGGGTGTCGTCGAACATAACATGCTCACGGAGTTTGAATATATGTGTGCTCTTTGTTTCGAGTGATGCGTTGACTAGGGTTTGATTGTGTTCGAAATCAATGTCGTCATGGCAACGAATGTCAAAATTCATGTGGTATACTGAGTAGCTAACTGATGAGTCAAATATATACTTGTATTTCCCATATATTTAATTAGTTATTATTATTATTTTGGGAGGAATTGATACTCGAATTGATTATATTGACAGGTTTATTCTAGAAGGAGTGTTTGGAGCAAAAGAAGGAAGTATATCAATAAAATCCCAATTCAAGGAGAAGAAGGCATATGCTTTCCTATTTATGTTCAAACTAGGAATTAGATTTGATTATTTTTATTTTACTCCTTTTCAAAGCAGGATTAGGAATATTTCCTTATAAATACCCAAGCTTGGCTTAGATTTGAATACACCAGAATTCAGAATACAATTCTTCATCTAAGAGCACGGCAAGCTGGGATTTTCGGCTACCTTTGTTCTACAAACTGTTTGTTCTCTTAACTTCAATTTTAATGAAATTATTTCTATTCATTATGAGCATGAGTAGCTAATTTTCTCACTAGGGTTAGACCTAAGCCTTAACATGATTATGTGATTTATCTTTTTCCTATGTTTTCGTATATGCATGCTTTGAATCTTTAATCACTGTTTAAAACTATCTTTATGTCTTAATGCTTGATCACCCTTAGGATATTTAGACAAGTAATTTGATGCAATTTTATAGGAATGCCCACCTAAAAATTGGGATTAGCTTCTTGTGATTAAGGATTGTAATACATCTAGGTTAAATGCCATAACTAAGAGATTGCATGGTTATAAAAGATTTTCATGAACTTAATGAATCTTGCATGTAGAATTAGATCTAAATGCCATAGACTAATCGCATGTTAGGTATACGTTTTCACTTGAATGCCCACGAGGAAAATATGCTTTCGAAAAATCTAACCTTCAAAGTTGCATGTATTGATTCATAGATTCTTTTCTAAATCACATATGATTGTTAATGGTGAAGGTTGAACCCTAGTACTTGTTTACATTGTTTACTTAATTTTTATTCCGTTACCAAACTTCAAGCAATTTACTTTATTATTAATTAAGAGTAAAAACTAAAATAAGAAATATCAATATCAGTCCCTGAGGAAATCGACCCTGCTTCCAGTGCTATACTACAACAGCCCTGTACTCTTGCAGGTATTATTTGTGTGATTTTAACCCTTGTTTTGCAGGTGGGAAAAATCCTATCAAGAAATTATTGAAGGTTAGATTTTTTTCTAAATCACATATGATTGTTAATGGTGAAGGTTGAACCCTAGTATATGTGATTTTTTTCTAAATCACATATAGATTTTTATATATATATATATATATATATATATATATTTTTTTTTTTAATTTTTTTTTTTTTATAACAAATGATACTGACCCAGACTGGTGTGTGTGCAGGCCCAACCCCCAAACTTAGAGTAGGGTGTAGATTCCTAGGTTATTCAATTCATTTGATGTAAAAGTGTTGTAATAATAGACCTAGGATCACGATCATCATCAGCCCAGGTATGACTCCTCTATCCTTGGTATTTAGATTGTGAAGCATGTCTACATTTTGTTGTATGATTATACCCGACTGCTAGTGGATAGGGCGCGCCAATCAAATCAACCATGTATGCCTGGAATCACACTTAGTGCTAGGTAACAACAGAAAATGGCCATTGCATGTTGGTTAAGTAAAACAAAAACAAATACGCTATTGTAAAGGATATAGGTGGGTTGCCTCCCTAAGCGCTTAAGTTAACGTCTAGAGCTCGACGTAGGGATGGTAGGATCATGGGGTAGGCGGTTGTAGAGCCACGACATCCTTAGCTAGGTCGTAGGGTGACTCCAAATAAGGTTTCAGACGATGTCCATTAACTGTGAATTCCTTTCCGGTTTGGACGTTCTTTATATTCACTGCTCCATGTGGATGTATATGGACAACTTCAAATGGTCCATACCAGCGGGACTTGAGCTTCCCTGGAAAGAGTCTGAGTCTGGAGTTAAATAAGAGTACCTTTTGTCCGGGATGAAAGTCCTTTCTTAAAATCTGGCGATCATGAAAAAGCTTGGTCTTCTCTTTATAGATCCTTGCATTGTCGTAGGCATCATTCCGAATTTCTTCCAGCTCACTGAGCTCCAGTTTACGCTGCTCTCCTGCCTCATCATAAGCAAGATTGAGTTGCTTGACTGCCCAGAATGCCTTGTGTTCTAACTCCATTGGTAAATGACAAGCTTTGCCATAAACCAGTCGAAATGGGGACATTCCAATTGGGGTTTTATAAGCTGTTCGGTACGCCCATAGTGCATCATTCAGCTTTGTACTCCAATCCTTCCTTGTAGAAGACACTGTTTTCTCTAGAATTCGCTTAAGCTCGCGATTAGAAACTTCAACTTGCCCAGATGTTTGGGGGTGGTACGGTGTTGCCACCCGATGAGTGATGCCATGCTTTGCAAGTAATGAGGCAAATGGCTTATTCAAGAAGTGCTTGCCTCCGTCACTTATGATAGCTCTGGGGACTCCAAATCTAGGAAAAATTGTACCTTGTAGAAATTTGAGAACCACCGATCCTTGATTTGTTGGACTGGCCATGGCCTCCACCCATTTAGAGACATAGTCCACAGCCACTAAGATGTAGAGATTTCCGTGAGATGAGGGAAACGGACCCATAAAGTCAATTCCCCAAACGTCAAAAATTTCAACAACCAAAATGCTCTGCTGGGGCATCTCATTGCGTTTGGACTGGTTTCCAACGCGCTGGCAGCGATCGCATGCTTTACACCATGTGTAAGCATCTTTGAATAAAGAAGGCCAATAGAAACCGCTCTGTAAAATTTTGGTTGCGGTTCGTTTTGGTCCGAAATGACCACCACACGCAGATTGGTGTGCAAATTGTAGGATACTTTCCTGCTCGTCACTTGGCACACACCTTCGAATAAGTTGGTCTGCACAGTGCTTAAATAGGTAGGGTTCATCCCAGAAATAATATTTGACAGTGGATAGGAACTTTTTCCGCTGTTGGGATGTAGTGTCAATCGGAAGTTTTCCACTAACCAGAAAATTCACAATATCTGCATACCAGGGTGCGTGCAGCATGAGGGCGAAGAGCTGCTCGTCAGGAAAAGTTTCTTGGAGTGGCAATGACTCAGACTTTGCTGCAGTGGTGTTCACCAGCCGAGATAAGTGGTCTGCCACCACATTCTCACTCCCCTTTTTGTCACGAATTTTGAGGTCAAACTCTTGTAGTAGGAGAATCCATCGTATGAGTCTAGGTTTTGAATCTTTCTTAGCAAAAAGGTATTTCAATGCTGCGTGGTCGGTGAAAATAATTACCTTAGCACCGATTAGATATGATCGGAACTTTTCCAATGCGAAAATCACTGCTAAGAGCTCCTTCTCTGTTGTTGAATAATTGAGTTGTGCATCGTTTAAAGTTCTGCTGGCATAGTATATCACACTTGGTAGCTTGTCTTGTCGCTGTCCTAGAACAGCTCCAACCGCATAATCTGATGCATCGCACATGACTTCAAAAGGTAGGTTCCAATCTGGTGCGGTGATAATTGGGGCTGTGGTTAAAAGTGTCTTCAGGGTCGTGAATGATTGGAGGCACTTGTCATCGAATATGAAGTCTGAGTCCTTGGCCAATAAATTGCACAGCGGTCGACTAACCTTAGAAAAGTCCTTGATAAATCTTCTGTAGAACCCAGCATGGCCAAGAAAGGATCTGATATCCTTGACTGATGTGGGGTGTGGCAGGTTGCTGATGACGTCAATCTTGGCTTTGTCCACCTCGATTCCACGGTCTGAAATTAGGTGCCCTAGCACGATACCGTGCTTCACCATAAAGTGGCATTTTTCCCAGTTCAATACCAAATGCGTCTCTTTGCATCTTGCTAAAACTGTGGCCAAGTTGTCTAAACAGTTGTCAAATGAATCCCCGTATACGGAGAAGTCATCCATAAACACTTCAATTATTCGTTCCACCATGTCTGAGAATATGCTCATCATGCATCGCTGAAAAGTGGCAGGTGCATTACACAGTCCGAAAGGCATACGTCGATAGGCAAAAGTGCCAAATGGGCACGTGAAAGTAGTTTTGTCCTGATCCTCAGGTGCAATAGGAATCTGATTGTACCCTGAATAACCATCTAGAAAACAATAGAATGCATACCCGCTAATCGTTCCACCATCTGATCGATGAATGGGAGTGGGAAGTGATCCTTTCGTGTGGCTGAATTTAGCTTGCGATAATCAATACACACCCTCCACCCGGTAGTTAACCTTGTAGGGACTTGTTCCCCTTTTTCGTTAGTACTAACCGTGATTCCTGATTTTTTAGGAACAACTTGTGTTGGGCTTATCCATGGGCTGTCTGAAATTGGGTAGATAATGCCCGCGTCTAGAAGTTTTAGGACCTCACTCCGAACAACGTCTTTCATGATTGGGTTCAATCGCCTTTGAGCATCAACAGTAGGCTTACTGTCTTCTTCTAGTAAGATACGATGCATGCAGATTGATGGACTGAGGCCTTTGATGTCGGCTATTGTCCACCCCATTGCGTCTTTGTACTTGCGTAGGATTCTGAGTAGCTTGTCTTCCTCTAGGTCGGTGAGGTCTGCTGCAATGATCACGGGCAGAGTTTCTTGGTCACCAAGGTGTGCATATTTGAGATGGGCTGGAAGGGGCTTCTTTTCCAGTTGAGGGGCTATCTCAATGGAAGGCGGTTGTGGCGTCTTTGGGGGCCCAAGTGCTTCAATCTGAGGTCGCCACCGTGGATAGGGTGGTCGGTTGCTATCTAGTGCAGCCATAATTTCTGCAATGTCTTCCTCATTTTGGCAAAGGATGGGGTCAATGAGGGCTGCTTCTAGAGGGTCGGTATAGAGCGATTGTCTTTGTGCCATGCAGGTTACTTCCTCCAAAACTTCAATTCTGCTACACTCTGAAATTTCAGTGGGTCTTTTAGCCATGTCAAACAGGTTTAATACCACAGTTTCATCTTGCACACGGAATGTAAGAGTGCCAGCTTCTACATCTATCAGTGTGCGGGCTGTGGCCATGAAAGGTCGGCCAAGGATTAGGGGCGTCTCTTTGTCTTCCACCATATCGAGTACCACAAAATCGATGGGTAGATAAACTTTATCCACCTTGATGATGAGATCTTCAATGATGCCCTTAGGGTAAGTGAGGGATCGGTCAGCCAACTGGAGAACCATTGGTGTAGGCCTGAGCTGTCCTGCTCCTAATCGCTTAAATATTGAGTAGGGCATAAGGTTGATGCTTGACCCCAGATCTATTAGAGATTGCTGAAATTCGGAATTCCCTATTGTGCAGGAAATAGTAAAGCTGCCTGGATCTTTTTTCTTTGGTGGCAGTTTGTGTAGAAGGGCTGCACTACACTGTTCTGTCAAAACCACTTTTTCTAGGTCTAAAATTTTTTTCTTATTGGCGCATACCTCCTTCAAAAATTTTGCATAGGAAGGGATGTGCTTTATAGCATCTAGTAGAGGTAGATTGATATGGACCTTGGCTAATGTCTGCATGAAGTCAATGGTCTGTTGGTCTTTGTTTGAGCGGCGCTGCTGCCTTTCTGGGAATGGCAGTGGCGGAGTGTAGGCAGGGACGTTGGATGGAGCAAATTTAATTTGTGGGGTGAATAGTTCAACCTGAGGTTCAGGTTCAATATGTGTCTCGGTGGTATTATTTTCTGATTGGGATGACTTTGATGCCTCCCGATTGTCATAACTTTTTCCCCCTCGTAAAGTCCTTACCATCTTACAGTGCTCGGATCCTCTCGGGTTTGGTATAGGTTGACTGGGAAAAACCCCTTTATCCCTTTCAGAAATTTCTTGGGCTAGTTGGCTAACTTGCTGCTCCAAGTTTTTAATTGATGCTTGAGTATTTTGTTGATTCTGGGTAGAGATCTCAATAAACCTGGTAAGCTGCTCTTCTACACTCAATTGGCGTGGTGCGGCCGGTTGGGTCTGTTGGTTGAGTGGTTGTTGATAATTCTGCTGGTAATTGGGCCGGACCTGGTGTTGTCCATTCCACCCAAAATTTGTATTATTTTTCCATCCAGAATTATATGTATTGGGGTAGGCATCATTACGGGGTCTTGGGAAGGAACTCATGCCATTTACTTGTTCTTGGACAAGGTCGGGATACCCATCCTTCTGAGGACATTGGAGGACATTATGTGTAGGGTCCTCACATATGGCGCAAACCTGTGTTGTCTTTGGGGCAGCGGTGGCGAGCATAAAACTGTTGATCTTCTTTTCCAATTGGGTGATTTGTGCTGCAATATTAGGGGTACCATGTCCTTGTGCTACATCATAGATGTGTCCCCTCGTATGAGAGCCATCATCCGTCCATTGTTGAGATTCATTAGCCATTAGCTCAAATATTTCAAATGCTTCACGAGCTGTTTTGGATATGAGAGAACCACCTGCGGATGCGTTGACGTAACTTTTGGTGATGTGGTTGAGTCCATCATAAAAGATGTTCATCTGCATGTCTGAATCCAATCCATGGTGGGGGCAACGCATATACAGGTCATTGTACCTCTCCCAAGTATCATGAAACGACTCATTAGATTTCTGGGCAAAGGCCAGTATTTCTTTCTTTAAGGCAAGAGTCTTGGATGATGGGTAGAATTTGTTTAGAAACCTTGTTTGTAACTATTCCCATGTTGTTATGCTCCCTGGAGGTAAAGAATGTAGCCAAGCCCGAGCTTTATCCTTCAAGGTGTAAGGAAAAAGCCTTAATTTAATTGCCTCATTTGAAATTCCCCGAACAATGATGTTGTCACACCCTGACAAGAATTCAGATATGTGCATGTTTGGATCACTATTTGGGAGTCCATGAAAAGGGGGTAGAAGCTCAAGCATGTGATGTCTGATCTCAAAAGTGACTCCGTCTTGTACCTCGGGGTACACGATGCATTGTGGGGTTCCATTCCCACGTGCTGCAAGGCTTTTGCTAAGCGGTGCGCCGACTTCAGGTATTGTTAATGCCATTGGTGCTGGCACTGTTTTGTCTATCTCCGTGAACAAAGCTGCAAGGAAAGTGCCTTGGAGTGTAAACCTTGCGTTAATTGCTTGTAGTTGTCTTCTTCTTCTTGCTGCTCTTTCAGGTTCAGGATCGAATTGTGCTAGACCTGCAAGAGTAGAGACCTGTGCGTAAATGTTGATTTGGTGAAGTATAGAAAAAAAAAAATGAAAACAAATAATTAACTGAAAGTAAATTAAAATAAGAAAAATCGGCACAGTCCCCGGCAACGGCGCCAATTTCTTGATAGGATTTTTCCCACCTGCAAAACAAGGGTTAAAATCACATCAAGAAATTGGCGCCGTTGCCGGGGACTGTGCCGATTTTTCTTATTTTAATTTACTTTCAGTTAATTATTTGTTTTCATTTTTTTTTTCTTTTCTCTTTTGCACCATGGGGACATGTTGCATGATAAGTTTGGGGGTAGAAAACTATTATTTTGGTTGTGTCTAATAAAATAAAAAAATAAAAAAAAGAACAATTTAAATACAAAAAAAAAAAGAATATATAAAATAAACATTTTAGAAAAAAAATAATAATAAATAACAAAGATTTTTGTTTAGATTTAATTTGATTTTTCCTTCCTAAATTATTTTTAACGCACTCTATTTGCTATGATCGAAATTTGAAACTTCATAAGTGAGATTAAATATTAGAGCATGACCACCAAGAACATATAGTTGATTTTTGCACACAATTCTTACCATATTCAATTTCGCACATGCACATCAACTTAGTTGTGGAAATTAAATTTGTTTCAAGCATGCTAATTTTTCTTACCCTAAGATTGTGGGTTATTTAATTTGTTACCGTCCAAGGTTCGAAAAAGTGAAAGCCATAAATAAATCGGAGGTGAGTCCGAGCCCTAAAATAAGGGTGTGCATTTACCCATCAATAACATGCTAGCCTTTCCAATTCGAGTAAATAAATCATTTGGGACATTTGTTGTCTGGTGCCCTAAAGTCATCTGATTTGGGAGTCATCGATCTAAAGCTCGTTACATGGGTTGGATAGAAAGCTTGCTTAATGTTAAATAAAATTCCTTCCTTTGTTATAAAAAAAAAATAAAAAAATAAAAAAAATAATAATTTATAATAATAATAAATAACAAAAAAAAATAAAAATATATAAATAAATAAATAAAAATAAAAATAAAAATTTCAGGCAAGAATGCTTTGGATGGTGATAGGTTAAGTGATTGTACAGTTGGTAGGTACAGATATAATGCAAGTGAGAGACTGGTTTAAAACTTACAATTTTGTTGGGATTCACATTACACGAATATGGTTTATGGATTGCTCACCAGAATCTGGTAATCTTCTGTTTTGAAAGTGTGGATTTGTTCTCTCTTTTAGACTTGCTTATGACTTGAGAATTTTGATTTTGCTTTTATGAGTGTTGCTTTATATTCAATGGAAGGAAGGTTAAATTAAGTTTAACAAATTTTGAAAGTGTTTGTGGGTATCATAACTGGTAAACCCTCAGGAGACACAACTCCTCCTACTAGGGACACCTAGGGGTTTAAAGGCATGTAGTGTTTGCTCAGCACTATCGAGTTCCCTGCGAAAGTGGCATTTTATTTTTCTCAATGTTTTCTTAGTTTTGTTTTATTTACTTGAGGACAAGTAACAATTCAAGTTTGGGGGTATTTGATGAGTCAAATATATACTTGTATTTCCCATATATTTAATTAGTTATTATTATTATTTTGGGAGGAATTGATACTCGAATTGATTATATTGACAGGTTTATTCTAGAAGGAGTGTTTGGAGCAAAAGAATGAAGTATATCAATAAAATCCCAATTCAAGGAGGAGAAGGCATATGCTTTCCTATTTATGTTCAAACTAGGAATTAGATTTGATTATTTTTATATTACTCCTTTTCAAAGTAGGATTAGGAATATTTCCTTATAAATACCCAAGCTTGGCTTAGATTTGAATACACCAGAATTCAGAATACAATTCTTCATCTAAGAGCACGGCAAGCTGGGATTTTCGGCTACCTTTGTTCTACAAACTGTTTGTTCTCTTAACTTCAATTTTAATGAAATTATTTCTATTCATTATGAGCATGAGTAGCTAATTTTCTCACTAGGGTTAGACCTAAGCCTTAACATGATTATGTGATTTATCTTTTTCCTATGTTTTCGTATATGCATGCTTTGAATCTTTAATCACTGTTTAAAACTATCTTTATGTCTTAATGCTTGATCACCCTTAGGATATTTAGACAAGTAATTTGATGCAATTTTATAGGAATGCCCACCTAAAAATTGGGATTAGCTTCTTGTGATTAAGGATTGTAATACATCTAGGTTAAATGCCATAACTAAGAGATTGCATGGTTATAAAAGATTTTCATGAACTTAATGAATCTTGCATGTAGAATTAGATCTAAATGCCATAGACTAATCGCATGTTAGGTATACGTTTTCACTTGAATGTCCACGAGGAAATTATGCTTTCGAAAAATCTAACCTTCAAAGTTGCATGTATTGATTCATAGATTCTTTTCTAAATCACATATGATTGTTAATGGTGAAGGTTGAACCCTAGTACTTGTTTACATTGTTTACTTAATTTTTATTCCGTTACCAAACTTCAAGCAATTTCCTTTATTATTAATTAAGAGTAAAAACTAAAATAAGAAATATCAATATCAGTCCCTGAGGAAATCGACCCTGCTTCCAGTGCTATACTACAACAGCCCTGTACTCTTGCAGGTATTATTTGTGTGATTTTAACCCTTGTTTTGCAGGTGGGAAAAATCCTATCACTAACCTTAATCCGAAATTCATCAGGTTCCAAATCCAAGCCTTGAATCTCTTGATGATGATGATCTTCGATCAAGTGGGTCAACCGGGAAATTCTGAAGTGGCTCGTCTCGTGATGCGCTTCTTCCATGGCCGGCAAGTGAGCTAGCTAGCTAGCAGCTAAGTTAATTAGAAATGGTTTTTTTTTGATAATTTGTATGGGACTAATGAAGTCCGGCGGAGTGAGAAATATCCACATATATATATATAGGCGGTTGGTACGTACGTGTGGTTTCCTAATTGGAATGGGATTGATTAATTAATTAACAATCAAGACTTTCTTGAGTGGGAAGCTTCTTAATCCCACTTCTTTTAGGAAATAACTCCTACCTCTTTTCGGTTTGAGAAATTATTAATTACGAAATATTTGCAAAATTTTATTCGAAGCAAATAAAAAAATCGTTGATTTATCAGCAATTTTTTTTCTTCTTTTTTTTCTTTGTCAAAGCAATTTTTTTTCTTAATAAAAACTTTTTGTATATATATAAGCAAAATTCTTAGGGAAAAAATTCTTTGACTTCTATCTCCTGAAATTTTATTTAAAGCAATCATATGGTAACACGTAAGAGATCAACTTATTGCATTCGCCATTATCATATGGTAATAATATGCAAATAAAATATGTATATATGATTAATTAAGTAATAAGTTATTTAATACAACTATAAGTTAAAAGAATTTAAGTATTTGAAAAAAAAAAAAGAATTTAAGTATTCAGTGGGTGTCTATCGAAAATTGTAACTTTTACACTAGCAGCTACTGAAAATTTTAGGTACATATTATAAGTAAATTGTAGACTGTCCACAAATATGTGTCGTGATGATATCTATTTGTAGACTGAAATTTTTTTGGATAAACTACATAAAAATATCTAAACTATAGGTCACGGTCATTTTAAGTTCATATCCTAACTATGAAAATTTTCATATAGGTACCCAAACTATCAAAACACAATATCTAGATACTCACCGTTAACAATTTGTTAAAACAATCTGTTAAAGTATGAGGTAGCATTTTTTTAAAAAGTTTTTTGCCGACTTTGACTCCATATGGACAAATTTTCAATTAAAAAATTATATTATTTAAAATAAATGAAAATAAAATATAATAATAATTCAAAAATATTAAAGAAATGTCCCACCCTTCTTCATCCTCTATCCCAGTCCGCATTATACATAGAGCAACCTCCCCACAGCGAACTCAACCTTGCACGGTGTCCATCGTCGTCATCGCCATCGATGAAGCTACCATATCAAATCCGCAAACATTGAAAGAAAAGTTCCATCATTTGGGCTCGCCAAAATTGCTCTCTGATAGTATTCTTCAGCCTTTTCAAGATCCCCACAACTCTATAAATTTAACCACACATCATCAGCTCCACAGATTCAATAACAACTAAATCATTTTCCTTTTGAAATTTTAAAAAAATTATTTTAAAAATCAAAGCTTTTAATTTACCTCTTTCAAAAAACGAGCATAATTGCCGAGAAGCATGGGATTTCCAGGATAAGTGTCAATCATTTTCTGATAGTATGTATCAGTGTTAGCACCCCCGTGATTCGACTCCCAAAATCCTGAGTCTCCATCACCTCCGTCATATGATCCACAACCTCCACCATTACCGCCATAGATCTTGCCACCGCCTCCACCAACCCCACCCTCAGCCAAAACGCCTAATAAGCCCTTATTATCCCTCAACCCGGCCTCACACCCTTCCACCTCCGCCAATCACCGCGTCATCGTTCGTCTAAAGTCAGAAGCAAAAGCCATTCCCGTCTCCTCACCCTTCTCCTCCCTCTCCTCAAACCCATTCAAGGGCGCGGTGAGCGTCTTTCTCACCGGCTTTAACAAAATATCTCTGAGATCAACTTCGGAGACCCCCCGAGTCATCATCCTCGTCAGCGACATCGAAAGAGGAGACGGTGACGAGGCCGATAGGGAAATGGGGCGAGATTTTGAGAAACATCTCTGGCTGTTGTTCGTGAAACGATGGGTCCTTGCAGTAGGTTAGCCATGAGTTTAGTGCGGGCGTTGATGAGCTCCTTAGAAGCATTTTTTTTGCTTGTTAAACTGATGGGTCTGAGAACCCCAAATCTCATAATGTTTTGTTTCCCTATATTTCAGAATTTGAACTGAAAAGCATGAAACTTAGAGGGGAAGAGAGATAAGGGTTGTGAAAGAATTTAGATTTTGTTGTTGCAGGTGATGTGAGGATAGAGAAAAAGGAAGCGAAGATGGAGATTTTATACAGAGGGAAAGGAAGATGTACGAATCAAATCTAAGCCTTTGATTACTGGTGGAAGCAAGTAGAGTGATGTGCGCACTGTGGATAGAGGGGGGAAGAAGGGTGGGGTAGGGTGGGATATTTCTTTATTATTTTTCAATTATTATTATATTTTATTTTCATTTATTTTAAATAATATAATTTTTTTAATTGAAAATTTGTCTAACATGAAGTCCAAGTCAGCAAAAAACTTTTAAAAAAATTGTCACCTCATACTTTAACAGATTTTTTTAACAGATTGCTAACGGTGGATACCTAGATGTTGTGTCTTGATAGTTTTAGTACCTAGATGAAAATTTTCATAGTTGGAGTATGAACTTAAAATGACCCCTATAATTTGGGTACTTTTATGCAATTTATCCTATTTTATGGTAGAGTATTCATGCCATAAATTAAGGGAGAACTAACTTGGATATGTGCAAAAGTACGAACTCCCGTCCAATATTATTATTAAATGCCGAGCGGTTGTTCAATGTATTCGATACATCACGTCACTTGTGCATTAATCTAAAAATTAAACTTTATCACGTTTTATTATTTTGAAATCAATTGACTTTTTTTACGTAATTGCCCTTTAAATAAATTTAGAAACCTCAAAAAAATCAAGAATTTTTTTTAAAAAAGGCTAGAAAACTCATGACCAAGTAGGCTTATTAATTTTGCAATCTTTGGCACATGTGTTAAGAGATCGATTTGGTGTGAAAGATTCTATCAGTACATCCACTGGCCAAGTTCTTGGGATGAATACATATTGATCAATGGTAAAATTCTTGAAATTTAAGACACAAACCCATAACATTTGAATATTAATCTTGTGTATGAGTGGTATTAAACCTTAACAAAAACACATCTTTTTTTCTTTTGTTTTCATCAAAATTGACATCATTTTATCATAATGAAGGAACAAACATACTATCAAAATTAAGTTATGATGGCAAGACCCATAGGCCAATAAAGCAAAATTAATGCAGACAAAAACTGCACAAGTAACTAAAAATCTCCCATCATTAAAATTATGCAAGATTACAAACCACACCACAAAGCCCAAAACAACCAAAATTAATCCTAACAGCACCTAACACTAAACATACTACCTCCACCAAGAGAAACAGTCACCGCCGTCAAATCCATCACATCTAGCCTTGAATAACCTGTAGAGCAAGGGTGGATCTGAGGAAGGCTTGATCGATCTCCAGCGATCCAGAGGCGCATAAATGGGAATAAATGACCAAAACTCATAATCTAACTAATGTGAAAATCAACGGAAATATTGCGGCAAACTACTCCAACAACAAGGTAGAACAAAATTTGAAGAAAAAATAAATTTAAAAAGAAGATTTTGGGTAAGGGGATGGATTGACAAAATAGCAAAATAATAATGATGGGGAAACTAAATCTGAGTATGGCTCATGCCATACAGTCACCACAATAAACTCTTATTACTAACTCAATCACATATATGTTAATAATGTTAATTAATTAATTCCTATCTGTTTATGATAAGCTTTCTATCGATGAATAGTAAGTTAGTAATTGAATAATCACAAAGGGTGGTATAGTGGTGAAGGCACAAGTTTGCAATGTCCCAGATCTTGGGTTTGAATCCTCTTGGGCTATTCTTGCGTGGCCAGTCTCTAGTGGCACAGAGAAGTTGGTTCGAGGGGAGGACTAAGGCATGTAGTTGTAAACTCATACATTGTTAGCTTTTCGATATCCCTCGGCTGCTTCGCAATTCCCTGATTTACTCCGTCTTGCCTGATAAGGCCCGAACATAAGGCGGGGTTGCCGAATGAACGTAATTCATTAATTTTCCTTAACAGCACCTGGCAACTTTCATTTTTGGACCGTCTCATTCTTTCAGTTCCTTAATTTTTTTTAATTTAAGGTTTTTTAATTTTACATATGCGGGGGGAAATTAAAGTGAATTTGTTGTTCTTTAAAAACAACAAAATCAATCTCCTAAGTGGATGTTCATATATCATATAACAATTTGGATCGTATTTCTAAATTTAATTCATTTTTCCTAAGTGAATGATGTTGATATAATAATTTGGATCGTATTTTTAAATCTAATTCATTTTTCCTAAGTAAATGATGTTGATATAATAATTTGGATCATATTTTTAAATCTAATTCATTTCAACAAAATAAGGCCCAAATTTTATAATTCAATTAACCAGCAAACAAATGCTACAAATTTTGTACGTACTTCATTTTTGAAGAAGTGCATCATAAATTTTGATACCATCATCGTCGTCTGGAACCCAAATTGTTTCCTTAAATTGCTCAATTAACTAACCCTAATTACATTTTGATACATTTTGGATTATATATATACATAAATATATATATATATATATTCATATCAAATTGCTCAAACAGAAACTTCATTAAAAGGGAAAAGAATCACAAAATTCAAAGAAATTAATCAAGAAACAATGGATATATATCATAACATTCATGCATCCAACAAGGTTTTAGATTAATCATGATCATCAACTTCAAACAAAAGTACATTAATTGAAGAAAAGTAGCCACTTCAACAAGGTGTCGATCTTGATCAACTCATCCATCAATGGGCACTTCGAAACGACAAACCGGGCAGTAGTGACTTTGCCTGAGCCATTTGACTATGCATGGGCCATGAAAGACATGAGAGCAAGGCATACAAGCCACATCTGATCCTCCTTCAAACTCCTCCATGCAAACACTACAACTCTCACTCACACTCACCCTCCTTCTCTTCTTCTCTCGACCCTCACTATTTTCATCATCTTCATCTTCGCCACGAACCCTAACCCTCTTGAGCACCTTCTTGATCGATTTATAGCTCGCCGGCACCATCCCCATATTAGGATTCCCATCCATATTGTTCATAACCGATTCCAAATTATTCCGCTCTTGCATCACTCTCACAAAACTGCATATCTCACAACCACGAATTTCCTTCTCCTTCTTTGCTTCAACGCGCAATGCCAGAACCCTACGACCCATGTACCCGACATTATTCCCAATCCTCAAACCCTCCGCCACGATCTTCATCACAATATCCTCGTACATCCCGTCGGTGCCACGTGTGATCCGGTGGCGGGACAGCTCACGAGAAAGCCTCCGATGTAACTCGCTGGGATTCTTTAAATAGTCCATGTCAAAATTCCAGCTTTCTTGGAATGTATCGTTGGACTCTTGGACGAGGGCGTCCGTGCCGTTCAAGAAACGGTGGCTGCAAGCTTTGTGGTCACGGTAGACGAATTTGATGAGGAGTTGAACCGGGGGCGGACCACGGCGGCGTCGGTTGGCATGGCTAAGAGCAACAGGAGGGTGATTGTCGAGCGCTGTGATGTCTTCGACGGCGACGGTGAAGCGATCTAAGACTTGATGGAAGACGACAGGGATGATGCGGGCCATGGAAACTGATCGCTAGCTAGCTAGTCACTGAGAGACTTATTTAGGGAAACACTCAGCGAGACTAATTTAGGAAAAACTCAGAGAGACTGATTTAGGAAAAACTCAGATCGGCGGGGTGAGAAATATATATATATATATATATATATATATATATATATACACATAGATGAGGTGCTTGTTTCCTAACTGGGATAGGATTCAGTAACGATTTCTCGAGTGGCAAGCTTCTATTCTTACTCCGATCCCCACTTGTTTTTCGGAAATAAGCTAGTCCGACTCCCTGTTGGAAATAAGTCCCACTTTTTTCGGATAACAAATCAGTTTTTTTTTTTTTTAAACTAATTTTCTTTTTCAACTATTTTTTTCCAAATATTTTTTTTGCAACTATTTTTTTTTTTCATACCACGGGACAACATATTGAAATTTAATTAGTAACCTTATTATTTCGAGCAAATATATGAACGGCTGCTGGTGTTGGAGATGATAGTTTTTTAGCAGTTGAGGGTGATTTTCCTAACAACTGCAAATGAAGTTTTTATTTATCGAACTGTAAATTGAAGTTCAAAATCTTCAAAAGTTTATTTTAAAAGTAAAAAAAAAAAATTAGTTTATTTTAATTATATTTTTTATTTATTTTTTATTTTTTTATTTTTTTGTATGTTTTCTTTTATTTTATTTATTTTTTATTTTGTTTATTTTAAATTATTTTATTTTTTTTTAAAACAATTTCAAATTTACAGTTTGGATATTTTGTTTGATTGTGGGGTTAGTTATGGTTCTTGTTTTTTCATACTCATATTTATTTTTTCAAATGTTGATCACTCAAACACTGCCGTCATTACATGCAATTCTACTTCTTTTTTATTCTAGATAATAATGTTCTCTATTATTCTCCTTTTGTAGATTCCTTTCATTCGTGCCGGGTCTTCCTTTGAGGATGCTTAGTGACATGACCCCTCCCGAATTTCCCCTTGAAATCCGTAAAAAGCCCTGCTTCTGTCTGACAAACCTAAAACCTCAAATTTGTTCCTGAAATACCCTTACTAGTCCAACGACGACTTTACGAGAATTCTACCGAAAATTCGGCAAAATCTCCCCAATAATTTGGTCAAACCGTCTTTCACCTGTTAGAAGAATGATTCAAATACTAAACTAATATTCAAACAGTCCATATCAAATCACATCCAACCAACTCCAAGTCCAACCAACCAATCCACGGAAATAATTTACAAACAAACTCAAATGGTTAATCAGAGCAACTAGATTGGAAAGTTAAATTTACAAGTCTAACAAACCCTACTAAAAGATAGTATGATAGTAGCGCTGCTGGAAAGTGATGCCTCCGCCCCTCAGGGAGTGCCCTCATCGTACTCAGCGGCCTGGAAGGGAATCAAAACAAGGAAAACAGTGGGTGAATAAAAATAATAATAATTTAAAACACGAATTCTAAGGAAAATGTAATTTCCCGTCCGTTATTAAAAATCATGCATGCATAATGTAACATCCTTTTTAAGAAGTTAACTAAATAAATAAATATAAATACGAAAGAACTTACCAGAAAATACATTTTTTAATTTAAAACTGGCTGGACCCACAAAAAATCTGCACAATGTAAAACACCTCGTGGTCCACAACCATTCTTTGAAAACCCTCCTCGAATGAGCTTAAAAAAATCATAAGAAACCTGGATATATTATACCATAAAAATATCACACTATTATGTAAAGTAATCCCGAGCCGGAGCTCAATATCCCCCAACATCCAGGGCAGTCCAACACGGAAAGATGCCCTCCCAACCATTGCTGAAAATACCTCAAAATAATGGTTAGAAAACCGAGTGGTCCAACAAGGGGATCCATTCCCAATCAAGCATATCTGAGAAAACCTCAAAGATATGCGGCCTAAATCATATACTACGCGCGTAGATTAACTCAACGAGCTCATGACCGAAAATACCTGAAGATCATGTGTCGGAGACGAACACACATGACCGAAAATACCTGAAGATCATGTTGTCGGAGAAATCATAATAATCGAGGATGGTAAACATAGTGAAAACAGTAATGTGAGTTTGAAATCCAAATTGAAATCCTTTTCACCTGGCCTATCCCAAAATCATAAATCAACCGGGTCATATCCCCAAATCCAAGAAAACCAAAATCCCAGGCCTAAGCCCAAAACATAAACTTCGGTCGAATCCGAAAGCCATAAATTGAAATCCATAAATTCAATTAATTAAAAATTCATAAAACCATGCTTAAGCACATGTTATGTAATCCAAAGTCATTCTCAAAACCATTATCCAAGTCTATCTTCGATAATAAGGAAATCGTTAAAACAATTATCCTTAATTCCCGAAACTCATTAAATTAATAAACATTTGCGAGTAACTATTGTTAATTTCTGGAATTCATATTTAGGAAAACAAAATCCAATTACGGAAAGCTCGATTAAGCTCAACTTTGAGCTGTATGCTCATCTGTCGTCCCCGGAGCAGTATCGCCTGTGGTGGACAGAAATTGGCCGGAAAGTTTGAAAACTCATCGAGTTACTATTCACCATCGTATCGCCTTCTCCCAACGCTGTCAAACTCAGTGGTTAGTACAGTTGAGCTTGGAATGAGGTGAGGAACATGTTGGTGGTGTTGGTTTGTCTTGGTTTGGCTGAAAACAGAAATCACAGGCGGGAAAGGTTTCGGTCTTGTTGGAAAGGAAGAGAGGGTCGAGAAGAGAGAGAGATTCCAGATATTTTCTGGAAAAATCGAAGCAAATTGGATTTAAAATATCAGGCTTTCCAAAATTATCAAACTGCCCCTAAAGGGTCTAGACCCATAACTCTCTCAAACAGACACTGATTTTCGCGTGCCCCCTGTCTACGAACTCGTGAGTTCAAGATCTACGCAATGGTCCAAGAAAAACTTCCAAATGTATATCCAAACAAAATGTGACTTTTGAATCCCTACTAAACCCGAGGGTAAATTTTTCCTTTTCTATAATAAATTATGAAAATTCACTAAATAAAAATACTGGTTATTACAACTCACCCCCCTTAAAGAAATTTCGTCCTCAAAATTCGTACCTATCATTGGAATGGATGTGGATACTAGGCCCGCATCAATGCTTCGGGCTCCCAAGTAGCTTCTTCTACGTTATGATTCCTCCATAGAACTTTAACCAGGGGAATAGTCTTTATGCGCAATGCTTTTTCCTTCCTATACAGAATTTTTATTGGTTGCTCCTCAAAGCTTAAGTCATCTCTTAACTCAATGGGTTGTTCCTCAGTACATGTGACTCATCAAATAGATACTTCCGGAGCATAAAAACATGAACTACATGGTGAACCTTCGAAAGCTCTGTGGGTAGGGCAAGCATGTAAGCCACTGGTCCTATCCTCTCAATGATCTCATAAGGCCCAATATAACGAGGACTCAACTTCCTTCTTCTACCAAATCTCACAACGCCTTTCCAGGGGGATAATTTCAAGAAAACCCCATCTCCAACCTCAAACTCGAGATCTTTGATCCGCCGGTCTGTAAAACTTTTCTAGCAGTCCTAAGCTGCCTTCAGTCTTTCCTTGATGATTCTAACATTTTCCTCTGTCATTTCAACGCCATATGGTGTCAATAGTCCTTTCTCGCCTATCTCATTCTAACACATAGGTGTCCTGCATTGTCTCCCATACAATGCCTCAAAAAGAGACATCCCAATGCTAGACTGATAACTGTTGTTGTAAGCAAACTCCATCAAGGCTAAGTAAGAATCCCAATTCCCTTTAAACTGCAGTACACATGCTCTCATCATATCCTCCAAGATCTGAATGGTCCTCTCAGACTAACCGTCCGTCTGAGGATGAAATGTCGTACTAAAGTGTAGTTTAGTTCCAAAGGCTCTCTGTAAACTCCGCAAAAATCTTGAAGTAAACCGAGGATCTCTATATGATACAATCGACTCCGGAGTACCATGCAACCGAATGATCTCATCTAAAAATAATTGAGCTAAGTGGCCCAATCTATCATTTTACCGAACCGGCAATAAATGCGCTAACTTGGTAAGCCTATCCACGATCACCCAAACTTCATCATGTCATTTTCTGAGTCCGTGGAAGCTTGTATACAAAATCCATAGTAATGTGATCCCACTTCCATTCCGGAATAGGAAGTGGTTGCAGTGCTCCGTATGGTTTCTACCTCTCTACTTTTACTTGCTGGCACGTCAAGCATCTGCTCACAAACTCTGCTACTTCCCTTTTCATCCTAGTCCATCAATAATGCTCCTTGAGTGTGCGATACATTTTAGTAACACCTGGGTGCATCGTATAGGCGGAACTGTGAGCTTCCTCAAGAATCTCTCTTTTCAAATTCGGGTCTTTAGGTACACATAATCGGGCATCCTTTACTAACGCTTTGTCGTCTCTGATAATATAATCATGCATGTTTCAAGCTTCTAGCTCCATCCTAATGATACACAATGTCGGATCCTGAGTTGTGCTTCAATAACTAGGTCTATCAAAACGGGTCTCACATGAAAACTGGCAAGCAAAGCTCCCTAGTCATCCATCCCAAGTACAATTCCCGCTCTCTAGAGTTCCACCAACAATGGTAAGTAAACAGTGTGCAAATAAGCCAAGGAACCCACTAACTTCCTACTCAAGGCATATGTCACTACATTGGCTTTCCCTGGGTGATACACAATGGTGCAATCATAATCCCTGATCAATTCCAACCACATCCTCTGTCTCAAGTTCAGATCTCTCTGTGTGAAGAAATATTTCAAACTCTGGTGGTCAGTGAAGATTCGGCACATTTCCTTGTATAAATAGTGTCTTCAAATATTCCGTGCATGCACCACTACAGATAACTCTAAGTCACGTGTAGGGTAATTTAACTCATGTGGCTGGAGTTACCGGGAAGTATAAGCAATTACCTTCCCATGCTGCATCAACACATAGTTTATACCCCGTAATGACGTGTCATTGTACACCTCAAAGCCTCCACTGTCATCTGAAAGAGCTAACACTGGAGCAGAAGTCAACCTCCTCTTAAACACTTGGAACCTCTGCTCACATTCACCATCCATTCAAACTTGACTCCCTTCCTAGTTAATCGAGTCAACGGGGTAACTATCGTAGAGAATCCTTCTACGAACCGTTATAATACCCTACCAAGCCCAGAAAGCTTCTCACCTCTGAAACTGTCTTGGATTACTCCCAATTAGCCACTGCCTCTACCTTCTGAGGATCCACACTGATACCCTTTGCCGAGATCACATGACCCAAGAATCCCACACTGGTCAACAAAAACTGACATTTACTGAACTTGGCGTACAACTGTTTTTTCCTCTGAGTGTTCAGCACAAAGCTCAAATGCTTCTCATGTGCCTTCGCACTCTTCGAGTACAACAGAATATCGTCGATAAACACAATCACAAACTAGTCCAAATATCGGCGAAACACCATGTTCATTAGTTCCATGAACGCCACCGATGCATTAGTCAATCCAAATGGCATCACCTGGAACTCATAATGTCCATAATCGATATTGAACGCTATCTTAGGAATATCCACTTCTCTGATTCTCAACTGAGGGTACCCGAACCTAAGATCAATCTTCGAGAAGTACTTAGCCTCTTTTAGCTGATCGAACAAGTCATTGATTCGTGGCAAAAGGTACTTATTCCGCACTGTGACATTGTTTAACAGCCGGTAGTCGATACACAATCTCAAAATACCATCATTCTTCCTCACAATATCACCAGTGCACACCAAGGCAATACACTCGGTCGAATGAACCCCATATCAACCAGGTCTTGTAGTTGAGTCTTTAACTCCCTCAACTCTGTTGGTGTCATCCTATATGGTGCTTGTGATATAGGTTGGGTGCTCGGCAGAAACTCTATGGTGAACTCGATCTCCTGGTGAGGTGGAAACCTAAAATATCCTCTAGAAACACATCCTGGAATTTATTCACCACAGGAATGTCCTCCAACCTCAACGGAGTATCCTGAGAATCAATCACATGGGCTAGATAACCTTCGCAACCCTTTCTTAATAACTTATCGACCGTCAAAGCCGAAATCACACACGAGGGAAGCACTCTCCAGTCTCCCTAAAAGGTAAGCTCTGGCAAACCTGGACTTCGAAATACCACTCTCTTGTCAACACAATCAATGTAGGCATGATGAGTAGTTAACCAATCCATCCCCAAAATCACATCAAAATCGTAAATATCTAAGGGAATCAAGTCTGCCTCCAATACGTAGCCTTCCACTACCACTGGACAATCTCGTATCACCAGGTTCACCCTAGCATATCTCTAGTGGGGGTACTAATACCCATATTCCAACCAATCGGTGATAACTCTTTATTAGCCAAAAGTGCAAAATGCCGAGAAATAAAAGAATGTGTAGCCCCCGGATATATCAAAACTTGAGCAACATGATCAAAGATAGATAACATACAAATAACCACCTCCGGTGTAGCTCGGGTCTCTTGCTGTGTCATTGCAAAGAATCAGGCCTAAGTACCAGAAGATCGCTCACAACCCTTTGTCTACCACTGGCCCTACCAGACTGGTTCTGACTACCCGATGTTGTACTTTATGTCTATGCTACTGTCTATCCTTATCCAACAACCTCTCGACCTAGGAAACTACTGCTCGGACGATGTGGGCAATCCATCTTAAGATGGTCTGTAAGGACCCTTCCCGAATTTTCCCTCGAAACCCGGAAAGAACCCTTATCCCGTCTCACAGCTCTTTTATCTGAAATTTTAAATATCAGAAATACCCTTTATCCTTAAATAAATTTTTTTTCTTTTGTAAACCTTACAGGGTTCCCGACCAAACCTCTATACTTACTGACCATTCCTACCTGTCAGACACAGGATAGTATACAGGTCAAAGCCAAGACCTCGGAATAGTGGTGGTCCAAATAGGAACACTCTCTGACACCAATTGTCAGTAGGTCAGACACTGCTGACATCTCTACTGGAATACCACAAGACAACCGACTAGTCAGATACTTGTGAACCAACAATAATTCGTCACTCTAGGTCACCGCCCACACCAACCCACTAACCCGGATGACGAAGTATTTTCGTAGGCTGATTAAGCCTATAGGCTGATTAAGCCCATGACAAGCGTCGTCAAATCATATTAGAGCCGGAAATATCCTCGACTATCATATCACATCAGTCGGCATATCCCTCGACTGGCATATCCCTAGCCACCAGGGTATCCCTTGGGGTGTGCTAGTCCTGTATCACAACTCTCTGTACTATGATATCACATCAATCGGCAAGTATCCTCGACTATCATATCATATCATCAGCCGGTATAACCTTCGGCTATCATATCACATCAGTCGGCATATCCCTAGACTGACATATCCCTAGCCACCAGGGTATCCCTTGGGGTGTGCTAGTCCTGTATCACAACTCTCGGTACTATGATATCACATCAGTCGGCAAGTATCCTCGACTATCATATTATATCATCAGCCGGTATAACCTTCGGCTATCAAATCATATCAGTCGGCATATCTCTCGACTATCATATCATATCATCAGTCGGTATAACCTTTAGCTATCATATCATATCAGTCGGTAAGTATCCTTGACCATCATATCATATCATCAGCCGGTATAACCTTCGGCTATCATATCATATCAGTCGGTAAGTATCCTCGACCATCATATCATATCATCAGCCGGTATAACCTTCGGCTATCATATCATATCAGTCGGCATATCTCTCGACTATCATATCATATCATCAGCCGGTATAACCTTCGGCTATCATATCATATCAGTCGGCATATCTCTCAACTATCATATCATATCATCAGCCGGTATAACCTTCGGCTATCATATCATATCAGTCGGTAAGTATCCTCGACCATCATATCATATCATCAGCCGGTATAACCTTCGGCTATCATATCATATCAGTCGGCATATCTCTCGACTATCATATCATATCATCAGCCGGTATAACCTTCGGCTATCATATCATATCAGTCGGTAAGTATCCTCGACCATCATATCATATCATCAGCCGGTATAACCTTCGGCTATCATATCATATCACTCGGCATATCTCTCGACTATCATATCATATTATCAGCCGGTATAACCTTCAGCTATCATATCATATCAGTCGGTAAGTATCCTCGACCATCATATCATATCATCAGCCGGTATAACCTTCGGCTATCATATCATATCAGTCGGTAAGTATCCTCGACCATCATATCATATCATCAGCTAGTATAACCTTCGGCTATCATATCATATCAGTTGGCATATCTCTCGACTATCATATCATATCATCAGCTCTCGACTATCATATCATATCATCAGCCGGTATAACCTTCGGCTATCATATCATATCAGTCCGCATATCTCTCGACTATCATATCATATCATTAGCCAGTATAACCTTCGGCTATCATATCATACCAGTCGGCATATCTCTTGACTATCATATCATATCATCAGCCGGTATAACCTTTGGCTATCATATCACATCAGTCGGCATATCTCTCGACTATCATATCATATCATCAGTCGGTATAACCTTCGGCTATCATATCATATCAGTCGGCATATCTCTCGACTATCATATCATATCATCAGCCGGTATAACCTTCGGCTATCATATCACATCAGTCGGCATATCTCTCGACTATCATATCATATCATCAGCCGGTATAACCTTCGGCTATCATATCATATCAGTCGGTAAGTATCCTCGACCATCATATCATCTTATATTGGAGGTTCACCGCTAATAACGGATCCTAGTCCCGGGTTCTAGTCTCCCTCAAATATATGGCCAATTCCGATAACTCATACATCCGGGTCAAAACCCAAATCGTGGACTCAATAATTTCCACGTCAAAATGATATCAAAACCGAGTCCAAAACCCATGATATTTCTCAATTCACACTTTAACTGATATAGTGGAAAACATATGTCTAGTAATCATTTCTAAAATACAGAAATTCAATGCCACAATACATAACAGTATTTAAACAAAGATATTTTGATGCATGCATTTCAGTTTATAAAACAAAAGTCCACTCACATACATCATCCAACCCTTAATTCGTGGACGCTCTAGCCCAAGGAAGACATGCACAATAATGACCCAACTACCTTGAGTTTCCGAGCTCAAAACCCGCTAATACGGTCAACTATTACCGCTGGGATTGCCCAAAATGACCTCTAAACGACGTCCGATCAACTTGAAACCTGTACCAACATATTCGAAACGTCGAAAACTAGTTACCACACACCGCCGTGACCTCAGACTCGGCCCCTCGTGCCGTCGGAAGTTCGGCACACGGTCCCACGTGCCCTCACGCGCCTGCTACTGTGTTCACGCGCCTGGACCGGTCCAACCCGGTCCGACTCAACCTGACCCGGTCCAACTCAACCCGACCGGTTCACTCGACCCGACCGGTTCACTCGACCCGACCGGTTCACTCGACCCGATCGGTTCACTCGACCCGACCGGTGCACTCAACCCGATCGGTTCACTCAACCCGACCGGTCTCCGGTAACTCACCCGAGAAGACGACCGGACGGCCGTCGCTGTCGTCGGAGGCTGGCTGGAGAAGATGAACGGACCACCACCTCCGCCGCCCTCTGGTTCACCGGAAATCGCCATTTCCGATCGATTTTCAAGGTTTTCTAACTTCTTCATTTCTTGACCGTTTTTCACGATCTACACATGTAAATTCATCTACGTTTCACCAGGAATCCAAATATGAGGTCAAAGTTCCGAGATCGTACCTGGTTTGGCGAAAAATGGCCGAGAAGACTCGGTTCACCTCCCTCCTCCATCCGTCGCCTACGGCGGTGCTCCCGCTCCAATAACTACCCCAAAATGCTCGTGGGGTCCCGGGGATGATCTTCCCGACCTTGGTTTTGGTCGAATCGGATCGAAATCCATCCGATGATAGGGGTACTTCGGTGTTCACACGGGGAGGTTTTCGGGTAGGAGAGAGAGACTGAATGGACCAATCTCTCAAGGAGAGAGAAAAATATCTACTATATAGTTCCAACTTTTCCAAAATTACCAAACTGCCCCTGAAACTTCTAGACTCGTAACGAACTCATCGGGTCTCCGTTTTCTGCGTGCCGCCTGTCTACGAACTCGTGAGTTCGAGACCTACGCAACGACCTAAGAAAAATTCCCAAAAGTACTGTCAGTCAAAAAGTGACTCCCAAACCCGTCCAAAACTGAGGATAAAATTGTCCAATTCTCAAAATAATTTAATTTCTGGTCTGGGTCGTTACATGGTCGACCTCACCACAGTGATAACAACTTGGACCACTCGTTCGTCCATAACCGCTCTGTCTTCCGGTCGACTGTACCGAACCACCACTAGAATGGGCAGATGATGGTGGTCCTTCTATGAAACCTCGAGGACCTCCTCGTCTGGATCCACCACTACCAAAACCAGATCTAGCCCTCCTGATGACCCTAAGATATAACTGCCTCTCTTTACTACTCCCTGACTCGAGACTCCGAAACTCAGGTGATCCCGACGTCGTCTAGAACCACTGGGTTGACCCCTAGCTGGCAAGCTCTGCTCCACCCTTGCAGTAGCATCCGAAAAGGCCCTCAAAGAAGTATGCTCCACTGCAGTGACTGTCATTCTAATCTCATCCCTAATTCCATACTCAAACCGATGGCACTTGTCCGCCTCATCGGCCATTAAGGCTGGAGCAAATCGAGACAAGTCAATGAACCTCTGCTATTATTGTGCCACTGTCATGTTCCCATGTCTCAGTTGTAGGAACTCGGCCTGCATGGCATCTCGGTATGATTGAGGATAGAACTGCTCGAGGAAGCACTCATGGAAAGCTTCCCAAGTAAGCGTACGAACATCCTAGCCCGTCATAACTAGAGCGTGCCATCAACAAAACGCATAGCCATCTAGCAAAAAAGTGGCTAAACGCACCCTATCGCCCGGAGGCCACCTCATGACATCAAAAACACGTTCAAAGAAAGTAATCCACCCATCAGCATCTGTTAGGCCCAACTCACCCGTAAACACAGTGGCCCCCGAACTCTGAGCCCTCTCTATGTCAGACACCTTAATAGTACCTCTACTCTGTAAAACAGTAGTCATCGCCCGACCCAATTGATCTAGGGTCTACTTGAGATCGGGCTCCATCACAGGATCTTGTGCATCCCGTACATTCTCCACCTCTTCGTCATTGCTAGACCGCTAACGAGGAACACGTCTCGGAGGCATCTGGCTGAGAAGAAAGAAGAATTCATCAGTAACACAAAAAATAAGCATACTAAATGTTCGGTCTGTAGGAATTTAAACCTAGAGCTCTGATACCAAGTTGACAAGACCTCTCTCGAATTTGCCCTCGAAATTCGTGAGAAGCCAAGCTCCCGTCTAACAACACATGAAACCTCAAATTAGTTCCTGAAAAACCCTTACTAGTCCAACGACGACTTTACGAGAATTCTACCGAAAATTGGGTAGAATCTCCTCTGTAATTTGGTCAACCCGTCTTCCACCTGTCAGACAAAGGATTCAAATACTAAACTAATATCCAAACAGTCCAGGTCAAATCAAATCCAACCAACTCCAAGTCCAACCAACCAATCCACGGAAATAATTTATAAACAATCCCAAATGGTTAATCAGAGCAATTAGGTTGGAAAGTTAAATTTACAAGTCTAACAAACCCTACTCGAAGATAGTACGGTAGTAGTGCAACTGGAAAGTGATGCCTCCGCCTCAAGGTGTGCCCTCGTCGTACTCAGCGGCCTAGAGGGGAAGAAAAACAATGAGTGGATAAAAATAATAATAATTTCAAACACGAATTTTGAGAAAAATGTAATTTCCCCTATGTAATTAAAAACCATGCATGCATAATGTAACATCCTTTTTAAGAAGTAAATATAAATACAAAAGAACTTACCAGAAAATACATTTTTTAATTTAAAACCGGCAGGACCCACAAAAAATCCACACAATGTAAAACACCTCGTGGTCCACAACCATTCTTTGAAAACCCTCCTCGAATGAGCTTAAAAAAAATCATAAGAAACCTGGATATCATAAAAATATCCCACCATCCTGTAAAGTAATCCCGAGTCAGAGCTCAATATGCCCGGCCGTTGCCCAACATCCAGGGCAGCCCAACAAGGAAACATGTCCTCCTAGCCACTGCTGAAAAAATCTCAAAGCAATGGTTAGAAAACCGAGTGGTCCAACACGGGGACCATTCCCAGTCACAGATATCTTAAAATACCTCAAAGATATGCAACCGAAATCATATATTGTGCGCGTAGATAAACTCGACGAGCACATGACCAAAAATACCTCAAGATCAATTGTCGGAGACGAACACGCATGACAGAAAATACCTCAAGATCATGCGGCCAGAGAAATCATAATAATCGAGGATGGTAAACATAGTGAAAACAGTAATGTGAGTTTGAAATCCAAATTGAAATCCTTTTCACTTGGCCTAAGCCAAAATCATAAATAAACCAGGTCGTAGCCCCAAATCCAATAAAATTGAAATTCCGAGCCTAAGCCCAAAAACATAAACTCCGGTCGAATCCGAAAGCCATAAAACAGAAATTCATAAATCCAATTAATTCAAAATTCATACAACCGGGCTTAAGCACATGTTATGTAATCCAAAGTCATTCTCAAAACCATTATCCAAGTCTATCCTCGATAATAAGGAAATCGTTAAAACAATTATTCTTAATTCCCGAAACTCATTAAATTAATAAACATTTGAGAGTAACTATCGTTAATTTCCGGAATTCATATTTGATGAAAAATTATGTAGAATATATAATTATGCATGTATTATGATTTAGGAAAACAAAATCCACTCACTGAAAGCTCGATTATGCTCAACCTTGAGCTGTATGCACATCTGCCGTTCCCGGAGCAGTATCCCCTATGGTGGTCGAAAATTGACCAGAAAGGTCAAAAACTCGCGCAAGTTACTGTTCATCGTATCTCCTTCTCCCAATGTTGTCAACCTCAGTGGTTAGCACATTTGAGCTTGGAATGAGGTGAGGAAGATGATGGTGGTGTTGGTTTGTCTTGGTTTGGCCGAAAACGGAAATTACAGGGGGGAGGGTTTTCAATCTCGCTGGAAAGGAAGAGAGGCTCGAGGAGAGAGAGTGATTCCAGATATTTTCTGGAAAAATGGAAGCAAATGGTATTTAAAATATCATGTTTTCTAAAATTACCAAACTACCCCTAAAGGTTCTAGACAACTCTCTCAAACGGAATTCGATTTTCGTTTTCCGCCTGCCTACGAACTCGTGAGTTTGAAACCTACGCAATGGTCCAAGAAAAACTTCCAAAAGTATCTCCAAACAAAAAGTGACTTTCGGGTCCCTACTAAACCCGAGGTTAAAATTGTCATTTTCTATAATAAATTATGAAAATTCACTAAATAAAAATACGGGTCGTTACACTTAGTCTTCCCATATCGTATCAAGAGCGCTTCACTCTTTTTCCTTTGTCTTGGTTTTTTCCCATTGTATTTTTCCTAGAAAGATTTTTTAACGAGGCATCATTATTCGCACTTCACAAGTTCCACTCAAATGATGAACTTTATGTTGATGCTTTTTTTGTAGTTATATTATAGTTGGAACGCAATTGTATTTTTTTTTTCTTACTTTTCTTTTAGTTCCCCATTAATCTAACCAGGCCGCCAATCTTTTACAAATTGTGCTCTCGTCCTGATGTTCACGATTGGGTTCTTGATGGATCTAATGTCTATCCATATACTATCGTAAGGTGTTTTTTAATAAAACATCTATTCTAACAAAAAAAAAGGTTGCTGGTATACATATGAAAGAAAATTCAATTTCATAACATATATATATATATATATATATATATATATATATAAATAAAATAAAGTTGTGCATTTGGTGAGGCGTTTTTTAATTTGGTTTATATATGGTGTTTTTATTTCTTTGCAACTAGTTTTATAGTTTCAATAGTATTTCTTTTCATTTTATTATATGGGAAGTCTTGAATTCGATTCTTGTGAAAGAAGATATTGATATTCAAATGGCTCGTTTGGTAAGTGAATTGAATTGGATTAAATTACATAAGTTCAGGCCTGAACAGATTTTTCATCTAGATTAAAAGTCCAAGGAGGCGGCCCAAAGTATTGTGAGAAAAGAAAGTAAAAAATGAAGGACATAGAAGGGAGGGCTGCTTCGGGGTTTGTGAAAAGAAATCGTTAACGGAATTTCTATCCATGCAGGGCCTACGAATTATGGGTTCACGGATGTCCTTAGAGCTAAAGGCCTTGCTCTAATTGATGGTCTTTGTAATACTTGTGAATTAGGCATCTCAGATTCTAAAATCCTAATCGATGCTATCAACAATCCCTCTTCTAACCAAAAATAAAAAAAAAATCCCTCTTTGGCTCCCTGGTGCCTCCTTACCATCCTTTAAAATGTCAAGTACTTAGCCCGGTCTTTCCACACAATCAGCTTCAAAGATATATACCGGGTCTGGTCCTTTAGCACAATCAGCTTTAAGGATATATATCGGGAAGCTAATTTTGTCGCTGATGCTCTTGCTAACCTGGGTCATTCTATTAACCTCTTCAGCAAATGGAGTCGGTCGATCCCGAATAAAGTAGTTTCTACTTGACGTTTTGACCTCCTTTGTGGGGTTGTCTTAGGGGCTTTTTCTTCTAGTTGTTTGCTTGTTTCCTTTCCTTAGTAGAAAAAAAAAAATGAAGGACATGTCAGATTGCCGCCCAAGCTACACCAACAAAAAGGTGTTCGGGTAGCTAAAAAATGACAAGATGCTCTCGCACGGTGTGGCAACTTGCCAAAATTGTTAACAAAAAGAAGATATAAAAGGAAAGAGAAGCTTTTTGCTTAAAAGACCCCAATCAATCAATTAAAAACACAAATTGAGCAAAACATTATGTTGAAAACAAAAGCTTTCCAAATTTGGAAATTGTTTCACTCTTAATTAAAACGTAGCCAAAGAAATTCTCTTACCCTTTTTATTTTATATATCTCTGCCATTGTCTTGACATGCATGATCCAACTAGTGTTCATCCTAATTGAAGACTTCCTAAAAAGCCATTAAAATCTCACAAAAGGCTGATAAAAAAGTATCCAGATATCATTGTTCATGTATTTTATACACCATCCATGATCCCGAATACTCAATGCAAGCAAGAATGAACTTTGTTTGGTCATCATCATCAAAGTTTTAGTGTCGTTTCGTTCATTATTGAAATTTATTACATACTCATCCAGATAAATCCAACCAACTCTCGCGTGATTACTTGAAAATCTAAGATTGTTTGTGTCTTTGGTCCGAGGTCTTATTTCAAGCATTCTGTTTTTCATTACCTATATGATCTCTTTCTTCTTTTCGATATAATATAGGCTCTCTAGCTTGGCGTGTTGGGACAGTATTTTGGCATCTCATTTTAGGGAACTTTCTTTGTTCCACTCTTTCTCTATATTTAGGGGCCGGGCGATATAGGGACCAGAGGGGTCTCATGACCCTTCTGTGATTCTTTTTCGTTATATTCTTTACTTATATATATATATATATATATATATATATATATATGCAAATTACACTTACCAATATTGTTAATCGTTTTAGAATTTATTTCTCTTCTTTTGCTTAATTATTTTTAATTCTCTTTTAAAATAAAATGTCGCATTCACTTTATAAATATTGAAAATATGAGTACATTATTATTTGTTTTGCATACTTTTGGATATTCAAAATAGATGATACCATAATTGCTTTTGGAAAATAGATATCATATTTGCTTATAAAGTTCTCTCAACCATTGGAATTTCCAATATATTGACTTTGCATTTTTTTTCACTATTATAATTATCTACATAAAGTGTCTATCTTAATATTGACATGTTAATTCATAATGGAATCAAAATACTGATTTCATTTCAGCCGAAAAAAATCGCAAGTATTTATATTTATATAAAGTGCCATTTCTGGCTACGCCACTGTCTATATATTGTTTCTATGCATATATTATGGTAAGAATCATTCAACTCCTAAATCATCATGACAATATCGTCTTACAAAAACAAATCAAATTGGAGATACTTTAGTTCACTCATATATACCAACTAAATTAAAAGTTCATTATGAGTCTTAATTGTTGCAAATATCATTGATTTGTTATATATATATATATATATATATATATATATATATATATGACTAAATGACCTTTAATTTTGTACACATAGGATTTAAAAAATAAACAGTACCTTTTAAGACATATGTATATGAAATATATTGTCCCAAATGTGGGATGAGTATTGTCCTTAGTTTTGTATGTTATATGATTTTTAAATGGACTTGCATCCACCTTAGGGTGAATGCGCTGGTCCTCTCGACCCACTATTAATTATTGAATTTTCTCTATGTACATGAGATTGGAATCGTTGATTTTTTAAAGCATCATCTCCCAAATTTAACTAAATTGGATATTACTTGGTCATCCATACGTGTCAAAGTAACCAAGAACCAAGAATTTTGATAACAGTTAAAATCTTTAAGATAAATTATAAATTTAACTGATACATATATATATATATATAAATGACTAATTAAATGATTTTGAAAAAAAATCGTAATCGTCCCAATTGAAAAATAATAATTGTCGGTTCATGAGCGTATTAAAAATGAGTCAAGCTTCATGAGTAAGGAATTCTGTGTTAATTAAAAAGAAGTAAGGAGAAAGCTGTACTTTTAAGCCTCGCTGCTTTTATGGTGATCATTGCAGCGAAGGAGGCCGGAGATCAGTTATGGATGACGATGAGTTGAAGTGATCAAATTCCAAATAAAAGATACCTGTGTACCACACAATTAAGTAAATAATGCACTACCTACATATTTAATTGAACAATTAATGGATTTATATTGTAATTAAGGCTGAGAAGATCAATTAACTACTCACAAACAATGGTATATATTTATACATACTTACATACTTTTTCGATCGTCAGCATGGTGGCCGGTCTGTGACGTCAGATGGCAACCGGAGACGTTCCCCCAAAAACTTGAGTAGATAATCAAGTGGATCAGCTGTGATGGAGAACTCTTAATTAAGTACTGATCGAATAATATCTTTGGTGAAGTGATCAGGGGAATAACTCCAGGGATCAACTCATCCATTGATCTCTTTCTTCAATTTGTTGTTAATTCTTGGCAATTCAATTTAGGCCAATTATATATATATATATATATATATATATATATATATATATATATATATATTCATAACATCTGAGACTGAGAGAGGGTGCGTAGGTAGCCCTTGTAGTATCCTCTCAGACCTCCTCGTGCATACATGGGGGTTGCCCGCCAATTACCCTAATTGATGATGGATGAACCTGGTCAGATTTGTGGTGGAAATTAACGAGAGGGTGGGAATAATCATATAATATTGATGGAAGGATGGAGTGGTCCCAATCTCACCCCATGCCCATACGTGTATTATGTATAGCTTTTCAATCACTTTCATCGTATTCCCATTGGATCCCATATAATTCAGTTTAGGTCATACATAATTCAAAAAACAAATTAAATCTTCAATATGCCTAGCTACTTGAAAAGTTGGAGCTTTCCCATACTTTTTTTCTTTTTATCTGCTATCGAGAGGATCTTTATAATGTAAAATAGTCTTATTAAATTTATTCATGATAGAAAAAATTGCGTCATATATTCATGAAGTTTTGCCATACTTTATTATTAAGACTTTTTTATTATGGAGGGAAACCTTATAAGGCATAATTTCTTAACAAACCTCCGGTTAGGAAATTCCTACTCCCGAGTGCAAGTGGCGGTAAGTCAGGAACTTGAGGGAAAGCGGGAGCATCAAACGTAGACCTCTAAGTCTACAACTGACTTCAACTCGGCCGAACTTGCGAAAAAGCGGGAGCATCGAACGTTAGACCTCTTAGTCTACAACTGACCTCAACTCAGCCCACAATCAACACCCATTTTTCATACTTCATAGTTAATTAACTAACTAATTATTGAAATCTGTACTTACAGAGAATAATAATAACATATGGATCGGTTTTCTCAAACATGCATCTGATCATCAATTGACTAGCTATTTATATTTTTATTATGTGTAATTACAGGTTAATTTTATCAGCTTCAGACTTAAGTAGTCAATATATTAAGTAGCTAGGTTTCACCCCGCTGTTCGATTATAACCTACTGATTTTTTTTTTCGGTAAATACAATGACGTGTCTCTACGTACACCCAAAGAGTGGGTCTAATTTCACTCGTGGTGCGGCTTGTTCCTAGCCACAAAGTGCTCCTAGCGAGTTTCAAACTTCTACCAATTAGACACCAAAAAACTCGCCCTTTGGAAATATTAGTTTGCCAACTGCGCGCACCACACCTTGTGGTTGTTATAACCTGCCATTTTTAGAATGTTAATCTATCTAAAACGAAAGGCCGGAGAAGCAGATCAACACAGATCGATTCATTGCTCAATTATTAGCTATCTATCTAAAAATAAAGGCAGAATATGTTGGCATATGAGATGGCCTCTCATTCTATATATATCAATATATCATCAGTGCCTTATCGATCAAGATCCAATCTAACCCACACATGTGTCTAGGTTCACTACTCCATCACCTACTATAAATAGGTACCATACATGCCTTCAATTTCATAACCCAATTAGTATAGCAATCAAAAATACATTGATAATAAACAAAGTATTACTACTACATGCACGCATCAGGTGTCCCCTAGAGTTCCCCCGAACACTTCACTACGACCCATAAAATTCCTTTGTTATTATATAATAATAAGGGTAATTTATAGTATGTTCGTTACTGAAGTGTTTGGGGGAACTCCGGGTAACACATTTGATGACATCTGAAGACTACTCAACAGCAGAATTGCAGAAGCTGGCTAGTTAGGTTGGTCACAACACGTATAGTAAATATATATATATATATATATGTAAGTCATCATGTGCATGGCAGCAACCATGTATATATATATATGTATATATTGGCCGCCTTAATTATTTCTTCTTCTGCAGCTGTGTGTTCTACTTTAATTCATTTCTTCTCCCCCCATGAAGTCATGATATAAGATTAATTAACATTTTTTTTTTGGGTGTGTTCAAAATCCAAAGGAGGCCGGCCTGCTGATGAGATAATATATATAGCTTGGTGGAGGAAGGCTAGCTAGAGCCACTGGATGAAGTAGAGCAAACATATTTATACTCTTCAACTTTATAGAACGTACTGATCTTGTAAAAATTCTCATTTCTTAATAATATTGAAGATTTTTTTAAAAAAAATTTGCATTTGTTATATTAATTTCTTGTAGCATGCCTCTATATAACTATTTCTATTAATTGAAAGTGTTTTGCCCAAAAAGTTGAGACAGCGGGCCCGAGGCCGCCTTCGGTGGGTCTCCGCCGGGAACCGGGTTGCGGAGCGAAGGAGCGGGCTTCGTCTGGATTTCTCTTAGTGAATGAGTTGTGTAGACTGTTTGGATGGGTTGAAAGCTGTGGACTAAGGGGTCTTCGAGCCGGCCACGGTCCTTCCCTAAATGGGCTGACCATGAAGCAAATAGGTCTTAGCTGCCTTCAAAGTAGGCGAGCCACTAGTAGAGACTGATACTAGACACTTCGAAGATGGGTTCCGTTTTCGGCCCAAGAACCTTTCTTTTAATCAAGTGATTGTGAGACAAGCGGGCAAATAGTTTGCGCTGTTCTTTTCTATGTCTTCTTCTTAATTTATCCAATGACTTTAATAAATTTTCTTTCCAGTCTAGACCAAGTTCATGTGATTTCCATGATGTTCATATTACCAACTTGTTATTTAGTTAGTTAGCAGTTAGACACGCGGGTTTCCTTAAGTCGGGATGATAGTATTGGACCAAAACACATAGGTGGTTTCACGACTTAGACAGCCATGAAACACACTGGTTGGTATATCCCGAATACTTGTCTCTCCTTAAGAAAATCCATTATATTGCAGAGAGAGTAAAGTACAAATACTGAAAGAGTAAATGCGTTAGTATTGAAATGCGGAAGGTAAATTACAAGTGCTGAAAGTAAATTATTTATTTCGCAATCAAGCCTTAGGAAGGCACAATCTTCTAGAAATCATCAACTGAATGAACATCAGTCGAAATCATGTCATAGGTTGGCAGAGCATTCGAGTGACGTTGAGACGTCGAAGGTTGAGTGGTTGGATGCCTCAAAGACTTATTTGAGTGACAGTCGGGATGAGGTGAGTGTTTGAGTGCCTCAAAAACTGATTAGAGTGGCAGTCGGGATGAGGTAGGGAATTTGGTGATCTTCAAAACTGGCTTGGGAAGCAAGTCGGGATGAAGGAGAGCTTTGTGTTCTTGGTTTAAGAACTGAGAGAGGGGTTGAGAAGAGAACTAAATCTTGATCCTAGATCGAAAGAAACAGGTTGTGCCTAAAGAGGCGAGCCTTTGAATAAAGAAACTTTTGAGGGTTTCACTACAAGAAAATCTTAGTTGCCCGACTAGTTTTTGCCCGACCCATACTATCTCGCGGGGTAATCTAATTTTGCCCGACGGATATGCATGCTCGCCGGGTAACATTTTGGCCGGAAGAAAAAGCCTTTGGCGCGCAAAATTGGAAGTTGTTACCCGACGATTTGAATCCCCCGTCGGGTAACATTATCAACAACGACGACCAATCGTTATCGGGTAATCATGGGCGTTGACTCTATCTTGCCCGACGAATCATTAAAGATTGCTCTGCGAATTTTGTTCGTCGGGCAAAAGTCTAAACACACTTAATACCCGAGACTCTCTCTTTTCTTCTTCTTCTTCTTCCTCCTCTCTGCTTCATTCTCCGTTCTGCTCTCTCTCTCCCTCTCACTCACTCACTCTCTTTCTCTACCTATTGTTATCATCTCATCACCAATTTTACTACCAATCAAATCCTTTTTTCTCTATCAATCATAAAATATCAAATATTAAGGTATGAAAATTTTATTTTTTTGTAATTTTGAAATTTTGATTTTTGATTAGGAATTAATTATGTTTTGTGTTGTAGGAATTTTGTAGTTGATTTGAAAGAATACTTATAAAATGGTATGTGTGTTTACCTCTCTATTTAATTTTGTTAAGAATGTTGGATATAATTATGTTAGGAATTTTTGCATTTATTGTGGAAAATGTGTTTGTTTAGAATTTGTGGAAATTAGAAATTAGAAAATTTGTTAGGAAAATATGAAAATAGAAAAAATGTTATGAAATTAGGAAAATATGAAAATAGAAAACATGTTAGGAAATTAGGAAATTTTCACTACAAGAAATTAGAAGTTGCCCGGCGAAAATAGTTCGTCGAGCCACGTAAATCATCCGTCGAGTAACATATACAACGGCGAATATCTGTCGGGCAATAGGCATCGGGCTACCGCTGTCGGGCTTTTAGTTTACTCGACGAGCACAGTGACCTCGTCGAGCAATTAAATAATGCCCGGCGGTAAAGTTCGTCGCTGACATATTCGTCGAGCAACATAAAGTCAACCTCATAAAAGCGTCGGGTAAGGTCTTCCTTATCCGTCGGGTAATCTATTAAACATACGTCGGGGAGGTTTATATGCCATCGGGTAAAGTCATATATACCCGTCGGGTAACATTAAGAAACACCGTCGGGTAAGGTTAATTATAGTCGTCGGGCACTGTTATATACACGCGTCATCGGTAATAGTTTTATATGTCGTCGGGTAACATGTCCCCCATTCGTCGCGTGTATTGTTAAAATTCGTCGGGTAACATGTACAGAATTCGTGGGGCAACCTCCTCTTTATATTGAAAATAAAATATTAAATTAAATAATAAACAATTAAAAATTAATATAAAGAATAAAAATTAAATTAAATTAATATTAAAAATAATAATGTAATTTTTGGACATCATTAAGAGTATAAAAATACTTTATATATACTCTAAGAATTAGTAGAGTTGTCAAAATAGCCGGGATCCTGAGGGGGCGGTTGGTTGGGCGGTGAGAAAATATCATCCAATCCACGATCACCCAAACGTTGAAGGATGTTGTCAAGGGTGCTCTTGATATGTTGGTTTTGGGCTTGAATCTCCGCGTATTGGGCTTTGATCATAGCATTTTCGGGCTCGAGATTTCTCATACGATCCGACGTCTCCTGGGAGCCTACCCGAGATGAAGACGACGATTGAGTCGAGATATCCCGCACAATCCCATCGCCCGCTCCCCGAACGACCCTCCCTGGGCACCTCCCTAGTCGTCGCTCCAGAATAGCGATCGACATGTCGACATTAGGGAGCTGTTGATGCAAAGGCACATCTGGATGCTGTTGGGTGAGCTCAGCTTGTGTCTGTTGGACGTCTTGCACCATCGCATCCTACAAATTCGAATAAATATTAATTAGAAAAATAATTATGAAATTAAGAAAAAATGTTTAATTAGAAGGAAATAAACTTACGTGAATTCGATCAGCCTCTTCATCCCGCCGTCCAGCATACACCTGCCCCCAGGCATCCACCTCTGGGAACATCGACCCGGTGATGCGCCGATCTTCCTGCCGGGCAGATAAGGATCGCGACCCCCCGTGGTGGTTGAATTTCTTTGCCCCCCGGTTCGATGTGTTGGCAATCGATTTCCGCTGTTCATTCGTAAAACCAAAAATTAGATTTGAAAATGAAAAATAACATAAAAATTAAATAATTTAATTAATTAGATAGATAATACGTACCAGATAAGTGGGTGACATGAAATGGTCGCACAACCACAACCACCCTGGCAGTTTCGGCCCGTCTAACTCCTCCGGAGGATTTGCCCGAGTTTCCTCCAGAGAAGGCCAAGTCAAGAAGTACTTGTGGAGCTCGTACTTCCAGTCGGCGTACCATAACTGCCAGTGTTGGGATAGGTACCTACTGAGCTCGACGTTCTGCAAGTCGAACTTAAAATTGATCTGCAATCAAATATTAAAGTTTAAAAAATAATTAAAAAATATGAAATTAATGTTAAAAATGGGAAAAAAACATACCGATAACTCTCCCCAACAATGCGAGATCTCCTCTGCGGTTTGGGTTCGGAAAGTCTCACCCATCATTAGTGACTTGGTGCGAAGAATCGCACCAATGTCATGAACTAGGAGGCTGTGAATTTTGATCGGCGCGGACCGGAGGCGTGGTACGTATACCACCAGTATCTTTGCATTTGTCGTCCTACAAATACGCTGGGATGTCAAACCTCGGTTGATCCCGCGCACATTCACTAACCTACCTGCAAATTCGATGAACATTGATAAATAAAATGAGTAGCAAATAAAAACGATTGGTTAAATAAACAAAATAATAAACTTACCCTTAGGGAGTGCTCCGATATTAGGCCCCATTTTGTCTCCTCCGACGTCGTCCTGTGAGGGTCGGGGGTCGGTACGGGGTTCCCCCCGTTTCTTGCTATGCTGTCTACGAGTCGATCGAACACCCGGTCGCTGATAGACTGACAGGGGTGCATGAACCGACGCCGCTGTTGAGGCAACTGAGTCAGGGGCTGCCTCCTCCGGCTCATGACCATCAACAGGATCCGGGCAAGGGCGAGTCCTGGATGTGATTAAGGTGTGATGCGACATCTACAATAACACATATAAATTAATTAATTTAAAATTAAAGAACATACTTTTAATTAAATAAAAAAGAAAGCAAACATTTTTAATATTAAATATTAAATATTAATTTCAAAAAATAAAAACAAAATAACATTTAAAATTAACCAACATTTTATAAATCCAATAAACATAAATAAATAAAGCATCAATTTTTTTTTTTGTAATAATTAGTAAATTGGTATCTAAAAACTAAAACCATCAAATTCTAATTTTTTAAAATAAATCCAACACAAACGAAAATTAAACTTAAACAACTAATTAATTAATTCAAGCGTACTAAACTCAAAATTCACAACATTATACCTAAATTCCTAAATCCAAATTTCGGGACCAAAATCAAACTTACATATTAATCCAAACATATACTAATAATATCCAAATCCAAAAATTCACAAATTAAAAATTTATAAAACACATAATTCCAAAATCCACTTATACTACACCATATCAAAATTTCCCATAATTGTTTTTAAAATTCAAATACCCAAAATTCATACATTTCACATAAATACCATATAAAAAATCATACCATTATATCAATTTCAACATTATACCAAACATCAAAATTTCAACAAATCTTCAACTATTATATATACCTTAACAAATATATATATATATATATATATATATATATATATATCCAAACATAAATATATACATAATCATTAACAATAACAATATCCAATTTCATAAATTCATTTTTCAAATCAAAATTAACAATAAACCAATATATCCAATATAAACCAATATAAACAAATAAACAATAAACCAATAAACCAATATATCCAAATTAACAATAAACAATAAACCAATATATCCAAATTAACAATAAACAATATATCAAAATTAACATTAACATTAACAAGGAGAGCGGCGGCGACGGCAAACCTCGGTGAGGGGAGCGGCGGTGACGGCAAACCTCCGTGGACAAAAACAGTGTCCTTGACTGTTTGGGAGAGCGGAGCCGATAGGAAATGCAAGTGGAAGATGCAAGGCGTCCTTGACTACTTGAGGGAGAGGTAGATGCAAGTGGCGCTTCAAGCAAAACTTAAGAAAAACCAAAGCAGAAAGAAATCCAGAAAATGAAGAAGAAGGAAGAAGAAGAAGCCTCGGTCTGATTTATGTATCTGATTGGTATTGCCCGACGGATACGTCCGTCGGTTAACACTTTAATGACCCGTCGGGCATCAGAAAAAGGTCTCATGCGTCGGATAACGTTTCACAACCTGTCAGGTAACAATTAAATAAACGTGTCGGTAACGTTTAACACCCCGTCGGGAAATAGCATCATCGAAATACGGAATATTAGGTCTGCCGTCCGTCGGGTAACAGCAATTCCACCCGTCTGGTAAGGATGATTGTCGAATATCCCTCGGGTTATACCTTTATACTCCCTCGGGCAACAAAACGCGAGACTCTTGAGAATCCGCGAAAATTAAGTCGGTCGGACCTTCGGGCAACTGTAACTCATTCGTCGGGGAAAACAAAGCGGCAAATTTGAGATTTCGAGGAAAATTAAGCGGAAAATTGAAATTTTCAAAAAACTGGACAATATCTTGAGGTTACACGACGGACATGTTAATTATTCGTCGGGTAACACCAAGTGGCAAATTTGAGATTTCGCGAAAAATTAGGCGGAATATTGAAATTTTCATACACTGGACGATTAATTGACGTTACCCGACGGAAATGTTGAAATATTCGTCGGGCATGACCTTCCTGATGCCTTTTTTGGAATTAATCCGAAAACCAAGTCCGGCGAAAATATATGCAACATCAGGACCGTTTAAAGTTTGGTTTTATAGGCCTAAAACCCCATCTATCATTATTGTGATGTTTTGGGGATTTCAAAACGTCTGATCGTGAAGAAACGTTGTGTAACCGTTGAATCGTCGCACACCGTTACCTAATCCCGGGATTTCCAATTGGGGAAATTTTTCTCGCAGATGATCTATGGGTACCGACCATAAATGTGGACGGTTAGATTGGTCAATTTCAATTTTTAAGTTTTTGAAAATCGGAAAACAAGCATATCACCCAAGGAGGTTAAACTCTTGAAGGAAACTTCAATAAATTTTTTGAATTTTTGGTTCTATTGATATTCAAACGAATGAATTTGAGCGATCTAACCGTTCACTTTGTGGTTTTACGTGGCTAGATGTCGCCCGTCAAAAGTCTTGAGGTTTTGAGGATTTCAAACCTTCCGATCGTGATGAAACGTTCTGTAACCGTTGAATCGTCGCGCACCGTTACCTAATCCCGGGATTTCCAATTGGGGAAATTTTTCTCGCATATGATCTTTGGGTACCGACCATAAACGTGGATGGTTAGATCAGTCAGTTTCAATTTTTAAGTTTTTGAAAATCGGAAAACAAGCATATCTCCCAAGGAGGTTAAACTCTTGAAGGAAACTTCAATACATTTTTTTAATTTTTGGTTCTATTGATATTCAAACGAATGAATTTGAGCGATCTAACCGTTCACTCTGTGGTTTTACGTGGCTAGATGTCGCCCGTCAAAAATTTTGAGGTTTTGAGGATTTCAAGCCTTCCGATCGTGATGAAACGTTCTGTAACCGTTGAATCGTCGCGCACCATTACCTAATCCCGGGATTTCCAGTTGGGGAAATTTTGCTCGCAGATGATCTTTGGGTACCGACCATAAATGTGGACGGTTAGATCGGTCAGTTTCAATTTTTAAGTTTTTGAAAATTTTTGTAAAAAAAAAATGTAAAGTTTTTAATATGGAAAATAGATGTGTAATAAAAATTGTAAATTTAATCAAATAAATCTGACCCGACGGAGATTCATATATCTCCGTCGGGTATGTATACGGAGTTGGTCGTCGGGTAACCCATACATTATCCGTCGGGTAACAGTTACAATAAAATTGTAAATTTAATACTCTAAATCCAACCCGACGAATGTGAAAATAACTCCGTCGGGTATTTATACGAAGCTTTCCGTCGGATAACAGATTGAAAATTTAATCAACTAAATCCAACCCGACGCACCTTCTTATATATCCGTCGGGTAACCTTACTGAGTCTGTCGTCGGGTAAACCAGACATATTTTGTCAGGTAACATGTCTAATAAAATTGTAAATTTAATTAACTAAATCAGACCCGACGACGATTCATACGTAACCGTCGGGTAATGTTAAGGATTCTGTCGTCGGGTAACCGATAAATTATCCGTCGGGTAACATCTGTTGTACTAAATTGTTGTATCTTATTAGGTTAATATGAAAGTTTGGTTCAATTTTTTTGACATTGCATTAAAGAGTAAAAATTGATTTTTCATCAAAATATTGTACTAAATCTGCCACCTTCATTTAGTTTGAAGTTGCGTATTTTGTGGAGGGCATGTATGGTTTCCTCACTTTAAGAAAGTAAAAAAACTATTTTTTTCAATGAAATCATAAAACATACATAAAAATAAAATTTATTGATTTGAAGATGGATATTTCATATATGAATGAAATTTTGAAATTACAACACTTCATTCGGATTCGTTTTCCCCCTCCCAATCACGCTCGCCATCCGACATGTGTACAGTACTTGATTCCTCCGAACTCCCATATCAATAAAAATGTCATCAATCGCAATTGGTGTTATGATGTCATTGGTCCGAACTCCATCCACGTTTTGGGTGGATGCCGATGAATCTACCTGATAAATGATTTGGTCATCGTTTATTTCCCCATCTTCTTCATGGTATCGATCATCCAAGTCCCAAATGTTTCTGTGATTCAAGAGTCAGTCAATCAATCGGATTTACTGACTCTCAAACGGGCCTAAGGTTTTTCATTGAATTTCATTATACGAAGTTAATCAACTCGATTAACTTCGCATAAACGGTTATGAAATATGAATGTATTTCACTCCGTCGGAACTAAATAAAGCGTTTAAAAAAAAATATCACTACAAATTCAAAAATACAAACATATATAAATTATGCATAAAACACAGTTTTAAATTTTATAATTTCTGTACATATTTTCTATTTCCCTATTTTCCTAACATATTTTCTAATTTCCAAACATAATATCGAATTTTAATAATTTCATTACATATTTTTTTCCTATTTTCCTAAAATGTTTTCTAATTTTCTAATTTCCTAACATATTTTCTATTTCCTTATTTTCCTAACATATTTTATATTTCTCTAATTTCCTAACATTTTTCTTAATTTCCAAATATATTTTCTAATTTCAATCATTTCATTACATATTTTTAATTTTCCTATTTTACAACAAAATTTCCTAATTTCCTAACATATTTTCTTTTTTCCTAATTTCATAACATATTTTCTATTTTCCTAATTTCATAACATATTTTCTATTTTCATATTTTCCTAACAAATTTTCTAATTTCTAATTTCCAAAAATTCTAAAAAATTTCTACACATTTTCCACAATAAATACAAAATTTCCTAACATAATTATATCCAACATTCTTAACAAAATTAATTTGAGAGGTAAACACACATACCTTTTCACAAGTATTCCTTCAAATTAACTACAAAATTTCTACAACACAACACATAATTAATTCCTATTCAAAAATCAAAATTTCAAAAAAATAAAAATTTCATACCTTAATATTTGATATTTGATGATTGATAGAGAAAAAGGATTTGTTGGTAATGAAAATGGTGATGAGATGATAATAATAGGTATATAAAGAGAGTGAATGAGTGAGAGGGAGAGATAGAGAGCATAGAGAAGGATGAGAAGCAGAGAGGAGGAAGAAGAAGAAAGAAGAAAAAAAACAGACTCTGGTATTTAGAGTGTTTAGACAGTTGTCCGACGAACAGTATTCACAGGGTAATATTAAATGATTCGTCGGGCCATAAAGAGTAAACGTCTAATATTACCCGACGGCGATTGGTCGTCGTTGTTTACCCTGTTACCCGACGGGTAGTCCACATCGTCGGGTAACAATGTCCAATTTTGCGCGCCAACGGTTTTTTCTTCCCGCCAACTTGTTACCCGGCGACTGTAAATGTCCATCGGGCAATAGAACCTTACCCCGCGAGATATTGTCCATCGGGCGAAATTTAGTCGGGCTGCTGCGATTTTCTTGTAGTGTTTGTTGTTAAATAGGAAAATAAAAAATATGTAATGAAATGATTGAAATTAGAAAATATGTTTGGAAATTAAGAAAAATGTTAGGAAATTATGGAAATATAAAATATGTTAGGAAATTAAAAACATTTGTTAGAAAATAGGAAAATATAAAAATATGTAATGAAATTATTGAAATTAGAAAATATGTTAGGAAAATAAGGAAATAGAAAATATGTTAGGAAATTAGAAAACATTTTAGGAAAAAAGGAAAATAAAAAATATGTAATGAAATTATTAAAATTCGAAATTATGTTTGGAAATTAGAAAATATGTTAGGAAAATAAGGAAATAGAAAATATATACATAAATTATAAAATTTAAAACTTTGTTTTATGCATAATTTATATATGTTCGTATTTGTGAATTTGTTGTGATATTTTTATTAAAATGCTTTATTTAGTTGCGACGGAATGAAATACGTTCATATTTCATAACCGTTTATGCGAAGTTAATCGAATTGATTAACTTCGTATAATGAAATTCAATGAAAAACCTTAGACCCATTTAAGAGTCAGTGAATCGGATTGATTGACTGACTCTTGAATTGTCCATTTATTCGGATAGTTTGGGGGTGTGCAACTATGTGTTGTGTAGTTGGCGGTCTACGATGTTAGGTTTCGATTATGGGAAATTCGGTTTGTATCCCCTGCACGTTCTCCGAATGCATACTAGATATTTGTTTATAATATCTACGTCGTGCATTTGGGGAACTGTAGGGAGATGCTGTCAAAATTTCCCTCGATCGGAACTTAGCCTCGTAGGTCGCAAACTATACATCACAGAACATGCACTCTCGAATGGGATAGGGCCAAATCACCGGAGGCATAAGGAGAAGGGTTGCTTTTGATTTTAACTTGTTCTATTTACGGGACAATGTTAACTCAATTACTTACGTTGACTCTATGTTGTGAAAGCATGCACAATGGACAGATGGTGGATGCAAATGTTTGATAGATCTTCTGATCAGTATTTGGATGGGATCGACAACTTCATTGCCTTTGCACGTAGTCATTGCAGTGATACAAGACGTATCAGGTGTCCGTGCCGTAAATGTAATAATTGTATTTGGATGCCGTTGAATGAGGTCCAAACTCATCTGGAATGGAATAGGATCGTACACAACTACACTAATTGGATCTATCACGGTGAAGAAATATTTTCCACATCGACATCTTCGGTTCCCGGGACTCGTTGGGACGAAAGTGATTTGGATGGGCAATGTGATAATGATCAAGTCGTTGAGTTATTAACCGATGCTTTCCTCCGGCATCAGATGATATGGAAGATGATGCGCCAAGGTTGCAACCGGAAGACTCTGAGCTCCATTATGAGAGATTGTTGAAAGAAGCTCAACGCGAATTGTAGCCCGGGTGTAAATCATTTTCGGTTCTAGGGGCAGTTGTGGAGTTGATGCACATGAAAGTTGAGTATAATCAAACGAACAAGCATTTTGATCACATGTTGGACATTATCATCCGAATGCTCCCAGAAGACAACTGTCTGCCAAAAGATCATTACAGCTCGAAGAAGTTGTTGAAGGGGCTTGGTTTAGGGTATATCAAGATCCATGCATGCAAGAACAACTGTGCTTTGTTTTACAGTGAATTCGAGCAGCTTGAAAAATGTCCCGTGTGCAATGAGCCTAAGTTTCAAAAGAACAAGATTCCTAACAAGGTGTTGCGTTATTTTCCACTGAAGCCAACGTTACAAAGATTCTACATGTCGTCCCACACAGCCTGTGATATGAGGTGGCATAAGGATGAACGCATTGATGATGATGTACTGAGGCATCCGGCGGATGGAGAGGCTTGGAAGGAATTTGATAAAATGTATCCCAAGTTTGCTGCGGAGCCAAGAAATATCAGATTAGGGCTCACTACTGACGGGTTTAATCCGTTTGGGAGTTTTGCAAAGCCCTATAGCACTTGCCCGGTTGTTATGGTTCTGTATAACTTGCCTCCTTGGAGATGAATAAAGAAAGAATTCACAATCCTCAGTACTTTGATACCATGTCCAAAATCACCGAGTAATTCCATCGATGTGTATTTGCGGCCGTTGATTGACGAGCTCGTGGATTTGTGGGAAAATTGTGTCCGAACATACGACAAGTGCAGTGGAGAAATGTTCACCCTACAAGTGGCCGTAATGTGGACAATTAATGATTTTCCTGCTTATGGTATGTTATCGGGATGGAGCACCAAGGGCTATCTTGCTTGCCCGACATGTGGACCAGACACAACGTCATTTTGGCATGCATCTAAGGTATCCTACTTGGGTGCGAGAAGGTTTCTGCCCTGGGATCACCGATGGCGAATGCAGTCTGACTCATTTGATGGTAAATCAGAGTTAAGAGGTCGACCAAGGGAGAGGTGCGGTGTTGAGATATTATCCAAACTCAACAGTATACATGAGTTCGTGACAAGAGGGTTGAAACCAGCCGAACAGGAAAATTGGACGAAAAAAGCATATAATTCCGGTTGCCATGTTGGTCGAAATTGAAAATCAGACACATCGCCGATCCTATGCACATCGAGAAGAATGTTGCTGAGAGTGTTGTGGGAACGACTTTACCCATTGAAGGCAAGTCAAAAGACACAAAAAAGACTCGTCTGGGCATGAAAGAAATGGGGATTCGGCCTAATCTGTGGCCAAAAGTCGTCAGTGGCAAATACATGATGTCTCATCCAAGTTATACATTTACGCCGGACAATAAGAAAAAATTCCTGAAGTGGTTGCAAGGTGTGAAATTTCCCGACGGGTATGCCGGCAACATATCTCGGAGTGTTAGCACGGACGGTGGGACCATTACTGGTATGAAGAGCCATGACTATCATGTTTTGCTACACCGACTTATTATGATTAGTATTCGACCCTTCTTGGAGGCTGGTGTTGTTGAGACGGTAGTTTATTTGTCTCAATTCTTCCAGATACTATGTGCTAAGTCATTGGTTAAGGCGGACCTTCAAGCAATTAACGAGGATATTGTGTACATCATGTGCCGGCTTGAGCAAATATATCCACCTGCATTCTTTGATATAATGGTGCACCTACTAATACATTTGCCGGATGAGTCAAAGCTAGCTGGCCCGGTGCATTATCGTTGGATGTACCCAATCGAGAGGTATAAATTAGCCCTGCTATTTGATAATATTTCCTTACTATCATGTATATATGTGAATCTTAATGTAACTTTCCTTGCAGAATGTTAGGTACGTATAAGCGGTACGTTCGGAACAAGACACGTCCCGAAGGCTCTATAGCCGAGGCGTACATTGCAAATGAGGCACTCACATTTTGTGCAATGTACCTTCGAAATATTGAAACTGCCTTCAATAGGGCGTCTCGCAACGATGATGGTGGTCAACGTCCCGAGACCCTATCTGTATTTGCCCAACCTGCACGACCATTCGGCACTGGTCCAATCTCGGAGCCGTTCATCAATACTGACATGGAGGTGGCTCATTGGTTCATTCTCAACAACTGTGATGAAGTTTGGCCCTTCCACTAGCATCACGAGATGTTGATGGAGGCCCAATTTCCTTCTAATTGGGAAGAAATGGACAAACAACTGTTTCCACGTTGGTTTTCCCAGCATGTAAGTCAAATATTTTATTTCCAAATTTTTTAAATTGGTTTTAAGCTTACCTATTTCGTTTCTTGTGTGTATCTTACCAGATGGCACAGCTGAAAGATGTCAACTCACCAAAATTCAATAAAGAATTAATGCATATGGCCATTAGCCCATTCCGAGGAGAAACGTACGCTGGTTGTCATGTTAACGGAGTTAAGTTCGTGTGCACAGAACGAGACGACAAGTTGTCTACGCAAAACAGCGGGGTCTTCGTGCCGAGGGATGGGGAAAATGCTGAGACTGGTTTCTACGGCAAATTGTTAACTGTGGTTAAGGTGTTATACGTTGATCGCAAGGAAGTCGTCTTGTTCAAGTGTCATTGGTTTGATACGAATCCAAGTATCTCATGCAGTGTCATCAAAGATCAGTTATATACTTCTATAAACACAAACACTCGGTGGTTTGAGAGTGATCCCTACATCCTCGCTAGTACGGCGAAACAAGTATTCTATTTGGATGATCCAAAAGCTGGTGGTGGATGGAGAGTAGCTGAGATGGTGAATCATAGAAACATTTGGGATTTGGATGACCGATACCATGAAGAAGAAGGGGAAATAAATGATGACCAAATCATTTACCAGGTGGATTCATCGGCATCCACCCACAACGTGGATGGAGTTCGGACCAATGGCATCATCCCACCAATTGCAATTGATGACATTTTTATTGATCTGGGGGAATTAGAACAAATTGAAAGTGATTCGGAGGAATCAAGTACTGTACACATGTCGGATGATGAGCGTGATTGAGAGGGGGAAAGCGATTCCGAATGAAAGTTGTAAATTCGAAATTTCATTCATATATGTAATATCCATCTTCAAATCAATATATTTGATTTATATGTATGTTGTATGATTTCATTCAAAAAAATAGTTTTTTGACTTTCTTAATGTGAAGAGACCATACATGCACTCCACAAAATACGCAACTTCAAAATAAATGAAGGTAAAAGATTTTGTCAAATATTTTGATGATAAGTCATGAAGGTCAAAGTGATAAATCATGAGGGTCACTTTTTACTCTTTAGTGCAATTTGAAAAAAATAGAACCCAACATATATTCATATTAAACCAAATAAGATACAACAATTTTTTTCCAAAAATATTGTCTATAAAATGTGCTTTGATAATTTTTTTATAAACAATTATTTACCCGACGGATATGGTACAAGTGACCCGACGACCGCCTCCTCTTATAATTACCCGATGCATAGGGTACGGGTTACCCGACGACGGCCTCCGCATACAATTACCCGACGTATAGATATATGAATATCCGTCGGGTATAATTTAGCAGATTATATTTACAATTTTTTATAACACATGTTACCCGACGGATATGGTACAGGTTACCCGATGTCTACCTCCTCTTACATTACCCGACGGATAAGTTACGGGTTACCCGACGTCTACCTCCTCTTATAATTACCCGACGGGTATAAATGAATATATGTCGGGTATGATTTAGCAGATTATATTTACAATTTTTTATAACGCTTGTTACCCGACGGATACAGTACCGGTTACCCGACGTCGACCTCCTCTTATCATTACCCGACGGGTATAGATATATAAATATCCATCGGGTAATTATAAGCATATTATATTTACAATTTTTTATTACACATGTTACCCGACGGGTTTGTATTTGAATATTCGTCGGGTATGATGTTTTTAGTAGATTAAAAACTTAAATTTTTTTTTTTACCCAACCTTTTTAAAAACTTAAAAATTGAAAATGATCGATTTAACCGTCCACATTTATGGTAGGTACCCATAGATCGCCTACGCGAAAAATTTCCCAAATTGGAAATCCCAGGATTAGGAAACGGTGCGCAACGATTCAATGGTTACACAACGTTTCTTCACGATTGGACGGCTTGAAATCTTCAAAACATCAAGATTTTCGACGGACGAGATCTAGGCACGTAAAACCACAAAGTGAACGGTTAGATCGCTCAAATTCAATCGTTTGAATATCAATAGGATCCAAAATTCGAAAAATGTATTGACGTTTCCTTGAAGAGTTTAAACTCCTTGGGCAATATGGTTGATTTCTGATTTTCAAAAACTTAAGAATTGAAAATGACCGATCTAACCGTCCACATTTATGGTAGGTACCCATAGATCGCCTACGCGAAAAATATCCCAAATTGGAAATCCCAGGATTAGGAAACGGTACGTGACGATTCAACGGTTACACAACGTTTCTTCACGATCGGACGGCTTGAAATCTTCAAAACATCAACATTTTCGTCGGGCGAGATCTAGACACATAAAACCACAAAGTGAACAGTTAGATCGCTCAAATTCAATCGTTTGAATATCAATAGGATCCAAAATTCGAAAAATATATTGAAGTTTCCTTGAAGAGTTTAAACTCCTTGGGCAATATGGTTGATTTCTGATTTTCAAAAACTTAAAAATTGAAAATGACCGATCTAACCGTCCACATTTATGGTAGGTACCCATAGATCGCCTACGCGAAAAATATCCCAAATTGGAAATCCCAGGATTAGGAAACGGTGCGACACGATTCAACGGTTACACATCATTTCTTCACGATCGGACGGCTTGAAATCCTCAAAACATCAAGATTTTCGACGGGCGAGATCTAGGCACGTAAAACCACAAAGTGAACAGTTAGATCGCTCAAATTCAATCATTTGAATATCAATAGGATCCAAAATTCGACAAATGTATTGAAGTTTCCTTGAAGAGTTTAAACTCCTTGGGCAATATGGTTGTTTTCTGATTTTCAAACACTTAAAAATTGAAAATGACCGATCTAACCGTCCACATTTATGGTAGGTACCCATAGATCGCCTACGCGAAAAATTTCCCAAATTGGAAATCCCAGGATTAGGTAATGGTGTGCGACGATTCAACGGTTACACAACGTTTTTTCACGATCGGACGGCTTGAAATCCTCAAAACAACACGATAACGATAAATGGGGCTTTAGGCATGTAAAACCAAATTTTGAACGGTCCCGAAGTTGCTTATACTTTCGCCGGACTTGGTTTTCCGATTAAGGCCAAAAACGGAATCAGAAAGGTCATGCCCGATGGAGATGTGAAAACCTCCGTCGGGTAACTTCAATAAAACGGCCAGTTTTGAAAATTTTCAAATTTCCGCCTAATTTTTCGCGAAATCTCAAATTTCCCGCTTGGTGTTACCCGACGAATATGTTAACTGACGCCCGACGGGTTACCGACCTTGTATATTACCCGGCGGAGATTGTAAATGTTACCCGATGGACCCTGCGCCTAAATTTTCGCGGATTCTCAAAAGTCCCCCGTTTTGTGGCCCGACGGATAGTAAAGGTGTTACCCGACGAATATCCGACCATTATCGTTACCCGACAGGTGTTTGGGCTGTTACCCGACGGGCTTCCTACCTAAATATTCGCGGATTCTGAAATTTACTGCTTAATATTACCCGACGGAAAAGTTAAAATAACCCGACGGAGTTCAAAGATTTTACCCGGCGGTAACTAAAACGTTACCCGACGATATGATTGAATCGTTACCCGACGGATGTTGAACACAAATACCCGACGAATAAGCACTGGTTTTTAATACCCGATGGGTCATTAAAGTGTTACCCGACGGACACATGCGCCGGGCCATAGACAGTCTGATACTTAAATCAGACAGACTCTTCTTCTTCTTCCTTCTTCCTTCTTCTTTATTTTCTGAAATTTCCCATCGCCGAAAACTGCCGACCCATTCTTCCTCTTGCTCTCCAACCCGAAAAATTCGTCATTTTCAACCTTTCTAAGCTGCCAACTTGTCTTGCTATCCCTCAAGCCGCCGGCCAAGCAGTCAAGGACACCGTCTCCCCTCATCGAGGTATGCCGTCGCCGCCGCTTCCCTTGTTAATGTTAATGTTAGTTTCAATATATTGTTTATTGTTAATTTGGATATATTTGTTTATATTTGTTTATATTGGTTTATATTTGTTGATATTGGTTTATTGGTTTATATTGGTTTATATTGGTTGATATTGGATATATTGGTTTAGTGTTAATTTTTATTTGGAAAAAGAATTTATGAAATTGGATATTGTTTTTGTTAATGTTTATGTATATATATTTGGATATTTATTTGTTATTGGTTTATTGTTATTGTTAATGTATATATAATAGTTGAAGATTTGTTGAAATTTTGATGTTTGGTATAATGTTGGAATTGATATAATGTTATGTTTTTTGTTATGCTTTTGGATATGAAATTTATGTGAATTTTGGATATGTGAAATTTATGAATTTTGGGTAATTGAATTTTAAAAACAATTTTGGGAAATTTTTATATGGTGTAGTATAAGTGAATTTTGGAAATGTGAGTTTTATAAATTTTTAATTTGTGAATTTTAGGATTTGGATATTATATGTTTGGATTAATATGTAAGTTAGATTTTGGTCCCGAAATTTGGATTTAGAAATTTAGGTATAATGTTGTGAATTTTGAGTTTAGTACGTTTGGATTAATTAGTTTTTTAAGTTAATTTTTCGTTTGTGTTGGATTTATTTTAAAAAATTAGAATTTGGTGGTTTTAGTTTTTAGATACCAATTTATTAATTATTACTAAAAACAATTATTGCTTTATATTTTTAAGTTTATTGGAATTATAAAATGTTGGTTAATTTTAAATGTGACTTTGTTTTTATTTTTTTAATTTAATATTTAATATTAAAAATGTTTGGTTTTTTTTATTTAATTAAAAATGTGATGGTTAATTTTATATTAATTAATTTATATTTGTTATTGTAGATGTCGCATTGCACCTTCATCACGTCTAGGTCTCGCCCTTGCCCTGATCCCGTTGATGATCATGAGCCGGAGGAGGTAGCCCCGGACTCGGTTGCCTCAAAAACAGCGTCCGTTCACGCACCGATGTCGATTTATATGCGACCCGGTGCCCGATCGGCTCGTCGACAACATAGTAAGAAACGGGGGGAACCCCGTACCGACCCCCAACCCTCACAGGACGATGTCGGAGCCGACGAAACAGGTTCTAATGTCGGATCACTCCCTAAGGGTAAGCTCATTATTTTGTTTATTTAACCAACCTTTTTTATTTGCTACTTATTTTATTTACTAATGTTCATCAAATTTGCAGGTAGGTCGGTGAACGTGCGCGGGATAAACCGAGGTTTGACATCCCAGCGGATTTGCAGGACAACAAATACAAAGATACTGGTGGTGTACGTGCAGTGCCTCCGGTCCGCGCCGGTAAAAATTCACATCCTCCTGGTTCATGACATTGGTGCGATTCTTCGCACCAAGTCACTAATGATGGGGGACACTTTTCGAACCCAAACCCCATAGGAGATCACGCGTTGTTGGGGCGAGTTATCGGTATATTTTTTTCCCATTTTTAACATTAATTTCATATTTTTTAATTATTTTACTAACTTTAATAATTAATTGCAGATTAATTTTGAGTTCGACTTGGAGAACGTCGAGCTCAGTACATACCTGTGCCACCACTGGCAATTACGGTACGCCGACTGGAAGTACGAGCTCCACAAGTACTTCTTGACTTGGCCTTCTCCGGAGGAAGCTCGGGCAAATCCTCCGGAGGAGTTGGACGGGGCGAAACTGCCAGGGTGGTTGTGGTTGTGCGACCATTTCGTGTCCCCCACCTATTTGGTACGTATTATCTATTTAATTAATTAAATTATTTAATTTTTATGTTATTTTTCATTTTAAAATCTAATTTTTAGTTTTACGAATGAATAGCGGAAATCGATTACTAACAAATTGAACTGGGGAGCGGAAAAATTCAACCACCACGGGGGGTCGCGATCCTTATCGGCCCGGCAGGAGGATCGGCGCATCGCCGGGTCGTTGTTCCCAGAGGTGGATGCCTGGGGGCAAGTGTACACTAGACGGGGGGATCAAGAGGCTGATCGAATTCACGTAAGTATATTTTTTGAAGATTAAACATTTTTCCTGAATTTGATAATTATATTTCTAATTAATATTTATTCGAATTTGTAGGATGCGATGCACCAAGACGTCTAGCAGACACAAGCTGAGCTCACCCAACAGCATCCGGATGTGCTGTTGGAGCAACAGCTCCCTAATGTCAATATGTCAATCGCTATTCTGGAGCGACAACTTGGGAGGCACCCAGGGAGGGTTGATAGGATTTTTCCCACCTGTAAAACAAGGGTTAAAATCACACAAATAATACCTGCAAGAGTACAGGGCTGTTGTAGTATAGCACTGAATGCAGGGTCGATTTCCTCAGGGACTGATATGGATAATTCTTATTTTTAGAATTCACTTTTAATTAATAATAAAATAATCGCAATAATTTTGGTAACTGAATGAAAATTAAGTAAACAATGTAAACAAGTACTAGGGTTCAACCTTCACCATTAACAATCATATGTGACTTAGAAAAGAATCTATGAATCAATACATGCAACTTTGAAGGTTAGATTTTTCGAAAGCATATTTTCCTCGTGGGCATTCAAGTGAAAACGTATACCTAACATGCGATTAGTCTATGGCATTTAGATCTAATTCTACATGCAAGATTCATTAAGTTCATGAAAATCTTTTATAACCATGCAATCTCTTAGTTATGGTATTTAACCTAGATGTATTACAATCCTTAATCACAAGAAGCTAATCCCAATTTTTAGGTGGGCATTCCTATAAAATTGCATCAAATTACTTGTCTAAATATCCTAAGGGTGATCAAGCATTAAGATATAAAGATAGTTTTAAACAGTGATTAAAGATTCAAAGCATGCATATACGAAAACATAGGAAAAAGATAAATCACATAATCATGTTAAGGCTTAGGTCTAACCCTAGTGAGAAAATTAGTTACTCATGCTCATACTGAATAGAAATAATTTCATTAAAATTGAAGTTGAGAGAACAAACAGTTTGTAGAACAAAGGTAGCCGAAAATCCCAGCTTGCCGTGCTCTTAGATGAAGAATTGTATTCTGAATTTTTGGTGTGTTTAAATCTAAGCCAAGCTTGGGTATTTATAAGGAAATATTCCTAATCCTATTCTGGAAAGGAGTAAAATAAAAATAATCAAATCTAATTCCTAGTTTGAACATAAATAGGAGAGCATATGCCTTCTCCTTCTTGAATTGGGATTTTTAATTGATATACTTCCTTCTTTTGCTCCAAACACTCCTTCTAGAATAAACCTGTCAATATAATCAATTCAAGTATCAATTCTTCCCAAAATAATAATAATAACTAATTAAATATATGGGAAAATACAAGTATATAATTGACTCATCAAATACCCCCAAACTTGAATTGTTACTTGTCCTCAAGTAAATAAAACAAAACTAAGAAAACAAATATAAGAAATAAAATGCCACTTTCGCAGGGAACTCGATAGTGTTGAGCAAACACTACACGCCTTTAAACCCCTAGGTGTCCCTAGTAGGAGGAGTTGTGTCTCCTGAGGGTTTACCAGTTACGACACCCACAAACGCTTTCAAAATTTGTTAAACTTAATTTAACCTTCCTTCCATTGAATATAAAGTAACACTTATAAAAGCAAAATCAAAATTCTCAAGTCATAAGCAATGCTAAAAGAGAGAGCAAATCCACACTTTCAAAACAGAAGATTACCAGATTCTGGTGAGCAATCCATAAACCATATTCGTGTAATGTGAATCTCAACAAAATTGTAAGTTTTAAACCAGTCCCTCACTTGCATTACATCTGTACCCACCAACTGTAAAATCACTTAACCTATCACCATCCAAAGCATTCTTGCCTGAAATTTTTATTTTTATTTTTATTTATTTTTTCATTTTTTTTTTGTTATTTATTATTATAATATATATATATATTTTTTTTTTTTTTATAACAAAAGATGGAATTTTATTTAACATTGAGAAAGCTTTCTATCCAACCCATGTAACGAGCTTTAGATCGATGACTCCCAAATCAGATGACTTTAGGGCACCAGACAACAAATGTCCCAAATGATTTATTTACTCGAATTGGAAAGGCTAGCATGTAATTGATGGGTAAATGCACACCCCTATTTTAGGGCTCGGACTCACCTCCGATTTATTTATGGCTTTCACTTTTTCGAACCTTGGACGGTAACAAATTAAATAACCCACAATCTTAGGGTAAGAAAAATTAGCATGCTTGGAACAAATTTAATTTCCACAACTAAGTTGATGTGCATGTGCGAAATTGAATATGGTAAGAATTGTGTGCAAAAATCAACTATATGTTCTTGGTGGTCATGCTCTAATATTTAATCTCACTTATGAATTTTCAAATTTCGATCATAGCAAATAGAGTGCATTAAAAATAATTTAGGAAGGAAAAATCAAATTAAGTCTAAACAAAAATCGTTGTTATTTTATGTTTATTTATTTTTTCTAAAATGTTTATTTTATATATATTTTTTTTTTGTTGTTTAATTAATTTTTTTTTTTTTTTTTTGTATTAGACACAAACAAAATAATATTTTTCTACCCCCAAACTTATCATGCAACATGTCCCCATGGTGCAAAAGAGAAAAGAAGAAAGAAAATGAAAACAAAATAAAGAATTAAGCAGAAAATTAAAAAGGACAAGGCAAAAAAATAAAAGGAAAGAAGAGCACCTGGGGTCGAACCCGAGACCTGAGCTGTGCTCCCAGCCAGTAAAACGGCGTCGTTGTGTGTGAGTTGAAGGTGGACCGAAAACGCCACCGTTTTGAGCAGATATAAAGCCCCATTCTTCAAACTGAGGGCTTCATTTCTCACCCTAGCCGTCCAGGAGCAAAAGAGGAGAGAGTCTGAAATCACAGCTCCGAAAATACCCACCACTTGGTCACGCCGTGATGCGCCCCCGATGACTGCCAGCTACGATCCACCATCGTTGTGCAAGCGAGAGACACCACGAACCTCCCCATCGCCGAAACCCAACGAAGTCCGAGAGAAATGGGCTCCAAAAGCGTGGAAATCCGAGCACCCGTCGGAGCCCAGGACAGCGGAAAGGAGAAGGCTGGGACACTGTCCATCACCACACGGCTCCAGCGGCAGCGGCCGGAAGTGGGCACGAGGTAAGGATTCCGTGCTTGGTCCGATTCGGTGTCGATTGTTTTTTTTTTTTTTTTTTTTTTTTTTTTTTTGTTTTTGGTTGTCTTGTTATTTGTTTGTTGTTCGTGGCGTCTGATGTGGAATCGGGTACCGGTGTGTAGGTGGGAGAAATGGAGGTGGGATGGAGGAGAGACCCGAAGCGGGCCAAGCACGGACAGAAACCCTTGAAAGGTAACAGACCCTCATTTCTGCAAATCTGGTATGCAGATGTGTTCAGATGTGTTTATTTGAAATGTCTGTGTTAATGCTCTTGATGCCTGTGATGTGTCTGTTGAGATGTGTTCATTTGAAATGTCTGTGTGGGCCATCACCGGCCGTCGGAGGCGATGTTGGTGATGGTGGATGTGCAGGGACTGACCGGAGATTGGGGGATCCGGGGAACTGGGCCCGGATCTAGTGCGGTCGTGGGCTGGAGGCCGAAAGTGGGCCAACCGGTCGATCGTGAGCTCACTCCAATGGCGGGAACACTCGGGGCATACGGCTAGGGGTACCCGGCTCGGAAAGTGGGCCCGATGGGCTCATGAGTACGGGAAGGGAGGACCAGGTTGTAAGCATCGGGCTAGTACGGTCGATTGGCGTGGGCCCACGAGGAAACAGGCCATCGGAGGCGGAGGTGAAGTGGGGTGGAGCCACCATAGGCCCGGTCCATTATCGGCTGAGGTCCCCGAAATTGGGCCTGATGTGATGGCAGGCCTAAGAGTAAGGCCCGAGTTTACCGCGGGTTGGGCCTCGGTCGTGGTTGGGCCGGTAGTCTGTGTGGGTCCAAGTCGAATCAGGCGGGGATGTATCGTGGGCGACCCGGCTAGTGCGGACCTGCCCGGAACCTGGGCCCAAGATGGGATTGGTCCTAGTAGTAAGGCGCAGGAGGGCCAGGTTGGGTACCCACGTGACCGTCGCTTGAGCGGGCTTGGACGGCTTCGGCTGCTTGACTCGAGCCTGGATGCAGCTCACGTGCTTGGGCGGGCCGGCAGGTAAACTCACGACGATTCTGTCCGTAGTTTTTTTTTTTTTTTTTTTTTTTTATATATATATATATATATATATTTTTTTTTAATTTTTTTTTTTTTATAACAAATGATACTGACCCAGACTGGTGGGTGTGCAGGTACTACCCCCAAACTTAGAGTAGGGTGTAGATTCCTAGGTTATTCAATTCATTTGATGTAAAAGTGTTGTAATAATAGACCTAGGATCACGATCATCATCAGCCCAGGTATGATTCCTCTAGCCTTGGTATTTAGATTTTGAAGCATGTCTACATTTTGTTGTATGATTATACCCGACTGCTAGTGGATAGGGCGCGCCAATCAACTCAACCATGTATGCCTGGAATCACACTTAGTGCTAGGTAACAACAGAAAACGGTTATTGCATGTTAGATAAGTAAAACAAAAACAGATATGCTATTGTAAAGGATATAGGTGGGTTGCCTCCCATTAAGCGCTTAAGTTAACGTCTAGAGCTCGACGTAGGGCTGGTAGGATCATGGAGTAGGCGGTTGTAGAGCCACGACATCCTTAGCTAGGTCGTAGGGTGACTCCAAATAAGGTTTCAGACGATGTCCATTAACTGTGAATTCCTTTCCGGTTTGGACGTTCTTTATTCCCACTGCTCCGTGTGGATGTATATGGACAACTTCAAATGGTCCATACCAGCGGGACTTAAGCTTTCCTGGAAAGAGTCTGAGTCTGGAGTTAAATAAGAGTACCTTTTGTCCGGGATGAAAGTCCTTTCTTAAAATCTGGCGATCATGAAAAAGCTTGGTCTTCTCTTTATAGATCCTTGCATTGTCGTAGGCATCATTCCGAATTTCTTCCAGCTCACTGAGCTCCAGTTTACGCTGCTCTCCTGCCTCATCATAGGCAAGATTGAGTTGCTTGACTGCCCAGAATGCCTTGTGTTCTAACTCCATTGGTAAATGACAAGCTTTGCCATAAACCAGTCGAAATGGGGACATTCCAATTGGGGTTTTATAAGCTGTTCGGTACGCCCATAGTGCATCGTTCAGCTTTGTACTCCAATCCTTCCTTGTAGCAGACACTGTTTTCTCTAGAATTCGCTTAAGCTCGCGATTAGAAACTTCAACTTGCCCAGATGTTTGGGGGTGGGACGGTGTTGCCACCCGATGAGTGATGCCATGCTTTGCAAGTAATGAGGCAAAAGGCTTATTCAAGAAGTGCTTGCCTCCGTCACTTATGATAGCTCTGGGGACTCCAAATCTAGGAAAAATTGTACCTTGTAGAAATTTGAGGACCACCGATCCTTGATTTGTTGGACTGGCGATGGCCTCCACCCATTTAGAGACGTAGTCCACAGCCACTAAGATGTAGAGATTGCCGTGAGATGAGGGAAATGGACCCATAAAGTCAATTCCCCAAATGTCAAAAATTTCAACAACCAAAATGCTCTGCTGGGGCATCTCATTGCGTTTGGACTGGTTTCCAACACGCTGGCAGCGATCGCATGCTTTGCACCATGTGTAAGCATCTTTGAATAAAGTAGGCCAATAGAAACCGCTTTGTAAAATTTTTGTTGCGGTTCGTTTGGGACCGAAATGACCTCCACACGCAGATTGATGTGCAAATTGTAGGATACTTTCCTGCTCTTCACTTGGCACACACCGTCGAATAAGTTGGTCTGCACAGTGCTTGAATAGGTAGGGTTCATCCCAGAAATAATATTTGACAGTGGATAGGAACTTTTTCCGCTGTTGGGATGTAGTGTCAATCGGAAGTTTTCCACTAACCAGAAAATTCACAATATCTGCATACCAGGGTGTGTGTAGCATGAGGGTGAAAAGCTGCTCGTCAGGAAAAGTTTCTTGGAGTGGCAATGACTCAGACTCTGCTGCGGTGGTGTTCACCAGCCGAGATAAGTGGTCTGCCACTACATTCTCACTCCCTTTTTTGTCACGAATTTCGATGTCAAACTCTTGTAATAGGAGAATCCATCGTATGAGTCTAGGTTTTGAATCTTTCTTAGCAAAAAGGTATTTTAATGCTGCGTGGTCTGTGAAAATAATTACCTTTGCACCGATTAGATATGATCGGAACTTTTCCAATGCGAAAATCACTGCTAAGAGCTCATTCTCTGTTGTTGAATAATTGAGTTGTGCATCGTTTAAAGTTCTGCTGGCGTAGTATATCACACTTGGTAGCTTGTCTTGTCGCTGTCCTAGAACAACTCCAACCGCATAATCTGATGCATCGCACATGACTTCAAAAGGTAGGTTCCAATCTGGTGCGGTGATAATTGGGGCTGTGGTTAAAAGTGTCTTCAGAGTTGTGAACGATTCGAGGCACTTGTCATCGAATATGAAGTCGGAATCCTTGGCCAATAGATTGCACAGTGGTCGACTAACCTTAGAAAAATCTTTGATAAATCTTCTGTAGAACCCAGCATGGCCAAGAAAGGATCTGATATCCTTGACTGATGTGGGGTGTGGCAGGTTGCTGATGACGTCAATCTTGGCTTTGTCCACCTCGATTCCCCGGTCTGAAATTAGGTGCCCTAACACGATTCCGTGCTTCACCATAAAGTGGCACTTTTCCCAGTTCAATACCAAATGTGTCTCTTTGCATCTTTCTAAAACAGTGGCCAAGTTGTCTAAACAGTTGTCAAATGACTCTCCATATACGGAGAAGTCATCCATAAACACTTCAATTATTCGTTCCACCATGTCTGAGAATATACTCATCATGCATCGCTGAAATGTGGCAGGTGCGTTACACAGTCCGAAAGGCATACGTCGGTAGGCAAAAGTGCCAAAAGGGCATGTGAATGTAGTTTTGTCTTGATCCTCAGGTGCTATAGGAATCTGATTGTACCCTGAATAACCATCTAGAAAACAATAGAATGCCTTACCCGCTAATCGCTCCACCATCTGATCGATGAATGGGAGTGGAAAGTGATCCTTTCGTGTGGCTGAATTTAGCTTGCGATAATCAATACACACCCTCCACCCCGTGGTTAACCTTGTAGGGACTTGCTCCTCTTTTTCGTTAGTATTAACCGTGATTCCTGATTTTTTAGGAACAACTTGTGTTGGGCTTATCCATGGGCTGTCTGAAATTGGGTAGATAATGCCTGCGTCTAGAAGTTTTAGGACCTCACTTCGAACAACGTCTTTCATGATTGGGTTCAATCGCCTTTGAGCATCAACAGTAGGCTTGCTGTCCTCTTCCAGTAGGATACGATGCATGCAGATTGATGGACTGAGGCCTTTGATGTCGGCTATTGTCCACCCAATCGCCTCTTTGTACTTGCGTAGGATTCTGAGTAGCTTGTCTTCCTCTAGGTCGGTGAGGTCTGCTGCAATGATCACGGGCAGAGTTTCGTGGTCACTAAGGTGTGCATATTTGAGATGGGCTGGAAGGGGCTTCTTTTCCAGCTGAGGGGCTATCTCAATGGAAGGCAGTTGTGGCGTCTTTGGGGGCCCAAGTGCTTCAATCTGAGGTCGCCACCGTGGATAGGGTGGTCGGTTGCTATCTAGTGCAGCCATAATTTCTGCAATATCTTCCTCGTTTTGGCAGAGGATGGGGTCCATGAGTGCTGCCTCTAGAGGGTCGGTAAAGAGCATTTGTCTCTGTGCCATGCAGGTTACCTCCTCCAAAACTTCAATTCTGCTACACTCTGAAATTTCAGGGGGTCTTTTAGCCATGTCAAATAGGTTTAATACCACAGTTTCATCTTGCACACGGAATGTAAGAGTGCCAGCTTCTACGTCTATCAGTGTGCGGGCTGTGGCCATGAAAGGTCGTCCAAGGATTAGGGGAGTCTCTTTGTCTTCCACCATATCGAGTACCACAAAATCGATGGGTAGGTAGACTTTATCCACCTTGATGATGAGATCTTCAATGATGCCCTTAGGGTAAGTGAGGGATCGGTCAGCCAACTGGAGAACCATTGGTGTAGGCCTGAGCTGTCCTGCTCCTAATCGCTTAAATATTGAGTAGGGCATAAGGTTGATGCTTGATCCGAGATCTATTAGAGATTGCTGAAATTCGGAATTCCCTATTGTGCAGGAAATAGTAAAGCTGCCTGGATCTTTTTTCTTTGGTGGCAGTTTGTGTAGAAGAGCTGCACTACACTGTTCTGTCAAAACCACCTTTTCCAAGTCTGAAATTTTTTTCTTATTGGCGCATACCTCCTTCAAAAATTTTGCATAGGAAGGGATGTGCTTTATAGCATCTAGTAGAGGTAGATTGATATGTACCTTGGCTAATGTCTGCATGAAGTCAATGGTCTGTTGGTCTTTGTTTGAGAGGCGCTGCTGCCTTTCTGGGAATGGCAGTGGCGGAGTGTAGGCAGGGACGTTGGATGGAGCAAATTTAATTTGTGGGGTGAATAGTTCAACCTGAGGTTCAGGTTCAATATGTGATTCGGTGGTATTTTTTTCTGACTGAGATGACTTTGATGCCTCCCGATTGTCATAACTTTTTCCCCCTCGTAAAGTCCTTACCATCTTACAGTGCTCGGGTCCTCTCGGGTTTGGTATAGGTTGACTGGGAAAAACCCCTTTATCCCTTTCAGAAATTTCTTGGGCCAGTTGGCTAACTTGTTGCTCCAAGTTTTTAATTGATGCTTGAGTATTTTGTTGATTCTGGGTAGAGATCTCAATAAACCTGGTAAGCTGCTCTTCTACACTCAATTGGCGTGGTGCGGCCGGTTGGGCCTGATGGTTGAGTGGCTGTTGATAATTCTGCTGGTAATTGGGTCGGACCTGGTGTTGTCCATTCCACCCAAAATTTGTATTATTTTTCCAGCCAGAATTATATGTATTGGGGTAGGCATCATTACGGGGTCTTGGGAAGGAACTCATGCCATTTACTTGTTCTTGGACAAGGTCGGGATACCCATCCTTCTGAGGACATTGGAGGACATTATGTGTAGGGTCCTCACATATGGCGCAAACCTGTGTTGTCTTTGGGGCAGCTGTGGTGAGTATCAAACTGTTGATCTTCTTTTCCAATTGGGTGATTTGTGCTGCAATATTAGGGGTACCATGTCCTTGTGCTACATCATAGATGTGTCCCCTCGTATGAGAGCCATCATCCGTCCATTGTTGAGATTCGTTAGCCATTAGCTCAAATATTTCAAATGCTTCACGAGCTGTTTTGGATATGAGAGAACCACCTGCGGATGCGTTGACGTAACTTTTGGTGATGTGGTTGAGTCCATCATAAAAGATGTTCATCTGCATGTCTGAATCCAATCCATGGTGGGGGCAACGCATATACAGGTCATTGTACCTCTCCCAAGTATCATGAAACGACTCATTAGATTTCTGGGCGAAGGCCAGTATTTCTTTTTTTAAAGCAAGAGTCTTGGATGATGGGTAGAATTTGTTTAGAAACCTTGTTTGTAACTGTTCCCATGCTGTTATGCTCCCTGGAGGTAATGAATGTAACCAAGCCCGAGCTTTATCCTTCAAGGTGTAAGGAAAAAGCCTTAACTTAATTGCCTCATTTGAAATCCCCCGAACAATGATGTTGTCACAACCTGACAAGAATTCAGATATGTGCATGTTTGGATCACTATTTGGGAGTCCATGAAAAGTGGGTAGAAGCTCAAGCATGTGATGCCTGATCTCAAAAGTGACTCCGTCCTGTACCTCGGGGTACACGATGCATTGTGGGGTTCCATTCCCACGTGCTGCAAGGCTTTTGCTAAGCGGTGCGCCGACTTCAGGTATTGTTAATGCCATTGGTGCTGGCAGTATGTTGTCTATCTCTGTGAACAAAGCTGCAAGGAAAGTTCCTTTGAGTGTGAACCTTGCGTTAGTTGCTTGTAGTTGTCTTCTTCTTCTTGCTGTTCTTTCAGGTTCAGGATCGAATTGTGCTAGAATCGGGTTCGTAGATCGTGTAGCATTAACCATGCACAATTAGATAGTCCTGCAAGAGTAGAGACCTGTGCGTAAATGTTGATTTGGTGAAGTATAGAAAAAAAAAATGAAAATAAATAATTAACTAAAAGTAAATTAAAATAAGAGTAATCTGCACAGTCCCCGGCAGCGGCGCCAATTTCTTGATAGGATTTTTCCCACCTGTAAAACAAGGGTTAAAATCACACAAATAATACCTGCAAGAGTACAGGGCTGTTGTAGTATAGCACTGAATGCAGGGTCGATTTCCTCAGGGACTGATATGGATAATTCTTATTTTTAGAATTCACTTTTAATTAATAATAAAATAATCGCAATAATTTTGGTAACTGAATGAAAATTAAGTAAACAATGTAAACAAGTACTAGGGTTCAACCTTCACCATTAACAATCATATGTGACTTAGAAAAGAATCTATGAATCAATACATGCAACTTTGAAGGTTAGATTTTTCGAAAGCATATTTTCCTCGTGGGCATTCAAGTGAAAACGTATACCTAACATGCGATTAGTCTATGGCATTTAGATCTAATTCTACATGCAAGATTCATTAAGTTCATGAAAATCTTTTATAACCATGCAATCTCTTAGTTATGGTATTTAACCTAGATGTATTACAATCCTTAATCACAAGAAGCTAATCCCAATTTTTAGGTGGGCATTCCTATAAAATTGCATCAAATTACTTGTCTAAATATCCTAAGGGTGATCAAGCATTAAGATATAAAGATAGTTTTAAACAGTGATTAAAGATTCAAAGCATGCATATACGAAAACATAGGAAAAAGATAAATCACATAATCATGTTAAGGCTTAGGTCTAACCCTAGTGAGAAAATTAGTTACTCATGCTCATACTGAATAGAAATAATTTCATTAAAATTGAAGTTGAGAGAACAAACAGTTTGTAGAACAAAGGTAGCCGAAAATCCCAGCTTGCCGTGCTCTTAGATGAAGAATTGTATTCTGAATTTTTGGTGTGTTTAAATCTAAGCCAAGCTTGGGTATTTATAAGGAAATATTCCTAATCCTATTCTGGAAAGGAGTAAAATAAAAATAATCAAATCTAATTCCTAGTTTGAACATAAATAGGAGAGCATATGCCTTCTCCTTCTTGAATTGGGATTTTTAATTGATATACTTCCTTCTTTTGCTCCAAACACTCCTTCTAGAATAAACCTGTCAATATAATCAATTCAAGTATCAATTCTTCCCAAAATAATAATAATAACTAATTAAATATATGGGAAAATACAAGTATATAATTGACTCATCAAGGGTCGTTCGGGGGGCGGGCGACGGGATTATGCGGGCTGTCTCACAGTCGTCGTCTTCATCTCGGATAGGCAATACCCAGGAGACGTCGGACCTAAGGAGAAACTTCGATATCCTCCAGGCCGAAAATACTCAGCTCAAAGCCCAATTTGCGGAGATGCAAGTCCAAAACCAACAAATGAAGAGCGCCCTTGACAGCATCTTTCAACGTATGGGTGACCGTGGATTGGATGCCATTTTCTCACCGCCCACCCAACAGCCCCCTCAAGATCCCGGCTACTTTGACCCCTCGACTAATTGTTAGAGTCTACTATATATACAATATTTTTATAGTTTTAATGATGTCAAAATATTACGTTCATTTTTTTTAATATTAATTTAATTTTGATTCTTTTTATTAAAAAATTTTAATTATATTTTTTAATTAAATTTTTTATTTTTTATTATTTAATTACATATTTTAGTAAAAAATATATTAAATATGGAACGCTTGCCCGACGCACAGTCATTCCATCGGGCATAAAAATGAGATTTTTTAAAACTGTACCCGACGAAAGGGGGAAACGTTACCCGACGGTGTGTAACACGTTACCCGATGGACATATATAACGTTACCCAACGGGTTTTTTAACACTTTACCCGACGGACATATATGATGTTACCCGACGGGTTTTCCAACACTTTACCCTACGAACATATATAACGTTACCCGACGGGTGTATATAACGTTACCCAACGGTTGTTTATAACGTTACCCGACGGATTGTATTAACCTTAACTGACGGATTATATTAACCTTACCCGACGGTAATAAGATGTTGACTTTAGTTGCTCGACGACAGTATCAATGACGAACACTACCGCCGGGCATTGTGAAATTGCTCGACGAGGACACTGTGCTCGTCGAGTAATCTGAAAGCCTAACTGCAATAGCCCGACGCCTATTGCTCGACGGCGAGTCCGACGGAGGGCTTACGTTGCGCCACGACGTCATTCCGCCTGGCAACTTCTGATTTCTTGTAGTGTTTGCAGTTGTTTTGAAATTGATTGAGTTTGATCAATTTGTTTGCTTGATTGATTGATTGAGTTTGATCAATTTGTTTGTTTGCTTGATTGATTGGTTCTCTCTTGAGAAGATGGTTTCTTCTCCATTGATAGGCGGTGAGGATCTGATCTGGATTGCCATGTAGACCTCTGCGGGACCCATGTTGCAGTTTGGTTTGTTGAAAACATCCCATTTGCCTTCTTATCCTTTGCGCACGTCAGAACTGACTTCCCTTTTCTCCAAGTTTCCACGTCTGCAAGTTCCAAGTGGGAGCTAATGCATTGTGTCCCTAGTTAATTAGGCTTTGAATTGTGTCCCTGAACTGGACATAGTTGGCTGTGGCATGATGTGGTGAGACATGCCATTTTGAGAATTGTTTCCCTTTAACGTCTTCTGGCTTAGGCATTTCTTGTTTGGGATCGGGCTTGATCAATTTCACCTTTACCAACTCATCGTAGATCTCTCCAGCGTTGGTAAGGTCAAATGAGTACAAGTTGAACACTGGTACCTTGTTCGCGAAGTAATTTCCGTTCGAGTTGATTGGTCTTTGTTACCAAGCGTGCTTAACCAACGATCTAAGGGTTACTGGTCCCTTTCAAGTGGTCTGAATCTCAGCTGTTGCAACCTCTAGTTCCTATTCCTCTTCCTCTATTGAAGATTCCTCCTCGATCTCCTAGTGCTCTACTTGATGCACAGGGATCTTGGTTTTGTAGAAAGGGGGAACTTTAGAGTTGTGATTATGTCTTTGTTCTTCCTCCAGCAACCTTTCAAACTTGGTTGCTGACACCACTATCTCTTGCAAATCTGAAAATATATTGTCATCGAACTTCTTTCTAAGGGAGAACCTTAGAGCTCTTTGTGCAATAACCACCATCTGGGCATTGTTTATAGGAAATCTGCATTTCATTTTTAGCCTTTTGAACTGGGCAATGAAATTCTCAGTTGTTTCATGCTCTCCCTGCCTAATAGCAGTTAGATCACTAATGGTGATCTCTAGCTCGATTCTTTAGAATTCCTCGTGGAACTTAGTTTGCCCCCAAGTGTGTATGGATGCTTCTAGTAATGAAGTGTACCAATAGAAAGCATCCCCAGATAGGGAACTGCTGAACAATCGGAGTTTGAGGTAAGAGTTGTCTTCTACAGCAACGCATTAGGCTGAGAATCTTCCTATGTGTTCTAGGGATGAAGTGTTGTCGTCTCCACTGAAGAGTGCATATGTTAGTGGTTTGAAATTTCTTGGAAATGGGTTGGCCTGATCTATATAAGCCGGGTAAGGCTTTCTGCAGATCGGGACATTTTCTCTTCTTGGAGGCGTTGGTTGGCCTTGCATCATCCGTCTTATTTCTGTCATCTCGTTCATGATGGCCTGATGCTCTGGATTACAAGGTGGCCTCTGGTTGGGCCCAAATTCTTCTTCTGATCCTGTGTCGTTTGGATCAGATTTCTTCTAGTTCTCCAACTTTCTTTTACTTCCGGTCGGGATATTCTTGGGCATTTTAACCCTTGATTCTTCCCGACTGACCATAGGTGGTCGATATTTGGAAGATATCACGAATTCATCCTTTGGCATTCCATCGCGATTCCTGCTTGTCTCTTGGGTTTCATTCCTGAAACCCTTTAAGAAGACAGGCTGTGAGATCAAGGGTTCAAGGGTTGACACCCCAGATCCTATGGTCTGCTTGCCTTTGTCAGGGCTCGAAACTCCCAAGGGTGGGATGTTTGCTTCTTTTTCTTCAGCTTTCCCCTGCTTGGAAAGCTCTTGGACTTATCGAGTCAAGGCCTCTATCTGTGTAGAGATGAGGGATAGGCAGTCCTTGATGAACTTCATCAAATTTCCCTTGGTTGTTTCCTGGTTGGTGATGTCTTCAACCTCTCCATCAAGGGGAGTTTCCATGTCAGCTTCTGGTACTGATAACTCAGGCACCATTTCTCGGGGAATGCTTTTCACGAATCTCCCTTTAGCATCTCGGCGTCGCTCGGAGTATTTGAACTTGGACATGCACTAGAAAGAATCCCATTGGGCGTGCCAGTTATGTTCTGCCCAAAAGGTTGAGACAACGGGCCCGATGTCACCTTCGGTGGGTCTTTGTCGGGAACCGGGTTGCTGAACGAAGGAGCAGGCTTCGTGTGTGTTTCTCTTAGTGGATGAGTTGTGTGGACTGTTTGGATGGGTTGAAAGTTGTGAGCTAAGGGGACTATGAGCCATGGTCCTTCCCTAAATGGGCTGACCAGGAAGCAAATAGGCCTTCTAAGTAGGCGTGCCACTAGTAAAGACTGCTACTAGACAGTTTAAAGATGGGTTACGTTTGGGGCCCAAGAACTTTTCTTTTAATCAAGTGATTGTGAGACAAGCGGGCAAATAGCTTGCATTTTTCTATGCCTTCTTCTTAATGTATCCGAGGACTTTGATAAATTTTCTTTCCTGTCTAGTCCAAGTTCATGTGATTTCCATGATGTTCATATTAGCAGCTTGTTATTTAGTTAGTTAGCAGTTAGACACGCGGGTTTCCTTAAGTCGGGATAATAGTATTGGACCAAAACACATAGATGGTTTCACGACTTAGGCAGCCATGAAACACATTGGTTGGTATATCCCGAATACTTGTCTCTTCTTAAGAAAATCCGTTATATTGCCGAGAGAGTAAAGTACAAATACTGAAAGAGTAAATGCGTTAGTATTGAAATGCGGAAGGTAAATTACAAGTGCTAAAAGTATTATTTATTTCGCAATCAAGCCTTAGGAAGGCACAATCTTCTAGAAATCATCAACTGAATGAACATCAGTCGGAATCATGCCATAGGTTGGCAGAGCATTCGAGTGACATTGAGACGTCGAAGGTTGAGTGGTTGGATGCCTCAAAGACTTATTTGAGTGACAGTCGGGATGAGGCGAGTGTTTGAGTGCCTCAAAAACTTATTAGAGTGGCAGTCGGGATGAGGTAGGGAATTTGGTGATCTTCAAAACTGGCTTGGGAAGCAAGTCGGGATGAAGGAGAGTTTTGTGTTCTTCGTTTAAGAACTGAGAGAGGGGTTGAGAAGAGAACTGAATCTTGATCCTAGATCGAAAGATATAGGTTATGCCTAAAGAGGCGAGCCTTTGAACAAAAAAACTTTTGAGGGTTTTCCGTTGTTTTGAAATTGATTGAGTTTGATCAATTTGTTTGTTTGATTGATTATTTGATTCTCTCTTGATAAGAGGGTTTCTTCTCCATTTATAGGCGGTAAGGAGCTGATCTGGATTGTCATGTAGACCTCTGCGGGACCCATGTTGCAGTTTGGTTTGTTGAAAACATCCCCTTTGCCTTCTTATCCATTGCGCGCGTCAGAACCGACTTCCCTTTTTCCAAGTTTCCACGTCTGCACGTTTCAAGTGGGAGCTATTAGGTCGGACTTTGCGACTTGGGAATTTAATTCAGCCGACCATTTGCTTTGGCCCGAAGCAGAATTTTTTTCGATTGTAAACAGAAAGGATTCATGGTATCAGTAATGGCGATGCAGAAACTATGAGCCAAAGAACGAGCGAAAACCAATAGTACGTGAAGAAACCTCTTCTCTGTGTAGATTGAACTAATTGATTACCTTCATACTTCACAAATGAAGAGTACACCTACATATATATACTGCTATAGCTCAGCTTATACAGCTGTACACAACTCATAATTACCTATCTAACAAAACCAATTAACTTAATATATTAATCTGTTCTAACAGCAGACTAGCGCGAAAAACGCATGTGGAAAGGCTAGTTGTTGCATTAAATTAAGTAAGAATGGTAGAAACTAACATATGAATTTGCATTGTTTATTATTTTGAATTAGCACTGTTTATTATTATGAATTATTGAAGAATATTAATTATTAAATTCTTGTGCTTGGTATACTTCACAATTCATATATATTTATATTTGCATTACAAAGTTTTTAACTTTTTCAATGGTTCACAAACCCCCATTTCACAGGGGTACGTACCCATATCCTTCTTATAACATTATAAAAGAATTAATTATATATTAGTCCAATTTTAATAGTCAACATTTAAAACAGTCTATTTACTGATGATTCAGATTCTACGTCAGTATCTAATTTTTTTATTATTTAATACTATTTTGTTTTTCCTATATTACCCTTTCATTTATCTTTTTTTTTCCTCCAAAAATTTATATTATCTTAACTAATATTTGTTTGAAGAATATATTTTTAAAGTGTTTGAATTTCAAAAAGGATTGTCTTCATCCCTTTAGTTACCGGAAAATAAAAAACATATAATTGTATAAAAAAAATTGAAAATATAGCAGAGTACGTACAAAATATAAAATACCTAAAGAAAATGTTTATGGAATGAATCTACCTATGAATTAGATTCAAAAGGATTGAAATTTGGTTTTGGGTTTAGATGTAGTTGTTTTGATTGATGATTGTGGAGGCACGGACGAAGATCGACCGTACGTCAAAGTGTTAGTTGGTTGCCTTCATTTATGTTTCCAAGTTAATAATTAGATGTAAAATAGTGTTTGATCAATTGAACAGGACAAGGAAATAGAGGAAGGGAATGTTGGATGGCACTCAAGAAGAATGACGGTTGGCTCGCGGTGCGGTGGTCACCGATGATGGATGGTTGCAGGTTGCTGATAGGTTTAAATTTTATTTTTCTTTATTGTTTTGTTTTCTATTTTTTAAGTTATTAGATTAACAATGTTAACGAGGCTGTTAGCTAGGAGTGTGAAGTCTCTTGTTTTAAATCATTGGATTATAAGAATTGTCAAAATTTAGTGAAATGCGGCTAAATACACCAAATCTAAATGCAGAGACTCACTGATATGGACTGCGAGTCCACTACAAGAAATATGATGTTGCCCGGCGAAATGATGTCATCGAGCAACGTAAGCCCTCCGTCGAGTAACACGGACAACGGAAACTCGCCGTCGGGTAAAAGGCGTCGGGCTATCGCAGTCGGGCTTTGTGATTACTCGACGAGCACAGTGTCCTCGTCGAGCAATTTCATAATGCACGGCGGTATAGTTCGTCGTTGATGACATCGTCGAGCAACATAAAGTCAACATCATAATACCGTCGGGTAAGGTTTCACAAATCCGTCGGGTAAGGTTTTAAATATACATCGGGGGAGATTTAAAACTCGTCGGATAACGTTATATACACCCGTCGGATAACGGTATACACACCCGTCGAGTAATGCTATACACCCCCGTCGGGTACCGTTATATACACCCGTCGGGTAATGTTATATGCACCCGTCGGGTAACGTTATATACACCCGTCGGGAGGCAAGTTGGGCCCCGGTATTAAAGTACTGAGGATTGTGAATTCTTTCTTCATGCATCTCCAAGGAGGCAAGTTATACGGAACCATAACAACCGGCCAAGTGCTATAGGGCTTTGCAAAACTCCCAAACGGATTAAACCCGTTAGTAGCAAGCCCTAATCTGACATTTTTTGGCTCCGCAGCAAACTCGGGATACATATTATCAAATTCCTTCCAAGCCTCTCCATCCGCCGGTTGCCTCAGTACATCATCATCAATGCATTCATCCTTATGTCACCTCATATCACGACATGTGTGAGACAATATGTAGAATCTTTGTAACATTGGCTTCAGTGGAAAATAACGCAACACCTTGTTAGGAATCTTGTTCTTTTGAAACCTAGGCTCATTGCACACGGGACATTTGTCTAGCTGCTCGAATTCACCGTAAAACAAAGCACAGTTGTTCTTGCATGCATGGATCTTGATATACCCTAAATCAAGCCCTTTCAACAACTTCTTCGAGCTATAATGATCTTTTGGCAGACAGTTGTCTTCAGGGAGCATTCGGATGATAATGTCTAACATGTGATCAAAATGCTTGTTCGTTTGATTATACTCAACTTTCATGTGCATCAACTCCACAACTGCCCCTAGAACCGAAAATGATTTATAACCGAGGTACAATTCGCGCTGAGCTTCTTTCAACAATCTCTCATAATGGAGATCAAAGTCTTCGAGTTGAAACCTTGGTACATCATCTTGCATATCATCTGATGCCGGAGGAAAAGCATCGATTAATAACTCAACGACTTGATCATTATCACATCGCTCATCCAAACCACTTTCGTCCCGACGGGTCCCGGGAACTGAAGATGTCGATGCGGAAAATATTTCTTCACCATGATAGATCCAATTAGTGTAGTTGTGTATGATCTCATTCCATTCCATATGAGTTTGGACCTCATTCAACGACATCCAAATGTAATTATTACATTTACGGCACGGACACCTGATACGTCTTGTATCACTGCAATGACTACGTGCAAAGGCAATGCAGTTTTCGATCCAATCCAAATATTGATCAGAAGATCTATCAAACATCTGCATCCACCCTCTGTCCATTGTGCCTGCTTTCACAACATAGAGTCAACGTAAGTAATTGAGTTAACATTGTCCCGTAAATAGAACAAGTTAAAATCAAAAGCAACTCTTCTCCTTATGCCTCCGGTGATTTGGCCCTATCCCATTCGAGAGTGCACGTTCTGTGCTGTGTAGTTTGCGACCTACGAGGCTAAGTTCCGATCGAGGGAATTTTCGGCAGCATCTCCCTACAGTTCCCCAAATGCACGACGGAGATATTATAAAAAAATATCTAGTATGCATTCGGAGAACATTGAGGGGATACAAACCAAATTTCCCACAATCGAAACCTAACCTCGTAGACCGCCAACTACACAACACATAGTTGCAAACCCCCAAACTGTCCGAATATATGGACAATTCAAGAGTCAGTCAATCAATCATATTCACTGACTCTCAAACGGGTCTAAGATTTTTAATTGAATTTTATTATACGAAGTTAATCAACTCGATTAACTCCGCATAAACGGTTATGAAATATGAACGTATTTCACTCCATCGGAACTAAATAAAGCGTTTTAAAAAAAATATCACAACAAATTCACAAATACAAACATATATAAATTATCCATAAAACAAAGTTTTAAATTTTATAATTTCCATACATATTTTCTATTTCCCTATTTTCCTAACATATTTTCTAATTTCCAAACATAATTTCGAATTTTAATAATTTCATTACATATTTTTTATTTTCCTATTTTCCTAAATGTTTTCTAATTTCCTAACATATTTTCTATTTCCTTATTTTCCTAACATATTTTCTAATTTCAATAATTTCATTACATATTTTTATATTTTCCTATTTTCTAACAAAATTTTTTAATTTCCTAACGTTTTTCTTAATTTCCAAACATATTTTCTAATTTCAATCATTTCATTACATATTTTTAATTTTCCTATTTTACAACAAAATTTCCTAATTTCCTAACATATTTTCTATTTTCCTAATTTCCTAACATATTTTCTATTTTCCTAATTTCATAACATATTTTCTATTTTCATACTTTCCTAACAAATTTTCTAATTTCTAATTTCCACAAATTCTAAACAATTTCTACACATTTTCCACAATAAATACAAAATTTCCTAACATAATTATATCCAACATTCTTAACAAAATTAAATTGAGAGGTAAACTCACATACCTTTTTATATGTATTCCTTCAAATCAACTACAAAATTCCTACAACACAAAACATAATTAATTCCTAATCAAAAATCAAAATTTCAAAATTACAAAAAAATAAAATTTTCATACCTTAATATTTGATATTTGATGATTAATAGAGAAAAATGATTTGATTGGTAGTGAAAATCGTGATGAGATGATAATAATAGGTAGAGAAAGAGAGTGAGTGAGTGAGAGGGAGAGAGAGAGCAGAGAGAACCGATGAGAAGCAGAGAGGAGGAAGAAGAAGAAGAAGAAAAGAGAGTCTCGGGTATTTAGTATGTTTAGACTTTTGCCCGACGGACCACATTCGCAGGGCAATCTTTAATGATTCGTCGGGCAACATAGAGTCAATGTCTAGTGTTACCCGACGGAGATTGGTTGTCGTTGTTGATAATGTTACCCGACGGGGGATGCAAATCGTCGAGTAACATCTTCCAATTTTACTCGCCAACGGCTTGTTCTTCCCGCCAACCGGTTACCCATCGAGTGTGCATATCCGTCGGGCAACATTAGCTTATCCCGCGAGATAGTATTCGTCGGGCAACCACGATTTTCTTGTAGTGGTCTCGGCATTTAACTAATGTGCATTTAGCTGCATTTCGCTAAATCTCGACCATTCTTGCTATCCAACTATTTAAAATAAGACACATGACACTACTAGTTAACAACCATTTAACACTGTTAATCTAATAAATTAAGAACTAGAAATAAAAAAATATAGAAATGTAAAAATTTAAACCTATCAGCAAAAATACCCAAACCCGACAACCACCTCAGCACACCGTCCTCAACCCGAGTACCCCCATACACCAAAAATCTTCCCAACTGCCCCAACACCAACACCCCTCTTCCCCTTCTTCCTCTCGATGCTCTCTCACTACGACAACCACAAATCATTATATTATTAAGTGAAATCTAATGTCACCTGTAAATAGGAACTCATGTTCTTCAAGTTAATTTCTTTATCCAATATTTTTTGATGTCGTAGAGATTTAAAGAAGAAGGAAAATTTAAGGTTTTGAAATTGAAAATAGATTGGAAAGGATTGAAATTTGGTTTTGAGGAGATGGCCGGCAGAGAGGTTGATGCTTTATTGCAGGGTTTAGATGTAGTTGTTTTGATTGATGATTGTGGGGGCACGGACGAAGATCGGCCGTACGTCAAAGTGTTAGTTGGTTGCCTTCATTTATGTTTCCAAGTTAATAATTAGATGCAAAATGGTGTTTGATCAATTGAGCAGGACAAGGAAATAGAGGAAGGGAATGTTGGATGGCGCTCAAGAAGAAGGACGGTTGGCTCGCGGTGCAGTGGTCACCGATGAGGGATGGTTGCAGGCTGCTGATAGGTTTCAATTTTATTTTTCTTTATTGTTTTGTTTTCTATTTTTTAAGTTATTAGATTAACAGTGTTAACGAGGCTGTTAGCTAGGAGTGTGAAGTCTCTTGTTTTAAATCATTGGATTATAAAAATTATCAAAATTTAGTGAAATGCGGCTAAATGCACCAAATCTAAATGCAGAGACTCACTGACCATGTGTCACCTCTCTCTCTATCACATTTGTGACAAGAGAAAGATTCCCACATTAATCCAATCTAATCACATTGTATTAATCGCGTATTAGTGTTTTGTTGTCCTTAATCATTGAAACTACTTCAAAACTCGAGACATTGTCTATTTTGGCCACCTAGCGCACATCACCAAATCATCTTTCACTAGGTTGTGTTTAATAGTAACTATCTTTCTAATTCCACTTTAATTACCTTAATCTCTCTAATCATCTCCCTCAAACACTTTCATTACAACCTTAATTGATGTCTTTGGGTTCTGGTTGTGGTCATGGGAAATTGCTTGAGGAAAAATCTCCAACAACCAGGCTCTCCGGTTGTCGTTGTTCCTCAGCCTCCCACTGGTTTGCAATATTCGTCTTATGAACAAGCCCTTTTTATGATGAGAATTAGTTGAATATATTTGGCATAATAGATTTTTCTAAATCGAAATTATTTTCTTCTTTAATTTCGTGAAGGAGACGTCGGGTTAAAAATTTATCACAAAAAGAATAAAACACTTGATGAAGAGAGAGCTCCAACTGTTTCCTTAACTTCCTTACAAGGTCAAGGTACTTAAAAATGTTTGATTTTATTACTTGTAATTAATTTAGTTTCCTTTTTTCTTCAATGAACTTGTTAGTTAAATGCTTTTCTTTGACAGAAAAGAAGAGTAATAAACGTGGAAGAGAGAGATTACCCCTTCAAGATCGGAACTATGCCTCTTCAAACACAGATATAGGTATACAGCATTACCAATTAATAATGTATCGACAACATATGAGTAAATTATATTGTTACATAATATCTATGCTTTATTTATATTTTGATGTATTTAGGTGCAGAAAAGCGTAGTAAAAATACAAGGCATGGTTACACTACAAGTCCAAAAGATTTGATGGTTGAGGTTGTGAACAAAAAGGAAGGAGTGTTTCGTGATTACAGGCTCTACTGCTTCTGTTACAGAGCCTTGAAAGCCGCCACGCGCAAATTTAGCAGCAAAAATTTGATCGGGCAAGGCGGATTTGGTGACGTGTACAAAGGGTATGTGAGTTACTGTAACATGAATGCAGCTGCAAAACCAAGTGAAGGGTTTCCCATTGCCATCAAAAGGCTCAGAAAGAGTGGAGCTCAAGGCCATGAACAATGGGAGGTCAGTGATTTTCTTTCTATTTTTTTTTAACTCTGTCAAAAATGCTCTCTGGCTTTTTGTGAGTGAGAGAGAATTTTATGTTATGTTATGTGTCTGCAGAATGAGAGGAAGTTTATGAGCAAAATAAGTCATCCAAATATAGTGAGGCTCATAGGGTATTGCTGTGAAGGTGAACATAGAATGTTGGTTTATGAGTACATGAGTGGAGGTAGTTTGGAGGCCCAACTCATCACAGGTATGTTCAACTTCAACTCACGTAAATAATGTGAGGACGGAGGTTTTTTTTTTATTTTTAAATTTTGGCCTAATTGGTGGTGTAAACAGAAAATGGGACACAGTTAGATTGGAGCAGGAGAATCAAAGTGGCAGTTGGGGCGGCCAAGGCTCTGCAATGTCTTCACACTCGTGGGACGCCGGTGATTCATCGTGATCTCAAAGCTTCAAATGTTCTGTTAGATGGTGTAAGTTTCTGTCGCTCAATGGGGCTTATAAAATTATATAAAGATTGGATTTTGATGTGTAAATTAACCTTGCAGGAGTGCAATGCCAAGCTATCTGACTTTGGTCTTGCTAAATATGGACCCCAAGATGGCCAAGATCATGTCATGACAAGGGTTCTAGGCACCAAAGGCTACATTGCCCCTGAATACATAGGGACAGGTACTCAAACCCGTCACCTTATGCATAACTCCGTCAATTCTTATATAAAACAGGCGTATACACCCGTTGTATGACAGGCATTTCATAGTGGTAATGCTTGTGTTATTCATTTTTACAGGGCAAGTGACACTCAAAACGGATGTCTACAGCTTCGGAGTTGTGCTCTTGGAAATTTTATCAGGCTGCTGCGCGGTGAAGCAATATTCGGACGGGATGGCGGGTGATCTTACCAAGTGGGCTGAGCCGTATCTGAGCAACAGGCGGCAACTGCATTGTGTGATCGACCAGAGACTTGGAAACAACGTCCCGGTGGAGGAAGCTCACAAGTTTGCTGAACTCATCCTCCGGTGCCTCGACTCAGACCCCAAAAACAGACCAACAATGACTGAAGTTGTGGCTGAGTTGGAGCAGTTACAAGAAAACACAAGCAGCAACAGCAGCAGCAGTCGGATGCCGGTTCATACTTCAACATTTACCCCATGCCCTCCTTACAACAGTATTTACCCTGGAAGAAATGCATGTCTGGCAAAGTAAACTTCATATGTAATCAATTTCTGATAGTGTACACCAAACAATATTCATATGGCAATAACAGATAATTACTGCTACAAAATGGCTAACTTTTTACACTAGTAATATCAAACTGATTTACCCCTACAAAATAGCTACATAGCATCAGGAATTACAGGTGGCAGTAACCTCCTCAGAATATAACTCAACTGTGTCAAAGTACATGCCCAAACTCAGATTCTATGTAAAAAAAAAGTGGAATCAAACAAGAAATTTACAGACACAGATCTCTCCGAGTCTCTGTTAGCGCACGCGTGGAGATTGCCTGTGGGATGGCAATGGCGATGCAATTGGTGTCATATTGAGAGGAGAACGCTGTTGCCGCATTGGGGACCTCCGGTGAGGAACAGAAAGTGTCCGCTGCTCTGATTGAGAGTTTCTGGCTGCAGTTTTTGGGGATTCGAGTTGTTCCAGCGTAGCTAATACGACTGACATTGTAGGCCGGAGTTTAGATTCTGCGCATAAGCATTGTGAAGCAAGGGTCGCAGCTGTGAAGGCAGCTTTCTGGGGATATTGACCTTCCAATTTGGTGTCCATAATTCGAAATAGTTTTCTTCTGTCACCCAAATAGGGTTTTGTCCAGTCTACAAGATTCTGCTCTGCACCAACTTTTGTTTTATCAACAGCTCGCCTTCCGGACAATAGTTCCAGCAATACAACCCCAAAACTATACACATCACTCTTCGCAGTCAATCTACCTGTTAAAAACAATGAAAATGGGTGTAAGCCATCTACAGAAGTATTAACATGTGTGGTTAACACAGAGAATCCAAGCACTCAAGATTTTCTGCACGGTATCCGCTACAACAATAGATTGCAGATAGACTGAGCCCATTTTCACAAAAAAATTTGAAGAAATCTTAGTGGCAAATAATTGTAATAATCAAATTTATACCATCCAATTCTCAGATGCAACTCAACAGATCTAAAATTTATCTTTCTTAACCTTTTGAATCAATAGATGAGCCAGTTCCAAATATAAAATTTCATCATTTTGATATAGGTCCACAGAATCACTATTCCCTAATTTTTCACCTCAATGAAATTTTACAAATGACCGCTTAATAATAACTGGAACCAAGGTGACTCCTCTAATTGAAAGGTTAGAGATGACCAAGGGGGATTATGGGAAATATGGTGCAACGGCCTAAAGAGATGAGTCGATTCAAATTTTGTTCATGTACTAAAATGCCCTACTAATAGAAAACTTGTGAATGTTTGTTCATGCAGAAAAATGCCCTAGTAATAGAATACTTACTTAGACATTGAGAAGATCATTTTATCCAACAAGGTACATGCTATGATTAAGAGATATAGTGATCACTGATCGTAAATATAGATATTAAACAGACCTGTAGCAACATATTCAGGGGCTGCATAGCCTTGAGTACCCATGACTTGGGTAGACACATGAGTCCTGTCACCAGTGGGACCAGCCTTAGCCAAGCCAAAATCAGAAAGCTTGGCATTGAATTCCTGAACCAAGAATGCACCATTAATCAGTGATTCATTCTACTTAAACAGTTAAACATAAGATATGCAGAAAAGACTGCCAAAGTCATGGACCGGTGTAACATACTGAATCTAGTAAAATATTGGAAGCTTTAAAATCCCGATATATGACTGGTGATTCGGCCTCATGAAGAAAACTGAGACCCCTGGCAGCACCTATGGCCACTTTCATTCTTGTCGCCCATGAAAGTGGTTGCGGCCCTCCTGTGAAACAAACATAAAAGCTCAAGGTTACAAAGTTTTCAAAGTCAACCAAAGGAGTTTCTTAATATTGCATATACAACTTTGTTTGAGGTTTTTTTTTCTTCTTCTTCTTGTGTATTTGCAAGAAAATGAGCATGAAAGTTAACTTCTAGGAAATTTAAACAACCACGTGAGAAGGAGGGCAAGATGAACCATGCTTCCGATCGACATTACAGGAAAAAATCACTTACTTCTAAATAGATGATTCTCTAAGCTTCCTTTTGGCATGAACTCATACACCAAAAGACGGTTCTCACCCTCCAAGCAGTACCCAATTAGCTTAACAAGATTTGGATGATAGAGCTTGCCAAGATAATTTACTTCTGTCTGAAATTTATTTGCAATCAGTATATAAGCCAAGCTTCCAACATAGCATACATACAGAAATTGTTATAGAAGAAACCTACCAACCACTCCTTGTGGCCTTGGAAACCTTCAGGTTTGAGCTTCTTGACAGCAACAACCACTCCGGACCCCGGTTTTGCAGCTGTAAATGTGTGTTCATTAATCCATCCTTTGAAAACGTAACCAAATCCTCCTTCGCCAAGCAGACTGTCAGGCCGAAAGTTTCTGGTGGCATTCTTTAGCTCATTGTATGAGAAGGCTTTCAAATTTGGAGATGACAATATTTCACCTTCGGTCCTTGGGGTGGGATGACTTGAACTATTGCTCCTTTCACTTGACGATGGGATGGTCAAGCTGGAGGGAACAGAGGAAGGGCTGGTTTTGCTGGATTTGGAATTCCCTGACCCTGAAAGGAGAAGTAGTTGCTAATCAACAATTATACCAAGTAAACATATTCTAGAACTTGAAGACACCAAATTAAGATTACACAAGTTTTTTATTGATTTCTATGAGGACAGCTAAGTAAAGTTGTAGATCAAGGTTCATGGTTTTATCTAAAAGAAAGATGCAAATCTACCCAGCTCACCAAAACACCCTAAATTAAGATCCTTGATCCCCATTCCAATGATGACTAATATACAATGAAGTGCGATTTATGGACTATATAACCGTCTCCGATTTTCATTCAGATCATATACTTTTCTTCTCAGGCCCTTATCACTGAAAGCCTTTGCTTCTAGAGATTTTACCATGCCATTAACGCTCAGCCTTCACATGATCATTGTAATAACGAGTTCAAATGAATGTGAAAACACTTTCACAATTTGCCACCATTGTAAAGCAAAAGCAAACTGAGAAAAATGTACCAATTACCAGCTAAAGAAAATTATTAAAAGCGCATTCAGATTTTTCAAATAATGACAAACTATATATAAAGCTATCTTCAACTTGCTCCTATTTTTTGGAACATGAAAAACAAAATAACGATAAAAACAGCTTAAACAATTAAAAGGGCACTCAAATTTTCTATCTTTAACAAATGAGAAGAAAAAAAAAGGAGAATTCATTGAAAAACAAAATCAAAATTTCGAATGAACTTGTTCAATCAGTAACCCAGAACTCAAAAAGAACATCACTTTTTAATCCAGCCAAAATCAACATAACCCTCTAAAATTTTTAGTGCTTATAAACCAACACAGACTCTCAGAAAGACATTAGATAAACCCATCAAAACACAAACCCAGCTCACCAACAAATTATGAACAAATAAAGTAATTTTTCATGGTAAATCTTTAATAAGTTACCCCAAGTACCAAAGGAGCTTTGAGCGGTGTCTACTTTAGCAGAAGAATCTAAACAGTTGCCCATTTTCTGCCTCCAAATCCCAACGACTCTCTTTTAGTCTCTTTTTAAACTGACGGAAAAGCTTTTGTTGTAAGCAATCAGCAACTCATTGAAAAAATCTGAACCCGCAGAGGAAACTGTAGAGAAAAAATCTGGGTTTTCCACGATCTTGCTATTTTCTAAGAAAAGAGAAGAGTAAAAGGGGAAGAAGAAAAAAGAAAGAACGCTGAAGGTGAGAATGGGAAACAGAGGAGAAATCTGCAGAGAGAACGACTCTGTCTTTGCTTCGTCTCTCGTTAAGAGACACGACAAGCGCGTGGGGACTCGATCACCAGTGACGTGCGCACCACATTTAACTGCTGGGATTTCCGATAATACCCTCCCCCTCCCCCTCCTGTGGACTTCTTGTAGTTTGTCAATGTGATCCTTTATTAGGGAGAATGACCGAAACACCCTTCTCTATTTTCGTTGAACCTACGAGAGAGTATGTGATTCCCACAATTCTTTGATTTTTGTGGGGGAGCAAATTGACTAGGGCTTGTTTGAATGTACTTTTGAAAATGTCAAAAGTATTTTTAAATGGATAAAAGTACTTTTTAAATTAAACATCAAATTGTTTTTTCTTAAAAGAATTACTGAATAAGCGCTACTAATCAAAAGCACTAATACTTAAAAACGCTTTACAATAAATATATCCAAACGGACACTAAATTGAAGAAGATAGGTCTTACATCACTTCTCAATCATCTTTGCTAATACTTCATTTTTTTTTTTCCAAAACCTTGCTAATACTTCATTTAGTTGAGTAATTATATTCGCATGTTATAATATGTGTCTATATTGAATTTTTATTTTAAATTAGAAAATAATTATGTTATTTATTTGTATAATATTGTATTAATCAATATATTAAATCACATAATTATAATATTTTTTAATTTAAATTGGAAAAAATTATATTATTTATTTTTATAATATTGTATTAATTAATATATTAAATCACATAATTATAATACTATCATACAAAATTCAATTATATATATCATATTCTCGTATTTTAAAGTTTTATTGGTGCCAATAAGCGATTAATTAACCGTAATTTAAAATATAGCAATTTTTGCACACATGGTTGAAGAATTACTCTCAAGTTTTATTGTATTTTATGTGATCGTAAAAGAAATTATTATATTTTATGAAAGAATGATAATATGATTTCTAAAACTACATTTGGATTTTTTTATATTGATATTGGAATGTTCAAATATCACGAGGTGGACAAGCATTGAAGATTAATTAATTTAAATTCTCTCTTTTAATCGACTTTGCAAGAGTCAAAGAAGAAAAGAATATTATTTTGTAGTGAAAGTGAAAGTGAAAGTGAAATAAAAATATATCCAAAGGTTCCATACTTTGCACTTTGCAGGCCAAGCTATTTGGTTAGGGTTAAATTTGACGTGCTCAACTTTTATATTCGAGTTTTTTTTTTTTTTTTGAGAGGAAAATAAATTAAATTACAAAGAGAACCCTCTAAAACAATCCTCATCAAACATATCTAGACACCAAGTCTGTACAGCTTCAGGAGGCAGGATCGAGACCAATTAGCAGTATCCACACAATTATGCCCAAGATCAACAACTGCGTCAGCCACAAAATTAGCTTCTCTAAACACATGGTTGAAAGATATGGATTGAAATGCACGGCACAACTTCTTTACGTTCTTAACAATACGTCGGAGCCGCCAAGAAATCTGAGTAACCCCATTCACAACATCGATAAGGGTTCTGGAATCTCCTTCAACCTGGAGATGAGCAATGTTGTTGTTAGAAGCCCAAATGAGTCCCTCAAGTAGCCCAAACCTTCAGCCACCAAAACATTTGTGGTTCCAGAGTTCTTAGTTGTACCATGGAGAGGTAGGCCATTTGAGTCCCTGATTATAAAACCTTTTATATTCGAGTTGAAAATTTCAATTTTATAATAAAATTTTATCAAGTAATTTGACCGTTAATTTCTGAACTTTGTTTCTTGATAATATCTCTTCTAGTTTACAGAAGAAGAAAAAATTAGGAACTCTTATTTTCAGTCTATCTTCCCATAAATCATAATTAATAGTCTCTCATGTCATCATATTCACTCTTATTTCATTCAATTTTCATTCTAAGAAATCCCTTGTATTCTAATTTTACTAGCTATCTCTTTGGGGTACATAAGGATGTAAGAGGTGCCTTTGGCTAGATATCGGCCTTATGTGATCATGGAAGTTCTGTGAAGAGCGAGAACGAGTCCTAATAATGTTTGTACGGATATTTTTTTTCCATACAATAATGTTTGGGGTAGGGCTGGCAATGGGTCGTGTCGTGTTCGTGTTCGTGTTGTGTCATGAATTATGTTTTAGCCAAATATACCCAACTCGAACCCGACCCGTTTAATAATCGTGTCAAGAATGTCCAACCTGAACCCGACCTGTTAATGAACCAGGTAACTCGTGTAACCCATTTAATAAATAGGTTGTATTCGAAACTCAATTAACCTATGACATGTTTAACCCGTTTAACCTATTTAACATGTTTAACCTATTTAAACTATAAGATTTAATAGGTCTATAAGTAGGTAAATGGGTAGATATATGAGTTAGTGATTGACACGTTTATTAAACGAGTTAATATATAGGTCATTATACAGGTTGACCCGAAATTTATCCGTTTGTTAAACAGGTTAATAGGTCATTATACTGGCCGAAATCCACCCGTTTATTAAATGTGTCATAACGGATTGACCAGAAATTTTAATCGTGCAGATTGATCCAAATAAATTTCGTGTGAATTTCAAATCGTGTATCGAGTCGTATAAAAAATTGCCACCCTTAGTTTAGGGAAGAGGATGATTACATTACCCAAAGGGGATTACATTATATTATATATATATATATATATATATATATATATATATATATTGAGCATCGACCTCACTCCTTCGTATCCAAACCTCTTATAAATATGTGAAGATGAATAATATTATACCAAACGATAAAAATAAAAAGAATAAAAAACTCCTCGATCACCTTAAAAAAACCCTTGAATTAACAAAGATGCCTGAGCACATTCAGAAACACTACAGTATTCGTTGACATAAAGTTGTTCGTGACTACCTTTGTTTTTTTATACCGTCAGCATAAGATTGATACCCTCCAACACCTTCTCAATAATTGTCTTCATCATTAAAAAAAAAAAAATATATATATATATATATATATATATATATCCATTAATCATAATATAACACTATCCATTGCAAATTAACGAAGGAATACTTCACAAATTACTTTTTATACTTCATTTTTTTTATTTTAATATTTTTTTTTATGAATCAAACTTTCAAACTTATCATTTATTTCTTAATTTATTTTATTTTATATAAAATTTAAAAATTCACAATAATTTAAGCCTAACTATAAATCATCACCAAACATTACTATTTACTGCCACCTATGATCTTTTTATCATATTGCAACAAATTTTTTTGATCATGTATATATGCAGGAACGTGTCCCTATAATTTAAGGAGCCTAGAATTGCCATTATACTTTAATGACAGAAGCATAGTGTTCATAATTGTGAAAATAAAAAATAAGAGATATATGAAATGGAAGAGTAGGATTTTTTGAGAAAAAAAAAGTCCAAATGTTTTACATAAATAAAAGAAATAAAAATAATATATATTAAATTCAAAATGAAGAGTGGTAATTTTGAAAATTTGATTCATTAAAAAATAAGAAAATATTAAAATAAAAAGAGTATAGTGAAGCAAGCAATTTGTGGAGTATTAAAATCAGCTTCCTAATTGAAATGTTCATATATATAAATGAGCATAAATTAAAGTAAATATATTAATTATATATCATCTCTCCCGAACTAATTTAAAATAAATTATGATTTTAAAGATGTTAATATAATTATATTGTTTTTTATACATTCAAAGTTAATTTAAATTTTAGAATTAGAATATAGTAGAATATTAGAAACTATGAAAAGAAAAATAAAATATAAGTTGTATTAAAAATAATAAAAAGGGTTTAGGGGTATATTTGGGAATAATGTAGAGAATGCGTGATGAGCGGCTATTGGCTTAAGAAAGAATCGTAAACAAAAAGGAGGGTGAGAGTCGAGTTGAGGAAGCATGTGGACAAATTGTAATTAATTAAATATGAAAGCGTAGAAATTTGATATGCCCTTTATTTAGACCTGGAATTCTCTGCGTGCGCAAACCCGTTTCACACCGCAATTCTTAATCAGATCATTATTGTGTTAATTTGAATGATAATATTCAATTATTAATTAATTATATGTGGATTTTATTAATTAATTATATATTTTGAGGACAGATATGCTTCAGCTGCAACCAATAATTCTGTTTCGAAAGCCTTCTGGAAGACGACATCGATTGATAGAAGACACTTGGTGTTGCCTTCTGGTGTGTGATATATAACGATGCTAGTAACTTTAGTGCCATTTGAATTTGAATGTGCTTATTATAAAACGCTTTTAAGTAATAGTGTTTATTTGGTTATGTTTTTAAGAATAAACAGTTTGATGTTTGGTATACACACATAAAAGTACTTTTATTTCTAAAGAAGTACTTGCGGAATAATTTTAGAGCATTTGATAGTAAAAATAAAAAATACTTTTAAAAATATAAAATAATTATTATTTCATTACATCGTTCTTATAACTCTATTTTTTAATATAAAATAAAATTTGGGAACTTATGTTATGATATAAAATTAATGACTTAACAAATATACCAAAATTCAAGATAATCATTGATAACAATAAAATGAAGAACAAATACTAATTAGATATTAGAAGATTAGCAATTCTCTCTCTTTCATCATCTGCCTCTCGTCTACAAGTAAAATTGTGTTATTCTGCAGTGTCTTCTTCTTCAATCCCTTGCTCATGGCCTGATGGAAGTAGCTCCTCATCATCATCGTAACGTTTAAAGTCATGGAATGAATCCGTATAAAGTTATGGAGAGTCATTGAAGCAACAACAACTTGAACCTATTTTTCTATCGGAAAATTATGCATTTGACGTATTATGCTCCATCTATTTTTCCAAACGCCAAAAGTTCTTTCAATTGTGCATCGTAGTGATGAATGTCTATGATTAAATATTTCTTTCTTCCCTCTTGGTTGACTTCCACGTCGAAAATCATGTATATGATATCGTTCACCCTTATAAGGTCCTATGTATCCTTTCATTTGTGGATAATTGGCATCAACTAGATGGTATTTACCTACACAAAACAAAAAATAATAATAACCAGATTTTTTAACATAAAAGCAATTATAAAAAAAAAATATTTAGGAAGAATTAAACTTATATCGTTGTTCATTAATCGGTAGGTGGATGAGGAAATTTGAAGTTTGGTTTTCTCAAGGCCTCCATGAATATACGCGAGTCATGAGCTGCTCCCTCCCTTCCCGCCCATACAAATGTGAAACACATATTAAAATCACATACGTACGTCCAGCCATGATGTTTTGGGTAGTGATGCCCTTTCTACCAATATATGGTATTTGCCTTTCTTTAGGCACCACAACTGGTACATGTGTGCCATCAAATGCCCCAATGCAATCTTTGAAATATGGCCAATTTCTTGCATCATTCTTAATTTTCTCAGGAGCTCTCATAAACTGTGGATCACGTGGGCTAATGATATCAATAGCCATATGACAAACAGCTTCTAATTATAATACAATCCCAAACCACCTTGAGACAGTTTCACCGTGGCGGTGGAACCTCTCTTGAACCGTCCTATTAGTGAACCCATGTCCTAATATGATAAGAAACATTGCTTTCATTTCTGTCCTTTCGCTTGTTGAGTTGCATGAGAATCGCTTTCAATTCCATCTATTTCCTCGAGTCCATTATTATAACTTGTACGAATCTCCAAATCATCTTCTTCATCACCATCACCCTTGTCCTCTTGTTCTTCAACAGTTGGATGTGCCATAAAACCTTGTGGGGGTGTCCAAGCACCCTCACCTGTGACAGCATTATCTTTGAACAAAATGTCTAGTTGGTCAGCTTGTTTCAACCCAGAAGTTTGATACTTTTCAACTTCAGGATTCTCCTGTAATTGTAAAAATGAAATAAATAAATGGAAACAAAATTAACTAAGCAAGATTATAAAGTCGTCAAGATAATAAATTACCTCTATTTTTTTCTTCCACCATTCGTCACTTGCAATGATAGTTTTCTTCACAGGGTCCCAACCTATACCAGTCTCTTTGCCAACCAAAGATGTCCACAGTAGCCATTCTTTCTTCAGGTTAGTCCATTTGTTCTTGAGTTGCTTGTAGTTGTAGAACCTTTGAGTCTCATCATTAAAAATTTTAATTACATTTTTCCGTCCTTTCTTATTAAGATGACCACCACTTGTATTTCCAGCTAATGTCTCAACGACACAAAACTTTATAAATGCCTCAACAGTAAGAGGATCCCAATTTGCCTTTTCTTTCTTTTTATTATCTCCAGCACACCCACCTTGTGATGGCATAACTATGTTCGTAGGCATTTGTTCTATTAAAGAACCGTATAAGAAAAAATTATATTTAATCAGTAGTAATTACAATAAGAGAGAGATATATATATATATACACACTATCTTAGTTATATGGCATCTCTAACTTGGTTAATGTCGTTTACTACCTATATTACTGTTTTTTTGTCATTTACCACCTATATTACTGTTTTATTGTTACTCGTATTCATCCCCTTACACCCACCTAAAGAAACACAGAGAACAATAGGTGATAAGAAAATATCAAAGACAAATTCCTAATTTTATATTTTAATTCTGAACAGCATTATATGAAAATGAAAAATCTACTTTGTTTAATTTGTTTCAGTTTTTGAATTTTGGGCTTGATGTTTTCATTATTGAACCTGACATGTTTTTGTTTTTGGTAAAGAACGCAACAGCAGAAAAAGAAAAAGAAGTAAACTCAAATGACACCGCTCTTGGCCAACACACACCAGAGCTATCATTCTCAAGCAAATAGACCACCGACGTCGGAGGGTCAGTGAAGGACGTCAAACCCAGCCTTACCAGAACACCTAGCCCAGCCAAACCATCAGCAATATGACTGCACACTCTGTAAATATGCCGCACACAACAAGCCCAGGACCTACTAATGTAATGCTTACACCCAGCAATCAGACCAGCAAGCGGGTGGGTTTCCACCATAGGAGAGTTAATAAGCCGCACCAGCAAGCGGGTGGGTTTCCAACAAAATTGAATTCAATGAATAAATGATCTGAATTCAAGTGAAAATTCATTCAATTTTAATAACCATAATTATTCCAATGGTTATTATTTAAAATATAAATTGAAGGCAGGAGAAGAGGAGATACCTTGGGAGGCTAGCAGAGATAAGCAATACGTAAGGCAGCCACACAAAGGTTAGTGATGAGTTTGTTTTGGAGACGTACAAAGCGATAGAGAAAAAACTCTCAAGGGTTTTAAGGGTATCGATAAATTAAAATAAATAATAATTAAAATATGGTGAATTTGGACATTTAGGGTATTACTAATTAAAAATAGGGATATTATTGAAATAATGAAAGTTTTATTAAACGAAAATAAGTGTTTCTCTGTTTTTTTATGGATAGCACTTTTGAAAGGAAGCACCAACAGAGTGCTTCTCAAAAACCTTCATTAAGTGTTTGTGCTTCTGATCTGAAACACTTCTTAAAATTTGCCAAAACACACGTTTTTAATTTAGAACACGCTTTTATCCATTTAAAAGCACTTTTGGTATTTTCAAAAGCACATCCAAACGGGCACTTAGTTACTAAGTTGACTATGCCAAATTGTGAAATTATTAAGCGTTCAATTTCGCGTTTTATTTTGAGGGAGATGAGTATTGTATTTTTTTATTTTAGTATTTGAGTGCCATATAACTAACCGTATTTATTTAGGAGAAATGTGTATAAAAAAGAAAATTCGAATTTAAAATCTCACGTGCATTACACAAGATATCTACAACTACTTTTAAATTAAACTTAAGTTACAAGCTCATAATTGCTTTTCAAGTCTTCATAATTCTACCTAAACTATAGGTGCTAGCGGTCCAATCCAAGGTAAAGCTTGTAGTTAAACATTTGGCTTCGATCCAATTACATATTTTCTAGGTCTAAAAATAGAAATTGGATTGAATGAATATTCACATACGTTTAATTAATTTCTTTTTTGTATTTTCAGCTTGGATTCGTTTTTATAAGAAACGTATCAATTCATAGTTTCATACCACTTTCTTTGCATATAGTTTTTAGAAAGGAAGAAAAAAGTATATATTCATATATTTTGGTTCAATTTGATTTTAAGTTTCTTATAATTCGAAAATTTCTACTATGTGCCCTTTATGGCTCAGTTAACTACTTATATTCACGTTTGACAAAAAAAAAACTACTTATCTTCATCATCATTTTGAACCGGTTTTGAGAATTTTGAGACTTTTGAATAAATTTTAAATTAAATTTATTTAAAAATTAAATTAAATTAATCTGGTGTAGATGCTCTGACTCCAACCATAAATATTTAAGAATAAAAAGGAAAAGGATAAAAAAGGGAATGTTACATGTCCAATATAGATTGGTGCAGGAGGTGCCAAAAAACATGCAAAACAAAACAATGATAGGGAGAGGAGTGAGGAGGAATTGAAACATACCCCTACCCAGTATTCACCTGCCAAACGCCAACCTATCTATATACGTATAGCCTTCACTCATTTCCACCAGCCACGTGTCTTATTATGTATACCAAAATATTTGGCCAATAACCCCAGAAGTAGGGTTAGGAATCTGATATTCTTCGTATTATTATCGACAACAAAACGTATTGTTATATTATAAAAGTCTACTAAACTTAAATAACGGGGGCACTTTAGTTTTAACGGATAATTTATTTATATTAGGACTATCTATTGACGAATCTTTAACAATATCAATATTTATTCAAAACTCCTCTAATTATATTTTTGAAATTTTACAATTCCTAACCACCATAATAATTACCCAAACAACCTTTAAAGCTTTTAATCTCTATTTAGTAATTTTTTTTCCTTTCTATTTTATGAAAACATTACTCTCACTTATAATCTTTTTTCTTTTTCACTTGTTCATTTTAAGGAGTAATGTAAGGAAAATTCAACTTAAAACAAGATAATTAAAAGCAAGAATTCTTCCAAAATACTTTTAAACTTCAAATTTGAAAAAAAATTATTATCCGATATTAAAATATTAGATTAATCACTTATAGTTTATGATTTAGTTATTAGATTTTATACCCAAACTCGAAGAATTAAACCCTAAGTCATAAGCACTTCCACCACCACCCCTACCTAAACACATCCCACCCTCTCCCTAAAACTTTCTATACCCTACCGTTAAACTCCAAATAACACGGATTTCATTATTGGTTTCAAAGAAAAAAAATTAATTGTAATATATAATTTTAATTATAAAAGTGTTTTAAATTTAATTATAAAATAGGAGTTAGAATCATAATTATGTATTGTACAAGAAGATGACAATAAACATGTATGACTACAAAAAAAGTGAAGGAACTGGAGAATAAAAAATTTGTCATATTCTAATTTTAAGTAAAATAAAATCTTATTAAGAATTAATTAATAATTTATCCTTGATGTTATTATCGTTATGACTATTTTAGTATCATTAGCAAAACAGACAGATGACTCTAGTCTACTCAACCCAAGCAACGCGGCCCTTTAGTCTTGCCGCGCAATCCACGGCGCGGGACTCAACTGGACGACGTGGCGTTGCTACTGGCCAAGCTCTACATGACTGTTGTGTTGAGTGTTGACCTTAAGTCTTAACCAGTCTATCATCTCCGTCGGTGTACACCAATCCTATTGCCGATTGCCACCGATTTTTCTTTGCTTCGTTTTTTGTTTTCTTTGGTCTGGTGGTGGGCCAGAGGCCCGACAAGACCAACACAACTACATCAGAATGGGGCCAGTGTCTACAGATACTCAGCTATTGAGCTTGCAATACGAGGTAGCTGGGCAGTTCCATTTGGGGCCTTGGACTTTGATTCGAATATTGTTGTTTCATTTTTGGAGATCCAGCCCAATTATTTATATGTCGGATCGTTGGTTTATAGCGTGATCCAAATCCAATGGCTACAAGCACTATTATTATTATTTCCAAACGTCAATTAAAGGCAAACTACGAAAGTTCACTTTTTTGGAATTCATAAAGACTCACACATGCGTTTTACCGCAACTTTGATCATAATCAGGAAATTCATTACTGTCACGAATCAGATCTAGAACAAACTGGGAGTATAACATGCCTAAAAATGCCTCCAACTACTAGACCAACTTGTTGTATTTGCTACAAAGATGATTTTGATGTCTTGATATTTGTTTTTATTAAATAATCTAGTTAGCACTTGTTTAAAAGATAATCATATGGTAACTCTCCAACTAAACTCTGCTTCATTTATTATACACAAGAAAATTGTGGAATCATTTTTTAAGCGTAAATAGTGAATTTTTTTAATTATCATGAACAATTATTTTTTTAATTATGAAAAATACTTTATTTTTCGGTGAAATAAAAATAATACATCAAATTATTTTGTTTGGAAAATACATATAAGTAATAAACTAAACTTTGATCTATTGGCAATTTCGAAGTAAGGACCGGCTCTAACCAATGAGGAGGTAGGAGCCAAGCAGCGTGATTATACATCAACCAATGAGAAACGCGAGGCAGAGTCATCTACCCAATCACAGCCTTCCACGTAGAAAAACCGACGTAGCAAGCCTTGGCGCTCCTTCCTTTCTATATCAACCGTCTGTCTTCCGTTCCCGTATTGTGGCAGTTACGATCAAACTTGTTTTTTGCTAATTTACTCATAGCTTCCATCTCCCGCTGAATCCTTTCATGTTAAACCTCTTCATCTTCCTCACAATTTCATGCAAAAATAAAAATACATAAAGGCAAAGGAGAAGAGTGGGAGATAGGTCCGGATCCAGAGTAATATTTTCCGGCCACATTTTCCAAAATTGAGGGCTGAAATGGAAGCTCACGGGTTGGGGCTCCGCCGTGTGTCAGTCTTCGCCTTCTGCACTCTCGGAATTTGGGCTTCTTATATTTACCAAGGTGTTCTTCAGGAAACTCTGTAAGTCTTTTCCTCTTTCTCTTCACTTCATTTGGGGATCCTTGATTTTCCAGATCACGCATCGTTTTAGGGATTATGAGCTGTTTGAAAATTATGGGACTCGATCATTGACGTAATCAAATTTGGTGGTGATGTAATCTTCATTTTAGGTCCACGAAACGTTTCGGTCCAGATGGGAAGCGGTTCGAACACCTTGCTTTCCTGAACTTGGCGCAAAATGTGGTCTGTCTAATCTGGTCATTTATAAGTAAGCTTAAATCTTTGTTACCGTTGAATTTCTTGTAATGTGGAAAAATTTGAGCTAGGGGGAGAACACATTTAAACGATTATGGTGTCATGTGGGTTTTTGTAAACAGTGATAAAGCTTTGGTCTAGCAGTGATGGTGGTGGTGCGCCGGTGTGGGCATACTGGAGTGCAGGGATTACTAATACCATCGGACCGGCAATGGGGATTGAAGCGTTGAAGTATATTAGTTATCCAGCTCAGGTTTTCTTTAGAACCCTCTTTTGATCATATACCCAGTAATACAAATTGGCAGTAGAAGAGACTATGGCTGTGACTATGGATAGAATTGAGATTGTTTGCATTGCCCATCTGCTTTAATCTTGTCTTTCTTAGTTTGAGTATGCTTGATTTGAGTTTCTTTAGGTCTAGTTAGTGAGGTAGCAGATTGTTGTCATATATGCAATGTAGTATTTCATTTCAAAAGATGTATATGTTTTACGGCTGTCAATAGTTTGGATCAAAATTTCCATGCAATCAATCTCTTAATCGGTTTGGATAATTTGTTAGTTGAGTTCAGTTGATCAGCGTGTTGAATTGGTTGTTGATGTGATGACAAGAATAGAAATTTCTAAACTCTTAAATTATTGTGATTTTAAATTAGTGATAAAATTTTTGGATATTAAAGCTATTTCCTTTTTACTTGCAGGTGTTGGCAAAGTCCTCAAAGATGATTCCAGGTGAGATATTTACGAGTTTGTTATTTTTGCATATCTTAATTCCAATAATGTAGTCAGCATTTGACTGTGAAATTATGTTTCGGTAGTTAAGATTGTGGACATTCATATGGATTACCTTAAGTTTCAAAAATAGATAAAAGCACAAAGCAAAAGATTTTGTTGAAAAGGACTTAATAAATGGTTATTACTTGTATGCAGTGATGCTGATGGGTACTCTAGTGTATGGCGTACGTTACAGCTTCCCTGAATACGTTTGTTCTCTCCTTGTTGCTGGAGGGGTATCCACATTTGCACTCTTGAAGGTGAGGGATAAATCTTCAAGCATGTATGAATGCATCTTGCAGTTTATTTTGCTAGCCTATTCTACTGTTGTTCTCATGTCATGTATGCTTGGTCAATTTCAGACTAGCTCAAAGACTATTGGCAAGCTGGCACACCCAAATGCACCTATTGGATATGGGCTATGTTGCCTTAACCTTGCTTTTGATGGATTCACAAATGCTACCCAGGATTCAATCAAGAAAAGGTATGCCCCTTAAGATCGACATAATGTCATCATCCTTCTACGATTTACATACTGGTTGATTTTCTGTTACCAATATAGAATTTTTTGCTTTTGTGTTTGCTCAGGTATCCAAAGACAGGCGCTTGGGAAATAATGTTAGGCATGAATTTATGGGGTACCATATACAACATGTTCTACATGTTTGGGTGGCCCGGCAGCGGATATGAGGCTGTCGACTTCTGCAAGCAGCATCCTGAAGCAGCTTGGGACATATTCTTCTATTGTCTTTGCGGGGCTGTTGGGCAGAACTTCATATTCCTAACCATAAGTCGATTTGGTTCTTTAGCTAACACCACCATCACCACCACCCGTAAGTTTGTGAGCATTGTGGTGTCGTCGGTGGTGAGTGGCAACCCCCTGTCAACAAAGCAATGGGGGTCTGTTACATTGGTCTTTTCTGGGCTGGCATATAACATCTACTACAAGTGGAGGAAATCGCAGACGCAGAGAGGACAGAAGAAGAGAAAGCCAATGTAACAACAACAATTTTGAAGTTAGGTATTCGAACCCTTTGTTTTAGTTTTTGTTCTTTCCAAAATTTTCCTTATCATCATTATAAACACTGAACCTTATATATAGTTGATTACTCAGAAATATTTGTAATGTAATTGAATAGAGCCCCTCTATAGAGAAGCATTTTTAGCTGTAAACTTTTAACACACTTGTATTGTTGTATTGTAATTTGCTTTGCGTTTAGCACACAGCACAACCTGTTATAATTGTTGTTTAAAGTAATCAGCATACAATTATAACCCTAATCATTTTTGGTCGATCGATTATGTCTACACCGTTTTTTGAGAAATTGTTTCGTTCATCTCTCGTGTAAATAGTTAGGGCTTAAATGATTCATCTCAAACGAAACACTTATCATTTTCACATATTTCACGTATACAAAACTAAAAATTGAAAACAAGAAAAATGAAATGATTAATTAGTTATCAAACATGCCCTTAACCGTTTTGAATGTAATGGTACCAATGCTGGGTAGTGTTATGTTTTAACTTTTTATACTCTTTTGATGTGAAGATGAATGATAACGAAACTTGTTAAGTAAAAACAAGTGATAATAGAACTTGCATGAAAACAGTTGCTAGATTCGAGACTCAATCTAACACGCAGAGGTTCTGATACAACAATATTAGGAAGGGGTACAATACAAATTGGTATCGATTTTGCCTTCTACAATAGTCAAATTCGATATTAATAAAGAACAAAAATGAATATATATATATATATATATATATATATATATATATATTGTATATTGACCTCGTTTTTTAAGAGAATCGAACTCAAAACTTCGATAATTACTCGATATTAATAAAGAACAAAAATGATTATATACATTGTATATTTACCTCACTTTTTACGAGAATCGAACTCAAAACCTCAAAAATTATATACATAGTATATTGACTTCATCTTTTACAAGAATTAAACTCAAAATCTCTCATTATTCAATATAACCGATTTCACCTTAGTACTGGTGCCAATTTGACGTCAAACCATTTTGTGTGGGAATTAGAGGGGTGGTCAAACTTAAAAGTGGCAACAATAAGTGCACTTTATTTTGTAGAGAGTTCCCTCCCCTTTTTTACCAATTGCTTTTGCTTTCGTCATAATTATCCTTGTCGTCCACCACCACCTCCACCTCCACCTCCACCTCCACCATGAATCTGAGTATGAATAATCCTCCTGCTCCTTCTCCTTCTTCTTCTTAAATAACACCCCTCTGTCAGAGTTGAGATGCTCTCAAAAATGCAGTTTCATTGACACCGTGCAAGCAAGCCCTCTGTTCTGTAAGTGAACCAATTACAATTCTTCCTCCAGGCATTCCCTCTGCTTGATGTGTCTATCATATTATCTCTATTGCTCAAATCTTTTCATTTCAAAATAAAATTCTGCAGGTAATGAAAAGGAAGCATTTCCATTCCACTGGTTAGCACTGCCTTCCTAGCTCATTAATTTCCTGACATTCATGCCATTTTCATTTGGATTTTTTCTTCTTTATCTTGTGCTTCCTGGTGTTAAAGATTTTGACCGTTCTTGTTCATACATTATATATATATATATATATATATATATATATATATATATATATAGTGTGTGTGTTCATGTCTGTTTTCGAGGAAGGTAAAGATAACATAGACAAAGAGACAAGTGCACACCAAAACCAAAACAATTTTCACACCAATTATATTAAGTATGGTTACATCAGATAAGAAATATCAGAAGAAACCCCAAATCAAAGAAGAAAAAAATAAACTTATTCTATACCCTATGCACACCGAAAAACAACGATAACTAGGAATCCACTTGAACTGGTTAATCCTCTCTTTCTTTCTTCTGTTTTCTTTTGATCATATACTCTAGCTGAAGATATTTAGGCAAGCTTCCAATGTATACTTACAGTCTTACACTCTGAATGATTAGGGATGATGATATAGCAAGGTTCTGTACAAGTGCTAAAATGAAGGCCAAAAAATGGAACACCCAAAAGCATACCACATGACAACACAAACTAAAGAATGAATGGCACACAAAACACACCGGATGTGAGAGTACCGAGTAGGAACTCTAAGGAGGACAAAAAAGAATGCAAAAAACTGTGTTAGGTCATTTTCCAGATGCTAGCAATGCACCCATTGCATTCTACCATCTGGGCTTTCAGAAGCAGATCTTAACCTGCCTTTTGGTAAAATTTAAGGCTGGAATGGCTGCAATCCTAAGAAAAAAAGGGACTCAAAACGGACATGACAACGAAAGGCAACTAAACCATGTAAAAAATTCTATATATCAGGTGGATCAAAAAGGCTGGTTATAACTTATAAAGTCATAGACTTTGGAGGAGGGCTCGTTTGCAGGGTGGTGGTTGTGAAGGGTTGGTGTTCGGGTTGGGGCATGGAGACTCCACTCCAAGTGTTTTCAGCAAGAAGTTCCTCTCCTGAAAAATCGAACAACATAAGTGGTTAGTCTTGAATCATATTATTTCACTCACTCACACAACAAGAAGTAAATAACTTAGAATCTATTAGGTATATGGAAACATAGTTTTTGCACTTTAAAGTTGAAGCCTCCTAAACTCTTTGTAAAGGGGGCAAATAACTGTCTGTCTGAGCTAAGATGCCTAGAATCAAATATTTATGTTCTGTTATGTGTTTTGTTAGGATCACCTGCACTCGGCTCAAGCTTTGCATAGCTTCACCTAGATTCTAGGAGCAGTTTATCGAAACAACTAGAGTCATCATCAGCAATACACGAACAAGATTCTAATGCTACTTGCTACTGGTGCTTCTTCTGCTACCATTAAACTAATAGCTTAAAAATTGACAGGGTTCAACTCCTAAAGGAACTTACACTTTCAGAGAATTTTGGGCTGGGAATTCCTGCAGCCAAGGATCTGAACATTGGTATAACTCGAATAGGAGAACTGAACTCTGTACTTGACAATGCAGAAACTTCAAATTCTTTTTTTCCTTCATCACATGATGGAAACATCTCTGCAAGAATATGATTAGATGGGTTAAACGTCTCTTCTTTTTTATTTTTTCACCATATAAGGAAACCTGATAATGTACGAAAGCTAGTGATATCTTATATGATAATCCATTACCTTGCTTTGTGGTTCCATGGGAAACAATCCCTTTCTCACAATCACCAACATCGTTTTGCCCTTCAATGGGATTTGATTGTGAGCCAGTTCGAATCTCCTGATTTTGAGTTTCACCGTCATTTTGTTCCATTGTATAAAATTCTGTTTGGGACAGGAGAGTTGACCCTGTACTGTATTCTGAGCTTCCTGGAGACTCTTCGTATAGATCCGGTTGCCTAAAATGTATATGTCATCAATTAGATGCTGTATATATTGTCATTTTAATTATGCTTGTACCAAAATAGTAATCTAGGCCATTTTTCTTACTGCCAAGATGGTCGACTTCCTTCATTAGTACTCCTCAAGTCCTCTAACAGATACTTAAGATCTTCGAGTTGAAAATCAAAATCACTGATTCCATAGCTGAGGATGTCACTCTCTTTGCTTTGATTCAAGAAATCTTGGAGCACCTGAATATCACATATTGAAATAAGTTAAAGGATACGAAGACACAGCTTTCCTTCGTATTTGAACTAAAAGTGTAATTGTTTTTCACCTTCCAAGCATTTTCAAGACTCTGATCTGTGTTGTCTGTGTTAACTTTTAGTGCCAATGAGCTGAGTAGCTCTGCTTGTTGCATTAAAGCAGTTACCTTTGGGTCATCCTTCTTCAGAAATGATCCTTGAAACTTGTTATTTTGTGCTGCTGATAAACAAAAGTTAGATTAATATTAGATTCTCCTGAAGGTTTTCATTAGAAAACACATGAATCACTGCATATTGAATTTTCAAATGATGAACACAGCAAATCTGATCAGTTGCAAAACAAGTTCTAACATGAGGTCCTTTACCATTCCCAAGTACTTCTTTTGCACTATTAACATTATGCTGATCTGGCAGGTTATCGACATTGTGGAAATTCTGAACCAACACAGTAAATGGAGCTCTTAGCTGCTGGTTCATCTTTCCACACTGCCCATGAAGCCTGTCCTCAAAGTTGCAATCTTCGGAGAGACTAGGGATGTGAGCCCTCCTGTATTTCACAAACAATGAGTTTTACTTCATAAAGGAACAATCTGATCAACATTTTTGTACCTAAAGATGCAATTTCTACTCTACCTCATCTTCTTAGAAGGCGCTGTAGATTCTGCTGTTCCATCTGTATTGAACCCATTTCGGATGATGACCCTTTTGTCATTCTGATTGATGTATGAAGTTGAATTCTCTTTAGCTAAGGCTTCATATTTTGCTCTCTTCTTGCACAAGGTGGTAAACCGATTTTTCACAGCATTGTCAGTTCTGCATTAGCAACCAAATTTATCATGTTAACCGGCATCATCACATAAAACTATCTCATTGCAAGAGCGAAAAAGGAAAGCTAATTTACCTTCCTGAAACCACCTTTGCTATTTCTGTCCATCTGTTTCCAAAAATTTTTTGAGCCTGAAAAACCAGATCATCCCAATGATGATGGTAATAATGTTAAATGTTGAATAAACTTTGGCTGGTTTTTCTGTTGAACTTTATGAAGACAGACTATTCAATCACTAGGCCTGGCCTACTTGATCATATTATAGATCAAGTTTTGAAGAAACTTTTCCTTTTTCACAAAAGCAATTCGTTTGCATTTACTATTTAATGATGCAAAAACTGGAGGAGTTTCGGAAATTTGCAATGAACAAAGAAAGCATCAATTACCTCACATAAGAGCAAATCTTCCTCCGGCGTCCATCCTCCCTTCTTGAAGTCAGAATTCAAATATGTGTACCATCTGCAACATTATTTTCAAATTCAGACAAATCCAAATTCCTAGTCAAAACAACTACAGCTCAATAATTGAGTAGAAAAACAGAGAATTTCGCAAAACTAATATCGGGGTTTTGAAAATTACCTTCTCCTACACTGCCTTGTTGTTTTATCCTTGAATTTAGAAGCAATGATAGCCCAACTGCACATAAACCAATAAACAAAAAAATCCAACCCGCGATTAACAAATTGATGGAGAAGCAACAAAACAGATGGTAATTAGATTGAACAAATGTGAAGCTAAGCAAAACCAACACATTTCAGAAAGAAAGAAAAAACCAAGAAACATACTTGTCTGTTCCATGAACACTAATTTGATTTCGCAATATGTCATCCTCCTGCAACCAAACCCAATACCAGAAACCATGGGTGGGTATATTGAGCAAATTTGAAAAGGGTGAGTGAGCAAGAAATAAATAATGAAAGGACCTCTTGAGACCAAGTAACTATATGGCGCTCCTTCTTCTTGGAATTAAACGCCTCCTGCGGCATTGGGCTTTTAATTCACCTCCTCAAAGTCTCAGTCTTTCTGAAATAGACGCTCCTGAATGATGCCTTTATCGAAACCAAGTTGCATAATACAACTAAAGCTCGAGTCTTTTTGAGGGCTTATATAAAATAAAATGAACAAACCCCAAAAGAAACCCTTCCCTTCCCTCCCTCTTTTTCCCTAATCTTTACAGATACTGTTGGGTTCAAACGGAACCAGCAGCTCTCAAACCCCAATCGATTGCCTCGGATTCTACCTTTTTCATCCGCGCCTTTCAAGTTTCCTCTTTTAACTACCGCCTGAAATGAAACACACAACAAAACAAATCAAATACATGGTTAAATAAATAGTGTATACACTTGTACAAACAGATTGGATTGGATCTGGGTATTCGTATTCGTATCGATTTTTCCACAACTTACACAGATTTCTGAGACTTTTTCCTCTGCCTGAAGTATGATCAGGGGAGTATGGGGTGGGACTGAAGTGATGAACAGGGGAGGTGTGTTTTTTTTCAAACTTTTTTTGTTTACAACCGAAGACCCAAACTCTGAATTATTAATGTATTTGAGATGAAATAAAAATGAATATAAAGCAACGGATTGTTTGGTTGCTTTTTAGTTTAGTGCGCGGGTATGAGGGGAAGTTTGAAAATTAACGCTGAATTCCATGAGATAACATTAATGGATGGATGATGCTGCCGGAGGACTAAGCCCACAGGGCCACACACACGACACACTATTTATATATTTGCTTATTTTTTTAATTTAATAAATAATATTGTTATGTTTTAAATGAATTCAGGAAACATGATATCATTGGGGGGGTAAGGCACATGCATGAAGCACCATCATGTGTCTGTTCTATATGGTATTATCACGTCACCATTTTATTTGCTCGGTTCAAATTTCTGGAAAGAGTCGGAATCGAAGATATAAATTCGAGTGCAGAAACACGCATTGTTACATGTCGGTGGGTTATATTGTTATGTAGCGGAGCTGCGAATTTGAAAATTTGAATTTGGTTTTGTGTGATTAAACATTAAGAAGAGGTGACCATCTTCGTGACCTAACCTTCCGAATTGAATCACTCAAAAGAGCAGCCTAATAATGCTTTGAATTGTTTTGGTTAATTATTGTTCATCACATTAATCTTGCTCCCCCTTCTTCACCATGGGTGGCTGGCGTTTCTTCAATTATTGTTCATTCCCAGAGACGACCCATGGCGCGTGTAAACAACCTTCTGTTGCAATTGCATCCAATCCCCACATGCATGTGCGCTGATTTGACGTGTCGTACACGCGAACCCAGATCCGACGTTGGCCACACACCATGACAACCTTAACGGTGGTCTGCCAGCTTCCTCCCGTTTTCATTTTCACTTTCTTATTTAAGACCAATTCGTTTTTTGAAAACGGAAACTTGAATTTTTCGGTCATGTGCATGCTTCATTACTTTTTTGGATTTTTAATTACACTTTTTTTTTATGTATATTTAGAAATTATCTTTCAAATATTTGATTGCAGTATTAGACCCTTCTTAATTTGCTATTTCCTTTGTCTTTTTATGTTTAATTCATATTTGTATCACATCTCTTTAGCTGTTATAGAACTAACCTCTGTTTGATTGAAAGAGATCATTCACATGAATACATCAATGCAATAACGATATTCATAATAAGTTCATATCGAATTTTGAACAGTTTTGAGTCGGGCTTTCTTTTTGCACTATTACGGATACGAAAATAATGGGAAAAATTGGATTCAATTGTCAACTGTTCCTATCGAAAATAGGATTGACTACGGATTCCAAGTAACAATTGATTCCGAGCATCGAATCAAAATTTTAAAATTATTATTCCATAAAGTTAGAATTTTTCCCAACGATGAACTGATTAAAAAGAAATTTATTGGAATAAAATAAATCAATAAAAAACTACGGTTTTTTATTTTATTAATATTTGAATAGTTTTACCGAGATTGAGGTTTCATCCTAAAATCAATTGGCATAATATGGAACTAATTCAGCGGCTTACTTTGGTAAAAAAAAAAGTTCTTGCAAAGTATGTTGTGTGTTCAATTAATATATTTAATTAAAAACGTGAACAAGTCATGTTTGATGACGTAAAATATATGTGGCTAGTGAGTTTTTCCATATGAGCTAATCCGTTATAATAACATGTATGAGCTGATGTACATGTGGCCTCGTTTGGAATCTTGTAGGAAATTTCACCTCTTTATAAACTTTTATCAAGTTTCTGATATGTTACATTTTATTCAAAAAACATAAGAATTAATTTGCACCATAATTAATCAAAAATCTAAATATGTATGCAAAGTCAAGAAGAAAAATCAAGAAGGGTCTTGTTAATGAAAGCCAAAGGACGGCAAGTGGCTGGATGGACCCTTTTTTTCTGTTTGTATTCCATCAATTAGGAGTTTAGGACAAACACCAATTGTCAATAGTAATTCAAAATTATTCACAAAAAAATATCAGAGGAAACCAAAACCCCACATTTCCTCACCGAATTGACAGAAACCTAACTATATTGAATCCAGTTTCAGATTGAAAATCCATATGAGTCTCAACCTAGGCGACATGTAATTATATTAAATACGAAAAGGTATTTACTAAAATAATTATTTTTAATTTTATACAACTTATTATTATACTTTTGTGACCGATATAAATATAAGAGTAATGATATTTGAATACACTTAATTAATTATATTAATTGACTCAACTGATGTGTCAATTAATGGGGATACCATATATATAAATTAATTAAATCACTTTATGTAGATTGTATTTATTTTTGTGGACAAATGGAATGTCATATTCACTGTCACATCAAGTGGGTCAATTCAGTGTATTCAAATAATAGTACTCTAAATATAATCACATAAATTTTTTTTTGTCAATGTTTGAGGTGCTCTCCATCCGGAAGGATGTGACTAATCCTCAGAGAGCCCAAGGAGGTTAAATGTGTTTTCATATACTCATTTCTAACCACGAGTAACACCCCATACCTACCAATTAAACACTAAATAGATAAAGAACTATTAAAATAACCCCCAATGTTATGATCAGGTTAATTAATTACACGATTTTTACATTCTATGTTTATACGGTGTAAATATATGTCGACCAAAGGAGAACATTTCTCCTCGTATTAAAAAAAAAGCAAAAAAAGGAGAACATTTTTGCATATTTATTTATTCCTTTTAACTCAATGGCTAGATTTGTAACTGGTTGGCTTTGCCAGGTGGGCAAGTCCGCAATCGGCCACGTGGCAAATAGAAAAAAGGTACCGTAATCCTGTCGAACTTTTGAAATCTTTGAATTCGTGGAGCCCTCCAAACGGCAAGAAACCAGAAATGGGCACCTCATTGGTCTCTTTCTTGACAGCGAAGTCTCCCGCCAAAAACAAGTCATTGATTCAAGCAAAGAAAGAAAGCCCATGCTACTCACCACTCACTACTCACTGCTCACTGCTCACTGCTCACTGCTCACTACTACTCATTCGTCTGCATACTGGTTTCCGAAACATGATGCATTATCCTCATTTAGTTCGAATGTGAGTGACAACTGACAAATATCTCATTACAATTATTATGCGATGCGGATAACTGTTTTGGTCGACAACGATATCAATTATATATCAACTGCATTATAAGTTGGATACATGTTTTATAAAGACGGAAAAATGTAGGAAAGTTGAGAATGGTACGTAGCGAGGTTGGTACGTACTATATAGCTAGGTATATATAGCTAGGATTGATAGGAGATGGAGATTGGGGTTGTGGGGCGGGTCGGGTCGGTGACACTTTGTCCCACAACCAGCCATGAAAGTGCAAGACCCTGCAGGAAAGCTAGCTCGATCCCTGTGGAACCCTATGAAAAAGCTAATTTGCTATATATTCATCACTTTAAAACTTTTAAAAGTTATGCTTGAAAAATAAAACAAAAACGTACATGCTGTATAGTGTACATGATGCAGTCCCGCGCCATGAGTGATCATATATAAATATATATCATGAATTGAAGCTATATATATATATATATATATATATATCTAGTATTATTATTATAATTATTGAAAAAGAAAACTTGCCTCCTCGATCTTCCTCCACCACATACCCATTATGATGTCTTAATTTTGTCATTTTTCAGCTTAATTTGATTCAAACTTGAAAGTGAAATTAACCTTCATTTTTCCTTGTCCTGCCTGCCTCGACTTTTTTATGTTTTGACGTTTAATTAGGCAGCTAGCTAGGTTGCTGGTGTGTGAGTTGTAATTATATATAGCGAGTGAGTTTTATGCCATTAATTAGTGGGAGGAGATAGATATATGGCATTGTCAATTAATTCTTCATCTTTGACAATCTTCACGCGGTATTATCTTTGACAAATCCCATTTGGTCCCCTATGATTATGATTATGATTATGGGATGTTTAAAGTATAACATATATATATGCTGCATCTTTTATATAATATATATATATATATATATATATATATCACTTCATCATGTTCATACATTTGCTAATGTCATTCCTTATACACGTTAATGACTTGAAAGAGTTGCATATATATTGTTTAACTAAGGTGCAACAAATCTTCGGGGCTCGTTTGATTTGTTCAGATAAAAACGTGGACATCTAATATTCTTTTGAGTTTATCCTCCCAATTGTTTTTTTCAACCACAATTATATAATATATATATATATATATGGCCAGGCATTGGAGCATTGGTGTACATCACATTCTAGCTAGCTTGCTGCTAGTAGTAAGAACTGCCCAACTGATTTGAAAAGGATGATCATAGTATATATATTGTTGAAGTATAAATCAAACATGCTTAAAAAAAACCCTTCGATCCCTACAAGCAATAAACAAAATAATCGGGGTTAAGGTTGAAGGCCCAAGGGGATTGTTCAACCAATAATGCTCTGATGCTTAAGTTAGCTTAGAGAGAGAAATCCGACAGAGCTTTGGGGGCGGGAAATGAGTTACCTTAGAAGTGAGGTGATGTAACAACCTGGACCATAAATTAAAGTAATTTGAGAATTTAATTAATTAAGGAAATGACGATTTTACTCTCGATTTCGGAAGGGTTCGGGAGTCACTTTTTGATTGGCAGTGCTTTCGGAAATTTTTCTTGGGTCGTTGTGTAGATCTCGAACTCACGAGTTTGTAGACAAGCGGCACGCGGAAAACGTAGACCCGGTGAGAGCGTTGCGGGTCTAGAAGCTTCAGGGGCAGTTTGGTCATTTTGGAAAAGTCCAAAATTTGGGAGAAGAAACTGTGCGATCACAGAACCTTCACCTTCATCGACCCATTTTCGGACCAACTCGACCAAAATCATGGCCGTGGACGTCTTCCCCTCGACTCCACGAGTGGTTTAATGTCACTATCGAGGTGGGAGTATTGCCGTAGACGACGGACGAAAAAGGGAGGTGGACCGAAACTTCTCGGTCGTTTTTCGGCCAAACCAGGTACGATCTCAAAACTCTGACCACATTTTCTGGTTCCTGGTGAAGAGTAGATAAATTTACATGTGTGGATCGTGAAAAACGGTCAAGGAATGAAGAAGTTGGAAGCTCGCCGAAAATGGCAATTTTCAGCGAGAATTTCCAGATTCCGGCCACCGGAGATGGCGACAGCGGTCCGATCATTGTCTCCGGCGAACTCCGACTACTGGTTCGGTCGGTGGTGGCTGACGTGGCATGCCACCTGGCAACCACGTGGTGACCAGTCAGCGGCTGACTCAGCTGCCACGTGGTAACCCAGTCAGCCGTTAGTTGACCATTGAATCAACTGACGCCGTCAACGGTTTGACGGAATATGCTGACGGCGTTAGCATATTCCGTCAAAAATTAACGGAGTTTGACAGAACCCTAACGCTGTTAATCTGGACGGAATATTCCGATTCTATCATGTTTGACGAAATATTCCGTCAGGGTTGACGGAATATTCTACCGTGAACAGTATCGGCGCGTGGGACCGATTCCGGGATCACGACGACGCGTGGTTAGGGTTTTGAGACATTCTAGATCGGATTTTGGCAATTTTGAGGCCGTAGGAGTTCGTTTAGATCCCCGTTTGACTAATCACAGCAGTAATGCTTGACCATGGAGCAGGTTTTGGCTCGGGACCTCAAGGGAGTTGGGTCATTAATGTGTCAAGATTTCCTTGAGGCTAGGGCTTCCTTGATTTGGTATTTTAGTTGCCCTGTGAACAGACTAGGTTTCCGGGATTGCATAGGATGCGTATTTCTAGGTATTATGTTATACCACGGGGTTCTCCGATGATTGGCGTGGAGGATGCCTTTCTCCGCTACATTGTTGAGGGTTCTCCGACTAGCGTTAAAGGGTATGTCTCTGCCAGATCGTTGAGGGGTTCTCCGATGTAGGCGTTCGAAGGAACTTCTCTGCCATATCGTTGAGGTCTGAGGTATGTCTAGAGGAGCAGGGATGTCGAGTTACCACTCATGGTGCTCTGGAAGAGCAGGGATATCGTGTTACCACTCGGGGTACTCTAGAGGAGCAGGGATATCGAGTTACCACTCAGGGTGCTCCCATGCTCTGGAGGAGCAGGAATATCGACTTACCACTCGGGGTGCTCTAGAGGAGTAGGGCTATCGAGTTACCACTCGGGGTGCTCTAGAGGAGTAGGGCTATCGAGTTACCACTCGGGGTGCTCTGGAGGAGCATGGATATTGAATTACCACTCGGGGTACTCTGGAGGAGCAGGGATATTGAGTACGACTCGAGATAAGTTAGTGAGACTCAGTTCAACTAAGTCGGGTACCTTCGTCATCTGGGTCAGTGGGTTGGTGTGGGCGGTGACCCAGATTGACGAGTTATTGACGGTTCACAAGAGGCTGATAAGTCAGTTGTCTTGTGCTATTACAGTAGAGGTTTCAGCAGTGTCTAACCTACTGACACTTGGTATCAGAGCTTGTTAGCATAGGGCTATAAACTTCGAATCATGATCAGGGGTTCTCACATTGTGATCTGTGGCGAAGCATTGACTCTTACCCTGACATGACCAGGCCGGTTAGCCACCGGTGCGGTTGCTCAGTCGAGAGGCTGGGGTGTAAGATAAGTTTGTGAGGTTACCCTGTAGGGCCATAACTGTTCCGAGGTTTCGGCAGTGACCTGTAATCTATCTTACGTCTGACAGGTAGGAGTAGTCAGTAAAGTACAGAGAAGGTTCTGTCGGAACCCCTATAAGGTTTATTTAATATTTCTAAAGATAAAAGGTATTCTTGGTATTAAATTTTGTGGTTAAAGACTGTCAGACCGAAACATGGTTTTTTGCGGATTTCAAGGCGAAATTCGGGAAGGGTTCTTATAGGTGAGGCCCTCTATTTATATTGGAGGCTTGTGAGTCTTCGATAGCGTTCTGATTGGTCGAAGGTTTTGTAATTAATAAATAATTTTTTTAGTAAAAGATATATATATATATATATATATATATACTTTTAAATTTGAACAAAATTTCTTATTTTTCTTTTAGAATATAATTAAGGATGGAGTACGTTATCCAACGTAATTTGATATATATTAGCTAGCCATTGAATAAGCTATAGGCGGCCCCTTGCAAACGATGTGTGCTCAATGCTATATGGCCAACCAAATATATAGTACTTAATTTGGAGGAAATTAATTAAAATTAATTTGACAAAGTCTTAAGCTTTTCCCCACACTCATAACCAAACAAATAATTAAACATATCTCTCCATTGAAAAAAGAATAAGAATTTGAAAAAGAAATTCCTTACAACCTCTTTCTCATCTTTTACTTATTCATCATTATATACTAATATTATATTTTTCATTTTTAAATAATGTTATGTGATTGAATTATCAATCGTAATCAAATGTTAAAACAAAAAAATAGTAATAATTTGATAACATAATCAATGGTATAGTTTGATAGTTTTTTATACAATAATGTTGGAGTAGGGGGAGTACAATATACAAATTGAGTATCGACCTCACATTTTACAAGAGTCGAATATGAAATCTCTAACGTTACTTATGAAGAGAAATATTATTAAGAGAATATTATTAAGAGTCGTACCACTAAATAGTTAATTTGATAGTTTTTAATATAATATTATTATGTGTATATTAAATATCGATATTACATTTTATAAAAAGTAAATTGTAATTAAACCATTTACTATATAATGACAATAAATACTATGATCTCTAATGCAACAAAATATTGTAGTATTGTTGGCGCTTTTCAAATAATAGAAAATATATATCTAGATCGATTATGATGAATAAGTCATGAGGGTGATCGACCCACAACGTTAATTATCTAATGACGAAACCCTAATTCATGCAATTATACTCATTCCATTAATAAGACACTAACTAACCTTAATCAACATAAAATCCAAAACAAAAGATATATAAAACCCTAATAATGTTGTCTGCAGTGGAGGTTAATTAACTAGGTAGGGAAGAGGGAGAGGCCCAAGTTCCCAAAGAGATATTGATATTTGATTAGAGGGTGTGGGACCCACTGGGTCTTATAATCTCTCATCATCAGTCGTTAGTCATCACTCATCATACCATCCAGCGGCCACCCAATCAATTACCACGCGCCAAGTGTCCCCGCTCTCCCTGCCTTAGCTTTCATTTTCTTTTTTCTCTTCATTTTTTCTTCACAAAGAAAGAAATTAGAAAATGAAAACATGGGGTCTATTTTGAGGCTCCCCCGTTCTCAACGAAAGGCCGGCCATTGGTGAATCATGAGCTGCTACTAAATATTCAATGAGCTTATCATAACTTACTTTTGCTTTGCCCTTTCCTATCTTACTCTTAACTTTAACTTCTTATATTTTTCATAATCTTATTTTAGTTTTTTTTTTTTATTATGAATCTTTTTAATTTTATTTGGAGAGTACATTATATTTGTACACTATTTTATTCTAGCTAACATCTGATTTGTTATCTAGTTAATGTATAATATGTGATTACATTGCCTAAAGTGAATCTAAGTTTAATTTTCTCTCCACACATTATGTACATAGGAGGACTCGAGTTCGACTTTTCTAAGGGTGAATTTGACGTCCAATGTATATAATGTAATTCCTTTCCTCTCATATCATTAATGTATCAGAAAAATATTTATCTAAATTAATTCTTTTATTTATAGTTTATATTAATTTAAAATAGAATTGCTCTTAGGGAGTTTCAAACTCCCGCCGGTTAAGCACTAGGAAATTCGCACTTTGAAAATGACAGTTTGCCAATTACACTACACCTTATGCTTTAATTTTTTTTTTTTTGATTCCTTCGAACACGTTTTATTCTTGATCATATGTTCAAGTACGTCTCCTAATTCTTCTTTTACTCTTTTGTGGGTGTAAAAGTTTAATTTTAACCGGCATTAACCTAAAAAAAGTTTATTTTAACTAAACAATTTCTACATACTACCCACGAAAAGGGTCCATAATCAACCCTTTTAGTCCCCATATTCAAAGAGTAAAAAACGGAACGGCAATAAAAGAAAAAGAAAAAGAAAAAGAAAAAGAAAAAGAACAAGAAAGAGTAAATGAATTTTATAAAGTTAAAAAAAATACTAAAAAGAAAGAAAAAAGTTTGTCTAGCACAACTTAACTTTACTCGATCATAATACAATCTAGATTACACAATGTACTTAAGTCTTAAACGATGTTGTTATTCAAGTACTATTTATTATTTATTAATTATATTATTGATAATCTCTTTATAATACAAGCGATTGACACATAATTAAATGAGGTATATTTTTAGATAAAAAGTGAAATAATCAGTGAATATTGTATAAATGATATTATTTTTCGTTTTAATAATATTATTGTAAACATGTTTTAAAGCAAAAGAATGAATGAGGTGATTAATATATACGATACAAATAATCGTGTCTTAATTGGAATGATATTTAAAATTTAAACATGTTCCAGGGCCTTCTCATCATGAATGAGGAGGAGCATGTGTGTATTCAAACATTATGTTTTGCTTTTTTAACTTGGTGTGAGTGGGTTTGGGAAAGTAATTTGGCTAAAACAACTTTGGTGGCCAATTAAGGTGCATGCCTTTCTAATTTTTGGTTAAGTACATGCTAATTTGTCTTGTTGTTTGTGTAAAGAGGGCCCAATTTGGGATTTTCTTAAGCGCTCCTGCATCGTATATGTTTTCCACTAAATCAAGCTAGACTTATAAAAAAAGAGGACAAGAAGGTCGAAAAGAAAGCTGAAAAAGAGAGGCTCGATCATTCACCCTACAAATAAAGTTTTAAAGTTGGATGTTGAACACTTAAATACTTAATCACCCAAAAGCACAAGAAAGAGTACAAAACAACTTTTTACAATTTATCTTTATAATTTTTTCACTCTTTAATTTCCCCCATTATTCTTGACAAATTTTCCTATTAATTCACGGCAATATTTGCTCTCATAGTTGCTTTCTTTGATTTGTAATGAGTAGGAGCCGCGGGTTGAATATATAAATTTTTTGAAAGCATCGAGACAACTCTTGAATCCTATGTAATACATTTTTAAACTTGTATATAATTTACTTATCATAATTTTACTGTAAATTCTTAATTACTTCGTGATCAATATTTGTTTACTAAACTGTTTGATATGTTACTTTATTGCACTAGCAATATGAATTTATTCCTAACTTAATCATATTGAGTTAATTCCAAACTAAGCAAATGATCTACCTTGTTCTTAATTTTTTTTTTTTTCTTTTTGGTGTTGAAATGACAAAGGAATAAGGTGTTATTTGTAGGACATTTTCATGGGTGGCAAAATATTCCTTGAGTGATAATCACTGATGATCTCCCATGTAAAAGAAAGGAAAAAAAAAACAAAAAACGAGAGGGGCAAAGGCCCCACACGTGTGGAAGAAAAGTTGGAGCATATGCAAAATTTGATATCTATTTTTAGCTTTATGTGAACGTTGGGGTTCATTTGCTTGGGATTCCTACAATGCTTGTGGGTTTTGGGACCCTCCATTTTGGATATTAGAGCCAGCCACCTTTTTAAGTGATCAAGATTGAAGAGAGCCTCCTCCTTCGAAGTCCTCAGTCCTCCTCGGCCTCCCGGATTTTATCTTCTCTCTCTCATCGCTTTCTTTTCTCTCCGTATCTTTATATATATATGCTTTCATTTCTTGTAAAGAAAAGGTTCTTGGGAATCCTATGCCCTCCAATTCCTTATATTCTCTTAGTTTGGTTCTTATTGCCCTGTCCCTTTTCAGATTACAAAGATTCCCAAATCACATGCATCCTCACTAATTCTACATATTTAGGGTTTTAATTTGAACGTAATCATATATACCGAGTAATTTAAGTTGTAATTTCCTCCGTGTATGCATCAAAACGAGTGTAAACCTCACTTGAGTAGAATATCGTTTATATCCTGATTTTGGATTATATTCTAATTAAAGTACATGATTAAACCCTAGACGATCGATCATTATACTTGGAGGTGTGGTTCAATTCCGCTTCAATTGAGGGCAGTCAGGAAAATCGTTTTGACCGTAACATGATGAAGGATAGCTTGTGTTGCTCAATACCCAATAGAGATATTTGATTATTTTCATATATAAGTTTGTTAATTAATTATTAAATTGATACTATGTAATTAGTAGTGAAATGATGAAGAAGTTATTGTGGGTTTTTTCTTAAGTTTTTAACACAAATTGTTTTATTCATAGTGGAGATGCTCGATCGAGGACCTACCTAGCCATGGATGATGAACCTGCGGAGTCTAAGAAATATACTTAGGGATTGGGTGCTAAAAAACAAAGATTAACATTTAATTAGAGCAGTTTGATTTGATTAGGAGGCCCTGGGGTGATTAATTAGGAGGAGGATATTGTAGTTAATACAAAAGGATTGCATGCTCTCTAGTCGTGAAGCCCACAGCTCCACCACTTGAATTTCCCGCCACTTAATATGAAGAGTACTCATGAGTATTTCATTATAATAATACCTTTCGTTGTGTTCGTGCATGCGCTTTTCTAGTTTTCTCATTCATTCATGTGCCATTTTACTTGGTACACCTTCAACTACGTACCCTTATATGATATAATCACTTCATGTATCATAATTCGAGTTATATTTATACTATAACATATGAATGAATTTTACGTGACCATAATATTATACTATTCTATAATTTGTCATAAATTCTTAAAACAATAGAAACTTTGTGTTATTACATAAAAAAATCCTTAAGACTTAATTAATCATCTCCTTTCGATCAATTGATTTTGTGTTGGATAATCACTTGGCTAAAAGTTATACGGTAGATCGATGAATTGATAGTTGGATTAACCTGCTGGGCCTTTTTTCATATATGTTTTTGAATAAAATGAAGTTATATATTCATCCATGCATGTTGTAATTGTTAGTAATTAAGGATTGAATTGATGACATTAGTATTATTGGTTGGTGGATGGGAGGGCCAGCGGCAGAGAGGAGGAATGGTAAGTGAAGTGTGGTCATACAGCAAACAAAGCCTGCAAAGGGATGAGGGCTAAAGCCTAAAGGAGAGTGCATGTTTATTAAATAATTAAGAATGGGGGCTGCTGCCGACTGGTCTAACTATTGCTATTCTTTCAATAAAAAGAGATCGATCCTCGATGGATTGAGTAAGCTTGAGTACACTCACAGATGGATGAGACGAGACATGAGAGAGGGCTCACCTATGGCCAAACTGGGATCACCTCTGGCTCTGATGCTCATGATCTGCGTACGTATATGCCTCGTGACTTGACACCACTCCCATATATTATAGTTTTTTTTCATCAGCCTTTCTTCTCATATATAGCCCTCAATCAACCCAAAGCAAGGGAGACTAGTGCTAAGTGTGTTGTTTGTGTTTTGCTTTTTCTGTGGAAACCAAAACTAAAAGAAGAAAAAAAGAATTGGCAGAGATCGATATGGTCAAAAGTTTTCCAAAGAAATAGCAGCAGAGAGATTCCTTCATGAATCATCATCATCTATATTGTATACGTTGGTCCATCTACTATTTTCCTCCTTTGATTTCTTTTCCTCTGCCCGATCGAGCCACCATGTAGGGATATCGATGATCACAACTACAACTGGTTTAGTTCCTTTCATCGAATTAATTAATTATTAAGCTAGACAATATATGACCATTGCAAATCTAATTTAATGATGGTGAACTAATTAATTAGAATGAATAGTCATCATCAATGAATTGGCTATCACATTCACAGGTGTAGGGACGACCAATATAAACGTGTGCTGATTTCTAATGACCTAGCTAGCCAAGGCTACTAGGTCTAAGGTTATTAGGTTGTAGCTAGCGTCCATGATTTCTTCAAACATTTTAATCAGGAGGGACCATATGCTTGGATTTGGATTTTGTAACCTTAATTAATAATTAATTGGTAGACCAATGGCATGAGTGAGGCCGGAGTGATGCACATCTCCACTCTCACAATTTCAAATTCATCAATTATATATAAGTATAGACACTGAATGAACGTACGTGATCGGTTACACCAGTCAAATATATCAAATTGTTTATCTTTTAGATATGTACTTGCATTTGAATTTTCTTTATTATATATGCATCTATTAGTAGACAAATTCAACCCACCGTATCCTTTGTATCCATCTTAACGAACAATTGATATATGAATACAATTAAAAGTAGTACGTTATTGAGAAACTTGGAAGAAGGTGTGTACACAAAGTACAAAGTACGAAGCTATGTTGATTATTAATTGTACATGATGAATTTGGTGGATGGCGATAAAAAAGGAAGGTAGAGATTATTAGTACGTATTTTTCAAATTGTTGAGGTGATATAAAGATGGTGGCCTACAACTGCAAGGTCTCAAACAAACAAGAGGATATATGTTAATGTAGGTAGGTAAGGTTACTGAGATATCAACAATAGATTCAAGATTATTATTAGGTGTTGTGCTGTTTGTGTTGGACATGGAGATATATAGTTGGATGATTGCTCACTTTTTAACAGTCTCAACTTTATCACATTTTGTCAGATGGAGGCTGTCAAGTGTCACCTATATGTTCCCATTCCTCACATTCCCATTCCCATTCCTCCCATTCCAATTCCCATTCTTATAATTAATGTGCATGGATAATTGAGTAGACCCAGATAGGGCTGGTTTTTATTTGATTCAATTTCTGTTTCAAAGTTTTTTACTTTTTTCTACTGAAGTTGATGTTGTGTCAAGTAAATGATTCCCTCACAAAGTCCCCAAAATGGTCCCCAAGCACCACTCACTGTAACCGAGTCGCATAACCAAGTTGCTGAGAGCTCGTATTCATACGGTCCCTTTCTTACTATGCAAACATATATACGATTTGAACTCATTGGGTTTCAAATAAACATCAACTATATATGTTTCTCACATGCCAAAATCTCACAACTTACTTTCAACTTTCAAAAAAAGAACGAACCAAAATTGAGTATCAGCGAGCTTTTAATCGACATGTAGAAGTAATTTTATTTTTGTCAATATCGAAAAATTTTAAGTTCAAACATTCTCTCAATTATTGTTACATATAATTAGTGGTTGGTTCATAACATTTATCCACACACGGAGACTCATAAACTCCCCATCCTCAATATCTCTCGCTTGTATCAACAAAAAAATAACTTAAAACAAAAAGGGTAAGCATAGGACATAGGAGGGCTGTAAATAAAACAAAGTGGCCCACAGTCAGAAGCTATGAAATGGGAGTGGGCTCTAGGCCCTGTTTATATCAAAAGTTTAATTGGGCTCCACCGAACAGCCCATGCGTAGGCCATCCATTATGTCAGGTGAGATTTACAGTAATTATCTTACAAGCAGCCAACGGACTCCAATTCTAGCTTTCACCTGTTGGCTGTTGAACATGTTTTTCATAACTCAAAATCACTACATAATCAGTTGTGCTTAGATTCTAAATAAGTGTTAATGCGGTGACAAATTAAAAACCCATTTTAGCGTCGGTCAGGATTGACAAATGTTATGATTGGAATTAACATGTAATATGAATATACAAATGACGTGATCGAATCCGCTTACAAAGAATACGGATACAAACATTTTTTATACTGATTATAAAGAACGAGAGTGACAACAGAACTAAAGAAGCTTTATTGTTTAAAAGAAGATATTTTTTTTTAAATGAGAAAAGAACAAAACATTGAGTGATCGGAGCCGAATGTAATCGCAATGGTGACCCATCAACAGTATAAAATGCGAGTTGATAAGATTTGGGGTTGGGGCCAGATGCTTATTTCTACCTTTGATTGTGCACACAGTGATCAATGGGTCATACCACAGTAACAACCCCACGCCTCCATTTTGGTGGGCCAAGAATAATATTTGAGCACGACATGTGGGCCTAGACACTGTGTAAGGGCCCAAATAATGAATGGGTAGGATTGGTTTTAGTCTTTTAGACAACCATTAAGTGCCTGGCCTCAGACTCTCAGGCCTTGTTTGATGGGCTGGCATACAAATGATCATTTCAATTTATATTTATATTTGACGAGTGTTGTCGCTAATAGTGTACGTGTACGGTACGCTAATAAGGATTATAGATTGAACTCAAATGTTAGCGAGATGACATAATTAGGGCCAATTGTTATTAGCTAAAGCCTAAAGGCATAGGTCTCAATGGGACACGATTCAAGGCCCAACCGAATCTCAATGAACTGCTCTGTCAAACGAGACCCGAAAAAATAACATATACATGATTGTTTCAATAATATTGAATAATTAAACTGGAGGAGGTATTCAGTGCACCAATAAAGATTGTGAATTGGAGGGAGAGTCCAACTGGTCCCCAAACCAGCCTTGTAAGTTGTATCTCACTCTAAACTTCAATTCATTGATGTCTAGGTCGGCCGACCAAACGAGGCCTCAAAGTATACGACTAATCCTTTAGGTTTACATGGAGGGCCAAACCAAAACAATATGATTGTTGGTTGAGTCGGACCTTTTGTATAATCGAAAAGCAGAGAAAATAAATAAATAAGTAAAGTGGGAGGAAAATCATAATTTTGTGTTTTTTTTTTTGGGTTCATAAGTGAGTTTCTTGAACAATATATTCATTTTCATGTCGTACGGCAACAATGAGAAACAAAATAATAATAATAATAATAATAATTGAAAAGCAGAAATTACAAGAATTAGGTCATTATCTACAAAAATGAGTTTGCATCACCTCTGAATTCTTATAATTATACAAAATAAAAACATCAATGTTTTGCTTTTTGTAACTTGAAAATGAGATTAAAAAGCATCTAGATAGTTAAATAAATTGAATTAAATGCCTTTTGTTCCAGTTTCCTTCAATACGGCAGGCTTATCAGCCAAAGAGAGGCAATACTTGGCAATCTCTCTGAATTTAGGCACGCTCCGCAGGTCCACCTTTGTGCCATCTCTGAGAGTTATGATAATATCACCCCACTCCCCGATGAAACGTGGCACCACCTGCACGTCCTTGATCACCTTGTACGAGAAATCGCTCCTGTCCTGACCCGTCAGTCCCGAAATAACAGTCACCCGCAGGTTAGTGAACCTGTACCTCAAAAAGAAGGCCCTGAACACAGCTGCCAAAGTTAAAGGCAGCCAGAGAAGAGTGAAGCCCAGAATAAGGTTGGCCAAGAGGTCGCCGTAGTGGGCTCCGCCGTCGAAGAAGATGGTCTCGGCCGTGGGTTTCTTGGTGGGAGTGGTGGTACTGTTGGGTTTGTTGGTTGGTGTGGAGACGTGGAGTCTGGTGAGTGGTCTGTGGTTGAATATGTAAGTGGTGGGCTTGGTGAGAAAGGGTAGTTTAGTGGAGAGGTGTAAAGGAGATTGGCGGTGGTGGTGGACTAGAGAGGTAGTTGTGGTGGTGGTAGTGGTGGCGGTGGTGGGGGAGAGAAGCGGGGTGGAGGCCATTGGGGCTCTTATCTGTCAAAATTGAAAAATGAGAAAAAGAAAAGATGGAGAAGGGGGAAAGGAGTGTCAAGTACTACTGGATTGGGTTGGTTGGTAGGTGAATTTGTGTGTTTCAGATTTCTCTTGTTTTTCTATTGGCTACTGTTTTTTTTTTTTTTTTTCTTTTCAAAAGTCGATTTTTTTTTCTTTTTCCTTTTGCCTTTTTCTTTTATAAGAGAAAAGAAGGATAATCGAGATGGGGTCAATGTTGAAAGGGGTGCAGCTTGAGATGGATGAACTTAGAACTCGATGCGATCATTTTGGATCCGGGACGGTTCCTGAACTTAATTTTCAAATTGGCTACGAAGTTAATTTTTTATAATTCTCATAGATGAAAAAATTCGTTATATTGTTGTTGAAACGGGAAGAGTAAATACCAACTGAATGATCTTATAAATCAAACAATAGTTATATGCTAAAGTTGTTTCCACCAATGTTTGACATAATTCATGGAGAGTGGAGATTTTCTTGAAATAAAGTTGACGATGCATATCATTATTAAAATATCTCAACTCTATACTCAAAATATCTCAACACTATTCTCAAAGTCTTTAAATCACTTGGAAGGAAATCAGTTTGATAATACTTCTCAGCAAGTATACATATATCCACAATATTGAATGACCTGAAGGAATTACGAGGATCTAATGATGTGCCAAAAATAAGAAGTTCAACTGTATTCTCAGGAAATCTATCACTCAATTCACCCAACTGATGATCTATAACTTCATTAAAAAGCATCAACCCGATAATAGTGCTCAACTGTAAGAAGAAATGCTGAAATGGTTGTTGTCTACTCTTGCTGCTTTCTCTGTCTTGCTGCTTTCGTGTGTGTATATGAATAGTTTTTTTCTTTTTAAACTTAAAATTTAATGGGGTAATTAAGTTGGACTGAGCTAACCCAAAACATCATAAATGACCAAACTTAAGGAGGAAGGGCTATAGCCCTCCCAGCACAAGCCCAGCCACCGTCTTTGTTTTGGATTTAGAATTAGTTGAGACATTGTCTGCATGAATTGAATCCGAATCCAAGCCAATTTTAGCATAGATCATTGATGCATGCTATGTTTTTCTTCTTCTTCTAATACGATGTTATTTTCTTTTTTAAATTAAAATTTTAAGTTTGTATTGGTGTTATGTTTATATTATTCGGTTTTAGTAGATTATATCATTTCTCAATAAATAGCTCTACTATGTGGACACATGTAGGGTCGACATATATGGTGAGATTTATTTCTATCAGAGAGGATATTAATAGGATCATCAATAAAAATAGTATAAATAATATTTTTTCTCTACGTAAGAATTTTTTTTAAAAAAATCATTTGAAATATGTTACCGTTGGATTGAAGTTTAACTCGTGAAATTGGGCAATCCAAACCTAATAAAATTCTCCAAGATCGAATTGTAAATGCTAAATAGTAAATTAAAATTGAATTCACTTTGCAACCGTCCAAAATTGAACTGACCTCACTGGGTTGCCCCAAATCAAATAGAATTGGACTCAAAAAAGACATGAACGGGCTGCTCTAAGCCAAGGCCCAAATCTAAAAGCCCAATTCAGCGCTTCTGCCTTGTTTAACATAAAAAATAAAAGACTTATTATTCGAAATGCACAAAGAATATAAGGCGAAGTCTCAATTTGCACTCATAATTGGTGTTCTGTCAATGTCCGTTGCACTAAATAATTCACAGCGTTACACATTCCGTTTAGGAGGCTTATGTGACATAAAGGAATTGAGTGTTTTAATCATTTTGTAAAAAACTAAATATTTAGAAAAAAACAAAAAACTAAAGATGAAGAAAAAGATGATGAACACCATCTGAGTTTCTCAATCCATTTCCATACCCACCGACCACCCGCCCGCCCACCAAATCCCTACTCTCACCACTCCAATCTCTGCCGCCAAAACCGTCAACCCACCCACAAATTCAACCACCCAAAGCATCGTCTGCACCAACAAGAACAGCTAGACCAACCGCAGCTCCAAACCCACACTCTCATCTCTTCCCTCCTCTCCCGAATCGAAGCCCTCGAAGCCTCTCTCCACCACTACTCTTCATCTCGATCCCAATCTTCGTATTCGCACTCTCTCAAGGACCTAGCTGCTCGAGTCATTCAAATCCACTTCTGCGCCTTCCTTGTCCGCAGATCACGAACCCTCATGCAACTTAAAGACCTCGTCTTTATCAAGTCTGCTTTCAACTCTCTCAAAATGATACCCACTTTGATTTTCATGTCATTTCTCAAGAAGCCATTGATTTGCTTCTCAAGCTCGACTCAATTCAGGTAAATCAATCATGGGTTTGTTCATTTTTATATGTGCAAGTTGGTTGTTTGGTGAATGGTGAGAGGGGCAATATAGGGAGGGCAATGCCAAATTGGGAAGGAAGGGGTTGGGCGGTCGGTGGACATGAGAATGGGTTGAGAAACCCAGATGGTGTTCATCATCCGCTTCTTTTTTATCTTTTTTTTTTTTTAATATTTAATTTTAATATTTTTTTACAAAATGATTAAAACGTTGAATTTCTTGTTGACACGTAAGCCTTATAAACGGAGTGTCTAACGTTGTGAATTATTTGGTGTAACGACGCTGACAGAACACCAATTCTGAGTACAAAGTGACACAATTTCTTATTCTGTATGCAAATTGAGACTTTACGTTCTGTTATGAGTGCATTTCGAGTAATAAACCAAATTAACAATAACTATGAAAGCATCAAGACACAAGTAACAACTGGTGCCTATAAATTTAACAGTAAATTTTGGAACGTGAGGTACAATCTGTCTCTCCTGAATTATAATTTTATAATTTTTGTTTTACGGATCGTGATTCGTGAGGATCAACTTCGAAGGCAGATAAAAATGATTGTTCCTTCTTCCATCCAAATCTAGTGGACATTTTAAAGTCATCATCCAAAAAAGTCACAGGAAAAAAAATAAATATTATGTTTACCCGTTGACACTCGACAGAGCTTAATTCATGGTAAAACGCAACATGAACACATACAAAACGGTATTTGAAACATTACAAAATTGCATTAAATTAATTATTCTTATGCTAATATCCCTCCCTGCACATGTTGTGCTCTCTCTATGGTCTCAAAAATGGCATACATCCTTTTGGGTCTCCCTTATTCTGCTATTATCCTAATCCCATATTTACATAAGCATCATGCTACCAATCTTCATTATATTATTTAAACATTAATTTAATTAAAGATTGCAAAAATAAATTATGCTGCAATACCTTTAGCTTCCTAGGTTTTTCCACGGCCGTTTCTCATTTTTTCTTTTGAATTAATAGTAAGAGTTTTTTTTTTTCTTAATCACGGTTTGATTTGAGTCTTAATCGATCAGATTTGAGTTCTCCAATATTCTTATTTTTCTCATTTTATGAGAATTTGATTCATTTTACTTTTGGAGGAGTTTACCTCAATATCTTCCATTGTTTTTTATCACCATAGTCATATTATGACATTTGGTCATTTATATACAACTTTTATTTACTTTTACATGCAGTTAAATCGCTTTGTAACGATAATCTTTAAATAATTAAAATGGTTTGAGTAAGGTGTGAATGTGAGGGAAGAAAGCAGGCACGTGGGCACTTAAGGAGTTGTTATAAATTGGAATTGTTAATGTTGGCACTAGCCACTGGGCAATATTGTAAGTGTCTGGAGTTTGTATAAGTTGGCATCTCCGAAGTGTGAGCAAAATGCCGAAGTTTCCAGCCATGCTCAATCTGCTGATACCAAACACTATGAATGGCTTCCATCACATGATCCCATGGGAATTCAATCTTAATATATTATTAATTAAAAAACAATTCACAATTCACAACATGCAGCATGACGACGATTGACGGCGCATTCATGTTAATTAATATAACTGGCTTTGCCCTGCTTAATTTACTGTTAAGAAAATGACATTGTCGACCACATATTTAATACAAATAGGACTTGGCAATACAAGTTGGATTCATCGCCCTCTTATGTCAAAAAGTAAATATTTTATAAACAAGACGTCAATTTCTTTATTAAACGACAGATAATCAATATTACTATTGGGGTATCAGAAATATTTCGATATCAGATGAAGATCATGCAGAGAGGGACCTATGTGTCAAGCATTATTGCATTGATGATGAAAATATCTCAAAATCTACGTAAGAAATTGTGGATGAGGAGGATAAATGATGAATTTGTTGGTGTCACTTGAAAGTAACTGTTGAAAAAATGGACGTGTGTTGGAAACAAGGCATTACAATACAATACAATACAATACAATTAGATCAGGGGAGATGTATTTTAAAAGCAATTTAAAAAAGGCACTGTGTGTGGAAATGAGATGTTAGAGAGTGGGTGACAGTGAGTTCACATGACTTCTTCTCCTCCATGATCTTAGAGATAGAGATGGGAGATGGGAGATGGGAGATGGTGGTGGTGGAGAGACTGACAAGGCAGAGGGCATAGTTGGATGTTTGTCTATTTCCTCCTTTGTCACTTCATCAAATTAAGTTGCCTACGTCCCCTTCACGAGAATGACCCATTTTCCCACTCTCTTTTCTCCACTCTTCTGTATCTCCTTGTCTTCATTTCCTCTTCAAATTCTCTCTCTCCCTCATTATTTAAGTTGAAGTAGATTTTGTTCACCATTTGGTACTGCATTGATGAAATGAGCAAAGAAAAAATCATTGCAAAGGGACTTTTCTTTGAAGCCACTTGTGAGTGAGCATTTTTCATTCACAGTACAAAAGCATATGATTCCAAACCAAGAAAACAAAACAAAACAGAACATAGACAGCTGAAGAAGAGAAGAGAATCCTTTTTTTTTTTTTTGAATTATTTCATGGCCCATTGCTTGGCTAGAAGCTGTAAACTTCAGTCACTTTTTTTTTTACCCCATTAAATTTAATTAACAAACTAGGCAAAGGCCATTTTATTACCCCACTTGAAAATTGAACTTGATGTTTAATATAATATAATCTAAGTACCAAAACATGGATGGAAATGTGGAATGGAATGTTTTGATTAAAAAAGTACTCATACTCATACTCATAGCTAGAAACATGGTAACTTTGGTTTTTGGTGGTAAATTTCCAAATCTTTGGTGGGTTTTGATGAGGTCTCAATTGAATTGATGGGTTTCCAACCATGGCCAAAACCCAGCTGCAGACTGATCATCAATGCCACAGAACATGTTGGTTAAGCTCTCTTCTTTGACCATTTGGTCAACCTTGATGACCTCAGGCCTTGATGATTGGTTTTGAAACAGCTGCTGTGCTGCTAATCCAGAAGAAGGCCTTATTAGAGAAGATGAAAACAGTGTGGATGCTCTGTTGCTTGGATTTTGATGATGATGATGATGAGGTGGAGATAGAGGGCTGTCAATGGCTGGAGTTCTTGAAATGTCCAACTTGATATCAGAGTTGTTATCACTTCTGTTGCTGCAAGACCCTTCTGTCTCTTTGTTGAGGTTGATAGATTCTGCTGGTTCTCTGCTTTTTAATGCCAATAGCTGCAACACCCAATCAAATAATTCACCACTCAATGTTAATTTCTCTAAAAAACTAAAAGATCTCTACTTTTAGAGTCATGATTAATTACCCTTTTAGGTACAGTTTATGATCAACTAATCAGTGCATCAAAAAGTTAGCATCTTTGTTGGAAAAAAGCAGCTTTGTAATCACAGATTATTGCCTCATGGGACCAATCAACACATAAAGGCTCTCAAAATCATGAAACAATAATTAAAAGTCAAAAAAGCAAACACCTTTGTGATTAAAAAGGACTGGACCATGTAAAGATTCAAACTTTATCTTAATTTTCATTTAATTGGTACTAATTTGAATTGAACTGACCTCTGCTTGAAGTTTTTGGTTGTGAGCTTGGAGGGCCTCATTGTCAGCCTTGATTTGTTCAAACTGTCTCTTGAGGACATCATAGTCTTTTTCCAATTGCTTTGTCTTCCACCTTGCCCTTCTGTTTTGAAACCAAATAGCAATCTGTCTTGGCTGCAAACCAAGAGCTCTAGCCAACTGCATTTTTCTCTCAGGCTCAAGCTTGTTGCCCAACTCAAAGTTTTTCTCAAGTGTCTTCACTTGTTCCATGTTGAGCCTCCTCTTCTTCTCCCCAGCCTGGGACCCATCATCTGACAGATCATCTTCCCCATGAGCTTCTTCCCCCAATTCAAGCCCTGAAAATGACACTGATCTCTTCCCTAGAAATGATGCCACACCTGCAAAAATCAATATTAATTAAAAACCCAAATTAATTAAAACCCATTTGAGACAAGAATGTGTTTAATTAATACTTTAACGCGAGAGATGGACAGAGAGAGAGAGAGAGAGAGAGTACCATGGAAGTCTTGAGGTGTGCAAGAAGGCAACATTGGATTGTTGAGAGAGATGGGAGGTTGATGGTCATCATGATCATGAGGGGTTTGAAGCATGAAATTAGCAGAGAAGAAGGCCATCCCATTGGCAGCCATGGATGGATTGATTAATAAGCTCTTATTATTGCCACCAAGGAGGTCAAGAGCTGTGAAGATAATCTAGCTGTCATGTTAAAAGACCATAGCGGATGCCTCAAAGTGACACAGAATCTAACTGTATGTGGAGAAAAAGAAAGAGTTAGAGATAAATGATCAAAGAGGAAATGGTCGTTCTGATGAAATCAGAAGGGGAAAATGAATTTCTTCATATGGAAGGGGATGGACAAATTGTTGCAATGGATGGCTTATATACCTTATCACCAGCTTCAACGAATTTATGTTTTTTTTTTACTCTCTCTCTATCTCTCTCTCTATATATAAAAAATATATATATATATGTATACAGTATAGTTTTGAGAGCAAGCTGTGTGGGAGGGCACAGATTGTAGGATTCGTATATACTTCTTCTTCATAGGGATGAGATTTCTCTATTTTTTATATGAGGTAGTATTTTTCTTTTCTTTTAATTTTTATTTTTAAAAGCAATAATGAAGACTTTTTGGTCCTTTTCATGTAAGAGTGAGTAGTGTTTAATATGTCACACTCTTCGGTCAATTTGAATGGGAAAAAATTGATGGATTTAATGAAAAATGGTGGGTAATTTCTGAAGAAAGACAGTTGTCTTGGAGATTAGTTTTAGAATGGGAAATGGGCACTTTTGAAGCAGCTTTGATTCCATTGTCAAATAAAGGAAAAAGCACAGGTGGTTCCTGTTTATGAGAAGTGGGTGGGTGACTTTGGAGAAAAGAAAAAAGGAAGAAATGTTCTTCCTTTTGGACTCAAAAGAACTCCCCCTTATCAAATCATTGTGAAATTATAAAACTAGTTGGGTTAACTGAGTGTACTATAAAAAGTTATAAAGATTTGGGTGATATGGAAAAAATGTCATATTTGCTAGTTTAGATTAGGTTGAATTGAATTATGTTCATGTTAAATTTATTTTGTTATCTTCAATTCAGATAGAAATCAAAATAAGTTGATTGGTTATTTTCATTTTTCACATAAACGAATATTTGAATGTAATGAGTTATAGAACCGAATTGAAATAAAATTTAGAGAGAAATGGTGGTGGAATCGAAAGAGAGAAGCGCTTAATAAGTCGTGGAAATCAAAGAGGACTTGTGTAAAGAGGAATTGTGTAGAGAGGGGGCAGGAATGTATGGGACGGGGTCTGAAGAGAGGGACAGGGTTTGCTACCAAACCCACCAACAAGTATCGTGGATTAGCTACGAGCACCAACCTCTTTCCTATCATCCATATATTTATCCTTTCACTAATACAATTACCTAAAGTTTTGAGTTTGATTTTCATCGAGGGTAATAAGTTTAATAGCTACGCATATTTACGTGGAATTAGATATTTAACTCATTTATAATAGATTGTGTGTGATCAAAAAAGGGTTAAATTATATATGATTTTTTAAGTACTCTGAATTCTTCAAGACGGAACTCACAAGTGTGAGCTTTAGTTTTCCATTTTATTTTTTCAATTCCTTACCTATTTTCTTTTCTTCTTTTTGATGCAGAGACTCGTAGTCCGCGAAGGATAACCAAGTGCTAAATAATCAATTTTACCTAAAGTTACTTTGAGATTTATTTTTTGGTGGGCCCACACAGGTCACTTCAACATCTAATGAAAATTCTGCCGGAAAATATAACCGTGCAACACGAGTCAAATATTTTAAAGAATTTAGGGTATTTGAATGTAAAATTTGAAAAATTATATATAACTCTGAAATTTAACGTAAAATACAAAGTAGTAGGAAAGTGTAATTAGGCGTAAAAAAAAGTAAAGGTGTATGATGGTGGTGATTGAGAATTGAGAAAAGGATGGAAGGGGGGAAGGGGGGGTTTGAAGTTTGAAAATCAGAAGAAGCAAGCAAAGGTCGTTGTCATGAACCCTACTGGAGCTGGCCGCTCTGTTTTGTCGTGGTGCATATCCATCGATTGGGACACTACCCAATTACCCATTTACCCAATTACCCATTTACCCAGTTACCGATTTACCGATTTACCCATTTACCCATTTACCCATTTACCCATTTCGTTAGCCATGCATGCATCCTGCCACTGCCACTTCTGCAACTCCACTTCAATTTCCAAATATAGGAAATATTTACAGTATAATTTTGACTATTATTCGAGTGAATTTGGTTTTAGACCAAAATATCTCACACCTTTTACTTTATCGTTACTAATCCAAAAATTATGAGAGTGATCAAAATGGATGGGATATCAACTTTCAAAATGTTAATCACGGAGGAAGATTTAGCATAGACAAAATGAAATGAACAAATGAACTCATTGCTTCATTTTGTATAGGTATATATATTAACTAACTTAATTAACATGCATATATGCACAAATTAAGTACCGGCAGCTAGCTATTCCAATGGTACAAATGAAGGGTAAATACTAAATAGGGTCGGGGATCCGAGGGCGTTTGGGAAGGAGCTGAACATTTTTGGAATAGCGGGACTACATATATTCTCTAATTTGTCTACTTCAAACTTCAAATGTAAAGAGCTGAAACGACTTATCACTTCTACAAACTTTATATATCATATATATATATATATGCATGCATTAAAACTAAAAGGAAGAAAATGCAGCTGTACAGGAAAAAGGCAAAGATCATGGCAGCCACCAGGAGGGGCAACCAACATCCACAACTACAACATGCAATGACCTACCTAGCCACATATGTTTGAAATATTATGTAGGCGTAGCTAGCTAACTATATGAATGAAACTTTTATGAAACAGATGTTGTTACACCCCGCCCCGAATATCCATCTAGATACCGGCAATCTCGGGTGATGGCCGACACCTGAACGCTAAGTCCAGATGACGAAAGCCAATAAACTAACTTCACCACATCGAAGTTAAGGATTTATCATGATGATCATAAATAGAAAGCCCTATAGGTTAAGGTCACTTCCGACCTTTCTATCTCAGTAAGTAAAACATCAGTGACCAGCACGCTGATATCATGTCATGGAATCCCTTCCAGGAATGGCAATCATGCCCAATCAAAACATAACTCGTCTACACGGGTTGCCGCCCACACCAAAATTCACTGACCACGATAACGAGTATTTTCTTACGCTGACTAAGCCCGTGACAATCGTCGTCAAATTATATTAGAGCCGGCAATATCCTCGGCTATCACATCACATAAGCCGGCTTGTATCCTCGGCTATCATATCACATAAGATCCTCATCTATCATATCATATCATCAGCCGGCATAATCCTCGGCTCACATAACACATAAGCCGACATAACCCTCGACTTTCATATCACATAAGCCGGCATGTACCCTCGGCGATCATGTCACATTAGTCGACATATCCCTCGACTGACATAGCATATAAGCTGGCATGTCACCTCGGCTGTCATATCCCATCATCAACCGGCATAACCGTCGACTGGTATCATGACTCAATCATCATAATACGTATCACAATGACACTGTAGTTGCATGAGTCATGCGCACATGACAGGATTGGGTGTCTTCGCTCATACCACGACCACATGAAGGATTGGCCGCAAACACTATCACCAAGAGTCCCCTAGGAGTTCTGGGACTACATAGACTCATAAGAGCTTGGGGACATGACTGTCGCTGTTTAACTAGTATAGAGCGAGCGCAGGTGAACGATCACGTGGAGGATTGATATGTGGCCTACATATATGTACGACACCAGAGACCACCATATGGGTATACCATGACTCAACATAAACTTACGACTCAACATGACCTGGCATGACTCACAACTGACACACGACCATGTACTAGGCCGACATGACTACTCAGTCGTAGTACTACAATACTGACACATGTGCTAAGCCGACATGACTCCTCGACGATAGCGTCCCAATCAAATATATGCTCTTCCTCAGTTACCGTAATTGTCGTATTCTTCGTTTCACTTCGATACCCACCATTACTCGTGGTTCATGTATTGTAATTCGTATCTCATAATCAACCCTTGAGATATCCCTTATAGCATTAGTTTATACTCATTTTGGAGTTTTTTACTATTCACGGGTTTTCCAATCCTAACATGTTGTGTTCCACAATGCTGAGCCCATCAATAAAAATAGGGGTAGAATGGTCATTTTTGCGACCCAAGTTTTAAATTACGGCCTACAACACATTGGGCCTTCATGAATGGTCCATAACGCTTCTAGTTCAACCCAATACTTACCGGATTCCAAGGTTAAATTTTAAATTCCATTTCATAATCCGAAACCCGTCGTAACAGATGATCTCATATACACTTTATTGATATTTTTTTATGATTTTATAAGTCAAAATTTTACTTTTAGTTCACATAAATTAGAAAAACGATTTATATTTATATTGAATTTCAAGTAACTAAAATTGACTCGGACATGCACGGACATAACTTGGTATAAGAATAGGATTCATTTGCATCACGATTGTCTACTTCTCCATTAGTTTGCTAGCGAACTATTACATGCACGGAAATGTGGGGTTATATGAAGTTTGGAAAGCGGTATGAAAAATGCTATCATCAGTCGTATATGGGCAATGAAATAATTTTGGAACATTAATGCATCTTTAAATCCGAATTGACGTGAATAAAAAATTATATGTGAAACTGAATATTGTATATGAATATTACGTTTATAATTCCATTTTGTATGGTAAGGTAGAATATTGATGATAATGATGGGACATGGGTAGGTCGTACTAATAACATAGAGTATTTTAATATTTGGCAAAGACAAGAGAGGGTGTATGGTGAATCACATGCCTCGTCATCGCTTGTGTTCTTATTTAGTTGTGAAGGGTATCAGGGTATGGTGTGCTGTGTGCCTCCAAATCCAATGGAATGGGGTGGATATCCATGTTCTTCTTCCTTTCTTCAATCCTCCACACTTTCCCTATCTATCTGTTGCCCATTTTGTTTGTTTTTCTTTAATTAAATTCACACAAAATATTCAAATTCTTAATTAAAAATCAAGAAAAAAAAAATATAAGAATTGCAACTGGGTTAGTGTTGAATAAAGAAATGAAGTGAATCTTCTCCTCTCCACATGCGCTCATGGCTTCTGCTGTTTTCATGTGCCTTTCCTTCCACTGCCTGACGTCACTCGCCCTCTCCATATCTACAATTCTCCTAGATTAACTTTCATTCTTAATCACATGCTCCAAGGTGAACTTAATTTCTGTTAAGGATGTAGTTTGTCTCTAATCACAAAATAATTCTCGAATTTCAAATTTCTACCAATTAGACACTAAAGAACTCATCTATTGTAAGTAATCGTTTGCTAACTGCAACACACATCCACAGAAGTGGTAAGAGCTCTTTTTTCTCGTTCTTTTATTTTGTTGAATTGTTATTGTTTTCGGGGTTTGTTTTTGGGAAGAAGATTTGCAATTGATAATGATTCCTCAACCACTCACGGTTCAGTTATGTTTTATAATACTATATATATATATATATCTATTTATTTATTTATCATTTTCCCTCCCAGCAATTTATTTATTTTTATACAATGTAGGATGAATTGGATATAAACAAAAAGGTATCTTCACTTTTTATAAATTCGAGATTTGAAAATTAGACATCTCATTACACATCGAAAAGGAATACTATTAAACTGTCACTTCCGACAATTCGTTTTTGATCTACAGTATTGATGCGTGAGGTGGCTCATGATTCTCCAGAACCGTCCATTCTGGAGGACCTATGTATGATCTGGAATTTGAAAGAGTGATGATGATAGTTTATCCACCCTAGCCGACTCACATACATAATATACACCCACGTATGCGCGTATTTAATTATAAGGCCAAAGAGGCTGTGAGAGAAGGGAAAAAAAAAAAAAAAACGATCCAAAAATAGACTAGACGTCCCAACCGAATTCGAGACGTTTACACCAACTGTCTTTCTTTGCAATTGCAAGCCCAGGCATGCGCATGCCTTACCAAACAAAGCTTAGCTCGATTTGGCAACTCATTCATCATAATTAATCCGACTACTAACCTCTAAACCGGTCACACTTAAAATTAATCATAATCACATGCTTCTATTGTAACTAAAATGCTTACTTCCCTTCCAAAATTTGGATCAATTTAACACAAAATATCGCATGCAGTCTTTCCCTGACGACAAAACTAATCCTGAATATAAAAGGAAAGGATCAAATGCCATGACAAAAGTATTTGAACAGATGTTCCAGGAATGGCCCACAGAGTGTCCAAAAATAGCAGAAGGCAAAGCTTGGAAAGTTCAAAGCGACAGAGAGAGGGTGAGAGCGACAATATAAGAACAGCTATGGGGAATTATATATATATATATATACAATTGTTCAATGGCAAAGGGACTTAACCAGTTAGCCAAAAATATGTTAACTCGTAATCAGATCTAGCACAAGTACAACATCGACGACGATCGGGATGAACAAGTTTGTATATGCATGTTTATCCTTTTCAATGTGACCGACAATGTACACTCAATCTACATATACATTGGATACACAAAATCCACAACAAGTGGGGGAAAAAATGAATGAATTTGAATATCGAATGGTAATTCTGTTGGTAAGAGTATACGTACGCATAATGCCAGAGCCATCCCTCAGAGAGCGAATTCTCCTGTATGGTTGATAAGCTGTATTGTTGATAAGAATCATATTTCGGGGGATGGTCATCATCTGATCGATCAGCGGTTCCTGTCATTAGCCAAACAGGTGAGATGCTTTTGTCATTAGCCAAAATGAAAACCAGATGACTTGAAAGAATTGCTTGAAAGGTATGGGAGCCTGCGAACTGCCACAATGCCACCAGCAAGGGCAGCGAAGGAGGCCAACACAAAGGCCGGTATATTTCCTCCCCCAAATAAAGCATCCCATGGCCCCGCACCAAGAGACACAACCATCTGAGCAATTCAACAATACATACGTAATTAGGAACGGTCAAATTAAATGAAAGACAAGTTATGGAATGATTATCCATTAATCATAAGGAAATGGAAAATGAAACAGATTTATCGAAAATGCAGATATTATCCCAACACAAAACTTAAGCAGATAAAACCAGAATAATTCATCCTAAATACCTGTGGAATAACAATTGCAAGATTCAGAACTCCAATAGCGAGTCCTGCACAAAAGTAGCAACACTTGAGAATCTCAAACACCTAAGTTCAGAAACAACCCAGAGAAAGGAGATGCTAGATTCAAAGTAAAAACACTAGAAACCTTGGCCACCGCCAGCGTCGGCAGTCAACTCAGCTGTAACAGAAAAGGGAACGCTGTAGGTAATCTGCAACAAGAAAAACAACTGAGTGCCTTGCTTTTGGGGCAGCAGTAGAAGAAAATAGACATTTACAGCCAGAATGCTCACAGCAAGAGGGAAGCCAAGAAGAGCAAAAACAACCAGGGAAGCAATCCTGATTTTTGGATTCCCCCCAATTATGTGTTCGATCCCTTTGTAATATTCTCCAACGGATATCCAGCTTATGATAGCAGTGCCTGCCATGCACGCAAACACTATAAAATTGCTCAGTGCCCACACTAGTCTAGAACCCATCCGCTTGCACATTGGCTCAATTAGGAAAGAGCTGATGCCAAGAACGACCTGCACCACAAGAAAAGAGAACCTTAATCAAAGGTTAGTAGTAAGACATTAATTAATGACAAAGATCCTTCATAAAATTTAGATCAGGTGTGAGAGTATAGCAACTTTTGGAAGTCATGCACAGGTTCTCAATTTTGAGTTCTTACTGAGTTTAATAATAAACCGAATGAACCTTCTCTGACACCCTGATCATAAGCGTGTACTTGTGACAAGTTCCCTTTCGGATCACCATGATATACTTCCCTCCCCATCCAATCCGTATCGAAAAGGAAGAATGGAAACCAGGATAACTGCATGCAAGATTATCATTTCAATGGAGATAAGTTTAATATTGAACCTCATAATGGCAACCAAAGCTAAAAAATTCTAATCTAACCTAATATGAATAGCAGTGGCACCTACCCACGTAAGAGCCATAACAATGAGCACTGAATGCATCGCTGGTGGTAAATGCCTTAAACTGGTCAACAAATTGACTAACACTGCTCCAGGTCCATCATTAAAACCACTATTCTTATCTTCATCAACTTTTGAGATGGCCTCCTTTAGATTTATATCCCTTTCATTGGCAGTTTTGCTTCGATTTTCATTATCTGTAACTTGCCTATCAGGATTTTGTTTTGAAAAGTCAGGACCATTTTGTTGGGGATCATCCAATAAAGGAGCAGAATCTGATAAACGCATGGGTTGATACGGAGTGAGTGGAATCTCATCAGCAAAATATAGGGTAACAAGAGTACAAAAAGTGAGAAAGACCTGCACAAATATCAGATTATTATCAAAAGTTGTACAGAGTACCATATACCATAACCACTACACACACTCCAAACTGCAACATTTGAATTTGTCATTCGAAACTGAAATTAATGACCTCCGTCTTCAAAAAGATGTTTAAATGAAAATCCCATATGAATTGACGTATAGTTCATTGATCAACCAAGTGGAACCACATACTTGTTATAAGCGTATCATATCTACCTCCACTACCAAATTTCAATATACATCGTATGAACAAGGCCAGCCAAAAATTTCATTACTCATACTATACATGCAATAGATTACCACAATCTGAGGCTATCTTATAAGAAATACATCTAAAGAAAAATGATTAATGGTCAGAAATACTATTTCAGCATAACACTATAAACGGAGTATCCAATAGTTAACCATGAATGTTTGTTAGATCATGCTTCAGCTAATAAAAATTAAAAAATGAATGCTTTCAGAATTGTCACATCATTCAATGCCTGGAAAGGAATTAGTATAATTCAAATTGTTGAAGATGACTTCATAAAGATATGCATTTCTGTGCACACTGATAACTCACCACTGCAATAAGAAATGCTGCTTTAAGATTTCCACATGCTTCACAGCAAGCTCTACTCAACAAGAAAGGAAACCATCTGCCACGAAACAAAGTTAACAAACTGTAAGACAACAAAACCTCCGGTACAAGTTTAGTAAGTTTGATTAGGTATCAGTAAGTGCAAACTAAGTTTGATTAGGTTCAGGGTTTAATCAAAGAGGGATCAGGAATAAGCAAATACAAGGACTTTTAAAACATATACACACATGCCAATGCACAGAAATAGTCCATCTCCAAAAAAAAAATTTCAGTTTCACCTGTGCCAATTTCCACTTGCACCGGCAGAAAATCCTAGGATGTTACCAACAGCCATCCACGAGCAAAACACAGCATTTGCTGTGTTACGTTGTTCAGGGCCTAGAAATTAGTCACCGATATATGCATACTTTAAATTATCAAATTTATTAAAAAATAACATACATAAAATATAAATATAACTGGTTCCATAATAGCTTGGAGAGCGAGTTACCTGATAGATCAGCCAGAAGAGCACGAGCTGGTCCCTACAAAATTACAAGCTCCATTTTATGATCAGACATAGGGACTATTATAAAAGCAGTGATTTTTATTTTCCATTAGAAAACAACGGTTTGCTCTTTTATGCATTGAGATGGAAATGCCCACACCAGTCGTAGAAGGCTTACCTGCACTGTATTGTTGGCAAGATCCAGCAACCAAAACCCAATAATGAAGACAAAAGCTGCCCATGTCCTTGTACCTTTGAATGTGCTGCATTTCCTCAAATGAGTACACTAATAATAATGAATTTTGTGATATTAAAAAACAAAGAACCACCAGAAGAAGGCAACAACAACCTGCAATGCTCCTTTGTATCTCCTAATAAGTATCCAACGTCTGCAGAAAACCCGATTAAGACCACCTAAATAACAAGACTTAGTTTAGTACATAAGGAAAGGCATGCGGCAATTAATTTTAAGACAAAATGAAAAGTAAACAAATCCTAGCTCTTACAGAAACTGAAATCATGAGAGACCCTGCAAGAATGAAGGGGCGCCTTCTTCCAAGTTTTAAAGAGCACTTGTCACTCCAAATACCAACACAAGGTTGAACCTAAGTAAAATAAAAGTAGATATAACTAAGGAAAAGAAAATGTTAAAATAAACCCATTAGGAGATGTGGTTGTGTCCCAAAAATGAGACCAGGACAATTTATAAGGTTTAAGAAATCTTGTTACAATCAAAATTGTAAAACTTGTTGGAAATTAGCTTCCATCACTTACCACAAGGCCTGTAATAGGGCCACAAAGCCAAATAAATGAAGAAAATGCATGCCCTATTCCAAGTGTCTGCAACAATAAGTTGAAACAAACAATAATTAACCAAAGGTCATGGAACCTTTCAACAAACAAAACTTTGCTCCAGAATCTGTGGAAGTGATATGAAAGAACAATAAACAATATGCACTGAAAAATAAGTATATTATTAATGACAGTTAGACCAATTCTGGATATATGTTTCAATTACCTCAAACATCAGGTTAACAGTAAAGAAACATTCACATTCGTCATACACTACATTCTTCATTTTCATCTTTCGAATTCACACATTCTAACGTTCATTAGCAAACACAATAGTAAGAGGACGGAAAAAGCTTTGATGCGAATGAAGTGGAGTCACAATGCAGATAATATAGTACAGTTTTTCCACTGGAGACTATGGCAATGTAGATTGCAAAAATATTACATGTTCATCTGTTACAGGCTTTATAGAAAAATAACGAAATACAATCAAATTCCCCGATTATAACGTATGGTAAATCCTATACAATCTCCCCGAAACTGATTGCAATTACTAAATGATAAACATTTTACGTAATTTTCTATTAATTTGTAATTAGAAACTAAGTTACACAACAATACAGAGAAATGATTCGTGACATGAATCAGATTCAAAATCGAACCTGTATATAGGGAGTTAAAAGCGAAAGCTGCAAGGCCCAACCAAACTGTACACCGGCGGCGACCGTACAGCTGAGAATGAGAGTCAGCAGAGTATGGTGTTTGTGCCCGGGTTGAATCGGCGGAGAGAGGTCGCTGCCCCCATTCGAGACCCTAGGGGAGGAAGATGTAGAAGAATTGAGGTCGATCCGATGATGAGGCTCGTCCATTCCCATCATTTCCAGTTCGGATTCCCTCAGGTTCCTGTACGGCACCCGGATGGACCCCGAGTCCGACTTCCCTGCCATGGCGACTCGGTTTCACTAACTCAGTAATGGCTACGAATCAGAAAAACTCAATTTCCCGCGCATTAAACTGTAAAACGGTGCGGATCCAGGCTTTATGAATGTAGATCTAATCCCAGTGTACAACTGAGAGAAAGGAAAGAGCGAGCGCGATTTGCAGATTGGTCAAATTTGGGCGGGTGTGCGATGAACCTGACCGCATTTCAGTGGTAGATTTAGGTTGCGTCGCAGCACCATGAAGGTTCCTACTTCGGCGCCTGCATTCGGTTAATCAATTTATGGGCCCAAACCAACTTAAAAGTAAAGGCCCAGTTAAGGTGATGTAGTGGGCCGGCGACCGCGTGATTCGGACTTGAACATGTGTAATTGTGTATTTTTCGTGTAGAGCCCAAACGTAACATCAACGGAAAGGTTACTTCCAATCAATCTGGACCGTTGGATGCGACTGGCGGCAAATTTACGTTGTAGTTCACGCTTTTATAGTAAGCTGATTATCCAATCAAAAGCTTTAAAGTGTGACATTGAAATTTCAATTTCATATATACACAAATAAATAGTCTCATGTATTATTGTTCGCTGCTTATTTGTATTAGTTGAATTCAAAATCTACCGACTTTTAATTGCATCACAAAATCAACAAGTTACAAGAAAACTGACATACACGAGCTTTGTGGCAGAAAAGTGTATCAATGTCAATAATGTATCTTTCAACAGAGCTCTAAATGAAGAAAAACACATAAATTCAAGCTACCATTATTACTTCCATTACATTTTCTTTTTCTATCTTCATTTTTATTATTCTTCTGGTAAGCACTACAGATTGCGACTCGCAACTACTAGCTAAAGTTTTCTGTTATATACATGCACAAACTGGGGAATTTACGATTTGATCAAACAACTCACTGCTTAACATTCTGATTCCCCAAATCAGCAGCAGCTTTCGCAGCTCGGTTTAAAGCATCCGACACCCAAAGAGCTCCCTTAGAAAAGTAGCTGCTATTCACCACAGCAGTTGCAGCTTCGGAGGCTTTTCTCCCGGTCTCTGATATGGCCAATTTGGTGATCTCCGATACATGATACTTGTCATCCACAGATTTAACTGCTCCAACCCCTGCATAAAGCTTATCAGTGAGGCCAATTCTCTGACTCATATCAGCCACCCTAGCCGCTGCAGTTGCCGAAACTTGATGAGACTCATCCAATGATTTCGCCTTGGCTAGTGCATCTTTGCCCAGCACAAATCCCTTGGCCAACATGGTAATTACTACTTCCTGTGCCATAGTCACCACTTCTCCGGCACTAGGAGCATTCTGGTTTCCTTGTGGAAACTGCCAAGACATAGGGACGGATTACTCCAAAAACAATTTTCAGAACAATAGATTTGTGTGTGATGCAAATGTGCATACCAGCAACCAAATTATTTGGACAACTGAAAGAAACAAAATATGCATACGGTTGAATCAGTTTCCTCTTCATGCCTAGGCCTGTTCCAAAAATCAAATTCATCTTGATAGTGCCCCCAGCGTGTTATGCACACCGCTTGATCAATAATTGTGGCGCCCTGAGACAATAAGATTATAAGGGGAAAAGCATGAATTAATGCTCACAAATCATCCTGGAGCAAGAGCCTAATAATTATCATATCACCATAAGTAAGCATAATAAATACAAGCACAGACTAGCTTAGTCAATAAAGGCACTAATAACAAGATAGACCATATGACCAAACCGTAATGATAAATACAACTTCATAACTAAGGGCTCGTTTGGTGAGTGGGATTGGACTAGATTGGACAACTCATCAAATTCAATGTGTTTTGAATGTAAAAATGGATGTGTTGTCATGGTAAGGGGATTAGAGAGAGTAGACATAGAAGAAAACTCATCCAATCCAATTCAATTAAAATAGTAGGATTAGAAAAGGTAAAATTTCTTCTATGTCTAATCCTATCTAATCCTCCTACAATGACACCGCATCAATTTTGACATTCTAAAGACATTGAATTTGAAGAATTATCCAATCCAATCCAATCCTACCCACCAAATGTGGTCTAAATGTTCAAGGAGGGGGAGAAAAGTGATATGACAAGCCGGCTAATATGATAAGCTGGAATTCATCAAAGCAACAACTTATTTAGTTCAGGCTCACTAATTAAGTCTGTATATACAACAGCATCCAAGTCCAGTATATCTTTCTTTCTTCTGCCAAATTGGATCCTCCACCAAAGTGACGATCAGATAAGATAAAAATTGAAGATGTGGTATAATTCTCTTGTTCATTGTTATACATAAAGTACAAATCTATCGTCAAAGAATCAAAAGCATTTGGCAAGTCTTACACAAATGTTAACCAGGGACACGCATTCCAGGAAGTGAGATACAACTTTCAATATAGATAAAAAGGAAACAACTAAGAAGAAAGGTTGATTATGCTGATATGAATAGTTCATTATCCCCAAATTTGATCATGAAATGTAGGGTTACAAGAAATACTCACACTGAGCAAGCAAGCCGTCTCCTGAGAATACGAATCGTTGAATGTCACATAGGCCGTGCATGCACATTCACCTGATCTGTCTTTCCCCAAATTAACAACGAAAAAAAAAATTGACCAAACAGAAAAAAAGAGGCAAAAATTATAAGCATCATACAAAATACTGAATATCCTATAAAATGATCATGAATGAGAAAGAAGTCGAAACCTGACGATTTCGACATGGTCGATGGAGCCAGAAAACGCGAAGAAATCGTAGACATCTTTCTCTGTGGCTTTGGGAGACAGACCCGTAACTTCAACGGAATATCCAACAGGACTCATCTTCGCCGAAATCTTACAAATTGATTAGATTAGGGAAATTATACATTCTTATTAGAACCAATTGTTCCGAATTTTAATTTCAATTTACTACCAAAAATTATATCAAATACATCTATCCATATATGATTTTTGACACAATCTAATACTAATTAGAAAAAGAAATTTGGCTAACTAATTGTAAAATAGATGACATCGGAGAGATAGGCGCACCTGAGCTGATCAGCTCTTTCTGGATCAACTACGTCGAGGGAGAAGGAGGAGGTTAAAGCCAACCAACTCTGTGTGCTGCGTTGTCGTTACTGGACAACAACGGTACGCGCTTTCTGATTAAGTAACCCACCAAAAAACATCTCGTCTAACAAAAAAGAAACCAACCAAAGTTCGTCAGACTAGTGGGCTAACTACCACAATTAGGCCCAATATAGAATGCAATGACTCTAATAAAGTCCATCTACAAAATTGCCAAGGCACACAAGGTGACATGGACTATATACAAAAAGAAGTGGGGACTTATCTACCAGGTTGATTAGTAAACTCGGTAAATATTCTAACAAAAAAATACATGTATATATTTTAAATTTTATTATTTTTCATTACATTTTACAAAGGTATTTTTTTTAGAATATTATTTTTTTCCGTACAATTTACAAAAATCGGTAAAATGAAACTACTTTTAAATCTACATATATATATTATCATTTTTTTACTTTTTTTATAGTTGATATAACCATATTTACTTAAGACAAGAAAAATTAACGCTTTATATATGTATTTCTAATATATTATTGAGAAGATGATGATAATTAAATTGAATAATATTAAAAATGTACCTCAATTTTTATCATGATACACGCTGAAATAATCCCTAAATACCAAATTTCATATAAATAAAATATTTTTAATTTTAAAAAATTAGACATGATACCTCAATTGCATTTATCAATGAAGAGGTAGATCATTAGATTATAGTTATATGGACAATAATATTGATATTATTTTATAGAGTTATTTACACAAACATTCTCTGAGGTTTTTTGTGTTTTCAAAAACACCCTCTCAAGGTTTAAACCTTACACAAATACCCCTTATGTTACAACCCGTTTCCGAATATAAAATAGAAAAGCGGCATAGGAGCTGACACGGGGTCAGCGGCTTCGTCATCCCATCTTTTCTGGGCCTTGAATTAAGCCCAATCTATCCCCATCATCTTATCTAGCCTTTCATCGGTACTTTTTTTTTCAGTGGCAATTGAATCATGAGCCGAGATCATAAAGAGAATTGGGATATCGAGAAAGAGGGTAGACCATAAAGGGTTCAGGCCGAGAAACCCCGGCAACCACTCCCCTGGGATGAACCCGCAAAGACTCGACCCGAGGACTTAGGGGCGCTCACGTTTTTTGGCTTCCCTAAAATCTAATTTGAAGTTGGCAAAGACCCACCCCTAGAGCTCTTGCCCCCAATTCAAAACAGAACATAGCGTTCCTTCCGCAACGCAAGGCTGATATGACCCGCTTCATTCGCTTGGCTAAACTAAATGTTAACCGTGGAATCCAGTAAGTATTGGGCTTAACTAAAAGAGTTCTGGACCATTCATGAAGGCCTAATGTGTTGTGGGCCGTAATTGAAAATACGGGTCGCAAAAATGACCATTTTGCCCCTACTTTATTAATGGGCTCGACAGGGACTTTTCTATCGGGAGCACTTTTGGTTACTTTTCTCATACCATTACGTACGTCTTGAACTCCTGAGTGTGTAGACAGGCGACACTCGAGGATCGGAGTTTGTATGAGGAAGTTACGGGTCTAAAACGACGAGGACGAAAAAGAAATTTTTCAAAAGTCCAAAGTATAAATAGAGGATTTTCTCTCTCCTCACGCTATTGGTCCACCTACACTCTCTCTCTCTCTCAATCTTGCTCTCTTTCTTTCAATCTCGATCTCTCTCTATCCCAGTGCGATCATCGCACACCACCACCACCATTGACCCATTTCTGGGCTGTTTCGACTCGATCCAAGGCCACCAAACCCTTCTCCTCGACTCCACGAGCCTGTAGATGCTATTCTTGATGTGGGAGCGTCACCGTATACGGCAGATCGAAGAGAAGGAGTTGACCTAAAGTTCACGGTCGGATTCTGGCCTAACCAGGTACGATCTCGAGCTTTCGACTCCATTTTCGAATTCCTAGGAGTGAGTAGATGAACTTGCATGGGTAGATCATGAAAATAAGCTGAGAAATGAAGATGTTATAAGCTCGCCGGAAAGGGCGAATTCTGGTGAGATTTTCCCAGAATCCTGCCACCATTGACGGCGGCGATCTGGTCGTCTTCTCCGGGGAGCTCTGATGATCTGATTCGGCTCGATGTGCTGATGTGGCAGCCACGTGGTGCCACGTGGCAGTCCAGTCTGCAGCATAGTCAACAACTAGTCAACTGACGCCGTCAATGTTTAACGGAATATGTTGACGGCGTTAGCATATTCCGTTAAAGTCCAACATCGTCATAACGGAGCCTCGAAGCCGTTAAGTGGACGAAATATTCTGATTCCGTTAGAATATTTTGTCAGATTTGACGGAATATTCTGTCTAAACGACAGAATATTCTGCCGTGACTGTGCATGATAGGACCCTTCTTGAATTTCCCCTCGAAATCCGTGAAAAGCTCTGCTCCGGTCTGACAACCCCTAACAACTCAAACTAATTCCTAAAATATCCCTACCACTCGTAATTACTCTGCGAAAATTCGACTGAAAATTTGGCAGAATCTCCTTTGTAATTTGTTCAAACCGTCTTGTACTTGTCAGACAAAGAATTTAACTAACAAACTAGCAACCAAACAGTCTAGATCCAATCACTGTCAACCAATCAAATCTAAATCTAGGCAATCAATCCTCGGAGATAATTTACAAACAACCCCAAAAGGTTAATCAGAGCAACTAGGTTGGCAAATAAGGTTTACAAGTTTAACAAACCCTACTCAGAGCTAGTAAGGTAAAAGCGCAGCCGAAAGTGATGCCTCCGCCTCAGAAAGTGAGTGGATGGGATAGTGTGAGTGGATAAAAAGAAAAATAATTTAAAGCACAAATTTCCGAGAAAAACGTAACTTTCCCCTCCAAGTAAAACCATGCATGCATAATGTAAAATCCTTTTCAAGTAGCTAACAAAATAAAATAATCACAAAAAAACTTACCGGAAATCCATTTATTAATATAAAATTGGGCGAGAGCCACGTAAATCCGTACAATATAAAACATCTTGTGGTCCACAACCATGCTTTGAAAACCCTCCTCGAAGGAGCTTAAGATCTTAAGAAAACCTGGACATAAAATACTATAAAAATATCCCACCATCCCCCTAGTGTAATCCCGAGCCGTAGCTCGATATCTGGAGCAGTCCTACGCGAGGACAAGCCCTCCTAACCACTGTAAAAAATACCTGAAAGCAATGGCTAGAAACTGAGAGGTCCAACCCGAGGACCTACTCTCCACATATCCAAAAATACCTAAAAGATATGCGGACGCAACCATGTACTACACAGGTAGATAAACTCAACGAGCACATGACCGAAAATACCTCAAAGTCATGTGTCGGAGATGTACACGCATGACCGAAAATACCTCAAAGTCATGCGGTCACATGATCGAAAATACCTCAAAGTCATGTATCAGGAACGAACACACATGACCAAAAATACCTCAAAGTCATGTATCAGGAATGAATACACATGACCGAAAATACCTCAAAGTCATGAGGTCGAAAAAATGTCAAAAAATCAGAGGATGGTAAACATAGTGAAAACCGTAATGTAAATCCGACATCCAATTTGGAAACCCTTTTTCCTGGCTTAAGCCAAAATCATATGAAATTCCTGGCCTGAGCCCAAAATTCAATAAGAACTGAAATCCTGGGCCTAAGCCCAAAACCGTAAGCTCAGCCGAAGCCAAAATCCATGAACCCAAAGCCCATAAAATCGGCCATAGCCCCAAACCTTGAAAATCAGGCTTAAACCCAATTTATATAATTCAAAGTCATTTGAAAATCCATGACACCGGGTTTAATGCCCAAAATCATCTCAAAATCGTTATTAAGAATCCAAAACCAAAATAAGTGACTAGAACAATTATTCTAATTCCCGAAGTTCATAAAATAAGTCTTGAGAATTAAAAAATGAATTTGCTGCTATTTCAGTGGTTGAAGTGTCAGTTAGCATTGCCTAATTAACGTCCAGCTCTGTTTGCTTTCAATTCTTATGGATAGAGGTATAATTCTGGGTATTTAGTAGAAGAAGATGCAAGTGTCTGGCCTGACTCTACGAGAAAGATATTTCAAGAAAAGGAAGGAGAAGCAAGCTTTGTAACGCAAAAGAAGCCCAAGCTTTTAGTTAGTTAATTAAAAGATACGTTTATGCATGCATTATGATTTACAAAACTAAAATCCACTCACCGAATGTCCGATTAAGCTCAACTTTGAGCTGTATGCTCCTATGTCATCCTCAGAGCGGTATCACCTGTCAAGAGTAACATTCGGGATAATTATATGGTAATTAAAACCCCAAAATCCAACCCTCTAAACCCCGAAACTACACACGCGTTCTAACACGTTTAACTTGACTTTGGACGTCTAAAACAACCCCTAAACGAACTCTGATTGACCCGAAATCTACGCCAAAAAGTTCAAAATGTCGAAAACATGAGAAACACGAGGTGCCGAAGCCCAAGGAGAGGTCGCACGCGCCCCCACAAGCTGCCCTGTTTCTGTACAAGTTAGTAGCCCCTTACCTCCCCTCTCGTCGATTTTTTAAAAATCAGGCCAAAACCTCCAGAACCACCTGTTTCTTCAACTCTCCATAACTCACTCATTGCTCAACCAAATTCAACATTCTAATAATGGAAATTTATCTAATCAAGCCAAGGAATCCAAATATGAAGTCGAAACTGGAATCCATTACTTGTGGTGGCCGGAAAAGCGTGACGGTATTGTTCACACTTGGTTCTCCTTCTCCCAACGTCCTCAACCTCGATGGTGGGTATGGTTGGGCTTAGAATGCAACGAGGAAGATGATGGTGTGATTGGTTGGTCTTGGTTTGGCCGAAATAAAAAAAACACAATTTTTGGGGCCTTGTATTTTCACGGTTTTGGATGAGATAAATCGCGAGGAGAGAGAGGAAGAAAATAAAGAAAATTCTGGAGAATGCAGTTTAAAAAAATATATGATCACCCAAATTACCAAACTACCCCTGAAGCTTCTAAACCCCCAACTCCATCATTCGGACTCCGATTTTGGCGTGCCACCTCTCTATAAAACTCATGAGCTCGAGACCTACGCAACGGTACAAGAAAAATTTCCAAAAGTGTCTCCAAATAGAAAGTGACTTTCGAACCTGGAAGGTAAAATTGTCATTTTCGAAATTAATTTACGAAAATTCACTAATTAAAAATACGGGTCGTTACAACTCATCCCCCTTAAAGAAATTCGTCCTCGAAATTTACTCGACGCTGGTTTAAGAATCAACTCCCTATAATTTCGCGGGTCCTCTCGCGCTTCCACTAACACTAATTAAACTTCTTTACACAAGTCCAATTGGTTCACGGGGTTTCTTTGGTAGATCGTTAACTCTGATGCGATTTCCAATTAAAACTCTACAACTCATTATGTTGCACCTAAATGATACAACAAATCAGAACCATTCTGAATTGTTTTCTGAATGTCTTGTATGGATTCCCTAGAAATCGAAAAAAACTTCCAACCAACACTGAACCCTTCTTTCTTGAAGAAAATTAGAGGTAGTATGTCAATCACCATCAATGATTTTGGCAAGTCAAACCCCTAACAAGGACCTTTAACCATCCCCAATAAACTCGTAACCTCCACCGACTCGAGATCCCATGTTATCCCCAATTCACTAACTCAAAGACAAACTCCAAGGTAACGATAACTTAGTTCACAGAAAGTCAAACTGAAGAGTGAACAAGAACGCAACTCACCCTTTCTCCCCCGGGTTTCCCAGGTTGCCATCACTAACACAAGACTCGTCGCTACCTTTAATTCGTCAAACAAGTCATCTATTTGTGGCAACGGGTACTTATCCCGCACAGTAACCTTGTTTAATGGCCGTTAATCGATACACAACCTCAAACTACTATCCTTCCTCCTCCCAAATAACACCGGCACACCCCACGGTGATACATTCGGTCGAATGACCCCATATCGACCAAGTCCTATTGCTAAGTGTTTAACTCTCTCAGTTCTGCCGATGATATCCTATAAGGTGCCTGGGATATAGGTTGGATACCTAGAAGCAACTTTGTGGTGCACTCGATCTCCCGATAATGCGGTAACCCTGGAAGATCCTCTACCTCAATGGAGTATCCCGAGAATTAACTACGTGAGTTAGATACGCCTCACAACCTTTCCTTACAACCTCTCGGTCGTCAACCCCGAAGTAACATACGAAGTAAAACTCTCTGGTCCCCCTAAACGGTAAGTTCTGGCAAACCCAGACTCTGGAACACCACTTCCTTGTTGAAGCAATCAATGGAAGCACAATGTGTTGTTGACCAATCCATCCTCAAAATCACAACAAGGTCGTAAATGTCCAGGGGAAAAAAATCGGCGTCTAGTGCATAACCTTCGACTAACACTGAGAAATCTCGTAGCACCAGGTTTGCCACTAACATACCTCCGGTGGGGGGTATTAATGCCCATTTCCCAACCAATCGATGATAACCCTTTATTGGTGAAAAGTTTAAACCCCGAGAAATAAGAAAATATGTAGCCCCAAGTCTAATAAAGTCATGGATCATGATAAAAGATAGATAACATACTCGTAACCACCTCCGGTGCAGTTCGAGCCTCCTACTGCATCATGGAAAAAACTCGAGCCTGAGTACCAGAAGATCTCTCGTGGCCCCTTTGGCTCTTTTAAAATGGCCAATCTCTCCGTAATAGTAACAATTGGAGCCAGTAGTCAGTCCAATTTCACCGCTCGATCTTCCGATCGACTGTACGGAATCACCACTAGAATGGCCATATGACTGGGGCCCTGCCAAAACACCTCAAGAACCTCCTTGCCCGACTCCACCACTACTTGACCCGGACCTAGCACTCCCTGATGACTTTTAGTTGTAACCACCTCTTTTAGCTGGTCCCTGATTTGGAGCTCCAAAATTCATGTAATCCTGACGTCGCCGGGAACCACTAGGCTGATGCCTAGCTGGCAAACTCATCTCCATCCTGGCAGCAGCGTCCGACAAAGCTCTCAAAGAGGTATGCTCCACAGTAGTAACAACCACCCTGATCTCATCCCTCAAACCGAGGGCACTTATCCACCTCATTGGCCACTAGTGCCAGGGCAAACTGAGACAAGTCTATGAAACTCTGCTCATACTGCGCGACTGTCAAATATCCCTGTCTCATCTGTAAAACCTCAGCTTGAATGGCGTCTCGGTAGGATCTGGGGTAAAACTACTCAAAAAAACCACTCCTAAAAGGCTTCCCAGGTAGTAGTATGGACGTCCCAGCCCATCATCACTAAAGTGTGCCACCATCAGTATGCATGGCCACTCAGCAGAAATGTGGCCAACCACACCCGATCGCTCGTAAGGGACCTCATGACCTCAAAAATTCACTCCATACGAGTAATCCACTCATATGCGTCTGTCGTGCCTAACTCGCACGTAAATACAATAGCCCCCAGCTCTGGGCTCGCTCTATTTCAGAAATCTCATAAGTGCCCATACTCTGTAAAACAGCGGTCATCGCCCGACCCAACTGATCCAGTGTATGTCTAAGGTTAGGCTCTATCACGGGGTCCAGTGCAACCCTAACATTTTCTGCTTCTTCGTCATTTCCAGACCATTGACGAGGTTCACGTCTCGAGGCATCTCACTGAAAAGAAACATATTTTCTAAAAGATGTTATCTCAGTTTTCGTACTAGAGGTTCAGCAAGAAATTTCTGCGCAATTTTTGACAATGTGACGTTACAATTTACCAGTCTTGGAGGGTAAAATTTTGGACGGTTCATGGGAATTTTGGGTCATTTAAACTCTCTTTTAATTCAGTTATAATCAGCTCTAATTGCTTCGAGGGACAATTGAAAGCCTAAGGAAAGTAACATCCTAAAGCAATTAAGGACTCTTCAATGTGATGGAATTTGATGGTGTGGAAATGAATTGAATTTGGATGGTTATAAAAGAAAAAAAGGCAGCAGCAAAAAGGGAGAGGTTCCCAGGCAAGAAAAAAAAGACATATCATAGCACCCATCTTGATCCAAAGGTCTCATAGCCTCCATTACCATTGATGATCAACCGAAGGAGTAAGTCCGTTCTCTAAGGGTTTTTTCTATCTTTTGTTCAAACTTTGTAATTATGATTTTCATAACTATGATGTTTGTTAGTATGGTGATTATGAGTAGCCAAATTCCTTGCTCGGAATCTTATGTAACCTGACATGAAAATTCTATGCCTTATTTAACTTTCTTTTTATCAATTCAATGTTTCTAGTTTCATTCTTTGTGCTTGATTATATCTAATATGTTTATGTTATGGATTGGCCATCTTGGATATAAATTTATTGTTTTTCTGAGACAAGGTTATAGTAGATACCATATTCTTAGCCTTGAGATAGCTCTATTGAATGAAAGAATTATTGTTGATGCAAACACCATGCTAAGACATTTTTTGATTTTGAATGTTCCTTTTGACCTTAAAGGATTTTTTATTTTTTACTTAGACTAGACACCATGGTTAATTTGATGATTAAGAATACTTGGTTACAATTGGACACCTAACAGATAATCATAATACGATGGAACGAATCCTAGAAATTAAATTGAATATTTTCACTAAGTCAATTAGAGGCATAGAATTGGATTGTTATGGTGAAATCAGATACCTACTATTTTCAATCGTTGTTTACACAAATCAATCATAAAAAAAACTCTCTTTCATTTAATTGCAAATTAAATTTCTTATTCACAGAAAAAACCAAAATTCTTTGTTGATCTTTTATTCTTGCATTTCAGCAATTTTGTTTATTATATTCTTCTTTAGGAATTGCATAATTGGATTTATTTAATAAACTTTACTCGTATTTGTTTGTTATACTATCACATTGATTTGTGCACTTGCGAGAAATATAATTTTTTCATCAATATGCCAGTCGAGGGATATGTCGACTGATGTGATATGATAGTCGAGGGTTATGCCGGCTTATGTGTATACCAACCGAGGGTTATGTCAGTTGATGATATGATATGATAGTCGAGGGATATGACGACTGATGTGATATGATAGTCGAGGGTTATGCCGGCTTATGTGTATACCAACCGAGGGTTATGCCGGCTGATGATATGATATGCCAGTCGAAGAATATGCTAGTAGAGGGATATGCCGACTAATAAGATATGATAGCTAAGGGTTATATCGGCTTACGTGTATACCAGTCGAGGGTTATGTAGGCTGATGATATGATATGCTAATCGAGGGATATACCGACTAACGTGATATGATAGCCGAGAGTTATGCCGGCTTATGTGTAATGCCAGCCAAGGGTTATTCCGGTTAAGCATATGATATGATAGCCAATGATACATGTCGGTTTATGTGATATGATAGCCAAAGATATTACCGGCTCTTATATGAATCGACGATGATTGTCACGGACTTAGTCAGCCTATAAAAATACTCGTTATCGTGGTCAGTACGTTTGGTGTGGGCGGCGATCCAAGTAGACGAGCTATGTTTTGGTTGGTGATGGTTGCCATCCCTATAAGGAATTTCATGACATTAGCGTGCTAGTCACTGAAGTTTTACTTACGGAGATACAAAGGTCAAGATCGACCTTAGTCTCTAGTACTTCACTTATGATCATCAAGATAATCCTAAGCTCCGCTCCGTAAGAGTTTATAAATGGCTTTTGTCATCGGGACTTAATGTCCATGTGTCGGCCAGTACCTGGGATTACCGGTATCCAATTGGATATTCGGGGCGGGGTGTAACAATTGGTATCATAGCATGGTCGTGTGGTATCAGAGCATGGTCGTGTGGCACCAGCGTTGTTGGGTACGGCCCCATGATGATCATCAATGACAAGATGAGCGTGTCAGAACACCTCCTTGAATGATGTCTTATCGTGAAATGGTTCACTAGTCTGACCTACTAAGGTAGGGACCCTCACTAGTTAGCAATCAAGGATGGAACAACTTTGTAGCCTTGACCCGGTGGGAGGGAATTATAGAATTTCGCGTTCTGGTGGTGAAAACGAGTAGTGAGACTCATTTGGGTGGTGTGAACGAGTCATTCGACGGTGAACGTGATGGTGATGATTCCGTACACATATGGTATATTGAAAAGAGTAGTCAGCATTACAACATCTATCAGAAGTTACCCTCAGTTAGAAGAAGGAATTCGCTCGTTCAAGTGACCAGTTGTAGTTTGAGGACAAGTTGCACCTCACAAGTTGTAACAACCCGAATTTAAATTTAAAGTAAATTTGTAAAATTGATTAGAAAATGACAACTTTACCCTCAGTTTTAGGAGGGGTTTGAAAGTTACTTTTTGTTCAAAGAGACGTTTGGAAATTTTGCTTGGACCGTTGCCTAGGTCTCGAACTCGCGAGTTTGTAGACAGGTGGCACGCAAAAAACGGAGTCCGGATGTTAGAGATAGGGGTCTAGACGCTTTAGGGGCATTTTGGTAAATTTTATGGGTCAGATATTTTAAACCACCTTTTTTCCAGATTTTCCATTATCTCTCTCTCATCCCTCGACTCCTCTATTTGTTCCAGCGAAGACCAAAACCCACCATTTTCATCTCCGTCGTTCGACAGCATGGACGGTTACAAGAGCACCAACATCTTCCTCCTCTCGTCGCGCTGAAAAAACCATGCCCACCTTCAATGTTGTCGACTGCTATGCGTGGAGAATCGAAAAGTAGAACTTTGGCGGAATCAGAGCTTCACGTTCGATTTATGATCGATCGAGGTAATATCGAATACCATGGTATTTTGTAGAGTGTTAGCGAGGTCCTGAGGTTTAAATCGAGCTAACCTGTGAGTGGTTTGGTGGAGTTTTAGTTGCGGAGTAGCTTCGGTTAGGAACAAAAGTTTCTAGGGGTTCTTCGGTGATTTTGAGACCTTCCAGTGGATTTCGAGGCTCGAAAGACAAGTTTTTGAACTCCTGGGTTGTAATATATGAAATTAGGTGTAAAAATCAAGCAAATCCAAGTAGGATTAAGGAGGGTCAAGCCCGAAAAAAATGGTGAATTCCGATGAGAATTTTCCAGAATCTGACCACTGTAGTGGTGGTGATCGCGGTGGTCCGATCATCTTCTCCGACGAGCTTTGACAGTCTGGTTCAACTAACGTACTGATGTGGCAGCCGCCCAACCAAGCTATTAGGACAAACTGACGCCGTCAACAGTTGACGGAATATGCTAATGTCGTTAGCATATTTCGTTAAAGGCTAACGGCGTCATAACGGAGCCTTAATGCCATTAACTGGATGGAATATTTCGATTTCATTAGAATATTCCGTCAAGGTAACGGAATATTTTGTCAAAGCGACGGAATACTTCGCCGATACGATGCAGGAGCATGAAATGCGCATGGAGGCACGTGACCAGCGCGTGGGGTTGGCCCTCGACACACGACGATATGTGGCAGTGTGTGGGGCCGTCTCTCGACCCACGAAGGCACGTGGCGACGCGTGGGGCCGACCCTCGATGCATGACGACGCATGGTAACATGCCTTCGACATTCCAGATCCGTTGGCACTTTTTTTGATCCCATTGGAGGTTGTTTAAGGGCTGTTTTAGATGTCCAAAGTTATGGTGTGCATGTTAGAGCGTGAGTGTATTTATAGGGTTTAGGAGTAGACCCTAAACGGAAATTGAGGGAGTGTTCAGGGACGAGCGGACAATGAGGTGAGTGGACTTAGCTTCCTAGGTTGCTAGGCATGTGTATTATTTATGTCTAATCTAATGTTATGAATTATGAGCTGTTATATTTATAAAGCTCGGGAACTAAGTTAAGTGGGCTATTTGGTTTACTAATGGCTAAAGGTATTGATTTTGGATATGGATTTTCACTAGTGGATTTGAAAATGAGGATTTAGGCTTAGGCCCTGGATTTCAGTTTTATTGGATTTTGGCTCTTGGCCTGAGTTTTCTATGATTTCGGTTAATACCAGGTAATAATGATTCTAAAAGCGAGTGTTGGATTTACGTACAATTTTCATTTGTATACTATCCCTATGTGTCTTGCTTATTTCTCTGACACATGAATTGAGGTATTATCGGTCGTGTGCTTGTTGAGGTCCGTATATCTTGAGGCATTATTGGATAAGTGGAGGGTTATTTCTCTGACACATGACTTAAGGTATTATCGGCCGTGTGCTCGTCGAGGTCCGTATATCTTGAGGCATTATCGGATATGTGGAGGGTTATTTCTCCGACACATGACTTGAGGTATTATCAGTCGTGTGCTCGTCGAGGTCTGCATATCTTAAGGCATTATCGGATATGTGCAGGGTTATTTCTCCGACACATGACTTGAGGTATTATCGGTCGTGTGCTCGTTAAGGATCCACCTATCTTGAGGTATTATCGGACGTGTGGAGAATAGGTTCCCGAGTTCAACCCTTCGGGTTCTAACCATTACTTGAGGTATTATCGACAGTGGTTAGGTGGGTTTGTCTCCATGTTGGACGGCTCCAGATATTGAGCTATGGCTCAGAAAGAGCCGGGATATCGGGTTACGGCTCGGGAGAGAGTTAGCGAGTTTCAATTCAACCAAGTCTTGAATATTGAATTGAATCAAATCATTGAGGCATGTATGTACTTCTATACAAGTTCAGGGAAACAAAAGCCTGACCAGATTATCATACTCAGGGGATGGTATGATGTTTTACGAGAGGGATATGATGGATCATGATATGTGATTTGACGATATGATAGCCAAGGGACTTACCGGCTTATATGATACGATGATTACTGTCACGGATGGTGACCAATGCCTGAGATGTTTTATGAGGCTACTTTCGTCATCGAGGTTAGTGGGTGATGAGGGCGGTGACCCGGATGGACAAGTAGTGGCTGGTTCGCCTAAGGGCGACATTTCGGTTATTTTGTTTTACTTGCTGAGGAAGTCCTCATGGATAGTTTTGTGAAATAATATTGCATCCTTCGTCTGACAGGTGGATGACGGTCAACCAGGGATAAGGGAGGTTCTGCTTGGTTTTAGTAGAGTATTTTTTTTGTACGGTGTTTTTAAAATAGTATGGGTACTTTAGGTATTATACTGAGATGCCAAAAGTTATCAGATGGGAGCAGGGCCTTTCATGGGTTTCGAGGGAAAATTCGGGAAGGGTCCTGCCACGAGTGCAAATGCTGAGTCTCCCCGAGGGGTGACCAATTCTACCAGGCTAAGTCTGGAGACGAGGGTCCCAACGTATGACGCCACTGGGAGTGATCATAGTGTACTCTCGCAGAGTGGTACTACCTTCTGGATGAGACACATAGTGTGTGGGGGCATTATACATGTACCTGTGGACGATCAACCTTATGAACCGGCTTAGAGAAGTTATGTGAGGCTTAAGGGCCGGTAGTCGCTACTAGCGAATGACGGTTGCCCGATGGCACCTCGATGTTCGGGAATAACACAACCACAAATAGCATGGATAAATGTAATGGAAAGTGGGAACACATGTCAAGTCCTAAGAACTCATGACGTCTAAAGTTGGTATGAGACCAGGGCGAGTTAGACGTGGTAAGGATGTTAATATGGACAATGGGCCAAGCTAGCCTCTTGAGTGGCATGGCCGCCTATTAAGGTGAAAATGATTTTCCTAGCAGAGGATGGTGGGCAATCATACTTTGAGAAATAAAAATGCAAATGACGGGGATGATGGGAACTAGAATCCCTTAGTCATCCTCTCGAGGGTTCACACTATAATGGAGCCACCATACGCTACAGGGGAACTGTTTTGACAATCATTTCCACTTCTTCGACTCGAGCTTGTGGGTATGCTTTCAACATGGTTGCAACTTCTCTCGATTTTGAAGTTAAGGGAGGAGTCAAGTAAAAAGATGAGAGATTCATGATCTTAAGTAACTTGGCATGACATACATGGTTACCGTGAGGCTGTACATACGTGGTTCGAGCATTCGCTTGGAGTATTCTGGCTTAGTAGCGACGTGTATGCCAATTATCGACCGATAAGCATCAGAATCGTGCAATTTGGGTTACGTGGCATGTTCTGGGTGTAGAAGCCTAAAGGGTTTTCCTTGTTTGTATATGAGCCTGTTAAGAGTGCGATGAGGGCTCCGAAATGATTGGAGTCAAACATCCAAGCTGTGTGTCAAATTTGAATGAGTTGATAAGGAAATGAATGCTTTCACTCTCATGGGAGCTTAAACTGGTCAACATTGAACTTGGTGAGGAAGCACCAAATGTCAGAAATTTGATACCTTAATTGACAGCTTTCAACAGATATTACTAGATGGCAAACAAAGCAGAATTGCAAAAAAAAATCAAGTGTGGGATAGACATTCTCCATACTGCTCCAAGAAGAAAATGAGTGAAGTTGCTTGGACCTCAACAACCACCAATGAAACGGGGTTTATGTGGTGGTGAATGGTGTTTATTCTAAAAGTAACAGTCAACTCATACACTTGGAGTGGTCAAGGGAAAACGAAGCTTTGTGCACAGGTGAGTCGTACTCATTGTAGAGATTCCCGCTCTCATGTCATTACTGAATTCTCCAGGTACGCGAACGATAATCAAACAAAAGTCCATATTGATAAGGTTGTGAGACGTTTGAGATGATAGAACTTCCACCAGAGAAATGGATTGCCACAACTGCTTTCTTTATGCGTAAATCAGCTAATGCGGGGTGGAAATTCCAAGAAACTTTTATTACCTGTGGAAGAGCTTACCCATTGGGAGATTGTCAGACAGCGTTTCGAGAAAAAATGGTACTTTGAAGAGTACATCAACATGATGAAAGATGAATTTCTACATTTGAAACAAGAGGAATAATGGACTTATCTTCATGAACCAAATACAATTCAATCTCTTATGCTAAAAACTACGGAAGGTACGGTAATGCCGAGGCGGTTGGATCAAAAGTAGAACAGCGGAAGTATGGTGTAGATGGACTGAGTGGTCAACGAACTTGGATTAAGGGAGAATATTACATTCATGAACACTAAGCCAATTTCGGGGACGAAATTCTTATAAGGGGGGAAGATTGTTACAAACCGTTCTGGAATATAAAATAGAATTTAAAAGTTAACTGTGGAATCCGGTAAGTATTGGGAAGAACTAAAAGAGTTATGGACCATTCATGAAGGCCCAATGTGTTGTAGGCGTAATTGAAAACGAGGGACACAAAAATGATCGTTTTAACCTTACTTTATCAATGGGCTCAGTAGTCACTTTTTGATCGGCAGCACTTTTGGTTACTTTTCTCGTACCATTATGTATGTCTTGAACTCCCGAGCACGGAGATAGTCAGGACTCGAGGATCGGAGTTTTTATGAAGAAGTTATGGGTCTAAAATGATGAGGATGTAACGGTAATTTTTGAAAGTCCAAAGTAGACATAGAAGATTTTCTCTCTCCTCTCGTTGTTGGTCCACCAACACACACTCCCTCTATCTCGATATCTCTCTCCCCGTGCAATCGTCGCACACCACCACCACCGTCGACCCATTTCTGAGCCATTTCGACTCGATCCAAGGTCACCAAACCCTTCCCCTCGACTCCACGAGCATGTAGATGCTATTCTCGAGGTCGAAGCATCATCGTAGATGATGAATTGAAGATAAGGATTTGATCAAAAGTTCATGACCGAATTCATGCCTAACTAGGTACTATCTCGAGCTTTCGACTCCATTTTTGACTTCCTATGAGTGAGTAGATGAACTTGCATGGGTAGATCGTGAAAATAGGCTGAGAAATGAAGACGTTAGAAGCTCGCCGGAAATGGTAGATTCCGGTGAGATTTTCCCAAAATCGGGCCACCGTCGTCGGTGGTGATGGCGATGGTCCGGTTGTCTTTTCTGGCGAGCTCCGGTGATCTAGTTCGGCTCAATTTATTAACGTGGCAGGCACCTGGCAACCAAGTGGTGCCACATGGAGCCACGTGGTAGTCCAGTCAGAAGCACAGTCAGTAACCAATCAACCGTTAAGTCAACTGACGTCGCCAATATTTGACGGAATATGCTGACGGCGTTAGCATATTCCGTTAAAGTCCAACGGCGTCATAACGGAGCCTCGACGCCATTAAGTGGACGGAATATTCTGATCTCGTTATAATATTTTGTCAGAGTTGACGGAATATTCTATCTGAGCAAAAGAATATTCCGCATCTACTGTGCAAGCACGTGAGATGCGCGTGGCCGTTCCGTGGCGCGTGTCCCAACTCTCTGTCAGCGCATGGGGCGGCTGCCGGCCTTCCACCGGTGCGTGGCGGCGCATGGGGTCATTCCCCGACCCACGGCAGCGTGTGCTTGGGGTTTTAAGGCATCCCAGACCTTTTTTTGAAAGTTTTGAGGCTATTGGCATCCGTTTAGAGCCCCGTTTGAGTATTTTAAAAATGAATTGAATTTGAGTTGTTTAATGGGGGGTGTGTAAACCCTAGGGCTAGGGACCCGTGTAATGATTTAAATAAGAGTTCATTAATACTATTGCTACATTTTTATTGGCATCATGGACGAGGTGACGATAGAGAGTCACACCACTCAAGACGGAAATTGAGGGAAAGTGTGGAAGCAAGTAAATTAACGAGGTGAGTGGTTCCCTTTTCCTAAATTTATGATTATGCATTTATTTTATATCATTGAATGCTTGATGAATGTGATGCTTAGGGAGACTTGATAGAATTAATTATGCAATAGTGACCTTAGACTATGCAATGGGTTACCTTTAGGGCCCGGCATTGTGGAACACAACATGTTAGGGTTGGAAATCTCATGAATAGTAAAATACTCCGAAATGAGTATAAACTAATATTGTAGGGAATATCTCGAGGGTTGCTTCTGAGATACGAGTTAAGATACTCTAGCCCTGAGTAAGGGGGAATATCGATGTGCAACGAATAAGATAATCGATCAAGAACAACGATTTGATTGAGGTGCTAGTGCCGAGGAGTAATGTCGGCCTAGCATATGACTCGGTGTTGAGATACTATGGCCGAGGCATGCCGGTCTAGTACATGTTTCATTCGTCCAAGTCGTGAGTCATGTCGAGTCATGTCGGGTCAGTGTTGAGTCTTGGTATGCCCATATGGTGGTCGCTTGTGTCGTACCTGTCTTTAGTCCATAGACCAGTCCTCCACTTGATCGTTCACCTGCGCTCGCTCTATACTAGTTAAACAACACCAGTCCTGTCCCCAACCCCTTATGAGTCTATATGGTCCCAGAGCACCTAGACGGACTCGTGGTATTGGTGCTTGCATCTAGTCCTTCACGTGGTCGTGGTACGAGTGAAGACACCCAGTCATGTCACTTGCGCATGACTTGTGCGACTATAGTGCCATTAGGATACCAATTATGATGATTGATTCATGATACCAGCTGAGGGTTATGCCGGCTGATGATGAGATATGACAGCCGAGGTGACATTTCGGTTTATGTGATATGCCAATCGAGGGATATTGCCGACTGATGTGATATAATAGCCAAGGGTTATGCTGGCTTATGTGTATACCAGCCGAGGGTTATGCCGGCTGATGATATGATATGCCAGTCGAGGGATATGACGATTGATGTGATATGATAGCTGAGGGTTATGCCGACTTATGTGTATACCAGCCGAGGGTTATGCCGGCTGATGATATGATATGTCAGTCGAGGGATATGCCGACTGATGTGATATGATAGCTGAGGGTTATGTCGGCTTATATATATACCAACCAAAGGTTATGCCGGCTGATGATATGATATGTCAGTCGAGGGATATACCGACTGATGTGATATGATAGCCGAGGGTTATGCCAGCTTATGTGTATATCAGCCGAGGGTTATGTTGACTGATGATATGATATGTCAATCGAGGGATATGCCGACTAATGTGATATGATAGCCAAGAGTTATGTTGGCTTATATGTTATGCCAGTCGAGGGTTATGTCGACTAATGTGAAGTGATAGCCGAGAGTTATGTCGACTTATATGTTATGCCAGTCAAGGGTTATGTCGGTTGAGGATATGATATGATAGCCGAGGATCCATGTCGGCTTATGTGATATGATCGCCGAGGATATTGCCGGCTCTTATATGAATTGACGACGATTATAACGGGCTTAGTCAGCCTATGAAAATACTCGTTATCGTGGTCAGTGGGTTTGGTGTGGGCGGCGACCCGAGCAGATGAGTTATGTTTTGGTTGGTCATGATTGTCATCCCTGGAAGGGATTTCATGACATCAACATGCTAGTCACTGATGTTTTACTTATTGAGATCGAAATGTCAAGAACGACCTTAGTCTCTAGTACTTCACTTATGATCATCAAGATAATCCTAAACTCCGCTGCGTGAGAGTTTAATAATTAGCTTTCGTCACCGGGACTTAGTGTCCAGGTGTCGGCTAGCACCTGGGATTGCCAATATCCAAGTGGATATTCTGGGCGGCGTGTAACACCTTAGGTTTCAAAAACATTACACTTAAATTCATTTGTTAAGTGATTATCAATTAAAAGCTGACCTTAATCTAAAAATTGACAAATTTGACCTTCTACAATAATATATTCAGAATTAGAATGATAATATATCCAAACAACCATATTTTTAGTATTTACATAACTTATATTGCATTTAATTAAAAAAAATTCATATTTTATGTAATATTTTTGGAACCTAAGGGGGTGTTTGTACAAACGCAAAAACTTCATAATGTGTTTGTGTAAATAACTCTATTTTATACCCTAAATATATTGTGATGTAAAGTGAACAAGATAGTTGATAAACTTGATGTATCTTTCATCTTTTCTTTTGACTAAGCTTCCTCTTATTTAATTATGGGTATACATGTATGGTAAACAAATAAATAAATAAGCACATACATAATGGATGTAGACAAAATTAAAAAAAAAAGATTTAAGGGATACAAAATAACGAAACAACTAGCCTCAACACACGCGCGGAGGCATTTCTGTGCACTACGTGTGACTTCACAATTGAATAATAAATTGGCACATGCATGCATGGAACATTTTCATAGTGCGACTTTAATCGCACTTCAATTTATTATATACGTGCGTGTCAATTAATATTTTTTTAATATATAAAATGTAATTACAATTTTTTTTTTAAAAGATGTAAATGGATGCTGGTAGTTCCATGTTCGTAGAGTTTGGTTTGGTTTGGTAACTGAAAAAAAAAATGAATGTGGGTATATGGCAGAAAATACAACCATAGAATGCCCTTATGATTAAGGGTGGACATAAATCCGTTAAAATCGAAAACCGATTCGATTCAAACCGTTATTGGCACTTCGGTTTGGATTTAACTCGATAAAAGTCAAACGGTTTGAAAATTCAAACTGTTGCATTAGTAACGGTTTTCTTTTGAAATTACATTTTGAAAACCGTTGAATTCGAAGCCGAACTTAATGTTCTTATTTATTTATATTTGTTAGTTAATATTTTTCATTCTATAATATGTTAATGTAAGTGTTCATTAAATACCCTACCTCACTTAATCCTTGCTTATTTTGTGCTACTTTCGAATTTAAATTATATTTAAACATAGCCCATCATATTTCGAAGTTTAAAATGTTGAAAATTTTAATTTGTTGATATGTGTGAATAAAATATTAATGCGAATAAATGAAACCTTGATGTGAATAAATGAAATATTGATGAGAATTGTGGAATTTTGGAAAAAATATATCTCTTGGAGGAGTCTTTTTACAAAACAAATTACATTAAAATTTTATGTCTAAACTGTCCAAACCGATCCAAATCAAATCGTTAATAACGGTTTGGATTCGAACAGTTTCAATTTTATTTTTTGAAAATTCAAACCTTATCGAACTGTTAAGATTTTAACGGTTTGGATTTGGGGATGATATCCGCATCGATCCAAATCGTGCCCACACCCACTTAGGATAACCAAAATCAAAAAATCAGATAATGTTGATTGATTTAAAAATTCAAAAATGTTACAATAATTAAATATTTATATTTTTTTTATTTCATTATATATTTGACCCTTTACCCTTAATATATTAGATTGTCTTTTCTTTAAGATTTTCTTCAACTAATGTAAATGAAATATTGATGAGAATTATGGAATTTTGGAAAAAAAAATATGTCTTGGAGGAGTCTTTTTACTGAATAAATTACATGAAAATTTTATACCTAAATTGTACAAACCGATCCAAATCAGACCGTGATAACGGTTTGGATTTGAACGGTTCAATTCTATTTTTTGAAAATTCAAACTTTATCGAACTGTTAAGATTTTAACGGTTTGGATTTGGATGATATCCACCTCGATCCAAACCTGCCCACCCCTACTTATGATAACCGAAAACAAAAATCAAATAATCTTGATTGATTTAAAAATTCAAAAGTGTTACAACAATTAAATATTTATATCTTTTTTTATTTCATTATATATTTGAGCATTTACCGTTAATATATTATATTGTCTTTTCTTTAAGATTTTCTTCAACTAATGACTTTTTTTGGTTTATTGACAATTTAACCAAAATCAAGTTTTGGCTTTTATATATAGATTTTTACTCTTTAATTAATATATTTTTATTTTTACTATTTTGACCTCACTTATTAAATTATTCATTTTTGAATAAATTTGTAAAGTAAGGATATTTTGGGGATTATGGGAAATTTAACCTATTTTTACTATTTTGCCCTCACTTTTTAAATCATCAATCTTTTGAATTAATTAGTCTTGCAAGGGTATTTTCGGCATTATAGAAAATGTCACTATTTAGAGCCCTTCGGGCTTCATATTTAAGATTAGACATGGATTAGCACAATTGCAGCATGTCGAAATTGCCATCCCACTAATTATTTATTTAATAAGATTTAGTGATGTTTTTCTTTATTATAATAAATTGTCTCAAATTTAATTTTCATAACCCTATCCTTCTTTCTCTCCTCGGTTCCAAAGAAAAAGTAAATTTAATTTTCATCTTCTTCCCTCCTCTCCTCAAATCATTTCTCTTTTTCTCTGTTAGGTTAATAATAAGAGTTCTTTGTGGTGACTATATAGTCTGAGTCATGTCCAGATTTGAGTTTCCCATCATTATTATTTTTATATTTTTTTCAAACAATCCTCTTACCCAAAATCTTCCTTTAAAATTTATTCTTTCTCTATAAATCTTGTTTTACCTTACTGTTGGAGTAGTTTGCCGCAATATCTCCCATTGGTTTGGGTCAAATTAGTTAGATTATGACTTTTGGTTATTTATTCGCTTTTATGCACAATTAGATCGATGGAAATCAAGCATTCCTCATATCAGCCATGCTCTACAGGTTCTTCAAGATTATATGTGATGAATTTGACGACGATGACTCTTTATGTTAGTGGAGATAGTTTGTTTAGGGTTATAGGTGTTGTTCGGGTTTTGGTTGTTTTATTGGGCGTTATGGGCTTGATTTGTAATTTTGCATAATTTCAGTGATGTGGGTTTATTAGCTGTTAACTTTGTCCGGATTAATATTGTCATAGACTTGTGAGTAGTGTCTAATGTCATAGCTTGATTTTTTTTTTTTTTTTTGATAATTTGTCATAGCTTGATTTTGATAATATGGTTATATTTTTTTTTATGATATAATGATATCATTCTTAATCAAAAATTTTAATTTTCATAAAAAAAAAATTGATAACAAATATATATAATGACGATTTTTAATATCATTATATAAACCAAAGAAACTAATCCTTTTACTTTAGAGCTAGCTAAGCAGAATGATAATTTAGTGCAAGTAATTTGATTAACTCTTTTCGTTTGTCACGTGGTCTACTCTAGAGCATGTGATGTCTTCCAGTAGTCCGCCTTCTTCTGGAATTTCGTATGAGATTTGGCTGCTGGGAAACTTATATATCCAAGTCCGTCTCTGTATCTATCTGTAGACTTCCAGTAGTCCGCCTTCTTCTGGAATTTCGTATGAGATTTGGCTGCGGGGAAACTTAAAGCTGCTCCTTCCATGTGAATGCCTCGTGATCGTACACTGCCTAAACGTCAATGTCAACTTAATCTTTTCATTAATTACTCAGTACGTGTTTGAGTGCCACACCCACTAATCAACAAAAATTTGCTCAATAAACGTAATCAACAAAAATTTGCTCAAAAAACGTAATCAACAAATAACATGATTCCATTAATTAAGCCTTAAAATAGGAAATTATTTTTTATTATTAGATAGAAACTCACAAGGAATTATTTTCACTGCTGGCATTCATTATAATAGCTAGCTAGAAAACATAAAACAATATCCGTATGTAAAACCTGAATTATTACCCCAATTCATCACCAAATTTTGGTTAAAATTAAGTCTCATATATATATATATATATATATATATATATATATATATATATATCGATCACTGGTTATAAATATATTAATTACCTGTTGTTTCTTTACTTAATTATTAATTGGTGAATAATGAAGGGCCTGACTTCTATCTAATCATCTTTTAGTAACAATATATATTGTTGGCCCTTAGCATCCTGCAAACGAAAGCGACGTACGAATATGTCCCTAGGCCGACTAAAATCTATCATCTAAGAGACTAAGACTAAGGAAAGAGTGACGTTGCTGGGACCATCGATCAATGTATGGTTGTTCTTTAAGGATGTTGATATTCTTTCACATTTGGTCTATTCTTTATTTTTAAAAATTTGTGTAATTTTTTAATATGTCTTTATATTTTCACACGCATATTCAAGTGTGGCGAATTTTTAAACTTCACACATAGGATCGATAACCGGCCTTTATATTATAAAGGAAATTGAAGTTCCACCTCATAACTAATTGAGATTGGAGAAATAACCAATTTCTTATAAGATCTTACAAAATTGTGTAATTTTTTAATGTACGTGATATTTTGATTCATTCATATTCTCACATTTTCTAACTTTAAGTAACTAAGTCAATAATATTTAAATAGCAACACTCGTAAATAAGTACCATTAATCAAGACATTCCTTCATTTTCTTGACCACTGTAATTAGCTAGGGATATAGATATATATGATGAGATAGAAGTAGTTAATGGGTAAGTCTTTGCATTAGTTCCATAATTAAGAAGAAGCATGATATCAATGCAATTAATTAACATGTCGAGTTGTCCTAATGATGGACCGTCGACAAAGTTATAATATAGACAACACAAGAGCAGAGATTGTCTCTATGCAGGCTGGAGATGTTGATTGATAATTTTGATGATGAGATAATTGAGCGTCCTAATTAATTAATTAGTGCTAATGCATGCTTATTAGTACATGTACTACCAATTCACGAGAATCATCATTTTGGTGCTAAATCCTTGTCTTCAAATTGTGTGGTAAAACTCACATGTTCTATCGACATTGTCAGCCTCAACCCAATGCCCTTTGCAGGTCCACTTCTAAGTTCTAACATTTTAATAATATATATAATAATAAATATGAATTATTTAATTAGCTAATTATTAACCACAAACTTTATGTGTTACAATCACCAATATTAGATAATCTTAAAAATTCCTTGTAAAATGGAATGTCTCGATATATTATTGGAATATTTCGATATATTTTCAATTTAAATTGGAATTTTCAGTTTTTGTAACACCGGACATTTATAAATTTAAAATATGATAAACACAAAAATAATTAACTAGAACTCTGTAAAAGTTCTTTTATTAATATATATAAGTTAATCACTTGCTACAAGTAGTCGTACGTGGTACGCTGAAAGTGAGCATGTAATAAACTACTCTTTCTTCTGGCCTAATGAGCAAACCCTAGCTACCTAGCCAGATGCATGATCAAAGGCTCACGACAAAAAGAGAACACACACACACATATATATATATATATATAATATATATTAATATATAGTTCATAATACTGAATTAAATAATTAGGAATTAAGCTGATCCGTCCATATATATATAGATAGATATATAATATTATTAATTAGAATATATGATCACATAAGCAAACTCCTAATAACGGCTGCTTGGTCGGTGTCCATGTCTGTGGTGGCCAGAAGCTGAGATAGGCGTTCACTCAGGTCGTCCACCTCTCTGTGTAAGTTCCTTATGTAGTTGCAAGTCTCCTGCAGCACCTTGGACGCCGAGACCTGCACCCCAAATAATATTTGTTTATTTTATTTTTTGCTTCGAATAATAAAAATCGACAAGAGATATTCATGGATAAGAAAGATACGACATTGGAAGGCCGGCATTATTGATTATCCAAATAAGAATGGAGCACATATGAGGGACTACTGGTGATCGATGGAGGGGAACAATTTGGAGTAGTCCACACCTCAAGTTGTGGGTAGGAAATAAATGCGAGGGGCTGCGTTGAGTGTGACTTATCTTCCTCTATGTATATATTATTATGTAAGCAAATAAAGGCCGGCCACATGTAATTATATGAGGACAAGATATATTGAAAGAGTGCAGAGTAAGGAATAAATTGAATTTAAAGAGGACAACAAATAATAAATGTGTACCTTGTCGGAGCGCCTAGTACTGCGAATCTCAGGAAGAAGCTGCTGCAACTTGGATATGAGATCAGTGATCTGATCGTCGCTGATATTCCTGGACGCAGCAGCACCACTCTGGGTCCTGGAATTACGCGACGACCTGCTTGATCTGCTCGACATTGTTAATATTCTCACGCACGTAATATGTCAGAACTCAGTGGATTAACCCAAGCACGTAATATTGAGGTGGTATAGCTAGCTGGAGGCTGGAGGGTTTGTCAGAAAGAAGAGAGAAAATTAATAATGAGCTGCTGTCTATGAATATCAGTGGTTGCTAGTTGCTACTTAAAGGGAGCAAATAATGTTTGTTTGAGAGAGAGATGGGCGAGTGAGGAGGGAGACAAGTGCATGGGAGGAAGCAGTGGGCTAAAGGCTTGGTATTAATAGGGTTTGAGGGAGAGAGAGATATATAGATATATTTATAATAATAAAATATAAAAAAACACAACAACAAAAGAAAGGTAGATAGGGATTAGGGAAGATATGGAGATACGACGGCCATACTGTGAGTGTGAGAGAGAGTGTTGTGAAAGGTGTCTGCAAACTGGGGTTAGAGTTGAAGTGGGTTAAGAAGAATGTGCATGTCCTCGTTCTTCACCCTACGTACTTCCCGGGCCTCTCTGTGACTATCCCACTACGTAACGCAACCCCATGTTATCTTTTTACTTCATTGCTTCCGTCCCCGTTATTTAATGAACCGGATAATACTTACATATAACTTACCTATGTAGTACCATCTTGTATTATCTATTTTTTTTATACCTGTTCGATATATAAAATATTTTTTCTACAATACCATAATCAGAATCATTCAATTTCTGAATAATCATTTTAAGATCATCCCCACAAAAAATTAATAATTTTTGAGGTGCTTTCATAATTTATATATATCAAACGAATCAACGATATTGGTAACATTAAAGATCTTCATGGTGAGCCATTCATTTAGTTTACACATATGAATAATTAAATAATCTCCAATTTGGTTGATTTTTTGTATAAATGATCTTGAAAAATGATCTAGGAATTGAGTGGCTCTGATTATGATGTATGTATACGAATTTGATAAATAGAATGGTGAAGTGTAAGTATTATCCTACTTAATTATCTTCATACTGGTGCTATATATATATTAGATCAAGTAGTGTCTACATTCACGATGTAATATGAGGTTTCAGGTTTCTTGCTCGACATTTGTGGAGAGAAAAGTCGATATCCAATGTATATCACATCCTTCAATATAGTTGTATAAAAAAAAATCAACAGAAAAATAAGATGAAAAAAAAAACAAAAATAATGAGTGAGGAAGGATAAAAATAAAAATGAATGAATGAAAATAAAATTTAGGGAGTAAAAAAAATATTTTCTATTTTGTGCAATATAATTTCCTCGAATATTTCCTCATCCGTTTTTAACCATCCAATCTTACGCATTTTTGTTTTGTTTTCATTTATCGTAAACACAAAAAATATAAACATACTATAAATATAAGAAGAACAAACCCTAATTAAATTGTAATCAAACAAGACACACGAAAATAAAATATATTATTGACTTATTGAAGGAGGAGTCTCATGTCTCTCGTAGGACTTAGGAGTGTGAGATTTGTTGCTTGAAAGCTCCAAGATGGATGATTAATGGGTAATTGGAATGCAAGTGTGACATTGTTGAACGTGGACCAGTGTGATCTCAAACAAATTTCCCATGTTTTTCACTTTTTCTATCCTTGGGTTTATAACATGGCACGTGCGGTCTCGTCTCTGTCAAAACTCATCAACCGGATTCCTAGGCTAATTTATACAAAGTAAATATTACTACTCATTCTTCTTCATTAATTATCATAAGACTTAAGCATGCTTCTTATTTAACAACTTAATTAAAACAAAAAATTAAGTATAGCTTAAGCATGCTTATTAATTAACAGTTGCAATCCTTCAAATTCAAGCACACATTTCTTTCCAACTTACATATATACCAACCTTTCTCCATGCATATAGAACATCATGTTTTCAATCAAAATCGGATTAGTGTGTATATATATATATATATATATATGTGCAATCTAAGTTGGAAGTATGTTGATAAATAATATCAATAAAATGTATATTTTTGTTGGCAACAATGATATTAGTAGCAGGGAGTTGATTTTGACACTCCACAAATTACTTGTTGCACTCCATTTTTTAATTTAATGTTTTTTTTTGTTTTTTTATAAATTGCAAACTTCCAAACTTACTCCTTCTTTTTTTAATTTATTATATTTTATTGTTATTTCATTTTTATATGTAAAACATTTGGACTCTTTTTTTCCGATAAACCCTACTCTCCCGCTTTCAATATAAGATTAAACACTATATAGAATTCTTCAGTAATTTTCTAACAATATATAGTGTTTAATCGTATATAGAAAGTGGGAGAGATACGAAGCGGGAGAGCAGAGTTTATCGAGAACAAAAAAAAGTCCAAATGTTTTACATAAACAAAAGAAATAAAAATAAAATATATTAAATGTAAAAGGAAGAGGTTAAATTTTGAAGTTTGATTCATAAAATAATAAGAAAATATTAAAATAAAAAAGTGAAGTACAACAAGTAATTGGTGAAGTGTCAAAATCAGTTCCCTATTAATATTATTACTGAAATATTATTAGTTCAATCTCTATCAAAGACAAACATGATCTTATCGTTTTTTTTTTATATATACAAGATATTAGGGGAGGGGAATTACATTATATACCACTAGACCTTATTGTTATATAGAGGACTGGAGTGCATATATAGAAACTTCTTCATTATGTTGAATATCTAGAGCTTAATGCAAGTAATTACGTAAAACATTAATATATGGAAAGTACTTATATTATTCACTTTAGGATGGACGTACTTATTGTTCTTCATAGGTTTTTGTTTTTTGAGAAGTCTTGTTCTCCATAGTTAATCTATCAAATTTTACATATGTAGGTGTGATAATCAGAATATTATATTATTTTATGAAACATTATGTAAACAAAAAAATCTCACCCTAAAGTGATTGCTCTTGATATGTAGTCACTAAACAAGATTAGGAGTAAGAGGCACTTAATCGGGATATGGTACTTTCCCCAAAATTAATAATCGGGATGTGGTGAAGGGAAGCTAGTCCAAACTTATTTCCTGGCGTGCTTCCTGGTGATTAAGTTGGATGCTAATAGTAATTATTAGCTGGAAGCAGCCGGGATTAATTGGGATCATCGCTGTAATTAACTCCCCAATTACGGTTTTTACTGCACCTGTTTGACCTGAAGATCGGGCCTCGAGGGTAAATTGGTAATCAATCACACAAAATGCGCCATCAGAAAACCGGGTCATGCGCATGCATGTGACGAACAACTTCAACACACCAAACAGAGATCCAGCAGCTACCCAACATTTTCATGACCCACATACGACTCTTGCTTGCTTGCTTCTACGCCCTTCTAATTTATTAATTAATTACTTTGTGTTTTTTTCAAAATTCAAATCCCCTCTTTCCAATTGATCTAAACAAGAAGAAAATACCTAATCAAGATTGAATTTCAAACGAATTGGAATATGAAAAAGTCTTTTTCCTTTTCGGACTTTTTATGTTTATGAACATACGATAAATGCTAACGAAACTTTCTCTAAAAAAGAATCTCGAATTAAAATCTGTGATTCAAATTGGATATTAAATTGATTATTGGAATGGTTGATCTCAAGACCGATGAAAACATTCCTTCTCTCCCTGTTTTTAACTTCACCAGAAAGTAAAATATTGCCATTAGAGGTAAAAATTGCATGGTTGACCAAATTACAGGTCATTGAAAACTCATGTTGACTGAACCACATTCTTGAAGATTATTGGACTCCTAATTAAGCATACAAGCCCAGCCCAGAAAACATTTTTCATCCAATATGAACGACCTTCTATCGCTATCAAGTCAGTTATGAAAGTAAATTCCAATTTTATTTGTTTTTCTCAGGACAGATCGATAATGCCAAACTCAGTCACGTGACAAATTTTTGACACGACGAATGTCGTTAATTATCCTAACAAGCATTATACGACAGTGGCAGTGCTGCCAACATAACAGCCGACTCATCGCCGTGCCGACGACCAACTTAGAACTGCTTACAAAGTATACATGTTATGCATAGTGAGTTCGGTATGTCTAATGTCTCAAACATTTTTGATCAAATCTTTACGTAGGTCTTCAACAGTGGTTTACAGTGGCAAGACTAGGCTATAGATTCGGAGGGCTATAACCCTTCCAAGTTTTTTAATTATTTTTATTTTAAAATAAAAATAATTAAAAAATCTTGGAAGGGTTATATAAAAGTGATAGGCCAAGGCACAAACAAGCCTTTCATATAAGTAAAATTTATAAATAATATTTCAAACTAAATTAATTTAAAAAAAAGCATCATTTTTAATTTTGCCTTGGCCTCCATTTGGCTTGGGCCGGCCCTGTGTACCCATGTTTCATAGACGACTTGTTGGCTCCTCTTCCTCGTGTTGGCGTTTTTAGGCCACGTGGTTATGTTTTTTGAAACATCCTCAGACACGCTACTTCGTCTTCGTGTTCTTCAACCCCCGGCCCCAAAAGTCAGCCTACTTGAATGGAACACGACACACTGTTTTAATGCCAACCCTAACATGCATGCTATATATGCTGGGATCCAGTATACCAAATTCACCATGTGCTACGTACCTCCTAATTCTCTTCACTGAATTACACTGCCCTAATTTATACCTTATTTACAGTTTCTCCATCTATGGCAGCACTCGAGATCGAGTCGAGAGGCAGCACATGTTATGTTTGCATGGCTTCAAAATTTCGAACATGGGAGAGAGACATACATGATTTTTGCATTTACATTCTTCTTTTGACAATTTCCTTGCAATATACAATCTCTTCTTTAATTTTTTAGATAATTGACGGTTTTGATTATCTAACAACAAATTAGATTCGAAGAAAACAGTTATGTCATTGAAATTTAGAATTGTGAGGTTGAGATAATTGTTGTGGAGATATCAATTGACAGTTTCTTTTCACTATACAATTTTTTATTTAGATTTTTAGATAATAGATAGTTTTGATTATCAAACAACAAATCAGGTTCGAAGAAAACAGTTATGTCGTTGAAATTTGAAATTGTGAGGTTGAGATAATTGCTATGGAAATATCAATTGACATGAAGAAAAACATTACATTCTCCTTTGACAGTTTCCTTTCAATTTACAGTTTTTATTTAGTTTTTTAGATAATAGACGGTTTTAATTATCAAACAATAAATCAGGTTTGAAGGAAACAGCTATGTAGTTGAAATTTGGAATTGTGAGGTTGAGATAATTGCTGTGGAGATATCAATTGACATGACGAAAACATTACATTCTCCTTTGACAGTTTCCTTTCAATTTACAATTTTTTATTTAGTTTTTTATATAATAGACGGTTTTGATTATCAAACAATAAATCAGATTTGAAGAAAACAAGCTATGTCAGTTGAAATTTGGAATTGTGAGGTTGAGATAATTGTAGTGGAGATACCCAATTGACTTGACGAAAAACATGGGGGGTCAGCATCTTCCTCGCGAAACAAATTGTTCACTCTAACATATTCAGACATGTGACTTTGATCCCCTACCATGTTGGTGTAGGCCATATCTAATATCTAACATTGTTCATGGTGCACTAGGTTTTAACGTTTGCCAATGTTTTGCTTTTGCTGGATAAATTTCACCATACAAACATGACTTAGGACCGGCATCCTTGTCTGTAAGGCTAATGGCAGGTTTTAACCAAATCGACTGACACTGAATGCAACCCTTCTTCTTTCGTCCTTCCGGCGGAGGGGGACGCCGACCGTGAAGTCAGGCCAGTGAAAATTCTTCCGACCTTTTTCCTAGTCTTTTTGAAAATTTTAAATTTGAAGTCGCGATGGCTAAAAGATGTGTCAAAATCGCTAACTGAAAAATACGTACACAATATCAGGTTTGATAAGATTCATTTTACAGAATACGTATAAAATCTAATCATTGACACCACAAATGTTGTCCAAGTTATGCACAAGGAAGATTTCTGGGTTCTGTTGGGCTCAATCTGGTCTATCAACTTTTCTCACCATTGCTAATTTTTTGTCTCCGGAAAATACAAGATCGTTTCTTCTTGCTGGTATTTGCTTGCTATATATCATGGGAAGCATCTCATTCTCTGTAAAATGACAGGGGATAAGTCTTTTTGCTACCATTTTTGTGTTTGAAAAGACCATGTTTATTGGAACTCCTAGTTACCTGTCTTTCGATTTCAACAGCAGATGCAGCAAGTCTTCGCTTCATAATTGACCTCTCATGTTCGCAGCTCTCCATCTCGGTATCTAAAAGCAACACAATCAAGCCAAAAACACAATGTAAACTAAACCAATTCAAATATGTGATTAACAATATCTCCCATGCAATGAACACTTTGATATGTCTTCATTTATCAGACATGACTCAATCAGAAACAAGAATGTTGCAGAGAACTCAGCAATAAGCACGTCTCAAACTATTCAAAAACCACTGCTGCGCCTTAATCAAGTCATCGAAGCTAATAGTCACAATGTTTTATATGACCACGATATTACACAACATCTGGAAATAACCAAAATAAGCAATTCTAACAAAAATATTAGTGGATATTTAAACCATGCCTGGCTTCTTTACAACTACTCCCCTTCACTTTCTGTACTCAAATTTTACAATATGGTTATGTTGCATCAGCAGATTGTGAAGCTCAAATTTAATTACAAATATCATTCATGCACACCATTCCATTAGAATACTTCACATGAAACTAGCACAAGTAAAGAATAAATGAACGAGTGCTTGATTCTCACCGTAGTAATATGATGACAGAATTGTAATGCGCTCAGTGGGCTGTAGAGAAAATAAAATAGACCGAGTTAAGAGAACGCGGTGCCAATTTTGCAGTAACTATAGTCTTCATCAAATTGATATAGGGGTTGATACCCAGAGCATGCATTACAAAAACATAATTGGAAGCACAAAATGACCCATCAGCTGGAGCCAGAAGCATGGCTGCTTTACCACAGGCAGTTACTATGAACCGTGTATAGGGATATACTAATGTCAGAGACACTGGTGTTTAGCATTACCCTTGTGCATGGAGCCAAAGTACACCAATCTAGCACTCATACACCCGAGAGATAATGAGATGAATCCACACGACAATTAATATAGGTATACAAAAGTCCATCCAATTAGATGTCAAGCTCTTAGTCAGAGTGAAAAAAAAATTCATTTTCCACTCCCAAGTCCCATCTAGAAAACATTTTCACATCCGACGTAATCAGATCCAGTGGCAACTGACATTGTACACAACTTAACTAAATCCTTTCTGATCAAACATTACCCGTTTTCTGTAGAAGGACAAAACTATAGTTGGAGAAAAAAGTGAAAGCACAGACACATAAAGCAAATTTTCATACCATTACAAAAATCCCTTCGCGGCGAGTAGGGAGTTCCTCGAGAGCTTTCAGGGTTTCATCACCCTTAGTAACTTTTCCAAATATTGCATACTGGAAAGAATTAATCAAATTTAACAAACTATTGGTGAAAAACTAAATAGCAATCATTCTAAAAAATCAATGCTTAATCGAGGTTAGCAAAATAATACCTGCCCATCAAGATGAGGGGCATCTCCAAGAAGCATTGAGAAGGAGGATGCTGCACTGTTTGGGTCTTCATATCTACACAAACCAAAACAGACACACACAAAAATACCCAACATTAAATCAATCTGATATAAAATTCAAGAGCTGATGAAGTGAATCAGAAAGATTGAGACTTTACCTCCCCATAGAGAGAATGCCTCTGACATGCTTAACTTTACTAAACTCACCGACCACCGTCTTCTCAGCCTCTCTTCTCTGCTCCTCGTTCATCCGAGCCGACCTTCCGCTCGCCACGTCAGCCACTTGGGCCACGAACCCCTTCTCAACCCTAAAGAAGTGGTTTGTGTTATAACCCCCGAGGCGGACCAGCTTGTAAATGTGCTCAACCGTCTTGGGCGCGACGGTGGGGTAGAATCCGAATTCAATGTCTCCATAATTGGTCTGCCCCGAAACACACCAAAAATGGAAATGCATCAACACAAATTCAAATCGCTTTCACTTTCAGCCATTTGCACTGCTTCTAATTCTACATTTCAAACAAAAAAAAAGATTACAAATTTTACCTGAAAAACAACGCGAGCGGATCCGAGTAGTGAATCCTGAGCTGAAGCGGCATGAAAACAAAAGCAACTGATCAATCCGATCAGTGCTGATTTACGGCTCAACATTTTCCCCCCAAATCTGCCGCCCTTCATCGCATTTCGGCGTCAACTACCAAAATGTTTTTGTTGGGGTTTGGTTACTATTTGGGCTAAGATTATCACATGAGGTCCAACTTCTATAAGTCCAGCACTTAGCCCAAAAATCATAGTGGGCTTGGGCCAGATGTTTCTGCTGTAGTGTGAAATTTCAGATTCGTAGGAAAGTTGGGTCGATAGAAAGTTGATAGAAAGTTTTCAAGTATGATAGAAAGTTGGGTCGATTTTCCGCCACTACTTCTAATTGTTTTCTTGTTCGAAGAGAAATATTATTCAAAATACCATGAAACAGTATAAGGACATTAATAAATCATTTGTGCATCCAATCGTGAATATCAAGAACAAAAAAAAATCCTTAAAAAAGATTTTCAGCCTGAAAAAATTCACTGGAACGAACCTAAAATCAACGAAAAGAAAAAAATACAACTATATTCATGACTACAACTTATAAACTTGTACAAATGTCATGCCACTGTGTTTTATTTTCGATGGACTTCTCTCATGCTACTATCCTCCTCATTTTACCCAACCAAAACATGGTCCGTATTGTGTTAAATTTATTCAAAATTCTTTACCAAGAACACATCCAATGGGACAATGGAAATTTTCAAACATTTGTTTTTTTATATCCAAAGGCTCTAATTTTTGGGAAGTTTAGTTGCGCATGGTACAACAAGGCCGGGGCCCATATTTTTAAGTTGGTAACTACTGGGCCCAACAAGCTTATCAGGTTGAGCCTTCATTTTTCCAATTATGAAAATTGAAAACTTTCATGTTCCCAGTTTTTCTCCATACATGACATGTTGGTTTTATCGATAACACATGAATCCATTTTGTATTTATTAAAGACATATATAAGTGATTTCCATGTTTTCTAACCAAAAAACAAAAGTAATTTCCATGTTTGTCAATGATGACCGTCAACATTTTTTCACTTTCAAAAGTGGCTGTGATAAAGATGATATAAAGGTCGTCAAATTTTGTCATTTCCAACCTAACACCATAGTCGACTACCAAAACAGTTTTGCATTCTGAAATTTACAACTTCAACTCAACTCAACACATTCATGGTATCTATTATCTAATCTAATCAATCGGCCAAAATGTGATTTGTGATTTGTGATTTGTGATTTGAGATTTGTGATTTGTGATTTGTGATTCATTCACGTCCACTCAAATTTTCTCCGCGAGCATCTCCTTAAGGCAAATCATTTTTTGTCAGCAATATTGACATTGATGCTGTAGTCTACCTAGATTGCTCAATAATTCCTCTCTTCTAAGTCTCTAATCAATCAAAACTGCATCACTTGTTGTTTGTCGATCAAAATCAGTGAATTCCCCCAACACCCACTGAATCCGATTCCACGCCCAATTTCTTCTTCTGCTCAATAAAGATTCAAATTGGGCCCTAGCCCTAACAATTTCTAGGCCAGCCCACTCTCGCTGTTCAAATAAATAAAAAAATAATACCAAACCGTTAAAGTAGTACTCGACCCCCAACAAAAAAAAAAAAAAAAAAAAAAAAAAACGGTTATGGCAGTACATATTGAACTAACTATTTGTTATGGTGTATAATCATTATTTCGCCTCAAATATTGACACCTTGCTTAGTGCACAATTATCTTTTTATCACGTATCATCTTATTAAGCTTCTAGAAGCATAAAAAAGTTCATAAAGAGCTGCGAAGAAAAGTAAACAACTCTCTCATATGCATACACACAATCACCAACAAAAGAAGGAAGAAGTATAGACGCATACGATAACGTCCCGTGAAGATAACTTATTTTAATCTTATTTTTCTGTAAATTCCTTTATTCGTGTTTTAAATAGAACCAATCTGATCTGATCTATATAAGTTAATATGAATGCATCGTGAATCAGATTATACAAAGTTTTAAAAACCGCAATTTTGATGTTATGCAATGTGATGACTTAAAAACTTACGAATGAAAGGTTAGTTCGATCTCAAGATGCCCCCACAACAATTGTGCAATGAAGTAGACATTTGGAATGGATGCAATTGACCTACAAAACTGGAATGAAACAAAAACTTCAAAGAAGACAAACAAAGACGTGACACAGTGGCTCTTTCACACGCAATGAAATTTCAATTCCAAACATATAAAAAATAATCAACGTGCTTGAAGCGTACAAAATTCATTATTATAAGGTTAATTAAATGGGAAATCATGTTCATTATACCAGCAGAAAATTCTCTCCCACTTTCTTGACATGGCATGATGTAGATGGAGAAAAATGCTAAAAGAAAAAGGAATTGCAACATGGCTTTGTCTCTCAACTCTCAACCCCACTTAATTTATTTTCTTTATTATCATTTTGTGAAAATAATAATGCTTCAAGGACACAACAATATTCTCATAAATTAATTTTTTTTTAATTATAGAACACCAACTAATCTTGCATCTCCACCTGTCATCCCACCGTATTCATTTTGCAAATTTCCATTGACAATTGGCTCTCAGACGGACATGCAATATTCGCAAATTATTATTTAGCATATTATTATAAGCAATCAAGGAATAATACATTTAATTAGCAGTATAAATAATATAAAACTTGATTAAGCAATTTATAAACGCACTGCATGCCGCAAACCTGAATGATCAATGCTCTCCCACTTATTATTATACGAATAATCCATGATTAAGAGAGACATGGGCGATTCCATGCTATTCTAGGATCGAAACCCTCCAACTTGAAATAAATATAAACAAAAACAAAAGGGGGATTTTGTTTTGAAATATATTATTAGGTCGTGGAATTACGGTTGAATCTTTGTTTTGTATCACGGATGACTGTAAATTTGATTAAGTCATTCGATTAATCTTCTTTCCCATTTTTATTCGTCCCAAATTAAATCTCGTAAAATTTGTAACAAATACGTTACGGGGTCTGAGTAAATATTTTTAAGTCTCATCTTGTTGGATCTAATGCTCCTTCTTTTGTTGATCATATAACCAAACTGCAAAAACATAAAACGAGAGGCAAATATGGTACGGAATATGAGTAAATCTTCTCCAGTTAATAAATTTCCACAACTAAATAATTTCTCATCATACAAATTAAATATATATTTATCATCATCATGGAATCCATACCAGTCCACCTTAAACCTTCCCTCAACCAAGTAAGAGTTAAATATATTGTATCAAAGGCCACTTGAAATTAAGAGTATTGGGAATAATTCAGTTGTTTTATTCTTCTCATTAAGAGGCTTTATATACTGTTACAACTCTAGTTACAAGTAATCACACGGAATCTTTCTAAGGTAAAGAGACCTAACTTTTAGGAGAATGAAACATAACTATCTAATTACATAAATCGTGCATAATTACTCAAATCTTGCAACACTCCCCCTCAAGTTGGTGCATAGATATCGCACATGCCCAACTTGTCTGAAAACTTCGAAAACAATGTTTTCGAAACAGCCTTGGTGAGGATATCAGCCAACTGATCTTCTGATCGAACTCCAGGTACTTCCACAGGTTTTTCATCTAACTTCTCCTTAATAAAGAACCTATCCACTTCGACATGTTTCGTTTGGTCATGCTGAACTGGATTTTCTGCAATATCACGTGCATACTTGTTATCACAATATAGCTTCATAAACTCCTTTGGTGGATAACCCAAGTCTTGTAACAAGAGTTTCAACAACAGTATTTCTTGGATCCCAAGCGCCATTCCTCTATATTCAGCTTTTGCACTAGAACGTGCAACAACATTCTGTTTCTTACTTCTCCATGTAACAAGATTGCCTCCTACAAATGTAAAATAACTAGAGGTAGACCTTTTGTCATCCAGTGTTCCTGCCCAATCTGCATCAGTGTACGCTTCAACCTTCAAATAATCTTCATTCTTAGTAAATAGAATTCCTTTCCCAGGAGAAGCTTTCAAATAGCTCAGAATATGCATAACAGCATTCATATGTTGTTCTCTTGGATTATGCATAAATTGACTCACTACACTTAGAGCATATGCAATGTCTTTCCGTGTGTGAGCCAGGTACATCAACCTTCCCACTAGTCTCTGATATCTACCTTTGTCAGTAGGCACTTGATTAGGTTCTATTGCTAGTTTCAGTCCTTCTTCTAGACGCGTACTTGCAGGTTGATAGACATACATCCCAGTTTCTTGCAACAAAACTAAGGCATACTTTCTTTGAGAAAGAAAGATTCATTTCCCTGACTGTGATACTTCAAACCCAAGAAAGTACTTCAAAGGGCCGAAGTCTTTCATCTCAAATTCTCGAGATAAATATTTTTTCAATGCTTCTTTATCCTCATGATCATTCCATGTGACCACCATATCATCAACATATACAACGAGTGATGTGATGTTACCACCTGTTTTCTTCAAAAATAAAGTGTGATCTGAATTGCTCTATCTGTAGCCAAAATTCTTCATAGACTTTGTGAATCTTCCAAACGACGATCTTGGAGCCTGCTTCAATCCATACAATGATTTCCTCAATCTGCACAGCTTACTTTTATGCTTAGAGGCTACTTCACACCCAGGAGGAAGATCCATAGAAACTTCTTCTTTCAAATCACCATGTAGGAAGGCATTTTTTACATCAAACTGTTGTAAAGGTCAATCCAAGTTCACTGCTAGTGACAATAGCACGCAAACTGTATTGATCTTAGCTACAGGCGCAAATGTCTCCATATAATCAATCCCATATGTTTGGGTGTATCCATTTACAACCAGTCGAGCCTTAAAACACTCAATTGTACCATTTGCTTTATATTTTACGGTATAAACCCATCAACATCCGACTGGTTTCTTCCCCGTGGGATGATCCACAAGCTCCCATGTTTCATTTTTCTATAAAGACTGCATCTCTTCATTCATAGTTGTTTTCCACCTTGAATCAACAAGGTTTCCTGCACACTGGTCAAATGACTGGTCATGATTTGTTTCTGGTGTAACCAACCACAACGTCTAATGATTGTCATAGTCTAAAACCTAAACTTCCTTCTGGTACTCCCCCTGAAGTTCACCAACATGAGGAAAAAACATATCCTCTTCATGAAACACAACATCAAGTGTAACATACATCCGTTTTGAAGGGGGGTGATAACAACAATATCCTTTCTGAGTAGAGGCGTAGCCAAGAAAAACACATCGTAAGGCACGCGGTGTCGACTTATTTCGCTGATGTTCATGCAGATGAAAAAATGATTCACATCCAAATACATGTGGTGACAAATTGGGTACGGAAAGAGCACAAATTGCGGATGTGAGAGCTTGAAAGGGTGTCAGAAACTTGGGAGTACTAGAGGGCACTCGATTAATCAGATAAATTGCAGATTTCAGGACTTCTCCCCAATAAGTTAAAGGCATGTGTGCTTCAATCAACGATGCACGAACAACTTCCAACATATGGCGATTATTTCTCCCCACGACCCCATTTTGTTGGGGTGTACAAGGACAAGTGGTTTGATGAACAATTTCATGTGTCGCCAAATAATTTTGTAAATCTTCCTTGGGTCACAACTATGATGCCACCAGTCAGGGTATCCCACAATTTCATAGCACTTATTCACGTCATGACCAGATTGATTGCAATGAGTACAAACACGATCCAAGGAGGGGCGAGAATTACCCTTATAACCATTAGAAGATAAGGATCCATTAGAAGATAAAGATGACCGGTCACGATCTGAGGATGACCGGTCCCGTGACTGGTAGCAATCCTTGGAATTGTTGTTTCCACCCATCTCATGGGAACGATTCTGGTTGGCTTGGAGAATTTATGTCATTGGAGTAATGGTACTTTCAGGGATTCAGGGGTACGGTGTAATTTAGGGTTTCAAGAGGTTCAAGCAAGAGGCGGCGGCGTTCTTGTTTTTCAAGCAAGAAGAACGATGCTCCTTTTTTTTTTTTAGGGTTTCAAGGGATTCAAGTGTACGGCTCTGATACCAACTTGAAATTCAGAGTATTGAGAATAATTTAGTCGTTTTATTCTTCTTACTAAGATGCTTTATATACTGTTACAACCCTAGTTATAAGTAATCACATGGAATCATTCTAAAGTAAGGAGATCTAACATTTAGGAGAATGAAACATAACTATCTAATTACATAAATCGTGCATAATTACATAAATCTTGCAACAAGGCCAACTCATATGTCATATATAGTTGGTTTTTTTTTTTCGGAGGCCAATTGAAAGTAATTATTAGATGGACAAATGTTGTAGTCATCTCATTAGGAGATGACAAGCAGCTAAAACTTTGGTTTTTTTAACAAGTAAAAGCAGGCACGAACTCATGAATTAAAAATGAAGTGGACTAAATTTTAACGTGAATTTTTTTAATCAAATTTCGATGGTATTAGGTAAATTCCAATATTAAAAAAATAAACCTAGTAAAAATACATACATTATACAAATAAACAACAAAAAATCATGCAATAAAAGGCAATATAAAACACTTAAATTACAATAAGCTCATCTTTTACGTGGACAAGATATCATACGATCTCCAAAAAATTCATCTTCCCTCCTATTTAAATATAGAACAAATTAATAAGTTAGACTATATAAACTAACATTACATACATTTTTTCTTTACGTCATTAATTTCTGGTGGGTTGGAGCACACCCAACCCTTGATGCTGACCCGTGCCTGAGTAGTAAAAGGCCAAGAAGGGAAATTTGCCTTGGGTAAAGTTTTAAAAATTTTGAAAATTATTATTTTCTTTTGTTTCTATGTTGTATTTTAATAAATATTTATTTATATTACAATATGTAAAACTGATATCACGTAATTATAGTAGAAGATTATAATATAATTAGGGTATCTTACTGCAAAGATGTAGAGCTCAAATCTCTTCCCATTTCCTTAATGGACCCAAGTCACTATCATGAATGTAGTAGTCATTAATTTACATTTAATATTTTTTTTTCCTTTGGGTTGTATTTTTTATAATGAAAGTCGGTTACTGCTTTGGTTTGGCGAAATTCACGGATTTCTTGTTCCCCTCCTTTATTATGTGTGACGACGACAAAAAGCTATCATTTCATTTGCATCTACAAAACGAGAAGACGACTCGAAGACTCTGTGTATCTATCTATTTATGTATGTACGTGAAGGTGACGTTTGCCTAACTAAAATGGTTTTTCTTTTTCTTTTTCTTTTCCTTTTTCTTTTTCTTTAAGATATATTCGTTTTCGTGGAAATTAGAAGGCTGGAGAAGGAAGAACACGAGGAATACGTCTCTCTTGTCTTGTGTTGATTTTTTTACTTGGCTTTTTATGCCTATTGTTGACTTATTGTTCGATTTACACGAGAGAGAATTTTCATCGATCAAACTTCTAATTTAACTTTAATAAAAAGGTAAAACATCTTCATTACGTGTCTAGTTCTTTTACATTCGTACACATGATGAATTTCCCAATATAAACTCATACTAAACGAACCCTAGCCCTGAATATGATTTGATCTCCGTGACTTGGTACTTTGCAATGTTTTATCAAAGTGTTCAAATAAAGGATTGTGTACTAAATTCACCATTAGCAATTATTACAGTCTGGTCATTGACAAGGAATGTCACACCAAGAAAGAAGAGACGTAGTGGGTAAAAAAGTTCATTGTTTGTTCGTGAGGTAAAATCCTAAGAGGAATGCTTCAAATCAATAGTATTCCCCACATTTTTCCTAAAGTGGAATAACTTACTTCTTAATTAAAATGGTTTAGTTAAATACTTCTAACATAAAAGTTTTCGCCTATTTATCAATTTCAATCTTATTTTTGTAACAAATTTCAACATAAAGTCGTATATAGAGAGAGAACTATGTTACGCAACACTCATTCTAATTACTAATATAAAATGATCACGCAATTAGATTAAAAATGTTTGATTCATATTGAATTCAAAGTAAAAACTCTCTAAACCTAGAGAGTACAAAACAGATCTCAAACTCAATACGAGTTTTGGAATTAATTTATTCCAAATAAATATACTCGAATATATAAAATCTTAAAATTCATAAATACTTGAATTCTCATCGCCTAAATTGATTGGAGTTATCATCTTGAGCATCAAATCATGAGTAAGATATATATGATTGAGATTTGAGAAAAATAGAAATTAATACGTGAATAGACTCGTCGTGGATGCAAGAAGTAGGGGGCGTAAAACCCTTGACATTGATATTGAAAAGCCCTTGTTAGAGATATAATGTAGTTGTAATGGGCCCTTGACATCTAAAACCCAAACTAGCATGCATGCAAATTGCAAAAGCTGCGTGTCTTGCAGACAACCATACATGTCACATGGGTTAGCTAGCTATGGCACATAAATAATCTATAACCCTAAAGCCTCCTCCCACAATTTCACTCCAAATCAATTCAGCAAACACACACATCGCAAATATCAAGTCTTCTATCTCCATTATTGGCTCAAAATTCAAAATCAAAATAGCACCAAAACACTGATATTACTTTGAATAATTAAGCAAATAATTAACACTCCTAATGAGTCCTAAAGCAACCCTCAAAGCTCAACCCCAACTTCACAGCAACTCCTAAAACAATAGAAACAAACAAACCTAAATTAGTCGGTGAAACAGCAACTCCTTACTCCTTACTCCTTACTCCTCAGCAGTGCTACATAAAACCAACAACAAGAACAAGCATATTACAGATTTGAAAAACAAGAACAAGCATAACTCTATCCAAATGTGTACTTCTGCTCGCTTAATTCTTAATCGCTCACCTAGTTATATGATTATTGAAGAAAAAAAACCTCACTTAAAGTTTATTTTAATTTTAAATGTTCTTTTTAATACTCCAATACTATTGATTAAGGGGTTAATTAGGTCAGTCTGAAGATTGAAATGTGAGTTGCGATTAGTCGGTGAGATTAAACACCTTTCTCATCGTCCAATAATGCTCCACATGACCACACGTCTTTACGCAAATGAGCGACACGTGGTCGGGCCGCATTGGAGAAAAGACTCGCCTCGGTTGATGAAGAGGGAATTATTATTTATTATTAGTATTATAAATTTTGTGAGTGCACGCCAGAATCTTTTTTGTGGGTTGGAGGGGATAGTGGAGTTGCTTGGTTTTGAAGTTTGTTTCATTATCCTATTTACAATTACACCCCATATTTATTTAATTATTATTATTATTTATCTTCATTATTAATAGGATTTCTGTATTAAGATCCTTAAAGATGATGTGTGCACGTGGCCGTGTTTGCACCACTTTTCCCATGTTTATATTACTATTAATATTTGGTTTACGATTAGAGTTAATTATGAATCCTCTAAACAGCGGACAAGTACGTACTTAACAGCATTAATCTAAGCTTAATTTGTTTGATATATATATATATATATATATGAGGAAGACCATTCTTGCTAGCTATCCCACTTTCCAGTTTTTTTGCGAGCTTTTGCCTTTTCTTTGCTTCTTTGCTTCTTTGCATGATTCGATTAGAGCCGTACTCTGACTTTTATTCTTTTTTTAGTTTTCATTTATAGTCTTGTATAATAACAAGGTTTTAAAGAAGTTATATTCTACACGTATTTTCTTTTAAGAATTTTTTTTCAAAAATTTAAAGTAATTGTGCTGTCATGATATGAAGATTATTGTATTCATATGAATATTTGTGTATGTTATTTGGAAATCTGCTTGTTCCATTTTAAATCTCGATAAATTTATTCATATAATGATGCATATTTGAGAATCATCATATTTATTGACAAACGGATAATTATGTTAGCAATTAAAATTAATATGTTGATCGGAATCATCTAATTATTTTACACATTTAAATAATTAACGATGTCCAATTTTATTATTTTTTGTACTAATAATATTTGGATAATTATCTATTGATGCATTGTTCTAACTATAATATGTTTATAAAGAAAAATTATTAAAGCGAAAAGTAAAAATAAGGAGCACTTCAAAGGAGAACGCAAGTATTTAATTTCTATTTAGAAGGAGAAGAAGAAAAATGTTATTTTTAGGGTTTAACGTCGGTATGTTCATGTATTATCGATTTAAGTTCTTTTTTGTAATTAATCGCAATCATTTGTAAAATTCAATCATTAAATTTATTTTAAAAAGCATTATTAAAAATAACAAAAGAAAGGGAAAGAAGGCGGATGGAAATTTTGACACTTGGATTTCAAGGGTAAAATCTAGCCAGCGCATCAAAGATTTGTAGACCAACACATGCAACGGTAGACCCTAAACAAAATGTTGTTAGTCATAATTCCTAAACCACCTCCAAACTGTCCACTTTGATAAACATGTGAGTCATCATCACCATCTCCCTCCATCATTTTCCGAAAAAAAAACATTTCAAGTAAATTCTACAAAACTTCATTTTCATACCAAGAAACAAAAAAATAATTAACTTGTTTTGGATAGCTATTGGTATTATTGGTCTAATATATTCTTACAAATTGTATAATGGAAGATATCAAGTTCGTGTTCAACAATCGAGGATTTAACACTGATAGAGAATAAGTTCAATACTCAATATATATCTCAATCTCCAATATCATTATATAAACAAAAAGAGTTTCAATAATTACTCCCGTACGCCATTTTATTCAATCATCATTAATATCGAATTCGTTACATATATATAGAGAGTTTTCCGATAAAAATTAATTACGGGTAAAAAAAAATTTTGTTATTTAAACACACTTAATTGACCATTTTATTTATTTGGGACAATCTAATATTTATTTTACCCACTAAAAAATAAATACGTCGAAAATAACATTCATATAAAGATGATTTAATGTGATAATTCAGTATAATCACCTATAAATATATATAAAAAGCAAAAGCCGGTACAGACGGACATTCTCCCATGTGTTAAGGTTGATATTTCACGGCTGGGGCGATATAATAGTAAGCACTAGGGCAATATTAGTATAGAGGCGGCCGTATCATTAATTAGATTGTAATTTAATTGGACAATAAGCAAGGTTAATTAAACAAAGTATGGAGGCTTTTCTGAACATTTGGGCGCCCACTAAGAGATACCCACGTGCATACTGCCGACACGTGGCTCATTTATCCAGGTCAATGTCTTTACCATCTATAGACGCGCGCGCAAAATCTGTGGAAATATTCTTTACCATTTTACATCATATATTTAAAATAATTTTGTATGATCGAGAAAATACAACTGATTTTGTATAAAAGAAAGAAAAAATTGTTATTTAATTTAATTAATTACTGAATAAGAATGAAGAAGTGCAACTGCGCAAGACTGCAAGTGATTACTAAAGTCAGTAATAAATCTGCAAAATTGATCTACTTGTCATTGTAAATCTGCAACAATGAATGCCTTGCCAAGTTGCCTATTCCCCCGCACGTGCATAAGTGCGTGTTTCAGAGAACTACTAGATAGAAAATGTTTTTTGTTTTGCAGCTCCTTTTTCTTTTTACTATTTCTTTTATTTTATTTATTTATTTCTAATCGGCCTGACTAGGTTTATGCGAATTTCATTTTAGTTAACACTTAACACTGTTAGTTGGTTATTTAATTATCAATTTAACGTTGTCGTACTAGAGTCATAGATGTGGTTGCTTGTGTAACTTAACGTTATTGCTATGAATTTGATTCTGATCGGATGTTTATGAATTTAAACTGCTAGCGTGAATGTAGTAAGTAGTTGCTAGTTCTTAAACCTTTCACACTTATATATTGCACTCAACAAATAAATTGGTTAAAATTTCAAAGTTAGTACACTGATTCATCACTCAAAATATTAATATTATCCTTACTTAATCATTTAAGTAAATATGGAGATATATCTTAAAAAGTATCGGTATTTCAACATGACCATTCGTTATAGGGCAATGCTAGAAAGTCCACATTTATAAATCATATACTAATACATGTAGGACCACCAATACAAGTGGGATCCGTTTAGATTATTATGTGGTCTTCTTAACATTTCCCTTCATTTTGTATGGTATTTCTCTTGTGCAAATTCTCAATGTGCGATTGATATTATTTGACACTCCCCTAATACGGGACCATCACATTCTAGGCGCCACGTGCAACCAATTCCACATCGGCCACTTGCTTCTTCTTCTTCAGGTTGTAGTTTGCGATTTTAGGTCCATCGTTTGTCAAACGCGAACACTATGTACCAAGTAAACACCCAGCCATATAGGCCCTTTCAATCTAGGATTACTTTTTAGAAGAACAAACAAATTGTGTTCAAACTAGTTCAAATTCGCATTTAGTCAGCCCCAGAAAATCGACATGCTCAGTTATCATGTTAAAATTTCAAAATCGATCAAATGGTCCATATTAACAACCATAATACAATCCATGTTTAACTATTTACGGTAGACGTACGTAATGATTTATCTAAAAAACTCGATAAGAGTTTTAATAGAAATCATTCGTCATATATTATATTTTTTATTTAAATTTTAGTATATCAAATTTATAGCCATTAACAAAACTCGTTCCTTATTATACACTAATATTCCGACCTAGGTCGACGTGAAAAGTAAACTGTACGTGCAACCTTGGGTGGGGAGGGGCATGTGAAATTTTGGAGGGTCAAAATATCGTGAAACTAGCGGCTGATTTTGGGCCGTGGAATGCGAATTTAGAGAGTTGTAAACCGGGCGGGGACCATTTGCCAGAGTCCAGACTGCCAACAGCCAATATGCGAGGCTGCTTTGGACCTATTCACATTCAGCTCACGTCTGACTCAACAAATATTTATTATTCTTCCACTTTAATTTTTGCTTCCGTCCAAATAAAAATGGAAAGTAAACAAAGAAAATGGAAAATGGTTCTCTACTTGTTTTTTGTTTGGTGGGTGGTGATTGGTGTTTAAAGAAAAAGAAAAAAAGAGACTGAATGCAGAGAGAAACTCTGTGTCTCTGTGTTCATAATCAGGCGCAGATAGTCAGGTTCTGTTACGTCCAATCCCACCCGCCATTTTAATTTTTATGAACCTCGCAATATCATCAAACAAGATAATCTAAAATAACACAACCCCTTTGGTTTTACATTGACGAGGTCAAATCACTTGTGCCGTACTGTTACATTGACACTTCTTCCATTTTCCATGATCTACTTTTTCCAATGTCAATTTTGTTATCCTATTGGAAAAGGAAGAACCCTAGTCGGATAGCCGGCCTTGCTCCCTATACGTTTTTTCCTACATTTGATTTTATTAGAATGTTCATATTACAAATTTAATCACCTAACATGAAATTAATGATTATTTTTCAACGTTAAAATATTAAATAAAAAATCGATAAGAAATGAAAAACGAGTATTTATTATTTCACCGTTTAACCTATAAATAACGATTATTTTCTAAAATTAAAATATTGGACTGAAGACCAATGAGAAATAGGAAACTAAACGAGTATTTTATATTTATTTCTTTTTGGTGATTTGACTCGATTGCTTGGCTACTTGGAGTTCTCCACCAGAAGGCAAACTAGGCTTATGAGTTCTCAATTTTTCTTTCCAGAGATGTATATAATGAAACCAGCTGTGGGAATTAAGTGAAGAAATGGAAAGGAAAAAACAAAGGGTACTAGCACAGATACACATGATGATTAATTTGATGGTAATATGTGGTGAAGTGGGAGGCCTATTGATCCAAATATAATTTATAAATAGTAAAAAGTTCATAATTAAATTAAATATATATATATATATCATTGAGTATCTAGGCATAGTAAAAGCAAAAGCAATGTATCAACGAGTACGTAATTTAGTGAGAACTCGAGTTTTAAGTCAAGTTTGCTCTTTAATTTTGAGTTTAAAATACGAAATTGACATTTAAATTGTGGCCAATAATTTTGGAATACTGCGTGTTACTGATAAAAAAAAAATTGATGCAATGTAATTAATTGACCCGTCTCTATTTTTTTTTCTTTATCTTTTTCTCTCATATGAATTGGACTATTGTAATAGCAGCTTGTCCACACGTAAATTTTAAAGTGCAATTGTCCAAATATGAGACTTTGATACAAAAGAAGAGAGATTGATTGAAACATTAGAGTCGTGACACTTTCTTGTTTTTCTATGAAATCGAATTTGAAAATGTTTAAATGTACTATTGATGATTTTGATTTCATAGTTCACGAGGGCGTTTTAGTTGAAATGGTGTGCAATAAACGTATAATATTATCAACTTGTTTAAACGTATCGTAATTATTAAATTGAATAACGTCTTAACAATTAGGCAATTTAATTACTGTATGTTTATTAATAGGAGGTTAAATTTTAACATCATATGAAAATGAAGATTTCTTTTTTATCTTTATGCTCTAATAAAACTTTACAAATTCATTAAGCTTTACAAACATATAATGGTTGTGTGATTGATAGAGATCCTACACTTCATGCATCATAAACAGGACTAAACATAACACTTTATTCCAAAAATAAAATTTCTTTTACACTATTATTAAAACGTTACACAATGATGATATATATTGTTAGATAAAAAAAAAATGATGATATATATTAATGGGGGGAGGAAAACGCAATCGAGATTCATAAAATATAAAGAATTGATAGATCATGATATTAGATTCGTAAGTTTAATTTTACATTGACTAAATATGAATTAGTAAACTTAAACGCATACCAGAGAGGAAAATATTATATCTTTTAAACGAACAGTTAATACAAAAAGGACATTGTATAAAATTCGATTCCGTATTAAGGGAAAAAACATTGAACAACAATTAATCACTAACCCAACAATTCCCGTTTTCACATCAATGAATGGCTATTCGTACAATTTTTTAATTGAATTGATTGTTTGTCCTCCTCTGCACGTCATGGACATATAATTAACATTTAGAAAAGACAAATTTTTAAATAAAGACCCATATATTAACAAAAAAATTTGAAATTAAAAAATTTCCGCTAATAATATTGATGTATTTCTTAATTAAAGAAATTATACGCATAAAATATCGACCTCGTTTTTTATGAGAGTTAAATTAGACTTGAAATTTTCTACATAACGTGTGAATAAAATTACTATTAAATCGTGGTAGTGTGTGATGAAATTTTTTTTTAATTAAGCCGAATCTCTCACAAATTTTGATATGAAAATGGCCCAATCATAAATTACCAAGTAATAATGAAAATTAACAATGCTGAAGATATTAAAAATGGATTTGACCAGTCAAATAGGCATAATTACATTTGCCTTTAATGATTTAAAAAAAAATCTTAACCACCAAAAAAGCAACGAGTGTAGGAAGCTCCTCATCGCATGCACCGCAGACTATCCCAACCTCCAATGAGGAAGCCGAAACAAACCGGAAAGTCCGAGAAATGACTAAACGTAAAACGAGAAGGAGAAATTGGATCTTTCACGGACTGCAAAAGACGTAAGGGTTACGGACGCGTCTCAGCCCGTAGACACCAGAGAGGGACAGTTACGAGTCTCCCCCAGTCAACACGTGTCTATACCGGCGCTACCCGGTTCCCGGTACCATAACGGCGACCTCAGGCTTTTTGCGGGGCCCGCCTCCACCTCTACGGCCACCTTCACATCTTCTCTTTCTCATCCTGCTATCTATTAACCAATAAGATAATACTACTTTAGAACCTTTTAAAAAAATATTAAAAAAGGAAAAAACGACTGAAATTAATTTTTATAAATTATAAAAAATGGTTTAAGAGAGATAAAGGGGGGCCTCACTAAAGATTTTGCTCCAAAGCCAAAGCCCAGAGCTTTCTTATCTGATTTGCAGAGAGAATCCAAAGGACAATTAGGGAGAGAGAACGCGAAGAACAGAAACAGCAAATACACAGAGAGACAGAGCGAGAGAGAGATTAAAGTGGGGGATTGATAAATTTTGAAAATTCCAACCAAGTCCTTTTTCTTATCCAATCCGTAAGTCACTAAGTCCCTCGCATTTGTTTACTCTTTCTTCTTTTTTTAATGGATTTATTTCGCTTTTTTATGTGAGGAAATTGTTGGGTGATATGTTTATTATGAATAACCAATTGTAAACAGATCTAATTGGCTTTTAACTTTGTTATTGATTTTTGATTTAATTACATGTCATAAACTAAACTCTGATTTTGATAACCTTTTGTTGCTTTGATTCACTGGGTTTACAGATTTTATGTTCATATAGAGAACCCAATTTTCATTTCTGAAATACAAGGATTTTTGCTTTTGATTCTGAAAAGAATTGTCAATGTTCTTTTACATTTGTTTCTTATTCTGGTTTTTGTTTTGATGAGTTTGGGTCCAATAGAGGCATTTTAACTTGTCAGAAAATAATTGGAAGGGTAGGTGTCTTTGTTCTCGTGAAGATAGTTCAGCTCTATCGCTGATTGATTGGATTCAGAAAGCTGAAAGTTTGATAGGCAGTGTTGTAAAAGTTGGACTTTCTTCTTTCAATTCATGCAATCAGTGATAAAGATTGGTTTTTAAAGTATTTTAGAGAAAGAAAATCGAACCTTTTTTTTTTTTTTTAATAAAATTGTTTTCAATTCTCTCTGAATAGGTTGCCTCTGTATTTTGACTGAGTTGAGTTTCCTGAGGGACTTGGTGGCTTGGGATTTGTATAAATTTAGCACTGGATTCGTCATTTCTACCCAGAGAGAAGCTTTGGATGGGATTGGGTCTGTGAATTTGGTGCCTTTATTTTGATTGTTTAACGGAGACATGTTGGAAGGTCGATCCTGCTTGCTTTCCAGGGTGTTTTCGAGCTCTTGCCAGCCAGAAATCAAGTGGCCTTATATGCCTTACCGCCGGCTTGATGATATTGCTAACGGCAAGCGCCCATTAGGATTTGATGGGGGAGATGACGAAGAGCATCGAGAAAGGAAGTTGTGTAAGCTATTGGATTGTTGCGAGATGGAGGAGGAAACCACTCAATCTTCTCGAGAGCAGCCCAATGACCAGCAACTTGCAGATTCAGATTCCCTTATACATCGGATTGGCAGGGACAATTCTATCAGCTGCCTAATTCGGTGCTCCAGGTCTGATTACGGTTCCATTGCCTCTTTGAACAAGAGCTTCCGCTCGTTAGTTAGGAGTGGGGATCTCTATAAACTGAGGAAGCAAAATGATGTGATTGAGCATTGGATTTATTTCTCTTGCCACCTGCTTGAATGGGAAGCCTTTGATCCCAATCACCGCAGGTGGATGCACTTGCCAAGAATGACTTCCAATGAATGTTTCATGTGTTCAGATAAGGAGTCTTTGGCTGTGGGAACTGAGCTTCTTGTATTTGGTAAGGAGGTGACTTCCCATGTAATCTTTAGGTATAGTATTTTGACAAACTCTTGGTCTTCTGGAATGAGGATGAATGCCCCAAGATGCTTGTTTGGGTCTGCAAGCCTTAAGGAGATCGCAATTTTGGCAGGTGGTTGTGACTCACAGGGAAATATACTCAGCTCGGCAGAGCTATACAATTCTGAGACTCAGACATGGGAGGTACTCCCGTGCATGAATAAGCCCCGGAAGATGTGTTCTGGGGTGTTTATGGATGAAAAGTTTTATGTTATTGGTGGGATTGGGGGGAGTGAATCAAAGGTTCTTACGTGTGGGGAAGTATATGATTTAAAGGCGAGAACATGGACAGAAATACCTAACATGTCTCCTGGACGGGGTGGTGCAGAGCCTGATGCGCCTGCAACTGGCGAGGCACCACCTCTAGTTGCAGTAGTAAATAACGAATTGTATGCAGCTGACTATGCTGACATGGAGGTGCGGAAATATGACAAGCAGAGAAGAGTGTGGCTTACAGTGGGGAGATTGCCTGAGCGGGCGGTTTCAATGAATGGTTGGGGTCTTGCATTCAGGGCTTGTGGAGACCGGCTTATTGTTATTGGCGGGCCTAGGGCTCTGGGTGAAGGTTTCATAGAGATCAATGCATGGGTTCCGAGTGAAGGTCCACCGCAATGGAACTTGCTTGCAAGAAAGCAATCTGGTAACTTTGTCTATAATTGTGCGGTGATGGGTTGCTGAAGATACGGATGTATAAGATTGGTTTTATCCGTCAACACAGGAGTCTTGCTAATTGGTAATTCCCCCTTTCTTTTTTGATTGTTAAATCCCTTTCGGGTGTGGGGGAGAATGGGGAGGAATTTTAGATTCTACTCAAGATTAAATTGAATGTTTTCTTGGAATGAGATCTTGAGTAAATTTTTCTTTTTAATTTCCTTTTCAAACTCCTATTGTTTTTCCTCCGATGGAATTTGTCTTCCCCCCATTTTTAGTGACACGATAAATTTGAAAGGTTGGCATCATGTAGGATAGGAACAGTTTCAATAATTTGAAGTACCAACACATTGGTAATGGTAGGTCGTCAGTAGTGCTTGCTGAAGCTTTTTAAATACACAGAACTAGTTGTATGAGTTTTTTCTGTCTTAATCAGTTAATTGTACTTGTGTTGTCTTCGAAAGAGGAAATAAATTCTGAGAGTTTGTTATCTATGATACTGCCTTATGTACTGCTTACATTAATCCATGACATTGATGGGATATACATATATTTTGCAACTTTCCAATCTATTTATCCTCATAATTGGAATGTGACAGATTTAATCTTCTCATCGTCATAAGTTTCACGGTAGAAATGATGTGTGCCATATGCATGCTTGATTATGTAAAGAACAATGGAATTGAATTCAAAAGAATTCATTGTTGAATCATGTGCAACATTTTCTGTTATTCGCAAAACCAAAGTTATGAACTTTCCCAAAGGGATTGATGAATTGAAATCCTTTGAATTTCTTAGGGTACTTTTTGCAAATGGTTTCTTCTTTGTTGGAACAAGTTTATGTGGACTTGTGGTTGTGCAATAGAAATGTTTTGAATCTGATATCCTTCTTTTTGTTACAATGGTTCTGATGGATTCTGAGGTTGGAAGAAGAGCTGAGTTGTTTTGGTATGCAGTAAAATTACGAATGGATTTGATTGGTAGGTCTAAAATTTGTTTTGAGTTGCAGGCATTGACTAGCATTTTTAATCAGACAAGACTGATGTCGTGGTGTTCGTTCATGCACGTTTATCTGCTGGACATACGATGATAGCTATCTGTTTTTTTTTTCTTATCTGATGCTGTTGGTTATGGAATTGATGTTTGTGATGGTTCAATTCAATTTAGGCTACTTTTTTTTCCTCATCTTTATCTTGTTTACTGGGTGGGACCTTTTAGATGACTTTTTTGTTCTTGTTTGGGTTGAAATTAGGGTACCAAATCATGCTTTTTATGTGTATTCTTGCTCCTCTGGAACCTGGTCGTAAACGAACAACCAAGTCGGGCTTTGGTAAAGGAATCTTTGTTATACAAGTCGTTATTGGTATGTTCTTCACAATGATGTTGACATGTTATCAAAATCATGATCCGTCCATTAATAAGGAATGGGCCTTACGGGCCTTTAATTTGAAAAAATAATACCAATTCGTGTAGTTCAAGTTCGATAGCTACATCCTTGAATGAAAATAAAAAATGGACGTCGGATCCAGAAGCAACAAACAATCTGTGCCGTACGCTCTAAAATTGGCCTCATGTTTTTTTATTGGAAAATTTGACCTCGTCTAGGTTTTCCATTAACTCCACAATGGGCTCGTGACCTTTTTCTCATGAGATCAGTTGATAGTCTGGGTTGTACTTTTAAAGCCCATTAACGACTTGTAAGGCTAATCTTAGGATATCAATGAAAGCCCAATTGGCGAAGAGATCAATCACTTTTGATAGCTTCTGGGCCCATAAATAATGTTAGTCTAGTCGAGGAGGTGGAAATATTTAACGAGTTATCAAAAGATTAGGTTTGCGCCAATTGTGATGTTTAATTATCAAAAGATTAGGGCCTTCAGCTCGTTTGTGTCTAATGGAATATAATGCAAAAATTACAAATCAAATCTTGTAAGATTCTTTAGCTGCCTTCCTATCCATAGTAATATTATTTCTCGATAATAAGTAAGAAGTTTAAAATAACAGAGATCATGGCCGGTCCAAGAAATTCGAGGCCTAGGGCGAAAATTTTAAAAGTGCCCCTATAGTCTATATTTACACACACACAAAAAAATTGTACTTTTTTAATTCTTAATTTTGTTTTCATCTTTGTAGCAATAAACAAAAAAATTTTAAAAAATTTAAACACATCACTCAATCATAATCGTCTTGTAATACTATATTTTAAAGAAAACAATGAAATTTTATCAAAAAATTTAGAGATGAAGTCCTAATAACTTTACAGGACAAACTATATAACTATACATAAATAATGATAATTCTTAATAATACTTTTTAAGAATATGGGCTCAATTTTTTAATAAAATATTCCTTCCAACTCAATTTAGATATTTTTCAAAAAATTTAAATATTCTTTAATTTGTTTTTCCATAAAATAAATCAAATTTAAAATTTTGAGCCCTCCTATTCGTGGGCCCAAAGTGGTCGCCCTTGTGGCCGTAGGCCATGGCTGGCCCTGACAGAGATGTACTTGCTCCGAACTTAATATCAAATGACTCGTCCATATTTTCCATGAGAGATGGCCTATAATGAAAATGAAGACATAAAGTGCAAAATGCCAGCTGCTAATTCTTTTGTAGTGGAAGTCGTTGATATATACAAATGCCATCATGGATTTCAAATTCCATTTGATGCCCTGCTAACTAATAATGCCTTTAGTTTTATGTTCATATCCCACTAACTCAACATGGGATCATAGAATAGAAGAAAAAGCAGATTTCATTTCTCCTTTATAAAAAAAATATCAGATAAGAATTAGAGGCTTAAAATATTGGATCTATGCCCCATTTCCTCCCTTATCTTTTAACTAGTTCTATTATCTTTCGAGTGATTTTTTATTATCACGATTTAATAATATTCATCTTACTTTATAATGAGAGTTTTAATATTTAACTTACATAAACCCGGCATATATCATGTTTATAAAAATTGATGTACAATTCAATATATAGCTACTTTAATTGATTTATTGTTTGATTTAAATTAAATTTATCTCCTTAAAATAGAATATTGTTCTTTAAGTAAGGATGTTTGCCAATTTCCTTCTTAACTTGTACTCCCATGTCAATCTCCTTTATAAATTGTTTTAAATCACTAATCTCCCACGTAAAATCACATTTTGTCTAATATGCGTTAAATCAGTCACATTTCCTAATCAAATGACCTTAATAAAGAAAATATTATTCATTAAAAAATTATTTAATAATCAATATGAGAATCTTTTGAACGAAATAATAAATTAAATGTGTTTTAAACATAAGCAGAGGGAGAAAGTTGGTTATTAATAATACTTTAAGGCGCAAAATTAGTTTAAATAATACATAAATCAATAAATAAATAAAAAATTCATAAAGTACATTGACAAATTACGTACTTCCTTAAAAAAAAAATTGTTTAAAAAGTGTGAATTTCGAATCTCTAAAGATTAAACACCAACAACAATAAGTTGCTTTAAACTTTTATACCCCACGCATTAAAATTTAAAACCCACGTAATATATGTATAGCACCTATAGAAGTAGAGGTTGGCATGGAACCCTAGATTTTGTCTCCAATATTTGTACCACACAAAGAGATTGGCATGGAAGAGCATATCATATATAGCCCGTATAGAAGCTTAATTAAGTGACACGTACAGACACACAAACCTTGTTACCTTAACTCTATGTCGGACCAAAATAAAGTGACACGTATATATATACACATACACATGATATTATGATGTCGATCGAAATGCATTTCATGCTTTTTATTCAGCTGGTTTTGGACTTTTAAGATCTGGGAAGATATCATCACTTAGTCTTTAGAGCCTAATCATCTCGATGCTATGTGAGCCTATGAGATATATTCCCTCCATCTAGTGATTGAACAATTACTGAAATTGACATCAACGGTGCAGAATCTTCAAGAGAAAGCCAATCAAAAAAGTATATACGTAAAATATATTAGTGCAATGATTAAATTAGAGAACTGAATTCAAATCAAATCAAATGGTTCTATGTGTAAAGAGTATATAAAATCGATGAGGATATATAAATTGTGTATTTTCTTTGTCACATGTATTCTTGTGTCCATCTAATAAGTAAGAAATTGGATGTGTTTTAATTTCTTGAATTTGTTTATGGTTGAATTAATCCGAATCGAGCCGCTAAGAAAATTCAAGAATTCTTACTTCTTGCATTTCTTTTATTATCATTGAATTGCTAGTAGGATATGGTATTTGACATTTCCAATCACACGGTTTTCCCCATTTTTCACATAAAAAAAGAATAATTTTTTTTGGACAATACTTGTATTCTATTTTGAAGGATTTATTCGTTTCATTCTTTTTCATTTCATCAATTGTCCTGTTATTGAACATAAATTATAATTGAAATCGTTACTCTTCAATCATCACCATTTATGCACATAATTCAATAAACTTAGTGATTATATAGTTATTTATATGTATTAATTAAATAGACCGTTACTAAGAGAACCTTAATTGCTATTAGTTTTGTTAATTTGTTTGAGATATGTTGCCAGCTATAAACGAACTCCAATCTTATTGATTTGTATATATAGATGATCATGAAATGATAATTTATACATAAGTCATAATTAGAATCGTTGAATTCCGATTACATCAGTTCAAAATTATTTATGCAAAAAATTCAACTAAATCGGAGATAATTTAGTTATTTATATGTATTAATTAAATAGACAGTTACTAGAGAATCTTAATTATAATTTGTATTGTTAATTTGTTTGAGACAAGTGAGCGGCTAAATGAACTATAATCTTGTTGATTTGTCTATATAGATAATATTAAAATGAACGATTTCGATTATAACATATGTACATGAAAATAGACGAGTTATTTGCAAACTACATCAATTGTTTGTTTGGTTTAAAATTTAGGCAATAAATCGTCATCTGTAACTCTTTTCTAAATTAAAATCAATAATTTGTTTATGAGTCAGCTAGAAAAGCTGTGGACTGTCACTTGCATTATTGATACAGAGCTAGTAGCGTGAATGTGTACCAAATAGAGCCGTAAACCCTACAGGAGTGACATCAATATCATTGAGCCCCTGCAACCCCATGCAACCAAACAACATGATAATATAGATATATGTACAAATCAAGTTGCTTGAAAATTAAGCCAAGGAAGAATGGTCCATCTGCCAAGTTGTTGAGGCACACCCATTATGAAACTTCCAACCAAATTTTCATGCATCCATTCATGACTCACCATTTTCAGTCCACTTAAATGTATTCAGTTCTTCAAATTGTATAACTAGAATTGCTAACTAATTTCTTGGACATTATATATATCGATTGAATCCACAATTCACGATAAGATTATTAAGTGTTATTCAATTAGTGAATCGTTATTTCACAAGTTAACATTGACTACTACATAAATGTATTCAGTTCTTCCAATTGTTTCATGATTAAATTCTCTCTATACATATGTAGTGATTAAAATTATCATCACTAGAATTGCTAATTAATTTATTAAACGTTATATATATTGATTGAATCCACAACTCACGATAAAATTATTAAGTGTTATTCAATTAGTGAATCGCTATTTCATAAGTCAACATTGACTACTTGTTATGCGTAAGAAAAAATCAATAACTAATAATAAAGGAAACAAACACATCCAATTTAGTGAGATCAGATTGAGATAAAATCAGATAATAAAAAAAATATTAAATTCAATGTAGATAAAAAATAGTACGTCTTCGTGGTGTGTACGAATTCAACTTAATAATTATATTAGGTATTGAGGGTTTCTTTTTAAAATGGAATAATTAGAGCGATGACACCTAAGGTGTAAATGTGTGACAGCTCAGAGGGTCTCATGAGTTGTTGTTGGGGACGCTTAATAATTAATTAAGGCAAATTAATTAGGGGATTGAAGATCCATATTGCGAGGATTATGTGATGAAGCACTTTGGAAATTCGGTTCACTTACCACGTGCTCTGCACCATCAAATGACCCACATCGATGATCGATCAACCTCCACCTTCCACATGGAGGTTTTTAATTTTTTTTTTCTAATTTTTGGATCCATCTCTTCTCTTGCACGTTCTTATCTAATTTCAATCTCAAATTTCGGATGATGATCTGTAATCAGATATTCAGATTCATGCCTATTGTCCCAATTTTATTCATACATTAATCCGCAGCTGCCATTATCATGCTGCTTCTTTTGGTCAATGCCCAGTTGGAAAGATCGAGAAGAAAAACCCTAGAGAACCCTACAACCAAGATACACTTGCATTTTTTTCATTTTTAATAACAAAGCCATAGTTTTGTACGTCTTTTACGATTTATATTTGTATTTTGTATTAAAATATTATATTTAATGGTGGATTCAATTTTTTTCTAAAATTTCTTTCCAAAATCCTTATATGCAAAAAAATTAAATAAATAAAAGACAGCAAATAACTGTAAATAAAAGTATATAAAACGTCTAATATATAGGGTTTTACACCTTCCTCCTTTAAAACGACGTTGTTTTGAACAATTCATATCCGATTTCTTCTGCCTTTCTTTTTTGATAAATAACGTGCAAATTTTCTAGAAATTTTGCCCCCTTTTATGTTTTATTGATTGTAACCAACTAAAAATATCTATATCAATGATTGAGAATTAAAATGGAGTGGGGCATGCTCCCCCAATATCCGCCCCTGAATTGTACTGTATAACTCAGCGCAATATTCACTTTTTTTAGTTAGCGAATAAAACATTGAATAACAGGAGCTTCAAACTTAAGTAAATAACACTTACATTTTTCCACATAACAAAATTTTGATTCTTATTTAATTTTATTGTTTTAGTATACGATATTTATCAATAAAAAATATACATATAAAAAGATAAACTTTATTAAAAATTTATCAGAAATTTTAACACAATCAAAGAAAAAAAATATCTCGATCCTCAAAGAAAAAAGAAATTTTGATATTGCTGTGTTTTTTTCAAAAGTTGTTTCTGCAGTATTTTTTTGAAAAATCGTTTTTGTTGTTCTTTCATAATAAATAGTTGAACACTAAAATAATTTTGACAAAAATAACTTTTAAAAGTAACATGCAGATTATTTTTAAAAATTATTATAAAAAATCTATTGTTTTTCAAAAAAATAAAATTTCTAATTTTTACCAAATAATTTTATACTATTTTACTGTCAAATAATGCAGATTTTTAAGAAAAAAAATCATACCAAGCATGGCCATAAGGATTTGTTTGGAATTAAATAATGTTGATGAGGTCTACTGGTGAGAAAAATAATAGAAAAATGAAGCGGGGAGATCCAGCATAATCCAGACAAAGCGATTTAGACAATACAAGCGTGTCCCCATTTCTTAATCTTGATTTGTTGCTAAAGATGCCTTTTACGAATCCTAATTCATTATTAATTTGATCTTAATAATTATTAAGTTGAACACCAAACCCTAAATAATCCTCCAAATATATAATACAGTGCCAGTGGTGGGGGATGGCTTTAATGATCTTCCTCGTCGGCAAAGTGGCCATGATGAACAAAACAAAATAATATTATTAGGCTAATAAAGTTTTAAGTGAGGTTTATATAACGCAACAATCCACGTGATTAATATTTGAGCTTACTTTAACTAAATAATTTTGTCACCCAGGAAGCATCAACTGCTCAACGTACATGAACCTTCTCGGTTACTTAAACAATCCATCCATTCATTAATTACACACCAAAATAAAAACAGTTTAATATTATTTTTTTTACATTTTATAAATAAATATTTCACATTATGCTATATAAAAGATAAAGACAATTTATTCTTGAATAAAATAATATACTTAAATTTAAATTTCTTTAAATGATAATATCGTTGCAATATAAAAAACTAAATGAAAATAATACTATATGCAGAATGCATGCGTGCAGTGTAAGATGCATGCTTGATACTTAATTTAACCTAGTTGCGCAAACTAAATGGTTAAACAAATAGATAAGATAAGATGGTGGTGTAAGTTTAATCGCGTAGTTAATTAAAGTAAATTAATCAAAAGAAAAAAAAAACTTGGGAAGTTGGCATCATCGGTGTTGGGGTTTTGTCGTCTTGACTGGAATTCATGTGCGACTTCTTCAATACGGCCGCCCCGCCTCAATATATATTAAATATGGGGCGACTACATCACCTTAATTAATTAATCTGTTCTGAATAAATCTAATTAGAATCACTTTGAACATGCCCACTCGCCTTCATTATTCATTATTCATTATTGAATCACAAAAAGGAAAAGGACCCCCGAGTTCCGCCGGAGGTTTTTCTTTTCTTCCTCAATGACAAAATAATTAAGTTGTTGAAAGATCAAAAACCATATATTGATGATGAATTGTCTCTATTAATCGCATTGATTTCTGTAAAAAACTCAACAATATTTTAAGTAATGACTCAAGTTAATTGGGAAAATTATTGCTTAATATAATCTTTGAATTTTACATTAATTTTAATTATTTTTTATGTATTTTATTATTAATAACATACGTCATTAAACTATATCTAAACGGGAAAAAATAGTCATTCCGTTAAATTTATAAATAATATATGTTAAGAATAGAGTAAAATAATCCTATTATGTGTGTTTTTATAACACACATAATTGAGAAGTTAAAAAAAAGAAGTTATTCTTATATATTTAGATATAATGTAAAATTCATGGACAGTTTTCTCATATTATTATTTATATAATTTGGATAGAGCAACTTTTTTCTTTGCAAATATCTTCACAAATAATGGTGGTATGCGTCAGTAACAAGTTATCTAAGAATAAATAATATATGGAACAACATCATTATGACGTTGTGAATTAAGATATGAAAATGACCGAGTATGTATTTTTCAAACTAGCTCCATCCAATTCAATAATGTAGATCATTAATTTCTTAATGCTTCATGAAATTATTTGACCCGACTTTTCATTTCTATGTCGCAACAAGAACAAGAGAACAATTACGTTTGCCTTGGATTATGATTCATTATCTCTAATCAATTGGTTACAAAATTTCTTCCGGACTCAACATTACACATCACAACGGTATAACCAGTCTTTATTTAAAGATTAGGAAAAATATTGCTAACGTCCTTGAATTTTACACTAATTTTAACTATCGTTCATAAATTTTAAAAAACACACATAATAGGACAATTTTATCCTTATTCTTAACAAAAATAGTTCAGAAATTTAACGGAATGACTATTTTACGCGTATAGATATAATTTAGAGACGTTTGTTACTCATAATAAAATTCAATGACAATTGCTAAAATTAATATAAAATTCAGGAACGCTAGTAATAATTTTTCTTAAAGGTTAATATATGTATAGTTTAAGTCGATTTATCAATTATTGATTGATAATAAACAGTGTAATTCAGTTACGCCTGCACAAGAAAATAATAAATTGTAGGGAAATGAAATGCAAATTAAGTTTGAATTTGTTGAGAACTCATCCTCGGTCTCTTTTATATATCCCAAGAAAGAAAAAAGAAAAATAAATGTAGATGCTATTGCTGTCTCACTAAAGTCTAAAACCATACCCAGAATTCTGTTTGTTTAATTCCATTTTGAATGGCCGACTGAGAGAGGCTTGTATTTTTCTAGTTGGACCATGTACAAAAGCCCTATGCGACAAAGACAGTCCAAAATAAACAAAATAATAATATAAAAAACTTAATTGCAGTACAACAGTTGAATACAGGCTTTTAGTAATAATACGAAATGAATTCGTCTGGCCCATTTGTTCACATCTTATCATCTTCTCTGATACGTTGGATGGAGATCAACCTCAACCAGAAGAAATGAAGAACCAAAACCCTAGAGATATTAATTAAATAAAAAAGTACAATACTTGCATTCAACTTAAAAATGATAATATTTACATCTCACTCTGGTGAAATGCCCTCATATCATCCCTTTGATATAAACAAATTACATATTGACATATAGCATAATCGAAACCGTTTATTCTCTAAATCATTATGTCAAAATTATCTCCGTAAAAAATCAACAAGATTGAAGGTCGTTTACTCATTCACATGTATTAAATAAATCAACGATGCCCTCATATCATCCCTTTGATATAAACAAATTACATATTGACATATAGCATAATCGAAACCGTTTATTCTCTAAATCATTATGTCAAAATTATCTCCGTAAAAAATCAACAAGATTGAAGGTCGTTTACTCATTCACATGTATTAAATAAATCAACGATTTTGATAAGAATTAGGATAGGATTCTTATGGAGAATCGTCAATTTAGTTGATAAATATGAATTACCAAATAACCTCTAATCTTATTGATTTTTTACGAAGATGATTTTGACATGATAATTTAGAGAATGAACGGTTCCAATTATAATATAGATCAACATGTAATTGGTTCATATCAAATAGGTGATATGAGACATCACACCAAGGTGGAAAGTAAATATTGTCTACTAAAAAATAATTATTAATTAAGTTGCTTTTTTCCACCATAGAAACACGTCATACCGCATGCTCCACCCTACTACCCTACACAGTTTTAACTTTTACCTGCCATTCCCATACGTTGACGAAAAAACCTTACATCTTTATTGGAATCTACGGTCGACGTTGATTTCCCATTGGACCGTAAAACATGATTTGTAATGAAGGAAAAAATTTGGATCGTAAGTGAGAATTTGTTTGATATTTATGGATTGTGAGATTATTTATATTTATATTAAGTTTGGTCCTTTTTATTAATTTAATTCCCTATTTATTATTTATAATTAAAAAAATATTATTAGTATGTAAAAGTTTGTAACACTAAGACTACATTTAATACGCCGTATAAACAACCGGATAAGATAATATAGTACGAAACAAATATTTAATATCACTCGTATTAATTAGCTACCGAATAAGTTAATATAGTTGAATGCATTTCTACGGTCCACATCCGCTAAAATAATAATCTCGAAATTGTCCCTATTAAATAATCGGATGATTAGTAATCTTGAAAAGTAATAATAATAATAATAATAAATAGAAATAATAATAAAAATAAAATAATAATAACAAATCAATAAATAATAATAATTAAATAAATAGTAATAATATTAATATTAATAATTAATTATAATAAATAACAATAATATACATAATTAATATTTATGATATAGATATTTCCTATCAACTAGTATAATATAATCCGATCAATATAATATAGTCAGCATTTCAATCCGGTAGAGCACCAAATGCTCGACTAAATAGGCAGTCTATCTAGTAGACAAATTAGTTTATCCGACTAAAATAATTAGTAAAATACGGTGTACCAAACGAGGCCTAAATATTTATAATCACCGGCCAATATAGTCTAGTGCTATATTTTTTTAAAAATGATTTAATAGTATTCATTCATCTTCACTAATTAGTGAAAAGTTTTAAATTCAATTTTTATAGATGTCGAAGAATTATATATTCGCGCAGAGTTTTATATCTTTTTTTTTTTCTGGCAGAGTTTTATATCTTTTAATTGATCTATTGTCTGCCGTAATTCACAGTCTCACATTCTTATTTTTAGGAAGTTGATTTCAGCACTCTAAATTTTTTTTTTCTGTAATTCACTTTCTCATTTAATTATGTTTAAAATCAAGTGCAGAAATTAATTTATTTTTTTATATTAAAAATTAGAATAAAAATATTGAAGAAAATAACTGTACAATTGTAAAGAGAAATGTGCCACTTGTACCACCCGCCTCGACGCAGGCATAAATCTGCAGCTGTGGCTTTTTACTACACCATGACCCAGAGTCACCACCATTTGCATTTCATAGCCTTTGTCATCGTTTCTCCTGCCTCGATATCTTACCCAATCTCCAACCGCTCGTTTTCCTCGACAACAACAAAACCAAATCCAACGGTCCCATACTCCCATACAAATATCAACACCAATAATAATCATTTAATATCAAAATAATAACGTTTTCTTTTTAATATTAATTTCCAGAGTTTATTATTACTTAATTTATATATAATCTCCCAAAGCATCTTTTTCCATCTACCCCATCCCCAAAAAAATGCATAAAATATTCCCATCTTCCATGTTTCACTCGATTTGAGCACTTTTGACCGGACTCTTTACTTTTCCTTCCCTCTCTCTATATAATGCCTCTCTTCCCCTTCTCTCTCTCTCATTACAGCCCTCTTCTTCCTCCAAGCCGTTTTCTCTCGCTACATATCTACTCGAATTAAATCATCCTTCTCTATCTCTCTCCCTTCCTACGACAAAATGGCCATCGCCGATCAAACACCGTCAAAGCGCCAAAGGGATGAAGATGAAGATGAAAGAACACAAGCCCGCCACGTGGATGGCTCCGATGACTCCAAACGCCAAAAGCCCTACAGCAACGTACTGTCTCTCCTCGACGACGGAGAGGAAGTGCCCGTAACGGATTTGTCCTCTCTAATCACAACTCTTCAGCAAGAGCTCTCCCCCGAAATCCTCGCCGCATTCCCCGTTTCGGAAAATGAGAACGAGATTAGTATGAATCAACCCGACCCGGACCCAGCTTCCAATGAAGGCTATGCCTCCTCTTGTTCCGAATCTTCCTCGCCTAATTCGGGTGATGACGTGGAGGATGAGGGCGAGAGGGTCATGAGGCACCTGCTGGAAGCTTCGGATGATGAGCTGGGCATTCCGCAGAGGGAGGTGAATGGGTTTGATGCGGCGGGTGCCGGGTTAATGAATGGGTTAGATGGGTTTTCTTTTGGGGATGGGTTGTGGGAGTTTGAGGATGAAGCTGCCAACTACTATACCTTGGTGCAATCTGAACTGTTCATGTAGGTGGAGGGGTGAAAATGGAAAGAAAAAGTATATTTGGGTGGGGTTTGGAGGAAAAATGTTTTAATGAGTTAGGAGGGACAAGTTAGGAAAAAATGGGGAGATTTTTTAATTTTCATTTTGGTCCCTCATCTTTTGTGAAAATATCCAATGTCCGCCACTATTTAGAAGAAGATTAACTTGTAGAAGATAAAAATATTCAAATTTAAATTCCATCAAATTGTTTACCATCCATCTATCTTTTCGGAGTGGTTCTAAGATTGTTTTAGAATTGGTTACTCATCATAATAATTTTTGACGGCAATTTATTGATATTATCCTCATTTTTTAGGGTTATAGCTTATGCCTACATCTTGAACCCCAGAATGAAAATGTTGGTAGGTTTCTGTTTGTAATTTACTTTTACTTTCCAAGAAAAACCCTAGTATGTAAACATTTGTAATTCTTACGTCATTATTTTAATAACACCTCATAAAAAGTCCACTAAGATTAGAAATTGTATAAATATTCATATATGTCAAACTAATAATTGTATAAATATTCATGTATAACAAACTACTAATAATTGTATTAATAACGATACTAAGCAAGTCAAATAATTATAATTATATTTAAATAAAAAAAATAGGCCTAAAGGTAAATTGTAATATTATTCTTTTATGTATTTACACTAATTATTCAAATTTTGAATAATGATATAATTATCTTTTATTCATATTGAGAAAAAAAAATTTGGCTAAAGGAAACAAATGTAAGAAATGGTAAAATTGATTTAGGTTATCTCTAAAGGTTAATAAAGGGAAAGCGGCAGATCTTGACATTGGTGTTCGTCCTTTACTATAATAATCGAACTTAAGATCACCCATATATTATGTGAAAAATAATACTACTAGATTGTCGTACAATGTGACTTATTAACGCATTTACATATTTTATAAAGAAATGCGGATTGTATAGAAAAACTGGTAATATTAGTAACAAGTTTGTGTATCAAATTTATGTTATTAGCTATATTAATTTCTTATATGTTCAATTTCGCTATAAAATAAAATAACAACTAATCAAAGTGATGCAAATTTTTGTTTTGTCATGTTTTCTTTATATGGAAGAATAATACTTACATCTTACCACAGTGGTACTTTATCATACCATAATTTCAATTTAGGCTTATTAATCAAAATGCTTCCCGAACTAGATTTCAAGTATCAATTTGTTCACCTAACGCGAAATAATAACAATGCGTTGCTATAACCCCCCTTATATCATGTCCGTTGCACCAAATACTTCACACCGTTAAATACTCCGTTTAGGAGGCTTACGTGGCAGTAAGGAATTTGATGTTTTAATTATTTTGCAGAAAAATATTAAAACTAAATATTAAAAAAAAAAACAAGAAGGAGAAGAAGAAGATAATTATGAACAAGAAGATGATGATGAACGAAGATGATAACCTCTGCCTACTGATGAAATTTAAATTTGTTGCAATAAACAAGCACGCCCAAATGCCAAACACCACCAATCGGCCCACCATCCCATGTCGACCCACAGACTCACTGACCCAATTCATTGCCAGTCGCCGTCCTACTCCTTGATGAATCCCAAAATCGAGGCACATCCTCTGTTCTCCACGCCAGCCTTCCGTGCGTTCCTCTCACGCTTCTCCTCCTTGATCCACTACGGCTTCTCGCAGCGCCGACCCTGGTATGTAACGAACTGGACCAGGAATTTTATTAAGGAAAAGACGATTTTACCTTCGATTTCGGAAGGATTCGGGAGTCACTTTTTGACTAGCAGTGCTTTTGAAAATTTTTCTTGGGTCAATGCGTAGTTCTCGAACTCATGAGTTCGTAGACAGGCGTCACGCGAAAAATGGAGACCCGGTGAGAGCGTTATGGGTCTAGAAGATTTGGGGGCAATTTGGTCATTTTCGAGATTTCTAGCGAGAATTCCCAGATTCCGACCTCCGAATATGGCTGCGACGGCGGCGGTCCGGTCATCGTCTTCGACAAACTCCGACGACTAGTATGGCCGGCGGTGGCTGACGTGGCATGCCACCTGGAAGCCACGTGGCAACCAGTCAGCGTCCAGACAGCTGTCAGTTAACCGTTGAGTCAACTGACTCCGTCAAGGGTTTGACGGAATATGCTGACGGCGTTAGCATATTCCGTAAAAAGTAACGGAGTTTGACGGAACCTAACACCGTTAGTCTAGACGGAACATTCCGATTCCGTCAGGAGATTCTGTCAGGCTTGACGGAATATTCCGTCATGGTTGCTATTAGCCTGTCCCTTTTCAACCCATGATAATTCTCACAAATTATTATTATTTTTTTATCTAGAATGATATTGGGGGTGGTGGATTATAATATCAACATTGGATATCGATATTTCCATTTACGAGAGTCGAATCAGAGACCTCTCACATATCGTGTCAAGAAAAATACCTATAAGTGGCAACTATCCCGGAATATTGAATCCTCATTCTAATCTTTCACACTCGATTACTTTATGCATTCAATTTTTCATTTTATTTTTAGTTTTTAATGAAAAGTGGAGTGCAATAAATAAAAATTATGTGAAAATTAATTTTTTATTATTATATTAAAATCGAAAAATTTACTCAATAAGAATAAACTGTAAAAAGCCGATTTAACTTGTCATTTTTTTTTTCGATAAAAAATAAACTTGAGCGCTCCTGCACGCGGTAGAGCTTTGAGTGGAATTAAAGTCCACCTGTAAAAAGTAAAAGACGCTTTGGTTTCCATGCCCTGCATCACCATCATTTTTTTTGAGTAAATTACGTTTTAGTACCATGTGATTTATACCAAATTTCAGAGTTATACCTAACGTTTCAAAATTTTCATTTAAATACCATGTGCTTTATAGCAAATTTCAGAATTATACCTAATGTTTCAAATTTTGCATTTAAGTATCCGGTGGTTTATACCAAATTTCAGAGTTATACCTAACGTTTCAAATTTTGCATTTAAGTACCCTGAATTTTTTAAAACATTACAACTTGGTTCCACTATTAATTATTTCGTTAGGGTCATGGTCACAATCATGTATTATGTTATGTTAAGACATTTGATTTTTAATAAGAAATACATTTGATACATACTTGGTATTATGTTATGTTAATACATACTTGGTATAACATACATCGATCATGGTACTTAAATAATTAACAAATATATTATGTTAATTATATATTTTAATAAGAAATAACAAATGTATGTATTTTTACTATTTTATTTGAATTTATTATTATTATTTTATCTACGTGGCATAATACAATTTAAAAGGTAGGTAGCACAGATGAACACATAAATACTTAACGGATCATCTAACGAAATAATTAACCGCGTAGCTAAGTTGTAATGTTTTAAAAAGTTCAGGGGTACTTAAATGCAAAATTAGAAACGTTATGTATAACTCTAAAATTTGATATAAATCACAGAGTACTTAAATGTAAAATTTGAAACATTATATGTAACTCTGAAATTTAGTATAAAATAGAAGGTACTAAAGTGTAATTTTTTATTTTTTTTTGGTGATTCTTCACCACCATTTTTCCTCGTCACCTTTTAATTGTATATAAACAACACGTTTACTGTTAATATGAATGAGTAAGAAATTTTACATTCTTGTAGAGCAAAATTTGTCCTTTAATTTGATTTCATAACAGTTGATTAAATCATACCCAAATTAAAATAGTATTTAAAGTTAAAAATATTGAATCATAGCTGGTTAAGAAATTCAAAATTTTGTAAAAATTCTAACCTGCGTAATACGCAGTACATAGTACATAGTTCATTGACCGACCTAGTTCGATTTACCTTGAGACTTTGTAACATTGGATTCTATTTCTCGGCTCTCTTCTTAGTTCTTACAGTAGCTCACTTGCGGTCTTCGTACGTACGCTTCCGCTGTCTCCGTCGACTAAAGCTTGACAAGTACGACACACCGTTCAATAAAATAGAAAACAAAAATAAAATTGTAATGTATTGATTGGCAAGTTGCTGCGAAAAACGACGCGACTGCCACGAGTGGCACGCAAGGAGCAGGGCCGGGTCCAGATGTGGGCCCTTGACGGAGATGAAAGCAATACTCAGTGGCGACAAATTACTTTTGGGGGACCGACAAGGTTGGACTCCAGACGAGCACCCTCGATGCAACAGGTGTTTGGGGTCCACAAATACGACAGTGAGATACTGACGAGGCAAATGCTTTGTCTGCCCAGATTTTCTTTTATTTATTTAAGTTTTCTTATAATATGTTATACAATAATTTCATTCATCCATATTTGTCAGCGGTACGAAATGGCAGGGCAACGTACCTGTTGGGATTGAAACAGTATAATACTGTATTTGATGTGATGGGATGGGATGGGATGTGATGTGATGATGGAGGGCAGATATTATGGATGATGGTCCATGGAGGGAACCATGGACCACGGGACGTATTAGGTGCGACACTGTGGCGATCACTATGTTTACAGTGCTGCCATCATTTATTATCTTTCTTTGCATGACGTCGGGGCCCGCAAAATTCAATATGGGCGCCAATTACATGTCAGCCTTTATATCAATGTCTCTTGTACAAATCGGACGCGAATTAGATTAGGGTTTAGTTAAGATTTGTTGACTCGAATTTAATTCATTAATAATAATATAAAAATTAATTATGTTATACACAACGATACCGAGTTTATCGATTATAATAATCGAAATCGAGATTTCGTATAATACTATAAGGCTATCTATAACATTCATGGATTAAAGGGCTTACTAAATTAAAATTTAGGATTCTGAAAATTAATTTTTTAATGAATAATATAAGACTCTATTTTACCATCATCCTCAATAAAAAATTATGTTATATTTTATTTAATATTTTATTACCCTTTATTATATGAAAATTAGTGATAAAAATAAGAAAATTTGTATGAATGAGAAAGTTTTTAAGTCAAAGTACTTGAAAATTTGCAGAAGCTTCTTAATTCATAATATTAGTTTGGTAAAATAAATCTTCCTTTGCTCAAGCTTAATTGTTCCTTCAACAAAGGTTTGCAGTAGCAACTATGGTGGGTACGATTTGGATCAATACGGTTATCACCCAAATCTAATTCCACATAGTTAAAATTGTAACTGTTTGATACGATTTGAATTTTAAAAAAATAGAATTAAAACCATAATTAACAGTTTGGTTTGGATCGGTTTGGACAATTTAATTAGGCATAAAATTTTCATATGATTTGTTCAATAAAAAGACCCCTAAAAAATATATTTTTTTCCAAAATTCCACTATTACTCATCAATATTTAATTTATAATCAAGATTTCATTCATACACATCAACAAATTAAAATTTTGAACATTTTAAACTTCAAATATAGTGAATTATTATTTAAATATAATTTAAATTCGAAAGTGACACATAATGGGTAAGAATTAAGTGACGTAGTGTATGTGATGAACACTTACATTAACATATTATAGAGTAAAAAATATTAACTAATAAATAAATAAATACATAAGAACTTTAACGTTTTGATTTGGATTCCAATAATTTTCAAAATGAAAATCCAAAACCAAACCCGAGTGCCAATAACTATTTAAATTGAATCGGTACCGATTTCTAAAGTATTTATGTTCACCCCTAGTAGCAACCTTCTAAATTTATGGAGAAAAAAAATAAAGCATTTTATTTTTTGTATAAATACCATGAGGTGTTCCCGCATAAGAAGGGTGGGCCTAATCCGACTCGGGGTACGGCTTACTCTGGCCATAAAATACTTCTATTGAGTTTCAGACTCTTACTAATTAAGCACAAGAAAATTTATAATTTTAAAGTGACAGTTCATTAACTATAACACAGCTAATGGTTAAAACAAAGCAGATTTGCTACATGTTGCCGTGGGATTCATCTCACAAAAAGAAAAAAAAATTAATGGCAGCATCTTTTGCTGCAAAATGGTGACAGCTGGTGCCCACATATTTGGAAAAAATGATTTAGCCCTTCCTAAAGGGCCAGCCCATTAATCAAATGGCGGTATTTATGACATTATTTAGGATATTTATTAGAGACGAATATTTATCGAAATTTTTAAAATTGTGTGCTTTAGCCTTGATTTAAAATACTGCTAGAAATGGTGTAATGTAAGAGAGGCGTCGAGACAAAACAGATGTACGTGGATAGATGGATACTTGTGAATTGAATTAGGGTAGCTCTATTATTAAGTAGTGAAGGTTCTAGGACATACACAAAGTGCTGAATGCTGTCGTTTCAATTAGGCGGCTGCTGCTGCTCAATTATTTCTTAGAAATTAAGCTAGTTCTAGAAGGAAGAAGAAGATTAACATTTTATTTTAATTTAATCAAATCCACTCAAATCTGGCCAAGTGTTTGACAGTGACATGGGATTTTGTTTAGCGCTTAAGAAAAATCTGGTCCCAGTAGACTTGTATCCAATTGCAAGGATCGTGCCGTGCCCGTTATCATCTTGCGCTCTTGCAGCGTCGGCATTATTTTGCACCTTTCCCAGTTCAAAATTTAATCAAGTCTTTAATTAACACTAATTTTTTTAATATCTTTATTATTATAAAGACATAAAAATGAGTAAGGTTGATTAAAAATTTTAGACGAAATTATCATTTAAATTATTTAATAGTTAAAATATAATAATAAAATTAAATATTTTATTTAAAAATTAAAACAAAAATAATTATTAATGGAATGAGTGGGTGGTAAAAGAAAAAATTGAGTAGCAGACTCATGTAGTTTATTCATCTCATTTTTGTTTAAACATGAAAAATGAAAAATTATTTTTATTTCTTTTATTTTAATTTTTTCTAAAAAAGAATAAAAAATTAACACACACGTTGGCGATTGCAACAAGTCTAATCCCGTATAAACAGACATACTTTGGATACAAACAATTACAAACGACTTTAAATTTCAAATTATTACTAATTTTTTCTTTTGAATCATCTCAACTTACTTTTTGTAATAATTTTTTTATGATAATTTTGATCGATGAACCAAGTTTTCGATTTGAAATTTCTTATTAATGATCGGTAAAGATATAGTTAGCCAATTTAATAGATAATACTAAACAATTTCATATGTAGTTAAAATGGATCATCAACAATACCTCTTATCTATTGTAAACATCTATTAAAAGATATATTTTTTTATCCATTGTAAAAATTCTTTTACTTGTTTCGGACAAAAAAAATATATCTTGATTACCGCGATATCTTTATCTTTATATTAATCCAACATCTTAAAACACTACGAGTCAACATTATTTTTATTTGTAATTTTTCAAAATTCTCAAAACTAACTGAAGTTATGTTAATTAACGTTAATTAATCGGAATGACCATGTCTCCATCTTTTTCCATCTCTTCTTCTGCGATAGCTAGTGTGAATTGAACCAGTTCAGAGTACTCATGCACATCTCTTCTCTCCTCCATTGTCACATAAGACTCAAAACTCTCTCAAATTACTTACTAATTCAATCTATTAACCCCACATCCATTCAATCATCACCTGCGAATTAACCAAATACTTGAAGCAAAAACTCTACTCCAAATTCCACCACCATCGTAATCATCTTTTATAAATATAAGAGAAGGAAGGTAGTTGATTGAACACAAATCATATTATTATTCTAATTGAATACGTTAATAATTCAGATTGAATGATATCTTTTATTACAAAAGATCATATGTTGCCCGTTGCGGTCTCTGTAACAAGCATATGAGAGAGATCATATGGAGATTTATATAAAATCGAAGCAAGCATAATCACAATTATTACAAGAGAACAAATAAGTACAAGTATAATATAGTCAACATGGATGAATCATTTTTATAAAGGACCATGAGTCTGCCTCGATAAAATATTCTTCGAAAAAAGAGACGATTTTGAGGAAAATGTCTTTTAAGATGATCAAATAAATCCCTCAACTAGAGGCTTTTATGCCTTATGGTATGACAATATCTAACCCTCAAGCCCATCAAAGTCCACAACTTAAACAAATCCTTAAAAAAAAGTCATAATTGAATACATCATGATTTATTTTGACACTTTTAATAACATTAGAAGTCTTAATTGAATGCATCTAAACTTTTTAAAAGTCTTTTAAAACACTTAAATGTCTGAATTGAATACACCAGTATTTTTAAAGTCTTTAAAAATATTTAAATGTCATAGTTGAATGCACATCAATCTAGGATTTGTCACGATTTGATTTCTATTCATCCCCCTCAAGTTGGATAGTGTACATTGTTAAGTCCTAACTTGCAGAAAAAGTTTCTTGTCATATTTCTTATGCGTTGCTTCAACTTATCTCACAAATTATGGTAATTTCGGGCTCAATTAATCCAGCTCTAACGGCAAGGTAAAAACGATGGTACAAAGGCGAAATTCGGTGGCACAAAGACTAAATATGGTGGCAGAAAAAGGCCAAATACGGGGTGTGTTATCATTTTTTGTGCATAATAATTGCACAACAAGGCCAAAAACGATGTCATAAAAACCAAAAGGTGGCATAGAGGCCAAGTAAGGAGGCACATACAAAATGCCAAATAAGGTGACACAAAACGTCAAATAAGGTGGCACAAAAGTCAAATATGGTGACACAAATACCAAAATAACAACACAAAATGATAAATAAGGTGGCACAAAAAGCCAAAATGATGACACAAAGGGTGAATATGGTGGCATAAAAGGGCAAGACAATGGAACAAATGCTAAATAAGGTAGGTACCGAAATCGCCGGTAAATAGATAATTAGCTATGTATGAAAAGTAAATTTTTAACAAATAAAAGAAAGAAAAACAAAACAACGAAAATCTGAATCTAGCTTTAATATGTGTCCCGTGGGTGCATGGAGTAATCAGGCTCCATACACTATACCCACAAGGGCGGAAAGACAACGGATTTAGATATAAAAAACGATATTGTTCTGATACCTTATTAAAAATAAAAGAAAGAAAAATATTTCTCCAAATGTATTATTAAATGTACAAAGACACATATTATATACTAGTTACAATAAGCTAACTAATAAAAGAAAATATTATATTTTAATTAATCAAGATATCGAATCAAATTATAATATTAAATTAATTTATATTTTGTCACGATTTGATTTATAAGAATTGTCAACGAATGAATGACTTTAATTGTGTACATTAACTTCTCCTTCCAAACTTCAATGGAATGGAATGGTCATGTATACTATTTATCTGTAATTTTCTTCATCACGCGATTTGAACATAAAGTTTGATTTTTGAGTCAAAATAAATTGAGTGCTGATGAACCAACCATTTATGAATGTCATAGTCGACCTTTTTTGTGGTTTGATGAATTAATGGTGAGATGAAGTGTGAGGTGCACAGACGATGCTGCAGATTTTTTGTCAGCCTAATTGTACGGCAGCCACCCAACTTAAGTAAGAGGAGACCTACCAAAAAATAATTGTGCTTTTTATTGTACATAAAGACCACGTCAAACGAGTTTGCCCATGGAGCCCGTCACTTGGTCAAAATAAGGTTGTCCAACCAATTTAACCTACAAGCTAATAACCACTTCAAACGAGTTTGTACTTGAGATCTTGAGTTAGTAGATCATTCAATTTGGAGATGGACAATCAAATTTAAAGATCGAACCAATTTGAATTATCAGGTTTGTTTCGTAATTTGTAAAGTTAGAATTTGTAAAAATTCGACTCGAACCGTATGTATAATTATGTTTACTTAATTAATTGAGAAGTAAACACATATCAAATAAATAGTTCTCTAGACGTACTCTCGAGGTCTCGGCTTTCATTCTTCTTCATTTGTGAAAACCTAGCTAAGTTCAAAATCCCAAATGATCCTACCTTCACTTCTTCAATCCTCTAGCATATATCTTTTTAGGTACATAACTACGTATCTCTCTTGAGGTAGATGCAAAAATATTTTATTTTTACTATCGTTTATGATGTTTTTGCTTTTTTATATGGTTATATAAGAGTCTAAAACTCGAAATCAAACCAAACCGAACAAATATGGGTGATTTCATAAACCGATGGTTTGACTTTGATATGGTTTAGTTTAAGTTTGGATAAGTGGAAATCCGAATACCATAAGTTGGTTAGTGATTTAGACAAAATTTGACACAACTCGATTCGCTTCTAACCCTACTTTAAATTAAATTGAATTAAAATATTACAATTCATGTCATAATATTTAAGAAATGGTTTTGAAATGGGAAATATATTAAAAATCATAAGCATGAGATTTTGATATACAAGGAAAATACATATCTCCTTTGATCAATGTAAAATACGATTCACTTATACACATAGGGGCGGGGGGATGGCTTTTGTCTTGTATATTAAGAAAAGTTGCATGAAGAAGAATCATATATATGTTTGCTGACTCTACTCAATAATGTATGACAAAGATGGGGATGATGATCCATCACGCATCATCAAAATTGTACAATGTCCAAACCATTTTAAATTAAGCAAACCAAATACACAACAAAACAATGAACCAAGCTGGTTGGTGGAGGGTCGGTCCATTCTCACAGATCCCAAATCTCCACACAAAATGTAAGTGGATCCAAGGAGAAAACCAAATTACTTGTTCCACATTGATAAATGATAATGAATCACATTATCATATACCCAATAAATATATTGTAATCCCCCGCTTCATTATTATTGTAAAAAAAAAAAATCAGTGCTAAAATCATGTTTTCTCTATACATTATAGTATTTTATATTTTATTATAAATTTCAAAGTTATATTTGAATTATTAAATTTTGCATTTAAATACTTTGAATCCTTTAAAACTTTTCACCATGATCCATTTGTTACAATTTTCGTCATCAATCTAGTTAATTGATGATTTGTCCATGCCTTGTCTATCCAAAACGGCTCTCAAGCTGACTATAGGAGAAAAGTGGCCATATTGGATTATTTTTCATGCCTAAATTGAGTGATGCAAAATCGCTACTTTGTTTATAAAGTGATGTGAAATGAAAAATTTGTCCTTAATAAACTCAGTTTCATAATCGTTTTTGGGTGACTTCCTATAAGACGCGTCAGGAATTAATGTAATTTATTACAAAAAATATAACGAATAGGTCACGGCACAACATTTTAAAAAACGCAATGTACTTAAATACAAAATTTAAAATTCAGATTTACTCTTGAAATTTAGAGTAAAGTATACGATGCTAAAGCATAAATTGCCTCTATATATATTATATATGAGCGTTTATATTCAATTGATGTGAGTGACAATGACTATAGCATATTGTGATTTAGCTTAGAATATCGAAAATAAGAAATGTTAGAGATACCATATAGTTGATTACATTTTTAATAAAAGGGAATTTTATATATATATTATCGTAAGAACTAATAGGGTGTGAAATGGAGAGATGTAGAAGGTGGGGAAGCTTCCTGAGACCACACACAGCTGGCCCTAATGCGTACTTAATAGGATGTGATGATCTGGTTATGGAGTTTCAAATCAAAGGCTGCCATGCCAGACGCCCCACCATTTTTAACTTCTTCATTGATTTAGATTTTGGGTTACCAACCATCAAACAACTCATCACCATGTTTCTTTCTTGCTAATTTGCAACTTGGCATTTTGATGGCGATGGACATCTCTCTCTCTCTTCAATTCTGCTTTCAAATATCTCAATGAGGAATGAGTGGGACTTGTCATAGCTGCTCATGTTCAATCCATATTTTCTTCTTGGCTGCATGTGTATTCCATGGGCGAGCTGTTTCCACATCTTCATAATACCAATCAAAGGATATTATGATTGTGACATTATGTTATCAGACACTTTGATATTTTATACACTTAAATTTCTCCTAGCTTTATTAGTAATTAAGTGGATGTGTTGGTTTAAATTCAAATTTGTAATATAGTTATCGTAATACACGTTAATTTTAAAATCATGAGAACATTATTGCTAGTCCTATTATAAACTATGCGAGCTTTTTGATGATTAATAACCTTTCTAATTATACACATTAGGTATTGACCTCGTTGTTTACAAAAATCTAATTCGACACCTTTCACTACAAATTGAAATGGGTAAAAATCTCATTAGACCAATAGCACTAATATAAGGGCCTATATGCATAATATTTACCTTTTTGGGCCACCAAGGTTGACATGCCCCGATTCGGATAGTCCAAATACAGTTAGCGCGCCTTAATTTTAAAGTCCACTTAGACTACCAAAATCAGAACGTGTCAAAGCCTCACGAAACCATTATTTATTTAGAGAAATCAGATCAATGTGAAAAGAAAGTAGCATGAATCCCAGTGATCTCAATAGACCAACTTCCCATGCTTTTTTTTTTTGGGCAAAACAACTTCCCATACTTCAAAATCATTTTTTGGATGTAAACATCTTTTCACCATTTATTACATGGAAACTTGGATTTCTCCAAACTGAAATTTGATCAGCTTTTACGTAAGCCCAATAGGACAAATAATGGGCTTGATTGTCTGACCCAATATGAGAATTTTAAGCCCATGTAAACCATTTACCCATTTGGGCTTTTGCTAGGCTATGTGTGGTCATCTTCCTCTCAGTCTGGAGCGCTGTCTGTCTCAAAATAAGGGTTTAAGCCTTCATTTCTTCAATTTCACTTGTTCTCTTCATCCACTACAAAAACAATGCAAACCCTTCGACGCATAGCAACTAAGGCCGAGTTGCAGAGACTCTCGTCCACCGTCACCAAAACCCTTTTCATATCCAGCACCAATTTCAGACCTTTCTCCAACAACTCGAAGAAAGGCGACGACGATTGGAACGACGCGTGGGAGACCGCGTGGCTCCCACCCGACCTATCGGCAAGTAGCAGCAGAGCTCCATGGGAGACCGACGTGAATTTCTCGTCTCCGGAGTCGAGCGTAGTGCTTCCGTCGGACGCCGACCCCGAGACCAAGGCGTTCGTGGAGGACATGAACGAGAATTGGAACGAGAGACGAAAACCCAAAGAGGAAACGAAGCAAGGTGAGAATGGGTCGTCGCTTTATAGCTTGGAGAGCATGAAAAAGGACTATCGGGTGAAGAAACAGAGGATTCATGCTGGGCTTTGGATGAAGGAGATTGAGAAGCAAGAGGAGGCCAAATTGGCTGACTCCAATTCGATCGGTGCCGGAGACGATATCGAGCGATTGCTCGATAGCTGCTCTGAGTATGTTATTCTCTTTCAATTTCTGTTTTGTATATGCATTTAATCCTTTGTGTTTGAGCATTCATTTGTAATGTGTTTTCTGGTTCTTGCATTTGGTATGAATTATGAAATATCTGTTATAATGTTTGGATGTGTGATTTTTTTGGTTAGTCTTGAAATTGTCTTGGGATTTGCTGGAATTTTTTTGGAAATTGTTTGTGAATGGCTATTTGGGTACTTGCAGCATTTTCGATTCTGGCAAAAATGATTTGGAAAACTCTAAAATCCCGAATGCTTCCGACTTCAAAAACAAACCAGATGGTTGGGAAACAACATCAAAAGCCCAGGAGGGGAACGTATGGGAGATGACACAGAGAGAAGAAGATATTCTTCTACAAGAGTTTGACCGTCGAATTTCTTACAATAAATTTCAGGTGTGTAAATACACTCACTCAAATTTGTGATTTCCTTTAGACAGTATTTATGTGTTGGATTAACCCCGGATTGCACATTGTTCGTAGAAACCTATCCCAAATGTTAGACATATAAGTATCATACAGGTTTCATTGTTTTAATACAGTTCTTTTCTAGTTGGAATGATCCATTAGAAGATACTCTAGTGAATAATTCTGTTGTAAAATTGGACTTTGAAAATTTGAAGCCAAGCTTATAATCTTTCTATACTTGAATTGATTCTTTTGTTCCTTGGATCACAATCTTGTTGCCAACTTGTTCCTTTTGCTCTGTCGATGCTTATGGTTGGTTATATGGCATTGACATCCAGATTGCTAGTTTCATCAAGACTCACATATTCAGCCGGAGGAGACCAATTGACGGGTGGAAATATATGATAGAAGAGCTGGGGCCAAATGCAAGGAAAGGCAAGGGTTCTGTCACAAGGTTACCAAGTCTATCTGATCCATCAACCCAACCATTCACGGAGGAGAAGACTCCGATGAGCAGCAGCGGCAGTCTTACCGCGTTTAAGGGACGCTAGTTAGGTTTCAGACTACTGTCATGTATTGCTTGCGTGCCCTCGGGAGACTGCATCATTTCTTGCAAGTTTTGATCTCATGGCTTTCTCAATGTACGACGGTCTCATCATTTAGGCAACTGAAACTTCACTTAGTGTAAGTGAAGAATGTATGTAATTCCTTCTGAGTGGCACTTTTATATGGGAGCGAATCCGCTGGCCCTTTTCAGTGGGACCCACTCCATGTCCCATGTCCCATTTTTTAAATTATGACATGTGTCTTATGATTTAAGAGAGTTAATTAGGGTTAATTTCTGTTTTATTTATTTATTTATTTTTATTTTTTGTATAAGAAAATAAAATCCAAAACACAGAAACGTCCCAATCACACTCAACACCTAGAAAAGAAAAAACCAAACCCACCACCACCATCAATCCTAGATTTTTTGGCGACACGCCGGTCGTGTTCCGGCTCCGATGTCGGCGAGTTTGACTGGGTTTTGTAGATCGAAGGGCGGTCGCTGTTATCGTCGTCGGCAACTCGAGGAATGAAGTTGAGCGGCGTCGATGAGCCATAGCAAATTCGGAGAATCTGTCGGCAACGGACGACGATGAAGTCGAATGGGTTTCCTGCATGCGGTGGGTTTCTGCTGCTACAATACGTTTCTTGTTTTTCTTTGGCTAATGAAATCATGTGTTTGATTGCTAAATTTGGGCTTCTGGGTTTGTGGTTTTGTAATTCGTTGAAGTTGATGTGGGTTTTTTTAATTTTTTTCTCACAATTTGGTTTTTCTGCATAATTTTTTATTGTTGTGTTTTTGTTTTCTGAAAATGGGTGAACGAAGAAAAATTTGTTTTTTGTATTTGTATTTGAGTTTGGATGGTTATGGTTTGTGCAGCAAGGTTGCGAGGTTGTTCATCACCCAGGTGTTTTGACGGTGATATCACAGAACCAAAGCCTCTTGAGCTGCTTCCCAAGAAGACCATCTGTCGAAGATAAAATAAATAACTAAATAAAATCGAAAATAAAAGAAGTTAAAACTAGTTGAGACTAAGTTAAGTTATAAGGGAAAGCGTATCCACTCTCCTTTGCCTAAAGTTGTGCCACTTGTCAAAACAAACTAGCTATTGATCTTGTGGCAATTGGTGGAATGTGAATTTGTTGAATGCAATATCGAATAGATTGTGAGTAAATATGATGATGGAATGAAATCGGTTGTTGAAATAAAAATTACAATTTTAAGCGGAAAAATGACAAACTAGGCCTTTTTTTTTATTTTTATTTTTATCAAGTTGTATTTTTTAAGCATGGAGGGTCTTTCTTGGCAAAAATATTTCAAACGCTGGCGCGGTTCCTTGCCGCATGGCTGATGGCATTGCTAGCCAAGTCCTCACGCCTGGGGCAAAGACTCAAACTTTGGCCCGATCGCCACTCTCTGTTCTGGGAAGCTCCGGGCCTCATTTCTCTCTTAGAATCTTGCAAACAAACCTCACATATCTCTCAAATCCATGGCTCTATGGTCAAAACTGGTCTTGACCATGTTCCTTTCACCATGAGCAAGCTCCTTGCCGCTTCCATTCGAGACATTCAATATGCCGCCTCCATTTTCAACGACTTACAAAACCCAAATCTCTTCATGTTCAATACCATGCTCAGAGGCTACTCTGTTAGCGACGAACCAAAACAGGCTTTTCTTGTTTTCAGTGACTTGAGAGCTCGAAATATCAGTCTGGACCAATTCTCGTTTGTCACGACGCTCAAAGCTTGCGCTCAAGAATCGGCCATTGGGACTGGCCAAGGGATTCATGGGATTGTTGTGAGGTCTGGGCATTGCCTGTTTATCAATGTAAAGAACACCCTTTTGCAATTTTACTGTGTTTCTGGGAAAATTGAGGATGCGCATAAGCTGTTTGATGAATTGCCCCAAGGAAACGATTTGGTTTCGTGGAATACTTTGATGGGTGGTTATCTTCATGTATCTCAGCCTCGTGTGATTGTAGATTTGTTCAAGCAAATGTGCAATCGTGGATTTGAAGCTAGTGTCACCACAGTTTTGAACCTTCTGTCTGCCATTGCTGATTTAGGAAGTTGCCTTGGAGGAGAGTCTGTTCATGGCTCCTGCATCAAGATTGGGTTTTCTTCGGATTTGTGTGTGGTTACTGCTTTGATTGACATGTATGCAAAGAATGGGTTAATCGATTTCGGGCGTAGAATTTTTGATGGAGTTGCTGTTAAAGATGTTGTATTATGGAATTGCTTGGTGGACAAGTATGCAAAATGTGGCCTAGTAGAAGAAGCAATATTTTTGTTAAGGCTGATGAAGCTTGAGAAAATGAAACCCAATTCATCTACATTGGCAGGATTGCTTTCGGCTTGTGCTGCTTCTGGGTCAGTAAGTACAGGGAATTGGATCAAGGATTATGTGGAAGAGGAGGACTTGGTTTTGGACGCGGTTCTCGGAACAGCTCTGGTTGATATGTATGCTAAATGTGGGTTTTTGGACAAGGCACTTGACATCTTTGAAAGAATGGAAAGCAAAGATGTGAAATCATGGACCGCCATGATTTCTAGCTACGGTGTTCATGGACAGGCCGGTAATGCCACAAGGATATTTGATCGGATGGAAGAGGAAGGATGTCGACCTAATGAAGTCACTTTCTTGGCGGTTTTAAGTGCTTGCAGCCATGGAGGGCTGGTGGCTGAGGGATTTAGATGCTTCAAGACAATGGTTTGCAAGTATGGCTTTGTGCCAAAAATCGAACACTACGGTTGTGTGATCGATCTTTTGGGTCGGGCAGGGTTGTTGGAGGAAGCACATACACTGATCGGAAGCTTGCATATCAAGACCGATGTTACGGCATGGAGGGCATTGCTTTCAGCTTGCAGGGTTTATGGGCATGTTTCTCTTGGGGAAATTGTGCAGAGAGTGCTTATGAAACTAAACGATGATCATCCCACCAATTCAATGCTAATATCAAGTACTTACGCGATTGCCGGAAGGTTGCCGGATCATACAGAGAGAATGCAGGAAATGGAGGATGAAAAGGAAGTGAAATCTGGACCTTTTCCAGTAGATGAAAACCCGAAGAAGGAAGCTGGACGCAGCTCAATTGAGACAGATGACCTAATAATTTGAGGACGATATTTTTAGTACAACAAATCTAGAAAGAAGAGCATTTAACTGCAGATTCTTCAAAATGTATCATTCTTCAGCTTATGAACATATTTTTGTTTTCCTTTTTCCAATTTTGGAAAATATCTACCTAATTTCGAAATTCTAATATCTCGGTCTACCTGCGAATATTCCGACTCCATAATATCCTTTGATCAAAACTCCATGGAATGATTCAGTGGTACAAAATTTACACATTCCAGTTGAGTAGAAGAGAATCATGGGATGTAATGTATATACATGAGAGAGCTTACAGCATATTAATCTGTACTTTTTATATTGTGACGGTCACACAACTTGGCACCATTTTCAGCCCACCATCTCTCTGCTTGTTCTTCGGTGAAGTGTCTCCGACTGTAGAACAACAATTAAATTTTCAGCAAACAAGAAAGGGTAATCCAAGAGGGTAATAAAAAACATATCATCAACATGCACCGTACTATTATAATTTCTGATAGTTTTTGTTTGAAAATTTTGGACTAGAGAGGACCAACATAGGCATGAAAGATTCAGAAATCGAAGGATAAAGGATCAGTAACAAGTAGTGAAAAAGCTGATGGACATTCCTCAAGATCATTAATTCAAATGTAATGACAGCACAATGTGCAAAGAAATAAAGAGGGAGGAGGGAAGAGATACCTGAAGCGAACACGTCTGAGTTCATTACCACCCCCAGGCAAGGAGCATAAGCTTATATATACACCAGGTTCATCCTGAAGCACCCGCTCCGCCTTTCCAGTATGTGTTTTAGTTCCATTTGCTAAGATCCGATCCATTGAATTGCCATTGGTTACAGTTTCTGGAGTAGTAGGGCTTCCTCTGGGTGACTGGTTTATAAAATTGATTGCATGAGCAATAGAACCTGCATTGCAGCTAATTTGTCCTTCTGGCGTTCTTTCAGCCGTCTCCTTCAACTGTTTGAGAGGTAAAATCATCCGCAAGATCAGAACATAATTAATACAGAGGATAGTTGCAACTGCCACCCCAAAAACAAAACAAAAAAAAAAATTCTCGAAAGAGAAGAAAAAGGAAATATTGGCAAACGAATAAAAAGGCAACATATTTAAAAGAGAATCTTTGATCTGGATTTAATCTTTGAAGTGTTAATCAGAGGAATCACAAGATGATTTTGACTGTCTCATTTAATCAGACATATACATGCTACATATAGATACTCCTACAATCTTTTCATCTTCAAATGTGGACGCATCTATAAATTTCTAAATTAAACCAATCAACAAATCTTCTTCAAGCAAACTAATAAGTAAACAACATGAACATCTGCACTACATAAATCACGTGTTAAATTTTGCAACATGATGATGTAGACCAAATGGTTTCTCTACTCAATAAGTTGACATGCTCTCGGCGTTATTATATTTAAGATCCGTCACATCTTACGTTTGAAAACTCAAGGTATTCACAAGTATGGAAATAGAAACCTTATGGAGAGTATATACTGTGTCTTTGTTATTGTATTACTAGTATGACGACTCTAATTGCATTAAATCAGTATCATATTCTTTAAAATAAAAAATAGCTTATCATGGACAATTATCACATTAATCATATAGAGCACTTTCATCCTAAATTAAATGTTTGAAAGTTGGTATAACTTTCCAAATCCATCGAGTATATAAACCTCACTTATAAACTCAAATAAAAAGAACAGAATATTGAACTTGGAACCATTGCAACCTGAGCAGTTAGAGACTTAATAACTTCCTTTGCAGATTTGCATTTTTCAGCTTCATCTGCAGCAATCGCAGATACCTCCTCCAATTTCCTTGATGTTCTTTGAAGTTCAGCTTCAAGATATTTGGATTTGGAAGTGAGGTCTTCTACCTACATAGTGTTTGGATCACTTTCAGCTTCGTGTACACAAATCAGTTTAACCAATTTAAAGTAGAAAAGGGAAAAAAAGCAATTAAAGCCACTTAATATTCAATGCAGAAATGAGAAAACACATCCTATATATTTCCTATCCATGTAAATTTTAATCCAAAGCCTCGGTTCAAGATCTAGGCAAGCTTCTCTCTCTTTAGTAGTTACAAATCGTCAATGCTTGAAACCCCTCCTCAACTCACACCACAAAGGTTCTTCAAGCTAGCTAAAGAATATTAATAATCTTTTGGTGTCCAAATACTTATCCTACTGATATGCATAAAAAGTTGCTCTTGTCAATCCTGCGTAGTATTTAGACCTCCAAAAACCTAGGATGAATTTATAGTCCAAAACTATATTAATCAGTCAATAAAAAAAATAAACCAAGTCATTAACTTATTAAACCTTGCCCCCCCAAAGAGAAAGGATATAGGCATGAAGTAAAGAATAGAGAATACCTAATGAATAAAAGAACTAGGAGATTTGATTTTTCAGAGCCTTTAGAGCTTCGAAATACATATTAGTCTCAAGTTATAGCACTACCTGATAATCTGATATTGTACATATTGATTAGGAGTTAACTTTATGCAGGGATGTAGTTGAAATATTAGATTGTAATCATTAAAGAACTACAAACAGGCTTACTTGTGTCCTTAAGTGTATGATTTGTTGGCTCAAGCTTCCATTTATGAGCTTTGAATCCTCAAGAATTATTTCTTCTGAAGACAGACATGGGCTTGACCTCCCTGAAACAGGAGATGTAAACCGAGAAGCCTTTTTGGTAACAGGAACTGAAGGTGATATAACTTTGTACGAATCTCCAGTGAGAGAAGTTGATGGTTTTGTCAAATTAAACGCCCCTAACTGCAAATTCCCATTCATCACGGGAAAGATACGATTATCACGCACTTCTGGGTTTCTGTCTTGCTTAGGAAGCTTCATTTCACTCTGGGTGGTTGAGCCAAAAGATGAGAGTCTGGAGAGCGTTGCACGTAGCATAGGGATCAGAGTCTCTCTGTCTGCCACCTCATTGGATTTATGACGTATATTTCCAATAGGACTTCGCACAGAAGAACTAACTTCTGCTGCCTTCTTTAGTTTAGTATAACACTCATCACATACCCGATATGGTTTGTTTGTGTTTGGAGCCAAGGCAGCTTTCAGAGATTTCTTGCTGCTGCATGCTTTGCAGAAGACTAAACCGCAATTGTAACAATTATGACGTTTTCTTCTGAAACCGAAGGGGTTGTGACAATCAGAGCAAACAGAATGGTCAGTACTAGATGCCCATCTGTGAAGACAAATGACTGCCGTAAGGTTTGGACCACATGTGACACTCCTTACTTGCTTATCCTTCATACAATCAACGAGGGTAGGTGTATTTCTATGATCATTGTCTCCATGGCCTAGTTGTCCATTTGAACCCTTTCCCCAAGTATAAACCTCTGTCTTGGAAGTCAAAACTGCAACATGATAAGAACCACAGGCAATTTCTTCAACAACACAATCTGCAATTGTACCCTCAATCAGAGTGGGAACTTTCCCAACAGCTGGAGGACTGCCAAGCTGTCCATAAGCAGAACTTCCCATTGTATATACTTGCCCTGAGGCTGTGAGGCCAACTGTGAGACTATAGCCACAGGCTACTTTACAAATATTTTTATCAACCAATGCAGCTACACATTTAGGAACTAGTCTAGATTCCACATCCCCATGTCCAAGTTGGCCTTTTTCTCCATCACCCCAGGTATACAGATTTCCTGATGAAGAGTTACTAGTAGTCTCAGGACTCAATGATTCATTCATTGCTTCAGCAACTGCTGCAGTGTGCCAGACGCCACAAGCAACCCTTGTTGTTCTTAGCCCTCTCAAAGTTTCCACCTCTCGTGGAGTACTTGTACTATTATGATCCCCATGGCCTAAGGCACCAAAACAACCATCTCCAAAGGTAAACAACTGACCGGCTGAGGTAACAGCAGCTGTATGCCATGGTCCACAAGCAATATAGGATACGTGTATACCTTCCATGTTACCACTTACCTTTTTGGGAAACCAATGACTAACTTCACTTCCATGCCCAAGCAGACCAGAATTATAACTGCCATCACCCCATGTATAAAGATCTCCAGAAATTGTAACAGCACAAGTGTGATATTCTCCACATGCCACCAATTCAAAATTTATGCCACTAAGAGCGTCAATGGGCTTTGGGTGGGAAACATCTACTTCTGCACCGTGACCAAGCCTGCCTCCTGACTCCTCTCCCCAACTGAAGATTTCCCCATGCTTGGTGACCAGAACAGCATGTCTGGAACCACAAGAAATTCCTTGAACATCTACAACCACTCTTGATTCCAATGCCTTTGGCAGAAGAGCATCTGTCCTAAAACCATATGAACTCCCCACTCTATCCACACCACCTCCTAGTACTCCACCACCAACACCTTCACCCCATAAATAAACATCTCCTAAAGCATCAAAATCATCTTGAAAAGATCCTTGACTGGACGAGCTTACAGCACTAGATAAACTAACTCGAAATCCTTCCGATGCAGAATTTCGACCATTTGGGGTATCTATAGATGCAGGTGATAATGAGGGATTAGAAACTGACTCAGCTTGAGTGGCAGTGGCACTCTTGGGGGTTGCAGTATATGATACTAGGTCAGCGAAAGCTCGTCCTAATCTACTCTGTGGGATATTCTCCAAAGGAGCTCCTTCATTGTCTCCTGGATCCTGTAGAATTTTGTAAAAATACCAAAAAAGAAACTTTAAAAGACTGATACAGTAACAAAACTAACTTTTTTCAACAATTAAAGAACAAAAAATAAGTCACCCTGATACATACAAATGGTGTGACTGATGGAGAATGTCGTCGAGTACGAGAATGAGGACTATCTAGTGAAGTGCTGTCCAATCTTGATTCGCTTCTCCAGCTCCGGCAATTACCTCGACTGATTAGTGCCTTAAGACCAACAAACCAATCTTCAGCTTCATCCTTGTCTTTACATATCTGTCCAATAGGGTGGTAATGTATTAAATCAATTGACTAACAGACATGATTTCTCAGGTGCCTTTTTTCCTTTTCTAGCACAAATTTCCCAGTTTTTAATCTGCCATGTACATGCAGTTGCAAGAATGAACCTTGAGGATGCTGGCTTAAGAAAGTTAAATTTGTTTTCTGTGCTCAGTATAGGTAAGAAATATACTCACTAAGTCCAAGGACCTATCATTGTATAGAAGTGAAAACGATTGATACTCCTTTTCAGGACGTGGGTACCGCTGAAATATTGCCTGGAAGAAAAAGCCAAAGTGATGTTTATCAATATCTTTGGGAAGTACGCAAACAAGAGATATGACAATCTTTTTATTTATTTTCTTTTTCTGGTCACAAGAAAGGATAGGGCAATCTAGAAACCGAAAGAAGTAAATTGGATAAAGGTAATTGGTTCAACAATAAAAGAAAATTTCAGATATAAGCTTCGTTGAAAAGCAGGCATAAGCATTTAAGAAAATTTTGACGATTATATAATTCAGCTTTGGGTGGAAACTTTCTAACAAAGGAGAATGGAATCAAACTTACAGTCCGCTGGCCAGGATTAATTGTTGAAACATGACAAAGTTTAAGATGTTTTTCTTCTTTTCCAGAGTACCATATCAACAGAGACTCATCCTGAAACAAAACCAAGATTATCTGAACCAACACTCAAACAGAGCAGAAATGAAAGAAAGCCACATGTGGAGGCAACTTACATTAGAAAGCCGGAATGGGCAGAATTTTGGCTTTCCTCTGCGCCCATATTTTAACAAAGTTGCACCTTTCTTAAGTGCTGTTATGGCCTGGAAATAGAATTATATGGAAAAGAGAAAACTCTACATAAGCTATATATGTGTTACTAATCCGTGAGGATAAACAGCTCTGAAGTATTCATCATCATTCACTCCAAATGTCTATAGATATATACATCATCAGTTACATGCAACATTTAATCAATTGAAATCTCTGTGAACAGAATGTTCTACTGAATAGAACCCAAAAGTCTCACAGTAACAGTCAATTTCATGGGAAATAATTAATCAAAGGAAATTGACAGTGGAACAAACCTGGTCGATATCCCTCTCAGCAGAACCGCTTCTCTGAGGACTAGCCATTCAAGTTGCAATATCAGGTTTTGCCCAGAAGTACAAGACCCATTGGAACAACAACACCACCTAATATATCCCAATTACCAACTTCTCCCCATTAAACCAACAAAAAGAAAGCATTACTCTGTTTCTGAGCCTAAAGAAAATGTTTGCTTCACCTCTAACCCATTATTATCCCAAACTGGCCTCAGCTCTCAAGAACAACCTTGTAGCTCAAGAAACTCAACCCCAAAGCCACAAAATTTCACAATGCCGTAAAATCAAACCCTAAAACACCACAGGCGGACGCTCCACTCATCAACACTCAGCTCCCTACCAGCTCAAAACACTTCCTCGCAAAATCAACGAAACCCTAGAATTCACAATACACGGTCGAATTGCTCTCAAACTAAAGGATTTTCGTAATGTTCGACACCAAAAACACACATTCTAAACCGGAAAGAGCGCATATTAGGGCAAACGAAGATTGAGTTACCTACATTGCGAGAAAGTTGCAGAAATTAGCCGAATGTCAGCCATTTCCAAAAAAAACCGAGGTGGTTCAGTTGTAAAAAGAAACGAGAGAGAAAACAGAAAGAAAAAAGAAAAGAAAATGAGAGAGCTAAGTGGTTTGAGAGGTCGGCGTGGTCGTCGTCAATGCCGTATTTTTCCTAGAGAGGCTTTGGGGATTGCAGGTGTTTGTTAACTATCGTGCGCACCTCTCTCTTTTCTTTCTTTCTCTTTTTCTTGGATTTTCAAAGTTTTAACAGTTTGTTATGTCGCTGCTGATTCCTGATTGCCAAATCAATTTTTGTGTCGCTTCATGCCACGTCACCGACTGAAATCTCCCGGGATGGGGATGGTTTTGCTTTTGTCTTCATTTGTTGACCCAAAGAAAAAGCATGTCTTATTTGTATAAAGCATGTCTTAATTCTTTAATTAATTTTCCTGGTTCTTTATTTATTTAATTAATTTCTTGGTAAGGAATAAAGAATGACCCCATTTTGTACGGCCATTTAGTATACTCTGTCTTAAATTTAATTTAAACTATCAACATGAATTTTGAATTCGAGTACAACTGTACAAGGTGGAAGCATGTATATGTTTAGTCACGGTTAGATTTTAAAAATTTTTTTTTTACAACAATATTAGATAAAAAGAATTATACGCATTGGTATTATCATTGTGAATTAAAATTTCCTACAATCTCATTATATAATAGAAAGAATATGTCTAAAATTCTTTCAATATCAATTGATGATCAAGGATTGTTTTTTTTAAGTACAGTATTCATTAAAAAGAAATATAATCATACAAATTGTACAGGAAGGATAACGTGCAAATTATATGACTTCATTAAAACTTTGCGTGAATTTATGGCCTCAACAATTCTTAAACCAATTTTTTTTTATAAGTCAAAAATGTATTAAAAGGAACAAACCCAAACTGCCAACCCATAAAACTGGGCAGCAAATAAACGCCAAAGCGCCAAACAGAAATAGAAACAGAAAAATACACTGAATCGCCCAGAGCAAGATGGGCAGTACCAGCCAACCTAACTAGGAAGAACAGAGGAACTCCCTATAGCTACAAATTAGGGAGGTTCCAAGACCTTGCCAACCGACTATTACAATCACTGGATTAGAAGTCACTGTATTTACCATCTACGTATTTTTTACAAATTTATTAGAATGTTGGTCATAAGATTAATCTAGTAAATATGCTTAATCCAAGGCATCATAATTACATTAAACTAAAACTCTAATATTTGTACCATATAACTTATATTTTTTTTTAAAAACTATTTATTTCCTTGAATAAATAAACAAATAAAAAATAAACTCTCCCCTCAACGGCTTCCCTTCCCAATCCAGTCTCATCTTCTGCAGTCTACCAAAATATACATGGGTATATTCCCCAAATATAATGAATATAAAGCTTTTTCGATACCAATTTAATCCTATTAATAATATTTTTGTTGGCAAATCTAGAATTGAATTTTTGGTTTTGGATTTAATCACTTATGATCTTCAAGTTAGTATCTCAGGAGAAGGGTGATGGGGTGTGAGGCTTTAGTTTTCCAATTTTTTTATTCAATTCCTTAATTACTTATTTTATTTTCTAGCTCGTTGATGGCTAATCGTCTGATATTTTGATTGTATGTAATCAAATATGAGGGAAGAGGATGTATCGTGTGGGAGGCTAGGTCGACCATAGCTGCAAATTTTTATTTTGTTTATTTATTCAAAAGGGAAATAAATAATTTTAAAAAAAAATTGAAGTGATATGGTGCAAATATTAGAATTTTAGTTTAAGGATGTGAACTAAGCATATTCACTAGATTAATCTGATGGCTAGGATTCTAATAAATGCATGTAAATGGACAGATGATAAATCGTGATCGTACAACCATTATCCTTAAACTTAAAACAACACAACCTCATACGAATCATATCCTAAATCAGCTTCAAAATAACAGCAGAAGAACTCCTAATACTACCAAACACACAATTGTTGCGTTCTCGTCATATGCAATACACCGTGACTGCAATAGCCAATTTAATACCAAGTTGATCCCTCAATATATACAAATATCTCAATTGATTATGAGAAATGTGATAATTATACATATTAAAACAATTACCTTTAATAATTTGATTAATAGAAAAGATATGTCGCCTAATTAATAGCATGTTCAAATGAAAAGATATGTCTCCCAATACTAAAAAGAAAAAATTATTGTCTCATGCTCTCCTAGTATAATTTTAAAAAAGTTTGAAAAGAATAATCTAATTTTTTAAAGAAATAAACCTTCAACCACTTAATTATATTATCGGAGTTATCCGAAGGATCATGTGGTTCAATGCTTGGCTAATTAGCTGGATTATATTATAGGGTGCTCATTGAGGGTCTCTAGTTAAAAATCTTGTTATACCAACTTCAGTGATCTGTTAATTCCTTTTTCATCTGCAAATAATTAGTCGTATAAAATTTAAGCAATTTTATTTTCACACATTGTTCCTTATTGGAGTTTGGATAGAGATTCATTTAAGCAAAAATTCGAAAATCGTATTTATAATTTGTGAAAACTAATTTCAAAGAACACTTTTTGCAGCTGGTTGAGTTTGATCTTGTTTGTGTTTTGGTTTTGCATGTGTGCTTGAAAATGGAAGCGCAGAAGCTAAAAATTAACTACTTGACTCAAAATGGGAAAACAAAGCAAACTAATTATCATTAATTAGATCTCAACTTCATCATGTCATGATATTAATTAAGATATTATTGGAAGCATACATATAATTAATCATCAATAATGTAGCCAAATTAAGATGGATGGACTCCGGGAATAATCAGTACATATAATCATCGTCAAAGATCATGTAATTGTTGTTCTTTCTGTTTCTTGCTTCTCTATCAGTCTGCAAATCACAAACACAAAAATCAACCAACCTCATACATACATTGCATGCGATCAAACATTAATTATTAGGTCATATGAATGTATAGTTAATTGTATACCTTGGTTATGAGCCTTTCAAATGCTTCAGTCCCATGCTCCTCCATGTACTTTTCAGCGGCGGTCAAAACGTCGTCGGGTTTGCTGAAGACGCCGCCCTTCTTTCTTGGAATATACCACATCTGATGGCCAATGTTAATTCGTGGGTTCATATAGTATGGTCTGATAAATCGCCGATAAACATATGCTGCTCCATTGAATTGTGGCAGCACCAACCAGCATGTGAATATCAGCTTCGCATAAGTCCATATCGGGAAGCTGATTGCCCGACATTTAAAAAACAAATGGTTATCAAATAAGTATGTTTGCGGAACGTAAAACGAAACAAGTTGGATCGGGAGATCTCACCATTCAATGATTTTGGCAAATGTGAGCTCGAAGAGTGTCATGAGAGAATAGAGAACCCAATAAGTCAGCCATTGTTGATCATCGGTGCGTGACTTGGTCTCAATGGCATTAATCGACGCATATCTATCGAAATAACAAATGGGTTTCATGAGGTGACTGCAATGTTCAAATTAAGACATTGAAGAAAATCATGAGAGACATGCAATACATATTACTTACAGGGGATAAACTAGTGTGACAAGAGGCCTGCATATGATGGAGAGACAGAGTATAAGAATGTGACGTGGAAATTAATTGAGGAAAAAATGAGAGAGAAGTTGATGGTATATATTTACAAAGCAAGAACATCAAAGTTGTTAGCCACAACTTGGAGAAGATTATTATTATTCCCAGAATTATTACGACCCATCTCTTGTTGCTATTGCTATTGTTAGCCACAAATCTGTTCCTCCTTCTTCCTCTTCTGTATCAGCATTCTGCATTCATGCTGGGCCGACTTAAAAAGAAGGTGTGTCAAGCCTTTCAAAAAGGTGTCTCAAAAGCTGACAATTGAGAGAGAAAAACGTTGAAAAGTTGGTAAAGGGAAAGCTGATTTTGCGGAGAATCTAGTCCTACACAAGAAATGAGGCACCGATTTTTTGAACTTCGTGTATTACTGTATATATGTTTGGGTTTTTATCTTAATCGTACCTGAATTTGTAGATAAATTTCACTTTGAAACATATTCTTACCATCCGCTCAATATGCACCATGAAACTCACGAGTCATCCAACTCAAGTCATTTTTCGTTTAGTCCGTCCACTTGCCGTCAATATAGAGGGTAAATTTGGATATTGAGGGGGAATTTACTAATACACTACCACATAGACACCATTCGAGACCAGCAACAAACCGATGCGAAACTGCCGCCGCAATTGTGCATCTCTGCCTTCTTCTCCATGGAGCTAGAATCCATCGTCACTTACCATAATTAGGGGCTGCGACGCGCCACCACCAAGTTGAGCCAGTGATGCCACATCCCAACCAACAATGGCATCACACTCAACATCCGTCGATCTATAAAATCCATGGATTTCGACGGCTACGCGAAGCCGGAAAACGACCGGCGCATCACCCAAAAAAAAAATTTAAGCACTCGTTGCTACTATTTCCATAATTTATGTGCGACACCGTCACTTCGGCTAGAATCGGGGGACTCCGTTATGCCCAATCCCATTTCTTCAACCATCTACACCGTTGGTTGACGGGCCGCCGTCGTGCCGGTAGCCGCTGGGCTCCACCTCCACCACTCTCTACGTTAGAGCTTTCTACAATATCAGATAAGTCCTAATTTATATGGGTCCTAATTGAACCAATATGGATAAATTTGTAAATTTACCCTCTATATATATTAACAACAACTAGTCGGACTGAACGGAAAAGGATTTAAGTGGAACGACTTGTGAGTTTCATGATGCATATTGAGCGAATTTTGATAATAAAGTGCAAAGTGAAACTTATCCGTTAGTTCATGGTGTATTTAAGATAAAAAAATAGCTTTTATTTTAATGATTCAATTTCAATTTTTTAATTCAATTACATTTAAAAATTCTTACAATTAATATTATGTTCTTATGATATTTTAATTTACTGTGTACTGTGAAATTTTAGATATGATTCTCGTAAAAACGAAAAGGGTACCCAATAGCCCAATTAATATATATATATATATAATCATTCCTCCTCTACTATTATTGGATACAAAAATATAAAAAATTCCTGGATCAGTGTCAAAGAAATGTTATAGGAAACATTGAGAATAAGTGTCAACATGGTTTCGTGGTGTAGTTGGTTATCACGTCAGTCTAACACACTGAAGGTCCCCAGTTCGAGACTGGGCGAAGCCATATTGTTGCAGATAAAGTTTTTTTGGTTCCTTTCAGAGTATACTTTGTTAGAATATATTATGTTGAGAATAGATGCCAACATGGTTTCGTGGTGTAGTTGGTTATCACGTCAGTCTAACACACTGAAGGTCCCCAGTTCGAGACTGGGCGAAGCCATATTGTTGCAGATAAAGTTTTTTTGGTTCCTTTCAGAGTATACTTTGTTAGAATATATTATGTTGAGAATAGATGCCAACATGGTTTCGTGGTGTAGTTGGTTATCACGTCAGTCTAACACACTGAAGGTCCCCGGTTCGAGACTGGGCGTAGCCATATTGTTTTCTCCTTTTTTATATTCCTCAAATCTTGCTATATATATATAAAAAAAAATAAGTGATTGGGTGCAAAGGCATTGTATTGACAATAATCAAGATTTAGGCATGACACGGAGATTAAGAAATCGTAATTTTGAAGTATTTACAGATATTGATTAAATTTTTCAAAAATAGAGTATGATAAGAAATTTGAATTTATATTTGTAGCTACTAGCTAGGCCCCATTAATACCCTTCCTTCAAATTTCAAATCCTCTTTTCATATGGGAGCAAGAGGAGGCAGGGCTAAAATAGGATATACCTGGTTGACTGTTGAATAATGTTGGTGAATAATTGAAGGACAAGTACTGCAGCACTGAGAGGCCTAAAATAGGGTATGCAACTGTTGTTCCAAACATCATCAAACCTTCATTAATGCATGCATGTCACACTAATTTTTCAATCTTTCTTTTTCAATATTAAGGTAATTAATTACCATTCTACCCTATCCCAGCCCAGACTACGTACGTACCCAGTATCTGTTACCAATTCAGTTCTCAAAACCCAGACCAGGCAATTTGAAAGCAACCCAGCTTTGAAATATTAACAAATGATTATAATGATAAATAATATCCACTAATGATAAATAATCTTGATATATAAGACTAACTAGGTAGCTAGGTAGCCTTACGCTATTATAGTGAAGCATGTGGATGCTTCAATGATGAGCAATTTTACCTTCCTTCTACATATGTCATGAATTCAATTATATATATATATATACACAGCTTTCTCCAGTACTGTGACCACTCTTGATAATTTCTTTCCAAAACTCACATACACATATATGTAGCAATAATAACAATTAATATCGATCCGGGGCAGCAATATTAATATGGTCGACTTACGTACCAAATTGCCGTATGGAGATTTCAAAGCCCTCTTGCCCTTCACTCAAATTCACTATAAAGAGTTTCAAGGATAAATATTAATAAAGGTATTCATTCATTTGAAGTCTTATTATGATTCGATATATATATATATATATATATATATATATTATACATATAAAAGTATATCTTCAATATTGGGGCACATGTAACAAACATTAATAGACTTAACATTGCAACTTGCGCGGTACTTACATATATATGTACAGACATATATAAAAGCCATGATCCTGATGATGTCCAAATTAATAATACTTCAATAGTTCAATGCATGACCTATATATGTAGCTAGAGGACGTTTCACTTTCACAGTATCGGTCCCCCACTGTGATACCCTCAGCCTGTTAAGACTTCATTAACAGAAACACTTATTAAACGTTTTTCAAATTGATTCATTGCTTGCTCCAAGTAAAATATATATAGGTGATCGAGACTATCGATGAACAACTACAATACGTAACATATATATATTATCATCAACTGGATATATAATGAATGAGATGGTCCATACCAGATGGACACCAGTGGATGGATTCACTGTAGCTACTCAAGGCACCTACCAATGTCATTGATCTGTGTATAGAGATGATATATATGTGGTGGCAAATTAAGCAACCAATGATGAAGCTTTAATTATATACGAACCCATACATATATATGCCACGTACTGTACGTATATATAGAAAGAAGAGATGGAGATTGGAGATTGGAGAAGAGGAAGAGATGAATGCATGCAGCATGCGCATGAGCAGCGAGCGCAGAGCAATGGCTGTACACATGTAGTTCATTGGTTCAGTTTAATTAGGCAATGCTCAGCCTCAGCCTCATCCCTGGGGCTCACCACACCTGACCACTCACTCATCGATCATCACCGTCATCATCACATTGGACCTGAATCGATTATGCCTAGGGTGGGGTGCGTGTACGGATCGCCTAATTAAATCAAAACTGCAGTAGCCACGTACTAGGACTAGTACGTGTGTACCAGTATTGTGTATATATATATATATATATATATATATGTGTGTGTGTGTGTGTTTGTGTGTATAGTATATAGGAGGTGTACCCAATCAGCTGAATGAGACAAATGTATGATTTTAATTTATTAATTAACTGCATCACGGCAAGCTCCACGAATGGAGGGAAGCAAATGTTTTCTGAACCACACAGGAATCAAGGAAACAGATAATTACTTGATCCATGAGTGAGAGAGACAAAAATAGAGAAAGAGATATTGTATGTAGTTTTTGTGTTATCGACTTAATCACAAGATGGATGGATTGAGGAGTTTATGTCAAGTCCATTCGTGTTAATTTAAAGGCTAATGCAAAAAAATTATAAGGCATTAATTAATATATAGGATAGAATATAACCAAATAAAAAGCAGAATGTAAAAAATCATTATCACAAACAAATGAGATTTAATCAAGAAATCAAACATATGGAAATTAGCTAGAATGCATGTGCATGTAGTACTAGATCGAGGTTGCTTATATTTATAATATTATATATACTAATAATATTAATTATCAGCAGTTAACCATCACAGTTCAAAAAAACCGATGAAGAATATATATCTCTTGTAAAAACCTAGCTGCCCAACACGCATAAGATAAATGAAATTGTCCTCTATTAATCAAACCCTAATTAACAAAAGTTTCTCACACTAAAAATCGAAAAGGAATCTCAAATCCAGAGTCATCAAACTTGCACTCTTCGATCGACATATATAACATGCACTTAATTAGAGAAACCAGTAATTATTAATTTATTATATACTAGAGGAAAAGAAAAAAAACAAATTAATTAAGCCATACTCAATTGTAGCTAGCACACAAGGCCATGTACTCTTGTAGTAGCAGCTGACCTAGCTAGGACTAACAATATGGTGGGTGAGGAGTCGGTGACTACCTACCATTGGAATTAAGATCATGTCGCCCCTCGTCTCCTCCGTTGTTCGCCGGAGACTCTACTGCTACACCGCCAAAAATAGGCCTATAAGCGTTCAGAGCAGCAAGTACACCCAAGTGGCTGTCACTCATTGTGGTACCATGATGAGGAGTACTACTAGTAATTGATCCTGAACCAAATTGGTGGGCATGGCTAGGCATTATCGCCGCCATTGGTGGCGGAGCAAAATTCATAAAATGCAGCCCATGCCCACCACCGCCACCACCGCCACTGCCCCTATACATATTACTGGAAGGCCCATTGGCCCAGATGGGATTATTCATAGGAGGCTCATGAATATTATTATCTCCACTAGTGGCATTATTATTTGCCAACATCCAAAATGTTGCCGGAACTGTACTTTGAGTCGCCGGAATTAGCCCGGCGCTGGCCGATTGCAGCATGTAATTGGACATGATCCCCATCTGACTACTGTGCGATGATGACGATGACGAAGACGACGATGGCGATAACAAATCTTGCTCATCCGGCCTAATTCGCTTGTTTCTTCCCGCCTCGGACACGTCAGCAAGAGTGGTGGTCTCGCCCTGATCACGTAGCTCCCGCTTGGCTTGCAACAACATGGCGGCCGCATTGTTGTTGACGTTATTTGAATTAAAGTTCAAGAACATGGACGACGGCGACGGGGAGCTATCCGATGACAAGAGCCCGACGCCGCCGGGGAAGTTACTAATGCCGCGGCTGAAATTCATGAAGTAATTACTATTACTGGCTCTCAAGTAGTGAGACGGCGCCGACATGGTGGAGCCGGAGCTGCGGAGGGAGATGTTGAGGGAGGTGAAATTGGCGGGAATGGTGCCGGTGCCGGTGGCGGCGATGACGGCTGGCTCGGCCTGCTGGAGAAGCCACTCTATGGTTTCGCCGTCGGACTTGTGCCCTAGCTCCCTAGTAAGTTGGAAAACCCTAGCGGCGCACGTGGCCGGCATGCGGATCCTGCGGCCTCGGCCGTCCACTTTGGTGTGCCTGTCTTTGGTGGAGGTCCTCTTGGGAGGCGGCTTCTTGGCATTATTGATGAGTTGCTGCTGGTCTTGGTCTGAGGTCGACCCGGTTCGGACCGGGGCTGGGTCAGCCCCAGTAGAGGTGGAGGGTGCTGGTTCATTAGCAGCATCGTCTTGATTTTTGTGTAGAAATTGTAGTGGAAAATTGGGCCTGCAGCGGATCCCATTTTCGGCCTCCATGATCATAAGGGGGCCGGGGGCGGACTCTCACTAAATTTTTAAAAAATATATATTTTTAATAATTTTCTTTTGCTCTCTCTCTCTCTCTAATCTCTCTCTCTCTCTCTCCTAGTATTGGTTCAACTGTATGAGCTGACCCAGCTGAATTTGAATGACTTAGTGGTGGCCTGGACTGGCCTAGCTAGTGGGTCTTGTTCTCTCTCTATCTCTTATGGACTGTGGAGCATGAAATTCTTTGCAGATGAGGGAAGGTGGCAGCTCAGCAGCTGATGAGTTGTTTTTTCTCTCTTTTGTGTGTGAGAGAAAAGAAAGAGAAAGAGGATAAGGGAAGAAGAGGTACCAGGCAAGCTTTAAGCAACAAAAATAATAATGAGTGGGAATTATGTGGCCCTAGCTATGAATTAATATGATTATGATCCATATTTTTAAAAGCCAAAGCAATTTCCTCTCCCCTCTGTTTTTTTTTCTTCTTTCACAAATGCTAATAACGTTCTATTTTAACCTTCGTCCTCATTTTTTTTAATCTCCTCTTACAACATTAGTAACCATCGTAGTTTTTTATAAAAAAAAATATTTTTGTAGTTTTTTTAATTTATATAATGATATCAGAGAGAGGACTACATCATACACATCAAGTAACTACCTCAACTTTTACGAGAATCGAAACTAAAAATTCTCACATAGTGAAGATAATATCACTAAAATCATAGTTAAGATTAATTAGAATTTATTCAGTCATCTAAATACACAGCATCCACCAAATAGACTATATATCTTCAATCTAAATACGAAAATTATGATAATCATACATTGAATTATTGTATTTCAAAAGTGAAAATTTCATTGAGGATTTATACTAGCTATTCTTTTTTATTTTTGCACCTTCTTCTTTCACTTTCTTATCTTGGAATGATATTTTTGACAAAACTGCAACTTTTTCAGGTCATACTTTGATAATTATTTATACAAATATTTAACTGAATTCCCATTCCTTTAGTCAACATCTTGCCAATTTTCTCATTCTGCGAGACCGAAAATGGTGTAGCTCATCGATTGGCTTGATATAGTGGGAGACCGAGTTTGCCAATGACTTTAGTGCCCGTTTAAATGTGCTTCTTATAAAGCGTTTTTGAATAGTAGCATATTTTTATTAGTAGCGTTTATTCTGTAGAACGTTTACGTATAAACAGTTTGATTTTGGTATGCACACATAAAAGCACTTTCATTTCTATAGAAATACTTTTGATATAATTTTAGGATGCTGAAGGATCATTGTAATTAACTAGGCTGTCTGCATATATGGCTTCTAAACATGGAACACCAAACTAGAGCTAATAAGTTATGTGTTTTCGTAATTGTTGGAACAACGAATTTGTAATCGACTCGAATATGGTTGCTTCACTTTAGTGATAAAACTTTTCGCCTTAAATATATATATATATATATATATATATATATATATATATATTAATTAGACGTAAGAGCGTCGATAAATTAAATAAATAATAACAAAATATGGTGAATTTGGGCATTTAAGTTATTATTAATTGAATATAAGGATATTATTTGAAGAATGAAAGTTTCATTAAAAGAAAAAAAAAGTGTTTCTCTGCTTTTTTTTATGGGTAACACTTTTGAAATGAATAACCAATATAGTGCTTCTAAAAAATTTTCCTTCAGTGTTTGTGCTTCTGTTTTGAAGCACTTTTTAAAATTTATCAAACACAAGTTTTAAAGTTAGAAAGCGCTTTTATCCATTTAAAAGCACTTTTGACATTTTCAAAAGCACATCCAAACGGGCCCCTTAATTTGATTTTAAAAAACCCCAAATTTTTTACTGCATTTATTATTAGAAGAATTGTTTTGTATAATTTGATGCATGGTATTTTTTATTTGGACCAGATTGTAAGTCCCAGCAACATTTTTACGATATCATATATATTATGCATTTTTCATATATATATATATGTACGATAATATTTGCAATATCTAATAAATTCGTATTTACTTACAAAAGAAATTCCAATATATATGGACAAACCACATCTTTCACCTAAACAAGAAATTAACATTAATCAAACTATTTTAGTTATATTGAAAAGAATAATACTACGTACGTACTTTGGAAAAAAAATACATACATCTCACCCTTGGTGGTACCTTCTCGTACAATCCTTTAGATTTATCGAATAATTCGTATACGTATATTATAATCGAAATCGGTCAACTCCTAAATCATCATTATAAGATCATTTATGCAAAAAAAGAAGTCAAATTGAGGATCATTTAGCCGTTCATATGTGTAAACTAAATGAACGGTTCACCATGAGGATCTTCATTGTTACCAATACCATTGATTTATTTTATATATATATGAATGACTAAAAGACCTCCAAAGTTGTTGATTTTTTACGGAGATGATCTTGAAATAATTATTTAGGAGTTGAACAGTTCTAATTATAATATATGTATAAGAATTATTCTATACATCAAAAAAATGGTATGAGGAGGTACTACCGAAGTAGGATGCAAGTATTGTCTTATTAAAAAAATAACCTAGAATATTAACATTTGTAACATTGTATAAACATTAAAATAAAAATAAACAGAAAGCAGAAAAGGAGAAGGAGAAGCAGGTTGGTATACAAAAGAAGCTTTATTATTATTATCTTGTTTTTGGTGGAAAGAGTGGAGGACACAATTGAAAATTGAAATTATTGCTTGCCTTTCATTGATGAGGAGGATGAGGGGTTTGTTTGTAATATTGGAAAGTTTCTCATTTTTTGTTTTAGGTTGAATATTTTTGAGTGTGCAAAAATAAAGAAAATTTTGATGCGTACTGTCGTTTTTATTGTGGTTGGACAGTTCCTTGATTCAGACTCCACGTGCGGTGCTCTTTATCATTCAATCCATAAAGACAGTGGTGGCCGGAGCGGGTGGCCCACCCCCTTCCAAGTCAAAAAACCTAAGAGACTCATTGGTACTCAGATTAAATTAAATTAATTAAAACTGGATCATCTCTCGATCAAGTGGCTCCCATCGCATTCACGTAATCATTGCATTTTGCCTTTGCAGCTACCTAGCTTTACCTTTGGGATGAACCTTACCTAGGGTTTCAAAGCAAGGGAACTACATGAATTTTTTTAAGACCCAAAATTCAACTTTGAGAGCATCTCGATCTAATATTACCATTTAAATTTATCTGGATCGGGGTGTGTCACATACCCAAATGATCTAATTTAAATAAAAAAGTTATATGTATGAAATGAAAAACTAATCGACAAATAATGTTGAAAAGTCTTGTAATAGATTGTTTGGCTGGTAAGACCCTACAGTTTTGGGTTCTCTATCCTAGACATGTGAGCTACATTTTGCAAGATATATGTGGTCCTCATCCCTCAAAAACTTTGATTTTGAAAGTTCAAATTCTAAAATCTGCTTTCTATAAAGTTTGTAAAGGATTGTAAGGCTTTAATATCTTTTGCATCACTGTCAATTTTACAGATTACTTAATTAGCAATATATAATTAGGTTTTGTTGAGTATATATGTACCGCATTGCAAATTCGAACTGCGATTAGTCGATAATTTATTGAGTAGTTTTTTTGTAAAATTTATATACATGTATGCGATTAGTCGACTATATAAGAGTGAAAATGTTTCAAAAAAGATTGATATAGACTAAAGTTCAGATGACCCCAGAATGTTTGATGAGGGTTGAAGATCGAATTCCTAATTAATAACATGCATAATATGCAAAACACATGGCATGTCACATGTGTAGGCAATGCATGTGCCCAATTAAGGAGCTCGATTAACAGTCGATTAGTGTAACTTAAAAGGGAGCAAGCTAGAACAAGGACAGAATAAGTTGCTAGCTGCAAATTAACACACAGTGCAATGAAACGATGATGATTAATTAGGAAGCAGCAGGAACAATTACATTTCAACAACCAACACACTCACCAAACTAATCATACTAAATCAATCTTTATCACATCTAATTCGCATTCGATAATGACAATTTCATCCAAATTAAGATTCATGTAATTAAAAACCGATCATTGTCTTCAACGTTGGATTATGTCTGATTCGTACGAAACTTGAATATTAGTACTGCATGTACCTTACTTGATTAATTATTTATTAACAATTTTTTTGGCTACCCAAATTAGATATAAGGATTATAATTGTTGCCAAACCATGTACCTTACTTTCTGATACTCATACTCGAGTTTTTCGACACTTATTAACACAAAATGATTTGTTTTTAGGTATCAAATCTCGTCAAATTAACCAGGTGTCAAATTAATTGGAGAGTTGATGACAAATACACGTATATATACATTTTGTTTACGTTCTCATATATGCTTGAGTACGGCGCAGTTGAGTTCTCTCTTTTTTTGTAAGTAAACCTAGCTACCATGAGTTTGTACTTTTAAATAAGTTAATTAATTAAGGCGGTCCACATGATCGACGAATTTTTCAATTTAATTATGTAAACATTATAATTATAATATTGATACGTAATATCACGTGAATGTACGAAATTAACATATATATATATATATTAATCTCTCTGTCACATGTTAACACAAACATATATATATATAAAACAGTAATTTACATAGAAATAGAAAGGTGAAAATTAGGCCTAGTATTGGATTGATGCACCTTATTGCAATATAAGAAAACAACGTATGGCCCTCATGATGCAACATCACAAGATTGAAGCCACGTACACCGTTGAATCGAAGAAGGATGGATGAATGGGATTATTAATTAGTACTTGATGATGGTTGCTAAGAAATCACGTGCCTTGCTACCTGGCTATCATGGCGGTGATGAAGATGGCTTACCATCCACATTGGCTTTGCCTTGGGGCCTCTAGCTAGGGCTACCTATAGCTCATCGATAATCAATCATGCAAACAAATTTGTCTGAATGTTGGTGGTTGGCGAGCTATGAATAAATCATTTTCCTCCTAATTTAGGCCAAGCCGGCCAGTCCCTGCTCTTTGAAAAAGTAGAAATTTCACATTCAAGTTTCTGGCCTTATTAATTTCATTTGTGTTCTCCATATATAAATTGTTATGTTAGTGCCCAATATGTTTTTCGATTTTGCTTTCATGCCTAAGATTTAATTTCATTCTATATTCAAAATATATTAGAAAGGTGTGTATGAACAAATTAATTTCATTTTATATAAGGATAGATTACATACTTATAAAGAAAATTTATCAAATCGATCAGTCAATTCCTCATAGCATATGGCAATTGAGATATTGAATTAGTGACGATATTTTTTATTGCTTTTTATTTTTATGCTTAAGATTGAATTAGATAAATTGAATAATTCATTATATTCAAAATTAATACGTTAGAAAGACGAATGAACTGGTTAATTTCATTCTATGCAAAAGATATATTATACGTACTTATAAAGAATCATTAACTCTCGTAACTTGGCGCGCACTTGAGATTAGAACAAAAAATGTTTTTGTTTACGGTTAATTCTCATATATATAATCATCAAGTGGCCGTCCATTCATAGATAAGTCGACCATTGTATATTAAAAAAATTTAACCATCAATTATTACATGCATGCACATGTAATAAACAATCTCCAATTTTTTTTTTTATACACTGATAATGGAGGAGGGAGATTAATTACATTATATACATTGAGTATCAACCTAGAGTCAAACCCAAACCTCCCACGTACATAATTTATAAAGAGGAATACCAATAATATTAAAATCAATTTCATATAACCTAATTAAACCGTCAAAGTGTAAGTATAATTGGTTGGATTTACTTGTGTAATACAAAAAGATGGAGTAATTAATGTAAGGTAATTGTAACACATATATGCTCAAGTATTAATTTAATATCTTGAATGAATTAAACAGTATAATATTCCTTAACTATAACTATATATATATATATATATATATGATCGATTAGAATCATAATATTCCTTAAGTATGATTAGCAGAATATGAAATTGCTAGCAGCTATATATAGGTAGCAGCGAATGAGGTGCTGAATGACAGGTTGGATAGCAAGCAGCATACTTATAATCATCAAGCCACTATTTTAAACAACTTAATTAATAGTTTAATACCAACTTAATTATTAATTGAAGAATCCAATAAGTTTATTTTTTTCCTACGCCTGCACAAAAAGCAATGCATATATATTGATCCATATTTGTATGTACTCATATATATACATATATATTTGAATATTGGTGACCTTAATTACCTTTCTGTGTGTATATATATATGGGGGGTAGTTAGTATTAGTTAGTTGCCTTGCTGTTGGTAGCTAGAAAACTCATGGATGATGATTTGATGGGTCTCATCTTTGTACTGCTTTCATAATTTTAAAGGTCTTTTTCGAAACAGGACACCCTAGCTAGCTTGCTCAGAGCTCAATTTGCTTGCTGTCTTCACATTTTCGATACCTTTATTAGTTAGGCCTCCTTCTTGGAATGAAATTTCATTTTGAATTTCCAAATTTTATAATTTCATTTGAATTCAAATAATATTTTGAGGTTGCAATTTTCAAAACCTAACTAAATTAGAATTTTGCGCTTCAATACCATTTCTTATATATCTCCTTAGTATAAATATGCTGATGTGGAATTGGAATTTGAATCATTAGTAAATGGACTATTTTCAATGTTGGTCATAAAAAGTTGACTAATATATAATTAATTCTTTAAATAATATGTATACATTTATAAAATTTGAATATTTTTGATATTTTCAGTACATAAAATAAGTTTAGAAAATTTCAAAACGGAGTCGTAATTTTTAAATATATTTCAATTCAAATTGCTTTAGAATTTTTGAATTTCGATATTTTCAACGACGACTAAGTGAACTTCTTAAGAAAATATGGAAGAAAAAACCAAACACATACAATCGATAGGAAGCATCGGAAATTGCCGACGTACGTAAAAGGGTGTTGAAAGATATAGTCAACAATCAAGTAGCGAAGTCAACTCAATATAAAATTCTTAGCGGAGAATACATGTTGAAACGAAAACCCTAGCAGGTCGATCAGTCCAAAACTGTCCCCATTGTACAGTGAGAAACCGCAGTATATATGAATGCATGGTTATCCAATTCAATGGTAAAATGGTAATTAAACTGGAATTTAACATGGAATCATATTATGGGAAGTGTATATACGTTTGGCAAATTATTTCATTGTATCTGAGAAAAGAATTGACCATACTGATTAAAGGAGCATATCACGATCCACAGCCATGTTTATGTCGGTCAAGCTCTATATGTGCGCATGAAGAAGGTATGGTCCAATCATTATTTATAATTTCCTACCAAATTATTTTTTCCCCAAGTTATCACTCCTCAATTGACTATTTGAAATATTTTTCTATTTACATTGCAACATGTCCGTCTAACATTGCATGGATATATTGTAGGATTGATTTCGACACCCAAAAAACAAAATTTAATTCGTCGGTGAATACTTAACACTGAATTATGCTACAAATTTAATATGTATTCAATTTAAAAATATTGTCACGTTATGTTCTTAATTCAATTTCTCCTCTAGTGGGTTCGTAGCATCTTTTGTTCTTCCGTCTACAAAATATTAACCGATATATCTAATTATTATTATTTTTATTTAAAAAATTAATTTCTTACGCGTTAATCACTCGTACCGTGTAGGTGAAGCGGATAAGAATATAATAGAGAAGGGAGTGAGCCCACAGTCCAGCTCAGTAAATAGAATTTCATTCTCTCGTCTTTCTGGCGGAGTTGGTGGGTGGGCTGACACCGCCACATCAGACTCAAGACAGTTGGAATCTACTTGTCCTCCAAGATTATAACTTTATTTGCCCTTTTCTTTTCTTATAAAATCAGCAATAAGAAATTCAATTTTAATTTTAACTCTATGCATTATTCGTGAGCTTTTTTTACCTCGCGATTTACTTTCCTCCCAATATTCAGGAAAGTCATCACTCATCATCTAAAATAATAATATTATTTTGGACTGGCATCAAAACGAACACTGTTTGTGGTCTTAAGATAAGATAAAAAAGGTGGCGGCAGGTTGGCCACGTACATCATGCTTCATTTTTTCCCACCACTCAAAGTGAATGCCTATGTTCATTAAACTTGAACCATTTGACAATAGCTTTCTTTCGATTCGAAAATTGTTTGCTCACGTTAGGTGTGAAACCGTCAAATTTTGTAAATAAAAAAAATTGTATGATTGAATGAAACTTTAATGTGAAGATTGTCTTTTTTACATACGACATGATTAAATAATATTTAACCCGATAACTTGTAAAAGATGAATTTCGTTTATTAATACTTTGGAGATACCCGACGAAGGAAAATAAACAATCACGGTATTTGTAAGATAAGACCGTCGAATATTGTATTAAAAATAGTATATTTATATATGAAATAATTAGATAATATTTAACCAGATAAATTGTGAAGATGAATTACATTTATTAATGTATTGGAAATGCCCGAGGAAGGATGCTGCCTTGCCTTAGATAATGTAATGTGAAACCAATAACTCCTATATTATTTTTTCTGATTATTTTGGTGTCATTGTCACACTTAGCATATCTTAGATTTGGCAATGGCAATGATTTGATGTGAATTATGAATTGTGAATTGCCAACCAATAATTTCAACAAAATAGTTATCCATCTATATAAGTATGAAACCACCGCAATGGGAGGGCAAGGGCAACCATATTGTATGTTCATGGGGCCCACCAAGTTCATAATTCAAAATACTTGCCTGCCACGTGATTTACTCCAGTCTAATTTATAGATCTTGAAAATTCTATGTTAATGGGCTTAATTCATTCTTTGGATTTGTTGGCCCATACCTTTTTTTTTCTTGATCCAACAAACTTGTATTCACAAAAGCCCAAAAGGGCAAGAGTACAAACATAGGGCCCATTAGACCAAAAAGAAAAACCGACAATTTGCATGTATATCTTCCCTGGATGTAGTGAGGCAAATAGTGCAGGTACGAATTTGAAGCTAACCGTGAAATACATCTCAGGCAGCAGAACCAAAAAGACTCAAGTCATTGACTTCGAAGGTAGTGACGGCGAGTTTAAAGACCTCGGCCATCGGCATATACCCAGATTGTACTGCAGGAACAGCCAAACCAGCCCCTACTGTGCTGGCACTTTCACTCAAACGACTGCAACCAAAATGACATAAGCACATCAATGTCATAGAATGCACAAGTGACAAATAATCTAAATATTGACTATCTTCCAAATACATACATGCATATACCGCTTTTTTATGGCCTTAATGTACTCAACCACATAATTCAGATAAGTAAATCCAGCATACTGTTTTTGATCTTTATATATGATATGATAAGGATAAGATGAAAACAGAGAAACCATACTGCATACACTAACTATTTTGCTTTTAGAAGATTTTAGAAACTATTGAAGTCAGAGCAAAACTGCTAACAGAATCCAGATATGTACATTAGCAAAACACAACGAACGAATGTGTTAAATAAAATCCCAGGGAAGGCTCATAGTTAGGCCCCCTAGGTGTTTAAGGGATTAACAAGGTGGAATTTTATAGTAACATAGGCTAAGGTTACGACCCTCCTAATCTATATTGCTCTTTGTTTTTACTTCTTCCCCTTTTAGTAGCCTACAGTTTAGAAAGAAAGAAAAAGCAGCAGATTAAAGAATATTGCAAACTACATGTAAGAAGGCATACACTACATCCTACTATGTACGGTGCAATCAGAAAGTTCCCACCTTTGATGAAAACAGATAATGAATAGAGATACGGTATAATACATGTGTGAAAATCTTGAAATGAAGATAAGCTGGTTAAATCTCTGTGCTAGCAAACAGAATTCATGATTATCTTTGTTTCTAAGAGACAATTTCTGAATTTCAGTAAAAAAAAAAATGTAAATTCTTGTGGCAACTCATTACTTGAACTTACTTTATATGAACGGGCTCATATGCAGTAACTAGGACGTCTGTATTAACTTCCTTAAGTCGCAGATTAGCCACATACAGCTGCAGGGCTCCAAATGATAAACACTAGTTAACATTCTTGCCAAAATGAACCTGGAAATCGGGAATAGCATCATGGAACATCTTAGAACACTGGGGAACACAACAAACAAACACACGTACCCTCACAATATTTTGTGCTTCCCTTCCTTGCTGTCCCTTCGAAATCGCCTAGATTCAAGAATGAAAAATATGAGAAATATGATCGAAAATGGATGGCATGAGTCAAAGGAGAAAAGCCAGAGAAAAACTTGGCAACAACTTGGAACTTATATTGCACATACCATTTGGCCAACAGCAGTTGTAACAACAGCGGGTATGTTTCTGTAGCATAATCCAGGAGCCTCAATGACTCCTGACTGCTCAATCACCTGAATATAATTGGGAAATGAAATGTTAGGCAAAGGCGCTCAATTGATAATTCAGCAGCAAAGGGTTAGTAATAGTTTAAGCATCTCCCTACTTCAATAGCCATATGGAATCCATTTACAACGGACATATCATAGAATACAGAAAAAATGAGGGGACAATTTTTAAATACTGTTCATTCGCAACAAAATACTTTCTTCCAACAGGGGTCTAACATATTTATACCTAACAATTTGAATATCTGATTAAATCTGGAAGTCACACTCATGATTACGAATGCTAATTATATATATATATATATACACACACAATCATAAGTTATAGGATAGGACAACATTGACGATGGAATTACCATGCCTCCTTCAGCTTCTTTTTCAGTGGCAAGGTCTTGAAGAAACCAGTTGGCGCTTCCATGATCGCCAACTTCATGCTTCAATTCCAAGAGCTCAAAGATCAAGCTTTCATCCCGGGCAGGGTCCACAAATGCCTCTTCAAAAACCCACAGTAAAATGAAATGAAAACCAACCAACACCAACCACAACTTGACAGCATGAAAGAATTAGAAGGCATAATCAATTAACCAACCTGGTGATCAGGAACTTGCCGAATGTCGCTCCCATCCTGAAAATTTCGACACCCCCACAAGTCATTTAAGAGAAAGATGCAAAATTGAAATGCAATTACGTAATAAAAAAAAAACAGCAAACCTGGAATCTGAGTGGAAAGGTGCTAGTAATGGCACCGTCGAACAAAGGGCGCACGGAGTAAATATCTTGGTTCATTTTATAATCCGATGGAGAAGTAAAGCAACAGACGACGTCGTTTCCTATAATAAATCCATCGACAATTAATTTGAGAAAAGCAAATAAAAACAAATAAAAGAACAAAATGCAGGAATGAAAATAGAGCAATCGAAATTTGCAGTCATCGAACCGTACCTCTAAAAAAACAAGGCAATTGAGAGTTGAGAGGGACGGAGAAGTTTCTGGCTTCTTCTAACGGAGTTTAAGAAGTTCGTGGGCCCTGCATCTGCTGATTGTGGAGCTTATATAACCGCTCAGTTGCGTCAATTTGACGACTGCTTAACTCAAATGCCAAGCGGTGATAGAAGAGGGAAGGCGACTAGCGCTATTTCATTTTATTTTCAAATTCAACACTCATAATTCGAGGACATTGCCATATGTTTTTAATGGGCTTGGGCCTGAGGGGCAAAGGCCGAATGGGTTTTGCCGCTTCGGCTTTTATAGACGCGCCGAAAATATTTTACCAACAAAACGTACAGAAAGAAAACGTACCATGGAACGCAACGACGAAACGTTTCGGTATTTGTTTTTGGTGAAATACGTTTCGGTGTTTTTTAACGAGAGAAGAAGTGACTGGAAGGAAAGCCCAAACTTGAACTTTCCCGAAAACCAAAATCAAAATGAAATGGCATTCCAAACCACCCCACACAAGCCACCCCTTTGCTTCTCCTCACACCCTTCAATTCCTGTATAAATTAATAATAAAAATTATTATTATTATTATATATTTTGTTTTAATCAACGAATTTCCAATCAAAAGCATAAAACCTCTTCCCCCAATCAATTTTTGATTTCAATTATTTTCAACAACTGTCACGCGGTAAATCAATCTTTCTTCATCACCAGTCTCCCTCCGCATCCATCAAAGCCAGGCCAAGTCAGGCTCATCGTCCTTTGGCGACGCCGATTTCGGTGTTTGGATTCTGAGTTTTTCGGATTGAATTTTTTTGAGAAGAATCGATGAGTAACCAGAAGAAGAGGAATTTTCAGATAGAGGCGTTCAAGCACAGAGTGGTGGTGGATCCAAAATACGCAGACAAGACCTGGAAGGTGCTGGAGCATGCAATCCGTGAGATTTACAATCACAATGCTAGTGGCCTCAGCTTTGAAGAGCTTTATAGGTTCGCTCCCTCCCCCTCCCTCCCCTCTTCTGTTCCTTTAATTTCTATGTAAATTTCTTGTTATTAGTTATATGTTTTCAATTGACTTGCTTCTGTTGCGCTCTGCATATATAGCCTTGCTTATATTGCGATGATTTTGGCCTTTTATTTCAACTTCATAGTTTTTATGGAAATATCGGATGGTGATGATCATTTCGGTGCCTGAAATCCGTGAATGAATTTTTAATATGATATTGTCCTTAGAATGAGGACAGGGTGAAGAAAGAACTAGAATATTTTCCAAGTATTTTGATTCGAAGTTGTTTGAATATGCCTGGAGAATTTATTATAATTGAGGCAAATTTTGCTAAATTACGTTTAAGATTTGTGATTTTGGTTAATTTTGTGGGAGTGGATTCTTATGTTACTATTGTTCCGGTTGTTTTATGGATTTAGAAATGCCTACAATATGGTGCTTCATAAATTTGGTGAGAAGCTTTACTCGGGACTGGTTACGACTATGACTTCTCATCTCAAAGAAATATCTAAATCGATTGACGCGGCTCAGGGAGGAATGTTTCTTGAAGAAATGAATAGGAAATGGACCGACCACAACAAGGCGTTGCAAATGATTCGGGATATACTGATGTACATGGACAGGACTTACATTCCAAGTACCCAGAAAACTCCTGTTCATGAGCTTGGGCTGAACCTTTGGAGGGACAATATTATCCGCTCTGGAAAGATTCAGGGAAGGCTTCTAAACACACTTCTCGATCTAGTACTTAAAGAACGGACTGGAGAAGTTATCAATCGGGGGTTGATGAGGAATATAATTAAGATGCTAATGGATTTAGGTCCTTCCGTTTACCAGGAGGACTTTGAGAATGCTTTTCTTGAGGTTTCAGCTGAATTTTACAGGGGCGAGTCTCAGAAGTTTATTGAGTGTTGCGATTGTGGGGATTATCTGAAGAAGGCGGAGAGGCGCCTGAATGAGGAACTTGAGAGGGTGACACATTACTTGGATGGCAGAAGTGAAGTGAAGATAACTAGTGTGGTGGAAAAGGAGATGATTGCAAACCACATGCTGAGACTCGTCCACATGGAGAATTCAGGTCTGGTGAACATGCTTCTTGATGATAAGTACGAAGACCTTGGAAGAATGTACAACTTGTATCGTCGGGTTGCCAATGGTCTCTCAACAATACGAGATGTGATGACTTCTCACATGAGGGAAGCTGGTAAACAGCTGGTTACTGATCCAGAAAGGTTGAAGGATCCAGTGGAATTTGTCCAGAGGCTGTTGGATGAGAAGGATAAGTATGATAACATCATTAGATTGTCTTTCAACAATGACAAGACATTCCTAAACGCTTTGAATTCCTCTTTCGAGTACTTCATTAATCTGAACAGTCGTTCACCTGAGTTCATTTCATTGTTTGTTGACGACAAACTTCGGAAAGGTTTGAAGGGGGTCAGCGAGGAGGATGTGGAAATTATTCTTGACAAGGTGATGATGTTGTTCCGTTACTTGCAGGAGAAAGATGTATTTGAGAAATATTATAAACAGCATTTGGCAAAGCGGCTTTTGTCAGGTAAAACTGTCTCCGACGATGCAGAGAGAAGTTTGATAGTTAAGCTCAAGACAGAATGCGGGTACCAATTCACTTCAAAACTGGAGGGCATGTTTACAGATATGAAAACATCCCAAGATACAATGCAAGGGTTTTATGCAAGCCATCCTGAGCTAGGGGATGGTCCTACATTAACCGTCCAGGTTCTGACAACAGGGTCGTGGCCCACTCAACCTAGTGTGACTTGCAACCTTCCATCAGAAATGTCAGCACTCTGTGAGAAGTTCCGGTCATATTACCTTGGGACGCATACAGGTCGGAGATTGGCCTGGCAGACTAGCATGGGCACAGCAGACATAAAGGCAACCTTTGGGAAGGGCCAGAAGCATGAGTTGAATGTCTCCACTTACCAAATGTGTGTTCTAATGCTATTTAACAACGCTGATCGACTGAACTATAAGGAGATTGAGCAGGCCACAGAGATTCCAGCTCTAGATTTGAAGAGGTGTCTGCAATCCATGGCTTGCGTGAAGGGAAAGAATGTTCTTCGAAAAGAGCCGATGAGTAAAGACATCGGTGAGGATGATGCCTTTTTCGTTAACGACAAGTTCACAAGCAAGTTATACAAGGTGAAGATAGGAACTGTGGTTGCACAGAAGGAATCAGAACCCGAAAAACAAGAGACGCGTCAGAGAGTGGAGGAGGACAGGAAGCCCCAGATAGAAGCTGCCATTGTGAGGATCATGAAATCAAGGAGGACTCTGGATCATAACAATATAATCTCCGAGGTCACAAAGCAGTTGCAATCTCGATTTCTGGCCAACCCGACGGAGATTAAGAAACGGATCGAGTCCCTTATCGAGCGGGACTTTTTGGAACGGGACAGTATAGACAGAAAATTGTATCGGTATCTTGCTTAAAGATATTGTCTTCTTGTTTTAGCTGTGCCAGCTGAGATTGTACCTCGACTAGGTAATGTATCATTGTTCTCATCTCTGCAAGTTCCATTGGTTATCAATGATAATCGATTTATTTCCACTTTCACCATTCACTGTGTTAGTTGATCTGATAACATTTTTTTTGCTGAGTATATGCATTTAGGGCTCATTTGTTAAGCGGAATTAGATTGGATGACTTCAAACTCAATTTATTTTGAATGTAAAAATAGATATCGGTTTCATTCTAAAAGAATAGATAGAGAAGGAAACTTATAATTTATAATCCTACTATTCTAAGAGGATTGTATTAGATTAGTTTTCTTCGATCTCTATTCCCTCTAATTCCAACAATGAAAATACATCAATTTTTACTTTCAAAATATCTTGAAATGAAGAGTCATTCAATTCAATTCTATCATGCTTACCAAACGTGGCCTTAGAGTTAGATTCCTTTGTAAAAAACCAAACGGATTTGCTAGACTGCCACCTGTGTCGCTATGCCTTATATGTATGTGGGATATCATCACGTCTATAAGTGCAGTTAATGTAGCAAATTTCTTGATCAAATTAGGCTATCTCTAATCATGTCCTAAAATTTGAGGACTATGCCAAAATTTTGCCCTATAAAATAAGGGTCCATTTGGATAGAAGGATTTGGATTTGAATTTGGAATCACTTCATTTCAAATCCACTCAATTCAAATCAGTTCATTTGAAATCCAACTGTTTGGATGACAAAATTTTATCTCAAAAATTTCAACTAAAGATTTGGGGGAAAAAAAAACATCCAAATCCAAAAACACCACCACTTGTCGCCGCCATCCAAAAACACCACCACCGATCTTTGATCCCCAATTCTATTCTATTTTCAAGATCTCATCTTGGGCCTCCTATCGAACTAGTATAACAACACAGCATTCCACATGAACTGTACTCAAAGCATTAACTACTGCCTCCTATCGAACTAGTATAACAACACAGCATTCCACATGAACTGTACTCAAAGCATTAACTATGTACCCAAACAGTTCCAGCAATCTCTCATCTCAGCCCTTCTCCCATTGCTTAAATACCAAATTAAGAATTTAATTGACCCACAAAACAAAAAGGGACGCAAGTCCACAGGTTTCCCTCTCATAACTGCTAGGACTCCCACAAACTTAATTGATTTTACGCTTGTTTCGATTTGTGGTTTAGCGAAGTCTTTGAGGTTGGCTTCGAAGACCAGGGTTTCCCATTGTCCAAGTTCTCTATCGCGGAGGCATGGGAGATTTGCGGATGCATGGGAGATTGGTGGAGGCAAGTGAGATCAGCGGAGGCGGAGGAGAGCGGTCAATGATGTTGATGAGAGGAGAGGAGAAGAGAAAATGAGGAGAGCCGTCGATGATGTCGATGAGAGCGATGAGGTCGATGAGAGATACGAAGAAAAGAATAAAAGAGGGGAGTTTCACACCGTAGAAGATGGAAGAGAGGTTAAGATGAAATGGATTTCTCAAATGACTAGTTTCAAATGACATTTGAAATCCACTGATTTGGGCTTGCGAAATTTAGGGGTGGATTTGACTCAAATTCAAATCCCTCTAACAATTAGAGATCCAAATAGCCAAATTTGGATTTGAGAGCCCAAATCCAAAATCCAAATCCTTACTTACCCAAACGACCCCTAATAGTTATTTAATGAATAGTACAATGTTATATTTTATAATATCCAATCATTTTAGGACTATATCATTACTATTTCAATATTTTATCATTATTTTTTATATTTTAAATTTAAAGATAATTTAATTAAACTAATATAACATTTTTGAACAAAATATGTTGTTACGAGAAAATAATTGTGTGATAAGATTTGAAGTCGGTAAAATAATTTGTGATTGGATTTTTAGGAGTCACGTGTCGACACATGAGTAAATCTCTAGATTTTCGATTATATAGTGGCTATATGGCACATGAATAATTTTGTGAGAAGATATTCAAGTGTCACGTGTAACCATGCGATTAAATGTCTATATATTTGATAAGAACTAAACATTGAGTGCAAGTAGTGGGCAACCAATTATAAATAAGAATTGAACCCCACTATATATTTAGGAAATAGAAAATCTCTTATATTTTTGGACAAATTTGAGAAAATGTTTAGCCCTTGACCCTTAACCAAAAATTGTCCATGGTCGTTCTTGCCCTTGTGGTTCAAGACCATTTTTTACTAAATTTTCCTACAATTTGGCTTTTCGAGATGGCCTTATCCATGTCATATTGCCATGCCATTTAAAGATGAACTTGCGAATTGAATTTAGAATAAAGTCTTGTGTATATGATTGAACAAAATTCAACAACATTTGAACAGCCATCAGGAATATTGGTGATTTTTTTATATCTTATCTTATTGCTCATGGTATTTCTTACATGTTGAACTTCTGGGAGCAATCAAACGTTCTTTTACTGCCAACTCTTGCCGATATAGATTCAGTGTGTTACCTCCGTATGATGCCGTGAAAAAGAGTACCAAATTAGGATCAAACAAGGTTGAGCTTGAATTAGAAACGACAAAGGGTGGTATGTGGCAGTAACTGTGTACCAAGTTGTTTGTAAACTAGGGCTCTGAAATGAGAATGCGATTTTGAATGTCGGAGAATGTCTTTACATCTAGGCCCCACAACCTGCTTGCTCAAATCAATGGCAACTACTATTAACTCTGGAATCAATGGAAGAAATGTGTATTTATACTTGGAACAGCTCTTACCAGCAATCGATTCCAATGGCATTGGCCCCAACCTTATCGGCTACTTCATCATCGCCAACATGTACTGCTTTCCCCGCTTCCACATGAGCTTGATCTGCAGCGGGCCAAACAACTTCACATTGTAGCAAGCAAGAACATGTTCAACAATATTGTTATCAACTTATATACATACCTAAAGCAGCTCTAAATATGTTTGCATCTGGTTTTTCGTATCCGACCTCAGAAGATATGATAACAGCATCAAACCTGGGAAAAAAGAAAAAAAATAAAAGATTCATTTCTCCATACAAAGAAATGAGAAAACCTTACTACACTCCTGCAACATTATGAGAATTTAGAAACTCACAGATGCAAAACATTAAGCTCTTGGAGTAGCTTCCTTAATCGGGAGTCGAAATTGGATACAACAGCCAACTTAACTGTATGCCACTGCTGGTAAATGTTAAAATGAAACAACTAGCAAGCAAGATATAGAAGGAGAGTATTGGGTATCAAAAATGGACCTCCAGCATCCTTGAGAAAGGACATTGTTTCATAAGCTCCATCTGGAAGACGCCATGACTCACCTTTGGCATAGTACTGAATAAAACACCAAAAACCCATCAACAATAATTAAAACAAATTGCACATTTTTCTTCCAAGATTCAAACTTCGGAATAAAAGCACCCAAAATCCATCAACAAAAATTAAAAAAAATCAACAACAATTAAAAAAAATTGCACATTTCTCTTCAAAGATTCAAGCTTAGGAATAAAAGCACCCAGAAACCATCAGCAAAATTAAAAAAAATTGCGCATTTCTCTCCAAAGATTCAAACTTTGGATCATGATCATCAGAATTACCCCATAGACATGTTCGAAATAATCGAGATCAGCACAACCAGTGGCTTCAGACACGACAAGTTTCCAAAATGGCCTCCCATCTCCCTGCCATTGTCGATCAATTCAAGGGCATTATTAACTTAATACCCAAAACAATTAGTATTTGAGTTGCAGAAATAAAATTCAATTTAAGAGACCTGGTAACGGAGCTTTTGAGGCCATGTAGCAGAGAAGGCTCTTTTGAAACCTTGCTTGATTTCAGCTGGAGATGCAGTCACTCCTGACGAAAATTAAAAAAACTGGGTTTGTTTGAATTTAATTTCAAATTTTCATTTTTATTGGGAAATTGAAGACTGGGATTTGTTGGAGACGAACCGTACTGGGTTCCGATGGAGGCGTAAACTTCTTCGACTGGCTTTGCCAACTGCAACAGAGTGCCTCCGGCGTCCAACAACAATGCGTCGTAGGCCTTGCGACTCCTAGCCGATCCTCCACCGCCGGAGTGGATGGACATAGAAGAGCGGTGAATGGAGTTTCTGGGAAGCTTCAGGTGGAGTGGTTTGAGCGTTTTCAATAGAGCGCTGCCATGAGAGCATCTCATCAAGCAACCCTCCATTTCCTTCAGAAAATGACAGTCTCTCAGCGACTCCGCCCAATTCCTTTCATGTCTGGCTTCATATGCTCATTTCAAACTTTGCTTTGGACTTGCCCAAAAAAAAAAAAATTTTGGAAATTGATTATTGGAGAAATGGTAACTTGATTTGTAATTTTGCAAAGAACAAACAAGTATCATTCTTGTTATTTGGGAAGAATTTCAACATTAAAATTCATAAACTCTACAAAAGAATATTACAATTTGTTAGTTTCCAAGTTACACTTCTTCACTTGACCAAAAAAGTTACCCTTCTTTCAGGAAATTTAGAAAGTCGGGCTTGGAAAACTAAATATTACAATAGAGCCCTCTCTCTGTGCTACATGATCAACTACTACAACAACAAAGCATGGACAAGAAGCCAACCAAATCAATCTCATGAGAAAAGTCGTTGACATTAACTAGGTTTTTGTCCATCCTGAAAATCCCTAAATTATAGACTCTGGAAAGAGGTTTTCGCTTCAGTCACCATCCCTGCCAGCACAAGCAACATAAGTTTTCATGAACTTTGACAACAATAATGGAAGTTGAAAAATAAACTAAAACCACAAACACACAGAACATCAGATTAACCATACCAGCATTATATATAGATAGATAATAATTGTTGATCAAGTAACAGGTGGAGGAGATGGCCCTTCCCTATGCCGGAATAGCTTTGTAATTGCTCTACGCTCACAGTCCTGAAAAATATTAACCAAAAACAGATGATATGAGTGGCTTCAGAAACTATGCTGGCCACATTTTTCCTATAAGGTTTCATTTGTTTTAGGAGGGATTTGGATTTGACAAAAAGGCTAAAATTGCTAAAAACCTAGATAACACCAGATTGAATGGATTTGAAATAACTAGATCTAGTACTAATTAAAGGGATTTGAAATGACTATATGCACAATGTCATTTGAAATCCATTTGCTTTCTTCAGTTTTGTTCATATTCAAATCCTAGCATACATCCATTGTAATACCATAACCAACAAATTTAGCCTTATTCTGAAATCAAATCCAAATCCAAATTCCTCCTAAAACAAATGGAGCATAAGGATACATCAATCAAAGGTCAAAAATTGCATCCAGCATAGGGTACAAATATGATGTAACCATAAACAGAAACAGAAACAGAAACATGTCTCTTTTCTAAGAATTTCCAGTACCTTGAACATATTTAGGTAGAACGGTCTATTTGGGTTCATTCTCCTCAATTTTAAGTATGTATATGCAAAGCTTAGTTGATCGCGGGAGGTAAACCTGTCGACTTCATTAAACCAAAGACAAGAAAATAAATTTGACATCGGTGTATGTGCCCGGACTATGAATGAACCTTCCGGAACATCTGCAAGTGTAAATGGATGATAAAATCAGCATAGAATGTCATAGATTCCAGAGAAAAGGAAAAGCAATCTTTACAAATAACAAAATCCCAGTAACACTCACAACTTGGAAGGGGATTATTCGGGTTCAAAGGGTCAAACTTGGTGAGGCCATCAAACTGATAAAATGTAAACTGGTAATCAATGATTGTGTGGTTGTACTTATCTAGACGCTTATTTTGGAGTACCTCCTCCCAGACACAGTGGCGGTCATAATGGTTGGAAATGGCATATTCCGATTTTGTTCGCCATAGAAAGTATTCAATAATCAGCATTGGATCAGCATTAAGTCTCATCTTGCTATCAATCCAAATTGAATACCTGGAAGCAGGAGATGCAAAGAATGCAAAGGAAATTGGTTGAAAACTGAATGGACCAAAATTGCACAAAAATGATATGGCTAGAACATGGTATAAGAATTACCATGAATTGGGGAAAAGGCGGTGTGACAAAAGTTTTGGCACCTTTCCAATTCTGCGCATATCTTCATATGGTAAGTTTTTCACTATAACTATCTTCCACAAGCCAATTCGTCCCATATCATCAGGAACATTTCCCTCTTTTGATAATTTTACCAATGTTTGCTCATCCACAAACATTACAAAACAAACGTTTTCCTTCGAATATTCACTGATCTGTAGAGAATAAGGATACTTTGTCACCAAAAAGAAAGAAAGCTTTGGTGTGATTGATATACCGTCATAAACTGTTATGTACATTTGCTACAATAACGTCTAAATCTATTACTTTTCTTGCCCGATGCAAAGGATCTAACAATAACACAAATATTTAACAGTCAACAAACTCTCTCTATGAACTTAAATTCTTTTAGCAGCATCTTGTTTAATACAGAACCAACATAAGATTATATGCTTTATAAGAATAAGAGACAGAGAAGTTAAACAGCACATTTACCTTTTTGCTTGTAGGCCTCCTCAGAAAGTCAGAGCTTCCGAAAATGCAAGATGACACAACAATCTTACAGTTGTTCATGTATACCTTGTCCTTCACATCTAAATCAAATCCAGAGTTTGAGAATCCCGGGGGTCCCTTGACAAATCCACAATGTAGAGTTTGATTTTTCGCAAAGTACGATTGCTCTCTTTCACTAAGTGTCTGATGTCCTGCAAATCTAGGTTCATATATATTGCTACGAGATGGTATGCCCTCTTGGTCAATGTACTCTAGTAAAAAATGTGTGAAGTTCATTTCCCTGGGTTCAACAACATACTCGATGGATTCCCGAAACTCAATTTCGCAAGGCAAATCTGAAAAATCATCATGTGGGAAGAATGCAAAACGGATGAGTCATTTGCAAAAAGTAGGTGTCTTTTATCATCCATTTACAATGCAGCCAACAAAAGAGCAAAAAAATTATGGTATCATATCTTCATAAACGTAAGCATTAAATCAAATAAGAACACTCACATTGCTTACGATGCTTGCTTATGGGTGGTTTTCCAACTTTAGATGGCAAAATTTCTTGCTTTGCTGAAATTCTAATGCTAGTATTGCTACGTTCTAGTTTAGCTGCAATCACTAATAAAATACATCTGTAAATATACATAATCATACCAAGATGAAGAAATTATATAAACAAATAAAGTTCTATCTTTTTTTGGGTCTTTAAAAGTTCAAGTTTTGTGCATTACCAGGAGAATGCATTTCGAGGCCGAAGAGAAACAAGTAAATCAAAAAGATGGCTGCAAACAGAAACACCCAGGCCCAGAATTTGCGCCCGCCAATTCGACCCAACCTTCTTCCTTTGCGAACAAGGGGGCGAGTACCATGCTCAATGGGTTTCATCTCAATTCAATTCACCACCGTCGTCCACAGAGACCCACCATACCAATTACCAAGCCTCATCTCTGTTTCAATAGTGTGAGCTGCTTTCGCGGCGGTTTTACGTGATCGGAGATCTAACGGTGCGAGATTGGCGAAGAGGGAAGGCCTATCTATCATCGCTTCAGAGCCGTTTCCAAGGGAAAGTTCAATTATGAGCATAAAGATTTGTGTCCCCTGAAATTTTCACCCTGCCTGGAAATTTACTCGTTGCGCCACGCAAGTTTCTCTTTCTATTTGTTTATTTTTACTGTCCGAAAACAGAAAGTAGGGTAAATGTTGGTCAAAACGGTGCGTACGCTGAAATAAGTTTCGGTAGCTCGCAGGAGAATGAAAGGTCGATTAGTTTGTGTCTGCGTGAGCTGCGAGGGACAACAATGGCGACGGAGCTGGAAGAACTAGTGGAATTTCTATCTTCTCCATCTCCAACAGTAAGTAATCTTCATGCTTCTTTAGACCCAGTTTCTTGTTTAGAATTCACAGCTAAGTAATTAAGTTAAACTAAAAACTGGATATTGATAGTAAACATGGCTGCTAACAACGAGTCATGATTTTTCTTTCACATATTTGTGAATTCCCTGTATCCAAACAGACCATAAACTGGTGGTTTTCGTCGTATTTTGAGAATGAATGGGCTAGGTATCTTCCTAGAAGCTAATTAGATTGTTTGGGGCTTTGAGTCTATCAAAGCTGAAATTTTTTACTCACTGTTGTGGGAAGAGTGAGAATGGAGGGTTTGAAATTTTATATTGCTCTGTTTTGGGGATTATGTGGGGAGTTATAGGCATGTTCTGAATCCTAACCTTCATTGTTTGTTGAGCTGCTGTGATTGCAGTGAAATTAAAAGTAATTTACTTGTCCCTGTGATGGATTGGGTTCTTGGCTGACTGATTTATATTTGTAAGGTGACAAAGGCAGCTGTTGATATTGTTCGAGGGTTAACCGGGTCTGATGATGGCTTGCAGTCTCTTGCCACTTATGAGCAGTTTCTGCTGCCGTCATTGTCTCGCCTCTTAGCTGGAAATAAGGTACTTTACTATGGTTCCTTTGATAATCACAAAGTAATGCAGAAAGGGCAACATATTTGGTTTTTACTAGATGAGCACCGTGCAAGCTAGCTCATTTTTATTAGTTTGGAATAAAAAGAGTTGGGTTAACATCTTTCAGGAGGTCTCAGAACCTGCAGCAGAAGCTCTTGTTAATCTTTCACAAAATTCGGGTCTAGCAGCAAAGATGGTTGACACGGGAATGATTAATAGGGCTATGGACATTTTATATAAGCCAGAGTCTAGTATTAGCCGGTTGCTGGCAATGCTTTTAGTTAATCTCACACAGTTGGATGCTGGTGTTGCTTCTTTACTGCAGGTGTGTTACCATCAAAACCCCTAAAAGCATGAATCGATTTGTTGGAGAAATTACAAGCATTTTTCATCCTTTTTGTTGTTCTAAAAAGAAGGCAGTGTTTTGTTCACATTTTGAATAGTCATATCATGATTGTTTTTGTTGTGCTTCATCCCTGAAACATCAATCAGTAATAGTGTGAACTATGTATATTTTCTAGACTGGAGATGAGAAGATGCAAGGCCTCTATGTTATGAAGCTTGTGAGATCATTTTGTAGATCCTCCGATGAAGCTAGCGGTGCGTTTTCCTTTCTGGTCTGCAGTCGCCAATATTATCATGTTTTAGTAGTATATTGCTCTGACATATTTTGTTAAAAATGTATCAGAAGATCCTTTTGAACATGTTGGTTCCATTCTGGTAAACATCTCAAAGAACGAAGCCGGTAGGAAGCTTTTATTGGACCCTAGGCGAGGGCTTTTAAAGCAGATAATTAGGCAGTTCGACTCTTCTAGTCCTCTACGAAGGAAAGGGGTATGTACAAGAGATCACCAGTTAATTTCCCTTTTGTTTGTCACCAGTTAGTAAGTATTAACTGTTTGTGAAAAAACAAATGAAGCCTGATAATGTTGATGACTTAGCTTATGTTGTTAGCACTATCAGCCAATCAAAATATGAACTAGCTTTCGTACATGTGAGAGCATAATTAGTTGATGGGGTAATCATGCTTATTTTTCCTTGCTTACTTCTGTTAGTGAGATATTTGCTTGCTTACAGGTTTCTGGAACTATTCGCAACTGTTGTTTTGAAGCTGAGAGCCAGCTTCAGAATTTGCTTTTGATTTCAGAATTTCTCTGGCCAGCTCTGCTTCTGCCAGTTGCTGGTAACAAGGTATCATTTAGCACCTTCTTGACTTTTGATGCTTTCACATGTTTATCTACTATCGTATATGCATTTTTTATGCTCCATTTGTATTGATCTGTTAAATTTTGCCCAGATTTACAGTGAACAGGATAGATCAAAAATGCCACTTGAGCTTGCGAGTGCTCTCTCAATTGAGCGTGAACCCGTTGATGATCCTGAAGTTCGTTCTCAAGCACTGGAGGCGATATACTTAATCTCATTGCAGGTCAGATAAGTAACTTTTCTTCTGGGTTCATTCTCCTTGTTTTCTGCATGCAAGCATACTTTATTTTGATCATTTAAAAGATCAAAAAATGTGACACATAAAAAATAAAGAGACAAACGAATCCTGTGGAACAAAAACATGTCAAAGAACATGATTCAGCAACAAATTGCAATGTTGACTAAGGAACATTCTTTTAGGATAAATGTGGCTTTTGCTTAGTGTTTTTGATGATACTTGTGTGGATTTTTCGTTCTCTTTAGTGGTTTTTGGTTTGATGCTTTCATGGCAATAAGTTCAAGCTCGTTGACAACATTTGCTCACATGTATGGTTCCATCTCCATCCAGGAGGCAGGTCTAAGGGCCTTTTGGTCTGTCAATGGACCGAGAATAATACAAGTGGGTTATGAAGATGAGGAAGATCCTAAAGTAATGGGAGCATATGAGCAACTTGGGTCCTTGGTATGTAAAAATCTCTGCCTGCCCACACTCAAAAACTCTTATGTTAAATTGCGATTATATCCTGTGCAAAGCCTACGAAAACTAATATTATTTCCTTCACTGTTTACCAGTTGATTAATAGCAGTGGGGTAGAAGAACCAACAGCTGAGACATCTGATTAGCACCACCGGATGTTCGTTCTTTAATTTGATCCGGCGGTTCTTCTTCGGGCTCCATGGCTTCCTTTTGTTCATCAGAACTCAAAACGAGGGCTTTAGGGGGTGTGTTATGGTGTAACGTTTAGCCATGTCAGAAGAAGACAGTTTTCAGCTGGTTAGATATAGAGCACTTGTTTTAGGGATTGAAATCTCAATAGCTTTTATACTTGGAAGAAATGTAGAAGAGGGGAAGAGAAATATACTCTGTAGTTTTATTTTCATCTATTTTAAAGTTATCCATCTAAATTATGGATTCACCACTAAATCATAAATTAGTGCGTTCTATTAGTGGAAGCCTCATCAATCAGCGCGTAATCCATATCCATACAATATGTTATGGCCATTGCCTCCGATAAGCTGAATGTCCTTGGACGACTCCCATATAATTCTTGCGGTGTCTGTTTATTTAGTAACTGCGATTTAGGGGATCTAAGTACGGGGAAAGCAAAATGAAAGAAAAGTCTATTTGAACTTTCTTCTATTAAAAAGAAAAAAGTGGCGATTTTATTTGAATTTACATTTTATTGTCTAAAAATATCTTTAGTATTAAAATTTAATGATATATTTTTTTATTGTGTATTATTAAATCACGAATTCGATTTGATTTTCATAAAACAAACAAGTCAATATTCAATGTCATTAATCTCACTTAAAAAAAAAAAAAAAAAACCTCAATTTTTATTATTAGTTTTGTACCTTCTGGAAGAAAAAAAAATTATTAGTGATGTACCATTTTGGTACATACGTAATTAAGTCTCACCCACCAACTAAGGTAATCATGTCACCAAAAATTTACTCATCCCACCAACTAATCATGCACCAAAAATTTACTCATCACTCCAGCTATAATGAACTCTCACATGAAATTTTTACTTCTTTTTTTCCAGAAATTATTACTTTGTAGGTAGCCTAGATATTTTAGAATATTGTTATGGGCACAAAGTGAAATTCCAAATTTTCTATCCCAATACATGTGGCGCGCGACGTGGCAATCCACACTATTTTTTTTATTAACTATTTCAAATTAAAAATCAAACATAAATAATTAAAAATTAAAATTAAAATTAAGAAAAATAGAACCCTAAATCTATTTCTTGCTGTCGAACTCCACCAACAAAAACACTGTTGACCTCCACCAAGATAATGCTGTCGAACTCCACCACCAAGACACTCCATTGCTTAGTCTGGATTGATTAGTGTTTTTGGTCTTCCACAAAAATTAACAAAATAAGGCCATCAAACTTTGGCCACAAAAAAATAACACTCCATTTCTTCCTGCTTCTCTGGCTCTAAATTTGGCCATGGAAGAAGTTCATGCTCATAAAATATATTTTTATATATATTTGGGCGGGAGGTGATTGGGCATTTGTGAATCCATTAGAGAGCACGACCTGAGGGCGACAAACTTGAAGTCTCATAAGCCATAATTCTTGCAAGTCTAGCCATGTACATAATTCTCGCAAGTCGATGAACTTGAAGTCTCCGAATTTCCTCTAAGTTTCCTAATCTAATATTGGGATTGGGATCGACCGCGGTGACTAACTTGAAGTCTCCGAAGCCCTCATTGTCGCCGTCCCCCACCATTGCTATATGGGCATTGAAGCGCTGTCTCTCTTTCTCCGTTTTTCTGTGTGTATATGACTATGTTGCAAATTCCAATTAATTCATATATAATCTTTCAAAAAAAATATATTTAGATTCAACGGAGTCGTTTTGGTGGTGGAGTCAACGTGAATTGTCACTTGGAGATCGACAGTGTTCTCGTTGGTGGAGTTCGACATCAAAGAATAGATTTAGGTTTTATTTTTCTTAATTTTAATTTTGATTGTTTATGTTTAATTTTTAATTTGAAATAATTAATTAAAAAAATGATATAGATTGTCACGTCGTGCGCCACATATATTAGGATAGAAAATTTTGAAAATTTACTTGGTGACCGCACACAGCATTATTCGATATTTTATTTTATTTTTGGTAAGCAATCACAAAATTATATTTTATTTAATTTATTACCAACTTTATAGAACATATCTGTAGCGTAAATGGCATTTACGCACGTGATTGTGATTGTGATTGGCATCACTTTTAGTTTCGCTGCGGCGCCAAAAAACTACCCGGGAAACTCAGAAACCCTCTAAGCGCGAAAACCACCGATTTTCGCTTCCCGCGCATTTGCAGTACTCAAAATGGCAATCACAAAGCTAAACCCACATATCTCCCAGTCTCGTTCTCCCCAAAACCAAACAAGCAGTGAGAGCCCATTCCAAGAAAGATGGATCTCTCGGACTTAGCTCGGAAGCTCGATCTCTCCGAGACTAAGCACGTCGTCCGAAGAGCCGCCGAGCTCCGTCGTCTTTGTGACATCCAGTTTGACTCTTCCGTAATCGGCGTCGTAAGATTCATAACTCATCCCTATTCCTTATTTGATCAAACTTTCGATTTGGGTATTTATCATGTTGCTTATAATTTGCAGGGTGAGGTATGCAAAGCTGTGATTTGCTTAGAAATCGCCGCAACAAGGTAAATGAGCTTTCTTTTTCTATTTATATTTATTCTTGTCGTAGTCTATTGCTTGCTTTCCAAATTCAATTGGGTGTTTATCGTTGTGATTGCTTTGAGTTGAATGGTTTGAAGGTCGGGGCTTCTATTCGATCGGCAAAAAGCGATTAGGTTGAGTGGGATGTCAGAGAAGGCTTACACCAGATCTTACAATTCTATGCAGAACGGTCTTGGGGTCAAGTGGGTTTTCGTTTTCTCATTTTCTTGTTCCAGTTTTGAAGCCATTTTTGGTTTAGATACTGACTGTTGGATTTGATTGTCTGCTATGGTGGTTGTACAGAAACAAGCTTGATGTTAGAGAACTGGCAATTCAATTTGGGTGTGTTAGGATCATTCCTTTTGTACAGAAGAGTTTGTCTTTGTAAGATTCAATTTCATTTTCCCCTATGCAATTTCAATTTCACTCGGTTTTTAATTTTTGCTTTGTATGCTTTCATTTTGTATGCTTTCTAGATGTTCGACAAAATGTGTCTGAACATTGAGTTTTGTTAATGGCTTTGACTATTTAGCTATTAGGGATATTGTCTGGTCCTGCTAGATACGACCATTATAACTAGAGATTCTTGGACAAGAAATGTTTCTTTGTCTACATGGTGTGAGAAATTCAATACTTCTCATTAATTTTCAACAGAAGATTACAATTGTATTTATAGAGAAGTCTAACACCTATCTGATGGTTTCAAAACATGATTAACAAAATCCCTATACAATAGGAAACAGAATAACAACTAAATACAAAATTCAAAATTCAAACATAAACCATACCTGATCTTCAGGTTGAGTTGGTTTTGGTAAAATGGTTTGGTTCTAATTGTGGATTTTTTGTACTCTTATGTTTCAGTTACAAAACTCGGTTTCTTGCATCTCTGCCTGCTTCTCGGCGGGCAAGTGCTGATTTCACTCGGCCTGTGTTCATTGCTGTGGCATTCTATTTGTGTGCGAAAAAACACAAGGTATCCCCATGCCATGATTGATCTATTTCTCACTTGGTTTTGGGTCAAGTGAAAAGGGTTTCCCCCAAGAATCTTTACTAATCACAATGTCATACCTACATTTTTGCAGCTAAAGGTAGACAAGATTAAGTTGATTGAGCTTTCTGGAGCATCTGAATCTGAATTCACTTCGGTAAGATAAAATCTTTCCTCCTATGCAATGGTCTCTCTTATTGCCAACTACAATGTTATTTCCATCTCTTCATTCTGTATACCTCTCATATCTGTGAGCTTCTTCCACAGGTTTCTACTTCCATGAAGGACTTGTGCTTTGATATTTGTGGCACTGAAAAGGAAAAGAAAGATCCCAAGGATGTGAAGGGTAATCGAGGTGGGTGTCTGTTGCTGAATATATGCTTTCAAGTTTTAACCATGCCACGGTGCATAAGATGTTTTTCCATCATTAAAACACTTTAGTTTTTCAGACATCTTCCTGAGTTAAATGTTTTTCTTCTTGGTTTGATTGCAGAACTTCTAGATGTTTTGCCAGAGAAAAGAAAACTTGAAAATGGTAGTTATTCATCTGATGAAAGCTCTGAGGTACTAATACTAATTGCTGTTCTTTCCTATTTGAAGGCTTTGTTATTTTCGTTTCTATTTGAAATTGACCGTTCGATGCACTTGAAATTGCAGCCTTCGAGTTATAAGCGGCACAAAAAGATGGAAAAGCATGCCTACGAGGCTTGGAAAACTTCTGTCACATCCAATAACCAAACCAAGGCAAAAGGTTTGAACCCATTTACTTTCAGATCCTTCTCACACTGCACCAGTCGTACGCATTTAGCTGGAAACACCTAACTTTTTGTATTTGCTCTTCTCAGTTCTTTGCAAGCGGACCAGACAAACTAGCCTAAGCAGCTTTCTGAAGAACGCACCCGATACTCAGAACTTGGAGGCTGTATAGGAGAAATGTGAACAAGATATCTCTTGTTCCGTTTCGTGCCTCTTTTCAAGTTATTTATGTCGGAGCGTAGCATTTGGAGAAATTTGAACAAAATATTGAAACAAGGTTAACAAAACATCGAAAATTAGAAAACAAACTCATGGATTTCGATCAGAATCACTTGGATATTTTGAGTGAAATGTATCAAAACAAATCGAAGTTTCGGATGAATGTGAGTATAGGTTATGTTTTAGGGAGTTAATTTTGATATTTCACAAATTATTTGTTGTATTATATTTTATTATTTTAATATTTGTTTATTTTTTTATGAATTAAATTTTCAAACTTACTTATTATTACTATTTATTGTAACTCATACGCCTTTTTATTTTTTTGATCATATAGATATGCAGTGTTTATATAATTCAAGTAATTTAAAATTATCATTATATTTTAATAACGTAAATATAGTACTTATAATTGTGAGAATAGAAAATAAAAAATATATAAAATGGGAGAGTATGTTTATTGAAAAAAAAAAAAATCAAATGTTTTACACAAACAAAAGGACTAAAATAATATATATATATAGGTTCAATTCAAAAGGAAGAGGACAAAATTGAAAATTTGATTCATGTAAAAAGAAGAAAATATTAAAAATAAAATGCAGTAAATAATTTATAAGAGTACTAAAATCAGCTTTCATCTTCTATTGCTTGGTTTAAAAAGTTCTTCACTGTCACTGCCTATCGTATACAATTTGTTGTTGTCCACTACTCGACGTAGTATATGGTATCATAATTTGCAAATTTGAATGTCTTCTGAACAGATTCCTAGGATCACAAACTGACACGTCGTCTCAAGGGTAATATTGACTTTTCACCTGTCCGCGTCGACTTTGAAATGGAGAAAAATCTCCGGGTCATTTTTCAGTCAAACCCGGTGTCCTTTTTTTGTCCGTCCCACAGAATTAATGCTTAAAGTCCCCGAATAAAGAAAAAGGCTATCCATTTTAACTTACCAAAAAAAAAGCCATCCATTTTTATTCCGGTACGAACACAACTTGACACCCAATCGGACTTTCAACCAGAAAATTCCTACGAAGTAGCGGGACCTCCTCTACGCCTATCCTCAGACGCCACGTAGCGAGCCCACATTACCGAAAATGGCATCGCCAACACGGAAACGAAATCCTTCCAACGATCCACGAGAGTTTGAATGTGTTTGATATTTCTGGCCTTCTGGGTCTCTCTCCCGTTCTCGCACATTGATTCCAACGAGCCTGCTCTTATTTTAAAAACCCAAACTTGATCCACTTTCCTCTTATCTCCAAATTTAATTTTTAAAAACTCAACTCCAAGTCTCCAACGACGTTCAATAATAGTGGGTAAAAGCCTATTTTAGTTAGGGTTAGGATCGCTTCTCTATTTAAGATTTCGGGCAATTTTGGGTGAAATCAATCACATCCTCATTCAAATTTTGGTTCTTGGATACCCTTCTTCTTGATCGTCGTTTTTCCCTTTTTTTCTTTCTTTCAAATATGGGATTTAAGGTTTCCGATGAGCTATTGGGAACTTTCGTCCCAGTTTTGATATATTGGGCGTATTCGGGGATTTACGTGCTTCTGGATTCGTTCGAGAACTACCGATTACACACGAGGAAAGACGAGGACGAGAAGAATTTGGTGTCCAAGACAACGGTGGTCAAAGGGGTTCTTCTTCAGCAAACCATTCAGGCTATTGTTGCTATCATCTTGTTCACGGTATTTGTTCACTTCCTTTTTCCCTTAATGTTTGTTTTGCCAATTTAACCTCTGTGTATCAATGAACGATAACCATCCTAGCTACAGCTGACGAATTTGGCTCTGAATTGGGAAAATTTAGTTGTTTTATGGAAATTAATACTGTTTGATTGTTTGATAGTGAATTCTGACAATTTTTTTGGGCCTAAAATGCCGAAGATTTTTTTTTTTAATTTCCGCGGATTTTTCATGAATTGGGCATCAAGCATAAAGTCTAAGCTTTCGTAGGCGAATACTTAACCTGCAGGTGGTTGGCAATTTGATGCTTGCAAGAATTTCCAGAGGTTTTTGATATTGGTGTGACCGTGTGATTAATATAATATCACCTCAATAATAATTGTCCTCTTGTTATATGCCTTTTAGTAATCCACAGCTTTTCTAATGAACTAAATTACAGTTTTTAGAGGTTCATTGTATTTATGCGCTTCATAGTTTTGAATTATCAAGAGTTCGACATGTGTGTTTATTCTTCTTTCATGTTGATGTTAGCATATGAGGAAATTGTAACATCGATTATAGAAAATCGGGTGGCTTAGGTCCGTTTTAGGTCTAGTGAGCTGTCCACGTTCAAGAAATTTGTACGTCTAGTTTATGAACGAGTTATTGTGAAAATATTACTTTGTAAAGCTTTAGGTCTTGAAATTTTTTCACTCTGCTAATTAAATTGCAGGACTTAAATGTATGTCATAAAGTAGTGGCAAATTTAGTGGTCATTAGGTGCAGAAAATTAGGTTTCTAATCTACCTTATTGGATTCCTTTAATCTTGATTTACGCGTCACACAAAACAATTTGATAAGCGTTACTGTGTGACTGTTGGCTTCCCTCAATCATTATTTTCATGACTGATTAGTTTAGACCCACTAAATTGACCACATTTAATGACCACCTTATGTGGCAGTTGATGTGGATTGCCATGTCATTCATTTTCATCTATTTTCATTTATTTGTTTATAAAAATAAATTTTTTAAAAAATCCTAAAGAAATAAAAATAAAAATAGAAGAAACTCAAGCGTCATCAGTCTCTTTCGTCTCAATACCTCCATGGCTCCGCCAAACGCACCTCTCCTATCCTCCATAGCTGCTGCATCGTGGAAGCAAGGAAGACCTATTCACTCAAAATTCTCCTATCCTCCATTCCTTTGCATCAGCAGAGTTTTCCTTTGTTCAAAACTCTCCACTTCCGTCTTATTATTTGCAGCCTCAAAACTCTCAACCTCACCATCCTATTCACTCATCTCCATACTTGAATTGGTTTTTGAAGCAATTTGATTCCATAGAATCCCAACAGGCAGAGCAATTTAATTCCGAAGAATCCAGCTAAGTCTCCAAGCAATTTACATACCTGGGCGCAACAAGCTATAGGTCTTCCTTGCTTCCACGATGCAGCGGCTATGGAGGATAGGAGAGGTGCGTTTGGCGGATCCGTGGAGGTATTGAGACGAAGGAGACTGATGACGCTTGGGTTTCTTCTATTTTTATTTTTATTTCTTTAGGATTTTTTAAAATTTTTATTTTTAGTTTAGGAATTATAAACAAATAAATGAAAATAGATGAAAATGAATGACATGGCAATCCACATCAGCTGCCACATAAGGTGGTCAATTTAGTGTGTCTAAATAGCATTACTCAAAAGGAAAGAGTAATCTTTGCTGTGGCCTGTGCTATTATTTCTTCACTTGCTTTTGATTCTACTATGATGGTTGAGTTCTTTATTTTGTTGGGCATGGAGATGGTTGAGTTCTATTTTTGCATTTCGGTATGTTCAGAAAGTCGTAGCTAGTAGAGTTCCAATTCATTCTAGTCCCAAAAGAATATGAACGGCAGTTTCTACAATTCTGTCTCATTTATGTGGGGATAATTCCGTTGTAGTTTTTTGTTATTGTGTCCAAAGATTGTTTTCAAACCTAGCACCATGCCATCAGCTGTTTTTCATTTACATTAGTTGAGAAATTTCAGACCTGATGCATCGTCTATGATATGCGCGTAAACGTTTGCTGATCTTTACCCACACGGCTTATGACTCGTTTTTTATGGATTTGTTATTGTGTAGGTGACGGGAAATGATGGTGTGGATTCAGGTGCAGCGCCTTCTTTAATTGATCTAGCAAGACAGTTTGTTACTGCAATGGTTGTTTTGGATACCTGGCAGTACTTTATGCACAGATACATGCATTACAACAAGTTCTTATACAAACATATCCATTCCCAACACCATCGACTTGTTGTGCCCTATGCATTTGGAGCTCTATACAATCACCCCGTGGAGGGACTTCTCCTTGACACAATTGGTGGGGCCTTATCTTTTCTCCTCTCTGGTATGTCTCCCCGAGCGTCCATATTCTTCTTCTCCTTCGCGACCATCAAAACAGTAGATGATCACTGTGGGTTATGGCTTCCGGGGAACCTCTTCCATATATTTTTCAGAAACAACACCGCTTACCATGATGTCCACCACCAGCTATATGGAAGTAAGTATAACTTCTCCCAGCCGTTCTTTGTCATGTGGGATAGGATGCTCGGTACCTATATGCCCTACTCATTAGAGAAGAGAACGGGTGGGGGATTTGAAACCCGGCCAATGAAACAAGAGAAGGAGAATTGATTCTTACCTGAGGAAACACAAACCTAGAGTGATTGGTTGTACCTGCATTATTCATTTTTATTAGGGAACCTCACACTGCTTACATATTTTGTATATACATATTATATTGTTGTGCCGTATTCCTTTTGTTTTCTCTGTTGAATGAGTTTTAAACTTAGCCATGTAATTGAGAATTCGTGTGTCCAGGTTAAAACCTCACAGTAGCTCTGATGATGATTTCAGTGTTTCTGGGTAAAATCGTTGTGATTTAGGAGCAAACTGTCATGGGTTTAATTGCTCATCTGGTCCCCATTTTCCTCCAGATTGTTTTCTAATTCTTATTTTGGCCGGAATGACCTACATTATCATTCCGGCGGTGTCATATTATCGATCTCCGGTTAATAAAGACATCATTTTGTTATTACATTGAATCTATTACCAATTTTTCAATCTGGGGTTTTGTTCACGGATAGGCTTTCGAGAGATCATTTTGTTATTACATTGCATCTATTACCAGAGTTTCAATCTAGGGTTTTGTTCACGGATAGGCTTCCGTGAGAGACATTTAAACTTAATAAAGCATATATGTTGTAGCTAATGTGATTACGTCATTCATCAAGTTTTAGTATTTTGTTCAAAGATTTATGGTAGTTTTGTACCAGGTGTGTACATAGCTACGATTTCCGAGTGGTTGGCAATCATTATCTTCAATGTGTGTGATAGTTAACAAATTTAACAAGGCATACCTAACTAACAAGAAGATAGCACTTGATCTGATATTCTCACCACTTGAAGCTTTTCCCCCCCCATCTACAAATTCGGCAAAACCCAATTTCACTTCTTGTGTTTGGTTGATGTTCTTGTTTGTGTTCTCTATGCATTTATGGCCCAACCAGCAACTTTGTTTCCCCCAATTTACATCTTCACATGGCTGTCTTCTTAACAAGTCCACTCTCCTCCTCATGTCCTGACACAGCATTTTTCTTTTTACATTACAAGACAATTGGAATGTTCACAAACTCCAAATGTGTACTCAATTTTCTCAGACTTTGATCTATTTACCTAGAATCAAACAATTAACCAATGCGAACTGCAGGAATGTTTCTAAACATTTATAATCGTCTAAATCTAAAGTGTCAGTCCGGTAGAAATTATTAACTGCTACTATAGTTTAAGTCTGAAGTGGACGACATGATTTATTTAACATATTTTAGGGTATAATATTAATAAATATTAACTCATATTATAACTCATGAATTGAATATATCAAGTAATCGTAACACGGAACCATTCAATAATCTCTTATGGTCCATGATTTTGAAATAGAATTGATGGAAATGGACCAGGATTTTGAAATAGAATTGATGGAAATGGGCCAGTATATTTATTTATAAGGTGGTTGCAGATTTCGATTGAAGCAGGCTGCTTATCCAGTGATGTTGCTACTAGTGCTAATAGTAATGGGGATGATTCTTATGGATGTGTGTTTTCAAAGGCAAGCATGTCGATTTGGACGACATTCCTTTAAAATTGAAAACTCAAGGCATTAAATAGCTGGATAATATTTATAACAATAATAATATTAATATTAATGGAAATAGAATAAAATGGTTGAAGAAATTGATTGAATTATTGGGAAGAGAAGACTTTGGAGCTTATGGCCACCTTTCTGGCTTCTGGCCTCTTTCACGCTTGAACTTTTTTTTTGGAGTTTTTCTAGTCCTCTGGAGGGCCCTAAAGTAAAGTCAAGCACTTTTTTCTTGATTATTGAGTGTCAAAATTATAATGTTGCTCAAAATACAAATTGGGAAAATCCATCTTAGTGGGGTTGATTGATTTGTGATTGCCCTCGATGGGTAGCTTTCTGTGTTGATACACTTTCAATTCAATCTCTCATCTAGAATCTGCGCTTCGGATCATCAAGCAACTTTGCACGATAAGAAAGAGAAAAGGAAAGGTTGCTGGCATTTCTCGGTTAGGTTAATTAGCTGAAGGTTTTCTCTTACAATTCACAGTTGTCTAGAGCTCTCTTTACCCTTGTTGAATATAGACAAAAGATTTGACAACTCAATGATGTTAGGTTCAGGTTTTGAGTGGCTTTTTTTGTGAAAGTGGAGTGTTCATGGCCTCAAGTTTGAATCACAATGCTACAAGAAAAGAGAGCTAGATTTGTAGTCTTCTAAGGATGTCATGGAAAAGGAAGCATTTCAAAACTCAAGGAAAGAAAGAAAGAAAGGTAGGTGTCTTCTGCACTGCAGAGTGCAGACCACCTTGTTTGCCATACACCAGAATCAACACACTCTTACATTTTCTTGCAGAAATTGGTTCAGAAACAAAATTTAAAAATTTAATCATACATGAAAGACCCCTTATAAGATTAATCTACTGCATGAACAAAAGACGTGGAGCACGTGGCGAATGCAAACGGGGCAGTGACCTTCCTGCTGCTTGTACTCTAGAATCAAAGCCTGTGAGCTTAGTAGTTGTTGTCTCAGCCTGAAACCTTGTTGCTGGCATGAATGATTCCGGTCTGCGTCTCATGTTCTGTTGTTCCAAATTGGTCTTGTTATTGTCATGACATGTTCTGTGTGCGTCTCCTGCAATTTTCACAGATTTTTGGCTCTTACACCCCAATAAGGCTGTGGGATGATGCCGATGCCTTGGAATCTTGCCATTTGTAGAATTCGGGACCATTTTGATCGGACTTGGCCTGTGGTTATTCTGATGATGGTCTTCGAAATCCGACATGACAGAGAAATCAGCAACACTGGCAGTGACAACACTCCACTCTATGCTTGCCTCACTTGGTGCATAACAATTTGTTGGAGTTGCACAACCAGAGGAAGCCTGCCTTACAAGAAAAGGGTTTCCTTTGCCGGTGAGGCTCTCAATCTCAAAAAGATCTGAACTTGCATCACTATCTGACTCATTGTTGTAAATCCCACCACCAGAATTTGCAGCAAACTTATCCCAAGGCAAGTTGGTCAGCCTTTTCTCAAGCCCTAAAGACTTGTTGTTCCTTTTCTCAAACACAGGTGATCCAAACACCTCCAAAGACTTCCTCAGTGTCTCTGCCTCTTGCTCTTCTTGAAAAGGTGCCTTCGCCGGCAAGCTAACCACCCCAGATTTTGAAGTTGGGAAAGTAAAACAATTTTCCCTCCCCAAAGTCTCAAGCTTTTGGCTTTGGTTCATCTCAGTCACAGCTTCGCCGACAAGGTCAACAGCAGCAGCAGCAGAAGGATTATGGTTTATTTGATTGTTCTTCTTGAAACTGATTTCACCGACATGTTCGTCAACATCAACCGAGTTCTTATCCGAACATGAACATTTGCAGCCAAGGCTGGCAAAGAAGTTCTTCTTCTCCTGCCTCTGCCTTTGCCCCTTGCTTGCATTAGACCGGTAAGGATTTAGTGACCCAGTTCTCAGAAGAGCACTCTGGCTGTTCCAACTTGATTCAGATCGAACACTTGGAGTCCCAGGCTGGACCCTCGCTTTCATGTGATCTTGACTAACTCTTTTCTCTTTGTTATCGTGGTACTTCGTTGTGCTGCAGCTGCCACTTTCCGGGCTTGTGATCTCCTCATCCATCACTCCATTGAAGTACTTCTCAGCTCCAAATACTCCAATTTCTTCTTCTAAATCTTCCTTCTTTTCTCCCATGTGATTTTTCTTTTGCTGCTCCTCGGCGAGTTTTCGTACAAAAGCTTCCTCATTCCCACTCAAGTAGGAAGAAAATGAGGCATCTCTGTTGTTGTTTTTGTTCTTGTTGTTGTTGGTGTCGAAGGGAAAAGTTTGAGAGAGGTTGGCCTTGCAAGTTGATGACTTTACGGCAACCATCGCCATGAGAGACCTCAAAGTTATCAAAGAAACTAACTTTATTCAGCAAAAAGGAGAGAGGAAAAACAAAAATGAATCTGATTCTTGAGGCTAGGGAGAAACAGATAGAAAGCAGAAAACTACAAAAAGAAAATGAACAAGAAATACAATGATTCGAAATTAAAGAACCCGAAAGAAACTGAACATGATCAAGGAGGGTGATGAGCTTTGATTATATCTGCAACAAAAATGAAAGAGGAATTTAATTGAAGAAGAGAGGTTGAGAGGCTTAGAGAAGATAAGGCTTGATTAGCAAGATGAGAAGTTTATGTTGTATTTGTAGAAGAGGCTCATGGAACATGCAAAGATGAACTCATTAAGAGTGTAGGTCCATTATGCTTCTGGCCTAATTTGTCATTTTTATTTTCACAGGCAGAGCAAAATTTTTTCAACTGATAAGATCCTTTTCTTGACATATCTGATTGATTTCAACTTTGCCAAACAGCACTTAAAATGTGTAACTTCATTTTCCATTCTTGTGGATGTCATTACTTTGTGCTTTAAATTAAAACTTGTAACTTCATATTTTCTCTCTAAAAGAAGATATGACTACCAACTAACCCTAAGAGGCTAAGAAGCTCATATATCTGTGCATGATGTCCCGTCTTTATTGATATATGCGTTAATATTGTCCACAATATATATAGACGGTCATATTTTCGTTAAAACAGGACATTCTGTACAAAACCGGGGACGGACCGGACCTATGGTTGATCTGTCACACAAGTAAATCCATTTTAAAAGAAGATGGTGCCCATCCCCCTTTGCTATAGAAGAGAATAATGGTTTACGACAGAGAATTTGTCGTCTCAATAGCCACAGGTTGCAGTGTCTTCTGAAATCTGAACACCATTTATCTGTCAGATTTTTAATTTTTTTCTGATCAGTGAGAAAATTATGCATCAATAATTGAGGCATAAATTGAAAAGACTGCAAACAGTTTTTGTAATGTGTTGGGTTGCTTGCTGGTTTGGTTCGCTATGGAGTCTGAGAAGTTAACCAGACCAGAATTGTAGGGTAATTCCTGAAAATGTGATGAATAATTTATAAAATTGGAAGAACCATTCAGAGGATATGAAGATTACACGCAGATATCTTTATTCATGCTTGAATTTTGTAACCAACAAACCTCATTCCATCCAAATCACAATAAATTCCTTTGTTTTTGGTTTGTGTCTTTTTTTTTTTTGGCAAATAGTTCAAGAAATATAGTCCACAAAAAATTCTACCGTTCAAGTTCAAGACATTTCAGCACCTAGTGGCCAGATTTAAGCAGCTTTGATGTCGATTTTACCGATAAATTTTGGAGAGGGGTGACGAACCACATCATGCCACCACATCGCTTAGTTTGGGTTGACTCGGTTTGGAGTCCAAACCAAACACTGAACCGGCCTTGTAAGTTTTTCTCAAAACAGAAACCAGGGCACCGATTTTAGGCTTGGCTTATGCAATTGGTTAACCGAAACATCGGTTCAATTTCTTCGTTTTCCGCCATGAGAACCGTCATGTGAGATCGACTCGATAAGAGAGAGAGGTTAAACCACATGTTTTTGGAATTTAAAACAAAAATCAACCAGTTCAATTAGGGGTGGACATGGTTTGAATCAATACAGATATCACCCGAAACTAAATACAAATCGTTAGAATTTTAACGGTTCAGTACAGTTTGGATTTTAAAAGAATAGAATTGAAAATGTTCAAATCCAAACTGTTAATAACGATTTAGTTTGGATCGATTTTGACGGTTTAGACATAAATTTTTTATGTAATTTATTCACGAAAAAGACTCTCCAAAACATCACCATCTCAAAAATTCCAACATTCATGTCAATATTTCATTCATGAACTTCAAGATTTCATTCATACACATCAAGATTTCATTCAAACACCTTAATATTTAATTCAAACACCTTAATATTTCATTCATACTGACAGGACCCTTCCCGAATTTCGTCTCGAAATCCACGAAAAGCACTGCTCTTGTCTGACAGCATTTAACCAGAAAAGTTAAATACCTGGAATACCCTTAATCTTTGGAAACATCAAATAAACTTTATTGGGGTTCCAGCAGAATCTCCTATGTACCTGATTTACCTTCACCTACCTGTCAGACGAAGGATAGCCCAGTAGTTCACAAACTACCTCGGAGGACCTCCTCCGCAATCAAACAAGACAACTGACGTGTCACCCTCGCGTGAACTGTCAAGGACTCGTCAATCTAGGTCACCGCCCACACCAACCCACTGACCCTGATGACGAAGGTACCTGACTTGGTTGAATTGAGTCTCACTGACTTCCCCCGAGTCGTAACTCGATATCCCGGCTCATCCTGAGCACCCCGAGTCGTAACTCGATATCCCAGCTTATCCTGAGCACCCCGAGTCGTAACTCGATATCCCGGCTCATTCTGAGCACCCCGAATCGTAACTCGATATCCCAGCTCATCTTGAGCACCTTGAGTAGTAACTCGATATCCCGACTCATCCTGAGCACCCGGAGTAGTAACTCGATATCTCGGCTCATCGTGAGCACCCCGAGTAGTAACTTGATATCCCGGCTCATCTTGAGCACCCCGAGTCGTAACTCGATATCCCGGCTCATTCTGAGCACCCCGAGTCGTAACTTGATATCCCGGCTCATCCTGAGCACCCTGAGTAGTAACTCGATATCCCGGCTCATCCTGAGCACCTTGAGTAGTAACTCGATATCCCGGCTCATCCTGAGCACCCCGAGTAGTAACTCAATATCTCGGCTCATCTTGAGCACCCCGAGTCGTAACTTGATATTTCGGCTCATCTTGAGCACCCCGAGTAGTAACTCGATATTCCGGCTCATCCTGAGCATCCCGAGTCGTAACTCGAGATCCCGGCTTATCCTGAGCACCCCGAGTAGTAACTCGATATCCCGGCTCATCCTGAGCACCCCGAGTAGTAACTCAATATCCCGGCTCATTTGGAGCACCCCGAGTAGTAACTCGATATTCCGGCTCATCTTGAGCACCCCGAGTAGTAACTCAATATCTTGGCTCATTTGGAGCACCCCGAGTAGTAACTCGATATCCCGGCTCATCCTGAGCACCATGAGTAGTAACTTGATATCCCGGCTCATCTTGAGCACCCCGAGTCATAACTTGATATCCTGACTCATCCTGAGCATCCCGAGTAGTAACTCGATATCCCAGCTCATCCTGAACACCCCGAGTAGTAACTCGATATCCCAACTCATCCTGAGCACCCCAAGTCATAACTCGATATCCCAGCTTATCCTGAGCACCCCGAGTAGTAACGCCTGTCAAAAGTAATAATCGGGATTACTAACGGTAATTAAAAACCCTACATTCAGACTCCCTAAATCTCGGAAGGTCCGCTTGTGTCACAAAAAAAAAACGCAGCCACTTCGGACGCCCAAAACTACCCTTAAACGACTTCCGATTAACCTGAAACCTGCGGCAAAATGTCCGAAACGTCGAAACCTTATTGACCCGTGTCGCCGTGACCCAAAGACCGATCCCACGCACCGGCAAGCATCAGGGGAAGGTCGAACCACGTGATACGCGCGGCCACGCGCCGGCTACAGTACCTCATGCGCTGCTACAGTGTTTCACGTGCTGCTATAGTGTCTCATGCGCCTAACTCGGCGTTGACTCAGTCGCCAGGTGGCACCACGTGGCTGCCAGGTGGCATGCCACGTCAGCCCCCCTATGACAGAACCAGTCGTCGGAGTGTTGCCAAAGAGTCGCCGGGGTGTCGCCAGAGAGTCGTCGGAGAAGACGATCGCTCCGCCGTGCGCCGCTGTCCGCAGTCGCTGGAAAACTCCATTGCCAGACGACCTTGAAATTTTCCTAACTTCCTCAAATCTTAATCATTTTTCACAAATTTTCAGTATAAATCCATCTACTCGAACCCAGGAACTAAAAAATGAAGTCTAAACACAAAACCCATACCTGTGTTGACTGGAAAATCGATCGAAAGTTTTTATTTTTCCTTTCCTCAGTTCGGTGTCTCCCGCGGCTGCTTCCTGCGACGGGTTGTACATTCTTGATCGCGGGAATGAGGAGATTCTGATGAGTGGAACCAAAACGGACGATCTTCCCTCGAATTGAAGTTCTAATTTGTGGGTTTTTGGGTTCGGTCGCACGGGTTTGGGTGAGTCGCGAAGAGAGAGTGAAAAAATGGAGGAGGATCTAATCTGCTTTGGGTTAAAATATCTACCCAGGCCAAATTACCAAAATGCCCTTGAACATTCTAGGCCCACATCTCTCACATACGAACTCCGTTTTTCGCGTGCCGTCTGTCTACAAACTCGTGAGTTCGAGACATACGCAACGGTCCCCGAAACACTGCCAAAAGTGTCTCGAAACAAAAATTGACTTTCAATCCCCTTAAACAACCAAGGGTAATTTCGTACTTTTGTAAATTAATTTACGAAAATTCACTAATTACATTTTCGAGTCGTTACACATACACATCAATAATATATTTTTTTAACATTTTAAGCTTCAAATATGACGGGTTATGTTTAATTGTAATTAAAATTCGAAAGTAACACAAAATGATTAAGAATTTAGTGATGTATGGTCCATGATAAACACTTACACTAACAAATTAAAGAGTGAAAAATATTAACTAATAAATAAAAACATTAACTATGCGGTTTGGATTCCAATAGTTTCAAAACAAAAAAGAAAAATCAAATCGTTACTAACAGAATGGTTGGAAATTTCAAACTGTCCGGTCAACTCCCAACCGGAGTGCCAATAACGGTTTGAATTGAATCGGTTTCTGGTTTCATCGGATTTATGCTCACCTATAGTGGGAGCCATACGATAGTACGAATACGACACACACTACCTAAACTTATAATTACCTAAGTACGTATATTATGTATAATTATATATGTTATTAAAAAATTGAAAGAAACTTATGATGAAGAGTGATTTAAGGTTAATAATAATGTAGGTTGAATGAAGTAACATTTCTAATCTGTCCCTTTATAACCATAGCACAAAATAGCACAAAATGAGTAAGGTTTTATGAGATAGGGTCCATGGTAAACACTTACACTAACAAATTAAAGGGTGAAAATATAAATAAATACCTTAATGTTCTTTTTGGCTCGGGTTGTGCTTCCGAAGGGAAGAAACCTGCGATGTAGCTGTTTGGAGGGATTCCAATGGTTTTCAAAAATAAAAATCGAAAACCAAGCCATTACTAAAAGGAAGGTTTGGATTTTCAAACCGTTTATTTTTGTCTAACCAAATCCTAACCGAAGAGCCAGTAATGGTTTGAATCAAATTGGTTTCCGGTTTCAATGGATTTATGCCCACCCTTAGGTTCAACTCGTCCAATTTGGTTTTGCGACTCATTTTCAAAAGGGCAGTGATTTTCACACTCCCAATTCTTTTCATGCACTCCTCCATTTTTTCTAATCGTAAGATTAAATAATTCAAAACATAATCAATGAACAAAAAGAAACTGATTAGTGAAGAAGGAAAAAAGTGAAATGTGAAAATCCTTTTGCTTTTCAGAAATAAGAGATCAAGAAAACAGCATCAAACAGCATCAAAATGGCCAACTCGATCTAGTTCGGACGGTCTCAGTTGCCGGTTTAGAACTCCTAACCCACCCACAACTAAACGAGACGCCTGCATTGAAGCCTCGCTGTAAGAGCTGCCCTACAAATACAACCCTGTTCAAGAACACCTCGCTTTACCAGCCATCGGGTCATGGCATGAAATAAAACTCTACTGGCTTTCAGATGCTAAAGTTTAAAGTAAGTGCCTATTGTTCTTTGTTTTATTTTTACTTGTGTCATTGCAAGCCACCTGTGTTGTAAATTGTAATAGTAACTCTCAAAAATCCAACGATACTAAGTTTAGGGAGGAAACAAAAATCTGTAAATAAATAAACTATCATTAAACCGCAGGCTGCAAATCATACGTGAGAATTTTGACAATCAACTAAGGAAGCTAGTGTTGTTCGAATCTTGACCTTAACGGCGTACACAGAAAATAAATGGTTCTGTCTGCTTATAAATTACTACAAAGGAAGAACACGGCGAATGACAGTTAGCAAACGTAGATTGTGTAAGCCATCTCCTCCCTGTGAATGTATGAAATACACGGGGTAGCAAAACTGATCGCTGAAAAAATACTCATCCGTGTCAGGACTTGTAACAGAGAACATTGCCAGCTTAGATCCACACCCACCAAGGCCGTGAAACTGTTGGTTTACGGCGTTCATTGTGTGGAGGTGGAGTTTCCAACCCAGTACTGCTTGACAGCAACCAATATCTTCTCCGGGATGAGGGGACCATCTTCGTGGTCCACCATTTTAGTATCCCATCTCATCCCTCCAACTATCTTCTTCACCTTAATTAATACATCAACTTCATCGCGGAATATGACAGCACCTTCTGGCCGTAGAATCCGGTCCATCTCTAAAAGAATGTCTTCCCAATTACATCTGCAATATATTCAGATGAGAGTTAATGAGTTCCAGGAGTAAAAGGAAAGAAACAACGTCACATAGATCTGATCTTGCACAAAGACTTCATAAACAGTTTACAGTGTTAACAATCTTAGTCATTCAACTTGAATAAATAAGGCAGGTCAATTAAATAGCTTCGAGAACACTCAAGAACAACATTCGACCTAGGAAAAGCACAGAGGTATAGAGCCAAGATTGAGCAAAGCTAAACTGGTTCAGAATTTCACTGGGATTGAGCTAAATGAGCTTGACATTATCATGGTCAATCCATGCTTTCTGAAACGAGGCTCGAACAGCCAAAGAACAGCTTAACACATATCTCTATGTATTGAGCCCAGGTGAGTGTAAGGGTATGTTTGGATGAAGAACTTCAAAGTATCAAGGATTTAGACTAAATTAGTTAAAAATGAGGAAATTCAACGTACCAAGGATTTCAAATGATTAGATACAATGAATTTAGAGGGTTTTGTTAGTGCAGTTTTGTTATGCTCATGTATTGCATGTGCTCCCTTGCTAGATGCTCAACTAGTTACTTACAATCACTCTATTCAATTATTTTTAACGCATTTCTTAGGAATATACCCTAAATCTCTTGGTACTTTGAAGTTCCTCATCCAACATACCCTAAGGAAATATCCCTTTTTTATTTATTTATTTATATATATATATAAGAACTGTAAAGAAATATCTGATTGGGGACTGATTACACAAAACCATTTGAGGATTGAACCCAACTAAAGGCTTTCTTCATTTGAGCACCAAGATAAATATGCTCTTGTTGTGGAGTGTTTTCATACCAAAATCTGATCCCTCCCATGAAGCTCAAAAGGCACACGTAAGAAAGCCTAGAAATAAGTGATCAATGAAGATATACTACTTACTTTCCACTGTACAAACTGAAAAGACCATGGGAGTGAATGAGGTCATACGTCCTTGGGTAAGTAGAGAAACCTTCACACCTGAAATAGCATCACCAGAAAAGAATAAATGACTGATACATGAACAAAACCATTGAAAGGTGAGCTTTGCTTAGGACTTCACAATTATCTAGCATAGCATATCATGGTCAGACAGAAAATGGATGCAACTTGTCTTTTACAGGAGAAAATATTTTACTGCCAAACTCTTTTTAGACAGACCCACCACACAATATGCACTTCTTTTGAAATGATCAAGTTTTGGCACAAATCTTAAGCTGCCAGAAGTTTTAGCAGGAAATATAATGATTATAATGGGTATCTTGAAAGCACATACTCTAGAAAGCATGTACATAACTGAATGGTAAATAAAGGAATGCCAAAAAAAATTGCTAAAAAGGATGCTTTAGAGAAGCAACAGTCAAACAGGTGAGAGAAGTTCAGAATAAGGTACCAGTCATGATAGATGCCAATCATTCCTCGCTCATAGATGACTCCCAGTGTATCTTTATCAGCTAATGTGGGCATCACATTCATGACCCACAATTTTGGAGATTCAATTGCTGCAGCAAAACCACCCAAACCAGCATTCATGTCCATAATATTGCGATACCTTCCTGAGTCAATCAGTTTATTGATTCTCCTATAAGCATTTACATGCTTCTTCCATTTGTTGTTATCATCCTCATAGGCCTCAACAGAAACTCCAGGAACAGACCCACTAGCGATTCTAGGGGGTACAGCATAAAGCCTCTGTGGAAATGGCTTCAGCTCGGGAACATTGTTACTGTTGGGGTATGGAGTTATGCATTTCTCCATTTTCTTATACCTGATAGCCACCACAATGAAGGAACATCAAGAAAATTATTTTTATATCTATGTATACAACATAAGGTGATAAGCAAGCTCAAAGTGATATTTTTCTTATAAGCCAAGCTCAAGTTTGAAAAAGAATTATTCTATTACAGGCTTTTTAAATGGAGATGATTACAAACCTTGTGCTGCAGCTAAAAGTTTCAAACTAATAATATCTAAACACCATTAACATTCACTTAAAAGTAGTTGCCACATATTTGCCTATCATAATCTCATACATTCTGGTACGGACAGCACAAATTGGATACATCGTGCATGTAAAGTTATAAAGGAGAAAAAAAAATGATCAATTTCTTTCTGGCAATAGAAAACTGAATGAAGGCCTGCCATTTTATAGAATGAAAATAGTAAACAAAATCTAAAGCAAGGAAAAATACCAGACACCCTCTGCTTCATCAGCTTTGCAAAAGGTAGCATGGGAATCATCTTGTCTGTCTGCACATGAATCAGAATTTACTCTCTTCTGCCAAATGGCAGTTTCACCCTTCTCAGACTTCTTCTCCCAGCAAAGAAGTTTAGCAGCTTCTTCGATCTGTCTCTGTTCCTCCTCAAGCTCCTCCCTGGGTCGCTGCCATGCTTTGTAATTGTTCTTCCAATTGATTGGAGGACCTGAAAGCACCCAATAACCCCCAGGCCTAAGAACTCGATCAACTTCCATGAGATATTTTCCATCTGTACATAACAAATTAAAATTTTAATGTCATAAGTGACTAACTGCAATCAACAACTCATGCCAAAAAGAAGTGTTCTAAGCTTTAGTGTATCTAATTCTTACCATTTATTCCCCATGGAATTAAGCAACGAGAACAGTGAGCCATATCAAAAGCTCTGGATGGATATGGCAGCTTTATTGTACCCAGAACACCAATAACTGCAGGCACACCCCTTTCAAGAGCAAATTGGACCTGAGCCTCATGTGAATCTCTTGGTGCAAACGACATGGCAAGAACATTTCTACTCAACAAGTACGCACCCCAACTGGCAACCTGAGCAAAGTATACCAATGTCACATATGGACTCAAATATAATTACAAATGAACTTCCCATCAAACGAGAAGAGAAACGAAAAATAAAAATGAATGAAAATCACTGTTAAAAAACAATTGAACACAACATACCCCACAACCAGTGTCCAGTGCAGTTCTAACCGTCCCATTCTTTATTGGTATCACAGAAGCAAGCTGGTCAATATATTTATCTGCCCCCTGAGGAAACTGAGTTCCCCCACCAGGGAATCTAAATACGTTACCCTCATATTGGATCCAGTTCTGAACAGCCTTCTCAACAGTCAAGCTCTTATATGGTGCATTCGCATATGGTACATAATCACGGCTCTTGGGCCAGGGGAATGGAGTTACATATCCCTTTGGTGCCGGAATAAGGCAATGCAACTTTTCTTCCTCAGGAGGGCAATGTCTCTCTCGATAATTCATATCTTCCCTTGGGAATGTCATTGCGCGCTTTTGATCTTGGCATGGGGTGTAATCAGTGTAACGAGGATGACATGGTTTGAAAACTTTGGGCTTTGATTCAGATTCATCGATATTCCCAGCTTCACCAGCATGGTGAGATTCAAAACTTAAGCTTGGAATTACATTGCAGTCAGCCCCACTCTTAGTAATCTCTAAAGCTATACTATCTCCCTTCCCAAACCCACTTCTCTGCCAAGCACCCAGTATGTAGAAAAATACACACAAACCAGCTACAATAAATATTTGTACTGAGCTCCTAGTCCGACCATCAGCTGTGTTCGCTTTCGGAGCCATCTACACCTGAAATAATTACCACAATAATTTATTACAACAGAATGAAATATGAAAATGTAAATCCATTGCAGAAACATCATATATACACACACAATTCATCACAAATCCACTACAGAACCGCAACTGTACTAAATTTGCATAACTTAACATCATGTAAACACTATTACAATTACAAGCAAAAATAATTCTAGATCCAGATGGATTCAACTGTTCAAGGCATACACGATTACAAGTAAAATGACAAATCAATCACAAAAGTAGCAGAGCATTAATAAGATGTCCACATGTGTAGGTAAGTAACTAAGTATCCATTTAAAGCAATCATACAGTTTAACAAGTATAACAAGTAGAAAACTTGATTTGCAATCCATACTGGGTAATGCTCTGTTTGTTCAGAAATGGCAAGTAAAAAAAATTGGTGCTTTAATCAGTTTCTTTTTCCAAAATGAGATCCAATTATCCAACAAAGATAAGAGCTTCACTGTGCTGAGTTCAATTCAATTCAGCTTTCGCATAACAAAATGGTGTATGCAGATCCAACTCCAATTACCCAAATAAACACTAATCGAATCAGCTGATCAAACACAGAAAAACAGATTATCGAAGAGCAAATAGCGTAAGAAAAATGGGGTGCGATGATTGAGATCGCTTACCAATCGCATAAGGGAAAGCGAGCTCAGGGTCGAGATCTGCCAGGCGTATGAGAGAAAAGAAAGAGAGGGAAGAAGCAAAAAAAAAGAAAAAATATGCACTCTTGTTTTTGTGTGTGAATGATGAGGAAGAGAATATATCGATATTATGATATATAGAGAGAGAATGGAGTGGAGTGGAGGTGGTGGTAGATTCACTGCTCAGTAATGGCGGTGAGACGTGTCGCTAAGCCTCTGAGAAAACCTCAAAAGGTTTAAATCGGATGAAGATGAGATCCTTCTGAATCTATCAATTTACGAGTTGTGTTTGTGTGACATTCATATGGGATTGCATTTTCATTTCTTAAATTTTTTTTTTGTTATGCTAAAATGAATTAAAAATGATGAAATGAAAAACCATAAAATATTGTACGACATGAGATCACGGTCTCTCTCGCAATTCATTGGAGTATATTAATAAAATAAGGACACGACGAACCAACCAATTTAATATGACAATTTTGGTAACACTTTCTTTTGGGGATGAGTGATAAAGTAAAATAAAAATCGAGTTAACAATGGAATTATGATGATGTATTTAAATTTTGTGTGCTTTAATTTGTATTATTTTTAAAAAAAATATATATTATTTTCATTGACCAATCTAATCATATTATATTTTAAAGTTCAAAATTTTGATATATCCTCGTATCATATACTGTATCATATTACTGAATTCATATCCGTACCGGTGCATTATAGGTGATTATTTAAGCCAATCAATTAATTTTGAATTGGATTTATCTGATTTGACATAAAATGACATAAAAACAAAACATTACGTAATAATATAATGAGTTAACGAATTTGATTTAAGTATCATCTCGCATTATATGAACACATTAAAACCAAGACATCTTGCCAAATCTAATTAAAACATTTTAATTTTCATGCAAACAAATAAAATAAAAAATATTTCAATGGAACATAATAGCATAATAAGTTAACGAATTTGAAATATATACAACCTTAACGATATGAATATCTTAAAACAAGATATATTGATGACGATAATTAAAGGGCTTAATTTTATTTTTATGCATAACAACAGTAAGATTCTATATGATAAATATACCCTAATTCACTATCGATATTTTTCTTTACGGAAATCAAAACTAAAATTCCCCTATTTCAAATATAATTAGCGACAGAAAAATGTTATATTAGTTGGTTAAGAAATGGTTGGCGCTTGACAGTGCTGAGGTTGGTAAACGCTGATGAAATGTGCAGTGGGTCTCCATCTCCAGAAAGCGATTTCCTGCGGGACCCACGCGCCAATTAAGGAGTTGCGGTCCCAATAACAAGGTTCAAACTACAGTTGGCGATAGGAAGTGGGCCCCGGCTATCCCCTGGCCCATTGATCAGAATGGTCTCCACGGTTTTGGATCGTTGATGGAGTCCCAAGTATGGTGACGTGAATTTTCTTTTTTTATAAATTTCGATCTCAAAAAATTTGAAGAAAATATCCAAAATGTTTAGATTGTTATGAGTATTTTAGAAAATCATCATCCAATTCAATGTAGTAAATAAAAATAAAAGGAATAAAAGGAAAAAGTGTAAAGGATATATAAGGATTTATCGAATAAGAGAAGATGTTTTTACAAGCAAAATAAGATATATATTGATAAATTAGAATCATACAAGAGTATATGATATTTTACGTAGATTCACTAAATTTTGTTAATATTTTCAATCGCTCTAAAAAAAAAATCACACATAAAGGATTTACAACGATCATTATTCTTTAATAATAAATTAACAAGTCGCTCTTTGTGTTGAAGAATTTCATATTAGAAAAATACAAAAATTAAGTACAATATATAATGAATGGTCATACTCCTAACAATATCGAGACCTTTGGTGATAAAAATCCACACATGTCGGACTGTACAGGTGATACTCTGACCGGTTGAGGATAATATTCATGTTGAAAGGAATGAGCCACTGGCCCGACTCCGAAATCTTGACATCGGTGTTGACAAGAGTTGGTTGTTGGGCCGACTCGAAATCATGACAGTTTGTAGTTAAAAATCGATATAATATTATATACAACATGACACTATTGATATTGAATGGTGTCCGACGCTGGTCCGATTTCGAAATCTTGAAAATTTGAAACTCAAAATCAAGATAATATTATTTACATACAAGTATTTACAGAGAATCAAACCACAAATAGCAAGACCGTGACCTTATAATGCCATCCTACCGAACTTAGGAAGTGGACTCTACGAAGTTATTGCATTTACATACTTTGAAAGTTGGATAAAATACCATTTACAAATCTACCAGCCTAAACTTAGGTAAATATAAACTTGGGTAAATATGGAAGGCGACTTTGAAGAAAAAACCTTCCATCAGTGTTGACTGGTTGGGCGAGATGAGAGGGGATGACACAAGAGAGAGAGTTAATGCCATAAGCTTTGGAATTGGCATGGACACAAAATACAAAGAACATAAAAATGTCTTCACATGCACTTGCACTTCTTAAGTAATAAAGGGAACTAAATATGTCTTCTAGGCCTACCGACATGATGTTTGCACTTTGGATTTTTCTAAAACTTTCTTCCCATTTTTCAGTCATGCAAGGTTTTTGACTGGCTATCCATATTTTTCTTACAAAGAATATAATTATTATTGTGTTGCTTTGGATGCAACAGTAATAGAAAGTGCCAGTAAATGCAGCATATGTGTTTGGATGCAATCAAAATTTAGGTTAGAATGTGTTGTTTTTGTCGTGATACGGTGTATTCTCCAATTGGTTTATATGATGAAAGTCGATATTAATTTATCCCTCTAAGATAAATAAAAATATACATAATATTTGGATGACAGAAATCTCTACATATCGATTTAATGAAACCTCTTTGTGTTGGGGGAAGGTTCTTTGTTAGATGATGAATTTTGTGTGAAACTAACGATTATTTTACATGTTATATCAAGAATTAAAAAGAATAATTTTCGTTTTTAATAAAAAAAAATAAGATGATTCAAATAAGATTTTTTTTAAAATATAGTATTTACGTGAATTTTTTATCGCGCTATTATTCTTGTGTAAATGGACATTTTATCAAAGTTTTTTTTTTTTTATCAAGAATGATATTATTGTATATCATAAAGAATGGATACAACCATACTATTAAAATCAAGGTATGACATCAAGACCCATAAGTCAATATGGCAATACTAACTCGAACAAAGCCGCACTAATAACTAACAAACCCACATCATTGAAATTATGCTACAATTACAAATCAAACCCACAAAGCCCAAAACAACCAAAATCCTAACATCGCCTATAACCCTAAACAAACTACCTACACTAAAAGAAACAATCACTGTCGTCAAACCCATCACATCATCTTCCTCAAATCTATCAAAGTTTTTCAAATAGAATCACAAACTAACAATAAATTTGCAAACATGTTCTTTTTGAAGATACTTTTTAATTAATTTTATTTTGCCATAAATTTTGAGATCATATATGTTGTTCTGCCCAAAAATTTCATCGAAATCTTCGTCGAAATTGGCGCTTGAAGGAGCGGGCTCCTGTGAGTTTTAGTGATGTGTAGGTGGTGTAGACTTGTTTGGAAGTTGAATCTGAGTTGAAAGCTGTGGGCTTGGAAGCCTTAATACCACGGTCCCTCCCTAGATGGGCTGACCAGGAAGTAAGTAGACCTTTAGCTGCCTTCAAAATAGGCGTGCCACTAGTAGAAGCTGCTACCAGACAGTTAGAATGGGTTCGGTTGCGGCCCAAGAACCTTTCTTTTAATCAAGTGATTGTGAGCCGAGCGGGCAAATTACTCACGTTGTTCTTTTCTATGCCTTCTTCTTAATGTATTCAAGGACTTTAATAATATTATTTCCAGTTTAGTCCAAGTTCAGTTTATGTTGGTTCCGATTTCTTCATATTAGCAGCTTATTATTGGTTAGGTGCACGAGTTTCCTTAAGTCGGGATGGTAGTATTGGACCAAAAACACATAAATGATTTTATGACTTAAAGTTAGCCATAAAACACAATAGTTGGTATATTCCAAATACTTGTGACTCTCCTTAAGGAAATCCGTCAAAACGTAAAGAAAATGAAATACATATACTAAAAGTAAATGCGTAGATATTCAGCGTGGTAAGTGAAATACAAGCACTGAAAGTAAATATTTCTTTCGCAATTCGCAATTAAGCCTCGTTGAGGGGCACGATCTTCGAGAAATCATCAACTGAAATGAACATCAGTCGGAATCATGCCATGGTTTGGCAGAGTATTCAAAAGATGGTGAGACGTTAGAGGTTGAGTGTATGATGCCTCAAGGACTGAAGTAGTCTGGATGAGGTGAACGTTTGGGGTTCCTCAAAGACTAAATTGAGTAGCAGTCGTGATGAAGGAAAACTTTGAGTTCCTAATCGGGAATTGAGAGAAAGAGGTTAAGAAGTGACTGAATCTCGATCATAGATCAGAGAAGCAGGTTGTGCCTAAATAGGTGATCCTTTGATTAAAGAAACTTTTGAGCGTTTTCTTTGTTTTGAAACTGATTGGTTTGATTAATTTGTTTGTTTGATTGATTGATTGGGTGAGAAGAAGACTTCTTCTCCTTTTTATAGGCGGTTGGGGAACTGATTTCGCTTGCCAAGTAGACTTAAGTGGGACCCACGTTTGCAGTTACTTGTCTCGAACACCCCCTTGCCTCTGACACGTTCGGCGTCTGTAGAACCGGCCTTTCTATGTCTTCAAGTGGGCATTTTGGGCTCGACTTCGCGAATTGGGTATTTAATCTCTTCTCATCCTTTCTTCAGCTAAAATGGGATTTTTTTGGGTGTAAACATTGCCCCCTGAATTTGAAATATTTTAATTATAAAGCATTTAAAATTCACTTCGCCCTTTGCCCACTCCCCACTCTCGCGATTTTGTCGGATCCACTTCCCGAAGTCTCTCGACTTGCGTACTGGTGATTTTAGGCTCATTATTGCCTCTTTGTTTTCATCATCGTCTTCCTTCTGGTTAATCGTAATTTGTCTCTCACAACCACTTTCGTCCTTCTTTGTTTGAATCATGGCTCTTAGAGCAGTCTCAAAAGGAAAAGGTCCAGCGAGTTCCTCCTCTAGGTTTGTGCATGACCCTAATTCCGACTCCCCATGGATTAGTGGTATGGGTTTCGATGAATCCCACAGCTCTTTACGATCTCTTTTGCTGACCTCTGAACAGAAGGGAGACATCATGAATGGTAATTTCTTCGGAGCTGACTCGGAACATCACTTTGCTCTAGGTCCTTGTTGGAGAGGACGGGTTCCAGAAGATGCAGCCCCTTTTATAAAGAGCTCTTCAAATTTCAAGCTGCTCCAATTTTTCAATGTTCCTTATTTCCTTGGGAAGAACTTCATTCTGAATGGGCCCATCTATTCCCCGCAGGAAGGGTGTAACGACCCGGACCAGAAATTAAACTATTTTGAGGATTGGACAATTTTACCCTCAGTTTTGGACGGGTTCGGGAGTCACTTTTTGACTGGCAAGACTTTTGGGAATTTTTCTAAGGTCGTTGCGTAGGTCTCGAACTCACGAGTTCGTAGACAGGCGGCACGCGGAAAACGGAGACCCGGTGAGTTCGTTACGGGTCTAGAAGCTTCAGGGGCAGTTTGGTAATTTTGGAGAAATTGGAACTATATAGTAGATATTTTCTCTCTCCTCGGCAGATTGGTCAATATGGTCTCTCTCTCTCTCTCCTACCCGAAAATCCCCCCCGTGTGAACACAAACGCTTGATTTTCATCGGACGGATTTCGATCCGAGTTGAGTGAAACCAAGGTCGGGAGGATCATCCCCGAGACCCCACGAGCATTTTGAGGTAGCTATTGGAGCGGGAGCACCGCCGTAGGCGACGGACGGAGGAGGAAGGTGAACCAAAACTTCTCGACCGTTTTCCGGCCAAACCAGGTACGATCTTGGAACTTTGACCTCATATTTGGATTCCTGGTGAAACGTAGATAAATTTCCATGTGTAGATCGTGAAAAACGGTTAAGAAATGAAGAAGTTAGAAAACCTTGAAGTTTCGGCCGGAAATGGGGGATTCCGGCGAACCAGACGGCGGCGGAGGTGGCGGTCCGGTCATCTTCTCCGGCCAGCCTCCAGCGACGGTGACGGCAGTCCGGTCGTCTTCTCCGGCGAGTCACCGGTGACCGGTCGGGTCGAGTTGAACCGGTCGGGTTGAGTGAACTGGTCGGGTCGAGTTGGACCGGGTCAGGTTGAGCCGAACTGGGTTGGACCGGTTCAGGCGCGTGAACGACCGGCGCGTGGACGTGTGTACCGACCTTCCGGCGGCGCGTGGCGGCGCGTGGAGCCGAGACTGAGGTCATGGCGGCGCGTGGTAACTAGTTTTCGACGTTCCGAATCTGTTGGTACAAGTTTGAGGTTGATCGGACGTCGTTTAGAGGTTGTTTTGGGCAATCCCAGCGGTAATTATTGACCGTATTAGCGGGTTTTGAGCTCGGAAAGTCAAGGTAGTTGGGACATTATTATGCATGTGTTGCTTGGGCTAGAGCGCCCATGAATTAAGGGTTGGTTGATGTATATGAGTGGACTGTTGTTTATAAACTGAAATACATGCATTCAAATATCCTTGTTTAAATACTGTTATGTATTGTGGCATTGAATTTCTGTATTTTGAGAAATGATTATTGTATACATGTTTTCCACTATTACTGTGAAAGTGTGATTTGAGAAACATCTTGGTTTTAGACTCGATTTTGATATCGTTTTGACTAGGAAATTATAGAGTCAATGATTTGGGTTTAGACCCTGTTACATGAGTTTATCGGATTTGGTCAAATTGAGGGAGGCTAGGACTCGGGACGAGGATCCGTTATTAACGGTGAACCCGGTGAACCTCTAATATAATAATATGATATGATGGTCGAGGATACTTACCGACTAATATGATATGATATGATGGTCGAGGATACTTACCGACTAATATGATATGATATGATGGTCGATGATACTTACCGACTAATATGATATGATATGATGGTCGAGGATACTTACCGACTAATATGATATGATATGATGGTCGAGGATACTTACCGACTGATATGATATGATACGATGGTCGAGGATACTTACCGACTGATATGATACTGATATGAGATGATATGATAGTCGAGAGAGAGATGTCGACTGATATGTTATGATAGTCGAGAGATGCCGACTGATATGTTATAATAGTCGAGAGATGCCGACTGATATGTTATGATAGTCGAGAGATGCCGACTATGCCGACTGATATGTTATGATAGTCGAGAGATGCCGACTGATATGTTATGATAGTCGAGAGATGCTGACTGATATGTTATGATAGTCGAGAGATGCCGACTATGCCGACTGATATGTTATGATAGTCGAGAGATGCCGACTGATATGTTATGATAGTCGAGAGATGCCGATTGATATGTTATGATAGTCGAGAGATGCCGACTAATATGTTATGATAGTCGAGAGATGCCGACTGATATGTTATGATAGTCGAGAGATGCCGACTATGCCGACTGATATGTTATGATAGTCGAGAGATGCCGACTGATATGTTATGATAGTCGAGAGATGCCGACTATGCCGACTGATATGTTATGATAGTCGAGAGATGCCGACTGATATGTTATGATAGTCGAGAGATGCCGACTGATATGATATGATAGTCGAGTTGCCGACTGATATGATATGATACATGACTAGCACACCTCAAGGGATACCCTGGTGGCTAGGGATATGATAGTCGAGAGATGCCGACTGATATGATATGATAGTCGAGAGATGCCGACTGATATGTTATGATAGTCGAGAGATGCCGACTGATATGTTATGATAGTCGAGAGATGCCGACTGATATGTTATGATAGTCGAGAGATGCCGACTGATATGATATGATAGTCGAGATATATGCCAACTGATATGATATGATACATGACTAGCACACCCCAAGGGATACCCTGGTGGCTAGGGATATGATAGTCGAGAGATGCCGACTGATATGTTATGATAGTCGAGAGATGCCGACTGATATGTTATGATAGTCGAGAGATGCCGACTGATATGATATGATAGTCGAGATATATGCCGACTGATATGATATGATACATGACTAGCACACCTCAAGGGATACCCTGGTGGCTAGGGATATGATAGTCGAGAGATGCCGACTGATATGATATGATAGTCGAGAGATGCCGACTGATATGTTATGATAGTCGAGAGATGCCGACTGATATGTTATGATAGTCGAGAGATGCCGACTGATATGTTATGATAGTCGAGAGATGCCGACTGATATGATATGATAGTCGAGATATATGCCGACTGATATGATATGATACATGACTAGCACACCCCAAGGGATACCCTGGTGGCTAGGGACAGGATAGTCGAGAGATATGCCGACTGATATATTATGATAGCCGAAGGTTATACCGGCTGATGATACGATATGATAGCCGAGGATATATCCGGCTCTAATATGAAACAGACGACAATGGTCATGGGCTTAATCAACCTATGAAAATACTTCGTCAGCCGGGTCAGTGGGTTGGTGTGGGCAGTGACCCAGAGGGACGAATTATGGTTGGTTCACAAGTATTTGACTAGTCTGTTGTCTTGTGGTATTCCAGTAGAGATGTCAGCAGTGTCTGACCTACTGACGTTTGGTGACATAGGGTATTCCTATTTGGACCACCACTATTCCGAGGTTTTGGTTTTGACCAGTATACTATCCTGCGTCTGACAGGTATGAGTGGTCAGTAAGTACAGAGTTTCTGTCGAGAACCCTGTAAGGTTTAATAAAAATTATTCCAGAACAAAGGGTATTTCTGGTGTTTAAATTTTGAAGTAAAGAGCTGTCAGACGGGATAAGGGTTCTTTCCGGGTTTCGAGGGAAAATTCGGGAAGGGTCCTTACAAGTGGTATCAGAGCTCTAGGTTAACTTCCTGCAGACTGCACACTTGTGTGCAAATTATTTATGGATTTCGGTTAACAAGATGCCTCCGAGACGTGAGTTTCGTCAACGGTCGGGGAATGGTGGAGATGACCATGAACCTGCAGTGGAGCCTGATTTGAGGCAGACACTGGAATAGCTGGGTCAGACTTTAGCTTCTGTACTCCAGGATAAAGCTTCTCATGAAGTCTCTGATATCGAGAGAGCCCATAGACTAGGGGCGATGATATTCATGGGTGACTCTAGCCCAGATGAGGTTGAGGAGTGGATTACTCGCATGGAGCGGATGTTCTTGATTATGAGATGTCCTCTAGAGGAGAGAGTTCTGTTGGCTACATTTTTACTAGGTGGTTCTGCTTACCACTGGTGGCACTCATTGGAGGTGTCAGGCTGGAATGTCCATACGCTTACTTGGCAGACTTTCCGGGAACGCTTCTTGGAGCAGTTTTACCCTCGCTCACACCGGAATGTTAAGGAGGCCGAGTTCTTGCATTTACAGCAAGGAGACATGATGGTGGTCCAGTATGAACAGAGATTCATAGTGCTGAGTCGCTTTGCACCGACGTTGGTAGCGACCGAGTCAGACAAGTGCCACAGATTTGAGAGTGGACTGCGGAGTGAGATTCGGTCAGCAGTTACGTCTATGGACCACACTTCCTTGAGGACTTTGGCTGATGCTGCAGCTCGAGTAGAGTTGAGTTTGAGTTTCCCAATTCCACAGCAGTACAATGGGTACAGGAGACGTCGACTGATATGTTATGATAGTCGAGAGATGCCGACTGATATGTTATAATAGTCGAGAGATGCCGACTGATATGTTATGATAGTCGAGAGATGCCGACTATGCCGACTGATATGTTATGATAGTCGAGAGATGCCGACTGATATGTTATGATAGTCGAGAGATGCCGACTATGCCGACTGATATGTTATGATAGTCGAGAGATGCCGACTGATATGTTATGATAGTCGAGAGATGCCGATTGATATGTTATGATAGTCAAGAGATGCCGACTAATATGTTATGATAGTCGAGAGATGCCGACTGATATGTTATGATAGTCGAGAGATGCCGACTGATATGTTATGATAGTCGAGAGATGCCGACTGATATGTTATGATAGTCGAGAGATGCCGACTGATATGTTATGATAGTCGAGAGATGCCGACTATGCCGACTGATATGTTATGATAGTCGAGAGATGCCGACTGATATGTATGATAGTCGAGAGATGCCGACTGATATGATATGATAGTCGAGTTGCCGACTGATATGATATGATACATGACTAGCACACCTCAAGGGATACCCTGGTGGCTAGGGATATGATAGTCGAGAGATGGCGAATGATATGATATGATAGTCGAGAGATGCCGACTGATATGTTATGATAGTCGAGAGATGCCGACTGATATGTTATGATAGTCGAGAGATGCCGACTGATATGTTATGATAGTCGAGAGATGCCGACTGATATGATATGATAGTCGAGATATATGCCGACTGATATGATATGATACATGACTAGCACACCCCAAGGGATACCCTGGTGGCTAGGGACAAGATAGTCGAGAGATATGCCGACTGATATATTATGATAGCCGAAGGTTATACCGGCTGATGATATGATATGATAGCCGAGGATATATCCGGCTCTAATATGAAACAGACGACATTGGTCATGGGCTTAATCAACCTATGAAAATACTTCCTCAGCCGGGTCAGTGGGTTGGTGTGGGCGGTGACCCAGAGGGACGAATTATGGTTGGTTCACAAGTATTTGACTAGTCTGTTGTCTTGTGGTATTCCAGTAGAGATGTCAGCAGTGTCTGACCTATTGACGTTTGGTGACATAGGGTATTCCTATTTGGACCACCACTATTCCGAGGTTTTGGTTTTGACCAGTATACTATCCTGCGTCTGACAGGTATGAGTGGTCAGTAAGTACAGAGTTTCTGTCGGGAACCCTGTAAGGTTTAATAAAAATTATTCCAGAACAAAGGGTATTTCTGGTGTTTAAATTTTGAAGTAAAGAGCTGTCAGACGGGATAAGGGTTCTTTCCGGGTTTCGAGGGAAAATTCGGGAAGGTTCCTTACAAAGGGGGTCGAGGTTTGCCGACCGCTGGATACGCTGGGTTTGGAGGATGAAGTAGTTATGCCCAAACGAGCTCTGGGGTAATGGAACCTTTCAACTGGTAGGTTTATCTAATCTTGCCATCTGACCTGATTTCAGTCTACTTAGTGGTGCCTTGTATTTTTGGAATAATAGTACTAACACTTTTGATTTCCGAGTTGGTCCTATGACTCCAACTCTTCTTGATTTGGGGGCTTTGTTTGGCTTGACTCCATCAGGGAGGGTTGCGGATTTCACTAATTTATTCACCCGTCCTTATTCCCAAATAGATCCCGACCCGAAAATCACCAAGGCTCCCCCTAGCTTTAACAGATACAACACATTCACTCTGTACCTTAATGCCTTTTATCCCTATGACGTAAATGGTAACCTTAGGGACGAAGAATATTTTGCTGATTTGAACTTTTTCGGTGGCTATTTAGGCACAGTTTATGAAAAAATCCAGTTCTACGATTTTTGGTTAGGCTGGTTTGTTTTCCCGAATGCCTCATGAAGATGGAGTGGGTTCCTTTGGCCGAAGCCCTTGCTTCCTGTGTAGAAATAACTATGGGTCCGGTTGTTCTGGCCTAAATATATAGTGTTCTGCACTCCATGTAACGACCCGTTTATTTCATTATGTGATTTTCGTAATTTAATTTAGAAAATGACGATTTTACCCTTGGGACTCGAAAGTCACTTTTCGTTCGGAGATACTTTTGGAAAATTTTCTTGGACCGTTACGTAGGTCTCGAACTCACGAGTTAATAGACAGGTGGCATGCAAAAAATGGAGTCCGGATGTAAGAGATAGGGGTTTAGAAGCTTCAGGTGCATTTTGGTAAATTTTGTGGGTTAGATATTTTTTAACCCACCTTTATCTAGATTTTTCTGATTCTTCTCTCTCATCCCTCGACCCTCTCTCAGTTCCAACGAAAAATCGAAACCCATCCACCCTTGAACTTGAAATTTTTGGTCGTTTCAAGCCAAACCAATGACCATATCACCTTCCTCTCTTCTCCACGAGCAAAACACTACCTTCGTTGAGCTGTGAGGACTTCAGTGGAAGGAGAAACAAGGACCCAAAAATAGATCGAAGCTTTTCAGCCAATTTTCGGCCACCACATGTAAGGTTTCTTAATTTAGACTTGATATTTGGATTCCTTGGATTGAGTAGATAAATTTCCATTATTAGAACGTTGAATTTCATTGAGGATTAAGAGAGTAGGAAAGCTTTGAATTTTTGGGTGGTTATGGAGGTTGGCCAGAGTTGCAGAAAATCCGACGAGGAGAGAGGTAAGGGGGCGACTGACTTGTGCAGTCGCGCCCCCTAGGGAGGCAGTGCACATGGGTGGCACGTGAGGGTGCGTGAGGTCCTCCCCCGGGCTCCGATGAGTCATTTTTTGAGTATTTCGACGTTCCAGACATTTTGGTGTGGGTTTCGGGTCAATCGGGGTTCGTTTAGGGGTAGTTTTGGACGTCCGAAGTTATTGCGTTTCTAGTTAGGACTTGTGTGAAACCCCCGAGATTTAGGGTTGGATTTTAGGTTTTAATTATTGTTAAATAATCCTGAATGTTACTTTTGACAGACGATACCGCTCTGGGGACGGAGGAGGAGCGTACGGCTCAAGATTGAGCTTATTTGGACTTCTGATGAGTGGTTTTTGGTTTTGTATGTAACGACCCCGAAATTTAATTATTGAATTTTCGTAAATTATTTTACAAAAAGACAAAATTACCCTTGGTTGTAAAGGGGCATGAAAGTCAATTTTTGTTTCGAGGGACTTTTGTCTGTGTTTTGAGTACCGTTGCATAGGTCTCGAACTCATGAGTTCGTAGACAGGCGGCACACAGAAAATGGAGTTCGTGTGAAAGGGTTGTGGGTCTAGAATGTTCAGGGGTATTTTGGTAATTTGGGCTTAGGTAGATATTTTAACCCCCAATCAGATAAGATCTTCATCATTTTCACTCTCTCTCTCTCTCCGAACTCACCGCAAACCCGTGCGACCAAAACCCAAAAAACCCATAATTTTGAACTTTGATTCAAGGCCATATCACCCATAATTTTGAACTTTGATTCAAGGCCATATCACCCATTCTAGTTCCACTAATCGGATTCTCCTCCTTCCCGTGATCACAGACGTACCAACCATCGAATGAGGCAGCCGCGGGAGACACCAAATCGAGGAAAGGAAAATTGAATCCTTTTGATCGATTTTTCGACCAACACATGTATGGGTTTCGTGTTTAGAGGTCATTTCTAAGTTCCTGGGTTCGAGTAGATAGATTTAGACGTAAAATTTGTGAAAAACCATTGAGTTTTGAGAAAGTTAGGAAAACTTCAAGGTCGATTGGAAATTGGGTTTTTCAACGACGGCGCACGGCGGTGCGGTCGTCTTCTCTAGTGAGACTCCGGAGACTGGGTCGGTTAGGCGGAGCTGACGTGGCATGCCACATGGAAACTACGTGGATCCACGTAGCAGCCGCGTGGAGGCCACCTGGCAGCCATGTGGGCGCCACCTGGCGGCCAAGTTAGTACTGAGTCAGCGCTGAGTCAGGGCCGAGTTAGGCGCATGGACACTGTAGCAAGCACGTGGGACACTGTAGCAGGTGCGTGGCGATGCGTGACCAGCTCATGGCGGTGCGTGGGACCAATTCTCGGGTCACGGCAATGCGTGTCAGGAAGGTTTCAACGTTCTGGATATGTTGGTGTAGGTTTCGGGTTGATCAGACGTCATTTAGGGGTAGTTTTGGACGTCCGAAGTTGCTGCATTTTTAGTGTGACACGAGCGGACCTCCAAGGGTTTAGGAAGTTTCAATCTAGGGTTTTTAATATTAGTCGGTAATCCCGATTGTTATTATTGATAGGCGATACTGCTCTGGGAACTTTGGAGGAGCGTACGACTTGAGATTGACCTGACTTGGACGTGTGGTGAGTGGACTTTGGTTTTGTAAAGTATAATGCATGCATAAAGGTATTTTTGATATAATTGTTTATTACGTATTATTACGTATTGTTTGGTAAATTTTTGGAATTTAGAAGTTGTGCTAATAAATTATTACTGGACACAGATTTTCAATATTTAAGTGAAAGTGATATTTTGGGTTGTGGCCTGGTTTTTGGACTCTATTTTTATGTCGTTTTGACGTGATGGATATTGAGTCCATGATTTTGGTTTTAGACCCGTACTTGTAATTTTATTGGTTTTGGCCATAAACCGGTTTTTCAATGAATTTGGCTTAGGCCAGGAAACAAGGATTTCAAAACATGGATTTTTGGTTTTCACTGAATTACTGTCTCCGAGGGTCAAGGTTTTCTCCGACTAGCATTGAGGGGTTTTTCTCTACCGGATCGTTGAGGGTTCTCAGATGCTGATGTCGAGGGATATTTTCTCCACCGGGTCGTTGAGGCTGTCTATGCATAGCACAGGTTTCTGCACAACTCGAGGTATATCAGGTGTGTGGAGGGTATTTCGGGAACAATAGGATATGTTTTGATATATTTTGTGTACAGGTCGGTTTCCATGATTCAAACTCCTTTGATGAGGGTTTTCAAAGCAGAATTTTGGACCACGGTATATTTTTCATTATTACGGATTCTCGTGGGTCCAACCAAGTGTTTTAACAAAAGATGAAAAGTCTGTTGGTTTTCGGATTATTTATATATATTATTTTATATACAAAGGGATTTTATGTTATGCATGCATGGTTTTATTCGTGGAAGGGAAAAAGGTAAGATTTCCTCGGAAAATGATTTCGAAATGATTATTTTTGTCAACTAACAACTTTCGTGTTTTAAATCCCCTCCAGATTGTTTAGTTGACATGGGCATAATCTAGAGGCGAAGGCCTTAGAATTTCAGCTGCGCAATTAACTATACTTTCTAGTAGGATAATTAATTCTGTAATTTTTTCTCCTACCTAGATGCTCTGATAACACTTTGGGACTGTTTGTAAAATTTCGATTTCATCGTTGGATGGTTGATGTTTGTTGGAATTTGGAGTGCTATCTGATCCCTTGTCTGATATGTGGGAGACGGTTGACCAGTCCTTAGGGGAGATTCTGCCAAAATTTTGGCAGAATTCTCATAATTAATTGTAAGGACTTAAGGGTGTTTTGGGAATTTCTTTAGGTTGTCAGACGGGAACAGAGTTCTTTCCAGGTTTCGAGAGGAAATTCGGGAAGGGTCCTGTCATTGTATATTATAATGCATGCATAAATGTATATTTTAAATAAATTCTTATTAAGTATGAATTTTGATAAATTCGAATAATTATTCTAAAATGATTTATTAATTTTGATGAATTTTGGGAATTTAGAATAATTATTCTAGTAATTTATTATTGGATATGAATTTTCAATAATGAATTTGAAAATGAAGTTTTGGGTTATGGCCGAGCTTTATGGTCTTCGATTTTACAGACTTATGGATTTATGGATTTTGGCTTTGGCCAAGCTTATGGTTTTGGGCTTAGGCCCGAGATTTCGTTTTAATGAATTTTGGGCTCTTGGCCCAGGTTCTCTATGATTTGATTATGGTCAGGAAATAAAGATTTCAAAAGTGGATTTTGGATTTACGTACGGTTTTCACTTGTATACCATCCCTGGGTATCATGGTTTTTCTTCGACACGTGACTTCGAGGTATTATTGGTCATGTGCTCGTTGAGGGTTGTTTCTCCGACGTTTGGCGTTGAATTATTCTCTGACATAGGAACGTTGAGGTTGTCTACGTGTAATACAGGATTACGTCCTAATATCTTGAGGTATTATCGGATGTGTGGAGAGTAGGTTCCCGGGTTGGACTTCTCAGTTTCTAGCCATTGCTTGAGGTACTATCAGCGGTGGTTAGGAATACTTGTCTCCGTGTTGGACGGCCCCGGATATCGAACTACGGATCGGGATTTCATTTGGGGGATAGTGGGATATTTTTACAATTTTGTGTACAAGTTTTCTTATGATTTTAAGCTCTTTCGAGGAGGGTTTTCAAGCATGGTTGTAGACCACGAGTTGTTTTATTTTTTGCACCGATTTTTGTGGATCCCGTCGATTTTAAATTGCTAAATGATTTTCCGGTAAGTCATTTCATGCTTATTCTTACTTAGTAACTATTTTAAAAAGGATTTTACATTATGCATGCATGGTTTTACTTATGGAGGGGAAAATGTATGTTTTCCTCGGAAATTGTGTTTTAAACCATTATTATTTTCATCCACTCACACTTTTCCTTGTTTTACGTCCCCTCCAGGCCGTTGAGTTCGACGAGGGCACATTTTGAGGCGGAGGCACTAACTTCCAGCTGCGGTATTACCTACGATAAACGATTATTGGAGTTGTTTGGTTGTGGCTTTGATTTGGACTGCTTGGATATTGGATTAGTATTTAAATCCTTCGTCTGACAAGTGGAAGATGGTTTGATCAAATTACAGGGGATATTCTATCGAATTTTTGGTAGAATTCTCATAGAGTAATTACGATAGGGTAAGGGTATTTTAGGAATTAATTTGAATTGTCAGGGGTTGTCATACGAGAGCAGGAATTTTCACGAATTTTGAGGGGAAATTCGGGAAGGGTCTTGTCACTCCATTACCTGTCACCCTGAGAAGACTTTTTTGAATAGACCATTGTGGATGGTGCAAGTGTGGTTGAATTGGTCATTTCCTCAATTCTGCTGACAACCCCTCTCCTTTGTTCTTGATATTGTCCCCGGCCAACGGCTGATGTGCTTACCCCCGGTTGCATATTCTCCATTCGACTGCTTGTCCTTCTTTTTTCTATTTTACGTCCCGTCCTAAAAATCAATGGGAGGCTAGTATAATCCGACATCACCCCCTGTATCCAGATGGTGGTATTCTTGTACTCCCGATTCATCCCTTGCGGAAAAGGACTGTTGCGAGGGATTTTATCAGTTATGTGCTTGTGCGGGATCTGCTGAAAGGGGGAGGGAACAATTCTAAGTCACAACCAGGCTTCGAAGTTTACCAACCTAACTTCTGTGCGCGCCAATTTGGTTTTTGCAAGCTATTCCGGTGCCATTTGTGGGGGGTTTGAATGCTGGCACCTCATTCCGACTTAAAAAATTTGATGATGCTGTATCGGTGGCTGTTCGTCAGGATTTCTATAATACCCGTACCCAATTTTCGCGTGACATGGTTACCTCTTATGAATGCACGCCTTCTTTTGCTTCCAGGTGGTCTTCCTACTTTGGTATGACCTTTAAAGCAACTTTGCATGAAGTTTTGGCACACCAATTTCGATCTTTCAAAAATTTGACGGAGTCCACTGCTGCCCTTATTGCGGCTCTAAATCAGAAGATCCAAGAATACAATGCTATTCCCCTCATAGGTACGTGTTCCTACGAATGCAAATTTTTGTATTTCATATTTGATTTTTCTAATGATACCTTGTTTCATCAATTGGGATTGACTACTTTGATATGTTGGTAGAGAGAGTTGATGATCCATTATCCCTAATCGAGAATGTCCTTGATGAAGATTTGGTTTTTGAAAGACCAGTGGGTTCGGATGGAAGAGATGCGGAAGAACTACCTACCCCGAGTTTAAGTAAGCATTTATTTTGGTTTCTTCTAATCTGAAATTTCCTAGTTTGTTTGTCATCGTTCCTCCTTTTTAGTTTCGTATTCAGGCGTCCTTGGTTCTTCCCGAAAATCTTCTAGTCTGACTAAAATGGCGGGCTCCTTTCCTACCGTAGCAATGACGTCTTTATCTCCTGCTTCTATCGTTCAGACTAGCTTTGCTGTCCCAGAGAAGAACGAAAAATTCATCTGAATATAGAGGAGGAGGTGAGTGATGAGGTGTCGTTGGCCACATATATGAGTCGTAAAAAGTCCTCCAAGGAGACCAACAGACCTCCCACTTCGACTCCTACTGCTGAAATTCCTTCTCAAGGAGATATACCTCTGGCTCTTCAACCTCACAAGGTGAGAGTATCTTCTTAAGGTATTCCTTTATCTTATAGTTTTGGAATTTCTTTTTCCAATTGGATGATTCTTTCAGGTGGCCTCATCGACCCCAGACCTTTCAAGCACTGTTACCCCATCCAGAGGTATATCTACGACCAGTCCTAGCCTAGTGATTGACCTTTCTTTTGATCAGTTTGATTCTGTCTCGACTTCATCAGTTTCGTATGTATCTCGGGATACTTCAACTTCAATCCCTGGGTCGATTCTGTTTGTGCCTTCCTCCATGTCTCATCCCCTTACCTTTGCTGACAGGTCTACCGCTCCTCTTGAGGTAGCCGTTCTACCCTCGACTGGTGTGGAGTCCAGTCCTCCTATTATCTCTGTTGCAACATCTTCCACTTCACTGGTATCGGTGGTTAGCTCTGTAGGCGGGGTTGGTGCTTCTTGTGAGGTAATCTTCTCCACCCCGATTACGTCAATGCCTAGCTTTCTGGATGTTTCAATTGAAGATTCTCCTAGCCTTTCTGCACCATCGAATGACTTCCCTCCTGTTTGTGAGGCCCCTACTATTATTTCCTATCAACCGTCCCCCAATCCTCTTGAAGAGCAGGTTTCGCTGGTTACTGATTCTTCAATGCCATTATGGGAAGTTAGCACTCCGGGTCCTTCTTTCCCAGTTTTCCCTGAAGGTGGTCCTGCTGGGAAGGAGTAGGGAGCTACCAATGCTCATGGAATGGTAATCTTCTACCCCTACATTTGTATTTGGTTTTCTCATTTCCTTGATCATGATCAATTTTTCTGATTGCTAGGTATTTAAATCACCTGAGGTCGAACTTTTGGAGAAGGAAGCAGAATGTTTCACCATTCCATCTCAAGCAGAGTCTTCTGATGACACTATACCGGTGGTACCTCCTAGTTCCGAATATTTCGCTGCTCAGGACCATATTAGGGCATTTGTTGATGGGAAAGAGATCCAAGACTTGGACGAAGTCAGAAGAGCTTTGTTTATTATGTCTAATCTCTTGCATGCAGCCTTTTCTTCTGCTCAGTCCGCGATCAGAGTCTTAGACATTTATCGGGATAATATCGCCCATCATGCACAACAATGGGATGTTCGCCTGGCTGGGATTCCGACTCAGAATGAGCTAGAAACATTGAGGCAGAGGTTTTCTAGTGAAAATGAGGAGTGAGCCTAGTGGAATCGTGAGCTGATTGACGTGACACAGAGGTTAGAAGACCTCAAAGCTCAGCTTGCTACTCAGGAGGTGTAGTGTGCGTCTATCAAACAATCGTATGGTCAGGCAAAGGTCAGGAGGGCAGCATGTGAAAATAGTCTTCGGGAAAAAGAAGCTCAAATCCGAGAGATCAATGAGCAGGAAAATCACTTATCCTCTTACTTAAGTATGATGTGGGCTGGGCTTTAGACTATGATGAGCCATTTGCTAGATCTCTGAATCTAGGCTATTTCCCTGTATTTTGGGCCTTTCTTCTAGGCCCTTATTTGTAACAACGTAATCTTTTAAATTTGAAATCTTTTACACGCGTGATTGTGTTTTTGGACTCCTCGAGTTCTACTATTCCATTCAATTACTGCACCATAATCATTTCATCTGAATGACAATTAACCTTTCATTAATTACCCAAACGCCCACTCAAGGTTATAAATCAATGGCAAAAAACCATCGAAAACCATTCCGCCAACTTTTAATCTTCATTATGGGTTCTCGTGCTTCTTCTAGTTCTTCTGAAACATCCTCTTACTCAGTTTCTTACTCTTCTTCATATGATCAACTGGTGGATGCCTTGGGCAACCTCTGCTACGAAAACAATGTTCTAGAAAAAAAACTAGAACAGGTGAAGGCTGCGTGGAAGGAATGTAATGATCGGGCAAAGCATCTGAGTCGGGTCACCGAGAGGAGCTCCTTAGAATCCGTCAACAGAGGGCGCAGCTATTGGAAGAGCTGTTGGAGATTACTGAGATTGAGGGGGATCAGACCGAAGCTCGTGATACGGATGTGCTTCTTTCTCTCCACCAAGGCATGGTAGGGGTCAATCTCTCTGTTGCTGAAGAATAATCTCCACTGCTTTCTTTTATTTATTTATTTATAATTTTCATGTATTTCTCGCCTCTTTTTTTATATATAAGAATAAAATAAATATTTCTTTGGATAAGCTCTCTCTTCTTATGTTTATCTATTCTCAGTGATTGTCACTTGCTTAAGGCAACCGCCTTTATCAGCCTATAAAATAGCTTGCATCTGCACTAGTCTTCTGTACACACTCAATCTAATCCCTAATATGGCATTTAGCAGTCGTGACCCTTCAGAAGTCCCTATTTCCTATTATACCCAGATTATTGTTGGTAAAATTAGACAACACGAAATATGTAATCCAATTCTAGCAGTTATAAAATCCTTGCAAGTGCACAAATCGATAAATATAGTACAGGAAAAGCAAGAGTCGATCACTCGAGGACTTGTATCAATATTTAAAATCCAATTATCGTTTAACTACCTAGACTCAACACAATGGACACACAAAAAACACAAGAAAATGCAAAGACTCAATTGAGGACCTACGAAAGAATGCTTTAAGTACGAAAGGAAATATGAGCAATCACACTACCCCTAGAAGATGTCGTTTAATCTAGGTTGTCATGAAATTAGATTACAAGTACGATGTAAAGCCACTACCCTTGATGCTAAACAATCACAAGAAGATGACTAGTCTAACAAGCAATTATTCATTGATAGATAATGCAAATAAGTTAGCCAAACTCATAAACACAAACTAAGCTCATGACGCACAGTAATCTAATTTGTATTCAGCTTGCATAGTAATGTAAATTGAGGGCCAAAATCATGTCAAGAACTACATGGCTAGGGCATCAAGCAGCCCTAATTCTGAAAGGAACTACTCACGCATCATATTGAAACAACAATTAAAAGAATTCATGATTACACAATTAATTAAAGAGTATAAGAGAAAACACTGAGAATGGTGATGATCCAAGGCACACGTCCTAGCAATCTTCAAGAATTCTCTGCGTTCAACTCTTCCTAAAAATTGAACAAAAACGTCTCAAAATAACTGAAAACTCCGTTAAAACTGAAAAGTATATGCGGTTAAGGGAGTGGGAACCCTAATTTCACATTGAAACTTAGCTTAAATAGGCCTAGGGCTTCCCCTAAAAACTAGGAATTAAAACTGACAACAAAAGACCAAAAAGATGCTTAATTAAATGCTAAAACAGGTTTCCTAGTTTGGCAGGGACACGGGCTAGGCCTTGGGCTGGGCTTCTTCTTTGGCGCATGAGGGACTCGGCAGGGCTCGTCTGGGCTCTGCTCATGGCACGTCTAGGGGCATGTCACGAGACATGCCCTGGACTCAATACTTGGGCTTTTGAGAGACTAGTTAGGGGCTCAATAGGGACCCAGATAGGCTGGCTTGGCCTAGATCCTCGTCTTTGACACTTGGGCTCAAAGAGGCGTGCCATGAACTTGGCTGCGCCAGTCCTCAAACAAACTTCTTGGACCCGGATAGGCTGGTTCTCGATATTTTAGTTTGGCACTCCAGGAGGTCCTTAGACATGTCCTAGGACATGTCAGGTCCCGGTTTTTGACATAGAGGACCCGATACTGAACTTGAGATATCTTCGTCATCATAACTCCGATTGGAGCTATTCTTGTTGCATTCCTCTCAGAATTCACCTATCTTTCCGAACATGCACATTGCTCACAAGATTGATCATTTTCTTCTATTGGTGGCATGAAATCACTCAAAATACATGTAAAAGGACATTGAATGACATCTAAAAGATGCATAAATTATGACTGAACAAATACCCCCAAACCTATCTTTTGCTAGTCCCTGAGAAAAACAAAGGAAAACAAAACAAAACAAAACACAATAAAAAGACTCAATCTTAGTTAAGGATATATCATTTAAATCCCTAGGCTTTCTTAGTAGGAGGAGTTGTGTCTCCTGAGGGTTATGACATAACGATACCCACAAACATTTTACTTGGACACAAAGGTGCTAGAGATAGTGCTTTAGACAAGTTAATAAGAATCAAAGTAAGGGAACATGGTTTGCAAAACTAAAAGATCATGCCACAACAGTAGTAGTCATGTGTAAGATGGGAATGCCAAAATCTTAAACAACCATGCTCAATAACAACTTCATTAAAGTGCTTCAGAAGGATTTCACCTCGACTCTAATTCTCACTAGATATCTCTCAATTTACTCTAGACTCCTAGCCTTATACTCATATCAAGTATATGTGATGAACTTATGTAATGGGAATCAAGATATAATCACATATGAATATTCAATGAAAAACAACACTTTCTGGAATTAAGATCTCATGAATGGAATTGAATCTGAAGAACATAGACACTTACCTCAATCCTTAGCATGGCTGGCCATAAGATCAGTTAGGTCTTCACATCAAGTTGCGGTGGGGCTAGGCTGATTGGCTCGCGAAAGAAGGTTTTGGAATTCAACGAACTCAGATGGGTACAAGGCATAGGGTAGCATGACTTGGAATGTGACCTTCTTCTTCTTGATCTTTCATACCCCCATGGCATTCTTGTCACACAAGGACTCACGGCATAACTGCTTGATTTGACACTAATCTTTGAATTTTTGAATCCCATTGGCTCACTTGGGTTAGTTCATCACTTTTCTTTCAACTTTCTTTCTTTATATTTTCATTTCTATTATTTTGTTCATTTTTTTTCTCTTCTTTCTCTTTCTTGAACTAACCCAAGTTCATGCAATGATGTGATCTATTGACATCCTGTGCCTTGGGGCATCTTGGCACAGTCTGGCGCACCTTGGCGCAGTGTGAGCAGATTTTTGCAATTTGGCGCAGATTCTGACATGTTCCAGCGGCTAGTGACTTGGTTTACCAGCAATGCATGTCCTCTTCCCATTCATCATGAACTCCATTTGGTACTGCCTTGTCACCACCTAAGCTATAAGGTATGGCCAAATTGATTGGGTACATTTTGGGTAGATGATGCTTGGGGTGATGAAAGAAGGGCTAGTGTTTGGCTTCAAAATGGCTTAGGGAGCACACAATAGGGTAGGATAGGGCCTTTAGAGGTTGAGCACACATAGCCTACATCACTTCTTATGGAAAACAACACTTCAAACCAAGAGCATCTATATAATGTTAGTTCTTTAAAATTCAATGCAAATATGATGTAATGAGATCAACATTGATGAACAAAAGTGAAGAGTGTTTAAAGAATAGAAACAATGGGAATCACTCGGAAAGAATGGCATTAAGGCTCAAGTTCTCACAAGGTAATCTCCACTAATTTTCTGAAGTTCACTCAAATTCAGTCATTATGTTCACTCGATTGCTCAAGACATGGCATGTGAAGTGTATGGCGTGCTACAAACTGCATATGGCACGACTCTTAGCAAAACAAGGATAGTAACTTGACATGTACACTCTTATTAACACATTAAAGCACTAGCTACTAACAAGAACAACTAAAACTGAACAAAATCTGGTCGTGTACACCCCCAAACCTATTGGTTTCTAAATGCAAAATTTTCACCCCCAACCTAAACAAAACATTGTCTGCAATGTTTGAAGAATAAGCAAAACAAGCCAAAATGTAAGTTGAGTGAGGTGATATGCGCATAACACAAGAATGAGATAGGGGTACCAACTAGGCCTAGGTTGCCTCCTAGGAGCGCTTTATTTAATGTATGGGCAAGACGAGGCTGGCAGCTAGGCACTTGGTGGGGCATCAAGCTCTTGGACACTCACAGGTTGGTCAGTGAAGGCTGCAAAGTAAGGTTTGAGGCAGTGACCATTCACCTTGAACTTATCCTGCCTTTGTGGGTGACAAATCTCAACTGCACCATGAGAAAAGACATTAGTGACAATGAAAGGTCCATACCATCTGGAACGAAGCTTACTTGGAAAGAGCTTCAGCCGTGAGTTGAATAGAAGTACTTTCTGTCCAATCTGAAACTGCTTTCGTTGAATGTGCTTGTCATGGAATGCCCTGGATTTTTCCTTGTAGATGCGTAAGCTCTCAAATGCCTTATTTCGAAGCTCTTCCAATTCACTAAGTTACAGTTTCCTATGAGTTCCAGTTGCATCCAGGTCCATGTTAGCCTTCTTGATTGCCCAATAGGCCTTATGGTCCAGCTCAACGGGGAGATGACATCATTTCCCGAAGACCAACCGAAATGGTTATATTCCAATAGGGGTCTTATATGTTGTCCTGTAAGCCCACAAAGCATCATTCAAATGTTGAGACCAATCCTTCCTTGTAGGGCTCACGGTTTTCTCTTAGATGGCCTTCACTTCCTGATTTGAAATCTCAGCTTGACCACTAGTATGGGGGTGGTAGGGTGTGGCAACTCGATGAGTGACACCATAATTTTTCATTAAGGCCTCAAAAGACCGATTACATAAGTGAGTTCCCACATCGCTAATGATTGCCCTAGGAGCTCCAAACCTAGGTAAGAGGTTAGTTTGTAGAAAGCTCACAACAACTTTGGAATCATTAGTTTTAGTGGGAATCGATTCCACTCACTTAGAGACATAATCAACAGCAAGTAATATATAAAGATAACCATATGAATTGGGAAACGTGCCCATGAAATCAATGCCCCACACGTCAAATATCTTAATAATAAGGATAGGGTGCAACGGCATTTGATTCATAGGGCCTATATTACCTTGCTTTTGGCATTTATCACAGGTAAGAACAAACTCATGTGCATCTTTAAATAATGTAGGCCAATAAAATCCAGATTGTAATACCTTCAATGCAATCTTCTTGGGCGCTAAGTGCCCTTCACACGCCAAGCCGTGACAGAAGTTTAGAACTGACCTCATCTCAACTTCAGGGATGCATCGTCTGATGATTTGGTATGAACAATGTTTCCATAAGTATGGATCATCCCAGACGTAGTACTTGGCCTGTTTCACCAACTTGTCCTTCTGAAACCTGTTCAAGGAAGAAGGCACACGTTTAGTAGCTAGATAATTAATGATGCCAGCGTACCAGGGATCAATGACATGTAAAGAGAAGAGTTGTTCATCAGGAAAAGTTTCAAGCAGCGGAAATTGGTCAACTTCCTCAGTGGACCCTTGAATGAGCCTACTCAGCTGATCTGCTACAACATTCTCACTCCCCTTCTTATCCTTGATTTCCACATCAAACTCTTGTAGGAGCAGCATCCAACACAATAGCCTAGGCTTAGCATCCTTCTTGGTGAGCAGGTACTTCAAAGTTGCATGATCAGTGTAAATTATCACTTTAGTTTGAATAAAATAAGAACGAAACTTTTCTAAAGCGAAAATAACATCTAAAAGCTCCTTCTCTATTGTGGAGTACTTCAATTGGGCATCGTTGAGTGTTCTGCTGGCATAGTAGATGACATGGGGCATCTTATTCACTAGTTGTCCCAGAACAGCTCCAACTGCATAATCCGATGCATCACACATCAGCTCGAATGGAAGGTCCTAATTGGGAGACATAATAATGGAAGATGCCGTGAGCTTGGCCTTAAGGAAGTTGAATGCCTCACGTTATTCCCAATTGAACTCAAAAACTGTGTCCTTGGCTAGGAGGTTGCACAGGGGTCGGGTGATTTTTGAAAAGTCCTTGATGAACCTCCGGTAGAAACCTGCATGACCCAGGAATTACCTCACCTCTTTGACAGATGTAGGGTAGGGCAAACGATCCACAACATCTAGTTTGGCTTTATCCACTTCAATGCCACGGGCTGAAATCACGTGTCCCAACACAATCCCTTGTTGTACCATAAAATGACACTTTTCCCAGTTCAGCACGAGGTTATTATCCCTGCATCTCTCCAACACTCGAGATAAGTTAGATAAACAAAGCTTAAATGAATTTCCAAACACTGAAAAATCATCCATTAAAACCTCTATAATATCCTCAACCATATGTAAGAAAATACTCATCATGCATCGCTGGAATGTGGTTAGGGCATTGCATAGTCTGAAGGGCATCCTCCTATAGGCAAAAGTGCCATAGGGGCACGTGAAAGTGGTCTTCTCTTGGTCCTCTAGGGCAATTGCAATCTGATTGTACCCTGAATAGCCATCTAGAAAGCAATAATGAGAATGTCCTGCAAGACGCTCAAGCACTTGGTCAATAAAGGGAAGAGGAAAGTGATTTTTTCTAGTTGTGGAGTTTAACTTCCTATAGTCAATACATACTCTCCATCATGTTTGAACCCCCTAGGGCACTAACTCATCATGTTCATTTTTAACCACTGTGATTCCATTTTTCTTAGGAACCACCTGAACAGGGCTTACCCACTTAGAGTCAGAAATTGGATAGATGACTCCAACATCTAAAAGCTTGAGTACCTCTTTCTTCACCACTTCCTTCATTGGTGGGTTCAGCCTTCTTTGTCCCTCTCGTGATGGCTTGGCATCTTCCTCAAGTAGAATCCGATGCATGCACTAGGAAGGGTTGATTCCCTTGATGTATGCAATAGTCCACCCAATTGCAGTTTGATTGGCCTTCAAAACCTGCACCAACTCCTCATCTTCCACAACATTTAAGTTAGATGAAATAATAACCGGAAGAGTGTGATTCTTACCTAGGAATGCATACTTCAGATGCTCAAGTAAGGACTTCAGTTCAAGCTCAGGAGTTTGCTCAATGGATGGCAGGAGCTGCTTGGCCGTGAGGGTGAGTTCCTCAAAGGGCCATGATGGTTGCCATGTGTGGTAGGGCACGACCTTGAGGATTCTGACCTCCTCTGCCGTGTGCTCATCAAGTATCTCATTGTTTGGGGAAGTACAAGTCAATGTTGTCTCAAGTAGGTCTGTGACACAAGCATTAGCAATTGTTTTCTAAAGCAAAATATCCATCACATTTAAAGGAAAATCAACTATAGGTTCAGCCGGATATTGAATTGCATCATGAATAGAAAAAGTTCGCAATTTATCTAACACTTTAATGGAAACTTGACCATTTTTCACATCAATCAAGCACTCAGTCATTTCTAAGAGAGGCATGCAAAAGATCAATGGTGGCTCCTTATTCTGATAAATCCTGTCCATCTTGAGGATGTAAAAATCTGCTGGAATACAAGTATCACCAATCTGAACAAGTACATCTTCAAGCACACCCATTAGATTAGTAACAGAAGCATTAGCTAATCTAACACATAAATGAGTAGGCTTCAATGCTCCTAGATTGAGAGATTTATATATATGAAAATGCATTATTCTCATAGATGCTCTCGTGTCACATAAATAATGTTCAAACTTCTTAGATTGGATGACACAAGGAAGTGTGGGAGGCCCAGGATCATTAGCCTTGAGGGGCATGCGGAGAAGAGCAGCAGAACATGCTTTAGGTATGTCAATGATATCCTGTGCACTGAACCCTCGCTTCCTTGCCACCAAGTCCTTGATGAGCTTGGCAAATATGGGCATATGTTTAACCAACTTGTGAAAAGGCAAGGTGATTTGCAATTTCTGCCGCATGCTAATGATTGAGGTTGTACAAATAGCAACCTAAAAATTACGCAACTATATGCACGTTTTAACTCGCAAGTGCACAAGATCAGACAAATAGTATAGAAAGCAAATACGAGATCATTCCCACGAGGACTGGATTAATATGTGTTTAAAATTGATTTCCTTGAACTACTAACTAAATGGCACAAACTAAGAATGAAAAAGTGAAAGAAAACCCTAAAAAAAACTTATTTCAAAACCCTAAGATTTCTAATCAAAGTTAATGTGAAATACATGAAGGCACTCGGTGTTCAAAAGGATGATTTTAGGATGATTTTGAAAACTGAAAATTTCGAAACAAAATATTAAAAATAACGTTTGATTAAAAATAGAATTGGATTAAGGTTAAAACAATGAGAAAACCAGTTAGGGATTCGATGTTCACCGCTAATCTTCTTCCTTAAGCAAACGACATGCACAATGCTACAAAATAGATTTTAGATGCTCATGTTTGTCAACCTAAAGGCATGATATCTACTCTTTAAATTATTGATTTCCCTAAGCAACAAGTTAGGCATGGGTATCTACGCTAACTCTTTTCATTCTTGAAGTGTTTAGCATGGTATATACTAAGTTGCACTTTAAGAACGCATAACACAATGGAAATCGACAAACACACAACTCCTAGAACATGGTATCTATTCTAGTTATTCATGATGATTAATTTCAAGAACTTATAACTAGTTCTTTTGTTACTCTCATAGGCACAAGATTCGGTCATCTAAATTTACCTATGTAACAAACTCAATACACATCATGCATATGGTGATCAAGCATAACATAACATATGCAAAGAGTAAAATATAATATGAAATTAATCAATTAAGCATCACAAAAGTAGTTTACAACAAAGGCATATCGAAGTCCTTAAAGAAACATGATTAGGGCTTCAATCGAGCCCTAACTAAAGTACTTAGTTACCCATAATTTAAATAGACAGCAAGAACATACAAAACAGAAAATAAAAAGAGAAGAAAATAGCTCTTTGATGATGTGTTGGTAAGCCAGAGTGATTGGATGATGCCTTGACGTTCCTCCTTGCTTCCTAAGCCTTTTAGACCTTGGAACCTTGAAGGATGGAGCATAATGGGATGGTGTGGCTGAGTCCTTGTGTGAGAGCCCCCGACGTTTCTGCAGTTTTTTCAAGTGAGGGAAAAAGGAAGAGAAATTGCTACCTTGTGTGAGAGCCTCACGTTTTTTAGATTGAGGGAGATAAGGAGACGTTCCAAGTGCGGTGAGGGGGAGACTCTTTGCTTCTCTCTTGTGTGTGTGTCTGCCCCTTGGCTGCCAAGAATTTACGTGTATATGAATTCGCTGAATGAGGGAGAGCAAGCGTTTCTTTGTCCCTTGGCTGCCAAGAATTTATGTCACGCGGCTGCTCCTTTTTTTCTTTTTGTTTTTCTTTTTTCTTCTTCTTTTCTCTGATTAAAAAGGCTCCTCTCATAACCCTAACAAACTGGGCTTCTAGTCGTCCAAGCCTAATAAGGATTAGAAAGCTTGAAATACTGGAATGCTGAATTCCCGTGCAGCCTGACCTTGCTGTACTAAAATGGCCATAACCCCTTCTAGAAAATTCCAATTCACAAACCGTAAATTCCTTTAGAAACTAGACTTCGGTATCTTTCCAATGATATATGGCCCATCAGCTAGTTCTTCCCGAGAAGGTGCAGTTAATTTCGAGAAGTTGACACATATGCTGAAGTCTGTTTCAAAGTTTCCTCTTTAGATTTCCAAAACAGCACTCAGTAACTCCTTTTGTAACTTTGCTTCCAAAAATCCTACAAAACACAAAAACAAGCTAAGTATTAAGAAAATATAGGAAACATGCTAAGAAAAACATAAAAAACCAAGATAAAATGTCGCATAAATATGCTCCTATCAAATTCCCCCACACTTAGCTTTTGCTAGTCCTTGAATAAAACAGAAACAAAGAATGAAAGAAAAACAAAGACTCAATAATTCAACCTAAACCTTCCAACATTTGTCTCATAGATTTTCAATGAATCATGACATATTAAGATTCATCATAAGCATAAGAATTGGTCCACATGATCCGAGAGTTAATACACCTTCATAGAAATCATACACATACTCACAATTAAATCAATCAAAGCACAAGTACAAAGAGAGATTGTAAGGACCCTTCCCGAATTTTCCTTCGAAACCCGGAAAGAACCCTTATCCCGTCTGACAGCTCTTTACTTCAACATTTAAACACCAGAAATACCCTTTGTTCTGGAATAATTTTTTATTAAACCTTACAGGGTTCCCGACAGAACCTCTGTACTTACTGACCACTCTTACCTGTCAGACGCAGGATAGTATACTGGTCAAAACCAAAACCTCGGAATAGTGGTGGTCCAAATAGGAATACCCTATGTCACCAAACGTCAGTAGGTCAGACACTGCTGACATCTCTACTAGAATACCACAAGACAACAGACTAGTCAAATACTTGTGAACCAACCATAATTCGTCCCTCTGGGTCACCGCCCACACCTACCCACTGACCCGGCTGACGAAGTATTTTCATAGGTTGATTAAGCCCATGACCATTGTCGTCTGTTTCATATTAGAGCCGGATATATCCTCGGCTATCATATCGTATCATCAGCCGGTATAACCTTCGGCTACCATAACATATCAGTCGGCATATCTCTCGACTATTCTGTCCCTAGCCACCAGGGTATCCCTTGGGGTGTGCTAGTCATGTATCATATCATATCAGTCGGCATATATCTCGACTATCATATCATATCAGTCGGCATCTCTCGACTATCATAACATATCAGTCGGCATCTCTCGACTATCATAACATATCAGTCGGCATCTCTCGACTATCATATCCCTAGCCACCAGGGTATCCCTTGGGGTGTGCTAGTCATGTATCATATCATATCAGTCGGCATATATCTCGACTATCATAACATATCAGTCGGCATAGTCGGCATCTCTCGACTATCATAACATATCAGTCGGCATCTCTCGACTATCATAACATATCAGTCGGCATCTCTCGACTATCATAACATATCAGTCAGCATCTCTCGACTATCATAACATATCAGTCGACATAGTCGGCATCTCTCGACTATCATAACATATCAGTCGACATAGTCGGCATCTCTCGACTATCATATCATATCAGTCGACATAGTCGGCATCTCTCGACTATCATATCATATCAGTCGACATAGTCGGCATCTCTCGACTATCATAACATATCAGTCGACATAGTCGGCATCTCTCGACTATCATATCATATCAGTCGACATAGTCGGCATCTCTCGACTATCATATCATATCAGTCGACATAGTCGGCATCTCTCGACTATCATAACATATCAGTCGACATAGTCGGTATCTCTCGACTATCATATCATATCAGTCGACATAGTCGGCATCTCTCGACTATCATATCATATCAGTCGACATAGTCGGTATCTCTCGACTATCATATCATATCAGTCGACATAGTCGGCATCTCTCGACTATCATAACATATCAGTCGACATAGTCGGCATCTCTTGACTATCATAACATATCAGTCGACATGGTCGGCATCTCTCGACTATCATATCATATCAGTCGACATAGTCGGCATATCTCAACTATCATAACATATCAGTCGGCATATCTCGACTATCATATCATATCAGTCGGCATATCTCGACTATCATATCATATCAGTCGGCATATCTCGACTATCATATCATATCAGTCGGCATATCTCGACTATCATATCATATAATATCAGTATCATATCAGTATCATATCAGTCGGTAAGTATCCTCGACCATCATATCATATCATATCAGTATCATATCAGTATCATATCAGTCGGTAAGTATCCTCGACCATCATATCATTATATTGGAGGTTCACCGGGTTCACCGTTAATAACGGATCCTCGTCCCGAGTCCTAGCCTCCCTCAATTTGACCAAATCCGATAAACTCATGTAACAGGGTCAAAACCCAAATCATTGACTCTATAATCTCCTCGTCAAAACGATATCAAAATCGAGTCTAAAACCATGATGTTTCTCAAATCACACTTTCACAGTAATAGTGGGAAACATGTATACAATAATCATTTCTCAAAATACAGAAATGCAATGCCACAATACATAACAGTATTTAAACAAGGATATTTGAATGCATGTATTTCAGTTTATAAAACAAAGTCCACTCACAAACATCAACCGACCCTTAATTCAAGGACGCTCTAGCCCAAGCAACACATGCACAATAATGTCCCAACTACCTGGACTTCCCGAACTCAAAACCCGCTAATACGGTCAACTATTACCACTGGGATTGCCCAAAACAACCTCTAAACGACGTCTGATCAACCTCAAACATGTACCAACAGACTCGGAACATCGAAAACTAGTTACCACGCGCCGCCGTGACCTCAGTCTCGGCCCCACGCGCCGCTAGAAGGTCGGCATACGCGCCCACGCGCTCTCACGCGCCGGTCACGCGCCTGCTACAGTGTTCACGCGCCTGGACCGGTCCGGCTCAACCTGACCCGGTCCAACTCGACCCGACCGGTTCACTCAACCCGACCGGTTCACTCGACCTGACCAGTCACCGGTGACTCGCCGAAGAAGACGACCGGACGCCGTCACCGTCGCCGGAGGCTGGCCGGAGAAGATGACCGGACCGCCACCTCCGCCGCCGTCTGGTTCGCCGGAATCCCCCATTTCCGGTTGAAACTACCAGTTTTCTAACTTCATCATTTCTTAACCGTTTTTCACGATCTATACATGGAAATTTATCTACTTTTCACCAGGAATCCAAATATGAGGTCAAAGTTCCGAGATCGTACCTGGTTTGGCCGGAAAACGACCAAGAAGTTTCGGTTCACCTCCCTCCTCCGTCCGTCGCCTACGGCGGTGCTCCCGCTCCAATATCTACCCCAAAATGCTCGTGGGGTCCCGGGGATGATCCTCCCGACCTTGGTTTCACTCAACTCGGATCGAAATCCGTCCGATGAAAATCAAGCTTTGTGTTCACACGGGGGGGTTTTCAGGTAGGAGAGAGAGAGACCATATTGACCAATCTGCCGAGGAGAGAGAAAATATCTACTATATAGTTCCAACTTCTCCAAAATTACCAAACTGCCCCTGAAGCTTCTAGACCCGTAACGAACTCACCGGGTCTCCGTTTTCCGCGTGCCGCCTGTCTACGAACTCGTGAGTTCGAGACCTACGCAACGACCTTAGAAAAATTCCCAAAAGTCTTGCCAGTCAAAAAGTGACTCCCGAACCCATCCAAAACTGAGGGTAAAATTGTCCAATCCTCAAAATAGTTTAATTTCTGGTCCGGGTCGTTACAATCTACCCTCAAGAAATTTCGTCCCCGAAATTCATTCCTAACCATGAAACAATGAGGATATTGTGCCCGCATTAGTCCCGCGATTTCCCACGTGGCCTGCTCCACGTTATAATTCCTCCACAACACTTTAACTAGAGGAAAAGTCTTTCTGCGAAGTACCTTTTCCTTTAAATATAGAATTTGCACCGTCACTTTATTTAACTGCCGGTAGTCGATACACAATATCAGACCACCATCCTTTTTCCTCACAATTAATACCGGCGCACCCCATGGTGAAACACTTGGGCGAATAAATCCCATATTCACCAAGTCCTGCAATTGAGTCTTTAACTCTCGCAATTCTGCCGGTGCCATCATGTACGGTGCCTATGAGATAGGTTGAGTACCTAGTAAAAGCTCGATTGTGAACTCAATCTCACGGTGTTGTGGTAATCCTGGAAGATCATCTGGAAACACATCAGAGAACTCACTCACCACATGAATATTTTCCCCTCTCATCGGAGTATTCCGAGCATCTATCACATGAGCCAAGTAACCCTCACAACCTTTTCTCAACAATCTCTCAGCTGTTAACGCTGATATCACTCCATAGGGTAGTACCCTATGATCTCTCCGAAATGTAAAATTCGGTAATCTTGGACTCCGGAAAAACCACTGTCTTATCATAACAGTCTATGGAGGCATGATGCATGGACAACCAATCCATCCCCTGAATCCCATCAACTCAAAAATATCTAAGGGGATTAAATCTGCCTCCAAACCATGGCCTTCAACCATCACCGGACAACTGCGAATCACTAGGTTCGCCACTAACATATCTCCGGTAGGAGTACTAATACCCATGTCCCAACCAATTGGAGACAATTCTTTATCCGCAAACAGTGCAAAACCCCGAGAAATAAAAGAATGAGTTGCTCCCGGATCTAATAAAACGCAAGCATTGCGGTTAAAAATAGATAACGTACCCGTGACCACATCCGGTGCTACTCGAGCTTCCTGTTGCGTCATGGCAAAAACTCGAGCTGGTGTACCAGAAGATCGACCACGATCCCCATACTTGCCTCTGGGCCTGTTGGTGCCACTAGCTCTACCAGCCCCACCGAAACAGGTCTGCCTCCCAGCTGCAGTATCAAACATCTGTCCTGTACTCGGGCTAGGATCAGTCGCGCCACGACTAAAGGAACTACTGCCCGGACGTCGTTGTGGACATAATCTCTTGATGTGACCAGTCTCCCCACAGAAATAACAAACGGAATCACTGAAACCACTAGATCTGCCACCCTGTCTCCTGTTGAACTGCACTGAGGCACCCCTAGGCTGTGCATAAGATTGTCGTGTCTGACCAGCTCCGCCACTGCCTGTACTAGATCTCCCAGAAGATCCAGAACTATGACTACCTCTTTTTTATGGTCCCTGACTAGAGGTTCCGGCAGTCCAGTGATCTCGACGTCTCCTGTACCCATTGTACTGCTGTGGAATTGGGAAACCCAAACTCAACTCTACTCGAGCTGCAGCATCAGCCAAAGTCCTCAAGGAAGTGTGGTCCATAGACGTAACTGCTGACCGAATCTCACTCCGCAGTCCACTCTCAAATCTGTGGCACTTTGTGACCCGGTCGCTACCAACGTCGGTGCAAAGTGACTCAGCACTATGAATCTCTATTCATACTGGACCACCGTCATGTCTCCTTGCTGTAAATGCAAGAACTCGTCCTCCTTAACGTTCCGGTGTGAGCGAGGGTAAAACTGCTCCAAGAAGTGTTCCCGGAAAGTCTGCCAAGTAAGCGTATGGACATTTCAGCCTGACACCTCCAATGAGTGCCACCAGTGGCAATCAGAACCACCTAGTAAAAATGTAGTCAACAAGACTCTGTCTCTTAGAGGACATTTCATAATCAAAAACACCATCTCCAAGCGAGTTATCCACTCCTCAGCCTCATCTGGGCTAGACTCGCCCATAATTATCGTCACCCCCATTCTCTGGGCTCTCTCAATATCAGAGACTTCATGAGAAGTCCTATCCTGGATTACAGAAGCTAAAGTCTGACCCAGCTGTTCCAGTGTCTGCCACAACTCAAGCTCCACTGCAGGTTCATGGTCATCTACACCATTCCCCGACCGTTGACGAATCTCACGTCTCGGAGGCATCTTGTTAACCGAAATCCATAAATAATTTGCACACAAGTGTGCAGTCTGCAGGAAGTTAACCTAGAGCTCTGATACCACTTGTAAGGACCCTTCCCGAATTTTCCTTCGAAACCCGGAAAGAACCCTTATCCCGTCTGACAGCTCTTTACTTCAACATTTAAACACCAGAAATACCCTTTGTTCTGGAATAATTTTTTATTAAACCTTACAGGGTTCCCGACAGAACCTCTGTACTTACTGACCACTCTTACCTGTCAGACGCAGGATAGTATACTGGTCAAAACCAAAACCTCGGAATAGTGGTGGTCCAAATAGGAATACCCTATGTCACCAAACGTCAGTAGGTCAGACACTGCTGACATCTCTACTGGAATACCACAAGACAACAGACTAGTCAAATACTTGTGAACCAACCATAATTCGTCCCTCTGGGTCACCGCCCACACCTACCCACTGACCCGGCTGACGAAGTATTTTCATAGGTTGATTAAGCCCATGACCATTGTCGTCTGTTTCATATTAGAGCCGGATATATCCTCGGCTATCATATCGTATCATCAGCCGGTATAACCTTCGGCTACCATAACATATCAGTCGGCATATCTCTCGACTATTCTATCCCAAGCCACCAGGGTATCCCTTGGGGTGTGCTAGTCATGTATCATATCATATCAGTCGGCATATATCTCGACTATCATATCATATCAGTCGGCATCTCTCGACTATCATAACATATCAGTCGGCATCTCTCGACTATCATAACATATCAGTCGGCATCTCTCGACTATCATATCCCTAGCCACCAGGGTATCCCTTGGGGTGTGCTAGTCATGTATCATATCATATCAGTCGGCATATATCTCGACTATCATAACATATCAGTCGGCATAGTCGGCATCTCTCGACTATCATAACATATCAGTCGGCATCTCTCGACTATCATAACATATCAGTCGACATAGTCGGCATCTCTCGACTATCATATCATATCAGTCGGCATAGTCGGCATCTCTCGACTATCATATCATATCAGTCGACATAGTCGGCATCTCTCGACTATCATAACATATCAGTCGACATAGTCGGCATCTCTCGACTATCATATCATATCAGTCGACATAGTCGGCATCTCTCGACTATCATATCATATCAGTCGACATAGTCGGCATCTCTCGACTATCATAACATATCAGTCGACATAGTCGGCATCTCTCGACTATCATATCATATCAGTCGACATAGTCGGCATCTCTCGACTATCATAACATATCAGTCGACATAGTCGGCATCTCTCGACTATCATATCATATCAGTCGACATAGTCGGCATCTCTCGACTATCATATCATATCAGTCGACATAGTCGGCATCTCTCGACTATCATATCATATCAGTCGACATAGTCGGCATCTCTCGACTATCATATCATATCAGTCGACATAGTCGGCATCTCTCGACTATCATAACATATCAGTCGACATAGTCGGCATCTCTCGACTATCATAACATATCAGTCGACATAGTCGGCATCTCTCGACTATCATATCATATCAGTCGACATAGTCGGCATATCTCAACTATCATAACATATCAGTCGGCATATCTCGACTATCATATCATATCAGTCGGCATATCTCGACTATCATATCATATCAGTCGGCATATCTCGACTATCATATCATATCAGTCGGCATATCTCGACTATCATATCATATAATATCAGTATCATATCAGTCGGTAAGTATCCTCGACCATCATATCATATCATATCAGTATCATATCAGTATCATATCAGTCGGTAAGTATCCTCGACCATCATATCATTATATTGGAGGTTCACCGGGTTCACCGTTAATAACGGATCCTCGTCCCGAGTCCTAGCCTCCCTCAATTTGACCAAATCCGATAAACTCATGTAACAGGGTCAAAACCCAAATCATTGACTCTATAATCTCCTCGTCAAAACGATATCAAAATCGAGTCTAAAACTATGATGTTTCTCAAATCACACTTTCACATTAATAGTGGGAAACATGTATACAATAATCATTTCTCAAAATACAGAAATGCAATGCCACAATACATAACAGTATTTAAACAAGGATATTTGAATGCATGTATTTCAGTTTATAAAACAAAGTCCACTCACAAACATCAACCGACCCTTAATTCAAGGACGCTCTAGCCCAAGCAACACATGAACAATAATGTCCCAACTACCTGGACTTCCCGAACTCAAAACCCGCTAATACGGTCAACTATTACCTCTGGGATTTCCCAAAACAACCTCTAAACGACGTCTGATCAACCTCAAACCTGTACCAACAGACTCGGAACGTCGAAAACTAGTTACCACGCGCCGCCGTGACCTCAGTCTCAGCCCCACGCGCCGCCACGCGCCGCCGGAAGGTCGGCATACGCGCCCACGCGCTCTCACGCGCCGGTCACGCGCCTGCTACAGTGTTCACGCGCCTGGACCGGTCCAACCCGGTCCGGCTCAACCTGACCCGGTCCAACTCGACCCGACCGGTTCACTCAACCCGACCGGTTCACTCGACCCGACCGGTCACCGGTGACTCGCCGGAGAAGACGACCGGACACCGTCACCGTCGCCGGAGAAGATGACCGGACCGCCACCTCCGCCGCCGTCTGGTTCGCCGGAATCCCCCATTTCCGGCCGAAACTACCAGTTTTCTAACTTCATCATTTCTTAACCGTTTTTCACGATCTATACATGGAAATTTATCTACTTTTCACCAGGAATCCAAATATGAGGTCAAAGTTCCGAGATCGTACCTGGTTTGGCCGGAAAACGGCCGAGAAGTTTTGGTTCACCTCCCTCCTCCGTCCGTCGCCTACGGCAGTGCTCCCGCTCCAATATCTACCCCAAAATGCTCGTGGGGTCCCGGGGATGATCCTCCCGACCTTGGTTTCACTCAACTCGGATCGAAATCCGTCCGATGAAAAATCAAGCTTTGTGTTCACACGGGGGGGTTTTCGGGTAGGAGAGAGAGAGAGACCATATTGACCAATCTGCCGAGGAGAGAGAAAATATCTACTATATAGTTCCAACTTCTCCAAAATTACCAAACTGCCCCTGAAGCTTCTAGACCCGTAACGAACTCACCAGGTCTCCGTTTTCCGCGTGCCGCCTGTCTACGAACTCGTGAGTTCGAGACCTACGTAACGACCTTAGAAAAATTCCCAAAAGTCTTGCCAGTCAAAAAGTGACTCCCGAACCCATCCAAAACTGAGGGTAAAATTGTCCAATCCTCAAAATAGTTTAATTTCTGGTCCGGGTCGTTACAGAGATACATGCTGCAAAGAATTAGGTCAAAATTCTCACCGAATAAGCTCTGATTTTACCTCATATTTTCTGGTTAAGTCACTCTTCCTATACTAGTTATATGTGAGAGGATTTATGTAAAATGGAAACAAATTGCTCACATATGATATAACAAGAAAGAAAGGCACTTTCAGAATTTTTCTTATGAATATGACTCATGAAAGGAATGCTACTACTTGAATGCAAGAACAAGTGACACCATATGCTCATACTTCATTCAAATCTCCACATATTGATATAAACACAACAAACAAGATCATAAGGTCTTTATGAGGATTGTAATGAGGCCAAAGGGTAAGGGGTTAAAGAAAGAATGGACATGGATAACACAAGGTTCTTAAAGAAAAGTAGAAGCATGCTATGATGTTAGAGACATAAGAACTTGTACCACCATCAAGGCTTAAAAATCATATAAGTACCGAGCAAGTACATACACTCAATGGCCGATCTGAACATTATGGACCATACTTGAACAATCAAACATGAACGGTAAGGGAATAACAATCCAAACAAAATGCTGATTTTTTTTTTGGTGCACACTTCGAACCGTGTACAATTCTTATCCTTTTTTTTTTTTTTCTTTTTTTGAACATTCCCCCAAACTTGCTCTTTAAACACTCCTTGATTCACAATTAAATCTCTACAAATTATGCTTCACTAATCCTTAAGAAAAAGGGTAAGAATGAAAGTGTTTAGGCTAGGTGAGGAAAATGAAGGTTAGGAAACAAAAAGGCTTAAACAAAGGCTCAACATGGGTTTACCTAGAGGAAAGTGTATCATGGGTCAAAGGCCATTTTGGTAATGGTGGTAATCTAGGTGCCTTCATCATCTCAAGTATGTTATGCAAATCAATTCAATGCCTCGAAAAGAAATTAGTACCAATTCTAGCATTTAGTTCCAATGATGATAAGCAATTCAAGTAGCAACCCGAAAGATGAGCTCATGCAACAATTAATTGACAAGAAAGTGATAGATTAAACAAATACAACTCTCTCAAACAAAGGATAAAGGCTCAAAAGCTCACAAAAGGGTTGTATTGAGCTTCATTCAATTAAGCATGTTATGGTTACCACTTACTCGGGTGATTACATGTGATTTTGCATATGATAACCATGAATACTTGAGTATTAACCAAAGAATAAGTTTAGACCTTGACTCATGCTTAGAAATCATCTTAAAGTCATGCAATTAAAAACCAAATCTCATCATTGTGTTGGAAAGAAACCTAAGACACAAAAAAAAACAAAAACTAACCAATTTAACACTACTAAAACCGACACAAACTAAGGCTAAAAACAAAGCTGTTAAATTTTTTTTTTTTAACCAATACAAAATCAACGGAAAACACAAGTGTTTCCCCCTCACACTTAAACCTAACATTGTCCTCAATGTTTGAAAATTAAAGCATAAACAATGAAGCATTTAAGGAAGGAGAAACAAGCAACAACACCCAAAAGAAAATAAAAATAAAACAAACAAAGACAAAGTTAACGATAAGGAAGGAAAGGGTGAGAGAAAGCAAATCTGATTGTCAGTGGTTGTAGAGTGCCAAAATTGTCATCATCCTCTTCACATGGGTTGCCTCCCAAGAAGCGCTTGCTTTAACGTCATTCAGCCAGACTGTTGGACTTTCATGCATTGTACTGAACAGGTTGGAGAGTCACATCCTCCGCTCTAGGCTCAAAGCTCATCTCAATATAGGGCTTTACTCTGTGCCCATTCACCATGAATGTCTGATTCTTCTCTTTGCTATGAACCTCCAAAGCTCCATGAGGGAAAACTTTTGTAACAACATAAGGACCGTACCACCTAGACTTGAGCTTACCAGGGAAAAGTCTCAATTTTGAATTGTAGATCAACACCTTCTGTCCCACATGAAACTCCTTCCTAACTAGCTGCTTATCATGATACGCCTTGGTCCGTTCCTTATACAACTTATCATTCTCATATGCATCATACCTCAACTCTTCAAGCTCATTCTCTTCATTCTTCATCACTGTGATTCCACTCTTCTTAGGCACAACATGAACTGGACTCACCCATTTGCTATCTGAGATTGGGTAGATGATGCAAACATCCAAGAGCTTAAGAACCTCTGCTCTCACCACTTCCTTCATGTGTGGGTTAAGCCGTCTATGAGCATCCCTGTTAGGCTTTGTATTATCTTCACGGAGGATTCTGTGCATGCACTTGGATGAAATTATGCCTTTGATGTCGGCAATGGTCTGCCCTAATGCAGTCTTATGCTCCCTTAGAACTCTCAACAACATCTCTTGCTCCACCAAACTCAAGTTTGCAGCAACTATCACTGGTAATGTCTGGTTCTCTCCCAAGTAAGCATACTTCAATTGTTCAGGTAGTTGCTTCAATTCTAGTTCTGGTGCCCTGAAAATAGAAGGGACAAGAGCAATTATTGTAGACACAAGAGTTTCAAAGGGAGGTACATACTTACTTGGATAAGGCTTAGAAGCCTCAAGAGAATGCACAGCTTCATGGAGGTCTATCTCTGTAACATCACATCCACGTTCATAATTCAGCCTTGTGAGGTTGTGGGCTATGCATGCCTCCAAAGGGTCAATGCTATGTACCTGAAACACTTGCTCAACAACACTTCCTACCACATCAATCTTGAAACAATTATGGTTATCATGTGGCAATTTGATAATGTCAGACAACATGAATTCTATCTTCTTACCATTAACTTTCATGCGTATAGTACCCTTTTTCACACTTATCTTTGTATCAACAGTTACCATAAAGGGTCTACCAAGAATAATAGGTAATGAAGAAGGCATAGGGGAATCTTCCATATCCATAACAACAAAATCAGCATGCAAAATAAATTCATTTACCTGAACCAAAAAATCCTCTAATATACCTCTAGGTCTTCTGATGCTTCTATCTGCCAATTGCAATATAATTGAGGTTGGTTTCAGCTCCCCCAACCTCAACTCCTCATAAACGGTATAAGGTATCAAGTTAATGCTTGCTCCTAAATCAAGCAAAGCACGTTCAAACAGACGGTCACCAACCCTGCAAGGAATAGTAAAACTACATGGATCTTTTAGTTTAAGTGATAGCTTTCTCAATAAAACCGCACTTACCTCCTCAGTCAATGCAACTTTCTCATGTTCCTGAAACTGTCTTTTGTGTGTACAACAATCCTTTAAAAACTTAGCATAAGATGGAATCTGTTTAATTGCATCAAGTAAAGGAATGTTGATTTCTACTTTTCTCAAAGTTTCAAAAATATCAAGAAGATGTTTTTCTTTCTTTTGGTTAACTAACCTTTGAGGGAAGGGTGGCAATATCACCTTCTCCTTCTCACTTACCTTTGTGGCTGGAGTTGGTTCAACTTTTTCTGGATCTTTCTCATCTGTCACCACCTTGTTGTCAACTACCTTGCCACTTCTAAGGATTGTCACAGTCTTGAGCTGCTCTTGGCCTCCCAGATTAGGTATGGTTTGTGATGGAAACTCTCATTTCTTCCACTCACTTAACTCTTTTTCCATTTGCCCTACTTGTGCCTCCAATCTCTGAATAGCTTGGCTAGTTGTGGCTTCTATTTTTTGAATGTTCTGACTAGTTAGAGCATTTGTCTGTTACTGTGCAGTCAAGAACTGGAGTATGGCACCTTCAAGATTATTCTTCTTCTGGTCAGTATTTTGTTGTGCCACATGTGATGAAGCATGATAATTACTTCCCTGCTGGAAGTTCTTCTTATGCCCTTGTGGATTAAGCACATTCTGACTGTTGCTCCAACAGAAATTTGGGTGGTCTTTCCATCATGGATTATAAGTGTTTGAATATGGGTTGTTCTTGGGATGATAGTTGTTTTGCCCCACATAATTAGCTTGCTCATGATCTGTAAAACAAGACATAGGACAAGTCTCAGTAGTATGATTAGAATGAGAACATATAGCACATACCTCGACTTTAGCAACTTGTTGAACTTGAGAGATGTTCTGAGCTGACATTGCTTTCACGATCATATCTAACTTCTTCTCCATTGCTGCCATTTGATTCTGGACTCCACCATTTGTGCTAACTTCATAAACACCTTTACTTTTTACTCCTTGTCTCCCTCTTGATGAGAATTGCTGAGAATTTTCACTTAGGGTCTCAAATAGCTCAATGGCTTCATCACTGCTCTTTTCCATAAGCACACCTCCACAAGCTGAATCAACAAGACTTTTGTTCATATCATTTAAACCATCATAAAAAGCTTGTACCTGATCATCTTGAGAAAGATTGTGGTGTGGACACTTGAGAAGCAACTCCTTTAAATGCTCCCATGCCTCAAACAAAATATCACCATCCTTCTGTTGGAAGGCTTGAATCTCCCTTTTAAGTTGTCTTGTCTTTTGGGCTGGGAAAAACTTCTACAAACATTTTAGTGGCCAATTGTTCCCAAGTAGTAATGGAACCTGCAGCCAGAGAATTCAACCACAACTTAGCATTATCTTTTAAGGAGAAAGGAAAAAGAATTAACCTGATTCCTTCTGAAGTTAAGCCCTGGATGTTTTGAGTCTTGCAGAGATCGAAGAAATCCCTAATGTGCAAGTATGGATCCTCAGAAGGTATTCCTCTGTAGTGCGGCACCATGTTAAGCAATTGAGGTGATAAATTGAAGGTGCCTTGCGCAGTTGGTTGGTAGGCAGTGCATGATGGTTGATTAAAGTTTTGAGGGACAAAGGAGTCCTTCATTGGCCTTCGAACATGTTCATCCCCCATTTCGTTCACATATTCTAATCTTTCTCCTTCTTCAAAATCTTCTCTTTGTGTGTTAAGTTTTTCCCTTTCAGCTTGCTTTCGAAGACGTCTAAGAGTTTGTTCAATCTCAGGATTGTCGACAATGACCGCTAAATTTTGGGATCGATGACCTTGCATAAACGAAATTCAACCTGTAAAAGAAAACCAAAAATCAATTTCAGCACAAATTAGTTACACAGTGCCCGGCAACGGCGCCAAAAACTTGTTGTACAAATAGCAACTTAAAAATTACGCAACTATATGCACGTTTTAACTCGCAAGTGCACAAGATCAGACAAATAGTATAGAAAGCAAATACGAGATCATTCCCACGAGGACTGGATTCATATGTGTTTAAAATTGATTTCCTAGAACTACTAACTAAATGGCACAAACTAAGAATGCAAAAGTGAAAGAAAACCCTAAAAAAAAACCTTATTTCAAAACCCTAAGATTTCTAATAAAAGTTAATGTGCAATACACGAAGGCACTCGGTGTTCAAAAGGATGATTTTAAGATGATTTTGAAAATTGAAAATTTCGAAACAAAATATTAAAAACAGCGTTTGATTAAAAATAGAATTGGATTGAGGTTAAAACAATGAGAAAACCAATTAGGGATTCGATGTTCACCGCTAATCTTCTTCCTTAAGCAAACGACATGCACAATGTTACAAAACAGATTTTTAATGCTCATGTTTGTCAACCTAAAGGCATGATATCTACTCTTTAAATTATTGATTTCCCTAAGCAACAAGTTAGGCATGGGTATCTATACTAACTCTTATCATTCTTAAAGTGTTTAGCATGGTATCTATTAAGTTGCTCTTTAAGAACGCATAACACAATGGAAATCGACAAACACATAACTCCTAGAACATGGTATATATTCTAGTTATTCATGATGATTAATTTCAAGAACTTATAACTAGTTCTTTTGTTACTCTCACATGCACAAGATTCGGTCATCTAAATTTATCTATGTAACAAACTCAATACACAGCATGCATATGGTGATCAAGCATAACATAACGTATGTAAAGAGTAAAATATAATCTGAAATTAATCAATTAAGCATCACAAAAGTAGTTAACAGCAAAGGCATATCGAAGTCCTTAAAGAAACATGATTAGGGCTTCAATCGAGCCCTAACTAAAGTACTTAGTTACCCATAATTTAAATAGACAGCAAGTACATACAAAACAGAAAATAAAAAGAGGAAGAAGATAGCTCTTTGATGATGTGTTGGTAAGCCAGAGTGATTGGATGACGCCTTGACGTTCCTCCTTGCTTCCTAAGCCTTTTAGACCTTGGAACCTTGAAGGATGGAGCATAATGGGATGGTGTGGCTGAGTCCTTGTGTGAGAGCCCCCGACGTTTCTGCAGTTTTTTCAAGTGAGGGAAAAATGAAGAGAAATTGCTACCTTGTGTGAGAGCCTCACGTTTTTCAGATTGAGGGAGATAAGGAGACGTTCAAAGTAAGGTGAGGGGGAGACTCTTTGCTTCTCTCTTGTGTGTGTGTCTGCCCCTTGGCTACCAAGAATTTATGTGCATATTAATTCGCTGAATGAGGGAGAGCAAGCGTTTCTTTGTCCCTTGGCTGCCAAGAATTTATGTCACGTGGCTGCTCCTTTTTTTCTTTTTTTTCTTCTTTTCACTGATTAAAAAGGCTCCTCTCATAACCCTAACAAACTGGGCTTCTAGTCGTCCAAGCCTAATAAGGATTAGAAAACTTGAAATAGAAGGAATGCTGAATTCCCATGCAGTCTGACCTTGCTGTACTAAAACGGCCATAATTCCTTCTAGAAAATTCCAATTTATGAACCGTAAATTCCTTTAGAAACTAGACTTTGGTATCTTTCCAACAATATATGGCCCATCAACTAGTTCTTCCCGAGCAGGTGCAGTTAATTTCGATAAGTTGACACATCTGCTGTAGTCTGTTTCAAAGTTTCCTCTTTAGATTTCCAGAACAGCACTCAATAACTCCTTTTGTAACTTTGCTTCCAAAAATCCTACAAAACACTAAAAAAACTAAGTATTAAGAAAACATAGGAAACATGCTAATAAAAGCATAAGAAAACAAGATAAAACGTCACATAAATATGCTTCTATCAATTGCTTCCTCAAATTCCTCATTCTTCTTGATTTTATTTTGAAACCTGCGAGGAAAAGGCATGATAACATCAACATTTAAATCAAAATGGACTTTCTTAGTTGAATTAGGAGCTACAAAGGTAGAAATTTGAGTCTGGTCCAAAATCGGGCCCTTGTCCTTATACATGGGCTGAGACAGGTTCTGAGTATGATGGGTCATGCCGTGGCAGAATTCTGTACATTGGGCCCTATTGGGTGCCCTGTCCTGTCTGGCCGTGACATGGCAGGGACGTGCCCCAGGACATGTCCAGGGACCTGTTCTGTGCTTTGGCATAGCGTGTCCTGCGACTGGGCTTCCAGGGGTTGTGCTGGCGCAGTGTGTCCTATAGTGTGCTCTGTGGTGAGATCCTTGGCATGTCATGCGGTATGCCCAAGTGCCATCCTAGCGGCTGGGACAGTGATGCGCAGAGGCTGTAACGGCATGAGGCAGGTTCTTCGGTATGGCCAAGGGCACATCCTGCGGCCTAGTCTTGGGGATGCGACATGGCATGGCTGGCCTACGGTGGGGTTTTGGACACACTTTGTGGCACATGCTCAATATAGACATCCTCCTCATCGGATTCGTAACTGATGTCTTGAGAGGGCACATGTTGGGGTCCTTGAAGCTTGGTCCCACTTCTCAAAGTAATGGAATCAGCAGTTGGATTCTGGAATCCCTTGGGGTTTGCCAACACTTGGCTTGGCAAAGTGCTTTGCTCTCTCTGACTTAACTGAGTTGCCAGTTGGCCCATCTGACGATCCAAATTAGCTATAGCTTTGTCAGTCTTTTGTTGGTGTGCAAAGGTGTTCTGGGTCAGGGCTTGAATCATGTTCTGGGTTTTAAGCATAGCATCAGTCCAGGATTCACCTCCCTGAGTGTGAGTGGCTTGAGACTGCGGTGGGACTTGAATAGGGCCTTGGGGTGCCACGGCCTGATTCTGGAATCTAGGTGGTGGATTCTGAACGTTTTGATTATTGCCCCATTTGAAGTTAGGATGGTTCCTCCGCCCCGGGTTATATGTATTGGAGTAAGAATCATGCCTGGGTCGTGGGCTACCATTGAATCCTCCCACCATGTTAGCTTCTTCAACCATTGGGCACTCCTGAGAGCTGTGCCCCTGAACTGAACAGACATCACACACGTGAACAATCTTAGATTTCTCATTACACAATTGCTTCACCATTGCCGTGAGTTGGCCAATGGTGTCATCTTTATCCTTGCTAGCTCCACCAAGGTTTTGAGGTGAGTGACCCCGATAACTGAATTACTTCTCCCATTGAGCAATATTCTCAAAGGCTGTTCTAGCCTCCTCAACTCCCTTAGATTGGGAGTTCACCATGACCCTATCATTGGTCTTCAAACCTCCATATAAATACAACATCAGATGACAATCATCAATGTTGTGGTGGGGACATGACTGAATCAACTGATTAAATCATTCCCAGAATTCATAGAAGGACTCATCTGCAGCCTATCGTGGGGCCATGATCTAACTCTTAAGGTGATTAGTCTTCGGCATTGGATAATACTGAGTGAGGAACTTAGAGGACAAGTCTTCCCAAGACGAGATAGACGCATGGGCCAATGAATGGATCCAGGCCTTGGCTCTATCCTTGAGACTGAAGTGAAAGAGTCTCAATCTGATTTCGGCCTCAAACATGTCGTTTATCCTCAATGTAGAGCAGACCTCCATAAACTCCTTAATATGTAGGTGTGGATCCTCTCCCGAAAGTCTATGGAACTTAGGAAGCATGTGTATGGTCCCTGACTTAAGCTCGAAGTTTTCCATAGTTGATGGTGGGAAAACAATAGGAAATTAATCCTCAGAGACTTGTGGAGTGGCATACTCCTTCAAAAGCCGTGGGGCTGGAGGTTCAGGATTCTAGTACTATGAATTATCTGAACATGATGCCCATGCAAAGGTTCGGTCAAGGTTCACTCCACACATTTTATTTCCTTCTTAAATCATATGTAGCTGACATTTCTGGCTCACTACCATAATTATTCAATCATACAAAAGAATGCTTTAAGTATGAAAGGAAATCTGAGCAATCACACTACCCCTAGAAGATGTCGTTTAATCTAGGTTGTCATGAAATTAGATTACAAGTAAGAAGTAAAGCCATTACCCTTGATGCTAAACAATCACAAGAAGATGGCTAGTCTAACAAGCAACTATTCATCGATAGACCATGCAAATAAGTTAGCCAAACTTATAAACACAAACTAAGCTCATGACGCACAGTAATCTAATTTGTATTAAGCTTGCACAGTAATGTAAATCGAGGGCCAAAATCATGTCAAGAACTACATGGCTAGGGCTTCAAGCAGCCCTAATTCCGAAAGGAACTACTCACGCATCACATTGAAACAACAATTAAAAGAATTCATGATTACACAATTAATAAAAGAGTAGAAGAGAAAACACTGAGAATGGTGATGATCGAAGGCACACGTCCCAGCAATCTTCAAGAATTCTTTGCGGTCAACTCTTCCTAAAAATTGAACAAAAACGCCTCAAAAATTTTGAAAACTCTGTTAAAACTGAAAAGTGTATGCGGCTAAGGGGGTGGGAACCCTAGTTTCACGTTGAAACTTAGCTTAAATCAGCCTAGGGCTTCCCCTAAAAACTAGGAATTAAAACTGACAACAAAAGACCAAAAAGACCCTTAATTAAACCGGCTGGGCTTTTTCTTTGGCGTAGGAGGGACTCGACATGGCTCGTCTGGGCTCTGCTCATGGCACGTCCAGGGGCATGTCACGAGACATGCCCTGGACTCGGTACTTGGGCATTTGAGAGACTAGTCGGGGGCTCGATAGGGACCCAAATGGGTTATCTTGGCTTAGATCCTCGACTTCGACACTTGGGCTCAAGAAGGCGTGCCATGGACTTGGCTGCGCCAGTCCTCAAACAAACTTCTTAGACCCGGATAGGCTGGTTCTCGGTATTTCAGTTTGGCACTCCAGGAAGTCCTTAGACATGTCCTTGGACATGTCAGGTTCTGGTTCTTGATATAGAGGACCCGATACTGAACTTGAGATATCTTTGTCATCACTACTCCGATTGGAGCCATTCTTTTTGCATTCCTCTCATAATTCACCTATCTTTCTGAACCTACACATTGCTCTCAAGATTGATCATTTTCTCCTATTGGTGGTAGGAAATCACTCAAAAGACACATAAAAGGGCATTGAATGACATCTAAAAGATGCATAAATAATGACTGAACAATTATGCATCATCTTCATGATGAATCTCAGGCACAGGTGGAACTTTTCAGAGAATTGGAGAAACAAGTCCATCTTCTGGCTACTTCGGCTGAGGCGCAAACTCACGAGAAATTAAATGAAAAAACTTTTATTTGTGCTCGCTCCATGACACATAGAGAGTCTTTGGAGGAAACTCGTGATCGCCTGATCCTGCTTGAGGGTGAGCTAGCCGCTCTTCATGATGAAGAAGATCATCTTCTGGCTGACGTAGCTGCTCATGACAAGTTGATTCGTCGTATGAGACGTTCGGTTTACCAAGATGGATTTAGCTAAGGTTTCATAGATTGTACGGCCGGGAAACCCCATCTTGGTGCCGTAAATTTGTAATTCCTCTTGACAAGAATAAAATATTGTCCTTTATGAGGTTTTTTTTTATTCACCGTTTTCCTTTTAAAGCCACGTCTCTATTTGTAAAATTATTTTGCTTGCTCAGTATAGATGATGTGTCTTACCAAGAGAAATTCAACTTGCATGCAGTGATAATATGCCGACATGTGTCATGATCATATGATTATAAATCTTCTCCTATACGCTAGTTTAGCAAACAACCTAAATGTATTATTTTGACACGCCATGTCTAATTCCAATGAGTCCTCTGATTTTCAGCATCTTGTAACTTCTTTACAAGATCAAATCACCACATGTCATCGATTGGTGGAGGATTATGCTCATGATGTTTAGTTTCTTCAGCATCAGGTTTATTTTAGCCAAATTGACAATCAAAACGCCTCTTATAGACTTTCTATCTCTCTTTTAGAGTCTCAACGACAAGTACGATTCTTGGAAGATGATGCTCAAAGGGAACTCTCGGAGCTGCAACGGCTCAACGATGATATTGCTGCTACTAAAACTAGGATCTCGAATTATCTAAACCTGATCAAATCTCGCTACCATGTTATTTGAAACTATATCCCAGAAATCTTTATAAGAAGGCTATGATGACGGATATATAACTTATGCTTTTGGTCGTCCTTATCCTCAGGGTTGGCCTAAGGAGAAACCAACCGTGGAGATTAAAGCACATCTTAACTCATCAAGACCGTCAGGCCTGAATTTCTTTAAATCCCTAACCTTGTGTGTAATCTTGTAGCTCTTTTTTTCTTTTCAGCCATTCAGTGGCTTTTTCGTATGTAGGCTAGGTGTGTTGCACACCTCCATTTTGTTCGTTGTACTCTCACCTTCTTTTCTCACTTAATCAAAGTTTTATTTTACTCTTTAATCATTGAGGCGGTCTTGACCATTATCCCGACTAACAATATGGGATCTTATTTTTCCATCGACTCGCAGCTTCATCTTGTTTCTTTTAGGTAGATGTACCAGCAATCACTTTCTTATAAACCTGATTGCTTTTATTTGGTATATCTCTTTGTAAGGTGTGATATTCATCATGAAAGCCCCATGTCAGGACGGGCCTTTCCGACTCCTCTTAAGTTAGGAATCCTTGTTCTAATAGTTTGTGGGCCGTTACCTTGGTAGGGCGGTCGTTCTTGTCTTCTCTAGTTAATTTGATATTTCCTACTTCGAGATCATAGAAACTGGCTTCTGCCACTGTAGGACTTGCCACGAAAGGCCTTGAGTCCGCTTGTATCATTTCCTAGAAACCTCCTACTTAGGCAACTTCGTTGGGATTCCAGATAATAATTTGTTGGTGCAATGTGGATGGGACACACATGCTTTTGTGAACCCAATCCCTCCCTAGAAGCACATTATAGCTGGCAGTGTTATCCACTATGAAAAATGCCAACATCATTTTCTTGGATCCGACTTAGATCTCCAAGGGTAAAACCCTATGGGTTTTAGTAATGGTCCTGCTAAAATTTGACATTATAGCGGTGGTCGGCAAACATTCCCAAAGGGTTTTGCCCAAAATTTTCAGCATTTTTGAAGGTCGAACGTTGATGGATGCTCCTCCAACAATCATCATTTTGCTGCCTAGGATCCCTTCCAGATGGGTTGTAATGAAGATAGGTCGCAAGTGATCTGCCATCTCCTTAGTTTTGTTAGAGAACATCATTCTCCCTTGATGAAGATTAGGTTCCGAGATGACGTTTTGATTACCTCCGTAGTTAGCTGGTATCTCGATCAATGCTCGGGATGGCTCATGAGTGATGACACCTCCTTTCATATGGTTTACTTGTTGGTAGACTACTGCCAAATGTTCAGGTAACACGATTACCAAATCCACCTCTGCTTAAGCTTCCCTCTGTTTCTTGTCAAACAAGTCATTCATTTCCATGACTTCCAATAGGTATTTCTCGAACTCCCTTAGTTCTTCCTCGGTCATACCTTGACCGTTGTCTTACTGAATGGTCTATTCGGATTTCCCTTTTGGTGTCGGGACACTTGTATTCTCATATTTCCTGTTAGGTAACTTTTCCCGAGCGAAGCTCCCAAACACAATTCGTCTCTCTATTTTGGTAGTAGTTTCTGATACAGAAGTTCATAGGGATATGGTTCTCTTATCATTGATCACAACTTCCTTCTTCTTCCAACTCTTCTGGGGATGATTCTTTGGTTCTTCCTTAATCTCGGGAAGGGTTTCCTCCAAGCTCTTTTGGGTATGGATATACGCCCCATATTCTCTTTGGATCCTCCATTTTGCAGACTTTCCCAATTCTTTGGCTAGCTTCCCATCCTTGCCGGCCACATACCACTTTCCTACCCGAACTATTGCTTTTTGGGGTGTTGGCTTCATAGCCATATGCTTTGGAAAGGTAAACTCTTTACTGTTGGGATGATGTTAGATGGTTTGCCCCCTAGTCTCCTGACTGGCAGCCCATTCTTGTTTTCTTTTGATGTTCCCTAGCCTCTGGAAAACATAACTGCGGGGCAGTTTTTCCTTAGGGTTGTGAGGTCCAAAACTTGCATCTAGGATTTTAAGGAATTCCTTATCGTTTTCATACCTTGATTCCTTCAATTCCATGTCTATTTTGGCACATGGGGCTGGAATCTCTAAAACGCATTATACTCTGCATTTGTTGCACATTACCACTTCGGCAAGAATTGTGGCATGAGCCCTCTTAGGCTCCTGGGGTTCCCTTATGAGGTTTTGGTTGATCTTCCTTGATTACCCTAGCTTTCTTCTCGGACGATGACCAATGAAAATTGAGCATGTTCACTAATGCCATCAAGAAAGGAACGGTGTCCACTTTCATTGGTGCTTTCGGGATTGGGGCTAATGAAATATGCCTTTGGTTAATCAAACTCTGAATTGTGTCCCTGAATTGGACACAATTGGCTGTGGCATGGTGTGGTGAAACGTGCCACTTGCAAAATTGATTTCCTTTTATGTCCTCTAGTCGAGGCATCTCCTGCTTGGGGTCGGGTTTGATTACTTTTGCTTTTACTAACTCGTCATAAATTTCTCCAGGTTTAGTAAGGCCAAATGAGTATGAATTAAAAACTGGGACCTTGTTTGCAAAATAACCTCCAGTCGGGTTGACCAGCCTATGTTCCCGTGCAGGTTTAACTAGTGATTTGAGAGTTACTAGTCCCTTTCTAGTGGTCTGGATTTCGGCTAACGCAATTTCTAGTTCATGCCCCTCTTCTTCTGTCAAGGATTCTTCCTCAACCTCTTTGTGTTCTACCTTATGCACATGAATCTTATTTTTGTAGAATGGGGGTACTTTAGAGTTGTGTTTCTGTCTCTGCTTTTCCTCCAGTAACCTCTCAAATTTGGTTGCCTATACTACTATTTCTTAAAGGTCAGAAAAAGTTGTATCATAGAACTTCTTCCTGAGAGAGAACCTCAGGGCTCTCTGTACCATGGCTATCATCTGGGCATTGTTCATGAGGAATCGGCATTTCATTTTTAATCTTTTGAATCTTTCAATAAAATCTTCAGTTGGTTCGTGCTCCCCTTGCCTGATGGCCGTTAGGTCACTGATTGTTATCTCGGGTTCAATTCTGTAAAATTCCTCATGGAATTTAGCCTTCATTTGCCCCCAGGTGTGTATGGATGTTTCTGGTAATGTAGTGTACCAAGAAAAGGCATCCCTAGATAGGGAGATGCTGAACAATCGGAGTTTAAGATATGAATTATCTTCTACAGCCACACATTGTGCTGAAAATCTCCCGATATGTTCCAGAGATGAAGTACTGCCATCCCACTGAAGAGGGAGAACGTTGGTGACTTAAAATTCCTTGGGAATGGATTTTCATGGTCTACATAAGCCGGGTAAGGCTTTATGTAGATCGGGACGTTGGCTCTTCTTGGGGCCAAAGCCTGGCCTTGCTGCATCATTCTCCGAATCTCTGCCATCTTATTTATGATGGCTTGATGTTCAGGATTATGTAGTGCTCTGTGATTGACCACGATTTCTTCTTCTTGCCTAGTGTCTTTCGAATCAGTTTTCTTCCAATCCTCCAAATCGCTTTTTTCCCCGATCGAGTTGATTTTGGTTAGCTTTGATAGGGATTCTCTCCGATGGACCATGGGTGGTCTGTACTTAGAAGATATCCCGAATTCCTCCCTGGATTGTCCATCATGATTTCTGCTAGTTTTTGGGATTTCATTCTCGGAGCCTTTTGAGAAAAAAAGGTTTGAGAATAGAGGTTCTAGGATTGTCGTTCCTGGTCCTGTGGTTGGCTTGCCTTTGTCTAGGCTTAGAAATCCCAAAGGTGGGATGTAGGGTTCCGATTTTTCTTCGGCCTTTCCTCACTCAAGTTCTTGAATTTTGGAAGTTCATGGCTTCCAATTGGGCGAGGACTGGTAGAATGTTGTCCTTGACAACCTTCATAACATCTTCCTTGGAGACGGTGGTTTCCTTGGCAATGATCTCCTCCACTACGCTTTGTTGTGATATTTTTATCTTTGTCTCTAGTAGTGATAGCTCAGACACCTTTTCTTGGGAAGTACTCTTCACAAATTTTCCTTTAGCATCACGGCGTCGTTCGGAATATTTGAACTTGGACATGCACTTAAAAAGTCCCACTGGGTGTGCCAAATTATATTCTGCCCAAAAATGTGACAGAGGGCCCAAGGTCGCCTTCGGTGGATCTTCGTCGAAATCGACGCTTGAAGGAGCGGGCTCGTGTGGATTTTAGTGATGTGTAGGTGGTGTAGACTTGTTTGGAAGTTGGATTTGGGTTGAAGGTTGTGAGCTTGGAAGCCTTTATACCACGGTCCTTGACTAGATGGGCTGACCAGGAAGTAAGCAGACATTTAGCTACCTTCAAAATAGGCGTGTCACTAGTAGAAGCTGCTACTAGACAGTTAGAATAGGTTCGATTGTGGCCCAAGAACCTTTCTTTTAATCAATTGATTGTGAGGCGAGTGGACAAATTGCTCACGCTGTTATTTTCTATGCCTTCTTCTTAATGTATCGAAGGACTTTAATAATTTTTTTTCCAGTTTAGTCCAAGTTCAGTTTATGTTGGTTCTGATTTGTTCATGTTAGCAGCTTGTTATTGGTTAGGAACAGTTAGGTGCACGAGTTTACTTAAGTCGGGATGATAGTATTGGACCAAAACACATAAATGATTTTATGACTTAAAGTCTGCCATAAAACACAATGGTTGGTATATTCCGAATACTTGTGACTCTCCTGAAGGAAATTTGTTAAAACGTAAAGAAAATGAAATAAGAATACTAAAAGTTAATGCGTAGATATTAAGCGTGGTAAGTGAAATACAAGTGCTGAAAGTAAATATTTCTTTCACAATCAAGCCTCGTTGAGGGACATGATCTTCTAGAAATCATCAACTGAATTGAACATCAGTCGGAATCATGTCATTGTTGGCAGAGTATTCAAAAGACGGTGAGACGTCAGGGGTTAAGTGTATGATACCTCAAGGACTGAAGTAGTCGGGATGAGGTGAGTGTTTGGGGTTCCTCAAAGACTGAATTGAGTAGCAATCGGGATGAGGGAAAGTTTTGACTTCCTAATCGGGAACTAAGATAAAGAGGTTGAGAAAAGACTGAATATCGATCCTAGATCAGAGAAGAAGGTTGTGCTTAAATAAGCGAGCCTTTAAACAAATAAGCTTTTGAGGATTTTCTTTGTTTTGAAATTGATTGGTTTGACAATTTGTTTGTTTGATTGATTGATTGGTTGTCCTTGAGAATAATATTTCTTCTCCTTTTTATAAGCGGTTGGGGAGCTAATTTGGCTTGACAAGTAGACTCCTACGGGATCCATGTTTGCAGTTGCTTATCTCGAACACCCCCCTTGCCTTTTGACACGTTCGGCGTCTTCAGAACCAGCCTTTCCATGTCTTTAAGTGGACATTTTGGGCTGGGCTTCGCGAATTGGGCATTTAATTTCTTCTTTATTTTTATTCATCCAAATGAGATTTTTTCGGGTGGGAACATATGTATTTAAGACAAATGGCATGTTATGATTAGTGGGGTTGCAATAAGGCAATTGGGCTGATTACAAACACAAAAAAGGTATCAAATACCGACAGAGCGGCAAGGAAGTGGCAAAGATCATCAACAAATTCAGAATTCTTTATGTTAATGGTGGATCAACTTTCGCTTTCTGCTTAGATTGGACATTGTATTGGTCACCTACTTGCTGTCCCATACATATTAAATTACAACACAAAAATCATCTAAATATATTATATTTTTGTAAAATAAATAAATGGTATATTTTAAGTAATTAATTAATTATATTTGTTCCCTTCTCCGGCCTGGTTTTCCAATCAGGGAGGCATATAAGTTTGCAGGATTTAGATCTGATGGAGTTGCTGCTTACTGCTTCCACATGCTTCCAATTTAAAATATGATCACAGGATCCTACTTAGCACCTTCCAAATAATTTACTCGAAGAAAGTCAGCTTTCCATTTGGATAAAGTCCATCTAATCTGATATGAAAAATATTCTCCATCTTATGGTACTGCAATATTTGGTATTATATCAATAATAAAAAAAATTCATCGAGATTTAAATAAATAAGTACAACTGTTTAGAGTGTGATGATGGAGAGATAGTGGGTTTCGTGCACTTATTTTTTAACTTCAAATTAGTCATTTTGCGATAAACATACGTAAACGCTTCAATTGTAGGAGATGTTATGATGAAGTAGAAGATTTACGTTGAGAGATTCGTCTAATGACGGTCAGATTCATCGAATGATTTAAATTAAATTTTGAATTCATCAATAAAAACTCGCACAAAAAAAAGAAGAAGGAAAGAACCTACTATTGTTATCAAGGTTTGGGTGGACAATTTTTGTGAAGAGATACATGCGAGGTACTATATGGAGTGGAATTGAGGAGTAATTGTAATTTAATTTCACTATAAATTTAATATTTGATTTAAGTAGTGATTTTGTTTGGTAAATTAGGTGCTTGAGGCCCAAAACATGGTTCACATCAGGGCCCAAGCCCAGCTTACAATGAAATATAGTTTGGTACCCCGGCCCAAGCCGTCAGCTACAGAAACAGAATTTTATTCACAGGGGGGTCAATGGCAATTTGAGAAACAAGAGATATTATTGAATCATGTAAAGCTCAGCCTGGCGTCCGGAGCCTTATCCCTCTCTACTCGAACAGCCGTCTCTGCATGCTCAAAAGTCAAAACGAAGCCAAATTTCAGAAATCAAATTCGAATACAGTTTTGAAACCAGCAATGGTTTACGCCGTATTTACATCTCTAGCTCATTCTTCCTTTTCTAGTTTCTCAGACTCGCCCAAGCTAACTTCCTCAAACAACCAAAGCCATTCCCTTTTCCTCAACGGCCATAGAAGCTTTAACCCCAACTTGTCGCCGCGCCAATCAACCCAATTTTCAAGGCTCAAAAATGCCGGAAGGTCTCCTTACATTTGCTTTTTCAATGGCGGAGGAAAACCCAAAGGCGATATTCAAGAAAAGGTACTCGCTTTCAGCTTTCAATTGACCCAACACAAATGTTGATTCTAATGAAGGGTGCTCAAAAGTAACGATGTTTGGCGAAATTTGTAGGAAACCGGAGCGGAGTGGCCGATTTTGAAGCGATGGGAGGTGCCTTGGGAATGGCAAACACTGTCCTTAACATCACTTGCTTGTGGACTGAGGTGGGTTTTTAGTATTTAGTTTTATCAATGCTCATATAATTGTATTTGAACCTGAAGCGTGTTATGCATTCAGAAGAACAAAATTAATTTTTTTCCCAGGCAGTTTTGTTTTGACAGGATTAGTAGAGACAGCAGCTATACCGTATTTAGGACTTCGAATTCAAGATTTGAGTATAGATGAAAAGGCAGAGATACTGTTTCTTGATCAAGGGTATGCACTTCACATTGTAATTCCACTTGTAGAAGCTCTTTTGCAGTGTTTTAAATTGTGCTTACCCATTTTTTGCCTGGTTTTATTTGGCTTGTGATAGAAAATGTTATAACACCCACATTATGGGTGTAATTTTTCAAATTGATACGTTTATGAGATTCTAACTGGTTCAGTTGTTGTGTTTCTAGTATTACAACTGCAGCTGTACTTGCAGTTCTATATACTGTTGCCAGCACTTTCCAACCACTGCCCAAGGATGTTTATCGCTATGGTACTAATTTTCCGACACTTTTATGTTTTTTTTTTTTTCCGTAACACATATTTTCTTTCTATTTGATGGGTGACTCACCCCTCTAACTGTTGATATCTTCAACATGAAGCGTTGAGAAAGGGCGCATGTTAGCCATATTCATTTTGTGCATGTCTTACTGAGATAACACTTAATCCATGGAGTTGCAATTGATAGTAGTTTTTCTTAATATTTTCGTGTAGTTGCAAAATTTAGATTTGAAAGCTCTGCATTGCCAGATTCTTGTTTGTCTCAGCCTATATCTAGCCTGTGGTCAGTTGAGCTAATATTAGCTATTACTGTTTCAGATTTGAAGGACCCTTTCAGTTTACAGAAGGGGTGGCTTTTGTGGGCAGGCATTGGTCTTGGTGGTGCCATAGCTGCCATCGCTGTGACAGGGGCTGCCATGTCCTTGTTCAGGGGCGAGAATCCAGAGAGAGAGGTTAGAAATGATTCTAATTTAGCTTATAATTTCTCTCTCATTAATAAACCGCAGTGGACAAAATTTGTTTGATTCTTCAGGATCAAGTTCACTGTTTAGGGAATCATATATTTAATTTTAATTTTTAATTTAACTTGGTTTCAGAAGGACGCTCTAGTTAGCTTGCTCCCTCTGATTGGATCGTCAAGTATTAGGTACTTTAATTTATAAGGTCTTTTCAATTTTGTGCATTTTCTGAAAGCTATGGTATTCAAAGACATTAAGTGTCGGGAAAGTTGATTAAGCTGTTGTTAATCTTCATTGCAGCACTGCTTGCTTGTTAGGTATCACTGGAGTTTTGGCTCCAATTCTCGAGGAAACTGTGTTCCGCGGGTTTTTTATGGTCTCCATGACTAAATGGTATTTTACTTTCTTTTTCCCACTTTTATTGAGTTGCATAATATGCCTACAATGATTGCTTATTTCTCCTAAGTTGCTCTAAACGTCCATGGTATTCTCCTAAACTTGCCTACAAATTAATAAACATTTCTGAATAATTGGTGTCCATACTTATTAATTTTCATAAATGTAAACTAATTTTTTAGAGAGCAGAGAACTGGGTTAACTAGGAACCTGCCGTCCAGCCGGTATTGTTTGGTTCACTACTAATACTGCTTTGCTTAATTAAACCGTAAGGACATATGTCTATAGTGAACGGCCAAAGAAGTGTAAAAGCTGAGAAATATATGTTAGAAGAAACTGCTTTTGTGAAACTTGTAGAATAACAAAATCATCCAAATATTTGATGTAAGGTTTAGTTGAGCTGGATAAGGCTGGGTTTTAAATTCTTTGTTTTAGAATATCTTATCGACCTTACAAATTCTTTTTGCAGGGTTCCTACACCCGTTGCTATCGCAATAAGTGCAGCTGTATTTGCACTTGCACATCTCACTCCGGGAGAGTTTCCCCAGCTGTTTGTGCTAGGTAACATATATGTCTGCTAAAGTTTGTGCTAGGTAACATATATGTCTGCTAAACAAGTTAAAAGCAATTTCCATCATCTTCAACACACATTAATGTGCGATAGGTTTCCTCAAACACAATTTATCCCTCTTCTTAATGGTCTGTATTTACAGGCAGTGCTCTGGGATTGTCGTATGCTCAAACTCGCAACCTATTAACCCCGATCACAATACACGCTCTCTGGAACTCAGGAGTGATACTGCTTCTGACCTTCCTTCAGGTAAAAATAAAACGTTGTCTCAACTCAGGAGCTGAGAGGCAAATATTATTGAACAGTGATTTGATTTCATGTCAATTGCTAAAACTGCTCCTTCTTCCTGTTTGCTTGACAGATTCAAGGGTACGATATCAAGGAATTGTTGCAGACAACCTGATAGGAGTTGGAGTTTCTTTCTCATTGATGACAAAGGGTGCATATAAAATCGCCGAAGTTTTGAACTTTTTGTTTTTGTAGGCTCCGATTGGCCAAAAGTTAGAATTTTTAAAGTTCCATGCACTAATTTTCTTGCTTGGATTATGAACATGGAAATTTAGAAATTCCGTGTTGGAAAAAACTTGGAATCCCAATGTAACAATGAAATTTAAAAATTCCAAATAGGGGAAAAAACTTTGAAATTCAGAAGTTTCATGCACTCAACAGCAATCTTTATAAATCATACGGTTTTAGCCCATGAGTTGAAATCAAACTCTCCAATACCATAATATTTTACCCTAATTATTTAACTAAACATGGTTAACAAACAATACCATGGAAAAAAAAAAGTTAACAAACAATACCGACTGTTGAAAGTTTACTGTGCTAAGTCTGTATATTTGAGAGAATAATTGATTATGAACTTGTGAAGATTAGGCAGCCGACGCAGTTGGTTTGAACTTTGAAGTGAGTGGGGTTGGTAAATGAATCAAACTCTTTTACCTTGGGGTTAGTCCTTTTACAAATTACATGGTAAATTAATCCCAGTAATAATGTTCCCGTAGAAAGAGATGAATTATGTATAGATGCTTGGGGTTGAAGAGTTTGACCATTTTTTTATATAAAAATTAAAAGACTTTGGTTGCACGCTTGGGGAAGCAAATTCTAGGTCAATGAATTTATCAACAGACAAAAAGGGTTTCAACCGAGGGTAACTTTTTGGGAGTTTCACTCACTTTGGGCTCCCCAAGCTTCCCATTTGACTCACTCAACCTTCCCACATTAAATACTTACTTCACGAAATTGTAATTTTCAAATGTATTTGAAACATCGTTATATAATGTTATCATTTTTTATTATTATAATAATAGACACACACACGAAATATCACAGAGAAAACAACAAGACAACAACCATTTCTTCTTTCTTTTCTTCAACTTAAAATCTCAAAACTCACAATTTTCTTCTTCAACTCATTTGTCCTTTTTTCACTTCAAAACTTTATTAGGTTTCTCAATTCTCAAATTTTCAAAGCATAAGGTATTACTCTCTAATTTTAGTTTTAAATAGAAATTGATAATTTGTATTTGCATTGTATTTTTAATTATGGTTTTTGTTGTAATTTTGTTTCTTCTTTCTATCAAACTCTTATTTATGTATATAGATGCATTTGAGAGGTAAGGCTCATTACGTCCCCATGATTAGGTGTATCTTTTTATATTTATTAATGAAATTCATTTGTATCATCGAATTTTTTCTACATCTAACATGTAAGTTTAGCCCATTTGAAAATCGGGTTCAGGAAGCGTCCCTACCCACCGTTGGACATCATTAGCAAACTCAAGATAGTAATAAGTGTGAAAAATAGGGCTTGAATTAGCTTTAATCATATCGGATAAAGAACATTCAAATTGAGATTAATTTACTTATATTTCATTGTTGAAACCTATTAATTTGGTTTTACGAAAGGCAAGGGATTGAGGAATCCCACACTTGGTTTTCCAAAGTATCTACAAAATGACGAAGAAACCCCACAGCTCACTCTTTCCCCCCTCACCCATTATTAAGCACTTATTTATGACTCAAGCAACCTCTTGAACTTTGCAAGTTAAGATCCGTTGTTACTAATATTTCAAATCCAACAACGAATTTACACACGAGAAATTTGTAACTCGACTTATTTATGACTCAAGCAACCTCTTGAACTTTGCAAGTTGAGATCCATTGTCACTAATCACTCAAATCCAACAAAATACCAACAATGTATATATTTACACTTGAAAAACTTACAACTCGAAAGTTATATATGTACGTTTAAAACTGTAACTTGATAATTAGCTTTTAAGCTTTTTTTTACTCTAATAAAGTTGTGAAAGATTGGCCGGTGAGATTCCCTCCTGAAAGGTCAAACACATAATTTCACCAAATGGATATGTATATGGTAATTAGTTGTATTTAGGGGAAGTGGTCCATTAATTAGCTAGATTTGGAGATTAAGCTGCAGATGAGATGAGTGATAATTAATTAATTAGGTGGACTGTTGAAGAAGCTGACAAAGTCAGTGGAATAGAAGCTCTGGGAATGGAATAGAAACGGGATTTTCGGATTTTGAGAAAACTAATATCAATTTTAATATATTAATAATCATTTTATTAAGGATCCTCCTAATAAGTCCTCTCATAGGAATCCAAATCCACAAAATATTATTTGAACTTTGTGTTGGAAGTTGGTTCAGCTGGTCCACGTTTCCAAACACCAATTCAAACACTCTCAAACTTAAATATATATATTTACTAGTACCATGCTTGGAACTTTGCTTTGTCTTCATTTGCAAATTTGCACTAGATAGACCAAAATTAAACCAAATATATTATATATTATAGGATAATACTTGCATCCCACTCTAATGGATATCGCCTTTTTTATTTATCGAATTGTTTTTATACATATATTATAAACGAAACCGTTCAACTCCTAAATCAACATTTTCAAAATCGTTTACGCAAAAAATCAACGAAGATCATTTAGTCATACATATATATGGTGGGTTCCTTGAGATGCCACTAGTTGGACTAATTAAAGAAACCCTAAATTGGGTTGATCAAGGTCGTCGTACAAGTGAGAAATATTAAGGGTCAGTTCTTGTGCAAACCTATTTTTCTTGACTTCAGCTTTAATTTTCTCGATATTGGTGATTATTTTATGATTGTAATTTTGATTTTAAGAGCTTCGTCATCTTCAATATTAGTAATATATATATATATGAATGTGTGAAGTATTAGGTCCCAGTAGCCAGTGATCCTCGCAAAACACACTCAATTTTAAGTCACCAGAAAAGGCGGCTGATCCTTCGGAGGCAGACCCCTTCTCAGGAAGCATATATTGCCTACAAATTAATAATCTCGTCACCGCCAACTTACAGAGACTCCTTGCTTTCACTCCACCACCTCTTCATTTCTTCACTTCTCTCTTTCTCTGTGTACCAGCTAGCTAGCTAGCTAGGGTTTGCTTCTTTCTACAGTTTCAGGGTTTTTTCAGGTGTTTAAATTCTACAAGATCGAGTGTAATTAATACTAACGTTGATTTCTTCAGTTTTTCACTGTCGAATCAAGTAGTTTCGATCGGGGTTTGTAGCTGGAAATTAAAAGAGATCAAGAGAGGTATATATAGTAATTGATTAGGGTTTATAGATATGGATCATGCTGAGAGAAGCAGTAGTGATATTGGAGGAGATAAAATGGTAGACGAAGTGATACTTCCAGGGTTTCGATTTCATCCAACTGATGAGGAGCTTGTTGGGTTTTATCTCAAGAGGAAGGTTCAGCACCGGCCTCTCTCCATCGAGCTCATCAAGCAACTTGACATCTATAAATTTGATCCCTGGGATCTTCCAAGTAATTCTTTTTTCAACCTAAAAATATCCTTCATTAATTTTCCCCATCTTTATTACTTTTTCTTTGGTCTAGATCTTTAGTACCTTATTAGCTAGGGCTTCATTTCATAATTAATATATCGTTTTGTTGCTATATATATCAAGACTGTTCAAACACTGTTAAAAATATGATATCCGATACAGAAAAAGACTCATATTAGATCGTTTAGCTAAATATGAAAGTTTAACTAATTAAATTTGTTTGCATGATATATGTGTAGAGTTGGCAGCTTCCGGGGAGAAGGAGTGGTATTTCTACTGTCCAAGGGACAGGAAGTACAGAAACAGCACAAGGCCAAACCGGGTTACCGGAGCCGGGTTCTGGAAAGCCACGGGAACCGACCGGCCTATCTACTCATCGGAAGGTCCATGCTCCTCCTCCAAGTGTATTGGGTTGAAGAAATCACTAGTTTTCTACAAAGGTAGAGCTGCCAAAGGTGTCAAAACCGACTGGATGATGCATGAGTTTCGTTTACCTTCTCTCACCGACTCTCTCCCACCAATGAGATCTTCATCATTCATTGATAAAACTATCCCCGCAAATGTACGTAAACAAAACTGATGTCAAAGTGTATGATAAAATAAGAATACATTATTTCGATGGAAACTGATATTATTATTTTTTGCAGGACTCATGGGCAATATGTAGGATATTCAAGAAAACAAATGCAAGCATTGCTCATCAAAGAACCTTTTCTCATCATCATCATCAATCATGGGTGTCTTCTATGCCGGAAACAAACACGTGTCAAGATATGATGGGCTCCAAACATCATGATGAGTTTAGCTCAGAAAGCATGTCTTTGATGAACCACAACAATAACAATGAGCTACAAATCTCATCCACCACAACTTCTATGATTTCTCCTTTAGATATTTATAATAATACCAATAATTCCTACAAACCCCTATTAAACCCATTCATCAAAGTGCCCTATCAATACTTTCCCAGTCCCACCAATTCCAATATTATCTCCAATGGAATAATATCAGACTACTTTAGTACTACTACTACTACTAGTAGCCCTAGCTCCTTCACATTTTCGTCGTCGCCTCTAGACACGTCATCAGTCCCCAGCACGAAATGCGCCGTGGATGTGTCATCGTTGCCGCTGAACATGTCATCTTCGATGCTCGGAGATTATAATGGAAGCAACAACAACATCAAGGCCTCGGCAGCAGAGAGAACTAATAATTTTGAAGATTTTATTAGTAATGGTGGGTTCTCATCGTCAATGACAATGCCACATCATCATGGTAATCAGTTGATGCAAGGGAACAATAATAACCTCCATGACACTGTTGGGGTGATTAAGAACATTGTTGTTCCAAATGGCAACTCGTATCTGTCGACGGAAGAAACCGATGATCAGCAGTGGGAAATGACGAGTGTGAGATCGAGTCGTATCGGGTTTCCGTTGATGATTCCGGTGAGTATAAGTGGTGGTGGAGGAGGGGATGGATGGAAGTCGTCGAGCTTGACGTGGGAGTCATCACCATGTCCCAGTGAAATGTCCACGACTAGATGTTATACTTGATGCTTCTTATTAGTTAGCTGATTTTTTAGATAATTGAAATTTCATGTTTGTAGGATTCTTTTTGCTGACTGCTAGGCCGATCGATGATGATGAGAACTCAAAAGTGCATGAATCTCTGATGAAAGGAAGGAAGTTTTTCATTCTGAAATGTACTCAATAGTGTATGAATCGCTTACTAAAGACGAAGCTTTCTTTTTTCTATTTCGCACCCTCAATCTTTTGGTTTTGGGCATAATAAATCAAAGGAGAACGAGTTTTTTAAAAAATGCATAAAAATCAATGAACAAAAGTAAGAGCTCATAAACCAATTTAAGTCAAATTGGGGTGATAAAAAAAAAAGGGTACTTAAATTGGTCCCTGACATACAAGTACAAGATGTGAAGCCGAGGTTCGTTGCCACAAGGTTCAGGCCCAAAAATTGGTCTCTATGAGCATGAGATAATAATCTGTTCAACTATTAATTCCATCAATCAAAAGTTTCAGGCCCAAATCGACCAATCACAAAGACAAACTGGATGCCAGGCTGAAGAATCGTCAAGGTGGATCATGTAATCTTGATGCAGTTATAATCCATTGGTGAAAATTCAACATAGCAGTAGCCCTATGAACCCTACTTATATCAACTGAGACACAATTTAAACAGGTAATATACATGACAAGCAAACAATCGACAATATGAGATACAGAAATACAAAAGATCCGAGCACGACTAAAATTGAAAAATAAGCTACTGAATTTGGCATTGCACAAACCATTTTAAAGTGTATATGTTACCACTGAAATACAAAACAGGGCAAATCCATGGTAGAGCGGATTTCTCGACAAAATGAACTAAACGTCATAATTTAAGGTTTAAACCATCCACAACAAAATGTAAACGTACAAACTGGAACACCTCACATTACTTGCCATAAGCCAAAATCACTGTAGAAGCTAATTGAAAATCAGTGAAACTTTTTCCAATCTAGCTCTTTGAGGATTGCTTTTCCTTTGCCTTCTGAATCTTCAACACCTTTTTCACAATCTTCTGCTCTTCAACCAAAAAGGCCCTGATGATCCTGCAAACCAATAAAAACCAATTTGTCTAAACCCAATTCATGCAACCATACAAATAGAAAAAACACATCTCTCAATGGAATCTATATACAAACCTTTCCTTGACAGCACCTCCAGACAAGACGCCTCCGTAAGCACGGTTAACAGTCCTCCGATTCCGAGACAACCTAGACCTCTTATATTCAGCAGGTCTCAAGTGAGGGATCTACAACCAAAAAGAACAATGTGGCCAGCTGAGAATGCAATTACAGTGACCGAACTAGGCAATCATTGTGGGCAATATTGTGCTCCAAACAGAAATCGACTGCATGTCTGAATTCAATTTATTTGGTAAAGTTCATTAGAACCATTCCATCTACAAGCGCATATGAAATTCTTGCAGAAAATAAATGAATGCAATAATATGAGGGCAGATTAACAGCTGCTACGCAAGTATATCCAACCCTACTACATAACCAGTCAATAAGTTGGCATCTCGTCGCCGGATAGTGCAAATTAAAATAACTAAAAACTTTCACTCATTTTGATATGCCAAATGATAGGATCCTACTACTGATATTAAACTAAAGTACATAATCTTATGAAGGCAACACAAATTGTAATATAACACAACATTGTAGTTGGTACCCAACAAAATTTTCAATTGGAATAAGGTAGAATAACAGTTCAAATGCAAGTAGCTCCAACTCTAATGCATAACCAATCTTAAATGGGGTTTAATTTCAATATAGTGCAACTAAAACAAACTAAATTTTCACACATTTGCAGATGCAAGAATTGGGGCAACCACTAGAAAAGTTGAAGATATGAAACCAACATGTAAAATCATACTAAGGCAACACAAAATGGGGAAACAACACAGTATTTTCAATTGAAATAAGGCATACATACCCCTTGAATCCTCTTTCCAGTAACAGGGCACTTAGGTCCACTGGCCCTCTTCTTAGTGGTCTGGTACACTAGCTTCCCTCCTAATCACCCAAAACAACAATCAAACACAAAAATCACAATCAAATTACCAAACCCACAAAGCAAAATATCATCTTATTCCACCACATACGCATTTGCACACAATACGACCCACAAATGAAGCAGATAACTTTACGGTTTAAGAACAGAGATATTCAATCTTACCAGGGGTTTTGACGATCCTGTGTTGGTTCGATTTGGTGGCATAGCTGTGCCGGGAACGATATGTGAGGCGCTGAACCATTTCTCCACTCGATTTTCAGCTACGACTCAGTCTAGGGTTTTGCCGAAGATGAGGCTTTATATGAATGATTATTGTTGTATTGTTTAAGATCGGAAGGCCTTAATTAGATCTTTGCTGCACTGTCACCCGTCCGATGAACGATCCAGATCTAATCTCCACGCCCATGAGGCTGTCTCAAGAATCGCATCCGGTGCACTGATTGGTCTGCGAAGTGGGCCAAGTGCCTGAGTGTATATACCCAATGCCCAAGACTAATACGATGTCGTTTATACAGAACTAGGATTAACGAGTAAATTGGGCTGCTCGGACCCAGTAAACGCATCTGGCTTTGGACCTTTTTTCTACAAATGTGGTCCACGTACCCTACCGGATCGAAGAGCAACTCTCTGATGGTGAAATTTCCGCGTTTACGGGTAGCAACAGTCGTCCATTGAGAATCCTCCTCGACAAAATGTAAGAATTATTAAATAATATTGTAATAGGATCATGCAGTACATTTAATTTATGTAGTAAAATTTCTTCTATAAAATAGAATTGAAATATGTTTTTTGGCTTTTTACTTTGCTAAATGTGATTGAGTTACTTTGAGCTGATTTGTGTTCTGGAGGGTAACGGTTTTCTCATCAATTATTTCTTTGGAGGAGCTAATCAATCCTTTTGCATATTAATTCATGCGTGTTGCACTTTTTTTTTTTTAGAATTAAATTTTGCCCCATTTGATTTTGTTACCGAAGATTTTAATGACGCAGCTACTATCACGGCCCATTTGAGTGCATACGCCACTAAAACATTTGTTTTTTTTTTCTACTTTCGTTCGCTAATAATTTGGTATAATATTAAATTTCTTAAGATTTCACTTTTGTTTATAATTTTCTAATTTTCTGATTTGTGCTCCAAGTTGACCTTGTCATTATTATCCCATGTAACATTTCAAAGTGATTTCCACTTCTTAGATGAAATTTTATAGATATTCTTACAAAATCAAAATAAAAATGAAATATCACCAAATCAAATTATCATTTACAACAATCCCCTAATCACTTAAAAATTTATTTATAAATGTGTAATGCGTTCCATGCATGCAACTTTTTTAGCCTTCCGCAAAACAACGAAGACCTACCAACTTTTGTTCGGGTTCGATCCCCATGAAGCATGAAACTTGTAGCGCACAAAAAAAGGTTGGCTTGACTTGTCTCTATATATTCCAAAGGAAAAATGGATGGTTCGTGGTACACATTTTCTTCTTTCCATCTTAACCTAAAATTGATCTTGTTAAAGCTTGAAAAAAAAAGTTAGGAATAATAACACAACAAAATGGAAATGAAAGTCACCATCTACCCCTTTGTCAACATCACCATTCCATGGTAGCTAGCTTAGATCATCCTTCTAATTGACCTTGCACCTTTCATGCATCGCGTTATTGAGACGGCATATAAATTTTACTTAATTATAAACAAAATCGGTATATATATAGTTGGATTTTATACTAGTTTCGTTCGTAGGTTAAAACAGATGAAATGTCACACTCGTTAGATTAAAATTATAAATTTTCAAAGAGAGAACGTATGGTATCAATTTAATGTTTACGTCAACGTCTTTGCCATCTCGTCTCTTGTGGGCGTGCATAGTGAGCCATAAGTTTTACATGTAGTTCTAGATTGTTATGATTATCATTAGCCTGCAATGACATTATAATTAGGCCCACAGCCGGCCAAAACCATCCATTGAGGGGAAAAGGCAAGATTCACAGCGTGTATCATACTGAGGTTGAATATTGAAAACAAAAATAAAAATGCATGATAATTAATTTACAATTGTATTAATTAATTAATCAAAAAGAGGAAAAAGTATTCTTAAATTCTGTATTTTATATTTGATTTACAACTATTTTACAAGCATGGGGTCACCATCCTTCATCACATCGTCCCTTCCTGCCGATCATTGTGACTGCAGGCTAAAGACACACCACCCATAATGCAAATTTTTATATTCATGAGTCTTTTATTATCAGAACAAAATTAGTATAATAAAACAGTTCACAATTTTTATATTGATGTGTCTTTTATTATCGGAAAATAAAATTGTTCTCTCTATGATTATAAAAAATAATTGTTTATTTGGCCATTGATTACAAATTTTATATAAAATATGATAGTTTACACGTGTACCAATTTATTTTTGTTTTTGTTTTTATGTAACTTTTGTGTAAATAAATACAATTAAATATGAAAAAATTAAAATCCACAAAAAAAGGAAACATGCGGTTTTAACTCCCATTTTTAATTTTCTTTTTTAAATCCACAAAAATTATAAATAAATAAAAATTCTCCACATTTTGTACGAAGCCTTATAACACCAAATTAGTGTACTCCTCACTCCTCAGTCTCCTCTAGTCCTCCTCGCGCTTAATATAAAAATAAATAGACGTAGAAAAATAAAACCCCTCATATTATAATGGCCGGCTGATGTATTCAGCATGCAATTTGCTTTAATGAGCTTACTCTTCTCGTCATTCACTTTTTTTTCCCTATAAAATTGGTGAAGAATTTAGGTTAGGTAGTTAATGGTCCATATGATATCGTTTTACAAATTTTCATATATAAAAATAATTATAAAACGCATTTGGTAATTTATTTTAAAAAAATTAATTTAAAAAATAAAAACAAGATACAATAATTTATTTACGTTTTATAAAATAATAAATTAATATTTTTTAGATTTTAGAATACAACCCAAAAAAATAAAGAAACAAAATACATACAATATTAAGTAAAATGTCACCATAATATTATCATAATCATCATCACCACAACCACCACTTTACCACTGCCGCAACCACCACCCAATAACTGCAGCCATCGCCACCGCCGCCACCACGACTACCACCTCCACAATCGCCGCCACCACCACCACCACGACTACCCCACCGACACTGCTAACACGACCACCGCCACCACCCCCACCACAACCACCACCGCAATCACTCCCACCTTATCACCACCGCAATCACCACCGCAATCACCCCCACATTATCACCCCCACATTATCACCACCACCATCATCACGACCACCATGACCAATGTCGATGTCACCCCAGCCACCCCATCAGCGCCACCGCCCCACAATCACCACTGTCACCGCCACCCCATCACCACCACCACCACCTCCACACTCAACCATAATTTTCGTCGCCACACCCACACTACCACCACCACCTCCATCTCCACCCCATCACACCAACATTATCTATACTATTACGGTATTATCATTCTCATCGTCGTCATTTCAAATTTATATTCGGAAATCATTTTCTAATGCTTATTTATTCTTTTTTTAAATTTTATATTTTTGTACCAAACAAGTTTTTCTTTTTTCATTCTTACAAAATCATGTTCAGAATAAACCACCAAACACATTATCAAATGTTAAAAATTCAAAATGCTATTTGTTGTTTTCGTTTTACAAAACAATATTTTAAAAACTGTTTTGCAAAATAATACCAAACGGGCCCTTAAATAGTTTATATTTGTAATGTACGGACAAAAATTTAAGTATTATATTAATGATTCTTTAAGTTTTTCATTTAAAAATCAATCTTTTCTCTTTTCAAATTAAATAATAAAAGTCGATTAATTCAATAGATAGTTGAGATAACTTTAAAGGTGTGTTTGGATGGAGAATTTTAGAATTACTAAGAATTTATCAAATGCCGGAATTTAAATTAACGAAAATTAATTTTCCAGAATTTCTGAAGTCTTATGTTTGGGTAAAATAAAAGTAAAATGAAATTTAATCATGTAATTTAATGTTCATACATAAATGGTAGTTATAAAAATAGAATTTTAAAAATGACACATTTTTATATGAAATTTAAACTTGGGATTTGTGGCATCCAAATTCCAAGTTTTTTATTTTCTTAAAATTTTAAATTCCTATATTTATGCATATAAACAAAAGAATTGGTGCATATAAAACTTGAAATTCTAACTTTTTGACAAATCTCATGTTTTTTTCCCTCGTCCACACACCCTAACAATACAAAGGTGAATTACTCTTTTAGATTAAAAAAAAAAAAAACAGTACAAAGGTACATTGCTTACTCAAATAGAATTACATTGCAGCTCTATTGGACTAAAATAATTTTCTATAATTTTTTTGAGTTTCATTGAAGATTAATCTCATTCATCTCGGTAGTGACCCTCACAGATTTTAATACAAAAAAAATCGATAACAAAATCAAAGGGATCTCTAATTAGACATGTAAAACTGAAATATTTCCATTGAATCATATCAAGGTAGAAAGTTCCAAATTGAAATATCTTGCTTACAAAGACTTTATCCTTAAAATTTTGGACATTGTTTCATAATTATTAGTTTGTTTGGTAGTAACCCCCAAATAAAACCTCTCCAAAATTGCATTGTCCTAAACCGAAACTAAAATTCAATCCCCAAAATTAAAACTCAGACCAGACATATCAAATCTTGACAATAATTGCTTTTTTAAAGCCATCATTAACTATTCAATAATTTTGAATTAACCATTTGGTCAAACATACTCAGTAACAATTTTAATTACTTATGTAAATGTAAATTTGTTTTGAGTTTTACCATCTCCAAAGCTCCAACCTTTTGCCTTCACTGAGACCTAAAGGTGGACATTTTAGTAAAGCTCAAGTCTTTCAACGTTGGTTTGACAATTCACTCGGGAAACGTGTCGGTCTTCCCAGTCAAACTTTCAACATTCACGTAACACTCAAACGGCAACTCCTTTCCTTTTAGTTTTAACCGTTGCTTTGAGAAATCAAACCGACCCATCAAAATAAATAAATTTCCATATTTATAATTCGACGTATCTTTCTTTTTCCTGCACAGTTCAATTCTCTGCTCAATCTCCTCCAACAATCTCGATACATTATGTCTTTCGAATTTTTGACTCCCTCAGATTTCGCTGTCTACAAGTGGACACTCCACCACCACTATCTTCCCGAATGAATTCTCATGAAGAAAAATTCAAATTCCAAGCATCCTCCTCCTCCTCTTTGAACTTTGCTTAGAATTTGAGAAAGAAAACAAAAAACACACAGGTTGATTGAAATGATGGTTACCAAGAAATTCGTGGTGCTCAAAACCCAGTTCGATTTTATTGCCAAGCGTCTGTTAAGCATGGTTGGGGTTCTTGGGTCCGTATGGGTTTTGGGTTGCAATTACTTTTTCTTTGTTTTTGGATTCATCACCAGATACATACCAAGGTATGAACACAACCGTGTTTCTCGGTTTCCCAATTTTCAAGGTTTTAATGGCGTTGGATTGGTTAATGGGTGGTTTTTGTTTTTCAGGTTTCAGGCAGATGATCGGAGAAACGGAAACCGAAACCGTGTTGATTTTTTGCAACTGTATGACCAAGTAGATGATCGAAACAGAGAAGAAACAGAGAGTTTTGGTCTTGTGGAGACTGTGTCGGCAGCAAACGCCGATCTGTACGAGTTCAGGTCCGGGAACGGTATCAGTGGCTACATTGAAGAACCGAAATCCGCGAGCTTTACTGTCCAGGAATTGTATGTGGGAATGGAATTGAGTAATTCTATTATCTACGAGGCTGCTGATCAAGAAAAAACAGAGGCAAAAACAGAGGATGCCGATGATCATCAACAAGCACAGGGAAAAACAGAGGACGGTGATGATCAAGAAGAAACAGAGGCCGTTGATGATGGAGAAAAAATGGAAGACTTTACTGAGACTGTTTACAGTGGGGAGGTTTTAGAGAAAACAGTGAATGATGATGATGAGCGTTGTGACATAGTTGAGCACCCTTTTAGAAGTTTTAGTTTTGGTAATTTTCTGGTGGGTGAAAGTGAAATTTCTACGGTTAGTGTTGAGTATCCAGAAAGTCCTAGATATGGTGAGCATGATCCATCAGATGATGAGGTGCAACATCAATCCGTTGTTAAAAATTGGGCCTTGCTATCTCATTCAGAAGCAGATTCAGAACCAAAGTCAGTTAAATCAGTAAAAAATCTTGATGTGGGTTCCATTACTTACGAGTTTTTGGTGGGAAGAAATGACGATCAGAAGTTGAAGATGAACATGGAAGATTTTCGGTTGTGTGAATTTCGAATCCCACATGAAAAAGAAGATGTTTTGTCAGTTCAAGTTGATAGTTTTGATTTTGAATCTTCCGATGACGAGTTTATTGAATTGCCAAACCCCCAAATTCAAAATTTGAGTCCTTTTGAAGATCACCATGAAAACGAGGATGAACTGGTCCAAAATCAAGAGCCAAAACCTATAAATGATACAGAACAAATCGGATTCGAGAAGAAGAAGTTTGAGCCGAATCCGGATGACGAAGATGAGGATGATTTGGAATGGGAGCATGATGACATAATTGAACAGCTCAAAACAGAAATAAGAAATGTTAGAAACGGGGGGCTTCCGACTATTTTGGAAGAAGAATTTGAGTGCACAGAAATGGAGAATCTGAAGCTGAAGCCATTGATGATCGATGAAAAGCTTGAATTCAAAGATCAAATGGCTGAGATTCAGAAGGTCCACAAGAGCTATACAGATAAAATGAGGAAGCTGGATATTTTGAACAATCAGACCATGCATGCAATTGGTAAGCTTCAAATAAATCCTCCTCTTTTTTATTAGGTTTCCTACTTCGTCTGTATTCGAATTTAAATTCTCGTCTTGAATTTTTATTTTGATAATCGTAATATTGGTTTTTTCTTTTTGGCTTAGTCAACAATTTCGATTTTATTTGGTCTTCTTTTTCTTGTCTCAATCTCCTTAAAGATCTTTTCTTTCCATTCCCACAAAAAAAGAATCTTTTGAAGAATTATGTAATTTGCTGGGCCTCCAAATGCATCATCTTTATTTTCCAATCATTTTCCACTAATTATGGACAATAATTTTTTTTCTTCTGGTGGGCCTTCTATATATTAAGGATCCCATTAAGATACATTCATTTTGCTCTTAATTTAGTCCATTTATGATTTGATAACTCAATATTTTTTATTGATTAGAATAACAATAATAACTCGGGTTTACTCTTCTTATTATTAAATTGATAATATGTCAGTACTTTATATTATTGATTACATATTGACAATCTAACTTTTAGAAAAAATCGAACATTATCTACAGATTTTCTGCGGCTGAAAGATCAAATTAAGGCGATAGCGATCCAAAAATCGTCATCAGTCCCAATTGTTATGTCTGTTCTTCCACAAAACCTGTGGAGATGCAAAGCAGAAAAACAAGCCACAGCTCATGACCCAATACCAAAAATTGGCGGTGATTTGCACAAGGATTTTGAGTTGGTTTATGTTGGACAAGTTTGCCTTTCTTGGGAAATTCTCAACTGGCAACACAGAAAGGCTCAAGCATTGCAGCAATATGATCATGCTCAAGCTCAAGGATCTATTCATCAGTATAATCTAGTTGCAGCTGAGTTTCAACTCTTTCAAGTACTCCTCCAAAGATTCATAGAGGATGATCCATTTCAAGGCACTAGGGTCCAGCATTATGTCAAGAATCGATGTGTTCTTCGCGCCCTTCTTCAAGTTCCATCCATAAGAGGTAACAGAACAATAGCGCAATGTTCGTTTTTCTTTTAAGTGAGATTATACAGTTTGATATGTTATGCTGTTGGACTTTTAAATTAGACTGGACATTACAATCTAGAACCCTAATTTGGTGTGGTTTTTTGCATTGTAGATGATAGAATGAGCGATAAGAAGCGTGAGGTCGAAGGGGATGAGGATTCAGTCATTTTGAGTGGAATTTTAGTGAAGATCATTGAAGAATCAATGCGTATATTTTCGAAATTTCTTCGCAAGGATGAAAAGAATGCGACCCTTAAAGGTGTTCAAGAAGGTCAAGTTGAACATAACGATTTACAACTTCTCATGGATATTCGAAAAGATCTTCAAAAGGTTCGTCGAATTCGAATTACATTCATTTTTATAAAGTTCAAAATAGCGAATTTTATATTATTTTTTCATGTGATATTTACAGAAGGAGAAAAAACTTAAAGATATACAGAGAAGTGAAAATTGTGTGGTGAAGAGGTTCCAAAAGCATCAAGATCAAGATGGAGTTGAAGATGGTTTGTTGATTGCTCAAGTGGAATTGAGGTTGATTTCAAGAGTGCTAAACATGCCAAAATTAAAAACAGAGCAATTAGTTTGGTGCCATGAAAAGGTAGACAAGATCGATTTTGTTCATAGAAAGGTCCACATGGAACCTTCGTTTTTGCTTTTCCCATGTTAATACGCTAGGTTTAGTTTTTGTTGACATACTTGCAACAACAAATTTAGAATTACCCGGGTTAGTCTTGGTGAAGTAATTGTATATTGATTACTTTTACATGTTGGTAAATAAAAAAACATTTTCTTCATGCTAATAAATTATAATTATAAGTTACGTTCGATTGATTAGAGCATTGCGTTCGTCTACCTATTTTAGATATTTCATTAATAAAGTGAATTACAAAATAAGAAAAACCTGAAAGTGCAATAGCCTGGCAACGGTTATGAGTTAATATACTTCCATTTACTAGGTTCGGCAACTGTGCAATCAATTTGGAGGGAATTACACTTAACTAATACAGTTTGAAAACATGTGAACACAATGAAGGACATTGTCGCTAAAGATCTTTGCAAATCCAATCATCCAATATAGCTAGCCCGAAAAAAAAGGTATTGGATTTGACAACCTCAAAAATGGGAGGACATGACACAGCCGACACCAAAAAAAATTGTTGGACTTATTTGGACAAGTCGAACTGAAGATTAAAACTAACAAACAAAGAAAACAAAATATAAACAACCAAGCAGAAACAGACCAATGTAGCTATTGCCGCGGCCATCACCTCCGTCGTAGTCCAGGCGGAATTCCATTACGACGTGGCCACTCGCCACCCTACTTGTCCATATGCTCTGATCCACACTCACTGTACCATCGGGCCATAGAAAGCCATTGCCATAAAGCCCATAATTCAAAAGCTCGCCATAAAGCCCATTATCCAATCACTCGTCAAGATCAGCTCTTTTTTTTTACTTTTTTTTTTCGATCAAGATCAGCTCTTCTTTAACATAGTAAAACACAGGTTAGCAATGAACACGTGTCAAACCAGAGGCACTTAGAAATGACGAAATTATTCATCTTTTATATATAAAAGCATTAGAATTAGAGTTGCCCATGTTGCTCTTGCTTAACAATAATTGATCATATCTTCCCCCAAAAAAAGCAAAAAAAAAAAAACAATAATTGATCATATCGTATCGTGTTCCAACTTCCAACAAATGGGTTCGTAATAAAATCCCAAACCAAAATACAACAAATCCAAGTTTGTAATAAAGTAATAAGAAAAAAAGAGGAGAATAAAGAAGGAGGTGATCTTGACGCGTGTATAGTAGAAGGGCGGTGGAAGGATCAAATAGAATAAAAACAAAAATTGAGTAAAGTACGAGTGGTTTAGCGGTCTTCCCAATTATCTTTTCAGAATCAGAGGCACTTATCATCATCATTTACATGCATTTTCAATTTTCATCATCAAACTAAATTATAAAAAAATAATATTCATAGAAAAAATAAAACAGCAAGGGCTTGCCGCTCTAATAAACCAACCAAATTAGGCAACGTGGCCTTTGCTCAGGCCTCTTGGCACTGCTTCCATCACTCTAAATTAAAATAAAAACACTTTTCCAATTTTTATTTTTATTTTTAATTTTAATTATTTTTAATTTTTAAGGGTTTTTAAATATGGGTTCAAGGCAAGGCAACCCCCTCTCCCCTTTACGCTTGCCCACGAAGCCAGAAGAAAGGCTAGATGGAGGAGCTTATAAACTTTAATATGTTTGGATATATACGTACGTAAATGGAGCTTAGGGTTTAAGGGACGCCAAAGAAAACATAAGAAATATGGCTGGTCCCGATTCTATCTCCATTTTTAAGACTCACGGGAAGATTTCACCCTCACTTTAATAGGTTTGTGGATCCAAAGGTTTCATGTATATAAAACCATTCGAATTTCTTTTAAATTGGTTGAATTTTAATATGAAATTCAGCAAAAATATAAATCAAATTAGAGATATTTGTCCAATAATATTCGCAAAATTGTCTTCGCATTTGTGTTAAGTGATTGGAGGTTTGGGCTAGTAAAGGTGCACCAAATCCCATCACTGCCGTTTTAAATCTAGGGTTTTTTAATAAAAAAAAGCATATATCATGAATAAGGACAAAATAGCAGATGACATATGCCGTATATTTTAACCAGAATGTCCAAAATTGAAAAGCAACCATTTTGGAGAAATGCAAGCATGGGGAACGCTTACCCTTTAAGATAATGGATAATAATATTAAATCAAGAAATTCCCAAAATGGTGGTGTGATGCCACCTCAAAATAGAAATTTCCACTTTATCCGAATATTAATTGTTAATTAAGCAGGACAGGAGAAAATGAAGAAACATGTCTGCAAAAGAAAGCAGCTTCCTGCTACTAATGGAACCCTAATTAAACATCATTTAGCTTTTCTTAAGCTGCTGCAAAATATATATGAACTAATTTCCCCCTTAATCTTTATCCACCATCTAATCGTCATCAGTCAGTCGTCGCCATTAATGAACAAAAGCTGATTAAGCTAGCGAACAAGAACAATAAGCATTAAAATACGCAAATGAAAGCTTCTGCCTTTAATTAATTTCTGTCTGGTTCTGATTTTTTCACGACGAAGAAGAAGACCCATTATTGGAAAGATGAAAACTTGCTCTGCTTCCTTCGTTTTGGCTCTGGGGATCGGCATTCACATTCACGTTGATGACATTGTAGTTGGTGTTCATCTCAGCAGTATGAATGGAGTCGAACCCATCTCTGATCTCGTATTTCACATTGTTATTCGTCATCAGATTCTGCTCATCAGCAGCAGGACCGCCGCCGCCGCCGCCGCTTCCTCCGCCGCCTGATCTCTTCTTGAGACTGTGCTTGTTGTTGTGCATCCACACCTTGAACACCCCTCTCCTAATTCCAATCTCATTGCAAAATTCCTCCACCAATCTCTCATCGGCTTTGTGCATCCTCCACCCGACTTTCTCAGCAAACAAACTCATCTTTTCCTTCTGATCTTGGGTGAACTTGGTCCGGGATCTCTTTCTCTCAATCGGGACGTTTCTGTCATCAGACGGCACTGAGAAGCCGGTGCTGAGAGCGAGCAACATTTGGGGCGGGGAAGCGAAATAGGAGGGAGGCAAGTGGGACACAGGCGGTGGGGACTGTGGGCTCAAAGTTGGGCCTGCGCTTGAGCTCGGGCTTAGGCTTAGGCTCGGGCTTTGAGTTTGAGATGCTGGTGCTGGAAGCAAGCGGCGGCGTGGAAGGTGGTTGAGAACATTCCTGGTCGGTCGGTGTTGGTCACGGCGGTGGAAGTTGCGGTGACAGCCACAAGCGGCGCATTTGAGGGAGGTGGGGTCCATGGGGTTGGAAGCTGGGCTGGGCATGAACTCGCCACAGCCATCGAGAGCATGGCCACCCAAGCTAGCTGCATGGTTTTTGAGACACTCTTTGTAAGCAACCACCATTGTTGGCTGTGGCTCTGCGATTACAGGGCGGTACTGGTGAGGCCTGAGTGCGCCGTTGGTGAAGGATAAGGACCTGGTGGTGACGAAATTGGAGGATTTAGGGTCGGACGGCAACGTGGGCTCAGTGTCTGTGTCGGGGGTTTTGACGGTGGCGCTGGCGGTGGCAAATTCCATAGCTCATAAGAGATTGGGGTGGGGGAATTGGGAATTGGGAGTTAACAAGATTAGGGTATTTGTATTTGTTTGTAAAGGTGAAAGCTTTGGTTTAAATGGGGTCGATTGAATTTGTAGATGATGATGAAGGTTTTGTAATGGGGAGTGATGACAAATAAATATATATAGATGGGGTTTTCCTGCTTCTCAAAGCTGTTTTAGATTTAGCTAAGGCTCCAATAAAACAAAAACCAATTTTCTCAACGACCTAATTATTAAGTTAGAAAAATTAAATTAATAACAATAAGGCTGGTGAAAGCTTGGCAAGTGATGAATTTGTGAAAAATTCTCTGTCATTTCTGAGGCGAGAGGTAACGTATGTCAGTCAGTGGCTTCATGTGTTTGTTGAGAGCAATAAATTAGCAACCTCATCCCTTCTTTTTCTTACATCACTGTGAATTTGAGTTCAAAGACACAGTAAAAGAATTTTAGTTACGAATCAACCAAATAAATTCAGTTAGACATGTAATTTTTGGACATTAACATATTGACGAGGGAAATTGAGTTCGGTTATATAATAATGAGGACGTTAAATATGAAAATTTTGACTAAATTTCCATTTAATATTATTTATTTAAAATTCTCCAAAATGTAAAGGCGATTATTCGAGGGCAACACTAAAATTTTCCTCCAACAAATATTAATATAATCATTTTCCCAGTGTAACAACAAAAAATGAATGAATAAAATGAGGAGGAATTAATACTAATGATTTTGGTTTGTGTTATTTTTTAGAATGTGGTGTTTTTTAAAATTACAGTGGTTGGTCAACAATTCAAAATTTTGTAGACGTGCCAGCCAATGGGAAACGTATACGTGTTGTGTGTATCTGGTATTTGGCATAGGATTCGTAGTACAAGAGTACGCATTTGCAGCACCAGTGTGATTCCCTCTACCGCACTCCCTTCTCGTAACCTCTAATCACACCTGCTCAATTCGTACCAATTAAATTCTGAAGAAAATTATTCGAACTTGCATAAAAGGAAAACAAGTTAATTATGAATGAAAATATATATATATTTTATTTTAAATACAATTTAAATTATGAAGAAAGTTAATAGAACATAGGTGAAAAAATAAATAAAAAGAAGTTGATTATGGATGGTAAGATGTATAAATGTACAGCATCATTAGCACTAAACAGAAGAAGCATTCTTGATAAAAAAAAAAAACCAGAAGAAGCCTTCAATTAAGCTGACAGAAGAGGCCAACTTTTCAACTTAACTTATTACTCCATCCATCAATCACACATTAATCATGATCCATCGATGTGGGAAATTGAGACCTTTTTGTGTTTTGCTTAATTTGATTGATGGAATATATTTTTTTTTATAAAAATTGAACACGAAATTATATATTACACATTTTTTTAAAAGAGGTAAATATGAGATTATCTATTACGCATTAAAAAAAATAAAATTAATAAAAAATCAGAATAAAAACAGCCACTATACTATAGAAAAAATAATTACTAAATTGGCGGTAAGAATGCCCAAATCAAATACTTAACACACCTTCCTTGATTACAAGATTTTCTTTTTTATACGAGAAAAGAAAAAGATAAAAACCTATTTGGAGACGCTATGTGAGCAATCCTTATTTTTTTTGTCTTTATTAATAAGATCAAACTTCCACGCCAGATGAGTCTCAATCGGAAGCGCGAATAACCAAACATTATAACTACTACGAGAATAACCAAATTTATCTAATGCATCTACCACTGCTCTGTGGGTGTGTGGGCGCTTTGAAGAAGAAGACCGTGGTATCGACGCTTTGAAGGAGCGGACTCGTGTGGGTTTCTTTAGTGATGGTGGTGGTATGGACTTGTTTGGAATTTGAGTTTGGGTTGAAGGCTGTAAGCTTGGAGGCCTTGATACCACAGACTTTCCCTAAATGGGCTAACCAGGAAGTAAATAGGCCATAGCTGCCTTTAAAGTAGGCGTGTCACTAGTAGAAGCTGCTACTAGACAGTTATGGATGAGTTCTGTTGCGGCCCAAGAGCTTTTCTTTAATTAAGTGATTGTGAGGCAAGCGGGCAAATAACTCGAATTGTTCTTTTCTATGTCTTCTTCTTAATGTATCCAAGGACTTACATAATTTTTTTTCCAGTCTAGTCCAAGTTTAGTTGATGTTAATTCCGATTTGTTCATGTTAGCAGCTTGTTATTGGTTAGAAGCAGTTAGGTGCAAGAATTTCCTTAAGTCAACATGATGGTATTGGACCAAAACACATAAATGATTATATGATCTAGAACATCCATAAAATGCAATTGTTGGTATATTCCGAATACTAATAATTCCTCTTAAGAAAATCCTTTGAAATGTAAAGAAAGTGAAGTACAAGCACTGAAAAGTAAATGCGTAAATGTTAAATGCAACAAACAAAAATACAAGTGATGTAAGTAAATATTTCCTTTGCAATCAAGTCTCATTGAGGGGCACGATCTTCTAGAAATCATCAATTGAGATGAACATCAGTCGGAATCATGCCATAGGTTGGCAGAGTATTTAAACGTTGGTGATACGTCAAGGGTTGAGTGTATGGGGACCTTAAAGACTAGAGTGAGTGGTAGTCGGGATGAGGTAGTGTTTGGGTTTCCTCAAGGACTGGTTTAGGAGACAGTCGGGATGAGGGAAAAACTTGTGTTCCTAGTTGGGAACTGAGAAGGAGATGAGAGAAGAGACTGAATATTGATCCTAGATCGAAGAAACAGGTTGTGCCTAAATAGGCGAGCCTTGAAACAAAGAAACTTTTGAGGGTTTGCATATGTTTTAAAATTGATTGGTTTGATCAATATGTTTGTTTGATTGATTGATTGGTTGTCCTTTTAGAAGAAGGTTTCTTCTCCTTTTATAGACGGTGAAGGAGATGATCTGGCTCGCCAAATGGACTCTGTGGGACCCGCTTTGCAATTTGCTTGTCTAGAATATCCCCTTTGCCCTCTGACACGTTCGACACTTCATAACCGACTTCCCCTTTCTCCATGTTTCCATGTCCCAGGTGGGCGTTTTGGGCAAGGACTTGCGATTTGGGTATTTAATTTAGTTGGCTCCATACTTTGGCCCATAGTGGGATTTTTTCGGGTGTAAACATTGCCCCCTGAATACGAAATGATTTTGGATTAAAACATTTCAAATTCACCTTATTTTTCCTTGTTCACTCTCCACTTTCGCAATTCTATCGGATCCACTTACTGAAGTCTTTTTTGCCTTGGGTATTGGTGGTTTAAGGTCCATTATTGCTTTTGCTTCCATCGTCTTCTCCTCCTTTTGGGTTAATCGTCATTTCCTCTTGCTTTCTAAGACTTCACTTATCCCTTGCTTTGAAAAAATGGCTCCTAAGGCGGCCTCGAAAGGGAAGAGCTCAAACGGTTCTCCATCTTCCTCTGAATTTGTGGATGGCCCTACCCCCGATACCCCATGGATTCGCGGGAAGGTTTTCGATGATTCCTGCATTTCTTCGCGAAACAATTTGCTAGTCTGTGAGGAGGGAGGTCATATTGCTAATGGTCCTCTTGTTGCTGCGGATGCAGAGCACCATTTTACCTTGGGTCCTTGCTGGCGAGGTCGGGTTCCAGAGGATACAACTCCCCTTTACAGTGAATTGTCTAAATTCTAAGCTACCAAAATATACCAAATGTCTTCATTTCCTTGGAGTGAACTACATTCCGAATGGGCCTATATGTTCCCGACCAGCCATGACTCAAGGATCTCTGATCGCTTTAAACGTTGGGTATGGAAAATGAAGAAGTTGTGTCCCAATGAGCTCTGGACTAACATGGTATTCCACCTAGTAAGTTTGTCCGACCTTCCTACCTAACCTGATATGAATTTGCTCAGTGTTGCTTTATGTTTCTGAAATACTAGCACTAACACTTTCGATTTCGGAGTTGGCCCTATGACTCCAACTCTCCTCGACTTGGGGGTTTTATTTGGCTTGACTTCGTTAGGGAGGATCACAGATTTTACCAATTCACTCACCCGTCCTTATTCTCCTTCGGATCCCGATCCCGAGATCATTATAGCTCCTTTTTTTTTTAAAAAAAATTCAGCACATTTTCTCCATACTTAGATGCCTTTTGTCCTTTTGATTTGGGCGGGAAACCTAGAGATGAACAATCCTTCAAAGATCTAAAACTTTTTGGCGGTTATTTAGGCACGGTTTATGAGAAAAATTAGTTCTACCACTTTTGGTTAGGCTGGCTTGTTTTCCTGAATGCTTCTAAGGGAATCAAGAAAAAGTGGGTTCCCTTAGCCGAAGCTCTTGCCTCCTGTAAAGACGTTGCTATGGGTCAAATTGTTCTTGCCCAAATATGCAATCTCTTGCATTCTATCACTTGTCATCCTGGACTAGAACTTCCTGTAAATGGACCACTATGGATGATAAAAGTGTGGTTGAATTAGCCCTTTCCTCAATTCCGACGACAAGCTCCTTCTTTTGTTCCTGATATTGTTCCAGGCTAGCAGCTGATGCTTCTAACTCCGGTTATTTACTCTCCATTCGACTGCTTGTCACTCTTTTTTCAACTGAGGTTATTTACTCTCCCTGTATGAGCACGGGGGTTACCTGGTTCTTCCTGCAGAACCAATACGGAAGAGGAATGTGGTTCGAAATTTTATCAGTTGTGTGCTAACGAGGGACTTGCTAAAGGGAGGCAACCGTCACTCCAAATCAACCCCTAACTTTGAAGTTTACCAGCCCAATTTTTATGCACGCCAGTTTGGTTTTCGCCAAGATATTCCGGTGTCGTTTGTGAGTGGTATGAATGCTGGTACTTCTTTCTGACTTCGGAAGTTCCCTGATAATGTTCCAATGGCCGTCCGTCGAGAATTTTATGATACATGTACTCAATTTTCGCCTGATATAGACATATCCTATGAATGCACACGTGCTTTTACTTTGTGGTGGTCTTCTTATTTTGATAAAACCTTCAAAGCATCTATGCAAGCGGTTTCAGCACAACATTTTCATTTCTGTAAGAGTTCAGAGAAGTCCACTGCTGCCTTTATATCCACCCACAATCAGACAATTCGAGTCTACAACGCCAATCCACTTATTGGTAAGTTTCTTGCGTATGTGCATCATTTCCTTTTGTGTTTAGAGATTCCCTTTCCTAAGGACTTTTGCCCCATCAGTCGGGATTGACGATGTGGACTTGCTAGTGGAGGGGGGTTGATGATCCATTGTCCCTTATTAATGATATTCCTAATGAAGCTCCTATCCTTAAGAGGCCTGTGGGTCAGGATGAAGGAGATAGAGAGGGGCCAACTATCCTGATTACCTCGAGCTCAAGTATTGATTCTGATATCTCATCATATGTACTTTCTTTATCTGTTCTTTCTTCATTCCCTAACTTTGTTCTCGCTATCTCAGATGCCCCTGGTTCTTCCTGTAAATCCCCGAGTAGAGCTAAGAAGGCGGGTTCTTCTCTTATCGTAGCGACGACTTCTTCAACATCTGCTTCTGTTATTCAGACTTTCCTTGCATCTTCAGAGAAGAAACGCAAACGTCGCCTGATTACAGAAGATGAGGGGGTGAGTGATGAGGAGTCCTTGGCTGCATATCTGAGCCGTAAAAAGCGTTCCAAAGAAACCACAAGGCCTCCAGCCTCTTAGGAACCTTCTCCTGTTGTTGAAATTCCTTCTCAAGGTGACACACTTCTGGTTCTTCAACCTCATGAGGTCAATGTCTTTCCTTTAAGTTACTTTATCTCGTAGCTTTTGGAATTCCCTTGCCAATTGGATGATTTTGTTCAAGTGGATTCCTTAATTCCTGACCCTTCACGGATGGTCGTTCCATCCAGTGGTGTATCTATGGCTAGTCATGGTCAAGTGATCGATCTTTCTTCTGATCAGTTTGATTCCATCTCGACCTCTTCAGCTTCATCTGTATCTCGGAATGCTTTGATTCATGAGTCAATCTTGTCTGCATCTTTCCCCACGTCTCCTCCCATCTTCTTTGCAGAGAGATCTATCGTTATTTATAAGGGGGCCTTTCTCCCCTTGACTGGCATAGAGTTGGGTTCTCCTACTATCTTTGTTGTTAGCTCCGTTGGTGGGATTGATGCTTCTAGTGAGGCAGTTGTCTCAGCTTCAGTATCGTTGATGCTTGGTCTTCAGGATGCTTCTATTGGAATCTCTCTCAACATTTCTGCACCACAGGATGACTTCCCTCCTGTCAGTGAGGCTCCTACAGCTGCTGCCTGTCGACCGTTCTCATCCTCTCTTAAAGAGTTAACTTCATTGGCATCTGACTCTCCACTGCCAGTATGGAAAGTTAACACTCCCGGTCCCTCTTTGGCAGGTTTTTCTAAGGTCGATCCCGTTGGGGATGAGTAGAGTGCCACTCATGCATCTAGAAAGGTAATATTCTTCCCCTTCTTTATCACATGGCGAGGGTTAACCTCTCCCATCGCTGAACATTTTATTTTTATCTCATGTATTTTGTTCCTTTTCATTATGAATAAAATAACATTTTCCCTGGATATGCCCTACCTTTTTCATTTTATGTCTATCTTATTTTTAGAGATTGTCATCTTGCTCAAGGAAACCGCCTCTTTCATCCTATAAAATGCTATGCATCTATGTTCACCTTCTGCACACACTCAACTTTTAGCTTCTGATATGGCCTCTAGTAGTCGTGATGCACTAGAGGTTCATGTTTCTTATTATACGTAGATCATGTAACGTCTTCAAAGTGAGCCTCAAGATCAAGTAAAGCTTATTCGTGAACTAGAGAGACAAATCCATCTTCTGGCTACTTCAATCGAGGCGCAGAATCATGAAACTTATCGTGAAAAGGTCTCCTTCTGTGCCCGTGTCATAGCCCTTACAGATTCGTTGGCAGAAACTCCGGATCACATGATCCCGCTTGAGATTGAGCTTGCTGCACTTTGTGACGAGGAGGGTCGTCTTTTGTTTGGCTTAGATGCTCGTGATAAGTTAATCCGCCGCATGCGACGTTCGGCTTATCGGGATGCGTTTAGTCAAGGATTTGTAGTTCGGGCAGTTGGGAAACCTCATCTTGGAGTTGTGAATTTGTAATTTCCTTTTACTTGTGATGAATAAAGTACTTTTCTTTCATGTTTTCCCAATTTAGTTCTGCATCGCCTATCCATTTTTGGCCACGTCTCTATTTACCAGACTACTTCGCCTGTTGGTGTTGATGATGTGTCTTAGCAACAATGACTTAACTTGCATGTGATAACATGTTGACATGTGTTGTATTCACACAATTATAAGCCTCCTCTTATAATCATGTTTGGTAACTAATTCCCACACAAACATCTTGACCCACTATGTCGACTTCCTGTGACCTTTTTGACTATTACCTTCATAGTCCCCGATTTCTTGTGACTTCCTTGCATGATCAAGTCACCAGATCTTGTTGGCTGGTGGAGGATAACTCTCATGATATTAAATTCCTACAACACCAAGTTTACTTCGGCCATATTGACAACCAAAATAGTTTGCATAAGTGCTCTCTCTGTTCTTCAGTGCTTCACCAACAAGTGCAATTGATGGAGGATGAAGTTCAGGGGGAAAATTCAGCTTTGCAACGACTTAAAGATGACCTTACTGGTATCAAAGTCAGGATCTCGGACTTTCAGGATATGATCAAAGTTCGTGATCTTACTCTTGAAACTACTTCCCAGAAGTCTTTTCAAGATGGCTATGATGATGGGTACATAACTCAAGCTGCTGGTCGACCTCATCCTCAGGGATGGTCCAAAGAGAAGCTAACCACGGAGATCGAGAACGGCCCTAGTTCATCCTGACTTGTTAGCTCGGACATCTTTTGGCTTCCTGGCTTTTGCAAGCCATCTTGTCTTCCTCATAGCCATTTACTGGCCTTTGTATGTAGGTTGAACATGTAACAAACATCCTTTCTGCCTTATTGTTATCTTCCTAATGCGAATTTTCATGTCCCTTTATTGAACATTTGGAGCAAACATGACAATGAACCCGACCACTATTGCAGTATTTCTTCTTTAAGGATATGTCCCTTTACTTTGCTTTCTTTAGGGCAGATTTCTTAGCAATCCCATTTTTATAGACCTGATTACTTCCATTTGGTCTATTTTTGGTGATGTGCACTATTTTTCATGGAAGCCCTATGTCAAAAAGGGCCTCTCCCACTCCTCATGAGTTAGGAGTCCCTGTTCCAACAGTTTATGAGCTGTTACCTAAGTAGGGCGGCCATTCTCATCTTCCCCAGTCAATTAGATGTTCCCCACTTCGGGATCATAAAAACTGGCTTCAGCAACTATGGGGCTAGCTATGAAAGGCCTTGAGTCAGCCTAAATTATTTCCCAGAAACCTCATTTGTAGGAAGTTTCAGTAGGATTCCAGATGATGACTTGTTGATGTAATGTTGAAAGAACACACATGCTCTTATATATCCAATCTTTTCCCAGAAGTACATTGTAACTAGCAGCACTGTCTTCCACGAAAAATGCTAACATCATTTTGTTGGACCCGACCTCCATCTCTAGACGTAAAAATCCATGAGTATTGGTGATTATCCCACTAAAGTTGGACATTATGGCAGTTGTGGGTAAACAGTCCCGGAGGTTTTTTCCAAGCTTCTTCAACATCCTTGAAGGTAAAATGTTGATGGATGCTCCTCCATCAATCATCATTTTTTCATTGGGATCCCTTCTAGATGGGCCGTGATAAAGATGGGCCACAAGTGATCAGTCATCTATGTAGTCAGATTCGAGAACATCATCCTTCCTTTATGCAGGATGGGTTCTGAGATGATATTCTGATCGTTCTTATGGTCCGTTGGTATCTCGATCAAAGCTCGAGATGGCTCGTGGGTAACGACATCGCCTTTCATGTAGTTCACCTTCTGGTAAACCGCTGCTAGATGTTCTGGTAATACAATTACCAGGTCTACTTCTGCTTGAACTCCCTATTGTTTCTTGTCGAACAAGTCATCCATTTTCATGAGTTCCGACAAGTCCTTCTCGAACGTTCTTAGTTCTTATTCAATCATGCCTTGACCATAATCTTCTTGAATGACTTGTTTTTCCTTCCCTTTTGAAATCGGGATTTCTGCATCATCGAGTTACTTGTTGGGTATCTCTTCTTGGGCAAAGCTGCCAAACATGATTCGTCTTCTTACCTTAGACGATGTTCCCGAGATGGAATAAGGTAGAGACACAGTTTTCAACTCGTTGATCACAATTTCTTTCTTCTTCCAGTTCTTCTCAGGAGGACTTTTTGATTCTTCCTTGGTCACATGAGGGGTTTTTGGCTCTTTCTTATTCTCGGGAAGAATTGCCCCCAAGTTCTTTTGGGCACGCATGTAAGCTCTGTATTATCTTTGGATTATACAGCTTGCCGTTCTTCCCAATTCTCTGGTTGGCTTTCCATCTTTTCCAGCCACGTACTATTTTTCTTCTCGAATTGTTACTTTATGTGGCTTTGGCTTTGTAGCCGTCTGTTCTGGAAGAATGTGCTTCTTGTTATTAGGATATTGTTGGCTAGTTTACCCCTTAGTCTCCTGACTGACCATCCACTCTTGCTTCCTCTTGATGTTTGTCAGCCTCTAGAAAACAGAGCTTTGAGGTGGTTTTTCTTTTGGGCTATGTGGTCCAAAGCTTGTCTATGGATCTTGAGGAAATCCTCATCTCGATGATCCCTTGATTTCTTGAGTTCCAGGTCTATCTTAGCACCTGGTGCTGGGATCTCTAACATACACTCTACCCTACATTTGTTGCACATAACCACTCCGAAAACAACTATGGCTAGTAGTTTTTCAGATTGATGGGTTCTTTCCTGAGGTCTTGATTGATCCTTCTTAATTGTCCTGGCCTTCTTTTCAGATTGTGACGATTGTAGGTTGAGCATATTCACTGATGCCATCGGGAAAGGATTAGTGTCCACCCCCATTGGCGTTTTTGGAATTGCGGCTAGTGAGATGTGCCCCTGGTTAATCAAGCTTTGAATTGTGTCCTTGAACTGGACACAATTATCTATGGCATGATGTGGTTACACATGCCATTTGCATAATTGCTTTCTTTTGATGTCCTCTGGTCGAGGCATCTCCTACTTGGGATCATGTTTGATTACGTTTGCCTTTACTAACTCGTCGTAAATCTCTCCAGCCTTAATAAGGTCAAATGAGTATGAGTTAAACACTGGTACCTTGTTTGAAAAGTAACCCCAATCGGGTTGACTGGCCTTTGTTCCTGCATGGGTTTGACTAAAGATTTGAGAGTCATTGGTCCCTTTTCTAGTGGTCTGGATTTCAAATGACGCAACTTCTAGTTCCTTTCCCTATTCTTCTGTGAAGGATTCTTCCTTGATTTCTATGTGTTCCATCTGATGAATGGATCTTGTTCTTGTAGAATATGGGTACTTTAGAGTTGTGTTTTTGTCTCTACTCCTCCTCCAGCAACCACTCAAACATGGTTACTGACACTACTATCTCTGAAGGTCAGAGAAGGTAATGTCATCGAACTTCTTTCTAAGAGATAATCTCAAGGCTCTTTGTTCTATGGCCACCATTTGGGCATCATTCATGGAGAATCGGCATTTCATTTTCAATCGTTTGAACCTGGCAATGAAATCTTCAGTTGATTCACACTCCCCTTGCTTAATGGCCATTAGATCACTAATGGTTATCACGGGTTCAATCCTGTAAAATTCTTCATGGAATTTGACCTCCATTTGCCCCCAAGTGAGTATGGATGCTTCAGGTAGTGAAGTGTACCAAGAAAAAGCATCTACAGATAAGGAACTACTGAACAATCCCAACTTGAGGTATGAATTATCTTCTACAGCCACACACTATTATGAGAATCTTCTGATGTGCTATAGGGACGAAGTACTGCCATCTCCACTGAAGAGTGAAAATACTGGTGGCTTGAAATTCCTTGGGAACGGATTATCTTGGTCCACATAAGCCGGGTATGGCTTTCTGCATACCGGGACATTAGCTCTACTTAGGGCCGCAGTTTGGCCCTGCATCATTCTTCTGATTTCCGCCATCTCGTTCATGGTGGCCTGATGTTCGGAATTGCGTGGCACTCTGTGATTGACCCTGATTTCTTCTTCCGACCCAGTATCGTTTGGATCGGTTTTCGTCTAATTCTCTAGATCGCGTTTCTCTCCAATCTGGGTGATCTTGGTTAGTTTTGACTGAGATTCTTTCCCGTTGACCATAGGTGGTGTAACGACCCGGATCAGAAATTAAATTATTTTGAGAATTAGACGATACTACCCTCGATTTTGGACGGGTTCGAGAGTCACTTTTTGACTGGCAGTACTTTTGGGAAATTTTCGTGGGTCGTTGCGTAGGTCTCGAACTCATGAGTTCATAGACAGGTGGAACGCGGAAAACGGAGACCCGGTGAGTTCGTTACGGGTCTAGAAGCTTCAGGGGTAGTTTGGTAATTTTGGAAAAGTTGGAACTATATATCAGATATTTTTCTCTCTCCTCGGGGGATGGATCCATTCAGTCTCTCTCTCCTACCCGAAATTCTCCCGTGCGAACACCGAACAACCCTTTTCATCGGACGGATTTCGGTCTGATTCGACCGTAACCAAGGTTGGGAGGATCTTCCCCGGAGCCCCACGAGCATGTAGGGGTATTTATCGGAGCAGGAGCACCGCCGTAGGCGACGGATGGAGGAGGGAGGTGGACCGAATCTCCTCGGCCATTTTCTGGCCAAACCAGGTACAATCTCGGAACTTTGACTTCATATTTGCATTCCTGGTGAAAAGTAGATGAATTTACATGTGTGGATCGTGAAAAACGGTCAAGAAATGAAGAAGTTAGAAAACCTTGAAAATCGACCGGAAATGACAATTTCCGGAGAACTAGACGGCGACGGAGGCGGCGGACTGGTCGTCTTCTCCGGCGAGTCACTGATAATCGATCGGGTTGAGTGAACCGGTCGGGTTGAGTTGGATCGAGTCAGGTCGAGCCGGGCCGGGTTGGACCGATCTAGGCGCGTGAACACTGTAGCAGGTGCGTGACCGGTGTGTGGCAACGCGTGGGCGCATGTTCTGACCTTTCGATGGCGCGTGGGACTGTTCCCGATGTCACGGCAATGCGTGACTAAGGTTTTGGGACGATCCGGATAAGATTTTGTTAGTTTCGAGGCCATAGGAGTTCATTTAGGGCCCGATTGGGCAATCCTAGTGGTAATGGTTGACCGTGTAGCGGGTTTTGAGATCAGAAAGTTAAGGTAGTTGGGTCATTATTGTGCATGTGTTCCTTGGGCTAGAGCGTCCATGAATTTTGGGTTGGATGATGTTTGTGAATGGACTTTTGGTTTATAAATTGTAATGCATGCATCAATATCTTTGATTTAAATACTATTTTGTATGGTTGCAATGATTCCTGGAATTTATAAATGATTGCTGGACATTTGTTTTTCCAATATTTCAGTGAAAGTGTGTTGTGAGAAATGACATGGTTGTTGGATGCGGTTTTGATATTGTTTTGACATGGTAATTATTTGAGTCCATGATTTTGAGCTAAAACCGTATTTGTTATTATAAAATACTTGATTTTAGATCCAATACTATTTTGAGGGGGCCCAGGAGCCGGGGTTAGGATCCGCTGAGACGGAGAACCCGGTGAACCTCCAATATAAACAATACGATTTTGAGGGGGCCCAGGAGCCGGGGTTAGGATCCGCTGAGACGGAGAACCCGGTGAACCTCCAATATAAACAATACGATTTTGAGGGGGCCCAGGAGTCGGGGTTAGGATCCGCTAAGACGGAGAACCCGGTGAACCTCCAATATAAACAATACAGTTTTGAGGGGGCCCAGGAGCCAAGGTTAGGATCCGCTGAGATGGAGAACTCGGTGAGCCTTCATTATAATTGGTTACTGTTTCTTCGACTAGCGTCGAGAGTTTTACTCCGTTGGTTCGTTGAATGCTCCGACTCTGGCATCGAGGAGTTTTGGCTCCGCCGGGTCGCGAGGCTGTCTATGCATAGTACAGAGAGTTGTGATACAGGACTAGCACACCCCAAGGGATACCCTGGTGGCTAGGGATATTCCAGTCGAGGGATATGCCGATTGATGTGATATGAAAGCTGAATATTATACCGGCTGATGATACGATATGATAGTCGAGGATACTTGCCGACTGATGTGATATGATAGCCGAGGATATTTCCGGCTCTAATATGGTTTGACGACGATTGTCATATGCTTAATCAGCCTATGAAAATACTTCATCATCCAGGTCTGTGGGTTGGTGTGGGCGGTGACTCAGAGTGACGAATTATTGTTGGTTCACAAGTATCTGGCTAGTCGGTTGTCTGGTGGTATTCTAGTAGAGGTGTCAACAGTGTCTGACCTACTGAATTTTGGTGTCAGAGGGTATTCCTATTTGGACCACCATTATTCCGAGGTCTTGGTTTTTGACCTGTAGGCTATCCTACGTCTGACAGGTAGGAGTGGTCAGTAAGTACAGAGGTTTTGTCGAGAACCCTGTAAGGTTTACTAAAAATTATTTAAGGATAAAGGGTATTCCTGGTATTAAATTTTTGAGGTAAAAGAGCTGTCAGACGGGATAAGGGTTCTTTCCGGGTTTCGAGGGGAAATTCAGGAAGGGTCCTTACAGGTGGTCTATACTTGGAATATATCTCGATTTCCTCTCTAGCTTGCCTATCACGATTCTTGCTAGTTTCCGGGGTTTCAATTTCGGACCCTTTTGAGAGATTAGGCTCAGGAAAAATATTTTCCAACACAGGTATTCCAAACCCCTTGGTTCCCTTGCCTTTGTCTAGGCTCAAAAACCCCAAGGGCGGAATGTTGGCTCCTGACCTATTCTCAGCCTTTTCTCGCTTAAGCTCTTGGATTTGCAGGTTCATAGCTTCGATCTGTGCGAGGATTGGTGACATGATGTCCTTGACAACCTGCATCACATTTTCTAAAGACACAGATATATGTGTCTCCTTGGTGAAAATCTCTTCCACAATTCCTTCTTGAGAAGGCTCCATGTCGACTACTGGTAGAGACAATTCGGACACCGTTTCTCGGGAAGTATTTTTTCAAAAATCTCCCTTTAGCATCTCGGCGTCATTCGGAATATCTGAACTTGGATATGCACTAACAAGAGTCCCACTGGGCGTGCCAAATTATGTTCTGCCAAGAAATGTGACAGCGGGCCTGGGGTTGCCTTCGATGGATCTCCGTCGAAATCGGCACTTTCAAGGAGCGGGCTCGTGTGGGTTTCTTTAGTGATGGAGGTATGGACTTGTTTGGAAATTGGGTTTGGGTTGAAGGCTGCAAGCTTAGAGGCCTTGATACCACGGTCTTTCCCTAGATGGGCTGACCAAGAAATAAATTGGCCCTAGCTGCCTTCAAAGTAGGCATGCCACTAGTAGATGTTGCTACTAGACAGTTATGGATGGGTTCTGTTGCCCCCCAATAACCTTTCTTTAATCAAGTGATTGTGAGGCGAGCGGGCAAATAGCTCACACTTTCCTTTTGTATTCCTTCTTCTTAATGTATCCAAGGACTTTAATAAATTTTCTTTCCAGTCTAGTCCAAGTTCAGTTTATATTAATTCTGATTTGTTCATGTTAGCATCTTGTTATTTGTTAGAAGCAGTTAGATGCAAGAATTTCCTTAAGTCGGGTTGATAGTATTGGACCAAAACACATAAGCGATTCTATGACTTTGAACAACTATAAAATGCAACGATAATTGGTATATTCCGAATACTGATAATTTCCCATAAGAAAATCCAGTGAAATGTAAAGAAAATAATGTACAAGTACTGAAAAGTAAATGCGTAAATGTTAAATGCAACAAACAAAATACAAGTGTTGTAAGTAAATATTTCCTTCGCAATCAAGCCTTGTTGAGGGGGACGATTTTCTAGAAATCATCAACTGAGATGAACATCAGTCAGAATCATGCCATAGGTTGACAGAGTATTCAAACGACGTTGATACGTCAAGGGTTGAGTGTATGAGGACCTCAAAGACTAGAGTGAGTGGTAGTCAGGATGAGGTAGTGTTTGGGTTTCCTCAAGGACTGGTTTAGGAGACAGTCGGGATGAGGGAAATGCTTGTGTTCCTAGTCAGGAACTGAGAATGAGATGAGAGAAGAGACTGAATCTCTCATCTCGATCCTAGATCGAAGAAACAGGTTGTGCCTAAATATGCGAGCCTTGAAACAAAGAAACTTTTGAGGGTTTGCAGTTATTTTGAAATTGATTGGTTTGATCAATTTGTTTGTTTGATTGATTGATTTGTTGTCCTTTGAGAAGAAGATTTCTTCTCCTTTTATAAGCGATGAAGGAGCTGATGTGGCTCACCAAATGGACTCTCACGGGACCCACTTTGTAATTTGCTTCTCGAACATCGCATTTGCCCTTCTGACATGTTCGGCGCTTCAGAACCGACTTCCCCTTTCTCCATGTTTCCTTGTTTCCACATCCCAAGTGGGCATTTTGGGCTGGACCTTGCGAGTTGTGTATTTAATTTAGTTGGCTCCTTATTTTGGGGCAGAGTGAAATTTTTTTGGGTGTAAACAACTACATAATTGAATTCCTGTAGAGCATGCAAAGTAACTAAATATCGTCCTAACAAGAAATAATTTTTTTTTGATTAAAAGTCTAAAACGCGTGTCGTGTTTTGCTCCATGTTTGATTGTGTTTCTCAACTATCCTCGTGTTGCAGTGTGTGAAGTGTGGCTGTATTGCAGCTACATGCCATGTTTTAATCAATCAATGAATTATAGCATTAACCACTCTTTGTGTCGTTTTCGTCCGTTGATCGTGTTTGAGATGTTAATCATGGTAGAGTTTTTAGATTATATCTTTCTCTCTTCGAAGAAAATCAAAAGAAACAAAAGGTACACAACGTTGGAGTAATCCTAAACCTCCAATCCGTTGGTTTAATTAGATGTGATGTTTTTTGTCTCTTATGTTTCTAATCCTCAATTATGCGATCTTGTTACAATCCAAAACTAAAATCCTTATCTTGTTCTTAAAGATCTTCTTAATCATTAGTTACTTCATTTGATGAAATTGAACACTCTAATAATCTTACAATTATATACGAAAATAATTAAAATTTTATTAAAATTTTCATGCGACACACTCAATCACTATCCTACTGTCCTTTTAATAACGGGGATGGGGTGGCCGGGCAAGCTAGTATGTGACTTGTTTGCACATCTAAAACCCTAGGTAGGTTACTACAAGTACGTGAATTGTTTGCCATTAGTATTACTGGTTTGTTATAATTTTTTACCTATTATGTAGCGAGATGAAGTTGATATATTAACGAAGTTGATACTTAATATATAAATGTATTGGCTACTTCTCGTGATTTTTCTTCAATAATGTAGCGTATCGCCCGTCTTGTTTTGTTTTATTTAGTAATGAGACTCGGGTTTGATTTGAAGAGCCCCCGATCTTATTACTAACTTGTTTTACAAGATATATTCTTATTGTAAAATTGGTATTTGATACTTTTTTTCTTCTTCAATTGGATTGAAATCAGCGTTAAAATTGAATGAGGTTACATAAATCACTTTAATGAATTACAATTTCTCTAAAAATATGTAAAGTTGTAATATAAAATAAAATAAAATCCAGGTAGGGAGCTAGTTGGCTGGGGGATAGAGAAAAAAGGCTGGAATTGTAGGAATTGTGGAGTCAAAAACCTCTTAATGGTTGAAACAATGTTCTGACAAATATGTGATGGTGGAATCGCACGCGCAATGAGCAGAATGACACAAAATTGGAAAACCCTACTAAATTGGATAACCACTACTCACTTATCACACAATTGGCAATTTCGCATGCATTTTGTAAAAATAGCTTTTGAGTGCTTCCGTGACTAATTACCAACAGTAACTTGTTCACTCATTGTAATTATTTTTGTAAAAATACTATGAGGTGTTTTTACACCCAAAAAGTTATGAAATTTTTGAAAACTGTTTTCACAAAAAGTTATGAAATTTTTTTATTTTTTATAATATTCAAATTAATTTCAAAAAAAATTATTATTTATTCACCGTTTATATTTCTCACGTATTTTTTTTTTCTTAAGGGAACAAACGACCACTTCATGCCCAAGTCTACTCCGCTGTCACCACCACCACCACCACCATCATGATCACCACTTCCACTACCACCACCACCACCATCATCACCACTACTACCACCACCACCTCTTTCAACCTTATCTCTACCTTTTCAACCACCACCGTCGTTATCGCGGGGCCACTAACACAGTCACGGTCACCATTGCAACCGCCACCGCCATTGCCAGCTCCACAACTTCTTTCACCCCCTACCTTTATCACCACCACAACCACCACCGCCACATCTTCTACCTCTAACTCCACCTTCGTCACCACAACCTCCACCATCTCCTCCACATCCACCTCATCTACCTCTACCTCTATCGCTACAACCACCATGACCTCCTCATCCACTCATACCTCCACCTCACCACCACCACCACAACCACCTCTTACACTTTTCAATATTATGATTTTAGTCATTATCCACGTCTGTCACAATTTTATACTAAAATTTACTAAATACTTTGACATTACTTTTCATTTTCACAACACTTTAAAAAAATATTTACAAAACATTTAGTTGCCTTAATATACAGCTGGTTGTTAAGAAAGCACAACAGAAACAACTTTTAAAAAAAGCACATCAATACCAAACTGGTCCTTAGTGCTATGGCCTAGTGGTATTCCTCTTCACTTGTTATGTGGGAGGGCTCGGGTTCGACTCTCGTCAGGTGAGGTCAATATCCAATATTTATATAATGTAATCCCTCTTCTTATATCTTTGTATAAAAAAAAAAAATTGAAAAACATAAATGAATGAAAATAAAAAAATAAAGAGCAGGTTAATTTTTTTGTTGGGTCAATCAAAGAGCAGGTTAATTAAAGAGAACGAGATTCGAAATAGCTAGGTCTAGCTGGCATTACAGGCATATGTGGACCAAACATAAAAGGGACCATCAAATGTTTATCCTTGCGTAGTGAAGGAGAAGAGGAGGAAGGGGATAATCATAATATAACACAAAACTCAAAGGGTAACTTAATTATTGAAAATTTATGTATATTTATGGGCGGATCAGCATCCACCTAAAAGCATTTATGTTCCATCATGCAAAATATTACACAAACAAGATAAACATCAACCCAGCCTCCACCCACCTCACCCTCTTATAATATCATAAATATCGTCTATTTTTATGTAATTTATTATGCAATCGTAAAAATTTTAACTGAAAATGATACGATTATGGTAAAAGTGAGATCACTCTCATAATCAAATATTGAATTCTTTATAACGGATCTGCCAATTTGTCATGAACGAAAGAGATTAATTTTCTTTTAATAATGATTATACGTGTAATGTGATCAGATGAAACATACAAAACTTTCTTAGCCGCATACGTAATATATATGTGTATGGGTAAACCTTATCCTATCAACATTTTTAGGGACATAGAATGGAATATTGGCATATATGTCACCAATCAGTAATCTCCGATTTTGTTCTTAAGAAAATCGCTGTCTCAAATCATGCAACAGCAAATAGTTTAGTTCTTAATTTACTTGCAAAGAAGGAAATAAAGATTCCTTTTTTGTAAAAGCATATGTGTGCAGGCTTTTAAATAGGCCTTCAGCCCAATTGCTTCGGCCCATAATCGAGGCCTCTGATTTGCGCCAGCCCACTTAGTGGGCTTTCACACACGCTGAACTGCTCAATTGATGGACTTACCTCTTCTGCGCTTTTGATTCCGATTTCAAGCAATCTTTCGAGCTCGATTCAATATAACATTTCAAGGATGGTGGGAGTCATGGAGAATGGAATAGAGAATTAGAGAAATTTTTCCATGCCCTATGAAAGGTTTCCGAGATCAAACTTGCTGAACAAGTCACCAACTAATGTATTACAGTAGAAATTAACCATTTATATGATTCTTTGATAGAGATAAATTTTAAAAAAATTGTAAATTTTATTTTAAAGTAAAGTACAAACCAACCTACCAGATTACGAACTTTCGGCGGTAGGAATGCCCGACTCTTGCCGATGCGGTAGGTACCGAATAAGTAAGTATTGCGATATCAGTAAACCAAATAAGCATAAAAATTTCGGCAGATTTCCACCGAACTGTTCTGTTTGTGAAATTTCAACATGTGTATTTTGAGAGTCTTGATGATTGTGTTTAAAACTTGTCGGAAAATGAAGCTAGAAAATTATGTCATTGCATTTGAAAGGCATTGTAAGTAAAGACTAAAGAGCATTAGAAAAGAATAATTTCACTATCATCTGCAACCCAAAAGAACACTGACTGATGCAAACAGAAACAGAAACAGAAACAGAAACAGAAACAGAGCATTGTTCCTCAAAAAATTTAAAACTAGAAAATTTTATAACAACTATATATTTGTTTCTTTCATGATTTCGAAGCCACCGCCTGTCATCATCTGTACCCATCTCATTTTGATTGATGATCTTGGCTCCTCCGATTACAGAGACGGCGATTTTGCCTTCAATGGCTTCCTCTGTTACTTCACTATACACATGTAAAAAATCCAAATGCAAGACAAGGAAAAAAGACCAACCAACCAAACATATATATGGAAGTTTCCGGATCATCAAGCTTGAAACTTTGGAAAATTTGAAGCAAGAAATTGACCACCTTGTGGTTTTTTCTGCATTGCTTGAAATTTGAATTCATTTTGTGCTAAAGATGTCAGCTTTTTTAGGCTCTATTGTGGATGGGATCCGATCCTCTTCGCACTCTTCGTTTGCTTGATTGATTTGGATCAAAGCTGTTGCTTCTTGTTGTTGAATTCTTCTTCTGTGTGTTCATTTGTTCCATGGTGGCAGCTGCAGCCTTGAGACTCCGTTGATGTTGTTGTTGGTAATTCTGTCTGAGGACAAGGCCTTTGCTTGTGAAAGCCGAGACTTCATCTGGTTGAAGTACTAAGAACCCAGTACAGAGAAAAAGGATAAAGAAACTATGAACACTCAAAACCATGGTTTAATTATTTCTGCCCAACCAAACCAGAAATCTTCTCTTTTGTTTGTGAAGCTTCTTCTAGTGCGATTATTATTGTGTGTGTGTATGTTTCATTGCTGTAGTTAGAAGAAGGGGGTATTTATGCGTGTTGGTTTTTCTGAGAGTGGCTTTAAAGTGTAAAAAGCATGGAAGTGGGAGGGACCCCAGACACTAGAACACTAAGAAGGAATTTTAGATTCACTCAAAAATCTTAAGTGTGCTGCAAATTAAGGCTGTTATGTTATATTTGAAGAATCTGACATGACATGAATCATGAGAATTGAGATGGATGAATAAAGGGTATTCTCCAACAATTGTTCCTTTGAGAAGCCAAGTATTTTTTTTTTCAATTCTTCCCTCTTACATACATTTCTTATCATTGCCCTGCTTTTGTCTCCGGCTCTCTTACCCTCATGCCACATCACCATGCCATTTATAGCTTATGTGTAAATTAATTCACAATATATATTTAGGGAAATTGATTGCCTCGTTTTTATTAGAAGAGTAATACGTACCTAATAAAACTGTTTTCTACCCATTTTTTATTCAACTCAAGTTGAACAAGTTTGAAATCGTATTCTACGTGTGATCACTCTCTCCTTCTTCTCAAGTAGATGCCATCAAGTTGTAACATTTGAGGTTGATAGATGATAAGCATTGATGGAAAAGTAGGTTAAGAGAATGTCTTGATACGAGCGTATATCAACGCCATCTATAAGACACATCTCACAATCAAGCGAAATACACTATATTGAAATAAAATCTAATTCAATAGAAATGTAACATTTAATTGTGAGAGATACTTATGCAAAGCAAAGTAACGAGAGACACCTACCTAAAACACTTCCACAAATTAAAATTTAAGTGATGGGATAAAACAGTGAATTAAGGTGATAATGAGAGATTTGTATGGGGGGTTTGTAGTAAAATACACTTCCTTTCCTACTAAGGAAAGTGGGTTCTTGTTTTTGTAGTAGGATTCTATGACTGGGCAGCAGCAGATGCTACAGTGGCAAGCAAGCCATGCATATAAAGAAGGAGAAAGAAACAAACACTTGCTTTATACTCCCTACTCCCTACTCCCTCCTCCATTCTAACATCTTTAGAATTCCAAGCTCTCTTCCCAATGCACCAGAAATCACCCCAACCTCACTTGGTTTCTTGTGCTCTAATTCTTTATGCTGCTTTACTTTCTTTGATCTTCTTTAGGCTGCCATTGCCATTGCCATGCCATTGCCATTGCCATGCCATTGCCATTGCCATGCCATTGCCATTGCCATTGCCATTGCCATGCCATTGCCATTGCCATTGCCATTGCCATGCCATTGCCATTGCCATTGCCATGCCATTGCCATTGCCATTGCCATTGCCATTGCCATTGCCATTGCCAAGCTCACTCCAAAATCCAAATCCTCAGTTTCAATTTTGTATGTTTTCTCACTTTTTCTTTATAAGTAGTATTGTTTAATGAGGGATTTTAGAACAATAACATATACTCATCACATGCAACTTGGAACATTCTAAAGCATAAATTCTTGTGCTTTATCGAATATGGGTGACATGACATGTAGCCTTAAGATCAATGGCGACTGGTCAACAAAATGATCTCAGCTTCAATGTTTTTGTTAATGTGCTGATTCTCTGCTTTTTTTTTTATCCACCAATTAAAGTAAAAAGAGCTAACCGAGTTGTAGCTTTCAGGTCGATTTTTTTCTCAATAAGGTTTAAAACCTCCTAAGGTAGGTGTTTAAATTTTAGACGTAATTCTTAGATGCAATTAGAATATCATTACGTAGTATTATCATTTCATTTATATTATAACATGTGATTGTATTTTGAATGAACCTAAATGTTATATGCATCTTGCAAGTTACAAGACTAATAATACGTAGATAGAGACACAATCCGAATACCAACCAAACCAAATTATGTCTATTGTCTAGCTAATTTCATAGTCATACTATGTGTAATTTTTGATGTAACCAGAACATCGTCACATAATATTATTATTTTACTCGTATTATGTATTATGAATACAAGTAAATATTTCTTGCGTATTACAAGTTACAAGATCAATATTTTCTAGCTGGAAACTTGTAACCTTTTGTGGTAGTACCCATCTTGAATATCCTAGCCGAATGCTTGATTTTAAGTTTTTAACTTTCAACAATACGAAAGAAACTTACATGTTTTAGAACGACAAGACAATTGGTTCTAAAATGCTCGATTGGATGTATATGTACGTATTTTGTCGAGAAGGACATAGATGTTCTAATCTCAGCCCCTTTGCCAACTTAGGAAATAGTTAAATGGTGGAAATAGGACCCTTTTGCTTCTTTAAATTTTGGTACGTACCCGTACAACATTGGTAAGGTAAATCAAATAAGGTACACTTAGATAGAGAGATAGTCTTCCAGATACTCTTTAAAGCTTGCAAACCAATTATTCTTGCTAATCTGGTGGATCCCATCCTTCATAATTTTAATGGTAATAATAATTAAAAGCAAAAAAAGTAAATCCCCTAAATTAAAGAGTTGATAGATTCTCGAGGTTGGTCTCAAAGTTCTGGCTTTCCAAACATGTTTTGAACCATAACGGTCTGGCTGCAATGACTGCATTCGTAAGGCCAGAGAGGAGTAAGCAACCAAAGCAAGTTAAAGAAGATAAAGCAAGCCTTTCTTTATTTATTTCATTCTCCTTCGAATTTTACGTGTTTGATAAGAGAGTGGTGATTTTCGCATTGTTAATTAGGTGCATGCTTATTTTAACTCATCCTCCGTCAATCACTGAAACAAGTACGAAGGAAGAGAAGTTGAAGCATACAAAATAACAGTTTGAGAATCTATTTTTATTCGCTCGTCGTTGGATTAGGATGGAGTTGAGAATCTATTTTCATTCGCTCGTCGTTTGATTAAGGTGAGGAATTGGGATAAACCCTTGTTTTGGCAAAAGAAAGAGGGAAGCTACAAACAGAATGTCCCTAAAATATAATGCTAAAGGGAGAGAATGAGAGATGGATGCTTTCCTTTCTGTACTTTTGTGATCGTTTGTGCCTGGATCCTAATCATACCAAGAGTCTGATGAGACTCACAGAATATATGCTTGCTTCTTTATCAACAAATCTAATACTTCCCCAACCAATTGCTTCATTCATCTTCTTCATAAAACAAATCCAATTGGGTCCAACATCCCATTTAAAACAATCCATCTAAGCTCTTTCTTACTTTGGTTCTTAGTTTCAATGTAAATTCATCATCTTTGAGTAGAGCCCTGTATCCCAATTTGTTAATTTATTACGTCCTACAATCGATATGTGAGTTTGATTCTCATAAATAAAAATAAGGATTTGTAAATTTCTTTCACAAATGCTGTACGGCCAAACTCACTAATTTATAAAAATTAGAACTTAGACTCAAAATTTTCAATTTAACATGTAAATTTAATTCAATTATTAGGAAATCAGACATCAACCTCAAAAAATTCCAATCCACCAGGCCGCCTTCTCCCTAAGAATTGAACAAACAAACCATGTTCACCTATCCGTTTACTAAACGAGTCTAGGTAGGTCTCTGCAAAGTCGTAAGACTATGTATGGAAGCTGACACCTGCCCAGTACATAGAGCATCTAAACAAAAACAACCAGCTGCATGGAGCTTGCACAAAAAAGATGAACCAAAAACCAACAATTTTGTTTTCTTCTTTTCCCTCTGGTTGAACAAAAATAATGTACAAACATACATGAAATACAGGACAACCAAAGAATGGAGGTAAGCAGGGATGGCTTATAGCCTTTTCTGTAATATTTTTGGACAAAAGAAATGTTTTCATTTACTGTTCACTACTATCCGCTGAGTCACCCTCACCATGCCGCAGAAAACTCTCTCTGGCATTTTGTTGGCTTCATGAATTAGGCAGTTTCTTGATTGGGAGTCCCACTAGTTCCTGGTGCTACCGCAAATTGTAGACCCCGATGTTGCCCGGATTGAAGAACAAAAGCGACTTGTGTTGCTGCCAAAGCTGCTGCCTCCTGTTTTACCATACAAAATTCCATCATCAACTTAAAGTTTCGAAGTCTTGGATTCTATCTTTACAACATTATTATGGCATTTAAAAGTAGAACTGAAGGTCATATCAACCTGTCTTTGCTGTCGACGCTGCAAGATACTGATGGCCCAAGCCATAATATAGCAGGGCAAAAGAAACCCAGCCGCTCGAAGCAAGAAAAGCTGCAGAGCACCAACCAGTTTATCAGCTTCACTTAACCGTAAAATGGCTTCATTGTATAATCAAGGACCAGATGAGTGAGTTAATAGAAAATGTTCTAATAAACACTTACAGAAAAAATAGCTGACGAGTCATCATCATTATTAGAGTCAGAATCTGAGACCCTCAATGCATGCCGCATAATTAAAAGAGCCATTAACTGCCAAATGCAGTGAATTAAAATTAAAATCAGAGCTGATGTACATCATACATGAGGAATAGAATAGAAAAAGCAAATGATTTTTTCTGTAGGAATAAAAACTTATGGGCTTACAATTAAGGCAGCTGAACGGAAGAATGGAGCTCCCGTACTGCTTGAAGCGGCGTACTCATCATATTCAGAGTCCATAAACTGACGTTCTGCCTCCGCAATCGACAACATGCGTGGATCGTCCAAACTCAAAGGAGTGCCAGAAAGTGTCCAGCCTCCACTGCAGGAAACATCCATGGCCGAAAGATTATCATGTTGCCTTTCATGATGCTTTAAAACTTATATATGACAACCAAGAGAACTCACAAACACTTGTAAATGTGATAAAGCATGAGGAAACACATAAGAAAATTCGACTCACCCAATCTCAATAGTAGTTTCATCAGGTGGTGGACGAGGAGGAGCAGTGTAGCCAGGTTGGTAAGGCTGCAGATAATGCAAAAGAGCACCAATTAGAAAGGAATGCAATTTAATACAGCTTGAAAGGATTTCAAAATTTTCACAATAAATAAGATGCAGCAATAATGTTTTCCAAATAATGTCGGACATCTAGTTTTATCCAGAAGTGCTTATGTGAAGCAGAAGGCGACCTACTTTTCCAAATTCTGAAGGAAACATAGCTATCTACATAATGTTATATGGATATAAAGCATAATGAACATTATCTAAGAACTGTATGTACACATGTCAGAGCAAATGGCTTCTATCCACAATTCAATCTAATTTTCTAAGGTAAACTGGCCCTGTTGTATCACATCATTTATGAAAACATCACAAGCCTAAATGAGATGCAACTCACATCCACTCATTACTAGTTTTGAATCCTCATGATACAAAGCAGGCTAACGATCCAAATTGGAAGCTACGACTTTAAATTTCAAAAAATAAAATTAAAGAAGCCAAGTCGGAAGGTCAAATTTCAAAACTTCTATGCAGCATAATATTGGTACCCAAAAAAGATCTTTCAAGGAGCATACCTGATGACAAATTTCACAAGTTGTATCTCCTTTCTCATTACACCAATGCTGAACACACTTTCTATGAGCATACTGAAAAAAAGAAAAGGAAGTTAAGGCATCAGAAAATATGTTGGTGACCAATACAAGGATAGATGTAAAACAAATTTCACCACTCATAATGAGATCAGACAAACAAAAATGGATGACTGCTCGCAACTAGCCCATCAATGCAATATTTGCTCTACAAATCATCATTCACCAAGAAACTCTAGCAAGTGGATTGAAACAATTCTATCAATTACATCAATGATCAAAGAGGTGAAAACAAGGAGGGAGAAGAACGATTTTTTCAACACGAAATGTGAGACGGCAAGCCCTCTTGACTCACTCAAACGATTCCATAAATTTAAACAGCTCTAAGAATTTGTTTTCATGTTTTGGGGCAAACTTACATTATCCTCTCTTTCTGTCACCAAAATTAAACACAGTAAAGATCATCTGCAAATACAAAGACGTAACCTAAAACACCCGGATCAATTGAAAACAGCGACAACTCAATTGAAAAAGATTCAGCATTGGATGAAACGACAGCGACTCTGTATGATATTTCATATGTTATCTAGATACCTTGAGGCTGCCACAACAGGCACATGGAGATTCCAAATTGCTAATGCTATCCTCATCCTGGCAAATGCGACACTCCCCCGACTGAATGAGCGGTTCCTCCTCCTCAGGACCCGCCGTTGACGTGCTAGAAGAAGGGCCGGCGGTATCCGGGTCCGGGGAAGGTGCAGCCGGCCCAGGCCCAGGAGTCGGCTCAACAGGCTCGGACGGCGGCTGTGCGGCCATGGGCCTAAGGAGACGGTTGACGTACAAGACGAGGTGGTCACTCATTGCCGAGTGAATCTGACAGAGAGATTAACAGAGAAAACGACCTAATCGAATTGAGCCAACACCAATCAACAACGAATCCAATTGAAATGAATTCAAAAACCTCCAAACAAAATGTAAATTGTTTGTTTCTCCTCGTCGTTGTTGTTGTTGTGAAATTGAAGCCCTAGAAACCCAGGATCACGCTGGATTAACACAGCGGATCGGAGGTTTCCAAGTGGGGGTGCCTTGGGGAAAAAAAGATCTTACCTCCGAATTGGAAAATCAAATTGAAAGCGCGTTAAGATGATAATCAGGGAAGAGAGAGAATATGGTTAATTTTCTAATTGGGTCTTCTCGTCTTCTCTTCTGTTGGTTTGTTTGGATTTGCCCGAAATACCAGTGTCTGTCCCGTGCCTATGCCCAATTTCCGAATTTCCTATATATAGTGCTCTGTATCTTATCCTCGACTTCACCGAACCAGGGAGCCTTCAGGGGTATTTTCGTCACTCTCCTCTCTTCCTTTGCCGCGTAAAACGACCGGTTCCGCTCTACAGCGACCAAACAAGCCACTTGATTTTGGTTTATGATCGTCATTAGTCATTACACTAATCACCTTATTAGCAGTCCTCGTTCAAGGAGTTGACATGAAAGCCTCCGTTGCCTTTCCTTCCCTCCTCCCCTTTCCCCCATCCCACCCTTATGTTTGATCGTACCTTATAACGGCTCAGATCAGAAATTAGAGAAATTTGAGAATTTAATTAGGGAAATGACGATTTTACTCTCGGTTCCGGAGGGGTTCGGAAGTCACATTTTGTCTGAAAGCACTTTTGGAAGTTTGTCTTAGGTGGTTGCGTAGGTTTTGACCTTGCGAGTTCGTAGACAGGCAACACGTGGAAAACGGAGACTCGGTGAGAGAGTTGTGGGTCTAGAAGCTTCAGGGGCAGTTTGGTAATTTCTCAGAAATCCAAATTTAAATGATATATTTTTCTCTCTCTACACAGACTCCGAGGGGAGACACCCTCTCTCTCTCATCTCTCTCGGTTTCTCTCTCCCTATGCGATCGCGGCACCACCGCCTTCATCATCGACCCACTTTTGGGTCGATTCGAGCTAAACTGAGGCGAGGAACAACATCCCCTAGTCCCTGCAAGCAGAGTGGTGTCAAGTTCGAGAACCGAATTCCGCTTGAGACGGAGAACCGAAGAAAGGGATCTGGTCGAAACTTCACGGCCAGTTTCTCATCAAACCAGGTATGATCTTGAATTCCTGACTTCATTTCCTAGTTCCTACAGTTGAGTAGATGATTCTACAGGTGTGGATAGTAAAAATTGGTGGATTTTGGGGATATTTAGAAGCTTTCCGGAAATGGAAAATTTCGACGAGTCAGCAGCAGACTCAGCTGCCACGTGGAGCCACATGGCTACCAGTAAGCAGCAGACTCAACTGCCACGTGGAGCCACGTGGCAACACAATCAGCAGTTAGTCAACCGTTAGGTCAACTGACACCGTCAGGGTTTGACGGAATATGCTGACGGCTTTAGTATATTCCGTCAAAGGGTAACAGTGTTATAACGGAACCCTAACGCCGTTAGTTTGGACAGAAGGTTTCGATTCTGTCAGGATATTTCGTCGGGTTCGACGGAATATTCTGTCAAAGCGACGGAATATTCCACTGTGATAGTGCAGACACGCGTGGGGCGCATGGACGCGCGTGGCCGGCTTGTGTTCCGATTTTCTACCAATGGGTGGCGGCGCGTGGGGCTGTTTCCCAGCCCACGACGACTCGTGTCTAGGGTTTTGAAGCATTTCAGATTAGTTTTTGGCAGTTTTGAGGCCATTGGAGTCCGTTTATAGCCCCAATTAAGTAAACCCAGTTGTAATGGACGACCACGGGGCATGTTTTGGCTCGGGGGGTCAAGGGAGTTTGGTTATTGGTATGTCAAAGGGTTCCTTGGGGCTAGGGCTTCCTTGAGTTGGTACTTTGGATGTACTGTGAACGGACTGGGTTTCCGGGAGTGCAAGGCATGCATATTTCTATGCATTATGTCATACCACGGATTGTGAGTGGTGGAAATTGAGAGAAATTATTAGGAATATATTAACACTCTTTCGAGGCTTGGAAAGTAAAGCTTAAGGTTTAAAGGGATTTATCAAATGTCTTATCACTACGCATCTCTCGAGGCTTATGAATTTCTTTTAGGGTTTCGGACCGGGATTGTGATTTGGGTTTTGACCCTGATGAATGATATGAGGTATGTTATGGAAGGTTCCATTATACTCTCGGGATATTATGACGTGAGGTATGTAAAGGAGGATTCCCTCATACACTCGGTGGGGGAAATGTAAGGGATGGTAGGGGGGATTGGATTAAGGTTCGGGATAAGTCGGGATATTGAGCTACGACTCGGGATGAGCTGGGATATCGAGTTACGGCTCGGGATAAGCCAGGATATTGAGCTTCAGCTCAGGATGAGCCGGGATATCAAGTTACGGCTCGGGGTAAGGTCAATGAGACTTAATTCAACCAAGTCTTGAATATTGCATTGGATCAAATCGCTATAAGAAGGGTTCAGGGAAACAGATAGTGTAATAACTTAATCGAAAATATGATAGCCAAAGAACCTTTCGGTATGTGTACGATGATTACGGCATGAAGTGTGACAAATGCCTGAGATGTGGCAAGGGTACTTTCGTCATCAGGGTTAGTGGGTGGTGACCTAGATTCACGAGTTGTTGATGGTTCACACGAGGGTGGCACGTCAGTTGTCTTGTTTGATTGCGGAGGAGCTCCCCCGGGGTAGTTTGTGAACTACTAGTCTGTCATTCGTCTGACAGGTGGGTGAAGGTCAATCAAGTATAGGGGAGGTTCTGTTGGAGTCCCTGTAAATTTTCATTTGATGGTTCCTAAGATTAAGGGTATTTCAGGTACTAACTTCTGTGGTCAAAGGTTGTCAGACGAGAGCAGGACTTTTCACGGATTTCGAGTCGAAATTCGGGAAAGGTCCTGTCAATTTGGTATCAGAGTTGTAGGTTTAACTTCCTGTAGACTGCACTCTTGTGGGCAGAATATTTTGGTGGTTCTTGTCAGCGAGATGCCTACGAGACATTTGTCTTGTCAGTGACCTAGTACTGAGGAAGGCGGAGAATGCATAGTGGAGGAGGTGTAGGATTCTGTGGTTGAGCTGATTTGAGCATACCCTGGATCCGTTGGGTCGGGCGATGATTTGGATGGTATGGTGTAGAAGTACTACTGAGGTTGGGAGCTATGATATGTACGGGCGAGGTAGGCCCCGCCATAGCAGGTGAATGGCCTTTGGTTTGTAAATTGTCATGCATGCATAAATATATATTTTAAATACTTTCTTGTTAAGTATTGTTTTGGCAAAGAATTAGAAATGCTTTCTTTTAAATACTTTCTTGTTAACTACTCTCAATAATGAATTGGAAATTCCGTTTTGGGCTGTAGCCCGGTGTTATGGATTCTATTTTTATATAGTTTTGACTTGATAGATTTTGGGTTTCAGTCGAGTCCATGATTTTGGGTTTAGACCCGGATTTGTGACTTTATTGGATTTGGCCATGGACTCGGTTTTTCTATGAATTTGGCTTAGGCCACGATATAAGGATTTCAAAAATGGACTTTGGATTTTACTTTACGGGTTTGTTTCCACTATGTATACTGTCCCCGAGGGTCATGATTTTTCTCCAGCACTTGATGTGGGGTATTTCCCATCACGTGTTCATCGAGGTTTCTCCGATGCTGGCTTTGCAGGGTATTTCTCCGCCAGATCGTTGAGAGGTTTCTCCGATGCTAGCGTTGTAGGGTATTACTTCGCCACATCATTGAGGTTTCTCTGATACTGACGTTGCAGGGTATTTCTCCGCCAGATCATTGAGGGGTTTCTCCGATGCTGGCGTTGCAGGGTATTACTCCACCACATCGTTGAGGTTTCTCCGATACTGGCGTTGCAGGGTATTTCTCCGCCATATCGTTGAGGGGTTTCTCCAATGCTGGCGTTGCAGGGTATTACTCGGCCACATCGTTAAGGTTTCTCCGATACTGGCATTGCAGGGTATTTCTCAGCTAGATCATTGAGGGGTTTCTCCAATGTTGGCGTTGCAGGGTATTACTCTGCCACATCGTTGAGGTTTCTCCGATACTGGCATTCCAGGGTATTTCTCCACCAGATCGTTGAGGGGTTTCTCCGATACTTGCATTGTAGGGTATTTGTCCGCCACATCGTTGAGGCTGCATATGCGTCATACATGGACCTGCATATTTTGAGATACTAGGATATGTGGAGGGATGTCTTCGAGACTGGTGTGGTCGGGTATTTCCTCCGCCAGATCGTCGATGTTTTCTGATGTTGGCGTGGCAAGGTAATTCTCCGCCAGATCATTGAGGTTGACTACACTTGGTACACATGTACCTATCTGACACCTAACTTCGAGGTATATTTGGTCATGTGACATCATGACTCGAGGTATTTGTAGTTATGTGGGGAGTAGGCCCCGAGGTGGACCTTTCGGGTTCAGACCCTTACTTTGAGGTATCATCCACAGAGGTTAAAAAGGGGAGATTTATAGGTTGAATGGCGTTGGGTATTGAGCATTCTGGTGCCTTCATGATGTCTTCTGGATGTTGTTCTCGTCTATGGTTTTTTGTCGAGACGGAAACAACGAAATATGCAGGGTACATAGGTTCAATTGGGAATCGCAGTCGAGGTTCAGTTCGTGTCGGTAGTGACGTGAGATGACTCGAAAGGATGCAGGAGGTTGGTTCTTTGACTTGAGCTATAGGAATTTCAAGGATGAAATTTCTTTAAGGGGGGAAAATTGTAACGAACCGGAACAGAAATTAGAGTAATTTTAGAATTAAATTAAGGAAAGAATGATTTTACCCTCGGTTTCGAAGGGGGTTCAGAAGTCACATTTTGTCTGAAAGCACTTTTGGAAGTTTGTCTTGGGTGGTTATGTAGGTCTCGACCTCGCGAGTTCGTAAACATGCGGCACGCGGAAAACGGAGACCTAGTGAAAGAGTTGTGGGTTTAGAAGCTTCAGGGGCAGTTAGGTAATTTCTTAGAAGTCCAAATTTAAGTGAGATATTTTTCTCTCTCTACACAGACTCCGGGGGGGAGACAACCTTTCTCTCATCTCTCTCGGTTTCTCTCTCCCCATGTGATTGCGGCACCACCGCCTTCATCATCGACCCACTTTTGGGTTAATTCGAGCAAAAATGAGGCGATGAACAACATCCCCTAGTCCTTGCGAGCAGAGTAGTGTCAAGTTCGAGAATCAAACACCGCCTGAGACGGAGAATCGAAGAGAGGGATTTGGCCGAAACTTCACGGCCAGTTTCTGATCAAACTAGGTATGATCTCAAATTCCTGACTTCATTTCCGTGTTCCTGGCATTAAGTAGATGATTCTACAGGTGTGGATCGTAAAAATTGGTGGAGTTTGGGGATAGTTAGAAGCTCACCGAAAATTGCAATTTTCGACGAGAAATTTCCAGATTCTGACCACCAGCGATGGCAGTGATCTAATCGTTGTTCCTGACGAGCTCTAGCAACTGGTTCGACCGAGGAATACTGACGTGGCATGCCACCTGGTAGCCATATGGAGCCACGTTGTGCCATATGGAGCCACGTGGCGACCAGTCAGTAGTTGTCTCAACTGCCACGTGGAGCCATGTGGCAACACAATGAGCGGTTAGTCAACCGTTAGATCAGCTAACACCATCAGGGTTTTGACGAAATATGTTGACGGCATTAGTATATTCCGTCAAAGGGTAATAGTGTTATAACGGAACCCTAACATTGTTAGTTTGGACGGACGGTTCCGATATCATCGGGTTCGACGAAATCTTTCGTCAGAGCGACGGAATATTTCACCGTGACAGTGTAGACGTGCGTGGCTGACATGTGGCGGCACGTGGGGGCGCGGGGTGCATGGTCTAGTCTTCTACCGGCGCATAGCGGCCGTGGGACTATTTCTCAGCCCACGGCGACGCATGTCTAGGGTTTTAGAACATTTCGAATTTGTTTTTGGCAGTTTTGAGGCCATTGGAGTCCGTTTAGAGCCCCGATTGAGTAATCCCAGCTGTAATGGACGACCATGGGGCGGGTTTTGTCTCGGGGGGTTAAGGGAGTTTGGTTATTGGTATGTCAAAGGGTTCTTTGGGGCTAAAGGCTTCCTTGAGTTGGTACTTTGGATGTACTGTGAACGGACTGGGTTTCCGGGATTGCAAGGGATGCGTATTTCTATGTATTATGTCATACCACGGATTGTGAGTGGTGAAAATTGAGAGAAATTATCAGGAATATATTAACACCCTTTCGAGGCTCAGAAAGTAAAGCTTAACGTTTAAAGGGATTTATCGAATGTCTTATCACTATGCATCTCTCGAGGCTTATGAATTTATTTTAGGGTTTTGGACCGAGATTGTGATTTGGGTTTTGACCCTGATGAATGATGTGAGGTATGTTATGGAATGTTCCATTATACTCTCGGGATGTTATGACGTGAGGTATATCAGGGAGGATTCCCTTATACACTCGGTGGGGTTTGTCACAGAGGCTTCCCTTATACGCTAGGAGAAATGTGAGGGATGGAAGGGGGGATTAGACTGAGGCTCGGGATAAGCTGGGATATTGAGCTACGGCTCATGATGAGTCAAGATACTGAGTTACGGCTCGGGATGAGTTGGGATATTGAACTACGGTTCGGGATGAGCTGGGATATCTAGTTATAGCTCGGGGTAAGATCAGTGAGACACAATTCAACCAAGTCTTGAATATTGCTAATCGCTATAAGAAGGGTTCAGGGAAATAGATAGTATAATAACCGAATCGATGATATGATAGCCAAAGAACCTTTCGGTATGTGTACGATGATTACGGTCACGAAGTGTGACCAATCCCTGAGATTTGGCAACGGTACTTTCGTCATCAAGGTCAATAGGTGGTGTGGACGGTGACCCAGATTGACGAGTTTTTAACGGTTCACACGAGGGTGACACATCAGTTGCCTTGTTTGATTGCGAAGGAGGTCCTCTAGGGTAATTTGTGAACTACTGGTCTGTCATTCGTCTGACAGGTGGGTGAAGGTCTATAAAGTACATGGGAGGTTCTATTGGAGTCCTTGTAAATTTTCATTCATGTTTCTAAAGATTAAGGGTATTTCAGGTATTAACTTCAGTGGTCAAAGGCTGTCAGACGGGAGCAGGACTTTTTGCGGATTTCGAGTAGAAATTCGGGAAGGTCTTGTCATACCCTCATCTGAAGTCCTCCCTCCCTTGATTCTGGTATGCCTGCCCCCTGAAACTCCTCAATGGCGGTGGTTCATACTTCATCTATTTCCCCTGCTCTTAACACTAGATCCCTTAGTAGGTCTGGGTTAGCGCCGCGTTCCTTTTGCCCTGCTACTGGTCGACCTACCATCCTTCCAAATTCCCTTTATGACTCCCCTACATCCGACCTTTCTTCTCTGGCTGGCCCCCGATGTGTTTCCCCTCCTTTGGGCAACCTTCATTATGGCTCTCGTCTGGTGGAAGGGCGTGTCATGAATGCTATCTTTCTGTAGTAAGATTCTGGTTTGGATGGTAGTCCCTCCATGGCACAATTCTTGTGCGATGGGGTTTCGCTTCCTATTGGTTTTGCGACCGAATCTGGTGTGTTGGGTGCTCCGATGGATGTCAGTGGTTGCCGTGTTGGGGTAGTGGACCTTGTGGTATTGTCTGGTGTTATCCCTGTCGGTGTGTAGGAGGTAGACTCTGCTGGTGGCAATTTTGTTGGGCCCAAGGCGTCTAAGCCGATTAGGATGAGACGTATTCGTTCACTGCCCCTCGATTCTGATGTGGTGGACCATATTTTTGTGTCCACTGGGTCAAAGGTTTCTCTTGCTGGTGATAGGGAGACTACTACAAATTTGAGGATAAAGGTGTTAGGACCCTTCCCGAATTTCCCCCCGAAATCCGGGAAGAATCCTCCTCCCGTCTGACAAACTAAAGAAATTCCCAAAATACCCTTACGTCCTTACAAATTTAATTATGAGAACTCTGCCAAAAGTTCGGTAGAGTCTCCCCTTAGGGACCAGTTATCCGTCTTCCACCTGTCAGACAAGGGATCAAATAGCACTCCAAATTCCAACAGAGAACAACCATCCAACGATGAAATCGAAAGTTTACAGTAAGTCCAAAAATACTATCAGAGCATCTAGGTAGGATAATTAATTACAAAATTAAATATCCTACTCGAAGTTTAGGTAAAATGTGCAGCTGAAAATCTAATGCCTCCGCCTCTGAAAGTGCCCACGTCAACTCAATAGCCTAGAGGGGATTTAAAACACGAAAATTGTGAGTGGACAAAAATAATCATTAAGAAATAATTTTCTGAGGAAATCTTACATTTCCCCCCTCCACGAGTAAAACCATACATGTATAACATAAAAATTTCTTTTTGTGTAAATATGATATAAAGATATCTGAAAATCACCGAAATTTCATCTTTCTTTAAAAACACTTGGTTGGACCCAAAAAATCAGTATAATGAAAAACACACCGTGGTCCACAATTTGGTTTGAAAATCCTCCTCCAAGGAGTTTAAAATCATGTAAAGTGACCTGGACACAAAATGCATTAACACATAACCCACTGTTCCCGACATACCCTCCACACACCCGATATACCTCGAGTTGTGCAGAACCCTGTACTACGCGTAGACAGCCTCAACGACCCGACGGAGAAAACCCTGGACACGAGCGTCGGAGAATCCTCAACGAACTAGCGGAGCAAAATCCCTCAACGCCAGTCGGGGAAACCTTGACCATCGGGGATAGAAATCCAGTGAAAATCAAATCCGTGTTTTGAAATCTTTGTTTCTTGGCCTAAGCCAAAGTCATTGGAAAATCATTTATGGCCCAAAACCAGTAAATCACAAATATGGGTCTAACCCAAAAGCACGGACTCAATAATTATCACGTCAAGACAACATAAAAATAGAGTAAAAAAACCAGGCCATTTCCCCAAAACACATTTTCACTGAAATATGGAAAACCCGTGTCGAGTAATAAGTTCTAAATTCTAGAAATTGTTACAACAATACATAACAGCATTTAATTCAAAGATACCTTTAGCATGCATTACAGTTTATAAAACCAAAGTCCACTAACCACACGTCCAAGAAAGCTCAATCCTGAGTCGTACGCTCCTCCGAAGTTCCTAGAGCAGTATCGCATGTCAATATTAACAATCGGGATTACCGACTAATAAAAAAAATCCTACATTTAAACTCCCTAAATCCCGGGAGGTCCGCTCGCGTCACCCTAAAAATACAGCAACTTCGGATGCCCAAAACTACCCTTAAACAACGTCCGATTAACCCGAAATTTCGTTAACTATTGACGAAATATGCCAACGCCAGCAGCATATTCCGTCAAACCCTGACGGCGTTAGTTGACCATTAAGTCAACTGACTGCTGATTGTGTGCCCAGGTGGCATCCACGTGGCTCCACGTGGCTGCCATGTGGCATGCCACGTCAGCACCGTTTGAACGACCCAGTCGCCGGTGTCTCACCGGAGAAGATGGCCGCGTCGCAGCCTGCCGTCATGCGCCGTCGCCAGATTCTCACCGGAAACTCACTGGAACCTCACCGAAGAAGATGGCCGCACCGCCGTGCACCGTCACCGAAAAACCCCATTTCCGGCCGACCTTGGATTTTTCCTAACTTCTTCAAATCTCAACCATTTTTCATGAATTTTATGTCTAAATCTGTCTACTCGAACCCAGGAACTCAAATATGACCTCAAAACACTAAACATGTACCTATACTAGCCAGAAAATCGATCAAAACTTTCAATTTTTCTTTTCCTCGATCCGGCATCTCCCGCGACTGCCTTCTCCAATGGTTGGTACGTCCGTGATCGTGGGAATGAGGATATTTCGATTAGTAACACTAGAATGGAAGACTTGGCCTTGAATCAAAGTTTGAATTTATGGGTTTTGGGTGTTTGGGTCGCACGGGTTCGGGGGTGTCTAAGAGAGAGAGTGTGAAATGATGAAGATCAGATCAAAGTGGGGTTAAAAATATCTACCCCTGCTAAGATTACCAAAATGCCCCTGATATTCTAGATCCGTAACTTTCGCACACGAACTCCTTTTTTCGCGTGTTGTCTGTCTACGAACTCGTGAGTTCAAGACCTACACAACAGTACCCGAAACACAGCCAAAAGTGTCTCGAAATAAAAATTGACTTTCACGCCCCTTAACAACCAAGGGTAAAATCGTCTTGTTGAAAAATAATTTACGAAAATTCAATAATTACATTTCCGGGTTGTTACAAAAGGAATCGTACGCTAAGGTTACAAGTGATTTTCGTGGTCCCCCCACGAGTGCCCCAGCTCTCAAATTTTGCAAGCCCAAGATCATTGCTGGCCGCAAACCTCCTCATGAGGCAACTGAGTTGGCAGCCTTGGAGTGGGAGCATTGCTTAGTGGGCTATTTTGCTGATAAACCCCTTCCTTTTAATGCAGTTAATACTCTTGCAAGGAAAATTTGGGCTAGTCGTGGGCTGGTGGATGCTTTTGCTAATGGGAATGGGTTCTTTTTTTTTAAATTCTCTGATGATTTGGCCTACACTCAAATTCTTAAAGGTGGACCTTGGCACTTGGCGGGTTGATCCTTATTCATTTCCCGTTGGAAACCCGGTATGAATTTGTCCAAGAATGCTCATACTAAGGTTCCATTATGGGTAAGGTTTTTTAATGTCCCTTTGGAATATTGGTGTCTTGAAGGGTTTAGTCACCTCGCTAGTGCGGTTCGAAAGCCATTGTATGCGGATTCTTTGACGGAAACTCGTAAGCGCATCGCTTTTATGCACATTTGTGTGGAAGTGGATGCCTCGGAACCTCTAATTGACTCTTTGGATATAATGTTGCCGCCAGATGGTGATGGTTTTGCTCTGAGGGTGGTTGAAGTGAATATGGAGTATGAAAATCGACCAAGGGTGTGTGGTAAGTGTATGGTGCTTGGCCATTTGGAACCCTCTTGCCCTCATAGGGTGGTTTCTAGCCTATTTGGCAATAAGGGTGTGGCGTCTGGATTGATGTCCACAGATGATGATTCTCTGGGCCCTGGCCCTCTTCAGATGTTCAGTCCAGTTTGTGTGGGCTTGGAGGTGCCCATTACCCTTCCATTTTCGGATATTAGAGCCCGTGTGTAGTCTAGTGCAGTTGATGAGGTTGTCTTGCAGCCCACAAGGGGTACGGCCCAATCTGCCCTGTCTAGGTCTTTGGGAATTAAAAGCAGCAAGCCCAAGCATGGTACGACCTTTAGTAAGGCAGAGAGCAGCCTTTTGGCTGAGAAGGTAATATCTCCTAATCGGTTTTCTTCTCTGGTGTCGGAGTCCGAGTCTTCCGAGTTTGAGCAGGAGGCGTCGTTACCTCCGGTCTCTTGAAATTTGGGCGCGACTAAGGGAAAAGGTGCGTTGATTCACTCGTCTAGTTTGGGGTTTCTTAAATAAAAAAAAGACTAAGAAGAAATCAAAGAAGAGGGGGCCGTCGCACGAAGGGGAAGACGGCTCGCGGGAGAATGGAGATGATGAGTTCATCGCTGATGGAGGGAGGAAAAGCCCTCGGGATTCTGATTTTTATCGTTCTCATGATTAGCACAGCCTGTTGGAATGTGAGAGGTTTGAACGACCGGTCTCGCCAATTGGAAGTGAAGAATTTTATTCAGGCTAATCGGTTGTGCCTGGTGGACTTGATTGAAACTAAGGTTAGAAGTATTAATTCCTCTTGGATTAAGTCGTTTGTGTTTAATAATTGGGATTCGACTGATAATTTGGGAATCCATCCCCTTGGTCGTATCTGGATTGGGTGGAATCCCATGGTGGTTTCTTTAAGCTGTTTGAGTGAATCCTCTCAATTGGTTCATGCTTTTGTTGAGGTTTTGGGTTCTGCTCATAAGTTCTTCATCACTTTTATTTATGCATCTAATTGTGAGATTGAAATAAGGGTTTTATGGAATGATTTGGAGAATATCAGTGGGTCGGTTGGCTCTGTGCCGTGGGCTATTTTGGGTGATTTCAATGTGTGTAGATTCACTAGTGAATGAGAGGGAGGAAATTTAGTGTGGGATAACTATTTGCGGGATTTTGGAACTTGTATTCAAAATTTCCGCCTTGACGACTTAAGGTTTTCGGGTCGTCTTCTCACTTAGCATAATAACCAACCCAGGGATTGTAGGATTACTCGAAAATTGGATAGGGTTTTGGTCAATGAGGATTGGTTATCCCGTTTCCCTTCATGTCATGCCTCATTTCTTGAGCCGGGTTCCTCTGATCGTTATCCTACTATCCTCAATTTGGATGTGTCTCTGCACGTGGGAAAACACCCATTTAAGTTTTTTTTAACTTTTATGCTGATCATGATGAGTTTATGCCTATTGTGCAGCATGCTTTTGGTCTCCACATTGTTGGTTCTCACCAATTCCAGCTTTCCAGACGGCTTAAATTAGTGAGGGAGGCTCTTAAGGGTCTTAATAGACGGCCTAAGACAAACGTTTCGGTGGCGATCGCTGAAGCTAAGTTGGCGCTGGACTGTTGCCAGGCAAGCCTCTAAGGTAATCCTTTGGACTCGTCCCTCCTTTCCTTGGAGCGTGATTTTTTGAAGAAATATAATATCTATTTGTTGGATGAGGATAATTTCTTAAGGTAGAAGTCTCGGCTTAATTGGTTGGAAAAAAGGGATAGTAATTCGGCGTATTTTCATAAAGTGATTAAAAAGAGGCTAAATAGAAACCGTATTGCCTCTATTGTTTGTGAGGATGGGTCAATTACTGTGGAGCAATCAGATTTAAAAATGGAGGCTGATTGGTATTTTCAGAATTTGTTTGGAACTGCTAGTGATATTAATGGTCTTGACTTTGATGGTCTCCTTTCTAGTGTGCTTTCTCAGTCTCAGTGTGCTAGTTTGGCTGCCTCGGTTACCCCCATTCAAATTGGGAAGGTATGTTTCAGTTTGAAAGCTGAGAAGGCTCCCGGGCCTGATGGTTTTAACGCCTTGTTTTTTTGGCGTGCGTGGTCTGTAGTGGGGCCATATGTCATTAGGGCGGTTTTGAAGTTTTTTTGCTCGTCAAAATTGTTGGGGGAAACTAATTCGACAATCATTGCTTTAATTCCTAAGGTTGCTAATCTGACCCATATGAAGGATTTCTGCCCTATTTCGTGCTGCAACACGATCTATAAAATCATCACAAATTATTGGTAATCGTGTCAAGGTTGTTCTTCCGGCCATCATCTGTTACAACCTGTCCGCTTTTGTCAGTGGAAGGCGTATTAGAGATAATATTTTGTTAGTGCATGAGCTTCTTAGAGGTTACCATCTTAATTCGGGTAGCCCTAGGTGTGCGGTGAAGGTGGATATCCTCAAAGCCTATGAATCGGTCTCATGGGATTTCCTCCTAGATGCCCTCATAGCCTTTCGGTTTCCTTCTCAGATGGTTGGGTGGATAAGAGCTTTTATTTCCACAGTGAGGTTTTCGGTCGCTGTTAATGGGGAGCTGGTTGGCTTCTTCGAGGGAATGAGGGGAATTAGGCAGGGGGACCCCATGTCTCCATACCTTTTTTTTATCGTCATTGAGGTTTTTTCTTGCATTGTCCATCAACGCATCGCCGCTTCTCCCTCCTTTAGATACCATAGGCGGTGTGATAAGGTATGCCTTTCTCATCTTGCCTTTGCTGATGACTTGTTTGTTTTTTCTCATGGGGACGTGGAGTCAGTGGTTACTTTGAAGAGGGCTTTGGATGATTTTGCGGCTGTTTCTGGTCTTGTGCCCAATCTCCAGAAAAGCTGTATTTATGTTGCTGGTGTGAGTAGAAGGAGGGATGTGTGTTTGCGTGAGTGCTTTGGTGTGTAGGTTGGTGTGCTGGCTGTGAGGTATCTTGGGGTTCTCCTCGTTACTTCTCGCCTTAGCTATGGTGACTGTGCCTCTCTCATTGAGAGGGTGGAGAATCGCATTCGTGGTTGGGAGCATCGGGCTTTGTCTTTTGCTGGTAAGTTGCTCCTGATTCAATGTGTTATGAGTGGTATTATTGTTTTTTGGGCTTCCCACCTTTTTATTCCCAAGAAGGTTTGTCGGGACATAAAGCGTCTGTTTCGTTGTTTCCTTTGGTCTGGGCATGTTGCTGGTTCTTATCATGCCAAAGTTGCATGGAAGTTGGTTTGTATGCCAGAGAAGGAAGGTGGTCTAGGACTTCGTAGGATTGCTTTTTGGAATGTTGCCTTAATGGTTAGATTTATCTGGTTTCTATTTGTTCCGGATGTTAATAACTTGTGGGCTAAATGGGTTAAGGGGTACTATATTAAGGATGGGAGCTTCTGGGGTGTGAAGGCCCCGTCTGTGTGCTCTTGGAATTGGAAGGAGTTGCTGAAGATTAGAGGTGTGGTTAAGCCTTTTATTGAAGCTAAAGTGGGCAATGGTGATGATATTTTTTTATGGTATGATAATTGGAGTCACTTGGGATACATCTTGGATCGGTTTGGGAGTTCAATTGTGCAGATTTCTGGTATCCATTTGAAGGCGCACCTTTCCTCTATTCTTGCTAGCGGTCGTTGGGTGTGGTCCCTTACGGTGGACCATAACTTTCATCAAGTCCAGATGGCCAGTCGGGCTTGCCAGTTGTGCCCTGATGTGCCTGATGGGTTTGAGTGGAAGGCGACGTCAAATGCTTTGTTTTCTTCAGCTTCTCTATGGAACAAGATTAGGGATGTGAATCCGGTTTGCCCGTGGTTTGTTGTGGTTTGGTTTACTGGTGCTATTCCTCGCACTTGCTTTATTCTATGGCTAGCTATTCAATCAAGACTCTCTACGTTGGATCGTGTTGGCCAGTTTTCTAATTCGACTTCTCTTATTTGTATCCTTTGTGAGAGGGAGGGGGAGCTCATGATCACCTTTTCTTTAAGTGCCCGTTTAGCGATGGTATTTGGAGGAGAGTTTTGTCGATTACAGGTTCGGTGTGGTGCGTGGCGCCTTGGCCGAAGTCGGTATTTACTGTGGCGGTGCAATGGAAAGGGAAGAATATGGCTAAGGTTGCTTTGCGGCTCTCCTTTGCGGTGACAATCTACAATGTGTGGCAGGAGAGAAATAATAGAATTTTTGGGAACTCCAGAAAATCCCCGAATGTGGTCTTCAACTCCATTGTGTCAATGATTCACAGTAGGCTTTGTATGATTAATTTTAGACATTGTTCTTCCAAATCCCTTTTTTGATAGGAATTGGAATATTTCTCCTGTGTAGATTGCTGTTTTCTCCTTCTTGGAGGTTCTGGGTGTTTCTGCCTATGTTTGAGAGCTGTAATGGCTTTGAGTTTGGTGGGCTTGCCCCCTTTTTTTATATATATTGATTTAACAAAAAAAAAAAATCACCATATTAGTTTTTTTTTTTTTTTTTTTTTTTTTGGAGAAACACCTTATTAGCATAACCACAATTAGGTTTGGAAATTAATGGGTGAGACCAACTTTTTGAACCCACCCCAAGGCTCCAACCCTACGTCTATAGCTAATTACTAATTTGTCACCTTTGATGAAGGTGAATGCTTTCAATTTCATGTTCATAAATTCTGCCCACTTTGTGTTAAATTGTTCAAAATTGGAGGTGTAAAGTGTAATGTAATAGTTAAGCTACGCTTTTATTCAATTACTTCACCAAATCTTGGAGGTACAATTGGATCAATTTTCTGGAAACATAACAATAAAAAAAAAAGTTAAAATTGGTCCAAAACGACCCCGTAGCAGCTGGTGTAGTAGCTATGTCCAAAATGGTCGACCACTTTTAATTAATTTCGAATAATAACGCACAAACCAAAAATGGTATGACCCTCTAAATGAGTGGATGTCTTTATATTATTGCTTCTACTTGTTCCTCCATTCACTTAGTCATATTGCTACAGCTAAGAAGATATTTCTTTAAACCAAAAATGAAGGACCAAAGAAACTTTCAACTCATAAAGCAATGAAAGCGATCATTTTGCAATTACAATTGGAAACCAAACTACAAGTCAAGGAAGTTAATAATTTTGCGATCTGGTGATATTTTTTGTAACTTTAAAATAAAGGGTCGGTCGGTCCATGACAATAACAGTTGGATCCACAGGATTTATTCATCGTAAGCTAATTTTGGCTGGAAGTTGCAAAATTTAAGAAAGCTTATGTGCAGGGAGCAGATTGTGGGTTGAGTAATAAGATAAGAGCAACAAAATTTTGAAGAAAGCATGTGCATTATAAGTTTATAACCACATTATCGTACAAATGATACAGCATTCTACATCTCCTCACAACAAGCCTGCCCTAATTTTGATACCAACCTTGAATTGGATTTTGGGGCAATGTGAGGGCACGTGGTAAAAATAATAGGAGGTATCGGTTGTCTCCGGATACAAAATGGGGATCTCTAACCCTAGCACCGGCATAAAAATGTTACCTGTAAATTCTTTGCAGATAGAGATACCCACACTATACAATCTCTTTTCCAGTTGGTAACCTTGAGAGTTAAGAGGGCGGCCTTGGGCAGTGAACTGAGGCTGCTCAAGTGAATCTCGTTTAGCATACTGCACCACTCTTTCCACCGGGATCTAACATAGCGACTGTAAGTTTCCTCTAGAAGAAGCTATCAACATCTCATCTACTAATACGAGTGACTATATACCGCCCTTTTTCCAGATCATATATTGTCTTCAACTGGGGCTTCCTCCACTTTGACAGAGACCACACTGTAAACATCAATATTGTAAAGATGAAAATAATTGACAGCAATGTTGGTGATCCATCACTAATTATGGTGCTAATCCAATCAGAGTGTCCTACATCCAAGTTAGATGTTCTTTGCAAGATGAAAGCTCCCAAAGCCCAATCAAGTGGGATACTTCCCACCTGATTTGCAACACCGATCCTGATCAAGAGTAATAATGACAATAAATTAGATACAACTATGCATTCATGTCAAGTTCAAATTTATAATCCAAAGCAATATACAATTCTGAAGTAAAACGAGTAATACCTTTCATCATCCAAAGCAATTCCAAGACTATCATGAAGTAGGGCCACAGAATATGCTGAAGAGAAACAATAGTGAAGCAGAGCTTCTTCATCAAGTGACTGGTATCTCTTCTTTATCTTTGACCAATCCTCTCCACAGAATTGTTGTCCAGCCATCATAAGATCAGAAAGAAATGGTTTTGGAGCCAAACCAAAGAACTAAGCAAACAGTGAAAAAATAAAAAAAGCGCGTAAGAAAGATTACTATTAACGCATTGAAGTAATAATTATACTGTGTATGTTTTAAAAAGATATATAGAAGTTTCCAAAAGAGCATTTTCTCTTCCATCTGAAAACGGTACTTCTTAATTCCCCCATGAAACTGAAAAATCTAAGGTAAAAGCGTTAATAAGAAAGAAATTAATGAAGATTAGAGGATTGAGAAGAAAAACCTTGGATGTATAGAAGAAATTTTCAGTAGCCAAAAACTTTCCCTGAAGCTTAGGTATGAAAGTTGATCCTATATCACACCGTGGATAGGAACATTTATCTGATCACAGGTAAAGAGAGAATCATTGTCAAAAGAAACTCAATATAATATCTTTGGCACACATACGTCAAAATAGAGTGAGAATTGAAGAAGAGTATCTCCAACCTTGTCCTTTTTCCAGCATCATTTTTGCAGCAGATCTGCACTCAGAGAAGTTACCCCTTGATTGAAGAAGAGCAGATAAACTTCTATTCTTCCCAACCGAAGAAATTGGGGAAAGCTTTGAAGACTGTATCTTATATGAGTATCCTTTAGGAGCGCAAGGATCTATTGACATTCTTTTCTGGGGTGATTCTGCAGCTTCATTAGTGAGAAAAGGATGTAAGAAACCAGAAAAATATCATGTTCTAACAGTTAAGCTTTAAGATCTGAGCGCAATATGCATTTGATCAAATGAAGAACTTAAAAAACAAATCAGATTGCATAAATCAATTCCAGCGAGCTCTACATATGGCATACCAAATTGTTTCTATACAACTGCGTGGGAGTAAGAACCACAAAAATATATTTGCAGAAAGGTGCGAAGCGGTGTCCTTAATATAGAGACAGATCCTATCATTACAGCCAATCACATTCAAACTTGTGTCTCTAAAGGGATATAAAGTTCCATGGATGCCCGACGCACAAGAATAATTGGAATTCAGACTGATACAGACAAGTAACTTGAGGCTCAAGGCAATATAAAATCAGAAGCAGAAACCAAAACTTGTGTATTTACCTGAGCGGAAGTCCCCAGAAACAATTGCTTCTTTCAAAGAATCATATGCAACATTCTACAATACCAAATTACTTAGTAACATCAAAACATAAAGTTGCACCTTAATGAGAATAAAAATATTCCGAACTTCCATTTTTCTTGAAAGATTCGAACATAGTTAATAAAACTGAATAAATACCTGGCCAAAATGAAGAAAACTGTGACTATAGAGATTGTAAGTAACATTTCCAAATTTAACTGCCCGTGAGAACTCTGGAGGCACTGGCTCACTTGAAACAAATGTCACCTGAGCAGAAGCTCCACCAAGTTCAATAATCCCAGTTGTCTGCAGAGGATCACCGCCAAGAGTGCTAAGGGCATGGTTTGCAACAACCCAAGCATATAGTCCTTCATCAGAACCTACATCAAACATAATTTTCAGCTCTAGGCTTTCAGAAAGTAGCTCATTTGAAGTTAGCATACAATCAAATGTGTGTGGACTTTCTGATATAGAATTATTGTAAAAAGAGTGTGAGCAAGCAGTCAACTATGCACATTATTGCTAACAATCTTTCCTAGCATTCAAAATTGGCTGTTTCCCACAATGCCGCAAAATTTACACCATAAAACACATTCAAATCACTTCAATTCTAATGAATAGATACAAAACCCACCACAGAGTTCACAGATAACAGTACCTGTAATGACAGAAGCCCACTCGTCCTGGAACTTAAACCCAGAACTCCTAAGCACCTTTCTACAAGAATCCAGAATCCGATTCTGAACATCCAAATCAAGCAATCGGAGCCCCGCCGTAGCCATAAGCCTTATCTCCGTATTCCCCCAGTGATCCTTCGGAATCCTACCCTTCCCAAACTCCACAAGGTCTCGCAACGACCTGCCCGCCGATCCCGGATCCTCTGCAAACGCCGAGAGCCCCGGATTGACCCGCATCGACGACAACCCATCCTTTCCGAAATCAAACACGGCAGTGTTGTCGCCGTCGACTTCGTACCCGAACACGTGGATTCGGGTACCCGTGCTCCCCCCGTCGATCACAATCCCATAACGCTTCGTCCCAAAATTCCTCGAATTTCTCGAGGAAACGAGAAGATAGCAGAGTGTAAAAGTGAGTGCGATCGTAACCGAAGCGAGAATTAAGAAGCTTGATCTGGGGTTGTGCTTGGAGTTACGAGAGAAGAGATTGGATCGGGCGCTGGGTCGGATTTGGAGCTTAACCGGGTCCATATTGCTGCTGTCGTCGTCGTTGGCGGGTTTCGAATTGGCCCCTTTACGGGTATTCAATCGTCGCATGAAAAGGTTAATAATCGGTGTTGTGAAAGGAGACGGAGAATCATATGAATATTGCGGATAATTGATAATCACAATTAGGGTTTGTTTTATCTGTCAAAATTGAAATGTAATGCAACTGAATATATCAATTCAAATGAAAAAAAAAATGTAGTGGCGGATCGGAGACGGAGAGGGCAATGATCAAACTCTCGCCCTCTCGATCTCTCTCTCTGTGTCGCTCTTCTTTTTGGTCTGTGAAAACACACGACCTTTTGCTGTTACGTCGTCGCCTCCTATAGGCGCCTACTCCTAGCTCCCCCTCCTCGATCATTCCCGGTTCGCTTCGGTTCGGTTGTCCACTTGTCCCTCTCATCTCAGCGTGCCTTACGGTTTACCGGTTTGGACCGTTTTTTACCGCGTGTTTCCTATTTGGAGTACCATTCTACCGCTTTTCTTTTTCAACTTTATTCTTTTTCCATTAACTTTCGCAAAAATAAAGGCCAAAGTAAGTGATTAGCACGGTATTAAGGCGTCAATTAGTTGGCTCTTTAGTGCTTCTATGATTTTTTTTATATTTTTTGATACAACGATAAAAGGAAAATGATTGCATTCTATATATTAGGTTTCGATTTTATACATTATAAAAATAAAATCTAAAAATTTTTACATACCATATAAAAAGAAATATTCTTAAATCGCAATTTTAAATGAAAACACTGGAACGATTTTGAGTACTTATAAATGCTCAAAGAATACAATGTTTCACCAACATAGTTCTATTGCAAAATATTATACGGCCATATGCAAAAGTTATTGAGGTTATAAACTTATAATTTGGAAAGTTGATGCTAAAATATAATTGGTACAATCATTATTAGTGGGTGTTGCCGGACAAAACTTGAGTGCTGACCATTCAGAAATCTATACCCTGACCAAATGATGTGGCCCAATAAAATTACAACAGCTGTCTCTCGTTTTACAACTTGTTTTTAGTTTTTAAACAATTGTAATGTTTCTCTAAATAATTAAAAATCAAATTTTCTTAGTAAATGAATAAAAGGAATTTCAATCGTTCAAGAAGTCAATAATCAGTACTCTAAACCTTTCCAGACCGTAGACTAGCCACCAAGATCTAGACCAGTCACCATGATCGGCGACCTGCAACCACCGAGCAACCATGATTTCGTTGGGTCATGTGCGATTTGTCTCCGTCCCTAAACTCTGAAGCCTCATATGCCATTCACCTGTGTCAATAATCCGTGCGGATCTAAGAATACCTAACTGGATCATCGTGGCCGTCTCCTGCCTTTGCCATCGATTTCTGCATTCGCCGTCTGCATTACTTGTATATTTCGACTTCTTTCTCTCTCGTTGTATTTCCTAATTTGGGGGTTAGTTTTTCTTTTTTGTTTTGTTTTCAATTCTTGCAATTAAAATTTCGTTTCTCCTAATTTTGATGAGACTCTTTTAATCATTCCCAACTTAGTGATAGAATAAACTCTGTTTTAATCCATATGCTTAGGCTGTGTCCTAGCTAGAATACGGATAGTAGTAGGTGGTTGGATACTATATAATAGGACTGTCAAATTTCTTTATGGACTATAGCTATTCGAAGTTTGAAGTTTGAAGTTCGAAGTTTGAAGTTCGAAGTTCGAAGTTCTTCAATTCTAGTTTGAAGTTCTTCAATTCTTCCAAACTTCTAAGCAAATCAATTGAATGCTCATGGGCATATGCTGTTAATCTCTCATGGGCATATGCTGTTCTCCTTAAGATTGCGATTAGCCTCACCAGCATGATAATTAGCTATGCTTCTGCCCTTTGCATCTCATGACCACTGCTTCAATATGTAATCAGATGGGATCCTTTTCACATTCTTTTTATCTAACACTTTTAATGCATGAGAGCACAAAATTCCAACAAATTTGAATTTCATACAACTACAAGCTCTCTGTGTCAAAGCATTATATTTTACCAAATGCTCTTGAGATTTGCCACTATAAGTCACTTTGTACTCATGTCATTCCAGACTTTCCAACTTTATATATGTTACAATTGAGGATACCCATTTGGAAGAGTCTAAAACTTTATATATGTTACAATTGAGGATACCCATTTGGAAGAGTCTAAAAACTTCTGGGGTAAAAAGCTCTGATGCATGTATCAACATATCCACTTCAGTTGATAACACGCGCGTTGTTTGCATCATCTTAAAATCAGCCAGTAATTCCTCATGTCGTCGGTCTTCCAAAACTCTTTCATAGTGGTCAAAGAACCGTGAAAGATTGTGACTCGGCTTCAAGTACTTTTTCAACACATTGTTCGTACTTTCACTACGTTGGGTACTCATCATGTCAATAATGAATGTATGCCGACCATATACCATTGCCCATTTTTCCTTCACTTTAACCAAGGCATTCAACCAATCATTTGCATTGAGTTCATACGTTTGAAGCATATCTTTCCATGCAAGTAACCATTCTTCTTCATCCTCATAATCATAGATGCAATTTTCAAAATCAGAAGCAAATTGCTTTGATCTATTAAACACATGACTTAAATTTTTGGCAGCATTCTAATATATATGCCAAACACATAGCCAGTGGTGTGCTTCAGGAAAAACTTCTGCTATTGCTTTAGCCATTGCAGCAGACTGGTCTGTAAGTATGGTTTTCGGTTGTTTTCCAGACATTGCTACCAAGAAAGTCTCAATTAACCACTTAAAAGAATTAGCGCTTTCATCGTATAGTAAAGCTGCACCAAATACTACAGTTTGCTTATGCTGATTAACTCCAAGAAATGGTGCGAATGGTCTACCACACTCATTGGTCTGATAAGTTGTGTCAAAACAGATTACATCACTAAAGAGACCATAATCACTTATTGAACGTGCATCTGCCCAAAATATATTTGTGATTATATCATCTTCATCAAGTTGCATTGAGTTAAAGCTAGATGAATTTTCCACAAGCAATTTTTGAAAATATTGTAATATAGCTCCAGCATCTCCCTTTTCCATAGCTACCTTCCGCTTATGATGTATATAATTTCGGTAATCCTTATCAAGAAAACCAAGATTCTCTTAGCCCCCAACTTCCTGCTCATAAATTCCACTGTTGCTTTAATTGGTATTCCTGATTTATCTGCATCTTCAGCATTTGCTTTTTGAGCTGTAGACGTCCGTCGATTAATCTTCAACATATGCTTCATGGGCATTCTAACCAAATCATGGTTATGACTTGCATTAAAAGATGTAATTTTAAATTTTCCATTCTTTTGAAGGTTGCAAATAACGTGAGCTTCATAACCAACTGACAAGACCCTTCTCGAATTTCCCTTCGAAATCCGTAAAAAGCCCAACTCCCGTTTGACAATCCAAAATAATTCCTAAAATACCCTTACTGTCTTCTAAACACTTTACTGTCTTGTAAACACTTTACTGTCTTATAACCCCTTACTGTCAGACGAAGGATATAAAATAAAAATAAATCAAACAGTGTTACACCCAGCCTCGTATATCCACAACTGTAACTTTGTCTCTCAAGACGGTATTAAATAACTGAAATGTCGTACTCGTGCGAACCAATCACAACTAGTCAATCCGGGTCACCGCCCACACCAACCGACTGGCCATGGTAACGAGAATTCACTCAGAGGTGCATCGATCACCTATCAAAGCCCGTGAAAGTCATCGTCAACTCCTATCAGTCGGCTTAACTCTCGGCTATCATATCCCACCTCTTTATCAAATCTTACATGCAACAAGATTCACATATAAGAAAATACAACTTCTCAGAATCCAATTGATTTACTCCGATGAAACCCACGCTATCTTTACTTGTGCCCGCCATATCAGAAACCCGGCTGAAGCCATCATCCAGAGCCATAGCTCGATATCCCGATCGTAGCCGTCATCCCGAGCTGTAGCTCAATGTCTCGGCTCATCCCTAGCCGTAACTCAATATCCCGGCTCATCCCGAGCCATAACTCGATATTCCGGCTCATCCCCAGCCGTAACTCAATATCCCAGCTCATCCCCAACCGTAACACGATATCCCAGCTCATCCCCAGCCGTAACTCAATATCCCGACTCATTTCGAGTTGTAACTCAATATTCTGGCTCATCCCCAGCCGTAGCTCAATATCCCGGCTCATTTTGAGCCGTAACTCGATATCCCGACAAGCGTATGAGGGAATCCTCCCTTCCATACCTCACCGAGAATTTCCCACCAACCCTCCCACCAGCTCAAGGCCTAACCCACCATCTTGGGTCGAAACCCCAAAATCATCGAATACCCAAGCCTAAGCCCAAATACATACCTCAGGCCTAAGCCTAAAATCCATACGCCGAATTCCATAAAATTACCTTCCCGGGCCTAAACCCAACTCCATTGTCAAATAGTGTCCCAAAAACATTATCGAACACCATAATTAATACTAAATCCAAAATTAGTGGATAATCAAGTAAAATTCACTATTCATTGTTCACCGTGCTTAAAACGAAAATAAACACATATAATGATTTTCTTAAATTCCCAGGACTCATAAGAATTCTAAATAGTCCTTCCACTTAATTCTCGAAATTCGTAAGTAAGTATAAAAGACTGAAAACATAATAATATGCATGCATTTCCATTTAGGAAGTAAAGTCCCCTCACCTCGAGGCCGAAACGAGGCTAATTTCTTGTTAATTGGTCCCTCGTGGCCTTCGGAGCCACCACGCTTGTCAAAACGATACATGGCATCATTAAATTGCAATTATAAACCTAAAATCCAACCTCCTAAACTCCGGGAGGTATACACGCGTCCTAACTAGAAACGCAGCCACTTCGGACGCCCAAAACTACCCCTAAACGATGTCCGATTGACCCGAAACCTATGCCAACAGGTCCGAAACATCGAGAACTTTAAAACTCGTGTTCGTCGGAGCTCGAGGAGGAGCTCCACGCGCGACTGCAGCGTGGTACTCGCCCCTACCTTTAGCTGCGGTTATTGTTCATCGCAGAAAAATCCTCCATAACCACCCTAAACTTCCAAGCTTCATAACTTTCTCAATTCTCAACGAAATTCAACGATCTAATAATGGAAATTCATCTACTCGATCCAAGGAATTCAAATATGAAGTCCAAATTGAGAAACCTCACCTGTGGTGCCCGAAAAATGGACGGGAAGTTTCGGCCCATGTTCAAAGCTCCACCCTATCATCCACGGCGGTCCTCACGGCTCAAGGAGGATATGGATGAGTTCGTGAGGTCGAGAAGAAGGTTATGGTGGGTTTAGTTTTGGTCGAAAAGGCCAAAATCAAAATCCCAAATTTTGGGGGTTCTTGGTTCCTCACGGGAGAAAGGGAAAAAAAGTTTTGGGAGAGAGAAGAGAGAGTGTTCAGAAAAATCTGGAGAAAAGGAAGATAAAGTCTTCCTAAAATATCTACCTTCCCAAATGATGAAAATACTCCTCAAGATTATAGACATGAATCTCCCACATCCAGGTTGTCTGTCTACGAACTCGTGAGTTCAAGACCTACACAACCGTTCAAGAAAAGTTTCCAAAAGTATCTCCTAACGAAAAGTGACTTTCGAGCCCCGAGGGTAAAATCGTCATTTCCCTAATTAAATTCCCAAATTACTTTAATTTCTGGTCCGGGTCGTTACAACTTTCCCCTCTTAAATAAATTTCGTCCTCAAAAATCCCTTAACTCATGTCAAAGAACCAACCACCTGCATCCTTTTGAGCCCTCTCGCGTCTCTATCGACACGAACGGAACCTCTACTGTGATTCCCAATTGAACCTATGGAAGTTGACTCGAAATGATACAATATATCAAAACCTTAAATCCTATGCACCCTGCACATTTCTTTACTTCTGTCTCAATAACAGACCGTATGCGAGAATAACATCCATGAGACATCCTAAAGGCACCAGAATGCTCAATACCCAGGGTAGTTCAACCCGAAAATCTACCCCTTTTAACCTCTGTTGAAGATACCTCAAAGTAATGATTAGAACCCGAGAGGTCCAACATGGGGCCTACTCCCCGCAGGATGGAAAATACCTCAAGTCATAACGTCACATGACTGAATATACCTCGAAAGCATGTTTCAGGTAGGTACATCGACGATCTGATGGAGAAATACCCTGCAATGCTAGCATCGGAGAAATCCCTCCACATATCCGAGTATCTCAAAATATACGAATCCCTGTACTACGCATAGGCAGCCTCAACGATGTAGTGGATAAATACCCTACAACGCCAACATCGGAGAAACCCCTCAACGATCTAGCGGAGAAATACCCTGCAACGCCAGTATCGAAGAAACCTCAACGATGTGGCGGAGAAATACCCTACAACACCAGTATCGGAGAAATCCCTCAACGATCTGGCGGAGAAATACCCTGCAACACCAGTATCGGAGAAACCTCAACGATGTGGCAGAGAAATACCCTACAACGCCAGCAATGGAGAAACCCCTCAACTATCTAGTTGAGAAATACCTTGCAACGCCAGTATCGGAGAAACCCCTCAACAATCTGACGGAGAAATACCCTGCAACGCCAATATCGGAGAAACCCCTCAATGATTTGGTGGAGAAATATCCTGCAACGCCAGCATTGGAGAAACCTCGACGAACACGTGATGGGAAATACCCCACATCATGTGCCGGAGAAAAACATGACCCTCGAGAATGGTATACATAGTGGAAACAAACCTGTAAAAGAAAATCCAAGTCCATTTTTGAAATCCATGTTTCTTGGTCTAAGCCAAAACCATAGGAAAATCGAGGCCAAAGCCCAAACCCGATAAAATCACAGCCACGGTCTAACCCAAAGGGCCTAGAATCCAATTAAAACCGTCTCCAGTTCAGTTCATTTTGGGTGAAAAAATATTTCATGCTCTGATGGTCTGTAAAGATTTGGAACGTTTCCCCATACAAATAGTGTCTCCAAATCTTCAATGCATGCACCACTGCAACTTACAATAATCAATTCATGGGGTTTAAGTTACCTGGAAGCATATGCTATCACCTTCCCATGATGCATCAGCACGCAGCCTATACCTCGTAATGATGTGTCACTGTACACCTCATATCCTCCACTATCATCAATGAACATAATTACAAATCGATCCAAATACCGTCGAAACACCCTATTCATCAAATACATAAATGCCACCGGTGCATTGGTTAAACCGAAAGTGTAATGACCCGGACCAGAAATTAAATTATTTTAAGAATTGGACAATTTTACCCTCAATTTTAGACGGGTTCAGGAGTCGCTTTTTGACTGGCAGTACTTTTGGGAAATTTTCTTGGGTCGTTGCGTAGGTCTCGAACTCACGAGTTCGTAGACAGGCGGCACGCGGAAAACGGAGACCCGGTGTCAGGTCCCGTCCCGAATTTCCCCTCGAAACCTGGAAAGAACCCTGATCTCGTCTGACAACTTAAGAAAAGGTTCCCAAAATACCCTTCAATCCTTACAAAATATAATAACAATAAATACTTCCACTTGTCAGACAAGGGATTCAAGCACTCAATAATTCCCGTAATTAATGACCAATCAAATACAATATAATATCAGAGCGTCTAAGTAGGATCAAGAGTAAAATTTAGATATCCTACTCAAATATAATTACACAGCGCAGTCGAAGTACTAATGCCTCTGCCTTGAGATCAGTGTTCGCGTCAACTCTACTCAACTGCCTGAAGGGGGTTTAAACACAAAAGTTGTGAGTGGACAAAAATAATCATTTATAAATCATTTTTCGAGGAAATATTACATTTTCCCCCCTCCATTTATAAAATCATGCATGCATCACATAAACAATTTATAATAGAAAAACATCATATGTAAATCACCAAAATTTTCATTTCTCTTTAAAACCACTTAGTTGGTATCACAGAAAAATCTGTATAATGAAAATACCTCGTGCTCCACAGTTTGGTCTGACAACTCTCTTCAAAGGAGTTACAATTATTTAATTCAATCTGGACACATAATATCTCAAATTCACTGTTCCCGACATATCCACAACACACCAGGGTATCCCTTGAGATGTGTTAAAATCTGTACTACTTGGACTCGATTACAATCTCTGCAAAATCACCTTTTATATTGGGGGTTCACCGGATTTGAGGGGGGGCTAGGATCCGGGGCTAGGATCCACTGAGACGGTGAACCCGGTGAACCTCCAAAATAAACAATACGGATTTGAGGGGGGCCAGGATCCGGGGCTAGGATCCGCTGAGACGGTGAACCCGGTGAATCTCCAAAATAAACAATACGGATTTGAGGGGGGGCTAGGATCCGGGGCTAGGATCCGCTGAGACGGTGAACCCGGTGAACCTCCAAAATAAACAATACTGATTTGAGGGGGGGCCAGGATCCGGGGCTAGGATCCGCTAAGACGGTGAACCCGGTGAACCTCCAATATAAAAGGTGATTTGGCAGAGAGTTGTGATACAGGACTAGCACACCCCAAGGGATACCCTGGTGGCTAGGGATATGCCGACTGATGTAATATGATAGCTGAGGATATTTCCAGCTCTAATATGTTTTGACGATGATTGTCATGTGATTAATCAGCATATGAAATTACTTCGTCATCCGGGTCAGTGGGTTGCTGTGGGCGGTGACCCAAAGTGACGAATTATTGTTGGTTCAAGTATCTAACTAGTCTGTTGTCTTGTGGTATTCCAGTAGAGATGTCATCAGTGTCTGACTTACTGACATTTGGTGTCAGTGGGTATTCCTATTTGGACCACCACTATTCTGAGGTCTTGGCTTTGACCTGTATACTATCCTGCATCTGACAGGTAGGAGTGTTCGGTAAGTACAGAGGTTATGTCGGGAAATCGGTAAGGTTTACTAAAAAATTTATTTAAGGATAAAGGGTATTCTTGGTATTAAATTTTTAGAAAGAAGAGCTGTCAGACGGGATAAGGGCTTTTCATGAATTTCGAGGTGAAATTCGGGAAGGGTCCTTACAGAAAGGCATCAACAGGAACTCATAATGCCCATAGCGTGTCCTGGAAGCCGTTTTGGGAATGTCCTCTTCCATGATCCTTAACTGATGGTACCTGGATCTAAGGTCAATTTTTGAGGAATACCTTGCCCCTTTTTAATTGGTTAAAGAAAACATTAATTCGTGGCTAAGGATATTTATTCCGCACCGTAACCCTGTTTAACTGCCGGTAGTCGATACATAGCCTCAAACTACCATCTTTCTTCCTTACAATTAACACTGACGTACCCCAAGGCGATACACTATATCGAATAAATCCCATATCCACTAGGTCATGTAATTAAGTCTTCAATTCCTTTATCCAGGTTGGGTATCCGGAAGAACCTCTATGGTGAACTCAATCTGAATGTAAGGTGGCAACACGGAAACTCATTCACCACATGAACATCCTCTAACCTCAACAGAGTATCCCGAGAATCGATCACGTGAGCTAAATATCCCGCACCACCTTTCCTCAATAACTTCTCAGCCGTCAAAGCTGATATCACTCCCGAGGGAAGCACCCTACAGTCTCCTTGAAAAGTAAGTTCCGGCAAACCTGGACTCCGAAATGCCACCATCTTATTGAAACAAGCAATGGAGGCATGACGGGTGGTTAACCAATCCATCACCAGAATCACATCAAAATCATAAATGTCCAAGGGGATTAAGTCTGCCTCCAACTCATGACATCCCACTAGCCCTACTAGCCCCACTGGACTGGGTCTGGCTCCCTGTTGCAGTACCAGATGTCTTTGCCACTCTCTAACTCCGTTCAACAACATCTTGGCCCAAAGAACTACTGCCCAGACGATGTGGACAGTCTCTCTTAAAATGGCCAATCTCAATGTCCCAAACCTTAATAAAACGTATACTCCATAATATCCTAATCATCGCCCGACCCAACGGATCGAGGGTTTGCCCAAATTAACTCAACCACGGAATCCTGCATATCCTATCCACTATGCACTCTCCGCCGCCCTCAGTACTAGGCCACTGACGAGACAAACGTCTCGGAGGCATCTCGCTAACAAGAACCACTACAATAATCTGCACATAAGTGTGCGGTCTGCAGGAAGCTAAACCTAGAGCTTTGATACCAAATTAACAGGACCCTTCCCGAATTTCTCATAGAAATCCGTTAAAAGCCCTGCTCCCGTCTATCAACCCAAAATAATTCCTAAAATACCCTTACTGTCTTATAAACACTGTATTGTCTTAAAAACCCTTACTGTCAGATGAAGGATATAAAATAAAAATAAATCAAACAGTGTTACACCCAGCCTCGTATATCCACAACTGTAACCTCGTCTCTCAAGACGATATTAAATAACTGAAATGTCGTACTCATGCGAGCCAATCACAACTCGTCAATCCGGGTCATCGCCCACACCAACCTACTGACCATGGTAACGAGCATTCGCTTAGAGGTGCATCGATCACCTATCAAAGCCCGTGAAAGTCATCGTCAACTCCTATCACCCAGCTTAACTCTCGACACCTCTTTATCAAATCTTACATGCAACAAGATTCGCATATAAGAAAATACAACTACTCATAATCCAATTGATTTACCCCGATGAAATCCACGCTATCTTTACTTGTGCCCGCCATATCAGTAACCTGCCTGAAGCCATCATCCCGAGCCATAGCTCGATATCCCGGTCGTTGTCGTCATCCCGAGCCGTAGCTCAATGTCTCGACTCATCCCCAATCGTAGCTCAATATTCCAGCTCATCTCGAGCCGTAACTCGATATCCCGGCTCATTCCCAGCCGTAGCTCAATATCCCCACTTATATCGAGCCATAATTCAATATCCTAGCTCATCCCCAACCGTAACTCAATATCCCGGCTCATTCTGAGCCGTAACTCGATGACAGGACCCTTCCCAAATTTCATCTCGAAATCCGTAAAAATTCCTGCTCCCGTCTGATAGCTTTTAACCACATAAGTTAAATACCTGAAATACCCTTAATCTTTGGAAACATCAATTGAACTTTACAGGGGTTCCAACTGAACCTCCTATGTACCTGATTGACCTTCACCTACCTATCAGACAAAGGATAGACCCCTACATGGTCGGCAACGGCGGTGATAGTCTTCGAAGTCTCCCGGGGAGAGTGAGAGTGATCGAAAGAGGAGAGAGAGACAATCTCAGTCCCCTCTTAGTAGAGTCTCCGGAGAGAGAGAAAAATATCCCACTAATTGAGGACTTTTCCAAAATGACCAAACTGCCCTTGAAGCTTTTAGACCCACAACGTTCTCACAGGGTCTCTGTTTTCCGCGTTCCTCCTGTCTACGAACTCGTGAGTTCGAGACCTACGCAACGACCCAAGAAAAACTTTCAAAAGTACTGCCAGATAAAAAGTGACCCTCGAACCCTTCCAAAACTGAGGGGTAAAATTGTCATTTCTTTAATTAAATTCAAATTACTTTAATTACTGGTCCGGATCCTTACAATTTCCCCCCTTTAAAGGAATTTTGTCCCCGAAATTCCCTTAACTCAGGTCAACTGAACCTCTATTGCGATTCCCAATGGAACCTGAGCACCCTACACATGTCTTTGTTTCTGTCTTGACAACAAACCGTAGGCAAGAACAACATCCATGAGACATCCTGAAGGCACTAGAATCCATTCAACTTGGAAATTACCTCAAAGCAAGGCTCTAAACCCGAGAGGTCCACCGGGGGGCCTACTCCCAACATGACTATAGTTACGTCAGGATGTCACATGCCTGAATATACCTCGAAGTCAGGGGTCAGATAGGTACACATGCATTCCCAAATATCACGAAGTCTTGTAGATCCCTATACTCCGTGTAGTCAGCTTCAATGCTCTGGCAAAGAAATACCCTGCCACACCAGCATCAGAGAACATCGACGATCTGGCGGAGGAAAAGCCCTACCATGCCAGTCTAGGAGAAATCCCTCCACATATCTGAGCCTCTCAATATATGTAGGTCCTTGCATGATGCATAGACAGCCTTAACGGTGGGGTAGAGAAATACCCTACCACGCCAACATCGGAGAAACCCCTCAACGATCTGGTGGAGAAATACCCTCCAACGCCAGTCGGAGAAACCTCAATGATCTGGCGGAGTAATACCCTCCAACACCAGTCGGAGAAGCCTCAACAATCTGGCGGAGAGATATCCTACAACGCTAGTATCGGAGAAATCCCTCAACGATCTGGAGGAGAAATACCATAAACGCCAGTATCGGAGAAACCTCAACGATGTGGCAGAGAAATACCCTACAACGCCTGCATTGGAGAAACCCCTCAATGATCTGGCGGAGAAATACCCTGCAACGCCAGTATCGAAGAAACCCCTCAACGATCTGGCAGAGAAATACTCTACAACGCCAGTATCGGAGAAACCCCTCAATAATCTAGTGGAGAAATACCTTGCAACGTCAGCATCGGAGAAACCTCGATGAACACGTGATGGGAAATACCCCACATCATGTGCCGGAGAAAACCATGACCCTCGGGAATGGAGTACATAGTGGAAACAAACCTGTAAAAGAAAATCCAAGTCCATTTTTGAAATCCTTGTTTCATGGTCTAAGCCAAAACCATAGGAAAACCGAGGCCAAATTCCAAACCCGATAAAATCACAGTCACGGTCTAACCCAAAGGGACCAGAATCAAATTAAAACCGTCTCCAGTTAAGTTCATTATGGGTGAAGAAATATTTCATGCTCTGATGGTCTATAAAGATCTGGAACGTTTCCCCATACAAAAATTGTCTCCAAATCTTCAGTGCATGCACCACTGCAACTTACTATAATCAATTCATGGGCTTTAAGTTACCTGAAAGCATATGCTATCACCTTCCCATGATGCATCAGCACGCAGCCTATACCTCGTAATGATGTGTCACTGTACACCTCAAATCCTCCGCTATCGTCAATGAAAACAATTACAACTCGATCCAAATACCGTCGAAACACCCTATTCATCAAATCCATAAATGCCACCGGTGCATTGGTTAAGCCGAAGGGCATTAACAGGACCTCATAATGGCCATAGCGTGTCCTGGAAGTCATTTTGGGAATGTCCTATTCCCTAATCCTTAACTGATGGTACCTAGATCTAAGGTCAATTTTTGAGGAATACCTTCCCCCTTTTTAATTGGTCAAACTGATCGTCAATTCGTGACTAAGGATATTTATTCCGCACCGTAACCCTGTTTAACTGCCGGTAGTCGATACATAGCCTCAAACTACCATCTTTCTTCCTTACAATTAACATCGACGTACCCCAAGACGATACACTATATCGAATAAATCCCATATCCACTAGGTCCTGTAATTAAGTCTTCAATTCCTTTATCCAGGTTGGGTACCCGGAAGAAGCTCTATGGTGAACTCAATCTGCCAGTAAAGTGGCAACCCGGAAACTCATTCACCACAGGAACATCCTCTAACCTCAACAGAGTATTCCGAGAATCGATCACGTGAGCTAAATATCCCTCACCACCTTTCCTCAATAACTCCTCAACCGTTAAAGCTGATATCACTCTCGAGGGAAGCACCCTTCAGTCTCCTTGAAAAGTAAGTTTCGGCAAACCTGGACTCTGAAATACTACCCTCTTGTCGAAACAAGCAATGGAGGCATGACGCGTGGTTAACTAATCCATCCCCAAAATCACATCAAAATCATAATGTCCAAGGGGATTAAGTCTGCCTCCAACTCATGACCTCCCACTAGCCCTATTAGCCCCATTGGACTGGGTATGGCTCCCTGTTGCAGTACCAGATGTCTTTGCCACTCTCTAACTCCGTTCAGCAGCATCTTGGCCCAAAGAACTACTGCCCAGACGGTGTGGACAATCTCTCTTAAAATGGCCAATCTCAATGTCCCAGACCTTAATAATACGTCTACTCCATAATATCCTAATCATCGCCCGATCCAACGGATTGAGGGTTTGCCCAAATTAACTCAACCACTTAATCTTGCATATCTTATCCACTATGCACTCTCCGCCTCCCTCAGTACTAGGCCACTGACGAGACAAACGTCTCAGAGGCATCTCGCTGACAAGAACCACTAAAATAATCTGCACACAAGTGTGCGGTCTGCAGGAAGTTAAACCTAGAGCTTTGATACCAAATTGACAGGACCCTTCCCGAATTTCTCCTCGAAATCCGTGAAAAGCCCTGCGCCCGTCTGACAACCCAAAATAATTCCTAAAATACCCTCACTGTCTTATAAACACTTTATTGTCTTAAAAACCCTTACTGTTAGACGAAGGATATAAAATAAAAATAAATCAAATAGTGTTACACCCGACCTCGTATATCCACAACTGTAACCTCGTCTCTCAAGACGATATTAAATAACTGAAATGTTGTACTCGTGCGAACCAATCACAACTTGTCAATCCGGATCATCGTCCACACTAACCCACTGAACACGGTAACGAGCATTCGCTCAGAGGTGCATCGATCACCTATCAAAGCCCGTGAAAGTCATCATCAACTCCTATCAGCCGGCTTAACTCTCGACACCTTTTTATCAAATCTTACATGCAACAGGATTTGCATATAAGTAAATGCAACTTCTCATAATCCAATTGATTTACCCCGATGAAATTCACGCTATCTTTACGTGTGCCCGCCATATTAGTAACCTGGCTGAAGCCATCATCCTGAGCCATATCTTAATATCCCGTTCGTTGCCGTCATCCCGAGCCGTAGTGCGATGTCTCGACTAATCCCCAATCGTAGCTCAATATTTTGGCTCATCTTGAGCCGTAACTCGATATCTCAGCTCATTCCTAGCCGTAGCTCAATATCCCCGCTTATCTCGAGCCGTAATTCAATATCTCAGCTCATCCCCAACCGTAACTCAATATCCCGGCTCATTCTGACCCGTAACTCGATGACAGGACCCTTCTCAAATTTAATCTCGAAATCTGTAAAAAATCCTACTCCCGTCTGACAGCTTTTAACCACAGAAGTTAAATACCTGAAATACCCTTAATCTTTGGAAACATCAATTGAACTTTACAGGGGTTCCAACTGAACCTCCTATGTACATGATTGACCTTCACCTACCTATCAGACAAAGGATAGACTAGTAGTTCACAAACTTCCTCGGAGGACCTCATCCGCAAGAAAATAAGACAATTGACGTGTCACCCTCGTGTGAACTGTCAACAACTCATCGATCTGAGTCACCGCCAACACCACCCACTAACCCTGATGACGAAATTACCCTTGCCAAAATACAGGTATTGTCCATACTTCGTGACCGTAACATCGTACATAAATCGAAAGGTTCTTTGACTATTTAATGTTCAAGACTTGGTTGAATTAAGTCTCACGTACCTTATCGCGAGCTGTAACTCGATATCCCAGCTCAGCCCAAGCTGTGGCTCAGTATCCCGGCTCATCCCGAGTCGTAACTCAATATCCCAGCTCGAACTTAGCCGTGGCTTAATATCCAGACTCATCTCGAGCTGTAACTCAATATCTCGGCTTATTCTGAGCCATAACTCAGTATCCCAGCTCAGCCCGAGCCGTCAGTATATTCCGTTAAACCCTGACGGCGTCAGTTGACCTAACAGTCAACTAACTGCTAACTGGACGCTGACTGTGTTTCCACGTGGCGCCACGTGGCAGTTGAGTCAACTACTGACTAGTCGCCATGTGGCTCCACATGGCTACCAGGTGGCATGCCACGTCAGTACCCGTAGTTCAAACCAGTCATCGGAGTTCGTCGGGGACGACGATCGAACCATCGTCGTCGTCACCGCCTCCGGTGGCCGAAATCTAGGAATTCTCGCAGAAAATTGCCATTTTTGATGAGCATTTAACTCTTTCCAAACATCATCGATTTCTACGATCCATAAATGTAGGATCATCTACGCAACGCTAGGAACTCAAAAATGAAGTTGGAAGTTCGAGATCATACCTAGTTTGATCAGAATCTGTCTGAGAAGTTTTGGTCCACCTCTCCTCTTCCATCTGCCATCTACGGTGACTCTCCCACCTCAAGAATGACACCAGGATGCTCGTAGAGTAGTGAGGAAGACTTCTGTGGCCTAGGATTCCACTAACTCGACCCCCACACGGTCGGCAGCAGCGGTGATAGTCTTCGAAGTCTCCCGGGGAGAGTGAGAGTGATCGAAAGAGGAGAGAAAGAGAGAGAGAGTCTCAGTCCCTTTTGAGCAGAGTCTACAGAGAGAGAGAAAAATATCCCACTAATTTTGGACTTTTCCAAAACAACCAAACTTCCCTTGAAGCTTTTAGACCCACAACGTTCTCATTGGGTCTCTGTTTTCCGCGTGCCTCATGTCTACGAACTCGTGAGTTCGAGACCTACGCAACGACCCAAGAAAAACTTTCAAAAGTACTGCTAGATAAAAAAGTGACCCTCTAACACTTCCAAAATTGAGGGTAAAATTGTCATTTCTTTAATTAAATTCAATTTACTTTAATTCCTGGTCCGGGTCGTTACAATTTCCCCCCTTTAAAGGAATTTTGTCCCCGAAATCCCTTAACTCAGGTCAACTGAACCTCTGTTGCGATTCCCAATGGAACCTGTGTACCCTACACATGTCTTTGTTTCCGTCTTGACAACAAACCGTAGGCAAGAACAACATCCAGGAGACATCCTGAAGGCACCAGAATCCATTCAACCTGGAAATTACCTCAAAGTAAGGCTCTATACCCGAGAGGTCCACCGAGGGGCCTACTTCCAACATGACTACAGTTACCTCAAGTCACGACGTCACATGCCCGAATATACCTCGAAGTAAGGGGTCAAATAGGTACACGAGCATTTGCAAATATCACGAAGTCATGCAGATCCCTATACTCCGTGTAGTCAGCTTCAATGCTCTGGCAGAGAAATACCCTGCCAGCCAGCATCAGAGAACATCGACGATCTGGCGGAGAAAAAGCCCTACCATGCCAGTCTAGGAGAAATCCCTCCACATATCTGAGCCTCTCAATATATGTAGGTCCTTGCATGATGCATAGACAGCCTTAACGGTGTGGTAGAGAAATACCCTACCACGCCAGCATCGGAGAAACCCCTCAACGATCTGGTGGAGAAATACCCTCCAACGCCAGTCGGAGAAACCTCAACGATCTGGCGGAGAAATACCCTCCAACGCCAGTCAGAGAAACCTCAACGATCAGGCGGAGAAATACCCTCCAACACTAGTCGGAGAAGCCTCAGCGATCTGGTGGAGAAATACCATCCAACGGCAGTCGGAGAAACCTCAACGATCTGGCGGAAAAATACCCTCTAACGCCAGTCGGAGAAACCTCAACGATCTGGTGGAGAAATACCCTTCGACGCCAGTTGGAGAAACCTCAACGATCTAGCGGAGAAATACCCTCCAACACCAGTCGGAGAAACCTCAACGATCTGGTGGAGAATACCCTACAACGCTAGCCGGAGAAACCTCAACGATCTGGTGAACAAATACCCTCCAACACCAGTCGGAGAAACCTCAACGATCTGGCGGAGAAATACCCTTCAACGCCAGTCGGAGAAACCTCAATGATTTGGCGGAGAAATACCCTCAAACGCCAGTCGGAGAAACCTCAACTATCTAGTGGATAAATACCCTTCAACGCTAGTCGGATAAACCTCAATGATCTGGCAAAGAAATACCCTCTAATGCTAGTTGGAGAAACCTCAACGATCTGGCGGAGAAATACCCTCCAACGCCAGTCAGAGAAAACCTCGACGAACACGTAATGGGAAATACCTCTAATCATGTGCCGGAGAAAAACCATGATCCATGGGGACATCAATTCAGTGAAAACCAAAATCCATGTTTTGTTAAAACACTCGGTGGGACCCACGAAAACCCAATTAATAAAAACATCTCGTGGTCCACAACCTTGTTTTGAAAACCCTCCTCAAAGGAGTTTAAAAACCATGAACGAACCTGGACACAAAATATCATAAACCTGACTCACCGCTCCCCGAATGGAATCCCGAGCCGTAGCTCTCCTCAACGATCTGGCGGAGAAAGACCCTCGACGCCAGCATCGGAGAAAATATTGACCCTCGGGGACAATAATTCAGATCCATGGTTTGAAATTCTTGTTTCTTGGCATAGGCCAAATTAATTGAAAAATCGGGTCTATGCCCAAATCCAATAAAATCACAAATTCGGGTTTTAACCCAAAAATCATGGACTTAACTGAAACCCAAAATCTAAGGTCAAAACGACATAAAAATAGAGTCCAAAAACCAGGCCACAGCCCAAAACATCATTCCCGTATCTAGTAATAATTTAAATTCCAAAAATTTGCCAAAAACAATATGTAACAAGAAATTATTTCAAATATACCTTTATGCATGCATTATAATTTACAAAATCAAAGTCCACTCACCAGCAACAGCGACGCTTACCTCTCTCGGGAATATCATTACTCCCAACTCTCCGCCTCCCTCAGTTCTAGGTCGTTGAAGAGACAAACGTCTCGGAGGCATCTTATTGACAAGAATCCTTAAATAATTTGCACACAAGTGTGCGGCCTACAGGAAGTTAATCCTAGAACTCTGATACCAAGTTGATAGGACTCTTCTCGAATTTCATCTTGAAATCCACGAAAAGCCCTGCTCCCGTCTGACAGCTTTTAACCACATAAGTTAAATACCTGAAATACCCTTAATCTTTGGAAACATCAATTGAAGTTTATAGGGGTTCCAACAGAACCTCCTATGTACCTAATTGACCTTCACCTACCTGTCAGACAAAGGATAGACTAGTAGTTCAAAAACTACCTCGGAGGACCTCCTCTGCAAGCAAACAAGACAACTGACGTGTCACCTTCATGTGAATCGTCAACAACTCATCGATCTGGGTCACCGCCCACACCACCCACTGACCCTGATGACGAAAGTACCCTTGCCAAAATACAGGCATTGGTCATACTTCGTGACTGTAACATCGTACATAAACTGAAAGTTTCTTTGACTATTCAATATTCAAGACTTGGTTGAATTGAGTCTCACGTACCTTACCGCGAGCCGTAACTTGATATCCCAGCTCAGCCCGAGCCGTGGCTCAGTATCTCGGCTCATCCTTAGCCGTAACTCAATATTCCAGCTCATTCTGAGTCGTAACTCAATATCCTAGCTCAGTCAATATCCTAGCTCAGCACGAGCCGTGGCTCAATATTCTAACTCATCATGAGCCGTAACTCAATATCCCAGCTCATTTCGAGCCATAACTCAATATCCCAGCTCTTCCCGAGTTGTGGCTCAGTATCTCGGCTCATCCCGAGCTGTAACTAAATATCCTGACTCATTTTGAGCCGTAACTCAATATCCCAGTTGAGCTCGAGTCCTGACTCAGTATGCCGACTCAGCCTGAGCTGTAACTCAATATCCCGGCTCGTTCTGAGCCATAACTCAATATCCCGACTCAGCTCGAGCCATGGCTCAATATTCCAATATGAAACCCCAAAATCATTTCATACGCCTCGAGAGATGCGTAGGAGGAAGACATTCGATAAATCACTTAAAACCTTAAGTATAAATTTTCGAGCCTCGAAACGTGCTTAGAAATACGCATGCCTTGCAATCCCAGAAACCCAGTCTGTTCACAGTACATCCAAAGTACCAACTCAAGGAAACCCTAGCCCCAAGAAATAACCCAGTTCCCTGATCCACCCCCCACCCCCCGAGCCAAAACTCGCTCCGTGGTCGTCCATATAACTGGGATTACTCAAACGAAGCCCTAAATGGACTCCAACGGCCTCAAAATCTCCAAAATCTGATCCGGAATGTTCCAAAACACTAGACACGCGTCGTCGTGGGCAGAGAAACAGCCCAGCGCACCACCACGCGCCCCCACGCGCGTCTATACTGTCACGGTGGAATATTCCGTCGCTTTGACGGAATATCCAGACGGAATCGAAATATTCCGTCCAAACTAACGGCAATAGGGTTCCGTCATAACGTCGTTACCTTTTGATAGAATATGCTAACACCGTCAGCATATTCCGTCAAACCCTGACGGCGTCAGTTGCCCCAACGAACAAGAAACTGCTGACTAGATGCTGACTGTGTTGCCACGTGGCTCCACGTGATAGCTGAGTCAACTGCTGACTGGTCGCCACGTGGCTCCATGTGGCTACCAGGTGGCATGCCACTTCAACACCCATAGTTTGAACCAATCATCGGAGTTCGTCGGGGACGACAACTGGACCGCCGTCGTCGCCACCGCCTCCGATGGCCGGAATCTGTGAATTCTCGCTAGAAATCGCCATTTCTGGCGAGAATTTAGCTCTTCCCAAATTCCATCGATTTCTATGATCCACACATGTAGGATCATCTACGCAACGCCATGAACTCGAAAATGAAGTCGGAAGTTCGAGATCATACCTGGTTTGATCGAAATTTGTCCGAGAAGTTTCGGCCCACCTCTCCTCTTCCATTCGTCATCTACGGTGACTCTCCCACCTCGAGAATGACACCAGGATGCTCATGGAGTCGAGAGGAAGACTTCCATGGCCTTCGATTCCACTAACTCGACCCCTACACGGTCGGCATCGGCGGTGATGGTCTTCGAAGTCGCACGGGGAGAGAGAGAGAGTGATCGAAGGGGGAGAGAAAGAGTGATAGAAAGAGGAGAGAGAGACAGTCCCCCCTGAGCAGAGTCTACAGAGAGAGAGAAAAATATCTAACTAATTTTGGACTTTTCCAAAATGACCAAACTGCCCTTGAAGCTTTTAGACCCACAACCTTCTCACCGGGTCTCCGTTTTCCGCGTGTCGCTTGTCTACGAACTCGTGAGTTCTAGACCTACGCAACGACCCAAGAAAAACTTCCAAAAGTACTGCCAGCCAAAAATTGACTCCCGAACCCCTCTAAAACTGAGGGTAAAATCATCATTTCTTTAATTAAATTCTCAAATTACTTTAATTCCTGGTCCGGGTCGTTACACTCGATATCCCGACTCATCCCCAGCCGTAGCCCAATATCCTAACTCATTCTGAGCCGAAACTTGATATCCCGGCAAGCGTTTGAGGGAATCCTCCCTACCATACCTCACCGAGAATTTTCCACCAACCCTTCCACCAGATCAAGGCCTAACCCACCATCCTAGGTCGAAACGCCAAAATCATTGAATACCCAAGCCTAAGCCCAAAAACATACCCCGGGCCTAAGCCTAAAATCCATACACCGGAATCCATAAAATTACCTTCTTGGGCCTAAGGCCAAGTCCATTGTCAAATAGTTTCTCAAAAACATTATCGAACTCCATAATTAATACTAAATCCAAAATTAGTGGATAATCAAGTAAAATTCACTATTCATTGTTCCTAGTGCTTAAAACGAAATTAAACACTTACAATTATTTTCTTAAATTCCCGGGACTCATAAGAATACTAAATAGTTCTTCCACTTAATTCCCGAAATTTGTAAGTAAATATAAAATACTGAAAACATAATAATATGCATGCATTTCCATTTAGGAAGTAAAGTCCCCTCGCCTCGAGGCCCAAACGAACCTAATTTCTAGTTAATCGGTCCCTCGTGACCTTCGAAGCCACCACGCTTGTCAAAATGATACATGGCATTATTAAATTGTAATTATAAACCTACAATGCAACCCCCTAAACCCCGGGAGGTATACACGCGTCCTAACTAGAAACGCAGCCACTTCGGACGCCCAAAATTACCCCTAAACGATGTCCGATTGACCCGAAACCTGTGCCAACAGGTCCGGAACATCGAGAACTTTAAAACTTGTGTTCGCCGGAGCTCGAGGAGGAGCTCCACGCGCCGTCACCCACCGGTGGACGGCCGGGAACCTGCAGCGTGGTACTCGTCCCCTACCTCTAGTTGCGGTAACATTCATCGCAGAAAAATCATCCATAACCACCCTAAACTTCCAAGCTTCATGACTTTCTCAATTCTCAACAAAATTCAACGTTCTAATAATGGAAAATCATCTGCTCGATCCACAGAATTCAAATATGAAGTCCAAATTGAGAAACCTCACTTGTGGTGGCCGAAAAATGGACGGGAAGTTTCGGCCCATGTTCAAAGCTCCACCCCGTTGTCCACGGCAGTCCTCACGGCTCAAGGAGGATATGGATGAGTTCGTGAGGTCGAGAAAAAGGTTATTGTGGGTTTAGTTTTAGTCGAAAATGCCAAAATCAAATTCCCAAATTTTGCGGGTTCTTGGTTTCTCACGGGAGAAAGATAAAAGAAGTTTCGGGAGAGAGAAGAGAGAGTGTTCAGAAAAATCTGGAGAAAAGGAAGATAAAGTCTTCCCAAAATATCTACCTTTCCAAATTACGAAAATACCCCTCAAGGTTATAGACCTGTATCTCCCACATCCGGGGTTCGTTTTTCGTGTGCCGCTTGTCTACGAACTCGTGAATTCGAGACCTACACAACCATTCAAGAAAAGTTTCCAAAAGTATCTCCGAACGAAAAGTGACTTTCGAGCCCCGAGGGTAAAATCATCATTTCCCTAGTTAAATTCCCTAATTACTTTAATTTCTGGTCCGGGTCATTACACCAACCCTTGAAATTAGTAAAGAATAAGATGCACCTTCATCTTTGCGACTATTTTTTCAATGTCCTTCTTTTGCACATCAATAGGTCAGCCTTCTTATAAGACCGGTGGCATTTTTTTTCCTATGTTGCTTCCTGACATTGAAGCCAACTTCTCCACCGTACTTAAACATAAGATCTGTATGCACTCTCATCAAAACTAAATTGCATTCCAAGCTTCAATTCTTCCATTTTCTCTGTGCCTTTATTTGGCTTAGGAGATTCCAATGAACAAACACAACTTTGTGATTGACATGTAGGTCGAAGACAATCATCCTCACTTTTTAAAACAACAACTTCATCATCAGTTAATGGCTCACTACTTAATCTGGTAAAATCTTTATCTTCTAGGACCTGCAATACAAATATTAATTAATTAGAATGTATATCAATAAAATAAATTAGTTTTTTCTTAACATTTGATTAAAACATACACTAGCTAGCAATAATCAAGTGATGGATGTGAATATTTTTCATATTGCTTGAGAAGGAGAATTTGAAACCTTCTCAAATAATCCTAAAAGAGGAAAACAAAAACCTTCAACTGAAAAAAATAATAAAAAAAAGGAAATCTTCAAAGTACCTGATAGATAGATGTTATGGAAATCTAAAGCAAAGATGTGCAGAACAAGGACAGTAATAAAGGATAGTGCAAGTTTCGTGAGCTTTTATCAAAAGGAAATTGTCACCACACCGTAGGCAGACATCGAGTATGGCTAAGAAAGACGAAGGCACACATCGACGACAATACAAATGAAGGAGGCAAACATCATTTGAATTTCTACGATGGCTGTATATTTCGACTATTGCTAAGAAAGACGAAGGCAGACATCGAATGCAGACATCAGCGGCAAAGACGTTGGAATCGTGATTTCTCGATGATTATAGGTCGCCGAACATGACGACGGGTTGCCGTTGAAGATGCGAACGATGTTCACCATCTATTCTCCCGCTTGCCTGAGTACAACTGGAAGTTTGAGATTTTGGTGCATGATCTAACTCCCCATATTTCAAGTCCCATGTCTAGAGGCAGAGAAGAGAGTTCCGTTGCAGCCACCAAATCGACCGCAAAGTGAAGGCGGTCAAAGATAATATCATAAGCAAGCATTAGTTTATTTTCATTTTTACTTTGTTTAATTATCTAATTATGCATGTATTTGTCTTGCTTAATTAAAGCCATTAGTAGTAATTAAGGTCTGCAGACATCGAGTATGGCTAAGAAAGACGAAGGCACACATCGATGACAATATAGACGAACGAGGCAGAAAGCATTTAAAATTTCTACTATGGCTGTATATTTAGACTATTGCTAAGAAAGACGAAGGCAGACATCAAAGGAAGACATCGGCGGCAAAGGCAGGAGATGGCGACAGTCAAGTTCATCTAAGTGAATACCAAGAGATTCCAACGAAATCGTGGTTGCTCGATGATTAGAGGTCGCCAAACATGGCGACGGGTTGCCGTTGAAGACGAGAACGATGTTCACCATCTATTCACCCTCGTGCTTGAGTACAACTGGAAGTTTTAGATTCTGGTGCACGATCTAACTCCCCCATATTTCAAGTCCCATGTCTACCCATATTTCAAGTCCCATGTCTAGAGGTAGAGAAGAGAGTTCCGTGGCAGCCACCAAATAGACCCACAAAGTGAAGGGGGTCAAAGATAATATCATGAGCAAGCATTAGATTATTTTCTTTTTTACTTTGTTCAATCATCAAATTATGCATGTATTTGTCTTGCTTAATTAAAGCCCTTATTAGTAATTAAGTGTTGTACAAATAGAAATCTAAAAATTACGCAACTATATGCGCATTTTAACTCGTAAGTGCACAAGATCAGACAAATAGTATAGAAAGCAAATACGATATCATTTCCATGAGGACTGGATTAATATGTGTTTAAAATTGATTTCATAGAACTACTAACTAAATGGCACAAACTAAAAATGCAAAAGTGAAAGAAAACCCTAAAAAAAACTTATTTCAAAATCCTAAGATTTCTAATCAAAGTTAATGTGCAATACACGAAGGCACTAGGTGTTCAAAATGATGATTTTAAGATGATTTTGAAAACTGAAAATTTCGAAACAAAATTTTAAAAATAACGTTTGATTAAAAATAGAATTGGATTGAGGTTAAAACAATTAGAAAACCAGTTAGGGATTCGATGTTCACCGCTAATCTTCTTCCTTAAGCAAACAACATGCACAATGCTACAAAACAGATTTTAGATGCTCATGTTTGTCAACCTAAATGCATGATATCTACTCTTTAAATTATTGATTTCCCTAAGCAACAAGTTAGGCATGGGTATCTACGCTAACTCTTTTCATTCTTCAAGTGTTTAGCATGGTATCTACTAAGTTGCACTTTAAGAACGCATAACACAATGGAAATCGACAAACACATCACTCCTAGAACATGGTATCTATTCTAGTTATTCATGATGATTAATTTCAAGAACTTATAACTAGTTCGTTTGTTACTCTCACATGCACAAGATTCGGTCATCTAAATTTACCTATGTAACAAACTCAATACACAACATGTATATGATGATCAAGCATAACATAACGTATGTAAAGTGAAAAATATAATATGAAATTAATCAATTAAGCATCACAAAAGTAGTTTACAGTAAAGACATATTGAAATTCTTAAAGAAACATGATTAGGTTTTCAATCGAGCCCTAACTAAAGTACTTAGTTACCCATAATTTAAATAGACAGCAAGAACATACAAAACAGAAAATAAAAAGAGGAAGAAGATAGGGCTTTGATGATGTGTTGGTCATCCATAGTGATTGGATGACGCCTTGACGTTCCTCCTTGCTTCCTAAGCCTTTTAGACCTTGGAACCTTGAAGGATGGAGCATAATGGGATGGTATGGCTGAGTCCTTGTGTGAGAGCCCCCGACGTTTCTGCAGTTTTTTCAAGTGAGGGAAAAAGGAAGAGAAATTGCTACCTTGTGTGAGAGCCTCACGTTTTTCAGATTGAGGGAGATAAGGAGACGTTCCAAGTGAGGTGAAGGGGAGACTCTTTGCTTCTCTCTTGTGTATGTGTCTACCCCTTGGCTGCCAAGAATTTATGTGCATTTTAATTCGCTGAATGAGGGAGAGCAAGTGTTTCTTTGTCCCTTGGCTGCCAAGAATTTATGTCCCGTGACTGCTCCTTTTTTTCTCTTATTTTTTTTCTTTTTTTTCTTCTTTTCTTTGATTAAAAAGGCTCCTCTCATAACCCTAACAAACTGGGCTTTTAGTCGTCCAAGCCTGATAAGAATTAGAAAACTTGAAATAGAAGGAATGCTAAATTCCCTGGCAGCCTGACCTTACTGTACTAAAACGGCCATAACTCCTTCTAGAAAATTCCAATTCACAAACCGTAAATTCCTTTAGAAACTAGACTTCGGTATCTTTCCAACGATATATGGACCATCAGCTAGTTTTCCCCGAGCAGGTGCAGTTAATTTCGAGAAGTTGACACATCTGCTGAAGTCTGTTTCAAAGTTTCCTCTTTAGATTTCCAAAACAGCACTCAGTAACTCCTTTTGTAACTTTGCTTCCAAAAATCCTAAAAAACACGAAAACAAGCTAAGTATTAAGAAAATATAGGAAACATGCTAAGAAAAGTATAAAAAAAATAAGATAAAACGTTGCATAAATATGCTCCTATCATTCAGGTCTGCAGACATCGAAGGCAAACATCGAGTATGGCTAAGAAAGACGAAGGCACACATCGACGATGATACAGAAGAAGGAGGCATGCATCATTTGAAATTTCTACGATAGCTGTATATTTCAACTATTACTAAGAAAAACGAAGGCAGACATCGGCGGCGAAGGCAGAAGACGGCGACAGCTAAGATCATCCAGGTGAATGACAGGAGATACCAACGGAATCGTGGTTGCTTGATGATTATAGGTCGTCGAACATGGCGACGGGTTGCCATTGAAGACGAGAACGATGATCACCATCTATTCTCCCTCGTGCCTGAGTACAACTGGAAGTTTGAGATTCTGGTGCACTATCTAACTCCCCCAGATTTCAAGTCCCATGTCCAGAGGCAGAGGAGAGAGTTCCGTCGCAACCACCAAATCAACCGCAAAGTGAAGGGGGTCAAAGATAATATCATGAGCAAGCATTAGTTTATTTTCTTTTTTACTTTTTTTAAATATCTAATTATGCATGTATTTGTCTTGCTTAATTAACGTCCGTAGTAGTAATTAAGGTCTGCATTAATCTATGTTTATGTTTAATCTACGTTTATTTCTTTGGATAGAATGGGCATACTATTCTTTGGTTTTATTTTGATTTTTTAAAGTTTTTTTTATCATAAATTTTAAAATATTCATAAATTAAGGAAGTATAAAAAAGAGTGATGAAGAGCGTTGCGGCTTGCATGGATTGTTCAATAGTCGTAGGAAGTCCATAGTCGTACTCCAACAACAGACCTTTCCATAACCATGTTCGGAGACCTATAATCATCGAGCAACCACGATTCCGTTGGAATCTCCTGTCATTCACCTAGATGAACTTGGTCGTCGCCGTCTCCTGCCTTTGCCGCCGATATCTGCCTTCGTCTTTCTTAGCAATAGTCGAAATATACAGCCATCGTAGAAATTCAAATGATGTCTGCCTCTTTTGTCTGTATTGTCGTCGATGTGTACCTTCGTCTTTCTTAGCCATACTAGATGTCTGCCTTCGATGTCTGCCTACGGCGTGATGACAATTGCCTTTTGATATAAGCTCACAAAACTTGCACTATCCTTTATTACTGTTCTTGTTCTGCACAACTTTGCTCTAGATTTCCATAACATCTATCTATCAGGTACTTTGAAGATTTCCTTAAGGGTAAGCTAGGGTTAGAGATCCTCATTTTGTAAGCTACTTAATGGTATTTCTTTTCACATAATGTAATTTCCCTTCTCTCATATTATTGTATAAAAAAAACATATATATTTTTTATCTTATAAAAAAAATTTATGATACAGTTATTAGGTTTTATTTGTGTAATACTTTACTTTTTTTCCAATTAATAAATTAGATCATACACACAAAAAAATCACATTTAATAACAAAATACAATTAAACCGCTATAAATTAGTGTGTCTTGGGACCACAAAATTCTATTAATTTAACAAGCTATTAATTAGTATATTTGTTCGTACCTAATCTGACCAAGCAACGGACTTAACAAAAAGACCCGAAAGATCACTTGGGTCAAGACCAAGCCCATCATCAAGGCCCATCAATGAGGCTCATGCCTAAAGCCCACCATTATGGCTCATGATCTAAATCTAGACATTGTCTATAAATAGGGAGTCTTCTCCCTCATTATCTAGAATCTACTCTCTCTAGAGACAACTCTCTCCCTTCTCTCTACATACATTACTATCTCTAAAAAGCTCATAGCCTAATGTATCATGTATACAACACATATATTATTAATGAGAGTAGAGCAACGCCGTGGACGTAGCCCAAATTGGATGAACCACGTACATCATTGTGCCTTGGTGTGAGTGTGTGTCTTCATAGTTCGACCGATCAATTTTATGTATCAACAATAGTATAAATGATCAAGATGAAGAAGTTGAAGATGATAGTTCTACTACCGAGGTTGTTTTGCAAAAAGAAATTTTCAAATCGATAATAACATTGAATAATTTTTTATTGCAATATGAGAAAACCATACTATAACTCTTCCTATCTCATTTTATTTTATACTTTTCAATTTGGATTGGTTTTTACTAGTGAGTATTATTTATCTTTGTGTCCGATCCTTAACGTCTAATTGGTTTATTGTTAAGACATACCTCCACGGAGAGTGGAGTTTGCGAATTTTGTGGGTCTTTTATCTTCTATTTGTGGTCTTACTCATTTTGATGAAGGTAGCTTGTTGTTAGTGTGGGATTTTACTCCCCACTTGGGTCGAGCCTAAACCCAATACAAAGCCCACAATCTACAGGAAACTCTAAGTTTTGTGTCAGGACCCGTCCCGAATTTCCCCTCGAAACACGGGAAGAACCCTGATCCCGTCTGACAACCTAAGAAAAGGTTCCCAAAATACCCTTCAATCCATACAAATTATAATAACCATGATAAATACTTCCTCTTGTCAGACAAGGGACTTAAGCACTCAATAATTCCCGTAATTAACGACCAAACAAATACAACATAATATCAGAGCGTCTAAGTAGGATCAAGAATAAAATTTAGATATCCTACTCAAATATACAACACAGCGCAGTCAGAATCCTAATGCCTCAGCCTCGAGATCAATGTTCGCGTCAACTCTACTCAACTGCCTGAAGGGGGTTTAAACACAAAAGTTGTGAGTGGACAAAAATAATCATTTATAAATTCCTTTTCGAAGAATTACCTTTCTTCCCCTCCATTTATAAAATCATGCATGCATAACATAAAACAATTTATCATATAAAAGCATCATATGTAAATCATCCAAAATTCACATTTATCTTTAAAATCATGAATTGGACTCACATAAAATCTGTATAATAAAAATACCTCGTAATCCACAATTTGGTTTGAAAACTCTCTTCAAAGGAGTTTAAAATCATATAATTCAATCTGGACACAAATTATCTCAAATTCAAATCATTTGGTTCAATCGGACACATAATATCTCAAAATCAAGAATTCACTGTTCCCGACATATTCATAACACACCAGGGTATCCCTTGAGATGTGTTCAAATCTGTACAACTCTGTGTACCATATGTACTGTCTGTAATATCTGTACTATGCATAGACAGTTTCGCGACCCGGCGGAGACATACTCCTCAACACCTAAGGTCCGAACCCTCAACAACTGGTAGAGTCATGCTCCTCAACACCAGTCAGAGCAACAACAATCATCGGGACGGGAATCAGTGAATCAAATCCATACTTCGAAATCTTGTTTCGCGGCCTAAGCCAAATTCTTTAAAATATCATTTTATGGCCAAAATCGGTAAAATCACAATTATGAGTCAAAACCCAAATCACATACTCAAAACGATATCACCACGGCAAAACGATATCAAAATCGAGTACAAAATCAGGCCATTTCTCAAAACATACTTTCACAGAAATATTGTAAAATATGTGTCCAGCATCATATTTCTAAAATCCAGAAACTCATTTCACTCATACTCAACAGTATTTAAATCAAAGATACATTTATGCATGCATTATAGTTTATAAATCAAAGTCCACTCACAAACCTGTTCAAGCACGCTCAATCCCGAACTGTACGCTCCCCTGAAGTTCCTGGAGCAGTATCGCCTGTTCAAGCACGCTCAATCCCGAACTGTACGCTCCCCTGAAGTTCCTGGAGCAGTATCGCCTGTGCTAGCCGGAAAATCGATCGGAAAGTCCGAAACTTCCTATTCTCGGTTCGGCTTCCTCTGTGGTCCTCTCCTTCGATGGTTGGTACGGTTGTGATCACGGGAAGGAGTAGAACACGATTAGTGGATCAAAACTGGAAGATGAGGCCTTGAAATCAATGTTGACTTTTGTGGGTGTTTGGGTGAATTTCGCACGGTTCGGGTGGTTTGGGTTTGTGTGTTTGTTTTGTCACAGAGAGAGATGAGTGAGATGAAGATGAAATGAAGATGAGGATGAAACAAATCAGACTTATCTGATTTGTTACCAAAATATCTCCCCTCCATGGAAAATTACCAAAATGCCCTTGCACATTTAGACCCATAACTCTCGTCTACGAACTCCGTTTTCCGCGTGCCGCCTGTCTACGAACTCGTGAGTTCGAGACCTACCCAACGGTATACAAAACACCACCAAAAAGGTTTCGAAACAAAACTTGATTTCCATGCCCTTTAACAAGCAAGGGCAAAATCGTCATTTTACATAATTATTTAATTAAATCCAATAATTGAAATTCCGGGTTGTTACAATTGGATTGAAGGGTATTTTGGGAACCTTTTCTTAGGTTGTCAGACGGGATCAGGGTTCTTCCCGAGTTTCGAGGGGAAATTCGGGACGGGTCCTGACAATTGGTATCAGAGCGTCTAAGTAGGATCAAGAATAAAATTTAGATATCCTACTCAAATATACAACACAGCGCAGTCAGAATCCTAATGCCTCAGCCTCGAGATCAATGTTCGCGTCAACTCTACTCAACTGCCTGAAGGGGGTTTAAACACAAAAGTTGTGAGTGGACAAAAATAATCATTTATAAATTCCTTTTCGAAGAATTACCTTTCTTCCCCTCTATTTATAAAATCATGCATGCATAACATAAAACAATTTATCATATAAAAGCATCATATGTAAATCATCCAAAATTCACATTTATCTTTAAAATCATGAATTGGACTCACATAAAATCTGTATAATAAAAATACCTCGTAATCCACAATTTGGTTTGAAAACTCTCTTCAAAGGAGTTTAAAATCATATAATTCAATCTGGACACAAATTATCTCAAATTCAAATCATTTGGTTCAATCGGACACATAATATCTCAAAATCAAGAATTCACTGTTCCCGACATATTCATAACACACCAGGGTATCCCTTGAGATGTGTTCAAATCTGTACAACTCTGTGTACCATATGTACTGTCTGTAATATCTGTACTATGCATAGACAGTTTCGCGACCCGGCGGAGACATACTCCTCAACACCTAAGGTCCGAACCCTCAACAACTGGTAGAGTCATGCTCCTCAACACCAGTCAGAGCAACAACAATCATCGGGACGGGAATCAGTGAATCAAATCCATACTTCGAAATCTTGTTTCGCGGCCTAAGCCAAATTCTTTAAAATATCATTTTATGGCCAAAATCGGTAAAATCACAATTATGAGTCAAAACCCAAATCACATACTCAAAACGATATCACCATGGCAAAACGATATCAAAATCGAGTACAAAATCAGGCCATTTCTCAAAACATACTTTCACAGAAATATTGTAAAATATGTGTCCAGCATCATATTTCTAAAATCCAGAAACTCATTTCACTCATACTCAACAGTATTTAAATCAAAGATACATTTATGCATGCATTATAGTTTATAAATCAAAGTCCACTCACAAACCTGTTCAAGCACGCTCAATCCCGAACTGTACGCTCCCCTGAAGTTCCTGGAGCAGTATCGCCTGTTCAAGCACGCTCAATCCCGAACTGTACGCTCCCCTGAAGTTCCTGGAGCAGTATCGCCTGTGCTAGCCGGAAAATCGATCGGAAAGTCCGAAACTTCCTATTCTCGGTTCGGCTTCCTCCGTGGTCCTCTCCTTCGATGGTTGGTACGGTTGTGATCACGGGAAGGAGTAGAACACGATTAGTGGATCAAAACTGGAAGATGAGGCCTTGAAATCAATGTTGACTTTTGTGGGTGTTTGGGTGAATTTCGCACGGTTCGGGTGGTTTGGGTTTGTGTGTTTGTTTTGTCACAGAGAGAGATGAGTGAGATGAAGATGAAATGAAGATGAGGATGAAACAAATCAGACTTATCTGATTTGTTACCAAAATATCTCCCCTCCATGGAAAATTACCAAAATGCCCTTGCACATTTAGACCCATAACTCTCGTCTACGAACTCCGTTTTCCGCGTGCCGCCTGTCTACGAACTCGTGAGTTCGAGACCTACGCAACGGTATACAAAACACCACCAAAAAGGTTTCGAAACAAAACTTGATTTCCATGCCCTTTAACAAGCAAGGGCAAAATCGTCATTTTACATAATTATTTAATTAAATCCAATAATTGAAATTCCGGGTTGTTACAATTGGATTGTAGGGTATTTTGGGAACCTTTTCTTAGGTTGTCAGACGGGATCAGGGTTCTTCCCGGGTTTCGAGGGGAAATTCGGGACGGGTCCTGACAATTGGTATCAGAGCGTCTAAGTAGGATCAAGAATAAAATTTAGATATCCTACTCAAATATACAACACAGCGCAGTCAGAATCCTAATGCCTCAGCCTCGAGATCAATGTTCGCGTCAACTCTACTCAACTGCCTGAAGGGGGTTTAAACACAAAAGTTGTGAGTGGACAAAAATAATCATTTATAAATTCCTTTTCGAAGAATTACCTTTCTTCCCCTCCATTTATAAAATCATGCATGCATAACATAAAACAATTTATCATATAAAAGCATCATATGTAAATCATCCAAAATTCACATTTATCTTTAAAATCATGAATTGGACTCACATAAAATCTGTATAATAAAAATACCTCGTAATCCACAATTTGGTTTGAAAACTCTCTTCAAAGGAGTTTAAAATCATATAATTCAATCTGGACACAAATTATCTCAAATTCAAATCATTTGGTTCAATCGGACACATAATATCTCAAAATCAAGAATTCACTGTTCCCGACATATTCATAACACACCAGGGTATCCCTTGAGATGTGTTCAAATCTGTACAACTCTGTGTACCATATGTACTGTCTGTAATATCTGTACTATGCATAGACAGTTTCGCGACCCGGCGGAGACATACTCCTCAACACCTAAGGTCCGAACCCTCAACAACTGGTAGAGTCATGCTCCTCAACACCAGTCAGAGCAACAACAATCATCGGGACGGGAATCAGTGAATCAAATCCATACTTCGAAATCTTGTTTCGCGGCCTAAGCCAAATTCTTTAAAATATCATTTTATGGCCAAAATCGGTAAAATCACAATTATGAGTCAAAACCCAAATCACATACTCAAAACGATATCACCACGGCAAAACGATATCAAAATCGAGTACAAAATCAGGCCATTTCTCAAAACATACTTTCACAGAAATATTGTAAAATATGTGTCCAGCATCATATTTCTAAAATCCAGAAACTCATTTCACTCATACTCAACAGTATTTAAATCAAAGATACATTTATGCATGCATTATAGTTTATAAATCAAAGTCCACTCACAAACCTGTTCAAGCACGCTCAATCCCGAACTGTACGCTCCCCTGAAGTTCCTGGAGCAGTATCTCCTGTTCAAGCACGCTCAATCCCGAACTGTACGCTCCCCTGAAGTTCCTGGAGCAGTATCGCCTGTGCTAGCCGGAAAATCGATCGGAAAGTCCGAAACTTCCTATTCTCGGTTCGGCTTCCTCCGTGGTCCTCTCCTTCGATGGTTGGTACGGTTGTGATCACGGGAAGGAGTAGAACACGATTAGTGGATCAAAACTGGAAGATGAGGCCTTGAAATCAATGTTGACTTTTGTGGGTGTTTGGGTGAATTTCGCACGGTTCGGGTGGTTTGGGTTTGTGTGTTTGTTTTGTCACAGAGAGAGATGAGTGAGATGAAGATGAAATGAAGATGAGGATGAAACAAATCAGACTTATCTGATTTGTTACCAAAATATCTCCCCTCCATGGAAAATTACCAAAATGCCCTTGCACATTTAGACCCATAACTCTCGTCTACGAACTCCGTTTTCCGCGTGCCGCCTGTCTACGAACTCGTGAGTTCGAGACCTACGCAACGGTATACAAAACACCACCAAAAAGGTTTCGAAACAAAACTTGATTTCCATGCCCTTTAACAAGCAAGGGCAAAATCGTCATTTTACATAATTATTTAATTAAATCCAATAATTGAAATTCCGGGTTGTTACATTTTGTCTATATAAGAGGACACATTCCTCTCATTTGGAGGACAACCTCTTCCAACATTCTCTCTTAATCTCTCAATGGCTTAAAGCTAATACACATGTTATACAAATATTATCAATAATAATATCCGGAAATTTATTCTCGTGAACGTAACCCGATTTGGGTGAACCACGTACGTGCTTGTGTCTTGATGTTTGTGCGTAATCTTCTCGGTCTCGTTGATGCCATTTTCGGCATCAACACTTGTACTTGACGCTTGGGTCTTCTTTGCTGCAATTAGAGTGGAAGTAGAAAGTGGATAAGTTGGTATGGCTAGGAGAATTCGTTTTGATTTTGTTTGCATACTTTGACTTTGGCTTGAATAATTCTCCATTACCATAGAGAAAGGTAAATTAATTTGGCTTCAGCAGACGTTATTATTTCCTTTTGTTTTTTGGCTTGTTCTAACTTTGTTTTGCAGGTCTCAAATTTCGCATCAGGGGTTTCGTTGCTTTATAATTACTTGTACACTTTATCACACACATCTAATTGATTCTTATTCTCCTTGCTTTGCTTTTCAGGCTTTATTGAAGTTCTACGATTGCGGTTCTATTTTAGGTTTGTATTTTAGTAGCCTAGGATGTTTTACTTTGATTCTCTTAGTTCTCATTGCCTATTTGTTGGTTGCTATGTCTAGTATTAAACACAATTAGTTCTCTTTGCTTCACAGGTGCGTTATTCCCCTTTCCTTTAGAGTTACTACTCAGTTATTTATTTTTTTCTCATTTTGCAGTTTCCCCTACTTGAGTTAGGTCTCTTTTTGAGGATGCTCAATTTCCTTATATCGTACTATGTGCGTTGCACTTTTTTTCCTTTACCAAAGTTTTTTCCCATTGAATTTTTCCAGTAAAGGTTTTTTAACGAGTAGCATTATGCGTAGTTCACAAGATTTATTTGGTCGCTAAACACTTTGTTGATGGTATGTAGTCACTTTATAGCTAGACCGCAAGTGTATTTTATTTTAGTTCCCCGTGAACTTAATCAGGTCGCAAATCTTTTATAGATTATGTTATTGCTCGTGAAGTTTACAATTGGATTCTTGATGGACCCAGTGTCTATTCATGTACTTTCGTAAGGTGTTTTTGAGTAAAACATCTCTTCTAACAAAAAAAAAAGTGCCATCAATTTTAAGAAGAAATAAACAATGATCGAGTCTTATTTTTTAAAAGCCTAATAGTATAATCATAAATACTATGTATTAAGAAATTATTAATTTATATATATTACATGGGACCTATGCGTATAATATATTATCTTATAAATTTAGTTTATTATTAATTTAGTACGTAATCCCCACGTCTTTTTCAAACATGTTAAGCTTTTCTTGTTGGGTTATACTAAAGTTTATGCTTTTCTTAGTCAAGTTAAGGAACATTACACCTTCAAGTTAGAGATCAAAATACTAAAAAAGTTTTTAACATGCAAGTCTAGAATATGACAACATGTTTATTCTGAAGTATAAATTGACTTGATACATCTGAACTTTATTTTATCTCTCTCAATTTCTTTTTACAAGGGTGCCAATTCTTCCATGCTTTTGTCATGCAATTCCTTGGGTGATTAGCTCTGTACAGTAAATCCATTCTTATTCACTACAAGTCTACAACACCACTGCGGTATGTTGCCTTCCTTATCTTTGGACTAGATTTTTCGGAGCTGCGCCTGCCGGTTTAGTATAAAGAGTCTTTTGGTTTGTTGTAATATTGTTGAATTTTTCTTAACAAGGGTTTTTAACTGAGCCAACATCTCAAGCTTATCATTTTTACTCTTTGTTACTGATGATTGTAAATGCTTCTACGACACTTAGCAGGTAATTGGAACTATAGTTGTATGTTTTAGTTTAATTTAGTTCCCGTAAATTTATTCAAGTTGCAAATATTTTTAAAATTTTTCTCTTGTTCTCGATATTCGCCGATATCATGGGTCAACCGATCAACCCACTTGTCATATTCCCAGCGTCAAGTTCTTTATAGAATGGTCTAATAAAAAAACGAGCCAAGCCCATGGGCCATGGCTTAATGAACAGAAAATGGGCTAACCCAAAACCCGACTTGCCCAACTCCTCTGCTCCCCACCGACCCCACCGACCCCGCCCAGATGTTCTTTTTCATTTGTCGATCAAATTCTTTATAGAATGGTCTAATAAAAAAAAAATCTTTATAAAACGTTCCATAAAATGAAAATATTTCAAACAAATTTGTTTGTAAAATTATATAATAAAAAAGAAATCAAATCGAGTACATTAAAAAAAATACGTCGGCGGGCGGGCAATATGCCCAATTGCCCATGCAATTTGTATTGATGTACAGAAGAAGAACCATTGAACCATGTTCATAATTTACCCAAGCAATCAGTTGACTACCATGTTCATAGCATTTTACTAGTTTTCATTTTCCTATTGATAATTATATTACAATGAGATTTATTTTCCTTTTTTGAAGTTAATTAAAAGGCAATGTTGGACTGAAAATGTATTTACTATTTTCAATCATGGATTCATGGAAGTGAACATGCATGAATGTGCTATGCTGCCCACAGAATAGAAGAACAAGAAGAGTATAAAAGAAAGAGGTTAAGGGTGGTTTGGATGTGCTTTTGAAAATGTCAAAAGTACTTTTAAATAGATAAAATCACTTTCTAAATTAAAAACATGTGTTTGGTAAATTTGAAGAAGTGCTTCATATCAGAAGCACAAACACTTAATGAGGGTTTTTGAGAAGCACTTTCTTAGTGCTTTCTTACAAAAGTGTTACCCATCAAAAAACAGGGAAGCACTTGGTTTCTTTTAATGAAATTTTTATTATTCCAATAATATCCTTATATTCTTTTAATATTAGGCTAAATATCCAAATTCACCATATTTTAATTATTATTTATTTAATTTATCGATACTTATACAAAACCTTCACGTATCCAAAAAAAACTCAGCAATGAATGTGTAATTAACTAATTGTTCCAATTTCGCTTGGTTGCTGCGAGAGCTGGGCAATTGCATATGCTTTTTATTTTCTCATGTTTGCATCAATTTTTGGTATTTCAGATTCTTATTCGTTTTAAAAAACAAAGCATTTTAATTTGATATTATAGACTGATTATTTTTGTTCATCTATGTTTGGTTGACATGAACTATTGAATTGGTTGTCTGTATGTGGTTCTTATAATTTGAAGAGAGGCTTATGCATATTCAAATGCAAGTCTTCCGTTTAATTAATAAGAATTCTCTAACCAATTCAAGTATATATAACTCAACAGTTCTTGTGCTTCGCCACTCTTGTACCTCTTCTTGTACAATTATGAGTGAATTGTGTAGGTTCTTATTATGCCTTCAAGAGAATTAGGGACTGTATGCCTCTAGAATGTGACTTTCAGGGTGAACGATATCATATACTTGATTTTCGACGTGGAATCCGAACGATATCATATACTTGATTTTTGACATGGAAGTCTACCAAGAAGGAAGAAGAAATATTTAATCATAAACATTCTTCACTACGATGCATAATTTCCCTGTAGAAAAATAAGTTCGATTAGCTGTTGCTTCAATGGCTCTCCATAACTTTATACGGATTCATTCCATGACAGATCTTGACTTTAAATGTTACGATGATGATGATGAGCTACTTTCAGCAAGCCATGAGCAAGGGATTCAGTTTATGTCATAATATAAGTTCCCAAATATATATATATATATATATATATATATATATATAATATTACAAAATCGAGTTATAAGAATGATGAAATGAATAATAACAAGTTTTATCTTTCTAAAAATACTTTTTATTTTCACAACCAAACGTTCTAAAATTCTATCGCAATTACTTTTTTAGAAATAAAAGTACTTTCATTTGTATATACCAAACATCAAATTGTTTTTTCGTAGAAGTGCTACTGAATAAGCGCTACTAATAAAAAACGTTTTACAATAAGCACATCTAAACGGACACTAAATGTACACCTTAATTACCCCCAAGAAAAGAGCAAATTGGTGTGTGCCGAGACGCTAGTTATTATCATTATATTTAAACCATAGTATACTTTAATTTCAGTTTGAAATAGGAGAAATTAGTTTTTTTTAACCATGATATTAAGATGATGATGATTACATTATACATATTGCGTATCCACTTCGTCTCTCCTTTTATGAGAATCAAACATGAGATTTTCAACCACACAACGAAGGAAGAGAATACCATTAAACTATAATATTAAGTAACGAAGAGAATTTAGTATAAGTAAGAAAAATACCAATAAATCGTACTATTATTGGCTCCCTTACATTAATTATATTGACAATGAAATTACTAATTAGCAATTTTCAGTCGACTACCCGTTTGATCATGTGAAAGGACCATTTTATTATCTTCATTTGGTTTTTTCTTATTTGTTTTATATTTTATAAATTGTTGTATCCACTTTGTCTCTCCTTTTCTTATTTGTATTATTATATGATTGTTTTACATTACTAATAATATATATATATATATATATATATATATGAGAGAGTTCTCAGCTCAACTTCATATAAAAAAGGCACTAATTTTTTTAAAATTTTAATTAATTTGACTACGCATAAATCTAAGCATTAGATTTTGAATAAAAAGGAAGACATCTCTTGGAAAAAAATGGAACCCGAAGAAAGTAGTAGCTTAATAATTCCATGGTTAAAGCAAAGGTTGTGGCATGAAGTGGGTTTCCTTTTAGAAAGCTTAGCTACATTTGTATAGACTTGTAATTGTCACCCATTATTAATTCCAGAGATTAATTTACCTGCAGCTGCAAAGCTGCCTAATCCTATTGCTTTTTAATCAACTAATTGTTCATGTTGTTGTGTTGTGTGGCTATCTTCGCTCACCCTCACCACTCATTTTTATTTCCAGAAACAAATGATTTTCATTTCCAGAAACAAATGATTTTCATATTGAATATTGAAACTCAGTCATTTACAGAAAAATGCTTGTTGACCTAATTATCTATATATATATATACATATATATATATCTGAATCCCCTCCTCTCACTAACATGAACAAAAAAAAAATGGACCGTCTTAAAGCAGAGAAAATGGAGAGCCAAAACCAAAACCACTCATCACAAACACAAGATCAACCAAGCCAAGTAGGCACCACATTTTACCGAACATGTTTCAATGGACTCAACACACTATCAGGTAAAAATAACAAGATTAAACTTAATTTCATTTATTAAATATTGATACGACATTATTCTTGAATTTTGTGTCACATTTTCGTAGGCATTGGTATACTATCGATTCCATTTGCGCTCTCTCAAGGAGGGTGGCTGAGTTTGATACTTCTTCTCATGTTAGGGCTTCTGTGTTGGTACACCGGGCTTCTTCTACAACGATGCATGGAATCGAATCCGCAGATTAAAACCTACCCCGATATTGGACAAGTTGCTTATGGACAGAAAGGGAGAGTTACCATTTCAATTTTCATGTACCTTGAGCTCTATTTTGTTGCAATTCAGTTTCTAATTTTGGAAGGTGACAATTTAAACCAGTTGTTCCCAAACATGGGTTTCAACATGGGAGGCCTCAAAATCGGAGGCAAACAATGCTTTGTTCTGCTCACAGCCCTCGTGGTCTTGCCAACTACTTGGCTCAAAAATCTGGGAATGTTGGCGTATATTTCGGCCGGAGGGGTTTTGGCCTCGGTTGTCTTGGTTGTTTGTGTCTTTTGGGTTGGTGCAGTGGATGGTGTTGGGTTTTACGAAGGAGACGTTCTTATAAATTTCAGAGGCCTCCCTACTTCTATAAGCTTGTACCTCTTCTGCTTCTGTGGCCATGCTGTTTTTCCCACATTGTGCAATTCCATGAAAGATAGAAGCCAATTCTCCAAGGTAAAAAGAAAAATTAATTACCACTATGTACGTGTAATTAACTATGGGGGTACGTCTAATTGGCAAGGGGGTTTGAGGGTGCTACTTGTGGGTATGAAAATATCTTTAATCTCTTCAGACTCTGCTGGTGATTAGTCTCATTCTTCTGTACGTATATGTGATGTTCTAAATTTACCTCATAATTGGATGCAGGTGTTAATTGTGTGCTACATAACAAGCACCATAAACTATGGATCAATGGCAATTTTGGGTTACCTGATGTTCGGCGATTACCTTAAGTCACAAATAACCTTAAATCTTCCTGTACAGAAATTGAGTTCAAAAATAGCAATTTACATTGTGATAGTGAATCCCCTGACAAAGTTCGCGCTTATAATCACCCCAATTGCCACTGCTATTGAGGATACACGCCCTTTCCGCAACAGCCGAGTGATTAGCGTCGTTGTGAGAACAGCAATTGTGATTAGCATTGTAATTGTGGCATTAACTGTCCCATTTTTCACCTACGTGATGGCCCTGACTGGTGCAGCTCTCGGTGTTACCGTGTCGATTTTGTTACCGTGCTTGTTTTACCTTAAGATTAACCATGGTGGTCGGAGATTAGGGTTCGAGTTGGCGGTGATTTCCGGGATCTTGGTGATCGGGTGTATTATCGGCGTTGTTGGTACATACACTTCTCTAAAAGAAATTGTGAACCAATTCTGAAATGAAGAGTCAAAGACTAAAAACTCTGATGAGTCATGGGACACATTTGTAAATTGTTTTTAATTAACTTTCTGTAATTGTTTTTAATTAACTTTATGGTGAAAAATAATGTATTTTTTATATATTAATCTGAAGTTATTAAACTGACTGACATTATTGGTAGAATTTTCTCTTTGTACCTAAGAATTAGTTGGCGAGCAGTGAGCCAGTGACCACACTCATTCCTCTAGTGCTCACAATGTGAATTTTGTTTGATAATAATCATTAACTGAAAAGGTCTCAAATTTAAAGTGTCAACTTTAGAAAATTTATTCATTCTCTTAAAGAGTTGTTTCCTCCAATTTTAAATTTTCGCTTTAAAAAATAACCTATTTACCTTTTTAAAGAGTTTTTTCCCCAACTCTATAGTCTCAAAATTTGAGACTCTAATTTTATTGAATGCTACACAATTGCTTTACACTTGATTTTTGTTGGTTAATATATCTTTGTTTTATTGTATATCAATTTAAGGACATTGTAACCTAAAAAAGTTTAAATTTTGAAAAACTTATATTTTCGTTAATTGACAACGAATATCACATGGTCTCTTCCTTTATTTTAATTAGTATTTTTTGAGATTTTGGTGGCATCTTGAAAAATAAAAATAAAAGGGATGGAGAATGAAAATATTGGAAAATTAAACCAAATTTGTTAGTGATGGAAGAAGAAATTGATATTTATGTGGATAGATTGTTGAACAAATGGTTGGAGGGATTTTTGGGCCCAAATATCTCATATCCAAACTTTGAAATCTTTAGTTTGGAGATGGTCTTAGGGTATATGAAGCCTAATTTAAAGCTATAGTTATGAATTTAATGATAAGAGTTAAGGATGTGCCATGTTGTAATGAGAGATTAAAATTTAGAAAAAAATTTCACAAATTCTTCTTTCCGGAATGACGTGGAGTACATCAACATAACTTCATTTACAAAATTTGAAATCAAGAACCGTAAAATTCTCCAAAAAATTGACTTCCGAAACTTTATAACAGTTTATTATATATGATATTTTTTATTTTGAGGAAAATATTATTTTTTGGGAGTTTAAAGTTGAACAGCCTTTTCAGAATCTAGAAATAATATAGATATCAAAAAGTTATAAATCAAAAAGTTATAAATGAAAAAAAATTACTCCAATCAAAAAGTTATAAATCTTCAAATTTGCTACACCAAATAAAAATAAAAAAAATAAAAATCACTCAATAAACCACAACAACGTTGATTTTCTTTGTGGTCGAAAAACAACAAAAACAACAATGTTAGAAAACCCAAAACTTTATCCATCAAAATGGTCCGCACCAACACCTTATCTTAAATTTGAGGTTTGACTGCATATTTGCAAATACAATTATGGCATCACCGGCTATGCAAATGAGCCCATTCTCTCACCCAAAAACCAACACAAACACCCCAGTCTCTCTCATACCCAAGTGCACGTCTTTGAGACAACTCAAGCAAATCCAAGCCGTTTCCATCAAAACCCATCTCCAATATGACATTTATGTCCTCACCAAGCTCATCAACTACTGCACTTCCAACCCAACTTCCACCTCCATGGACTACGCCCACCAACTGTTCGACCAAATTCCTCAGCCGGACATTGTCGTCTTCAACACCATGGCTCGCGGCTACGCACGCTCCCACACCCCATAAAAGCCGTTTCATTCTTTGCTCACGTTCTAAGGCTCTAAGCTCAGGTGTCTTCCCAGATGACTACACATTCCCGTCTCTTCTCAAGGCGTGCGCCGGCTCCAAAGCGTTGGAGGAAGGGAAGCAATTGCATTACCTTGCTATCAAGTATGGGCTTCAGCTTAACATTTATGTTTGTCCTACGCTTATAAACATGCACTGAGTGCATTGACGTGGATGCGGCTCGCCGGGTCTTTGATATGATAATTGGCATTGTTTCGTGAGTTGCAAGCAAGCAATGTTAAGCCAACTGATATTACTATGCTTAGTGCTCTTTTTTCATGTGCTTTGTTAGGAGCTTTAGTTTTGGGGAAGTGGATACATGGGTATGTTAAGAAAAATGGGTTTGATAGATTTGTTAAAGTGAACACTGGATTGATAGATATGTATGCAAAATGTGGAAGCCTGGAGGATGCAGAGTCTGTATTTGAAAACATGGGTGTGAAAGATACTCAGGCTTGGTCTGCAATGATTGTGACCTATGCAGCCCGGCCATGAGATTTTGAGGCCTAAGGCGAATCTTCAAATGGGGGTCATAATTCTTCTATTCTCAAAGTATATATATATATTGCTAAGACTTATAAAAAATAATTTTTATATAAAAATTCACATAAATTAAAATTTTGAAAAGAAATAATTATAAATAGGTAAACGAGATATTATTTGGTTTTTAAGAAATTAGGAAACCGAAAAATAAAATTTTAAAAAGTTATTTGAATTTTAAAAAACTCACCAGAAGATCAATTATAATAATTTGTGACTTAACATTTATATATACAAATATCAATTATGTATAAAAAATTATTTTTGGGACCTTTTTGAAGTGGGGGCTCGAGGCAGCCGCCTTGCCTGGCTGCCCTTTGGCTTGGCCTTGGGCCTATGCAACACTACTCCAGTATGTTGCCTTCTTTCTCTTTCGACTAGATTTTTATCTTGTTGAATTTTTCTTAGCAGGATTTTATTAGTGAGCTAACATCTCAAGCTTATCCTTTTTACTCTTTATTATTGATGATTGCAAATGCTTCAACGACACTTAGTTGGTAGTTGGAACTGTAATGGTATGTTTTACTTTATTTTAGTTCTCCGTAAACCTATTCAGGTTGCAAATATTTTCAAGATTTCTTTATTGTTCTCGATGTTCACAGTTGAGTTCATGATGGATCGATTGTCTATCAATTTTACTATTTTAAGATGTTTTCAATTAAACATCTCTTTTAATGAAAAAAAATAAAAATCTTAGCTCGATTCGTTATAACCCTTTTGCTTCAAGTCCAGTGGATATCATGGATCAACCCACTTGTCTTATTCCCAGCATCAAGTATCATTGGAGAAAGAAGAAAAACAAATGGATCTACAAATCATCCGAACAAGCTAAACGGGCCAAGTCCATGGGCCAAGGCTTATCTGAAATGGATCGTATCAACCCATTATGAACACAAATGGGCTAACCCAAAACCAGACTTGCCCAACTCCTCTCCCCTCTCTCTACACATCACTGATTCATAGATGTTCTTTTTCACTTGCCGATCAAATTCTTCATAGAATGGTCTAATGCTAACTCTCTGTCTTGAATGAATTTTCTCGATAGTAAAAGAAATTTCTTTATAAAACGTTTCAGAAAATGAAAATATTTCAAACAAGTTGTTTGTCATATTCTACTTTGAATTATCTAAAATTATATAATAAAAAAGAAATCAAAATCGAGTACAATAAAAAATAGGTGGGCAGTGTCTTTGTATTGATGTACAAAAGAAGAACCACTGAACCATGTTCATAGTTTGCCCAAGCAATCAGTTGGGCAGTGTCTTTAAGTCAATTCCTTAAGAATTTGTGATGTGTGACCTCTTTTTGGGCAATTCAAGAATGAAGGCCAACATTTTTCACCTTTCAATGTTGTGATAAGACAATTTATCTTAAAAAGAAAATAAAAAGAGAGTTGTTGTAAATTGAAAATTTTTTATTTTGGAATATTTCCGAGACAGAAAAATAACTGTAATTATTAGATATAAAATAAAAATAATAATAAACTACATAAAAGTACTCAAATTATAGGGGTTATTTCAAATTCGTACCCCAATTATGAAAATTGGCATCTAGGTAGCCAAACTATCCAAACACAACATTTAGGTACCCACCACCGTTAGCAATCTGTTAAAAAAATCTATTAAGTATCTAAGTGGCATTTGTGGGGCCTTTTTTTATGCTGATATAGACAAAAATAATAATAAAATTTGAATATTATTAAAAGTAATTAATAAAATATTAAAATAGTTTAAAAAAATTAAAAACAAAAAACAAATACAAAAAAAAAAAAAAGAGCGAAGCGAAGAGGTCAAAATCCCCAAATCGAAAATCGAAGAAAGAGAATGGCGGAGTCGTCGAGCAGTGGACTGACGTTCAAGCTTCATCCCTTGATGATTGTGAACAAATCTGATCACTTTTCTAGGGTTAAGTCTCATATGCACCTACCCATCACCAACACAACCACAACACCACCCAACAATGGCTCTGAAGGAGCAGTAGAAGAAGCATCTTCTTCTTCCAAGCAATAACTTCCGCGAGATAGAAGATTTGGAAACATGAGGCCAACGACGTTGGAATTCTTCGGCGAGATAGACAAACAAGGCTCCACTAAGGCCATGGATGTGGACGACATTGACCCACTCGAGATGTTCGGCGAGGGCGTCATTGATGAAAGCAAATCGAGGATGATTTCGACGACACCGACATCAACCAAACCAACCAGAGCTTCTTCTCCATTGTATCCATGTAATGATTTAACTTCGATTACCTCTGTTTTTTAGGGTTTTGGATATGAGGAAAGTGCCTCTTTAATTGGGAAAAGGGTTTTATGCAATATTACTGTGTGAATGGTTTGGGAATAGTCAATCAGGGTCCGGGTTTCGACCAAATCGGAAGTAGCATTTCGAGTAGCGGCATTTCCGGGCCGAAATTTGGGTTTTCAGGTCCTGGTTTTGCAAACAACGGTAGTAATCGGCAAGCTTCCGCTTTGCGAGCGGCGACTTCTGCTCGCTTGATGCCTCTTCCTCCTAGCCCTAGTCGCTCCGCTTTTCTATTCACATTCCGCGGTGAAGGTTGGATGGTAGGGCTCGCCGATTTGGGTGGGTTTTTGGCTCATGAAATTGCAGATTTTCTAGTTTCTTGGTTTTGTTTTTTTAACTTTAAACATCATCTTCATCTGGCCAGATATTTCAATGGGCATTAAGATTATCTCTTTCTAAAACTGGGATTGGAAGATTAAGCTCTGATTTTGAGCTTTGGATTCATATGAGATATATTTTTATTTTCTTGATCTGTCAAAGAAAGGGGTTGTGAGTACAGAGGAGGTGGAGAAGAAGGTGTCGCAGTTGATGGGCTTGGAATCGAGAAGAGCGCCGTGAGTGGAGGGTGGGTTCTCTCGTTTGATTTTGTATTTATTTATTTTTTAAAATTTATTTATTTTAAGATTTTATTAATTACTTTTGATAATATTCAAATTTTATTAATTTTTTTGTCTACATGACGTCCATATGAGCATAAAAAAGGGCCCCACAAAATGCTAATTAGGCACTTAACAGATTTTTTTAACAGATTGCTAACGGTGGGTACCTAAATGTTGTGTTTTGATAGGTTGTGTATCTAGATGTCAATTTTCATAATTGAGGTACGAACTTGAAATGACCATATAATTGGGGTACTTTTACGTTGATCCTAAAAATAATTATGTGATATTTGATGAAGTGAATATAACAATATGACACAGAAACGCCTTTATGCCCATTTTTTTTCCATGAATCCATAATTTGTTCTAACGTCTTTCTGTTATTGCCAATGCCCATTATGCAAGCAACCACGGAAATACCTTTATCATTATTATTTCATGATGTCATATTTCCACTATTGTGTATAATGCCAGTCAAAGGATCAATGTGGATCATGGGAAACAAAAAGCAAACTAGGCACCAAATTTTGGTGTGTTTCCAACTATCTGTAGTGCAAGCCTTTGTGCCCAATAATATCATTCACCAACACTAAATGACTCGACCGTAAGAAGTGACAAAATGGAGAATTTATCAAAAATAACCAAAAATTGATCTCCAATTTCATAAATATCACATTTTATAAAAACTTTCAAATATAGCCAAAAATCTACGAATATCCTTAAATTTAAAAGCCAAATAAATTATTTTTTTATCCTCTCTCATTTCTACCCAAAGAAGCTGACGGATCAGCGGCGTAGCCATAATTTTTGAAAAGTTTTGTACTGCTCATCGAAGACGAAGGGCTCAATAGAAGCGTCCTCGACGAAGCCGAGCTTGTGTTTGCGCATCCCCTGGGCAATCCCATCCTTCGCATAAGGGTGAGATGGACCGTAGATGGGCGCCCACAATTGGTCGTAAGTGGGGTTGAAGGCGACGATGTGTTGGGTCGGGTCGAAGACCGCTTGGCACCGGGCACCGGGTACCGTTAGGGCAAGCATCGTGTCGTCGACATTGGGAGCCGCCGACTTGCTTGCGAGGAGACTAAACACACAAGTCATTTTCAACCACGCTCAGTGAAAAAAAAAACGACGAATATAAATTTGAATGAACAAAAGCGCGGATCATGAGAAACAAAAAGCAAAGTAGGCACCAAATTTCACTGTGTTTCTAACTTTCGATGGTGCAAGCCTCTATGCCCAATAATACCCTTCACCAACAGGTCCAACACTAAAACACAAGTTATTTTTCGACCACACGAAGTGGAAAAAAAACACCGAATATAGTTTTGAATCAACACAAATTTACATCTAATCTAATTATAGTAAAAAAAATAAAACAGTATTTTTACAATTTCTATCGTTTAAACATCTGAAAGAAGAAAATAAAAATAATTTATTATTTCGTAGTGTACCTCTAAAGGTATTGAAAAGGATCTGGGGTCTTGTTAATGGAATGCCCTTTCCAATTTGATTGTGAATTAAGATAAGATCAAAAGCATGGACCGTACTTTAGGGTTCTGTAGCGTAACTCTCTTTAAAAAAGTTAGTAAATTCGAATCCTTGTTTTAAAAATTAAAATTGATACATGTTGATACTTAAGAAAAAAAAAATAGGCTACTTGCAAGATTTAAATAGGCTCAAATTAACACATAAGAATTTAAATAAAAAGGAAGACATGTCTCAGAGAAAAATGGAACCCGAAGAAACAGAAGCTGCATAATTCAATGGTATAAAGCAAAGGTTGTGGCATGAAGTGGGTTTCCTTTTAGAAAGCTTAGCTACATTTATGTAGACTTGTAATTGTCACCCATTATTAATTCCAGAGATTAATCTACCTGCAGCAGCAAAGCTGCCAAATCCAATTGCTTTTTAATTTATTGTTCATGTTGTTGTGTGGCTATCTACTCACCCTCACCAGTCACCACCCATTTTTATTTCCAGAAATATTGAATATTGAAACTCGCCATTTACAGAAAAATGCTTGCTGACCTAATTATCTATATATATTTGAATCCCCTCCTGTCACTAACATGAACAAAAAAATATGGACTGTCTTAAAGCAGAGAAAATGGAGAGCCAAAACCAAAGCCACTCATCACAAACACAAGAACAACCAAGCCAAGTAGGCACCACCTTTTTCCGAACATGTTTCAACGGAATGAACACATTATCAGGTGAAAATAACAAGATTAAACCTAATTTCGTTTATTAAATATCGATACAACATTATTCGTGAATTTTGTATCACATTTTTTCAGGCATTGGCATACTATCGATTCCATTTGCGCTCTCTCAAGGAGGGTGGTTGAGTTTGATACTTCTTTTCATGTTAGCGCTTCTGTGTTGGTACACCGGGCTTCTTCTACAACGATGCATGGAATCGAATCCGCAGATTAAAACCTACCCCGATATTGGACAAGTTGCTTATGGACAGAAAGGGAGAGTTACCATTTCAATTTTCATGTACCTTGAGCTCTATTTTGTAGCAGTTGAGTTTCTAATTTTGGAAGGTGACAATTTAAACCAGTTGTTCCCAAACATGGGTTTCAACATGGGAGGCCTCAAAATTGGAGGCAAACAATGCTTTGTTCTGCTCACAGCCCTCGTGGTCTTGCCAACTACGTGGCTCAAAAATCTGGGAATGTTGGCGTATATTTCGGCCGGAGGGGTTTTGTCCTTGGCGGTTTTGGTTGGTTGTGTCTTTTGGGTTGGTGCAGTGGACGGTGTCGGGTTTGACGAAGGAGACGTTCATATAAATTTCAAAGGCCTCCCTACTTCTGTAAGCTTGTACCTCTTCTGCTACTGTGGCCATGCTGTTTTTCCCACATTGTGCAATTCCATGAAAGATAGAAGCCAATTCTCCAAGGTAAAAAGAAAAATTAATTACTTTAATTACCACTATGTACGTATAATTAACCATGGCAAGGGGAATTGAGACCCGTTGGATGCTATTCGTGATCATGAGTAGTTATGAAAATATCTTTAATGTTTTCGGATTCTGCTGTTAATTAGTCTTATTTTTCTATGCGTATATGTGATGTTCTAAATTTACCTCATAATTGGATACAGGTGTTAATTGTGTGCTTCATAACAAGCACCATAACCTATGGATCAATGGCAATTTTGGGTTACCTAATGTTCGGCGTTTACCTTAAGTCACAAATAACCTTAAATCTTCCGGTACAGAAATTGAGTTCAAGAATAGCAATTTACATTACGATAGTGAATCCCCTGACAAAGTTCGCGATTATAATCACCCCGATTGCCGCTGCTATTGAGGATACACGCCCTTTCCGCGATAGCCGGGTGATTAGTGTCGTTGTGAGAACAATAATTGTGATTAGCATTGTAATTGTGGCATTAACTGTCCCATTTTTCAGCTATGTGATGGCCCTGACTGGTGCATCTCTGAGTGTTGCCGTGTCGGTTTTGTTACCGTGCTTATTTTACCTTAAGCTTAACCCTGGTGGTCGGAGATTAGGGGTCGAGTTGGCGGTGATTGCCGGGATCTTGGTGATCGGGTGTGTTATCGGTGTTGTTGGTACATACACTTCTCTCAAAGAAATTGTGAATCAATTCTGAAATGAAGTGTCAATGACTGAAAACTCTGATGACTCCTGGAACACATTTGTAAATTGCTTTTAATTAACTTTCTGGTGAAGAATAATGTCTTTTTTATATATTAATCTGAAGTTATTAAACTGACCGACATTATTGGTAGAATTTTCTCTTTGTACCTAAGAATTAGTTGGCAAGCAGTGACCCATTGACCACACTCATTCTTGAGTGCAAACAATGTGAATTTTGTTTGATAAAGCAGTCCTCTTTCTTCTTCTTCTTCTCCTCACCGGTCAATTAGGAGACACTTCCTTGGCTGCGGCCACACTCTCCAACTGCCTACCAGCGGTCTTCGATCTCTTAGAAAACGCAGAAGCCTCGCCGGAGGAAACGTTCTCCTCCTTCGAAATTTCTCATCAAAGTCTCTCTCGATTCGCATTCAATTCTCCTCCTCCTCGCCGTCATTACCTTCTATGTTGTCTCCGTCTTCAACTTCAATCCCCCGTTCAAGCCCAAGAAGAATGCTAATGGAAGAGTCAGTCAGGTCAGAGAGGTAAGAGAGGTCAAGGAGGTCAGTGGCCAGCTCCCAATCGACGGGAATCAGATTTTTGGTTTTGATGGGTTGAATGGAAATTGAAGAAATTGAGACCTCGGTGCTGCAATTTCACAATTCTACTCAGGAGACTCTTTCACCTTTGGTCTTTGAATCAACCGCAGTGCTCCAACCTCTCAATTTTCCCCCGAGTTGACTCATTTGCAGCAACCAGAACGGTGTGAAGATGTTGTTAATATGCTTATGTCTGTAACGACCCGAAAATTTCATTAGTGAATTTTCGTTAATTAATTTGTAAAAGGACGAAATTACCCTTGGTTGTTTAAGGGGATTGAAAGTCAATTTTTGTTTCGAGACAATTTTGGCTGTGTTTCGGGGACTGTTGAGTAGGTTTCGAATTCACGAGTTCATAGACAGGCGTCACGCGGAAAACGGAGTTTACGTGAGAGAGTTGTGGGTCTAGAATGTTTAGGGGCATTTTGGTAATTTGGCATGGGTAGATATTTTTAACCCCAAGTAGATCAGATCCTCCTCATTTCACTCTCTCTCTTGGCGACTCACCCAAACCCGTGACATTGAACCCAAAAACCCAAAATTTTGAACTTCAATTCGAGGCATGATTGTCCGTTTTAGTTCCACTCATCGGATTCTCCTCCTTCCCGCGATCAAGAACGTACCAACCATCGCAGGAAGCAGCCGCGAGAGACACCGAACCGAGGAAAGGACAAATCGGAACTTTCGATCGATTTTTTGGCCAACATAGGTATGAGTTTCGTGTTTAGACGTCATTTTTGAGTTCCTAGGTTCGAGTAGATGGAATTAGACTAAATATTTGTGAAAAAAGGTTAAGATTTGAGGAAGTTAGGAAAAATTCAAGGTCGGCCGGAAATGGAGTTTTCCGGCGACGGCGGACGGCGGCGCACGGCGAAGCGGTCGTCTTCTCCGGCGACTGGTTCGGTCAGAGGGGGGCTGACGTGGCATGCCACCTGGCAGCCATGTGGAGGCCACCTGGCAGCCATGTGGAGGCCATTTGGCAGCCACATGGTGCCACCTGGCGGCTGAGTCAGCGCTGAGTTAGTGCTGAGTCAGGCGCATGAGGTACTGTAATAGCACGTGAGGTACGGTAGTAGCACGTGAGGTACTGTAGCAGGCGTGTGAGGTACTGTAGTCGGCGAGTGGTTCAGCCTTCCGCCGGTGCATGGCGGCGCGTGGGACAGGTCGTTGGGTCACGATGACATGTGTCGACAAGGTTTCGATGTTCTAGACCTGTTGGCGTAGGTTTCGGGTAAATCAGACGTCGTTTAGGGGTAGTTTTGGGCGTCCGAAGTGGCTGCATTTTTAGTGTGACACGAGCGGACCTCCCGGGGTTTAGGGAATCTGAATGTAGGGTTTTTTAATATTAGTTGGTAATCCCGATTGTTACTTTTGACAGGCGATACTGCTCTGAGAACTTCGGAGGAGCGTACGACTCGAGATTGAGCTTATTTGGACGTGTGGTGAGTGGACTTTGGTTTTGTAAAGTATAATGCATGCATAAAGTTATATTGATATAATTGCTTATTAAGTATTATTTTGACAAAAATTCTGGATATTATTAAATTATTATTGGACACGGGCTTTCAATAATTATTTGAAAATGACGTTTAGGGCTATGGCCTGATATTATGGATTCGAGTTTTATATGGTATGACTTGATTGATTTTGGATTTCGGTCGAGTCCATGATTTTTGGGTTTGGATTTGTGATTTATTTGGGTTTGAGCAAAAACCCGGGTTTTCAATGATTTTGGCTTAGGCCAAGAAACAAGGATTTCAAAACATGAATTTTGGTTTTCACTGAATTATTATCCCCGAGGGTCAAGGTTTTCTCAGACTGGCATCGAGGGACTTTCTCCGCCAGATCGTTGAGGGATCTCCGACGCTGGTGTCGAGGGGCATTTTCTCCACCAGTCGTTGAGGTTGTCTACGCGTAGTACAAGTTTTTGCACAGCTCGAGGTATATCGGGTGTGTGGAGGGTATCGAGCTACGACTTGAGATTTTATTCGTGGAGCAGTGGGATATGTTTTGATATATATTTTGTATCCAGGTCGGTTTATATGATTTTAAACTCCTTTGAGGAGGGTTTTCAAAGCAGGGTTGTGGACCATGGTATGTTTTCATTATATGGATTTTCGTGGGTCCCACCAAGGGTTTTAACAAAAGATGAATTTTCTGGTGGATTTTCGGATTATCTATATATTATATTTATATAAAAAGGAATTTTAAGTTATGCATGCATGGTTTTACTCGTGGAGGGGGAAAATGTATATTTTCCTCGGAAATAATTTTGAAATGATTATTTTGTCCACTTACAATTTTCGTGTTTTAAATCCCCTCTAGGCCGTTGAGTTGACGTGGGCATATCCAGCGGCGGAAGCATTAAATTTTCAGCTGCGCGTTTACCTAGATTATTGAGTAGGATATTTATTTTTGTATTTACTTATCCTACCTAGATGCTCTGATAAGTCTTTTGGACTGATTGTAAAATTGTGGTTACATCGTTGGATGGTTGGTGTTGTTGGAGTTTGGAGTGTTATCTGATCCTTCGTCTGACAGGTGGAACACGGTTAACCAGTCCTTAAGTGGAGATTCTGCTGGATTTTTGGGCAAAATTCTCATAATTATTTGCAAGGGTTGAAGGGTATTCTGGGAATTTCTTTAAGTTGTCAGATAGGAGCAGGGTTTTTCCCGGGTTTCGAGGGGAAATTCGAGAAGGGTCCTATCAACTTGGTACCAGAGCACTAGGTTTAAATTCTTGTAGATCGTACACTTAGTGTACAACTGATTGTGGTATTGATGATGTATGGTTCTTTTCGGCATAATGCCTCCGAGACGCGAGCCCCGTTAGCGGTCTGGAAACGGTGAGGACACACATGAACCCGTAGTAGAGCCTGATTTAAGGCAGACCCTGGAACAACTAGGTCAGGCTTTGACTACAGTACTTTAGGGTAGGGCTACATCTGAAGTTTCGGACATTGAGCAAGCCTAGAGGTTGGGGGCGACTGTGTTTACGGGCGAGTTAGGCCCAGATGATGCGAATGAGTGGATTACTCATTTGGAACGAGTGTTTGCTGTTATGAGGTGCCCTCCGGAAGATAGGGTGCGACTAGCCAAATTTCTTCTGGGTGGCTATGCGTACCGTTGGTGGCAAGCTTTGCAGCTGACAGGCTGGGATGTCTGTACTTTTACTTGGGAAACATTTCGGGAACGCTTCCTCGAGCAATTTTATCCTCGCTCATACCGTGATGCTAGAGAGGCTGAGTTCTTGCACCTACAGCAGGAGGACATGATAGTGGCCCAGTATGAACAGAAATTTCTCGAGTTGTCACGCTTTGTACCGGCTCTGGTGGCAACTGAGATGGATAAGTGCCGAATATTTGAGTATGGACTGAGGAATGAGGTTCAAGTATCAGTAACTACTGTGGCACATACTTCTTTAAGGGCTTTGTCAGACGCTGCTGCTAGAGTTGAGTTGAGTTTGCCAGCTCAACACCAGTTTAGTGGTTCCAGGCGACGCCGGGATCGCCAGAGTTTCGTGGCCTCTAGTCAAGGACCATCTAAGAGAGGAAGTTTCAGTTATGGATCTTCTGGGAGTGCAAGATCCGGATCAGGCAGTGGCGGAGCTGGTCAGGGACATCAATCCTCAGCTCAGTCTAGCGGGGCTTCAGTGCAGTCGACTGGGAGATAGAGTGGCATACCAGCACAAGTGGGTGACACCGGTTGCTACTTATGTGGGGAGACTGGTCATTTTAAGAGAAACTGTCCACATCGTCATCCGGGCTGTAGTTCCTTGGGCCTAGATGCTGCTTAACCGAGTCAAAGAGCAGCACAAACATCTGGTACTGCAGCAGAGAGCCAGACCCAAGCCAGTGGGGCCAATAGGGCCAGAGGGAGACATGGGGGGGGTAATGGTCGATCTTCTGGTACACAAGCCCGAGTTTTTGCTATGACTCAGCAAGAGGCTTGAGTAGCACTAGAGGTGGTTACTGGTACTTTGTCTATTTTTAATCATGATGCTTGTATTTTGATAGATCACAGGGCTACACATTCTTTTATTTCTCGAGGTTTCACTCTTTTTGCTGATAGAGAAGTCCCTTATTGGTTGGGACGTGGGTATTAGCACTCCTATCGGAGATATGTTAGTGGTGAAACTCGTGATATGTAGTTGTTTGGTAGTAGTGGGAGGTCATGAGTTAGAGGCAGATTTAATCCCTTTAGACATTCATGATTTTTATGTGATTCTGGGGATGGATTGGTTAACCATGCACCATGCTTCCATAGATTGTTTCGACAAGAAGGTGATTTTTTGGAGTCCAGGCTTTCCGGAACTTACATTTCAGGGTGATCATAGAGTACTTCCCTTGAGAGTGATATCAGCTTTAGCGGCTGAGAAATTATTGAGGAAAGGTTGTGATGGCTATTTAGCTCACGTGATTGATTTTCGGGATACTCCGGTGAGAGTAGAGGATATTCCTGTGGTGAATGAGTTTCCTGTTGTATTTCCAGAGGATCTTCCGGGATTGCCACCACACCGGGAGATTGAGTTCACCAAAGAGCTTCTTTCGGGTACCTAACCTATATCACAAGCACTATATAAAATGGCACTGGCAGAATTGAGAGAATTGAAGACTCAATTACAGGACTTGGTGGATATGGGATTTATTCGACCAAGTGTATCACCTTGGGGTGCGCCGGTGTTATTTGTAAGGAAGAAAGATGGTGGTTTGAGGCAATGTATCGACTATCGGTAGTTAAATAGGGTTACGGTGCGGAATAAGTATCCTTTGCCATGAATTGATGATTTGTTTGACCAATTAAAAGGGGCAAAATGTTTCTCTAAAATTGACCTTCGATCCGGGTACCATCAGTTAAGGATCAGGGAAAGGGGATGTTCTCAAAACGGCTTTTAGGACACGCTATGGGCATTATAAGTTCCTGGTGATGCCCTTCAGGTTAACTAATACACCGGCATCATTTATGAATTTGATGAACAGGGTGTTCTGAAGGTATTTGGATCGGTTTGTGATTGTGTTCATCGATGATATCTTGGTATATTCGAAGAGTGCTAAGGCACATGAAAAACACTTGAGGTTGGTGCTAAATATGCTGAGGAAAAAGAAACTATTCACCAATGTCAGTAAATGTCAGTTTTGGTTGACAAGTGTGGGATTCTTAGGTCATGTGATTTCTGCTGAGGATATCAGCGTGGATCTCCAAAAAGTTGAGGCAGTGGAAAATTGAGAGCAACCGAGGACAGTGTTAGAGGTGAGAAGTTTTCTGGGTTTAGCGGGATATTATTGGTGATTCGTAGAAGGATTCTCTACGATAGCTGCCCCGTTAACTCGGTTGACGAGGAAAGGAGTCAAGTTTGACTGGGATGATGAGTGTTAATAGAGCTTTCAAGAGCTAAAAATGAGGTTGACTTCTGCCCCAGTGTTAACCCTTCCAGATGATAACGGAGGGTTTGAGGTGTACTGTGATGCCTCATTACGAGGTATATGCTGCGTGTTGATGCAGCATGGGAAGGTGATAGCATATGCTTCCAGGAAACTTAAACCTCATGAGTTGAATTACCCCACACATGATTTGGAGTTAGCTGCAGTGGTGCATGCACTAAAGATTTGGAGACATTATTTGTATGGGGAAACATGCCAGATCTTTACTGACCATCAGAGTTTGAAATACTTCTTTACCCAAAAAGATCTGAACTTGAGACAGAGAAGGTGGCTTGAGCTGATAAAGGATTATGACTGTACCATAAAATATCACACAAGAAAAGCCAATGTAGTGGTGGATGCCTTGAGCAGGGAGTCCATGGGTTCCTTGGCCCATTTGCATAATGTTTACCTACCGTTGTTGGTGGAATTACGAAGAGCGGGAATTATACTTGGCATGGATAGCTAGGGGGCTTTGTTGGCTAGCTTCCATGTGAGACCTGTCTTAATTGACCGAATCATTGAAGCTCAGCTCCAGGATCCTACTTTGTGTATTATTAGGATGGAGTTGGAGTTTGAGAATAGGCAGGATTATGTGATTAGGGATGATGGGGCCCTGGTTAAGGATGGCCGGTTGTGCGTACCTAATGATGTTGAGTTGAAAAGAGAAATTCTTGAAGAAGCTCATAGTTCTGCCTATGCTATGCATCCATGCGGTACCAAGATGCATCATACTCTTAAGGAGCACTATTGGTGGGCTGGGATGAAAAGGGAAATAACGGAGTTTGTGAGTAGATGTCTGACGTGTCAACAAGTAAAAGCAGAGAGGCAGAAACCATACGGGGCACTACAACCATTACCTATTCCAGAATGGAAGTGTGATCACATTACTATGGATTTTGTTTATAAACTTCCTAGGACTCAAAAAGGACATGATGGAATCTGGGTAATTGTTGATAGACTCACGAAGTCAGCACATTTCTTGCTAGTACGGGGAGATTACCGGATGGTCCAGTATGCCAAATTGTTTGTGGATGAGATCATACGGTTACATGGGACTCCAGAGTCGATTGTGTCAGACAGGGATCCTAGGTTTGCATCGAGGTTTTTGCGGAGTTTGCAGAAAGCCTTTGGAACTACATTGCATTTTAGTACAGATTTCATCCTCAGAATGATAGTCAGTCTGAGAGGACAATTCAGATTCTAGAGGATATGATGAGAGCTTGTGTATTGCAGTTTAAAGGAAACTAGGATTCACACCTGGCCTTGATGGAGTTTGCATACAACAACAACTATCAGTCTAGTATTGGGATGTCTCCTTTCGAGGCACTGTATGGGAGACAGTGCAGTACACCGATATGCTGGAATGAGATAAGTGAGAGAAGACTATTGACACCAAAGATAGTTGAAATGATAGAGAAAAAGATTAGAATCATCAGGGAAAGGTTGAAGGTAGCTCAGGACCGCCAGAAAAGCTATGCGGACCGAAGGATCAGAGATGTTGAGTTTGAGGTCGGAGACTGGGTTTTCTTGAAATTATCCCCCTGGAAAGGAGTTGTACGTTTTGGTAGACGAGGAAAACTGAGTCTACACTACATTGGGCCTTACGAGATTATTGAGAGGATAGGGCCAGTGGCTTACAAACTTGCTTTACCCCAGGAACTGTCAAAGGTTCACGATGTTTTCCATGTATCCATGCTCTGGAAGTACCTATTCGATGAATCTCATGTATTGGAGGTGTAACCAACTGAGCTGAGAGATGATTTGATTTTTGAGGAGCATCTAGTACAACTTCTAGATTGGAAGGAAAAAGTACTGCGCAGAAAGACTATTCCTCTGGTTAAAGTTCTGTGGAGGAATCATAAGGTGGAGGAGGCCACGTGGGAAACCAAGGCACTGATGCGGGTGCAACATCCACATTTGGTCCAGTGACATGTATGAATTTCGAGGACAAAATTTCTTTAAATGAGGGGGGGTTGTGAATTGTAACAACCTGGAAATTTAATTAGTGAATTTTCGTAAATTAATTTGCAAAAGGACGAAATTACCCTTGGTTGTGTAAGGGGCTTGAAAGTCAAATTTTGTTTCAAGACACTTTTGGTTGTACTTCGAGGGCCGTTGCGTAGGCCTCGAACTCACAAGTTCGTAGATAGACAGCACGCGAAAAACGGAGTTCGTGTGAGAGACTTGTGGGTCTAGAATGTTCAGGGGAATTTTGGTAATTTGGCTTGGGTAGATATTTTTAACCCCAAGAAAATCATGTCTTCCTCATTTCACTCTCTCTCTTCGTGACTCACCCAAACTCATGACATCGAACCCAAAAAGGCAAAATTTCGAACTTCTATTCGAGGCAAGATCGTCCGTTTTAGTTCCACTCATTGGATTCTCCTCCTTCCCGCGATCAAGAACGTACCAACCGTCGCAGGAAGCAGCCACGAGAGACACCGAACTGAGGAAAGGAAAAATCAGAATTTTCGATCAATTTTTCGGCCAACACAGGTATGGGTTTAAGTGTTTAGACTTCATTTTTGAGTTCTTGGGTTCGAGTAGATGGATTTAGACTAAAAATTTGTGAAAAACGGTTATGATTTGAGGAAGTTAGGAAAAATTCAAGGTCGGTCGGCAATGGAATTTTTCAGTGACGGCGGCGCACGGCGGAGCAGTCGTCTTCTTCGGCGACTAGGTCGGTCAGATGGGGGTTAACGTGGCATGCCACCTGGCAGCCACGTGGAGCCATGTGGCTTCTTCGGTGACTAGTTTGGTCAGATGGGGGCTGACGTGGCATGCCACCTAGCAGCCACGTGGAGCCATGTGGAGGCCACCTGGCAGCCACGTGGAGGCCACCTGGCAGCCACGTGGAGGCCACCTGGCAGCCACGTGGAGGCCACCTGGCAGCCACGTGGAGGCCACCTGGCAGCCACGTCAGTGCCGAGTCAGCGTCGAGTCAGGCGCGTAAGGTTTTGTAGCAGTGCGCGAGGTACTATAACATACGCGTGAAGTACTATAACAGACGCGTGAGGTACTGTAGTCGGTGCGTGGGACCGGTTCTTGGGTCACGGCGGTACGTGTCGATAAGATTTCGACGTTCCGGACCTGTTGACGTACGTTTCTGGTTAATCAGACGTCATTTAGGGGTAGTTTTGGGCGTTCGAAGTGGCTACATTTTTACTGTGATGCGAGCGGACCTCCCGGGATTTTGGGAGTCTGAATGTAGGGTTTTTTAATATTAGTTTGTAATCCTGATTGTTACTTTTGACAGACGATATTGCTTCGGGAACTTCAGAGGAGCGTACGACTCAGGATTGAGCTTATTTGGACATGTGGTGAGTGGACTTTGGTTTTGTAAAGTATAATGCATGCATAAATGTATATTGATATAATTGCTTATTGCGTATTCTTTTGGCAAAAATTATGGATATTATTAAATTATTACTGGACACGGGCTTTCAATAATTATTTGGAAATGACGTTTTGGGCTATGGCCTGGTATTATGGATTCGGATTTTATATGGTATGACTTGATTGATTTTGGATTTCAGTCGAGTCCATGATTTTTGGGTTTAGACCCGGATTTGTGATTTATTTGGATTTGGGCATAAACCCGGTTTTTCAATGAATTTGGCTTAAGCCAAGAAACAAGGATTTCAAAACATGGATTTTGGTTTTCACTGAATTATTGTCCCCGAGGGTCAAGGTTTTCTCCGACTGGTGTCGAGGGTCTTTCTCCGTCAGGTCGTTGAGGGTTCTCCGACCCTGGTGTCGAGGGGTATTTTCTCCACCAGGTCGTTGAGGCTGTCTATGCGTAGTACAGGTTTCTGCACAACTCAAGGTATATCGGGTGTGTGGAGGGTATCTAGGTACGGCTCAGAATTTTATTCAGGGAGCAGTGAGATATGTTTTAATATATATTTTGTGTCCATGTCGGTTTACATGATTTTAAACTCCTTCGAGGAGGGTTTTCAAAGCAGGGTTGTGGACCACGATATGTTTTCTTATTCGGATTTTCGTGGGTCCCACCAAGTGTTTTAACAAAAGATGGATTTTTTGGACTGATTGTAAAATTGTGGTTACATCGTTGGATGGTTGGTGTTGTTGGAATTTAGAGTGTTATCTGATCCTTCGTCTGACATGTGGAAGACGGTTAAACAATCCTTAAGGGGAGATTCTGTCGGATTTTTTGGCAGAATTCTCATAATTATTTGCAAGGGCTTAAGGGTATTATGGGAATTTCTTTAAGTTGTCAGACGGGAGCATGGTTTTTCCCAGATTTCGAGGAGAAATTTGGAAAGGGTCCTGTCAATGTCTGTCTGTGCAAGTTCTCATGACTCAGAAGGTACATTCATTATACATTTTTCTGGTCCTAGTTTTTATCTCAAGTTCTTTGTTAAATTGTTGTTTTGGTGTTAAATTTTGATTAAAGTGGACTTATTGTACTTTTAACACTGATTAAGTTTATAATTATTGCATTTTTTTTTACAGTGATTAAGTTTGTTAGTTTGGTTGCTACTTATTGATTGCCAATTACTTCCTATTAATACTGATTTTGTGGGTATTGATTGGCAATTACTTCCTATTAATACTGATTTTGTGGGTATTGATTGTCACAAACCATTCTACACGGGAATGGGCTCTCTGAGGAGGACTTGAGGAGGCCCTAGATCGGCATATTGTTAGTGTGGTAAGAGGGAAACACTTGCAATATGCTCTTGTTGGGGCTATCACAGGCTGTGAAGGGTCGGTTAGAGAGGATGGTATGGTGGTTGGGCTTCAGGTTCAATATAGTTAGAGTCAGTAAATTTGATTTGGTGTTTAACTAAATTTGTTATCTTTTTGTTTCCTTTGTCATTAATTGGGGTTTTAGGTTTCTTTGTGATATGTGATTACCTTTTGTGTTGTGTTTTGGATGGAAATGTGAGATATTGGTCGATGTTTCTGCTTCCTTTCCGTGGGTGATGATAACATTTGACAACTGTTATGTGGGAGCTATTTGAAAGACTCTAGGTTCATAAAGTGTGTCATAGTTAAGGATGGAGCGGTGGAGAAGACTTGTATGCTCATTGGTAAAGTTTTAGTATGTAAGTACTTGTCTGTTGCCATTGATGTGTACACACTTGGCAAGTGTTGGTGCTCACACTAAAGTTTAGAGGTCAAATTAGGTACTTTTTTTCTGTTTAGATTGGTCTTATGACATTTGTAGTGTTGTGTGCTATACTTAAGAAATTGGAGGAGCTTGGGATTGGAAGACCTTCAACATATGCAAGCACATTGAATGTTTTGCAGGTATGCCATGGTGTTCAAATTGTCAGGTTTTTCAATAATTATATCTTTCTAAATGTACTCTTCTGATTGAAATTATGCACAATTTTTTGAGTCTTTTCTATCTCCTCTGAGAATTCTTTTTAGTGATCCACATGTATTAGTGTAAGATAAGTATCTTTTATCATCGCAATAAGCCTGCTCTTGAGAGTAGTGTGTTAATTTTCAACAAATTTTCTTTTGTTAATCATCTCCCCCAAAATCTTTTTCCAGTTTGATCTTCACCTTAACTATAATTTGACTTCTCATTTATTTTTCATGATAGGATAGAAACCATGTGACAGTGAAAAGTCATGTGTTACATCCAGAGTTTCGTGGTCGTATGGTATGTTCTGGCTTCCTTCTAGATTAATGGTTGTTAGAGGAATTGAAAATATCTTTATATGTTCTCTTGTCGCTGCATGCAATTGCATTGTAATGTGGAATTTTCCCCTTATTTCTGTTTAGATTGGTCTTCTGTTTATATGCTAATGTAAGAGGTTAGGAAGCATTATGAGTTTAGTTATATGATTAACAAAACTCATGGTATTTTTCTTATCGCTTTTGTATTTGTTCCAAATCCCATAGGGCGATGTATGTGCTAAGATTATTGCTAAGTGATTTCTGTTGTTACATATTTGGTCTTGAAGGGGATTCTCAAATCACGACACATTTAACTTATGTTGGGACAACATTTCTTAGACACTAGTAGTTTTTTTAACTAGTTTCTATCACTTTGATTAATGTCAATACCAGTTTTATAACTAGTTCAGCTAACAATATGATGAGATGTTTTCATCCATAGTAGTGAACTTCCTTGACAGTTCCATTAGCTTGGATCGAGAAGAAACAAAGATTACAATACAAAAGAGCCACACATTATTATGACAAATTGGAGAGGTATGTTAGCATGAAGAAAGTCTCATAATTGGCATGATAGCATGGTTTATTGTTGCTATTTACTGACTTTTTAAATGAATGCTAATTATATGTGTTTGATTCTATCTGTGAGAAAGTCTCAGAATTGGCATGTTAGCATGGTTAATGCTAATGAGCATCTAGGACTAACCCAGTAATTTAACTTGTATATTTATCTTAATTATGTTTGAGCTGAAGTATTAACTACAAACAAATTAATTTGAATTGTCATGCTTGGCATTACATCTGATGTATGAGAAGAAACAAGGAAATACATCATTTTGGTATCCCTATATAAGAGAGCTTGATCATCAACGAGGGACGGGTCAGTTAGTTGTGGAGTCTCCCTTTTTTGGTCCGTAATTGAAGTGGCTTACCTTACAGGGAGCCCCACAAAGGTATTTTATGGTCGTTTGCGTTTGACTGTTGTAAAGTCGTTCCTGCTGCAGTGCATATTCATGCTTTCTGTCAAGAAAGTTGGGTTACTTAGTAATTCAAAATGATTTAATTGTACATTCTTGTGGTGAGAATCAGGCTGAAGTTCTTGAAAGGCTATAAGAGGAATTTGACATCGTTTGAGATGACTTGGCATCCCAAGTTTTAGAATGGATTTGAGATGTTGATGTTTAGAATCTATATTAGAGTTTACTTTTCATTAAACATTACTTTTGTTGTATATAGTGCATTTAACTTATGTCTAGACAAAGATATACTTATTATTCCCAAATTGATACTTTCGTAGGTTGGAAGGCTTGGATATATATTACTCTACTTGGAACTATTTAATGGGAATGTTTTATTATTGTGTAATTTCTCCTATTTTTTTACATTTGCAAATAGATTTATAATAGCGCATCAGAGTACACCAACAAGCGATGATGTATACAAACAAAAGAGCGTCAGTTGCTCAGAAAAGTGATGCTGACCATGCATATATAACATCAAAAAATAAAAAAAAAAACGAATCCTAAGACTATATATAGCATCAAATAATATCGAAAGTGATGTGTAAAAACTAAAACAGTATCATATTTTTCCAAAAAGCGATGTCTTTATCAACATATAGCATTTGCAAGTACATAAAGCACTGCTTAAAAGAATCAAACAACATCGCTTTGACGAAATCAACAATGTCTTCATCGTCATATAGTATTAAAATTCAAACAAAACGATGCGAAAAATATAATACGTTGGTTTTGTATGCAGAACATATGCCAAAAAGAACAAACTGCATCGCTTTTACCAACGCAGCGATGCTAATACATGCCTATAGCATCAGTTTCAATGCTCATTTGAAATACTTGACAATTATATGCATCGATACTTACGTCAAAACCGATGCATTTAGTGGAAAAGACATCAGTTTTTCACTTATGCATTAAATAAGACTTTTAGCGTCACTCGTATAGGCATCAGTACATTTCTGTGGTAAGCATCAGTACATTTCTGTGATAGGCATCAGTACATTCCTGTGATAGGCATCAATGATTCACTGATGCTAAAAGTTCAAATTCTAGCAGTGTCTTAAAGAGTTGTTTCCTCCAATTTTAAATTTCCACTTTAAAAAATAACATATTAACGGTTCTAAAGAGTTTTTTCCTCCAACCCTATAGCCTCAAAATTTGAGACTCTAATTTTATTATATACTAGACAATTGCTTTATGCTTGGTTTTTTGTTGATTAATATTTCTTTGGTTTATCGCAATATTATTTTAAGAATATTGTGACCTAAAAAAGTTCAAATTCTGAAAAACTTATATTTTCGTTGATTCACAGCGAATATCACATGGTCTCTTCCTTTATTTTAATTAGTATTTTTTGAAGATTTTGACGGCATCTTCAAAAATAAAACTAAAAGATTTTGTTAGTGATAGAAGAAGAAATTGATATTTGTGTGGATAGATTGTTGAACAAATGGTTGGAGGAGATTTTTTGGCCCAAACTCAAATCCAAACTTTGAATTCATTGGGTTGGAGATGGTCTTAGGGTATATGAAGCCTAATTTAAATGTAAAGATATGAATTGAGGATGTGCCATGTTGTAATGAGAATTCAAAATTGAGAAAAAGTTTGTCACAAGTTCTTCTTTGCGTAACAACGTGGAGTACATCAACCTAACTTCATCTACACACATGAACACTAAAATTCTTTAAAAATTTGACTTTAAATCTTTCCAACGATTTATTGTATATGACCTTTTTCATTTTGAGAAAAACATTATTTTTTGAGATTTTGAAATTAATATAGCATTTTCAGACTCTCGGAATGATATAGATTTCAAAAAATTATAAGTGAAAAACAAATACTCTTATTAGACACGTGATCACAAAATTATGACCTTCAAATTTGCACCAAATAACAATAAAAAAAAAATTAAATCACTCAAAATAAACTACCAACAATGTTTATTTTCTTTGTGGTCGAAAAACAACAACAACACTGTTAGAAAACCCAAAACTTTATCCATCAAAATGGTCCTGACTAACACCCTACCTTGAATTTGGGGTTTGACTGCATATTTGCAAATACAAATATGGCATCACCGGCTGTGCAAATGAGCCCATTCTCTCACCCAAAAACCAACACAAACACCCCAGTCTCCCTCATACCCAAGTGCACGTCTTTGAGACAACTCAAGCAAATCCAAGCCTTTTCCATCAAAACCCATCTCCAATATGACATTTCTGTCCTCACCAAGCTCATCAACTACTGCACTTCCAACCCAACTTCCACCTCCATGGACTACGCCCACCAACTGTTCGACCAAATTCCTCACCCGGACATTGTCGTCTTCAACACCATGGCTCGCGGCTACGCACGCTCCCACACCCCATTTCGAGCCGTTTCACTCTTTGCTCACGTTCTAAGCTCAGGTATCTTCCCAGATGACTACACATTCCCATCTCTACTCAAGGCGTGCGCTGGCTCCGAAGCGTTGGAAGAAGGGAAGCAATTGCATTGCTTTGCTATCAAGTATGGGCTTCAGCTTAACATTTATGTTTGTCCTACGCTTATAAACATGTACACTCAGTGCAATGACGTGGATGCAGCTGTCCGGGTCTTTGATAAGATAATTGACCCTTGTGTTGTTATGCACAATGCTATGATCAACGGCTATGCTCGAAATAGTCGCCCAAATGAGGCATTGGCATTGTTTCGTGAGTTGCAAGCAAGCAATCTTAAGCCAACTGATGTTACTATGCTTAGTGCTCTTTCTTCATGTGCTTTGTTAGGAGCTTTAGATTTGGGGAAGTGGATACATGAGTATGTTAAGAAAATTGGGTTTGATAGATATGTTAAAGTGAACACTGCATTGATAGATATGTATGCAAAATGTGGAAGCCTGGAGGATGCAGAGTCTGTATTTGAAAACATGGGTGTGAAAGATACTCAGGCTTGGTCTGCAATGATTGTGGCCTATGCAACTCATGGGCATGGTTCCAAAGCCATATCTATGTTTGAAGAGATGAACAAGGCACGAATTCGACCTGATGAGATCACATTTTTGGGTCTCTTATATGCATGTAGTCATGCTGGATTTGTCGAGGAGGGTTGCAAGTATTTCTACAGCATGACTGAGACATATGGGATTGTTCCGGGGATTAAGCATTATGGGTGTATGATAGATTTGCTTGGTCGCTCTGGACGATTAAGGGAGGCTTACAAGTTCATAGATGAGTTACCGTTTAAGCCTACACCTATATTCTGGCGAACATTGTTATCAGCTTGTGGCAGCCATGGTGATGCAGACATGGGGATGCAGGTGCTGGAGCGGATTTTTGAGTTAGATGATTCTCATGGTGGGGATTATGTGATCATATCGAACTTGTGTGCAAGAGTGGGGAGATGGGAGGATGTGGACCGGTTAAGGAAGTTGATGAGAGACAGAGGTGTTGTAAAGATCCCTGGATGCAGCTCCATAGAGGTGAACAATGTAGTGCATGAATTCTTCTCTGGAGACGGGGAGCGTTCAGTTTCTATGGAACTGCACCAGGCAGTTGATGAATTGGTTAAAGAATTAAAGCTTGCTGGATATGTTCCTGATACTTCTCTAGTTTTCCATCATAACATGGATGATAAAGAGAGAGAAGTTTCTCTTAGATATCATAGTGAGAAACTGGCCATTGCTTATGGGCTCTTAAACACTCCCCGCGGCGCAACAATCCGGGTTGTGAAGAACCTCAGGGTATGTGGGGATTGCCACTCTGCTGCTAAATATATATCATTGATTTTCAACAGACAGATAATTCTCAGAGATGTTCAACGATTCCATCATTTCAAGGAGGGAAAGTGCTCTTGTGGAGATTATTGGTAGTTGAACATATTGAACCAGAGATCAATTTTGTCATAATATCAGATGAAATTCATTGACTCGAGGAAGATGAATCAGTTGATCCTTATGGTCATATTTACTGTCAGGTAAAGAGTTAGCATATTTACTGTTATAATTTGACCGTGCAACCATGAACCATGTATTAATTTAAGACAGGGTGCTTAGCATATGCTGCATACCCTAATATTTAATACTCTGTACACACTTCCAGTTTGTCTTTAAATACCAAACTATGATCATATTGAACGCATTCAAGAGATGGAGTTGAAATTCGACAATTCAATGTTCATCAGGCTTGTCATAATTCAATGTCTAGCAGCTGTTTGTGTTTCTCAGAGTTTTGATTTTTTCTATTTTGTCCAACAGGTGATTTTATGATTCAGTGTAAATAAGTTTTTGGAAATTGTCCAAAACAAAACCCTTTTTTTCATTTAAACTTCTGATTTGTGATATTGCAGTGGCCAGGATCTTATTGTGACACTGAGCAAAGCTGCTGCTATCCGACAACAGGAAAACCAGCACAGGCTTTCAGCATCCATGGACTTTGGCCTAATTATGATAACGGCTCATATCCATCCAACTGCGACCCTAACAACCCTTTCGACGAATCCAAGGTAGTTAACTAAACTAACAGTTGGATGCCTTGTTCGAATTAAGTTTGTTACGTAAACGTTGAGGATGATGCAGATTTCAGATCTGAGTAGCAGAATGCAAACAGATTGGCCATCACTGGCTTGCCCTAGCAGCAATGGTTCAAAATTTTGGGCACATGAGTGGGACAAACATGGGACTTGCTCTGAGTCTGTCCTTGACCAACATGGTTACTTTGAGGCAACTCTCAATCTCAAAGCCAACTTAGACATCCTCCAAATCCTTCAAAATTCTGGTACCTTTTACTCTTTTACTTACCTTTGCTAAGCAATAATTACCTGTAAGTAAGAGTTAGTATATTAATTTTTACTGCAGGAATCCAGGCAGATGGGAATATTTACAGCTTAAAGAGCATAAGAGAAGCTATAAAATCAGCAGTTGGGCACAGTCCATGGATAGAATGTAATGAAGATGCATCTGGGACTAGCCAGCTTTACCAAGTTTATATTTGTATCGACACTTCTGGCTCTAAACTTATTCAATGTCCAGTGTTTCCCAATGGGAAATGCTCTTCCAATATTGAGTTCCCTTCCTTCTAGGTTTATTTTTTCTCGAAATAAAATCGATGATCAGTAGAACTACACACGAGGGATTGAGTCATCAATTAATTAGCTGCTATAAATTTGTGTGTGTTCTAATGTATCCATCAATAAATTTATCTGCACTTTTCGAATTCTCCAATTTCCACTCGGCCAATTTTTTCAAGCATTATAACATAATGGGTATGCATATTTCCCTTTTCTTGGTCAAGGGAGGGCCAAAGTACAAGAAAAAAATGATACAAAATAAGAACAGCCCTGAAAGTAGCCGGACAAAGATGATCTGGTATCCAGCAGTTAATAATAATGGCCAAATTTCGAAATATGGTCACCAGAAAAATTCTCAAATATAAAAACATGGTTATGGCAATATTGGAATTGGAAACGACAATGATGATATGTATATAAATAAAATTAATCAAATCAAGTTTTTTTTTTAAGAACCAAAATAGGAACAAATCCGACTAAAATGGAAAACTAGGCTAGGTTCATGCGATTAGTGATCACTCTGTGAAAGTTCTTATAACTAACTCTTATGATATTTCTCTTTATAATGTTACTGAGGATCAATTTACAAACCAAGTACATGAATAAGCTTCATGCTTCAGTCCAGTCTGTGTTCAAAGTTCATGAGAGGTGTTTTCCGTCCAGAGTCCAGTTGAATGTCCAATCTCCAAAGTGTCAAAGGATGGACAACTTCCCTCCACACAAGCACCTTTAATTCCCCCGTTTGGGTCACAAGCTTGCACAACCAAGCTCGGCATAAGCTTCACGCTTTGCTAAAGGACACCGTTATATGTTCACATGTTTAATTAATATTGGAAACCCTAGCAACAATCGACGAATGTGTGCATGAAAATATTGGATTTATAGTGAGGATTCTTATTAATTAATTTACGGTGTGGACATATGACTTCTAATTTGGACAGAGATCGACAGAAGATCGTCCCATTTATTTTTGGCCCCAACTATTTGATTTCTAGTAGTTGAAGAAGAGAAATCATTCACAACAGTTCTGGAATTGGTGGCCTAAATCTCAAGTTTAAGGTCAAACAATAATAATGCCAAGATGATTTATTAACTAAAATAAAAAGAATATTCTCTCTTGAATGCCATGTTTTCTGTATGAAAACTCATATGGAAATCACGGCACGCTATATTTCTTTCACCGAATTTTTTTATTTTATTGGTGACCACCACTTATAAATCCATGTTATTACGACCGCATATTCAAACTTTCCTATTGAATCCAATCAAACAATTAAGTGGGAAAGCCTTACTTAATTACCAAAACTTGGAAGCCTAATCCATCTAATAATTGGTGCAAGTACAAAGTGCCTTACATTTTATTGCACAAAGTTAGATCGGGATACAAATAAGTGGAGAAATTATTGAGTAATGATTATCACATTGTTACACCATCACGTAATATTATTAATTCACGTTGATTAATTTATAATATAAATTCATAATACGATTATAATACTAATGAACTAGGAGTTAATAGTGACACCCATAAAATTACTCAAATAAAAGCAACACAAATACTTTTTTTCACTCTTTAACTAAAAATACATATATATTTTACTAATTGAGGTTGATTTGTTTTCGCTCTTATTATTTTCTCCAAGGGAAGCTGCAAAAGGTCACTATACTCTTGCCAATAATTGGCTTATTTTTTCTTTTTGGTTTTTGCACCAACTAGATTTGAATTTTTTACTTAAAGTGTGAAGATTAAAATTTATGTAAAATTGGATTTACCACATAATTTTTATATAAAAAAAATCTAATATTTACACTTGTTTCGTAGACCTTATATATATGTAAATAACTCAACACAATCTGCCAAAAAACACAGAAGAATCCGGCCCCCATTGAGATATTGCCATAACTAGCTATATATATATGCATTTATGACTCATATTGATTAATATATATATATATATATTTGACCAAAATAAGAAAAACAATGTTGATGAAGAAAAAAAGAAAAAACAATGGATCCATTGGCATGAGCAGCAAGAAACAAAACAATGAACGTACGTGACAGAAAAAGATAGCCCCACAAATATGAATGGAAAATTTGAAAGGCTAGCCGTCATGTATCAATCAGTACGTACTATATCTATCTATATGCATCCGTTACAACCTAAATAATGATGTGGATAATAACTTTAGTAATTAAAATCAAGCATATAAGGCTGGATATTCGGTCCATCAACCTTCCTTTTTCAGCCTATAAATAATGCTGATCCTCACAACTCTTTGTATCAAAAGTCTCAAAGAAATCTACGTACAGAGAAAGAGAGAGTGAGAGAGTGAGAAATTAAGATGAGGTCAAACCCTACAGCTTTGATCAGGCTTTTAGTTCTGGGATTACTAGGATCATGGCTTTCGGTGGTTTGTGTTGCAGAGGATTTTGATTTCTTCTACTTTGTCCAGCAGGTGAGTACGTAGTGAGTGCATTCAAATTTTTATTTTTACGTTGGATGGAATCGACCTCGATCATGAATTATTGTTTTGATATTTTTTGTTTGGATCATGCAGTGGCCGGGGTCGTATTGTGACACAAAGAAGAGTTGCTGCTATCCAACGACTGGGAAGCCTGCCGCTGATTTTGGCATCCATGGGTTATGGCCAAATTACAAGGACGGTTCATATCCCTCCAATTGTGATCCTAACAACCCCTTTGATCAATCTGAGGTACTTCTATTCCACAGGAATTCGCTCTTCAAAATGTATTTTTCTGAGATAGTAAGAGACATACATAATTTATTAGGATTTCTCTAAAGTGAACGTTTAAATTTTAATGCTTAAATTAATCATCTTCTGACTTGAAAATAAACACATAATCTCCGTAGCACTTGCATTTCATATATCGACTTTGGTTGATATGTTCTAGCATCAAAATCATCGATCTTGCATTTCTTTTACCTTTAAGGCCGGCTATAAAATGAAAGTATATATAGTTAATTAAAGACATATCAGTTTTGCAAGAAAAACTAATTTATTCCGAATTATATCTAGAGAAAAATACACCCTTATCCGTAACGTAGGAGTTTTCTGTCTGCGTGCAAGAAATGCCCTATTGGCTGGAATGTGGATTTTGCTTTTTTTAATTATCCTTTATTCTTTTTTTTTTTTTTCATTTTAGTTTAATCTTCACTTGTTGACAAAATGAAGAATATCTTTATGTCATCATCATGAGAAACGGAGTTAATAGAAATCCACCTACTTAAATGGTGATTAATGAAAATTAATCATGAAATTTGTTGGACTGGCCCAGATTTCAGATCTGAGAAGCAGCATGCAAAAAGAATGGCCGACACTAGCTTGCCCAAGCGGGAGTGGCATAGAGTTCTGGACACATGAATGGGAAAAGCATGGCACCTGCTCAGAGTCTGTCATTGACCAACATGGTTACTTTGCCGCAGGTCTTAGCCTCAAAAAGAAAACCAACCTCCTCCAATCTCTCGTAAATGCAGGTAATTAATTCATAGACGACCTCATTTAATTTATTAATTTATATTATAAATGCAGGTAATTAATTGATAATGAGCCGATTATTTTACAGGAATAAAGCCAAATGGAGAGTCGTACAGTTTAGAGAGCATAAAGGGGGCGATTAAAGATGGAAGTGGATTTACTCCATTCATAGAGTGCAACGTGGATGAGTCTAGAAACAGCCAACTTTACCAGGTTTACTTGTGTGTGGATACTTCTGGGTCTGAACTCATTGACTGTCCAGTCTTCCCTCGTGGAAAATGCGGTGCCCAGATTGAGTTCCCCACATTTTAGTTTTAGAGACGAGAATGAATGATATGATCACATATCATCAGTTGTTTTCAATCTCTCACAAATCTTGAATTCTAAATGTAATCTTCTGTTTTAATTAATTAATAACCCATTATATATGAAAACTCTGTTTATTTAATTATTCAAGTGCTGGCCGGTTAATATGGAGACGAATATTGCTTCGATTATTTTTGTCCTTTCTCACTTCAAAATCAATATTTTATGACGTCTCCAATTGTCCGGATAAAATGGACCGTATCGAATGTTGAATCAGATATCTATCTTTTCATTTCTTCCAAGTCCCAGCCAAAGTGAATAATATTGGGCAAGTGAGTACAAATATGTAAATGTAAGGTTACTACTAGAATTACGTACAGTCTAACGAATAAATTTAATATTTGTTATAGAAGGATCTCACAAATTTTAAATTTTAAATATCCTTATATATATATATATATATATAGTTAAGCGAGTATGAATGCTTATTCCAAATGAATTCCCTCATGTTTTTCTTCTTCTTTGTTTTTTTTTCTGTTTTGTAAGAATTACAATTGGACTCTAATTAACATGCACAAAAGAATTAGGATTGAAATTGGGTGGCGATCTTACTTGAGGTAATTTATGACTTTTAAAATAGGTCGGAAAATATAAAACATCGGGATCGTAGCTATAAACATATATATATATATATATATATATATATATATGCATCATTAATTATTACACTATCAAAGTTATAGAAATCAAATTCAAGCAGTCCAATTTCTAATCATGAGAATCCAATTAGTCACAGAAACCACTTACCCTGCTTAATGATGAACATGGCGCAGGTAGTGCAGAAGACAAATTTAGTAAAGCTAATAATTAAGTAGCTGGGCAAGCAGCCAAGCACTCAACATCATAACCAAGCGAAAGCAGAATGAATAGGTAGAGATTTGGTGATGGAAATGTGTGTTGAGCATAGAAGCCGCATATCACCTACGTACCTAACTACCTAACAACAAGTTTGCTTTTGGTGCACTCTCTCTTTCTTTCAATCCACTGTACTTAGATCGCATTCTTAATTATCATCTTACACGAGTTCAACAAAAGAATGTCATGTTTCCATTCACTTATATTTATTCATTCATTTAACATATAAACGTATATACGCTTCAAATCAAATATCAGGTATATGCATTTGAAGCCAAACATGAAATTGCTTTACGATTGATCGATGGAGATGCACCCGGCCAGTTGTGAGGCTATATATATATATATATATATTCACATGAATTGTGTTGTTGAATTGAAATACAAGTACCCCATGTTAATTGGCACATGATGGAGCAGATGGGATGATCATATATGCCGGCCCGTAACGCAAAATCATTGACTTGCACGCAACAACCAGTAACCCCATATATATATGTATATATTATATATTATGGTCTGCGCGCGGTAGCAAACTCTAATTAAACCGGCCAGCAAACCAATCACTTTTAAAGATGACTAGCCTCTTGTTATTTCTTAATGACTAATCCACCATTCCTTGCCATAAAATACATCCATTGTTAATTTGCTTGCACATTCCCAATTCCAAATTCATCATAATTAATAATAATATTTATAATAATTCCATAATGATTATAACATATCATATCATAGGGACTTCAAAAGTTGAAAATTATCCAAATGCACCAAATTATCTGTTAGTACATATAAATTATTGTACTTATTTAGGATCTGGTGTGGACGAGTTAATTAATTAATGGATATACATCCTGTACTTATTGTTAATTAAAGATCTTAAAGCTAATTAAAAGGCAAAGTTTGGTTATTGACCTAAAAATTTAAATTTGGGAAAGACTTATACTTTAATAATGGATTGATATATGAACCAATTAAATGATTCCAAAATAAATGAATAATAGAAGGTGGAAGCAAATGAATTAATTAGAGAGAAAAACAAATTAATTAATGCGCGCAAGCTACAGATCGATCTGTAGACAGTACTAGACACGCAATTAATGGATATACTTAATTATAAATATAAGATTGGTGAGCGCGCATATCCTTTCAGGGATATATATATATATACATATATATTCCATTTTCCCTATATTCCATTTCATCACCTTAATTCTCAGCACTCAGCAGCATTCTCATTCATCTTAATATATTCAAACCAGGAAAAAGAAACAATATATAATGAGATACAGCAGTACTGCTGCTACTTTGATCTTCATCATCAAACTATTTATCTTTCAATATCTCTCCCTCCTTTGCCTTTCGCAGCAGGACTTTGATTTCTTCTACTTTGTTCAACAGGTGCATTAATTTCAGTGCTTAATTAATCTTCCATATATATCCCATCGGTTTCTAAATTCCACAAATCTAGCTACCTCTTTATATATTGTTCATTTTTTGGACTAATTATTGATCTTTTATCATGATTTTTCTTCTTCTTTGATTATCCTGCATGCAGTGGCCAGGAGCATACTGTGACACAAAGCATACTTGTTGCTATCCAAAGTCCGGAAAGCCTTCAGCTGATTTTGGCATCCATGGTCTATGGCCCAATTACAAGGATGGCTCCTACCCTTCTAACTGTGACCCCGACAGCGTCTTCGACAAAACTGAGGTAACTAGCTATATACTATCATCGATCATATAACTCACCACTAAAATAAATTAAACGAGCTTTCTTATCAAATTTATATATATTATCAAACACGTGTATTGACAAACTAATAATCTGATGAGCAAGTAAATATGTATTGCTGATGAACATTTGTCGATATGTTATTTACATGTTACAATAATCCAACTTGCTTTTAGGGTTTTGAGCATAACAATTTGAAACATAAATAATTAGTGTGCCCTAAACCTCGATCAGATACCACCCACGACCCAGGTATCAGGAGACAGGAGCATAAAAAAATTGTCTGTTTTCCGAAAAAATATAAGATCTAAGAATCAAATAATATTTAATAAGAAAAATGATTTCTTAATTACAACCTAAGTTAAAGACACGTATGTAATTATATATTTTATTAGAGTCATATGATGATGATATGTTTTTGTCTTCCCTCGATCGATCTTCATCCGGCTGTCTCCATGAATCTGGGGTACGAACAGTACGTAGCATGCAGGAATTCTTTAACTTGTCTTGGTGTCTCCTATATTATACATATATTAATTACATATAATAACTGAATAATATTATTATTGTTTGGTACGACTTAAATATATATCAGATCTCAGAGGTGATGAGCAGCCTGGAAAAGAACTGGCCATCCCTGAGCTGCCCTAGCAGCAATGGCTACAGATTCTGGTCACACGAATGGGAAAAACACGGAACTTGCTCCGAATCCGAGCTTGATCAGCGTGAGTACTTCCGAGCAGCTCTTCAACTCAGGGAGAAATTCAACCTTCTACAAATCCTCAAAACAGCTGGTAATTATTAATTATAATTACCATTTTGTGTCACAGATATTTGTGCCTGTTGTTCAATATATTCTGAATATGGTTAATGTTGGCAGGAATCGAACCGGATGATGGGATGTACAGCTTAGAGAGCATAAAAGAAGCAATCAAGGAGGGTGTAGGGCATGCCGCCGGGATAGAATGCAACAAGGACTCCGCCGGAAACAGCCAACTTTACCAGGTCTACTTGTGCGTCGACACCTCCGGCCAAGACATCATTGAGTGCCCTATCCTTCCTAAGGGGCGATGTGCTCAAAACCTCCAATTTGCTAAATTTTAATTAATTAACCATGCATAAACATTAATCAATAATTAACACCCACCAGCAGCTCTTTGAATTTTTTTTTAATGTACTTGTATTTAATTTGATTTCATGTGTATGAGTCATGAGTCATGACTCATTTAGCTTCCTCTTTCTAATAAAATTTCAAGTATGAAACTTTCTTTCATATATGTCAAAGAGCAAATTAAGGTACAATTAATTACTATAATGAAATATCGAATTTTGAAATAAGAAGCATATGAATACAACAAAAGAGCATATGGCTACTAATGAGATTTTTGTTTTTCTTTTTATTTCTATTAATTAATTCACTACAATAAAATCCAAGTTGCCCGGCGAAAGAAAGTCGTCGAGCAACCGTAGGTCTCCGTCGAGTAACTCTGAAAACGGCGAATCGTCATTGGGCAATCTGCGTCGGGCTATTGCAGTCGGGCTTTGATCTTACTCGACGACAACAGTGTATTCGTCGAGCAACTAAATCTTGCCCGGCGGAATAGTTCGTCGCTGAAGTCTTTGTCGAGCAACCTAAAAGTCAACAACATATTACCGACGTACAATTTACGTCAGATAACCTTCCAATATTCGTCGGGTAACGTTTTACATATCGGGGTAATTATTTACATATCCGTCGGGTAAGGTTTTATATATCCGTCGGGTAACTATTTAAATATCCGTCAGGTGAGTTTTTACACACCCGTCGGGTAACGTTACATTCGTCTGGTAACGTTATACACACCCGTCGGGTAACTTTTTACACATCCGTCAAGTAACATGTCCCACATTCGTCGGGTACAGTTTTAAAAAATTCCATTCGTATGCCCGACGCCTTGACTGTTCGTCGGGCAAACTCTGAATATTTAAAATATATTTTTAATAAATTATTTAATTAAATAATAAAAAATAAAAATAAAAATAATATTTATAAAAATTAATGTAATGTTTTTACATCATTAAAACAAAAAAAATATTTTACATATAGTACACTCTGACTAGTAGTCGAGGGGTCAAAGTAGCCGGGATCCTGAGGGGGCTGTTGGGTGGGCGGTGAGAAAATGTCATCCAATCCACGGTCATCCAAATGATCAAGGACCTTGGCAAGGGCGTTCTTGATTTGGAGGTTTTGGGCTTGGATCTCCGCGTATTGGGCTTTGATCTGAGCATTTTCAGCTTGGAGGAACTCGAAGTTTCTCCTAAGGTCCGACGTCTCCTGGCAACACTTGAATGATTCGTCGGGTACTAACAAATGGTGGATATTCGTCGGGTATCTCGTTACACATCCGTCGAGTAATTGTTCACCTATCTTCGTCGGGTAACATTTTAGGTATCCGTTGGGTAACATGTTTCATATCCGTCGGGTTAATTTAAACATATCCGTCGGGGAATATTCGACGGTCAATTTGAGATTCCGCGAATATTGAGGTGGAAAATCCGTCAGGCAACATTCTAAAACATCTATCGGGTAAGTACAGTTGTCGGTATCCGTCGAGTAACAGTTTCAAAATGCATCGGGTAAGGATAACGGTCGGCTATCCGTCGGGTAATAATTTCACACTCCGTCGAGCAACAAAATGCTGTACTTTTGAGAATCCGAGAAAATTTAGGTACAGGATTCATCGGGCATAATTCAAAATCGTCGTCGAGTAACAATTACAATATCCGTCGGGTTACACTACGCGGGATTTTTGAGATTTCGCGAAAATTTAGGCGAAAATTTGAAATTATTCAAAATTGCGCGTTTTATTACAGTTACCCGACGAAGTGTCTAATGTAGCATGACGGTGGTTGGCACGGCGAATGCCTTATGCGTCGGGCATGACTTTTCTAATGCCGTTTTTAGCATTAATCTGAAAACCAGGTCCGGCGAAAGAATAAGCAACATCGGGACCGTTCAAAATTTGGTTTTACATGCCTAAAGCCCCATCTATCGTTATCGTGATGTTTTGAGGAATTCAAGCCGTCCGACCGTGACGAAACGTTGTGTAACCGTTGAATCGTTGTACACCGTTACCTAATCCCGAGATTTCCAAATTGGGTAATTTTTCGCGTAGGCGATCTATGGGTACCTACCATAAATGTGGACGGTTAGATCAGTCATTTTCAATTTTTAAGTTTTTGAAAATCGGAAAACAAACATATTGACCAAGGAGTTTAAACTCTTGATGGAAAACTTCAATACATTTTGCGAATTTTTGGTTCTATTGATATTCAAACGATTTAATTTGACCGATCTAACCGTTCACTTTGTGGGTTTACGTGCCTAGATCTCGCCCGTAGAAAATCTTGATGTTTTGAGGAATTCAAGCAGTTCGATCATGAAGAAACGTTGTGTAACCGTTGAATCGTCACGCACTGTTACCTAGTCCCGGGATTTCCAAATTGGGTAATTTTTTGCGTAGCCGATCTATGGGTACCTACCATAAATGTGGATGGTTAGATCGGTCATTTTCAATTTTTAAGTTTTTTAAAATCGAAAAACAAGCATATTGACCAAGGAGTTTAAACTCTTGATGGAAACACTAATACATTTTGCAAATTTTTGGTTCTATTGATATTCAAACGATTGAATTTGACCGATCTAACCATTCACTTTGTGGGTTAACGTGCCTAGATCTCGCCCGCCAAAAATCTTGATGTTTTGAGGAATTCAAGCTGTCCGATCGTGAAGAAACGTTGTGTAACCGTTGAATCGTCGCGCACCGTTACCTAATCCCGGGATTTTCAAATTGGGTAATTTTTTGTGTAGGCGATCTATGGGTACCTACCATAAATGTGGACGGTTAGATCGGTCGGTTTCAATTTGAAAGTAATTTAAAAAGTTGTTTAATAAACAAATGTAAATTTAATCTACTAAATCATACCCGACAAATATTCATGTATATTCGTCGGGTAATTTCAAGCGGAGGCCGGTCGTCGGGTAAACCGTTAAATATCTGTCGGGTAAACCGTTAAATATCCGTCGGGTAACATTTTACTTATCGTCGTCGGGTAATATTTAAGTGTTCGTCGGGTAACACCAATTGTTGTGGTCCGTCGGGTAACCCATAACATATCCGTCGGGTAACGTGTTATATATAGTCGTAGGGTAATAGTTACGTATCCGTCGGGTAACACCAATTGTTGCGAACCGTCGGGTAACATGTGTAATAACCGTCGGGCAACATTAATTTAAACAAATTGTTTATTAAATAAATGTAAATTTAATCTGGTAAATAATTGTTTATAAAAATATTATCAAAGCACATTTTATAGACAATATTTTTTATAAAAATATTGTTGTATCTTATTTGGTCAATGTGAATGTTGGGTTCTATTTTTTTCACATTGCACTAAAGAGTACAAATTGACCCTCATGATTTATCAAATTGACCTTCATGACTTATCATCAAAATATTTGACTAAATCTTTGACCTTCATTTATTTTGAAGTTGCGTATTTTGTGGAGTGCGTGTATGGTCTCCTCACTTTAAGAAAGTAAAAAAACTATTTTTGTGAATGAAATCATACAACATACATATAAATCAAATTTATTGATTTGAAGATGGATATTACATATATGAATGAAATTTCGAATTTACAACTTTCATTCGGATTCTCTTTCCCCCTCCCAATCACACTCGTCATCCGATATGTGTACAATACTTGATTCCTCCGAATCACTTTCAATTTGTTCTAATTCCCCCAGATCAATAAAAATGTCATCAATAGCAATTGGTGGGATGATGTCATTGGTCCGTACTCCATCCACGTTTTTGGTGGATGCCGATGAATCCACCTGGTAAAGGATTTGGTCATCGTCTATTTCCCCATCTTCTTCATGGTATCGGTCATCCAAGTCCCAAATGTTTCTATGATTCACCATCTCAGCTACTCTCTAACCACCACCAGCTTTTGGATCATCCATATAGAATACTTGTTTCGCCGTACTAGCGAGGATGTAGGGATCACTCTCAAACCACCGGGTGTTTGTGTTTATAGAGGTACATAACTGATCTTTGATGACACTGCCTAGGATACTTGGGTTGGTATCAAACCAATGATACTTGAACAAGATAACTTCCTTGCGGTCGGCGTATAACACCTTAACCACAATTAATAATTTGTCGTAGAAATCCGTATCAGTATTTTCCCCATCCCCCGGCACGAAGACCCCGCTGTTTTGCGTAGATAACTTGTCTTATCGTTCTGTGCACACAAACTTAACTCCATTAACGTGACAACCAACCTACGTTTCTCCTCGGAATGGGCCAATGGCCAGCTGCATTAATTCTTTATTGAAATTTGGCGAGTTGACATCTTTCAGCTGTGTCATCTGGTAAGATACACACAAGGAACGAAATAGGTAAGCTTAAAACCAATTTAAGAAATTTGGAAATAAAATATTTGACTTACATGCTCGGGAAACCAACGTGGAAACAATTGTTTGTCCATTTTTTCCCAATTAGAAGGAAATTGGGCCTTCATCAACGCCTCGTGCTGCTCGTGGAAGGGCCAGACTTCATCAACGCCTCGCTATTGATGAACGGCTCCGAGATTGGACCAGTGCCAAATGCTCGTGCGGGTTGGGCAAATACATATAGAGTCTCTGGATGTTGACCACCATCGTCGTTGCAAGATGCCCTATTGAAGGCAGTTTCAACATTTCGAAGGTACATTGCACAAAATGTCAGTGCCTCCTTTGCAATGTACGCCTCGGCTATAGAGCCTTCTGTCTTGTTCCGAACGTACCGCTTGTACGTACCTAACATTCTGCAAGGAAATTTACATTAAAATTCACATATATACATGATAGTAAGGAAATATTATCAAATAGCAGGGATAAGTTATACCTCTCGATTGGGTACATCCAACGATAATGCACCGGGCCAGCTAGTTTTGCCTCATCCGGCATATGTATTAGTAGGTGCACCATTACATCAAAGAATGCAGGTGGATATATTTGCTCAAGCCGGCACATGATGTACACAATATCCTCGTTAATTGGTTGAAGTTCCGCCTTAACCAACGACCTGGCACATAGTATCTGGAAGAATTGAAACAAATAAACTATCGTCCCAACAACATCAGCATTCAAGAAGGGTCGAATACCAATCAGAATGAGTCGTTGTAGCAAAACATGATAGTCATAGCTTTTCATACCAGAAATGGTCCCATCGTCCGTGCTAATACTCCGGGATATGTTGCCGGCGTACCCGTCGGGAAATTTCACACCCTGCAACCACTTCAGGAATTTTTTCATATTGTCCGGCGTAAATGTATAACTTGGATGAGCCATGATGTATTTGCCATTGACAACTTTTGGCCACAAATTAGGTCGAATCCCTATTTCTTTCATGCCCAGACGAGTCTCTTTTGTGTCCTTTGACTTACCTTCAATGGGTAAAGTTGTTCCCACAACACTTTTAGCAACATTCTTCTCGATGTGCATAGGATCGGCGATGTGTCTAAATTTCAATTTCGACCAATATGGCAATTGAAAGAATATGCTTTTTTTCGTCCAATTTTCCTGTTCGACTGGTTTCGATCCTCGTGTCACGAACTCATGTATACTGTTGAGTTTGGATAATATCTCATCACCGCACCTCTCCCTTGGTCGGCCTCTTAACTCTTATTTACCATTAAATGAGTCAGATTGCATTCGTCATCGGTGATCCCAGGGCAGAAACCTTCTCACACCTAAGTAGCATACCTTAGATGCGTGCCAAAAGGACGTTGTGTCTGGTCCACATGTCGGGCAAGCAAGATAGCCCTTGGTGCTCTATCCCGATAATATACCATAAGCAGGAAAATCATTAATTGTCCACATTACGGTCGCTCGTAGGGTGAACATTTCTCCACTGCACTTGTCGTATGTTCGGACACCATTTTCCCACATATCTACGATCTCGTCAATCAATGGCTGCAAATACACATCGATGGAATTACTCGGCGATTTGGGCCCCACTATCAAAGTACTCAGGATTGTGAATTCTTTCTTCATGCATCTCCAAGGAGGCAAGTTATAAGGAACCATAACAACCGGCCAAGTGCTATAGGGCTTTGCAAAACTCCCAAATGGATTAAACCCGTCAGTAGCGAGCCATAATCTGACATTTCTTGGCTCCGTAGTAAACTCGGGATATATTTTATCAAATTCCTTCCAAGCCTCTCCATCCGCCGGATGCCTCAGTACATCATCATCAATGCGTTCATCCTTATGCCACCTCATATCACGGACTGTGTGGGACGACATGTAGAATCTTTGTAACCTTGGCTTCAATGGAAAATAACGCAACACCTTGTTAGGAATCTTGTTCTTTTGAAACCTAGGCTCATTGCACACGGGACATTTGTCAAGCTGCTCGAATTCACCGTAAAACAATGCACAGTTGTTCTTGCATGCATGGATCTTGATATACCCTAAACCAAGGCCCTTCCACAACTTCTTCGAGCTATAATAATATTTTGGCAGACAGTTGTCTTCAGGGAACATTCGGATGATGATGTCCAACATGTGATCAAAATGCTTGTTCATTTGATTATACTCAACTTTCATGTGCATCAACTCCACAACTGCCCCTAGAATCGAAAATGATTTACAACCGGGGTACAATTCGTGCTGAGCTTCTTTTAACAATCTCTTGTAATGGAGCTCAGAGTCTTCGGGTTGCAACTTTGGCGCATCATCTTCCATATCATCTGATGCGGGAGGAAAAGTATCGGTTAATAACTCAACGACTTGATCATTATCACATCGCCGATCCAAACCACTTTCGTCCCGACGGGTCCCGGGAACCGAAGATGTCGATGCGGAAAATATTTCTTCACCGTGATAGATCCAATTAGTGTAGTTGTGTACGATCCCATGCCATTCCAGATGAGTTTGGACCTCATTCAACGGCATCCAAATGCAATTTTTACATTTACGGCACAGACACCTGATACGTCTTGTATCACTGCAATGACTACGTGTAAAGGCAATGAAGCTGTCGATCCCATCCAAATACTAATAAGAAGATCTATCAAACATTTGCATCCACCCTCTGTCCATTGTGCCTGCTTTCATAACATAGAATCAACGTAAGTAATTGAGTTAACATTGTCTGGTAAATAGAACAAGTTAAAATCAAAAGCAACTCTTCTCCTTATGCCTCCGGTGATTTGGCCCTATCCAATTCGAGAGTGCACGTTCTGTGCTGTGTAGTTTGTGACCTACGAGGCTAAGTTTCGATCGAGGGAAATTTCGGCAGCATCTCCCTACAGTTCCCCAAATGCACGACATAGATATTATAAACAAATATCTAGTATGCATTCGGAGAACATTGAAGGGATACAAACCGAATTTCCCACAATCGAAACCTAACCTCGTAGACCGCCAAGTACACAACACATAGTTGCGCACTCCCAAACTGTCCGAATATATGGACAATTCAAGAGTCAGTCAATCAATCCGATTCACTGACTCTCAAACGGGTCTAAGGTTTTTCATTGAATTTCATTATACAAAGTTAATCAACTCGATTAACTTCGCATAAACGATTATGAAATATGAACGTATTTCACTCCGTCGGAACTAAATAAAGCGTTTTAAAAAAAATATCACAACAAATTCACAAATACAAACATATATTAGTTATGCATAAAACAAAGTTTTAAATTTTATAATTTCCGTACATATTTTCTATTTCCCTATTTTCCTAACATATTTTCTAATTTCCTAACATATTTTCTAATTTCAATAATTTCATTACATATTTTTTATTTTCATATTTTCCTAAAATATTTTCTAATTTCCTAATTTCCTAACATATTTTCTATTTCCCTATTTTCCTAACATATTTTCTAATTTCCAAACATAATTTCGAATTTTAATAATATCATTACATATTTTTTATTTTCCTAAAATATTTTCTAATTTCATAATTTCCTAACATATTTTATATTTCCCTATTTTCCTAACATATTTTCTAATTTCCAAACATATTTTCTAATTTCAATAATTTCATTACATATTTTTATATTTTCCTATTTTCTAACAAAATTTTCTAATTTCCTAAAATATTTTCTATTTCCCTTATTTCCTAACATTTTTCCTAATTTCCAAACATATTTTCTAATTTCAATCATTTCATTACATATTTTTAATTTTCCTATTTTATAACAAAATTTCCTAATTTCCTAACATATTTTCCTAATTTCATAACATATTTTCTATTTTCCTAATTTCATAACATATTTTCTATTTTCATATTTTCCTACCAAATTTTCTAATTTCCACAAATTCTAAACAATTTCTACACATTTTCCACAATAAATACAAAATTTCCTAACATAATTATATCCAACATTCTTAACAAAATTATATTGAGAGGTAAACACACTTACCTTTTTATAAGTATTCATTCAAATCAACCACAAAATTCCTACAACACAAAACATAATTAATTCCCAATCAAAAATCAAAATTTCAAAACTAAAAATAAATAAAATTTCAAACCTTAAAATTTGATATTTGGTGATTGATAGAGAAAAAGGATTTTATTGGTAATGAAAATGGTGATGAGATGATAATGTTAAGTAGAGAAAAGAGAGTGAGTGAGTGACAGATTGAGAGAGAGAGCAGAGAAGAGTGCTGAAGCAGAGAGGAGGAAGAAGAAGAAGAAGAAAAGAGAGAGTCTCGGGTATTTAGTGTATTTATACTTTTGCCCGACCAACCACATTCGCAGGACAATCTTTAATGATTCATCGGGCAACATAGAGTCAACGCCCAGTGTTACCCGACGATGATTAGTCGTCGTTGTATATAATATTACCCGACGGGGGATATAAATCGTCGGGTAACACCTTCCAATTTTGCGCGCCAACGACATGCTCTTCCCGCCAACCGGTTACCCGGCAAGGATGCTTATCCGTCGGGCAATCTATGATTACCCCGCGAGATTGTTTTCGTCGGGCAAAAACTAGTCAGGCAACAACGATTTTCTTGTAGTGATTGAATTGGATTATAAATGAGTTTACTCTCACTTCTTGTATTCTTTTTGCGAGGTTTTGGCTTTTTGCCCCCTTGTTATATTTCTTTTTCTTGATAAATTTTGGTTAGTGGGGGTTGCTTAGAGGGATGGAAGGTGTTCTTTCGGGAGCTCATTTTCCTCTCAATTGTTTTGAGCTTTGGGAGGTAGGCTACTGTAATAGTCTGATAGCTGAGTTCTGGTGTGTAATTCTACTTGCCTAATCCTTGACATTATTAACAAAATTCTCACTTATATTTCAAATCCATTATGATTCAATAATTCAATTATAAATCAATTTAAATTTAAATTAATAAGGCGACTCTAATCTATTGACAGACCCAATAAAGATTGTACCTCCATGACCCATCGAAGAAAGAGTGCACCTTGCCTTCATTGGTTTTGAACTTTTTATCACTCTCACCCACAAAGAAGGTCTCTCAAAATAATAGCCGATTGGACTATTGGGCCATACAATAATATGACATGAGCCCATCCTCAAACTCTGATGCTTCCATAAAGTAACCTGTTATCTCTCTCATCTGGCCCAAAGACGCTTCCGAGGCCCAGAAAGTAAAAACCTTTTTTTTAATACAACAACAAGAAATTATAACACAAAACCTCTTGAACAACCTTCAACAAAATCTAACAACCACGCATTCTGAGCATTCACTAGCATTCTGAGCATTCGCTAGGCATAAAAGAACTCTAACTCAAGCTATTGTTACATCCGTGACCAATTTTAACTAAAGCATCCACCACAAAGTTAGCTTCCCTATATATATATGTGCTTAAAAGAGATGGAGTTAAACTTTAGTCATAGCATTGCCCGTAATGAAAATTAATAGAAAATCATGACAAAATTTCGAAATTAAAAGTTTAGGAAGCAAAATGTATTAAAGTCCAAAGTTAAAGGAGCGTTGCTAAACTTTTCTATGTATGAATTTGTTAAACTAAAGCATAATAAATTAAACTTGTTTAATTAGGAAGATTTATTGCTTAAAACAACATGAAAGACATTTTACATACAATCAACATTTTTCATTGGATAATACTTGCATCCCACCTTGGTTCGCCATGAGAATCTTAATTCTTACTAAAACCGTTGATTTATTTGATACATATGAATGACTAAACGACCTCCAATCTTATTAATTTTTACGGAGATGATATTGACATGAGAATTTAAAGAATGAACGGTTCCGATTATGATATATGTTGTCAGGACCCGTCCCGAATTTCCCCTCGAAACCCGGGAAGAACCCTGATCCCGTCTGACAACCTAAGAAAAGGTTCCCAAAATACCCTTCAATCCATACAAATTATAATAACCATAATAAATACTTCCTCTTGTCAGACAAGGGACTTAAGCACTCAATAATTCCCGTAATTAACGACAAATCAAATGCAACATAATATCAGAGCGTCTAAGTAGGATCAAGAATAAAATTTAGATATCCTACTCAAATATACAACACAGCGCAGTCGGAATCCTAATGCCTCAACCTCGAGATCAATGTTCGCGTCAACTCTACTCAACTGCCTGAAGGGGGATTTAAACACAAAAGTTGTGAGTGGACAAAAATAATCATTTATAAATTCCTTTTCGAAGAATTTCCTTTCTTCCCCTCCATTTATAAAATCATGCATGCATAACATAAAACAATTTATCATATAAAAGCATCATATGTAAATCATCCAAAATTCACATTTATCTTTAAAATCATGAATTGGACTCACATAAAATATGTATAATAAAAATACCTCGTAATCCACAATTTGGTTTGAAAACTCTCTTCAAAGGAGTTTAAAATCATATAATTCAATCTGGACACAAATTATCTCAAATCCAAATCGTTTGGTTCAATCGGACACATAATATCTCAAATTCAAATCATTTGGTTCAAACTCACGAATATCTCAATTTCAAATCATTTGGTTCCATTTGGCAAATATCTCAAAATCAAGAATTCACTGTTCCCGACATATTCATAACACATCAGGGTATCCCTTGAGATGTGTTCAAATCTGTACAACTCTGTGTACCATATGTACTGTCTGTAATATCTGTACTATGCATAGACAGTTTCGCGACCCGGCGGAGACATACTCCTCAACACCTAAGGTCTGAACCCTCAACAACTGGTAGAGTCATACTCCTCAACACCAGTCAGAGCAACAATAACCATCGGGACGGGAATCAGTGAATCAAATCCATACTTCGAAATCTTGTTTCGCAGCCTAAGCCAAATTCTTTAAAATATCATTTTATGGCCAAAATCGGTAAAATCACAATTATGAGTCAAAACCCAAATCACATACTCAAATAGTCACCACGTCAAAACGATATCAAAATCGAGTACAAAATCAGGCCATTTCTCAAAACATACTTTCACAGAAATATTGTAAAATATGTGTCCAATATAATTTCTAAAATCCAGAAATTCATTTCACTCATACTCAACAGTATTTAAATCAAAGATACATTTATGCATGCATTATAGTTTATAAATCAAAGTCCACTCACAAACCTGTTCAAGCACGCTCAATCCCGAACTGTACGCTCCCCTGAGGTTCCTGGAGCAGTATCGCCTGTGCTAGCCGGAAAATCGATCGGAAAGTCCGAAACTTCCTATTCTCGGTTCGGCTTCCTCCGTGGTCCTCTCCTTCGATGGTTGGTACGGTTGTGATCACGGGAAGGAGTAGAACACGATTAGTGGATCAAAACTGGAAGATGAGGCCTTGAAATCAATGTTGACTTTCGTGGGTGTTTGGGTTTGTGTGTTTGTTTGTTTGCTTTCTCACAGAGAGAGAAGAAAGAGATGATAAAGATGAATTGAAGATGGATCAGATTACACTGTTTTGGTAACAAAATATCTCTCCCAAAACCAAATTACCAAAATGCCCTTGCACATTTAGACCCATAACTCTCGTCTACGAACTCCGTTTTCCGCGTGCCGCCTGTCTACGAACTCGTGAGTTCGAGACCTACGCAACGGTATACAAAACACCACCGAAAAGGTTTCGAAACCAAAACTTGATTTCCATGCCCTTTAACAAGCAAGGGCAAAATCGTCATTTTACATAAATAATTTAATTAAATCCAATAATTAAAATTCTGGGTTGTTACATATGTACAAAAATAATTCGATAAATATATCGAAATGGTGGTATGAGGAGGTACCACCAAGGTGGGATTAGGGCCGCCCCAATACTACATGAGGCCTAAGACATATTTTACAACCGAGGCCTTCTTAACTTTATATTTAAATATAATTTTTTTTTTACTGAAAAATTAATCTTCTTGCTTTTTTAGATGCAAAATTATTGATTAAGTTTTCATATTCAAGTTTTTCTAGCATACTTTTCTCAATAGATAACATAAGAATCAGTAATGGCCTATAGACATAAGAATCAAGAGAGTAGAATAGAATCAGAGAGGGAGAGCTCAGAGCAGAAGGGCTATGGAATTGGAGAGAGTGCAGAAGAATTTTTTTGTGATAAGCTAGAGAGGAGATGAATTAATTTAGGATGACACAACGATATTATTGAGATACAAGAAAGAAGTCAGAGGTAGAAGAAAGGTTTTCTTCTACTTTCGTTCTGAAGGACGATGTCTGTAGCTTTTTTTTTGGGTAAGCAAATTATATTAACCAAAGAAGAAGAACTACACCCAAGGCCAAACCTAAGGTGAAACACACAAGGCAAGAAGCCCAAAAACAACAACAAAGGAAGCAAACAATAAACCGACCACTAAGGCTAGCCAAGACTCGATGTCTCTGTAATTTTCTTCAAATAGGTGTGACTGTGTTTAATATGTACGTGTGGCTATTTTTTTTTTTTTTGGAATTGAGTTAATATGTGTGACTGTGATAAACAGCTATAGTGCTGTTATAAATTTTTGGGTTGTGTCAGCTGTAGTGCTGTTATAATTTTTTTTGTTATTTTATATATCTGATTTGGTTTTATGTTGGGCTTTTTTTTAGGTTGTTATATAGGGTTGGGATTGAACGAGGTTTTTTTTCAAAGTGAGGCCCAAAGCTCATACATTGTTCGCCTTGGGCTTGGGCCGGGCCTAGTACGATACATGTATTTTCTTTTGACATTTATTTCATTTTGTAAAAATTGTTTGGAGGATTCATCCCTAATCCACGATCCACACACGTGCTCGCACCACTGTCATTTTAGTATAGTAGGCCCTATTTCAAGCCACCTCTCCACAAAAACATTAAACATTAGTTTTGTTTTCTCATTTCAACTTCATCTTCACCATCAAATTTGGTAACCTGTCGATCATACATGCTTACCACTCACCATCATATATTATGTACAAAGCTAGTATCACTTATCATCAAAGTAGCTCAAAAACCCATCCTTAACCCCCACGGTCTTGTTCATGTGAATTATACGCCATAGGTCAGACCATAAGGCAATATTATATAATCTCTTATTTTAAAGAAATTTTAAGTGGAAATTGTTCTGAACAAAAATGCGGTAGCGGGTCCGGGGTCACCTTCGGTGGATCTCCGTCGAAATCGGCACTTGAAGGAGCGGGCTCTTGTGGGTTTCTTTAGTGATGGTGGTGGTGTGGACTTGTTTGCATGTTGAATTTGGGTTGAAGGTTGGGGGCTTAGAGGCCTTCATACCACGGTCTATCCCTAGATGGGCTGACCAGAAAGTATACAGGCCTTAACTGCCTTCAAAGTAGGCGTGCCACTAGTAGAAGCTGCTACTAGACAATGATGAATAGGTTCTGTTGCGGCCCAAGAACCTTTCCTTAATCAAGTATGTTTGATCCAAAAATGGACCTAACGGAAGATAGTCTTGTCGACTATTGGTATGTCTTCTTCTCGTCCGTCGGGAGACCTGCGGGACAACAAGAAAAGTACTTGACACCGGTGGGATACCGGCCTTGCAAACTCCAATGCTTAAGTTAGTAAGCGATTGGGAGATCAGTCATGAACTAGGCAGCATAAGGGCAAGTGAATAGTTACATTTCCTTGGGGAGTGTGCCCCATATTTATCGTAGCAATGAATGTGGTGGTTGAAACCCTAATGGTGTGATGCCCAAGTTACCTTTAGGATGCTGACACGTGTCTCGAAGGTCTAGGATGCCAAACGAGTGGCGGTCATTCATTTATGCGTCAGGGCAGTGTTGTTCCAATATCGGCATGAGTGTGCCGACCAAGTTGTGCCGACTAAGAAGGGCCGACCTCGGAGGTCTTGGTGGCAGACGTGATTTGAGATGACTGGTCCTTGGGGGCCGATCGGAAATGGGCTGGTCGGTCGGCAGAGGTGTGCTGATATTGGTGGTTGTTGGCCGTTCCTCTGTGGTCGATTGGAATGGTATAAACATAAGTCCCCTAAGCCGTTGACTGACGTGGATTTCCTTTGTTGAGGACTTGTAAGTCCCGTTCAGACCGTGTAGACCGACCAATAGGGCTATACCCTGTAGTCCCCTAAGTCCTTGGGTGAGGAAGTTCGCCTTAGTCAGACGAGTCTCCTGAGAAAACCTCGAATGATGCGACAGATCGGTCACCTCTGTGGGCCTGCTGATTAGCTCGATTTCTAAGAGGAAAACTTGAATGATGCGACAGATCGGTCGCCGCAGGTGGGCTTTCCGATCAGCACGATCTCTGAGAGGGAACCTCGAATGATGCGATAGATCGGTCGTTGCAGGTGGGCTTGCGGATCAGTGCGATCTCTGAGAGGGAACCTCGAATGATGCTACATATCGGTTGCCGCAGTTGGGCTTGCCGATCAGTACACACTTGGTGGTTGTATAGAGATATTTCTCGATTGTCTGACACGTGCGAGCTCTTAATGATAGTTGAGTGGGGTCTTAATGACTACTTAGTGGTTGCGCGAATCGAGGTAGGTTTATTTGACCGTTACGAGGGGCCTATATAAGGGGGTGCGGTTCATTTGAGCGTACTTTTCGGAGATCTCTTGTTTAGACCGACCAAATAATAGACCGAGCAAGCTGTAGTCGGACGAATCGAGGGAGCAGCCAATCATATCTCGAAGCCAGGAAATTGTGCCGACCGAGTAAGGTAATTTTTTCTTCTTTTGTTCTGCTATTCCTTTTAGTAATAGGGTAGGTTGATTCTTAGTGTAGTTTTTCTTTCATTGTAGATGTCAGAGTTAGAGTCAACGAATGGATCTGGGGATCGGTCCTCGAAAATTTTTGGAAGTGAATCACCGTCCTACTCTGCAAATGATGCGTCGAGTAGGCCGAGTGGTTTAGCGTCCACTAGTGGGTCCTCGTCTGCTAGTGGTGGGACGAGCAAAGGATCCTCGTTGGCCACCGATAGTGTATCAGAGCTATTTAAGGATGTTTCTACATGCGATGCCGATGGGAATTTGAATGAGGCGTCATCGTCTAAGCCTCAAGTGGTCAATCTGGGAGAGTCAGAGGCCGAAGATATGCAAGATGAGGCTGAGGATGATGGGGCCGAGGAGGAGGAAGAGGTCGGAGATAAGGGGGCCAAGGAGGAGGGTACCGAGGAAGAAGGGGAGTTAGAGGAGGCTGAGTCGATTCAGACGACCATTTCGATTAATACATTTCCGTGGGCGGTAGATCACGAGGTGACAACCATGAGGGAGGCCGACCTAGAGAAATTTAGGGAATTGTATAATGTGCCGACAAACATCGAATTCACGATCCCCTCTCCAGGCGCGAGACCGAGTGAACCTCCAGAGGGGTCGGCCCTTTTCTACATAGACAGCCTAGAGCATGGTGTGCGTCTACCGCTCCATCCTTGGTTGCAAGGGATCCTTGCTTGGGTGAGGATAGCATTTGGGTAGCTAAATGTGAACGGCTGGAACATGTTGGTAAGCCTACTCCGACTGTGTAATAAAGGGGAGCTGAGCTGGGGGCAACTTTGTTATTTCTACAAGTTTAGGAAACAATAGTACAACATTGGGTGGTTCCAGATCGAGTGTGTGGGGAAGAAGAAGAAGGAGGCCTTCATCACTGACATTTTGTCGTCCCAGAAAAGAAGCATTGGTACTACTGGGTGTCCGGCCCGTTGATAGGAGCATATTTATGCGACGTTTTATATCTTGTTTTCTTATGCTTTTCTTAGCATGTTTCCTCTGTTTTCTTAGTACTCAGCTTGCATGTTTTCATGTTTTGTAGGATTTTTGGAATTAAATTTACAAAAGGAGTTAATTAGTTGTTGTTTTGGAAATTTAAAAAGGAAACTTTGAAACTGACTGCAGCACATGTGTTAACTTCTCGGAATAAACTGCACCTACTCGGGAAGAACTAGCTGATGGGCCATATATCGTTGGAAAGATACGGAAGTGTAGTTTCTAGAGAATTTTATGGTTCATGAATTAGAATTTTCTAGAAGGATTTATGGCCATTTTAGTACAGTAAGGTCAGGCTGCATGGGAATTCAGCATTCCTTCTATTTCAAGTTTTATAATCCTTATCGGGCTTGGACGACTAGAGGCCCAGTTTGTAAGGGTTATGGGAGGAAGTGTTTAATCAGAAGAAGGAAGACAATAAATAAATGAAAAATAAAAGGAGGAAAGGAGCAGCCACAGTGGGAGGACTGCTTGAGCAGCTAATTAACTCGCACACAAGATGAAACGCTCGCTTTCCCTCAGAGAAAACAGAAACGTCTCTTGCTCTCCATAATGTTCCATAATGTCTTTGGAGCAACTCAGTCATCGTACGTTTCTCTCCCCCTCAATCTGAAAGAAAAGTCTCCCCCTCACCTCACTTTGGAACAACTCCCTTTCTCCCTAAAAATGTCTCCAGCTCTCCCACACAAGGCAGCAGCGTCCCTCTCTCTGCCTCACCTCACTTTGCAACAACGCAGCCACACTTTGGACAAAAGAACAGCAGCGTTTTCCCTCTCCCTCACTTGGCAGCAACGCACCTACCATATCCATCACCTACCACCGTTCCAAGCGTGGTCGTGGCGTTCGACATACGTCTCTCAATCTCTTCTTTTCATATTCTAGTTTCATATGTGATTATGCATTGTGTTTCAAACATAATGGATATGTCTAGCTAATTCTCTTTGTAGCTAGGGGTGATTTCAAAGCCCCAAACATGTGTTCAATGAATTGATTATCTTCAGAATTTCTTTGCTTATTTGTGGCTGTGTTTTGCTTATCTTTTTGAAAGAGAACTCATCCTTGTATGTTTGTTAGGTCAGAAACTTAGTAAGCATGCTGGGATTTGATGCTAGAATATAAGAGAATTCCATCTCATAGTTATAATCTTATATTTATAAGTAGCAATTATCAATGGACGTTGGTATGTTAAGCAAAGCCTAGGTTCAACTAAGATGTGGTTCATACTTGTGTTTGCCTAGATAATGTCTGAATTTTCCATAGAGCTTAATGATCTCTAGTTGTTCATTTAACTTGCAATTCATGATTAGATGACATGAAGAGAATGGTTTGAAAGCGACTTGAAGTTTAATTCAATAGACTTGGGAAAATAATAGGATTAATTAGTGCCTTTCACAATTGATTCTAGACATTGTCATTCGCTAGTTTGTAAAGAAATTGCTGGAAATTAGTGCATGTGCATATGTTTGGTGTGTGGAGATTGACACTTTAGCTAGTTTCTCACCATCAATCTTGCCTTAGATTTCATTACATTTGCATTAGTTTCGTCAGATTAAATCCAAGTCTCACAATTCTCCCCCACCACCCCACCCCCCCCCCCCCCCCCCCCAATCACTTTATTAGTTATTCATGTTAGTTAGCAGGGTATTAAATTGTGTGTTAGTAAATGTAACAAGTCCCATTGGGCGTGCTAGAATATGTTCTGCCTAAAAATGCGACAGCGGGCCCAAGGTCGCCTTCGATGGATCTTCGTCGAAATTGGCGCTTGAAGGAGCGGGCTCGTGTGGGTTTCTTTAGTGATGGTGGTGGTGTGGACTTGTTTGGATGTTGAATTTGGGTTGAAGGTTGTGGGCTTAGAGGCCTTAATACCACGGTCTATCCCTAGATGGGCTAACCAGGAAGTATACATGCCTTAGCTGCCTTCAGAGTAGGCGTGCCACTAGTAGAAGCTGCTACTAGATAGTGATGAATGAGTTATGTTACCGCCCAAGAACCTTTCCTTAATTAAGTGATTGTGAGATGAGCTGGCAAATAGCTCGCACTGTTCTTTTCTATGCCTTCTTCTTAATGTATCCAAGGAATTTAATAAATTTTCTTTCCAATCTAGTCCAAGTTCATATTATTTTAATTCCGATTTGTTCATGTTAGCAGCTTATTATTGGTTAGAAGCAGTTAGATGCAAGGATTTTCTTAAGTCGGGATGATGGTATTGGACCAAGACACATAAACGATTCTATGACTTAGAACTGCCATACAATGCAATGGTTAGTATATTCCGAATATTAATAATTCCTCTTAAGAAAATCCCTTAAAATGTAAAGAAAGTAAAGTACAATTACTGGAAAGTAAATGCGTGAATGTTAAATGCAACAAACAAAATACAAGTGTTGTAAGTAAACATTTCCTTCACAATCAAGCCTTGTTGAGGGGCACGATCTTCTAGAAATCATCAACTGAAATGAACGTAAGTCGGAATCATTCCATAGGTTGGTAGAGTATTCAAACGACGGTGATACGTCAAGGGTTGAGCGTATGGGGACCTCAAAGACTAGGGTGAGTGGTAGTCGGGATGAGGTAGTGTTTGGGTTTCCTTAAGGACTGGTTTAGGAGGCAGTCGGGATGAGGAGAAAACTTGTGTTCTTGGTCAGGAACTGAGAATGAGGCAAGAGAAGGGACTGAATCTTGATCCTAGATCGAAGATACATGTTGTGCCTAAATAGGCGAGCCTTTAAACAAAGAAACTTTTGAGAGTTTGCAGTTGTTTTGAAATTGATTGGTTTGATCAATCTGTTTGTTTGGTTGATTGATTGGTTGTCCTTGAGAAGAAGGTTTTTTCTCCTTTTTATAGACGGTGAAGGAGCTGATGTGGGTTGCCAAATGGACTTTCGCGGGACCCACATTGCAGTATGCTTGCCTCGAACATCTCCTTTGCCCTCTGACACGTTTGGCACTTCATAACCGATTTCCCCTTCTCCACATTTCCACTTTCCCACGTTCAAGTCCGTGTGTTTTGAGCTGGGTCTTGTGAATTGGGTATTTATTTTAGTTAGTCCTTGCTCTAGCCCATAGTGGAATTTTTTGGGTGTAAAAATTGCCCCCTGAATTCGAAATTTTTTGGTTTAAAACATTTCAAATTCACCTTGACCCCACTCCTACGACTTAGTCGGTTCCACTTCTTATGGTTTGGCGGTTAAGCTCAGTTCTTCTTGTTTCCCAACATTTTATCTGCATATTCTGATTCATTCCCAATCCTCTTGTTCCAGAACCCACCGCTACTACTCCATGGATATGTGGTATGGGTTTTTAAGAACATGATGATGTTTCTCGAAACATTCTGTCGACTTTCAAGGCTGATCGTGATGTTATTTGTGACCCATGTTTCATGATTGATTCAGATCGTCATTTCGCTTTGGGCCCTTGCTGGAGGGGTCCTATTCCACCTACGACAACATCTTTTTATACTCATCTCGAGGAACTTAAGGCCTCTCCCATCTATCAGCGGCAACAATTTCCTTGGGAGAAGCTTCGTTCGGATTGGGGGCACTTTTTCCCTTCGGTGAATGAGCTGAATTTTTCCAATCTCTGGGTTTTATGGGTTCAAAAGATGCAACAGTTGTATCCCGGCGAACTCTGGAGCAATAGAATTTACCATTTGGTGAGTCTTTCTACCATCCCTATTCCTCCTGACGTTAATCTTCTTAGTGCTACTACATGCTTTGGAATAGTAGAATACTTTTGGTTTTCAGGTTGGGCCAATGACTTCGACTCTCTTAGATATGCCTGTCTTGTTCTGGCTGTCTCCATCTGGGAATATCATCGATTTTATCCCTTCTTTCCAATCCTTCCTGGGTATAGATCCAGACCACTCGATTATCAGATTGCCCTCACAGGTTCCCACTTTGTTTTCCCTCCCTCAATTTTTGACTACTTTGTGCCATTTCAACAACAACGGGTGAATCAGGGCGAAAAGTGATTTTGGGGATCTTGGCTTTTCGGGCTCATATTTGGGATCCGTCTTTGAGAAGATCCAATTTTACCATATTTGGTTAGATTGGTTTGTATTTCCTAATGCCATTCAAAGCCCGAAGGCAAAATGGCTTCCCTTTGTTGAAGCTCTGGCCTCTGGTTCAAATATAGCCATGGGACCTGTGGTCTTGGCTCAATTGTACAACAGTCTCCGTTCCATTACTTGCCAACCTGTAAGGCCTTTCCCTTTGAATGGCCCTCTTTGGATGGCCCAAGTGTGGCTCAATTGGTCATTTCCCCAATTTCGAGATTGTTCCACTGATGTCCCAGATAACGTCATTCCGGCTCAGCTTTTGATGCCTCTTCCTCCTGTCCCTTTCTCCAATAAGGATTGCCTAACCTTCTTTTGTATGTTGCCCTCTCGTCCTCATGATCACTAGGAAGCCAGTGTGCTCAGGAAGTACTCTTGAATTCGAGAGGGAGGTTTTCTGCATCTGCCTTCTCATCCTGCGCGTAGGAGGGTGCTTGCTAGAGATTTTATGAGTTGTATCATGAATCGTGATCTTCTAAAGAGTGGTGGGAAGACCAGCATGTCGACTCCTGGTTTTGAAGTCTATCAACCCAACTACTATGCTCGCCAGCTTGGCTTTTATTAAGCTATCCCCGTTTCGTTCGTGAGAGGGATGAATGGAGGTACGTCCTACCGACTTAAGGATTTTGAAGCTGTAGCAGCGACTACTGCCCGGGATGTCTTGTATGCGGCACATGTGCAATTTCCAAATGCCATGGAGGCTTCTTATGGGTGCACAGCTCCTTTTTTTTGCATGGTGGCCTGCCTATTTCAAGGCTGCCATTGGGATAGTATGGAACCAACAATTCTACCTGCTGGAAGGGCTTGGTGGAGCTACCTTAACGAATTCAACTCTTCTTACCAACAGGATATCTGAGAGTAACGATGCTCCTTCCATAGGTATGCTTTCCTCTTGTAGTGTATTTGGTTTCCTTCATCACGTCATATGATCTTGTTTAGTTACTCAGTTGGGTCTGATGAGACGAAGCTGTTGGTGGAAAGGGCTGATGATTCCCTGCTTTTAATTGAAGATGCCCCATATGATCCTATTGTCCTTAATTGACTGGAAATTCTAGATGGTTTGGGGTTTCCAGCTGTGATGACTGCTCAAGTGGTTATAACAGTTCCAGCTTTCTTCCCAATGGAGCAGAAGCACAAGCGATCCTCTGAAGTGAGTCATTTTCATTGAATCTTTATTTTGATGTCTTTGTTTACGGACCTTCCCTAGTTGATTTTAAATTTCTTAGGAGGAGGAAACTGAAGATAAGGCACCTTTTTCCTCTCTTCGCCGTCCACGGCCTCCCCAAGTGGTGATAGATCCTATCCCTTTTTGCGATCCCGACTTGATCCCATCAATCGACTAGTCTTCAAGAAGTAGCTCCTCAACAAGCTATCCTGATCATGTGATCGGGATATCATCATCACCCCCTACTTCTGGCCAGATTCCAGTTTTCTCTTCTTCTCCAAAGACTCTAAAGCAGAAGGCCATAACATTGGCTGAGTCGCCCTGCTTTAGCAATGTCGCTCGTCGACTCATTCCGACTCCACCTTTTTCTGAAGTTCAAACCTTAGGCCTTTCTAGTGACCAAGGATTTGAGGCTGGTATGGTAAGCTCTTTTTAATAGTGGCCCTGGTCCTGATTTATTGATATTTTTATCTTCTGATTTGCCAATTTGCTTTGCAGGTATGTACTCCTTATGAGTTTTAGCTATTGGAGATAGAGGTAAATTCTTTTCCTTCTTCTGCTCGGGCTAATGCATCACCCAGGAGCTCCTTTCCTCCTTAATTATCTGCTGCTCGAGACATCATTATGTCTTTTGTTGCCAGGGGCAATTCTCGAGATATAGGGGAAGTGCTTCGAGCAGTGAAAATTTTCTCCAATTCTTCCCCTGCAGCCTCGATGTCTTTTCATCTTGTAATTGTGATGCTAAACCGTTACCGAGAGCATTTTAGTTCTTTCAGTCTGCAACAACTTTCCCATCCAGCAGAGATTCCAACTAGACTCAAGCTAGAAGAAGTCCGCCAAAGATGTTTTTTTGAAAATGATGAGTGCCTTAGCTAGGGAACGGCTTTTCTTGACAAGCTTAAATAGTTACAAGCCCTTAAAGTTCAGCTGATCGAAGCAGAAGCTCAGCAAGCATTAATCAGGCAAAGGTATGACCTTGCGAAGGCAAAAATGAATGCAGTGCAAAAAGAACTCCAAGAAGGTGAACAACGGGCTCGCGAAGTAGCCCATTAAGACTCTGCAATTTCTCAAGATATAAGAATTATGAAAGCTAGTCTCCAAGCCATGCTTAGTGAATTATTGGGCTTGCTGTAATTTCTTTATTTTTAGCGCGTTTTTGTAACTTTTGGGCCCTCGTAGGCCCTTTTCTCTGACTACCGTTATTAATTTTACTCCACGAGTAATTACTTTTTTGATCCTTTTAAGATTCCTGCTTGCCTTGGAATTACGATGGTAGTAATACTATCATTAATCCCCATTACTGCTCACGTAATTTGAGATTAACACCCAACCAACCTCTTCAGGTTATAAGTACGAAGAAAATTTCTATTCGTAATGCATGCTCCTTCATTGCTTATCTTCAACAATGTCTTCCTCTCCCCCTTCCTCTTTCCATGGTTTGTCAGACCCGAGCTCCTCTTCTTTTGATGACTTTGTATACGCTAAATATGAAACTCTCCTGGAGGAAGTCGAACATCAAGGAACCAGGAACCAAACATTGAAGGCCAAGCTGAAGGTTGTTTAGGAAGCCTGGGAAAAGTGCGAGCGTGATCTGCGCCGTCAAGGTTTTTCCAATTGCGTGGCCCTGGACAATCTTCAGGCGAGGAGGAAAGAGGTGCAGGGGAACCTAGCCCAACTTCGCAAAGCAAAGAAGAAGGCCACTCGGGATCGGGACCTGGCTGTTACTATGGAACTTGAGATAGGTTTTGATAAGGCGAGCTATATTTAAAGCTACCCTTGTGTGTTCCCCTTCTTTTTTTTCTCTTTTTTTTGTTGTACTCCCGCCATTTTAAATATTTATGAAAATATTCATTATGGCTTGAAACTTGTCTTTCCTGCTTTAAGTCCTTCAACCCTTTCTAACTCCCAACCACAACATTTATTATGATACCTCAATCCATTTGCTTATAAATTGACTCTTCTCCAATGAGTTACTTGCAATAACATGGTGTCCAATAGCTATGATTCTCATGCTCTTCCCATCTCTCATTATGACAGGCTCATTCAACGTCTTTATGCTCAATCTCAAGAGCAGCTAAGGATGATTATTGATATGAGAAAGGAGCTTCACTCTTCGAGGGTTGCTAAAGAAAATGGCCTCATTGAATGCCGTCAGAAGCCATCTTTGGTTCATCTTCAATGTATTTCTTTGTGAGAAAATAAGATAAACCTGAGATCTACTCATTCATGTTGAAGGTGAAGTAGCTGCTATGAAGGATGAAACAGAACAACTTAGGGTGGATGTCGCTTTTCGTGATGCGCTGACAAAACAGCTGAGGTTGGCTTCTTATCGGGATGGGTTCGACCAAGGCTTTACCAATTGTGCAGTCGGGAAGCTTCATCCCCGAACTCTGAACTTGTAATTTTTTTTCCAAGGCATTAAACTATTATCCTCCTACTGTAACCTTATCTTTTAAACTTATAATAGAATTTCTACTACCTTCCACCGCTTTCTTTATAGACTAAGTTCAGGCCTAGGCACAATTTTATTGTTCGTCAGATCTGACGTGTTGGCTTAAGATAACTTCAAGTTGCATGTAGTAATAATTATGTGATGACGTAAGCCATAATAATTGGCCTGTAAATCATACCATAAATTTTCATGCAACATCAAACATTCTTTTTTCCATCTTCATTCTCTGAACATGGTCAGCTCTAGCAACCCTATGAATGCCCAAGCTGAGTCTTCTAATCCTAATAGCTATCAAAACCTTGTAATTTTCTTAGAGAGCCAGACCACTTCCCTTTGCCGCTTGGTCGAGGCCCAAGCAGCGGAAATACAGCATTTACAGGATTTGATTTATGCGCATCAGGTTGAAAAGCAAAACAACCTTCATCTTTCTGTTGTTTCTCTGCTGTCCTTCCAATAGCATATCCAAACTTTAGAAGGTTCTTACCAAAAGAAGTGTCTGGAGCTTCAACAAGCCCATGGAAAACATGCCATATCTAAGACACAGATTTCATAACTTTTGGAGATGGTGAAGGCCAAGGATCATATCATTGAGACCATCTCTTAGGTCTCATTCAAAAACGGTGATGATGATGGATATATCGCTCATGCTTATGGCTGTCCTCATCCAGATGGTTGCTCTAAAGATAAGCTAGTTGCGAAAATTGCAGCCAGGTCCAGATTCAATGTCGTTGCCGGACGCGTCACTCTCCAGTAATGGTAGTATTGTTTTATCCCCATTGGGTCTTCTAGCCATTGTGTGGTCTTTCTTTTGTATCACGAGTTAGTTCCTGGGCTAACTTCTCCTTGTAATGCTCATTTTATCTTTTGCTTGTACTTTGCCTTTTTAACTTTTAATGGAACTTTTTACTTTCCAATCAAACGTTAAGGCGGTTCCAAACAATTTTCCCGCCTAATGAAAGTGGGATTCCTATCCAATCACTCCTTCAGTTGAATCCCAAAGTGTTGGGTAAAACTTCTTGAGATGGATGGCATTGGTGGGATTCTTATCTACCGTTCTGTCGTCGTCTCTTAAGTAGTATGATCCTTTTCCATTCACTTTGTGGATGACAAACAGTCCTTGCCAAGTCGGGCTCCATTTTCCCTTTCCAACCACATATGTTCCCAATGGTAAAACAGTTTTCCATACTAAGTCACCTTCCTGAAATGACTTTCCTTTCACCCACTTGTTGTATGCCCTTGACACAACTGCTTTGTTGGCCATGATTTTGTTCAAAGCATCAATCCTTTTATGATCAAGATCTTCTAATTCGTAACACACGGCCTGTGCATACTCGTTGGTCTATATTCCGTATTGGTGCTGAAATCGCAATGAATTCACATTCACCTCCATGGGTAGCATATGGTCCCGACCATAGACTAAGTCAACCGGTGTGGTCCCTATCGCTCCCCTTTTTTATGTCTGATAAGACCAGAGGGTGTAAATAAACTGGTCATGCCAATCGTCGGGGTTTTTGTCTAGCATTTTCTTCAAGATTGTGATGATACTTTTGTTGCTAGCTTCTGCTTGGCCATTGGCTTGAGATAATAAGGGCTGGATTGTATGAATTTGATGGAAAATTGTTCACCGAACTCTTGTAACTCTCGGGAGGTAAATGATGATCCACAGTCAGTAACAATCGTCTCTGGTACCCCAAATCGACTCAAAATATTTTCTTTCAAAAAATTTATCAATTTGCGACTTGTGATTTGCTTTTCCGCCATTGCTTCTACCTATTTAGTGAAGTAATTTGTAGCCATGATGAAAAAGCAGTGTTTCTTTGATGACTCTAGTAATATTTTCCCGATGAAATCTATGGCCCAACCCCGGAATCGCCATGGTTTGACCACAGGATTCATCGGCACTGCAGGTGCATGTTGAAATGGGCCATGCCTTTGACAGGCTTCACATCCTTTGGCGTATGCATAACAATCATATTGGATATCTGACCAGTAATAGCCATGTCTTCGTATGAGCCATTTCATTTTTGGCCCTGCACACTCCTTCATGTACTTCTCACATTATGACCCTGGCTTCTTTGGGGCCAATACATCGGGAAAACGTACCATCATAATTCTTTCTTACCAAGTCCTATCCCCATAAGGTATAATGACAAGCCTTATTTCTAAAGCTTCTACTTGTTGGATGGATATCTTAGGTACTTGATAAAGGGTGTCCTCCAATCATCAGGCTCAACTTCGATGTCCATGATTTTTAGCTTGGCATCTCTTTCCATAATAGAAGGCCAGGATCTTCTTTCGACTTTGATCCATTTCTCTTACAGCCCCTCTTGGAGTGACACTCAAGACCATACTTGGGTAATTTCATTGGCTGCCAAGTTTTCTTCTCGTGGGATATGTTCAATAGTTGGGGTGATGAATTTTGATGCAAGAGTTGTAACTGCGGCATAGTAGCTAGCCAAATAGAGATTCCAACATGTGTAGGTACATGTGTCCTAATTAATTACCAACTCGGAATCCCCATAGATCTCCAACTGTCGAGCTCCCATTTCGATTAAGATTTCTATACCGATAATTACAGCCTCATTCTCTGCTTGATTATTCATTATATTCTCCCAATCCAACTTGAATGAGAACTGGTGGTATACTCCCTCGAGATCCACTACATATTCTCCGGCTCCTACTGAATCTTTGGTTTTGGATCCATTGAAGTACAATTTCCACGGAAATATCATTACTATGCTCACTCGCGGGATGATCTCCTCTTCAACATCTAAACCGGGATACGCCATTAAGAAGTCGGCACTAGCCTGGCCCTTCACAGCTTTTTTGGGTACATACTGGAAATTGAACTCTGATAAAGTTAGAGTCCATTTGCCTATCCGACCTCTCAGAATAGGTCTGGATAACATGTACTTCAACAAGTCTGTTTACGCAGTGATTCGAATAGTAAAGGGTAGCATGTAATGCCTTAGTTTAACCGCCGTAAAGTATAATGCAAGTCATAACTTCTCGATTGCCGTATACCTCTCCTCTACTTATGTCAATGTCCTACTTAGGTAGTATATTGTTTGCTGTTTTCCTTCCTTATTATCTTGGGCCAACAGACTTCTGACAGTATTGAGGGATGCCGATATGTACAGCTTCAAAGGCCTCCCCTTTTTGGGTGGCATTAGGACCAATGGTTCAGACAAGTAGTTCTTCAGCTCCTCAAAGGCTACTTGATGTTTTTCTTCCCACCTGAACTCTTATGTGTCCTTGAGTTTAACTAGAGAAGCGAATGGCTGAATTTTCCTTGATAAGTTGGCTATGAATCTTCGGAGAAAATTAACCTTTCCTAGTAAACTCTAAAGCTGCTTTTTATTCCTAGGTGGGGATGATTCCATGATTGCTTTAGCTTTGTTCTTATCCACCTCGATCCCTCTCTGGTGAACCAAGAAGCCTAGGAAATTTCATGCTTGAACCCCGAATGCACATTTCTTGGGATTCATTTTCAATTTATGTTGTCTCATTTTCAGGAATGCTTGCCTTAGATCATTTATGTGTTCTTCCTTGTTTTGAGACTTCACTATGACATCATCAACGTACACCTCTAGGTTTTTACCTATCATTTCATGGAAGATGGCATTCATTGCCCGTTGATATGTGGCTTCCGCATTCTTCAATCTGAACGGCCTTACGACATATTCAAATGCCCCCAAGTGTCTAGGACACCTGAATGCAGTCTTGTGGATGTCTTCCTCTGCTACTAAGATTTGGTTAAATCCTGCATTGCCATCCATGAATGAAAAAAGTTGGTTTTGAGAGGCACCGTCGATTAGCATGTCAGCCATTGGCATTGGGTATTCTTCCTTCGGGGTAGCCTCATTCATGTTGCGATAGTCCACGCATGTCCTGACTTGCCATGTTTTGACTTTGATGACATGTACTATGTTGGATACCCATTCCACATATTTGGCCATTCGGATGAAATCGGCCTTGAGAAGTCTATCAAGCTCTTCCTTGACTTTCAGTTCGGTTTCTATTGACATCCTTCTTCTTGTTTGACATATAGGTTTATATCCATCTTTGATAGGTAATCTATGTTCCACGAGCTGTCTGTCCAATCTTGGAATTTCCCTGTAATGCCATGCGAAACAATCTTTAAACTCCCTTAAAAGTACTACCATCTTTTCTTTCAATGAATCTTCGAGTATTCCACTGACAAAGGTTGGTCGGGGATCTTCCTTGGATCCCAAGTTAACTTCTTCTAAAGGATCCTGAGCTTCAAGGGGATAAATGATTTCAAGTGGGATTTCATCTCCTTCATCCGTTTCCCCATCATCTTGAATGAATTATGCCACGTCGATGGCTGATTCTTTCAGCATTAGGTCTTGTTTTTTGTTCTTTTGGAACTGGTCCTTCTCTTCTTTAAATAGAGAGGATTGTACCTTCCTCTGCTCCTTCCAGTGTATCAAAAATCTCTTTTTTATTGACCTGATTGCTTCCGCTCGGTCTATTTCTCTGTTGGGTGTGCTATTCATTTTGGAAGTCCCATTTTAGGAAGGGCCTATCCCATTCCTCATGAGTTAGGAGTCCTTGTTCCAATAGTTTGTGGGCTGTCACCTTGGTAGGGCAGCCGTTATGATATTCTCCAACCAACTTAATGCTCCCCACTTCGGGATCATAAAAACTAGCTTAAGCAAATGTGCGGCTAGCTATGAAAGGCCTTGAGTCAGCCTGAAATATTTCCCAGAAACCTCCTTCGTAGGCAATTTCAGTGGGGTTCCAGATGATGATTTGTTGGTGCAATGTGGAAGGGACACATATGCTCTTATGTATCCAATCTCTACCCATAAGTACATTGTAACTGGCAGTATTATCTACCACGAAGAATGCTAACATCATCTTTTTGGACCCAACCTCAATCTCTAGAGGTAAAACTCCATGAGTTTTGGTGATTGTCCCACTAAAATTGGACATTATGGCCATGGTCGACAAACAATCCCAAAGGGTTTTGCCAAGCTTCTTCAACATCCTTTAAGGTAAAACGTTGATGGATGCTCCTCTATCAATCATCATTTTGTCAATCGGGATCCCTTCCAGATGGGCCGTGATGAAGATGGGTCGCAAGTGATCCGTCATTTCTTTAGTTGGATTCGAGAACATCATCCTTCCCTTATGCAGGTTGGATTCTGAGATGATATTCTGATCATCCTCATGGTCCGTTGGAATCTTGATCAAAGCTCGAGATGGTTCATGGGTAATGACATCCCCTTTCATGTAGTTCACCTACTGGTAAACTTCTGCCAAATGTTCTGGTAGTACAATTACCAAGTCCACTTCTGTTTGGACTTCTTGTTGTCTCTTGTCGAACAAGTCATCCATTTCCATGACTTCCGACAAGTCATTCTCGAACTTTCTTAGTTCTTCTTCCGTCATGCCTTGACCGTAATCCTCTTGAGTGACTTGTTTAGCCTTCCCTTTTGAGGTCGGGATCTTTGGATCCATGAATTGCTCATTAGGTACCTACTCCTGGGCGAAGCTGCCAAACACGATCAATCTTCTCACCTTAGAAGATGTTCCCGAAATGGAATCAAGTAGAGACACGGTTTTTATCATGATTTCTTTCTTCCTCCAGTTCTTCTCGGGAGGACTTCTTGATTATTTCTTGGTCACGGGAGGGGTTTTTTGGCTCTTTTTCCTCCTTAGGAAGAACTGCCCCCAAGTTCTTCTGGGCGCGCATGAAAGCTCCATATTGTCTTTGGATTCTACGCTTTGCTGATCTTCCCAATTCTTTGACTGGCTTTCCATCTTTACCAGCCATATACCCCTTTCCTTCCCGGATTGTTGCATTTTGGGGCTTTGGCTTTGCGGTCTTTTGTTTCGGAAGAGTAGGTTTCTTGCTGCTGAGACTTTCCTGGCTAGTTTGCCCCCTAGTCTCTTGACTAGCAACCCATTCATGTTTTCTCTTAATGTTTCCCAACCTATGGAAAACAGAGATGCGAGGTAGCCTTCCCTTAGGACTATGTTGTCCAAAGCTTGTCTTTGGGATCTTGAGGAAATCCTCATCCCGACGATCACTTGAATTCTTAAGTTCAAGGCCTATTTTAGCACCTGGTGTTGGGATCTCGAGCACACACTCTGCCCAACATTTGCTGCACATAACCACTCCGGCAACAATTGTGGCTGGTAATTTTTCGGATTGCTGGGTCCCTTTCTGAGGTCTTGGTTGATCCTCCTTTATTATCATGGCCTTCTTTTAAGATTGAGGCCATTGTAGGTTGAGCATGTTCACTGAGGCCATCGGGAAAGGATTAGTATCTACCCCCGTTGGTGCTTTAGGAATTGGGGCTAGTGAGATCTGCCCCTGGTTTATCAAGCTTTGAATTGTGTCCCTAAACTGGACACAGTTGGCTGTGGCATGGTGTGGTGAGACATGCCATTTGCATAATTGCTTTCCTTTAATGTCCTCTGGTCGAGGCATCTTTTACTTGGATCAGGTTTGATTACTTTTGCTTTTACTAACTCTTCGTAGATTTCTCCAGCTTTGGTAAGGTCGAATGAATACGAGTTAAATACTGGTACCTTATTCGCGAAGTAACCTCCAGTAGGGTCAACTGGCCTTTTTTCCCGAGCTAACTAACAATTTGAGAGTCACTGGTCCCTTTCCAGTGGTCTAGATTTCAGCTAATGCAACTTCTAGTTCCTGCCCCTCTTCTCAAGGATTCTTCTTCGATCTCCTTGTGAACCATCTTATGCACAGGATCTTGTTCTTATAGAATGGGGGTACTTTAGAGTTGTGTTTTTTACTCTGTTCTAACTCTAGCAACCTCTCAAACTTGGTTGCTGACACTACTATCTCTTGAAGGTCAGAGAAGGTCGTATCATCGAATTTCTTCCTGGGAGAGAATCTCAGGGCTCTTTGTGCTATGGCCACCATTTGGGCATTGTTCATGGGGAATCTGCACTTCATTTTCAATCTTTTGAATCTTGCAATGAAATCTTCAATTGATTCGTACTCCCCTTGCTTGATTGCCGTTAGATCGCTAATGATTACCTCGGGTTCAATCCTATAAAATTCCTCATGGAATGTGGCCTCCATTTGCCCCCAAGTGAGTATGGATGCTTCAGGTAGCTAAGTGTACCAAGAAAAAGCATCTCTACAGAGGGAACTGTTGAAGAATTGGAGTTTGAGGTATGAATTATCTTCTATGGCCACACATTGTGCCTAAAATCTCCCGATGTGTTCTAGGGACAAAGTACTGCCATCTCCATTAAAGAGTGAAAATATCGGGAACAGATTATCCTAGTCTACGTAAGCTGGATAAGGCTTCATGTATATCGAGACATTAGCTCTTCTTGGGGCTGCAGCTTGGCCTTGCATCATTCGCCTGATCTTTGCCATCTTATTCATGATGGCTTGGTGTTCAGGATTGCGTGGCGCTTTGTGATTGATCCCGATTTCTTCTTCTGATCTAGTGTCGTTTGGATCAATTTTCCTCCAATTCTCCAAATCGGTTTTCTCCCCGATTTGGGTGATTTTGGTCAGTTTTGATTAGGATTCTTTCCGATTGACCATAGGTGGTCCATACTTGGAAGATATCCCGATTTCTTCTCTAACTTGCCCATCACGATTCTTGCTTGTTTCTGGGGTTTCAATCCCGGATCCTTTTGAGAAATTAGGTCCAGGAAAAATAGTTTCCAACACAGGCGCTCCAAATCCCATGGTCCCTTTGCCTTTGTCTAGGCTCAAAAACCCCAAGGGCGGAATGTTGGCTTCTGACCTACTCTCAGACTTCTCTCGCTTGAGCTCTTGGATTTGTACGTTCATAGCTTTGATCTGGGCGAGGAGTGCTATCATGTTGTCCTTGAAAGCCTGCATTACATCTTCTAAAGACACAGATACCTGCGTCTCCTTGGCACAAATCTATTCTACTACTCCTTCTTTAGGAGGCTCCATGTTGACTGCTGGTAAAGATAACTCGGACACCGCTTCTCGGGAAGTATCTTTTAGGAATCTCCATCTAGCATCTCGGCATCGTTCGGAATTTCTAAACTTGGACATGCACTAAAAAGAGTCCCACTAGGCGTGCCAGATTATGTTCCGCCCAAAAATGTGACAGCGAACCTGGAGTCGCCTTCGGTGGATCTCCGTCGAAATTGGCACTTGAAGGAGCTGGCTCGTGTGGGTTTCTTTAGTGATGGTGGTGGTGTGGACTTATTTGGATGTTGAATTTGGGTTGAAGGTTGTGGGTTTAGAGACCTTAATACCACGGTTTATCCCTAGATGGGCTGACCAGGAAGTATACAGGCATTAGCTGCCTTCAAAGTAGGGGTGCCACTAGTAGAAGCTGCTACTAGACAGTGATGACTGGGTTCTGTTGCCACCCAAGAACCTTTCCTTAATCAAGTGATTGTGAGGCGAGCGGGCAAATAGCTCGCACTGTTCTTTTCTATGCCTTCTTCTTAATGTATCCAAGGACTTTAATAAATTTTCTTTCTAATCTAGTCCAAGTTCATATTATGTTAATTCCGATTTGTTCATGTTAGCAGCTTGTTATTGGTTAGAAGCAGTTAGATGCAAGGATTTTCTTAAGTCGGGATGATGGTATTGGACCAAGACACATAAACGATTCTATGACTTAGAACATCCATACAATGCAATGGTTGGTATATTCCAAATACTAATAATTCCTCTTAAGAAAATCCTTTCAAATCTAAAGAAAGTAAAGTATAAATTACTGGAAAGTAAATGCATGACTGTTAAATGCAACAAACGAAATACAAGTGCTGCCAATAAACATTTCCTTCGCAGTCAAGCCTCGTTGAGGGCACGATCTTCGAGAAATCATCAACTGAAATGAACATCAGTCAGAATCATGCCATAGGTTGGCAGAGTATTCAAATGACAGTGATACGTCAAGGGTTGAGTGTATAGGGACCTCAAAGACTAGGGTGAGTGGTAGTCGGGATGAGGTAGTATTTGGGTTTCCTCAAGGACTGGTTTAGGAGGTAGTAGGGATGAGGAGAAAGCTTGTGTTCCTGGTCGGGAACTGAGAATGAGGTGAGAGAAGGGACTGACTCTTGATCCTAGATCGAAGAAACAGTGTAACGACCGAGAAATTTAATTAGCAAATTTTTGTAAATTAATTTGGGAAAGGGCGAAATTACCCTTGGTTTTATAAAGGGCTCAGAAGTTAATTTTGTGTGGAGACACATTTAACAGTTTTTCAGGTACCGTTGCGTAGGTCTCGAACTCACGAGTTCGTAGACAGGCGACACGCGGAAAATGAAGTCTGTGAGAATAAGTTACGGGTCTAGATTGTTTAGGGGAATTTTGGTAAATTTCCATGGGTATATGTATTTAAACCCAGACCCTTCCATCAATTTCAATTTCATTTCTTCCTTTCCCACATCAGACCCGTGACCGACCGACACCGACCAAACTGGAACCTTCAAAATTTGAAGTCCAATTCAAGGCAACTTTGGCTGATTTGGTTAAATCTATCAGATTTCCCTCATTCTCGCGATCAAAACCATATTAACCATCTAAGGAAACAACTGCGGGAGACACCAAACCGAGGAAAGGAAAACTGAAACCTTTCGATCGATTTTCTGGCCAAAACAGGTATTAGTTTCGTGTTTATAATTCATTTCTGAGTTCCTAGGTTCGAGTAGTTGGATTTAGACATAAAATTCGTGAAAAACAGTTCAATTTTGAGGAAGTTAGGAAAACTTCAAGGTCAGCCGACAATGGAGTTTTCCGGCGACAGCAGCGGACGGCAGCGCGGTTGTCTTCTCCGGTGAGACTCCGGCGAATAAGTCGGTCATAGGTGCTGACGTGGCATGCCACGTGGATGCCACCTGGTTGCCACATGGCAGCCACGTTGGTGCCACCTAGCGGCTGAGTCAGCAGGTGCGTGAGGCACTGTGGAGGCGCGTGAGGGCATGTGAGGCACTGTAGCCGACGCGTGGCCTAATCGCCGGCCTTCTGTCGGCGCGTGGCGGCGTATGGGACTGGTTCTTGGGTCATGACGACGCATGTCGACAAGGTCTCGACGTTCCGGACCTTTTGGCCCAGATTTTGGGTTAATCGGACGTCATTTAGGAGGAGTTTTGGGTGTCCGAAGTGGCTGCATTTTTAGTGTAATGCAAGCGGATTTCCCAGGGTTTAGATTTTACATGTAGGGTGTTTAATTATCGGTAGTAATCCTGATTGTTACTTTTGACAGGCAATACTGCTCCGGGAACTTTAGAGGAGCGTACGAATCGGGATTGAGCTATCGGTGAGTGGACCTTGGTTTATAACTTATAATGCATGCATAAAGGTATATTTGAATTAACTATTGTTATATATTGTTTTTGGTACATTTTTGGAATTTAGAAATTGTGCTAATAAATTATTACTAGACACGGATTTTCAATATTACAGTGGAAACAATGTTTTGGGTTGTGGCCTACTTTTATGGACTCTATTATGAAATGTTTTTGACTTGATAGATTTTGAGTCCATGATTTTTGGGTGTAGACCCGGATGTGTGATTTCCTTGGATTTGGGCATAGACCCGGTTTTTCAATGAATTTGGCTTAGGCCAGGAAATAAGGATTTCAAAACATGGATTTTGGTTTTCACTGATTTATTGTCCCCGAGGATCAAGGTTTTCTCCGACTAGCGTCGAGGGGTTTTTCTCAGTCAGATCGTTGAGGGTTTTTCGACGCTGGTGTCAAGGGGTATTTTCTCCACCGGGTCGTTGAGGCTGCCTATGCATAGTACGGGGTTATGTACAACTCGAGGTATATCGGGTGTGTGGAGGGTTTTGAGCTACGGCTCGGGATTTTATTCGGGAGCAGTGAGATATGTTTTGATATATTTTGTGTCCAGTTTGGTTTCATGATTTTTAAACTCTTTTGAGGAGGGTTTTCAAAGTAGGATTTTGGACCATAGGATATTTTCATTATACGGATTTTCGTGGATCCCACCGGTGTTTTACCAAAAATAATGGATTTTTCGGTATGTTTTTGAGTTATCCTTATGGATTTGTTGAAAAGGAATTTTATGTTATGCATGCATGGTTTTATTCGTTGAGGGGGAAAATGTATGTTTTCCTCGGAAACTGGTTTTAAATGATTATTTTTGTTCACTCACATTTCTCGTGTTTTAAATCCCCTCCAAGCTGTTGAATTGACGTGGACATATCCAGAGGCGGAGGCATTACATTTCAACTGCGCGTTTCCCTAGAGTAGGATATTTATTTATGTATGTACTTATCCTACCTAGATTCTCTGATAAGTCTTTTGGACTGAGTGTAAAATTGTGGTTACATTGTTGGATGATTGTGTTGTTGGAATTTGGAGTGTTATCTGATCCTTCGTCTGACTGGTGGAAGACGGTTAACCAGTCCTTAAGGGGAGATTCTACCGGATTTTTGGTAGAATTATCATAATTATTTCTAAGGGCTTACGAGTATTTTGGAAATTTTATTAAGTTGTCAGACAGGAGCAGGATTTTTCTCGGGATAGTTGGTGTACATCTGATTGTATTATTGGTGGTTTATGGTTTTTTTCAGCGTAATGCCTCTGAGATACGAGCCCCGTCAGCGGCCTGGAAATAGTAAGGATACACATGAACCCGTAGTAGAGCCGGATTTGAGACAGACCCTGGATCAATTGGGTCGAACTTTGACTACGGTACTTCAGGGTATGGCTACTACTGAAGTGTCTAACATTGAGCGAGCCCAGAGGTTGAGGGCGACAGTATTTACCGGCGAGTTAGGCCCAGATGATGCATATGAATGGATTACTCATTTCGAACGAGTGTTTGCTGTTATGAGGTGCCCTCCAGAGGATAGGGTGCGGTTAGCCATATTTCTTTTGGGTGGTTATGCAGACCGTTGGTGGCATGCTTTGCAGCTGACAGGCTAGGATGTCCGTACCTCTACTTGGGAAACTTTTCGGGAGCGCTTCCTCGAGCAATTTTGTCCTCGTTCATATCAAGATGCCAGAGAGGTTGATTTCCTGCAATTACAGCAGGGGGACAAGATGGTGGCACAATATGAGCAGAAATTTCTTGAGTTGTCCCATTTTGTACCGGCTCTTGTGGCGACTGAGATGGATAAGTGCCGAAGGTTTGAGTATGGACTGCAGAATGAGGTTCGTGTAGCAGTAACTGTTGTGGCACATACGTCTTTGAGGGCTTTGTCAGGCACTACTGTCAGAGTTGAGTTGAGTTTGCCAGCTCAGCAGCAATTCAGTGGTTCCAGGCGACGTCGGGATCGCTGGAGTTTCGGAACCTCTATTCCAAGACCGGTGAAAAGAGGCAGTTCCAGTTCTGGATCTTCTGGGGTGCAGGGTATGGAGCAGTCAGTGGCAGAGCCAGTCAGGGACAGCAGTCAGTGGCAGAGCCAGTCAGGGACAGCAGTCTTCAACTCAGTCTAGTGGGACTTCAGTGCAGTCGACCGGGAGACAGAGTGGCAGACCCTCACGGTCGGGTGACACCGGTTGTTACTTTTGTGGGGAGACCAGTCATTTTATGTAACGACCCGGACCATAAATTAAATTATTTCGAGAATTGGACGATTTTACCCTCGATTTTGGATGGGTTCAAGAGTCACTTTTTGACTGGCAGTACTTTTTGGAATTTTTCTTGGGTCGTTGCGTAGGTCTTGAACTCACGAGTTCGTAGGCATACGGCACGCGAAAAACGGAGACCCGGTGAGTTTGTTACGGGTCTAGAATCTACAGGGGCAGTTTGGTAATTTTGGAAAAGTTGGAACTATATATCATATATTTTTCTCTCTCCTCGAGAGATTGGTCGATGCAGTCACTCTCTCCTACCTGAAATTCTTCCCGTGCGAACACCGAACCACCGTTTTCATCAGACGAATTTCGATCCGATTTGACCGAAACCAAGGTCGGGAGGATCTTCCCCGGAGTCCCACGACCATTTAGGGGTATTTATCGAAGCGGGAGCACCGCCGTAGGCGACAGATGGAGGAGGGAGGTGGACCAAATCTTCTTGGCCATTTTTCGGTCAGACCAGGTACGATCTCATAACTTTGACCTCATATTTGGATTCCTGGTGAAAAGTAGATGAATTTACATGTGTGAATCGTGAAAAAACGGTCAAGAAATGAAGAAGTTAGAAAACCTTGAAAATCGACCGGAAATGGCAATTTCCGGCGAACCAGACGGCGGCGGAGGCGGCGGTCCGGTCGTCTTCTCCAGCAGGTTACCAGCGATTAGTCGGGTCAGATTGGACCTGGTCGTGTTGAGTGAACCGGTCGGGTCGAGTTGAATCGGTCAGGTCGAGTTGAATCGGGTTAGGCCGAGCCGGGCCGGGATGGACCGGTCCAGGCGCATGAACACTGTAGCAGGCGCGTGACCGGCGCTTGAGGCCGCGTGGTGCGTGTGTCGTACTTCTGATGGCGCGTGGCAACGCGTGGGACTGTTCCCGATGTCACGGCAGTGCGTGACTAGGGTTTTGGGACGTTCCGGATCAGATTTTGTTGGTTTCGAGGCGATAGGAGTTCGTTTAGGGCCCGATTGGGCAATCCCAGCGGTAATGATTGACCGTAGAGCGAGTTTTGAGCTCGGAAAGTCAAGGTAGTTGGGTCATTATTATGCATGTGTTCCTTGGGATAGAGCGTCCATGAATTTTGGGTTGGATGATGTTTGTGAATGGACTTTTGGTTTATAAATTGTAATGCATGCATCAATATCTTTGATTTAAATACTGTTGTGTATGGTTGCAATGATTTCCTGGAATTTATAAATGATTGCTGGACATTTGTTTTTCCAATATTTCAGTGAAAGTGCGTTGTGAGAAATGGCATGGTTGTTGGATTCGGTTTTGATGTTTTTTTGACGTGGTAATTATTAGAGTCCATGATTTTGAGTTGAAACCGTATTTGTGATAAAAAAAAAATACTGGATTTTGGATCCAATAATGTTTTAAGGGGGCCCAGGAGCCGGGGTTAGGATCCGTTGAGATGGAGAACCCGGTGAACCTCCTATATAAACAATACGATTTTGAGGGGGCCCAAGAGCCGAGGTTAGGATCCACTGAGACGGAGAACCCGGTGAACCTCCAATATAAACAATACAGTTTTGAGGGGGCCCAAGAGCCGGGGTTAGGATCCGCTGAGACGGAGAACCCGGTGAACCTCCAATATAAACAATAAGGTTTTAAGGGGGCCCAGGAGCCAGGGTTAGGATCCGCTGAGACAGAGAACCCGGTGAACCTCCAATATAAACAATACGATTTTGAGGGGGCCCAGGAGCCGGGGTTAGGATCCACTGAGACGGAGAACCCGGTGAACCTCCAATATAAACAATACCGATTTGAGGGGGCCCAGGAGCCAGGGCTAGGATTCGCTGTTGGCGGTGAACCCGGTGAACCTCCAAGATAAACATATTTGAGGAGGACCAGAATATGGGACTAGGATTCGCTATTGGCGGTGAACCCGGTGAACCTTCAATATAATTGGTTATTGTTTCTTCGACTAGCGTAAAGAGTTTTACTCCGTTTTTTCGTTGAGTGCTCCGACTCTGGCATCGAGGAGTTTTGGCTCCGCCGGGTCGCGAGGCTATTTATGCATAGTACAGAGAGTTATGATACAGGACTAGCACACCCCAAGGGATACCCTGGTGGCTAGGGATATGCCAGTCGAGGGATATGCCGACTGTTGTGATATGATAGTCGAATGTTATTCCGGCTGAGGATACTTGCCGATTTATATGATATGATAGCCGAGGATATTTCCGGCTCTAATATGGTTTGACGACGATTGTCATGTGATTAATCAGCCTACGAAAATACTTCGTCATCCGGGTCTGTGGGTTGGTGTGGGCGGTGACCCAGAGTGACGAATTATTGTTGGTTCACAAGTATCTGACTAGTCGGTTGTCTTGTGGTATTCCAGTAGAGGTGTCAGCAGTGTCTGACCTATTGACATTTGGTGTCAGAGGGTATTCCTATTTGGACCACAACTATTACGAGGTCTTAGCTTTACCCTGTATGTTATCCTACGTTTGATAGGTAAGAGTGGTCAGTAAGTATAGAGGTTCTGTCGGGAACCCTCTAAGGTTTACTAAAAATTATTTAAAGATAAAGGGTATTCCTGGTATAAAATTTTGAGGTAAAAGAGCTGTCAGACGGGATAAGGGTTCTTTCCGGGTTTCGAGAGAAATTCGGGAAGGGTCCTTACATTTTAGGAGAGACTGTCCACATCGTCATCCGGGCAGTAGTTCCTTGGGTAGAGAGGCTGCTGAATCGAGTTAGAGAGCAGCGCAAACATCTGGTACTGCAGCAGTGGGGCCAACAGGGCCAGGGGGAGACGTGGGGGTCATGGTCGATCTTCTGGTACACAGGCCCGAGTTTTTCTATGACTCAGTAGGAGGCTCTAGAAGCACCAAATGTGGTTACTGGTATGTTATCAATTTTTAATCATGATGCTCATGTTTTGTTAGATCCCGGGCCTACACATTCTTTTATTTCTCGGGGTTTTACGCTTTTTGCTGATAGAGATTTGTCCTTGATTGGTTGGGACATGGGTATTAGCACTCCTACTGGAGATATGTTGGTGGCAAACCTCGTGATTCGCAGTTGTCCGGTAGTCGTGGGAGGTCATGGGTTAGAGGTAGATTTAATTCCCTTGGACATTTATGATTTTCATGTGATTCTGGGGATGGATTGGTTAACCATGCATCATGCCTCCATTGATTGTTTCGCCAAGAGGGTGGTTTTCCAGAGTCCAGGTTTGCCGGAACTTATGTTTCAGGGTGATCGTAGGTTACTTCCCTCAGGAGTGATCTCAGCTTTGACGACTGAGAAGTTATTGAGGAAAGGTTGTGAGGGATATTCAGCTCATGTGATTGATTCTCGGGATACTCCGGTGAGAGTAGAGGATATTCCTGTGGTGAATGAGTTTCCAGATGTATTTCTAGAGGATCTTCTAGGGTTGCCACCTCACCGGGAGATTGAGTTCACCATAGAGCTTCTTCCAGGTACTCAACCTATATCACAGGCAACGTACAGAATGGCACCGGCAGAATTGAGGGAATTGAAGACTCAATTGAAGGACTTGGTGGATATGGTATTTATTCGACCAAGTGTATCATCTTGGGGTGCGCTAGTGTTATTCGTAAGAAAGAAATATGGTGGTTTGAGGCTCTGTATCGACTACCGGCAGTTAAACAGGGTTACGGTGCGGAATAAGTATCCTTTGCCACGAATTGATGATTTGTTTGATCAATTGAAAGGGGCAAAGTATTTCTCAAAAATTGACCTTCGATCCGAGTACCATCAGTTAAGGATCAGGGAAGGGGATGTTCCTAAAACGACTTTCAAGAGACGCTATGGGCATTATGAGTTCCTAATGATGCCTTTTGGTTTAACTAATGCACCGGCAGCATTTATGGATTTGATGAACAAGGTGTTTCGACGGTATTTGGATCGGTTTGTGATTGTGTTCATCGATGATATCTTGGTGTATTCGAAGAGTGCTAAGGCATATGAGAAGCACTTAAGGTTGGTACTGAATATGCTGAGGAAAAAACAATTGTTCACCAAGTTCAGTAAATGTCAGTTTTGGTTGACTAATGTGGGATTCTTAAGGCATGTGATTTCTGCTGAAGGTATCAAGGTGGATCCCCAAAAAGTTGAGGCAGTGGCAAACTGGGAACAACCGAAGACAGTGTCAAAGGTGAGGAGTTTTCTAGGTTTAGCGGGATATTATCAGTGATTCGTAGAAGGATTCTCTATGATAAATTCCCCGTTAACTCGGTTGACAAGGAAAGGAGTCAAGTTTGACTGGGATGATGAGTGTGAACAGAGCTTTCAATGGCTTAAGAGGATGTTGACTTCTACCCCAATGTTAACCCTTCTAGATGATAACGGAGGATTTGAGGTGTACAGCGATGCATCGTTATGAGGTATAGGGTACGTGTTGATGTAACATGAGAAGGTGATAGCTTATGCTTCCAGGCAACTTAAACCTCATGAGTTGAATTACCCCAAACATGATTTAGAATTAGTAGCAGTGGTGCATGCACTGAAGATTTGGAGACACTATTTGTATGGGGAAACATGTCGAATCTTCACCGACCATCAGAGTCTGAAATACTTATTCACCTAGAAAGATCTGAATTTGAGACAGAGAAGGTGGCTTTAGTTGATAAAAGGATTATGATTGTAATATAGAGTATCACCCAGGAAAGGCCAATGTAGTGGTGGATGCACTGAGCAAGAAATCCATGGGTTCCTTGGCCTATTTGCACACTGTTTATCTACCGTTTCTGGTGGAATTCCGAAGAGCGGGAATTATACTGGACATGGATAGACAGGGGGCTCTGTTAGCTAGCTTCCATGTGAGACTTATCTTGATTGACAGGATTATTGAAGCTCACTTCCAGGATCCTACTTTGTGTATTATTAGGATGGAATTGGAGGCTGGGAACAGGCAGGATTACATGGTTCGGGATGATGGAGCCTTGGGTAAGGATGGCCGGTTATGCGTACTTAATGATCCAGAGTTGAAAAGAGAAATTCTTGAGGAAGCTCATAGTTCTGCCTATGCTATGCATCCAGGAGGTACTAAGATGTATCGTACTCTTAAGGAACACTATTGGTGGACTGGAATGAAAAGGGAAATAGCCGAGTTTCTGAGTAGATGCCTGACGTGTGAACAAGTAAAAGCAGAGAGGCAGAAACCATATGGGGCACTACAATCATTACCTATTCCGGAATGGAAATGGGACCACACTACTATGGATTTTGTCTATAAACTTCCTAGGATGCAAAAAGGACATGATGGAATCTGGGTAATTCTTGATAGACTCACGAAGTCAGCACATTTCTTCCCAGTATGGGAAGATTATCATATGGGCCAGTATGCCAAGTTGTTTGAGGATGAGATCATAAGGTTAAATGGGACTCCAGAGTCGATTGTATCAGACAGGGATCCCAGGTTTGCTTCGAGGTGTTGGCGTAGTTTGCAGAAAGCCTTTGGAACTACCTTGCATTTCAGTACAACTTTTCATCCTCAGACTGACGGTCAGTCTGAGAGGACAATTCAGATTCTGGAGGATATGATGAGAGCTTGTGTACTACAGTTTAAAGGAAACTGAGATTCACACCTGACTTTGATGGAGTTTGCATACAACAACAGCTATCAGTCTAGTATTGGGATGGCTCCTTTTGAAGCATTATATGGGAGACAATGTAGAACACCGATTTGCTGGACTGAGGTAGGTGAGAGAAGACTGTTGACACCAAAGATTGTGGAAATGATAGAGGAAAAATTCGGATCGTCAAGGAAAGGCTGAAAGCAGCTCAGGACCACCAAAAAAGCTATGCGGACCGACGGATCAGAGATCTTGAATTTGAGGTCGGAGACTGGGTATTTTTGAAATTATCCCCTTGGAAAGGAGTTGTACATTTTTGTAGACAAGGGAAACTGAGTGCTCGCTACATTGGACCTTATGAGATTATTGAGAGGATAGGACCAGTGGCTTATAGACTTTCTTTACCTCTAGAACTGTCGAAGGTTCACGATGTACTCCATGTATCCATGCTCCAGAAGTATCTATTCGATGAATCTCATGTATTGTAGGTGCAACCAATTGAGCTGAGAGATGATTTGACTTTTGAGGAACAACCAGTGCAACTTCTAGATTGGAAGGAAGGAAAAAGTATTGCACATAAAAACTATTCCTCTGGTTAAAGTTCTGTGGAGGAATCGGAACGTGGAGGAGGCCACGTGGGAAACCGAAGCACTGATGCGGGCACAACATCCACATTTGTTCCAGTGATAGGTATGAATTTCAAGGACGAAATTTCTATATTGGGGGGGGGGGGGGGGGGGGGGGGGGGGTAAGTTGTAACGACCTGGAAATTTAATTAGAAATTTTCGTAAATTAATTTCGGAAAGGACAAAATTACCCTTGGTTTTATAAGGGGCTCGGAAGTCAATTTTGTGTGGAGAGACATTTGACAGTTTTTTGGGTACCGTTGCGTAGGTCTCGGACTCACGAGTTCGTAGACAGACAGCATGCGGAAAATGGAGTCCGTGCGAGCGAGTTACGGGTCTAGATTATTCAAGGGTATTTTGGTAATTTTCCCTGGGTATATGTATTTAAACCCAGACCCTTCCAGCTATTTCAATTTCATTTCTTTCTTTCCCACATCAGACCCGTGACCGACCAACACCGACCAAACTGAAACCTTCGAAATTTGAAGTCCAAGTCAAGGCAACTTTGGCCGATTTGGTTAAATCCATCATATTCCCCTCCTTCTCGCGATCAAAACTATATTAACCGTCGAAGGAAACTACAACGGGAGACACCGAATCGAGGAAAGGAAAATCAAAACCTTTCGATCGATTTTTCGGCCAACACCGGTATGGGTTTCATGTTTGGAGTTCATTTCTGAGTTCCTGGGTTCGAGTAGATGGATTCAGACATAAAATTTGTGGAAAACGGTTGAATATTGAGGAAGTTAGGAAAACTTCAAGGTCAGCCGGCAATGGAGTTTTTCGGCGATGCGGTCGTCTTCTCCGGCGACTGAATCAGTCAGAGGTGCTGACATGGCAGCCACGTGGAGGCCACCAGGCAGCCACGTGGGTGCCACCTAGCGGTTGAGTTAGCAGGTGTGTGAGGCACTGTTGCCAACGCGTGGCCGAACCGCCGATCTTCTGTCGACGCGTGGGACCAGTTCTTGGGTCACGGCGATGCGTGTCGACAAGGTCTCAATGTTCCGGACTTTTTGGCGAAGGTTTCGGGTTAATCGGATGTCGTTTAGGGGGAGTTTTGGACGTTCGAAGTGGCTGCCTTTTAAGTGTAACGCGAGCGAACTTCCCAGGGTTTAGAGTTTACATGTAGGGTGTTTAATTATCGGTAGTAATCTCGATTATTACTTTTGACAGGCGATACTGCTCCGGGAACTTCAGAGGAGCGTACGAATCGGGATTGAGCTATCGGTGAGTGGACTTTGGTTTATAAATTATAATGCATGTAAAAAGGTATATTTGAATTAACTATTGTTATATATTGTTTTTGGTACATTTTTGGAATTTAGAAATTGTGCTAATAAATTATTACTAGACACGGATTTTCAATATTACAGTGGAAACAATGTTTTGGGTTGTGGCCTACTTTTATGGACTCTATTATGAAATGTTTTTGACTTGATAGATTTTGAGTCCATGATTTTTGGGTGTAGACCCGGATGTGTGATTTCCTTGGATTTGGGCATAGACCCGGTTTTTCAATGAATTTGGCTTAGACCAGGAAATAAGGATTTCAAAACATGAATTTTGGTTTTCACTGATTTACTGTCCCCGAGAATCAAGGTTTTCTCCGACTAGGGTCGAGGGGTTTTCTTCGTCAGATCGTTGAGGGTTATCCGACGCTGGTGTCGAGGGGTATTTTCTCCACCGGGTCGTTGAGACTGTCTATGCATAATATAGGGTTCTGCACAACTCGAGGTATATCGGGTGTGTGGAGGGTTTTGAGCTACAGCTTGGGATTTCATTCGGGAGCAGTGGGATATGTTTTGATATATTTTGTGTCCAGGTTGGTTTCATGATTTTTAAACTCCTTAGATGAGGGTTTTCAAAGTAGGGTTGTGGACCACGGGATGTTTTCATTATACGGATTTTCATGGGTCCCACCGGTGTTTTACCAAAAACAATCGATTTTCCGGTATATTTTCGGGTTATCCTTATGGATTTATTGAAAAGGAATTTTATGTTAGGCATGCATGGTTTTATTCGTGGAGGGGGGAAATGTATTTTTTTCCTTGGAAACTGGTTTTAAATGATTATTTTTGTCCACTCACATTTTTTCGTGTTTTAAATCCCCTCCAGGCTATTGAATTGACGTGGGAATATCCAGAGGCGGAGGCATTACATTTCAACTGCGCGTTTACCTAGAGTAGGATATTTATTTCTGTATTTACTTATCCTACCTAGATGCTCAAATAAGTCTTTTGGACTGATTGTAAAATTGTGGTTACATCGTTGGATGATTGTGTTGTTGGAATTTGGAGTGTTATCTTATCATTCGTCTGACAGATGGAAGACGGTTAACCAGTCCTTAAGGGGAGATTCTATCGGATTTTTGGCATAATTCTCATAATTATTTGCAAGGGCTTACGGGTATTTTGGGAATTTTATTAAGTTGTCAGACGGGAGTAGGGTTTTTCCCGGGTTTCGAGGGCAAATTCGGGAAGGGTCCTGTCAAACAGGTTGTGCCTAAATAGGCGAGCCTTTAAACAAAGAAACTTTTGAGGGTTTGCAGTTGTTTTGAAATTGATTGGTTTGAACAATTTGTTTATTTGGTTGATTGATTGGTTGTCCTTGTGAAGAAGGCTTCTTCTCCTTTTTATAGGCGGTGAAGGAGCTGATGTGGGTTGCCAAATGGACTTCCGTGGGACCCGCATTGCAATTTACTTGGCTCGAACATCTCATTTACCCTCTAACACGTTCGGCGCTTCAGAACCGATTGCCCCTTCTCCACGTTTCCACTTTCCCACGTCCAAGTGGGTGTCTTTTCGGCTGGGCCTTGTGAATTGGGTATTTATTTTAGATGGCTCCTTACTCTGGCCCAGAGTGGGATTTTTCAGGTGTAAACTGAAATTAAAATTCATATCACGACTATTTGTTAAATAATAATATTTCTGTCGTAATGTCTATGTTATTAAAAAAAAGAAATAACATTGAAGTCTAATGATGTTTGATTTTGTGGCATGTTATGATTGGGCATTCTTGTGGCTTTTGGGGGTTGTCTCAAGCTAAAGCCTACCCCTTTGGCTTTTGGGACATGTAAACTGATGATGTATTCTACTCTCTCGTAGATACTGAGAGAACTCATTTGAGCTATACACTCCTTTGTTATCCGTGCGTAAGCAACAAATCTTCTTTCCCACTGCTCCTTCAATTGTCTCTCTTAATTCTTTAAACTTTGAAAATGTGTCAGATTTTTCTTTCATAAAGAAAACCCACACATATCTGGAGAAGTCATCAATAAACGTCACCATGTATCGCATCCCGCTGATTGATGATTGCTTGACAGGCCCAAACACATCAGAGTGAACTAGCTCAAATGGTTCTTTTGCTTTGAACTTCGACTCCTCATATGGTGATTGATGCGCTTTACCATATTGACATCCTGCACAGACCGTATATGTTCTCACGTCACGCTGAGGAAGGCCCTTCAACATTGATTTCTTCATCATCACGTTCAGCTTGTGATAGCTAATGTGACCCAGTCTCATGTACCATAAATACGCTGTCTCATTCTTCCTGGTCTTGTCAACATATGTAGTTTTGCTGACATTACATAGACTGACTCCATTCTCCGTCCCTCCATCGTTGATTTTTCTGAAACCTCGAGCTGTCAATACACCATCACATCTTGGGGACCGAACAAGTCATAGTGGCATGACGATGTCAACTGCACCACTGAAAGCAAATTCTTCTTCATGCTTGGAACATGGTAGACATCTTGAAGTGTCACCTGATTAGGACTGTATCGGGGCAACATTACTGTCTTACCGACATGAGCTATCAGTAATCTTTTGTTATTGGCTGTCACTACCTCTCGACTTCCCTTGTACTCTGACAGATTCTGCAGCTTCTCCTTATCACCTATCATGTGATTTGAACAGCCTGCATCAATGATCTAATCATTATTGTAGTCAATTCGTTCAGGCGCCGTTGCTGTGAAAGCCAACTCATCTTCTTCTACGGCAAGGGATGCTTCGGCGTCCCATCTGTCCTCACTTTTCTCCTTTGAGTAGGAAGTAGCAGTATTACTCTCTACATGCCTTTTGTTGGACCAACAATTTTTTGCCATGTGGCCCTTCTTTCCGCAATTGTAGCATTTACCCTCAAAGCTACTATTCTTGAATTGTCCACGATTACTGTGATACTTAGGAGCTCCCCCTGATCGAGAACTTCCTTCTCCTTGATGACCTTTCACCTTGTCAACATCTCTTCTGAATCCACCACGTTGCTTGAATCTTTCTTTACTCTTGTTGGTATAGAGCGCTTCCTCCTCACCTTTCAATGAGACTCCTCCCATTTTCTTGGCCATAGCTTCTTGATCGGCAAGCAAATTTTCAAACTCAACAAGTGATGGTTGTGTCGGCCATTGTTGTACAGTGGCAACGAAGCCTCGGAACTCAGGTCTCAAACCATGGATAATAATTCTTTTTATCCTTGATTCTACAATATTCAAGCGTTTGAGAGACAAAACAAGTAAACACAATACTTATATTACACTAACAAAATATTACAACACAACCCTCAATGAAAAACTAATTTTAAAAAGCACTCTTTCTCACCAAAGACACTAGGACACTTTGAATAACACCATATTTTTAGTATTCTTCTACAACTCTCTTACTCTCACTCTCTTTTTCTATTTCTTCTTATTCTCTTGACTTTCTTTTTCTTTCTTCTCTTATTCATTCACAGCACACACATATTTTCTAACTCACACACATATTTTCTAACTCACACACATATGTCAATTACATGAGACTACCTCTATTTATCGAGCTGAAAATTTAGAAACAAAATATTTAAAAAAATAGCGTTTGATTAAAAATAGAATTGGATTGAGGTTAAAACAATGAGAAAACTAGTTAGGGATTCGATGTTCACCGCTAATCTTCTTCCTTAAGCAAACGACATGCACAATGCTACAAAACAGATTTTAGATGCTCATGTTTGTCAACCTAAAGGCATGATATCTACTCTTTAAATTATTGATTTCCCTAAGCAACAAGTTAGGCATAGGTATCTACACTAACTCTTTTCATTCTTAAAGTATTTAGCATGGTATCTACTAAGTTGCACTTTAAGAACGCATAACACAATGGAAATCGACAAACACACAACTCCTAGAACATGGTATCTATTCTAGTTATTCATGATGATTAATTTCAAGAACTTATAACTAGTTCTTTTGTTACTCTCATAGGCACAAGATTCGGTCATCTAAATTTACCTATGTAACAAACTCAATACATAGCATGCATATGGTGATCAAGCATAACATAACGTATGTAAAGAGTAAAATATAATCTGAAATTAATCAATTAAGCATCACAAAAGTAGTTTGCAGCAAAGGCATATCGAAATCCTTAAAGAAACATGATTAGGGCTTCAATCGAGCCCTAACTAAAGTACTTAGTTACGCATAATTTAAATAGACAGCAAGAACATAAAAAAAAGAAAATAAAAAGAGGCAGAAGATAGCTCTTTGATGATGTGTTGGTCAACCAGAATGATTGGATCACACCTTGACGTTCCTCCTTACTTCCTAAGCCTTTTAGACCTTGGAACCTTGAAGGATGGAGCAGAATGAGATGGTGTGGTTGAGTCCTTGTGTGAGAGTTTCCAACGTTTCTGCAGTTTTCTTTTTGGGAGACGTTCCAAAAGTATGAGATAGAGAGAGACGTTTCTGACTTTTTGTGTGGCAGAATGACTCTTTACTGGCTGCCTTTTTGTCTTCCCCCACGTTTTCTCCTTGTCCCATGTATATGTCTGCCCCTTTGCTGCCTAGAATTGATGTGGGTGTTAATTTCCTTAATGAGGGAGAGAGACGTTACCGTTTGCATTCGCTGCTCAATCAATCCTCACATTGTGGCTGCTCATCTCCCTTTATTATTTGTTTATCTTCCTTTTTCTGATTAAAATGTTTCCTCCCATAACCTTAATAAACTAGGCTTCTAGTCGTCCAAGCCTGATAAGGATTAGAAAACTTGAAATAGAAGGAATGCTGAATTCCAGCTTAGCCTGACCTTGCTGTACTAAAATGGCCATAACTCATTCTAGACAACTCCAATTCACAAACCGTAAAATTCTCTAGAAACTAGACTTCCGTATCTTTCTAACGATATATGGCCCATCAGATAGTTCTTCCCGAGAAGGTGCAGTTAATTTCGAGAAGTTGACACATCTGCTGAAGTCTGTTTCAAAGTTTCCTCCTTAGATTTCCAAAACAGCACTCATTAACTCTTTTTGTAACTTTGCTTCCAAAAATCCTACAAAACACGAAAACAAGCTAAGTATTAAGAAAACATAGGAAACATGCTAAGAAAAGCATAAGAAAACAAGATAAAACGTCGCATAAATATGCTCCTATCAAATTCCCCCAGACTTAAGATTTTGCTAGTCCTCGAGCAAAACAGAAACGAAGAATGAAAGAAAAACCAAAGACTCAATAATTCAACCTAAACCTTCCAACATTTGTCTCAGAGATTTTCAATGAATCATGACATATTAGGATTCATCATAAGCATAAGAATTGGTCCACATGATCCGAGAGTTAATACACCTTCATAGAAATCATACACATATTCACAATTAAATCAATCAAAGCACAAGTACAAAGAGAGATACATGCTGCAAAGAATTAGTTCAAAATTCTCACCGAATAAGCTTTGATTTTACCTCATATTTTCTAGTTAAGTCACTCTTCCTATACTAGTTAGATGTGAGAGGATTGATGTAAAATGGAAACAAATTGCTCACATATGATATAACAAGAAAGAAAGGCACTTTCAGAATTTTTCTTATGAATATGACTCATGAAAGGAATGCTACTACTTGAATGCAAGAACAAGTGACACCATATGCTCATACTTCATTCAAATCTCCACATATTGATATAAACACAACAAACAAGATCAGAAGGTCTTTATGAGGATTGTAATGAGGCCAAAGGGTAAGGGGTTAAAGAAAGAATGGATATGGATAACACAAAGTTCTTAAAGAAATAGTAGAAGCATGCAATGATGTTAGAGACATAAGAACTTGTATCACTATCAAGGCTTAAAAATCATATAAGTACCGAGCAATTACATACACTCAATGGCCGATTTGAACATTATTGACCATACTTCAACAATCAATACATGAACGGTCAGGGCATTAACAATTCAAACACAATGTCGATTTTTTTTTCTTTTTTTTTTTTCTTTTGATTTTTTTTTCTGGTGCACACTCTGAACCGTCTACAATTCTTATCTTTTTTTGTTCTTTTTTTTTTTTGTTTTGTTGGGGGAATTTTTTTTTGAACATTCCCCCAAACTTGCTCTTTTAACCCTTGATTCACAATTAAGTCTCTAAAAATTATGCTTCACTAATCTTTAAGAAAAAGGGTAAGGATGAAAGTGTTTAGGCTAGGTGAGGAAAATGAGGGTTATGAAACAAAAAGGCTTAAACAAAGGCTCAACAAGGGTTGACCTAGAGGAAAGTATATCATGGGTCAAAGGCCATTTTGGCAATGGTGGTAATCTAGGTGCCTTCATCATCTCAAGTATGTCATGCAAATCAATTCAATGCCTCGAAAAGAAATTAGTACCAATTCTAGCATTTAGTTCCAATGATGATAAGCAATTCAAGTAGCAACCAAGCAAAGAAAGATAAGATCATACAACAACTTAATTGACAAGAAAGTGATAGATTAAACAAATACAACTCTCTCAACCAAAGGATAAAGGCTCAAAAGCTCACAAAAGGGTTGTATTGAGCTTCATTCAATTAAGCATGTTATGGATACCACTTACTTGGGTGATTACATGTGATTTTGCATATGATAACCATGAATACTTGAGTATTAACCAAAGAATAATTTCAGACCTTGAATCATGCTTATAAGTCATCTTAAAGTCATGCAATTAAAAACCAAATCTCATCATTGTGTTGGAAAGAAACCTAAGACACAAAAAAAAACACAAAAATTACCCAATTTAACACTAGTAAACCGACATAAACTAGGCAAAAAATAAAGCTGTCAAATTTTTTTTTTTTAAACCAATGCAAAATCAACAGAAAACACAAGTGTTTCCCCCTCACACCTAAATCTAACATTGTCCTCAATAATTGAAAGTTAAAGTAAAACAATGAAGCATTTAAGGAAGGAGAAACAAACGACGACACACACAAAGAAAATAAAACAAAACAAAACAAACGAAGGCAAAGTTAACGATAAAGAAGGAAATGGTGAGAGAAAGAAAATCTGATTGTCAGTGGTTGTAGAGTGCCAAAACTGTCATCATCATCTTCACATGGGTTGCCCCCCAACTTCCCTTTGGGTTACCTCCCAAGTAGTGCTAAGTTTATAGTCTTCAGCCAGACTATTGGACTCTCATGCAATGTACTGAACAGGTTGGAGAGTCACATCCTCCTCTCTAGGCTCAAAGCTCATCTCAATATAGGGCTTTACTATGTGCCCATTCACCGTGTATGTATGATTCTTCTCTTTGCTATGAACCTCCAAAGCTCCATGAGGGAACACTTTTGTAACAACATAAGGACCAAACTACCTAGACTTGAGCTTACCAGGGAAAAGTCTCAATTTTGAATTGTAGATCAACACCTTCTGTCCCACATGAAGCTCCTTCCTAACTAGCTGCTTATCATGATACGCCTTGGTCTGTTCCTTATACAACTTAGCATTCTCATATGCATCATACCTCAACTCTTCAAGCTTATTCAGCTGTAACTTCCTCTTGTCACCTGCTTGTTGCATATCTTCAAGGAGGATTATGTGCATGCACTTGGATGGACTTATGCCTTTGATGTCGGCAATGGTCCACCCTAATGCAGTCTTGTGCTCCCTAAGAACTCTCAACAACTTCTCTTGCTCCACCAAACTCAAGTTTGCAGCAACTATCACTGGTAATGTATGGTTCTCTCCCAAGTAAGCATACTTCAATTGTTCAGGTAGTTGCTTCAATTCTAGATCTGGTGCCCTAACAATAGAAGGGACAAGAGTAGTATTAGTAGACGCAAGAGTTTCAAAGGGAGGTACATACTTACTTGGATAAGGCTTAGAAGCCTCAAGAGAATGCACAACTTCATGGAGGTCTATCTCTGTAACATCATATCCACGTTCATAATTCAGCCTTGTGAGGTTGTGGGCTATGCACGCCTCCAAAGGGTCAATTCTATGTACCTGAAACACTTTCTCAACAACACTTTCTCAACAACACTTCCTACCACATCAATCTTGAAACAATCATGGTTATCATGTGGCAATTTGATAGTGTCAGACAACATGAATTCTATCTTCTTACCATTAACTTTCATGTGTATAGTACCCTTTTTCACACTTATCTTCGTATCAGCAGTTATCATAAAGGGTCTACCAAGAATAATAGGTAATGAAGATGGCATAGGGTAATCTTCCATATCCATAACAACAAAATCAGCAGGCAAAATAAATTCATTTACCTAAACCAAAACATCCTCTAATATACCTCTAGGTCTTCTGATGCTTCTATCTGCCAATTGCAATATAATTGAGGTTGGCTTGAGCTCCCCCAACCTCAACTCCTCATAAACGGTCTAAGGCATCAAGTTAATGCTTGCTCCTAAATCAAGCAAAGCACGTTCAAAAATATGGTCACCAACCCTGCAAGGAATAGTAAAACTACCTGGATCTTTTAGTTTAGGTGGTAGCTTTCTCAATAAAACCGCACTTACCTCGACTTTAGCAACTTGTTGAACTTGAGAGATGTTCTGAGCTGACATTGCTTTCACCAGCATATCTAACTTTTTCTCCATTGCTGCCATTTGACTCTGGACTCCACCATTTGTGCTAACTTCATAAACACCTTTACTTTTTACTCCTTGTCTCCCTCTTGATGAGAATTGCTGAGAATTTTCACTTAGGGTCTCAAATAGCTCAATGGCTTCATCACTGCTCTTTTCCATAAGCACACCTCCACAAGCTGAATCAACAAGACTTTTGTTAATATCATTTAAACCTTCAAAAAAAGCTTGTACATGATCATCTTGAGATAGATTGTGGTGTGGACACTTGAGAAGCAACTCCTTGAAATGCTCTCATGCCTCAAAGAAAAGATCTCCATCCTTCTGTTGAAAGGCTTGAATCTCCCTTTTTAGTTATCTCGTCTTTTGGGCTGGGAAAAACTTCTTCAAGAATTTAGTAGCCAATTGTTCCCAAGTAGTAATGGAACCTGCATCCAAAGAATTCAACCACAACTTAGCATTATCTTTTAAGGAGAAAGGAAAAAGAATTAACCTGATTCCTTCTGGAGTTAAGCCCAGGATGTTCTGAGTCTTGCAGAGATCGAAGAAATCCCTAATGTGCAAGTATGGATCCTCAGAAGGTGTGCCTCTATAGTGCTGCACCATGTTAAGCAATTGAGGTGATAAATTGAAGTTGCCTTGCGCAGTTGGTTGGTAGGCAATGCATGATGGTTAATTAAGGTTTTGAGGGACAAAGTTGTCCTTCATTGGCCTTCGAACCTATTCCTCCCCCATTTCGTTCTCTGATTCTGATCTTTCTCCTTCTTCAAAATCTTCTCTTTGTGTGTTAAATTTTGCCCTCTCAGCTTGTTTTTGAAGACGTCTAAGAGTTCGTTCAATCTCAGGATTGTAGTCACCGATCGCTAAATTTTGGGATCGACGACCTTGCATAAACGAAATTCAGCCTGTAAAAGAAAACCAAAATTCAATTTCAGCACAAATTAGTTACACAACCCCCGGCAACGGCGCCAAAAACTTGTTGTACAAATAGCAACATAAAAATTACGCAACTATATGCACGTTTTAACTCGCAAGTGCACAAGATAAGACAAATAGTATAGAAAGCAAATACGAGATCATTCCCACGAGGACTGAATTAATATTTGTTTAAAATTGATTTTAAGATGATTTTGAAAACTAAAAATTTAGAAACAAAATATTAAAAAAAAAACAGCGTTTGATTAAAAATAGAATTGGATTGAGGTTAAAACAATGAGAAAACCAGTTAGGGATTCGATGTTCACCGCTAATCTTCTTCCTTAAGCAAACGACATGCGCAATGCTACAAAACAAATTTTAGATGCTCATGTTGTCAACCTAAAGGCATGATATCTACTCTTTAAATTATTGATTTCCCTAAGCAACAAGTTAGGCATGGGTATCTACACTAACTCTTTTCATTATTAAAGTATTTAGCATGGTATCTACTAAGTTGCACTTTAAGAACGCATAACACGATGGAAATCGACAAACACACAACTCCTAGAACATGGTATCTATTCTAGTTATTCATGATGATTAATTTCAAGAACTTATAACTAGTTCTTTTGTTACTCTCATAGGCACAAGATTCGGTCATCTAAATTTACCTATGTAACAAACTCAATACACAGCATGCATATGATGATCAAGCATAACATAACGTATGTAAAGAGTAAAATATAATCTGAAATTAATCAATTAAGCATCACAAAAGTAGTTTGCAGCAAAGGCATATCGAAATCCTTAAAGAAACATGATTAGGGCTTCAATCGAGCCCTAACTAAAGTACTTAATTACGCATAATTTAAATAGACAGCAAGAACATAAAAAAAATAAAAAAATAAAAAGAGGCAGAAGATAGCTCTTTGATGATGTGTTAGTCAGCCAGAATGATTGGATGACGCCTTGACGTTCCTCCTTGCTTCCTAAGCCTTTTAGACCTTGGAACCTTGAAGGATGGAGCAGAATGAGATGGTGTGGCTGAGTCCTTGTGTGAGAGCTTCTAACGTTTCTGCAGTTTTCTTTTTGGGAGAAAAAGAGACGTTCCAAAAGTATGAGATAGAGAGAGACGTTTCTAACTTTTTGTGTGGCAGAATGACTCTTTGTTGGCTGCCTTTTTGTCTTCCCCCACGTTTTCCCCTTATCCCATGTATATGTCTGCCCCTTTGCTGCCTAGAATTGATGTGGGTGTTAATTTCCTTAATGAGGGAGAGAGACGTTACCGTTTGCATTCGCTGCTCAATCAATCATCACGTTGTGGCTACTCCTCTCCCTTTATTATATGTTTATCTTTCTTTTTCTGATTAAAACGTTTCCTCCTGTAACCTTAATAAACTAGGCCTCTAGTCGTCCAAGCTCGATAAGGATTAGAAAACTTGAAATAGAAGGAATGCTGAATTCCAGCTCAGCCTGACCTTGCTGTACTAAAACGGTCATAACTCATTCTAGACAACTCCAATTCACAAACCGTAAAATTCTCTAGAAACTAGACTTTCATATATTTCCAACGATATATGGCCCATCAGCTAGTTTTTCCCGAGCAGGTGCAGTTAATTTCGAGAAGTTGACACATCTGCTGAAGTCTGTTTCAAAGTTTCCTCCTTAGATTTCCAAAACAGCACTCATTAATTCCTTTTGTAACTTTACTTCCAAAAATCCTACAAAACACGAAAAAAAGCTAAGTATTAAGAAAACATAAAAAATATGCTAAAAAAAATATAAAAAAATAAGATAAAATGTCGCATAAATATGCTCCTATTATCTCTATTTATCGACCTGACCTACTAAGCCTAGGTCCATCGACTTGGACTTTTCTCCACTAATTGTGGCAATTGTCTAGATTCATCTCCAATAATTTAAAAACACCGTCCTTGCTATCATAACTCAATCTAGAATTCACCATACTTTTCTAGCCATCATCTTTGACTAGTATCATCTTCAATGGCTTCTCTCTCTACATCCATCTCAATTCATCCTCACTTTTCTTTGTTTCTTGGTGAGTTGTGTCGAACTTTCTGCACAAAAGCTGGAGTTATTTTTCCTTAATGTCTTGGGTTTGTTCAAGTCGGTTGGAAATAGTGTTGACTTTAACACTTTGAATCTGTGATTGATTTAAAAAACTGAAACTTTTTATTCAAGTAAATGGCTGATACAAGATAATTAATTATAAAGGGTTTATTTAAGCATATTTTCTCTCTTGAAGAATCCTGATCCCTTGGTACCTCCCAAGCATCAACAGAGTCGCCATTGGATTCGTCCCTGGTGATTCCATGAACGTTGATCCATCAATCACCCTCAATCCCTCGACACCAAACACTCTGTAGTTCTTGTCAACTACCGATCCCAAAATGCAACCACCATGATAATGGTAAAAGGTCCTCACATTCTTCTTGCATAGATTTTTCAGCTCGTCTTCGGTAGACATGGACTCATTTTTGCTTTCCTTCTCAAGAAAGTAAGCAATTGATTTAGACCTCGCAATCCGCTCGAGCATCCCAGCCAGCTTCACACATTCTGCCAAATCTTTCTTGCTTGCTAGATAGTTGAACGTCACTGATGGGTTTTGTCTGGCGTCAGTGCTGTTCAGTTCAAGCTCACCTTCTGATTCTGTGAAGGCAACTTTGGCAACAATTCGCATTATTGTTGCGTTGAAGCTGATTGGAAAAATCGATGCCTGAATGATGATCCCAAAGTCATCGGCTATGGCAGTCACTTTGGGAGAATCTCGTGCCAAATTTTTTGGCTTGGAGTCGGTTGACTCAGGTAACAATGCAATAGCAGGATTGTCTTTCATTCCTTTTCCAACTCCCTTTAAATTAACTGCTACTGGGATTTTAAACTTGTTTAGTTTCTCAGGAGAGCCAATGCCACTCAGCAACAATATCTGAGGGCTGCCTAAAGCCCCTGCTGCAAGTATCACATCACCAGACGAACTTCCCGAGTTCTTCGGCTGCTTCAGGTAAGCTTCGTAGGTTTTTGTGGAGCTTCCGTCGCTCTTGATGAATCTTATGCCTCTAGCCATTGTTTCACTTGCGTGACCTGCAATAACCATTTAGAAATTCAGCCAAAGAAAAATAAGGGTTTATCAGTTAAAAGAATAAAGACCATTCTTGCCTTGTTTATTGAAGATAACACTTGTTACAGTTGCATTCAACAGAACTATGATGTTCTTCGGATTCCCTGCTGCTAGAAGATCGGCTGAGGTGTGTCTTCTTCCCCGTTGATCAAACGTGGTCGCACCAATCTTTGTGCCTTCAATGTGTTCAAGACTAAAGCCATTGTATGGTGAAATCCCTGCTTCAAGAAAGCTGAGTTCGGCAACATACTGCCATGGGGTCAGTTTTGGTTTGAAGGCATTTCTAGACTCAACCCATTTGTAAGCATCCAATACCATCTCCTTATTCCACCCAACTTTACTCACATAGTCCCCACTTGCTCTGCTGAAAAACCCGGCATTTATAGCTGATCCTCCTCCTAAAACTCTTCCTCTCCGATTGGAAACACCGTCATTGGACACGAAACTTTGTGCAACTGATGTGTATTCATCAGTTTGGACCAATGACAACCCAAAGTTCTTATTTTCCATTATCAAGGGATTTTCATACGGGGAGCCTCCTCGTTCCACCACTAGCACTGAGAACTTCTCAGACAGAGTTGCAGCTAGGGGACAGCCCGCGGTGCCTCCTCCGACTACAATGTAATCAAATGACTTGCCGGAGACTTCACCGACATCTGAAGTCATATGGGGCAGTGTTTGCCCTGAAATTAAGAAAGCAGAATATCAACATTCAAAGCCACAAAATGAAATGTTACTAAAAGTAATTAAACAGGGTAAATGGTAAAAAACATGCCTTGAATCCATTGAAATAACAAGGCCAAATGAACAAATAAGATGAACATAGACAACGAAAATCGCATTGCCATCTTAGAATTTTCCCAGAAATTTGGACTCTGAAATTCTGAATGCTCTGGTGCTTATCATCTACCTTCATCTATTGATAGGCACAAACCGACGACCTTTCCTTCCTATTTATTTACTGTATCTGTGTGATCAAATCCCTCAAGGCTAAGTTGGTCTTCATAAATTTAATATACAAAGTACAAACCACTTAAGAACAAGTTTTTCTTCCATTATACATGAAGTCCTCATTAGCTGCACCACCAACATCGAATCGTGAAAGGTGATTTTGCTGCACACAAAGTCTTCGATGAGGGATTAAGCATTATCTGCCCCTTCACCAATCTTCATCCCTGATACCTTCCAAGCATTAACAAAGGGGCTATTGGATTTGTGCCCGGTGATAAATAGAAATGGTAATATGAGGAGACATCACCATGGTGGAAATTGAGATACAAGTATTATTTTTTGATATTTATGGCATTTTGTAACAATTGTTTAATGTATCTATCCCTAATTCACGATCCACGCATATGCTCGCGTCACTACCATTTTAGTATAGTAGGCCCTATTTCAAGCCACCTCTCCACAAAAACATTAAACATTAGTTTTTTTTTCTCATTTCAACTTCATCTTCACCATCAAATTTGGTAACCTGTAGGTCATACATGCTACCACTCACCAAATTCATATATTATGTACAATATCATTTATCATCAAAGTAGCTCAAAAACTCATCCTTAACCCCCACGTTCTTGTTCATGTGAATTATACACCATAGGTCAGATCATAACGCAATATTATATAATTTCTTATTTTAAAGAAATTTTAAGTGGAAATTGAAATTCATATCACGACTATTTGTTAAATAATAATATTCCTGACGTAATGTTTATGTTATTAAAAAAAGAAACGACATTGAAGTCTAATGATATTTGATTTGGTGGCATGTTATGATTGGGCATTCTTGTCGCTTTTGGGGGTTGTCCCAAGCTAAAGCCTACCCCTTTGGCCACCTTCGTTTGAAAGTTACATTTCACCCGCCAACAACGGACCGTAAAATATAAATTTGCGTAATCACGAATTTATTAACTTAAAACACCAAGGATAAAACCGTCAATTCCCATCGATCATTGAGCGCCTTTAGCTATCGGCCCTGGCCTGCAATTTCAAGGCGCAAACCAAACACTGGGCAACGTACGGACCGCCTTTCGATGTTTATAATGGAAGGAGGCTGGCTCGGTGGGCCCTTCTTGGCGGACCCCGCTGGCTGACGACTTTTCATGATTTCTATCGACCGATTCGACCTGTTATTGCCTAACGGTGACAAGTTTCCGTCTTAGCGAAAATAAAAGCAAAAGAAAAGTGAAAAATAAAAAAGAAAAGGAAAAGGATTTGTTCCTCAATATTAGCCTGTCCATTAACAGAGCGCCACGTCATCGAATGAATCGAGGAAGACCGGCATCGCGTAAAATGTCCTTTTCCAGTTGGCCCTGCCAGTCAATGTTCAACATAGAAATGTGACAGGCAGATAAAATATCACCAACAGCTGAACGGCTCGTATAAGGAAACCATTTTTCCACTTTTATTGCTTATTTGCTTTTTCACATAATTATAATGTGTTTATCTCTCACATGCAATTATTGAGATGCAGCATAAACTGGCCATTTTCCCCATAATTATGGTGTTTTAAAGTTTGAGAACTGCCGCTAATATTTAACTGCCTTGAATGGTCAAAAGTATTATAAAGATTATAAAGAAATTGAGGAGTCTCTTTTAATCTATTGCATTCTCTCATGTTTTCAGAGAGGTTAATTTTATTGTGGATGTTTTGGCTAATCTTGGTCAACAAGATGATATGGATCAGATTTGGAGTAGCCGTTTGTCCTTATTGGCGTCTATGGGTTGAAGATTTGATTTCTTAAGCTGTGGTTATTCTAGGGGTTATTCTCTTGTTTAAGTTTATTTGTACTTAAAAAAAAAACTGCCCCTAATATTATGATATTTTTATTTGTCGAATTAGATTTTGAGTATAATTTTTGTAAAGTTCAAGGTCGATATATAATGTCGGTTGAATTGTTGTAAAGTGTAATGTCGATATACAATATGTATAAGTATAACCCACCTTCTTAATATTTTTATATAAAAAAAGTTCAAGAATTTAAAATATAGAATAACGTTAATAATACTAATATTTAGTGATTTTTTTTAGCAATAAACTAATAAAGATACCAAGGTTAGTATTTGAAAGTGTAATATATGTACACCTATTGGTTTTCTATTTTATTCACATTGTATTGTGAATTCTTTCGAATTCGGTTCTATAAAAAGTAAGTCGATATATAATGTGTATAACTCTGCTCATTTAAAATTGTGATATAAAAAAAACAATGAAGAAAATATAAATTAAGAGAGTTAATTAAGATGATAGACATTTATTATATAGGTCAGTCTTTGTTAATTCCCTTTAAAGATGCCTCTAAAAGGTTGCTTAACAAATCAATTCTATTTACCGTAGACCAAAAGAAAGAGTTAATTTTAATTTTGAATAAAAATAAAAGTTTAACTGAAAACTTGTGGCTAAAAAAACAATTAAATTGATAATCTTATAAATTAAGGCTTAATTAGTCGTAGGAGGACTTTTTAAAGGAAGAAATCAAGTCCTGTATAAAGACCAAAACAGTTTCTTTATGGTTTCCCACCGTAGACTCAAAGGTTCAAACGACCAGGATCCAATATTCATCACTTCCTACTATTTCTCTCCATTTCGAAATTTTCTCGGAAAATTCTCCGGCATTATACCAAACACTGTTGCTGCCTGCTTCTTCTTCACAAGGTAATTTTGAAGAACTCTCCAGCAGCTTCTTAATTTCCGTCATTTCGAACCTTGTCCTTTTTAGTCATATTGGTAATTTTACACCTATTTTTTTTTTTCTTTCATAATTTCTTTTTATGCTGTAGCTTACTTAATCCGAAATCCTGAGTTCTTCTTCTTCTTGCTTCGGCGTTCCGATCTGTCCAGTTACTTCCGGATAGAATTGGTCGGAGCACTGTTTGCTTGACAAGAAAGTAGCCGACGATATCAGAATCAAGCTCAGCGTATGCTTGCGGTTTGAAGTAACAAAACGATTGGAGGTATGAGTTTTCTCAACGCACGAACTCTGATGATTTATGATTCCGAAATTTTATTTTGTAAATTCTGCTCACAGTACATTTGTTTGAGTTCACAAACAAGTAGATTGATTTTACTTGGAACTTTATTATTTTTGCTTCGCCGTTGATGGTGGTTTGGCACAATTTTCCATTGCGATGTGAAATTTCAACAAGTGGTTATGATTGAACGAGTGAAAGAAGAAAATGTTGCATAAATTAAACAAGAAAATTTTGAAATATTTCCGTAATTTTTTTTGGACTTAGAGTTGTAATTTTTTAGATTCAATTTTTCGTTTTACTCTTAAAATATAGTTATCGGAGTTTCGTACTGGTATCCTACTTCTCTACGCAACCACTGAATAAATTATAGCATTTTTGCATCTGATCTGGTCTCCAGAGACTACAGTTTAGCTGCCGAAAGGAAAAATAATAATAAACGTAACTGTTCCTTGTATTTGACCAATTGTTCTGTAGACTTGGCAAGGAATTAACTGTTATTGGTTGAAAAGTCTAAGAAATTAAATGTTGTTTATCTTAAAAGTATCCAATACTTTTTGATCAATTCTGTGATGTTTCTGAACATAGTTGGTGAAGCAAGGGCCATAGAGGACTTAGATTCCAGAAAATATGTATGTATAGCATTTCTTGTTATTAGTTTAGATTAATAGAGCTGTATATCCTAATCTTTTCGGTCTAGTTTTGCAGTTGTTGCTTGTCCTTAGTCATTGTTCTCAACATTTTAACATAAGGAATATCTATTTAAATTCAATTTTTCTACTTTGTTTTTGGTACGTAACCATCTGCTTTTCTCTATCCTTCAATTTGTAGAATGTGCTTTTCGCTATGGAACATTGACTGTTTACTTGAATCTACGATCACAAAAAAATAGTTATGAATCCTTGCAGACTGAAAGATTTTGATTTTGATTTCAGGATCGTAGTGTCATCTGAGATGCTCAAGAGTAACTTTTGAGGAGTGTCCATCAGATTCCACAGAATTATAGAATTAATTTCTGATCCAGAAGATAGTGACAAAGCCATAGCTGGTTTTTGTTTGAAAGGAAGACTGAAGAGGGAGATGTGAAACATTTATTCGAGAGAAGTAGAAACCCTTCCACCTTGACTGGTTTCTGTTTGATCTGTTCTTTCTTTCTGAAGATAATTAGCTATTTGCATTTGGTGGATTTATTCTTGTCTCTCTGTAAAGCACCTCGGTCTCCTGAATTTTAGAAATTCGTGCACATGATTTCCAAATGGTGTTAGTTGAGCTTCATCATGATCTGTAACTTGGGAAATCAGGCTCAGAGCTGTTGATTTTGTCATCACCAGAATGAAGAAATCTTATGGCGGTATTGTTGCTGCCTGCTTATTCATGCTGCTAGTCTTGAGATATGGCATCATAAACTACCCCACCAGGGATGGTTACTTTAACAATGCAATCTACACCAATACTAGTAATCCTCTTGAATGGTTAAATACTGCTCCACCCGCAGTTCAGAATCCAGAAAATGCTTCTCAAGTGATTTCTACCGATATTATAGTTTTTAGCCTCTTCGCTCTGAGGAATGTGTCCAATGAAGAGCAGCAAACTATGCAGACATGGCACCTTATGAAACACCTTATTAATCAAGCTCAGGGTTTGCCTAACGCCGTGGATGCTATAAAGGAAGCTGGAGGTGCATGGAATAACCTTATGGCTTCAATTGAAGAGCAAAGACTTGGTTTCATGAATGAAAGTTCACCTGGGAAAGCAAAGGAGAAGCAGTGCCCTCATTTTCTTAATAAATTGAACGGGACAGGAGTTGATAATAATGTTCATAAGTTGCGTGTTCCTTGTGGCCTGACTCAAGGTTCATCAATTACAGTTATTGGCATTCCAAATGGAATTCTTGGCAATTTCCGGATTGACTTGACAGGGGAGCCTCTGCCAGGGGAGCCCAATCCACCCGTTATATTGCATTACAATGTTAGGCTAAATGGCGATAAGATAACTGAGGACCCCGTCATTGTCCAGAACACATGGACTGTTGCTCATGATTGGGGTGATGAGGAGCGTTGCCCATCCCCAAGTCCTGAAAAGAACAATAAAGGTAAATGCCTGCCTCATTTTTCTATTAGTAGACTATAGCAAAGATTTAGCATAGAGCTTTATATTTTGACAAATTACAGTTGATATTACCGAATTCTTGAGTCTTTTGGCAAATAGTATTGTGAAACAATCTGTCAATAGAAATCAAGTTTTGCCTTTCATTTGAACTCATCTCATCATGGTGTGCACCTATCAGATAAAACTCTTCACTTTACAAAGTAATGCATGTTATGTTCAACCCTATTAAATAGAAATTAGTACATTGTTATGTCAAGAAATCTGAAACAAAGCATGCTGATAGTTGGATAACCCAATTAAGACACTCGGTGTTTTTGCGATAAGTTGAGAATCATATTCAACCCACTTGGCTACATGATTGAATTGTATCTGGAATAATGCTCATTCGACTGCAAGTGGTGCAGTTACTTGGGACAGCTATTTTACGCTTTTGGGTGATAGCGTGCTATCCTATCTTTGTACATTTTACTGAAGTCTGAATGTGATGTTCCCATTTGAGATCATGTTCAATCATTTGTTACTGTCTAGTTCTATATGTTTTATTCAAACTACTCTTCCTCTGTCCAAAAAGTATTAATGGTTGTGATTTTTCAGTGGATGAGTTGGACCAGTGCAACAAGATAGTCGGAAAAACTGAAGAGCAGAGGATACGTTCCAATGCTTCAAGGCAGTCTTCATCTGTCCAAGACGGATCAAAGTCCAGAAGATACTTTCCGTTTAAGCAAGGATATCCATTTGTTGCTACACTTAGAGTGGGGTCAGAAGGAATCCAAATGACTGTGGATGGGAAGCATCTAACATCTTTTGCATTCCGTGAGGTAAGGTTTTCAATTTTATTCTTCTATAGTTGCTTTTGGAATTTGAAAAATAAGCAATTGTCACTGTGAATTCATATGTCGTTTTCCTGGGTTTCTGTTCAGACTTTGGAGCCATGGCTTGTTAGTGAAGTAAGGATAGCTGGAGACTTGAAATTAATTTCTGTCCTAGCCAGCGGCTTACCCACATCAGAGGATTCAGAGCATATAATAAATTTAGAAGAACTCAAATCTGTTCCTCTCTCTCCTCACAAACAATTGGATCTCTTTATTGGTGTTTTCTCTACTGCAAACAATTTTAAACGAAGGATGGCTGTTCGAAGAACATGGATGCAGTATGCCCCTGTGCGAACAGGGGCAGTTTCAGTGCGCTTTTTTGTTGGTTTGGTGAGTTCACTAGTGAAATATTTTTTTCTTTGTTGTTACAGCATTTGTTAAAGTCTTCACCAAAATCTGCCGTGTATGCGCTTATTATTCCTCCTTTTTCTTTTGAGTGTTGCTGAATTACTCACCAGGTTTGAAACCTATTGCAGCATAAGAACCAAATAGTGAATGAGGAACTCTGGAATGAGGCACAAACCTACGGAGACATACAGCTGATGCCTTTTGTTGATTACTATGGCCTCATTACCTGGAAAACTTTGGCCATCTGCTTGTTTGGGGTAAAATTCTTACTTTTCCTTCAACTTGGGAATTTCCGTTCTTTGTCTCATTGATTTCATCTCTTCAACAGACGGAAGTTGTTTCAGCAAAGTTTGTCATGAAGACTGATGATGATGCATTTATTCGTGTGGATGAAGTGCTAGCTTCCTTACAGAGGATAAATGTGAGTCGCGGCTTGCTTTATGGCCTCATTAACTCTGATTCCAAACCTCATCGAAATCCAGATAGCAAGTGGTATATAAGCCCCGAGGTAATATTCTATGCTTGAACCTATGTAAATCAAAGTTGGCTGCTTAACTCCGAGTTCTCATATTATAAACTAAAGATAATGGGACACATTTTTCTGCATTTCATTGAATGATCTTTTAATGCAGGAATGGCCGGAAGAGACTTACCCACCTTGGGCACACGGTCCTGGTTACGTGGTATCGAATGACATAGCAAAGCAAGTTTCCCAACGATACAAAAAGGGCAGTTTAAAGGTAAGAAACAATCTACATTTTGCAACAATCTTCTTGTTATCGCTAGCTTCTGTAGCTGAAAGAAACTGCTGCTTTGTTATATCAGATGTTTAAGCTCGAAGATGTGGCAATGGGCATATGGATCTCAGACATGAAAAAGGAGGGTTTAACCGTCCGGTACGAGAAGGAAGAGAAGGTCTATAACGAAGGGTGCCATGATGGGTACGTCGTCGCACATTACCAAGGTCCCAGGGAGTTACTTTGTCTCTGGCAGAAAATTCAAGAAGGGCAAGTCGCTAAATGCTGTGGTGGCGATAGATAACTAGACAAAAATTAGATCATCCATTGGAACAACCTTTGAGCTAGGGTTTCATCAGCCGGAGAAATCTTGGTAACACCATCGTTGTGTAGAGAGCAGTTGACCAAGATTGACCAAGGGACTAACCCAACCATTGCTGTACATTGTAGTTATTACTACTACTACATGGTGGTGCCATAGGATATAAATAGTGTTGAAATTTTGGGCATTATTCAGCTTAGTATTATGACAAGGAGAAGGAGAGAAAGGAGAGATGAGTTGAATGTATAGGATCCACGCTCAGAGCTCAATAGCATTAGCACGATCATATTCATATATACCTAATAAAATATTTTCTATCTTGGCAAGAACCCATGTTGAGATATTGCAATCTCGAATGCTTGAATCCTTTCCCCGGTAGCAAAACCATTGCGATCGTAAGATGATATTTCATGGATATTGAGATCATTGCAGGCCTTGATGAGTTCCTCGCCGAGGCGTTGAGCAGCTTCCTGTCAAATGTTAGAGCAGATCGGAGTTTAGAGAGCCTGCATTGCCAAAACCCAAAATGGTTCTCTAAATTTGCAATAAGAATACTTACACTTGTAGTGCAAGAAGAATTTTGACGGATCGATTTCTGCAGAGTGCTTCCATAAAACAAACAGTTCTTGTTTTGGTCATCTACAAGCATGGCGTACAACTGCTTATCTGAGCAGAAAACTGAAAGCCTTGGTTTCCTCGCGGTGCCGTTGTACTGATCAAGAAGTAGATAATCATGACATCAAACCGATAATGATTGTTACACAAATTTGAACAAATACGACGACGTACCTTCTTTTGCATTCTTCTATTCCGAATTTTCGCACTTTCGGTCCTGGCATTTCCCCTTGCTCTCATTACTAATGGCTTCACCGAGAAATCTACACGAAACCCAGAATGGTTCTTCGTTTTATTTTTTGGAGAAAATAAAAATTTAATGCAAGTTGGGTTTCACTTACTTCTTCTGGTCTGCATGGGTTGAAAATTGGGAGTTGCTAAACAAATCCCTAACACGGCAGAAGTTGAAAATTGCAGAGCAGCAACTTTGGCAAGAGGCATACTACTGTCGAAATGAATTACCGTGGCAGCTCAACCTGCAAATTGAAAATTGAATAGAACGTCAAAACACATGCTGGAAATGCAGGAAAATGGAAAGGTATGCCGTTGAGGAATTTCATCGAACACCTTACGTGCGGTGTTTTCTGAAACTTTAAATTACAACTATTTTCTCAGTTTCGAATATAGCGTTATGGCATCAGCCGATTCCGCCTTGGCCCATCGATAGGCTTATAGAGACGAGACGGGTTTTGGTTTTGGCGGCTAAATTGTGGATTCGCTGTCCTGATAGTAATTTGGCCTATTTTATATTGTGAACTGTCTACCAAGAGATCTCACCCTAGCAGTCAGTAGAAACACCCACGGAGGACCGAAAATATGACGTTTTTCTTCTACCTATGTACGAGTTTTACTATAATTAGGATAATTTAGTAATTGTGTCAACTTAATAAACACTTGAAAAAACAATTTGCTCCACTCGAAAATGAAATATTGTAACATTGTGTATATCATTATAATATCTTTAACTTGTATAATTTTAAAATAATTTTTTTGATGAGAAAGGAAGAGAAGGAACAAGTAGAGGGTAAATCCGCTTAAGCATCCACTACTTAAGATGTCAAAGCACCATGCCTCTTACGATTCAGGGGGAATTGAACACACCCACCTCCTCAAATTTGTTGCTAGTTGTACCAGTTTAGCAAGAGAATCAACCACAGAATTTGGTTATCTAAATACGTGTTTGAAGGAGATATAGCAAAATCTATGTTAAAAAATAGTTTGTAACTCAAAAAGACACATTTCAACATGTATATATTCAAATAAAACCCTTAACTTGTATACGTTAAAAAATAGTTTGTCTGACATGAAAATAACAAATTTTAACACGTGTATATCATTGTGAACTTTTAACTCAAATACGTTAAAAAATATAGTTAAAATATTATTTTTCTGACTCAAAAATGAAATATTTTAACATATTTATATATCAATGTGAAACCCTTAATTTTTATAAGTTAATCACTGCTAAAAAACAGTTTGTTTGACTTGTAAGCGGTAAATTCTAAAATGTGTATACCATGATGAAACCTTAAATTGTATATGTTAAAAAACATCTTCTAAAAAATAGTTCATTTAACTCGTAAAATATGCGTATTAACATGTGAATATTATTTATTTGATGGTAAAATTTTCAATATACGTCAAAACTTAAAAGACACAATAATTAAAAAAACAATTTATCTAACTTCAGGACACATTTTAACATGCGTATCATCATTAAACTATTTACAATGATATAACTCTTATACGTGAATCAAATGTAAAATTACCATGACAAGAACTGAATAAATGAATAATCCCTAATTAAAAATTGGCAATTGTAAAAGTTGGTTTTTTTTTTTTTTTGAAGTTGAAAGTTGGTTTTTCAAATCAAAGAAAATGTTTTTTGTGCGTATAGTGTGACGTGTCATTTGGCAGTGATCCCACGACACTGCAAAAAATAATAAAATATGTTCTACCGAAAGACTTTACGATCGCTCACACATAAAAATTCCAGATATTTCCATTTCTCCAAAAGTTCCAGTTCTTTCTACAACCTTCGCTTCCTACACACCTGGCCCTCTTAAATTCTGCTCACTCCTAATCCCTCAATTTCATTCTCAATTCTTCCATTCCTCTCATTGCTTTCTTCTCGAAAAATTCTCCGGCTTTTTTCTTAATCAGCAAAGAAAATAAGTTCAACCATGGCTTCTGAAGCAGAGGCGTCTGAGTTGTCTGTATACTTTGAGAGGATAATGAGGGATCGAGACCTCTCGCTTCTCATGCCGTTTTTCTTCGGCTTGGCAAGCGCTTCCGCCGCTCCGAGACCCTACCCGGAAAATCCAGATCGAGAAACCAACAACCCGCCGCGTGAAACAATCATCTTCATCAACCCTTTGGCCCAAAGAATGGTGGTGATCGAAGACGATTCTCTGATGCAAGAGTTCGGCGACAAGGTGGGTCGGCCGCCGGCCTCAAAGGCCTCCATCGACGCCATGCCCTGCGTCAAGATTGTTGAGGGTGATGCTGAGTCTGAGTGTATGATTTGCTTGGAGCAATTTGAGATTACCGGTGAGGTTAGAGAGATGCCCTGCAAGCACAGGTTTCATGGAGATTGTATCGAGAAGTGGTTGAAGCGTCATGGGTCTTGCCCAGTTTGTCGGTTTACGATGCCGGTTGAAGAGGAAGAGGTGGGGAAGAAGGGCGATGTGGGGAACAGAGAAATCACGGTTAGCTTCTACATCGACGATCGCAGGACAGCAAGCCAGAATTCTGATCAAACACCTTCAGCTGATTCTTCAAGCCAGGATTCTGATCAAACACCTTCAGCTGATTCTTCAAGCCAGGATTCTGATCAAACACCTTCAGCTGGTTTCAATGGCCGTGATTCTTCTTCAAGCCCAGCTGCCGATGATGATATGCTGAGTTAGAAAATTTTATATATTCTTTGTTATTTTTCATATGAATTTGTAGGAATGAGGAAGGGTTTGTACAGTATAAAAGCTTGTAATTTTCAAATGAAAATTTTAAGTAACAGAACTCCATTCTCTTCATATATTTTTGCCTACTTTTTCCCAACTTTTACATGTCTGATATGATTGAAAAGGGCAGAACTTTGATTCTGTGATTGATTTAGAAAACTGGAAGTTTTTATTCAAGTAAATGGCTGATACAAGAGAATTAATTATAAAGGATTTATTTAAGCGTATCTTCTCTCTTGAAGAATCTTGATCCCTTGGGACCTCCCAAGCATCAACAGAGTCGCCTTTGGATTCGTCCCCGATGATTACATGAACGTTGACCCATCAATCACCCTCAACCCCTTGACACCAAACACTGTAGTTCTTGTCAACCACCGATCCCAAAATGCAACCACCATGACAATGGTAAAAGGTCCTCACATTCTTCTTGCGTAGTTTTTTCAGCTCATCTTCAGTAGACATGGACTCATTTTTGCTTTCCTTCTCAAGGAAGTAAGCAATTGATTTAGACTTCACAATCCGCTCCAGCATCCCAGCCAGCTTCACACATTCTGCCAAATCTTTCTCGCTTGCTAGATAGTTGAATGTCACTGATGGGTTTTGTCTGGCGTCAGTGCTGTTCAGTTCAAGCTCACCTTCTGATTCTGTGAAGGCAACTTTGGCAACAATTCGCATTATAGTTGCCTTGAAGCTGATCGGAAAAATCAATGCCTGAATGATGATCCCAAAGTCATCGGCTATGGCAGTCACTTTGGGAGAATCTGGTGCGAAATTTTTTGGCTTGGAGTCGGCTGACTCAGGTAACAATGCAATACAAGGATTGTCTTTCATTCCTCTTCCAACTCCCTTTAAATTGACTGCTACTGGGATTTTAAACTTGTTTAGTTTCTCAGGCGAGCCAATGTCACTCAGCAACAAAATCGGAGGGCTGCCTAAAGCCCCTGCTGCAAGTATCACATCACCGGATGAACTTCTTGAGTTCTTCTGCTGCTTCAGGTAAGCTTCGTAGGTTTTCTAGGAGCTTCCATCGCTCTTGATGAATCTTATGCCTCTAGCCATTGTTTCACCTCTGTGACCTGCAAGAACCATTTAGAAATTCAGCCAAAGAAAAATTAGGGTTTATCAGTTAAAAGAATAAAGATCATTCTTGCCTTGTTTATTGAAGATAACACTTGTTATAGTTGCATTCAACAGAACTATGATATTCTTTGGATTCCCTGCTGCTAGAAGATCAGCTGAGGTGTCTCTTCTTCCCCGTTGATCTGATCAACGTGGTCGCGCCAATCTTTGTGCCTTCAATGTGTTCAAGACTAAAGCCATTGTATGGTGAAATCCCAGCTTCAAGAAAGCTGAGTTCGGCAACATACTGCCATGGGGTCAGTTTTGGTTGAAGGCATTTCTAGACTCAACCCATTTGTAAGCATCCAATACCATCTACTTATTCCACACAATGCATCCAATACCATCTCCTTATTCCACAACTTTTCTCACATAGTCCCCACTTGCTCTGCTGAAAACCCCGCCATTTATAGCAGATCCTCCTCCTAAAACTCTTCCTCTCAGATTCAAATCACCGTCTTTTGACACAGAACTTTGTGCAACTGATGTGTATTCATCAGTTTTGACCAATGATAACCTATAGTTCTTATTTTCCATTATCAAGGGGTTCTCATACGGGGAACCTCCTCGTTCCACCACTAGTACTGAGAACTTCTCAGACAGGGTTGCAGCTAGGGGACACCCCACATTGCCTCCTCCGACCACAATATAATCAAATGACTTGCCGGAGACTCACCGGCATCTGAAGTCATATGGGGCAGTGTTTGCCCTGAAATTAAGAAAGCAGAATATCATCAATGCACAACATTTAAAGCTACAAAATGAAATGTTACTAAAAAGTTAATAAACAGGGTAAATAGTAAAAAACATGCCTTGAATCCATTGAAAAAACAAGGCCAAATGAACAAATAAGATGAACATAGACAATGAAAATCGCATTGCCATCTTAGAATTTTCCCAGAAATTGACTCTGAAGCTCTGATGCTTATCATCTACTTATATATTTCATCTATTTATAGGCACAAACCGACGACCTTTCCTTCCTATTTATTTACTATGTCTGTGTGATCAAATCCCTTAAGACTAAGTTGGTCTTCATAAATTTAACACAGGAAGTCTCCATCTGATACATTCATAATTTAATATACAAACCAATTAAGACCAAGTTTTCAGTAACAAAATAATTAAGACCAAGTTTTTCTTCCATTATACATTAAGTCTCTCATTAGCTGCACCACCAACATCTAATCGTGGCAGGTCGCTTTTCTGCACAGAGTCTCGTTTATTCGCTGTATCGATGGCTAAGAATTTTCTGCATCTTCACCAATCTTCATTCCTTGATACCTTCCAAGCATTAACAAAGTGGCCATTGGATTTGTGCCTGGTGATTCTGAAAATGTTGACCCATCAATTACTTTCAGTCCCTTCACACCATATACTTTGTAGTCTTTGTCAACCACTGATCCCATACTGCAACCCCCATGGTAGTGATAAAAAGTCCTCACATTCTTCTTGCATAGTTTTCTTAGCTCATCTTCACTGGACATCAACTCATTTTTGCGTTTGCCTTCCATCCCAAGAAAGAAACCAATTGATTCAGACTTCACAACCCGCTCGAGCAACTGACTCATCTTCACACATTGTGCCAAATCTTTCTCCATGGCTAGATAGTTGAAGGTGATTGATGGGTTTTCTCTCGGGTCAGCGCTGTTCAGCTCAAGCTTTCCTTCTGATTCGGGAAAGGCAAGTTTGGCAGCAACTGGCATTACTGTTGCATTCAAGCTTATAGGTAAAATTCCTGCCTCAATTATGATCTTGAAGTCATCTGTTATTGCTACAACTTTTGGTGGATCTGGTGTGAAATTTTTCTGCTTCAAGTCAGCTAACATTGCAATACCAGGATTGTCTTTCATGCCTTCTCCAACGCCTTTTAAATCGACTTTTAGCTCAATATTGAAGTTTTTTAGGTGTTCATGAGGGCCAATGCCACTTAACAAAAGAATCTGGGGGCTGCCTATTGCCCCTGCTGCAAGTATCACATCGCCCCGGTTGAGATAAGCTTCGTAAATTTGGCTCCAATTTCCATCACTCTTGATGAATCTTATGCCTCTAGCTACTGTCCCATTTCTGTTACCTGCAAAAAAATAAAACCCTTTAGGAATTCAACCATAAAGGTAAAGGCTTTTCGGCCAATTTTTAAGCCCGAAAATTGAAAAATACCATTTTTATGAAAGATGACATTTTTCACAGTTGCGTTCAAAAGAACTGTGATGTTATTCAGATTCCCTGCCTCTAGAAGATCAGCTGATATGTGTCTTCTTCCCCATTCATCAAACACGCTACCGCCAATTTTTGTCCCCTCAATATGATCCAAACTAAAACCATTATAAGGAAAAATCCCAGCTTCAAGGAAACTAAACTCAGCAACATATTGCCATGGGGTCAACTCAGGTCTAAATACTATTCTACTTTCCACCCATTCATAAGCATCCATTACCATTTTCTTATCCCACCCAACTTTCTCAACCAAATCCTCACTTGCTCTACTGTAAAACCCACCATTTATAGCGGATCCTCCTCCTAAAACCCTTCCTCTAAGATTGGAAACACCGTCTTTGGAGACGAAACTTTGTGCAACTGATGTATATTCATCAGTTTGAAGCAGTGAGAGTCCATAGTTCTTTGTATCAAGCACCAAGGGATTTCCATAAGGGGAGCCTCCTCGTTCCACCAACAGCACTGAGAATTTCTCAGACAGGGTTGCAGCTAGGGGGCAGCCCGCGGTGCCTCCTCCAACCACAATGTAATCGTAGGACCTCCCCGCAACTTCATTGACATCTGAAGTCATATATGGGAGTGTTTGTCCTATAATTAGCAAACAATTTCATCAATACAGAAGAATGAGATGTGATGTTACTAGTTGTAGATAGAGTTAGAGTGAAAAATATACCTTGAAGCCATGAAGAACACAAGGCAAAGTAAACAAATAGAAGAAACAGATGCAATGAAAATCCCATCACCATGAACAGTTAGTAGTAACAGATGCTCAAGGCATGTGCTAAAATCTTCCATTTAACTGTGTTGAGGAGTGAAAGGCAAAGCAATAAAGGCATATTTTATTGTCAATTTGTCATGTGGGGGGGTGACAAATAATTATTTTGTTCCTTGGCATTCATTAGGCAACATGATCTTCGCTTAGTTACTAATCCATCTTTTTTGTTGTTGGACGCCCAATGATTTTGTTTCTCATCTCATAAGCCAAGACTTTGATTGACATGATTAAATCATGTCATGCGACATGAAGAACCTATAATAAAGTAAGTTTCATTTACAAAGCATTCTCCAGGTTTGTATTGACACGCGCGTACTCACATATACACACGTGAGAGATGTATCCACACAATATATATATATATAATATATTATACCTTCTTTTGAAATGAATATACTTTCAAAAGTCCTGGGAGGTCCATACATATAACAATGTACATAGTATATAAACAAAAGATTACAACTTAATTGGGATTTTGAACTAAACCCAGATGGAATGAGACTTGAGGTTTAATTTTCCTTGCAGTTCAAGTCTATCGTTTTTGGACCCGAATCGACAATGTCATTCTGATACTTTCTATTCAGATCAATTGTATCAAAAAATCCGGACTTTCTGAGATGGTTGCTGCCATTTTTGTCCCTCTGTGTTTGTGTTCTTTTAGCAATTGGTTGCTCAACACAAACACCATCATCAACAGGGCTGCTACTTCTCTTCCTCCCAATCACATTATTATTACTATTATTATTATTATTATTCCATGGCTTATTTTGTGGGTGGATGTCCATTAATGGTAACTCAACAAAACCCTTCTTGTGCATTGGCTGCTGCTTATCTTCATTCCTTCCTGAACTTTCAGAAGATGTCAATGAACTTTCCGTGGATCCTCTCGTTTGCTTCCTTTCGATCTCTTTTAGGCTTGAAGTTGTTCTTGTTTCTGTCAACTCAGAAAATGAAGCACTCGGGCATCCATTGTTGACCATTGAAACTAACTGAGTGAGCTCAGCCTTTGCAAGTTCAACCCCCACTGAAGAAGAAGTATACCCAGCAAGAGTTTCTTGTGCTTTCCTTAGCACTGATTGTAAATACTTCCCCTGAGCTTCGATTCGTAGCTGAAGATGTCTTTGCACCTGAAAACAAGACTCCTGCTTTATGATTTGAGCATTGGTATTTTGGTGTTTGGATTTATGGGTTTTGTATATTACCTCAATTTGTTCATGTAATTTTCTCTGCACTTCCATTTGCAATTGGAGAGACTGAGCTATCTGCAAGCTGCTTCTGATCATAAGAAACATAACAACAATTAAAATCAATATGAGCTCTTTGTGCCAGCTGTCATTTCCAAATCTAAATTTGATCATCAAAGAGATGGGATTTATTTCTAACTATATATTACTCATTAATCTGATCATCACTCTGATCATCTTCATCACTGATATCCGCCCCGAAATGATCGTCACTACCCTGAATCTCTTTGCAATCTGCATCAACAAGACAACAATCTTGTACATATTTCATAAAGATAAGATCTTTTATTGCTTTCATAAACCTAATGCATTGGAAATTGGAGAAATCACCTTCTTGCTTAATGCCACTGCAGTTTTCTGACTGTTGGCTTTTCCCAAGCCTATATTTCTGCACAACAAAGCAAAACAATTCCATTGAATTCTGCAATAAGATTAGATGTGATCAAACTCAAATTCAAGCTCAAAGTGAAAAAGGAAAGAGAAAATGCCTGTAAGTGGCTCTTGAGGTGGTACAAAGTGAGGCCATGAATTCCCATCACTCTCATCAAACTCTTTGGTGTGGCCTCTGCCCATGAATATCAAACATACACAAACATCAGAAATCTGTGCAGATTGAAAATCAGATGCTAAAACTGAATTGAAACGGTTGAAGCTTTATTAATTATAGACTCAACTGTCTGCACCTCCGAGCTGATTGACAGCTTCGACAAACCTCTGATGAAGGTCTGAAGTCCATTTAAGCCTCGGCTTTGCATCGGTGGACAACACCAAATTCATATTCTGATTTTGCATATTCTGCAAACCCATTTTTAAGTTTTTGACGATGCGACAGAGAAAGAAAGAGGCAGAGACTGCACAAACATAAATAGTTTGGTTGGTGTGTGAACCAATTATGGGGGAGGGTAAAGAAAGCAGAGGTCTTTATAATTTGGGAGCAGTTGAGTTGAGTTGAGTTGTGTTGTGTTGTGTTGTGTTCTCACTCCATATCTGGAAACATATAAGTGGGGTTATGTTATGTTATGTTATGTTTTGCTGGTTGGGGGAATATATGCCATGAGCTGGAGTTTCTTCCTTTCCTCCATCTCTCATTTCTCATTCCAACTTTTCTTTTCTTTTATTAAAGAATTCTTATTTTCTTTTTCTTTCTTTTATTCATTTTCTTTGCTTCTTTGACTTGAAAGAGGCGGACAGAATCTCTGATGCACCACAAACAGAGAAAGAAATCAAACACACTTCAATTTCAGCCTTAAAAGGAGAGAAAAGAGGAAAAGTGTATGCTTTGTTTTATCTTCCTCTTTTCCCTTCCCATTTCTTTGCAGTAAGATTATAGAATAGTATAATATTACGGTCATGTCTTATTATGATCCGACGTATAATTGTAGTATAACAATGGGATATAATTGGTCCTCACTTCCTCTCCTCTCTCCCTTATTGATTCCCTTGAGAATAAGAAACCCCACCATGATGAATAATGGGGGCAACTTTCCTAATAGTGTAAGAAGCAATGTAGGAAAAAATGAAAAAAGAAATAATTAAGTTGATGGGAACGTCATATTGGATATTTTCTTTTGGTGACTGAAAGGGAAATGGGTCTTTTTTGTCTTTTTTTAATTTCTTTCTCTTTTCATTTTTATGTATATTATAAGTTTCTTTTTTTGCTGAGGAGGATGTGGGTGTGATTGGCAGATTCCTTTTGTTCTTTGTTAGGTTGGAGGAATCAAAGAATCTAACGTTAGATTTTGGGACCCCAAAACCCTAACGTATTTTTCTTGTAAAGAAAGTATTCCATAAAAAGTGAATCAAAATCATCAAATCTGGGCTTATATTGTAGCTCGAGTAGTTAAAAGCGTTTATCTTTGCACTCGAAATTTGTGTTTATATTTGTGTTTTTCAATATCGCTTATATCGGAGAATCTTGTTGCTGAGTTCCACAAGAAGCTTACCCTTGCTAGGGTTAATCCATGGCATAAAATGCCAGAAGAGGTTGCATCAATCAATTGCTCCTGCCTTGGATTTATCAGAGACAGGGAATCAAAGTATAATTGCTACATAGAACCAAAACTCATTACCCTTTTCCTGTTTCCTTCTTTATTATTATTATTATCTTTCTTTTTTTCAAAATTCAAATATTGATTTTGATTAGCTCAAAGAAAAACCTGAGATAAAGACTTAATTGAATAATAAATGTAATAAAACTAGTGATAAATGGCAACAGAAAATGAAATGACATAAAGGGCCATCAACAGGGCTCACTCTGCATAAAAGTCTCATAAAGAAATATATTCCAAAGAGATTGTTTAGCTTTAATTCTGTAATCCATATCCAAAACTGAACTGAATAAAAGAAATTTTCACTCCAAAAAAGAAAAGGAGGCCACAATGGCCAACAACAAATCGTAAAAGTCAATAGTATCAGATTGATCTTCAGATTTCTTGGGCTGTGGTCAAGAATTTGATCACTGGAATCAAAATCCAATGATTGTCGACCTTCAAAGACTTGCCAGCCCAGTGCTACACATTCACTTGGTCTGCTGCATTCATTCATAAACAATGTCCCAGGATTCAAAGGTGATCAAATCAGATGCTAATCTTTAATGTAGCACGGTATTTACAGAGAGAGAGAAACCCGTAAATCTAATCAACAAACTAACTAGAGTATGCATACGGTGTCAATGAGACTTTTCATACATCTGATCTGAACATCAAAACTCCCTATCAGTTGACTCACCACTTTATAATTTACTGCTACTAACATGTTTAGAGATATAAGACATTGACATAAGGATATATGGTTAACTAAAAGATTGTAACCGTGAACCCTACAAGCCGTGGGTCTAGTTTCACGGTTGGGAGGGTTCTTCCTGAGGAAGCATTTGCCTCTTCCCTCCTCCCGAGTCCTGAACTAAATGGTAATCTCATTGTTCACATTCAAAGAAAGGAATATAATTATTGACAAGTTCTTAATTATTGACAAGTTCTTATGAAATGTGGCCCGAATGTTTGAAAAACAAGAAAAGAAGAGTTATTGAAGTACCTTTCTCTTTAACCAGCTGTTGTACTTGAAGCTCCTTTCCTTCATGCTTTAATATATTCCATAACAGGTAAAGGAGAATCTAGGATGATGCCAAATGGCCCCTGGTATTTTTAGGTCAGTAGGAGAAGGTCCAGTGAATCAAAAAGTCACATAAACAAAGGTGCCTCCTCATCAATTATTATTCTGCAAAGGGACCCATTAGTGGAGAGAGATCTCACCATATAAAAGCATGGATAGAAGAAGATGAGAAGAATATGGCCTTAGGAATCAAGAAAAGAGAAACAAAAGGAACCTGTCAATATCCCACCAAAGAATACCAAAACTAATTGTTGCAATTTTATGTCAATTACATTTGCTTACGGAAAATGACATCAGCACTATGTCACCGATTGATCAATCTCTTTAAATGACAATTAAACCCATGGTTGCATACTTTTCTTGCACCCCAATGCTTAAAGACTTACAGTGAAATGCAAAAGGAAAGAACACTTGCATCAATAATTTGGGCTTCCACACAGAGCTTTCTTGAGAAGGTTAATTATTGTCTTCTTTCTTTCTTACTTTCTTTCTTTAGGGAAGAATACAGTACTTTCAGGGTTCCTGTTCCTGTTTTTACATGGATTGTCATGAAAAAATAATGAGATCAATGAAAAAATACACGCGAGAAATGGACTTCATTTTCCAGATGAAAAAGGGACCTATACCTCCTTACACTGTATTGGATACGATTTTTCTTCTCATCCTTTTTTTTCTTTCAGCCTAGTACTGAATGCAAAACAATATTTCACATCATTGAAAGGGAAATGGAAGACAAACTTTTGTTACAATCCAAAAATGAAGTAATTGCAATGGAGCCCTTATGAACAGCTAGACTGTCCTACGGAGTAATTCAGCAATCTCAAATGTATTGATAAACAAAGTGGCAAGCTCTCAATTTCAAAGGAAGCCTTCAATGAACTGTATTAAGAATAATGAATGATGAAACTGATCAAATAGCCAAAGCAAAAGCAGAAAGCAAATATATGTATTGCTTCTAGATGGAACACATCTAGAGAGCTGCCAATGTTCGAAATTATCAACTTGCTGTTGAAATTTGAAATGTCTGTCAATATAACTTCTCACTATCATCTACATGGGTATGCTAAGCTCATCATGCAAGCTAAGATTTATTTCACATCGCATCATGTAGAAAGCTATGCATACATAAATAGGGGTCTAGCAAGCGCATGTTTAATTAGTATACGGTGGATATATCAAGACAGTACATATCTCACACTTGTTGAGAAATAAGTGATGTCCATTTCTAGAGTATGTACGAGGCAAAACATCTTTTGAAGACCCCACAACGGCACTGGGACAAAACACAATTATGAAGAATATTCCCTCAAATAATTCAAGCAAGACTAAGTTAATTCCAACAGAAGGATACAACTGCGGCAATAATACCTCTTGGTTGGCATCTTCATGGCACAGGTACATGAAGAGAAGGCCCTGGGCAATTGGATAGCAGTTCTCAATAGAACAAATAGGGTAACTCTGATTTTCACTTTTGGAAATAATACAATAAATTACTACTGCGACTATTATTGTTCTCACTATTACCTTTCTGTTCTCATTGATGCTATACTTAATTTTAATATTAGTAAGTACAGTTGGGAATTCAAGAATTGTTTCTTAAAAAAGGAAAAGATGTATATGCTGTATCCTCAATTACTAAGAATGGTTCCATATCATATAACTTTGGAGAAACGTTTTCCCTTGAGGACAAAATGTTCTTTTGCGCACACGCGCACATACAACACAACTCATCTCAGTGGCCTGCATCTGGACTCTGGATAAGTCCAAATAACAAGGTGTAAGACCCTAACGCTCAGCTAGGTTCCATAAAAAGCTCGCCAATGATTTGAAACTCAGAATTATCTGAGTTTGGAATGGTTTCCACAGGATTCAATATTCAATTTTATTTCTTCGATCTTTCTAAGCAACTAAAAGAAGTAAGAAATGCGTACTAACTTGCCTACTCCACATCGATTTTGAGATACTACAAACTTATCCCTGAGTCCATTTCAACACTTGTATAAAAAACAATCGACTCCACCTCAGCGTCCAAAAGTAGACTATAAAATCAATATAACTAAACTCCGAGATGAAGTCTCAAAGCACACAAGATCAGGTTCCACTGGCCTATCTTTGATGGATTTGAAACAAGTTCTTCGGGTCACTATTAAAACCGTTGTGGTGTGTTTCAAGGGTGAATATCAAATCTTTCTCATCACTTGACATGTTAAACTACACTAAACTATGTAAGAGGAGAACACGGATTTCAAATGTTAAGTAAAGTTCATGTGTCAACCGGACCCTCCATGTCCTTACAAGCTAAAAATTTGGGTTTTACTCAAAAGCCAATAAACATGTTGCACAAAGAACTGTAATTTCATTCCTCAAATTCACGCATGTTTCTTTCTTCAGGTTTCTATCACAATCTGTGAGATTAGGAACACCAACTCAAAGACTATCACTAACTTTTTTAAATTGAAAAATTCATGATCATTCCTACAACTATGGAACAATTGCAGCAAACCCGTCGCCAATTTAGAACATAGAAATCATTATCAGACACAAAAACAATTCCTAACAAGTGAAAGGAAAGGAATTGGTTGGTGGGTACCAAGCAAGTTTTAGGCTTTGTGGTTGCAGAAGTTTCAGGTAGCTCTCAGTTCCCACAATGGCGCCAGCACAATACCCAGATGCACACACAAATTGAAGGAAGAAAATGCATGTCTTCGCTGTTGTCATCGTCGCCCACTTCAGCCAAGGTGAAGGTGAAAGTAAGTAACCGAAGTTACAAAACCCGCCGCATGCGGCCGTTTCAACTTTATATGAACAGACTTCGGTAGGCGTACACCGACATCAAAAGCAACAGTTGGGCAAATACTTTCTAACTATCTCGGCAATTGGCCACCAATACATTCACCCTCTTTCGGTAATAATCCACCGTCTTTAGGTTTTTGTTCGATCGGTGTCCAATGAATTTTTTTGTATTGAATAATAATTTTTTAAAATTGTAACTTTTTATAAACAATGTTGGTAAGCACCCAGTTAAATTAAAAGGTAAAGTACGCTGATTTCTATTGATTATGTTTAACAATAACGTTAACTGTATATATTCAGTTTTTATTAACATGCGAATAAACACAACTTAATAGACAAATATATTGTATATTTTTGGTGTGATGTCTTTCCTGCATGAAGGCATCTATAAAGAAGGGACCGTATTATTAGTAATGTAGCTGCAAGTGCAACTAGCTATTTATATATTCCAAGACAATTGGGAAGGGGATCCTATATTTCCATATTATTTGGACTGTTTTCAGTTCATTCAGTGCTTTATTTCGAAAAATTTATATATTCCAATACAATTGGGAATGGGATCCTATATTCCTATGTTAGGTGAAGATCGTTTGGATGATCCTATATTCAGATAAAGTTTATCTTTTACATTGGGTATCGATCACATCCGACGAAAATCGAACCCGAGACCTCTCACATAACGAGTGGAGAAGAATACCACTATGTCATTGTTTACACCCGAAAAAAATCTCACTTTGGGCCCATGCAAGAAATCAATTGGAATAAATACCCAACTCATAATACCCATCCCAAAAACACTCACTGGGAACGTGCAAGCGTGGAAACTTGGAGAAGGGGAAGTCGGTTCTGACACACTTAAAGGATCAGAGGGCAAAGGGGATGTTCAAGACAAGTCAACTGCAGCGCGGGACCAGCGGAGATCTACTTGGCAGGCCAAATCAGCTCCTCGCCGCCGATAAAATAGAGAAGAAGCCTTATTCTCAAGGACAACCAATCAATCAACCAAACAAACAAATTGATCAACCCAATCAATTTCAAAACAACTACAAACCCTCAAAAGTTTCTTTGTTTAAAGGCTCAACAATTTAGGCATAACCTGTTTCTTCGATCCAGGATCAAGATTCAGTCTCTTTTCTCACCTCTTTCTCAGTTCCCGACAAGGAACACAAGCTTTCTCCTCATCCCAACTGCCTCCCAAACCAGTCCTTGAGGAATTCCCAAACACTACCTCATCCCGACTATCATTCACCCTAGTCTTTGAAGTCCTCATTCACTCAACCCTTGACGTATCGCCGTCGTTTGAATGCTCTGCCAACCTATGGCATGATTCCGACTGATGTTCATCTCAGTTGATGATTTCTAGAAGATCGTGCCCCTCAAAGAGGCTTGATTGCGAAGGAAATGTTTTCTTACAACACTTGTATTTCGTTTGTTGCATGTAACATTCCTGCATTTACTTTCCAGTAATTGTACTTTACTTTCTTTACATTTCAAAGGATTTTTTTAGGAGGAATTATCAGTATTCGGAATATACCAACCATGGCATTGTATGGATGTCCTAAGTCATAGAATCATTTATGTGTTTTGGTCCAATATCATTATCTCGACTTAAGGAAATCCTTGCACTTAACTGCTTCTAACCAATAACGAGCTGCTAATATGAACAAATCGGAATTAACATAATTTGAACTTGGCCTAGATTGGAAAGAAAGTTTATTAAAGTCCTTGGATACATTTAGAAAAAGGCATAGAAAAGAACAGTGTGAGCCATTTGCCAGCTCGCCTCACAATCACTTTATTAAAGAAAGGTTCTTGGGCCGCAACAGAACTCATTCATCATTATCTAGTAGCAGCTTCTACTAGTGGCACGCCTACTTTGAAGGCAGCTAAGACCTATATACTTCCTGGTCAGCCAATCTAGGGAAAGACTGTGGTATCAAGGCCTCTAAGCCCATATCCTTCAACCCAAATCCAACATCCAAGCAAGTCCATACCACCACCATCACTAAAGAAACCCACACGAGCTTGTTCCTTCAAACGTCAATTTCGGCAGAGATCCACCGAAGGCGACCCCAAGCCCGCTGTCGCATTTTTGGGTAGAATATAATCTGGCATGCCCAATGGGACTCTTTTTAGTGCATGTCCAAGTTCAGAAATTCCGAACGACGCCGAGATACTAAAGGGAGATTTCTAAAAGATCCTTCCCGAGAAACTGTGTTCGAGTTATCTCTACCACCAATCGACATGGAGCCTCCTCGAGACGGGGTAGTAGGAGAATTTTTTACGAAGGAGACGCAAGTATCTGTGTCTTTAGAAGACGTAATGCAGGCTGTCAAGGGCAGCATGACACCGCTCCTCGCCTATATTGAAGCTATGAACGCACAAATCCAAGAGGTCAAGCTAGAGAAGTTTGAAAATAGGTCAGAAGCCAACATCCCGGCCTCGGGGTTCTTAGGCCTAGACAAAGGAAAAGGAACCATGGGGTTTGGAGCACCTGTGTTAGAAACTATTTTCCCTGGACCCAATTTCTCAAAAGGATTCGGGATTGAAACCCCAGAAACAAGCAAGAATCGTGATAGGCAAGCTAGGGAAGAAATTGGGATATCTTCCAAGTATAGACCACCTATGGTCAATCGGAAGGAATCCCAATCAAAGCCAACCAGGGTTACCCAAATTTGAGAGAAAATCAATCTGGAGAATTGGAGGAAAACTGATCCGAACGACACTGGATCAGAGGAAGAAATCGGGATCAATCACAGAACGCCACATAATCCCGAACACCAAGCCATTATGAACGAGATGGCAGAGATCGGGCGATTTATGCAAGACCAAGTTGTGGCCCCGAAAAGAGCTAAAGTTCCGGTGTACAGAAAGCCATATTCGGCTTACGTAGACGAAAATAACCCATTCCTAAGGAATTTCAAGCCACCAGTGTTTTCACTCTTCAATGGAGATATCAGTACTTCATCCCTAGAACACATCGGGAGATCCTCGACACAATGTGTGGCCATAGAAGATAATTCGTACCTCAAACTCCGATTGTTCAGCAGTTCCCTCTCTGGAGTTGCTTTTTCTTGGTACACTTCACTACCTGAAGCATCCATATTTACTTGGGGGCAAATGGAGGCCCAATTCCATGAGGAATTTTATAGGGTTGAACCCAAGATCACTATAAGTGACCTAACAGCTATCAAGCAAGGGGAGTACGAGACAACTGAAGATTTCATTGCAAGATTCAAAAGGTTAAAAATGAAATGTCGATTCCCTATGAACAACGCTCAAATGGTGGCCATAGCGCAAAGAGCCCTAAGATTCTCTCTTAAGAAGAAATTCGATGACACTACCTTCTCGGATCTTCAAGAGATAGTAGTGTCAGCAACCAAGTTCAAGAGGTTATTGGAGGAAGGACAAAGAAAAAAACACAGCTCTAAAGTGCCCCCATTCTACAAAAATAAGAGCCATGTGCATCAAATGGAACACAAGGAAATCGAGGAAGAGTCCTTGACGGAAGAAGAGGGATAAGAACTAGAAATTGCGTCAGCTGAGATCTAGACCACTGGAAAGGGACCAGTGACTCTTAAATCGTTGGTTAAGCCCGATCGGGAACAAAGACCAGTCAACCCGACTGGAGGTTACTTTGCGAACAAGGTACTAATATTTAACTCGTACTCATTCAACCTTACCAAATCTGGAGAGATCTACGACGAGTTAGTAAAGGCAAAAGTAATCGAACCTGATCCCAAGTAGGAGATGCCTCGACCAGAGGACATTAAAGGAAAACAATTCAGCAAATAGCATGTCTCACCACACCATGCCATAACCAACTGTGTCCAGTTTAGGGACACAATTCAAAGTTTGATTAACCAAGGGCACATTTCATTAGCCCATATTCCTAAAGCACCAATGGGAGTAGATACTAATCCTCTCTCAATGGCCTCAGTAAATATGCTCAACCTACAATGGCCTCAATCTGAAAAGAAGGCCAGGACAATGAACGAGGATTAGCCAAAACCTCAGGAAGGGACTCAGCAAACTGAGAAGTTGCTAGCCACAGTTGTTGCTGGAGTAGTAATGTGCAGCAAGTGTAGGACAAATTGTGTCCTAGAAATCCCGACCCCAGGTGCTAAAATGGACCTGGAACTTAAAGATTCAAAGGATCGTCGGGATCATGATTTTCTCAATATCCCAGAAACAAACTTTGGTCCACATAGTCCCAAAGGAAAGCTACCTCGCAGCTCTGTTTTCCAGAGGTTGGAAAACATTAAAAGGAAACACGAATGGATTACTAGTCCAGAGACTAGGGGACAAGCTAGCCAGCAAAATTTCAGCAGCAAGAGACCTACTCTTCTAGAGCAAACAGCCGCAAAGACAAAGCCCTAGAAAGCAACGATTCGGGAAGGAAAGTGGTATGTGGCTGGCAAAGGTGGAAAGCCAGTTAAAGAATTGGGACGATCAGTGAAGCGTAGAGTCTAGAGACAACATGGAACCTACATGTGCACCCAGAAGAACTTGGGGGCAATTATTCCCAAGGAGGAAAAAGAGCCAAAAACCTCTCTCGTAACCAGGAAAGAATCAAGAAGTCCTCCTGAAAGGAATTGGAGGAAGAAAGAGATTGTGATCAATATTGTATCCCTACCTGATTCCATATTGGGAACATCTTCTAAGGTTAGGCGGCAGATTGTGTTTGGCAGCTTCGCTCAAGAGGAGGTACCCAAGGAGCAATTCAAGGATGCATAGGTCCCGACTTCAAAAGGGAAGGCTCAACAAGTCATTCAAAAAGATTACGGTCAAGGCATGATCGAAGAAGAACTAAGAGAGCTCGAGAAAGAATTGGTAGAAGTCATGGAAATGGATGACTTGTTTGATAAGAAACAACAAGAAGTCCAAGTAGAAATAGACCTAGTAGTTGTATTACTAGAACATTTAGTAGCAATTTACCAGCAGGTGAACTACATGAAAGGGGATGTTATTACTCATGAGCCATCTCGAGCTTTGATCAAGATCTCGATGGACCAGGAGAATGATCAGAATATCATCTCGGAATCCAACCTACATAAGGGAAGAATGATGTTCTCCAATCTGACTAAAGAAATGACAGATCACTTAAGACTTATCTTCATCACAACTCATCTGGAAGGAATCCCGATTGATAAGATGATGATTGATGGAGGAGCATCCATTAATGTCTTACCTTCCAGGATGCTGAAGAAGTTTGGAAAGACCCTTCGAGATTGTTTGCTGACTACGGCTATAATTTCCAATTTTAGTGGAACCATTACCAAAACTCATGGAGTTCTGCCTCAAGAGATTGAGGTCGGTTCTAAGCAGATGATGCTTGCATTCTTCGTGGTGGACAGTACTGCCAGTTACAACGTACTTTTAGGAAGGGATTGGATACAGAAGAGTATGTGTATTCCTTCCACGTTGCACCCAAAAATCATCATTTGGAATCCTACTGAAACTGCCTACGAAGGAGGTTTCTGGGAGATAATCCAGGCTTATTCAAGGTCTTTCATAGCCAGCCCCACAGTTGCCAAAGCCAGTTTCTATGATCCCTAAGTGGGAAACATTAAGTTGACTGGAGAAGATGAGAATCGCCGCCCTACTAAGATAACGTCTCACAAACTGCTGGAACAAGGACTCCTAACTCATGAGGATTGGGAGAGACCCATTTTAACGTGGGGTTTCCATGACAAATAGTCTGCATCACCAAAGATAGACTTATTGGAAGTAGTCGGGTCTATAAAAGTGGATTGTTATCGAGTTTTCCTGGGAAAAGCAAATAAAAAGACAAATCCTTAAAATACTACATACATGATCGGATTCATTGTCATGCATTTTCCAGATGTTCAACAAAGAAATATGAAGATCAGTATAAGAAAAGATGTTTGTTACATATTCCATCTACATGCAAAGGCCAATAAATGGCCAACAAAAAAAAAGATGGCTTACAAAATCAGGAAGCCTAAGGAAATCAAAGCCAACACGTCAGGATAGGCTAAGGAGGCTCTCAACATCTGCGGATGGTTTCTCTTTGGACCACCCCTGGGGGTGAGGGATACCATCGGCTTGAGTTATGTACCCATCATCATAGCCATCTTGAAAAGATTGTTGGGAAGCTGTCTCAAGAGTAAGATCACGAGTTTTAATCATATCCCGAAGATTTGTAATCCTGGTTTTGATACCAGCAAGGTCATCTTCAAGTCATTGCAAAGCAAAGTCTTTTCCCTGAACTTCATCCTCCAGTAGTAACACTTGTCGTTGAAGCACTGAAGAAGAGAGAGCACGCTTATGCAGAGTATTTTGGTTATCAATTTGGCCAAAATGAACTTGGTGCTACAAAAATTTGATATCATGAGAGTAATTCTCCACCAGCCGATGAGCTCTACCGACTTGATCATGCAAAGAAATCATAAGAGATTGACGATTATGAAGACAAGAGTTTGAAGGGTCATTGGAAGTCGACATAGTAGGTCGAGATGTTCGTATAAAAGATGACTTACCAAACATATTTATCAAATGAGGCTTATAAATGTGTGAGTATAACACATGTCAACATGGTATCGCATGCAAGTTAAGTCATTGTTGTTAAGACACATAATCAAAGTAGTCTGACAAGTAACTACGTGGCCAAAAATGGCCAGACAGTACAGAACTGAGTGGGGAAAATATAAAAGAAAAGCATTTTATTCATTTAAAGAAAACAAGAACTACATGTTCATAACCCCAGGGTGAGGTTTTCAGGTCGCCCGGTCTACAAAACCTTGACTAAACCCATCTTGATAAGCCGAGCACCATAGACGAATGATCATCTTATCACGATCATCTAAGTCAAACAACATACTACTTTCTTCATCGCGAAGTATAGCCAGCTCACTCTCAAGCAAGATCATACATTCTCGAGTTTCAGCCAGCGAATCTCTTAGGGCTATGGCACGAGCACAGAGAGAGACTTTTGCATGATAAGTTTCATGATTTTGCGCCTCGGTTGAAGTAGCCAGAAGATGGACTTATTTCTCTAGATCACGGATGAGCCTTACCTGATCTTGAGATTCAGTTTGAAGACGTTGTACAATTTGTGTGTAATATGAGACAGGGACCACTAGAGGATCACGAAAAATAGAGGCCATATCAAAAGATAAAAGATTGAGTGTGTGCAAAAAGTGAACACAGATGCATGGCATTTTATAGACCAATGAGTGGCGGTGGTTTTGAACAAAACGACAATCTCAGAGAATCAATAAACATGAGAATGGAAGAGATAAAATTTATCTGGGGAAATGTTATTTTATTCATGATAATAATAAAATAAAAAAATACAGGAGAATACAATTTTCAGCGGTGGGAGAAGCTGACCCCTACCATGCCCTGGTGAAGTATGCGAAGCACATCAGCATCGCGAGCCTCAGACCGGTCCCTTTCAAGATCCGTGATTCCTGACAACTCAACTGGAAATTGCTCCATCTGCCTACGGATTTCGAGGAGCTTCTCACGGTGAACTCGACTCTGCTCTTCCTCCTTGGATTTTCTATTCGCCCAGAAGGCCTCCGTTTGTTCTAGTTTCTTCTCGAGAATCGTACTTTCATAGCGGAGGTTACCAAGCACTGCCACCAATTGGTCATACGTGGGAAATGAAATGGGATACGAGATCGATTCAAAAGAGCTGGAGGAAATGTGAGAAGCCATATTAGAAGATGAAATTCGAAGGGAATGGAGGTTATTTCAAGAGTTCTTCGCTGCTAGTCGTCATAACTAAATAGGCATTTTGGAGGGTTATGAAGGGTTAATAGGCAGTAATCAAAGAAGACGTGGAATTCAAGGAGTCCAGATACACATTCGCGTGCGCAAGAGATTTTAAAGGAACACGTCATTACAAATGAAGGCCAATAATAAATAAAAGCCAAAGAAAAAGCCCAAGTTCAAAGTTCTAATAAGAAGCCCAACATGGCTTGCAGCCCAATCCGTAGTACATTCAACTCTGATGAGAGGGTATCTTCCCGTTCAAAGATGGCTTGGACTAGGACTTCTTTTTCCCGAAGGCTATTCTCACTCGCCAATCTCCTAGCTTTTGCTTGTTCAAACGACTGACGGATAGCCGCACACTTCACCTCCTGAGCCACAACAAGAGCTTGGACATCTTCCAGCTGCTGTGTATCACTAACTAACTTGCGGATCCATTGAACACATTCCTCATTACCCTTAAGGAAATCTTGCTCCAATGTTTTCAATTCATCCAGAGATGGAGTTTTGCATGAAAGAGCGTTCCAATTTCGTGCATGCTCAGATAGCTTCTGCTAATATTCATGCAAAATTCTTGCTGAAGATTGAGCAGAGGCAGAGGCTACATGCAAGAAGTTGGACAAGATAAACAAGGATTTTCTAATTTCTTCCAAATCCTAAATATTTTTCCCATCAACAAAAGCCTTGATAAGATCTCAAGCAGTTGTATATTCAGGACGAGGAGGTACCACAGGCGTAGTATGATCAGAGGCTTTCGCCGAAGTCAAAGTAGCAAAAGATTCTACCTCTTTCTCTATAAGCTCAATTTTAGGAGATTTAAACGCTTGACAAGCAAATGAAGATGATCAAAATCAGGAAACATAAAAAACCAAGTGATCGGGAAGAAATAGAAAATTACCTTTCTGGATGCATGAGCAGCCCCTTGTTCCTCACCAAAACAACCACTTTCAGAAAGAACAGCCAAGGAGGGACTTGGAGTACTAACTTCCCACATTGACATTGGAAAGTCCACAACCATTGAGACTGATTCTTCAAGAGAGATTGATGGGCAGGCAGTAGCTATGGAAGCTTAGCAAACGGGAGGAGAGTCATGTTGCGATGTAGAAGTAATCGGAGTATTTCCAATAGAAACATCCTGAATGCCATGTGCCAACGCTACTGAAACCAAAACAGCTGCTTCTCCAGAAATGCCAACAGAGCCAACCACAGACAACGGTGATAAGGGAAAAGCTGCAGCAGAAGTAGCAGGAATACTCAACTCCATACTAGTTGTAAGAGTGAAAGGTCCCTTGTAAGGAACAATAGATCTTTTAGTAGAGAGAACGGCAGGAGATGTTGGAAAAGGCGCAGTTGAGATTGACTCAAGGTTTGGAGCTTTCTGAGATGCAGTTGAAGCTGAGGAAGTCGGGATGGAGTCAAAGTGATCCGAGGAAAGATCGATCACTAGATCAAGACCAGTTATGGACACTCCACTAGGTAGAGTGAACTTGCTTGAAAGCTCGGGAATTGAAGGATTCGCCTAAAAGAGATCATTATATTAGTAACAAAATGAAATACCATAGAACCACAAGACACAATAGTATGTTAAAAAGGAATAATCTGACCTCTTGAACCTGAAGTGAACTATCCATAGAGACATCACCTCGAGGAGAGGTTCCAGTCATAGTGACCTGGTTGTTTGAATTGGGATATTGGGAGGATGAAGACACTTTATCACCTTTAGGGAGCTTTCTGCTGCGTAAGAATTCATACAGGGACACCTAATCACTTGTTTCCTACTCCATGATAAGACGACGCTTATGTTTCTTCTCTGGAACTGCAAGGGTAGTGTGAGCGACAGAAGCAAAAGCCGAAGATGTCGCCGCTACGGCAGAAGTAAGAACCCGCCTTCTTATCTCTACTAGAGGATTTACGGGAAGAACCATGAGTATCTGGGATAACGAAAGCAAAGTTAGGTAGTAAGGAGAAAGCCAATAATGAAAGTCCAGATGAAGGGAGTTCATAATGCTTACTCGAGCGTGGAGCCATAGGAATGGTTGGTTCTTCTTCATTTATTCCATCCTGACCCACAGGCCTTTCAAGAATAGGAGCCTCATCAGGAATTTCCTCACTAAGGGACAACAAATCATCGACTCCTTCCACCAGCAAGTCCATATCATCGATTCCAACTGCCAAAACAAAGTCATCAGGAAAAGGAACCACTAAACACAAAGGAGAAAATATTGCACATATGCATAACACTTACCAATGAGAAGATTAGCATTGTGATCTCGAATTGTCTGATTGAGGGCTGAAATTAGGACAGCATTGGACTGCACTAAATTCTTGAAATACTGAAATTGCTGAGATGAAACCGCTTGCAAAAGGGCATTGAAAGTCTTGTCAAAGTAAGAAGACCACCACAACGCAAAGGCACGCGTACATTCATAGGACACATCGATATCATAAGGAAATTTAATACGCGTATCATAACATGCTCGACGAACAACCATCGGGGCATTGTTAGAGAACTGCCGAAGTCGAAAAAAAGTACCAGCATTCATACCCCTCATAAATGGCACCGGAATGGCTTGGCGAAAGCCAAATTGGCGTGCACAAAAGTTAGGCTGGTAAACTTCGAAGCCAGGGTGAGATTTTGAATGGAAATTCCCTCCCTTCAAAAAGTCCCATGTCAACACGCAACTAACAAAGTCTCGAACCACAATCCTCTTCCGTATTGGACTCTCAGGAAGAGCCAGATAGTCCCCCCTGCTCAAACAAGGGATAATACCGAACTACGCTGGCCTCCCAATGTTCTTTCAAACGAGATTTTAACTTAAAGAAAAGTGACAAGCAATCTAGTGGCGAGTAGATAACCGGAGACAGAAGCATCAACTGTTGGCTTGGAATAATGTCATGAACGAAAGAGGGAGCTTGCCATCGGAATTGAGGAAATGACCAATTCAACCACACTTGCACCATCCATAGTGGTTCGTTTAAAGAGGGTTTTAACCCAGGATGACAAGTAATGGAATGCAGGAGACTGTATATTTTGGGCCAAAACGATCAGACCCATGGCTCAATCTTTACAAGAGGCGAGGGCTTCAGCTAAGGGAACTCACTCTTGCTTGATGCCTTTAGAGGCATTCGGGAAAACAAACCAATCTAACCAAAAGTGGTAAAACTGGATTTTCTCATCAATCGTACCTAAGTAGCCATCGGAAAGCACTAAATCGTTGAAGGATTGATCATTTCTAAGCTTCCCATTCAAATCAAAAAGTTAGAAGGCATATAATACGAAGTGAAAGTATTGATTTTATTGAAAAGAGGAAGAGCGCTAATGATCTCGGGATCGGGATCAAAGGGAGAATATGGACGGGTAAATGAATTAGTAAAGTCGACAATCCTCCCTGACGGAGTCAAACCAAATAGAACCCCTAAATCAAGGAGGGTCGGAGTCATAGGGCCAACTCTGAAATCGAAAGTGTTAGTGCTACTATTCCAGAAACACAAAGCGGCACTAAGGAGATTCATATCAGGGCGGGTAGGAAGGTCAAACAAACTCACCATGTGATATACTGCGTTGGTCCAGAGCTCATTAGAATATAGATTCTTCATTCTCCAGACCCAAAGCAAGAAGTGGTCGGTAATCTTCAAGTCACGGCCGGCTGGAAATAAACGATCCCATTCGAAATGCAGACTATTCCAGGGAAAATAATACCGCTAGTAGATATGGGTCGCTTGGAAATTAGACAAATCATTGTAGAGCTGCGTCCTCTGGAACTCGACATCGCCAGCAAGGACACAAGGTAAAATGGCGCTCCGTATCCGCAGCAAGGACAAGACCATTAGCAATATGGTCCCCCTCCTCACAAACTCATAAATTATTTTGCGAAGAGATACATGAATCTTCAAAAGACCTGCCTAGTAATCCAAGGGGTATCAGAAGTAGGGCCATCCACGAATTCAGATGAAAATGAGGAACCAGCATGGGTCTTTCCTTTGGAAACTGATTTAGGAGCCATATTCTCAGAGCAAGGGTTGAACTGAGTCTTGGAAGTTAAGCAAGAAAATCGTGATTCACTCGAAGAAAGAGGATGACAGGAACAATTGCGATAATGGACCCGAAACCGCTAAATACCCAAACAAAAGACTTCGGAAAATAGATCCGACATAATCGCGAAAGTGGGGAATAGGCAAAAAAGTCGAGGTGAATTTGAAATATTTTAAATTAAAACATTTCGAATTCATGGCAATATTTACACCCGGAAAAATCCCACTTTGGGCCAAGGCAAGAAATCAATTGGAATAAATACCCAACTCATAAGGCCCAGCCCAAAAACACCCACTTGGAATGTGCAAGCGTGGAAACTGGGAGAAGGGGAAGTCGGTTCTGACGCACTTAAAGGATCATAAGGCAGAAGGGATGTTCAAGACAAGCCAACTGCAACGCAGGACCCACGGAGATCTACTTGGCAGGCCAAATCAGCTCCTCGCCGCCTATAAAATGAAGAAGAAGACTTCTTCTTAAGGACAACCAATCAATTTCAAAACATCTGCAAACCATCAAAAGTTTCTTTGTTTAAAGGCTCACCTATTTAGGCACAACTTGTTTCTTCGATCCAAGATCAAGATTTAGTCTCTTTTCTCACCTCTTTCTTAGTTCCCGACAAGGAACACAAGCTTTCTCCTCATCTCGACTGCCTCCCAAACCAGTCCCTGAGGAATTCCCAAACACTACCTCATCCCGACTATCATTCACCCCAGTCTTTGAGGTCCTTATTCACTCAACCGTTGACGTATCACCGACGTTTGAATGCTCTGCCAACCTATGGCATGATTCCGACTTATGTTCATCTCAGTTGATGATTTCTAGAAGATCGTGCCCCTAAAGAGGCTTGATTGCGAAGGAAATGTTTACTTACAGCACTTGTATTTCGTTTGTTGCATTTAAAATTCCTGCATTTACTTTCCAGTAATTTTACTTTACTTTCTTTACATTTCAAAGGATTTTCTTAAGAGGAATTATCAGTATTCGGAATATATCAATCATGGAATTGTATGGTTATCCTATGTCATAGAATCATTTATGTGTTTTGGTCCAATACCATTATCCCGACTTAAGGAAATCCTTGCACTTAACTGCTTCTAACTAATAATGAGCTGCTAATATGAACAAATCGAAATTAACATAATCTGAACTTGGACTAGATTGGAAAGAAAATTTATTAAAGTCCTTAGATACATTAAGAAAAAGGCATAGAAAATAACAGTGTGTGTTAATTGTCCGCTTGGCTCACAATCACGTGATTAAGGAAAGGTTTTTGGCCCACAACAAAACTCATTCATCACTGTCTAGTAGCAGCTTCTACTAGTGGCACGCCTATTTTGAAGGCAACTAAGGCTTGTATATTTCATGGTCAGCCCTTCTAGGGAAAGACTGTGGTATCAAGGCCTCCAAGCCCACAACCTTCAACCCAAATCCAACATCCAAACAAGTCCATACCACCACCATCACTAAATAAACCCACACGAGCCCGTTCCTTCAAATGCAGATTTCGGCAGAGATCCACTGAAGGTTACCCCAGGCCCGCTATCGCATTTTTGGGCAGAACAGCCATAGTACTAAGTGGAGTTAAAGTTTATGTTAATATGTAAAAGTAAGGATAAACTACATAAAAGTACCCAAACTATAGGGGTCATTTCAAGTTCATACCACAATTATGAAAATTTTCATCTAGGTATCCAAACTATCAAAACACAACATTTAGATACCCACCGTTAACAATCTGTTAAAAAAATCTGTTAAATGCCCAAGTGGCACTTGTGGAGTCCTTTATCATGCTGACATGGATGCCATGTAGATAAAAATAAAATACAATTTGAATATTTTAAAAGTACATAATAATTACAAAAAAAAAAATTAATAAAAAAATCGCTTATAAAAAAAATTACCAAAAAAAAAATCCAAAACAATAATATCAAAACAGAAAAAAGAAGATTTTCTTCTGACTTCACACGGAAAAAAGCCTCTCAGAAAAATCCCTAATCCCCAATAACCATTTTCGAATATTCAATTCTAGGGTTTCTAAAGCTCCACCCAAATTCAATCATAATTGAAGCCGTCATCTTCCACCTTGTAAAGTGGATTTCAATTCAGCAAATGTAGAGCTCAATTTGAGCAAATATGGATCGAGTATGGTATGACGTGAAGATTGCAAAAGTTTCTAAGAGGGTGTGGTTAGTAATTCAAAAAACGATAGTTCTCCTCGTGGGTGGGAATCACACCTCCTCCAAGTTTTGTTCTCGTTAATCTACTCTCTCATTCTGTGTTTGGCTTTTTCCCCTCTCAAAGAATATTTTATGATTCTTTGTTTTCCCTTGAAAACTCTCTCCATTTTGGATCCCTTACTAAGCTCCTCAGCTCAACCCCCAAATCAAATCTCTCTCTACAAATAGAAAAATCTTTCTTTCAATCTTCACCACTTGCAACCCAACTCCTAATTAACTCTTAATTCTCAAATCAAATCCAGCATAATCAGTCCCCTTCCTTTACAATCCATCTCTCTTTCTCTTTCTCTATCTCTCTCCCTTTCTCTCCCTCCTGTCTGATCTTGATTCTAGGCTTTTGGGTTTAATTTCTCTGTTTGTGTATAATTTCTGAGCTTAGAGATCCATGAATTGAAAGCTCAAATCTTTCAGCTTCCGAGGTGTGTAGGTCAATTCGAGTTTCTAAGATTGAATCTATAAGAAGGATGATAGTGTTGATGGGTTGGGATTGCGGAGATGGTGTTATCAAAATAAGAAGGATAATAGTGTTACTAGGTTGGGATTGCAGAGATGGTGTTATCGGGGAAGATGACGGCAATGCTGATTCCTTGGACGATTAATCCCGCGGTGAATGTTGTGGGTAATCGTGTCAGTCCATTTTGTGGGTGGAGATGGTGGGGGACGGAGGTCTAGATTGGTTCCGCCTAGAGATTGCCGGTGCCGATGCCAGTAGCGACGATGATGGAGGCCTCGGAGTGGTAGAGGAGCCATTCGATGGTCTCTTCATCTTCGTTGGAGCAGTGGTCGTGCTCCCAGGTTAGCTGGAAGATCCGAGCGAAGCACATGGCCGATATGCATTGGCGACGGGGTGGTTGTCGAAATTTTGAGTATTGAAGTTTGCGAATTGGGTTTTTTTTTTTTATGTTTTTTAATTTCATTTTTTTTTTTTTTATACTTTTTTGTTTTTGTTTTGTATTGTAATTTATTTATTAATGTTTTATTAAACTTTTTAAATTTTATTATAGTTTTTTTGTCTGACATAGAGTCCATGTCAGCATTAAAAAAAGGTCCACAAGTGCCACTTAGGCACTTAACATATTTTTTTTAACAGATTGCTAACGGTGGGTACCTAGATGTTGTGTTTTGATAGTTTGGGTATCTAGATGAAAATTTTCATAATTTGAGCATGAACTTGAAATGACCTCTATAATTTAGATATTTTTATGTAATTTATCCTAAAAATAATGATATTCCACTTCTATGGAAAATCATCCAACTTTTATGAGATTATGTTACAAAATTTTTGTAGCCAGACACGAACAAAAGACATGACTTAAACTAGGTGATGCAAATTGTGTGAAAGATGAAGCCAACAAAATTCTGAGTGGTTTTGCGTGCTGCAACAAAGCTCTGAAAGTCATCTCCTGACCCTAACCTTGACTTTTATTGCGTACACTTTTGTCAAAAATCCAAGTTTGCATATACCTCGATGGAGAGAAAGTCAAATATGTGCTACTAATTTCTCCTTTTTAAGCAAAATATACGGCACCCTTGAGTTTGGAATTTCTTGAGTTTGGGTTTAGATGGAGGATGGATGCATGCCATTGTGTATGTCGACCAGCAAAACAAGTTGTAGGCTTGTTTGTATAGGTAGCTAGTTTTGTTTCTAAGTCGATTGAGAAAGGACCTTTATGTGGTGGACTAAAAAGAAAACCCGTACAGTTGACAAATGACAAGCAATATTCTTTGCTCTCTGTGTGTTTGTATGATGGGCATTGAGATGGCCAGCCAGCAGAACCACCACATCGATATATCTTTTTCTCCAAAAGCCCAAAAGTTAAGTTAGAGAGTTCCACTTGACCTACTGCTTATTCTTCCACAACTCTACCCACTTTGGTATAGTCTTGTCCATATGTAATTAAAATACCGAAATTAATCCGTTTCAGATCATACTGAATTGAACTCGTACTAAATAAACAAACCAAATTAAGATTTAGTATGGTATTGAACCAAACCATGTTTGGTCCAATATGGTTTCGGTTCAAGGATTTGTCATATCATATCATCCCGTATAATACCGAATTGGGTTTTTTTAAAATATTTAATATATAATTTAAATTAGTATATCTTTTGTATTGTATTAATGTGCTACTGGTACTCATTTTGTTTTAATGGTTTATTAGATTCATAGAGTCGATGAATTTTATGAATGTTTTCAATTTGCTTTTGAAAATGACCACCTTATTTAAAGACCTTAACAAAATGGTTTGTTACTATTGTAACAAAATTTAAGTCTGGTCCACAATCGAATTGGTACTAAAATCATACCAAACACAAACGATATGGTATAATCTAGCTTCAATCTCCAAATTATGCAATACTAAATTATACCCAAATTGTGCATTTAAACAAGAGAATTGATTCAGATGAAACTTGAAATTCTAATATTTTATCAAATCCTATGTTTTTCCCCTCATCTATACTCCAAACACACCCATAGTGACTAATTATTTTGATTTAGCTACTCTTTCAAATTAGTGCATTTAAACAAACTACAAGAGCATTACATTTACATTTACACTAAGTTTAATTAATTATGCCCTTATAGATGTTAAAATGCACTAATTTAAAAGAGTAGCTAAATCAAAATAATTAGTCTTTTAGTGAAAAATAAAATGGGTAAGAATTTTTAATTAATACCAAAATGTCCTTAATTTAATTGAAGATTTAATAGTGAAATATGCAGATGGAATAAATTGATGTGATCTCATAACCTCATGAAATAAAATAATAAAATTGAAATCTAGTAGCTCATTCTGAGATAGATTCTCAAATTTTAGGGAATAAAATGATGTTGGCCCTGTAAAATACGAAAAAATGATTGTATACATGTGTGTAAAATAGATACTCATCATCTTGACCATTAAAATAAAGAGCATCCTATCATTTAATGGTAAAAATAATGAATGTATATTTTATATACATACATACAATCATATTGGTTTAAAATATTGTCGACAAAGAAACCAAATACAATGTGTTACATCCATGATGTAATAAATGCATATATATGATGGTATAAATTAAAGAAATAAAACAAGGATTATGCAGGGCCACATGAACAAGATTTTCAGTGTTGGCAGTCATTCACGGGCGGCTGACAGTGTGAGAGTAAAAGTGCCTCAGGTTTGAGCTTGGGGAATGAACGGCGGCGATCTCAGATGCCCTTTTCACTACGCTTTTTGCAGGTGGGCCCTACCCCAACAAAGATCAATATTCAATTATTCACTATTCAAAGCTGCCCTCAGGCTCATGGCACCGCCTGCCACGTGTTTTCTACTGCAAGCAACCTTTTCCCCAATAGACACCAATTATTTCCCACAGCTGGAACAGACAATTCGGACCTTCTCTGCTTGAAGAAAGCCAAACAAGAATTAAACCAAAATATGAACACAAATCATCTGCCCCAAAAAAAATACCGAATAATTTTACTTTTTACAATTAAAGGCTTATTCATTTCAAGTTTTCCTTTTTTCTTTTTTTTTTTTTAAATTTGTTTCATTCCATATTCAAAATTAAACTTGTTTTTTCTTTCTTTTGTACTTTATAATTTTTAATTAGACTGGCAATTCAAAAAAAAAATTAATAATTGAACCTGTAATTACTTTTGTTTCTTGACTATTTTATTTTAAAATCTCAAACATGCTAACTTGCGATTTACTCCAACAACAAAAAACAATGCCAACTTGCTATATATACAAACTTGCTTTTCAGATGAAATCTAGATAAGTGGATGATCCTTATCCATTTAAGGCAAATGGTGAAGAAGTAATTTTTTCAATTTTCTTTTTTAATGAAGACATTTTTCAGTATATAAAAAAGTTCCAGTAAAAAAAAGAGTATATAAAATTGAGATAAATAATATTGTAATTGAATAAGGTATTAAAATGGTTGATGTATAATGGAAGATTAGTGAGGTGAATGAGAGAGCCTTCATCACCTCATATTGTTTATGCACGCCCCAAGCCGCGCCGCCCTTGAGTTAGTAAGGCAATAGGTATGTAGCAAATAACAAATTATTTGAACTTTGCTTTGATTTCAAATTTCTCTTAAAATGATAGTGAAAAGAAATTATAAATAAATAAATATCACTAATGTAGTAATTTTGTTATGCTAATTTAGGTATAGAAACTTCAAATTAGCCACATACCTTTGTTAATTACTTCCCATATTGGCAAAAAATTATTAACCATTTTATAAGAAAAATTACTTCCCAAATTGAAGAAGTTCATTGCTTACTAGCCATAGCAAAGGAATAGGCATTATGAGTCTCACTCGTTTTTTACGAAAATCTAACACTAAATTTTACGTTTAATAATTTTACAAAGTAATACTTTATTAGGTAATTTAAATAGAGAAATGTAAAACAAATTCTTGTGTAGTAATGGGTCTCACTCATTTTTTTTACGAGAATCCTACACTAAATTTTACGCTTAATAATCTTTACAAAGAAATATTTCATTAGGTAATTTAAGTAGAGAAATGTTAATCAAATTATTGTGTTAAAGTACTTCCTAAATTAGCAATAGTCATCGATGACAAGGCTCAATACCGCAAAATGCCCAACACTTCACACTGATAACAAGTAATAGTGAGTCTCTTTCGTTATTTATGAAAATCGAACATCAAACTTCTACAATCAATCATTCTTCGTAAGTACAAAAGAATCTCGTTCATGTTGAATTAGACTATAATAGAGAGGAACAAAATATAATAGGGATGAACAAAATATAATAGAGATGAACAAAATATAATATAGAGGAACAAAAATTGAGCAAAACCAATACTTATCTAAACAATGTAGGATGTTGAAAATGATTTTTGTTTGGACAATGAGGAGATCACATAGACAAATCAATCTCAGAAAGGCAAATAGAATGAGAGGAATAAAAGCTAAAAATGGGGTGAAAAGAGGAAGAAGAGAAGAAGAAGAAGGTTAAAGTAATTTTGAAAAAGAATTGAAATTTGGTGACATGGAATGGAAAAAGGAGAGGACAAGAAGAGCACTATCTTTATAAGAAATGTGGGGGAATCCAACAGCGCGAAAAATCTCAAAGGCCACATACAACTTGTGGCTCACAAATCACCCCCTATGATGATGTGGCATTCCCCACCTCCTTAAACCCCACTACCCTTTCACCCTCCTTCTTCTTCTTCCCCAAACTCATCCTCCGATCAAATTCAAACTCAAATTCAAAACCACAACAACCAAAACCAGCAACAATATTTTACTCAAACCCCGAAAAGTCTCGACCTTTGTGTCTGTCTTTTGTTTCGAAGAGAGCAACACAGTCACACAGACAGACAGACAGACAGGCTCTTTTCTTTTTCTTTCTCTTTGGTGTCTTGGGTTTTATAATCAAATCACGAGAATGTCGTCGGAGAGTGAAGGCCACACGATCAAGCTGTTTGGAAAGACTATACCTTTGGCTTTGGCTCCACTCAACCATGAGTTTTCTTCTTCTGCCATTGATGGAGCTGTTGATTCTGATATTGCTGCTACTTCTTGTATTGCTGCTACTTCTTGTGGTGCTGAAGACTGTTCTAATAGCAAGCGACAGCTTTCATCTTCTTCAGCTACTGCTGATTCCCGTGAAGACTGCTTTGAGGGAAAAGGAGATAAGGTATGTTCAAGTTTGAATTTTTCTGTGAAAATTGGCTGCTATTTCGTATTTTAAAAACTACCCATTTCTCGAAATCTCACAATCGTCAATGGGTCGAATTTCAGTTTGTGATTTTGGGATCTTTCAATTGAAATATTTAATTAAGATTGTCGATTTGGTCTATGTTGTTATTTTCGTAGTTTGTTCCTCTGGTCATTGTGGTACTTGAGGATTACGTCATAATATGGCTGTGTTTGATTCTGTTCTAGTTTTGCAATATTGGATTTTTTTTTTCTTAGATGATTAACTGCACATGAAAGCTGAGTGTTTTCTTGAATCATGAAATTCTAGAATTCTAGTTATTTGGTAAACATTAGAATCATAAAATTCTAGTTGGGATCAAAAGCTGCTTAATATTTTGGAGATTGGAAAGCAAGAGGGGATTAAAAAGCTTGGTGCTAAAAAAAAGTTAAACTTTTTTATCACTGCACCTTTAAAAGTGGCTTTTGGCTCTGGAGCTTTTTCCATGGATACTTTGATTAGCTTAATCTGTTTTTCACGGAAGGATTTACCCATTTATGTCAAAATTGTTGATTGACATGGCTTGAAACTGTATAAGTTTTTTAGAGAGAAAAAAAAATCGTTTTCTAGAATTTTCTTCATTTTGGTCAGGATTGAACTACTCTTGTCATTTTAACAAAAGCTTCTAATAAACTCCAAGATGAGCTTTTAATTTTTTCTGCTGTGATATTAACGCTTTCCCCACTAGCCTCTTACCTTTTTCTTTGTGGACAACCTGATCTGTTGTTCTTCTCTTCTACTTGAATTTCCCTTGATATGTTTGTAGATGAAAGTTTCTATACCATGCTTCAATTACATGAAGGCTGATTGCTGTATAAATTGGTTTTGATCAAAGTTTTATGAATCGTTGTTACAACCATGAAAATATGTTTATCAGTAAGAGTAAGGATTGTATTGATCTGATGAGAACTTTTTGTTTGAACATTAGGAAACAATATCAGAAAAGGAAATCACGGACGATAAACTGGAAAATGATACCTCAGATCAAATCACAGAACACTTAAAAGCTCCTCCAACTTCTTCTGGATTCAGTGAGAATCCTAAAACTCCCTCAGTTGATAGAGAAACTTCGTATAAGAATGGAGACCAGAGTGAGAGCAGTAGCTCACAAGAAAAGGCTCTGAAGAAGCCCGACAAGATACTTCCTTGCCCCCGATGTCATAGCATGGACACCAAGTTCTGCTACTATAACAATTACAATGTCAATCAGCCTCGCCATTTCTGCAAGAACTGTCAAAGATACTGGACTGCTGGAGGGATCATGAGGAATGTGCCTGTGGGTGCTGGTCGGCGCAAGAATAAGAACTCTTCATCTTCACAGTATCGTCACATGTTAATGTCGGATGCTCTCCAAGCAGCTCGGGCTAGTGCTGCAAGTGGTGCACAAAACACTACTTTGGGAAGCAATGGCACTGTCCTTACCTTTGGTTCGGATTCCCCTCTTTGCGAGTCAATGGCTTCTGTGTTGAATCTTGCAGAGCAAGCACAAAACTGTACTCAAAGTGGGTTTCAAAGACCAGAAAAAAGAATTGCGGTTTCATCAAGAGTAGGAGATAATGGGGATGCACATTCAAGTGGATCTTCTGTTACAGCTTCAAATACATCACAAAGGGGAGGCATAGCTAGTGTACAAGAGCCCCCAGCGCTTAACAACTGTCAAAGCTTCCCTCCTCAAGTTCCATGCTTTCCGGGCACCGCCTGGCCTTATCCATGGAACTCACCTCAATGGGCCTCTGCAATGCCACCTCCACCGGCTTTCTGCCATTCAGGCTTTCCGATATCATTCTACCCTGCACCGCCTTACTGGGGCTGCACTGTCCCGGGATCTTGGAATCTACCTAGTCTCTCCTCACCATCCTCTACTCTTAGCCAATGCACCACAAGCTCTCCAAATTCCCCAACCTTGGGGAAACATTCAAGAGACGAGGACCCTGCCAATCCATCCAGCTCCCACAGTGAAGAGCCCGCGACTGAGAATAGCTCAGACAGATGTGTTTGGATTCCGAAAACATTAAGGATTGATGATCCAAGTGAAGCTGCAAAGAGCTCTATATGGGCAACACTTGGCATTAAGAATGAAAAGGGCAATTGTACAAATGAGGGAGGCCTCTTCCAGGCATTTCAATCAAAGGGAGATGAGAAACAACATCACGCCATTGAAGCGTCTCCAGTGTTGCAAGCCAACCCAGCAGCCATGTCCAGGTCACTGAACTTCCACGAGAGAAGTTGATCACATCGCGCTGAAGTACTTGAGCTGTAAACTTTGGTAATGTGATTGTGATGGAAGGGAGTTTAATTACTTCCCTGCAACATTTTGATGCTGACAAAATTTGACACAGTTTTTGGAACTTGTATGCTGCAAGTTACAGCATACAGGAATCCCCCTATGAATATTGAATCACTTTGTGGGAGAGCAAAGCTGTTTCTGGCTACATATGATCATGTATAGATTATAGATAGATGTTTTCTTTCTCAACTCTCTCTGTCTGTAACTTATGAACAACTTCTTTTATGTTTTCATCTTAGTTTAGATGGTTTAGCAACTGTTTTTATACGCATGTGATGTAGCATACTAGCAGCATAAGATATAGCTAATAAAATGAGAGATATTTGGATGCAAACAAAATCCAACATTTATTGAATGATAAACTTCAATTTTCTCAAATGTTTGTTGTAGTACCAAATTTCTGAGACTTGTTTGAAAGATGGTTTATAGATCAATTAAATTAAGGTAATTAACATTAATTTTCGAGGCAAAACAGTTTCAAGAATATATATATATATATAATAGAATTTTAAAATGTAAGAAATCAAGTGCGGCAATTTTCGTACAAAACGTCGAAAAGTCTTTTGTAGGTCCAGAATTGTGAAGATAAGCATTGAATTGGTGTCAATAGGAAAAGCATCCATCTCTTTCAAAAGCGAAGAATCCAAATTGGTAAAAAGCGTAGCCAGTCTAAGCCAAGTATATCCACAAACACAAAGTGGCTGGCTTTTTCTTTTTCTTTTTCTTTTTCTTTTTCTTTTTCTTTTTCTATTTCAATTTGCTGGATAACATATCAAAATTAAATTCCATTTACATGTGTGTCTCTCATCCACCCCCCAACAAAAACCTTTCAGATATTTCCATGTCTTTGTTGTCACAAGGAGCCACAATTTTCTGCCCTAAATTTAGTATATGGGACCCAAATACATGTGGTTCCAACAGATAAAATTCAACAATTTCAGATATATATATATATATATATATATATGCACAGTTTATTAATTCATTCATATTATAAGACATAAATTTATAAAAATAATATCTAAGATCACTTATATATCAATATATACATAATTTTAGAAAAATCATAACCTTCGTTTTTCCCCTTATTTGTTTTTTTTTTCTTTTGAATTGGTAATAAGAGTCATTTTGTGGTTACTATATGGTCTTAGCCATGCTCATATTTGAGTTTTCCATCATGTTATTTTGTTTTTTTTTCAAACCATCCCCTTCCCAAAATCTTATTTTAAAATTTTTTCTTTTTTCCTAAATCTTGTTCTACCTTACTGTTGGAGGAGTTTGCCGCAATATCTCTCATTGGTCACAGTAGTTAGATTAGGATTTTTGGTCATTTATTCGTTTTTATGCGCAATTGGATTGCTGGAAATCAATCATTCATCAGATCCGTCATGCTCTACATGTTCTTTAAGGCCATATGTGATAGGTTTGACGACGACGACTGTTTCTTTTAGCGGAGGTTGTTTGTTTAGGGTTATAGGGGTTGCTAAGGTTTTGGTTGTTTTGTGCTTTGTGGGCTTGATTTATAATTTTGTATAATTTTAATGGTATGGGTTTGTTAGCTGTTAATGCTGCTTTGTCTGCGTTAGTATTGCCAGATTAATTTATGGGACTTACTGTCATAGCTTAATTTTGATAATATATGTGTACCCGTTTTTTATGATATACAATGATATCATATCATTCTTGATAAATATATATATATATATATATATATATATTAATTCACTCATATTATAACATGTAAATTAATAACATTACGTCACATTATAATGAAAATTTTCAAATAAATCTCCGCAATATGCTCCCTATTTTTCAGCATTAAGAATCACCAATATGTAACATATATTCATCCAAAACTTGATGTGCTTCTCTTCTTATCTGTTGCATGTTAACATCCAACCTTTGGAACAAACAAAGGATAATAATATCAAATATCAAACCTTACTACTTATGCTCTTTATTGGTTCTTAGCTTGTACCATTTTTGGTTACTTCTTTAGTAGATATAGAATATTATTTCCCACACTGATTTTTTGAGTCGCTGAAAATAATATTATATTATAATTATTCATTTCTTTTAAAATTGATCATCAAACTAAATAAACTTTAATTAATTATTTTTTAATGGCCAAGATAGCTATAATCTTTTGTCAATATGTGGCATGCATTTGCCTACCAATATCAGTAAGGTAAAGCTAGCTGCGCCATCCTTTACCTTTATGCATCAATAAGAACTTCAACTAAGAACCTAAAAAGAAAACAAATTTTCCACCTTAGATAACACAATAACAATAATCATATACAAATCATTATAAAATTAATTTAAACAATATATTAAAGTGATTGGATCTATAATTAAGGCACGTGTCAAACATTAAGTTTGTGTTTGGATGAGGAACTTCAAAATTCCATGGAATTGGAATAAAATTAGTTAAAAAATATGAAAGTATCATGAAATTTACAAATAATTCAATGCAAGACATATAAATGAGATTAGTAAGTTACACATATGAAGGTGTTACTTTAGAAAGTCCCTTGATTTAGTGGTTTGTTATGCTCATGTGATGCATATACTTCCTTACTATGCCCATATTTTTATTTTTAGTGTTTAACCACCTATTTAAAATCTCCATATTTTTTATTTTTTAGTGCATATCTTAGTAATATAGTATAAATTTCATTAAACTTTGAAGTTCCTCATCCAAACTCACCCTAAAGTTCACACTAACTCACCAAATAATTACACGACAACTAACAAATGACAGACATATTATGATGAAAAACATACTAGTTCGAATACAACTATAGTTTAACAACTTCTCAGTGGATGAAAATATTGATATTGGATTCATCATTGTATCAGGCTAAAGAGTTTAACACCTCAAGCAAGAGTTTTTATGCCCTATTTGAATTAGTGGGAGGAATTTTATCATGAGATGTTGAGTTTTTATTTTATGGCATGACTTGAATAACAAGGTTGAAGCCCATCTCAAATTCTCAATATATATTTTTCTCACTAGTTTATTTTGGAGAGCAAGTGGTTGGAAAGTGTTTGAGAAAAGCAGGTTCCTTTCATGGTGAAAATTGGGGAGTGTATACTTTTGGAGTTGCAGCCAAAACCAAAAGCTATATGTGGAACCCTTGGATAGATTATTACCTAATTCTCTTTATCTATGCTAGTGGGAAAATACTCAATTGAAGATAAGTTATAATTAAAAGAGAGAGGGGTAAGAAAATATTATTATAACTAGATATATTTCAATTAAATACACATACCAATCATAAGCATGACTTTCACAAGATCAATTAAATATTATTATTCTGTAATGAAAGTTTAAAATTCATTCCGAGTGGGGATTAGTTGCCACCTCGTAGCATTTATCAAACAAAAACAAAGTTTAAAATTGGATTCAAGATAACAATAAAATCGATAATTAATATATATAATCTTCTTCCTCTTCGACCAAAAACATATCTTCTTCCTCCCATATCGTTGTAACAAAATCTAATATTGAACTTGATAATGAAGTACAATAAAGTTTCAAAAAAAGAAAAATGGGCCAAACTCAGTATTGTTAAGCTAGTGTAAGCTAAAAATGACACCAACTGCAAAGCCCACAAATTTGGGCAAGGGAGAGCTTTTATGTACTGTGGTGAAATCCTAAATCCTAAACAAAATCGATAATCAATATATATAATCTTCTTCCTCTTCGACCAAACACATATCTTCTTCCTCCCATACCGCTGTAACAAAATCGAATATTGAACTTGATAATGAAGCACAATAAAGTTTCAAAAAAAGAAAAATGGACCAAACTCAATATTGTTAAGCTAATGTAGGCTAAAAATGACACCAACTGCAAAGCCCACAAATTTGGGCAAGGGAGAGCTTTTATGCAAAGCTCAACTACTCCAACCATTTTGGTTGGCTCAATAGAAGCCCAAATCTAGAGAACCCTCAAACGAATCTCACACGCATATTATTCTCTCATCTTCTTCCTTATTTGTTGTCTCCTAGTCGTTTACTCACTCTCTGTCTTCTTCCTCGTAAGTCATCACCAAATAAACAAACTGCTTTTGTATTGGATTTATTGCCCTCCCTGAGACTGACGGGCTTCGATCTTCTTCTTCTTGTTGTGTTTTGAAACTTATAAATAAATGTTGCTATTAGGTTCCTCGATCCATATGGTGGAGATATTGGTATTAGGTAAGATTTTTTTTTTAGTAATCTACTTTCATTTTGGAATGAAAATGAATTGTGTTTTTTAGAATTTGTTTCAAACAGCGATTTGAAACTTGAATGCATAATTGGGTATTGTTTTAAATCTGGAAATTATGCAATTTGGATGTCTAAAATGTGTTGGTATGATAGTGATTGCACTCTAGTAGTCCCCTAGTGAGGGTGGAGCCTTGAGTTTTGAATATTTCCAAGTGTTTCTTGCTAATTATGTGTGCCCGTTGGCACGTTTAGCTTTGAATGTTGTTATGTTGTTTGTAAGTGTATACTTTCTCGGCATGTTTTGTATTTTCCATTTGTTTGAGCTAAAGTTTGCTCGGCATGTTTTTGTGTTTGCCATTTTTTGAGCTAATATTTGCTCGGCATGTTTTTGTGTTTGCCATTGTTTGAGCTAATGTCCTCTTGGCATGTCTGTTGAGAGGATGTTTGCTCAGTCGTGTTGAGCAAATATGTGCTCGGTATGTGCGTTGAGCGAATGTGTGCTTGGTATTGTGTTGAGCAGATGTGTGCTCGGTATGTGTTGAGTGAATGTGTGCTCGGTATGTATTGAGCGGATGTGTGCTCGGTATGTGTTGAGCGAATGTGTGCTCGGTATGTGTTGAGCGAATGTGTACTCGGTATGTATTGAGTGAATGTGTGCTCGGTATGTGTTGAACGGATGTGTACTTGGTTGTTTTGTGTCAATGTAAATGTTGTGAGTATAGTGATGCACATGACTGAAGGTAACGATGTGATGCCAATGTGTTCTAGAAGTAATGGTGAAAGAATGATGCTTATGATAAATTTTTATGTGTTTTGAAGTGTTACCTAGTTGTGTTGAGGCTTGTCATGAGGTCTTACTTGATGTGAGCCAAGTTGTTGCCATGAGACATGTAAATGTGAGCTCATGTTGGTGACACTAGTTGCTGGGAAGACCCATGGAGTGACTAGTTGAGCATGTGTCCGTGATTGCCTCAGGAAGAGTTGTTGTGGTGTTGACCCATGGGGGCGTGGATCAGTAGATGATTGAAGAGGGGAAAATGGAGTCCCCCACTTGCTGAGTTGAGAAGCTATTCTGAGTTGGAAGAAAATTGTCATGTATGAGCTGCTTGGGGGCATTTGTTTTAAGTTTTGATTTTGAAGAGGTTTGAGGGCATGCCGAGTGGAAGGTTTAAGCCTTAAAGCATCCATGCTGATCGGCCAGTGTAACAAAATGTGTGAAGGGTGCTGCCCAAGTAACCAATGGTGGTGTGGGTCTGTTATCCATCTGAAATAGATAACTTTGTGCGTGGGTAGGTTTCATTTTAGAGTGAAGACATGTTACTAAGCAGCAGGTTGGAAATTTGTGGACTCAAGTGGGTTGGTCGGTCTTGTATCGAGTTGCGCTGATCAATAAACCTTGAATTGTGCTTTTAATTTTCTGGAATGGTTCTCCATTGATCATGAGGGTAGGGGCACTGGTGGACCGCTCGATGAGTGTATGGACCGATCAGCGCATACGTGGACCACTCGGTGAGGTGTGACAATGGGTGTAGTTCTCAGTGTTTTTGGATTTTTGCTCAGTTTGAGCTTTGTTCTTTCTATCTTTATTTGGATTGATCCCTGGCAAGTTGGTGAATTGCATGGATTTTTGGTGAAGATAAGTGTATGTGATTGAAGGAGTTGGCTTCTTCCTTCTATTTATGCCGATCGGTGCCACCAATGTGAGCTTGTTGGGTTGATGTTGGGCTTGCTGTTGTATATATAATAGCTTCACATAGGGTGTGCCCACTTTGCTTTTACCAATATATATGTAATATATATATATATAAAGCCCAGTATCAGTAATTGGACTCGTGCCCATTTGTACCAACGAAGTCAACACTTCAAAGCATGAGTTGTGGAGATGATCCAACCGATCAACCAAGGCGAGATATATTTCCACAATTTCTCTCTCGGCCAAGGGTGGATGGAGCTCGCAAGTTTGCAGAGCAAAAGTGAAGGTGGCCGGTCGGTGTCTTCTTCATCCGCGAGTTTGCAACAGTGTAAGCACGAAGGAAAGAAAGGTCGACGGTTGTATTAGGCCGATGGGCGTGTAAGCACGGAGGTTGCTGATGGTGAATTGGATACTGATCGGTGAATTGGATGCCAATCGGTATGATCAAGGGATGTGAGACCATGTTGGGCTTCTACTGGTAGGCATTGGTGTGAGGGCCGATCGTTGAGTTCATGAGCGATTGAATTTGGGGCCCCAATTTGTTGGGTCGGTGGATAATCTTGTGGGTGGGCTCTGCCTTGTTGACCCGATAGGATTGATGGACCTCCTAGTGTGACTGTTGATAGTGGGAGACCGATTGGGTAGCCATTTGGGCATTTGAAATATGTCGATATGCTCGGTGGCTTGTGCGTAGGCCGGTCGGCCATAGACATCTGGATACCGGTCGGTGTCGTTAACAGCCGTGGTAGGTGTGCGTCACTTGTTGGTTTGGATCTCTAGCTGGTCGTGTTGGCAGGTGCATAGATGGGGATTTACAGGCGAAGGAGAGTCAGCATTCAGATTCTTGCCGATCTGCCTGGTGTGGACTGAAACATGTCGGTGTGTGCGCAGAGAGGGACTCGCATACCAAGACGGGTCAAGAGGATGGAGGATCTCATTCTGGGTTTGTGCCGAGTGGTATGGGATCCAGGTCTGTTGAGAATTGACATTAGGCTTGACCCAAATTCGGTGGGGTTGAGATGTTGTGAATGGGCTCCTCCTCGGCAAGTTCTGTTAACGTCAAGCGATGGTGAGAAACCTCCTGCCTTGATCAGTGATGTTGATGTCAATTATGGACCGACTTAGAAGTCTTTTCTTGCTAGCTTTTCCCACTCCTGAGGTAAGAGCGATTTTAATATGCTAATAACAAAGCGGTTACAAATGATTTTTTAAGACGTTGCTTAAAAAAACAGCGATTACATGTGGTTTTTTCAGATGCTGAGAAGAAAGCGGTTACCGGCGGTTTTTAAAATGGTGATAAGAAAGTGGTATTTCACTTGAAACGCCCAACTCTTTCATATTGATTCAAACGCGCTGCGCTATTTCTCATAAGACGTCTCTAACAAACAAAAAAACTCTGGTAATAACATATAATTTATGTTTTTTATGTGGATCTATTTCAATTAATAACAAATAACAAACGGTTCAATAAAAAATTATCCACAAGAATCTGTAATTATTTTGCCTTATCATCAGTAGTAATTTGGTAAGAAAAACCCTAATCTCAAATTAAATATTTTGAAGTGGGATTAGGTATTAAAAGGTCTCGAATTTATTGGTGTTAGGGAAAGTTGAACATTTCGTGGATTATGAAAATTGAAGATGGCCCAATGGTTCATTTTAATGACAAAATGAAAATGGTGAATGAAAAATCAACGGCACCAAACAGTTGGTGGGGAATTTGGTCGAACAGGTGGTAGACGTAGTCCATGGAGGTCCTATTTGGGCTGTTACTGCAAGAGTTCGAGGAGCTTGGCGAGGACAGAAATGCCAAGCCCATATTCAAGTTTAAACTCCCGACTCGGGATCAATCCGATTTGCATGAAAAACCCCCTACCAAATCCCAGTTGTAATTAAGGTTTTACAGGAGTTTTGAGTGCGGAATTGTAGATTAGCACATGTTGCTTGTTTCAGCAGTAGAAATGAACACAATCCCGGACCCTTATCCCACAAAATAGTAAAGAGTACAACTGTTTTAATTTAATACAGTCCCAAACGGCTAAGCCTCCCATGTGCATTGCATTGGCTGAGTAAGATTGTGCTGATGGGGAAAGGATTTTCCACAGTTTGCATAACACACAAGCATTCATGCTTGGTGAGTTGGTGTGTTTATGTTGCAGAATTTGTGCCTGCGTTGGATAAAAGGATGTTCCAAATAGTCCCACTTCCCCTGTTTTTGTCTTTGTTACTTTACCCTCCCTCATCATTTCATCATCATCATCTTAATCAAACCTCCATTGTATTGTCTAAGTGGATAAACCCATGTACTAGTCCGGACAAAGTAAAAGTGCATTAGAGGTAGAGGGCGCTTCCGATGGCCAATTCTAATACACTAACTAAAATGGTAATGAAACCCGGAAAAAGCCCTAATCTAGAATTTTTAATGTGATCTTTTGATGGGTGCATGTGAGGAATAACATGAAACCTAGGGACAATTTATATATGGAGAAAACGTGACATGCATGTGAATTAGGGACAATGAACTAATTTATTTTGTTTCACTTTTTGGATTGAAAAGATGGTGGCCAAGATGCATGATGGGATATTATGACTCAAGTGTTAAAAGGGACTAGTGTCAGGGAGAAGAAGAACAACAAACAACAATGAACAATCTTTTGTTTTCTCTCTTTTACCTCTAATGGCTTCTTAGTTTTCTTGGACCACAACCACATTGAGATTGAGCTTCTTTTTTCATGATTAACTTATGAGAAATCAAAAACGCTTTTCAGCCTTTTTCTTGGAAAACTCTAAACTTCGTGTTCATGTGGCTCCTACCCCAAGAAAATCAATGAATGATTGTGGTGGCGGAGGGAGGAGGCTCTCATGGCCGCCATGGTAGTTGCTGTTGCTGCTGCTGCCGCCGCCAACTATGCCCTCATCTGACGGAGAGGGTTTGCCGCCGGCTGAAAGTGATGCTGCGGATATTGACGATGAATCTGAGTTGTTATTGTAGGGGTTGTGGTAGTTTGACTGTTGCATTGCCAGCGCCACCATGTACGGTGGATGATGGTGATGGAGGTGGTGGTGGGGAAGATACATATTACGTAAATGCCCCTCATCAACATCACTTAGACATTCCCAAGATCTGTTCTGGCTCCTCACCATCCTCCTCATCACCTCATTGCCCTCGCTCTCTGAACATCACATCAAAATAATCAAAACAATAATCCCAAAAATCCAAGAACAAAATAAAAGACCACGAATGAATTAATTAATGACATACCACCATGAAAGAAATCAAAAGGATTTTGTTGGTGCCCATAAAATCCACCAATAAAAGGAGGGACTTCTGTTCTTGTGATTGCTTCTTGTTCTTCCTTGACACCTCCATTGAAGCCACTTGCTCTGCAAACAGATTGACTGAGCTTCCTCCTCCTACAAGCACTAGACTGTTCTCTGTATTTTCTCGCCATGATCACATGCCAATGATTCTTCACGGCATTATCAGTCCTCCCAGGAAATAACCTCGCAATCATGGCCCATTTGTTCCCATAGATTCTGTGAGCCTGCATTAGCCTATCTTCTTCCTCCTCAGTAAAAGCCCTTCTGTTGATCCTTGGGTCCAGCTGGTTAAACCACCTCAGCCTACAGCTCTTACCTTCAAACACACATATAAAATTAAAAAACAAAATATAAAAAATGTCTAAAAAGTTTCAATATATCTTTATATTTTAGTTACCTGATCTTCCTTCCAATTTCTCTGCTATGAGGTTCCAGTTCTGAGGGCCATAAAGACCCACAAGCTCCTTCAGCTTTGCATCCTCTGCAGGCCTCCAATGGCCCCTGGCACAGAGTTTTGACTGCCCACTACTTTCTGCTAAATCCCCATTAACATTGGGTTTTATCTGATCATCATTATTGTTCATGTTTGTGTCATTAAAAGGAAAACCCGAGAAAGGCCTCTCATTTTCTAGCTTGGAGGTGACATTGTAGTTGGAGCTAAGGGAAAGGGAGCTCATGTCTGCATAAGCCATTGACATTGACATTGACATTGACATTGAGGAGGCAGATGAGGAAGAGGAAGACGAAGAGGAGGAGGAGAAGGCATTTGGGTTTTGTGTTGGATAAATAGCATTATAACCATGGCTGGCCATGCTTTCATTTCATTTATTCAACTGTTACAAAGTCATCCTTGAAAAAAGAGAGGAAAATTATGGAAACAGCAAAAATGGCAAATAGTGTTTTTTTCATTTCAGTCTTTCTCTCTCAACCTCACTCACTGACTCTGCCAAGTGCTTTGAAGTAGTTAACAACACTGACTGAGGCTGAGTCTGAGTCTGACCCCTTTTTTCACTTTAATTTTAATTTTAATTTTAATATTAATATTAATTTTAAGAAGAAGAAGGAGAAGAAGCTCATCTCATGATCCATCTATTTTATATTGCTTATTCTGTCTTTGTTTCAACAAATCCCACATCACTCACACGTGTGAAACTTGAAGGGTTCTTTCTTTCTTTCCCTCCTCTTAGGCTGTCTCTCTCCACATTGACAAGAAAGCCTCTTAATGTGATGTGTGCTACCTTCTGCGTCTGCTTCTGCTTCTGCTTCTGCCTCTGCTTCTGCACGACCTACAGGCTACACACCCCCCCTTTCTTTTCAAATAAACACAAGAGCCCCTCTTTGTTTTTGAGAAGTAATCTTTTAAGTGTATATGAATAAATCTCATTTTGTTTCTTTTCAAATCAACCTAAGATCTAACTAATTCAATTATTTAACGAGTAATTTTTAAATACACTTGAAATATTATCACGTATAATAAATTATTATTTTTTTTTTTAAATCAACACAAAATACCGTCGTATTATTGAACAACTAAATTTGAAGTGTATATAAAAATACTGTGTCACGTAAGATAGGTCAACTCAGCGTTGCATCATTTCCTTTCTTTTCAAATCAATACAACATCCCTTCTTATTTTTTAAGGAGAAATTTGCAATCTCATAGGATAGTCTTAACAGCTCAACTAGACATATATATACATCTGTTTTAACTAGGGCGAGGGGGGTTTTACTTTTCTTTTACCACGAGTTTCAGTTAACACCTGAAGTAGACCTAACGACCATCTATCACCAATGAGTTTAGCTTTTGAATTTTCATGTCCCTCCCTCCTGTTGTTTCACTAACTATTATAACGGTCCAAAAAGGCCACTTCCTTAAGAACCCCACCCTCTCCACCTGTTTCTCTGTCTCTTTCGCAAGCTGGGCTTCATCTAATTCAGCCCCTCTAATGGCCTTCAAATCATAAGCTAATCAAACCAACACTATTTTCTTAAGTATAACCACAGTATACAAACAACATAAGATTAGACCATCAGAATTATACACAAAATCAAGTTCTCGGACCTACCCATCATATTAAAATGTTTAAAGGAAAGGAAACTTTGGTGGTATATGTTTTTACTCTCTGGAAAACCCAGTTGCAGACGTTTTATTTATTATTTGTCATAGCGTTTTACAGGAATGTACTATCTAGGCTTTGATTTGGGTCCAAAATCTTTCAACATCTTGACCCTATAAATACACACATGAGAAACAGTCCAACAAATTCATCAAAAGAAAACAAAAATCAATCACAGAGATGTGAAATGTAACTCATAAAAAGAAAGAGGAGAGTAGATAAATACACGCTCATTTGGTGTTATTTACTCATCCATGATCCATATGATCCATTGAATGAATGAATGCCCCTCACATACGCATCTGGAGTTTGCTTGAATTCTAATTCCTCCACAAATACAAAAACTCTTCTTGTTCACTCTCAGAGTCAATTTGTCAAACACATGAGTTGCATGGGCCATGGGGTCCCAGTGTCCCACTCCCGGGCAATAAGCCAAAGCAAAAGCCCTAAGCCGAGGCCGAAGGAGTGATATTGCACGTTTGTGTGTCACTAGCTATTGTCACGTTGTGTACCAGCTCATGGCTGGTGGCATTTAAGATGGCAATGCCCAATGCCATGTGTATAAATGTATAGTATAATGCATGTGACCATGCTTATGAGATCCCTGCCTTCTCTTCATGTCATCATATCTCCTTGACACCCACATTGCAAACCTCCAAAACAAACAAACTTGTCTCTACCCTTGTCATATGTTGGATAACGAAATGGACCTAACGGAATACGTTATTGCTTGTTGTTGGCATGCTTTCTTCTCGTCTGATGGGTGACATGCGAAACAAAAAGAATAGTATTTGACACCAGTGGGGTACCGACCTAACAAACTCCGATGCTTAAGTTAGTAAACGAGAGGGAAATCTGGCATGAAGTAGGCAGCATAGAGGGCAGGGAACTTACCAAGGCTGACTTTGTCGTTTGTTGCGATATATCGAGAAATGTGGTAGTACTGGTCTTCTTTGTTGTGGCCGGTCGAGATGGTATCAACATCATATATAACAAAACAAAATCTTAATAACGCAATCCAATCACAAATCACATATTGTTATAATAGAATGAAACAATCAATTCATGTGATCGGAATTTTTTATCAATTTGAAATATTGAGGAGTGGTTAATTGGGACATGAGTGGGCTAATAGAAACAGTCCTAACATGTCTTTGAAAAGACAATGGATCACTTGGTCCCCAACCTTTCAGACCGGATGGGAAGAGAAGTGAAATCCACATGTGTGTGTGTGGGTGTGGGTGTGGGTGTGGGTGTGGGTGTGGGTGTGTGGGCATTCAATATTCAATGTTGAGAGGTTAAAAATGTATTTGTACAAAATATATTATCTATCAACCTGCTTGCCTTCTCAATCTCACCTTTGCCCAAAATGCATTTGTTTTCTTCTTCCTGTGCCAGTCTTCACTTTCCCTTACCTTCCCACGTGTGCCCCATGTTTGTACGTGTAGAACCTATGCCTCAGAGATTCTCAGTACTACCCGCCTTGGCATTGTTATTGTCACCGCCTGAAGAAAAAGGTCCATGCAGTAAACACACACCTGCCATGTAAAAAGTAAAATTGTACACAATTTACTGCAACATAATTGAAAAGTTGAGTGCGGGATACTCTTTTTTTACCGATGAATTTGTCAGGGGAAAAACTAAAAGTGCTGTAATTTGGAAATGAAAGGAAAAGAAAAGGAGAGGATTAAAAGCATGCAATAATTGTCCTGCAGCAAACAGATGGAAGAAGGCAAACCAGAGATACGAATATGAAAGTCTTAGATTCAAGTAAAACAGCTACCTAGCTAGCTACTCTATCAACCTATAACTATACCCTATCCTAGCTATGTGCAAATATAGATCTTAGTGTATCTGTCAATCATGGTTAATATTTTATTTTCAGTAAAAATCGAATTTAAGATCTTTTATCCATATATATATATATAATATATAGTGAGAAATAATTATTTATAATTAAAAATTACATTTCATATTTTCATTCATTAATCAATTAAAGGATAATAAATTTAAAATCGCACAGTTACTAATTGAACAATTTAGATTTCAAATTGTCTAATTTTATCCCTTCAAAATTATATTGAAATGCCAATAATAACTTGAATCCAATCGATTTTCGATTTACAAAAATTTATGGCAACCCTACCTTCATTTTTAGTGATGTTTATTTTTCTTCTATTTCATAGGGTTTTTATGATTTTATTTTCTTCATATTCTTTCTATGTTGGTTGGGACTCTTGGGAGCGAACACACATATTTGTGTATGAGTTGTGCTTATATAAGCTAGGGTTCACTTTGCTGTGATCATGTCATGTGGTTGAGTTTGTTACATATTGAAGGACATGCTTTTGGGATGAGCCAAGTAATAAGACATGGGAAGAGCTAGGCTGGCTCATCATCAGCAGCAATATCAAATCAATATCAATATCAATATCAATATCATCATCATCACCATCATATCATGCATCTTCAGATCATGATATGAAGATGAAGTAATATTAAGTCAGAGCCAGAAATGCATGAAAGGGAAGGAAGAGGTCACACAGACACAGAGGTTTTGAATTTTGATGATAAAAAGATAATATGGCCCACAATATAATTTTGCAGAACTGTAACATAAGATTCTAATGAGGCTGTTTCCTTTGGAACTACATGTAAAGCAAACCAGTAGTGTCTCAGTTCCCCTCTCCCTACCCCACTCCCAATAGTACTCCCAACACCAACACAAACCCTAACTATTAGGTCACTAACCAAACCAGTTGCACCATTCTCCATTTCATCTAAATATATTTCCAAGTGATCAAGAAATCAAAGTTTCAGACTCATACGCAAAAATGAGTTATATTTGTATTGAATTTGATATTTAGTAGCTTTTGTTGAGGTCCATACACTATTGGATTCCTTTTCATGTAGCATGGAAGTGTAGTACTCAACTTTGTTTGAGGAGGACACAAGAGCATGCATGTTAATTATGTAATTCCCTCACTCACAGCATGTGATTACACACATTTATTGGAGAGGATTGTCTGAAAATTACTTGACCCCAAATGTTTCTTTCCTGTCTTTGTAAAAACACAAAACTTGACTCAAATGTAACAGAATTTGATCATGTCTTTCTAAGAACACAATACTTGCCTGAAATGCAACAGAATTTGATCTTGCACCAACCTTCTTAAGGCCAATAATAAAAAATATAAATTTACAGAGATCTGCCAAAAACTTGATGCGGAAATTTGCAATCGCACAATGTCGTCCCAAGTAATAAAATGATAAATAGAGTATTGTTCCTTCGAAGACCAGTCTAACCTATTAAAGTAACGTGACTCTCTTAAAAACAAAGGTGAATTTGAGTGAAGTGTGACAATAGAAATTGAAAACAATAAATTAATTAATTAAAACATACAGAGCAATGATAGATTTGTGAAAACAAATTGGTTTAGACACTAGGACACTGATTTCACCTAGTTAATCCTACCCTAATCCTCCCAATCTGTTAACTTCAATCACCTAGCATGTTGAAAGTCGTTTTCCCTCATATATCCAATATTCCCTTTCAAGCTATACTAGTTGTGCTTTTAACTAACAAACCATTCTATTCCTAATCATGGATTTAGAAAGCTAAAAACCCCTTAAGCTCTATGAACAAGCAATCAAAACTACACAAAACCGTATCCTAATCTTTTGAGTCGGATGTGTAATTTATGGTATTTGTTACAAGAAGTTATATATTAGGTATCTCCTTCCGGTTTCAACCTAATTCTTCTAAACAATCAATTAGTGATCAAATAATTGAAAGCTTTAAGAATAGTAAACAAATACTCAACAAGCATAGATGAATTGAAATTAACAAATAAAAAGGTATTCAAATAATCATAGTTAGGCTACAACGTAGCTCTATTATAAGAAAATTAGTTCATTAATTGTAAGTTGGATACACATGGGTTTAATTGATGGAAAGTATAGAATACACTCAATATCGTCAATTGAAAACACTAGACTCGCACAAGCTTCTTTGTTCTCCTCTTCTGAATTTGGTGATTGGTGGAATTGAAGATGAATGAACTTCTTGTTATTTTCTGTCGTCTTCCCTCAAAAGAAAACTTCTTGTTTTATGACCGCCCTTTCTTTTGTTCTTTTTTTCTTTTCTTCTCAACGCAATCACCAAGCAAAGCTTTATTCCTCATTCGTCTTTTCTTTCCAAGTCCAAATAGGGTTTTCTTTCTCTCATTTTCAATTCCTGGTAATTTCCCAAAATTCCTTACTTTCTAAGGATTATCTTGATTTTACTTCCAAGGAAAATGATTCTAGGGTAGCTGGATTTGATTTCCTTTCTTGTTGTGCAAGAAATCTCCAATTTGTCTCCTACTTTATTCATTTTAGCTCAAACTTTCTAAAATCATATTTTCTTCAAAACTCTCACAAAATCCATTAGACCCAACAATTTAATTCAAAATTTTAGCAAATAAATGAATAAAAGAGGTACTAAAATTATGCCATTAATCCATATAACCCGTATCAAAGAACTTTTCAAAATCAGGAGATGAAAAGTATTGATATACAGAGTCGTCAGGAAAGACTTAAAAAAAAAATGAAAGTTGCAAAATTTGAAGCACCTCCACCTCATCATGCAATTATGATGCATGCATGCATGATGCTATGGATGATGATTATGATGATGTGGTCACAGAAGGCTAGGAAGGAAGCCTATAAACTCTCCAGTCAATCAAAAAATCAGAAATGAAGATAGCTAGCTAAGATAATTACTGTGTGGTCAGTACTTGCAACGAAGCTAGCTATAAGTCTATAAGTAGTACAGTAGGTGATGAAGTCAGCATGTATAGGCTAGGTGTGTTAATTATATTCAGATATTATGAATCATCAAGAGAGAGAGTTTTTTTTTTATACAGTCAACAGAGAGAGCGAGAGAGTTACTAATGTTGGAGTTACTGAGTTGGGTGAATTATTATTACTATCCAAAGCAAAATGATGCCACATATGCTTGCTTAATAAAGGTGAGGAGCTGGACTGTCGTGAATAAAGGTTTTAACGGTCACTAAGCTCACTTCCACACACACAAAAGGAACCACGGCTCCACCTTCTATAATGATCTCATTACCAAATATAATATCATACCATATATGGTAAATAAAGGTTTTTCACCGCACCCTTTTTCAATATTTCTCACATTTTGTTCTTCTTAATACCGTTTCGCTCCCATGAATTGAATTTTGAAATTCGGCGCTAACTAATCGGATTGATTGGATAAGTCCGGTTGAAAAATCAAACAACTCAAATTCTTGAGGCAATCAACGAACTAATTTTTTAGGCGTTAATTACGACAAATGCATCGACGATAAGACCAAAGCGAATTTGATAGTTGGGGGAGACTTGATAATCAAATCAGTCTAGAATTCATCATAATTAACCAATTTTTGTTATTTATGTGGCTTAAACATGAGAGATCGATTGCCTCCCACTATTAGCATGGTTTTCAACAGTTTAGATCCTTAAAAAGGGGAAAAAAAATGAAGAAAATAATACAAAAGAATATAGGTCGAAAAGTAGAGTGAAATGAAACGGAAAAGTGATAATTTAATTGGACCCCAGAAGGCTGAAGACTGAAGGCTGAAGGCGCAAGGCAGAGTCTTTGTTTGTTGTTGAAAATATATTTGAAATGAAACCTCTCTGGGAGTCCTGAATCTGAATGAACAGTATCCTCACTACGCACACATCGGAATAAGATGAGACCCTGAAAAAAATATCAGAGCTACAGGAGTTAGGAGGAAAAGCAACCAAAGGGGCATATATGTAGGGGTATAGTTGGGATTTAGGGAGTAGGGTTTGTAGAGTATAAATTGGATCAGGGTCATGGGTGTATCAGTTTGTAAGAAGTTTAAGTAACTGAGAGTCTGAGAGTGTCCGATTCATCTCAGACTCAGAGGGACGACGTGGAAGAAGAGAAAGGACACACAAGACCAATTCTTTTGTTCGATTTTCTCGGACATTTTCTTTCATTCATTCGGAAAGTCACACACCTTCAATTGCTAACATACCCTTGCAACTAACTATACATACCCTCCGATTCGTTTCATGATTGGAATATATATATATATATATATATTGTTTACTTTTAACTTTGCAAAATAAACAATTGAAAGAATTCAAATTAATGTTCATTAAATTAATTTAATAGAGAAGAGTCCTACTGCCTGTATTATTAGTATTATGCCCAGCAAGTAGCAAAAATGTTGAATTGAAGTGAACGTGTGTGTGTGTGTTTTTTTTTTGGGGTAAAAAAAGTGAATATGTATGTGTACATTGTAGGTAGGAGTAGGTGATGGATGAGTCCCACCGTCCACGTGCATTGTTGTGTAGCAAAGAAACAAAACAGGGCCAACGGTTCATGGTCCTTTTCCACTCCGTACTCTAAAACCCTGTCGTCACTGGACAAAGATGCATGTGTGGGTACCAAAATAAAAGCCATATTAACCACCTAGGCCGATTCAAGTGGTAAGGTGTCCCGAGTTCTGGGTTAAATTCTTTTTGGGTTATTCTTGTAAAGGAGTTTATTCAAGGAGATAATTGTGATATGTAACTGTAAACGCATACATGATTAATTGTTAAATCTCTCGTCTGCTTCGTGAGTTCCTAATTAACTCTTTTTTACCTAGTGATACCTGCGCACGTTTATGTATCAAAATTGGAATGGCTTATATAGAAAAAAAAGTTGGAATGGTTAAACTTACTTCTTAATCCGTATATACCCAAAGATAAAAATATCGTTTTTCACGGAAATATCGACAGTCAAATTTATGAAAACATCGACGGATATTTTGATATCGTTCACGCTCAACAAAAAAATATTGAAAATTTTGAATGAAATTTTTAGAAAAACTTAAGCACTTAATAATACTTACATAAGACTAATACGTATATAGTGAAAATTGGGGAAGATTTTTCTTTCCTCCATATTTTTATGCGGGGACCCCTTAAATACGTATATATCCATGAAAACATTGCGGATATTTTTTCCCCCCAATTTGAACATTAATTCATGTTTCGATTTGAACTTTAGTGTGTACCTTGCAGGGGGTGGGATGTTTAACCAAAAATTATAGTGAGAGGACTGACTGTTTGGTATTTCAATTGGGGAGTCATACATTATTTATAACATTATGGGTGTGTTTGGTTGATGGGATATATAAATCCTGCATGGAGTGTCCTTACGCCTTACTCCTTAGCTTAGGATCCCACTGTCATCTTCTGTTTACCAACTCCACCCCACCACCGCCAAATTGCTCAACTCACATTATTCAACCTTGTCTAACTCTGCAGTACGTTTTAGACCCACCACTGAATCACCATCAAACCGCAAAACAAATGTACGAGGCGCGTTATTAATTAGCGCTACGGGGTCTGGTAGTATTCAATAGGGTGGTTTAGAGTTTAGTTTTTATAAAATAAAAAAACGATATTACATAATACACAATATCTATAATCTCTTTTTTCTATTATCTTTATATCCAAATATGGGCAGATCCAAACTCGAAACTCTCACCAGCAAATGAGGAGAGATTAGAAGAGGAAGGAGGGGATTTAAAAAGGTCGGTAGTTAAGTTGAAGCATATAGGTAGCCGCTAGGGGTGATGTGTCCATTATTGATAATGGTCTCCTGCTAAAATCATGAAAACTGACATTGACAACCAACTCTTCTCCGGTCGGCGGTCCGCTCAAAGTTTCTTAAAACCACCGCCACCGCCAGCACTCAGCGCCGAGCAGCGAGCAGCCAGCAGCCAGCGATGGCATGGATTGGTCATTTCAGAGAATAAATTTAGTGTCAGACAATGTACTGCATCTCCATCTGCAGCATGTCAGTGATTAGGAGAGTAAAGAGAGAGATATGGTTTGCTATTCCTATTGGTAAAACCTGGTAGCTAACTGATTCATATATCATTTTATTCACAATTTCACATAACCTAACCAAAACAAGTTCTTCACCGGCTTTACTTTTTATAGACAAAACCAGTACATCCCTTAACTTAACACTCACTTCCCTCACATCAATCCAATCACCAAGCAACCTAAAAATCCGCTGGTTCAACCACACCCGCCTACGCCCCTACACTCTAGCCAGCCTGGTGTGCCTGCCCCTATCTATCGTTTTCACAATTTTTGTTTCTGTGCACTGCTCCCCAACACCATCCCTCCCCCCCCCCCCCCTCTCTCTCTCTCTGTAGCCTTTGACAACTAATTACTTAAAATGAAGATTTTTTTACCTTAAATACATCATCATGTATTTGTTTATATTTCTCTTTATATTATATTTTAATTATTCGTTTAAAATAGACAATTCGTCTCATTTATGCATTTTCCGTTAACTTCCGTACAATTTGCGCCTAGAAAATGAGCTGAACCAAAAAGGGCAAAAATGCAACTTGACAATCCAATTTTTTTTGTTGTTGTTCAACTAAGCAGTAATTCATAAATATGCATAAAAGAGTCTCATCCACACACATCCACCTAAACCATTTCCATCCAAAAATAACGTGAAAAACATTAGACAAAATTAGACCCATTTCAAGCACGACGTCGTCTGAGCTCCTTTTGGTTCGATATTCGACGTAGAGAATGCCGATGAGATAGGCCGTCCAGCTTCCCATGATGCCATAAAATATCTGGAAAATTATGCCTGAAAGCATGCCCAGTTGGGCGAAAGAGTATGGCAGAGTGAGCAGAACTTGAGCAACCTGTTTTCATTTTTAGTGTTTGTGATCAAACCCATAAAAAAGATTCAAAATTGGGAGATGGGTTGGAGTCAAAAATAAAAATTGTGAGATGGGTTTGGATTAAATTGCTGACCTGATTTAAGGCGCAGCTGAACCAGGCGTCGTAGACAGAGCCGCCATGCCAGAGAAAGCTGTTGAGGCTGAAAGTACCAGACTGGAGGTCATCTGCTACTTGTGCATCATCTTCCCCTCTCTGATCACCAACTATGGCCGCCGCCCCCAACCTACCTTTCTCCCTTCCTCTTCATCTCCCTCTCTATCTCTCTCAAACCCACACCAACCTACCTTTCACGAAATCTGGCCGAGAAGCTTTGAACACCGCTGACTCACGACCCTCGATTTTCGATCTACGGACTCCGATGATCGTGAAGGAGGGCAGGACTAGCTTCGTCTTACCCAAACGAAGCGATTGGGAGTGGTCTCACAGTCCGTTTCGGTCGGAAAGGACGTCGACGACGGTGGCTTTCTCTGGGTTCGCGGCGTCTATTCGCTCCTTCCGGCGAGTGTTGACGGTCGATGAGGGCAGGGACGGCTTCGTCTCGACGAAAGGAAATGACTGGGCTAGGTGGCGAGGCTGATGGTGGCCTGGACTGGTACACGGTGGTGGTAAGGTCAGCGTAGTCGTTGTCGCAGGGAGAAGGGAGGAGATGAAGCTATCGGGGGGAGAGAGATGTGAGAAAGGAGGATTTTGGTGCCGCGTGTCCAAATTTCTAATTTTGCCCCAATTTTTGACCCACCCTTAAACCGTTTTAACGGAAAAGCATGTGAGACCAGTTTATGGTGTATTTTTAAACAAATAATAAAAATATGGTGCATTTTGAATGAATAATAAAAATAGAGTGTAAAATGAAATATATACGGTGAATTTAAAATAAAAAATCTAAAATAAATATTATTATGTATGCATTAATCATGCTTTATCAATGTATTTTTTGAAGTTTGGACAAGGTCGCAAACAAGAAATATCCCCCAAAGAGCCCAAACACACGGGTCTTCTACATCCAACCCATTCCAATCCTTTCGGCCCATTTTGACAGTCCACCAGCCCATCAAATAAACATCGTAATATTGGTTATTGAATGTCAGCTCATGGCCTACCTCCTACTTTGTCAATTGGAGTCAATTTGGAGATGTTAATGTAAATATGGATATGATCACGAGGATTAGATAAAATAACCTATTTTGATTCTATTAGTTTGAAGGAATTAGATTAGATAATATTTCTTCCTTGTCTATCCCTTTAATCTTCGTACAATAAAAATACACACATTCTGAATTTCAAGTTACATTGACTTTCGAATAATCTACTTCCGATCAAATTCCTCTCAACAAATCAACCCATTCAGTTTTTATATGAAATTTGGATATAAGTTGATGTGAATGTTTTTTCAATCATTGTGGACCAAAATGGAGCCCTCTGAGACTATAATTCTCCATATTTTACGTCTACTTATATTAATAACATAAGATTGCGACAATGATATTTGAGATAATAGCTACAATGCTTTCAACAAAACCAATTTCACAACATAAGAAAACGTTCATGATTATGATATGCATATAGAAAATCAATCCATAACATAATCAGACATAATGAGTAGCATTCCACAAAAATTTAAGGCTTATTACTCAAAATGCTCCATGAACCAGACATCGAGTCTCAATTTGCTCATCTAACGCGAAATCGTAATAATGTGCTCCCAAAACCCCCGTTCTGTCAGCTCTGTTGCACCAAAAGTTAACAACGTTACTAACGATGGTTAGAGTGCTTACGTGGCAGCAAGGAATTTGATGCTTTATTCATTTTGTAGCAAAATATTAAAACTAAATATTAAAAAAAAAACAAACAAAAAATGAAGAAGAAGATGATGAACAATCTAGGTTTCACAACCCATTCCCAAACCTTCGAATCCAAACCCTCCAAGCCTACCCCAATCCACCCTAATCACCTACCAACCTCTGCAAACTAAACACTCCCTAATCCTCTTCCTTTCTTTCGTCCAATTGCGTGGAGCAACTCCTCGTCCACTGCGCCAACGCCATCGAGAACAATGAAGTCACCCTCACCAACGCCCTCATGCCCGCCCCTTAAAACACTTCCCCCCACGTCGGAACCCTCATCCCCGCCGCCTCAATCTTCGACTATAGCAGAAACGTCTCGAGCTTCCTCACTGCGTCGGTGGACGCCCCCACCGTCGCGTTCAACGACTCCAACATAATAGAGAAAAACTCCAGGCTAGAGACAAAATTCCTCCAGAACGACGACGTGCTAGAGTTTCCAATCCCATCACCGTCGACGAACACCACGACACTCAGCGACACCGGCCGCATGTCAGCGAGGAAAGCGAATATGTTGTTCTGGGAGCAGAGGTGGCGCAAGATGTACAGCGACATATGCTGGTAAAATTTTTGGGTGGGATTGGTGAAATTCTGGGTGGAGTAAACATCTGAGAGGTTGATATTGAAATCGTAGTAGACGAGCTGGGTTGGGTCGAACGTCTCAGGATGCGGGAACTATACGCTTTTAATGCTTTTAATCCTAACCATTAAAAGCGTATAGATCGTTGGTCATTGTTCTCTCTGCTTGCTCTAAATTAGGAGACGTGAGTTTGGTCAGGAAGATAAATGAATACATATATGAGAATGGAGTCTACCGATATGTTTTTATAGACAATGCACTGGTTGATATGTATTCCAAGTGTGGGGATGCCGACTTTGGGGAAATTGAGAGGGCGATTGTCGTGGGTGGTGGTGGTGGTTGAAGAGGTTGTTGGGTGATTAGGGTGGGTTGAGTTAGGCTTAGAGGGTTTGGATTCGGAGGTTTGGGAATGGGTTGAGAAATCCAAATTGTTCATCATCTTCTTCTTAATTTTTTTTTTAATATTTAATTTTAATATTTTGCTACAAAATGAAAAAAAACATACAATCATTTGCTGTAACGTAATCACTATAACCGTCGTTAATAACGTTGTTAATGTTTGGTGCAACAGAACTAACAGAACGGAAATTCTGGGAGTATATTATTACGATTTCGTGTTCGATGAGCAAATTGAGACTCGATATCGGTTCATGTAGCATTTTGAGTAAGAAGCCAAAATTTAACTTCAACATTCACTATCAATTTCATATACAGACATATTCAAGTTACAAAGCCACGAAGCGAAGCTGTGATTACATTACAACCAGATGTCCTCGACGGACCCCAATCGCATCTCAATCAGCCGAGCATTAAACTCGCCGTCACTCACCTTCAACATCTCCCTCAATGGAAGCGAAAACCCGTGCTCAACCAGCAACCTATGCCGGGGCTTAATCTTCCCCTCCAAACTAAACGAAAAGTACTGAGGAAACCTCTTCAATTCAGCTATATCTTTCTTCATTTCCATAAAAAAGAACTCAACTTTCGGCTTGTAATTGTTGTTTATGCTAAACGTCAACAACCCCGGCGACCTTATCACCATGTTCACCACCTCACCATAAGAAAGGCCCAAGCTTTGCAAATACTCAATCTTGGGCAAAAGGGTACCTTCAACGCTGGACACCAACAGCAACGTCGTATGGCACGTGATGGAGCTCCGACCCGAAAACCCAAATTGGGTCAAGAACTTCAATGCGGGTCGCAATTGAGCGTCGATGTCGGAGACCAGGAGTCTCGGGCACCGAATGATCGACTTCCGAATATCGGGAAATGGGATTCGGACCTCGTTGAGCAGGAAATCCAAGATTGGATAGAGGTGGGAGTCCGGGTCGACGGTGAGGAGCTGCGGGTACATGTCGAGGATCCGACCCAGAGCAGAGCGCTCGATGCCCATGGAGGAGAGGCAGTGCTCGACGGACTTGAGGGAGGAGATGGGGCAGGAGCGGAAATCTGGGTTTAGTTGGAGGGCTTTTTGGGAATTGACGTTGAGCTGGGTTTCTAAGTAGAGGAGCTTTTCCCGGAAGAGGAGGCCGGAGTCGGAAGTGTTTGGATTTGGAAGGTGGGAAACTGAGGGGTAAATTGGGGCATTGAGGATTGGGCGGAGGTTGGAAAGTGGTTTGGGGTTAGGGTTTTTGGAAGGTTTTGGTGATGGGGTCAGAGACGCTTGGGGAAGGAAGAGCGTTTGAGGTTGAAGATGAATCATGGCGTCCACTGTGCGAGGGGGTTGTGAGTGAAGGTGGACATGCCTTTATCTTTCAACCAAATACAAAACGGCATGTCGTTGGAAAATATCAAGATTAATCAATGTTTTAGTTTTAGATGCCCAAGAGGCCAAGATTAAATTGGATTTTTATCCTTGGACCAAAAAAAAGATTAAATTGGATTTCTAAGTTCAAATGGATATTACATCAAAATGGATATTACTTGACAAGATGTAATTTTTTAGTACAACGATATTGGACGGATGGATATCTGCCTTGTAGACTTTTATATATTCGGTAATTAATATCGATTTGATCTTTATAATATCTCAAATTCAAAATCATACATTACATAATTAAACAAAATACCATTAGACTATAATTTTAATGCGGATGAAATTTCATTGTACTTTAGCTTTTTATGGAGTTATAAGCATTTTGTTTTGCAATTTGGAGTTATTAGCATTATATATTAATAAAAAATCGAATGGTTTAAGCTTTCGAATAAATTATTTTAGCATATTACTTTTTTTTTTTATATAATGATTTTAGAGAATGGAGATTACATTATACAAATTGATTGTCGATCATATCTTTTTTTAGAGTCAAATTCGAAGTCTCCCACCACACAAACAAGTGAAAAAATATCAATAAATAGTACTAACACATTACATAACCATACACTTTTTATACATGATTCATATATATATATATATATTTTTTTGTCATAATATGATTCATGTTTTCCTTTTCTAAATAAGTTCAATTAAAGTGTGTGATAATATTAAATTGTTCAATGTTTTGATTTTTTTTCGCTTTGTTGAAAACTTTAATTTTTTTCGTGATTCACAAACTCAATCTATAGTTGTATAGAATGTGTGTAATATAAATGAAGATTTGAAGACGACACTCATGATTATTCTTGGCGTAATCGAAGAAAGTTATGAATTCAAATCTTATTGTTATTGAATGATAATTGTTAGACAATGTTGTAATGGTTGCTGAATCAGTTAACTCAAAAACAGCAAGACATTTTCCCACCAATTAGTTGTTTCCTGAAATGACCATAAAGACATCATCTTCTTCCGCGTGGTAAGAGGGACAAAAAGGGAATTTCCAAATTTCAAAAACCCACCGACTCTTGGATCAACCCTGACCCAGCAAGGCAGCAACATGTTAAGAGAAGCGAAAGCTGAGAATTTGAATCATGGCATCCATGAATTGAATCGAAACGTGGGTTGGGTTGGGCTGGGTTGGGTTGGGGCAGGAATTAAAACAAATGTTTGGTTGGTTTCGGAATTTCTGACGTTTCCGATTCTCCCGCTAATTTCGTTTACCGACTTTATCGGTCACCCGGTCGTGATATGCAAAGCTATATGTAAGCTCTCACACACCCTTCTCTTTTTCTCTCTCCGTCCCTGTGCCTTTTGAATCTCCTATTGGCTGGCTGCCTGGCTACCTAATCTTTCTCTTTCTCTGTCTTAACATTTCAGACGTTTGGATTACATGTTTCTCTAAACTCTCTGTTTCATTTCCTCTTCTGGGTAAGTTCAAGTTTCTACCTTTTTCTTTTTTAATCTATTTTTTCAATGATAACAATGAGGGGTATTTTTCATTTTCAGTATTGTATTCATTTGTGTTAGGTTGCTGGTTGCCCCTTTTCCCTATTTGCTTCAATTCTCAAATGGGTTTTTTTTACATTTTGTTTTCGAATCTCGGGTTATTCAATTCTATTTATAATCACCCCTGATTGTTGTGTTATGTTGATAAAGTTGCGAACTTGTGGGCAGTACATGGTTCATATTCATATCTTGCTGAATTGTGTGAGTTAGGATATTGAGTGTGGTGGGTAGATTTTGAATTTTTGACGGAGGCATGTGTGAATTTTTGGTAGGCCTGTTCAATAATTTGGGACTGTCAAAGAGGGGGATTCAAGAGTAAGGTTGTCCGGTTTAAGGTGCAGGATGGGAAGAGTAAAGCTAAAGATAAAGAGGTTGGAAAATACAAATGGGCGTCAAGCAACTTATGCCAAGAGGAAGCATGGCATCATGAAAAAGGCTAATGAATTATCCATACTTTGTGATATAGACATTGTTCTTCTCATGTTTTCACCAACCGGAAAACCTTCATTATGCAGTGGCAAACGCAGGTATGTACAACTTAGACATAGGTTTCATGTTTGATGTTGCAAACTATTCAGGTTTAAAACCTTTAGTTAAATCAAAGCAATGGACTAGGAGGATTCAGTTAATAGATGTCTAATGTGGGAGGCACCTTAATTCATTCAAAATTTAGGTTAATAAACAAATTCTTTCACTTTAGGCGGTACAATGTGAGCCCAACAGGAGAAGGAAGATTGAAGATCTTTTATGCTTGTAGATTCTTTTGATGTATGAGAAAAGAAGAGAAAATAATGACATACCATAAGATTTAATTCCTTTGCTAGTGTTGAACAAGTCTCATTTGTTTTATTCTTCAATGGAGATTAGTATGTAGACATTACTGGTAATGCTTTCTGCACATGAAGATCATGCACTGTCATTTATGAATATCTTGTGGGCATTTATGAATATACTGTGTCATGCACTTCTTTTTTGTCTGTGTTTGTAAGAGTATAGCCTTTTATCGGGAATGTTTATCATCATTGCCATCAGTAACTTGCCCTTTCCTTCTGTTTTTTGAATTTAGTAGCATTGAAGAGGTTATAGCAAAGTTTGCTCAACTTACTCCACAGGAAAGAGCGAAAAGGTAATTTTCTTCACTTAACAAAACATATCATGTATTGAATTAAGTTGATATAGAATCCTATCTAAATTTCTTTTCATTGGATTCTTATAGGAAATTGGAAAGCCTCGAAGTAAGTCCCTTTGACAACCTATTTTTTGAGTAAATGATGCTATCGTACTTTCCATCTTTCTGTTTGGATATAACATATGTATTGTCATTTGTCATAAAATGCTATCTCTTACATAGTTTTTGTTTTCTGATTGAGAGTTTAGGCACTGAAGAAAACATTCAAGAAGCTGGATCATGACGTGAATATACAAGAATTTTTGGGTACAAGGTATGCAACCTTACATACTGGGTCAAACCAATTTATCGAAATTTGTAATCCATCTAATATGTTATTCTTTTCTCTTTCTTTCAGTTCTCAAACAATCGAGGTAAGCATGCAAACTCATATTTCCAGTGTGATTTTTCACCTTTCAAGACTCTTGGTCATATTTCATTGTTTCATGTTTTTATCTTCCCCTCTCTTTTCTGGACAGGACCTGTCTAATCAGTCTAGGTTATTGCAAACCCAACTTTCCGAAATTAAAAAGAGACTAAGGTGAATACCTAAAAGATGTTTCCTTGTTTCATTCATTTATGCTGCAGTGAAACTTTACTATGGTGAATGACCTGATTGTATACTAATTCTATACAATCTTGAATTGTACAGCTGTTGGACTAGCCCTGATAAGATCAACAGTGTAGAACAGTTGGGGCAAATGGAAGATTCACTGAGAGAATCGGTTAACCAGATTCGAACGCATAAGGTATTCTCTCTGTCCTGTTATAGGTCTCATTTGAAGAAATTTGGTGTCCTGCCTGATCTTAGGATTATGTTCCTTGCTAGGGTCGGCAATGGGCAATTTTGTCTTTTTCTAGCGCCCAAGTTTGTAAGCTGTGCTACTTATTAAAGTTAGACTAGTTCTCCATTGAAATTTTGCGCTTGATATTTTAATTTCTAGGATTTGTGCCCAAGAAATTGTAGAAATGATTTGGTTTGGTCTTGTGGGATGGGATTTGGTGCCTTTTTATTATCAATTTTGAATTTGATTACTTCGTTAATCTGGAAATGCATGTGAAAGGACCAGAAAATTTAAATTGCCACCCCCTAGAGATTACTTAGTGGGTGTGATTTCACTAGAATTTCACAGTATCATTTTTCTGTAGTTTCCAAAAAACATGCCCCTTTCTTCCAATCAGTTCTAGACCTTGTGATACTAATGCTATTCATTTTTCTTTTTGCAGGAAAACTTACAAAAGCAGCAACTCATGTCGTTAGAATGCACTAGTCAGGTAGAGGAATGCTTCTGGTTTGAGAAAACATTCCTGATGAAATATCTACATTTCAATGCGGGTAAACATCTAAACTTTATGATTCTCATCTTGCAGTTCCAAAATGGATTGCATATACCTTACAACATGAATTCTGAGCAACAACTCCAGCCTTTGTCATGGATTCCTACTAGTGAAAGTCGCCATATGGTTTTACCTGATGACCCGAACTTGCTACCCCATAGGTGAGTGTTGTCCTTTATCTATTAATTTTTTATTAATATTAAATAAAATTTTGAATTGCTCTAATGATGGATTGCCTTTACCTCGCAAGCGTAACTCAATGGAAGAATATTTATTTTTAGGGATATGGAGTGCTCTGCAAGTTCCTCTTTCGGGAGTTATTCTGGTTACCTTGGCACAGGAAAAAGTTCAGAGATTTCTACTCCTGGGCAAGATAACAGTATTCTTAACGACTTAAGCAGAACTGCACCTCTGAGGCTACAGCTGGGTGGGCAATTTCCCTACCTGCCCTACAATCTCAATATGCTGACTGATACGAAATTTCAACCACCAGCAGAACTGAGTCCTCAAGAAAACCCTGTGGAGTATCATGTTAATGGAAGTTTCGAAGCTCCTAGACCCGAGTTTTACCCTTCTCAGCATAGTTGGGCTTCCACATCCGGTCCTTGTGCTGTTACCATGTTTGACGAGCATTTATATTCCCAGGTCATTTTTCCCTTCCTCTATTCCTGAGTTTCTCACTGCGTTGTTCTTTTTTATAAGCATCTTAATTGGTTGATGCAGCAGTCAAACTGAGGTCCATGAGTGATTTTGTTGGTTCATCCACGGATGGGGGAGTTACCGGAGAAACCATCTGTCAGAGTGTTTGAGAAATATAAATACTCATCCATCAAGGTTTTCGCATTTGGCGTTGAAATATAGGGCAGAAGACAACAGTGACTGTACAGCGCTGGTTGAACATGTTACGGCCCTGTCATGAGTCATTAGTCCCTTGCCAGAGCAGAAGGAACCCCCCCATGGTGCTGATGCGCTAAAATGAGACACCAAAACTCTGATGAGAGATCTTCTGTGTGTTTGATATACATATATGATATTATATATATAGGTGTTTGTCTGAGTTTTTTTTTTAATGCTCCCTCCCCTCATTTCTTGGCTGTCAAGGTTGCTAGTGGCAGTTTAGGTGCTGCCTTCCCTTGCTCCCCTCTCAGTATTCTGAGCTTGTAAATAAAAGTACATATAAACCATATAGTACAAAGAGCATAAACATATTCAAATATTTGTCTACAATTCCATGTTCCCGCTGCTCTCTTTGCTCACTGCAAAAAAACCACAAACCAAGTGTCTGCTCAGTCAATATAATTGTTGAAGATTCTTGAATCCGGTGAATAAACTATATCATGTCCGGCACTCACAAGGAATGAGTCACCTTGCAATTGGGCTCAAATGAAAGGTGTCGGACAAGTACCGGACTACGCTGTAATTTCTGCATAAAAGGGTTTTTGGGTATGTGATGTTTCATTGTTTCCTGCATAGATTCGCTATGTGGTAATTTCGTTTCTTTTTGTTGTTAACTGGTAAGAATCTTGAGGCAATCTATGCTGAAAGAGACATGTGAAAAGCTAAGGGACAACCGATGCGACGTTGAAAACAATTTGAAGAGAAATGTCTTTACAGATTTTTCTCATTCCAACTCATTATTAACCCCCCAAAAAAAGAAAGAATTAGGTTCATTGATTTATAATAATATTATAATTTATTGTCACCATATCTTAAAATAAGAGAATGTTTGATCACGTTATTTATACGATTAAGTGATTTTTAATTAAACAAAACACATTACATTAAGTCCAATTTTAATTCCACTCTCGATGTCGCTTACTTGTGACTGACTTGCAAGTAGTGCCATACGATCACGAGACATCCGTACTTAAGATCTTTCTCAATTTATATGCTGGCCCTCTTGGGCTGGATTGTTTCAGTATAGGCCTTCATCAACCGCAAAGCCCATGTCGTGCCACAATTTTATTACTCCGCCTGCATAATCATACCTGTTTCCTGATTAGATAGCAGCAGGCCCTTACCAATATTATCCTCAAAATTGATTCTTGATTTGGATTAAAACCAAATCCCATCTTCAGATGATATTGTAGAGTACAAATGACCCACATCTACATTCTCATTCCCATAAGCTCAAATTTCTCTATGTTGATTTTTTTGTATTTGAAAATTCTTTCCCAAATCTAATGTCACTCATACTTTGCATTTAAATTTGAATATTTAGTGAACATTCTAATTTTATATATTTGAATTCAAATGTAAAAGATGAGAGACCGATAAATTATAAAATTAGCAATCCATTACTAGTTGGAAAATGGAAATTTACATTTCAAATATAACAACCTAGGACTTCCTTACTGATCCAGCTCCAGCTCCAGCTCCAGCATGAGCTGCTTACAATACTGGCCCCAAACAAAACAAGCACAAAATACTTCACTATTTCAGATACCAATGGCGGGTGGTCAATGGTCAAAGTCCACCTCTGCCAACTTCTGCTTTTACAATTACAGCAGAAGTAAAAAAAAATATATAACAAGCCCCAAGAAGGGGTTAGAGTCCCAAAGATAGGAGGGTACCCTACACCCTTACACTGATAAATTTGAAAATTAAAAAAAGATAGGAGAGCCATTTAAAAATAAGCCCTACAAACTTCTGACCACAGAGTTCCAAAAGACTCTGACTCACATCCGCCATAACTACTATAGCATACTAAATTAATATCCTAGTATACTAAGAGTCGTCATACTAATCTTAATCATAATTTAATAATACCCAGTATTTATATATAATAATATATGTAATTAATAACCTAGGAAATGGCTAAATATGGAGGGTGAATTCCCCAAAATGCCCTTAGCGGAACTGGGCACCACTGTAGGTCTGCCCAAAGGACCATCTTGCTGGGGCAGCATTGTAGGACACCACGGTACGGCCGTCACTGGTGGTGACCTTAAAAGAGAGGCTCTGGCCGTTGAGGTAAGAGTTGCTTTGCCAATTTTGCCCCCAGTTCCTGGACATTGCTTGCCAACCAGTTCTAGACCCTTTGATTGAAACAGAGTGCACATCCCCTGCCCCACCGACGTTTGTGATGAGGACCAGGTTGAAGTAAGAGTGGCCGTTGATTGTGAATCTGATGCCTCCCCTTCTTCTACAGGGTACCCTACAAACAAAAACAAGAAAAACCAGAAAAAAAATTAGTAACTTTTACTGCGGAAATTCCATAAAGTTTTAACTTTATTTTGTTAAAGATTGGATTTTTACCTTCTGTAAGAAACAGGGACAACTCCGGCTCTGTACTGAGCAATGTGCTGGAAGACAGGCTGAGAGAGGTCGAAGTGCTGCTGGGGAGGGTTGCACCACCCGCCGGCATTGTTGGGGAGGGCGTTGTTCGGCGGGCAGAAATTGGTGGCGGTGACGATAATGGAGCCCGGCAGGCACCATTTGGGATCGTTTACACAGCGAATCTCATAGCAGGACCCACAACCCAGCCCATTGTTGAACAGAGCAGTGCTCAGAGCCGCCGTGTTTGTTCCATACCCCTGGCTGTAGAGGTTCCCATACCCACAAGCTCCACCTGAGAAAAACAAATAAATAAAACCCCAAATAAGATAACAAAATTTCATAATTTGAAACAAATAAAAATCGGATCTTTATGAGGTTTGATGCATACCCATTGTTCCAGAAGCATCACCGCCGCCATAGAAGGTGGCCCGGGCGTTCACCCAGCCTCCTCCGCCGTAAGCATGCGCGGAGGAGACCATTGCAAGAAGACCCACCAAGAAAAACCCATTCGCAAGAGCCATTTTTTTCCTGCACTCAAACAAGTGATACATTCAGCATGCATTTCCTCAAAAGCTAACATTTTTATTATTTCTTTCTAAAGTAAAGTGAATTAACCGCCAACACTAAAAAGGAAATGTGAGAGGGCGAATATAAGTAATTACATTGGGATAAAATTGGATGATGATAATGATGATGACGACGAGGCTTAAGCAAATTTGAAGAGTTGAAGAAAGTGGGAGGCAGATGAGTGAGGAATGTGGGAGGGGGTTGGGTGGATTATATAGAACTTTTGGGGGTAGGGTTCGCTTAGCTAGGACTGTTCACTATTTCGCCACCACGACCACTGACATTAATTTCTTTTATTTTTTTTAATTTTTTTTTTTAAATCTGCATTTGTTATTTGAGGGGTTGGGGACCATAAACGGCTGGGCTAACTGGTTTTCGAATAGTTAAAAACAATTCCTTTTGAGGTGGAAGGGTAGTTTTGCAGGCAAAAGCGTGTGGTTTTGTGGGGGGAAATTTCCCAAATCCAAGTGAGACATGGTGGTTTTTGGGGGTGGGGGGTTTTGATGGGTGATGGTTCTATTTCTATAAAATCCACGCCTCACATGCAAACCACTGCCCATTTGCGACAAATACCCTTTTGCTGTTTTCTATGCTTCTTCTTCTCTTCTTTTTACTTTTCCTTTCTGTTTTTGCTTTTACATTCTCCTCTTTAACTAATTTCACTTTCAACAACAAAATCTTTAAAAAATGGAGTCGATTGATTTTGTCACTTCATAAATTTACTTGTTCTATTTCATTTTTTTTTTTACTTTTTTTGTGAATCAAACTTATTTCTTAATTTACTTTATTTTATAAAAATTAAAAAATTCACAATTATTATTTAATAGTCTAACTATAAACCATCACTAAGTATTATTATTTACTGCAATATATGCGCCTTTTTATCATAGTGCAATAAAATTTTCTGGTCATGTATATATGCATCCAAGTGTCCATATCAAGCAGCATAGAACTACCATTATAGCTTAATGGCAGAAGCAATGGTACTCATCATTGTGAAAATATAAAGTTGCAGAGATATAAAATTGGAGAGTAGGGTTTATCGAGAACAAAAAAAATACCCAACGTTTTATATAAACAAAATAAATAAAAATAAAATACGTTAAATTGAAAAGGAAGATACGTAAGTTTAGAAGTTTGATTCATGAAAAAATAAGAAAATATCAAAATAAAAAAATAGAGTGCCGCAAGTAATTTGTGGAGTGCCAAACTCTGCTCCATACAAAAAAATATACAAATATTGTGTCTCAACTTCATATTTTATTAGAGTCAAATTTAATAGTAGTTACGTTACAATAAACAAGTGATTCTAAAATTTAGAATGCGTGAAAAAACAACATATTTAGTTCCAAGTAAGTATGCATTAAATATTGCACAACCACTATTTTAAAAGAATATAATGACTTTTTATGCACAACAACCCGAATTTAACTTACCTAACAGAATTTTCACACTTAATAAAGTTTCATGATAATTTAACAAAGTTTGTACATAACTCTATTTTAGTAGTTCAAACACTAATTTGATTTATTTTCAGGTTTCGTATTTGAATCATATTGATTGTCTCTTGTCGCGACCTGAAGGCTATTGGCCTCATATGACCCGGTATTTTTTAAGGATGATAGAATTAGACTCGCATCCATATATATGAAAACATCACATGTAATATTATAAAAAAACAAAAAACAAAATTTTTACACGAGAGACACTAAAGTTAATGCAACTTTTCTCTACACCAGAGATTTAATATTTGTTGATAAAGGATGTCCTCACCTCCAATGGTTGAGATGTAGCATCTTGGGTTTTTACGTTAAAGAAAAAAAAAATACTCTAATATGAACTTGTTGACGCCCGTATGTTAGTTGTCTAAAAATGGATTAAATTTAAAATATATTTTTGAACAAATATATATAAAAGAAATTCTTTAAAGGAGAATATTAGTTGCGTGACGTTGTCGATTTTATTTTATTTTAAACAATTCAAGAATTTATTTTCAACCAGTTTGGTTCATGTTTTGAAGTCGTAAATGTGTTTGGTCTCTTTCGCTGTCGTTTTTGTTGCCATATCAGACACATTGAGACGCACATTTCACAGTGAGTAGCTTTTAAATAAATAAATAATCGGTTAATTACACAGCCGTTTATTAGGACTAGCTTTGAGGCAGAGTCGAATTTAATGCCCAAATCTTTTCTGGTAAAAGAATATATGAAATCAAAATATCGAAATCATATAATTTCGAATAAAAATATATCCAAAAAAAAAATACTAAATAGTTAAATTGATGGAAAATTGGTACGGTATCGAAACCGAACCGGGTTGATTCGGTTCGATTTCGATTTCGGAGTATGAAAAACTGTCCCATTTCGTACCGTACCGAATTATAATTTTTTTTTTAAATGAGAGGAAAACTAGTCTGAAGAAATCATCAAGAATGACGATGAGGATGTACTAAGAGGTCTTGAGCCACACCTTGAATTGGAAATATTGGAGATTTGCAACTTCATGGGTAGTAAGTTTCCATCATGGATGACAGGTAGTTCCTTCTATGCATTGACGGCATTAACCATTGATAATGCAAAGGGCCTAATTGATTGGGTGGAATCAGAAGAAGCAGTGGTGTTTCCTTGCCTTGAGAAGATGTTGCTGAGGAATTGTGATCAACTGAGAAATGCTCCAAGTCATTTTCCATCTCTCCGAGAGTTAGAGATAAATTCAATGGTGAGCAGCAAGCCAATAACATATATATTTAGCAAGAAACTGAGCACTCGAACTTCTCTCACAATTAAGAGTATAAGTGGACTTGCTTCACTTCCACCAGGGATGTTAGAAAACAACAAGAATCTTGCATATTTGGAGATAAAATATTGTCCGAATTTAACTTGTATTCCTCATCTTGAGGACACCTTGCTGATTCCTCTACGCAGGATTTTGCATTATCTCTCTAAAAATTGTACATTATTGGGTGTACGGAGTTATCTAGTCTACCAGACTGGTTACAATATTGCACCTTTCTTCAAGTGTTGAGGATAAGCGACTGCTCGAAAATAACGTCAATTCCAATTACTTTCGGCCTCCCATCGCTCAGGGAACTAAAAATTGTACCATGTGACAAATTATCAAGCCTACCGGGTGGGTGAGAAAATTTAGGCTCAAAATCGAACCAAACTGAAACCATACCGAACACAATCGATATGGTATGATGTTCGGTATGGTATGATCCGATTTCATTTTTAAATTGTTTAATACCAAACTTTTAAAAATTAAACGGTATAATTTCGATATCGACCCAATACCAACCCGTACCAGGACAATCTTCACTTATCAAAAAAACAAAATGTGATCTTCTTCCGTTGTCTGATGATAGGTTAGTTGGCCAACACATCAGATGATCAGAAGATGTTTAGTGCCACAAAAACACATCAACGGCTCACATTCAACTGAGCACGTTGGTTTACTGCAGGCGATTCTATCAAATCATAACAGAGAAAGCAAAAGATCCAGAGACCACAGCAGAAGGAGCACATGGGTGACGACATTTTTAGCAGCGGCTTAGGTGTCCCTCTTGCACTTCAACACGACTTTAATCTTATTAAATCCCATTTTTTTGTTTCTTTTTTCTTTCTTAGCATCTACTATTTGACATTTGTTGACATAAAAAAATGAAACTGGAATAATTTCAAAATAAGTTTTTATTTTTATACGAAGAAGAGAGATTATATATTATAGATATCGGGGCATTTCAAAAAATGATTTTTTTAGTATGAAATTATTGGATTTTTATAGTTTGTATTTTTTTTGAACAAACCCCTCTATTTTAGACACGTTTTTCTATGATAGTTGATTTTAACATTTCACAAATTACTTGTTGTATTCAATTTTTTTGTTTTAATGTTTATTTATTTATTTATGCATCAAACTTCCAAATTTACCCTTCTTCCTTTTGAATTTAGTATTTTTTTTTTCTATTTCTTTTGTTTATATAAAACATTTGAACTTCTTTTTTTCCTATTCTTCCGTTTTCTATATATGATTAAACACTATACAGAGCTCATTAGTAATTTTCTAACAAAATTCTGTTATAATCACCAACGCGATAGAGAAGATTTTTGTTAAAAATTACTAAAGAACTATGTATAGTGTTTAATTATATATAGAAAGCGGAAGAGATATGAAGGGGGAGAGTAAGCTTTATCGAGCAAAAAAAATTCCAAATGTTTTACATAAACAACAAAAAATAAAAATAAAAAATATTAAATTCAAAAGGAAGAGGGGTAAGTTTGGAAGTTTGATGGATAAAAAAATAAGAAAACATTAAAATAAAACAGTGGAGTGTAGCAAGTAATTTATGGAGTGCCAAAATCAGCTCCATTTTCTATTCGTGATATATATATTTGTGATCAAATTTTTTTTGGTCCTTAATGTTGAATCAGAAAAGCTTATAAAACTGTGTTATATCACTTAGTGAAGAGAGAAATAAATAAGACCTACAAAAATAAAGTAATAACTAATTACACTCATTAAGTATGATTAGTATTATAGAAATCAAACTAAAAGTAAATGAAATTAGTCTGATTCCTATATATCGAAATCAAAATTCATCAAACCACTTTGAAATTCCTTAATAATATCAAAGGAAAAAGTATGCAGTTAAATATACGATAATATCAATGTTCCAAGAAGTGAGCAAATGATCATTTTCTAAAAGCTTGAAGATCACGTAAAGAACAATATCGTCGGTGCTGGAAAGGTCGGAGTTCATCCCGCTTTGAAATCTTAACATTATTAAAAAAAAATATTCAAATGAAAGGGAAAGAAAGAAAATCAAATGAAAGGGAAAGAAAGAGAATAAAATGTAAGCCTTTGGCTCTGTTGTTATCTTTGTGCTGTATTTTCTTTGTTTCTGAATTCTTCTGATCCTGATTATTACTTAATGATGGTGGTTGCTGTTAATGACATTAAGATCTTGATTTAATTATTTATTAAACAAGATAAGATTTTGCATGGAAAACGATAACCTCTCAATTCTAAATTTCTAACTTGATTGGCGAGAGATTAATAAGACCGTGATTGTCGGGATTAGTGTTCCAATCATCTTAGCTAATCGCCAACATTTAATTAGAAAATTTAGGCCATGTACGTAATTTAAGCTACTTCACTAGCTTAATTTATTTATTTTGATATAAGGATATTAGGGAGGGGGAATTACATTATATAAATATTGAGTATCGACCTCACCTGAGGAGAGTCGAATCTGAGACCTCCCACATAACAAGTATAGAATAATACTATTAGCACTAAGTGACATTTTAATTTATTCATTGGCTTCAAAGAATCTCCTACTATTTTCTATTTATTTTATTTGTATACGCTATACCTTCTCTTGTACGGCTTGAGTTTATCATGTGTACCATTTATAAACAATGCAACTAGGATTGACAAATCGACATAACTCTTTAATCATATTAGAAGAGATGGGTTTGACCTACGGAAATACTCGAGATTGCATCTCAATCTAGTACGAATTCGTACTTAATTAAAGTACAATTTAATGAATGGTGATTTATTTATATATTTTTTATAGTAAGACGTATTGTATATGCATTTCAATTTAATAATTATAATCGCATTATTAATAAGTAAGAATTTATACTACAAAAAAAATACTAGCTTTTAAATCTTTGTTAATAAGTTTAGGGGCTATTTGGTAATCATTCCGTATTTTTTATTTCAATTTTTGACTTTTTATGCTTGAAATATGAGGAAATGAAGAGATGAAGAATGATGGAGACAAAATATATGAAGGAAAAAAAGAGGTTAACAAAATGAAATAAAAAAAAACTTATTTGATTGTAAGTTTTTTGGTTTTATTTCTTCCTCTTCGTACCACCATTTTTCTTAATCATTTATATTTTTATACGTTCTACATGTCTCGTCTCAAGTAAAAAATGCAAAAATTAGAACTTAAAAAAGAAAAAAAAAATTATATTTTTAACTGTAATGTTACTACTCTACATATTATTTTAATATAATGTCTTTTAAATTATAAGAAAGGGTACAATATAAACAATAATATCAAAACGGCGTTATTGATAATACTACGTTATTGTAGATGGAGCACGTAAAAATATCTTATTTTTGTGGCAACAAGTACCATACCATCCATATGCATGTTGGTATTTTGAAGAAATGTGCCAATTGTCTGCTGAAAATGACTCACATGCAATCCTTTTGGCTTCATTCTCGTTCTTCAAAACCCATCTGGCTTCAATATCCATTTTTCTCACAGATTTTCGCACCCAAAATCATTATAACCCAGATGAAAGAAACAGACAATTCATCTCAAAATCGAATCTGACAGGCAAAATATACACTGCACAACTTTCAATTAAAGTCCCATCTTTTTCTTAATTAATTAATTCCACAAAATACAATCAGATATATATATATATTGTAATATAAATAAATTAATACGATTTAAATTATAGTAAATTAAAATGATTCGATTCTTCATATGTACGTACACCTTCAGCTACAAAACTGCAAAGCCTTTAAAATAAGATAAGGTATATTTTTATTTGAAAGTTGAAATATTAACGGCCAATAACCAACTTGTAGTGGACAGTATAAGGGTCCAAGTTGCTTTTCAACTATGCATGCTCTTTTTGTAAGGTGGAATCTTGGCCGTCCATAGGCACAATTCTGATTGCGTTCTGGATTTTGCCACCTTTTGTGTTCTCTCTCTCTCTCTCTCTTCTTTCACTGTTTCTAAAGCATTCACTGCTTTCTCTGATTCTGTCTGTGTTCAGGATTTGATTCTCTGCACCCTGCAACCATGCAACCACCAGTCAAATGCATCAAAAAATCCAACTCGTTCTGGATTTTTTTTATAAAAAAAATATGCAATTACTTAAGTTTGATTTACAAATTAGACGAAATGTACTGTAAAATAAAACATGTATTAGTCTGGTCTTAATTATGACACATAATTTAGTGTCAGTGATCATTCTGATCTTAATTAAGATACTTAACTTGGTATCAAAGTGTCATTGATAACCACATGGTGACCATGAGCGATTTCCCTAATGCCTAATTGACAAGAATTCGAAAATTACTCGAGTGACTAGGGGCAAAATGTACCCCAAGTAGGAGTTTGAAACTCGTTGGAAGTATTTTGTGGTTAAGATCAAACTGTACTCCGAGGGAGAATTAATCCTACCCTTCAAGTATAGGACACATTATGGTATTTACCCAAAAAAAAAGTGTCATTGATCATTGTGATTAGTCTGTTGTTCATTAAAACACACAAGTTGGTATCAAAGTGTTGATAAGTATGTTTTTACTTAAATTGCACAATTTTGATACATTCATATTGGTGAGTGTTGAGAAGGTCAATGATATATGGCCTTTCATTGACAGAATATCCATCCATTCATTAACAAATATGTTGTATTAGTTGTATGTTTGTTTAGTTACCTATTATACTTAGACTACCTAGAATAGATTAGCATGATTGTAGGAAATCTTGTGTATAAAGCTACGTCTCCTAATTCAATAGAATCAATTCAGTAAAAGGCAAATATTTTTCCTTCTTTTACATGGTATCAGAGCAGGGAACAATACCCAAGCTCTCTGCCCTCTTTCTCTTTGCCTTCCTTTCATCGCCGTTTCCCATTATCATGGCAAACGAGCAACATTCAAATGGAAGCAAGCTTGATGCTGCCAATCCATATTTTCTTCACCATTCTGATCATCCAGGAATGGTGCTTGTTTCCAAGCCCCTCAATGGGGATAATTATTCGACATGGTGTAGAGCCATGACGATTTCTTTGAAAGCTAAATCCAAGTTAGGTTTCATAGACATGACCACCACAATGCCGTCTGCCACAGCCACACCAGACGACTATGCTTTGTGGAAAAAATGCAACGATATGATCCTTTCTTGGATTCTCAATTCACTCACACAAGATCTTGCAGACATCGTCATTTTTTCAACCACCGCCCATGAGGTATGGGAAGACCTTCGGGATCGTTTTTCTCAAAGCAACGCCCCTCGTATTTTTCATATTCAGAGGGACATTGCTTGTATTGCTCAAGATCAGATGACTGTTGCAGCCTATTACACAAGGCTAAAAAAATTAAGGGATGAACTAGGATCCTATAATGACACCGTTTGCTCTTGTGGGGTGGACTATAAGAGACGCAAATTGATGCAATTTCTCATGGGACTTAATGAGTCCTACAGTCCCATCCGAGGGCAGATTCTATTGCTAAATCCACTACCTGATGTTGCCAAGGCTTACTCTTCGATTGTACAAGAAGAGAAGCAGCGAAGCCTGGGGGTTGCACGTGAGACGACGGAGAACTCAGCCATGGTTGCTCGAAGGGCTAAACCGGTGGCTTTGGCTATTCGGCATGGGCAAGGTTCTTTTTCTCGTTCCAACTCTTCTAATCGGAAACCTTTGCATTGCTCTTATTATGACTGTGACCATCATGTGCGGGAAACATGCTGAAAGCTGCATGGGTACCTACCAGAACACCCTAAACATGCATCGAACATGTTCAATCAAGGAAACACTCATTTTCAGCGCAATCCTGGCCATCAGTCTTCAGTCAACAATGTCATGCAGGGTCCAATACTGCAGGAAGTGCCGTCAGTGACAAATGGGCTCTCTGATTTGCAAATCCAGCAAATCTTATCTATCATGCAGGGTAAAGGGACAACTCAATCCGCCAATCCTAAAGCTAATGTTGTTGATGCTTCTCCAGGTTTGTTACAAACATTGTTGCGCCTCCATCAATTAATTATCGACAGTGGTGCCACATACCACATTACTTCATCTCCGACTTTCTTGTCAACAGCAGAAAGAACACCCTTTTGCCACCCGTTGCTATGCCAAGTGGAGCACATGTTCCGATTACATCCATTGGGAATTTACCTTTGAATTCCGCTGTTACTTTAAACAATGTGCTTGGTGTGCCATATTTTAAGGTGGATTTAATGTCTGTGAGTCCGGTTACCAGAGATCTCAATTGTTCCGTAACCTTTTTCCCTCATTGGTGTATTTTGCAGGACTTGATGACAAGGACGACGATTGGTTTGGGTGAACAACGAGATGGACTTTATCACTTGGTTACGTTAGCATCCGAGAAGCCGAACCCTCAAACTCCATCCACAGCAGCCACTTCTTGCCGTTCACCCGGTTCTCAGGTCCACTCCTCCACCGCTTTATGGCATTGCCGTTTGGGACATTTGTCTTCCTCTCGATTAGATTTTTATGGCAAAACATTTGTTAAATTTCCCTTTCCAGTCTAATAATGCTTGTGATGTTTGTGCACTTGCAAAACAAAGTCGACTTCCATTTTCTGTTAGTTCAATTTCGTCTGTTAAACCTTTTGAATTAATTCATTGTGACATTTGAGGTCCCTATAAAATTGCCTCACTTTCTGGTGCAAAATATTTTTTGACTATTGTGGATGATTATTCTAGATTCACATGGGTTTTTTTTATGCATTAGAAAAGTGAAACACAACATTTACTTGTCAATTTTTTCTCATTTGTCCAAACACAATTCCATGTTTCTATAGCCAACATTCGAGTTGATAATGGTGGAGAATTCTTCTCTTTGCGGGAATTTTTTAAACAAAAAAGGACCACTTATCAACATTCTTGTGTCTATACTCCTTAACCAAATGGGGTTGTAGAGCGCAAGCACCGCCATATTCTTGAGTCAGCTCGAGCTTTTCGTTTTCAAGCCCATCTTCCTTTACATTTTTGGGCAGAATGTGTTTCTACTGCTATTCATATAATTATTCGTTTGCCCACACCACTCATTTCTTGTCAAACTCCTTTTGAACGACTTTATGGAAAGCTTCCTTCTTATTTCCATCTTCGCGTTTTTGGGTGTCTTGCATATGCTACTGATGTGCACGTCCTTCATAAGTTCGCTCCTTGAGCCAAACGTTGTATTTTTCTTGGCTATCCAGTTGGTCAGAAAGCTTACAAGCTCTATGACCTTGCCACCCATCAAATGTTCACTAGCCATGATGTTGTTTTTCATGAATCTATTTTTCCTTATGAGTCTGTTCCATCCTTTTCCTCCGATTGCACCCCTGTGGTTCCTTTTTTTGTATCCGATCTTTCCCCCCTAGTCCAACCATCCCCACCACCGGCATCAGTTTCTCCCGTCCAACAACCTTCACCACCGAATCCCATTTCTCCTCTGCCATCCTCGGCTAGTCCTTCTCTCGAACCCGTTTTACGCCATTCTCAGCAACCTCATCACCCTCCCACGGCTTTACGTGATTATGTATGCAACCAAGTGATGTCTCCCCACCATTTGCCGCCTTTGTCACCAGGTCCTCAAAAAGGTACGCGCTTTCCCCTTCGCGATTTTGTCTCTTATCATCGTTACTCACCACAACATTGCTCTTTTACTGCTGCTGTCAGTCATGATATTGAGCCAACATCTTATACCGTAGCGGCTTCTCATTCCCATTAGCAAGAAGCAATGCAATATGAATTGGCTGCTTTAGAAGCCAACCACACTTGGTCCTTCACTTATCTTCCTCCTGGTAAGAAGCCTATTGGTTGTCGTTGGGTTTATAAAATCAAACGGCACTCAGATGGCACTATTGAGCATTTCAATGCTCGTTTGGTTGCGAAGGGTTACACACAGCTAGAAGGTATCAATTACCTTGACATTTTTTCTCCCACTGCTAAAATGATTACTGTTCGTTGTTTATTGGCTTTAGCAGCTGCCCATAATTGGTCTCTTCACCAACTTGATGTCACCAATGCTTTTCTTCATGGTGATCTCCATGAAGAAATTTATATGTCTCCACCTCCTGGTCTTCAGCGACAGGGGGAGAATCTCGTGTGTCGCCTTCACAAGTCGTTATATGGCTTAAAGTAAGCTTCCCGACAATGGTTTGCCAAGTTCTCTATAACTATCCAAGCTGCTGGATTTGTTCAATCCAAAGCAGATTACTCGTTATTCACATGTCAAAAAGGAAAATCTTTTATAGCTTTGTTGATATATGTTGATGACATTCTTATTACGAGTAATGATGTCAATGCCATATTAGCTCTCAAGCAATTTCTGCGTAGTCATTTTCGGATTAAAGATTTGGGTGATTTGAAGAATTTTTTGGGCATCGAAGTTTCTCGGTCAAAGAAAGGTATTTCCATCTCGCAACGAAAATATACTTTGGAAATTTTAAAAGATGGTGGATTTTTGGGTGCTAAACCCGTGAACTTTCCCATGGAGCAAAACATAAAGCTCACGGATACAGGTGAATTGCTTAAAGATCCATCTCAGTATAGGCGGCTTGTTGGACGCCTAATTTATTTGACTATTACTCGGCCAGATATCACCTATTCGGTCCATGTGTTAAGCAGATTCATGCATGCACCACGCAAACCACACATGGAAGCTGCCTTGCGTGTGTTGCGTTATTTGAAAAGCACTCCAGGACAAGGTTTGTTTTTCCCTTCTCAGAATGATTTATCTTTGCGAGCTTTTTCTGATTCGGATTGGGCTGGTTGTCCAATATCTTGTAGATCCACTACGAGTTATTGTGTTTTTCTGGGATCTTCTCTTATTTCCTGGCGGACAAAGAGGCAGAAAACCGTATCTCTCTCCTCAGCAGAAGCCGAATATAGAGCCATGACAGGTACATGCTGTGAATTATCCTGGCTACGCTCATTATTGACATATTTGAGAATATTGCATCCGAAGCCAGCATTGTTATATTGTGATAACACACCCGCCTTACATATAGCAGCCAATCCCGTTTTCCATGAAAGAGCCAGACATATAGAGATGGATTGTCATTTTATTCGTGACAAAATACAAAATGGTTCAATTGTAACCAAACATGTTGCTTCAACAGATCAGCTTGCAGATGTGTTCACCAAGCCATTGGGAAAGGAAGTTTTCTCAACTATGAAGCGCAAGTTGGGAGTTCTTGACATTCATTCTCCAACTTGAGGGGGAGTGTTGAGAAGGTCAATGATATCTGGTATTTCATTGACAGAATATCCATCCATTCATTAAAAAATATATTGTATTAGTTGTATGTTTGTTTAGTTACCTGTTCTACTTAGACTACCTAGAATAGATTAGCATGATTGTAGGAAATCTTGTGTATAAAGCTACGTCTCCTAATTCAATAGAATCAATTCAGAGAAAGGCAAATATTTTTCCTTCTTTTACAGTGAGGGGTTTTATTACAAGTATTATTAAAAAATAAATCTGTCATAATAATCACACTGGGATGATCTAGTGATTCAAGCAATGATTTGCTTCCTGGTAATGTTCGGATCTTTACAATACGCTTTAGAGTTGGTACGTATAGTCGGCATAGAAGAGAGTTGTAGATATTAATATTAGAATTATTTAATTAGGAGTGGGATTAAAGGGTTGATTTTAATTAGGAGTGGGATTAAAGGGTTGATTTTGATTGAAGTGGTGATAATTATACGTGAATTGAAATAACGCCCGTGAGGGTGACTGTAATTCGCAACAGAGCAAAAGAATCTCCACTAATTCAGATATATAGATTTCATGTCATGTCTGATGTCTCTGAGGAGCGAGGAGCGAGGAGGGAGGAGGGAGGAGGGAGGAGTGAGGAGTGAGGAATGAGGAATGAGGAATGAGGAATGAGGAGTGAGGAGTGAGGAATGAGGAGTGAGGAGTGAGTGTGAGCAAGCTCGTGTGGTGTGTTGTTAAAAAGTGGTCTTATCATATGCTTAATCATCATATCCACCAATGACTTCAAGCCAAACATGATCAAATAAATAATTAATCACCACGTAGCAACATGTGGATTGTGGTCCACACTAATCAAAATACAAAAATCTTATTTACCCCCACAATTGAAATTAAATTTCTTTCCCCCAATCAGACCCTTCCAAGTTGACCTCCATGTCCAAATCAAACAAAATTTGAAATTGTAAAAAAAACAAACAAAACAAAACTGAATTTTCAAATATGTAAGAATAATACGAATATAATTATGAGGGTTATTTAAGTGGTTCTTGATCCCCTTGAGACTCGTTGGGTGCTATTCTTGGTCATGAGTAGAGTATAAAAATACTTTTTTTCTAATACACACGAATTCGATTCTCCAACTCCACACACAATTGAAATTACTTGGGTAAGAATAAATCAAAATGATAAAATGAATGCATGCCAAAAAACCACAGAAAATCTCTCGGAAATGCAGGTTGTGAATGGTTGTCCAGTGTGTCTAGGGTTAGAAACTGGGTTTTCAAGAGAGGAATAAAGTGATAGCACAGAGCTCCAATGTGAGAAGTGAGAAGAGACAGGCCCGTGATCAAAGGAAATGTTGCCTAATAAAGTGAGTAAAGACTGAAGGCTATATCTAAATCTAATATCATGGTGCTAGATTTGGCTTTAATTTGCTGTCTGCTTTGTTTTTAAGTTTTAAACTACCCTAGGCAACCAACCCAACTACCTCTCCACCATGCTTTCTCTCTATGGTAATACCACTGCATGCCCTAGTACTAATATTCAAATGCACTTCCAACTACCCATTGGATTTGGTGTAAAATGATTCTCAAATCAAATAATCGTCTCTTTAACAAGTCTTTTAAATCATGTGATTTTGAATTTCGATTATTTTTAACGAGTAATAATAATCAAATACATTGTTATGAAAACTTAAGGAAAAAAACAACTAGGGTTGCCGACACTAATCAATAATGAATCAGATTTGCATATGTATGTGGATTCTCTTTGTTAATTACTTCCTTTAATGATGGATCACTTGACTTTTAGCAATAGAATAAACCCTAGATATATAAAGTTTTCATTGGATCTTGCTTTCAAATTTTAAATCAGTCTAATAAATTGTTTGGAGTCAAAGCACTCCACACTCATTCCCCTTTGGGCCATTCATGTTCCATGCTGTAATTGTAAATAAATATATACACAATATTCGATTCTTTTATTTAAGCTTAAATTGTTGAAATTGTCCATGAATTTTATCATAATTTTAACAACCGTCTCTATATACTTCAATATTAGTGTCCCTCGTCCTTGAACTTTACCCTAAGTCTATTTTTTCAAAAGAATTCCGTTTTAAAAAAGGGTAAAATTGTCAATTCATGTGCGTTGCATGTGACTTTTTTAAACGGAATTCATTTGAAAAATAAACAGAGAGACTAATGGAAACATTATGGTAAAATTCAGGGACGGGGGACACTAATATTGAAGTATATGGACAGTTGGTAAAATTATGATAAAATTCATAAACGGTTGCAACCATTTAGCTCTAAATATATAGACATGAATTATTTTCAATATTGCTTCTAAAAAGAATATTCTTACAATGTAATTATATTTGTACTTTTATTGCTAATAATAAATCAATATAACATTACAACAAGCAAAATAAGCAAATTATATTCTTCAATTAAGAATCAAATCGATCCAGCTGCACATTTCTTGTCACGCAATCTCCTGGTTGAAAAACTGGATTTGATATGAAAACTTGGTCTAGGCATTTAAAACTATCATTTTCGAGTCCATTTTTTTTTATCCAAAACTTGATTCATATTGCATAGCAGGACCAAAATCGATGTGATGTTTAACAGCAATACTCCATTTTTGTTCACGAATAATTTATCTAAAATGGCTCTTAAGTCGTGAAGGAGCTTGCTTAAGATCATAAAAAGTCATTCTAATTGCAACATTAAAAAAAAAAACAACCAACATACATATATTAATTATATACAACCTTCTCTTGAGAAAAAAAACACAAATATATAAAATCTCTTAAAAAATTCCATTAATATTTGCCCAAGATTTATATATTTAATTTCAAGCATCAATATATGCCTTTCGCTCAGGGCCGGTTCAAACATTTGAAGGCCTAGAGTAAAAATATAAAATGTGTCATCAATTCACTCATATATCATTTAAAATGTAATTTTTTTATGAACTGATTATTTCATTTTTATACTACGATGACTCTTTAAAACCTTCAATCTTCATCATGAAAGGTGAAAATCAAGACCGATATCCCGTTTAGAATTCTTATCGTTATTGAATTGATGCCTTTTTTGCCTCTTTTGTCTTCTTTTTTTTTCGATGAAAGTCTTTTTTGCTTTTTGGTTTATCTGCTAGTTTATATGTAAACACAGTTACTTTAAATTTTCTTTTATTTTTTAATTTTTTTTACAATTTATAACATAATATATTTTATTTTGACCTTATATTATTTTCGTCCGATGCGGGCGCCCCACGTGCCCTAGCTAATGGGCGGCCCTGCTTTCGCACACTAGAAGCAACAACGAGGGTGATATCACGTGTGTTCGTGGAGAGAGGGTTTTGAGACTGTAGACTTTATATATGCATGTGCTGGTTGTACTTCTAGGGCCCTCTTGCTCTTGCATGTGCAATAGGGATAGGGTTCTTAATTTGTTCGGAGGTTTGACTTGTACTCTTCCAATTACATTAATTAATCTTCTTCCTTTTAATAATTTTATTAGGTTCAACAAATTATGTTCAACCATGTTATTAGGTCATTTTACTTCACTAAATTAAAACACTTAGAGAAAAAAAAAATCATATAAAACCCATGTTGCAATAGTTGATGGTTTAAATAAGTGTATATATACTATTAAATCGTAAAGAATACTTAATTCCGTACATGTAAAGAGTCAATTTTAATTGCAGATAAAATGGGCATTAATATATGGGTGTACAAATTTGTTATCTTTTCAAGTTAAGTGATTGATTTTAATAAATATATTGTCATACTGTAATTAGAAAATAATTTTGATTCGTAAACAGCTTAATTCGGTGTCTTATCTGAGTATCAACACAACTTTATTGTTTAAATTTCATATTGTTGAAACGTTTGATACAAGTTTTGTGTCCAAGGCTTGGCGATGGGAACATATCCACATGGAATTGATCACACTTTCTTTATCAAGAAAAGAAAACAAAAAATAAAGAAAAAGTCTTGCACTCTAGTTGGTCAATGTTCTTACACTTAGTTGGGCCAAAATATGAGGCCCATACAATGATTATGATAATATACGTTGGGCTGGTCAATGTTCTTCCCTATGTCTCAAAGGAAAGGCTGCTCCTGGCTCAAATTAGCAGAGACAATTTCATCAACTTGAAATAGTAAGAGGCATGGAAGCCCTCATTTGGAAGGTGAAATATTTGTTAATTCCGTTAAAGAACAAAAACAGTACATATAATATTCTCGTTTTATAAGAAGACGACGAATTATGAAAGTCGTAAACGAAACGAGGACTAGGAAATCAAAGTAGAAATTGATATGTCGTAAAAAAAAAGAAAGATCTTTTTCGGATTAAGATCGATGCTTAATTTTTGAAGATGACCATTGAGTTTGAAACCTTGATACAAAGAATTTTCAAGGTACCTTTCATAGATGTGACTGCTACTTTAATTGGTACACCACCTTTCATAGTTTCATGAGATAGGAAGTAAAAGTGAAGTTGAATGTTTTAACAAGAGAAAGAAAAGTAAATAAGTAAAAGTGAAGTTGAATGTTTTAACAAGATTTATAAAATGACTCAATCCAAGCATGAAATAGTGTGAATGACAAGGTGATGAGGGTATGAAGCACTAAGAGTGTATATATATACCCACTATCTCTTCATACTTGGAGATATGATGATGAGTTAATTAAGAAAGAGGTGTTTGAGTTTTGTTGATGTTGGAAGATCGAAGATTAGAAGGAATTGTTAGGAAACAATCCCACATGAGAATGGGCAGCATGTTGGAGCACTATGGTTTTGATTGGGACTTTCCTCAAATCTCAACTCATCAAAGTTCATCACGCTTGCTTCCCCTTATGCCTTGGACCCCATCATCACATGCATGCAACTCATCACCCTTTTAGATACGGGTCAATGTAATTCCCTCTAACTTCATTTCAAAAACAGATACTTAAAATACTTTTTAACGAGCAATTCTTCGGTGTGACTGTCACAGTATGACGTATTATTATTATAAGTTTGTTTTATGCATGAATCACAATTGTTGTTATTTCGTATTATAACACGTTAATAATACAATGCATGTCATTCAACATATAAGTAGTTTTAAGTTGAAACGAGATCGATGGAGTTAATTTAAGCAGCTCATCATCCAATAATCAATTGAAAACAAGATTGCCTACCTCTTTAGCCAACTCAAGCCTAAAATAGCCAACTCAAGCCTAAAATAATGGAAACCTAATTAAATTTTTATCTTTTTGTTAAACACTCCGTCCATTGAGTTTGAGCGCCAACTGAATTTGACTTCCATTTCACTCCATATCATTAAGGGAAAAACTACTAACAAAGTCGTTCAAAAGACAGAAAAGATAATGCATGTTCTTCTGCCTTTGTCAAATAACTGTTTTGGTCACTAGCTCACAATTCGTATAAGGAGTAAGTTAAAATTTATTGAGTCGTAAGGAATTCGATCATCAATTGATATTTGAAGTTACAATTTGCTTCACATTCAGTGGCATCTTATCCATTACACTCAACTAGCATCCAGAAAGCGGACTCTTAATTCAGTTAATTACAATATTTTATTACAGCACTTATAAGTTATCATCGAAGTAACTCTATGACAATATACTTCATGCGCTAATTAATTAAACTAAATCAATGGAAACATGGAATTGGGACATCATATTTACTTCCGTCGGCTGCAAAATGATAAGGTTATGGATAACAAGAAGAAGAGTTGGATGTAACATGGCCGATGCTGAAACAAACTGAAAGAGTGAGAGATATGTGGAAAACCATGAAAAAAAGGTGAAGGGTTAACCTTTTCCAAAAGGAACCCAAACCTCTCGTTCCATATTTATCACTTGGATTGGCAAAAAGAAGAAAAAGAGAAAAAGAAAAAAAGAAAATCTGACCCTGTGCATGCCCTTGACCTTAAGAAAGGGGTGTCACAATCTGCAATATTATTTCAATCTTTGTAGGAATATCTCATTGGGGCAAATTGATGCACAAAGAAAAGGACTTAGAACAGTGAAATTAACAAGTACCTAACTTGGGTAACTTAATAGTTAAACCGAATTTGCATATGTGTATTATTTTATATGTTGTGAATTCGGATATCCTTTTATCAAATTAAAATTAAATAAAAAATTGTTGTGGTTGATTATTGTGACAGAGATGAATCCAATATACGTATAAAACGTTTCTTTATTAAAAAATAAAAAAAAAATAAAAAAAAAACGATGAATATGGGTAGTGGGGTGTGAAGGCGCCCTCGTGAGGATGTACAGTACAGGGCCCGAATTGTAAGAGCAGTGAAAGTTGATTGATGTATGGATTGTATTGAAGAAAGAACAAAACATTTTGGGGATGGTATCATTTTTACATGCACAATGTGAAATTGTCTGGGGCAAACCCGACCGAGCACATGATTGTGGGGAAGGGGAATGGGAATGGGAATGGGACGCTCTTTCATTTTCTTAGGAACGGTCCCCATTCCGACGCTGATTTTTCAGTCCATCTGAAACACCATTATTCCTAATAAAATTAGACATATCAAGCGTGGTCGTTTATTCATATTTTAACAAGTGTTTCTTCGGTTAAAAACCCTAACACCCCGCAGAAAATATTCCACTGTCCCCATGGCAAGAGAAATTTATCCATATGGGTAAGTTTGAATTTCTTCAAATTTTTGTGGTGGAGGTGAATCACTGAATCCTCCTCACATAATTCAAAATCTTAGTACACAATGCTGGTCCAGAAAAATCTGACCCAACGAGCACAAAAGGGTGGTCCAGAATATGGTTAAGTTTAGTTTAATAAGGATATGTAGAGGACCAATCTCGAAAGTGATTTTTTAATGTATTAACATTATCTTATTTTGTAATCAGCTGGTACAATAATATTTTAATGTTAATGAGAATATTAAGGTTTGAGTAACAAAGATTGGAGGCATAAGCTCCGTAACTGGTGTATCCGTGTGATTTTCGGGTAATTAAGAAATTAATTTTATGATTTTCTGCAGTAAAAAAGACCCTGACTATTCGTGTGATTTTCGGGTAGTCAAGAAATTAGTCTTATGATTTTCCAAAGTAAAAGAGGCCCTGACTACTTCGAAACAAAAATAAATACGCATGGGTCTACATTGATCTATTGAAGAGGCCTCTGTGATTTCAATTTTCTTTGTCAAATAAGTAACATGGCGTAAAATACAAGACGGGAATAAAATAAGTAACTGGGCTGTTCATCTTAGTGTTGGTTTATACGAAGCAAGTTGAAGTTGATTCCCAGCCCAGCCCATCTAAAGCAATTTCAGGCATATCATGGACAGATATTAAACAAGAAATTCAATTTCCTTTTCTCACAAAGAAAAAATTTCATTCACAATCAAAATACAGAGGCACAACAACAATGTTTACATACACTGTCTACTTCCAACAAGGGTTTCAACCCAACAATTCGATTTCCGCAAGATCAAATCTATACAAGGCAACAGATTATCCAATCCCTGCTGATACATATAATCTATTGAGACTTAAAACCAATAGCAGAATTCAAGGATGGCCTAAGGAGAAAAATTTCAGACTTCCAATTAGCTATGCATTTTCATCTTCAGTTTGTAATACTCGGGCCACCAGCCATCTTTGACTTTGAGCTTCCAACAGCTCCTTGATCAACTGATTTTCCACTCAAATGCTGTAAAGAGTAAGAGCCACTCTTTTTCAACTTGCCTGGAAATTCTTTGCCCAGATTGGCTTTCAATGAAAGATTTTTCTTTATGCGATTCCTGTTAAGCAACAGCATACTATTGCGCGGAGGGGCATGCAAGGCTCCTTGAACACAATCTCCCACCTGCGCGCAGCCCCAAGGCCTGGATGGCCCGTCATCACATATGGGTCTGAGCCTTGGAAAGCTAGTCCGCAATCTTGAGAAGCCTTGTTGCTCAGGGAGATTCTCCTCCTCAAATTTGGCACAAAGGGGGCAGGGAGGGTCATGTTTACATGTCTTGGGTGTTGTTTGCTCCAAGCACTCTGCATGGAAGACATGACAGCAAGAGAGCACCCCTGTGACTGGCATATCTCCACTCCTCACTATCCGACGAGAACTCCATGGTGATCTCTGTGAAAGAAACCTTCCACACAAGCCACATCTAAAACCATCAGACATATTATTGCATGGTCGACCAGAAATCTCTGCCTCAAATGACTCAGAAACATCTGCAAAATCAATGCTGCTACTGGCACTACTCCAGCGGTGGCCATCTCTTTGAGGGGTGGCAGAATCATATTCTGGAAACCCAGAAAATGTCAAGTCAGAAGCCTCTCTGGGGGAAGTTTGTGTTGGAAAGGACAAGGGATGAATAGGTTTGGACATGAATGAACGGCGACCCGGTAAAGTATGATGAGAAGATAGGCATGCCTTGACTGTAGGTTCAGACTCACTACTGTCTGATCGGGACGAGGTGGAGCCCCCAGTATCTTGCACTTCTGAGGTTCCCTGCAAAGATACCATCAAAGAAAGGGTTAATTATTATTATTTTTTTTAATTTGATAAACTAGAAAGCCAAATTCTCACAAAATACCTCCATGGTAGGTCGAAAGGATGAATGCCCCAAAGCTGGACCTAGCAAATAAAAAGGATGAAGTTAAGTTAATGCAAATAACTTGCAACCCATGATAACAAAAATGAGAGTCTTCAGATCACTAAATTTCCTTGATAAGTAAAAACTTTGAAATCCCTATATTTATACAGCAGAAGGGATCGGATTATTCATCAATCATGGTAATTTTTTAAGCATGGTTTGCAAGAATAAATGGCAATGGATAGAATTCAATCAGGAAAACAATTCAAAATGCATAATAATACAACAAATCCTTCAAAAATAGAAACTAGAAGAATCCCTAAGGATATTATATCGAGAATCTCAGAGTATGAATTCCCAGTTGAACTCATGATCATCTCCAATGTGGAACCTGGGAATCTAAAGGGCAAAACACAGGTCCACATCCAAGTTTACTAACTAATAGACATGATCGTTAAGCCTATGGAATTCCAGATAGATGTAATAAGCTCCTAGGCATTCTTTATCACTATCACCCTAGAGGAAAGAGATGTGTCTCAGGCTGTTAAGCAGACACTAGTCATTATTAGAAGCAAAAGAGATGCGTCTAGCAAAAAGAGACATGTGCAAACACAGAGAAGTTAAACGGTTACTATAGGTGTGAGAAATATCTTTATGAGAAACACTGCTACCCCTATTTAATCAACAAAGTGACCATACGTTCAGATTACGTGCTAACAAGACATGCATATATGTGCGTGTACCCAACAATATAAACAACACTCATGCACGACCATTTGGACAAATTCATTGATCATAGATTATTAACAGAAAAGATAGTAGTATAGCCAAGTTCAATCCAAAAAGTGAATAAAAAATAACTAACCCAAGAATTGATTTAAACATTTAAAGTCACCCTCATAGTAATCGCACTTAAGCATGTAATTTATTCATAGGCACTTTTTTTTTTGTCAGACTTTAAAACCAGCAAGCAGAAATTCATCAGGAAAGCAATATAATTTTGCAAACTCCATCATGTGTGTGCGCACACATACAGCTAAAATTGAAATACAGATGCATTATTAATTGTACTACCTCTCCTTTTGGAAGTTTCAGATTCATCTAGACTGATTTCCTGTATTGCTGGAGGTGTCGACTGAGGACCTTGAGATAGGTCAGATGAACTACTTAAAAATAGCCCAGTACCATCAGATGCAGAGTAGTGATGATTATAGAGATTGTTGCCTCTCACCCAGCCCCTACTTCCTTTGCTGTTTGATGAAGTCGAAGAACCATATTGCTGTATACCCTCGTGCGATCCATATTGTAATTCTTCAGGTTGGAACCGGAAATCCCATCTTGATGGGGGTGGTGAGAAGCTCGTATTAGTTCTCCAGCAAGGCTCGTCTGGACCTACTGACCAGTCCCTACTGGCCGTATGTGATTCATGTGGCCTTGCAGCCACACAACACAGCGACCCCGTTTTAGCTATTTTTTATAAGACACAAGAAGATTTATTCTGTCTGCTATCTCTGAAGCTCAGATCACTAACTTATTTTACATGCATGACATCAACAGTGCTGAAATAAGTTACATTCACTTATGCCAGAAGCCACTTCTCAAAAACTCATAGTACAACATATAGAAGTGTAATGTATCATACAACACCTAAGTATCAAGTAGTGTACTCACGGTTTGATGACCCTGTCACTTCAAGAAAATTGGATTTCTTCATCAACTTTAACCTTAAACATTTAAACTATGCTGCTTACTTCAAATTTCTTCAGCAAATCATGGATTTTCAAAAACTCTACACTGGTCTTAGCACAATCCCTGCAGAGAAAGTTAAGAAAAAAAGAATTTAGATAAGGCTATGTTCAAACACCGAGTGTTCAACTCACTTCAAATGCTCAACAAAAACTCCATACTCAACAAGAAAAGAATCCAGTATCACTATAATTAAAATATGAAGGATTGTTGACAATTACAACCTTAGTTGCAGTATATATCAGCAACTAAAACAAAAACAGAGCTACTTATAAAATCAAATTGTATATGCACGAAATATCAACAAGCAACTGAGAAGAGTCCAGAAATTACATAAATCCCAGAAAGCAGTGACTTTTACTACCAAAATCAATTGGGTTTCCATAACCACCCAAGTTCAACTTAAATTTCTAGACTTACAGAGAGTACATTTTTCACATTTACATCAAAATAAGAGGGGAATCTAGGTAAACCTTACAGAAAGGATCATTCAACATAAACATCGACAAACACTAAAAGTTTGAAACTTCACAAACTTAAAAAGCGACCAAATAGCTAAAGAGTATAACTTAATACAATAAAAGCAAAAAGAAGGCAAAATTTGAGAACTGTCAATCAGTTAAAAACCCTAGAAATAGGAATCCTCAATTAGATAGGAACAGTTGGTCTTTTCAAAACCTAGAAATGTAAATCGAGAAAGAGAGAAAGAGCTTACAGTTATACAGTGACGAAACACGAGAAGGAGCTCGCAGCTGTGCCTAGGCGACTGGTTTTGGAGTGAGTGAGAAATGGAAACCCTAATATATCGGGGAGAAAAAGGAGGAGCATATTTAGGGACCTTTTTGCTCAAAGATCCTCCTTTTCTGTGTAATTTTCTTTAATCCCCTTTCCTTTCCTTTTGGCTTCAGTTGTGCAGTTAACTAACTTAAACTACTCTAATTTACAATTATACTCTACCATTTGTATTCACCAACTAACAAATACCTACAAATCTACAATTAACAATTTCTAATTTTCTATAGGTGGCACATTGGATTTTTTGTTGTCATTATGTGCATGTCATAAATTCTCTTTTATTTCCTCCTTTTATATTTATTAATTTTATCTTTATTTTTATTTTAATTGATGACAACAAATAATCATTTTGTATAAGATTGCATATAATAATCAAATTATTATATTAAACTACATTTTGGGATATGTATATAATATGGTGGGAGCCTGGAGGGACCAACCTGAGCAGGATAATATACATATTGCAAATAGCCTGATGATTTTCTGAACAACAGAATTTGTTTTATTCTAGCATAATTTAAAAAATCATTTTTTTTATTACATGGGTATGGAAATCTCTTACACCTGCAAGTATAGCATTAAAATACGAAATTCGGAAATTAATACGTAAATAAATACTCTCAATCATTTTTATTACAAAACACTTATAGCGCCTTATTTTCGAGCAATTATCGACCATAATTTCTGGGACCCTTTTTTATTTTGATCTGACAATCAATCAATGCATTATAATGCATTATAGTCTGTAGGTGTAACAAACAAAGGGTAACTACTAAAGCATCAAGAATTGAAAATTGTAATTAGCTCTAACTTGTCTTTAAGAAGAAGCAGCTTCACATTCATAAGGCCCACAAGCCGAACGATGATGCCTGCAGAAGCTAAGTCTACAATGCTTTCCTCCAAAACTACATAACATGCCAATCATAACAAAAAACAATCCAAAGGGTCAAGCCCCATCAGCTTCAAACCCTAGAACAATAGGGCATGAACCCTAGAAGAATAGGGCATGAACCCTAGAAGAATAGGGCATGCTCGAGTGTGATTCTGTAGGCTGGCAGGGCCGGGGCTAAGTGGTGGAATGGTGACTTGTGTTACTACTTAGAAGCTATTCCATACACTTGAGGGTTTATGAATAAGGCACTGGACAATGAGGCCATGCTAAGCTCAATGCTTGAAAACCCGGACTTCGAAATACTCCTTCCTGTTTCTCGGGTGAGATGACACCCATCAGCCAATGTTTGTTGCAGAGGATCAAGAACACTTTGTATAAACCTCAGGATTGTCCCATCTGCAGCAACAGACTCACTCATCTACTGATAAATATTTCCGGAACATGAATTAAAGATTTTTTAGGTCAATACCTTTTGCAGCCACATGCTCCACAAACAGGTAAAGCCCACCTGGTCTCAGTACTCTCTTTATCTCTGAAGGTTAACACCAAAAGTAAACTTGTTAGGTTAGAATCCAGAGCAATTCTATCGAAAGATAAGGGAAAAACACAGATGCTCCCGTCAAATCTGGCATCCGCGTTTCTGGAACTTATGCCATAAGAGATTTCGAGCTCATGCTATGACTTTCATGAAACAAGAGATTCATAGAAGCTTTCGTTACCTTTCAGAGTCTTGTCAACATCTTTAACAGAACACAATACTAGGGTTCCAACAACTGCATCGACAGAAGCATCGTCTAATGGAATAGCCTCCCCAACCTGGTTATGAGATTAGCATTTCCAATATCTGAAAACCAACTTTCTAGCATCACACACGAAAAAGAAAATACTAAAAAGGCGAAGAAAAACTAGCTAGAAATCGAAAATCATGTAATGTCATAAGGGAAGTAAGAAGTGTCACATACTGCTTGTATAAACTCAAAATTCGAAAGGGGTAGACCAGCAGCCATGGCGGCTTCCCGGGCATATTTCTCCATCTTCATGTTCGGATCCACCCCAAACACCCGAACACCACTATCAGCAGCATAGTATCTAAGATTAGGGCCAGTCCCTATGCCAATTTCCAACACCTGCTCAGCTTTTCCCTTCAGTTGGGAAAAGAGCCCCGATTTGTAACCTGCAATCTTACCCCTCAAATGAAATCACCAGTTAAAAACCTTTCGAAGTCAAATTGGCACCATGAATATTTACCAGCAATCACTAACCTCGTGCTCATAAAATTGCGTAGATGAATTCGACACTGAAGCATAAAACTCCTCGTACCAGTCTGGTCTTGGAGGGTGAACTTTTTCTAACATGGCCTGAAGCATTCATCAACATTAAAATACAACAAAAATTTCGGGAAACTGTCGGAAAAACCAGAACATGATTATCGTACGTACCGTACAATCATCAGAAGGCAATCTGGAAGCGACGGAGGTGGAGGGGCAAATTGGGAATAAAGATGTGGCCACTGCTGCTTCAATGAACCGCCTTCTTCGGCACGAGCATAAGCCGCTGACACAGAACGAGTCCGGCGCCGTTGACTCGGCAGTTGAAGAAGAATCTGGGTTGATTCGGGTTGGAGAACTGGACCGCAATGTGATTAGGCCACGTTGACGTGGCACAATGTTTGAGAAGAAGGGAATTGACTGGAGGATCATTTCTGCAGCGGTCAGTGGTGGTGGTGGTGCTTTCTTCAGTTCAATTATGATGATAACATGTTAGCCAAACGACAGTACAAACTCTGTCGTTTTAATCTTAATAGTAATAAATATGGTGAATTAAAGACCAAGGCGGTGAAAATGTAACAGTTAAAATTCTGGCCTGAGTATATATTCATAATGCTTTTTCAATATAAGCATTCCAACATGCAATTCAAGTAAAATGAAATGTCACATCCTTAACCAGTGTACATGATTAATGTTACATGTTACAAACAACCAGTAAAAAATTTGGCATGTTGATCTTATTTGGTCTGGCACCTTATAGGTCAGATCTGAGTCTCGGCTTCAAAGTTCAAGAACACGCAGGCAGTAGAAGCTACTCATGGCGGCTCTGATCCTCATCGGCGGTGTTGTTATTGCTACCACCGTCTAATTGGTCCTCAGGAGAAGTGCTATCAATGCCGCCCTCTGTTGAAGGAATAGGAAAAGGAGATCAAGTGGTGAACATAGTTCTTTTAACATGTACAAGATGTTTACCATTGAAATTGGTCATTGATTGCACAGTCACATACCATCATCACCGGCACGAGAATAGGCTGAGCGCCTTGAACGCCCTTGCTGGTGTGGTGTGGGCTGATGACAACAATCAAGACAAAATACGAGATCAAAATTCAAAACCACCATAAATGAATTGATCTTGTGAGCGGAGGGTATCAATGCAAGCACACTAACTTGAAGCTTAGATTTTGCAAACAAGGCATTAGATTTTGCATCAAACATACCTGAAGCTTTGGGCGGAGAGCTTCAAGTGGCCCTTTTGGCTTTGCTCCTTGCTGTTGAAGAAGTTAAAAAGAACAGAGATAGGCAATGAGATTTAGGCATTTAAACTTCAGAGTTATAGAAACTACAATTTAAGCTAATCCAAGTGAATACCTTTCCCAATGCCCAATCAGCAGAATCAAAATACGCACGCTCATGGTCCTGACAGAAATGTTAACTTGTTTGTTGGTGATTTTATCTTGATAAAGATAAAACTAGAGAGACAAGACCAAAAATTACCTTGGATATCAGTGGAGGCTTCCTTGGTAGTATGCCTCCATACTTCTTCTTAATTGTTGCCTCCTGCAGAAGACAAAATTTTAGACAATGATCAGGATCAATGTTTGATTTGATTCAGGTTAAGCCTAGTGCTTGTGTTTTATGAGTTTATCTGTGGGTGTAAACTAGGATTATTGCTTTTCTTGGGGAATGCCCCTTGTAAACTTGTAGTGTTAATTTTTTTGAATGATACTTTTTGACCTATCAAAAAAAAATATATATATAGACAATGATCCTATTGCATAACGTCACATGACCGTTGACCTAATAAAGTGAGCTGATGATAAAAGGTTTAATCATGATCGAAACTTTTAAGCAAAAAGAGAATTTCAATGGGAAAGAAACATTTTGCGTTAACAGATGACAGGGAAACAGGCCAAATATTTTGAAAAAGTTTGGACCATAATTTGTGAAGCAGAGTTGCACCTCCTGCTTGGCTGAAGGCATAGGATGTTCTTGAGCTTCGATGTTTAGGTCTTCCCCGGCATTGCCACCAACACCTTGATCACTGGGAGCATTATCAACATGCTCTTGTTCCTTTACCTCCTCCATGTTTGTATCTGCCATATTATGCTCTAGGCACAGTGGAGAACTGCAAAAACAAAAGACTCTTTACTCTAATGAAACAATAGATGCAATTAAAGGCAGTCCTTTATTTGCAATGTCCAAAAAAGTAACAAAGTTCCTTCGTTTATAAAATCTCATCACTATGATTTTTAACTTGAGCCTATTCATTAGTGAAAATCTATGTATCAAATACAAACACTTGTATCTGTAAATTTTCCCAGATATAACCCTGTGAAGGAACATAACTATGGTTATGTACATAAATCATTGATGCCACAAAAACGCACTGAAATAATTACCCTAATTCTACAAAACTAGACTTGGTCCATCTTTTCATATTTCATAATCTTATCACAACACAACTCTTTATCTATTAAAGTTAGCCAGATCTGTACCCACTTTGTTTTTCTCTATTTTTTGTTGGACATCAAAACTTATTTACACAAAAGGAGACAGCCCTTCAACAAGGCTCCCAACTCCCCAGTCCCAAACTTGACTACAAACAGTCAAGCATCTGCTTGTTCATCATGAACCCAATCATCAACTATAATATTACCCTTTACCCAAAATAGCTGGGATCAACATCTTGAAGATGATATAGCAAAATGGAAGAGAAAAAAGTCAAATTTTGAGTGGGAAGATGCAAATATTCCCACACTCTCATAGCCACCATAAGAAAAAAATTACAGAAAGCTGATGTGATTAGATAACAAGTAGAATTCAAGTTCATATACATGCAAACCATCAAATCATTCCCCACTTCACAAAACACTTCAGTTGGTGCAACCACAATTAAAAATAAGGATGACCCAGATTGGAGATACATATCAAAATCCAGAATCACGATACAGAGCAATTGGATCATGAACCTTTAGAAGAACTAGAACCCCAAAATAAGCACGACCCAGATTAGAGATATCAGTGAGAAGAGGCAGCTAAGTTGTTTGATTTACAGCACAAATTTAACTTCAATATCAAGATTGTTAAACTAAGCAAGTTGATAAGTGAAACGAAGTTGGGGATGATTACCTGATCAAAGATCGGAGTGGGAAAACCGAAGCCGAAATGGGTGATCTGATTGCGAAGCAGCAGAGGCTATGAGAGAAGCAAGCCTACAGACAACGCCAAAATACGCTCATTCTCTCTTGAGTCGTCTTAAGGGCGGGTAAGGAGAGTAGTCTTTGGGCTTTGGACAACTTGAGTTTTATTAAAACAGTATGGGCCTTTCACAGTTGACCAAGGTCAATCTGATTTCCATTGGGCCTTGATTTGAACGGATATTTTAGTATTAGAACAAATAACTGCATTTGTCAGACATGTTGATATGTCGTTCATAGTTTTAATAAAAAAGGACAATTGTCGATAATTCCACTTTAATATCAACGACATACAAAATATCTGCAAGCGCAGTTTTAAATACATGTCGGAATTTTCCCAAAGTGATGCATCTATCCCTAAATTATAAAATGGATTTCTTTGCCAAAAAATAAAATTCTTTAAATAGAAAAAATTCAAATTTAAAAATATTTTATCGTAAAAAATACTATTAAACTGAAAATTGGTTACTACGTGAAATCGAATATGATGTCAAAATTTTATAAAATTGCACTAAATAAGGTCCGTATTAATTCTCCGCACCATCAACATTGATAAAGAAAAGGTTCTCCATTTAGCAGCTAGTCCATGTCACTACACCATAACCATTTTTATCATATTTTAGTAGTGCCCCATATCCTGTTACATCACAAATCAATACAACTTTTGAAAAATTCGATGTATTTGACATGCAAATTTATTTTGCCTCCGAATCCATCATGGCCTCATCATCCTATCCAGAGTCCCAGACATGATTTTGGCAAAGTGATAAGTTTCTGTTTCCAAGAAAACTATAAAAAAAAAGTATATAGATTGATGGAGCTAGGGTTGATAGATCATTTCATTTTCTAGCTTCTTTGCTAAATTATTAACCTACTCTAACGTTTAGGTGACTGAAACAATCTCTAGACCTCTAGCTAGTTTGGATCTGAATTTGTTAACCGACCCATGCCCCTAATGCCACCCCCCATCACCAATAAGTCTCTCCGCATTAATTGACTCAAGGTCATGATGTGGGCAAACAACATGGTTAATATTGATACAGGTGATGTGATCGTTACACCGAAAAATACAAACAGTAGTCTGAGCTAGCAAGTCTTTATATTCAAAGAAATGGAGCTCATTTGCTCCTCAATAGAGTGAGCCCAAGTTCACTGGGAATCTTCTTTTTTCCAACCATCGGTGCAATTGGATGAATCACCATCTAAGGTCTTGCATGCATTAATGTGAGAAAATGGCATGTGGTGCAGCCAAGGATGACTTGCCGGTAAGTATGAGGGTTAATTAATCCGGTAGCGATTATCGGCAAGTTGTCTTTGACTACATCTCAATCTCATGTTTACATGTTAGATCTACGATGAAAATGATCACAATGGCAATTGGCAAGGAGGGAACAAGAGTACAAGACCAACACAAGATTGAAATATATGTCCTGGCATTGGCAGCAGTAGGTAATCTCATTCTGTTTCACTATCATCTAATCAAGTACCATACTTTTTGTTATTAAAGGTTTGTCCAAGTTATGCAGGTCTAAAATCACAAAACAAGTTTAGATTTCAAGTAATGTCTTTAAACTTAGTAGTTGGATAGTTTAAGGGTGCAGCTTAGGTGGGTTGAGCGGGTTAGAAGGTCAACTTAATTCTAACTCAAATTTTATAATTTGAGTTTGGGATTGGATTGAGATTAATTTGTGTTTGTGTGGGCTCGGACAAACTCGAGTTTCAACACATTTCAGGTTGGATTCAAGTTAGCGCGTTCAACTCACAAATTCAAAATTACTATTCCTAACTAGGGAAAAACTCGAATATTCTCAATAGGCAATCATCCTAGGTTTAAAAGGTGTTAGAATTACATATTTTCATAGTAAATGCATATGTAGAGTTCAATTATTTGAATAAATGCATATGTAGAATTCGGGATCTAAAATCGAATTGTATTGGGCCACGCTTAAGATGATTAGGACTTCAACCCAACTCAACCTGATAAATGCTCTGTTTGAAGTTAGATTGAGTTTATACGAATTTTTTTCTAATGTAAACGCACCCAATCGGATTAGTTCAACATAGGCAGATTCAGTTTTTGTTTTCTTTAACATCAAGGCAGAATCAGGTTTGCTCAACCCAAATTGCACCCGAAGCTCAATAAGTACGAGGTTTTATGCAAAGCACGACATCAACTACATGTTTGGATCCTAAGAAAGCCACCAAACCCACTAAAACAGTGACAACATTCTCCACAGCACTTGATCACTTGGGAGTGACTTCACACTCCTAATTGCCCAATTTCCTATTAATCAGGCATGTCATCACAAACCTCACTTACCTTTTCATTGTTGGAGTTGGAAGATATGGCTCATGATTCACAATTAAAATACACACCAAGTGTGAGCAGGTAGGAATTAATATTGTCACTCAAAAATAATACAAACTTAAACCTTATACAAATTGGTATAAATGCATGGCTTCATCACTCCATCACCTACAACCACACTTCACTAGTGCCCTTAAAGCTTCGAAGAGAAGAAGATTAGTTACTTAACTCAAAAATATGAAAGCAGAAGGAGCAATTGAGGCAACTGAAGCCTCCAAACAAATCCCAAAACTCAAGATGAGCAGACTGCTCTCTGTTCTTGACCTCATTCTTCGAGTCGTTGCCATGCTTGGAACCCTAGCAAGTGCAGTAGCCATGGGAACCAGCAAGGAAACACTCCCCTTTGCCGCACAGTTTGTAAGATTCAGAGCTCGATCCAAGGATCTCCCCACATTAACGTACGAAATTAAGAATATATCTTTAGTTTCGCAAATTTACTATTTTTTTCTTCGAGGAATGCTAAAACTTTATACGTACAATATATGTTCATGTCACGTAGGTTTTTTGTGATTGTCAATTCGATCGCATGCGTCTACCTTCTCCTTTCGCTTCCTCTATCTTTCGTCCACATCATCTGGACAGCAGCAGTAAACAGCAGGATCATCTTGGTCATTTCCGACACGGTAAAAAATCAATGTAACTAAAATTTACTGCTACCATAGTAGCATTGGTTAGTATATATTCACCTACTCTTTTAATTTTGTGAAGGTGATGATGGGTCTTGTTACGTCTGGAGCTTCAGCAGCAGCAGCCATAGTTTACCTAGCACATTATGGCAACTCCGGCACCAACTGGTTTGCCTTTTGCCGGCAATTCAACAGCTTCTGTGGGCGAATTTCCGGCTCTCTCATTGGGTCCTTCGTCGCCATAACTGTTCTCATACTGCTAATCATCATGTCATCTGTTGCAATTTCCCGACGCTGATGATGTGGCTTTTCCTGTGAATGCGTATAGGAGTTTGTAAATGCGTGACATGAAAATTTGCTCCATAAATATTGCATCTTTCATTTACCAAACTTAATTTGGTAATGTGTGTTCTGTATATTTAATATTTATAAAGCAAATCTGCAATATACATCTATTTACCTACACAAATTAAAACTAAAACTTCTCATCACAATGAATGTACCAAAATCTCTTAAAATTGCAAAAGTTCTTGACTAACCAAGCTTGGGCTAGGCCGGGGGCACAACCCAAATCGGTCTCCGATGACAATTGGTGGCCGGAGAGTAATGTTGTGTGATGGTTCTATCCTCTAAATTGAATATACCCATTTCGCCTGGCTTACAACCGCCCAACAACATATTCTTTGATACGAAATCATCAATGTAATATATGGAATTTGAGCGACATTCAGGAAAGTTTGACGCCACCACAGATACTGAATGATTATCGCCCACAAAGAGAGCCTCATCTCCAATGCTTTTCACATCAAGTAGCTGCATAAAAGATCCATCTTTATCATCAAACACCAACTTCTTAACGAGAAACCAAATAGTCTGTCTCCCACCTCTCTTTTCCCTAAAAATTCTCACAACATTCAATAGCTCTCCTTTGGTTGATTCCACGAGATATGAACGACGATGTAATTGTCGTCGGGTTTGCTCCCGATCTGGTGTAACATTGTTTAGCTGTGGAAGCTTTGAAGGGTCGCCAACTCTGCAATTGTTGACATCTAATGATTGAATCCATCCAAGCATGATAGCTACAAGGACTTGGCCTTTATAGAATATAACATCACCAAATGCAGCGTCTTGTGGCCTGACGAAAGTCCGATGTTTTTGCCCAGCTTTGCTGAAAGCCAACCTGAAATTCCTCCCGTAAATCGCTGCAACGAAGCAATTCTTGGGGTTCCTGATGGGATCAGCGGACAAGATAACCTTGTGGACATAATGTTCAAGTGTGCCCACTTCGCGCTCTTCGGGGATGACATCTAATGGAGGGAGAAGGAGTGGCAGTTGATGTTTTCTGAAAGGGTTTCGGAGTGAAACAATTAGGTGTTGGTCTGTTGTGGCCAATCAGCCATGGCTAGAGCCACAACATCTCTCCCTAAAATGGACTCGTAGCCGAATATCTTTGAGGATTTTTCGTTGCGAAATGCTGTATAATGTAGTTGCTCCTTGGTGATCATGATCATGTGGGATCAAGAGCATGGTAAGCATGGTGTGCCACCGCTGCGTGACATGGTTGTAGACCTTGGAGCTTGGATTCCATTCTTTGCAAACAGCAGCAAAACGAGAATGGTCAATTTGTTCAGACAAGTTATTCAAAATCAGAAAGACAACATCCTCAGGAAGATGACTTGCAATGTCCGCGTTTCGATTTCGATTACAGGGCTTCTTATTAGACCTGGACATTGTCACGATGAAGAATTCTTCTTTAATTGCAAATTAAGCTGAAACATAAACAGTAAGAAAATAAGAACAAGGAAAATATAATGTAATCAAAGATGCTGAGAAGAATGAGGTGCTTACTAATCTGTAATCGACATGAATTCAACTAATTCCTCCAAAATCAAAAGTTCAATTCCTCCAAAATCATTGAAAACAAATTATGCATGAATATGGAAACCTATTCTCACAAGAACAACAAAAAAAAAACCTAATTAAATTTCCAATAAACCAAAAGTAAAATGTAAATAAAATTACTGACCTCACCTAAGAGGCAAACGTTGGCAGACGTTAGTTACTGAGTTGAAAAGGGTAATTTTGGCTGCTGCTGCTGTTGCTGAAGTTAATCGGAGTCAAACTTCGTGGCTCTGCTTCAAGCCTTTAGGGCAACTGTATCACTCGATTTTCATTGAAGGCTTGGGGATTTTCCGGCTTTACCAATTGCCATCAATCAATTGGATGGTCAGAGATTGGGCCTCGTGGGCTTTGGGCCTCTTGAACTTTGGGCCTTATTTAACTTTTTCGATACCAATTTCATACTTTAAAAAGAATAATTTATGCTACAAATTGAAAATTGTATATTCGCAAGCCAACATTATAAATAACCAGCTAACAGGTCTTACCCTACAAGGAAATATATAAAAGTTTCGTCGTTTTGATTTTCCTAGGGGCAATTATGGAGATTTTAGTGGAGGTTTTTTGTTACGGCAGCTTTCTATTGCTTGCATGTTTTTTGCCTCAAAGGGTCGATTATTTGCTTCATCTGCTTAATTCTTGTGTTGGTTTAGTTTTTCGCTTGGTATAATTCAAATTTTTGTTTCATAAGATTTAATTTTAATAAGATTTTTCTTTTACAAGAAACGATTTTCGCTATAGGTTTAAGTTACCTCGGTTTTTATGCTTCCAATGTCGGTTTTTTGTAAAATTCACATCTAATATATAATATTTGCGACTGACAATCAAAAACTTTGAAGCAGTTTGCTACTTTGCTTCTTAAACTGTTCTCTTGCAATACTGCAAAGTTTCACACAAAACCAACACTAGAAATCCCAATGTCTCCCAAATTTACAAGAGCCCTTAATTGATGGAGGTTAGAATACAATATTGATATATATATAATCAATCATGCACCTCTATATTTACTTACTCAATACCAATTGTACATTAATATCGCAAAACACCACGTTATCTAGGCCAGTAACGCCACTAGATCATCAATCGATTTCAATGTCTTCTCGTAGTATATGTACGATTCATACACTTTCGGCGTTCGAACATAATAATCTAACTGCAACACATGACATAAATTAATCACATTATAATCAAATAAACAAATAAATCTAACTATAAGAGCGTTCAAATAGCTGACCAATATTTGAATATACCTCTGCCATGTTATCCACCAACTCATTCGCGGTCTTAGCATACTCTTTTCGGCGGCTTTCTGGCACCATAATCGCTGCATTTTTCAAATCTTGCGAAAGATAGGCCGATTTTAAACGAATATAAAATATTACATACCTCCAAGCCATGGCCTCCAACATGTCCCTAATGCTATGAAGCCCTTCGGCGGTTTGCTTAATTCTAGCCACCGCATCTTCCGGCGACAATCCCGGCTCGAAAAAACGTTCCCTTATAAATGACCGGACACCCCAATTTTCAGCTAGTCCTAGTGGTGTGGCAATGCCATGTTGATGTGCCCCAAGTGCCAATGTAGTGGCCAAAAATGTAGTCACAACATTTCTGCGACTTGTTGCACTTTCTTCGACGTCAAGTGAGGCTCGGATCAGTGGCGGTGAACGGTGGTTTTGGGGTTTGCTGGTGACGTGGGCGTGGAGTAGGGCGGTGGTGGTGGTGTTGGTGAAGCTGCTCATGGCTTTGGGTACATCTGAAATTTCGTAGAGGAATGGCTCATTGTGGATACTTAGGGCAGGTTTTTGTGGCTGACTGTCGACCCAACATGGACCTTACCTTCTTGCCACGTGGTATTCGTTATCTTGTTTATTGGCTTCTTTTTTGTCAAATTAATTTAACATATGAATAAATGTATATTGAATATTGAAGATGAATTGTATTAGTAATGTAATACCTAATTATACTTTTGCACATCTCTTCTAAGAAGAGAAAAAAAATACCTAATTTTACGTAATTCGATTTTTTTTTTCCAATGAATTTGACCTAATTTGTTCAATTTCATATTCCTTTAATGTGGAAATATCATTATATTATAAACAAAATTGACTTATAAATAATTTAAAGAGTGCTATTTTTTTTTACCATGATAAAGAGTGCTATTGTGGGTAAGCTAAGTAGCTCACCGGACTCATTACTAAATGTTGGCCCTCGACTTAAATTCAAATCTCATATTTTATAATTAATTAAAAAAATTATAAAATTGTCAGAATTTGTACCCTTTTTTTTATATCAATTTTATGTATAAAATTTTATTATCCAATTTTTATTTTTAAACTATTATTATTGGTCAATTTCCCTTCATCATCATATTTACCTATATTTATCCAAATTTTTGTTTAAACAAGTCCCATGTCAATTTCAAATTTTTATTGGTTATGAACAATTTTTTCTTTACTAGTGTTATTCTATACTTTTTCTCTCCTAAATTGGGACAAATTCAATGAAAGATGAGGTAAAATGTGACCATATGAGTGTCATTAGATACCTTTTTTTTCTTGAATTGTGACAATTTAATAAAATTAGACAAAATGTTATGATATGAGTGTTACTTGATCCTCTTTATTTAATAGTGAATAATTATCCAATAAAAAAAATTACTGACAAATTTATTTATTTAAAAAAAATAATATTGTATTCTAATGGGCCAATTACAGGTTATCAAACCCCACAAAAATTACAAGTAAGAAACCTCGAAATTCTAGCCTCCGTTTTTTCTCCTTCTAGTCCCAAAAAAAAAAGAAAATTAAAGGGAATGAGGGGGAAGATCATCTTCTTCCATCCTCCCCTCAACCGTTTTTCCTTTTAGTAATAAGAGGCCTTTTGTGGTGAATGTATTGTTTGACTCATGCTAAGATTTGAGTTCTCCATCATATTATTTTGCTATTTTTTCAATCCATCCCTTTACCCAAAATCTTCCTGTAAAATTTCTTATTTTTCTCTAAATCTTATTCTAATTTGCTGTTAGAGGAGTTTGCCGCAATATTCCCATTGATTTTGGACACAGCAGTTAGATTAATACTTTTTGTCCTTTATTCGTTTTTATGCTCAATTTGATCGTTGGAGATCAAGTCTTCCTCAGATCCGCCATGCTCTACAAGTTCTTTAAGACCACATGTGATGAATTTGACAACGGTGCCTATTTCTTTTAGTGGAGGTAGTTTGTTTAGGGTTATTGGCGTTGTTAGAGTTTTGGTTGTTTTGAGTTTTGTGGGCTTGATTTGTAATTTGCATAATTTCAGTAATGTGGGTATGTTAGCTGTTAGTGCGGTTTTGTCCGTATTAGTATTGTCATATTGGTTTGTTGGTCTTGCTGTCATAGCCTGATTTTAATGGTATGGTTATGCCCTTTCTTTATGGGATCACGAGTCTTTGCAATTAGCATCTATACATATAGTCGCATTTCATTAAATCTAGACCTTTATATTAATCAAACTGCTTAAAATATTACACCTTAACAAGTTAGGACTCAATTATTTTTTTTAGACTAGATACGAGCATGTAAAGATGAAGTTGACCATTATTAACAATTTAAAAAGAAAAACGTACTAAAATACAAATTCGTAGAAGAAGTTGACGATGTATAAACAAATTCACAGAATTGAAAAGAAAAAATTGATACTGTTCTCGGACCCTTTGATTGGAATTAAAAATTCATTAAGGTGGCGGGTGAGCTTCAGTGGTAGTCGTTGCGTATGAAAAAAATATGTTTACTTTTTGTTGTTAGCTTGACGTCTAACCGGTCAATAAAATCGATCATCACGGTTTCCCACCTCTTCAAATTTTCCCGAGAAAATTCGCAAGAAAGGTAACTAATTTTCTCGGGAATTCCCAATGGCGAAGACTGGATTGTTCGATCTCGAAAAGCACTTTGCTTTCTACGGCGCTTACCACAGCAACCCCATCAACATAGCGATTCACATGCTCTTCGTCTGGCCGATCCTGTTCGCGACTCTTCTCATCCTCTACTTCACGCCCTCACTCTTCAATTTTGGGTTTTATGTGTTTGGAAGCGACGTCGTTCTGGTCTTCAACATCGGCCTCTTGTTGACTATAATCTATTCGGTGTTTTACGTCTGTTTGGATGCCAAAGCTGGCTCCTTGGCTGCTCTGTTTTGTGTAATTGCCTGGTTTGCTAGCTGTTTCCTTGGGACCCATCTAGGGTTTTCCATCTCTTGGAAGGTAAATTCCAGAAATATTATTAGTTTTTGTCTATGAATTTGATATGGGTTTCGTTTATTTTTTCAAACTACATACCTTTTTGAAGTTTTTATTTAAATTTTAGTCGTTTGATTGCTCCTTTAGCTGTAAATGAAATGGGTGTTTTTATTTTCAGGTAGTTGTCGTGGCTCAGGTAGTGTGTTGGACTGGACAGTTTATCGGCCATGGGGTTTTTGAGGTATTGAATCCAATACTTCTAATTACGTCTGTGTGTGAATTTAAGTTGTTCTTGAATTAGAAGTTTTGAAATTTGATTTGAATCCGCAGAAACGAGCACCAGCTTTATTGGACAATATTGTACAAGCCTTTGTAATGGCTCCCTTCTTCGTTCTGTTAGAGGTAATTTTGATCTGGAGTTTTTCCTTTTGAAGTTACCATGAATTTTCTAACTTTGCCAAACATGACGATGTATGTGTTTCCTTATTTTGGATTCAGGCTCTGCAAAGCTTCTTCGGCTACGAGCCATACCCGGGCTTTCATGCAATTGTTCAAGCAAAAATTGATGCTGAAATCAGTGAATGGCAAGAAAACAAGAAGAGGTTGATCTCCTGAGTCTCTAAGTGGATTTAAGTTTATGTGAAGTTACTGTTACTGTGAAAAATATGGGAAAGGAAAAACATTTCCAAAGCTTTTATGTAATATATATATAAAGTGCAAGTGTTTTGACTTGGAAGCTTTGAATAAATACAGCACATTTCTGGCAATATGTAGTTCGAATAATACTAAGTTGTCCCTTTTGTTTCTTGCCTGTCTGAACATAGTTTGGTTTTAATTGTTTTTGAGACTAATGACATTATGATTAAGGCTTCTGCAATCCTCCGATTAACGTCTGGCTATGGTGACCTTCAAGCCGTGCGCCATTGATAGAATTGTCATCATCCGGTACTCCACAAGATGGCCGGGGACTAGAGTGAATGTGTAAAATCGGCACAGAATTGCCAGAGCCATCTTCATCTGGAGGTAAGCAGAGTCCTTCCCTAGACATATTCTTGGCCCGGCCTGAGATTAGAAGTGTTTAGGTTAATGGTCTTTAACTTTTATGGATGAGGTTAAGATTTTATTGGTAAACTAACCTGAAACGCAGTGAACTTAAACGGGGATGCATTTTGGAAGAAACCGTCTTTGAGCCATCTCTCCGGCTTAAATGAAGCTGCATCAGGGCCCCAATTGTACTCCATTCTACCCATGGAGTAGGGCACATAAGTCACCATGCCTCCTGCTTTGACCTTGGTTCCATCTGGTAGGATATCGTCCTCCAAGATGCCCTTGGGGTCCTACAATCATATATACATCACACAACTACATTGACATCAAATCTTCAATTGCGGACCTACCATCCATCAAATACATTACCTGAGGCACTGCCGGGTACAATCGAAGCGTCTCTGTGATAACGGCGTGCAAATAATACAACTTCCCCATTGAATCATAGCTCAAAAGTCCTGCATATTGTGCCACTCTTTGATTGAATGATTCAAGGTCGTTTTTGTCATACTGGAGCAACGAAACCTTCTCCTCTCTTGCTCGGTCTTCTTCGAACGCTTTGAGCTCCGAAAAGAGCTTCTCAGCCACATGAGAATTGGTCATGATCATGTATATGGCCCATGAGAGAGTAGTAGCCGTTGTGTCCCGGCCAGCTATCACAAAATTCAGCACAACGTCTCTCAGGCTTTTGTCATTCAAGCTGTTTTCTGGGTCTTCCCCTAACCCGATGAATCTCGACAGCAAATCATGCGTCATCTGATCAACAATTAGTTCATTACTTTACAATGAATGATATGAATCTGTTCCATTGAGGAACTCAGATATAAGTCCATCTTCTTACCTTGTGATCTTCGGAACTCTGGCGAGCTTCTTTGATCTCTGCTTTCCTTTTGCGAATGACAGAATATGTGAAGTCATCAATGGTCTTCATGCTCTTGTCAAGTAAAGCTTCTGATCCCACATTCAAGTGTCTCTTGATTCTCCAGAGCAGATCGATGAATCGAAGCGTGACGATGATGTTTGCAGTGTCAAATGCCTTGGCGAAGTGATTATCTGGTAGGTTTGGTGCCAGAGTTCCAATTTCCACACCAAATCCCACCTTGCATATTGAGTCCAAAGTCATCCTCATCAGCAATTCCTGCACCAAAAGATACATGTATATAAATTCAAAGCTCCGAAGATAGAATAGTTTATGACATATAGGTCCTTGACAACTAAATTAATATATATTGAAGTTGTTCCCACCTGCATGTCTAGTTGTTGGCCTTCCACTGCTTGATTGAGAATGCCATGGAGTTTCAGGCTGTAATCTCTGAAGACTACGGTGCTGAAATCTCTCAGATTCTTCGACGCAAATTCGAGGCTTGCAGTCTTTCTCTGTTTCCTCCAAAGCTCTCCGTCCACATTGAAGATCCCCTCTCCAAGCAGGACTTCCATGTATGAATGGTACACTTCACCCTTCAATTAACATAATGTGTTTTTAAAAAAAAAACACTAAAGAAAAAACAGGGATAGCCAAGAGAGGCCGAAAATTTGGTTCAAATTAGAACTAAAATCAAATTGATTAAGTCGGTTTGATTTACAGTTTCAAAATTTAACGCAAACTGATATTTAGATTATATATTTTTTCATTACGTGACATTACACAATCGATTGTTTACATAATTATACTCCAAACCAACGATATGGTTACACTGATATGCGCTGGTAAATAATAATTTCAATGTTTGATGTGATTACACGTATATGGTTTTTCGTTTTTGTTCAACGAAGCTGTAGATGGTTTAATTAAGGACAAAATTTAGTTTAAACAAAACATTGAATTGAAAATATGTTGAAAGTACATAAATTTGGATAAACATGTAGTAACCCAAAATTGAACCAATTTGAACCGTTTGATAAATGGTTTGCTTTATCAAACTGAATAATTCCACCTTCAGATGGTTCGGTTTAAATTTGGAAAAATAACAAACTGTAGAACTCAAGTAAATTTAAAATTTTAGCAAAATCAATCCAACCGAAGGCAATTTGTAATGGGTTTGAGAAAATATATCACCTTGGGGTAATTGGCAAAGTTGGTTTTGAGGACATGTTCAACATTAGCAGGATCAGCAATGTAGGTGTAAGTTGTGAACGGCATCGGGACGACGACGGAGTTGGACTCCGACAGGTAGTTGACAAGCCAGTCGTGCATTCTGTCGTAGTTGATTAACTGTTCAATGGCTGCTCCGACCAGCGGCCATGTTTTGGGGCCTTTCTTGTTCCTCTGGCTCCATCTGTGAATGATTATCCAGGACAAAACCATGCAGACCAGAGTCAACAATCCTACATTAAAATTGGTGTATTGGTCTTCCATTTTTCAGATAAAAAATCAGAGGAAGAAGGCAATGTTGGAGAAGAATATGGATTGATTTTATAATCTGGAAAAGTTGTTTTTTTATTTGTTGTGTTTTGGAAAATTAGATGTGGATTTGTTAACAATCTTTGTATGCAGTGAAGTTGATAAACAACAAAAAAGAGTTTCACCTATTTTGTGCACTTAACCTAATTCTTTATCTTGATGAGATTCATGAATGCTGGTGATAAAGAGTGCACGTAATTGAGTTTTATCTTTTTTTGTCAAGTTCTAACTTAATTTAATTTTCATGCCCCATAACTTCAGGATATGAAGGGTGTTTAGTGAGTGACTTATAATTTTTAATCTATTATAACTATTTTAACGTTGTAATTATGAAAAGAGCGTGGAGTGTAGGGGAACGAGGAGGAATGGTGTTTGGTGATTTTTTTTTTTATTTTCATACAATGATATAGGGAGGGGATTATATTATAGGTTTTTAAGTCCAAATATTCGTCAAGTCGTGTGATAAGTTTCGTTTAACCACTGAAATCATGAATTGTACCATTTTGTCCTCAAAACTCACCATTCGTACAACACCGTGCCCAAAATCTATTAAATTTTAACCAAATCTGTTAAATTGGCTTATCTGTTATGTGTCAAGCCGGTGTAAATCTTGTTAATGGGCCAAGACACATGTAGATTTAACAAAGTTGGGGCACAGTGTTGTACAAATGGACAGTACCTAGGGCTGGAACAAATCATGCTTCCAGGCATTAAGTGAGATTTACTGCATGGTTTCATGGGTATTTGGACTAAAAATCATACATTATACACATTAGTTATTGATCTCGTTTTTTATAAGAATCAAACACAAGATTTTTCTTTTTTATATATAATATAAGGAATTAAATTACATTATACACAATGAATATCAATCTCATTCTTTACGCAAATTGAATACAAAACTTTCCATATAATATGTGGACAAAAACAAGACCGAAATGGCGTAATACTGGTGACGAGTTGTAAATTTAGGTTTAAAATGTACCATTAAAAATAGAAATGAGTAATGCAAAAGTTTTGGAACCCAACTCTTTAAGTTTTGGCACTTTCTCACATGAGTAAGTTTGGATGCATCCACCCATATGAGATAATTGAGAATTGAGACGGCTCGGCTTAAGTAACCGCCAAGCCGGGCTTGGCCTATTATGACCGAGCCGGCCCGCTCCAACCAATGATGATCACTAACTTGAATTTCAACCCTTTGACAAAACAAAAAACTTGAATTTCAACCCATACATGCTGATGCATGACGCACATAGTCTACAATTATACGCCATCCAAATTGATTTCAACGCGGCTAATTATTTGACCTACGTCACATATCATGGATGCCACTATTTTATTTATTTTTATTTTGAACACAACGATGAATTATAAATGATGAATATCTACTTCTTTTTCTATATATCCCAATTCAAAACTGAAATTATACGATAAAAAAAATCATTAAAATGTAATATTAGTAATTAATTTACAATTGTTTAACGATGAACGATTGTTTAAATTCATAACCACCACATCAACTTTTTAGTGTAATCTTATATATATATATATATATATATATATATATATATATATATTCATAAGTATTTTTTTTTTATGTTTATATATAGTGTCCATATTTTCCTTAATATGGTAAATTTCTTATAAAAGAACTTAAGAAATAATTTAATTGAATGTAACGAAATAAATAATACTGTAATATAAGATAACGAATGTTCGTTTACATAACAGTTTTTGTAGGTCATGATGAACCATTGATTACAAGTAACATGTGGAGATAAAAAAAACCTCAATAACACCTCCTTTTTCTTCTTATTATCTTGTGTACTTTGTAATTGTATATAGCCATGAAAACAGTGTCTTGATCTGTGTTAGAGACCTGGGTAAAGCTGCTGGATTAAAAACATCCCAATTTAATTTCATAATTTGTTCAAGATTCAACTCCTTCCTTGCTCGCAAACCCAATTTACAATAGGTTCCAAACCCAAATTTGAGTTCGTTAATTATGGTCCAAACCAGTCATGTAATAGGCCTGGTTTACAAATAATGGTTGGTTCTGGGTCACTTGGAATTTCCCTGAATAGTCTGTGTTCTGGTATGGCATTTCACCAAACTGAAACATTTGAACATTATTTTGACCAGCTGCTGTTCCTGCGCTGGCCAACCCGTTTTGGAAATCATACGCAGAATTCTCACTCAAAATTTGTGAGATCGGACCCAAATAGTCCATTTCCAATAAACTAGAAACCGAAAAAGTCCGTGGAAATTTCGACATCATTTGTTCCTCATTGGCTTTGGCTGCTGTTGTCATCTCAATTTTGGGTTCCTTTAACTCTTCTTCTTCCACTTTCTGATCCAAATAAGATTTGCCCGGATGCCTCTTCTTGTAGATCCTACACAGGACCCAATCATCCAGCTACAATTTAACAAACACGAGCAATGGTCAGTTAGCACCCCAACTGTTTGATAAAATTCCTGAAACAAGTACGATGACAAAGACGCTTACTCTCATCGACCCAAGTTGCTTGCTGACTTGCTTTCTCGCGTCGCTTAATCGATACTCATGCATAATCCAATCCGACTTCACCCCCTTTGGGGGCCTGCCCTGGTAAAACACTAGCGCTTTCTTCACGCCCACGTACTTTGCCCCGCTGTAAATCGCCTTGTCTGTGCCGGTGGCTTTCCAATAACCCGACACGGTGGCTCGATTGGGTCGGACTCCATTCGGGTACTTCCTGTCTCTCGGGGTGAAAAAATACCACTCATTCTCTCCAAACTCTGTTTTCTCTGCACAACATAAACAATTGAGATTATAACACCGTGCTTAGAAATCAATCAACGATAATTTAATGTGGGTGAATCGAAATCGAGGTTCCAAAGGTTTCTGATAATACTAACCAGGCAATTGCCATGGATCAAACTTGTAGATGTCAACTTCTGGGATTATGGAGACAGGGCACGGCCTTGAGGTGGCCTGGTTTTTGAGGTAAAACATGATGAGTTCTTCATCGGTGGGGTGGAACCGAAAACCAGGAGGGAGCTCGGAGCCATGTTTAGCCTCCATTTTTTAGAAGAAAAAAAAATTGGAATTTAGAACACAGACAAGACAACGATTGATTCAAAGGGATTGGCTAGATGGTTGGGGTTTGGCTATAGAGCTCTAAAGGAAATGAAGGTGTTTGAAATGTTTGAACGGAGAGGTCTGCCCATTTTATCGTTGATCGGTTTTGTCGCTTTGTGCACGTCACCTGGTTTTGATTGGTTATTCCTTTGACTTTCGCTACCTCGGATGGGCAGTCTAAAACAAAAGCAGAGTCCCCACAAGTAAACTGTTTAACACACACGAAACACATGTCACGTGATATTTTTATTTATGAAATTTACGTGTCATAATTTAAGTAGATTAGACAAAACTTATGCGCCCGGCATTCAATATATAAAAACATGAAATACAAATACAAATAATTTTATTAATGAAATAAAATACGAACACGTATTGTTCCAAATACATACAAATACAAATGTTATTTAACTAAAAAGCTTAGTTGGTTTCCAATAATTTGGATTTTGTCCACGGTTCCTTGCACTTGTCACAAACTTTATCCGGATGGCATCGTTCAATCGGAATATCCTCTATAATTGTCCACTCTTTCACACTACATAATTCCTAAAGTAGAAGTTGAGAAAGTAGCCCTTATTTGATGGTGTCAAATTTTTCAAGAGAAAGACAATACCCTATCTTCAACTTAAATCACAGAGAATGGTAGGTACTTGGTAGATATACCATTTATTTCTCACCTTTAGAATTATTTGACGCACTCAAAATTGCATATTTCATTTACTGAAAATACTTACTTTTATTTTGTTTAAGTTACTGTTTGATTTATTAAAATATAATTATCAATTTTATCTTATTTCAAAATTCAAAAAAAATACACATTTTGTGTATGAGAATTAATTCCATGTTAAGATGCGTGTTTCACAATGAATTGATTATTAAATAAAACCTTTGTATTATACCCGCTTTTTGCTCATCAATAACACTCAAAATCAATGTATAGCAGGTCAATTTGTTTTTAATATTAGATACTAAATCAAGTTTACTAATACGTTACATTTACTTGCATCATTATTCGTAAATTTAGAACACTATAATAAATTTAACGTGTAAAATCTAAAAGGAAGAATACACACATGTTTAAAAATTAATATTATTTAATTATAAATACATACGTGATTGACTACACTTCCAAAGTTCCAAATGTTGAAGCATAAAGACAAAATCAACCAAATATAATTTCTATTTATCCGAATAATGTGGAAGTGAGAGTTTTTATATTATATTATTTTATTTTATATCATTATTGGTATAAATTTCTTATAAAAATCTCCAAAATACAATCCAATTTAGCCGAGGGAGTTTCTTACCTGCACCAGCTAGAGGTAGAAGGAGTCTACAAGGTAGGCTAATGTAGCTATCATTTCGCGTTTCGCATGGTGACGCGTGTCCTTTCCTAAAAGTGTAGAAAGGGATAAGCATAACTATAAATTTGGGCGGGTTTCCTTATGGTGCTTATCTTGCCATGTCATCAGTGGGCCCCTTGCTGCAGACTGCAGTATGGTAGATTCACATTAAACCCCACGATTCCATTTATTATTCCAAAGTAAGGTTACATTCTTAAGCAATTCATTAAATGTCACGTGTAACGACATGTTTGGTTCCTATGATTAATATCAAACTCACCACGTGGCACGGATGTTCGAGCTAATCTCATCAGAATTTCAGCTTACTTAATTAAAATAGAAGGAGAATTCTTACCTCCTATTTAGGTGATATATTTTCTTACATTTTTTTCGATTTATCGAATAATTCTTACAGATATATCATAATTGAAACCATTTATTCTTTAAATCATTATTTTAAGATCATCTAGTTAAAAATTCAACAAGACATGGTGATGGACCCGTGGCGACAACGATGGTAGTGAGGGTGATCGAGCAACGATGCCGATGTTGCACGTTTTTTTCGATTTATCGAATAATTGAAACCGTTTATTCTCTAAATCATCATTTTAAGATCTTCTCGTTAAAAATTCAACAAGATTGAATGTCATTTAATCATTCATATGTATTAAATAACTCAACGATTTTGGTAACAATTAAGATTCTCACGACGACGTTCATTTACTTGATACATATTAAACGATTTTAGTCATTCGTTTATTTTTTACTTAAATTATTTTGAAATTATGATTTAGGAATTGAATGGTTTCGATTATGATATATGTGTATTAAATAACTCAACGATTTTGGTAACAATTAAGATCTCACGACGACGTTCATTTAATTTATACATATAAAACGATTTTAGTCATTCGTTTATTTTTTACTTAAATTAGCTTGAAATGATGATTTAGGAGTTAAATGGTTTCGATTATGATATATGTATAACGAAATTTAGACAAATCAATAGGGTATTAGAAGAACGTACCACCATAATAAGATGCAAATATTATCCAAATAAAAATTCAGGTAAGATGTTAAGGGAACTTTTTGTATATACATATTGGTATTTTCTGATTTTATTTAAAAAATTAAATTATTTTACACGAAATTTATATATAGTAGCAAGTTCTCATACAAGTTTTTACTTCGTAAAAACTTTGTTAGTATTTTTCATTTTTTCATCGACATGTATGGTCGTAGTGTTTGGTGGTTTTCCATCATTCAACCCTTGATATAATTGTTTAATATTTTGGAATAAACAATGACTAATGAGAAACTATTGATGTTAATCGTGGTTTTGTTGAGATTCTAATCCACTTTGCATATTTATAAAATGGTATTATCGTATTGTTTGGAGATAAGCAAGCTATTAATGGTACATAGTAAGGAGATAAGCAAACTATTGTGGTTTTTAAAAAAAATATTAAAACATATTTAAGTTTGAATAAATTAATAGTAAACAAACATGTTACGCACGCATGTAAGTGATGCAATTTAATTACGTGTCTCATATAAAGTGGGTGTACCTTTTTAATTGTCATTATAAAAAGTTAATCCTGGTTTTGTTGAGATTCTAATCCACTTTGCATATTTATAAAATGGTATTATCGTATTGTTTGGAGATAAGCAAGCTATTAAGGATACATATTAAGGAGATAAGCAAACTATCGTGATTTTTTTAAAAAATATTAAAATCGATTGAAGTTTGAATAATTTAATAGTAAACAAACATGCTACTCACACTCACACGTGGTTACATGTCTCATATAAAATGGGTGTACCTTTTTAATTGTCATTATAAAAAGTTCATACTGATCTTGTACGTAGTTTATAATTATATAAATAAAATAAACGATAACCGAAATTGCTAGAATGAAAGTTCGTAGATGACCTATAGCGATGGCTCGTTGGCGTATGGATTGATGAAGTTAGCTTTGGGGATGTGCATGGCATATGTAATGATCATAATCTAGTCGGTGCTCCAATAAAAGAGGAGTTTCCTTAATTAGTGATTAATTAAGAATTAAGAACAACTTCGATAAGAACATCTTCGATCATCGTTGTAATTTTAAACTGTAATAAAAGGGACTCTAAATATACTAAAACCCGTGAGTTATGTCACTGTTCATGGAACAGTGTATGAACAAAGAATTTCCGATATTACCCTTTAGGCATTAAAGTTACGGTTTTGTCCCTTTCATTTTTGCTTTCCTTTGTTGTGAATAGTCAAATACCGATTTTGTTCTTCTTCGTTTCTTACACGTCTCCTCGACAGCTTCTTTTCCTTTTTCAGCAATCACCGACTGAGCAAATGAGTGAGCCCAGCAAACCCATCGTCTCTCTTCATTTCTTAGCCATCATGGATCTGATGAGTGAATTAAATTGTTGAGTTACGTTTGATAGTTTATTGTTTGCATGTTGGTTTTTTCGTTTGGTGGGTTCATCATCGTTTTTATTGCCTCTGTCAACAGATCTGCCCTTCAATAATGGATCGCAGCCTCCAGATGTTATCGCTCAAACTCGATAGAGACCAGAACCTGCCCGCAACAAAGGCCTTCAGAGACCGGTCAGTTTTTGTTCTATGATTTTTATTCTAAATACAGTTCTGGGTTCATGAATTTTCTCTGGGTTATGTGAATTGAGTTCTGGATTGATGACTTAAGCTATGGGTTTTGTGAATTTAGTTTGGGGATGATTATTGAAGACTGAAAAAACTGTTCTCTGCACCTATTTGAGATTAATATTTACTTTTTTGTTTTCCCCTTTTCTGAGCCTCTAAGTTGCAATGAAGATACAAGTGAATGAAAAGGTCTGATTTAGTTTAAAGTCTTCAAGGTGGCCACTTGGTTTTTTTTTTTCAATTGACCAATGTCATTTTGACATTTGGTAACATTGTTTAGTCTCAGTGGTGATACGATTTTCCCATCCTACACTTCCGATTTCAGTTTCTTTTGTTCCATTTAATATTAATGCACTGTTTATGTTGTGATCATGTGAGTGGATTGTTATTGATATTTTTTAGTACCATCTTGAATGAATTGTTATTGATGCTTGGTTCCTTATGTTGTGATCATTTTAGGTTTGTAATAATTCATTAAATGCACCAAACAATGCATTGATATGAATATTTGGTCTATGGATCATAGCATTTTAACAATAAAGGTGATCCACATGCCCATTTCTGGTATCAAGTATTTTCTGCGTTCAGTTCTCTGAACACCAGGTTTGTAAACGAACAACTTTTGAGACAAATACCAATGAAGGCATGAATTTTACTGAAATATTTGGTTTTGTTACTGAAATTGAGTCAATGGTAGACTAATCCCAGTGGCCATGTTAAATTTTGATTTATGATGTAAATTTTATGACTTAATGATCCTGCAATGAATTCATCATCTGTAAATAAAGTCAGATATTTTTTTTTTGTTACTGAAATTGAGTCAATGTTAAACTATTCTCAGTGGCCATGTTAAATTTTGATCGTTGTATAGTAGCAAAATAGCGTTGATAACTTATTTACACATTTAGTCACTATGAATTTGTGATTGAAAATGAATTTTGATTTTATTTGTCAGAAATCTTTAGTTACCTGAAACACAATCAAGCACATTATGGGATGGATTCCTTAAATGATTATCACTTGAGTTATGATGAGTTTTGATGAGTATTGTGCTCTGAAGTGCACACATAAGAGCTTTCTTTTGTCGTTTGAGTTATGATCAAACACACTTAATAAACCCTAAACCGAGAAATTTGCTTTTATTACTGAAATTGAGGCAATGGTAGACTAATCCCAGTGACCATGTTAAATTTTGATTTCTGTACAGTAGCAAATTACCTTTGATAACCTAACTCAAGGATTGTTGACAAACTAACATGTTTATGAAATGATTTGTAAGGTTATGGTTACATCTAAAAGTTTTGCATTTCATCAGGGATTTAAATTTATCCTACCATAAATTTTGGATCATTTTCATTTTGTGGCAATTGGGACATTATGTTTTTTACTATTATGCATAATTTTGGATCCTTTTCATTTTGTGGCAATTGGGACATTCTGTTTTTATTAATATGAATAAATTTTGCATCTTTTCATTTTTTGGAAATTGGGACAGAATGCTTTTGATTAATGATCACTCTGACAATGGATATAAATATGATATCAAAATGTGTATCAAGTAAGTTCTTAAAGGATGAAATCATAACTGAACATAAGTAAATTTTGTTTTCTTGGGTTATCAGGTCATAGGCAACGAAGCTTTGAATTCCGGACAATACCCTGTGGTGGTGAGCACATGGACATTTTTAGAGGCTGTCAGAGCTGCTTAGAAGGCTGTTGATAATGGGTTTTCTGCAGTGGATGCTGTTGCTGAGGGTTGTGCTTGCGAGGAACTCAGATGTGATGGCACAGGTGGGTGCTTGAACTTTTGATGTATTTGAGTTATTATAGGAGAAAAGATGTTATTAGGAATTAGTGTTCTCAATTATCCATACGTATTTGCTCATCTGCACGATTTGAATTTTTTCGGTTTCAAATTGAAAACGCTGGTTTTGATTATGTATTTGCTTGATTGGTTAGTCACTACTTATGTGCATTGCAGATATTGAGAGAGATGGGAGAAGGGTTTGAGTCTCAAATTTAAAATTGCCGGTGAAATGGGTGGAGAAGTTATTGCTTCCCTACTTGATAGTTGATATTGAAATCTGTGTTCTCAACTAATTAAAAAGTTACCAACTCTGGTTTAATTGTTAGTATTTTGGACTGTGCTTGGGAAACCAGGAAGAATGATTTGTCAATGGAATATTGCTAAGCGTGTTGATGTTTATAGCTACTATAAGAGGTTATAACTAGCTACAATCAATGCTCTGGTCATGGACAGGGTAAGTAGTATTCGCATATTCCTACTATCACAAATATCGTTGATTGTTGTGGTTGCTAAAGCATTTTGTATTGTTGGCTCTATAATGACTATTGACTATGTGTTTGATAAGGGCATGCATAGGTGACGATTTGAAATATGATTTCTCCCGAACCCAGTTCATATTTGTTTTCTCTTGAACTCGGTTCATAATTTTTTTCAAAGTTTATGCGTTTGTGAATGGTTTATCATATTATTTGAAATTTGGAAACAGAAAAAGGTGTGTGAAACCTGTCTTGAAATGGTTGCCTCTTGGGTTCAAAAGGTCATACACCGTTATGCTTACTCCATCTATGGTGTATGAGTGTGATGATTGTTAGTGTGGTGTTCATTTTGTCATTGCCTCTTTGTCTTTGCTTTCAGACGGCTGACATTATTACAGAATGATGGATTCAAATTCAACTTCTTGAGCAAGCTCTTCATATTGCACAAGTAAGGCTAATATCATCCGGCTTCGAACTGGCTTCAGATTTTGTGTAATGTAATCATTACCAACATATTTTCTAATGTAATATATCTTCATTTGCATATATTTTGTATTAATCAGTTAAACCGTTCGCGGCAACGTGCGGCCATTTTTGCTAGTTAAATTCTAAAACATTAAGAAAAGGGAAGTGACGTGACTTCCTTACAAAAAAAAAAGGAAAAAAGGAAGTGACGGGTTTGCTCGTGTCAATTGTGATTTTGATAGCCCACCATAATAGTTGATGCATCGTGGCATATCTATCCAAATGTAATAACAATATTTGAAAAGTCTATTTGAGTATTGTCAAATTATATTTGATTAATTTTTTGTTTTTTTATATTATACAAGATGTCCTTGTATATATATATATATATATATATATATATATTCGACTAGGAGTAGGAGTAATTTCCAACACCATGGAATTCCAATGACTAATGGGCAAGTAGTGAGATTCACACGCTACACGTAGAAGTAAATTAAAGTAGCGCTTAAATCATTAGACCCCTCTAGTATTTGAACATTAGATCACCTCTCGTTGTGATAGAAATTATTTAGAGTAAATTGGATTTAATCAAATGAGACAAATTTTTTGAATAAAACTATTTATTTGTATAAGAGAAGAAATCTTTAAGACGTTCTTTCATGAGAGCTTTGGATTTGATAACAAGGTTTAATTTGTTTGAAAAATAGATTGAATGGATTTGAAATAATTAGATACATATCAATTAGAGGGATTTAAAAAGACCATACACAAAAGTCATTTGAAATCCATTTGTTTTCCTCACTGTTATTATTATTATAAGGCTTATTATTTGAGATGTAGTTAGAAAATGACGCAAAATTTCAATTTACACACAAAATAAGAATTCGTGTCACTTTGTACCTAGAAGAGGTATTCCGTTATCTCCGTTGCATCATTCGTCAGTTTCTATTACTAGCGTCGTTAAAAGTACTGATGTGACAGTAATATTACAAAATTTATAGAGTAATTAAGATATTTGCTATATTGTATTAAGTTTTATATTAATTTTTTTTTAAAACTAAAACTAATTTTTTCTTCTTCTAGGCTTTCTTTTTCTCCTAAATCTCATAATCCCCACCAGAATTTATGAAGGGTATGAGAACAATAATCGAACACCAGAATTTATAAAGCAAGAACAGCAAAAAGAAAAACACACCAGAAATTTTACGTGGTTCGGCAAAGCGCCTACGTCCACGGGCAGCGATGGCTCTTCCACTACATCAGAAAATGAGTACAATGGAGTGATCCTACCAAATTTCAAAGAACTTGGTGTACAACCAGAGAACACAGAGATTTACACACTCTTCTTCAAGAGACAAACAAAGTCCCCTGAAGGAATACACAGCAAAGAAAAGACTTTTCGTTCTAATTAATTCTCTACCGACTCCAGCACAACAAAACTCTGATTTCTTCTTCTTGTTGCTGCCTTTTTCTCTTCTCTTCTTCACGCTGCTATATTTGCAGCCCCTTCACATGCCTCTTTATATTTCAAAACAGAGGCTTATAGATCCACCGCCAAGCATATATTTGTTATTGGAGAGATCAAGCGTCAAGGGCTAGGAGACTAAAAGCTCCTACAATTTCAATATTAATTAATATTGAAATTGACAGCCAAACATAACTCTCCACACACACACCAGCTGTGCCATAAAACCTTTCATTGGAACTCCAAAGCTCCAGACATTTCTCATGGACTGGACAATTAATTGCACCGCCAACAATCTCCCCCTCCAGGCCATGAGAATGAGGAACACCAGAATCCAACTCCAAATTATTTGGAGTTCATGCCAGCGAACTCAATGCAGAAATCAAATTTCTGTTTTGGAACAACTTTTGTTAACATATCTGCTACATTCTCATCAGTATGAATCTTTTCCAGCTGAATCAGATTCTGCTCAATCTTTTCCCTTATCCAATGATAAGGCACGTCAATGTGTTTCGAGCGAGAATGAAAAGTTGCATTCTTGCTCAAGTCAATAGCACTTTGGCTATCACAGTAAATCACATACTCTTCTTGATTCAAACCAAGTTCATGAAGAAACCTCTTTATCCACAACATCTCATTACCAGCCTCATTAACAGCAATGTACTCAGCTTCAGTCGTAGATAAAGCCACACATTTTTGTGATCTGGATTGCCATGATACAGCACCTCCTGCAAACAAAAACAGATAACCAGTAGTAGATTTTCTGCAGTCGAGATCACCACCCATGTCAGCGTCTGTAAAACCTTCCAAGATTTGTTTGGAAGAGCCAAAACACAAGCATAATTTAGAGCTGCCTCTTAGGTATTTGAAGATCCATTTCACTGCTTCCCAATGATCTCTACCTGGATTGGAGAGAAATCTATTCAAAATGCCAACTGGAAGAGCCAAATATGGTCTGGTGCAAACCATAGCATACATAAGACTGCCGACGGCGGATGAATAAGGAATATCTTCCGTCTTTTCCCTCTCTTCTTGAGTTCTTGGACATGAATCCTTAATTTAAAATGACCAGCAAGATGTATACTTACAGGTGTAGCTTGCTTCATATTGAACCGGTCAAGCATCCGTTCAATATACTTTTCTTGTGACAACCACAACTTCTTGGTTATCCTGTCACGAGTAATTTCCATCGCCAAAATCTGCTTTGCTGGTCCAAGATCCTTCATGTCAAAAGACTTGAATAAATCTGCTTTCAACCTGTCAATCATAGTGGCATCTTGACCCACAATAAGCATATCATCAACATAGAGCAATAAAATTATAAATTTATCACCATGAAATTGTGTAATGTAAACACAAGGATCACTTGCAGTTCTCTTGTACCCATGACCCACCATGAATGAGTCAAATTTCTTATACCATTGCCTGCCTTGGAGCTTGTTTAAGCCCATATAGGCTTTTCTTCAACTTGCATACCAAGTGTTCCGTCCCTTTGACTTCAAAACCCTCTGGTTGCACCATGAATATTTCTTCTTCCAAGTCACCATGGAGGAAGGCTGTCTTCACATCAAGCTGCTCTAGTTCAAGATCCGTACTCGCTGCCTTACTTAGAATAATTCTGATAGAAGTCATCTTGACAACCGGGGAGAAAATCTCATTGAAATCAATGCCTTTCTTTTGCCCAAATCCCTTAACTACCAAGCGGGCTTTATATTTCACCGACTTACCATTGATATCTCCTTTTAATTTGAACACCCATTTATTCTTAAGTGCTTTTTTGCCATGTGGAAGCTCTACCAACTCATAGGTGCCATTTTTCAGTAAGGACTCCATCTTCGACTCCATTGCCACCGTCCATTTGTTGTTGTCTTTATGAGCCAAGGCTTCCTCAAAACTTTCTGGCTTTCCATCATTAGTCAACAATATGTACTCTGATGATGGATACTTGGTAGATGCTTTTGGTATTCTGCTTGAGCTTCGAACTTGAGCTTCTATACTTTCTTCTTAGGCTGGTTGTTCCCCTGATTAGACTCCCCCTGATCATTAATTTCATGTACATGAGGCATATTATCTTCAATTACTTCAGACTCATCATGAGTATTGCCTTCTTCTCTATTTTCCTCTATTTCTTGATGATTGATTCCTTGCTGCAATGTTGAAGAATTAGCACCAGAATTTATAACACCTTCAAATGCATCTTCTACCTGCCTTTCGTCATCTTCAAGAGTTTGATCTTCACGAAATATTACATCTCTACTTCTTAACAATTTCTTCTATTTTGGATCCCACAAACGATATCCAAATTCCTCGTTTCCATAACCAAGAAATACACATGACCGGGACTTATCATCTAACTTTGATCTTTGCTCCTTCGTGACATGTACAAAGGCTTTGCAGCCAAACACCTTGAGATGTGAATATGATGCATTTTTACCGGTCCAAACTTCCTCGCGAATTTCAAACCCCAATGGAACTTATGGAGATTTGTTGATAAGATAACAAGCCGTCATCACGGCTTCTCCCCAAAATTGTTTAGGTAGCTTGGCTGTCTTTAGCATACATATGACCTTCTCCATGATGGTGCGATTCATTCGTTCCGCCACACTATTGTGTTGAGGGGTGTGTTGGAAGAAAATTATAACAAGTAAATGCAACACAATTCTTAACAATGAAATCCTAGCAAGTGCATTAATCAATAGATAGAATAGCAGTACAAGCAAGGGTCGAATCTCACAAGGACTTGACTCAACAATGCACAAAGAGATAGATTGCTTAGTTCTTGCTTAGTTCATAAGTAGATACTCAAAACAGAAAACAAGGACACTAACTAGATATGTTTTGACACTAAATAAAGAACTCAAACAAAGACACGAACCAAGGGGGGGTTTTAAGTTCTAGAGATGATATGAAAGTAAATAACTTGTAATGCATGAAACAAAGTCAATAACAAAGGTTGTAAATGAATTAAAGGACAAAGTTAAGGCAGTCACTATCCACACCTAACCACAACGTTTCTTGGTTTGTAAGGTTTAATTATCATGTTTACTTCTTGGTTTAGTGCCCATGCAAGGGGTCTCTTAAGTTCACCCTCGCATTTGTCATCTCTTCTTACTTTGTATGTTTAGTTCTCTTAAGCTACTAAATTTCTAATCAATTATGCAATAATTCTCTTAAACTACCAAAGCACAAAAGAAAGCATTAAGTACAAAAGGGATTTAATGACACTACACTAACCTTTGGGATTACACGGTAACTCTAGGTGAGTCATGGATTTTGATATATATTATTTCTCTTATAATCCTTGATGCAAGTTCATCTTTACGTTATGCAAATAAAATGGCCAGTTTTTAAAAGCACAAAATAGTCTCAATAAACACAATATCTCAATCTACCAAGATAAACACAACAATCAAACCAAACGCCAAAACCAAATTAAAGAGTTGCCATGGTTGGGGCTTCAAGATCAACCATAACTTAAAAGAAACTACTCACTAAACATAATGAATAACATAAACATGAATTACATAAACATGAATTAAATTGAATAAAGATTAGAAAGATTAAACACAAACAATACTCTCAAAGGCAAACTCCGAGCACAGTCGTGAGCAATTCTTCAAGAACACAGTCTGATTTTCGTGAACAAACCTCACGAACAAAGTTAAAAAATAATAAGTAAAAAGTGTCTAAATGTGTCTAAGGTGGTGTGTCTCAAATGCTGAACAAAGACTCCCTTTTATAGACAAGAGATAAAACCTTGTCCTATGAGGATTAGAAATAGAAACATATACTAGAGTATTATAGAATATTAAATACAATCCTAAGTTAATAAGAAGTCCTTAAACTGCTGGAAAACTAAGCAGAGCACGGCTGGCATTGAGAAATGACAGTTGGCACTTGGGCAGACAGTTGGCTTGGCCAGGACCTAGGACAGGTCCTGAATGTCGGTGGCTTGGCCTGGGCATGTCTTCATCGCGCCTTGGCGCACCTTAGCGTTTGGATGGCTTCATTAGGGTCCAGAGGGTCTAAAAACACTTCGTGTCTTGATCGAATGGCATCAGGATGGAAAACGGCCTCATTTGGCCCTACCAGGACATGGTAGGAACCTGTCATGGACTTGTCGATAAATATCGACACTCTTAGGGTGCATCCTGGAACTAGAATTAGGGCGCAGTCGCGTCCTAACTTGGGCATCTGAAACTCGTCTTGGGTATGTGTCAGGGACACGGCTGGGGCTCCAACTTGGCACTCGAGGGCACGCCTTGGCACGGCCCTGGGACTCGGTTTGGGTGTCTTTGAGACATGTCAGGGACATGTCCTGTCTTGACTCGGTTCTTGGCATGACAAAGCCATGTCATGGCCTTCATTTTCTGGTCCTCATACATAGTTTTGGGACTCGGATGGCTCGATTTGAGGAACTTGATCTTCGCCCTAAATAGGGCGCACTGACATGTTAGGTCATGTCAGGACCCGATATGGATTGAGGACATTTCCCTCATTTGAACTCCAATTTGAGCCATTCTTTTTCCAGTATTCTTAGAATTATGTTATCTTTCTAAATCCTACACATGTCTTACAATAGCATCAATTTCTACTATGGATGACATGATTTCAAACAAAAGACAAGTAAAGGGTATAAAATGACATGAAATATATGTAACAATTATGGCTTAACAGGGTGCCAGGCACGGTCTTCTCATGTCTAATCCCAAGCTCCATACAATAATTTCTGAATTGGTGAGATGTGTACTCACCACCATTATCACTTCGAAAACATTTGAGAGGCAATCCGGTCTCCCTTTCTACCATGACATGAAAAGCCTTGAAAATCTCAAAAACCTGGTCTTTAGATTTCAACAAATACACCTAAACTTTTCGTGAAGCATTATCAATATAAGTAACAAAATATTTATTTCTTCCTAGGGAATCTACTTGCATAGGACCACACACATCAGAATATACAAGATCCAACAAGTTTAATTTTCTAGTGGAAGAGTTAGAAAAACTAACTTTATGCTGCTTTCCAAATAAACATTTATCACAAGAGTTCAGAGACGTACCATAGGGAATTAGAGACTTCTTTGCTAGAATTTGCAGGCCTTTCTCACTCATGTGACATAACCTTTTATGCCATAAATCCGAGGAATTCTCCTCTACTGCATTCAGCTCTCCTTTGCAAACCTTTGCATTTGATCTGTATAAAGTGCAGCAAAGATGTGCTTTAGCAATCACCATTGACCCTTTGTAAGCTTCAATTTTCCATGGCCAATATAATGCTCAAATCCTTCACGGTCAAGAGCACCTACTGATATTAGATTGAGACGTAAATCAGAAACATGCCTCACATCTTTCAGCAGCAACTGACATCCAACATTAGTTTGAAGCCAAACATCACCAATTCCCACAATTTTGGAGTAGCTTTCATTTCCCATCTTCACTCTGCTAAAGACACCTTCTCTATATGTGCTAAAGAGCTCACGTTTGGAAGTAGCATGAAAAGAGGCCCCATTATCAAAGATCTATTCAATACCTTTGTTAGAATCACCAACATGTGAACATTCTCCAACAGAAAGAATCTTTGGTTCCTCATTGCATAAAACAGCAGTAGTGTTGGTACTATCTTTTTTCTTTTGGTTGCTGCCCTTATTTTTCTCCTCCTTCAAAAATCTGCAATATTTCTTTATGTGGCCTGGCTTGCCACAATGATGGCAATTACCTCTAAATTTTGATTTTGACCAATGTGAAATCTTGCCTCGAAACTTTGGCCCTCGGCTCATGCTCCGTCCTCGATTTTAAGCAACAAAGACTTGACCACCATTAGAAGCTGAAGCTTTTCTTCTTGTCTCTTCAGTAAGCATGCTATTCTTTAAAAATCCATTGTTAATTCATTAGGAGCAGCATTACTTACTGTTACCACAAACGTCTCCCAACTGTTTGGCAAAAATCCCCGCAATAATAATGCTTGCAATTCTTCATCAATCTTTAAGTTCATGGTAGCCATCTGATTAAGCACATTTTGGAAATTATTCAAATGCTCAGCCATGCTCACACCATATTTGTATTGCACCTTTAAGAGTTTTTTTATGAGAAAAGCCTTCTTGGCAGGAGTATATTTCTCAAACAGCGACTGCAGCTTCAACCAAAGAGCTTCTGCATCAGTCACATGAGATACATGGTGAAATATGCTGTCATCTACCCACTCTCTAATGACTCCAATAGTCTTTCGGTGCATCCTTGACCATTTAGCATCTGTCATCCTCTCTGGCTTAGCTGTGATGCCTTCAATCGGCTCATGTAGGTCTCTGCAATATAGTATATCTTCCATTCTTGCTTTCCATGTGACCCAATTTGAGTCATTGAGTCTGATGATAGTACCTTTTCCTTCCATTCTGAATGAATATCAGCGAAGTACCAAGCTCTGATACCACTTGTTGGGTTTATGAAGGGTAAGAGAACAATAATCAAACACGAAAATTTATAAAGCAAGAACAGCAAAAAAGAAAAACACACCAGAAATTTTACGTGGTTCGGCGTAGTGCCTACGTCCACGGGCAGTGATAGCTCTTCCAAGATATCAGAAAATGAGCACAATGGAGTGATCCTACCAAGTTTCAAAGAACTTGGTGTACAACCAGAGAACACAAAGAGAATTACACTCTTCTTCAAGAGACAAACAAAGTCCCCTGAAGGAATACACAGCAAAGAAAAGACTTTTCGTTCTAATTAATTCTCTACCGACTCCAGCACAACAAACACTCTGATTTCTTCTTCTTGTTGCTGCCTTTTTCTCTTCCTCACGCTGCTATATTTGCAGCCCCTTCACATGCCTCTTTTTATATTTCAAAAGAGAGCCTTCTAGATCCACCGCCAAGCATATATTTGTTATTGGAGAGATCAAACGTCAAGGGCTAGAAGACTAAAAGCTCCTACAATCTAATCCATCAGTTTCAATATTAGTTAATATTGAAATTGGCAGCCAAACATAACTCTGCACACACACACCAGCTGTGCCATAAAACCTTTCTTTGGAACTCCAAGGCTCCAGACCTTTCTCATGGGCTGGACAATTAATTCCACCGCCAACAGATTGGAGGTGGTTTTGGATATATATATATATTTAGAGACAAAGTTTCAATCTTGTGTTTGGATAGTAGTTGTAAATAGAATTGTGACAGAGTGGGAGGTGGCTGGTGGCCTTCTGAGCGAGTGTAAAGGCATTAATTGGATATGGAAACTGTGTGAATCCGCCGAATCTCACCCCCTTCACTGCAGGTTGATGATAAAGATGAGTTGAAATTGATCAAAGACCTAAAGTTTAGTGGTTGGAAGGAAGTGTGTTTGAAGGTTTGTAATCACAGTGGGGTTTGGGATTCCAACATTGATGAGTCGCGGAATCAAAATGGGAGGCGGAGACCATGAAGCGAGAGTCTGAGGAGAACGGGAGATCGGAGACGCCCTGAGAGTGGCCCTCGAAGGTTTGGGAGGCTGTGATGGTGGGAGTAGAAGAGTCATTGGAGAAGGTAAGGGAGTAGGTGCGGATAGTCTTGTCGGCGGAAGAGGAGCCGAGGAGACGGCCGTCACAGAGGTTTTGACGCCGGAGATGGTGCTCTTGTGGCCCGTTAGGGTTTCACAGAGGGTGTAAGGTTTGAAGGACTCCAATGGCTCTATCGACATTGTTAATCTCCCGTCTCAGCAATTGGATTTGCTCATACCCAATCACGCCGTCGATTTCCTCAGCCGATTCTCAAAGACCTACAGATTGGGTGTGGTGGTGTGATTTCTAATTCAATTTGGCATATGTTTCTGTGAGAATTTAGGTGTGGAGGTGTGATTTCTGGTGGTATTATTTCTAATTCAATATGAGGAAAAGTACAGCAAGCCCAAGAAGCAAGAGGAAGACTAAGATTATTTGCTGCCTGGCGACGCAGTCTCCAACCAAGATTCTTGTTTTGGGAAATTCCTATTTATTTTCCTTTTTTTGTTTGGATTAGATCACGATGAAGGAAATGTTACTGAAGAAATTGCTATAGTTAATTTATCCTTGGGCTCTGTTTCCGATTGGATATTGGATTTAGCATCTGGTTAATGCTCAGTTTCACATTTTTCAGGCACCCAATTATAGTTTTAATGAGAATTTGTTAATTTCGGTGTTCAATTTGGATCTAATTTGATAAAGTTTGGGGACTTTGGGGGTGTGGTGGTATGATTTTGATTGGTTTTGGATGAATTTTGGTTGTTTTGATTTGATTTGATTTTGTTGTTTCGATGATTGTTGCAATGGTGGCTGTGATTGTTGTTTGGAAATATATATGATAGAAGAAGAAGAAGACGAGCTTAGATGAAGAAGAGCGAAGAAGAAGAATTTTAGATTAATTTTAATTTTTTTAAAAGGAATTTTAATATAAAATATAGCAAATGTCTTAATTGCCCTAAATTTTGTAATATTACTGTCAAATCAGCATTTTTAATGGTGTTAGTAACAAAAACTGACGGATTGTGCAATATAGGTAACATAATACCTCTTATGGGTACCAAGTGGCACAAATTCTTGTTCTGGGTGCGAAGTGAGATTTCACATCATATTCTGGGTGCATTTCAAGTAATAAACTTTATTCTAATCCTAATTTACTAAATTTTTTTTGCCTTATTATGAAATCCAATAAATATTTCTCATAAAACAAACGGAGCCTAAAGTATTTGAAATACAACCTCATTAGTATTTGACATACATACATTTGTTTTTAATACTAAAATAACTAGTCGTTATAATGAGACTTTTATTTTTTTATTTGTAGGTAAATATCATGAGGTGTCTCTATAACTATAGGGTGGGCCTAAGTCTCATTCGGAGTGCAGTTTGCTCATGACCACAAAGTGCTTCAAATAAATTTTGAATTCCTACTAGTTAGGTACCGATAAATTTACCATTTAAAAGTGCTAGTTTGCTAATTACATAACACCATATGGTTATAATGAGTCTTTTATTAATATGTGCGGTTGGTGGCTAATGTTGACGGGGCATGCCACATCCATTTTTGATCCATTCTTTGTACAAATATTGGCATTTGCATGGTTAAACTATGAGTTAATTGGTGAGTGGTGACAGAGCCATTTTTCCTTATCTAGAGGCCCTTCACACTCAACCCATTTACTTATCGGTTGTGTGTACACATGTATGCATTTCCGTATGTTTCAAAATGTTTGGCTCAAACACCCCAACAATTTCGTCTTGACTAGTAACCTTAATTATGATTTTTTTTTCCTTTTAAATTTGATGGGGGTTTGTTCGTATTACGAGTCCAGTGGGTTGTCAACATAGTGAAGGCCCAACAACATTCAAGCCCATCCAGGCCCTTTACCAAAAAGAGGCCTTTGTATGCCCACCTCACGTGAGAGACAAGTTACACGTTCTTTCTCCTAAACGGGACACGTGTCAGCACCATAATGCCCTAGCATTTAATCCCACGTACGTAGAAATTATGCACCAACTTTCACCACTTCTCTATAAATAGGGGTATCCCTCTATGAAAGGTAGCTTGAGTACTTTACCCTTAAATGAGTAGGTCAACTTCTCCGCAGTTATGTACATGCAAAAAAAATGTATATCAAAATTAATATTCAACCCGCATTTACACACAATTGATTTGGGCGTAAGAGACTCTTGACAAGCACCAGCCGGTACCATCCTCTGATTATTGCTCGTCCCTTCATGTGAGGGTTCACGCAGAGGGAGAAGTATAGAGGCAATACCAGCAAGGGTCTCATCATTAGCGCAACAACAGTTTGACAAAGATTTTGGGGAAGAAAAAAAAAAGGTAATTAGCACCTTCAAATTCATAGTTATGAACATAATATTTCATATATTTTAAATTAATTTTTGGTCATGGAGATACTAATCACAATATATGATTTTTCAATAAATAGTGAAGTAGGACAACATTTTCTATATGACACTCAAAAAGAGAATTATTTAAGTTGGGGTTCCATATAGTACTGCATCAATTTCATTTATAATGTAGTGAAATTGTCACTAATGACCATTTATACGACTAATAACTAATCGATAACTAACTGCGAAATCTAGAAATCCAGAAACCTAGATGAAGATGAAGATGAAGATGAAGGGGGAGGTTGCGTCATCTTCCTCTACATCCTCTTTTTTCTCTTCTCTATTCATCTTCATCTAGAAAACTCAAAAATGGTTATGTAACTAAGTGATACCAACTGGTATATAAGTGAGAACTAATCGGTAACTAACTACGAAACCCATAAGTCTAAACCAGATGAAGATGAAGATCTCCAGATGAAGATGAAGATCTCCATATGAAGTTGAAGATCTCCAGATGAATATGAAGGGGGAGGCTGAGTCCTCTTCGTCTTCTTCTTCATCATCTTCCTTTGCATCCTCTTTTTTCTCCTTTCTCTTCATCTTCATCTTTATCTTCATGTTCATTTAGAAAATCCAGAAATGGTTATGTAACTAAGTGGTTACTAACTGGTATATAAGTGGGAACTAATCGATAATTAACTGCGAAACCCAGAAACCCAGATGAAAAGGGAGACTGCGTCATCTTCCTCTTCGTCTTCTTCCTCTTCCTTGTTTGGTGACGTGGATGAAGGTGGGATCAAGGTGGTTTTCTAGATTTTTTTTCTAGGTTGAAGATGAAGGTGGGATGGAAAAGGATTGGGGAAATAGAATGGGTCGTAACTAAGTGTGAACGAACTTAATTTTTTTTGTTTATATAGCAAACCTAAAACTATATTTGTTTGAGTATATAGATAGTGGTTATTAGTGATTTTTTTTTTTTGTGAGAAAAAGACATTAATGACAATTTCCCTATAATGTAATGGCTTGTCTGTGCATGATATAACCGACTCATTCACCAGTTTTTTTAAGTTCAGAAAAGTCATTTTCTCCATATTATTGTATTAAAAATTATAATAATAAATAAACTCGATTCTTGTTGCACTCCACTTTTTTATTTTGATGTTTTTTTATTCTTTTATGAATCAAACTTCCAAACTTACCACTCTTCTTTTTAAATTTAATATTTAATATTTTTATTTCTTTTGTTTATTTAAAACATTTGGATTTTTTTTTTCGATAAACCCTACTCTCCCGTTTCATATCTTTCCCGCTTTCTATATACAATTAAACATTATATAGAGCTTTTAAGTAATTTTCTAACAATTAATTAATTCATAAACTATTCTTTTCTATATAAGTATAGATATTTTATTTCAATTATATATATATATATATAGATATTTTATTTCAATTATATATATATGTGTAGATATTGAATTTCAATTATATATATATATATATATATATATATTTTTTTATTTAAGAGAAAGGGGATTTGTTTTACAACAATATATGGTGGAGTGCCAAATTACTTGTTGCACACCCCTCTTAAAAGGAAAAGGAATAAGTTGAGAAGTTTGATTCATAAAAGAATAAGAAACATTTAAATAAAAAAATGAAACTAGAAAATAATTTTTGGAATGCCAAAATCTGCTAATAATATATATCTTATATGTTAATCGAGATTCTTCAAATGGGACTCAGAGAACAGTGAGTGCCAATAAAATGACGAGTGCACGAAAAGTGGCATGGACGTGAAACACCGGACACTATCTCACATAGGTAGCATCGCGAACGATGTAAAAACTATGCTGCGGAAGTGTCGATACCCAGCTCGAAAAATTGTACGCAGGAAAGCAAAATCCTTTCAGAAATGGACAATACAAAAAATAAAGGAGGAGAATAAAGAGGAAAAGCAAACGCTCTTCGATATAATTCTATTTGTATACTTATAATTGCATTGTTCTTGTTAGTTTCGGAGCCGCTCAAACAAGAGAAGAAGGAAGAAAAATAGCCAGTTTTTCTCTGTAAGTGAGTCCGTTTCAACATCAGAGCATTCACATTTTGTTGAAAATATATTTGGGTTTTCTTTTCTCTTATGTGTTTTTGCTTCTGTTTTTTAAATTGCTTGGCGACACATTTGGGTTGGGTTAATAGTGAATTTTGCCTCTGGGTTATGTTTATCAGTGATTTTGTGAGCGATAGACTTGTTTGATATGAATTCGTTTTGAGATACGCTTAGATTCCCATTTCGATCGAACTCTTATTCTTATTGTTTTCTATCTTTTTGTTTTTGTTTTGCCCTTTTCTGAGTTGTTTATCTTTCTTATCTCACTGCTGTTTTAATTTTCCACCGGTTGAGGAGGAGAAGGTGTGAAGTAACATTAATTATTGGAGTGATTTAAATCTTCCTCAACATATTAGGGAAAAAGTTTCCATCTTTATTGGTTTTCTGTGGCCTTGTGGATTTCTCCCCATTTTTATTTTGAGGAAAAAAAACTCACACTAGTATAACATAGACGTGTTCTGTTGCTAGGTTAGAAGCCTAAATCCCCAATTTCGCTATTTGCACCAGACTACCAGAGAACTGAGAGAAGAAAAAACTATATGGCGAGTGAGAGGTGCCGAATTGAACAAGAAGAGTTTCTGATTATTTTGTGGGGATAGTGAGTGTTTTCCTTAATTATGGTTTGATTTGGCTATAAGGAAAAAATGTCATCATTGGGAACCCCATATTTTCTGAAAAGGGCATTCTAATAGGTCTAATCTGGTATATCATGTTGCTTAAGATACTCGTTAACTTAGGTGATGAGAATTTTCTTTCCCAGAATATCATGTTTTTGTGTTCTTTGTTTGACCAGGATGAGTAAAATGTAACTTCTCTTTGTGTCTTGTGCTCAGCTTCTAATTTTTCTGTCATTCTATTCTTGTTGTATGATTTGATTTCAAAGTGTGTTATTTTTGTTTTATTCAGAGTAATGGAAACAAAAACGAAGAGAAGAGTTGCTACAGACAATGGGGATACTCCTGAGGACTTAGTCCTTGCTACTTTGATTGGGAATGGAGAGGACCTTGGTCCTATTGTCCGGCATGCATTTGAGATGGGGAAGCCAGAATCACTCCTCCACCAACTCAAGCATGTTGTGAAAAAGAAGGAAGTCGAAATTGAGGAGCTCTGCAAGACTCATTATGAGGAATTCATTCTTGCAGTTGATGAGCTTCGTGGTGTGTTGGTTGATGCCGAAGAGCTAAAAGGTGAACTTTCTAGTGATAACTTCAAGTTGCAAGAGGTTGGGAGTGCTCTGTTGATTAAACTTGAGGAGCTTCTCGAATCTTATTCGATAAAAAAGAATTTGACTGAAGCTATCAGAATGTCCAAGAACTGTGTACAGGTGTTGGAGCTCTGTGTCAAGTTTAATAAACACATATCTGAAGGTCAGTTTTACCCAGCATTGAAAACTTTGGATATAATTGAGAAAAATTACTTGCAGAATATTCCTGTCAGGACACTTAGAATGGTTATAGAGAAGAGAATTCCGATAATTAAATTGCACATTGAGAAGAAAGTAACTAGTCAATTCAATGAATGGCTGGTCCACATTAGGAGCTCCGCAAAGGCTATTGGACAAACGGCAATAGGTCATGCTGCATCTGCGCGTCAAAGAGATGAGGAAATGCTCGAACGCCAAAGAAAAGCTGAGGAACAGAATATGTCAGGGGTGGGAGATTTTGCATATACTTTAGAGGTTGAAGAAATTGATGAAGATTCTATTTTGAAAGTTGACCTAACCCCCCTATACAGGGCATATCACATCCAAAGTTGCCTAGGAATCCAAGAGCAATTTTGGGAATATTACTATAGGAATCGGTTGTTGCAGCTCAATTCAGACTTGCAGATCTCCTATACACTGCCTTTTGTTGAATCCTATCAAGCATTTTTGGCTCAGATTGCAGGATACTTCATAGTGGAGGATCGGGTTTTGAGGACTGCTGGGCGCCTACTGTTAGCTGAGCAAGTGGAAACAATGTGGGAAACAGCTATATCCAAAATGAAATCTCTGTTAGACGAACAATTCAACCATATGAATTCTGCAACCCATCTTCTCTTGGTGAAGGATTATGTGACTCTTCTTGGGACTACTCTCAGGCAATATGGGTATGAAGTGGGACCACTTTTTGAGACGCTTGACAAGAGCCGGGACAAATACCACAATCTTCTTGGAAAAGAGTGTCGTCAACAAATTGAAAATGTTATTACCAATGATACCTATGAGCAGATGGTCTTGAAAAAGGATACCGACTATGATAATAATGTCCTTTCATTCAATCTGCAGACATCAGATATAATACCGGCTTTTCCATACATTGCCCCATTCTCCTCTGCAGTACCTGATACATGCCGAATTGTCAGATCTTTCATCAAAGGCTCTGTAGATTACTTGTCTCATGGGACACATACTAATGTTTTTGATGTTGTGAGGAAGTATTTGGACAAACTCTTGATCGATGTGTTGAATGAGGTGATACTTAATACAATTCAAAGCGGTAACATTGGTGTCTCTCAAGCCATGCAGATTGCTGCAAACATATCTGTACTTGAAAGAGCTTGTGACTTTTTTCTTCGCCATGCAGCCCAGCTATGTGGAATTCCGATCCGGTCAGTTGAGAGGCCCCAGGCTTCTCTAACAGCTAAGGTTGTTCTAAAGACTTCAAGGGATGAAGCTTATCTTTCTTTGCTGAATTTGGTGAACACCAAGTTGGATGAATTTATGGCACTTACAGAAAACATCAATTGGACTTTAGAGGAAGTGCCACAGAATGGAAATGAGTATATGAATGAAGTAGTTATCTACCTCGATACTCTTATGTCAACAGCGCAACAGATTTTACCGTTGGATGCGTTGTACAAGGTTGGGAGTGGGGCTCTTGATCACATTTCTAACTCTATAGTGTCGGCTTTTCTTAGTGATAGCATCAAGAGGTTCAGTGCCAACGCAGTCACGGGTATCAGCTATGATTTGAAGATGTTGGAGTCTTTTGCGGACGAAAGGTTTCACACTACTGGCTTGAGCGAAATCTACAAAGATGGTAGTTTCAGAGGTTGCTTGATAGAAGTACGACAATTGATAAACCTTTTGTCCAGCAGTCAGCCAGAGAACTTCATGAATCCTGTGATACGACAGAAAAACTACCACGCTTTGGATTATAAAAAGGTGGCTAGTATCTGCGAGAAATTCAAGGACTCTGCTGATGGGATTTTTGGGAGCCTTTCAAACAGGAGCAACAAGCAAAGTGCTCGTAAGAAATCAATGGATGTGCTTAAGAAAAGATTGAAGGACTTCAACTGAGGCTTTCATTATCTTTCTGCATCCTGCATTAGAAGTAGGAGTTTCTTTTTGCCCTTGGCTATCTATATTATTTTTCCAGCGTTTTCTCTTGTTTCTGTTTTTAGAATGAATGGAATTCTCTAATTTTCGTGCTAGTTTGTGTTCATATAATAAAATTTCTGCACAATGCTTGTCCTAGCCAATTGAAGGTATTGTTACATTTTTCATTATAACATTAGCTTTCTACTTTCCCATAGTAAGACAAATGTCCAATATTGCTGGGGAAAGAAATTGGAGCCTTGTTGTAGGTGTGCATTATGTAGTTAGCTTTTCATAATCTTAGACTCTCTGTGGCAAGACGTTTTATGTGTTTTTCATGGGATACATCGTTAGCCTAAGTAGATGAAGAATAGACCAGTTTGCAGGTGTTGAAGTGCTGGATTCCCCGATAGCGGAGACAGGTACTATTAATTTGCTCATATTTCTTCTTGATTTGAGATAAATCATGGATGCTTCTTTTATGCTTTATTTTCTTTAACCTGCTTTCTTTGTTGGTTAAATCTTAGCTACACAAAATGAGAAGTTCATGATTAGCAGCAAGAGTTTAACCTTTTCTTTAACTGGTTGTCGAACTGAAAGCATCATCTTAACACCAGAAAGCTCTGATCAATTGTGATTTAATTAAACTTAGAAGAGTTTTGCTAAGGTGGCCGTAATCGGCCTTGACATGCCATGTTTGTATAGAAATTTTAAAGATTGATATTAACTGAGATGCACATCTTCTGTATTTTGTCGGAGTTTCATTGCAGCCTCTGTTCTGACTTCAGAAGGGCACGTTTGCTGTCACAAGACTCGTGTTTTTTCCCTGTCTGCAGTTTTCTGCTAGTAAGGGTTCTAAAGCAACCTTAGAAAAATGTACACTGTTGTAAACCTTAATAAATTTCTTGGCCTTGGTTGTTGTCTACGCCTTGTGACAAATGAACAGATTTTTTATTTTTAATAACTGAAAATGTGGCTGGTAATTTAATTCGAGAAAGATTTTGTGGAGCGAAAATAATGAAACCGTATTTGGTACACGTATTTGAAAACGGGGGAAAGTACAAATAAAAGAAAGCTTTTTGGAACAACTCCTCCCTTCGAAACCCTAGCTTCTGTTTTCTCTCCTCCTAATCCCAAAGAAAAAGCAAACTAAGGGGGAGGATGGAAGAATATCTTCTTCTCTTCTCCTCTCAACCGTTTTTCCTTTTTTTCTTTTGGATTAATAATAAGAGTCCTTTTGTGGTGACTGTATGGTTTGAGCAATGCTTAGATTTGAGTTCCTCATCATGTTATTTTGTTATTCTTTCAATCCATCTCCTTACTCAAAATCTTCCTTTAAAATTTATTCTTTCCTTAAATCTTGTTCTACCTTGTTGTTGGAGGAGTTTATCCTAATATCTCCCATTGGTTTTGGTCACAGTAGTTAGATTAGGAATTTTTGTCCTTTATTCGCTTTTATGCGCAATTGGATCGCAAGAGATCAAACTTTACTCAAATCCGCCATGCTCTTCAAGATCAGATATGATGGGTTTGACTGTGGCTGCTTCTTTTAATGGATGTAGTTTGTTTAGGGTTATAGGCGTCATTAGTGTTTTGGTTATTTTGGATTTTGTGGGCTTAATTTGTAATTTTGCATAATTTTAGTGATGTGAGTTTGTTAGCTGTTAGTGCGGCTTTGTTCGCGTTAGTATTGTCATATTGGCTTTTGGCTCTTGCTGTCATAGTTTGATTTTGATGGTATGGTTGTATCATTTTTTTATGATATACAATGATATCAATTTTGATAAAAAAAAAAAAAAAAAAAAGGTTTTTGGAACAAAGCCAAATATGCATTTGCTCCCTTTTTAACATTCACATGTCAGTCAAGTGGAATCGTCTTCAGCAAGGTAAGTCCGTCAGAACTTAGAAGTATGTCATTAGTATTACGATTTAGTGATATTTTTTTAATTTTATACTAGAAAATTTTAGGTATTGAATTTGACGTTAGTAAAAAGTGGATTTGATATTAGTGGAGTAGTACACATAAAATGTTAACTTGATATTTAATAAGAATTGAATTCGACACCTCCCCTACATACATAACAAAGAAAAAACTACTAAACATAGTACCATACTAGTGGTACATCAAAGGCTGTTAACGGCACTCGTGATCTCCTGATTTGTGATTGAGACCAATTTTCAAACACTGGGCCCATTTTGGGCTTAAATGGCCCTTTGTCCGGATTCGTTCAATAAAACTATCCGACCCAAGAAGGCCCAAAGTCAGATCAGTCAAACCCGCGAAACCTAACTCCCAGATAAACAAACAAGAGGGACGTCTTCCAGTCCTCAGATACTCAGAGTTTAAGGGTTTTCGTGTGGTCCAGCACGGAAAGCTTCGCAATCTTGTGTGAGTCTCACAATTATCATCATCGTTAGGGTTTTGTTTCAATTATCCATATTTAACCTTCAAATTTTGAAAAATCAACGGTCCCGTTTAGCTTGGATTTGCGGGACTTGAAAACAAGGCCCTTCCAGGCTCTAAATTGTTTCCAATTTGTTTGATTTGGTGTGTTTTCTTGAAAAATTGATTTCTTTATTTGTTTTTCTTTATCAGGGTTTTATGCGAAATAATAATGTATTCGAGAGGGAATAATGCGTACGGTCAACAGTCATATGCAGGGCAATCTGCATATGGCCAAAATGTAAGTCTTTATACTTCAATTGTTATTATAATCTGCATTATTTCATGGGTTTGGCATTTGAAACGTTTCTTTTAGAATTTATTAGTATTCTGATTGGATGAGTTTCAAACTATGATACATTGATACATGCTCCGCTTTTGTTATCTGAAATGTTTTTGTATATAATGAAGATAAGTAATTTGTTATTGCATGCTGTTTATTATGGTTAAATTTCCAACTTTGTAAGTTACCATCATGATCCAAAATTTTGATTATTTTGGTAAAAATAAGACATTTTGCGTTGAGATTTCCTGATTATGTTCTCATTTGTTATAATATTTTAAGCTGGGAAGCGCGTATTCTGGAAATTCTGTTGGAGGGCCTGATGGGGGTACGCAAGTTCCCATTGTTTCTCGGCATTCATCAATGTTAGGCGGTGCGGAGGAAGTTGATGCTGGGGGGTATAGAGCTATTCCTTCAACTGCAGCTCATTATGGGGGACAGTATAGCTCTCTCTATGGATCGGCTGCTTTGAGCACTGCAACTCAGGTTAGTGGATTCTTCTATGATTCGGCTAAATGGAGCATTATATTTCCGATACAATTTGTAAATAGTTAGGTTGTCTCTCTGCTACCTTGTAGTTTTTAACCCTTCTTATTGACCCTGCATTATAACCTTTGTGCTTCACATAGAAATCTCCATGTAATTGCCCTTTTCCCAACTTTTCCTATAATCTGATTCAAATTTAAGAAAGCGTAAAACATGCAGGTTATGATAAACCTTTCAGATATATGTACCGATAGTTAAAATGTTAGATGTCTCTACACTTTACGCACTTAAATGTATTTCCCCCCACTCCATAACTCCTCTCCCCCCCACCCCACCCACCCAACCCCCCCGGGTCTATTTGATCTGTTGTAAAAGTGTTTGTTGATGCAAATGGTGCCTAAGTTGTACTTTTGCGCATAGGTTCCTCCAATGAGCGCTAAAGGTTCTGGAACATCGATTTTGGAAAGTCGTGGTGGCTATGCCTCGGCTAAACCAGATTCTCCAAAGTTCTCTTCTGGTGACTATGTCTCATCTTCAAGTCATGGGTATGGTCATAAGAGTGATCAATTGTATGGTGAAAAGGCTACTGGTTATTCAGCGATGGACAGAAGGCAATTTGGTGAACGCCAGAGTGCTTATATGGGGAGGGACTTGCAAGGTGAACCAACTGGTAGATATGCCGATACTATTGGTTTTGGTACTCAACATCAGGTTTTTCATTTTCATCTTCATCTTTTATAATATATAATTATTGTTTATTGTCCTTTTGCTTTAGGTCTTTTTGAATACAGCACAAATTGTAGCTTTAATATTTCCTCATCATATTCTTCCGCAGTCCGAGATTTATGACCGCATTGATAAGGCGGTGCTGCTTCGGCAAGAACAATTGCTGAAATCTCAATCGCTGCAGTCTGGTTCTCTTGATGGGAGTGCAAGGTACTTTTCTCTGCTGATTTTTCATTGCACTTTTGTCTGGAACTCAGTTTCCATTCCATGGTCAGTTGTTATCACTTGTAGTTTGTTTTTCTTCCCAAGCATAGCAGTCGTTCTTACCTTTCGTAGTAACAAATTAGTCCAAATCTTAATAATAAGTCTGTACACTTAGATGGTGATATATTTCTTACGACACTGAGTAGCAACACATTTCTGGCAGACAAGCTGATTATCTTGCAGCAAGGGGTGCTGCTAGTCGTCATCCCACTCAAGAACTTAGTTCTTTTGGAGGAAGAATCGATGCTGATCCTCGAAGTTTATCTATGCTTAGTGGTTCTTCATACGGGGGACAACCTGCTCCATCTATACTAGGGGCAGCTCCACGGAGAAATGTGGATGATCTCATGTTTTCACAAAGTTCCTCAAATCCTGGCTATGGAGTCAGCCTACCTCCTGGTAGGGACTATGCCTCAGGAAAAGCACTTCGTGGCCCATCTCTTGAGTCAGATTATCCGGGAAGCCTGTCTCATGGTGGTCATCCACGGATTGATGAACGCAAGGATGACAGGGCTAGTTATCTTCAAGAATTTGAGCTAAGGGAGGAGGCGCGCCGTCGGGAGCGTTTGCGTGAGAGAGAGAGAGAGAAAGAAAGGGAGAAGGATTGGGAGCGTGAACGTGAACGAGAGCGTGGTCGTGAGCGCATTTTGGAGCGGCGGGTGAAGGAGAGAGAGCGCGATCGCAAACGTATACTTGAAACCAGGCGGGAACGAACTCCACCAAAAGTTTCTAAGGATCGTCGTGGTTGCTCTTTGGCAAAGGAGGGTAGATCTTTACGGCGAGATTCCCCACATCATGAAGCTTTGCATAGGTGGATCTTGATGTTTTATTTTGCGTCCTGCTCTAGTTCTTGAAATTAGCTGCTTTGTCTCAGCCTTTCTAACTAACCTGGTGTTCTGTTATGCTGAAGGCGTCATTCACCTGTTAAAGATAAAAGGAGAGAATATGCCTGCAAGGTAAAAGGACCAATGCAAGAGCTTAGCCATTCAATGATATTGAGAATATATTCCTTTCAAATCTGCCTTTAGTCTTGTGTTTGGAATTGAGTTCTTCACTGGTTTCAATTGTGATACTTTCTGTTATCTTTGTCTCTGGATTTCAGTTTCTAGTTCCTGGGATATCCTTAACCTTTCTCACTCCCATTTCTCCGTTTCTCGTCGATATTGTCCTCTTTGTCTTTCTGATGTTTGTGCGTGCGAATGTTTGTTTTTGCATTCCTAGTCTTCTTGTTTGCTTTTGTTTATCATCGGCTCCACCGCATGCATTCGCGCATCTATCTACTCACTATATCTTTTTTCAATTGTGATGCTTTCTGTTATCTTTGGTTCTGGATTTCATTTTCCAATTCCTAATCGTTAACCTTTCTCACTCCCATTTCTCCGTTTCTCTTTGATATTGCTTCCGTTATCTTTCCACTGTATGTTGGAGTGTTTGTTTCTGCCTTCTTAGGCTTCTTTTTTGCTTTGTTTATAATTGGCTTTACCCCATTTCTGGGCACTTCTATCTTCTCACTATATCTTTTGTCTCCCGTTTGTTGGCCATACATCATGGAGACCATTGCAACTCAGGAGTGTATGGATTATTTAAATCCTAAGCTTGCACCAAATACTCTTATATACAGTAATGTGGTTGATAGATGAAGGTGAATGCTTTTCAGTTGTTTCGTTATAGCTGTTGCAATTCAAGAAACTTACTCTACAAAAGGAAACTGATGGAACTTGCAAACACACGCACAACTGTATAAGAATTTTAATATGGGGGCTGATCATTCACTATATACTACTGGGTTTGTCCACAAGCCGAATTCTGTTTATGAATTCAATCCTTTTGGTAATAATATCATATATTTGCAGGTTTACTCAACCAGCCTGATGGATGTAGAAAGGGATTATCTTTCTATAGATAAACGGTATCCTAGACTCTTCATACCCTCAGAATTCTGCAAGGTTTGCTTGTGTTTTCCATTTGTCACTGAAGGGTTATGGACTTAGACTTAAGTACATGATTAAGTGATGTTTTTGTTATTTTAGGCTGTTGTGAACTGGCCAAGGGAGAACCTCCATCTTTCCATCCATACTCCTGTCAGGTACCTTGTTTGTTGACGCTGTGTCAGTTCATTAATTTTCAGGTTTCTTATTTTACTAAATTTATTGAATCCTTCAGTTTCTTAAAGAGAGGGATGTTATCCTTAGTGCGTTACTTATTTTGTATTAAAAGGAAGGAAAAAAAATTAAAGTGTAATCCTTGTTGGTGGCACAGTTTTGAGCATGATTTTGTTGAAGAAGAGAGTGTAGCTGAGCTGAAAGAGCCAGCCACGGAATTGTTGGTGGACGAACCTGAAAAATCAGGACGTGAAAATATAGTGTGGAACGCAAAGGTGTGTCACTTTTTGCCCTCCCCTCTTGCTTTCCCTGATCTTTAATCTTATTTTCCCAAAGTTAGAAAATTAATCTTTGAGTCAATTCCTGCGTAGAGAAACATGTGGAAAACTCAATTAAAGTGGAGGATAAGGAAAACTGAACGTTGAGTTTTCCCTAATTGATCTTTGAGTCAATCTCGTGATTGTATTGCTTGCTTAATCTTTTTGTTTTGATTTCCCTCTTTCAGATTATCTTGATGAGTGGACTTAGCAAGAATGCTTTGGAAGAGCTCTCATCGGAAAGAGGTTCCGATGATCGCTTATCGCATATTTGTAATATCCTTAGGTTTGCTGTTCTTAAAAAGGACCGTTCATGCATGGCAATTGGTGGCCCGTGGAGTCCTGCTGATGGTGGTGATCCATCAGTTGATGATAGCTCTTTAGTTCAAACTGCCTTAAGGTTTGTGCTGTTGCTAGACTGCTATTTATTATACAGATGCATACATAAATAGAGTTTTTATTTTATTTCTTTTTTATTTGACTGAATGTGTTTTACTTTGCAGATATGGAAAGGACGCTGCTAATCTTGATCTGCAGAACTGCAGGAACTGGAATCGTTTTCTTGAGGTACAAGTTTACATTTGTAACGAGTGTGATTATTAGCTAGTTACAAGGGTTTCTGATTTCGCATGTGCATAATTTGTGACTATGTCTTCTTCCATTTGGCATTTGCAGATACACTATGATAGAATTGGGAAAGATGGGTTCTTTAGCCACAAAGAGGTGACTGTAATTTTTATCCCAGATTTGTCTGAATGTCTCCCTTCATTGGATTCATGGAGAGACCAATGGCTTGCTCACAAGAAAGCTGTTTCAGAAAGAGAGCGTCAGCTTTCTTTGAAAAAGGAGGTTTGTTTTTATTGTTTGAAATTGCAGTTTCACCGGGTTTTGTAAAATTTTATTTTCAAAAATTTGTAAGTTAACCACTGATGCATTAATATTATATATATGGACATGCTCGCAATAATGTTTGAGAAGTTGATGTGAAGTACTGTAAGAGGAAACATACCATGCTTGTAAACTGTTGGATAAAAATTAGCAGTTAAAATGAAAGGATTAAAGGAAGTTTATGGTATGTATTTTATTAAATGTTGGTTTTTCATCCAATGGCTTATATGTCTCTCGGCAGTATATTCCTACTAAAGTACATGGCATTAACTTCTTGCACTCTCCTAGACCCCTGGTACATGCATACACATGTCTATATGTCTATATGGTATACATATAACTTCTGTGATATCACCTTGTCCTTAATATTTTATTTTCTTAAAAAAATTTAACAGTAGAATTTAGCTTTACTGGCTTACTGTTTACTTGCTATTTACCATACAATGTTTGTTCTTTCAGAAATTAAGGGAGAAGGAAGGGCTGAAAGGTAAATAGAGTTGGTGTTCTAACTGTGCATGATATTGCATCTTTAGCTTTGATGTTTACCATCACATTCCTGTTATTTTTTTTTTAGATAAGGAAGCAGAATCCTCGAAACACAGAAAAGCTGACAAAGATGATAAAAAGAAAGAATCTACATCCACTGGTGATGCAAAAGAAGTTAAGAAAATGGAGCAAGATGGTAATAATGTGAAAGGGAATGCATCCGAAGGAAAGGGTGACATGAATGATAAAAAGCCTGAGAAAAAAGATGAGAGTGGAGGAGACAAAGGCAGGATTGACGACAAAAAGGAACAGGTAGAAACTGCTGAAGTTCAGACAACTGGAACTGTGAAGACTGGGAGGAAGAAGATTATAAAGAAGGTTGTCAGACAGAAGGTTGTTGCCAAGTTAGCCACTGATAGTACAACCAAGCAACCTGACAATGTGGGTGGAGGGACAAAAGGAAACCAAGAGACACCGGGCCAAGAGGAGGAATCTTCTGCTGATCCTGCTGCTGTGAAAACCTTTGTGAGGAAAAAGGTTGTTAAAAAGGTTCCAGTAGGGAAGGCTGCTGTGAAAGAAGATGGTACAGGCACGAAGGTGAAAGTTGAGAAGGAAACCAGTTGCTCTGAGGATAAATCTTATCCAAGCGGTGGTACAAATACCAGTGGGAAGACAATTGTAAAGAAGAAAATCATTAAAAGGGTACCTAAAAGAAAGGTTACTGATGTTGAACTGAACGAAGGGGTTCTTAAGAGTAAGAAAGATGGTGATGGGGATGAGGAAAACATTGTTGCAGATGAAACAGGAAGTACGAGTAAGAAAACAACAAATGCAGAAGAGCCAGCAAGTGATGTTGTAGAAACAGAAAAGAAAGTGATTGTTAAACCAAAAGCTTCAAAAACACAAGTGAGTGACAAGCAAAATGATGTGGCCAATTCTAGTAGAGCAGATGCAAAGGATGTTAAGGAGGATATAAAAGATGAAAAGGGAGTTGGTGAGAAAAGTGGTTCTGTGACTAATGAGCCAGACACGCAAAAAGTTTCTCCTAAGGATAACAATGGCATGAGGAAAAAATTGAAAGATGCCGAGAAAACAAAAGATGAGAAAGAGAAAAAAGACAGAGATGGAAAAGATGAGTCTAGAAGCAAATCAAATAAAGAACTGAAAGAAACGAGAAAGCCTGAAGAACCTCCTCGGCACCCTGGATTAATTCTACAAACAAAATGGAGCAAGGATTCTAAAGTAGGTTAATTACAGAAAATAGTACAGTTTATTTACTACAGGCATTACAAATATTTGCATGTCCACCTCATCTAATATTCCTTGCACGTTCTCTCTAATTGTGTGGTAATCTTGCTACAGCTGCGTTCATCATCAGTTTCACTTGATTTACTATTGGATTATAACGACAAGGACATTGAAGAATCGACATTTGAGGTTGGGTTTTTTGGTGGCATCTAATTTTCTCAAGTGTGTGTTTTTTGTGTGTGTGTGGAATTATCATTACACATAAAGTAAATCAAGCTAATTGTTCCTTTTAACCCTTTCTATCTTTTTCTCCCCATTGTCTCAGGTTTCTCTATTTGCTGAAACGCTCTATGAAATGTTTCAGTATCAGATGGGATGTCGTCTTTTGACATTTCTCCAGGTTGGTTTGAGACAGTTAATCTGAATATGCATATTGATTTACCAAATATTTTTCATAGTTGATGCATCTTCATTTATGTGTGTTTTTGTAGAAGTTGAGAGTAAAATTTGTGACAAAAAGAAACCAACGCAAGAGACAACGAGAAGTAGAAAAAGTTGAGAAAGGAACTGATGAAAAATTACCAACAAAACGCCAGAAAGTGAATGATTCCCCTGTGAAGATCCAGCCTGTTAAATCATCTGAAACATTGAGTTCATCTCAGCCAGAGGGCGAGAAACAAGATGAAGAAAAAACTATTCCCAAAGAGAATAGCTCTGTTGACCCTGTTGATGAGGTGAAGAGCGAGCATATGGGAGATGAAGAAGAAGAAGATCCGGAGGAAGATCCAGAAGAATGTGAAGAAATGGAGGATGCTAGTCCTCCAAATCACTCCTGTAATGAGAATAACGTAGAGACTAATGAAGAGGGGAAAAGTTATGTGAATCCTGTGCCTGGAAATGAGAAGGATGAAGTCAATGTTAAGGAACAAGCTAACACTAAGGCTGAAGAGACAAAGGCCAAGCTTGAAGCAGATACTGTCGAAAAAAAAGAGGGGAAGGTGGTTGCAGGAAAGAAAGAAACTACCAGTGCAAAGGAGGTTGTTGTTGACAAGGAGCTGTTGCAGGTATCTTCCCGTAACCTTTCTACCTCACAATTGTTGTTTCAGTTCGATTGTTGAACAGTTGCCTTCTCTCTTCCTTAATGCATTATTGCCATTCTTTCTTGATATTCTTTTCCCATCTGAAACAGGCATTTAGGTTCTTTGACAGGAATCAAGTTGGCTACATTAGGGTAAGATGCAATATACATTGTATATATTTTGTTTTGTGGTTTTATTATAGAGAAGTAAAGAGTTTTTGCTCCTTTTTACAGGTCGAAGATTTGAGATTGATAATCCACAACTTGGGAAAATTCCTCTCCCATAGGGATGTAAAAGTAAGAATTATGCAATCTAAATCATTAGTCTTTATATTTCTAGTCTTTTCTTTGGCAGAATTGTCATGCTTGGTTTTTCTTCATCAGGAACTTGTGCAGAGTGCATTATTAGAGAGCAATACAGGGAGGGATGATCACATTCTTTACAAAAAGCTGGTTCGGATGACTGACATTTGAGATCTGAAGCATGTTTAGGTTCCCAATTTTTTTCTTTGGAAATCAGTTTCAGAATTGCATTTTCCTGACCGTAGAAAGAAAGAGAGGATGAACTTAGAGACAAGGCTTGCGACGTTGCAATTCAAATTGTTTCCCTTGTGTTTGCAGTCACTGGCTTTATTGATTGAAATTAGAGTTTTAGAAAGCTGCATTCTTATGGAATAATATAAATATTAGATGGAGAACAAATTTCATCATCAAATTTTATAAATTTTTTCAAAAGAAATCCATGAAATATGTTAGTCTGATTATTGGCAAATACAAGAGAAAATAAAGCTTTGAAATTTTGAGCCGCTATTAGTTAATAGCTAGTTAAAGAATGGCAAAGACCAAGAAGAGTCTTCATTGCTTGCTTTTTCACTACTTTCCCATACACTCCTCTTCCCAACTTCAAAGCTCTCTCCATTTCCACCACTCCCCCACCGCTTTTCTTTAACTTCTCCACCACCATCTTCAACACCCTCTCATCACTTCCCACTGCATCTACAATGCTATCAACCAACGCATCCATGGGCGGTATCCGCCGGCCCCACCCTTTCGCGGATTTCTCTGAGTTATAAGCCCTAAAGCATGCATCCCAAAATGATGCTCTCAAGTATCCCTTTTCCCTCTCCTTCACCATCCACCTTCTCATGCCTTCCTCCAGCTTATAAACTGCCGCCCCGGCATCTTTCCCGGTTTCAACACCCATCTCAACCTCTCCCATTTCTTGCCTGCAATACAATTCCTCCTCAAACTTGCACCTCTTGCAGTTACACCTAAACCCCCATGTCTTGCACATGTCCCCGCGCTTTTCGAGCGGAGAAAGCACATCAAAATATGCAGATGTTAGCTCCTCACCAGCCTTGACATCTCTTGAAGCATGAACAATCACATAATCTCCAACATGCACTCGTCTCGCATTGGGTGCACATGAATGGTTGATGAATGAAGCCAGAATCCACAGCCCAACACCATAATAATCACTGTTCTTCCCCAAAACCTTTGAACAAATTGCATCTTCGACGATCGAATTGACATCCAAAATGCTCAAAATCCTGCTTGCATCAAGTTTCTCATTTGGGTCGCGCCCAAAATCCTCTGCCTCAGGCTTAAACAGAATTATCTCAGGCACCTCAAGCTCATCCTCATCTTCACCACTCGACAATGTACTAATCAAATCACGGGTTTTCGAGCATTTACCCGCGGAATCCATAACTTTCTCAGTGAAATTCTTCCACATGACCAATTGGGCCTTCTCATCCAAATCTTGCCCAGGCAAAATCCCTCTTTCTGTAGCAACTGCTTTGGTAACCAACACCAAATTTCCAGCATCAATGTTCTTTGTTGCAAACAGGCCTCGCCCTCTGATCTCCGATTTCTTTATCTGCACTGCACCGATGTACTCAGCCGGCTCCAGAGGCTTTCCCCGAAACCCGTTAACGACCCACTCAGAGAGATCGAAAGCTCCTGTCTTTGACATCAATTCGAGCTTCTTGCATTTCTGCAAGTACCCATTAAGGCTCGCAGAGCTCCCATTAGCCTGGGGATCAAGCTGAGCCGTTCTGAAGCAGTCCGACGCCATTGAATACCTGTTCAGATTCAACAAGATCTTACCTTTGCAGATAAGAGTCTTGAAATGAGTACTTTCAATTTTCAATGCCTGATCGCAATCTCGCAAGGCTTCTACGAAATCTCGGAGTCTGGATCGGGCTTCGGCCCGGTTCGAGAGAGCCAAGCAGAGAGATCTGCGGAGCTTGGGGAGATGATCGGAATCCGGGTTTTCATGGGTTTTTGAGATTTGATCTTGGCATAGGTTGATGAACTGAGAGTATGCTTGTACGGACTCGCTCCATTCTTCTCTGAGAAGGAGCTCTGTGGCTTTGGATCTGAGCAGCTGCATTTGCTCTTCTGCCATTACTAGATCATCTTGCTGGGTGTCTCTCATTTCTGATTATGATTCTTTTGGGTTGTTGGGGAGGATTTCTCGCAGTTTTTGAATTTGAGGTTCCTGTAACGGTCACGAGTCAGAAGGCCTTTCTTTATTCTACATTTTTTGAAACGTTAAACGGCTATGTCGGTCTCGACGACGCCGTATTAGGCAGTAAAGCAGGACGGTGCAGTTGAGATTGCAAGACTGAAACCCTTTTGAACGGATAAGTTTGTAGTTCAAGTTAGGGGTGCTTGGATCAACGGTCTCAGCCCTTTAATGTTCAATTCAATTTTTAATCAGATCAAACGGTTTAATTTGTAAGGTTGAAATCAATTTTAGTGTTTGATATTAATTATTGGAGAAACATTTTTATTGGTTTGCTTACAATATGAGATTGGGGTTTCAAAATTGAATTTTTTTTCTTTTTAAAATTTCAAGTTTGGATTTTGAATTTGTAAGGTTTATATAAACTCTATTATTGGACCTTATGATTTGGATTTTGGAGAAAGAATTTTGACTTTAATTTGTTTTGAGTTTGAGTTTGAATTGAGATTAGGGTTTCAAAGTTCAATTTTTTTTCATCAAAATTTCAAGTATTGATTTTGGAATTATAAAGTTTAGATGAACTATAGTGTTTGATATTAAGGATTGAGAAATTTTTTTTGATTTTTATTTGTTTGAGTTTTGGTTTTTTATAATAAGGTTACTGTGAACTCTCACAATATAAGATTAGGGTTTCAAAGTTCAATTTGTTTTCTTCAAAATTTCAAGTTTTGATTTTGGAATTATAAGGCTTACATAAACTCTAACAATTGATATTACGGGTTGCAAAAAGATGTTTGATTTTTATCCGTTTTGAGTTTGGATTTTCTATAATGAGGTTAATGTGAACTCTCACAATAAAATATTGGGGTTTCGAAGTTCCATTTTTTTCCTTCAAAATTTCGAGTTTTGATTTGTAATTAAGGTTTATATGACCTCTAGCGATTGATATTACAGATTGGAGAAATTTTTTTGACTTTTACTCGTTTTGAGTTTGGGTTTTCTATAGTAAGGTTAATGTGAACTCTCACAACATAAGACTGGGATTTCGAAATTTAATTTTTTTTCCTTCAAAATTTCGAGTTTTGATTTTAGAATTACAAGGCTTTTATGACCTCTAGCGATTGATATTACGGATTGGAGAAAGAATTTTGATTTTTATCCGTTTTGATTTGGGTTTCTATAGTAAGGTTAATGTGCAGTGTCACAAAATAAGATTGGAGTTTCGAAATTCAATTTTTTTCCTTCAAAATTTCGAGTTTTGATTTTGGAATTACAAGGTTTATATGACTTCTAGCGATTGATATTAAGGATTGGAGAAAGAATTTTGACTTTCATCCGTTTTGATTTTGGGTTTTCTATAATAAGGTTAATGTGAACTCTCACAATATGAGATTGAGGTTTTCGAAGTTCAATTTTTTTTTTTCAAAATTTTGAGTTTGAATTTTTGAATTATAAGGTTTAGATGAACTCTAGCGACTGATATTACGGATTGGAGATAGAATTTTGACTCTTATACGTTTTGAGTTTAGATTTCTAAGCTAAAGTTGATGTGAACTCACACAATATAAGATTGAAGTTTTGAAATTCATTTTTTTTTCTTCAAGATTTCGAGTTTGGATTTTGGAATTATAATGTTTACATGAACTCTACTGTTTGATATTACGGATTGAAGATGTTTTTTTTTTACTTTTATCCGTTTGACATTACATAATGGATTTTTTGCCTTCAAAATCTCAATTTCATATTGTGAGAGTTCACATGTATCAACTTACTAGTTACTATAGAAAATCTAAATTGAAAAAGGATATAAATTAAAATTCTTTCTCCAATCCGTAATATCAATTGTTAGAGTTCATATAAACATTTTAATTCCAAAATCCAAACTAGGAATATTGAAAAAAAAAATGAACTTCAAAACCCCAATCTTATATTGTGTGAGTTCACATTAACCTTAACTTAGAAAACCTAAACCGAAAACGTATAAAAGTCATAATTCTATCTCTAATTCGTAATATCAGTCGCGAGAGTTCATCTAAACCTTATAATTCAATAATCCAAACTCAAAATTTTGAAAAAAACAATTAAACTCTGAAACCCCAATCTCATATTGTGAGAATTCGCATTAACCTTACTATAGAAAACCCAAACTCAAAACGATAAAAGTCAAAATTCTTTCTCCAATCCGTAAAATCAATTGCTAGAGGTCATATAAACATTGTAATTGCAAAGTCAAAACTCAAAATTTTGAAGGAAAAAAATTGAATTTCGAAACCCCAATCTTATTTTTTGAGAGTTCACATTAATCTTATTATAGAAACCCAAAATCAAAACGAATAAAAATCAAAATTCTTTTTCCAATCCGTAATATCAATCGCTAGAGATCATAAAAACCTTGTAATTCCAAAATCAAAACTCGAAATTTTGAAGAAAAAATGTTGAATTTCAAAACCCCAAATCTTATATTGTGAGAGTTCGCATTAACTTTAGTATAGAAAACTCAAACCCAAAACGGACAAAAGTCAAAAAAATTTCTCCCATCCGTAATATCAATCACTAAATGTCACATAAACCTCATAATTAAAAATCAAAACTCAAAATTTTGAATAAAAAAAAATTTAACTTCGAAACCCCAATGTTCACATCAACCTTACTCTATAAAACCCAAATTCAAAACGGATTAAAGTAAAAAAAAATTCTCCAATATGTAATATCAATCGTCAGAGCTCATATAAACATTATAAAGACCAAAATCAAACTCAAAATTTTAAAGATTAAAAATTAAAACTTTGAAATTGTACTATTAGAATTGACATCAACCTTACTATAGAAAATCCTAACTCAAAATGAATAAAAGTAAAAATTCTTTATCCAATCCATAATATCAATGTTATCACAAAACCAACCGCATCGGTTAATTAATTGGGATTGGAGCCAGCTCCCCATTTTCATGGTCATGATCTTTCTTCTCTTGTTGGCACGATGCTTCTCTGCAATTTCCAGGTTACTGTAAACTTGTACAAACTTTTGGTTGCCTAATTCTTTCGTATACAATAAAAAATTTTGGTTGCCTAATTCTTTCGTATACACTCAAAAATTTCTTGGCCTAATTGCTTCATATTTTCTGGTAGGAAAGACTGAAAAGAAAATACAAAGCAGTAACTTGTCATCAGAATCAGATGAGCTGTATTGGATTGAATTGCGTTACTTATCAAATTCAATGTATTTTGATAAATTATTCGATCCAATACAACCCACGAAACATGTCCACTACGTATAATCCGGGTCAGTGGATAAGGCATTTTGATGAGCTTTATAAATTTTGCCAAGATTATTAATTAAGGTTTTTAAGAATACATACATACAGTTGATTACTTTTTCAGAAAGTACATTCCATCTCTTAGCTCTAACTTCTCTTCTGAAACCAGACCCGATAAGAAGCTTTGCAGCTGCTGGAGAGTTTTGTCATAAGGAGGATCTGCTATGCAGAACATCTGCAGAAATGTGTTGATAAAATCTATTAAAGACTAACGGGGCAAATTGCAGACACTAAACGATTATGGGGCGACTTGAAATCATCCTTTACCTTGAGAGTATTATGAATTCGATCCAATGCCATGCTTCCAAAGTTTGTGAGCATCCCCAAGATAAATTTCTGCAACAAAACCAGATATCCTTTAAAAATCTGGGTACACGATGGAATCCAAGGTATGGAAATGCGTTCGTAGATCCTTCCTTATACATGGCCAAGATTGGTCAATCTTGCTGTTATGTCACATACCTCATACACGGTCATTTCCTTGCGCAGTTGATCTTCTACAGAGGCTACGGAGCTCTCCCCTTCCTCGTCACCAACTGTAAGGTCCTCAATGCTCTCATTGTTACCGCCATTTTTACCAGTGTCAACCATGCCTTCCATTAGTGTAAACACGTGGTCTTCGGAGTCTGCCCCAGGTGATTCTGCTAGAATTCCCTTCAAATAGGGAAGAAAGATGCAAAGGTGTGAGCTTTCCACTTGAATCCTGACTATCAAAGCTTAAACTTTCAATAAATAACAACTATTAACCCATTTGAAACAGATTTTTCCGGATATTTCTGATGCTACCTTGCTGATCCAGAAAACAATCCGGCGATTGAGTATGTCTATTGGAACTCCAATTGCAGCTGCAAGATCCTTTGAGGTCCAGCTGAAATAGAAGTTACAAATATAGCAAGACAATAGGCAACAATATAAAAGGTATTAAAACATTTCTGATGCTACCTCGTCTGATCTTGAAATCGCATTATAATTGCTGCATGTACAGGAGCAACCACAAATTGCACTGCTTTATCTTCAAATTGCAACTCCAACTAAAACAGCCATCACAGGTATTGTTAAATATCAATTCCGCAATTCAGGAAATAAAGAAATGCTAAGCAGGTCAACATTATCCTAATAAAGGGGTATGGATTACATTATTAAGCACCTTACCTTGACAGTACCAAGGCTTTTCTTCCATAATAGTTTACGAGGGGTCTTGACTTCAGTGAACCTCTTTGCGTAATCAGCTAGTAGTTGGTCAACAGGCCCAGGTATATTAAGGGACTCATCCTGAAATTTATTTCACAGGTTAATCAATGACTCGTGGAATGTTTTTACAAAAGAAAATTGCACTTCAAATGAGAAAACAAATGCTAATGAGATGTATACTGTATACATTAGAAGAAAAGACCAAAAACATCAGTTTATAGCAATGGTACTTCCTTGCCAATTGAGAATGAGTAAAACCAAAGTTGCCTAGCAAATCATGCGAGATTGTGTCAGCAATTGACTAATAATTTTGGTTAAAGAAACAGTGGGTAAGGTAAGTGCTAATGTTAAGTGATTCAATAGAATAGGAGGAGAAAACTTAAAATGCTTGCAAGAAATCTTAACGGATAGGGCCTTGAGGAGCATTAAACCATTAAAGATGCTCCCAAAAGCACAAGAAACAACAAAAGTGCAAGGTGTCACGTCTAAAAATAATCATGTTCATATGCATGGTATCTCTGATTGCAAAGAAATGTGTCAAGTAACCTAGAGAGTCCAAGAATATATTTCATATTATGAGAATGTAAATCCCTAATCAATCATCCTTTCCAACGAACTAAAATCTCGAAATAAATTATATTAGTGCACAAAACAATTTATTACCTGGATTTGAGGCCAGAAATTGGAAGAGATGATTGTAGAACTAATAACATCCATGGAAACCCCATCATCTCCCAGCTCAGCAGCTAAGATGACCAACCCAAGTTAGTGGAATTAAATAAAAAAATTAGTCTGCTGGTAATGCTGAATAGCCCCAAAACATCAACCTAGGGGAAAAATTAAATTTGAAAGCTACCTGTTTGAGATGGCTGAGTTATAGTTGCTTTAATATTGCTGTTGGTCCTCTTAGAATCAATTAGATCATTCAGCATTATTTCACATTTCTGCATGCTGCCCTCTCCAAAATGAATCTGAAGAATGATTACACAATATGAACATTATATTAGACAGTTTAAGGCTACACCAAGCTCAAATTAAAAAAAAAAAAAAAAAAAAAAAAAACTACTTTCCTTGAGGAGTTCAAGAGTACGTATCTCTGTATCTATGTCATAATCAGATTTGTTGAGAAGTTTTTCAGCCAGCATAACACGATATTCATTAACCAGTTGATCTTTTGAACCAATTATACTAACAATCATCCCAAGTATGTCAACCTTCCTTCGGTTCCTGCTACCCTTCAAGGGGTCAGCTTCTACGGGGTCAGGCTCCCAGCTGAAACGATAACAGAAATCGTGAAAATACATCACCTAAGTATCATCCTCAGCAAACAAATATAGCAACTGATTGGATTCAAAAGAAACTAAATTAGAATTTCATCCAGAGTCTTGCTTAAGCACATACCGCGAAGCATTTATCCATGCTTGCTTGTCATCAGTGTGGAAATCATCATCATGACCACTGTTCTCTTGATTTTCTTCATCTCTGTTTAATTCTTCAAGAAGGCTATCCCCAGTGTTTCCAGATACATTAGGATTCCCACCAGTCCCATCTGTAAGCATGGTCACAATGCACTTTATGGTGTCTTTCCTTCCCCTCAAATAGTCCCTTATTGGTTCACCAACTGCTTCAAGGAAAACACCGGCTGGATCTATTGTCCGGAGTGCTTTAATTGTTGAAACGTATTGATGCAAAATGTCATTGGTTGAGGCACCTGCAGTAAGTAAGCGATATCGTAGTGCGGAGATAAATGACTCGACCAGCTTAGAATGCTGTCCAGTGTATTCAAGACACTGTTTCAAATCTTCAATAGCAGGAGAGCTGCAAAATCCCGAAGGATAAAAAATTATCAAGGAAAGCGACAGCATCAAAATCAAGGTTTTTTGAGTGATTATGTCAAACACTTCACCCATTGCAAAGATTGCTGGAACCTCATGATCTCCAAATTAAGGTTCCAGCGCATAAGAGTTAGTGTGCTCCCCTGAATTCCCCCCTCCTTAACTCAATTGCATATCATAGTGGATTTCACAATTAAATATCATACCTATCCGGATAATCCACAATAATCTCAAATAACTTGGCTATTCTCAAATCTTGCAATGTTTCATAAGCAAAATATTCCAGTCGCAGCTGCCATCTAACAAGTCCTTCAGATGGAGTGTCAATTCCAGGATAAAATGTAGAAGGGCATGAAGCCAAAGGTGACTTGAGACCAGATGAAGCACTATCATAACTAACAGAGTCACCAAGATAAGAAAGAAGGGCATGCAAGAACTGAAGAGGCACAGCCTGCAGCATACAATTCAGATATTAAGAGATTTTTGGCCTTCGAAAACATAAGCCTTATTGGATAATTAAACCATCAGTATGTGAACATATTTGTGCATTCACAATCCTACACAAATATGGAAAGGAAATACAAGCACACAAAAGCAAGCTACCTGTATCCAACCCTTAATGGACTCCAAAACAGAAATCCGATAATCATCGCCAGCAAGATCATGAACTTTGGCCTAACACTCACACATGATCAATTAGAAGTGAGCATGAAAAATGAAATAAAAAGTAAAAGGTGGGATAGATAACACATAAGGGACTATTATAAAACATAAATGACAATCACCTTTAGATACAAAAAAATTGCAGAAGCATAGGCATCTTCAGCCATAGATGTAAACCCAAGGCTTCTAAGATCGCGAACAACCTTCCCTATGTTGTTCACCAACTTATTGTTGTCCAAGAACCTGCCTTGGGGATAACATTCATCAATCTCCATATCATCCTTATCATCATCATCACCATCCTTAATATCATGAGGTAAGTCTCCACCCATTATAGTACTCAATTCCTCCAACCTTCCCTTAAAATACCAGTGGAGTATATCTAAGAATTAAGAACATGTAGGCATAAAAAAGACACAGTAATTACAATTAAGCTGGGAAAATGAAAATGCAGAACAAAGCAAGCATGTAAATTGAAAGTCAAGATTTTTTTCCTCTTAATGTACCTGGAAAATGGCGAGTAAGAGTGGCCATAAGAACCGAAGACACTGATAATTGGAACTTAGCAAAGAGCTCTGCTTTGTAATCATCAGAATCATGGCTTCCATTGTTGTAAGACTGCAAAGCATGAACCAGAATCAGCAAGCATTTTTCTTGGTACTGCTTCTCCATTGATACTTCTTCCAAAGCGTTATAGAACGCCTCCTCCTCAATCGGAATGTCGTCGTATGCCTCGAAATGCCGCCAAAATTTCAAGGCGCCATTTTTCTCGAAGGTCCGCTCCAGCGCTCCAAGGAAGTGGTCTCGGACCAGAGACTCGAGCCCGTGCTTGCAGAGGCCGTGCACATGAGATATGAGTTGCGGACCGACCGAGAGGTCTCCAGCGCCGCTCAGAAGGGTGTCAGTTGCGGCGCAGAAGCCATTGTAGCTTTCGAGGATTTCGTGGATTGAGTCGTCGCTGAGTTTATCCAGAATCGCTATATTGCAAACTGATGAAATCGAGCCCGCCATTGAAATTCCCTTGGAAGCTCGAAACTGCAAAACCCTCCACTTGAACACAGCACTATCACAATTCAAGATAGCAGAAAATTTTGAGAAAAACCGACGATCTCTCTTGTTGCGACTCTCGGTCTCCCCTCTGGGGCTCGCGAATCCTGGTTGCACAAGGCGTCTAAGGTTTGAAGGAATTGAAGCGTTTGGAAGTTGGATGTGTAGCCGTTCTTCTGGTCAATTTACAATTTTCTGGAACATTCTCTGTAACATTCGCGACTTTGACACCACCATCGGATTTGGGAACTCCGATCCACAACCTACTCGAAGTCTAGGGTCGCAGTTCTCCGTCATCGGTTGCGCCTCTGAATCTGGTCTCTCGGCTAAGATAAGATCTTTTATCTCTTTTTTCTCAGCATGTTATTTTTCAATTAACACTAGTGTGCTTCCCGCGCGATGCTGCGGGTTGAAAACTGTTAGAAATTAGGAAATCAATTCGAAGTAGATTAAACTTTCATAAAAGATATTGGTGATTATTTCATGCGAACTACAAAACGTCAGAGATTAAGCGAGTTATGTAGTTACAATATATAACACCAAGAAAAAGAAAAAAAAATCATCTTCTTTCATAACATAGCCATCATACATGAGAATAAACTCTCCAAATCCAATAACCTCATTACACTTACATGAATGACAAAATGCAGATTGTTAGTATGTCTCAAACTCTCAATTACATGTAGTTTCTTATTTTTTGACAGAATTCTTATGAAAATTTGTTTACTGCATTGGTTTAAGTCTCCCTATGCCATAAAAAAATTATTATGGGGGGGTTTGTTGCTCTAGTGGTTGAGACATTTATCCCTAAATCTGAATTCAAAGGTTGAACCTCCGCCGCCCCTTTTGGCCTCAAGTTAATAATATCCAAAAACTACCTCGCTGAAACCCTTGAGTGATTCCAGTCAACTGGAGGTCAAAGCGAAAAATAATAACTTAAGACAGCTAAAAAAACCATCGCCACACCACCTTTTACATATTTTCTTGCATTTTAAAAATCTTGGGTACTTCCAGCCACTAAATAAATCTCCAAAATCTTTGACTACTTTTTTTTTTTTTGATAAGTCAAAATCTTTGGGTACTTCCAGTCAACTGTACATCAAGGCACAAACAAATTCAAAAACCCTAACCTGCCACAGCTCTCTAAAATCTTTTATCCAATCAAAATCTCTAAAAGCCCTTCGGCCCTTGACGCTGTCAAAAAGATCTATCATCTTTGACTACCCAATTAACATCTAGTTACATATATATTACAGTAATATTCACCAACAAAGGTTGTTAAGAAAAAGAATTGCATCCATGAAATAGATCTTGGGTTCTTCATAAACCTATCAACTACATTCTAAAAGAATAACAGCCATAGAAAAGGGCCTAATCGTAAACCTAATTATAAGACACAAATGAGTAACACCCTCCAGCATAACACTTAACATAACCATCAATCACTACCTTTCATCTGCTTGCTCACAGTTAATAATATCTATTAAATAACTCACTATACTCCTTTGGTGCTTCCAGTAAACTATACATCAAAGCACAAAAAAATTCAAAAACCCTAACCTGCCGCTCCTCTCTAAAATCTTTTAACTTTCTAAATCTTTCCAATAACCCCTCAAAAACAATGAGAAACTCCGAATTCAATCGACTAATCACAATAATCAGATTAATTAGTATGAAAGTCAGATTTAGAGATTTAGATTCTCATTCTACTATTAATTAGTATAATAATCAAATTTAGAGGAGCAATGAAGGCACACAATACAAATAGCACAATAATCAGATTAATGACGGAAAGCAAACAAAGATTGATCAACATCCCTTATTCTTGAGCTGCAGGCTGTGCCTCTTCAGTTCTTGCATGCCCTTCTTTCTTATCTTGGTGACTCTGTTAGTTATGATAGTGCTTCATCTGGTCTCAAGTCACCTTTGGCTTCATGCCCTTCGACATTTTATCCTGGAATTGACACTCCATCTGAAGGACTTGTTAGATGGCAGCTGCGACTGGAATATTTTGCTTATGAAACATTGCAAGATTTGAGAATAGCCAAGTTATTTGAGATTATTATGGATTATCCGGATAGGTATGATATTTAATTGTGAAATCCACTATGATATGCAATTGAGTTAAGGAGGGGGGAATTCAGGGGAGCACACTAACTCTTACGCGCTGGAACCTTAATTTGGAGATCATGAGGTTCCAGCAATCTTTGAAATGGGTGAAGTGTTCGACATAATCACTCAAAAAACCTTGATTTTGATGCTGTCGCTTTCCTTGATAATTTTTTATCCTTCGGGATTTTGCAGCTCTCCTGCTATTGAAGATTTGAAACAGTGTCTTGAATACACTGGACAGCATTCTAAGCTGGTCGAGTCATTTATCTCCGCACTACGATATCGCTTACTTACTGCAGGTGCCTCAACCAATGACATTTTGCATCAATACGTTTCAACAATTAAAGCACTCCGGACAATAGATCCAGCCGGTGTTTTCCTTGAAGCAGTTGGTGAACCAATAAGGGACTATTTGAGGGGAAGGAAAGACACCATCAAGTGCATTGTGACCATGCTTACAGATGGGACTGGTGGGAATCCTAATGTATCTGGAAACACTGGGGATAGCCTTCTTGAAGAATTAAACAGAGATGAAGAAAATCAAGAGAACGGTGGTCATGATGATGATTTCCACACTGATGACAAGCAAGCATGGATAAATGCTTCGCGGTATGTGCTTATGCAAGACTCTGGATGAAATTCTAATTTAGGGAGGTGTATTCAATTAGAATTGTAAATTATTTCTAAGGATATTTTTTAAGTAATAAATTCATGGAATTTTATAGAATTGTCTTGGGCTTATATGAATTTAGGGAAAATTCTATTTAAAGACTGTTATACATTTATATGCACATATAATACAAATTTGATTGGATTTAACTAGAATTGGTCTAATTTTTTTTGTACTTTTTAATTTTTTTATAATAAAGAAAATATGAAGGTTCATTCCATAACCATCCCTTCAGACATGATATTGACTCTCAATATTCATCTTCCAACTTTTTTTTTACTGGACTCTTCCAACTTTCACAACAATATCATATAATCACCTTTATTGACAAAATGCACCAATACCCTTTCCTACCGCATCAATATATATATATATATATAAGGAAGAATATGAGTAATAGTCCCAGAATTTTACCATAATTTTAAAAATCGTCCATAAACTTCAATATTAATTTTTTCCGTCCCTGTACTTTACCATAATAGTTGATTTAGTCCCTCCGTCAAAAATTTGAACGGAATCCGTTAAAATAAAGGGCAAACCCGTCATTTCAAGTGAGATTTTTCTCACGGATTCCGTTCGAATTTTTACGAAGGGACTAAATCAACTATTATGGTAAAATTCAAGGACGGCGAAAACTAATAATGAAGTTTAGTGACGATTTCTAAAATTATGCTAAATTTCAGGGACTATTGCTCCTATTTAAACTATATCTCTCAAACCACTTATTTATTAATATGCCATAGATTGAGAATGGAGGTGGTGAAGATGTCGACCCAACAAATGGAGGCGATGAATATATACTCAACAAGTTAATTGATGAATTCATCCTTTCATTGAATATCGAAGGAAGGTAGTATGAATTTATCGATGATATCCATATATATGACGAATCAATCAAAAACGTTAAGGGCTAATTCTAATTGATGAATTCATTGAATCTGAAGAGTGTTCAATCGAATTCATCGAAAAGGAGCATGATGAATCAATCGAATTCATTGAACGTAGCAAGGAGATTGTCGATGAATTCATCGATTCATCCAATCCAAAGAGTTCAATCGAATTTATCAAAGAAGAGCAGAATGCATCCATCAACCATGTTAATTCATGGACAAATAATTTCATGATAGATGTCTCTTTGAATGTGCATCAATGGAAGATTCCAAAATTATTTGGTCGTATATATAAACTTGGATGAAGATGAATTATATTTATTTTATTTTTATTTTATTTATTTCTATTTTACTGGAAGAGAATTCACACAAATGTTACATGGAGGGATGGAATTGCTATGGCAATTGGTATTTATATTTTTCACTTACTAGGCCTACCAAAATTCACTTAAATCCTTTCTTTAATGAAATTGTTTAAAATTTACAAGATTTTGAATACACCTATATTTATGTGGACATTTGATAAGTTATATCAAATTCTAATTGAATACATTAGAATTTTTGTGGACATATTTTAGTTCTTTAAAATTCTAATTGAATACACGAGAATTTATAATTGTCTTTAAATTCTTCACAATTCTAATTAGAATACACCCCACTTAGTTTTCAATTTTATTCTCTCTCTCAAGAGTAGACCAACAACCAAAGACTGATCAACAAGCGAAGCTTAGATGGATCACCATGAAAATTAATTCAAAATTAAAAATAAAATGTTTGTTTCTTTCACTCAGCAGTTTCTCAACCCCATCCCTGCAGCTACTGCGGGTGCCTGGATCTTCCTTAAAGAAAAAGATGAGGTTTTTCCTATTTTTTCAGTAATTTTTCTTCCAGCTTTGAAGCCATGAATGATCCATCAAATCATCACCAAATACAACGAAATCAGACAGGTTTTAATCCTTGTCACTTATAGCTTTCCAGATTTCCAGATTTCACAGCTTTTTTCCCAACTTTCTATCAAACTTATGTGGCTCAATTCTCAACAGAAATCAACAAACTTATACTCGTTTTGAAGCTTTCCATGTCTAGTTTTGAGGTCATTAAAACCAGAAAACGGTTAAGGGTTGGACAGAAAACTGAGCCAAAGCAAGGCTCATGAACTGAAATTTTTTCCAAAAAAGAAACTCAGATTTTTCTCCTGATTTGTTAATCAAGTTTTCAATCCTTTTCGGCACCCAAATTCGTTTCTATGAGTTCGAAGAAACAACCTAACTAGATACTCAAGATTGAAACTCATCAAGAAGCCAATTTTGAAATCCTAAACACCCAAGTTTGGAAACTTATTCACGACACCCAACCCACAAATCCATTTTCTTTTCTGTTCAAGATTCTACCCATAAATTCTAAATCCATTTTCTTTTCTTTTCCTACTTTTTCAGTAAATTTTCTTCCAGTTTTGAAGCCATGAATGACCTACAAACCATCATGATATCCAACAAAATCAGACAGGTTTAGTCCTTGTCACTTCTAGTTTCTACCCCACCAAAAATTTCTCAAATCAAACTTATGGTTAAAGAGGAATCAAACACAAAGTTAGTCTCATGAGCTGATTTTTACCCAGAAAATCCAGATTTCCAGATTTGACAGCTTTTTCCCTAACTTTCTATCAAACTTAGGTAGCTCAATTCTCAATAGAAATCAACAAACTTATACTCTTTTTGAAGCTTGTCATGTCTAGTTTTGAGGTGATTAAAATCCTTTCAGAAAAACGTTAAGGCTTGGACAGAAAAAAGAGCCAAAGCAGGGTTCATGAACTGAATTTTTTTCCAGAAAAGAAATCCAGATTTTTTTTCCAAATTTGTTAATCATGTTTTCAATCCCTCTCAGCACCCAAGTTCGTTTCTATTAGTTCAAAGAAACATCCTAACTTCATACCCAAGATTAAAACTCATCCAAGAAGCCAATACACCCAACCCACAAATCCATTTTTTAATTTTCCAGATTATATCCATAAATTTTAAACCCCTAATATGAACATGAAAGATTTCTGAACAAAACCCAGACCTTTGAAAATCAAACCCAAAAACAAATTTTTCAGAAAAATCATTGGATTAAAACAAAAGAGTAATAAAATCGTATCCAACAGTTAAGCATCCTAGAAACACAAACATGAAAACATATTATAGCTGAAGAACATAAATGAAATCTCATAATGCCCAATCGGAGCACCAACCAGATAAATTTACGCAACTAAAAACTGTAATGAAAGAATTTAATACTCAACAATTTATAATGAAAGCAAAGCATAATCATTTGCTGAAGACATTCGCAAAACGACACACCTTCTTCCCCCTCTTTCTTCGTTCCAGCTCTGAAATGGCGCAACCTCAGTAGCCACCCCTGGCAGGCCGTCCTTCTCCGACTTCTGCAAAATATGCCCTCGAAGGACAAAATCGCCTACTTTTATGACAATAGACTTCTCTCTCCTCCTATAAACCCTAATCCCTTAAATCCAGGAAGAATGAGGTTGAGAGAGAAGAGAGACTGAGACTCAGAGAAGAATGAGGTAGAAGGAGGATGCGAGAGGTGTCAAACGCTGATGGATGGCAGCATGGAAATTTTAGAAACAAATCAGGGGCAAAACCGGTACTGCACTATTCATAAGCACAGTACCAAAAACTCAGCTTTACTATAGACTCGCTGTATACCCGCCGAATGCCGCGATCTCGTTTAATGTTTAATTTTTGTTTTAAAAATGGTAAAAATAAAAGTACTAAAATAGATAATCAATATAATTGTCCATAAAATATTATAATTCATATGAGTTTAGCAGTGGGAAAATCCTTATTGAATAGAAAAAAATGATTAAAAACTAAAAAAAATTATAACCAAGAGAAATAACTATGCTATGCAGCACTCTTTTACACAATATCAAATTTTAAATCGAACCTTAAACCGAAAGAAGAAACTGTTATAAGAAATAAACAATTTCTCTAAACATCATGACACACATATTCAGCTAATTTGAATGCAGTTGATCATGGAAAGTTTTTTTAATACATGGTAGATAAGTATTGTAAAATCTCTTTAGAAATCCTTTCTCAAATTATTAGTTATTTAGCTGAAAAGAATATAAATCATGTAGCTGACCAGATAAATATGGGAGAAATAAACATAAAAATGAGTTAACTAATTAGCCATAAAAATGAATAAACTTAAAACTATAATCTGTGAGAAATAGAACTCTAAATAACATTTTTACCCAAAAACATGAACAATACTAATTTTTGCCAACAAAGCAACTAACAGACAAAAATCCCGATGTATCACTAACTGCTTTCTGGTACAAATAAGAGAATCAAAATCATGTATATTTATACCAAATATGAAGTTAGTCGTCAAGTATTGACTAACAAAAGCAAAGATCAAATTCATGAGCAGCAGCAAGTCAAGAATAAGTGATGATCCATTCAATACATGTATAAGTATAAGAACAATAACTCCTGAAATTTCGAACCAAAAACTGATATTTTAATACGAAAACTATACCCAAAAAACACTGAACTAGACTGAAAAAAGAAAGTAGAGGAAGGATCTAAACCTGGCGGTGCCGTCAAAGAGAGGAGGGGAGTTGGAGGTGGAATCCAATGGTGGAGAAAGAACCTGAGGTCTGCAAAACCCAAAAAAAAAAACCCAGTAATTTTAGCAACAACTCATGAACTGGACTGAGAAAAATGAAGTGGCAAAAAGAAAAGAAAAAAAAGAGGTTTCGACTAATACATCAAAGCAAGAACAAAAAAATATAAACAGGTAATCCACTATGAGTTAATTACAAAATTCAAAGCCAACAAATTTGTCTATAAAATGATCATAGACAGACACATGCCTCTGAGATGGAGGTAAAAAAAATTTCCTACATATCCATTGAACCCATAATCATAGTCATACTCAGAGGTACGGAGGAAACTGTAAATTCGTGTCCAATAGAACAACCCATCCATAACCAATTTAAAAGAAAACAATGCAGTGTCATCGATCACAAACACAATTTGTTCTAACAGACATAACCACTCAACATTTTCCGAGTTATAGAACTCTGATGGAAAACAACATGAAATGTTATAGTTTGCGGACACTAATAAGAAAAGATTTGACACACCCACCACATGCAAGCCCCAAATGAAAAATTGCTCCTCCCTGATAATGACCAAAGATTTTGATTTTGATTTTATTGGTCACTCTCGTCCTTCCCTTCTTGTTCCTTTCTCTCTGCTCTTTGTCATGCTTCCATGATATTTCAATTCCTCTGAAATATAAAGGAGGCATTCTTGAGAAAAAAACCAAAATGACAGAAAGATAATCACATTCAGGTCTTATTCTGTAGCTTGTGCTTAGTCAAAATTTATTTTAGATTAATGACAAATTTGCACAGATAGTCTTAATACAATTAGTAGAAAGTGCTTGATCGACCCCTTTTACAGGTGCACGACTAATTATATTTAAACCACAACCACAAACCATCAATCTGCCTATCCTTCACAAATTCACGTTCAATATCCCAATGCAATTAGGTTCTACATCAGCAAGATTTGTTAAGGTAATCACACTCTAGCATCATCAAAGCAACACCAGGAAATAAAATTCACAAATTACCAGAATCGGCTAATCATCAAATAGATGTTCAACGGTGGTTCATGACAGTTACAATTGGTTTTTTATATGTTGGTTATGCAAATGTGGTTAGTTTTGTGCACAGTTTTCCAACTTTTTATCTCTTATGTTCACTTCGCTTCATTTAGATTTTAGAGGTTACCTGTTGTTTGCTAGATTTAGGTGGTACTTTTGGTATTTGTTTCAACTCTAGTACTTTCTCGCCCAAGCTTCTTATATTGCAATTGGTCTGACCTAGATTTTGGATTGCTTGTCTCCTGGTTTATTGGATTGTTATTGGTTTAAATAGTCAGATGATATTTCCATGCACTAATTCTCTCATCCTTTTGTTTTGCAGTCCGCAGCTACATGGTACTTAGCTTTCAATGGTAACTTCAACCCCATTCCTTGCAACATCATTGTTGTACGTTGTATTCTTTTTACTTCGACTAAATTTTTGTTCCAAGGGATTTCTCCTAACAAGGTTTTATAACGAGGCAGCATCTCAAGTTCTATCCTTTATCCTTTCTTGAGGATATATGTAAATGCTGGTACATCACCTAGTTAATAGTTGGCACTATTATTGTATTCTTTCATTTTCGTCCCTCGTGAGTCTATTCCGACCAAAAATTATTCTAAGATTTTGCTATTGTTCATGATGTTCATAATCAGGTTCAAGATAGACCAAGTGCCTATCTATTGTACTATCTTAAATGTTTTATTGAGACGGCACAAAAAAACAGCACAGTTCAAACTTCGAATTCTACTGAGACGGCATAGAACGCAATTTCGTATATTATAAAACTTGATGTCGTTTCCTGGGCGATTAGATTATACTTCGACTAAGCTGATTCGGTCCCTGTTTCTTACTGGCGAAGATGAAACCGAGCGAAGATCATGGTGCCTACACGAAGATATTACTGGCGTCAATGTCAGCCATGGTAGCGAAAACGACGACGTTTCCGATCGACCTGATGAAGACGAGGCTTCAGCTCCATGGCGAGTCGGTATCTGTTTCAATTCGACCGACCAACGCGTTCCGAGTGGCCTCCGAGAACAAGGCCCTCTAGGACTGTAAAGGGATTGTCTCCGGCAATTCTCAGACACCTCTTTTACACGCCCATTCGGATCGTCGGGTCGAGCACCTCTGAAAAGCGACGGTGGGTCCCTCTCTCTCCCTGCTAAGGCTCTCTCCGGCGTCGTTGCTCAGGTAACTTGCTTCCTTATTGAGTTTATGAAATTGGGCTTTTTTGTCTCTCGGCATTTATGATTTCTATATCCATTTGTAATTGTGATACGTATTCTCATAATTTGAGTTTGTGTATACAAAACTTAACTGCTTTTCCACATGAAAATCCATGTTAGGTTTAGGTTGGCCTACTTGTATGCCCTGTGCAGTTTCTTTGACCCAACAATTGATTCAGCTTAACTGCTTTCATAATTTTGTATTTGCTTCGAAAGTGAAGTATTGGTGTTCTTGTGTTTACTGCTAGTAGTACAGTTGGTGGCAAGCCCCGCGAGTCTTGTTAAGGTAAGGATGCAAGCAGATGGTTGGATGGTGAGCCAAGGCCTTCAGCCTAGGTACTCAGGGTGTTTTGATGCTTTCAACCAGATCGTCCGATCAGAAGGCATTGGGGGGCTTTGGAAAGGTGTTTTCCCCAATGTCGAAAGAGCATTCTTAGTGAACATGGGAGAATTGGCTTGTTATGATCAAGCAAAACGTTTTGTTATTGAAAATCAGGTTCTGAGGACACCATATATGCACACACTTTGGTATCAATCATGTCAGGCCTTTCGGCAACTGCTTTGAGCTGTCCGGCCGATGTGGTAAAGACAAGAATGATGAATCAGTCGAAAAGCAAGGAAGGGAAGGTTAAGTACAGGAATTCTTATGATTGTGTGGTGAAGACTGTGAAAGTTGAAGGTTTAGGAGCATTGTGGAAAGGGTTCTTTCCTACATGGGCAAGGCTTGGTCCTCGGCAGTTTGTGTTCTGGGTTTCATACGAGAAGTTTCGACATATTGCAGGCTTCTCTTCCTTCTGATAATCTTTTGATCCACTCTCACCTTGCAGATGCCGGGCATGTTTAGATGCCAAGGTCGGGTACATCTTGCGATTCAAAGTCCCATGATGGGAATTAAGGACTTGGTGAGTTTCCTTTTCTCTCTCTTTTTATCTGTTTCTCTTTGACAAACAATCAAAGATTATTGCCTTCATAATTTGCAATGAAGAAAGTACTTCTAAGGTGGAATTTTTATGTTGTGTTTGGATTTTGGAAATCGGCTTACTTCAATTTTAATTTGCAAATTGTTATGTCGACCTCCAAATTATTTGAAGAGAAAATTGAAAATCTTTGCAGTGGCAATTAGCTCTGGGGTTCCTTTCATTGCAAGTCATTGTGTAAGCATGAGTATTCTTCCATTAACATTTAGCCCTTCAACATTTCCTCATGCAAGTTAACCTTGGGCTTCAAACCAAAAAAAAAGGTAGCCTTCGGCTTGATAAAAAAAATGGCTAATTACATTTTACTATTATGTGGTTTACATCTTATAACAGATTCATACATAACTTTTTAAATATTGCAATTATCCCCATGAACTCTTCAAAACGTGACAACATGGTCCCTCTATTAACTATTTCGTTAAGATTTCTGTTAAATACTTATGTAGACAAAATGAGACCCATTATTTAAATAATAATAATAGTTTTAAAATTTTTAAAACTATTAAAAAAAAAAATTCGCAATCACTCCCACGCTGTATCTGTGCCCTTCCCCACCACCCCCCACCCCTCCCTCTGTGTGCCATCTATGCCTAGTGTAGCCTTGTAGTTTTCTGTGTGCCATCTATGCCTTAGGCCTCCATTTCACCAAACAAAAAAAACACACACACAAAAGAAGTGAAAGTAGAGAAGAAAAAGAGAGGGAGAAGAAGAAGAAGATTAGAGGGGAGAAGAAAGAGAGAGAAGAATAAAATGGGAGTAACAAGTCATTGATGGGAATCTTAGTGTTAAGGGAATTTTTTGAATGTTTTTTGATGTGTTGGAAGGTCTAAAATCTTCTGTGGAACTTACCTGGACTCTGTCAGCTAGGTGATAATAATCAAGAATATTCAACATATTTGTAAGAATGTTTTGAGAGCAGAGCTCTAGGCTGAGTATAACCAACTTCTGGGTCCTCACTATCATGTCCTTTTACTGCATCTAACTTGAAATTAGATGACATAACACCCACCTGCAAATTGAAAACTAAACTCTAAATTTCAACTTTCAAGCTCAAATCTTTTCTTCTGCATTCAAAGCTGCACATGCTCTTAACAATGAAATCCTTGTACCCTTTTCAATTCAGTCTTTCCAACTCGAGAATTTTACAACAGAAGACCAGGAAAATAAATGGGAACGGGGATAGAATGTGCACAATACAAGATGGAATTATTCCTCATGAAATGGTGCCAATACAATGTGTACAGAATGAGCACGCCAAGTTGATCAAAAATCTAGGCATGACTAGAAAATTTACAAGCAAACAGGGCTTTCCATTTGATTCCATCTTTCTGACTATATAGCTAGTGTCTCCCTTCATTGTGCACAGAAGAACTCCCATTTATATATGGCTAGTGTCTCCCTTCATTGTTCAATTCCATATTTCTGACTATTACATATACGAAATTCACAGAAGACCTCACATATTTTAGACTTCAATCACAATTGATAAAACTGAAAGTTGCAACCTTTAATTCCATAAGAACACAAATAGAAAGTTTGTAATAAGTTAAAGGAGAAGTCTAAAATATATATTGTATATTGTATGACAAATGAGTTTCTATTTGATTGGATATTTGCTTGTGTTCTTATGGAATGAATTTCAACACAACAAAAACTCATTACAGAATATATAATATATAATAATTTTATTGGATTCAATCGAAAGTTTAAAAGGAACCCAGAATCACAAACAGAAACTCATTACAAAAACACAAACATAAACATATTAGTAATGAACCCATAATCCAATCGAAAGTTTAAAGGAACCCAGAATTTCAAAAAACTCATTGCTTCCATTCACACAGGTCATATTCCACAAGGAACCCAGACTTTCACGAAACTTTAATTGAGTGAGGGAGACTTACTGTGAAGCAAAGCGACAGATTGGTAAAGGAGAAGTCGTCGGTCTTCGACGGCGATAGTGACCTTAAAGCCGATTCGTCCAAATCTCCAACTGTGGTTCTATTAGATTACCCAAATTATAGAAGAATTTTAGTATTTAAAATGAATTAAATTGAAACTAAAATAGATAGCTTACCATATTAACATAGCACCATCATCTTCTCTTCTGCAACTGTCATTCCTCGTTCATATTGTTTTGGAGCCTCTGCTATTTAACGCGATAACGCATGGATGAAAATTATTTGGGCGGGCCAAAAAGATTTCCGCACAAGAGATTTCTCTTTTCCCGGAATTGTGCAATTCGACCTCTAACCATGGAATTTGGGATCAGGAATTTGAGCAAGAAAATCCGAAAATATTTTCTCATTGGAATTTACCAAATCTCACGCTGGTTTGCCAAACGCGAAACTTTGACCACGGGAAAGTTAAAATACCATTTTTAACCCAAATCCCACTTTATTTTCCCTCATCGAAACACACCCTTAAGGAAATTTTATGGAATTCTTCTTTTTCTGGAAAATGTATGAGTTTGTTTGAATATTTCGTCGCTAAAGGTAAGAACACTTTAGCAGCGATAAATTCAGAAGAAAAGCGCCGCAAAACTCCTTTTGACGACGTTGTCGATCTGAATTTTTCGTTGCTAAAGATATTTTTACCTTTAGTGACAAAATGTTCAAAGAAACTCTAACTTTTTTCAGAAAAATTCCAGAAAATTCACAAAATTCTTGGAATTTAATTGGAGGGTTTTGAGATAGGTGAGAGGCATACAAGATTATTTTGACTACAATCTAAGTCTTTTTTCTTTAATTTCTTCACATTTTTACATTTATTTTTCTCTATCTCTCTCATACTTCTTCCATTCAACAATTTTTTTTTCAATTTTTTTTTTTATTTTGAATTGATTAGTTTTAAAATTCATGGAAAAAAAATTAGTTTTAATAATTTTAAATTAATTTATTATTATATTTTTACCACGTGGCACCTACTTGTCATTAATTTAAATTTAATAATGAGTCTCATTTTATTCAAATAAGCATATAACAAAAATATTAACGGAGGGACCATATTGTCACGTTTTGAAGAGTTCAATGGAGTTAAATATGAATCTATCACAATGTGTAAACTATTGAATAATAAAGTGTAATTTACCCCTAAAAAAAGTTAATCTTGGACCGCAGTCCGTCCTTCTAACTTACAAGCCCACCCTTTATTTGAATTGGGCCACCCTGAGCCCACTGGCCCATGCGAGAAAATGAAAATAATTAGATAAATATTTGCTATATTAGGGTAGGCCATTTTACGAAGGGCAATGATTGTCAACAGAACGTTGTACCCTGGTAAGGGATTGGAAGTAGCTGGAATTTGCCACCTAATTTCTTTCTCAAATATTAATTTTCATTTAAACTAATATTTATTATCCCCAGTGCCACATAATAAAATCATAGATAAAGCAAAAACAGCTTGTAGAACCACCTTCATAAAAAGTTGTAATTGCCAACTGCCTACTGCCAAGGTAAATATGGAACTGAAACTTGAAAGAATTAGGATTCCCTTTCTTTACCATTTCGTATTTTGTTTTTAGTTTTAATTTTTTTGTATTTGAACTATAGAGAAAGTATAAGATATATGAAGATGATGAATGAAATCAAAATCCAGAAAATAAAACGCATGGTGAGCTTTTGATAACCATTTTATTTCTAATTTTCAGTTTTTACTTTTTATGCATGAAATATATAAGTACCGCATAGGCCGAATAGATAAAAAAGAGTGATGGTAATGGATGGAGAGGAAGAAATAAAGAACGAACAACGAAGAAAAAACAATAGAACTCACCAAAAATAGGCTTTGGTTTTTGGTTGTGTCTATTTTTTCTTTTACATTTGAACTCCATATCTTTTACTGTGTTCTATCTCAAGCATAAAAAAATGAAAATTGAAAACAAAATGGTAATCAAAAGCCCCTATAAATTTTTTTTTTCATTTTTAGTTTTCATGATGCACTTTTCCTTCTACATTTTTTTCTTCATCTCTTGCGCCATATTTTTCCTTCACTCTCCTCTGTCCTTTTCTTTTTGTCAAAACTCTCATTTACCCCTCATTTCCTCATATTTGAAATATAAAAACAAAACAGAATAACAAAAATGAAATAATTATCTAACAGGTCCTTAAATATTTGTATTGGAAATTATTTTGTGTACACTTAAATAACAATAAATAGGAATATAAGATATATGGAATAATTTCTTCAAAATTCGAAAGAAACTTGGACAGGGCATACATGCTCACAGCTTACAACCGTGGATATGATAGATACATATATATCATGTAACACGATGATCAAATATGGGCCTACATGTATAATGTATTGAAGGATAATAAAATGAAGTAAATCTTTGACTGTATAAGGTACACACAGTGGAGTTGGCCTCTTGACTGTATAACGGACGTATTTGTAAACTATAGTATAACGGACGTATTTGTAAACTATAGTATAACGGACGTATTTGTAAACTATAGTATAACGGACGTATTTGTAAACTATAGTATAACGGACGTATTTGTAAACTATAGTACAACAACAATCTTGCAAATCAAGACAAAAACTTACAACAACTATTCATGCTGGATAATCATTCTCTTTGGCCACACCCACCTTCCTCCCTCACAAACATTTTATGATGAATTTTGCACATTTAATTGCCCTACTTGTTCACAGTTATTTAAATATTGCGAATTATATTATATAAGTCACAATATTTCTCAATTATTATAAAATCAAGAGTAAAATATGATTTTTATTGTTATAAAATCAAGAGAGCCAAACGACTTCATTGAATTTTTTAGACAAAAATACTCCTCAATTAATAATCTATACATTTACTATATAAGGGTATAATAGTAAAATTAAATATTTAAATTTAAAAAAATTAAAAATAAATATTTTAATGGAATAGTGGGTAGTTCTTTTTTGAATTTATTTTCATTTCTTCAAACTTATAAATAATAAATTCAAATAAAAATAATTAACGTACACACAGGCGAACGCGATCAATCTGTAGACGGAAACACGAGCACACGACAATCCCAGTTGTTTATTCATTTGTTGATCTAATCGATCGGGTGGTGTGGGTGGCCAATTCAGGACCACTGGACATGGAATTAATTAAGTCGTAATTTCCATCATAATTTTGTCTTTAATTAATTATGGGAGAAAGAAATATTAACATGCAACATGCCAACAACTATATATAAAGTCTATATATTAATGGACCGTATACATATATATAATATATATTTATGAGCAAATTAAGTCTCAACTGCCGAAAGGGTGTGACATAAACCATGTATTAATTATACATAATTAACATTTATAAGAAGAAAACAAAAACAAAAAAAAAAACCATGCAAATTACCATGCACGTGAAAATCATTTCACTACCCCAGATTCAGTAGGAACTGAACAATGACAAGTCTTACGAGACAAATTACCGTGTTATATTTAAGGATGAAAATATCGGTTTTCACATAAATACCGACAGTTAAATTTATGAAAATATCGACGGATATTTTAATATCGATATCGTTCACACTCAACAAAAAAATATTGAAAATTTTGAATGAAATTTTGGAAAAAACTTAAGCACCCAATCATAATTATATAAGACTAATATGAATATACTGGAAATTGGGGGATGATTTTCTTCCCTCTTATATTTATACCGAGACCCTTAAATACGTGTATATATATATATATCCACGAAAATATGGCAAATATTTATTCCCTCCTATTTTTATGTAGACACCAAAAAATACGGATATATCCACGAAATATCACGAATATTGCAGATATTTTCATCTATAGTTATATTAAACCAGGCAATATCAAGAACAGTTTTGAAAGTTACTTAACAATAATAGGATCAGCAAATATAAAAATTAGTTTACACAATCTCCCAACACATGTGATTAATAAATGATATTTTGCTTCAACTTCTTCAAAGTTGGATGTTATGAGTTTGGTATAGTTTTGGTGGTACGTGACATTAGTTCTTTAAAGCTATTTAGATATTGTTTTAGGGTTTTGATTGCTTTGAGTTTTGGGGGCTTCGGTGTCCGCTTATTTTGGATGATCTGGGTTGTTTTTGTAGTAGTTGTTTGTATTAGTATTGTTTTGTTGCTTTTTAGATATGGTGTTAAAAATATAATTAATTTTATTATTTGCCATTACATATAAGCATTTCTGTAAGTCGTTGTAAGGAGTCGAGGTGGTCGATAAGGTTTTGGGCCATATTTTATTCACATCAAATGAAAAATACAACACATTTTATGAAAAATAAACGCAGTAGGGTATGAACCCACACATTATAAAGGATACACAAATATAAATTTGCTCTAACCACCACTATAATCTGGAAGATATTTTTCAAAGAAGTTTGAAGTTTGATATATATAAGCATATGCAACAGTGTATTTATAAGTTGGGGTTGATAAGTTTATTGCATGCCCTCGTAATAATATACTATTTAATTACTCACCTCTCCACTTCAACACCATTCATTAATTAAAGTCAGGAAGATTTATTAAATACAATTATTAACTAACGCATAATTATTTACAACTTTTTGTAATTTTGTAAAAAAGATACATCCACAAATCTTGTCCTTCACATGTTATGGATTGGAGATGTTGTTAATATAATAAGTAATAACTGATGATACCTAAATATGTATAGAGGTGAGTAGCAACTTTGTATCCCAATAAAAGTTCGCTATTTTTTTACTACTACACATTTATGGCCGGTCTGCAGGAGTACAAGCTAGCTGCTACTCCATCTAGCTCCATAAGTTGTGTTCTACTGTATATCTTTATCCATTTTAATATGTAGTAAGGAAGTTTCAGATTTAATTTTCGTAAAAAATAAGTTTGATATCTAAGGTGGGTAATCTTTCTCTTTAATATCCTTATATCAAAAGAAAAAGAAAAAGAAAATCTCTATAGGTGTCTGTTGATACCAAAAATGGACCAACTTAGAGTTGCCTTATTTGACTCGCTCTCCTCGGGGGTAGGAATACCTGCATGGAGAAGGTAAGAGCAAAAGAGCACCGGTGGGGTGCCGGGCTAACAGTCTTTGATGCTTAAGTCAGTTAAGTGTGGATGATACTGTAATAGCTAAACAGCGTAAGGACAAGGTTGTCATTACCTTTTTTAGGGATGTGCCCTTGTATTTATAGTGACATTGAATGTTGTAGGTGAATCATTTCAATGTGGGATAAATGTCCCTGGTCCTGGAGCCAACACGTGTCCTAGTGGTCCTGAGTCCTGCGGTTGTGTTGACAAGGTCGGCTGATGGACGGGTAGGTAGACCAGATCTAGTCGGCCTAGTGGCTTTTGGTGCCTTTTGTCCAAGGCTGCGTCGATGGGATGCACCTGATGTTGTAGATTTGTATTATTGTACTCTTGTTGAGCCGAGGGCCAAGTATGATTTTAGCGGGACTGATCGGCCTTGACCAGGTTGACCAAACTAGATACGAACATAAGTCCCCCAAGTCGTTGACTGAGGTGGATTTCCTCAGTTGAGGGCTTGTCGTTATTTGTCAACCTGTACGGATATTTGTCCTATACTAGTCCCCAGTCCCCCAAGCCCTTGGCTGAGGCGAAACGCCGTGGTCAATCTTTTCCCAAAAAAGGTTGGTGAGAGAGAATGGTTAGCCTTAAATTTTGGTTGTGGCTGAGTGCCATCTTGAAAGGCCCGTAGAAGTGGAATTTCGCACGATCATGTGGCTTATCGGCTATGAATGTTTATGGCCGATCGAGTGCCACTTGCAAGATCGAGTGCCACTTGATACAAATAAGTAATAACTGATGATAGCTAAATATGTATAGAGGTGAGTAGCCACTTAGCTAATTTTGTTGTATCCAAAAAACGTTAGCTATTTTTTTTACAAGATTTAGCAATTAGCAGTAAGGACACATTTATGTCCAACAGAGTGACTATCTCTATTATTATAAAACCGAAAAGGAGAGTAAATTTCATCAAAAAATTTAGACGAAATTACCTTTTTACTAATAATCTAAAAAAAAAATTTATTTAATAGTTAAAGATACAACAATAAAATCAAATATTAAATTTATAAATTAAAAAAAAATTAATGGTTAATGGAAGAAGTGGGGGTAAAAAAAATGGATATTGGGCTCGAATAATTACTCCTCCCATTTTTCATTTTAAATAAAAAATTTAAAATTAAAATTTTTTTTTATTTAAAATTTTTCTAACAAAAATAAAAAATCAAATTGCCTTACGCGTTAATAGGTGACAAGAGCTAGGCTAGCATAATATAATTTGGGCTATGTATCCCGTGAAAATAAATAGTTTTTTTTATATACAAAAAGATATATCTTATTCATAGATAAAAAGTAAAACAATAATAATATATACTAAGTGATTATAAATAGTGTGGGGAAAAAAGAAACAAAGATAATTACCATAAGGTATGGTAGAATTGTCAAACTACAATTTTTAAAGGGTAGATTTTCGGGTGTTTAGTTAACAATAGTTAGAAACTCGCCTAAGTCACTTTGTGACCAGGAGTAAGCCTCCCCTCAAGTAGGGATTAGTCCCACCCTTGCGAAAGTCGCCCGGATCACTTTGTGACAAAAAACAAATTACATCCAAAACAGAGATTTAATATCACATTTCAAGTGTGCAAACTCGCCATATCACTTTGTGACAAAAAACAAACCACATGCAAAACAGAAAACAGAAACCACATTAAAAAATGGACCACATGCAAAACAGAAACCTCATTCAAATATGGGGTCACCTCGAGTACGCACATACTAAGTTAATCGACATACCCGAAAAGCAGAAAACATTATATGTACCAATTAAGTAGCATAAATTCACACGTTATCTAACAACTAACCAAATAACAAGCTACAGTCCGGCCCCACTATGCTCACCATTTTTCTTTAATGTCCACCAATATTTACACATGTTTCTCTGAAAACTTAAACAATTGGGGGTACAGTTCTTGTTCTTTGCTCAATAATTTCCAACTACCGATATATTGTTCTAAATTTGTAGAGTACTTTATACAATCAGATAAGTGGGGAATTTTATTACAAAAATTTCGAGTTTATTATAAATGGAATTGTATTCATTTTTTTATATTTTTTGATGTGAAATTACATTTTTTTAAAATTTATAAGAAAAAGTTACAAGTGTCGATTCATTCGGATGCTAATTAAAATAAGTACCACCCCATCCATAAATAAACAAAATTTAATCCAGTCATCCATCGCCATCAAGCACAAAAATGTCTACGAAATTTATAAGATCGGTTGTGTTCTAAGTTTATGAGTAATTTGTGACTCTTAATTCTCCGACAAACCATACCATTAAAATAAAAACAGACGTTTAATTAGAGCATGCAAATAGACGTGGATAAAATAATATGATCGATCAATTTGTATTATGTAACTTAAGTTGATAATCATATTCCCTAAAGCCCCACCCCAAACATTAAAAGAAAAAAGCAAAATCAATGATCAATGGACACCTCGTGTCCATCAACAGTCTAGAAATACCCTTCCATGTAAGATACGGTGTCCTCGTACTCGAAATCAGCAAATTTCAAACTCCATCATTAGGTACTATGAAAGTTACCATTTGAAAGTAACAGTTTTCCATTTGCACCACACTTTGTGGTTCTAGAAATCCTCTTTTGGATCTCGTTTAGGTTGATTTGAAGTCAAGGGTATATTGGTCACAAACAATGCAATTTTTTTTAACCACTTCAAGATAGAGTTATATTTGATTCATTTTTGTTGGTTAAATTAAATTTCAAAAAGACTAATGCAACAACACACCATCATGGTATCCTACCTAATTAATATTAGTTTGCTTATTTATTTTTATATTATTTTTTGCTTATGTGGAGTTTATGTCAGCATAATAAAGAACCCCACAAATGCCAATTGCGCACTTAACAGATTTTTTTAACGGATTGTTAATGGTGGGTACTTAGATGTTGTATTTTGATAATTTAGGTACCTAGATTCCAATTTTCATAATTGAAATATGAATTTGAAATGACCTCTATAATTTAGATACTTTTATATAGTTTATCCCAATTAATATTAGTTTGATTTTAAGAAAAATCAAACCATAACATGTAAAATACCACCAAGACATAAATTCGTTGTAATTACCTTTTAGCACCTCTGTGCATGTGCATTTAATTTCTCGTTATTATATCTCCTTTATATATATTGGCCTTACCCTCTGGTTATCCAACATTTTGTTATATGCAGCAAGATATATACAGATTTTAGAGTTGAAATTAGATATGGGGAGGTCTCCATGCTGTGAGAAGGTGGGTTTGAAAAAAGGACCATGGACTCCGGAGGAAGATCAAAAGCTGTTGACCTACATCGATCAGCACGGCCATGGAAGCTGGCGAGCTTTGCCGGCAAAAGCCGGTGAGAGATGATTTTCAACGGCAACTATATATATATATACATGTTAATGTTATCATCAAGGGAAAATTTTGATTTGATTTCCCTTTTTTTTTCTGATGACTTTGTTAAATTTGGGTGATTTAGGGCTCCAAAGATGTGGGAAGAGCTGTCGACTGAGATGGACTAACTATCTTAGGCCTGATATCAAAAGAGGAAAGTTTAGTTTGCAAGAAGAGCAGACCATCATTCAGCTCCATGCTCTTCTCGGAAACAGGTGAACTAGCTTACTCCATACAAAAATCTGACAAGATTTTAATTTATTTTCTTGTACGATTCTTATATATATTTACTAACTAACGTAATTTTTGGGAGGAAAAGGAAAAATTGATAAGTAGTGTCATCATCTCTACAAAAGTACGGATTTGTCATCTTCTCTTCTTCATTATTATTAATTTGTAGGAATTTGATATTTTTATCTACTTTCATTCCACTATAATATTACTTCATCGAATCACCCTTTCGATTTATTAAATTATTTTTATACATATATCATAATTAAAATTATTCATTCTCTAAATCATCATTTTAATATCATCTCTGTAAAAAATCAATAAGATTAAAGATCGTTTAGTAATTTTTAAAATTCTCATGAAGAACTGGAATGCATGATTTCGATTATAATATATTTATAAATACAATTAGATAAATTAAAAGAGTGATACTATGATGGTGAGATGTAAGTATTATTCTTCTCCTTTCATAGCGCATATTTTTGGGGAGAATGCTAGAGATTTACATTTGTATACCACAATTGTAAACCACACAATTTTACACTTGATGATGGTCAGGTGGTCGGCTATAGCAACTCATTTACCGAAGAGGACGGACAACGAAATCAAGAACTACTGGAACACCCATCTCAAGAAGAGACTAATCAAAATGGGCATCGATCCGATGACTCACAAGCCCAAACACGACGGCTCCGGCAGCGGCCACGCTAAGGACTCTGCCAACATAAGCCACATGGCTCAATGGGAGAGCGCCAGGCTCGAAGCCGAAGCCAGACTAGTGAGAGAGTCCAAGCTTATGGTAGGTGTCCCCGTCCAACACCACCACCACGGCCACCACCACCTCATGACCACCGCCACCACCTCCTCCAACCAACCACACGTTAACAAAGCTCCGCCAGCTCTGCCGTGTTTGGATGTGCTCAAAGCATGGCAAGGGGCATGGTCGACAAAACACGCAATCAAAAACATAACAATGACGTCAGGTGGTTGTTCTATGGTGAGCACAATGGACGACCTTGAGTCTCCGACATCCACGTTGGACTTCCCGAAAATTAACACGTTCATTAATAATCCAATCCAGACCGTTCATCATTATGGGACGTTCAACGAAAATTCCGGGGTAATATTGCATGACAATATTCTAAACAATGATGTCACGTATGGTTGTACGGACGATGGTGCTAGTGCTACTACTGCTGCGTGGTTCATGGACCCTACAGTAATTAGGTCGGCGATCGTCGATGACGATGATGAGGAGAAAGTGATTATGCCGGAAGAACTTTCGAATATCGTCATGGAGGGTTTTGTGGATGTTATGAGCTACAACTCGGAGGATCAGCAGAAGTACGCGGTGGTGGGGGAGATTGGTGGTGGTAATGGTGGCGGAGATGGAAGCTGTGGCGGCGGTAACTTGGAAGAGAATAGGAGCTACTGGAATAGTATACTGAATTTGGTGAATGCTTCACCATCTGGGTCGCCTGTGTTTTGAGAGAGGGACATGTATTACGTACTTTAGTGTTAGCTAGGGAGATGATGACTCGATAGCTAACAAAAGTTAATTAGTAGCAGCTAATTAATTAAGTATAATAAGTATTAGTTGTTTTTAGTTTTGAATAACAAGTTTCAATATTAGCATTATGGATGTTTTTACTTTGTTATTAGTTGATTATTCGAATCGTCAAGATAAGCTATTAATTTTAATTTCCTTTAGTTAAGGATGAGTGAATGCACTTGCATCCCATCTTTGGAGGTACCACATCGTACTACCCTTTAAATTTATCGATTTATTCTTATACAAAATCATAATCAGGACCAAGCACGAATCCATAATTTAAAAAATTGAGGTGGACTAATTTTAATGTTATATTCTATCAAAACTCAATGGTACGAAGAGTTTTATTGATAAGAGGAAAAATATATATCGATGAGTCTTTCTCCTAAAATAATACTTAAAGAAAAACTAAGAAAAAACAACAATATTATGTAATACCTTATAATATAAAAGTACTAAAATTGTCGCCTATTAGTTTTGAAGGCATTAAATGCGTCTATTATCGAGTTAATGTCGATATTATCACCAAATACTCTCTTTATTTGGACAATGTATATAATACAATCTTCAAGAACATCATTCTCTATCTTATTTATGTGTATACCAAACTAATCGGTTGGGCTGTAAATACTAACATTACAATATATTTTTATTTTGGGTTAGCAATTTCGGATGGGCTGAAGCCCACCCTAGCCCATGGGGTAGGCCCGTGCCTGATCGGAACCGTTCAACTTCTAAATTATCGACCACTTCAAGATTATTTATGCGGAAAAATCAACCAAATTGGAGATATTTTATTCATTCATATATATATTATTTATATATATATATCAATCAAATAAACAGTTCACCATAAGGATTTTAATTGTTAGCAATACTGTTAAATTGTTTTATACATATGAATGACTAAATAATCTCCAATCTTGTTGGTTTTTTTAGGAGATGATATTGAAAGGATAATTTAGAGAATGAACGGTTCTGATTATGATATATGTATAATAATACTTCGATAAATCGAAATGGTGAAATGAGAAGGTACTAGTAAGGCGTGATGCAAGTATTATTCAACTCAAAATATCAAAGACTTAATACGATTGGAAACATGAAAAAGTTGTAATAAGAGTGACTTATATTTAATATCTAGCAACTTTAAAAAGGTTGGTTCACTAGCTAAGCGTTAGTATTCAGTTAATAACTTACAGATTTTGGAGTATAAGAAAACGGATACACCGCCTTTCCTTTCAGTTTTCACTTAGGATGAAAAAGACTTTTTTCTTGTAAGATAATAATCGTATTCTACCCTTAGGGGTACCTCTTCATATCGCCATTTCAATTTATCGAATAATCCTTATATATAATGATAATCAAAACTGTTCAACCCTAAATCAGAATTTCAAGATCATCTCCGCAAAAAATCCACAACATATGAGGCTATTTCATCATTCATATGTATCAAACACATCAACGGTATTTGTGACAATTAAGATCATCATGGAGAACTGTCTATTTAGCTTATACATATGAGTGTTCAAATTGTAACAACCCGGATTTAAAAATTAAAGTGAAAATTTAAAATTAATTAGAAAATAACGACTATACCCTCAAGTTTATGAGGGGTTCGAAAGTTAGTTTTTGTTTAGAGACCCTTTTGAAAGTTTATCTTGGACCGTTGCATAGGTCTTGAACTCATGAGTTCGTAGACAGGTGGCACTCGAGAATCGAAGTTCGTACGAGGAAGTTACGGATCTAAAACGATGAGGACGTAACGATAATTTTTGAAAAGTCCAAAAGTATAAATAGAGCACACTCTCTCTCCTCACACCATTGGTCCATCTACACTCTCTCTTTCTCTTTTTCTCTCTCTCCCCGTGCGAACACTGCACCTCACCATCATCATCGACCCATTTCTGGGTCGTTTAGAACCAAATCAAGGCCATCAATGCCTTCCCCTCAACGTCGCAAGTCATTTGGTGCCAAGATCGAAGCGTGGGAGCCGCCGTAGTCGGCAAATCGAGAGGGAGAAGTTGGCCGAAACTTCTCAGCCGGATTCCGGCCAAACTAGGCATAGCGACTCCGAGTGTCACGGTGGACCGAATAGCTTGGAATTGGATTCGAACAGACATTGAGGTGAGTGGACCTTGGTTTCTAAATTATAATGCAGGCATATCACTATATATATATATTTTAAAGGTTTTATTATCGATTATGAATTTCGGAAATTTAGAATAAATATTCTAATGACTTATTTTTGAAGTTGCTTTTTTAATAATGACTTTGAAATGATTTTGAGCATTAAGCTCGGATATGTGATTTTGGCTTATGGCTGGGTTTGTGGATTTCAATTTTACGGATTATGGTTATGTGGGTTTTGGATTTATGGATTTTATCGTTGGCCAAGCTTGTGATTTTGGGCTTTAGGCCCAGGTTTATATGATTTTGGCTTAGGCCAGGAAAAAGGGATTTAAAAGTGGATTTCGGATTTATGTTACGGTTTTCATTTATATACCATCCCCGGGTATCAGGGTTTTCTCCGGCACATGATGCGAGGTATTTTTCATCATGTGTTCGTTGAGGGTTATTTCTCCGACACATGACTTCGAGGTATTTTCGGTCATGTGCTCGTTGAGGGTTATTTCTCCGACGTGTGGCGTGATGTATTTTCCGCCATATGATCATTGAGGTTGTCTACGGGTAATACAGGTTTACGTCCGCATATCTCGAGATATTATCGGATGTGTGGAGAGTAGGTCCCTGGGCTGGACCTCTCGGTTTCTAGCCATTGCTTGATGTATTATCAGTGGTGGTTAGGAGAGCTTCTCTCCGTTTTAGACAGACCCAGATATCGAGCTACGGCTCAAAATTACATTTGGGGGATGGTGGGATATCTTTACAGTTTTTGTGTCCAGGTTTTCTCATGATTTTAAGCTCATTTGAGGAGGGTGTTCAAAGCAACGGTGTAGACCACGAGATGTTTTCATTGTTCATGTTTTCATGGGTCCTATCGAGTGTTTTTTTTATTTTAGAAACGGATTTTCCGGTAAGTTATTTGTAACCATCTTTATTTAGTAAACTATTTTAAAAGGATTTTATGTTATGCATGCATGGTTTTACTTATGGAGGGGAAAATGTATATTTTCCTCGAAACTTGTGGTTAAAATTATTAATAAGTTTGGCCGAGTTATTAAGATGGCAGGTACAGTTGGATTTGGCGAGGGTTCCGCCTATATAATTGAATGGTACTCCGGTAAGTTGTAAATATATATATATATATATGTATGGAGGGTCTTAGTGTAATTTGATTCACCACGAGGTGGGTTGTCCGGATTATCCTTATTTTGTTTACTACTTTATCGTCACTTTATTAGCGTGTGTACCCCTCGATATGGTTTATTGTCCACTCATAGTTGTTTCAGTTTTGGTGCTCTCTAGGTCGTAGCGGAACGAGGCAACGAGACTAGGAGGAGACATCATCTTTTGTTGTGCTACATCTACGTAGGACTTTCATTAGTTTATGTAATTAAAGGTTACCTAGTTGCTCTGATCCTCTTTTGAGTACTATAAATTATTCGAGGGCTTGGTAGTTTGTGGTTGTAGCTGGTCTGTTCAGTTTGTTTTTTGTTTTTGTATCCTTCGTCTAACAAGTAAAAGATGGGTTGACCGGTTGCAGGGGAGATTCTGCCGAATTTTCGGTAGAATTCTCGTCAAGTCTTTCCTGAATTAGTGAAGGCATTTCAGGGGTTATTGTGTTAGTTCATGTATTGTCAGACGGGAACAGAGCTTCTCACGGATTTCGAGGGGGAAATTCAAGAGGGGTCCTGTCACAAATGATCTCCAATTAGTTGATTTTTTATATAAATGATCTTGAAATAATAATATAAAAATTAAACGATTCTAATTATAGTATATGCATAATGATTATTCGATAAAAAAAAAATAATACAAGAAGCAACCTCTAGATAGAATGTAAGCAGTTGGATCATCAAAATTAGAAGATGGGCCATCAAGTGTAGTTTTTAGAAAGATGTGGGGTTTTCCTATTGGGAAATCTAGGGATCTGACAAGATCCCCACCATGAGGATCTTTTAATCCTGGGCGTTGAACTAAATCCTGTGGCTGAGAATGAGTTTTAATTTTTTTAACTATCGCACTCTCCAAACAAGGCGCGTTAGTCGCTTCCCCATAGTAATGCTTGAATTTTTTGTTTATTTTTCAATTGAAAGTGTGGTGTTTGGGTTTGATTTATGTTTAGAAATTACACAGAAATCTGAAATTGAAGTTGAAATGATGTGGAATTGAGGGCGTTGTAAACCCAGAGAACACCTTCTTCTCGGTGAAGAGGTTCATTGGGAGGAAGATGTCCGAGGGGGACGAGGAGTCCAAGCAGGTGTCGTATAGAGTTGTTAGGGATGAGAATGAGAATGTTAAGCTTGATTGCCCTGCTATCGGGAAACAACTCGCTGCTGAAGATATTTCAGCTCAAGTATAATTTTAGGTATATCGTACTTTTGTATTTGCGTTTTGTTTAGCTATGTGTTTTTGGTGATGGGTTGTTCAAATTTTACTTATTTTGTTCTATTTAGTCTTATCCTTGTCAATTTGTAGAAAATGAGATTTGGTGTGTTTTTTTTTTTGTGGTTTGGGTGATGGGTTTTGTAGAATTTGTATATGGGTTTAGACTTCGTGGAAAATGAAGGAAAATATTCTGTTTGTGCATTGATTAAAACTGAGACTTCATGGACTGTAAAATTGTGAGGCTTTCATTTGAATGCTGAGAAAGTTGTGTGAATAATGTTATTCTTTGTTTTGCTTGTTAAGAATAATTTTATCAGCTTATTGTTTGTGTTTTAATTCTATACTGAACTATGGAACTTGTAATCTCTAATTTGGGTGAATTATATACCTATTTGTAGAGCTGTAATTTTATTCGTTAATTTCAAAGATTAGGTTTATAATATGGGTTATCTATTTATTCTAGTTAGGAATATAGTTAGAACCAATCCAGCAGATCCGGTAATTGAATTAGGGCCTGAATTTGACAAGGTAAAGATTTGTTTCATCACGAAATTTCCTTGTTTTTGTATATTGAAATTTGTTCTCTTTGCTAGTTTTGTTTGTATTAAGGAGTATGGACTATATTGAAATTTGTTCTCTTTACTATATTGAAATTTGTTTTTTTTTCTACAACTCTTTTACTTAGTGAAGTTTAAAGGAGTATGGACTTGAGTACAGAACTGAATTGAAAATTGTGTTAATTGACTACTTAGCTCTGATTGTCAATTGATGGTTTTGTTATTTGCATTTAATTTATGGTTGTTTGCATTTGGTGGTGGTGTTATTAACTAAGAGAGTTGTTATTATGTTAATTCATTCATCTGTTCATATCTTTCCACTCATGACTTCCTCTCCCCACCGTCTTAACTCTTAACCATTCACTATCCGGTGCCTTGGTATAGCTGTCGTCCTCCCTCCCATCCCGGAGTTTTATTTATTTTCTCACACCGTTAAAAAATAGGACTAATGTAAGAGAAGTTGTTTTCCCTTAGATTAGTAATAGTCATATTCATTTCCTCGTGGGTCTAGTTTGGTTTAGGTAGTAGTTGGTTTGTGTTGAATTTTGTGTGCTTATAATTCCAGGTTCATGTCACTGCTTTAGGGGCCCTTCTTATGGTCATTAAGCTGTACCAGAATCTCCAATCCATACATCGGATAGATGATGTAGGATTTAAAGGTGAGGTTGTTCATATGTATTTGGTGGAGAAAACGGGAAAGCCAAGTCCTTGTTGAAAAAATGTATTCATACCCTCGAAAAGTTAGAACAAGAGGAGAATGTACAAGGTGGTCTCAATGTGTATGCCATAAACCACTTGGCAAATCAAGATTCTAGAATTTAGATGCCCTTTTATTTTACAATAATGTAAAACAAGTTAAATATATGTTGCTTTCTTACGAATTTGGGTTAGCAACCTGCAGTGAAAGACATTTGTAATATAACTATTTATACAGCGGTATCCCGAACCCGAAGGAGTAAATAGAACATAAATAGAAGGGCTGGGGCGGATGAATATATACGCATTGTACTGAATCTTTACCTAAATTTCAATATTAGAGTATTTTTGTTTGGATATATACGCATATGTTTCTCAATAGGATATGTATTCAACTCATCATTTTTATCGTGTATAATCATAATAATGCAATTATTTGTCTGAGCTTTTAATTTCTAGTACAACTGATTTTGAGGGTTTTCCTTTCTGAAGAGGTATTGCTCTCTTTGTGACCATGTTTGACTCGTGTATACGAGGTAAAGTGGATCTAAGACGCATACTTGGATTACACAGTTGAAATAGAAAGAAACTTACAAAAAGCATTGAAGCCACTATAAATGCATTGAAGCCATGTTCAACTAAAAGGAATAAAGAAACTTACAAAAAGCATTGAAGCCATGTTCAACTAAAAGGAATAAAGAGTGTAAAAGCCACTATAAATGCACTTACTGTGACATCAAGGGTCTTAGTCTTGAGTCGACACTCTTAGTTTTTATTGTCCAAGGACTCTTGATTATTTAATCTTTGCACATATTTGTCTAATTAATGGTTAATCAATATTGATGAATTTATTACATTCCTTTATATGAGATGACTCATGAACCTTACAGATTGGAATCATTTAGCATTGCTATTTTTTTCCAATTTTCTCTCACCGTTTTATTCACCTGTATACTTTTGTTGCTTTATAATCTCATCCGCATAGTTGTACTATTAATGCAAAAAAGATTTATATTGCTAAATTGCCTATTTAATTACTTTATAGTCCCTTGTAGTGACCATATAGTACCCTTATAGTAAATGTATAGGAATTATACAGGAATTTTCCGTTAGCAGGAAAAGTCATAGGGTACTACGTTTTTATACTGACAGTACTGTGCTCATCTCGATCGTTGCTTTAATTTCGTTCTTTTAAGCTACACCTTCAATTGAAATGTCTATTGTTTCTTCTTCGTTTCTCTCACCTTTTCATTCATTTGTATAATTTTGTCGCTTTATAATCTCATCGAACTAGTTATTCTATGCACATATTTGTACCCATAGTAACCATATAGTACCTTTATAGTAAATGTATAGGAATTATACATGAATTTTCCGTTAGCGGGAAAGTCATAGGGTACTACGTTTTTAGACTGACAGTAAGTACCGTGTTCATCTCAATCGTTGCTTTAATTTCATTCTTTTAAGTTAGACCCTAGTACAAAGTTTCTAATATTTCAATCATAACCATTATATCAATTGGAATGTCTTTAGTTTCTTCTTCGTTTCTAAAGTTCTTTATGTCACATCTCAATTTTGTTGGTGTGACCAAATAGTCCGATATTATTATTTTTTTCATTTTTATTGTCATCAAAGTCGCACTAGCAATCATTATAAGGGTACTATAATGGCACTATGCAGTCACTATAAGATCATAAGAGTGACTCCAATGCAGCTCAATAAATGCCCTGCAAACAATATGGAGAAACGATATAACCCTTCAATTTGTCATAAACCAAACAGAATCAAATAAAAAAATATATACCTAATAAAGGAGTACGATGACAAGAAAAAGGCAATACGAAGCCAATAACGTAGGAATAGAATTTCATGAAATATAAAGTCACCACATGGGGTGCTATTCATTTAACAACCAAAATGTAATTGATTATCTGAAAATTTCGAGGCACCCCGTAATTGATTAATAAGACAACATTTCCTCATTTGATGCTTGAAAGTTTTGCGAAGGGGATGGAAATGTGGAAACTTGTACGTACGTAAGGATTATCCATTTGTTGAAAAAGCGTTTGGAAACTTGTATGTTGGGATGGTGCGTAAGACACCCATGGCATTGGGTTTGATATATTCATACGATGCCCTGGAAACTGTGATAGTACGGAAGAGACTATAAGCAACAATTTTAATATACTCATTACTCAGCAAATATATTCCAAACCAAAAATTAGAATAGCAAATAAACACTCACATGATATGAATAAGATGGCATTGACATATAGGGATCATTTCCGACCATATGAAAATGGTGCATCGGCGCCTGCACATCAAACCCCTAATTAGTTTATGCTATAAAGAAACAAAATAGCATTTAAAACTACCATACGTGAGATGGATGAGTGGGTGGCAATGGAGATGAATTAGGACCATTGATACCAACAAATTGGTCTGGAATAGCAGCCTATATTTTCTTACCTTATCACACTTCATCTTGATCATTCTTCTTCCTCGATGGGAAACCGATTTCTTCTTTGGCCCTTTTGCAATAACAACATCAGCATCATCAGGGCCATCCATCATCTCATTATCACTTATGTGTTGGATAGGTTGTTGCTGATTTTTTTCTTGTACATCACCATACATTTGTTAACGCAATACATCCTCAACTTTTTTTGACAACTTATTTGCTTTCACAATTATTAGATATTCCAGTGAAGATAGAACACAAGGACCTATATCGAGAAGCTTGTTGTAGTTTTGGCTTAGCTTCAATTTCATGCCCATGCCTGTTTAACACAATCTCAACTTTTGCTTCTTTGCTCCACCTGTTCGATATGTATTTTTCAGGAATTTCCTTAATAAGCTTAGCTTCGCTAAGGACTTTAATAGCATGACTACATAGAATACCTTTCATCTCAAACAATCTGCAGCTGCAAGAAACATTACATTTACCTTCATTTTTCACCTGTTGCTTCTTAGATTTGCTATCTAGAGAAACTGTGTATACAAAAGCCTCTCCATCAACACCACGATTTGTTATGGACAAGTCAATAGATAGCTCAAATTGATCTTGAAACAATTTAAATATCGCCTTGGTGTAAACTTCCCTAGCTTGTTTCAACATTTTCAGACATTTTCAAATGTGCAATTCTGGATTGTAGGTCATACTCCGCTTCCCACTCCTTGTACCTTGTATCATGTAGAACTCTCTCAAAGTTTGAGAAAAATTGTGCCATATTAAGATCTGACTTCAAATAATGTTTCAATCTAGCATTAAAACTTTCACTAATCTGGTTGCTTTGTATTCCTATGGACCATGCATCTCTAGCATATGCATGTGCCCATTTCTTTCTAATCTGCCATGTCGTCTTCAGCCAAGTGTTCTCATGTGCATTATATTGATCAAGCATAGAAGCCCAAGCAAATAGAAATTCATCTTCATCTTCAATGTGATCAACAAACTTTGTCAAAGCATTGTGAACCCCATCATCACCTTTGAACACGCTATTTACATTCCTATAAGCACTCACAGTCTATGGTATGTATGAGGCATTACTTGTAAAATAGCCTTACAAATTGCCGCATCTTGATCAGTAAATATAGTTCTTGGAGCCTTCCCACTCATCGCCTTCAAAAAGGTCTCGAATAACCAAATGAATGACTTCGCTGTCTCATCATACTTCAAAGCTGCTCTAAAGACAACAATCTTTTTATGATGATTAAAACCAACAAACACTCCAAAAGGTCAATTCGCTTCATTGACTTTGTAAGTCGTATCAAAACTTACAACATCTCCAAAATGACCATAATCAATCCTCATTTTGGCATCTGCCCAAAACATGTTTGTTATGTGCTCTTCCTTATCTAATTGTGATTTGCCAATGTTTGTTCTGAAAAGTAGTTTAACACATCCAATTTCTCCATGTCCCATTTTTCTTTGTCGTACAGTTCGAAGATAATTTTTCTGATCTTGTTTTATGTATCCCAATGACTCTCTTCCACCTGCTTGTTTGCTCATTAACTCATGAGCCAACCTAAGTAGGATACCCGATTCCTTGGCCAACTCTACATCAATTGAATGGAGGATGTGATTTTTCGTTGAGAAGGTAACATATGAGCACACTCTTTGTTTACAAGAGAGTGATTGTGATTTTCAATGAAAATGTAAACACAATACTTCCCGATAACCCTATCCAACTTAACTCCCATTTGAGCACCACATCCAATCCTTGTCTCTGATCTTTGTTTTTTAGTCAAATCAACTCTGTTATCCTTTTTTCGAAACCCTTCTTTGCAGCAAACAAAGATTCTTGAAGTGACTTCACCTGTTTTTTTTATTCTTTCCACTACTTGTTCTTCTAATTGAAAACCCCGACCTAAGTCCATACTCATTGTAAAAATCATATGCTGCTTATTCGAACTCAAACGTCATATCGTATTCAGGTTTCAATTCCAAGGTAGCTTCCAAATCAACACTTGTTTTATCCATTGAACTGTTTTTTTGTTAATCATTATAAAAATAAAAAAACATAGATTTAGAACATTTGATTAAAGTTCATATACTCATCACACTAGACACAAAACAAAAATTCCATTATCCAAGCATTCTAAGATCTCACCCCCTAATTGCATGCTATTAAAATATATGAGGTAGTAAACTCAAGAATGATGAGCTTAATGAATTATCATTAAAATAACAAGAAGTTTGGTGCACTAAAGTAACAATTTTAAGCAAAAATATAAAATCCTGCTTCAAGATACATCTCAAAAGAAAAAACAACAAAAACAAAAAATATCACTTTACCTCAAGTTCCACCAAGATCAAAAGACGATTACAATAATTATCCACCTCCCTTTTGCAGTAGCCAACCTCACTCTACCCCAAGTTCCATGCGACAAATACTTGTAGCCAATAAGTGGGTGAATATCGAACTGCAACAAATAAATTAACTAAATCAGCAACCTAAATTTTGTGATATATAACCTATTCCAGATTCGATCATGAATATCATTTGGATACCTAAATGTGTATGAATTAACATGCCTACACATGTCATTGAGCAATTTCATAGATTTGACACAAATAGGTATGCTAGGTTTTAGGCTTTCTTACAAAATGAGAACATACTTTCTACGGACCACCGGACCATATTATCACCCAAATCGGATTTAAGTCTTCCAACATCTTTCCCACATCAATTACAGAAGATTTAAAAGGTACCCAATGCAATTTCAAATCAAAACCAAGTTTGGTACCAATGGACTCACGATTTTCTTAAGGAATGGAAGTTACCTTCGTACTATGGCGCTAGTGTCCAGAGGAGAAGCAGACGTGCACAACCCATTCAACCAATTCTAGGAGTGTCGCAGTCGCTGCTTGAAGTTTTAGGGATTTGAGCTCCTGCGAGTGAGACTACTTTTTCCGCTTACCCAGCAACCTTGAAATGTTAGGCTCTCTCTGTAAGCCTCTCGCCCTACCTCCCTCTTTCTCACTCTATCTAACTCGATCTCTCACTCTTCCGCCGAGAAATCTCCCTCACTCTTCTGCCGAGAAATCTCCCTCACTCTTCTGCCATCGGGGTTTCTCGACCAAGAAGAAGAGGAACACGCGCAGAGTTTTAGCGTCAGCAAGTGAGAAAACTTAAAAATCAATTTTGACCTTGGGATTGATTTCAATGGTTGGGATTAAAAGATCCACATGGTAGGGATCTGACAAGATCCCCAGAGGATCCGTTTCCTTCCTGTTGAGCCAATTGTCAGTTTGAACAGAGCTTTGGCATTAAAAAATTTCAAGATTTCATACAAAAATTATTTAAACTTTCATGCACAGCGAACAAATCTATAATATTGTCCCTGAAGACATACAAACTAGCTCCAAAGAGAGTAGCTTTGCACTTGCAAGCATAGACAATCCAATGCATAAAACAATGCAAACAAAACCACATCTCCAAATAATAAGCAAACAAAACCACATCTCCAAATAATAGGCAATCAATTTATTCAATATGAACCTAAAGATGAACATTAATTCACATCACATTGCCAATAAAATCAATCCCTATATAAACTTTACAAACTAAATCCTGCCCATCTTCTAAATCCTCCAACATCACCCCCTTCTGAAACTGCCATTCCAATCCCACTCCTTCCCTCATTCCCAACACCTCTATAATACAACCTCCACTCATCTTTCTCCCCCTCCATTTGAACCAAACATGGAGATCCAACCCCTTTGCTATCCCACCCTCCCGCCGCCGCCGCCGCCAAAACCGCCTCATCCTTCAACCTCCTCCAACCCCTCAACCCATCTGGAGACACCGCCACTCCAATGCTCCTCCCACCATCTGCCCCAAGCCCTTCATATGCCATCAAATACTCCCCATCTTTCTTCCTCCTCACCACACAAGGATTCATTGCCCCCATCTCATCAAAACACCCACTCCCTCCTCCCCCAATAATTTTCCCCAATTTCACCCACTTAATCCCGTCCCTTGATCTTGCCATCCCAACCCCATGGTGCCCGGTTTCCAGATCAAATGCATGGTAATACATTCTGAGATCACCACTTTGATGAAACACAACATGAGGTGATGAAATAAATGAAGAATCCCACTCTCCTGGCATCCCCACATCAAACAGAGCCCCGCTGTGATGCTCCCCTTCAATTCTAGCCCAATGCCGCCCATCTTGGCTTATTGCCAATCCAGGCAATGACTTGTAAATCTTCTCACTACTCCCACCATTTCCAAACCTTTCTGGGTTTTTGGTTTTGATTTCCCGGGAATGATCAGAAATCTCTGCCTCCTCGGGGCTGTATCCAGTATAATAGAGCCAGTAGACAGCGCTGGAAGCCCTGACCTTTGAGCTGGACATGATCACCACCTCAGAGGGCCTGATGCTCAGAGTGTCAAATGCCCACCAATCTTTGCCGCAATTGATCACCGCACCCACATCCTGGGTCGACTGGACCGGACCAACCCCCCTTTCCCAATGAACGCCGTTGCTTGAAACTGCTAACCCAATTGAATCCGAACCCAGGTTTGAATTCGAATCGGACCTTCCCCCATAGTACCACATGTACCACCTCTCTTCCTCGTCCCCTAAGAACCTCTTCACGACGGGTGACCCGACTTCTCCACCGTCCCATGAGCCTTCCCGACCAGAACCGAAGACCAATCCTTGGGTAGAAGAAGAAGAGGAAGAAAATGGGGATGGTATTGGAGAAAAGACTTCATCTTTTGAAGAGGGTGTTGATGGGTTCGTGGGATTTGGATTTAAAATTGGTTCAATGGTCGAATTTTGCTCTTTCTCATTGTCGGTGGTGTCTGGCTTGGTGGAGCAGCGAGTGATCAGAGAAATGGCTCTGTTTCTGGGGGCAGAGTTAGGGACATAAAGAGTGTGTATGTTTGGTTTGGTATGAGGGACTGGATAGGCTAAATTAGTCGGGGCAGCTATGTTTTGGGTAATTGGCGTTGCAAGGAAGTTAACAGCCGTCATTGTTGTAGCAGAAGCTGCTGCATCCATGGCTGCCGCAGAGAGAAGGAGGAGGTCTGTGATGGTGGATTGGGTGATGCTTCAATTGCAACCAATTACACTCTGACACGTTTGCCAATTGAATGGCTCTGCGTTCTTGAGGAGCAGGGGAGTTTAGAGTCACAATTTTAGTTTTTATCTCTTAACCATGAGCTTGTCCCTGTCCTTTACGAAGAAGTACAGTGAAAGCGTTTTGTGTAGAATATTTTTGAGATTTTATAAAATCTTCATATTTTCTTTCGTCTTTCTTCTATTCTTCACAATGAAACAATGAAGGGAAAAGTGTTGGTCCATTTGCAATGGATCTGGTTTGATCATATATTTTTATTAGAATAATACACAAAAGTGAAGAAAGCAAAATGTTCTTGCACCATGAACATAAGGAAGGTATATGTAATAATCTTTTTTACTCCTTTTTCCGAACACATCCAAGCTTCATTTTTATTTATTTGAATGATCACAAGGATCTGTTTGAACCATGAACCATCTATGTCTAATTTTGGACATAGCTTATTTGGGACATAGCTTTTTGCCACCAACACCAACTTAGGTCTAATTTTCAACTAGAAATGGCTTCTAAATTTTTAAATTTCATCTAAAGAATAATAAGTTACTAACAAACTAAACACATCAATGGACGATTAAATGGCCATCGAATGTGGCTCTTATCATCATTCGGTTTGTGGGTATGTTTTATCTCTATAATACAGTAGTATATCCGACAACCTGTTAGTAAAAAATTAATAGTCAAATTAAATAAGTTAAGTAGGAAGAAGTTGGAATTGGAGCCTAGGAAGGGTTAGAGTGAGTAGTATTTATATCAACCCGACGGGTTTTACCTGTTGCAAGAATAAGTGAGTAGTATTTATATCAACCGTGGGTGGAAAATCTCCGAACCTGATAACTAAGTTCGGAGCTGAAGTGAGGAACTGGAGTTCTTCACAAATATTTGAGGCCGTGCAAAAATAAACCAAACAAAACCTGGGCCCATTCTAAAAGGCTCTTGTTATGTTACGAGGTCCAAACTAAAAGGGTAAATTGTTAATACCGCAAAATTGGAGGGTAATCGTATTCCAGTGCTCACCCTATTTTTCAGTCTCCAAAAATCTCCCAAGTCCAGGCAGTCGTCGGCCACCAAAGGCAGCTGAATTGAACCCAGAAGAACCCTCGCAGTCAACAGTCCAATTGGTAAGCTTTAAGATTTAATTCGATGAAAGATAAATCTTTTCGGTGTCTGTTTGGACGTATGTTAATTTCGTAGAAATTGTAATTTTAGGGTAATTAATTAAAGAGATGGGGAAGGACGCGAAGGCAGGAGGAAAAGGGAAGGGAAAGGCAGCGGCGGGTGGCAGTGACAATGGTGGCTCAAAGGGAAAAGGAAAAGCAGGGAAGGCTGATGAGCTTGGCACCTGCACTTATGTGAAAGCAAGGCACATACTTTGTGAAAAGCAAGGCAAAATCAACGAAGCCTACAAGAAGTTGCAGGATGGGTGGCTTGAAAACGGCGACAAAGTCCCTCCGGCTGAGTTCGCAAAGGTAGCAGCCGAGTACTCGGAGTGCCCATCTGGGAAGAAAGGTGGGGATCTTGGGTGGTTCCCTCGCGGCAAGATGGCTGGCCCCTTTCAAGATGTGGCTTTCAATACCCCAGTTGGGGCTACCAGTGCGCCTTTCAAATCAACGTATGTCTTTCCTTCCAAGTTCCAATCTTTCACACTTTCGTTTATTAATTGTAACCTTTTTGCTTAATGTGTTAGATAGTCCTACTATTGGCTCCTTTTGCTTATCCAATTAGTTTTATAGTCCTGTTTGCTTACCCAATTAGCAACCCTGTGTTGTTGATGATGGATTCGTTTAGCCAATTATAGTCCTGTTTGCTTAGCCAATTAGCAAACCTGTGTTGTTGATGATGGATTCGCTTAGCCAATTAGTCTTACAGTCTGTGTTGCTGATGATGGATCGAATTGGATTATAGGCTTATATCCTTGATCCAGCCACACTACAAAGTCGTGGTAAATACAAACACTCGGAAATACCACACTCACTTTTTGGGTCATCACTCCCCACTGAGTGGCACATTTTGCACATTGAGTAATGTAACATGACTTCAAGTGTCTAATACACCATCTGATTGTTAACCATTCCTAAGTCTAATTGACCATCTGATTGGTAACCATTCCTACTTGGGACGTGTTTGTATCGTAGAAAATTCTTTATAGCTCATAACTCGTTGCATGTTTTTATGAGTATCGACCTCACATGGCATACCAGTACTGTTGTGACAATAAATAACCATGGATTTTGGTTTCATTATGGTGTTGGATTGTCTGCGTTATGACTTCCTAGAGTTGATCTGTAATTGTGTCCACAGAGTCAGCTTATTTGGTTGTTTTGGGAAAATTGTGCAGGCATGGTTACCATATTATCTTGTCCGAGGGCAGAAAGAATTGAGAGCTCGATTTCTGACAGAGCAAGTCCAGAGCTTTGGCCATATGAGTGATGTTTACTAGTTAGATACTGCCTGGTATTGTGTTAATGACTGGTGAATGCTTTATTACTATCTCTCCCTCTTTCTCATAGTGCCTCTTTTCTTATTCTCTCTTGGGACAACAGGTTTGCTCAATAATACTTATATTTTGCTGTGATCTAATGCAATCCATAAGATAAGTGTGTATAATGACTTTCTTTTAGGTAAAGTTATTGCATTAGAATTTGGCATGCTGAATGATTGGATTATGAATCATTGATTCATTTGATACCATGGCAGTTAAGTTGTAGTTTCAATTTTGGAGGAGACAGCCTTTCACTTGGAAATGCATACATTCAACAGATACATTACTAATCTTTATTCGGAATCAAATTACCGATTACTCCGGTGTTTACTAACTATGTTTGAATGTTAATAGCGCGCAATATCAAGAATTCACGGTGATTTCAGAGGAAGTTGGATTCTTGGGTAGGGTTGGTATTCTAATTTCTTATTTTGGTGGAATTCAACTCCTCCATTCAATTTCTCATCACCACCATTATTTTGGTGGAAGTCTAAGTTGAAAATCAACATTTTCTTTTCAGCTTCTTATAAGCCACTAGTATTATGGTAAAGGACTAAAGTGTGAGGTCAATTCTTAATGGGTATAATTTTTTCTCACATAATATCGTTTTATTGCTATTAGTACCACGTTTTTGCGGTATTTTTCCCTATAACGTAGGATGTTTCGGATTCAATTGTTGTAAAGAGAATAGTCAATATTCAATACATGTAAGTCTTTTTCTCTAAGATTATTGTAGCAAAATTTGAATATGTGACAAGTACTTCTTTAAGAAAAGGATCAATGATGTCCACAAATGAAGAACATTAAACCAATTAAACAATATCAAAAATGATGTCCAAAAAAATTTATGTCCCATTACAATCTACTGTTCAAGAAAAGCATCGGCTATAAGAACTGATCATGAGATTCGTGACTATCAACCAGCTTAAGTCCCCAGCTCATATCCTCACAATGTCTCACATGAGGTACCATTGCACCTGTATCAGCCCCTGTCTTTGCCTTGCAGTCATAAAACGGTGGAGCATGAAAACAAGGCTCCATCGACATGACCTGCCGGCAAGCCGGATCCGGCGTCGTTTTATTTTCAGGCTTGTAAAGAATCCATGGCTTCAGACCTCCAAGACCCTGAGCCACATATCCAAATGTCGACCAAGCACTTGTCACCAACACATCACTCAAACTTAAGAGATACATTTCCGCCCAGGCCTTTCTGTCATGAAGATTCTTCTCTGTCTGCTGATGCCCTTCATGGCTTGGCTGAAAAATCCCAATTAAGTCCCCATTCACAGATGGATGCTCCCAGTACAAATTCCTCAAGGTCTCAGAGTACCCTGAGGTCAAAGAAGTAATCAGAACAGATTTCGATTTCGCGTTCCCTAATGGAGCTGTGACAATAGGTTGCTGCGTATCCACCCGAGGCAGCAATTTCTCCTTGAAAACACAGGCATAAATTTGATTCATCACATGAGGAAGGGGGCTAGGCCCGGATTCGAAAGTTCGAACTTGAATTCCAATTTTCTCATCAGCTTTTGCCAAGTAAGATTGATAGTACCTTGTGATTAGCCCCCACACATGATTCGAAGGGTGAAAAAGATACCTTCCCAAATGGTGAAAAACAGTTTCCTTTTCTGGAAACAGTTTTTCGAGTTCTTGCTCATAAGATGGCATCAAGAAAAGTGATGGGACAAAATAGTTGTCTGTTTTCATTATCAGCCAAGGCACCTTCCCCACAAAAATCTGTTCTTTGTCACAGAAAAAGAGTTTATCTTGATCATCGTAGTCATGAGCCAGATGGAGATACAGAAATGATGGGACTGTATTCAAAATGTTGTGGTTTTTCGTGTACTTCAACATGTTGCCATAGCAATGTGGAGATTTCTGATCAAACTGGTCGAATTGTTTCTTGATCGGGAAGTCATCGGGTAAAATCCATGAGTTTTCAGGGAAGGGCTCACAGAAAAGGTCAGGCATGTCCTTTCCAGGGTCAACAAGAAGGACTCTGTCTGTGAGCAGGGCATAGAGGAAAGTAGAGGCTATGGTCAATATCTTGTTCCCCAAGCCACTGTAAGACATCCAAACAACATACTTGCATTCTGTTGAGATATTATTTGCCATCAAGCCCTGATTTTTTGAGTTGAGTTGTTTTAGGGCTTTGCTGTAGGGTTTGGTGTGAGGTCCACATCTCTTGTGAAGATCTTCATAGCTTCTGAGTCTGGAGAGGAGATAAGAAGATGGCTTGTGGTGTGAAATTTTTCTGTAGAGATTGGATTGGTACCTGCTTAAACAAGAGGCTTCATCGAATCCAGGAGTGATTAGTCCATCGTTTAGCCTGTCTTTGGGGATTTGGGTAAGATCAGGGAAGCCGTCTTCTGCAAATCAGAGCGAAATATTTGAAAAGATCAAACTTTGTTGGTAGCCAATTTCCTAACACAAATAAATTTCCAATCTTGCATGTAGGAAAATGAAATTTAAGAATTTGAAGTGTGATAATTCATCACTTTTATTAGTTTCCTTGAATTTTCTCAGCCGCCAAACAGAGAGTAATGAAGTATTGGATACGGTACCTGAGTTGGACTGTGAGGTGTCGTTTTGAGCGACTCTTTCGATGACTCTGGCGTCTGCAAAGCCTTTGATCCGATCGGCTGGCGGGCTGCGGAGGACGAGAGAGAGGGTGACCAGAACTGGGAGAGAGATCAACAGTGCACCCAGAATCTTCATCAAATTCATCGGACTGATTAGTAGCCCAGATTTCGATGGGCCAACCCTGGTGGCTGAAACAGTTTTATCACGACCTTCGGTGGTATTTGGTGGTGGTGATGATAGTCGCCTCTTGCTCCTGGATTCGCTAAGATCCATTCATAAATGGAAATCTGTCATTTTGATTTGCGCATGGCATGGTTCCATCAGCACCGTATCCCAATCTCATTTCTTTCCATTAAATGAGACTAATTGCAGAGGGAGGCTGTGGAAGAGGCGGAGGCTGAGGTAGAGGCGGAGGTGGAGGCTGCGGGTAGTGTGGTGTTGTTGAGGGAGGTTGTAGTGGACTTGGAGTTGGAGGGACGGCTCTGTTTCGGAGATGGTGGTTAAAGTCTCTAGAAATGAGCGGGTTTCGTTTCGTCTTCAACAGTCCAACGTGGCAGGCGGGGACATTTCATTGCCATATAATTACCATTCTGCCACTGATTGACCAAAACAATCTGCGCTGTTGCATCGTCCGTGGTTTGCAATTTACAATTCTGCCACTGCCTTGACCAAAACAATCTGCTCTATTGGCTGTTGCATCAAAATACTGTCAAATATCTATAGGTATAGAAATCGATGTTTATTCTGTCTTTTAATATTTTTGTATAAGAAAATTAAAAAAATATTTGTTATGAAAAAAGATTTCAAAATTATAGGTGAACTATATGACATCTCCTAACCAATAATTAGATTTATAGGCAATTAACAGATGGTAGAATAATCAATGTAATACTTCCTTATTTAATCTTTCTACAAAGCACGATGAGTTCAAAATCATAAATTAAGGAAAATACTTATGACATTTTGGGAACCTCAATTTTAGTGAATTTTTATTTATAAATATGTCAATTTTAGTGAATTTTTTAATTTTTTTTTTTGAGAAGATACAAAATTTTATTAATAGAATAAAGATATAAATAGTAAAGACAAACTAGACTGCAATTGCTTGATAATAAATATGGGTAAATACCTCAAGTGATCAGGCTCGATATCTGTCGAAACGATCTAGAGGAAATAATGCACAAAATAATATAACTTGAATCCCCTAAGCATCATCAAAGCTATTACTGCCCGAACAACTAAGAAATAAATAAATAACCCAACAAAATGTACAAATGGGTTACTTCCACTGCTTGTCACTACTGTTATTGCTGCCTCTGTGGAATTCCGAAGACGACGAGGATAACGTCTACCACCATATCTCAGATATTTCAATTCACCGTAATTGACACCACCACCAATAGAAAACTCAGATGAATGAACCGCCAGGTGGGCCAATGCGAAGCCAAAACCATAGAATGATCTGGGCCAGGCACAAAAGCCCAATCGTACATGAAATCATTGGTGAGCCCAACGGAGATCGAAGGATGCGGAGAGAACATCACCAACATCAAACATGGCAGCATTTCGGGAATTAGGCGGTTAAATTTGATTTCTATAACATTGATGCTGAACTCAACGTTATTGGACTCTAAAATTCTCCATTTATCGGAAATCAAACTCAAGTTTCCGACCAACTGCCGAAGTTAGTGACAGAGATTAATGGCCTAAGTGACGGAGGTTGACAAAGATTAACGATCACAAGGAGCAAGACAAAGTATGCCTAATGGACGATTGAGATTATCCTGCACAAGCAAACTGACTATTCACATCGAACACGAAACGCAGAAAGTCATAGAAATGAGCGTTATGCAAATAAATGCTGGCGTTCCCGAGGGCAGCACCGCATTATCAGAATCATCTCTTTCAGCAGACGCTTCTTGTCCCTTTGATTTTCATATACAAAAAAGTGTCTTCCACTTTCTTACTAAATCTCTCTTTATTCTGGCACATAAATGAAGGGATCGAAGAGATTATGGCAGATTATGTTCACCAAGAAATGACCCGAAATTTGATCTTGGTCTATTTGAGATTGTTCCTTTTAATCGTAATCAAAGATGTTTTCTTATCTCTCGTTTCTTTTCCGAACAAATCGAAGAACCTAATGGATCGAACTCATCCTTGGCTGCTATGGAGTTTCCTATCTCTCATTCGTTCATTCCTCCGGCAGTAAAGTAATCGGAATCGGGGTTTGGTTCCGGTGGCCTCATATCTCCTACTCAATTTGAAGGTGGGTCAATGGACATTAGATACGTGATAACACTTGTGGTTTTGGTGAATCTTCTTCACTCTCGGGGGGATTCCCCTTTTTCCTTTCCTTGGTTCGTTAAATAGAGTAGGGGGATCTCGCTTTAGCTCGAAGAGGAAACGAGTTCTCGTTCTGATTTGCACTGGGGGGTTGCTTCGGTCAGTTACAGGGGTGGTCAGTAGGTAGTTCTGATTCTAACCCCTAGCTCTGGAGAAGCAAACTTCAATCACAAAGATTTCGGCGTGAAAACAAAAAGGTTTGTGACGCTGAAATAGGCCTCCCGATAGGTCGAATAAAATCAGAAATACTTTTTTTTAGCGTAAATAAACACGATCTTCGTTTGGTATGCGTCTAGTCCAAACACAGTCTTGCTCCTATAGCTCTCCTCTCTGGTTGTGCTTTCAACAACTACAACCTTAACATTGCACTCCGAGGCCGCTTTTGACGTTGTCACTGCTATGGACAACCCTCGCTGCTTCGCCAAGTTTGGAACCCTGAGCAGATTGCCGGTGATAAGCTAGAGGAAGGTAAGGACGACATCAAGTCATCATGCCCTTTATGCCCTGGGCGACATGTAATGACCCGGACCAGAAATTAAATTAATTTGAGAATTTGATGATTTTACCCTCGATTTTGGACGGGTTCGTGAGCCATTTTTTGACTGGAAATACTTTTGGGAATTTTTCTTGGGTCGTTGCGTAGGTCTCGAACTCACGAGTTCGTAGACAGGCAACATGCGAAAAACGGAGACCCGGTGAGATCGTTACGAGTCTAGAAGCTTCAGGGGCATTTTGGTAATTTTGGCTGGCCCCCAAACCATTAATTCATCATCTCATTCTCATCTTTTCTCTCTGGACCACACAACCCCACCCCCCAAAACCGTGTGACCCAAAAACACCAAGAAACCCAAAATATTTACTTTGATTCAAGGCTATGTCTCCCTTTTTGGAAGAACTAATCGGAATCTCCTCATTCCCACGAGCACAACCGTACAAACCACTGGAGGAGGGGACCACGAGAGCCATCGGACCTTCAGATCAATTTTCCAGCCAGCACATGTACGAGTTTAATGTTTTGAGGTCGTATTTGGATTCCTGGGTTCGAGTAGAAAGATTTAGACATAAAATTTGTGAAAAATGGTTGAGTTTTGAAGAAGTTAGAAAAACTTGGGAGTCGGCCGAAAATGGGGGATTCCAGCGACGGTGGCGGCGACGCTGCAGCGGTTCGGTCATCTTCTCCGGTCGAACTCCAGCGACAGCGACGGCTGTCCGGTCTTCTTCTCTGGTGAGTCATGGGTGACCGATCGGGTCGAGTCAGACCAGGTCGGGTCGAGTTGAACCAGTCGGGTTGAGTGAATCGATCGAGTTGAGTGAACCAGTCGAGTTGAGTAAACCGATCGGGATGAGTTGGACTGGGTTAGGCCAAGTTGGCCTGAGTTGGATCGGTCCAGGCACGTGGGTAATGTAGCAGTGCATGGCCGGCGCGTGGTGGCGTGTGGCGGCTCGTGGTCTGGGCTTCTACAGCCGCGTGGCGGCGAGTGAAGCCAATTTCGGGGTCACGATGACGCGTAGCTAAGGTTTTGGGACGTTTCGAATATGATTTTGATGGTTTCGAGGCCATAAGAGTTTGTTTAGAGCCCCAGTTGGGCAATCCCAGCGGTTACGATTGACCATGGAGCGGGTTTTGAGCTAGGGAGGTCAAGGTAGTTGGGTCATTAATGTGTCAAGAGTTCCTTAGGGCTAGAGCGTCCACTATTTGGCATTTTGGAGGTACTGTGAATGGACTAGGGTTCCGGGATTGCATGGGTATGCATACTTCTGGGTATTGGGTTGTACCATGGGATTCTCTAATGATTGGCGTGGAGGGTGTTTTTCTCCACTACATTGTTGAGGGTTCTCCTATTGGCGTTAGAGGGTATGTCTCCGCTAGATCGTCGAGGGGTTCTTCAATGTTGGCGTGCGAGGGATCTTTCTCCGTCATATCGTTGAGGTCTAAGAGTGCTCTGGAGGAGCAGGGATATTGAGTTATCACTTGGGGTGCTCTGGAGGAGCAGGGATATCGAGTTATAACTCGGGGTGCTCTAGAGGAGCAGGGATATCGAGTTATCACTCGGGGTGCTCTGGAGGAGCATGGATATCAAGTTATCACTCGGGGTGCTCTGGAGGAGCATGGATATCGAGTTATCACTCGGGGTGCTCTGGAGGAGCATGGATATCGAGTTATTATTTGGGGTGCTTTGGAGGAGCAGGGATATCGAGTTTGACTCGGGGCGAGTTAGTGAGACTCAATTTAATCAAGTATGGTTCCTTCATCATCCGGGTCAGTGGGTTGGTATGGGCCGTGACCCCGAGAGACGAGTTAGGGACGGTTCACAAGTGTCTGACCTACTGACATTTGGTGACAGAGTGTGTTACTTTTTGGATCACCACTATTCTGAGGTCTCGTCTTTGACCTGTAAGTTATCCTGCGTCTGACAGGTAGGTGTGGTCAGTAAGTACAGAGGTTCTGTCAGGAACCCTGTAAGGTTTACTAAATATATTTAAGGATAAAAGGGTATTTCTGGTATTAAATTTTGAGGAAAAAGAGTTGTTAGACGGGATAAGGGCTTTTCGTGAATTTCGAAGCGAAATTCGGGAAGGGTCCTTACAATTGCTATCAGAGCTCTAGGTTAACTTCATGTAGACCACACACTTGTGTGCAAATTATTAAGGATTACTGTTAATGAGATGCCTTTGAACTGAGGGAGGCGGAGGTCATGTGATGCACGAGCGAGGTAGGCATCGCTGTTGCTGGTGAGTGGACCCTGGTTTTACAGATGACAATGCATGCATACACGTATATTTGAATTAAACTCTTTTATATGTTTTACAAATCTTACTGGACACAGGTTTTCAATATTTCAGTGAAAGTGTATTTTGAGAAATGGCCTGGTTTTTGGACTCAGGTTGTTATCATTTTGACGTGCAAATTAGTGAGTCCATGATTTATGGGTTGGACCCGTATTTGTGATTTTACTGGATTTGGCCATGAATGAATTTTCAAAGAATTTGGCTTAGGCCAAGAAACAGAGATTTCAAAACACGGATTTGGTTTTCACTGGTTTTCTGTTCCGATGATAGATTTAGCTCCGACTAGTGTTGAGGAGTTTTACTCCGCTGGTTGTTGGGGCAGATAAATTTAGCTCCGACTAGTGTTGAGGAGTTTTGCTCAGCTGGTTGTTGAGGCAGATAGATTTAGCTCCGACTAGTGTTGAGGAGTTTTACTCCGCTGGTTGTTGAGGCAGATAGATTTAGCTCCGACTAGTGTTGAGGAGTTTTGCTCCGCTGGTTGTTGAGGTAGATAAATTTAGCTCCGACTAGTGTTGAGGAGTTTTGCTCAGCTGGTTGTTGAGGCAGATAGATTTAGCTCCGACTAGTGTTGAGGAGTTTTGCCCTGCTGGTTGTTCAGGCATATAGATTTAGCTCCGACTAGTGTTGAGGAGTTTTGCTCTCCTGTTTGTTGAGGCAGATAGATTTAGCTCCGACTGGTGTTGAGGGGTTTTGCTCCGCTGGTTGTTGAGGATGTTGCTCTGATGCTGGTGTTGAGGGTGTTCTCCGCCGGGTCGTTGAGCCTGTGTATGCATAGTACAAAGGTTGTAGTACAGATTTTAGCACATCTAAAGGGATACCCTAGTGTGTAGTGGATATGTCAGAAACAGTGGATTGGTTATATTATGTGTCCAGATTGGTTTACATGATTTGAACTCCTTTGAGGAGGGTTTTTCAAAGCAGGGTTGTGGATCACGGAATGTTTTCATTGTTTGGATTTCGTGGGTCCCATTGAATGTTTTTTCAAAAGATGGATTTTGGTTTATCCTTATGAACTTGTTTGAAAAGAAATGTTGTGTATGCACGCATTGTTTTATACATGATGGAGGGTCTTTTCCAGCACATATTCGTCAAAGTTTTCTCCGACTAGCATAGGAGGGTAGTTCTCCGCCAGATCGTTGACTGGGTTTTTCGATGCTGGCATTGTAAGATAGTACTCCGCTAGATCGTTGAGGCTGACTGCACGTAGTGCACGTACCCCTATCTGACACCTGGCTTTGGGGTATGTTCGGTCATGTGACGTCATGAAGTCGTGTTGGGAGTAGGACTCGCAGTGGACTTCTTAGGCTTAGAGACGTGTTTCGAGGTAGGTTCCATGTTGAATGGATACTGGTGCCTCTAGGATGTCTCCTGGATGTAGTTCTCCCCTATGGTTTGTTGTCGAGATGTGAATGAAGAAATGTACAGAGTACACGGGTTCTTTTGGGAATCGCGTCTAGGGCCAAGTTCGTGTCGGTGGTGACGCGAGAGAAATTGAAATAGAAGGTTGGTTCTTTGACCTAAGTTAGGGAAATTTTGGGGATGAAATTTCTGTAAGGAGAGAAATTTGTTACTACTCGGACCAGAAATTAAATTAATTTGAGAATTTGACGATTTTATCCTCGGTTTTGGGAGTCACTTTTTGACTGGCAGTACTTTTGAAAATTTTTCTTGGGTCGTTGCGTAGGTCTCGAACTCACGAGTTCGTAGACAGGCGGCAAGCGAAAAACGGAGACCCAGTGAGATCGTTACGGGTCTAGAAGCTTCAGGGGTATTTTGGTAATTTCGGCCTGGGGGTAGATATTTTAACCCCAAACCATTAATTCATCATCTCATTCTCATCTTTTCTCTCTGGACCACATAACCACCCCTCCCTCTCCCTGAAACCGTGTGACCCAAAAACACCAAGAAACCCAAAACATTGACTTTGATTCAAGGCTATGTCTCCATTTTTGGAGGAACTAATCGGAATCTCCTCATTCCCACGAGCACAACCATACAAACCACCGGAGGAGGGGACCACAGGAGCCGTCAGACAGAGACAAAGATGAATCAGACCTTCCGATCAATTTTTTGGCCATCACAGGTACGGGTTTAATGTTTTGAGGTCATATTTGGATTCCTGGGTTTGAGTAGAAAGATTTAGACATAAAATTTGTGAAAAATGGTTGAGTTTTGAAGAAGTTAGAAAAACTTGGGAGTCGGCCGGAAATGGGGGATTCCAACGACGGTGGCGGCGACGCTACGGCGGTCCGATCGTCTTCTCCGGTGAGTCACCAACGATCGATCGAGTCGAGTTGGACCGGTTAGGTTGAGTGAACCGATCGGGTTGAGTTGGATCGGGTCAGGCTGAGTTGGACCCGTCCAGGCACGTGGGTACTATAGTAGTGTGTGGCCGGAGCGTGATGGCGCATGGTTTGGGCTTCTATCGGTGCGTGGAGCCGATCCTGGGGTCACGGTGACGCGTGGCTAAGGTTTTGGGACGTTCCGAATCTAATTTTGATGGTTTCGAGGCTATAGGAGTTCATTTAGAAGCCCAGTTGGACAATCCCAGCTGTTACGGTTGACCATGGAGTGAGTTTTGAGCTCGGGAGGTCAAGGTATTTGGGTCATTAATGTGTCAAGAGTTCCTTGGGGCTAGAGCGTCCACTATTTGGCATTTTGGAGGTACTGTGAACAGACTAGGGTTCCGGGATTGCATAGGTATGCATACTTCTGGGTATTGGGTTATACCATGGGATTCTCTGATGATTGGCGTGGAGGCTATTTTTCTCCGCTACATTGTTGAGGGTTCTCCAATTGGCGTTAGAGGGTATGTCTCCGCCAGATCGTCGAGGGGTTCTTCAATGTTGGCGTGCAAGGGATCTTTCTCTGTCTTATCGTTGAGGTCCAAGAGTGCTCTGGAGAAGCAGGGATATCGAGTTATCACTCGGGGTGCTCTGGAGGAGCAGGGATATCGAGTTATCACTTGGGGTGCTCTGGAGGAGCATGGATATCGAGTTATCACTCGGGGTGCTCTGGAGGAGCATGGATATCGAGTTATCACTCCGGATGCTCTAGAGGAGCAGAGATATCAAGTTATCACTCGGGGTGCTCTAGAGGAGCATAGATATCGGGTTATTATTTGGGGTGCTCTGGAGGAGCAGGGATATCGAGTTTGACTCGGGGCGAGTCAGTGAGACTCAATTTAATCAAGTATGGTTCCTTCGTCATTCGGGTCAGTGGGTTGGTGCGAGCGGTGACCTAGAGAGACGAGTTAGGGACGGTTCACAAGTGGTTGACCAGTTAGTTGTCTTGTGATTCCAGTAGAGGTTTCATCAGTGTCTGACCTACTGACATTTGGTGTCATAGTGTGTTACTTTTTGGACCACCACTATTCCGAGGTCTCGTCTTTGACCTGTAAGCTATCATGCGTCTGACAGGTAGGTGTGGTCAGTAAGCACAGAGGTTCTGTCAGGAACCCTATAAGGTTTACTAAATATATTTAAGGATAAAGGGTATTTCTAGTATTAAATTTTGAGGAAAAATAGCTGTCAGACTGGATAAGGGTTTTTTTACTGATTTCGAGGTAAATTTCGGGAAGGGTCCTTACAATTGATATCAAAGCTAACAATATTGATTGTGTTGGAGGATTCCACTAACGGCGTCGTTTGCCGCAGCTCAGTTGGTGCAAGGTGTCCTCATTTCGAGGAATAAAAAGCCTTGGGTCAGGGTTCGAATCCTCAAGAGGCTGCAGCTGGGGGATTACGAAGGGGGCCAGGTAACAATACCTTTGGGCTGCGCTGGAGGATTCCGACGGCCATAGCAACGTCGTTTGCCGAGGATTCGGGATGGGTTGTTACACGACACACGTGCTACAATGGCCGAGACAAAGGGTTGCGATCCCACGAGGGTGAGCTAACTCCAAAAACCCGTCTTCAGTTCGGATTGTAGGCTGCAACTCACATACATGAAGCCCTTCTTCCTTCATTCATTTTTTTTGTCGTGGTAGCTTCCGCTCCAGCAAGATACGGACGGCAAAGCCAAAGCATACTAAACAAGCGAGAAAAGCCCTATATATTCTATTAGTCAAGCTAAACGGTACCTAGCTAAACTCTCAGGTAGTTTTCTATAGGTAATTGATAGCTATTGATCAAAGACGGCATGCTGACTCTTAAGGAAGAACGGGAGTAAAACAAACATCTTTTGACATGTCGAATATTCCGCTCTTACGTACGCCCCACCTCATATAGAAGAAGTGGAACCCCCTCAATAGAGGAACTGTGCGGGTGGGAGGGGAATGAATCATTCATTCATCAGGTACGTCTTCTTCCGCGATCCATTTCATGTCAACTCTAATTAGTTATCAAAAGGCCTACTTTACCAAGGGAACGTCGTTTCCCGGGAACCTTGAAACCTTGTGGTAACCGACCGATATCTTTCTTTCACTCTTTCACGGCCCGGCCGGGCAACAATAGGAAGTACTTTCTTAAGCATATAAACAAAAAGGATCCAACCCAACCCAAACAAAAAAAGAAAGATTTATTTTAGAATTAGAAAAGGAATTAAGGAAAGTAGGATTCAGATTCAAAATACAAGTACAATACAATAAAAAAGAAGAAAGAAGGAAAAAGGGAAATTTTTTCATATATTTTGTATTGTTTTGGCGGCATGACCGAGAGGTAAGGCGGGGGTCTACAAATCCTTTTTCCCCAGTTCAAATTCGGGTGTCGCTTGATCAACAAAAGAATCAACCACACTAGAATGGATGGTACAAAGTCCTCCAACTTTTCATACTTTTGGAGAACTTCCAGCTATCAAGGAAACCGTGAAGTAAAAGAATTGGGAGAGCAAGAACAAGTCTCTCTTCTTCTTTTTTCAGTGGGTTTTGCCCTTTATTGGAACTAAAAAAATTATTCCAGAGCTACTAGATTTTTTTCTTTCTTACCAAGACCCCGAATGTCGAGACCTAGCAAAAGAAGTAAACTTGAAGTGTAGCGAAAGACTGGAATGGGAAACAAAACAGAATGTACCAGAATTTTTGCACATGCAACCATCAAACCAGAGACCAAAGCAAGGCTCGACAAAACAGAAAGTATCATGACTTATTAAGATTCACTTGTCAGTTGATTTATCTAGCGCTAGGACTAGAAAAAGAGTTATAGTTCGTCCTACATCATATGTTATTCTTTTGGCTCACTTAATCGACCGCGAAGGGTGCTTTCGCAGGAAAGTAGTACCATGTCAACTGAACAAAAACGGATTGTATAAATTTCATCATGCTTTATTTACTCGTTCTTTAACTCGAAAAATATGACTGCAGCACCTTGGGCAAGAGAGAGTCGAAGTCAAACGAAAACGACTCGACCACTAACTCAGTCCCGCGGGTAACACAAGGCCGAAGATGGATGCGAAGACTATTTGAAACCGCTCTCGAACCATCACAAGGAATCCGAGTCATGGCGCTAATAAAAGTCCTTCAAGCCCACAAACCGCGACACCCTCCTAACGGTCTGCTATAGTAGAGTAAGCTGAAAAACCCTATATATTCTCTTAGACAAGCCTAAACGTCCTTATTGAAAGCGCTAACGAGCAAGGAAACAGAGTGAAAGAAAAAGCTTGCATCTGCTCCCCCTATTATATAACCGGTCCTATCTTTCTTCAAACCTAACGTGGTAGTTTCCCATCATAGGGCTTTCTATCTATAGATTAAACCATTACCAATGAGCAAATTCATTCAGAACTCATTTGACTGCTTCTATAGATAAGCAGAGCATCCTTGGCTCAGGACCTCGACTAAGCTATGAATATGAATGAAGAAATGAATGTCGGGCTCTTTCTTTCACTGCTAACCCTAAGAAGTTTCTTAATGCTGTTCTGTTTCGTCGAGCCCTCGGCTTTTGGGCCTCCTTTTTGGGGGGTTGGTCAGAAGTCAGTCTTGTTTGGTAAGACGGAATTGGACAAAGAGAAAAATTAGAGGAAGGGGTCAAACTTTTGTATTTTAAAAATTTTAAATATATTAAATAAAAAAAAAATATATATATGTAAATATTTATTATTTATTTTTATCTAATATGTATTCTATTATTGTTACTGTATTAATTGTATTAGTGTGTTATAAGAAGTTTTAAAATAATATATATATATATATATATATTATATAAAATATTAATGTATATACATTGACAAGGTTCAAAGAAAGGGTGGCCATTGAAAAATAATCGATTCCAAACCACAATGCTAGCGGATGGCGGGCCTCCGCTTTTCTTTTAATTAATGAAACCTGCCAGTTATTATGGACTAAAAACAAGTCAAAATTTTAGGATTATTCAGTCGTTTGCCTCTTTGTTCAAAAGAAAAAAAAAGACGTGGGTGGCATTGAACGCATGGCGTAGCTAAGACCTTCAAATCATGTTTAAGCCTATGTTCAAACTGCCTTCCTTTTTTTGTCGACACAAGAAAGGGGATTTGATTTTTCACAGCCCTTTCTTGTTTGAAGGACTAGGGGATTTGATTTATATTTTCTGTTTATTTATCTTTTCTTTTTATTATATTCAAATATAAAATATAAAATTCTTGATTCATTCTATATCATACCCTTCAACTTCAGTCTCAATGGTGACAACGCGTGTAGAACCTGGCCTTTTTCCACACTGCCTTGTGTCATTGTGTACCTTCCACTTCAGCCCACCTAGTAATACGACTCCACCTCCTGGGTTTGCTGGAGTTATAGAAAATTGGAGCTTGCTGTTGTACGGATTTGGGGGGAATCCCGGGCCTGCATGTAATGCCTACTATGTTTGTGTACTATTGCCTTTATGAATTTATGCGTATATAGCAGTGGCATAACTAACTCGACCTCTGTCTTTCACTTTCCAGTACTTCCAGACGAAGAAAGAGGTGCAATGGCAGTTTAGGTGATGGGTCTCTGGACAAACCCACCTGCCTTTTGTATTAATTCCTCTTTGGTTTATCAAAGCAAGGCAATTTATTCATTTTACTATCACACTGCTAAGTTCTTTGGTGCCTTTAGAACAAATTAACACTGCAAGAAACCCATCCATTTGGGTTTATGAACATTACTTTTATTTGAGATATCCACCTTGTCTATTTTTTTTTTAACCATGAAATTGCATTTCACCGAAAGCCAGCAAACGGGCTTCAAAGGGAAAACAAAAAGATAACCAATCGCCAGCCAACAAACTAGCCAGCTGAGAAAAACCAGATTACAACCTAGTCAAAACTAACCAGTCAAGAAAACACAATAACTATAACTAGACTTGAAAAAAAAACTTTTATGCATCCCAGCCACACAGACGGAGTGGACTTGCAAACCGTCGCATAGAGCAGAAATCCTCCAATTAGCTGGTCGGGGGACAAGGAAGCCCATCTGGCTAGTAAAAAAACCAGAGAAGATGGGGGTCTGTCAATCCAATCCCAATCGCTCATCTTCTTTTTCATAATTGATGCCATCACATCTGTAGCTCTGTTTGCTTGCCTAGGAATCCATTCCCACCCTAAATTGGAAAACTCGTTAGAGAGGCTGTGTCCTGCTTAATGAGTATTTTCTCTGCTTGTTGTTACTGAAAGTTTAGAACTTTAACCTTATTTGCAACATAAGAAACTTGCAACCAATCGTAAAAGAAGAAATTTGGGAAGAAGTTCAAGAAACAAATGGTGCCTGAGTGGGCAGAAGCCTACATGGATTACAATGGTCTCAAGAGGATACTGCGAGAGCTCAGAGAATACATGCAAAAGAAGTACTCTGTGATAGTACACTCTAAAGACTTAGAGCAGAAATTTCCTCCTTCTGGTAGAAGCATCAGTGAGATAGAGCTACATATTGACCATGGGAGTAACAGAGATATTGAGGACCAAGTAATAGATGTCAAGATATTGCACAGAGACGGTTCCAGAAAGGTTTACAAGACCAAGTTCCTGAGGCATTCCGAACAAGGAGGAGAAATTGAGGTAACAATCTTCAGAAAACTTGATGAAGAGCTCAACAAAGTCAACACCTTTTACAAGGACAAGGTGGAGGAGGCGAAGAAATAAGCAAATAATTTGGATTAAAAAATGGAGGCTTTGGTTGCACTGAGGATAAAGGTAAATAATCCAGGCCAACATGACTCCAATTCAAAGAGGCATAACAATTCTACAGTGCCCCTGACAAGTAACAAGTCAAGTGGAGCTGAGACTTCAGGTAAATGCAGATATACGATATTTTTGTTTTATCTCCATATATCTGCTAGAAGCCTGGATTATAAAGAAGGCTTGCAAACTATGAAATATAATATATGTAAGCATCTGTCCTAAATGATCAGAAAAATGATATGTTAATCTTATCATCTAAATAATTGTCAAAAATTAAAACTTCCTGCCAAATGTTTAGGAAATGAGCCTATGGTTTTGACATCTGAACTGAAAGTAAGTGAGGACCATCAACGAGAAACAAGCCCCGGTGCTTCAAATGTCAATCCAACATATATCAACAATTCTAGTGGTGAAGGCAGAAAGGTGTTAGATAATGTTAGAGAGATTTCCTCTTCTCAATCAAAACTGATTGTGTAACTGAAGATCAGTTTTGATTATTTGTAATTATAGTCTTTACTGTTGTTTAAAACTTGTTGTAACAGTAAACACAATTATCCTATATAGTTGTACATTGTAAACATATTTGAATCAAGGAAAATCATTTTCTACATGGTATTAGCCTAAGCCTAGGATCCTTACCTGTTTCTCTTCCTTTCGGCGTCTCTTTTCTTTCCCATGGCCATCACCTCTTCCTTAATTGCTATCTCCCAAAATACTGCTCAATTCACCAAACTTACTGAAACCAATTACCTCACCTGGCTTCGGCAAATCAAACCTTACCTACACGGTGCCAAACTTTAGGGATATGTTGATGGCACCATTCCTGAAGCATCTCTCACCACCATGGCTACTGCCACCGACACTTAACCAACACGTTCCATCCCTAATCCTAACCATGATTCGTGGTTCACCGTCGACCAACAAATTGTTAGCATCCTCACCACCACTCTAACAGAAACCATCGCCCATCTTACCATTGGTTTCGACACATCAAAGGCAATTTGGGACTTCCTTGCACGTCATTTTTCTCAGAAATCTGTAGCTAGTGCAACCAATCTCAAAATGCAACTTCTAGATCTCAACAAAGGCACTCAATCTATTGACGAATACCTCTGTCATGCTAAATCAATCGCTGATGCTTTGGTCTCTATTAACAAACCTATTTCTGACGAGGACTTGGTCATAGCCACTCTTCATGGTCTTGGCCCCGATTACCTCATGCTTCGCACCGCCCTCACTCAAAATCCTCTGTTCCCTGATTTCACTGAACTTCGGGCTCGACTTCTCTCTTTTGATGCCTAACAATCTCGTCCTGCAGATTCCTCTACGACCACCGCTATCTTCAATCACAGCCCATCCCCCTCTACCCGTCGTGATCACCGCCACAATACTTCCCACTGGTGGTCATCCCAGTACTGGTCGCTTCAGACGTGGTCATCACTCCCAGCCGCAAGCTGCTCCACAGTCACAGGTTGCGTCCCCTTTTCCTCTGCAACAACAACATGTGCCTCCATTTGGGCCGTTTACTTCACCTTCTTGGGCTGCTCGTCCCCCACCAAATGGTCTTCTTGGCCCAGCACCCCAATGGTGTCCTAATTGCCACTCAAGTCAACATGGGCTCTCTGAATGTCCACATAGATTTTCTGGCCCAAATACTGCTGCTCCGTTTGCTGGAGTACATTATGATGCTGATCCAAATTGGTACATGGACACAGGTGCAACCCATCACATGACAGCCATGCCCATCAATAATCCACAACCTTATGGTGGGCCGCATAATGTATATATGGGTAACTGGGACTCAATGCCCGTTTCCCATACTGGTAACCTTCCCTTTTCATTAGGCTCTTCCAACTTCACTTTACAAAATGTCTTCCGTATTCCATCCATTCGAAAAAATCTTCTATATGTTGCTCGTTTCACTAAAGACATTCGTGTTTTCTTTCTTTTTGCACCTGACTTCTATCAAATCTTTTGCTTACGTACTGGTCGTCTATTGTTTCAGGGCCCTTGTAAAGATGGTCTATATCCGCTCACTCTGTCAAACGTCTCCACTTGTCCACAAGCCCTTGCTTCCGTTCACTCCTCCCTCTGGCACAATCGTTTGGGTCATCCATCGTCAAATGTCTTAGGACGTCTAGGTTCTACACTCAATTCCAAAATGTCTTTTCGTTCTTTTTGTCGAGACTGTGCACTTAGCAAGTCTCACCACTTACCTTTTAATTCCAATAAAGCAACTGCTAGTACTTCTTTTCATATTATCCATAGTGATGTTTGGTCCTCATCTACTACCTCTGTTAGTGGTTTCAAATATTATGTTCTATTTACTGATGAATTTTCACGATACACTTGGATTTACCCCATGCATCGCAAAAATGAAGTCCTCACCCATTTTCAAACTTTAGTTGCCATGCTTCAAAATATCTTTCACCATACCATTCAATTTCTTCAAAGTGACAATGGGACTGAATATGTCAATAATGCCTTTTCTCAGTATTGTAAATCCTTGGATATTCAACAGAGATTTTCTTGCCCCTATACACCACAACAAAATGGTCTTGACGAGCGGAAGCATCGCCATATTGCCACAATGACTCGGAGTCTCCTTCTCACTTCTGGTGCTCCACATCATCTTTGGGTTGAAGCTGTTTTAACCTCTGTTTATCTTATTAATCTTCTTCCCACACCCACTCTTAATTGGGATACTCCACATACTCGTCTCTATGGCAGTCCGCCTTCCTATTCCTCTCTTCGCATTTTTGGTTGTTCTTGTTTTCCTCATCTTGGGTCTTCTGTCTCTGATAAACTTTCGAGTCGTAGCATTGAGTGTGTCTTTCTCGGTTACAGTCCTTAACACAAAGGTTATCGTTGTCTAGATCCTACCACCGGTTGGGTCTATATCTCTCGGCATGTTATCTTTAACGAAATAATTTTTCCTTACAAACCGTTGCAGGCACATTTAGTTCCCGATGCTGGCCCATTGGAGTTCACACTCTTGTCCGGCCCAAGACTCAATCTCCCACAACCCACTCTTTCTGGCCCAAACCCGCCTACTGAGACTGACACCTCTACTTGTATTGTGTCTCCACAAGAGCCGCGTGAAGTGGGTATTGAATTCCCGATTACAGCGATGCCGGCTCCGCCCCAGTCTCCGGCGCCCACCGCCGCCCCCATCCTCACCTATCAGCGCCGTCGTCCATTATATTCAGCTTCTTCACCATTTGCATCCACCTCCTTCCAGCCATCTGCCCCTGCTGCAATTGTTCCACAACCGATCTCAGGTGGTTCTCCGCCTGTCACCGATCCTCCGGCGCCGTCCAAACCTTCACCGGTCGCTTCTCTGTCCCGTCCTGCACCACCAAGCCCCCCACCTTCTCCACCCCCGAGGACACGTCTACAACATGGTATTGTGCAGCCCAAAATTCGCACGGATGGCACTGTCAAATATCCAATTCCTCGTGCTCTCCTCACTGTCATTGAAAATGCTGAGCCTACATGCTACACTCAAGCTTCTAAACATGAGATATGGCGTGCTGCAATGGTTGATGAAATCAATTCTTTGCTGAAAAATAATACTTGCACATTGGTTCCCCTATCTTCATCTCAAAATCTTGTTGGCTGCAAATGGGTGTTCCGAGTAAAGCACAATCCATATGGCACTATTGAACGTCACAAAGCGCGACTTGTGGCTAAAGGATTTCATCAACAACAAGGTATAGACTATACAGATACCTTTAGCCCTGTGGTTAAACCTGCAACTATTCGTGTTGTGCTTTCTCTTGCTGTATCTAGAGGCTGGTCACTTCGTCAATTGGACATCAAGAACACATTTCTTCATGGCTTTCTTAAAGAAGATGTGTATATGACTCAACCACCTGGATTCATTGATCCGTCGTGGCCATCTCATGTTTGCAAGCTCAACAAGGCCATCTACGGCCTCAAGCAAGCTTCACGTGCGTGGTTTCACCGTATGACATGCTTCTTACTCTCAGTTGGCTTTATTCAGAGCTTCTTGGTTTACAGGTTACATCTCAAAATAAAGGTGTTCATGTCAGTCAACTCAAGTATGCGTATGATCTTCTTGTGACGCATGATATGCTGCTTAGTAAACCTGTCAGTACTCCAATGTCAGCAAAGGCTATTCTCACTTCTACTAATTGTGATCTCCTTTCCAATCCATCCGTCTTTCGAGAAATTGTTGGATCCTTGCAGTATTTGACAATCATTCGTCCTGACATTGCCTTCGCTGTCAATTCTATCGCTCAGTTCATGAGTCAGCCACGTGATAGGAGCATATTTATGCGACGTTTTATCTTGTTTTCTTATGCTTTTCTTAGCATGTTTCCTATGTTTTCTTAATACTTAGCTTGATTTCGCATTTTGTAGGATTTTTTGAAGCAAAGTTACAAAAGGAGTTAATGAGTGTTGTTTTGGAAATCTAAGGAGGAAACGTTGAAACAGACTTCAGCAGATGTGTCAACTTCTCAAATTTAACTGCACCTGCTCGGGAAGAACTAGCTGATGGGCTATATATCGTTGGAAAGATACGGAAGTCTAGTTTTGAGAGAATTTCACGGTTTGTGAATCGGAGTTATCTAGAATGAGTTATGACCATTTTAGTACAGAAAGGTCAGGCTGAGCTGGAATTCAGCATTCCTTCTATTTCAAGTTTTCTAATCCTTATCGGGCTTGGACGACTAGAGGCCTAGTTTATTAAGGTTATGGGAGGAAACATTTTAATCATAAAAAGGAAGATAAACAAATAATAAAGGGAGAGGAGTAGCCACAACGTGAGGATTGATTGAGCAGCGAATGCAAATGGTAACGTCTCTCTCCCTCATTAAGGAAATTAACTCCCACATCAATTATGGTCAGCAAAGGGGCAGACACATACATGGGACAAGGGGAAAACGCACAAGGAAGACAAAAAGGCAGCCAACAAAGAGTCATTCTCCCACACAAAAAGTCAGAAACGTCTCTCTCTATCTGATACTTTGGAACGTCTCTTTTTCTCCCAAAAAGAAAACTGCAGAAACGTTGGAAGCTCTCACACAAGGACTCAGCCACACCATCTCATTCTGCTCCATCCTTCAAGGTTCCAAGGTCTAAAAGGCTTAGGAAGCAAGGAGGAACGTCAAGGCGTCATCCAATCATTATAGCTGACCAACACATCATCAAAGAGCTATCTTCTTCCTCATTTTATTTTCTATTTTTTTATGTTCTTGCTGTCTATTTAAATTATGGGTAACTAAGTACTTTAGTTAGGGCTCGATTGAAGCCCTAATCATGTTTCTTTAAGGATTTCGATATGCCTTTGCTGCAAACAACTTTTGTGATGCTGAATTGATTAATTTCAGATTATATTTTACTCTTTACATACGTTATGTTATGCTTGATCACCATATGCATGCTGTGTATTGAGTTTGTTACATAGGTTTAGATGACCGAATCTTATGCCTATGAGAGTAACAAAGAACTAGTTATAAGTTCTTGAAATTAATCATCATGAATAAGTAGAATAGATGCCATGTTCTAGGAGTTGTGTGTTTGTCGATTTCCATTGTGTTATGCGTTCTTAAAGTGCAACTTAGTAGATATCATGCTAAATACTTTAATAATGAAAAGAGTTAGTGTAGATACCCATGCCTAACTTGTTGCTTAGGGAAATCAATAATTTAAAGAGTAGATATCATGCCTTTAGGTTGACAAACATGAGCATCTAAAATCTGTTTTGTAGCATTGTGCATGTCGTTTGCTTAAGGAAGAAGATTAGCGGTGAACATCGAATCCCTAATTGGTTTTCTCATTGTTTTAACCTCAATCCAATTCTATTTTTAATCAAACGCTGTTTTTTTAATATTTAGTTTCTCAATTTTCAGTTTTCAAAATCATCTTAAAATCAATTTTAAACACATATTAATCCAGTCCTCGTGGGAATGATCTCGTATTTGTTTTCTATATTATTTGTCTTATCTTGTGCACTTGCGAGTTAAAACGTGCATATAGTTGCGTAATTTTTATGTTGCTATTTGTACAACAAGTTTTTGGCGCCGCTGCCGGGGACTGTGTAACTAATTTGTGCTGAAATTGATTTTTGGTTTTCTTTTACAGGCTGAATTTCGTTTATGCAAAGTCGTCGATCCCAAAATTTAGCGGTCGGTGACTACAATCCTGTGATTGAGCGAACTCTTAGACATCTTTGAAAGCAAGCTGAGAGGACAAAATTTAACACACAAAGAGAAGATTTTGAAGAAGGAGAAAGATTAGAATCAGAGAACGAAATGGGGGAGGAACAGGTTCGAAGGCCAATGAAGGACTCCTTTGTCCCTCAAAACCTTAATCAACCATCATGCATTGCCTACCAACCAACTGCGCAAGGCAACTTCAATTTATCACCTCAATTGCTTAACATGGTGCTGCACTACAGAGGCACCCCTTCTGAGGATCCATACTTGCACATTAGGGATTTCTTCGATCTCTGCAAGACTCAGAACATCCAGGGCTTAACTCCCGAAGGAATCAGGTTAATTCTTTTTCCTTTCTCCTTAAAAGATAATGCTAAGTTGTGGTTGAATTCTCTGGCTGCAAGTTCCATTACTACTTGGGAACAATTGGCTACTAAATTCTTGAAGACTTTTTTCCCAACCCAAAAGACAAGGCAACTTAAAAGGGAGATTCAAGCATTTCAACAGAAGGATGTAGATATTTTCTTTGAGGCATGAGAGCATTTCAAGGAGTTGCTTCTCAAGTGTCCACACCACAATCTATCTCAAGACGATAAGGTACAATCTTTTTATGAAGGTTTAAATGATATTAACAAAAGTCTTGTTGATTCAGCTCGTGGAGGTGTGCTTATGGAAAAGAGCAGTGATGAAGCCATTGAGTTATTTGAGACCCTAAGTGAAAATTCTCAGCAATTCTCATCAAGAGGGAGACAAGGAGTAAAAAGTAAAGGTGTTTATGAAGTTAGTACAAATAGTGGAGTCCAGAGTCAAATGACAGCAATGGAGAAAAAGTTAGATATGCTGGTGAAAACAATGTCAGCTCAGAACATCTCTCAAGTTCAACAAGTTGCTAGAATCGAAGTATGTGTTATATGTTCTCATTCTAATCATACTACTGAGACTTGTCCTATGTCTTGTTTTACAGATCATGAGCAAGCTAATTATGTGGGGAAAAACAACTATTATCCCAAGAACAACCCATATTCAAACACTTATAATCGTGGATGGAAAGACCACCCAAATTTCTCTTGGAGCAACAGTTAGAACGTGCTTAATCCACAAGGGCAGCAGAAGAACTTCCAGCAGGAAAATAATTATCATGCTTCATCACAGGTGGCAAATCCAAATACTGACAAGAAGAAGAATAATCTTGAAGGAGCCATACTCTAGTTCTTGACTGCACAACAACAGACAAATGCTCTAACTACATATGTACCCAATTGAACAAGCCACAATCTCAAGTTCCAGAGCTATCACTTGGATTGTCAATTTATTTCTAACACAAAGGAAGTTTTGGTCTCCACTTATATATATTTTTTGATAAATCAAAATGAATAGAAGTTTTGGTCTTCTATTAATTTACAAAGAAGGTTTGGTCTTCTCTTAATGCATGGACACATACAAAAAGGACTTGGAGATGTATTGAATTGTCTAAGAAATATACAGATCAGGAGAGAAATAAATAAAAGATGATAAAGAGCAGACAACTGTTTGTTGGTTTCAATTAATGATAAAAAATACCATTTTTCCTTTGATTCATTTGAAGGAATCAAAGAAGATGCAATCATCTACTAAGGTTGGCACGATATGATTCGATACGGATATTTGTAATATTCAAATCTAAACCATTAAAACATTAACGGTTCGATACAGTTTAGATTTTCTTAAATTAGAAATGAAACAATTTCAAACAAAACCGTTAGTAACAGTTTGAGTTGGATTGATACAGACGATTTAGGCATAATACAAAATATGTTATTTATCCCTATAATATAATACAAACTCCTCCAAATTAAGAGAGGTTAACTCTATAATGTTGTAAACAATTCCACCTTTCAATGATCAAACTAATAATTTACTGGAAACTAGTTACTCAGAGGCAAGGTAGCCGCGAGTGTGGCAGCAACGCCGGTAGTAGTGCTAGTACTAGTCTCCATTCGAGTCCCCTGTGCATAGAAATTTCTTTGATTTTTCGACTTTGAAGTTTTCATTCAGCAAGATATTTGTTGATTTCACATCCCTGTGGATTATAGGTGGCATACAACCAAAGTGTAATACTCCAATCCTGATAAATTCAGAAACTATATTCAAGAATCAAGGGTGAACTAGGAAAATTGAAAAAATAAATAAAAAGCTGGTAGGACTCATGTATGTAAAGGCATATGCATGGTAAGCATTTCACAACCAATCATAAAGTAACAAATAATATTTAAAAATTAATATATTCCTAAACGGTTCAATTTGGATTCCAACGGATTTTCAAAATGAAAATCCAAAACTGGATCGTTACTAACAGAGTGGTTTGGATTCTCAAACCGTTTGACTTTTATTCAGTAAAAACCATATTGTTGGCCAATAACGGTTTGGATCGAATCAAATAACGGTTTTAACGGATTTATGCCTACCCTAACTACATCCCTCCATGCAATAGGTAATGTTGGGCTGGCCTTACAAGCATTCACGGAGTACACAGCCATTCTTATTTGAAGACACAAAGAAAAGTCGGACAGAAAGAAGAAAACCAGTAACTATCTCGGCTGCATTATCTCCTATTTGTGTCATATCTAAATGGCTGCAGGTTTTAACCCCTTCTTTAATTTGGATATCAGAAAACAAAACCATTCAATATCAGAAACCCAAATATCGGTAAATGACTGCCCAAATAGAAGACTATATCCATAAAATGTGTGTTATAAAAATTAAAAACCAAGGAGTGACTTTGTGCATATCTAACAGTTAATTTTTTTTTTCAGCGAGTCATTCACTCACTAATTAAAAACCTCAAACATCGAAATTACGCCGGTTTGATTCCTACAAAGGGATACATAGTCAATCTACAGACTCAATCTAGATGCAACCGCAATTTCAAACCGAATCTTTGTTTTCTCAAACCAAATTCACCTAAACAGTCATCCGCCAAATAAAAAACAATTCTTCTTTGTCAACGGGTCATTCACTTCTTGAAAACACTCAACGGAACTATGTCGATTTGATTCCCATTAAGAGATACGTAAGCAATCTAGCATTCCGCTAGAAGCAACCACAACCCAATTTGAATCTCTGGTTCCATATAAACCAAATTCAGTCCAACCAAATTTTGAACTACGCCGGTTTGATTCCTCTAAGGATACGTAGGCAATTTAGAGACTCAATCTAAATGCAAAGGCATATTTTTGAAATCAAATAGAATCCCTAATTTATTACCAAATTCATCCAATTACTCAAATACAAACTCTTCTTTTCAATGAGTCATTCACTCATTGGAAATCCAAACACCAAAATCAAATCACCCATGAACTACGAGTGATTTGATTCCTCAAAAGGGGTACGTAGGCAATCTAAGGTTCGACTTAGATACAGTCGCAAAATCAAATAAACACACATCCTTTTTAGTTAGATTTTATTCATGTTGAAATCAAAGAGTGTTCTCTTGTAACAAGAGATTGTAACCTTGAACGGGTCGAAGTTAAATATAATTCATCCCTATTACATAGGCATTGGTGGTGAAATTATGTGAGTGACAATTTGTCCTCAACAAGAGCAATTATTCACATTTACTGCGTAAACAAATGAAAACAACAAAAGGAAAGTTGGGGTGTGATTTCCTCTCTTCTTTGCCTACTCATTTTTGCCTTCATCTTCATCATAGTTGAAGGGCAGTGGCACCGACTTGAAGGCACGGTATTTTCCGACGTTGTTCAGATGCTCATTCTCCAACCTGAAAAAACTCCATATCCCCCGGCGAATGATCTCCAAGCACGCCACGACCGCCACCATCGCTTGTCCATGCAGAAAAGAAACATTGAATTTCATAACAGTCTGCAACCAGGCAAATCTTAGCAACACATTCAACACCTGCAATGTTATGTCAACACGCCAATCAGTCACAAAATATACGACACAAATACAAACCGGACATGAGAACATTCTTGGTCTATGACACGTACCATGGCGACAAAGTACACACTTTTGTAAGGGACCATGAGTTTGTCTCTCAACCAACGGTTTTTGGAGTTTCTCTGCAGAAGCCCCCAGTCCACAACAAGATCCCAATATGTTCCATACAATGCTGTAACGATCGAAAACAACCCGGCGAGAATTTTCCAGTTCAATTGGTTGTTAAGACTCTTGAGGTCGTATGCTGTCCTCATGCTCACAGCAACTATTGTGAAGAAATACTTGAGCCCATTATAGCCTTGCATTGGATCTTTCTCTTCGACCAAACGGCGGAGGCACTGACATCAGCATCGGATTGTTTAAACATGTAAGTATAATTGGCTGAGGACATTCGGGAAAAAAAGATTCAAAATTTCGATCAGATGTGTACCTGAAGGAGGCGAAACCAGTATGGAATACAAGCGACAATGAAGCTGAAAGTTTTGAACACTGTGTGTGATCTGCAGGTGGTTTCTCTGCCTTTGTAGTCTCCCGAGCCATAATAACAAACGTAGAATTGCAGACTTCTAAAGGCTTGCACCTGGCTTGTTAAATGATCTGCCAAGAAGAAATCCGGGAGTGTGACCTGAGAGAGAATCGAAATTTTCGGATTATTAGACCATGAAGAAGTTGGGTTTTGTTTGAAATAAGAACAAATTAATGTCTCAAGTTTGAGTCTAACCTTGTAAAGAGGGGCGCAGATGGAATGAAACAAGCAAACCAGAAAGAAGTAGCGGCTCGAGCGGAAGATGATTTTGAAGGGGCAAAGTAGTATCACAATTACAAGCTGCATTCGAAGTGTTGAGTTTATGAGTTTCATTATATGAGCCGAAATGAAATGATTGATTTCATTCAATGGTGTTACCTACCAGAACTAGGAAGAGAGGGAGAAGTTCGGTTAATGATTTGTAATCTTTTGTTTTCGGGTCCATTTCCATGTCAAGATTTGAGAGCACAGACGCGAGTGCTAGCACTCCTAGACCAAACCCGAGAAGAAGAACCTCTCTGTATCCCAATTCAGTACCTTTCTTGAAACCAAAAATGAAAGAATAATTCACTCTGTACCGCCTCCAGAAGTATATGTTTCCGGCGTACATTAGCATGTGAAGAACAACGAACCCAAACAAGCTGAAAGATGTTTAACATGTCAAACAAAAAAACTTGGGGAGAAAGAAAGTGAAGCGAAGCGAAGCGAAACCCTAACTGTGATTTTACCTGTATAAGGGAAGCATGTTTTGGAGATACCGATCTTTTCCTTTTTCGAATTCAGGATCTCCATAATTTTTAATGTTTCGTGCTCGTACGATCAAGATAAGGGCTAATGTGAGAGCAATGGCGCAGCCAGCAAACAAACCTAAAATTTTCACAGTAAAAAGATTCAAAAGGAGATAACTTTATAGCAAAACTACTGTCATATCTGGGTGTAAAAATCTGAACTCTATGTACGTAGTAGTAGAGCTTGAGGCCTCACCCATGGCAAATGTAATCCTATGTCTTTCTATCTTTGCTTTTGGCCTCAAGAAAGCCATTCCTTTTCGGCGATTTGAGTTTGAGAAATGCTTGATGAATGTCGTTTCAACCCTCTCCATAAGCTTGGTAATCTGCCGAAGTCGGAAATGACGTATCAGATTTGAAAAAGAAAAAGCTTGAAGAACCCGCGAAAGCAATTATGGAAGCAGCAATGCTTGAAGAAGCTTATTCTCACCTCATCGGAGCTGCCAAGGTTCGAGTTATCCACCATTTTCATGTAAGATTTTGATGCGTCTCTGGAAGTAATCTGCAGAATTGATGAGATGAGACTGACTGTACAAGTATTAAAACTCAGAAAAATTTCTATTGGACATGGGAAAATAATACCTTATCATATTTCTTCATGATTTTTGAAAACGCCATCACATTCAAGAACCTGTTTGATTCATGGTAAAAATAATTAGATACACATTTAAAAATCAATTTTTACTAGGGAAGTTGAAGTTTTTTATTTTACCCATAGCTCTTGAGAAGCCGAAGCTTCTGGTAAAATTCAGTGAAAGCTCCTTTGAGCTGTTCCTCAACTTTTTTCAGATTGTCCCTGTCGAACTTAAGCTCTGTCTGCGGCGGCACATTCAGGAATCCTTTAATCGTCGACCGTGGCGTCTCCACCGTGACATTCATGGTCACGTGATTTAGTACGTCCAGTGGCGCAGGCCTAGTGCTGCTGAACTTCTCTGCTTTCTTCCCTTGAATCTTAGCATTTTCACCCTTCTTTTCTTCTTTTTCTTCGTCGCCGGAATGCTCCTCCTGGCTGTTTGATCCGTTCTCTTCTATCACATCCATCGCCGGAGCACGTCCTACACAAAAAAAAACATAAATTAAACGACTTTAATTTTTGACATAAAAACAAGAGAAATCTAAAAGAGAGTGAAGTTAATGCTCACGGCTTGCTCTGGCGCCGCGGGGAGTGGCGGCGGACAAGGCGGCGGTAGAAGTGGCAACATCAGAAGCAAGACGTGTGAACTCGCCGGACCAATCGAACAGCCGGTGAGGATTCTCCACTTTGATTCGGAACGCAATGAAAGCATCCATCTGCTTGTTAAGCAGAGCAGCTTCCTTCATCACTTCCTCGACCTTTGCGCTATAAAATTTGTCGACTTTATTGAACTCAACATCAACCTTCTTAAAATACTCCAACTCCTGCAGGCCGCCCTCCTCCGCCGCCATCAGAAACGTCGTCTGGTAGCTCTCGGAGCCATTTTGGTTGACGGAGTTGACAAGAATTGCTTGGCTCTCCAGGTCAATTGGGGAAGTGGGGCTGTTGGGTTGCTGGCTATGTCGACTCTGTGTGAGTCCGCTGAAGGCTCGGTACAATGTGAGCCTCCGCTTCAGGCCGTGGCCTCGGGGTGTGGCGGCGGCCGGTGGCGGAGGATTGTTTCTCTGCTTGACGCCTTGGATTTCCTTTAAGATGGATTTTAGATAATCATAATTCATGTATGCATCTTTCCACTCCGGCACCAGTTGGGCCGCCAATTCTTTCCCAAACTTCATTTTTGGGATTTGTTATTGCTTTGGAAATTAATTGCTTACGAAATTTGAATGTGAGAAAATTGATCCAGAAAAGCACAGACCATATAATAAGAGAATTAATAAGAAGAACAATTAAAAAAGATGGACTGAGAAATGAAACCAACCAATTCAATGACAATGAGGCAATGAGGGAACTTGGTTTCTATATATAGATTTGTATAAGGTCGTGTTTGGCGTTGAATATTTATGTGAGAACTTTCTCAACAAGAGAACACGTAGGACGCAGATCGATCTCGGAGCAGATCTGGTCAATGTGGTGGTTTGGAGCATATCTGGTCTATTGCATGCGGCTGCTGCTTCGGCCTGCGGCTCCAGCTTGCGGATGCAGCTTCGTCTTTGCCTTGCGGCTCCAGCTTGAGGATGCAGCTTCGTCTTAGCTTAAGGCTGCGGCTTTGGATCGGCTTCTGCATCAGATCTGGCCATTATTGGTTTCTTCGAGTTGCTTGCAGCATGTGTTGTTGTACCTTATTTAGGGTTAATTTGTTATCTTAATTGTCTCTAGTTTTTTGAATTAGCTATATTTGAGAATATACCTATAGGAGTTCTCACTAAGCTATGTTTTCATTGTTTTCTGTTTCGTTATAGATGTGTACCTAGATAAATTCTTACTTTCTCCCTAGATTCCCTCATGTAAATATATGATTTAAATTGAATTTTGTACTCATTATTTATGGATATTATGAGTGGGTTTACCTATGATAAATTTTACTTTCCCCTAAATACAGCTAAACCTATAGCTCCCATTTTTTATTGATACTATTAACATATAAAAAATAAAAAAAAAGTCGTAGGACGGCAAAAACCCAGAGTGAGCTTATATGTTGATTCACATAAATAATTAAAGGCAATTAATTTATATTTAAAATTGAAAAAGTAGGAGAGCCTGTGGGCGACTGTCTGTTGAAGCAGTCAGAGTTGACGAAGACCATATCGATCCATGCACCGTGCAGCTTTCTATTTCGTACAAAAAGCTGTAACTGATTTTTTACCTTGCTTTTCCCTAGTCTATAATTTCTTGGTGGTTTCCTCTCTAAAAGTTCCTTCTTGGCGACTTTAAATTAATTTTGTGGACTGTATACTAATAATTACACACTTTTTGTCTCTTCCTGTCTTTCACTTTCTACCCACCAATTTTTTTGTTTTGTTTTTGTTAAACAACAAATTAATTTCAACCTAAGAAATTTTAATTAAATTTACTTAAAAATGTTAGATATTTATCACTTATTTTAAAAGAATAATATTATTTAGACACGTTAAATTGACAATATTTAGTGATCACATTAATGTGTCAATCAATGAATAATGTTGTTTCAATAAATTAAATCACTTTATATTTATTATGATCACTAAATATGATGAATTTAGTATGTCTAAATAGTATTATTGATTTTAAAATTTAATATTAAAGTTTAATTAGTAACAATGTTTGAGAGGAGCAGCTTTGTATTACTGGTTGCTCATGTGTAGGAGCTGAAGCCATTTGTTGGAGCTTGGGTAGGCTTTGGCCGCCTTTGTGACTATAGATGACGTTTCTTCATTTTATAATTTGTTTTTTGACCAAGTTGTATTGAAATTTTGTTATCCATAAAATATTATATAATCTTAGCTTACATCTTGGCTCAACGCAAATGGTGGTCTTAGCATTGGGAAACCGTACACATCGTACGCTGTTCAACCCTTTGACCTCTAGAAAGTACCAAATTAAAATATAAATTGATAGATTAGACACAAAATTACTGGAAAGTCCACTTGAGCTGCCATGATAAATTGACAATAATCCCAAATCAAGTGTTTAGTTTTTAAATAATTAACTCAACTGCTTTCACATTATGGTAAAACATGTCAATAACAGAAAACCTTACAAATTGTTGGGTCACTCTCAATTTCAGATTAATTGGAACACCATATTTGGACGTTCATGAAACGATGATGTGACAAATATAAATTCCATTTGTTTTTGAAGATAAAAATATTAAATTTTATTGAATTTAAAAAAAGAAAAAAGAATAATGTACATAATTGGTAATGCTAGTGCATACAAGTGCTCTTGTTAAAAATTTTCCGTTCTAGACGGTTTAAAGAAAAAGAGTATCACGCACCACAAACAAATCAAACAAAATTCTTCAAGCACCAAAGCAAAAATAAAGTCAGACGGTTCTTTAAGCCATATATGCTAGCTGACACACTCAAGCCATATCGGGTCAAATGGTGTGTGCGTCAACACATTCTTCGTCCATCTGGCATCCACAAGCACTGGTCCAAGTATGGCATCCACTGGTCCAAGTAAAGTTCTTAGAATAGAAACCAGACAACATAATTAACTCCACACTGGTTTCCAAATCGTAAGTAAATACCAAGCCGCCAAACAGAAAACCTGAGGCCCAGAAATCTGGGAGAAACTATGAGAAAATCGACCCAGAAATCTGGGAGAAACACTCCTCGCCTAACAGAAAACCTGAGGCCAATCTTATTATGACAGATAACTATATAAAATTTAACTAAAACACTTAAAACAACAACAATAAACCCAACAGATTCAAACCATAAGACCATGCTACCCTACATCACTCCAGTAGAGAATATGAAGTTGCATGTGTGAGTGTAACGCAAATAACAGAAGTGTAAATCAATTGAAGTAGGTAGTTGATAAAAATGTCAAATCTATAAATATTAAACATAAATGTCAAATATATAAATAAGATATATATTAAGCAATATAATTAATTGTCTAATATATATATATATATATATATTAAACATATACATGTATATCGAATACTAAACGAGAAAGCAAAAGGTGCTTATCTGTAGTCTCATCGCACACGACGACGCATAGGGAGCACCGGTGTGGATGAGTAAGGTGGCGCGGCGGTGATGGTTGGAGTACACAGGGGTCGATAGATCCGAGTCCCCCGGTTTCATTGGTGGTGGCGGTGTCACCAGAAAACGTCGGGAAATGGCTGAACCGTGCAAGGCAGCGGCAAGCATTTTTGGCGAGACTCCGGTCGCTTTCCGACGATGAACGGCTCAGATGTCATGGGTTTCGTAGATCGTACCTTTCTGAGTTGAACAGTGAAAGACGCGTCACTAACCGACGGTTGGTCGGCGTCGATTTGGAGGAGGAAACGAACCCGACGAGGTGGTCGTGCGTTCAACGTTGTTCCTTCGAAGGTTCGACAGATCCTCGCCTTTCATGTTTAATGATGTAAGCGTTGGTGGACGTCGGCTGTCGACGATGGTGGCGTAACGCTGGCAGAGTCTTGCTCTGCTTTTCTTTTCTTCTCCCTCTAATGGCTGATTGCAACCTCAAAATGGATGCTTTTCTGCCTCTTGTCTTTGTTTGCAGACATCACACATATGCCAAACATGAACCAACATTCACGCAGAATAAACAAATGTATTTTTGTGCTTTTTGTTTTTCTTCCTCAATGTCCCAGCAGAGGGTGAAGATGAATGATTGTTGAATGTGTGTATGTTGAGATGGATGTTGGCAAAGAGGAGGTTGGGTTTTCTTGCTGAAAGTTGGATACTAATTCTAAGATCAGATTTCGGTGACTAGTCACCTGAACTATGACTAAATTCCCGATACAATCAATCAAACAATTTCAATCACATACACACGCATTATTCACATACACCCTGCAAAGATCACAATCATATAAGTGACGCTCAGTCTATGTAGGCAATCTTGTGCTAGTTCTAAGGGATGGTGTGTGAGCATAGGAATTATCATCATTCAATAGCAATAGTAATAATTCAAAATAAACAATATGAACACACAAAGCTTGATACTCAGAAACCTTTCTCAAGGTAAAAACTGGGAGTCTCTCTGCTAACCGGGCAATCCAATAAAACCAACCTTCAATACAAGGTAATTCCATGTTCTAATCTTCTAGTCTAAACTAAAGATGCAGCCATACCTCATGCAACCATGAGTTTATCCAATCCAGCTATGCTCCTTTGCAAACTCCGTTCACAGCAGCTCAGCGATCCTCATTCCATTCATCCACACTCAAATGCAACCATAATTGAATGACAGACTCAAAACACATTCAATCCGAGCCCATCAAGCCATAGTCCTTGATGAACCCATAAATAAACAAACCTTAGAAGAAATTCAAAGACACGGATTTCAAAATCAAATTTTGAAAATCAAAGAAAGGTTTTGATAAAACATTTAACACAAACGAATCTGCTTCATAAAACCATATTTACTCAGCTGAGAACACATGAAAAAAACAGTTTTGAAAACCATTATTCAAAACCCAGAATTTTTCAAATCGACATGAATATTCTATCTGAGTTCATCAAGCCATGATGCTTGACGAACCTAGATGAAGCAGCAAACCCATAAAATTTCTTCAATGAAACAGATTTCAAAAAACAAGTTTTGGAAACCAAAGAACCAATTTTGAAGAAACGTTTAACAAATCATCCCTGCTTTGTAAACACCATCTTTACTCAGCAAAGGGCTTTGAAAATCATATCTGAAAAACTTTTATTCAAAAACCAGAAAACGCTATGGACGCTCAACCCACCTAGCTGAAACTCACGACTCCCAAAATCGAAAATCTCACGCACCCCTCGTGAATCCCCAATCACCAAGGCTATATTTCCAATCCTTTAAATTCAACTCTAAACGCACACTTTGACAGCTGCTTGTCAAAGTGTGACAAAAATACCCTTGAGTAAAACAAAAGAATTCTCAATTAAAAACATTTTAACAACTGATGGTAAGAACTGAAAAAACGACGACTAGTCATCCAACGTTTTTAGAAAACACTTCAACCGATGCAGAAACATGCTTATGAAATGCAGTATACCTTTATTCTCACAGCTTCAACCATCTTCAATATAAAACACCATCATGACCTAGAGATGCTAACTTCCTAGATTGAGCAATGTACATAGTAAGAAAGTTTACAATGACAAGAAAAGTCAAATACAATGACCTGCCTAAATAAAGAACTAACACTTGCGGTGACTAGAGAAGAGAAAAGGGATTTTCTGGGTTGTTCTTGGTAGTGAGCCAATCTGGGTTTTTTTAGGCTTGGTGTTCTTAAGTGTTCATGGTGTTTCAGCAGGTGAGTGAAAGAAGAGGAACCGACATGAATTTTTGTCATGATTCCCAAAGACGACGTCAAACTGTTGATGCATAAAATGGACCAACGAGACTGTGAAGACACACACTCACACCAAGACACAACGATATACGTGGTTCACTCAAATCGGACCACGTCCACGGGACTAACTTTCTGTATATTATTATTGATAATATTTGTATTACATGTATATTGGCATTGAGCCATTGAGAGAGTAAGAGAGAGTGGGAAGAGGTCGTCTCAAATGAGAGGGATATGTCCTCTTAAATAGGCAAATGGTCCAGGGCTCTTTTAGCTTGTGGGTTTCGTAGTGGACTTAGGCTCGGCCCAAACAGGGGGTGAAATCCCACACTAACAAACTTGGTTTATTTTAGTTTCATTTATTTCTTACAAGAAAGATATATTGGCCATAATTTGGTGAATAAAAGGAATAAATAGTGATGCATAAAGAGACCCATATATATGTACTCTTGTTTTAAGTTCAAACCAACCTAACTATTTTTCTTATCGTCTTAATAATTTAATCATGTGGTACATCGTATTTGTATTTACTTTATAATTTACAGTTCACACTACACAATTGAATCTTCTCTACTGAGCCACATCCTGCTAAAATTTAAAAATACAAAGATAAAGTAATAATTTTCAACTTTGTCAGAAACCCCACGAACAAGAAATAATGCATAGGGTTTATATTTGGCTTAATACTCAAAATACTCCATGAACCAGATTTAGAATTTTAATCTACTCCCCGGAAGCGAAATCGTAATAATGTACAGCCAGAACCCCCCTTTTGTTAGTTCCGTTGCACCAAAAGTTGCACTCTGTTACTAACTATGTTAGGATGCTTACGTGTTAGTAAGAGATTGGATGTTTATTCATTTTATAACAAAATATTAAAACTAAATATTAAAAAAAATGAAGAAGAAGATGATGAACAATCAATATGGGTTTCTCAACCCATTCCCAAACCTCCGAATCCAACTTGGGTTTCTCCACACCATGCCAAGCCTTCCAATTCCCAAGATCCAAAATCCTTCCTCACTCTCTCTCTACCCAATCTCATTTCTCTCTCCCCGATCTCTCACTCTCGTCCCTTTCCTCTGCATTTTAGACAGAGACCACGAATACCACCATCAACGCTGCTCCCGCCTCCAACGAACCCAACCCTCGACAGCGACGCCAAATCCATCCCTTTATCAAGATGAGCCTCTCCCAACCACCTCCCACCGTCAACCCTCGCTAGAGAAGGCGAAACCAGGTAGTGAAACCCAGAAGACGACGCCGCCACTGACAACATTTTCAGTTTGAAATTTTTGGAAATTTCAGTCGCCAAGTACTTTTCTCTCCCACCCCAACACTTGGTAGATTGTAGGAGAAATAACTTGGCCTCCCTCCTCGTTCGTCCATATGAAAGGCTTCAGAATCTTGTTGGGTTTCACCTCCATTTGAGTACCCAGGTTTGTGTTCCGTCTCATTCAGAATCTTGTTCAGGCTATGGAGGATATGAGAGGTGCGTTTGGCGGAGCCGTGGAGGTATTGAGACGAAGGAGACGAAGGGAGATTGGTGCGATTGGGACGCTTGGGTTTCTTTGATCTATTTTTATTTTTATTTCTTTTCGATTTTTTAAATTTTTTTTTAAATTTAGGAATTATAAACAAATAAATGATAATAAATGAAAATGAATGACATGTCATTCCACATCAGCTGTCACATAAAGTGGTCATTAAATGTGGTCAATTTAATATGTATAAATAACATTACCTTTTAATATATGTACTAGATAATTTATAAAAAATAACCAAAATTTAACTCTTAAATTCATAAATGTCAATTTTTACAAAAACTTTCAAATGAAGCCAAAAAACTAGGTGAATAGACTTAAATACTCTTCAAATTTAAACACCAAAACCCTAATCCCATCAAATAAAAATTTGTTTTGGTTTTGGTTTCTGCGCTTTTGCTACCTTATCCTTCTCTTCTTCCACACAGAGAAAGAGACAGTGTTCACGCACAGAGAGGCCTAGAATCCAGATGTTGAAACTTTAATTCGAGAGCTGAGTGAAAAAACTGCATCTCACTCTTACTCACAATTGCTCTTTGGCGAAGGGTGGGTATTGTTTTTATTTCCCCTTTTTGATCTTTACAATTGTTCCTTTGCTCTGCATAGCCTATTTTCCATCCCCACCTTCACCAGATTCGCAACCCACCCAACATAAACTCTCTCCTTCCTTGCTGAAGCCAAGCTCATATCCTCTAATTCCTCTATTTTCTCTTGCTCTCTCCCTCTCTTCTTCTCTCCCCACTCTTTCTTCACCCATAAACTAAAGTGACTACACCCACACTTAGAATTTAGAAATAATGAATTTATGGGCAACTGCTGCATTCTTCTTTCAATTTTTTTTTTTTATGGATTTTACTGAATTCAGACTTCATGGCCCTTAAATAATTAATTATGATTTCTAATTTTTTATCAAAATTTTATTAGATTGAATCAGAAAATCCTAGTGGAATTTCGGGATTGGACGGAGAAAGAAAAGAAATGTTTCAGAGTTAAGAAAGAAAGGAAAAAGTGAAAATAAAAAGGAGTTTATTGGCTTTTAAATTTAAGGGTATTTGAGTCTATTCATATAAATTTGTGATTATATTTGAAAGTTTTTATAAATAGTGACATTTATGAATTTGAAGGTTAAATTTTGACTATTTTTGATAAATTCTCGTAAAAAATATACAAAAATTTCCTCGATGATAATTAGGAGAGAGTTTTAATAGTCCAATTGAGAATAAAAACAGAGTAGAGTCTGTCACAAAAAAAAAAAAAAACAAAAGAGGAGAGAACCTTCTCGATGAAACCGAGGAAAAAACTTTAGGGGTAGAAGAGGTAAAGAAAAGAAATGGGTGGAGGGAGATACTCTATTTCATCTTAGGGAATTTCTTTTTCAAATTGAAGGGGGTGAAGTACAACTTGTATTTCATCTTTCTTTCCAGAGCATATTACATATTAGTATCATGTGGTTTATATCAAATTTCAGAGTTATATCTGACATTTCAAATTTTACATTTTAGTAGCCTGAACTTTTTAAAACGTGAAAACTTGGCTCTACAGTTAATTTTTTCGTTAAAAAATATGTTAAATGTTGATATGGCACATGTGAAACCTATTTTTTTAAATTTTGATTTGCCATATAGATAAAAAAAAAATAATAAAAAAAAAATCAAATGAAAAAACTGCAAATAAAAGAAAAAACCAACTTGGGACCTACCGTTTTCTTTTCTTCTTCTTCTCCCGCTTTTTTTCGTTTTCTTCTTCTCGATTTTCTTTTCCTCTTCTTCTTCTCCTTCTTCTTTGCTTCTTCTCTTCCTTCTTCTTCTCTTCTTCTTTCTTCCCACAAACACCAATCCGTGGATATTTGGAATTTCTGAGGCCACTAACTAATATAATAATGTTGGATCTGCTAGAGTTAGCTTGTCCACCAAATTAGTTAGTTTGCTTGTTGCTTAGTCAATTCTGTTTGAATAAATCCCTATTGTTTAGGGTAGTGATTTAGGTTTGAATATTTCCTTAGCTATCTCCACATTTTTAGTTAGTGCTATACATGGTTGTTATCTGCATCTTTCCATTTTCTTGTAAGGCTTATAAAACCACCAATTAGTTCTTGAATTCAATGAGGAAAAGCATTCTCCAGAATATATTGTGTGAACAAAATTGTTGTTTGTGAGTTATCAATTCTGGTATCAGAGCTTCTCATACAGGCCTGATTTCTTTTGGAGTTTAAAGTTGAGCAGGAGTAAAACAGAGAGGTAGAGTGCGAGAGAAACACTTAGGTTTGCTGAGAGAGCGAACCAATAGCGGCAAAGACCAACAACTTTGTTCAACCTGCTATACCTAGATTCGATGGTCACTACCATTGGTCTATGTTAATGGAAAATCTCTTGCCATCAAAGGAGTATTGGGGTTTAGTGGAGGAAGGAATCCCTACTGTAGCTGATGGAACTCAACCTATAGAGGCGCATAGCAAGGGTATCGAAGAGGCAATGCTGAAAGATCTCAAGGTGAAAAACTACCTCTTCCAGGCTATTGATAGGAGCATTATGGAGACGATTCTCAATCGAGACACAACCAAAGACATATGGGACTCGATGAGACTGAAATATCAAGGGTCCACGAAGGTGAAAAGGGCTCAGCTGCAAGCTCTGAGGAGAAAGTTCGAGGTACTTGGGATGAAAGAGGGAGAGACAGTAGATGCTTACTTCTCTCGTGTAAGGACCCTTCCCGAATTTCTCCTGGAAACCCGGAAAGAACCCTTATCCCGTCTGACAGCTCTTTTACCTCAAAAATTTTATACCAGGAATACCCTTTATCTTTAAATAATTTTTAGTAAACCTTACAGGGTTCACGACAGAACCTTTGTACTTACTGACCACTCCTACCTGTCAAACGTAGGATAGCATACAGGTCAAAGCCAAGACCTCGGAATAGTGGTGGTCCAAATAGGAATACCCTCTGACACCAAATGTCAATAGGTCAGACATTGCTGACACCTCTACTGGAATACCACAAGACAACCGACTAGTTAGATACTTGTGAACCAACAATAACTCGTCACTCTGGGTCACTACCCACACCAACCCACAGACTCGGATGAAGAAGTATTTTCATAGGCTGATTAAGCACATGACAATCGTCGTCAAACCATATTAGAGCCGGAAATATCCTCGGCTATCATATCATATAAGTCGGCAAGTATCCTCGACTATCATATCGTATCCTCAGTCGGAATAACATTCGGCTATCATATCACATCAGTCGGCATATCTCTCGACTGGCATATCCCTAGCCACCAGGGTATCCCTTGGGGTGTGCTAGTCCTGTATCATAACTCTCTGTACTATGCATAGACAGCCTCGCGATCCGGCGGAGCCAAAACTCCTCGATGCCAGAGTTGGAGCACTAACGAACCAACGGAGTAAAACTCTCGACGCTAGTCGAAGAAACAGTAACCAATTATATTGAAGGTTCACCGGGTTCACCGCCAACAGCGGATCCTAGTCCCATATTCTGGTAATCCTCAAATATGTTTATCGTGGAGGTTCACCGGGTTCACCGCGAATAACAGATCCTGGCCCCGGGTCCTGGCCTCCCTCAAATCAATGTTTATCTCGGAGGTTCACCGGGTTCACCGCTAACAGCGGATCTTAGCCCCATATTCTGGTCCTCCTCAAATATGTTTATCTTGGAGGTTCACCGGGTTCACCGCTAATAGCGGATCCTAGCCCCGGCTCCTGGGCCCCCTCAAAATAATGTTTATCTTAGAGGTTCACCGGGTTCACCGCTAACAGCGGATCCTTGCCCCGGCTCATGGGCCCCCTCAAAACAGTATTGGATCCAAAATTAAGTATTTTATAATCACAATTACGGTTTCAACTCAAAATCATGGACTCAAATAATTACCACGTCAAAATAATATCAAAACCGAATCCAACAACCATGCCATTTCTCACAACACACTTTCACTGAAATATTGGAAAAACAAATGTCCAGCAATCATTTATAAATTCCAGGAAATCATTGCAACCATACACAACAATATTTAAATCAAAGATATTGATGCATGCATTACAATATATAAACCAAAAGTCCACTCACAAACATCATCCAACCCAAAATTCATGGACGCTCTAGCCCAAGGAACACATGCACAATAATGACCCAACTACCTTGACTTTCCAAGCTCAAAACCCGCTCCACGGTCAACCATTACCTCTGGGATTGCCCAATCGGGCCCTAAACGAACTCCTATGGCCTCGAAACCAATAAAATCTTATCCGGAACGTCCCAAAACCTTAGTCACGAGCCGCCGTGACATCGGGAACAGTCCCACGCGCCGCCACGCGCCACCGGAAGGTCAGTACACGTGCCCACGCGCCGCCACGCGCCACCGGAAGGTCAGTACACGTGCCCACGCGCCGCCACGCGCCCTCACGCGCCTGCTACAATGTTCACACCCTGGATCGGTCCAACCCAGCCCGACTCAACCTGACCCGGTCTAACTCGACCCGATCGGTTCACTCAACCCGACTGGGTCAACTCGACCCGATCGATTCACTCAACCCGACCCGATCTGACCCGACTCGACCGGTCGTCGATGACTCACCGGAGAAGACGATCGGCTGCCGGCGCCGTCGCCGAAGTCTGGTCGGAGAAGATGATCGGCCGCTGCCGTCGCCGCTGACTGGTTTCGCCGAAATCCCCCATTTCCGGTCGAAACTTCAAGCTTTTATAACTTCCTCAAAACTCAACCATTCTCCACAAATTTTATGTCTAAATCTATCTACTCAAACCCAAGAATCCAAATATGATCTCAAAACCACAAACACGTACTTGTGTAAGCCGAAAAATCGATCGGAAGATTCGAAACTTCCTATACTCGGTTCGGCTTCCCCCGTGGTCCTCTCCTTCGATGGTTGGCACGGTTGTGATCGTGGGAAGGAGTAGAATACGATTAGTGGATCAACAATGGAAGTTAAAGCCTTGAATCCAGAGTTGACTTTTTGGGTTTTGGGTGTTTTCTCACGGTTTCGGGGTGTGTTTTTACAAAGAGATGATTGATAATCAGATGAAGATGAAAAATGAAGTGAAGAAGTAAATGAAGATGTAAAATGATTGGGGTTAAAATATCTTCTCCCAAACCAAAATTACCAAAATTCCCTTGCACATCTAGACTCATAACTTTCGTACACGAACTCCGGTTTCTGCGTGCTGTCTGTCTACGAACTCGTGAGTTCGAGACCTACGCAACGACCCAAGAAAAATTCCCAAAAGTACTGCCAGTCAAAAAGGGACTCTCGAACCCGTCCAAAATTGAGGGTAAAATCGTCCAATTCTCAAAATAATTTAATTTCTGGTCCGGGTCGTTACATCTCGGACCTTGGCTATTGCCAACAAAATGAAGACGCATGGGGAACAAATGGAGCAGTTGGTGATTATGGAGAAAATACTGAGGTCCATGACGGGGAAATTTAATTATGTTGTGGCTGCCATTGAGGAATCCAATAACCTCAACACTATGACAATTGATGAACTTCAGAGCAGCCTTCTTGTTCATGAGTAGAGAATGCGAAAGCACACAGGAAGAGAAGAGCAAGTATTGAAGGTGACATTCGATGAGAAAGCTAGGGAAAGAGATGATAACAGGTATGGTGCAAGATGTCGAGGTTGAGGAGGTTTCAGAGGAAAGGGTCGAGAAAGAGTACCGTTCAATAAAGCACTGGTGGAATGCTATAAGTGTCATAAATTGGGGCACTTCCAAAATGAGTGCCTTGATTGGGAGAAGAGTGCAAACTATGCAGAGCTAGGCGAGACCAAAGAAATGTTGCTGATGGCACATGTTGCAATGAACGATGCCAAGAGAGAGCAGGTTTGATTCTTGGATTCCGGATGTAGCAACCATATGAGCGGAGACAAGCAATGGTTCAATCATCTAGATGAGGAGTATATGCAACGTGAAACTCGGCAATAACTCCAAGATGACCGTGATGGGGAAGGGTAACATCATGTTACAAATAAATGGAGTTACACATGTGATCAACAATGTGTACTTCATTCCGGAGTTGAAGAACAACATGCTCAGCATCGGACAATTACAAGAAAGAAGAATGGCAATATTAATTCAGAATGGAACATGCCGAGTCTATCATCCTCGAAAATGTTTGATCATAGAAACAACTATGAGTGCTAATAGAATGTTTGTGGTTATTGCAAATATGTTGCCTAGAGTTCCTGCATGTTTTAAGACTGCCACAGAAGATACTTCTCAGTTATGGCATTGCCGATATGGACATCTTAGCTTTAAGGGACTGAGAACATTGTAGTTTGGGAAGATGGTGAAAGGGTTGCCGGAGATCAAGACACCAAGCAAATTGTACCGAGATTGTGTGACAGGAAAACAACGTAGAGAATCTATACCTAAGAAAAGCATGTGGCGGGCATCTCATCAGCTCCAACTCATTCACTCGGATATATGTGGCTTCATTACACTAGAGTCAAGCAACATGAAAAGGTACATCATTAGTTTCATAGATGATTTCAGTCGAAAGTGTTGGGTTTATCTCTTAGCCGAGAAGTCACAAGCCTTTGCTACATTCAAGAGTTTTAAAGCCCTAGTTGAAAAGGAAACTGGTTCATACATTCAATGCTTACGAACTGATAGGGGTGGTGAGTATAATTCCCAAGAGTTCAAAGATTTTTGTAGTACTAATGACATTCGTAGGCAATTGACTGCAACATTGTAACGACCCGGACTAGATATTTAATTATTTCGAGAATATGACGATTTTACCCTTGGTCGGTAAAGGGCATGGAAATCAAGTTTTATTTCGGAACTTATTAGGAGGTGTTTCGGGTACCGTTACGTAGGTCTCAAACTCACGGGTTCGTAGACAGGCGGCACGCAGAAAACGGAGTTCGTGTACGAAAGTTATGGGCCTAGATGTGCAAGGGCATTTTGGTAATTTTGGTTTGGGAGAAGATATTTTAACCCCAATTATTTTACATCTTCATGGGACATCTTCACTGCAATTCATCTTCATCTTATGATCACTCATCTCTCTCAAAAAGAAAAACACATCGAACCCGTGAGAAAACACCCAAAACCCACAAAGTCAACTTTTGATTCAAGGCCTTAACTTCCATTGTTGATCCACTAATCGTATTCTACTCCTTCCCACGATCACAACCGTAACAACCATCGAAGGAGAGGACCACGGGGGAAGCCGAATCGAGAATAGGAAGTTTCGGATCTTTCGATCGATTTTTCGGCTTACACAGGTACGTGTTTGTAGTTTTGAGGTCATATTTGGATTCTTGGGCTTGAGTAGATAGATTTAGCCATAAAATTTGTGGAAAATGGTTGAGTTTTGAGGAAGTTATAAAAGTTGGAAGTTTCGGCCGGAAATGGGGGATTCCGGCGAAACCAGACGGCGGTGACGGCGGCTGCCGGTCATCTTCTCAGGCCAGACTTCGGCGATGGCGTCGGCATCCGATCGTCTTCTCCAGCGACCGGTCGAGTCGGGTCAGATCGGGTCGGGTCGAGTGAACCGGTCGGGTCGAGCGAACCGGTCGGGTCAAGTGAACCGATCGGGTCGAGTTGAACCGGTCGGGTTAAGTTTAACCGATCAGGTCGAGTTGGACCGGGTCAGGTCGAGCCAGGCCGGGTTGGACCGATCCAGGCGCGTGAACACTGTAGCAGCGCGTGACCGGCGCGTGAGGGAGCGTGACGGCGCGTGGGACAGTTCCCGATGTCACGACGACGCATGACTAGGGTTTTGGGACGTCCCGAATCTGACTTTGTTGGTTTCGAGGCCATAGGAGTTCGTTTAGAGCCCGGTTGGGCAATCCCAGCGGTAATGGTTGACAGTGAAACGGGTTTTGAGCTCGGAAAGTCAAGGTAGTAGGGTCATTATTGTGCTTGTGTTCCTTGGGGCTAGAGTGTCCATGAGATTTGGGTTGGATGATATGTATGAGTGTACTTTTGATATATAAATTGAATGCATGCATCAAGGTATCTTTGTTTAAATACTGTTATGGATTGTTGCATTAAATTTCCGGAATTTATAAATGATTGCTGGACATTTGTTTTTTCCAATATTTCAGTGGATGTGTATTGTGAGAAATGGCATGGTTGTTGGATTCGGTTTTGATATTGTTTTGACGTGGTAATTAATTGAGCCCATGATTTTGAGTTGAAACCGTATTTGTGATTATAAGATACTTGATTTTGGAAACAATACCGATTTGAGGGGGGGCCAGGATCCGGGGCTAGGATCCGCTGAGACGGTGAACCCGGTGAAAAATAAACAATACCGATTTGAGGGGGGCCAGGATCCGGAGCTTGGATCCGCTGAGACGGTGAACCTCCAAAATAAACAATACCGATTTAAGGGGGGGGGGGGGGGGGGGGGGGGGGGGGCCAGGATCCGGGGCTAGGATCCGCTGAGACGGTGAACCCGGTGAACCTCCAATATAAAAGGTGATTTTGTAGAGAGTTGTGATACAGGACTGGCACACCCCAAGGGATACCCTGGTGGCTAGGGATATGCCGACTGATGTGATATGATAGTCGAATGTTATTCTGGCTGAGGATACGATATGATAGTCGAGGATATTTCCGACTCTAATATGGTTTGACGACGTTTGTCATGTGATTAATCAACCTATGAAAATACTTCGTCATCCGGGTATGTGGGTTGGTGCGGGCGGTGACCCAGAGTGACGAATTATTGTTGGTTCACAAGTATCTGTCTAGTCAGTTGTCTTGCGGTATTCCAGTAGAGATGTCAGCAGTGTCTGACCTATTGACATTTGGTATCAGAGGGTATTCCTATTTGGATCACCACTATTCCGAGGTCTTGGCTTTGACCTGTATACTATCCTGCGTCTGACATGTAGGAGTGGTTAGTAAGTACAGAGGTTTTTTCGGGAACCCTGTAAGGTTTACTAAAAATTATTTAAGGATAAAGGGTATTTCTGGTATTTAGTTTTGAGGTAAAAGAGCTGTCAGACGGGATAAGGGTTCTTTCCGGGTTTCGAGGGAAAATTCAGGAAGGGTCCTTACAAACATACACCCCACAGCAAAACGAGGTCGCAGAAAGAAAGAACCAGACCATCATGAACATGGTTCGGAGTATGTTAACTGGAAAAGAAGTTCCTAGGGTTTTCTGGCCAGAAGTAGTCAATTGGGCAGTTCACATTCTCAATCGAAGTCCAACAGAGGCCGTAAAAGATGTTACCCCCGAAGAGGCACGGAGTGGAGTGAAATCGGAAATGCATCGCTTAAGGGCTTTTGGTTATGTAGCACACGCCCATATACCTGAACTAAAGAGGAAGAAACTTGATGATAAAAGCCTCAAGTGTGTGATGTTTGGGGTGAGTGAAGCATCCAAGGCATATCGGTTGTATGATCCAGTGGGAGAGCACATCATTGTTAGCAGAGATGTGATCTTCGAAGAGGACGAAAGCTGGAACTGGGTTTATCGGAAGAAGAAAAGGAAGGACTGCACAACATGGCGATGTTTACAACATATCCGGCAAATTTCGATGAAGCTTGCAGAGAAGCCAAGTGGAGAGCAGCAATGGACCAAGAAATTCAGTTAATTGAGAAGAATGGCACTTGGGAGTTGTGTGATCTGCCAGATGGAGCTAGGACAATCAGAGTCAAATGGATTTTCAAGACGAAGTTGAACGAGAATGGTGACATAGACAAGTGCAAGGCTCGTCTTGTTGCTAAGGGGTATGCTTAAGAGTACGGGGTAGATTACACCGAAGTCTTTGCTCCAGTGGCAAGATGGGACACCATTCGAATGGTGCTTGCTCTTGTTGTACAAAAGGGATGGAAGGTGTATCAACTTGACGTAAAGAGTGCATTTCTTCATGGGGAACTTGATGAGTTAGTTTATGTGGATCAACCACAAGGGTATGTGAAAAAAAAAGTGGTGAGAAGAAAGTATATAAGCTGAAAAATGCCTTGTACGGCCTCAAGCAGGCTCCCCGTGCGTGGTATAGTCGCATCGAAGCCTACTTCATCAAAGCAGGGTTTGAGAGATGGCCATATGAGCACACTTCGTTTGTGAAGGCTGGTGAAGAAGGTAATGTACTTATCGTAAGCTTGTATGTTGATGATTTAATTTTTACTGAGAGTGACATGAGTATGCTTGAAGATTTTAAAAATTCTATGAAGCTTGAATTTGATATGACTGATTTGGGAGAGGTGCGTTACTTCCTTGGAGTTGAAGTGATTCAAAACAGGGATGGGATATTTATGTGCCAAAGGAAGTATGCAAAGGAGATTTTGTAGAGGTTCAAAATGGACACGTGCAACTCAGTTAGGAATCCCATTGTTCCTGGAGTCAAGTTGGTCAAAGATGATCACGGTGAGAAAGCAGATGCATGTCTATACAAACAAATGGTGGGATGCTTAATGTATATGGCAGCTACTTGACCCGATCTTATGTATGTGATTAGTTTGGTGAGAAGGTTTATGGGTAGACCTTCGGAGCAGCATATGCAGGTGGTAAAAATGGTGTTTAGATACATCAAAGGGACTGTGGACTTTGGGGTTAGGTACAAGAGGAATGGGAGTGAGAAGCTTGAAGCATACTCCGACAGTGATTATGCCGGAGACTTAGAAGATCGTAGAAGCACGTTGGGATATGCCTTCATGCTTACCAGTGGTGCAGTTTCATGGTCTTCCAAAAAGCAGCCAGTTGTCACCTTATCAACCACAGAGGCCGAGTTTATTTATGCAGCAGTTTGTGCTTGTCAAGCTATATGCGTAGGATTCTGGAGAAACTCGGCCATGTTCAGAGAGAGGGTACAATTATATATTGTGACAACAGCTCATCCATAAAGCTATCAAGGAATCCGGTGTTGCACGGGAGAAGCAAACATATAGACATATGGTTCCACTTTCTTCGAGATCTCACAAAGGAAGGAACTGTCAAGCTAGTTCATTGTAGTTCTCAAGCTCAAGTTGCTGATATCATGACGAAGCCACTGAAGCTAGAGTCTTTCGAGAAGCTTCGTGAGAAATTGGGAATGTGTGAGATGCCAAGATTAAACTGAATGCAAGGTGCGTTCAGCTTAGGGGAGGTTGTGTTGGATCTGCTAGAGTTAGCTTGTCCACCAAATTAGTTAGTTAGCTTGTTGCTTAGTCAATTCTGTTTGAATAATCCCTACTGTTTAGGATAGTGATTTAGGTTTGAATATTTCCTTAGCTATCTCCACGTTTTTAGTTAGTGCTATACATGGTTGTTATCTGCATCTTTCCATTTTCTTGTAAGGCTTATAAAGCCACCAATCAGTTCTTGAATTCAATGAGGAAAAGCATTCTCCAGAATATATTGTGGGAACAAAATTGTTGTTTGTGAGTTATCAAATAATTGACCAAAATTAAAAGAAAGAACAAAAAAAATATCTGGAAAAAGTTTGAATGTATATACAATTTTCGTCACTAAAGGTGAAGAACACCATTAGTGGCGAATTTTTCTGATGAACAGCGTCGCCAAAATATCTTTTTTCGACGATGTTGATCAAAACATTCGTCATTAAAGGTGTTATTCACCTTTAGTGGCGAAAAAGACATATTTTCAAACTTTTTCCAGATTTTTTTTTTTGTTCTTTCTTTTAATTTTAATCAATTATTAAATTCATGGCCTCGAAAATTCCAAATTATCCATGGGTTAGTGTTTGTGGGAAGAAAGAGGAAGAGAAGAAGAAGAAGAAGAAGGACATGAAGAAGAAGGTGTTTTTTTATTTTTTATTTTCAGTTTTTATTTTTTATTTAATTTTTTTATTTTTTCATTTACATAGGAAAACAAATTTTAAAAAAATAGATCTCATATGTGACACATCAATACATAACAGATTTTTTAACGAAAAAGTTAGCCGCAGAGTTAAATTGTCACGTTTTAAAGAGTGTATGGTACTAAAATGTAAAATTTAAAACATCAAATATAACTTTGAAATTTGGTGTAAAATACAAGGTACTAAAGTATAATTTGCTCTTCTTTCAATATGTCTCTCTCTTTTCTTTTCCTCTCTCATCTTCTTTTTCTATGATAGCAATTTCACTTAATAAGGTCACGTATTGTGCATTTATGATATCAATTTGGTCTTCAAATTACAAATTAATTTTGATTATTGTAATGATAATTAGGTTAATTGACAATAGCAGAGAGTACTCATCTCTCACAGTCATTCTTCTTCACCGAACTCGCCAGAAACCTTCCGCAATTTCACCTTCAATGTCATCTCCAATTTTCATCTTCATCTCTACTAAAATTTCTTCTTATTTTGTCACACTCGTTATTTAAAATTTTGTTTTTTTTTTTCTCTCTCAATTTGACTAAATTTTAGATCTCTAACTCTGATTGGTCTGATTGTCTTTAGGTTTAAACTTGATTTTCACCATCAGTAAATATCGTGGAAATTAGCCAAAAAATTGATCTACAGTGAAAATCGGAACATATGTTTTTTTCTTCCGATTTTTATACCGTGACCTGAAAATGACGATGTATCTACCAGAATATCGTGAATATTTTGAATTTTTCAATCCATGGATGGAGGGAGGAGCCATTCTTGATGTTGAAGAATCTTCATTTATCGATCTGTTTCTAGTTCCATTTTTTTACCTTTTTTTTTTGGGTCAAATCAAATAATTCATGGCCATTGGTCAGTGGGTGGCTTCTTGCTTTCAATTTTTTACAAATCACGTGCGGAATAAAAGTGCTCTTATCAATATTTTACACAATCAGTTTACATCCAACGTACTTCTCCTGCATTGTTTTATTTTTATTTTTTTTAAATATCAACATTTTAAAATATTCGTTAAAATGTTTAAGTGATTATTTAATTTTTCAAAGAAAATAGTTTTAAGGAGAACAACATAAGAGCTTCTTTAAATAAATAAATAACCACTCTTATTTAAGGAACTTATAAACGGTCAAATTACCATGCATTTCATTTTCTTTGTTTAAGAAAATAACTCATCACATTCATTTAACGTGGAGACTTTATTTGAAGAATAACATCTTAACAAGGTTATTTAGATTAAAAAGTAAAGAGATTTTCTTCCTGGGCCTATATTGACTCATTAGAATTAAAGCATTTAGAGGTTGTATCGGTAAAAGATCTCATTTTCGATTAATTTTTTTTTAAATAAAATAATATTTTCTCAATAATTTATAAAATGAACAAATTCAATCATAACATTAGAAAAAGTTAAAAATACGGAGAGGTCGAAACTCAACTTGATCTGAGCTTAATCCTAAACAAAAACATTTCTAAGACCCCATGTGAAGAAAGATGCAAGGGAGTTTTTGCTCTTCCACTAACAAATATTTGAGACAAATGAAAAGCTAATTGCAAAAATTAAATTATATTCCACTTACACGAAAGAAAGAATGATATACTAAACCAAACAAAAAAAACTATACTTTTCAATAATCTCATCGATCATCCTGATTTGGTATGGTCTTCAACTTCCTCATAGTTGAAGGGCAGTGGAACTGACTTGAAGGCATGGTACTTGCCAACATTGTTCGAATGCTCATTCTCCAACCTGAAAAAATTCCAAATCCCACGGCGGATGATCTCCAAGCTCGCCACGACGGCGATCATCGTCTGTTTATGCATAAACGACACATTGAAATTCAACACCGTCTGCAACCATGCAAATCTCATCAACACATTCAAGACCTACACAACATTGATCATCAAGTCAGTTCTTATCTGAATAACGCGCATTTAAATTGTTAGTATGACTAGAAAACGTTACGTTACTTAATTTACTCACCATGGCTACAAAGTATGCGCTTTTGTGAGGGATTAAGAGTTTGTTGCGTAACCAGCGGTTTTCGGACTGCCTTTGCAGAAGTCCCCAATCGATGACAAGATCTCAATATGTTGAAAAAACTACTGCAATAATCGAAAAAAACCCCAGCAAGGATTCTCCAGCTGTCTTGCTTGTTAAGCACGAAAGCTGCCCTAAACATAACGGCTACTATTGTCAAGAAATATTTCAAACCATTATACCCTTGCATTGGGTCTTTCTCTTCCACTAAACGCCGGATGCACTGAGGATATCCAAGTAATTAAACAAAATTCTTGATTAGGCTTTGCATGTCAATTTTGGTATGAAAAAAATACATTTTTTTTTTCAAGGAGGCGTGTCTTTCTGCAATCTGAACATTATTTTACTTGAATGAGGCGACACCAATATGGAATACCAGCAACAACGAACCCGAAAATTCTGAAGACGTCGCTTTCTCTGCAAGTGGTTTCTCTGTGTATGTAGTCTCCCCAACCATAGTAGCAAATGTAGAATTCCAAGCTTCTAAATGCTTGCACCTAAAACAGAACAATTACAAAAACACTCATCTGAAAATTAAGGATCATGATCGATATGATTGCGCCCGAAATCTCAACAATGTGTGATTAGGAGAAGAAATTTAAATACCTGACTAGTTAACTGATCTGCCAAGAAGAAATCTGGGAGTGTGACCTGAAGAAAAAAAAATTAACTAGTTGATGAGTTTCACAAAGCTAATTAGGAGCAACGGTTTATAAAATTCTAAGATACCGGCTTTCCTTTCAATTGAATTTTACCTTATACAAAGGAGTACAAATACAGTGGAACAGACAAGTGAGGAAGAAGTAGCGACTAGAGCGATATATGATGTTCAAAGGGCATATAACTATCGCAGTCACAAGCTGCATAAAAAGATTTTGATAATTTGTTAATTGATGTGATCGAGTTTATGTTTGTTGATGAACTGCAAGAACTGAGAAAGTACACGATGTGAATACCAGAAGCAAGAAGAGAGGGAGAAGTTCGGTGAGTGCTTTGTAATCTTTAGTTTTCGGGTCCATTTCCATGTCGAGATTTGAGAGCACAGATGCGAGAGCAAGCATTCCCAGACCCGAACTCTGAAGCAGAACCTCTCTATATCCCAGCTCTGTGCCTTGCCTGAACCCGAAGATGAAAGAGTAATTCACTCTGAACCGTCTCCACAGGTATAAATTTCCGGCATACATGATCATGTGTAGACAAATTAATCCGAAAAAACTGCAACAAACGAAATTCAACATATATTAATCCTTAGTTTCTGTGTTTTTTTTTTATGGATTGAATCTTGAATTAAGAATATCGCGGTACCTGTATAGGGGAAACATGTTCTCCATGTACTGGTTTCGCCCGGGTTGATCCATAATATTGCGAGCACGTATGATCAAGATTAGGGCTAACATGAGAGCAACTGTGCAGCCGGTGAAGCAACCTGAAATTTTTTATTTTTTATTTTTTTTACGATTAAACTCAATGGAAAGGATTTAACTATATATTTTTATTTAATTAGTAAGAGGGATGTTAAGATGTCAAACAATTGTTACCCAGGTAAAATGTTATCCTGTGTCTTTCTCTTTGGCTTGGACCTCATGACAGCCATTCCTTTGCGGCGATTTGAGTTTGAGAAATGCTTGATGTATGTTGCTTCAACTCGCTCTATAAGCTTCGTAACCTGCATTTGCAGTAATGACAGATGCAATATCAGATTTGAAAGAAATTAAGGCTTGAATTCGGGCAAAGGTTAATGTTTGATCAATACTGTTGGAAATTCTTATCATTTTTACCTCATCAGAGCTGCCAAGGAAGGAGTTATCCACCATTTTCATGTAAGATTTTGATGTATTTCTTGAAGTAATCTGCAAATATATTTACAGGCTATAGATTAAATTACCCAACAAAAAGACGAATCACAGGTTTTACTTGCTAGTAAAATGTATACCTTATCATATTTCTTCATGATCTTTGAAAATGCCAACTCATTCAAGAATCTGTTTTCAAATTCATGTAAATTAAAATTTAGAAACAAAAAAAACAGAAGCAGATTTTATATATATATATATATAGCTAGGACATTAATATGTTCACGTTATTACCCGTAGCTCTTTAGAAGCCGAAGCTTCTGGTAAAATTCGACGAAAGCTCACTTAAGTCGGTTCTCAACTTTCTTCAGATTTTCCCTGTTGAATTTCAGCTCTGTTTGTGGAAGCACATTGAGGAAGCCATTAATGGTGGAGCGCGGTGTCTTCACCGTGTGATTCAAAGTCACGCGGTCCAGTATGCCCAATGGCGCAGGCCTAGCTCTCAATTTCCCAGCTTTCTTCTTCCCTTCAACATTAACATTTTCACTCGTCTTCTCATCATCTTTTTCTTCGTCACCGGAATTTTCCTCTTGGCCGTTTGATACACTCTCTTCGATCACATCCATAGCCATGGTTGCTCGTCCTGCAGAAAAAAAAAACTTAAATTTTAAATAAAGGAAACAGAGAAAAAGAACAGAGGATAAAAACAGTGTGTTTAAATTTTAAGAACTAAGAAAGGTGAAGTGAATGCTCACTGCTTGCTCTGGCTCCGCCGGGGGTGGCAGCGGCCAAGGCGGCGGTAGAAGTAGCAACATCAGACGCAAGGCGTGTGAGCTCGCTAGACCAATCAAACAACCGCTGAGGATTCTCCACTTTGATTCGAAACGCAATGAAGGCTTCCATTTGCTTGTTGAGCACGGCAGCTTCCTTCATCACCTCATCAACCTTCGATTTATAAAATTTGTCGACTTTATTGAACTCTACATCAAGCCTCTTAAAATAGTCCAACTCCTGGCCACCCCCTTCCTCCGCCGCCATCAGAAACGTGGTCTGGTAGCTCCGGGAGCCGTCGTCGGGGTGGCTGATGGAGTTGACAAGAATGGCTTGGCTTTCGATGTCGTTATTGGATGGGTTAATAGGATGCTGCTGGTGCCTGCTGCCTTTTCTGGTGAGGCCACTGAAGGCTCTGTACAATGTGAGCCGCCGCTTAAGGGAGTGGCTGCCGGGTCTTGTGGCGGCGAGTGGCGGCGTCTGCTGCTGCTTGAAGATTTTGATTTCTTTCAAAAGGGATTTTAAATGCCCATAATCCATGTATGCTTCTTTCCATTCTGGCACCGTTTGTGTAGCAAGGTCCTTCTCAAACTTCATTTTTCAGATCATTTTTTTTCCAAAATTAATTGCAGAGCAAATTAAGAGCGAGTAAGTGAGTGGAGACTAAGTGCCCTTTGGTTGTACTTCTTGTAAAACACTTTTAAGTAATAGCGTTTTTTATTAGTAACACTTATTTAGTAGTGCTTTTACGAAAAAATAATTGGATGTTTGGTATGCCAACATAGAAGTACTTTTATTTGTAAATAAATACTTATAATATAATTTCAGAGCGTTCGATAGTCAATCATAAAGTGCTTTTAATTGTAGGTCATTTTTTTTTTTTAAATTTTATATTTTTTCAATTTTTTTTCTTTTAATTATTTGGCTCAAGACGATATCGAAATTTTAAAAGGCAATTGATAGAAAAGAGAAACAATGTGATAGTAGAAAAAAAAATAGCGAAATTATTGATTGAAAATACTTTCATTCTGATTTTGTTTACTCCAAAAAACCTATCACAACCCTTCATTCCTCAAAGATAAAAGTTAATCTTCTTTTATCACTTTCTATTTTTCATAAATTAATGTCAATTATAATAAATGATTCCAAATTTCAATCTTGCACATCAATCCATAAAGCAGGGTAATAAGATTGGGTACAATTGGATTTTTGAAATTGAAATAGCAGAAGGCATCCGCAAAGGGACCTAATTGGTGAGTTCTTCTGGGTAGTAACCAAGAGAGCTACACCGCTCTAATTGAAAAAAGAAAACAAAAATCAAATTAGGATGGTTTTGGGCATTTCGGATATTAGACTTTAAATATAAAGATATTTTTGGATTAAAAAAAGTTTCATTAAATAGACCTAAGTGCTTCCCTATTTTTTTATGAGTAGCACTTCCACAAAGAAGCACCAATTATGTGCTTCCCAAAAAACCACTTTAAGTGCTTCTACTTCTCATCTAAAGCACTTCTCAAAAATTACCAAACATAAATTTTTTAAAATCAAAGCACTTTTATCTATTTAAAAGCGCTTTTGATATTTTCAAAAGCACATCCAAACGGACCCTAAGAAACACTCTGAAACCCTAATGAGAATGAGCAAATGAGATGATTAATGGTGGGGGTGGTTTGGAATAAATGTTTCTGAAAAATGTATATTTATATAGACAGAGACAAATCTTTCTTTTTTTCTCCTTTTCAAAATAGATATAGATTTGTGTATGGTGTTAGATAAATCTTTTATTGATTCAGTATTCTAGATTGATTCAGTATCTTAGATTGATTCGATATTCTGATTTCATATATTGTTTAATTAGAATAAAATATTTCCTTTCTACGTACTTTCCACTCTGCAAAAGTTAATTAAGATGGCTCGAGGGAATCCCAAAAAAACTTATCTATTTTTACCTACAGGTTCAAGAGATTTCAAGATTCAATAGACCTTTTTTTTTTTTTTTTCTCCCATGGTTCATAATATAATCCTAGTTTACAACTTGGTTCATATACTAATTAGGGAATTTTAACTTAATCACAAGTTGAATAATCTGAAGTCACATTGGGTGCTTAAGAATAATAATAAATGTACTACAATCCTATCATTTTATAGACAACTATTCTTAAAAAATATTGTACGTTGTTGTTGTTTGATGCATTTAGGTGGAAAGTTGTATGTTGCCTGTTGTTTGATACATTTAGGTGGCGTTTCGCCAGTCCCTTTAACACCTTCTTTCTCCTCTCATGATATTTTTTAGGATAAACTACATAAAAATATCTAAATTATAGGGGTCCTTTCAAATGAGTACCCCAACTATGAAAACTTGCAAAAGAGTACCCAAACTATATTGCCACTAACATAAGAGTACCTCCGTTACCTTTTCCATCCAAAAGACCGTTAAAAGTATACGTGGCACTAATCTTTTCCACTCAGCTCGTGATGTGGCGCTATTTGAAGGGGCATTTTCGGATTATCACAAATTCACTCCCTATTTCCTCTACCCCGTCGCGCAAAACCCACCCTTCAAACCCAACTGTTGCGACGGGAGACTGAGACCCATCTTGCACGACCGATTTCTCTGATTCCCAAATCTCTAGCACGATCAACACCACCATCTTGAATAAACCCAATCTGAAATCTGTATCACGACAAACCCGAAGAGAGTGAAGAAACCCAACCCCAAATCTCGAAGAAACCCACCCAACGGCTCTAACCCCAATGTTGTAGAACAGACGCGCGACATCCCTCTTGGTCCAACGGCGACGACGTAAGCGGCTTCGTCTTCTTCCTCCAACGATGACGACGTAAGCGGCTTCGTCTTCTTCCTCCAACGGCGCATTGCAGAGTAAGCTTATCCGTCTCCGTCGAAGGCGTGAAGGATTTTTGTCAAAGGTTTGAACGAGTTTCCACCTGTTCTTCTCATGTGAAATTCCCCGTCGCAAAGCGAGGATGTTTGAGATGGAAAAAGGCATGATGGAATTTGAAGCCCCCATTTGTCATTGTGGTAAACAAGCAAAGTTGATGACAAATCTGACAGATGAAAATCCAGGGAGAAGATTATGAGGTTGTGATGGTTAAGGGGTAAGTTTATGTTTGATCTTAATTGGTATTTAGTTTTGCATTTGTAGTATAAATTTCAAATTGTGATTATAATTTCAAATTTCGATTTGGGAATCAGAGAAATCGGAGAGGAGTAGGAGGTGATGGGTGCAATTGTTTTCAATGGTGCGGCCCAAAGCTCAACGAGAATTCACCCGGTCCAATTCCAGGTCTATTGAAGAAATTGAAGTTGAAAGATGAAGAAATCGTGGGTTTGAAGAAGCAGATTAAAGTTGGTGTGAAGAGGCAGAGGTGTTTGCTGGTTTGGGTTGCTGTTTCCTGGATGTTGGTGGTTTTGTTTGTGGGAATGATTATCGGTGGAGCAGGGGGAAATGATAGGGTTGTGTCCAGTAAGAATGTGAATCTAGCTCTTGAGTTTTAATTGTATAATGTATTTGGGTCTTCATGGTCATTGTAATATGAATGGTGAATTTGCAATGTAATATTCTGCTTTGTTTAATTATGAGTGTTTTGGAGGTTTAGCAAGAAGGAAATATAGCTAGAGAGAAATAATGAAGGTCTGACACATCCATAACACCCTACAGCACATCCAAGCCAATTAAAAGCATAACAATGCAAATAATTTCAAATCATAAAATTGCAAAGATTCAACTTCATTTTCAAGCTGTCATACAAAGCCATTCAAGTATAACATATTCAATTGAACCTGTCAATACCCTACGTAATTGACCTAAAATAGCAAAACTACATGACTTGGAATCATGTCTACTCCCTAGCTATTTCACACTGTCAATGAGGCATAACATCTTCAATTGAACCTGTCAATACCCTAGGTAATTTACCAAAAATATATGAGGTTCAACCATTCAAGTATCATAATTACATACATTAGAACCTCAGTTTCAAAATAGCAAAACTACATGACTTGGAATCAACTCTACTCCCTAGCTATTTCACCACTGTCAATGACTTGAAATCAAGTTTGTTTGCTCCTTTTACTTCTTCTCAAATCACTATCATTGGCACCAACACTTGTGGATTGCTGACTTGGATCCTACATATGAAGAATTTTGCATTATAAGATGACTTATGGAATTGAATTGTGACAACTGATTCGGATTAACACAACAATAACAACCATGATAAAGGGTAAGAATGGCCTATATACCTGATTTGAAGCATGTCTCTTAGGGTGGTTGTTTGTCTTGGATATCTTTGTAGAAGATGTGGTTGATCCTTGAGTCTACATGCAACAAAATCAAATTAGGACTATATAGTCGATGACTTTAATAAAAAAAACAAACTTAAAATGGTACTGACATTTGGAGCAAAAGTATCTGCAACATTCTTCTTTGCTCTGCCTCGTGGCCTTGGTGGTAGATTCTCCTTGGGAGGCAAGTGTCGATGGTGGGTTCTTGCATTATGAGTTTGTGATGAACAAATACTGCAACGCATAGGAATGCCCTGTTTTCCCAATTTTTTCCTCCCACTTTGTTCGACTGTTTCATGTGGATCCTTTGTTCTAACTTTTCTTGGCCTTCCGGGTTGCCTCTTAATTAATGGTGGCTTAATACTTTGATGGCCAATTCTCTCCCACATTTTGGGGCCATTTATAGCCTTAATTAGGTTGTTGTAGCACTTCATGTAGGTCTCTTTAGAATATATTGGATCAATATATTCCTCCACCGAGGGGCCACCTTTGTAATGAATGGCTGCTATCCCATGCACACATGGGATTCCCGTGAGGTCCCACTTTCTGCAAGAACACATGTGGGCCTCTAAATTGACCACAAACTGCTCTCCTCTGCGGCCGTGAACCTCGTAGTTTGGTCCACCAGGCCATCTAACACTGCAATGCCCCGAATCCACTTTCAACTTTTGCACAATGTTGAATACATTCTGACATATATTCTTAGGCCAAGTAGCCATCTTATCTCTTCTCCATTGTATCATCTTCAACAACAAATACCTAATCATCTCAAACATCGTGATGATTGGTTTATCTCTAGCAGACATTATGGTGTTGTTGAAGGTTTCACAGTAGTTGTTTTGTAGCATGTCTGTCTTCGACCATGTTTTAAAATGGGATATGGACCACTGATGAGCTGGCTTGTCTACCAACCATTTCTAAGCTAATTCATCTAATCCTTTTAGCTTTTCCATCTTATCTTGGAAAGACTGAACTGTTGTTGCTCTTGCACAATCCCACAGAACATCCTTCAAGACTTTACCTTTGAAACTATGGTTGTAGTTACTCCACAAATGCCTACAACAAAATCTGTGCTCATCACTAGGCATTAAGGCTTCAATGGCTACTTCAAGTCCCTTTTGCTTGTCAGTAAGGAAACTCCAACCATAGCAGTCTTGCATCCCCAAATCCACCATCAACAACTCCAAGAACCATGTCCATGAGTCCTTTGTTTCCATTTCAACCACAGCCATAGCAATCACCCATGTCTCATTATTGGCATCTAATCCAATAGCAATCAACAACTGTCCACCATAGACTCCTTTAAGATGACAACCATCCAAGCCAATGAAAGGCCTACAACACTCCTTAAAACCCTTCTTGCATGCCTCCAAGCAAATGTAGAGCCTCTTGAAAATTTGGTCTCCACCCACAAAATCACAAGCCAATGATGTGGTAGTACATGTATTAGTTCGCTTCAACTCATGGCAGTAATCCTTCAACGTACCATATTGCTTTGCTAGGGATCCATCTATTAACTCCATAGCCTTATGCTTGGCTCTATATGCCTTCATAGGGCTGATCCCAAAGGAAAATTCAGCAGATGCAGCTTCCATAATTACAGATATGGGCATCTTGGAGTTTGCCTGGATTCTTTGCAGGAAGTTTTGAGAAAGCCAAGAATGTCAGGACCCGTCCCAGATTTCCCCTCGAAACCCGAGAAGGACCCTAATCCCGTCTGACAACCTAAGGAAAAGTTCCCAAAATACCCTTCAATCCTTACAAATATAATATGAGATTTCTGCCTAAAACTTCGGCAGAATCTCCTCTTAGGGACTTAAATAACTGGTTTCCACATGTTAGACAAGGGATTAAAAGCCCTCCAAATTCCAATAGACAATAACCATCCCAAAATATATCATATCAGAGCGTCTAGGTAGAATAAATAATACAAAATTAGATATCCGACTCAAATTTAGGTACAAAACGCAGCTGTAAAGTCCTAATGCCTCCGCCTCGTAAGAAGTGCCTACGTCAACTCAACTCAACATCCTGTGTTAGCCGGAAAATCGATCGGAAGGTCCGAAACTTCTTTTCCTTGGTTCGGCTTCCCCTGTGGTCCTCTCCTTCGATGGTTGGTACAGTTGTGATCGTGAGAAGGAGTAGAATACGATTAGTGGTTCAAAAATGGAAGTTTAAGCCTTGAATCAAAAGTTGACTTTGTGGGTTTTAGTTGTTTTCTCACGGGTTCGATGGTGTTTTTTTTTTTTCACAGAGAGAGAGAGATGATAATGAGATGAAGATGAAGATGAAAATGAAGTGAAGATGTAATTGAAGATGTAAAATGATTGGGGTTAAAATATCTTCTCCCAAGCCAAAATTACCAAAATGCCCTTGAACATCTAGACCCATAACTTTCGTACACGAACTCCATTTTTCGTCTGCCGCCTGTCTACGAACTCGTGAGTACGAGACCCACGCAGCGGTACCCGAAACACCGCCTAATACGTTTCGAAACAAAACTTGATTTCCAAACCCTTACCTGACCAAGGGTAAAATCGTCCTTTTACCAAATAATTTATGTAATACAACAAATAAATTTCCGGGTTGTTACAATCCACCCCCCTTAAGAAATTTCATCCTCAAAATTCAACTCTACCATTGGAACAAATGAGGATACTACGCCCGCATTAGTTCCTCGGTTTCCCACGTGGCCTCCTCCACGTTATGATTCCTCAAAAATTTCTCAGCGGTCACCGTCGATATCACTCCGAAGGGTAGTACCTTACAATCTCCCCTAAACGTAAGTTCCGGCAAACCTGGACTTCGGAAATCCACTCTTGTCATAACAATCTATAGAGGCATGGTGCTTGGTTAACCAATCCATCCCCAAAATCACATCAAAATCACACATATCTAAGGGAATTAAATCTGCCTCCAACCCATGGCCTTCAACCATCACCAGAAAACTGCGAATCACGAGGTTTGCCACTAACATATCCTTGGTAGGAATACTAATACTCATGTCCAACCAATCGGGGACAATTCTCTACATCCTCTGGGCTAGACTTGCCCATAAATATCGTCGCCCCTAGTCTCTGGGCTCTCTCAATATCATAAACTTCATGAGAAGCCTTATCCTGGAGTACAAAAGCTAAAGTCTGACCCAGCTGTTCCATTGTTTGCCTCAAATCAGACTCCACTGCAGGTTCATGGTCATCTCCACCATTCCCAGACCATTGACGGAACTCACGTCTCGGAGGCATTATACGCTGAAAAGAAGCTATAAATCATTGATACAAAATTCCACTTGTACACTAGGTGTACGATCTACAGGAATTTAACCTAGTGCTCTGATACCAATTGTCAGGACCGTCCCTAATTTCCCCTCGAAACCCGGGAAGAACCCTAATCCCGTCTGACAACCTAAGAAAATGTTCCCAAAATACCCTTAAATCCTTACAAAATATAATAATCATAAATACTTCCACTTGTCAGACAAGGGATTCAAGCACTCAATAATTCCCGTAATTAATGACCAATCAAATACAATATAATATCAGAGCGTCTAAGTAGGATCAAAAGTAAAATTTAGATATCCTACTCAAATATAACTACACAGCGCAGTCGAAGTACTAATGCCTCTGCCTCGAGATCAGTGTTCGCGTCAACTCTACTCAACTGCCTGAAGGGAGTTTAAACACAAAAGTTGTGAGTGGACAAAAATAATCATTTATAAATTGTTTTCCAAGAAATACCTTTCTTCCCCTCCATTTATAAAATCATGCATGCATAACATAAAACAATTTATGATATAAAAACATCATATGTAAATCACCCAAAATTTCCATTTCTCTTTAAAACCACTTAGTTGTAATCAAATAAAATCTGTATACATAATATCTCAAATTCACTGTTCCCGACATATCCACAACACACCAGGGTATCCCTTGAGATGTGTTAAAATCTGTGTTACTTGGCCTCGACCACAATCTCTGCAAAATCACCTTTTATATTGGAGGTTCACCGGGCTCACCGTCTCAGCGGATCCTAGCCCGGATCCTGGCCCCCCACAAATCGATATTGTTTATTTTGGAGGTTCACCGGGTTCACCGTCTCAGCGGATCCTAGTCCCGGATCCTAGCCCCCTCAAAACGGTATTGGATCCAAAATCAAGTATTTTATATTCACAAATACGGTTTCAACTCAAAATCATGGACCCAAATAATTACCACTTCAAAACAATATCAAAACCGAATCCAACAACCATATCATTTCTCACAACACACTTTGACTGAAATATTGGGAAAACAAATGTCCAGCAATCAATTATAAATTTCAGGAAATCATTGCACCCATACATAACAGTATTTAAATCAAAGATACATTTATGCATGCATTATAGTTTATAAACCAAAAGTCCACTCACAAACCTGTTGAAGCAAGCTCAATCTCGAACTGTACGCTCCCCTGAAGTTCCTGGAGCAGTATCGCCTGTCCAAATTAATAATCGGGATTATCAGCTAATAATAAGAACCTTAAATATAAACCCCCTAAACCCCGGGAAGTCTACCTATGCTGGCCTAGAAAACGCAGCAACTTCAAAGGCCCAAAACAACCCCTAAACGACGTCTGATCGACTCAAAACCTGCGCCAACAGGTCCGAAACGTCAAAAACTACCTGTCACGCGCCACCGTGACCTCAGACTCGGCCCCACGCGCCGACGGAAGGTCAGAACACGCGCCCACGCGCCGCCACGCGCCCTCACGCGTCGGTCACGCGCCTGCTACAGTACCCACGCGCCTGGACCGGTTCAACCCGGCCTAACTCGGCCTGACCGAGTCCAACTCGACCCGACCGGTTCACTCAACCCAATCGGTTCAACTCGACCCGACCGGTTCAACTCGACCCGACCGATTACTCGATCCGACCGATTTACTCGACTCGATCGGTCACCGGTGACTCGCCGAAGAAGACGACCGGCTACCGGCGCCGCCGTCTGGTTTCCGCCGGAATCCTCCATTTCCGGCCGAAACTTCAAGCTTTCATAACTTCCTCAAAACTCAACCATTTTTCACAGATTTTATGTCTAAATCTATCTCCTCGAACCCAAGAATCCAAATATGACCTCAAAACCACAAACACGTACCTGTGTAAGCCAGAAAATCGATCGAAAGATCTGAAACTTCCTACACTCGGTTCGGCTTCCTCCGTGGTCCTCTCCTTCGATGGTTGGTACGGTTATGATCGTGGGAAGGAGTAGAATACGATTAGTTGATCAAAACTGGAAGTTTGAGCCTTGAATCAAAAGTTGACTTTGTGGGATTTGGGTGAGTTTTCGCACACGGGTTTCGGGCGGTTTGTGTTTATGTTTATCACAGAGAGAGAATGAAGATGAAGATAAAATGAAGTGGATCAGATTAGTCTGATTTGGGGGTTAAAAATATCTACCCCAAGTCAAAAATTACCAAAATACCCCTATCAATCTAGACCCGTAACTTTCGTCCACGAACTCCGTTTTCCGCGTGCCGCCTATCCACAAACTCATGAGTTCGAGACCTACGCAACGGTATCCAAAACACCACCAAAAATGTTTCGAAACAAAATTTGACTTTCACGCCCCTTAACAAGCAAGGGTAAATCGTCATTTTACATAAATAATTTACTTAAATCCTATAATTGAAATTCCGGGTTGTTACAATCTACCCCCCTTAAGAAATTTTGTCCTCGAAATTCAACTCTACCCTTGGAACAATTGAGGATACTGCGCCTACATTAAAGTCGCAGTTTCCCACATGGCTTCCTCCACGTTATGATTCCTCCACAACATTGGACAACTACAAATCACGATATTCACCACTAATATATTCCCAGTAGGAGTACTAATACCCATGTCCCAACCAATCGGAGACAATTCTCTATCAGCAAACAATGTAAAACCCCGAGATCTATTAAACCATAAACATCACGGTAAAAGCAAAATAAATAAATAAACAAATAACGTACCCGTGACCCTTTCAGGGGCTGCTCGGGCCTCATGTCGTGACATAGCAAAAACTCAGGGCGATGTACCCGAAGATCGACCACGACCCCACTGTCTGCCTCTACTCCTATTGGACCCACTAGCCCCGCTGGCCCCACTGTATTGGGCATGGTTCCCTATTGAAGTACCTGTCCTCTGACTCTGCTCAGTCGCACGACGACCCAAGAAATTACTATCTTGAAGATGGTGTGGACAAAATCTCCTGATATTACCAGTCTCTCCACAGGTGTAACATCTGGGGTCACCATATCCGCCACTCTGTCTATCTGTTGACTGTATTGAAGCCCCACTAAACTGAGTGGACCGGCTCCGCCACTGCCCGATCCGGATCTTGCACCCCCAGAAGATCCAGAACTGATACTGCCTCTCTTGGACGGTCCCTGACTAGAGGCTCCAGCATCCCAGTGATCTCGGTGTCGCCTGGAACCACTGAACTGATGTTGGACTGGCACACCCATGCTCAACTCTACACGAGCTGCAGCGTCAGACGCTTCTCTCATTGAAGTATGGGCTGCAGCCGTTACCGCTGACCGAAGTTCGCCCCTCAACCCATTTTCAAATCTGCATCGTCTGTCCCTCTCGGTTGCCACTAGAGATGGTGCAAAACGAGCAAACTCTATGAATTTCTGCTCATACTGAGCCACTGTCATATCTCCCTGTTGTAGGTGCAAGAACTCAGCCTCCCTGGCATCTCGGTACGAGCAAGGATAAAATTGCTCAAGGAACTTCTCCCGAAAAGTTGCCCAGGTAATTGTACTGACCTCCCAACCTGATAGCTATAATGCGTTCCACCAATGATAAGCGAAACCACCTAGCAGAAAAGTGGCTAACAGCACCCTGTCCCCCTGAGGACATCTCATAACCGAGAACACTCGCTCTAAACGAGTAATCCACTCTACTGCATCATCTGGGCTAGAGTCGCCCATAAATATTGTAGCCCCTAATCTCTGGGTTTTCTCAATGTCTGAACCTTCAGTAGCAGCCCTACTCTGAAGTACAGAAGTCAACGTGTGACCTAATTGTTCCAGTGTTTGCCTCATATCAGGCTCCACTGCAGGTTCAGGTGTGTCCCCAATATTTTCCGACTGTTGACGGAACTTGTGTCTCGGAGGCATTACGCTGAAAAGAACTATAACCCATCAATACCAAAATAATTTTACACGTAGTGTATAGTCTACATGAATTTAACCTAGTGCTCTGATACCAATTGTCAGGACCCGTCCCGAATTTCCCCTCGAAACCCTGGAAGAACCCTGATCCCGTCTGACAACCTAAGAAAAGGTTCCCAAAATACCCTTCAATCCTTACAAAATATAATAATCATAAATACTTCCACTTGTCAGACAAGGGATTCAAGCACTCAATAATTCCCGTAATTAATGACCAATCAAATACAATATAATATCAGAGCGTCTAAGTAGGATCAAGAGTAAAATTTAGATATCCTACTCAAATATAACTACACAGCGCAGTCGAAGTACTAATGCCTCTGCCTCTGCCTCGAGATCAGTGTTCGCGTCAACTCTGCTCAACTGCCTGAAGGGGGTTTAAACACAAAAGTTGTGAGTTGACAAAAATAATCATTTATAAATTGTTTTCCAAGAAATACCTTTCTTCCCCTCTATTTATAAAATCATGCATGCATAACATAAAACAATTTATGATATAAAAACATCATATGTAAATCACCAAAATTTCCATTTCTCTTTAAAACCACTTAGTGGTAATCAAATAAAATCTGTATACATAATATCTCAAATTCACTGTTCCCGACATATCCACAACACACCAGGGTATCCCTTGAGATGTGTTAAAATCTGTGTTACTTGGCCTCGACCACAATCTCTGCAAAATCACCTTTTATATTGGAGGTTCACCGGGTTCACCGTCTCAGCGGATCCTAGCCAGGATCCTGGCCCCCCTCAAATCGGTATTGTTTATTTTGGAGGTTCACCGGGTTCACCGTCTCATCGGATCCTAGCCCCGGATCCTGGCCCCCTCAAAACGGTATTGGCTCCAAAATCAAGTATTTTATATTCACAAATACGGTTTCAACTCAAAATCATGGACCCAAATAATTACCACTTCAAAACAATATCAAAACCGAATCCAACAACCATATCATTTCTCACAACACACTTTCACTGAAATATTGGGAAAACAAATGTCCAGCAATCAATTATAAATTTCAAGAAATCATTGCACCCACACATAACAGTATTTAAATCAAAGATACATTTATGCATGCATTATAGTTTATAAACCAAAAGTCCACTCACAAACCTGTTGAAGCAAGCTCAATCCCGAACTGTACGCTCCCCTGAAGTTCCTGGAGCAGTATCGCCTGTCCAAATTAATAATCGGGATTATCAGCTAATAATAAGAACCTTAAATATAAACCCCTAAACCCCGGGAAGTCTACCTATGCTGGCCTAGAAAACGCAGTAACTTCAAACGCCCAAAACAACCCCTAAACGACGTCCGATCGACTCAAAACCTACGCCAACTGGTCCGAAACGTCAAAAACTACCTGTCACGTGCCACCGTGACCTCAGACTCGGCCCCACGCGCCGCCACGAGCCCTCACGCGCTGGTCACGCGCCTGCTACAATACCCACGCGCTTGGACCGGTCCAACTCGGCCTGACCCGATCCAACTCGACCCGACCGGTTCACTCGACCCGACCGGTTCAACTCTACCCGATCGATTACTCGATCCGACAGGTTTACTCGACCCGATCGGTCACAGGTGACTCGCCGGAGAAGACGACCGGCTGCCGACGCCGCCGTCTGGTTTCCGCCGGAATCCTCCATTTCCGGCCGAAACTTGAAGCTTTCATAACTTCCTCAAAACTCAACCATTTTTCACAAATTGTATGTCTAAATCTATCTACTCGAACCCAGGAATCCAAATATGACCTCAAAACCACAAACACGTACCTGTGTAAGCCAGAAAATCGATCGAAATATCCGAAACTTCCTACACTCGATTCGGCTTCCTCCGTGGTCCTCTCCTTCGATGGTTGGTACGGTTGTGATCGTGGGAAGGAGTAGAATACGATTAGTTGATCAAAACTAGAAGTTGAGCCTTGAATCAAAAGTTGACTTTGTGGGTTTTGGGTGAGTTTTCGCACACGGGTTTCGGGTGGTTTGTGTTTATGTTTATCACAGAGAGAGAATGAAGATGAAGATGAAATGAAGTGGATCAGATTAGTCTGATTTGGGGGTTAAAAATATCTACCCCAAGTCAAAAATTACCAAAATACCCCTATCAATCTAGACCCGTAACTTTCGTCCACGAACTCCGTTTTTCGCGTGCCGCCTGTCTATGAACTCGTGAGTTCGAGATCTACGTAACGGTATCCAAAACACCACCAAAAATATTTCGAAACAAAATTTGACTTTCACGCCCCTTAACAAGCAAGGGTTTAATCGTCAGTTTACATAAATAATTTACTTAAATCCTATAATTGAAATTCCGGGTTGTTACACCAGATTTCCCCTCAAAACCCGAGAAGGACCCTGATCTCGTCTGACAACCTAAGGAAAAGTTCCCAAAATACCCTTCAATCCTTACAAATATAATATGAGATTTCTACCTAAAACTTCGGTAGAATCTCCTCTTAGGGACTTAAATAACTAGTTTCCATCTGTCAGACAAGGGATTAAAAGCACTCCAAATTCCAATAGACAATAACCATCCCAAAATATATCATATCAGAGCGTCTAGGTAGGATAAATAATACAAAATTAGATATCCTACTCAAATTTAGGTACAAAGCGCAGCTATAAAGTCCTAATGCCTCCGCCTCGTAAGAAGTGTCTGCGTCAACTCAACTCAACAGCCTGTGTTAGCCGGAAAATCGATCGGAAGGTCCGAAACTTCTTTTCCTCGGTTTGGCTTCCCCCGTGGTCCTCTCCTTCGATGGTTGGTACGGTTGTGATCGTGAGAAGGAGTAGAATACGATTAGGGGATCAAAAATGGAAGTTTAAGCCTTGAATCAAAAGTTGACTTTGTGGGTTTTGGTTGTTTTCTCACGGGTTCGATGGTGTTTTTTTTTTTCACAGAGAGAGAGATATGATAATGAGATGAAGATGAAAATGAAGTGAAGATGTAATTGAAGATGTAAAATGATTGGGGTTAAAATATCTTCTCCCAAGCCAAAATTACCAAAATGCCCTTGAACATCTAGACCCATAACTTTCGTACATGAACTCCATTTTTCGCGTGCCGCCTGTCTACGAACTCGTGAGTACGAGACCCACGCAGCGGTACCTGAAACACCACCTAATACATTTCGAAACAAAACTTGATTTCCAAGCCTTTACCCGACCAAGGGTAAAATCGTCCTTTTACCAAATAATTTATGTAATACAACAAATAAATTTCTGGGTTGTTACAAAGAAGTTGTGGCTTGTTGATTTTTATACACCCTTATACATGTGTGCAGCGGGTTATAGTGCTTGACAACGAATGTGTTGTCAGTTGTGCTCACCCTAGACACATATATTTCCCATTGACAACCCTCTGCTCTGCATTCACACTTCAACTTGTACCTTGCATTCCTCTTGTACCTCACATATTTACCAGTGTATACGCAATAGTCCATAATAGCTTGCCTAAAGACACCACAGTCAATGAACATCAAACTAGTATCAAAGCTTGGCCTGATTCTATCAGTTTCTGGATTGTACTATGTAAAATTCTTGCCACTTTCCCTTTTCACAACATTTTCATCATCACCATCCACAACTTGACTCAAGTCTTCTTGATGTGTTTGATCCCCCTCTTCAAGTTGGTCATCATCTTTATCTTCCACTCTTAATTCATCACCAGGAGTGAATTTGGCCCTCCAAAAATTCCCAGCAACTGAAGTTGCAGCTGCTTCTACTAGAGCAGCAGCTGAATTTGCAGCTGCTTCTGCTGGACCAGCAGCTGATGTTGGAGCTGGTTCTAGTTGAGCATCAGCTTCTAGTGGAGCAGCAACTGAAGTTCCAGCCTGTTCATCTGCAGGGGCTTCATCTGCAGCAGGTTCTGAAGTTCCCCCAACATCAGTGAAAAACTCATCCAAGTTTGAAGCTTCTTACAGCCAACCCTCTGGAATATACCTATCCAACCTCTTCTCCTTAGCAAGAATAGCCTCATCACCACTGTCAACAAATCCAGAACATGTTGATGTTTTAGAGTCCTCATACTCCTTCACTAACCCATCTTCAAACTCATCCTCTTCAGTAGACAGTTTACCCTTACATTTGTCTGTTTCTTGCACTGCTTCTTCACCAAGATTGGCAGCTTCTGGCTCTGGCCTCTGACGTGGCAATTCTCTTACAACCACTCCTGCCTTACCCTTATAAGGTCCTATACTCACTACAGCTGATGTTGCTGCCGTGCTCCCCACCACTTCAGTCTCCTCATCTAACTCCTCAATTACAACCGTGCTTTTCTTGGTCACCACCAATTCTTTACTTGTCTTCTCCTTTTCCCTTTTTTTAACATCTTTTAAAAACGCCCTCGGGTTCTTCACATTAATGTGTGTTAAGAACAATTCTATCTCTGTGACACTTGGAACCGCCTCACACATTTTAAGCACATCAGAGTCTTGTAGCAGCTTACCACCAACTCTTTCTTCAATCTCATATTGGTATAAGATGATACCATCTTTGTAGCCCAATTCCTTAACCATTCTGTCAATTTCAACCAGGGACATCATGTCCTTCTCACAAAAATCAAAGTAGTCAACTTGTCTATCTTGATTCCTATCAGCAGCCCACTTCCCACCATTGAATACCTTTAATGTAAAGTAACCCGATGGACCTAAAATTAAGCAAAATTTAAAGTCTTAAGTCACCACTCACTCCACAAACAACCACATACTGTTATTTAATTACAGACCTACCCAACTTTCATCTTCAATATACTACCCAAACCTTATTATCAAACCTACTTTTCTACAACAATCAGACAACAACAATGTGGCCGGTCCCCTTCACTAAATATTCCACCCAACAACAAAGCACATGGACATGGTCCCCTTCAATAAAGATTCCAACCAACAAACTCAGCACATGGCTGCAAGCTTTTCACCCTTCAATATATTTCCTATTCCGTATACACACAAACCACCCATCTTTTTCCCAACATTAACATCAAGCAACACACAAAACACAAGGACCCCAAAACGACCAATACATTCATCTTCACGATGTCCGGTCACGGCCTCCTCTTCACGATGTCTGGGTTGGGGGGTTGTTATCGATTTAGGGTTTGAAGGGTGGGTTTGGCGCGATGAGGTAAAGGAAAGAGGGAGTGAATTTGTGATAATCCGAAAATGCCCCTTCAAATAGCGCCACATCACGAGTTGAGTGGATAAAATTAGTGCCACGTGTACTTTTAACTGTCTTTTGGATGGAAAAAGTAACGAAGATACCCTTATGTTAATGGTAATATAATTTGGGTACTCTTTTGCAAGTTTTCATAATTGGGGTACTTATTTGAAATGACCCCTATAATTTTGGTATTTTTATGTAGTTTATCCTATTTTTTATTAGACAATTTTTACAGAGCAATTCAAAATTGACATACAAATTCAAGAACTTCCAACAATTTACCCTTTTATCTTCCCAATTCAAAAGGCCTCTTTTTTATTTATTTATTTAATTTTTTTTTTTGTGAAGACCAATTTCAATTCAACCTATCATGTTGTAGGGATACAATTGTTACCTTCCATTTAACAAAATTTGAATATTCACTCTTATTTTATTTATGTACGTAATGAACAAGTGACCAATTTGAACCCAATTGCCCTATTATAAGCAACTTAGACAAAAAAAAAAACACCACTTGGCTTGCATCCCAAAAAAAGGTTGGCATGAGGCAAATACTAGTCAATTTAACTTAATCAAAAGTTGAATATTATTAATCATGGATTTGGAAGGCCGTTCATGTCATGTTGATCAAGTTTTCAAGTTCAACTCATGGATCTCTACACGGTAACCAAAAAACATGCATAAATATAATAATAATAATACTTAAGATGATGATAAGTAGATAAGTGATCACTCTTGCATTAATTAAGAACATATCACCTTAGAAATGTGAACCAAAAGCCTACGAAGAAACGCAAATATGATTTAATTAACAAAAGGCTAATAATTAATTAGTTAAAATCAGAATGTGGACGATGATGGGTAGGCCCCGTGCGTTCTTGAAGAAAGAAGAAACGAAGAATGAATCTTCAACTTCAACGCTGCTGCCTCTGCCTCTCCGTGTTGCTCTTTGGGGTCAAATAATTGATGCCACGAATGAACGGTTCGTTTTGGTACGACATTGCGCCATTTATACACATAATTTTTACGTGTATTTAAAATATATTATAATACATGAAATTGTATTTTATACGGAAATAAATACGTATTATGGTTTTTGAATTTTGTAGGATTATAATATATTATAGGCTCGCCACATTCTTTTTCTATTATTTTGGTTTTATGATTTTCAATTTTATAGAATTGCAACTATTAGTTGTGCAGATCCTAGGATTGGGTTGGAATGTAAATTTGTGGAGATCCTTTTAGCTTTGTGTAATATTGACCTACAAGAAAAGCAAAGCATTAGAAATTATCAACAGAAAAAGAAAAAGGAAAAAAGCAAAGCATTAGAGAAACTAACTAGAAAAAGTTTGATTAAAAAAAATAAATAATACATTCTTTCAAATATAATTTGTGAGATGGACGTTGTATGACTTAGTTCAAATTCAGTTTTCTTTTCTAAATTAAAATATTATTAAAAATTAAAAATACAAAAGGTTTCCTTGCAAAAGCATAAGTAAAACTGTAAAAGCGCATGTGAAGGAAGGTGTAAGGTTTCTAAGAGGCCCATAAAGCCTACCAGCATTGGAAGGCCCAAAAACTGGCAAAAGGCTGTCCAACTTTAAACCATTCACATAGTGCCATACCAGTGATTTTCACAATTTCACCGTCTGCACTCTGCAGTCATCCTCTTCATTTCGTGCCTTCAATTTACATAATCAGTTTTGCATCTAGATGCCACTTAGTACCATGTTAGTATTTCTCTCTATTTGTATTTCATGACAAGAATATATTTGAACGGAATTTAATATCTAATAATTTTTTATAGTCTAAAGGCTAGTTAGAATACTAAATTGACATTTTTTTAAAACATACAACGATAAGAAGAAAATTAGAGGAGGGGACATATTTAATGGAGACACATATTACGATTTACATGGCAATCTAATAATGTCTTAGTACCATTCGGATTATTTATTTGTTTTTTGTTATTTAATATAATGATATCGTATCAAGGAATATATTTATTAAGTATTGATTTCACATTTTATGATGTCGAATCTGAGACTTCCATTACCTATTGAGTAAAAATATCACGAAACTAGTAATATTAATTTTTTTTTTTGGTTAGTCAAATATGAGACTTCTATTACCCGGTGAGTAAAAAATCACTACACCAATATTAGTTGTTTTGTTTTGTTTCTTTTTTTTTTTAATACGAAAGGAGAGAACAGAGCACAACTAGAGGGAAAGCTCTCTAATACAACCACTATTTAGGAAAGATAAATGATATTTGAATCATCTTAATTGACCACATCAATTAGATCATCTGATGTGACAATCAATGAATGATGCTATTTAAATAAATTAAATTACTTTGTATTTATTTTTTTAGTAAATAGAATGTCACATCAAGTGTGGTCACTAAATATGGTCAATTTAGTGTGTCTAAATAGTGTTACTCTTTAGGAAATCAAAGCACCACTCTTACTTGGATTCAGGGGGGAGATAGCGTAACCACCGTCTTGGGTTGACTGCTGAGTGGTCCAATCTTGCAAGCGAATCCGTTACAAAATTTACTTCTCTAAAGACATGTTTGAAAGAGATGAAGTGACAGCGTCAAGCAAGAATCCATACATTCTGCACAATGGTTTTAATTCTCCATGGGAGAACAAAGGCATTTGATAAACAATTGGAAGTCAATGAAGATCTTGGAGTCTCTTTCCACCTCAATCACCCGCACATCTCTATTGCAAAGCCAACTTGAAGCCATCCAACAGAGCAAACTCTTTAGTCGTTGGAAGTCATATATGTGCACGGTTTTTTTTTTTGTGTCAAAATATTATCCATTACATATAAAATACCTTTTATTACACATTAAATAGGAATATTACTAAATTAGTAGTATTAAATAGGAATATTACTAGATTAGTAGTGTTAGTTGTTTTTTTTGGTTGGCAGTTATATTTAGGCTTATTACTCAAAATGCTCCCCGAACAGGACATTGAATCTCAATTTGCTCCTCGAACGTGAAATCGTAACAATGTGCACATCGAACGGCCCTTCTGTTAGCCTCGTTACACCAAATAACTCACACCGTTACACACTCTGTTTAGGAGGCTTACGTGACAGCAAGAGATTGAATGTTTTAATATTAAAACTAAATATTTAAAAAAAAAAAAAAAAGATGATGAACGAAGGGTAGGGTTGGCTTCGCCTACCACTACACCATCGTCTCCCTCTTTGGACCTCTGCCCACTACCCACTGCCCACAACCCACCGCCCATCTAGGCTTCTCCTCCCCCCTCATCTTCCTCTCTCCGACATCCGCAACACCAACACCACCATCAACACCAACACCATCAACACCAACATCTCATCTTCCTCATTTTCGCCCAAATTTCACCAATTTTAACGATCTGGCGAGTTCGACGCCGTCGTTCCTAAGCAGAAACCACCATGCAATTAGTTCACAAGGAAGACCTCAACATCATGAATTCAAAGGTGAAGACAAATGATTGAAAACTTATCTAAATTCGTCAAAAAAATGATTGAAAGCTTTGAGGCCTCCGAACTTCATCTCCTCGATTCTCCCGCCACGGCGGTCTTCGACGGTGATGGTCGTCAAGGTTGGGTTCGCCTCGTCGAGGTGAGCAAGATGGTGGTAGTGCTGAGGGTTGGGTGGCCGTGAATCGAGGGTGGCAGTGGCGACCGATTTGCTCTATTTTTGGTGGTTTTGGTCGTGCTCAAGAAAGAGAAGAGCATTGAGGGAGGAAATCGAAGTAGCCTCTTCGTCCCCGATTCCCTCTTCATCTCCCTCAACTCTCTTCCCATTTCCACCACGAAGTAATTGAATTTCGGCGGCAATTAGAGCCGTTGAGGACGCGGCGGAGATCGGAGCAGCCTGGGGCGGCGATTGAGGACGCTGCAGGCGAGCAACCTGGGGCGGAGGTTGAGGATGCGGCGGAGATCGGAGTTGTTGACGCATGCTTCGCAGATGATGAAGGTGAAGAAGAGGACGAGTTCGGAGACTCGGGAGGAACTCGGGGGAGGTAAGGACGAATTAGACGATGGATTTGATTTGGGGGAGAAGGGAGGAGTGGATCGGAGGGTGGTGGTTGATTAGGGAGAAGAAGTCGAGGCCGATGGAGTCGAGGTAGAGGACTTTTCTTGGAAGTCAGAGCGGGGGGTTGGGCTGGTTGGGCATTTAAGGGATTGGAGAGGGAGGGAGGTGGCGATTTTGGTCGAGAGGATTGGGAAGTGGACGCTGATCGCAGAGAGGGGAGGAAGGGGAAGGGGACGTGTTGGGTATTTTGAGATTTATTTTAATTTTTTTTAAATAATTTTAATATAAAATTTAATAAAATTTAGCAAATGTCTTAATTGCCCTTATAAATTTTGTAATATTACCGCCACATCAGCACTTTTAATGGTGTTAATAACGGACCATAACTTTTGGTGTAACAGGGCTGACAAAAGGGGCATTCGGGGTGCACATTGTTACGATTTCAAGTTCGATGAGCAAATTGAGATTCAATTTTCTGTGCGAAGAGCATTTTGAATGAGAAACCTTATATTTATGTAATATTTACCTGTTGCAGTCATAAACCTATGGCATTTGATGAACAGTTGATAAACCCACGAAAAGAAGCTATCCGCAAGCCGCAAGCTGCAAGCCGAAAGCCGCAAGCCGCAAGCTGCAAGCCGCAAGCCACAAGCCACAAGCCACAAGCTATATTTCCATCATCCCAAATGCCTATCCACACAGTACACTACACACCCTGACCCTGCGAATATCAACACAGAAAGAAAGAGAGACGACGATGGTCACTCTCTTCACTCTATCTCCTTCACCCTCCACTTGCCTCTTCCCAACCCCAACAACTAAGCTTTCAAAGCTCACAAAAACACCAACCCATCTCAGAAAATCCGTCCTTGCCGTCACCAATCTATCTTCCCCACTGCAATGCGACCCATCGCTCCCTCCAGCTGTCCAGACCTTCTGGCAATGGCTCCGAGACGAAGGCGTGGTCTCTTCCAGGTCCCCTGCAGCAAAGCCCGCCTTGGTTGCTGAAGGCATGGGGCTCGTTGCCCACAAAAACATTGCCAAAAACGAGGTCGTTTTGGAGGTGCCCAAGAGGCTCTGGATTAACCCAGATGCCGTTTCAGCTTCTGAGATTGGGAATGTTTGTAGCGGATTGAAGCCTTGGATCATGGTTGCTCTGTTTCTGATCAGGGAGAAGTTCAGGGACGACTCCAAGTGGCGGCTTTACCTTGATATTCTGCCTGAGTCCACCAATTCAACTGTGTTCTGGTGGGTTTGGCTGATTAATTAACCGGTTGGATTAAGTTTTCGAAATTGCGAATTTCTTGTGTTTTTTCATGGGTTTGTGATTTTGGGGTTGATAAGTTTTTGTCTTGATGGGTTGCAGTGCAGGTCAGAAGAGGAGCTTGATGAGCTTCAAGGTTAGCCAATTACTAATCATGTAGTTGTCCACATGTAATCTTGTATATGATTTTTGATAAATGACTGCACATTTTGCATAAATGAGTGCACATTTTTGAATCTTGATTGTTTTGTTGCAATATTGGTTGGAATATGATTAAAATGAATTGGCAGGAACCCAACTTTTGAGCACAACAATGAGTGTAAAAGAGTATGTGAAGAGTGAGTTTCTGAAATTGGAAGCAGAAATCATCCTCCCTAACAAGCAGCTTTTCCCTTCTCCGATCACACTGGATGACTTCTTCTGGGCATTTGGTATACTCAGATCAAGGGCATTCTCACGCCTTCGCAATCAAAACCTTGTTTTGGTCCCACTTGCAGACTTGGTAAGCTCGTTATGTTAATTTCCCAAAACAAGACTGAGCTATAGGTCCACTTAAATATGCAAACATTTACTGCTCTTGTGATTGGTATTGAGCAAAGGATGTGTTTGATCAGATTAACCACAGCTCGACCATAACCACAGAAGATCACGCGTATGAGATCAAAGGAGCAGCCGGTCTTTTCAATTGGGATTATCTGTTTTCCATTCGGAGTCCCGTTGCTCTCAAGGCCGGTGAGCAGGTGAAGTTTTCCAGCTGATGTTTTGTTGTTATTGTTGTTGTTGTACTTCATTGCCTCTCCTGTGCTTCTGAAATTGCCTAGTTTTAATCGTAATGAGATCTCTGAACAGGTTTTCATCCAATATGATATAAACAAGAGCAATGCTGAGTTTGCTCTGGATTATGGATTCATAGATTCCAATGAAAATCGGAATGGATTTACCCTAACACTAGAGATATCGGAGTCAGACCCATTTTATGAGGATAAGCTGGATATTGCTGAGACAAATGGTTTGGGGGCAACTGCATACTTTGACATATTTTTGGACAGTTCACTTCCACCCACACTAATTCCATATCTCCGGCTGGTAGCTCTTGGAGGCACCGACGCTTTCCTCTTGGAATCTATATTCAGAAACTCTATCTGGGATCATCTTCAGCTGCCCGTGAGCCCTGCCAACGAAGAGCTCATATGTCGTGTGGTTAGAGATGCCTGTAAATCTGCCCTTTCTGGCTATCCCACCACCATTGAAGAGGTATGGCTTTATTTTTTGCGCCTCATTCTCAAATATTTGAAGCCAATTGCGTGGAGTTGTTAACAAGTGAATGAAAATCTTAAATTACAGGATGAGAAGTTGAAAGAATCAAAACTGGATGCAAGGCTTGAGATTGCAGTTGGAATCAGACAAGGAGAGAAGAAGGTGTTGCAGCATATTGATGGGATTTTTAAGGGCAGAGAGTTCGAACTGCCCCAATTGGAATATTATCAAGAAAGGAGGCTCAAGGATCTTGGCCTCTCTGGGGAGCTAGAAGACATCATCTTCTGGGAGCCCAAGTAGGGAAAATTCATGCCACTGATGATAAGTCATAAATAGTTTTAGTTTTACCCTAATGAAAATACTACAATTCTCTGAAAGGGATGAGTAAAAAGATTATTTATTTATCTGGATGCTATGCTAAGTTATTCCGTGAACTATGTATCCCCCTTGTTAATTTTGCCGTGGACTTTATTTCAATCAATTTTTCAATATGGTTTACATTTTACATAGTTTTCGATGAATTTATCACATTTCAAGAAAAATAAAGTATCAAATAAAAAAATTACTGATAAAATATTATGACCGACAATAATTTTTTGACTCGTGAGTATATTATATATGAGAATAGAGGGAAACTGTCTATTAATAACGATTTATGAAGAATGACTGAATAAAAGTTTGGTGGGAAATTGATAAAGGGTAAAAATTCAAAAGGTAAATTTATAAATTACTCTTTCTAAGTAACCATATCCAATTCTTCCCTTAGCACGAGGTTGGTTCTGTAGATATGATATTGATAAGTGCCAACATCACAGTCCATGCCAAAATCTTACTAATAGATTATTATCAATGTCGATAAGATAGTGTCGATAAAATGCCAATATCATTAACAAGTCGACGACAAACGTATTGACAGATTATCAAACAAACCGGCACAGAGGATTTTAGTTGGTTGTTCCAGCCATGTGGTCACTCTCACTCTCATGAATGGAATAAACTCTTTCGAGTATATTCGTGTTAATTATAATTTAAAGAACTGAAGAGCGTTGAATTCACATGAACATTGTCAAATACATGAGAAAACAAAATGAAGATGATATTAACAAATTTAAAGATTAAAAACAAAAGAATACATCTTTAGACGCCCAAATTGGGAACTTGAAACCTTTTTATGCCGTTTCCTACAAAACTCAGCTCTCATGTGTGTGTACATGCTTTACTAATGAAAGCCACATTGGTTTTTTTACCACTCTCTTAAAACAATTGTGTGTGAGGAAGAAGGTTGATTCCAGATTTCATCGATCGTGTGAACTCACCCGGGATGACTTAAGTTTCCAGGGCTAAGCAAGTCATCACAATTTGTTCCCTCGCAGAGGCACTCTTGAGGGTTTGCATAAAAATAATCTTCCTCCTTTGGCTTGTCTGCAATGACTCTCCGGCGAGTTGGCTGTCCCATTCTTTTCTCATGAGTTGATCTTACAGCGTCTGAAAACTGATCCCATGAAAGTGTCCCGTTAAGATGCAGGTCCAAAAACTCCACAAGTCTTCTCCTATCTAGCAATATGCTTTTTTTAAATCCAAGGTACCTGCATGAAATATGGTTATGGTTAGGGTTTTCTTTGGTGCTTTATAAAACAAAAAACCCAAACCCGACTTGTGAGAGAGAGTTTGCATACCTTCGGTGACCTTCAACAAGTTTTGCCATGTTCCCATCATATGTAGGAACAAAAGTATTACTTGCTACTGCAACTATAAAATCCAACGCTGCCATTTGAGACGAATGATTCTGAAATAGTTGCAACTCCTCTGGGGCGAGAAGAGTTTCTTTCTTAACCTGACGCGAAAAGGCAAGAGAACATCATTTTGTGGTATGAATCTTATCGTTAGATAAATCGAAGGGGCATTAGAAATCAATGGCTAGGTAAGGGTATAAATATATTAGAGTCAAGTTGGACCCATCGATCGACCTCTGAAACCCTCTTCTTTTATCAGATAAGCAGGTCATTGAAATATGGCCTTCCCTACTGGTTCGAATTACGATCAACAATTCTTCTTTCATGTAATCAAGTTAACCCATCAAAGGGGATCCTAAAATCCATGGAAGAACCTTGACCACCAAACCAGTAGGGAAGGTGTCTTATGATACAACGATAGCCAGAAAGTATATTCAGCAAAGTAACTATTATCAAGTCCCAATCCACAAAAGGTAAAAAAAGGCATGGTAGATAATTAAGCAAACAAACTTACAATACGTGGAAATGCAGCTCGCAGTGGGGCAAGTCTTCTTTCACTGCCATAAATCTCACCAGCTGCTATATAGATCTGCATGTCTTTAGGAAAACCCATTGCTTGCAATATTAATGCACTCTCCTCGGGTGTCAGAGGACACAGACCTTGTGATCTCCTCTCTGCAGATATTATCTCTTTTTCTCTCCACCAAGGATATGCATATCTGAACGAAAGGTACACCATAAGACATTGCATGTGATTAGAACTCAATATAGCTACATACGAACAATCTTGGTCATAAGGAAATTTTGTAAAGTAGACATTATTCTCTAAATAATATTCCCTTCATAAAAAAGGGTATGTGCAAAAATCGCATAAAATATTACCACATTAGGCATTTGGCTGTTTCTGACCATTGATTTTTCTCAATCATCTATTTTACCCCTAGTAAATAGAAACCTATGCATCATGGATTGGTTCTTTGTCAATTGTTATATTCTCTACTAGGAACAGTAATATTTAGACCATGCCTCTTTAATAAATCAAGCAAATCAATAAAAGTAATACTAACGAAGATTTGTTTGTCTGATTTTCAAACGAGCATTCCAAAAAAAACTAATTGCTAAATTTTAAGCATGACAAACCTCAATCGTTTGAGCTCCTCAGCTTCTTCCTCAGTGCAGCCATGAGTACAACCTGAGAAAGCCAACATGTCCATCTCATACCTTAGGTGCAACGCCACAAAAGGTCCATTTTCTTGCAGTATACGAACCAATTTGTACCCCAAATTCTCAATCTCAGGAGTAAACTTCAGTGCCTGGAAATTAACACGACACCTGAGTTTCTGAAGATCGAGAGGTATCCAATTGTTTGCTAAACGTGTATCTGTTCTGTTAAAGTGCAACACCTTATGCTTGCTAACAAGTGGTAAAATCTGCATAACCGAATCAACGCACTGAATCAAGATGCATTACTTGAAAGTTAAAACTTCTGCATAATGGAATCAAATGCATATAAATCAGAAAGCAAAGAGAACAATTAGCTACTTAAGACCAGAAAACAGAAACTTTAAATACATTTTATCACACTACAATTTGAAATAAGTTTAAACTACATCTCTACAGCACAAGTGAATACATGCTATCCAAAAGAGATGAATTTATATAAATGGTTAAATTTATATAAAGTTGTTAACTTCATACGCAACAGATATATTGTTTGCCCAAAATAAACGGAAAAGACAGTACACAAACCTGCTCCAGATAGTATTTTTCATTAGACCAACTAACAGGAGGCATCTCGACTGGTTGATGTCCATATTTTCTACTGAACATTTTTGGCAATCTTCTGACAATGTGGACTTCATCTCTCAGAGAGTCAATGAAATGTCTTACATCAAAGATATCCCCAAAATTACTGCAAAAGAATACTAACCGTTGAATTTCTGAAGCAGCAATAAAGGAGTTAATAAGTTCAGGGATCAACGGTATCCTTTAGACCAATGAATATACCTAGGATCAGCCCAGAAAGATGCCTTATCAAGCTCTGGAACAACCAATGTGAGATTTAAAAGCCGGGCAACAGTTACCATGTCGCAAATCTGAAATGCAAAAGTTGCTATCAATAGCTAACATAGGATAAAGGAAGGAAAAGAAAAGAAAGGCGGAGCACAAACCGCTGCACGCATTTGATTCAAGCCCCCATTGCAGGAAACTCTAAGAAACCCATTACTTGTATAATTTCCTGCAAAAACTTAGGTCATTAGGCCTATCTTTTCAATTCATATTACACATAGAAGCCTTCACACATAAAAAGCATGTATAAGATTGCTTCTCTTACATAGGGGGGAATAAAAGTATAAAGCACCAACAAACAAAAGATCAGAGACTCTTGTTGCCAAGTTCGTCTTTTTTTTTTCCAAAAAAAAAAAAAAACAAATGGATGTTGGTTGAAGAAAATAAATTTTGGGAAGAACTTAGGTATAGTACATTGATAGATGTCTACATTGTATTACTAAGTTTATGCTCAAATATCTCATTTTTTTCTAAATTTTTCAATAAAGAAAAAAACTTGTGGTGTAATATTAGATCGCCTACTAGATACTACTATGATAAAGTCAGAAAACTGAATACAATCAACAAAGCAGACAAAAATCTTATGGTCTCACTACCCCAACCCATTTCGCATTTCATAACACTATCATGAGAGAGTGAGCTTCTCATGATAGCCAACTCAAAACCAAACAATGAAGCAAGTTCTGAAACTATAGATTTTGTAAGCATTCATTCATACGTCATCCACACTCAATTCTAAAAGAATGCATAATTAAGCGACAAATCCAGATGTAAATCTTTATAAAGACACCTAACTATAAACAATTTCCCCATTCCGTAACTAAAATAGTCCTTCCCAGTTCTGTTAACTTCAGGTTATCCAAATTTATGGACAACTGTCTGGCATTGTCAAATTCCCATCCGCTTAACTTAAAAAGACATTTTTCAAGTGCCAAACTCTCAAATCATGAACTTAAAAGCATTCAAATTTATGCAAAATCTAGTTACATTTACCCACCTCAACGGATGTATCAATGTCTACGTGCACTACTCTCAATACACTACATACAGAAATTCAGTAAAAAGCGTTGTTTTTTTCTTTAAAATGTAAAAACTCACTTGCAGGCAGAAGAGGCGGCGGGGACGGAACCGCCGGAAGTGGAAGCTGCGTAATTTCTGATATCCGATGGGTTATATTGGAGAGTAACTGTGGATGCCATAGCTCCCCAACCGCCACTAACTGAACCAAACACGTCCAAAGAAACAAGCTTGAACACACCCGAATGAACCACACCTGCAAACGCGTTCTGGCAATCACCGGCGCCGGTAGCTTATCGCATCGCACCTGTATGCCACCCTCAGATCTAACCTCCATTCCTCTTTCACACACCACATCGCCGCTTCATCGATCGATTCCAAAATCCCTAAAATCCCCAATTCAATTCAGCTCATGAAATCCTCAATCTCACGCCCGCATTGCCAAATTAACCCACCTTGGAACCTTAAAGTTAGAGCCCTAGCTCGGCCAAAGCCCAGATTTTGAAACAGAAAAAAGAACAAAACTTTGTGAACAATCGGTGCTGAGAGAGGCAGGAGGTTGAGATTCACGAGTGAAGATGGATGTGGTGTAATTAAAAATCTCAACAACCCAATGCCACCGTCAGACACTTTCTGATTTTCTTTTCCACCCTTCTCCTTTTTCCGGGAAAATCTTCTCTTTTTCGCAGCTACTTGCTATGAACTTCTTTTCAAAAAATAAAAATAAACAAATAATAAAGAAAATAAATACGAAGGAAAATAAAAAATATTTGGTTAGTTGGATTCAGGTATTTTTGTAGCCAAAGCGTTTGAGAAAAAAATCCTTCCGGTCATCACGACCTCGAATTGTTCCCATAATTTATAAGTCAGAACGTTTACAGTTTACTTCAATATTGTCGTGCCTTGTGAAAATGCTGTCAAAATTTTTTTTTTTCTTTTTTCTGGACAATAACTGCTGTGGATGTTTTATTTATTTATTTTCTGTTGGTGGAAAGCCCATGATCGTCTAATTTAAGAAATAAAATAACAAAGATTCTTTTCTGGTTAAAAATAACAAATAAGATTTAAGATTACAAAGTGTTTTTCTGATATATTATATACTAAATTAGAATTAATAAACTAAATAGATTAACTTAGAATGAAATATTATTTTTATATAAGAAAACAGCTCGATTATCGATACATATGATTATAGGATAAATCCAAGCTTACCAAATACCAAGCTGAAGCCGACTTTATTTATTTTATACCAAGTCCAAATCTAATGAGCTATGCTCTTGATAATGCATGCATGTCTTTTGCGATACATAAAGTATCAACCTCAATACTACTTCAAAACTAAGATGATTAGAAAAGTAGCATACCCCCGATCCCTTTGCCGATCAACGAAGCATCCAATGTGATTGATTATGATGAGTTTTATATATATGAACAATTTATCTTGACTTTTTTGCATGCTTTTCAATTTTTGTTTTGTTGTAATTTATTATAAATTTGTGATCAGTTATATATATTTTATATGTATATAAAGTGAAAATTTGTTAATTAATAATGAAAAAAAAAGAACATATATATTTAAGTTAATTAAGATATTTTTCTTTTAAATATGCACTAAATTCTACCAAATTATTCCGCAGTAATACATCATCACGTCATGTGATGCTACAATGCAAGTATAAGAACTAAAAGAAGACAAAAAAATAAGTTCCATGCATCAAGCATATATGCCGTAGGCTTAGAGGGAGGAAGTGCGACAATGTTGGATGGGAATGATCTCGTCTTTTATGTTTGTCAAACTTAATTAAAATTTAAAATTTTCCATTAAATTAAATCAGTAATATTGATGTGAAATTAAGTAGTTTAATTAATTATTAAGATATCTTGTAGCCAAAAAGAACAATGTTGGTAGCAAGGTTTAAGCAAAAACAAGAAATATGCAGGAGCATGTTAACAATGGTGGTTCGTGGTCCCAAATTGGTACCACTTGATTTCTTTGTACTAACATCGGTCCTATTTTCTTGATGCAATCATTTTCTATATATGTATATAAACTCAGTGTTTTATATATATATATATATAGCGGTACATTAATATTTACAATGGCTCAATTTTGATATACTCTATAAATAATACTTGTATCTCATTCTCGTACTACTAATTTGACTTATGTAATTGTCTTTATACAAATATCATAATCGGAATTGTTAATTTATTCTCTAACTCATAATTTACGTAAAATATCAACGAAATTAGAGATCATTTAGACATTCACATGTATCAACTAAATAGACGGCTCAGCATAAATTTTTTAATTATTATTAAAATCGTCGATTTATTTAATATATATATGAATGATTTATTTTCTACGGAGAAATTCTAGCTTTGTGGCTTTTTTTCCTGAATGCAAGCTAAAGCTTTCCTTTCACGAAAAGTTTTGTCTGATGGCTTTTTGATGAGGGCTTTTGAAAACGCGAGGTAAAAGTCTGAAGTGGGCTAAAAAGCAATTATACTGTTTCACTGTATGTGAGGAAGATTATTGGAACGTACACAGGTGAAGGCCAAAATTGTCCTAATATTAGTCAATTTATGTTTTGAATTTGTATCATCTAATTAATTTTTTCTTTACACTTTTATTTTAGTCAGTTTCCTCTTATTATAATGTGAAGTTTTATTTTAGTCGTTTTTTATTATGCAATAATATGAGAGGAAGATAATTATATTATATACATTGAGTATCGACTTCGTACTTTACGAGAATCAAACTTAAAACCTCCAACATAACATATGAAGAGAAATTAGAGGAAGTGTGAATAATATGATGAGAGGTGAATTGGCTATGAATAATAGTTGGGGTGGGGAATTGACTATTAATAATAATTGAAGAGAAAATGGGAAAATGAGTACAAAATTATGGGACAAATTACTATATGTTAGGATTTTGGGGAGAGAGGGAGGCAGAATTAGTGCATAATTTAGGATCTATGCAAGATTATATGGTTATGCTTGGTGAGTTGTATCGAATTTAATTGAACAATTCATCAAATTTAAAGTATTTTGAAAATAAAAATGATGTATTTTCATTGTCAGTAGTGGATTAGATATAGAAATAATTATCTAAACAATCATTTGAAGATATTAGTATTATAAGCGGTAAATTTTCTTTTATCTCTAACATTTCTATAATAAAAAAACATTTAATTCCATCTTCAAATTAGGTAAAAAGTAAAAATGATGTATTTTCATTGTCAGTAGTGGATTAGATATAGAAATAATTATCTAAACAATCCTTTGAAGATATTAGTATTATAAGCGGTAAATTTTCTTTTATCTCTAACATTTCTATAATAAAAAAACATTCAATTCCATCTTCAAATTAGGTAGAATATGAAGAGTTATACAATCTAATCCAATACACGACCAAACAAACATGGCCTATATATAGTTTAACCATCAAGTTTCGTATATTATTAAGGATCTCACAAGATTTGTGATTCATAAGTGAAAAAATATGATAAGAAAATAATACCGATACGTCAGCTTATTGCACCAAATAATTTGGTCTAACAATATTTGTTTTATATGTCCGAAATTGGATTAGAATATAATAAGTAAGTGTCTCCTGCATGTATCATTAAGTAATTAACTATATATGTATACATAATTTAACCATCAAGTTTTGTATCAATGAAGAACATCGCATATTTTCATAGTAATTATTTATCAACCCATAATTGAAAGAAATTTAAAAAAAAAAAAAAAAAGATACCATAGGTATATCCGTATATATAATTAATTAATTATGTGATATATATATATATATATATATATATATATATATATGTGTATATATGTGTGTGTAGTATTATTAAATGCTGATAATGGTGTTACAGTATTAACAGATGTAGACAAAGCATATGGTCTGCAAATCTGCATTAACACTATCCGGACCAAGCTGACAATTTCTGGCAACGTAACGTTGGTTTAATGACTTGCAGATTATGCATGCATGTACATAAATCAAATGTACATCAGATACCAATAATGCTAACATGCATGAAGGAGAGGATCTTCGTTTTCTAAAAGTTTATGTTAGTTTCATGATTTTTTTTTTTAAAGAATTTTTGTTAAATTTAATTTATTTCACTTAAAATTTAGTATATGTGGGAGCATAATTCGTCCAAAAATTATAGAGCTGTCATATGGTCCATAATTTATATAATGACAATTCTGCATTTGGTGGAATCATTATTGGAATATAATTATTGTGCATTAATTAAATATATTTATCAACTAAATATATTAATTAATAGGAATTATATCATATAATAAAAGAAATCTCATTGAGATTATTTTTCAAGTAGGATTCAATTCATGAGTAAACTTCATTTTTTAAAAGGATTACTTAATTAATTATAACTCATTTTCCTACCTCTAATAAATAACTTCCTATCGAATTATTTATTATTAAAAGTCAATCCTAAGTCTTTCCTAACTAAGATTATTTATTGATTGCAAACTCCTTCAACCAATCAGAAGCTCCGAAGACCCTCAGGTATCCATTATAAATAGAGGACATCTCCTCACAACTCAAGTACCTCACAATTATTCTCATAATTGACTTTTCAGTTTTCTATCTAGATTGAACTGACTTAGGCATCAGAGCGTTCTTGGTTGAACCCCCCATCTTGGGATTCAACCTTAACCTCATATGTTTACTGTGTGTGTAGAGATTGAAGGGTCAATTTCTATCTGGACGATTTATGCATCACCATCTGGTGCTTTCATTGAGAGCCGATTTGAGAAATTCTCAAAACTTGCCCTTCGATCGAAAAGTTCTTACTTTTCCATCAAAATATTTGTTTTTGCTTTTATTCATTAAATCCTTGAATAATGACAAGAACACGACAAATCACAAGATCCCGCGAGACGAACCCCTCCCAATGGGAAGGATGCACCGCCGACCAAGTGGAGAGGGACATGTCGTCGCATGTCCCACGTGGAGGACTTGCCGGACCCCAAGGCGTGGGGCCGACAACAGGATACTACTCCATTGCCAGCCAGAGCCCCGCCGGTGTTGCGTAGTCACACACCACCCCACACAGAAATTTTGTTGCAGCCCACGGAGGAGCCGGGGCCTGCTTGCCGTGTCGTGATGTCACCGAAGAAGTCAGTGGGACCTTGCCGCACTACGTCGTCACCGGAGGAGCTGGGGACACGCAGGTTGCCGCCGGTCACATCGTTACTCCACCGGAGGGCCTTACGCCGCCGCTATGATTGGACAAGCATCCAATCCGCCCGACCCACTTGCTGGGTAGACGTTCTTCACTGGGCCCACGACCCACAACGTACCATTGGCACAATTTGACACCCAAGGACATCCGTCTTTGGCTATGTTTAGATTTGGTGCACTAACTCTGGAGTCGAGAGTTCACGCCCAATTTCAGCATACCGATGGTCGATTCGTGGGAGAGGCATCTCACCACGCCAACGAAGATTTAAGATTGATTTTGGATGAGCTCCGCACCACCAGAAATCAAGATAATCATGAAGGAAGGGAGCCCACACGCCGCTCAACAAGGGAATCTTGCCACAATGCTCGTCGTACTTCACGAAGATCACCCTCGCACGCCAGTTTGTCACGGTAGGTGGCCCGACTGAGCAACCAAGTTCAAATTCAAGCAGAACTTTTGCCGAAATACTTGGGTAAAGGGAGTACTTCATGAACGGTGGGGAGACGTACCAATTTGCGAAATCCTCAAGGCAATGCCCCTCATAGACACAGTAAAGACCCTGTCCGAAGGCATCCTGTGTCGCGAGGCGTCACCCTTAACGATTCAACTAACGAGAGTCACTCTCCCGATGAAAACTATCACCACAATCGGAGGTAGTCGGTTCACGATCAATTAAGGAGACGAGTTGGGGACCATTCTCAAGTTATAATCCCCCGCCAAAACTCTTCCCGACGAGCTACCTCAAGGAGTACACAAACTAGTTCAACCGGACGAATCGGTGCTAATTTTGGAGGATCGACGAACCTAAGCAGTGAGGATAGTATGTACGCCCCGTCGCGCTCCACCTCAGACTCCATGACACAGGAAAATCGACACCACCATGGCCGCTGAGCTCCCCTCCCTCGTCGAAACCAACTTCACGCCGACGACGTAAGAAGGATGTTAGACCAACGACTTCAAGGGGTCCAACACGACGAAAACTTGGAGGAAGATCTACGCCGTCAACTTAGAACTTTTTCAACCTCTCCATTCATTTCGCAAATTCAAAACGAACCGTTCCTACATCGGTTCTCAACTCCAAACTTTACTCAATTTAAAGGAACTTCGGACCCGGTGAAATATATCGACTACTATTGCGGTGTAATGGTGCCATACCGGCACAACGAGGTGCTCATGTGCAAAGTGTTTCAAGCTTTGCTTCAAGGTCAGGAAATGACTTGGTTTAACCATCTCCCTCAGAGATCCATTGTCTCCTTTAAAGAGCTGGCACTTGCATTTGTGAAGGATTATTCACAACTTCACACCGTCGAAGTAAAACATGATCATCTCTTCTCCATGAGAAAGAGATCCAATGAGTCCTTTTGCCAATATGTCCGAAGGTTCTGAAAGGAAAAATCTCGCATTGTAGGCTGCAGTGACCTCGTCACTGCAATGGCATCCAAACAAGGGCTACCCCTGGATAACTAACTTTATAGCGACATCATGATGGGCAACGCTCGCACCCTCACAAAAATGCTCTCCATGGCTGAGCGACATGCTTCCTGGGAGGACGAGAGGATAGCGGTACGCACTGCGAAGGGCACTGGGACAGACGAAAAGCCCATCGAGAGCTCGAAGCCACCCAAGGATGACGCCACTCACGAATCTCTGTCCGAAAAACCCTTTAAGCGAAAGGCTGATCGATCTTCCGACGCCTCTTCCATCGAAAGGCCTAACCCACACTTCGGAGTGCTCACCAGTTAGATCTACAACGAGATCAAAGACAAACCTTGGTTTAAAAAGCCAGCACCCGTCAGGGGGGACTAGGAAAAAGGTGACAAGATGAGGTGGTGTTCCTATCATAATTGCTATGGTCACACCATCAACACTTGTAAAATTTTCAAGAAATACTTCCAAAATCTCGTAAAGGAGGGACACTACACTAAGTACGTCATCGGAAAAGCTGTAGAACGTGTTGGGGACAAAATCCCTAAGGAGCCACCCTCGAAGACGATTCGCATTAACACAATCATCGCCGAATCGGAACTGCTGGGAACCACCTCCAAGCAAAAAAAGAGGTCAAACGGACATAACTCGTCCCCCAGGTTTGGGCCAATACTAGGGGCAAAACTTTCGTTTCGCCTCCCAAAAAGCAACCAATCTAGGTCCCAAAAACTAAAATCCCCATAGGAAGGTCCTTACCGCGTCTACTAGGTAGGCGTTAAAGGAAGTTATGTTTTGGAGACTATGGATTAAAAATCGGTGAGTAGTTTCTAGAACTACTCACCATTCAAGAAAGTACTACGCATGAGTCTAGGCCATGCATTACCCATCAAAATTGGCGCCATGCCTTGAAGACATTGGCCCCGGGCCAACTTTTATTTTTATTTCAAGCTTTATGCAATTTTCATTTAAATCTTTAATAAAGTTATTCATTTGAAATTTTATTTAGATAGGTTTGCATAAGCTTGAGACATCAAAAGCCTTCGCCCTGCGAAGTACTCAAGCCTTCCCTTATGGAAGCATCAAAGCCTTCGCCATGTGAAGCAATTAAGCCTTTCTCTATGGAAGCATCAAAGCCTTCGCCTTGCGAAGCATTCAAGCCTTCGCCTTGCGAAGCATTCAAGCCTTCCTCCACAGAAGCATCAAAGCCTTGCCTTGCGAAGCATTCAAGTCTTCCTCCACGGAAGCATCAAAACCTTCGCATTGCGAAGCATTCAAGTCTTCACCTTGAGAAGCATTCAAGCCTTCCTCCATGGAAGCATCAAAGCCTTCGCCCTGTGAAGCACTCAAGCCTTCCTCTACGGAAGCATCAAAGCATTCGCCTTGCGAAGCATTCAAGCCTTCCTCTACGGAAGCATCAAAGCCTTCGCCCTGCGAAGCACTCAACCCTTCCTCTACGGAAGCATCAAGTCTTCGCCTTGCGAAGCATTCAAGCCTTCCTCCATAGAAGCATCAAAGCCTTCGCCCTGCGAAGCACTCAAGTCTTCCTCTACGGAAGCATCAAATCCTTCGCCTTGCGACGCATTCAAGCCTTCCACTACGGAAGCATAAAAGCCTTCGCCATGCGAAGCACTCAAGCCTTCCTCTACAGAAGCATCAAAGCCTTCACTCTGCGAAGCACTCAAGCCTTCCTCTACGGAGGCATCAAAGCCTTCTCCTTGCGAAGCATTCAAACCTTCCTCTACAGAAGCATCAAAGCCTTCGCCATGCGAAGCACTCAAGCCTTCCTCTACAGAAGCATCAAAGCCTTCCCCCTACGAAGCACTCAAGCCTTCTTTTACGGAAGCACCAAAGCATTCGCCTTGTGAAGAACTCAAACCTTCCTCTATGGAAGCACCAAAGCCTTCGCCTAGCGAAGCATTCAAGCCTTCCTCTACGGAAGCATCAAAGCCTTCTTCCATAGAAGCAATCAAGCCTTCTTCCCTAGAAGCAATCAAGCCATCTTTTTTAGAAGCATTAAAAACCTCCTTCTAAAAGAAGTACTAAAACCTTTGCACTTGCAAAGTACCCAATCCTTCTTCAAAGAAGCAAAATTTAAAGTCCAAACACTTAGAAAAATCCTAAGGATATCTAAGTTGAGACAAACATCCAAGCCAGAATTGTTCTGTGCAAAAAACATCACTTGCAAGGAAACATTCGGGATTCATCACTCATACCCACGGAATAGGACAGGTGGCATTGAAAAGCTACAAGGCTTAGATTTCCAACACTATCCACGGCACCCCAATCCAAGACGTAACAAATCCGAAATGTTCATTTCATTGAGACAAGGTTGAAAATGCAATCCTGCGCAAATGCATGTCTTGCGAGCTCACCTGAGAATTCAATTCTCAACGTTTTCAAACAATCCCAATGGTATTGGAAAGGTATGGATGTTACTTTTCCAACACTATAAATAAAAGCTAAATCGGAGAAAGAATGAATTATATATGGACAAAATGGCGAAGAAGGACAAAAATCGCACGCCTGCACGCACTACCATTTTCCGAAATTTACCATAAATTCAATTCTTAACTTTTTGGAAAGATGTGGGTGTTAGCTTTCTAACCCCATAAGAATCAACAAATTCCGACAAGCGACGAATTATTAATTGACGAATTACTGGGTAAGGTCAAGCCTGCGAAGCTGCGCACATGACCCAACTTCAAAAATTCGTCAAAAATTCAATTCTTAACCTTTTTGAGAAAGGCCAACTGATTTAGGAAGGTATGGAAGTCATCTTTCCAGCCCTGCTAGAATGACTCGACTCTGACTTAACGTGAGCCCAGTGGAGCCAAATTACCACACAAACGTCAAATCTGCCAACCATTTGCGAAAAAGAAGCTACTTCTAAGTAAAATAGAAAAGTTTACAAAACTTAAAGGCTAAATCCAAACATTCCTATGCATTGTGCTGCAAATTAACAATGTTTTGAGATTCAAGCTACTTTCCACCAACCGAGCCTGAAGAGCTACCAATTCTCCTTGAATTTTATCAAAATCAATACGAGGAACGCTATTTGAAGCGTTCGGAGTAGGAATGGGGGCAACTGGCCTCACGGCCCCAAAGGGTGTGGCAACCTTGCCACCCTCAGGAACCACGCCGATGCTCCTCACCTTTTCCATGGCTACCTTACCGCCAGCTTCCCGAGTCGCGACAGGTGACCTAGTATGAGCCATCATCAAACCAAGCCTTCTCCCATAGAAGCATCAAAGTCTTCACCTTGCAAAGCATTCAAACCTTCCTCCACGGAAGCATCAAAGCTTTCGCCCTATGGAGCATTCAAGCCTTCTCCCGCAGAAGCATCAAAGCCTTCGCCCTGCGAAGCAATTCAAGCATTCTTGCACGGAAGCATCAAAGCCTTCGCATTGCGAAGCATTCAAGTCTTCCTGCGTGGAAGGAACAAATCAAGTCTTCGCCTTGCGAAGCATTCAAGCCTTCCTCCACGAAAGCATCAAAGACTTCGCCATGCGAAACACCGAAGCCTTCCTTTACGAAAGCACCAAAGCCTTCTACCATAGAAGCAATTGAGCCTTCTTACATAGAAGCATCAAAAGGCGATGGATTATCGGAACCGTAAAAAATTACTTCCCTTTGGATTCCCTGAATTCCTAAGGGATGTAGGGGCATTTGTGGGAGCATAATTCGTCCAAAGATTGTGGAGCTGCCACATAACCCATAATTTATATAATGACAATTCTACCCTTGGTGGAATCATTATTGGGATATAATTACTGCGTATTAATTAAATATATTTACCAACTAAATATATTAATTAATAGGAATTATATCATATAATAAAAGACATCTCCTTGAGATCCTTTTCCAAGTAGGATTCAATTAATGAGTAAACTTCATTTCCTAAAAGGATTACTTAATTAATTAGAATTCCTTTTCCTACTCCTAATAAATAACTTCCTAGCGAATTATTTATTATTAAAATCCAATCCTAAGTCTTTCCTAACTACGATTACTTATTGATTGCAAACTCCTTCAACCAATCAGAAGCTCCAAAGACCCCCAGGTCTCCATTATAAATAGATGACATCTCCACACAACTCAAGTACCTCACAATTATTCTCATAATTGGCTTTTCAGGTTTCTCTCTAGATTGAACAGACTTAGGCATCGGAGTGTTCTTGGTTGAACCCCCTCAGCTTGGGATTCAACCTTAACCTCAGGTGTAACGACCCGAAAAATTTTATTTATCAATTTTGTAAGTTATTTTGTAAAATGACGATTTTACCCTTGGTCGGTTAAGGGCATGGAAATCAAGTTTTGTTTCGAAACATATTAGGCGGTGTTTCGGGTACCGTAGCGTGGGTCTCGAACTCACGAGTTCGTAGACAGGCGGCACGCGAAAAACGGAGTTCGTGTACGAAAGTTATGGGTCTAGATGTTCAAGGGTATTTTAGTAATTTTGACTTGGGGAGTAGATATTTTGTTAACCCCAATCATTTTTACATCGTCATTTATATCTTCATTTCATCACTTCAATTCATTATCATCTTCATTTCTCATCTTTTCTCTGTAAAACACACACTCGAACCCGTGACACAAAAACACCCCAAAACCCACAAAAATAAACTTTGATTCAAGGCTTAAACTTACATTTCTATTCCACTAATCGGATTCTACTCCTTCCCACGATCACAACCGTACCAACCATCGAACGAGAGGACTACGGGGGAAGCCGAACCGAGTATAGGAAGATTCGGACCTTCAGATCGATTTTTCGGCTAATACAGGTACGGGTTTGTTGTTTTAAGGTCATATTTGGATTATTGGGTTTGAGTAGATAGTTTTAGACATAAAATTTATGAAAAATGGTTGTGTTTTGGAGAAGTTAGAAAAGCTTGAAGTTTCGGCCGGAAATGGAGGATTCCGGCGAAACCAGACAGCGACGACGGCGGCGGTCGGTCACCTTCTCCGGCCAGACTCCGGCGACAGCATAGCGGTCCTATCGTCTTCTCCGGCGAGTCACCGGCGACTGGTCGGGTCGGGCCAGACCAGGTCGGGCCGAGTTGAACCAGTTGGGTTGAATGAATCGGTCGGGTCGAGTTGGACCGGGTCATGCCGAGTTGGGCTGAGTTGGACCGGTCCAGGCACGTGGGCACTGTAGCAGGTGCGTGCCCGGCACGTGGGGCCGAGTCTGAGGTCACGGTGACGCGTGGTAACCAGGTTTCGACGTTCCGGATCTGTTGGTACAGGTTTCGGGTTGATCAGACGTCGTTTAGAGGTCATTTTGGGCGTCCGAAGTTGCTGTGTTTTCTAGAACAACATGGGTAGACCTCCCAAGGTTTAGGGAGTTGTTATATAAGAGTCTTATTACTAGCCGGTAATCCCGATTGTTGTTTTTGACAGGCGATATTATTTTGGGAACCTCAGAGGAACGAACAAGACGGGATTGAGCTTGCTTGGACAGTTTTGTGAGTGGACTTTTGTTTTATAAACTGAAATGCATGCATCAATGTATCTTTGCTTACATACTGTTATGTATTGTTGCATTGAATTTCCGGAATTTAGAAATGATTGTTGGACACATGTTTTCCAATATTTCAGTTAAAGTGTGTTTTGAGAAATGTCATGGTTTTTGGACTCGGTGTTGATATCGTTTTGACGTGGTAATTTTTGAGTCCATGATTTGGGTTTTGACCCGTATGCATGAGTTATCGAATTTGGCTATATTTGAGGGAGGCCAGGACCAGGGACTAGGATCCGCTATTGGCGGTGAACCCGGGGAACCTCCAAGATCAACATTGATTTGAGAGAGGCCAAGACTCGGGACTAAGATCCGCTATTGGCGGTGAACCCGGTGAACCTCCAAGATAAACATTGATTTGAGGGAGGCCATGACCCAGGACTAGGATCCGCTATTGGTGGTGAATCCGGTAAACCTCAAGATAAACACCAATTTGAGGAGGACCAGGATCTGGGACCAGGATCCGCTATCGGCGGTGAACCCGGTGAACCTCCAATATAATTGGTTACTGTTTCTCCGACTAGCGTGGAGAGTTTTTTCCGCTGGTTCGTTGAGTGCTCCGACTCTGGCATCGAGGAGTTTTGGCTCCGCCGGGTCGCGAGGCTGTCTATGCATAGTACAGAGAGTTGTGATACAGGACTAGCATACCCCAAGGGATACCTGGTGGCTAGTGGATGTGTCGGGAACAGTGGATTTGAGATATTATGTGTCCAGGTTGAATTAAATGATTTTGAACTCTTTTGAGGATGATTTTCAAACCAAACTGTGGACCACGATGTGTTTTCCTTATATGGATTTTGTGTGGGCCAACTAAATGGTTTTAAAGAGAAATGGAAATTTCGGTTGATTTTCAGATGATGCTTTTATATCATGAACTTTATGTGATGCATGCATGGTTTTATAAGTGGAGGGGGAAAAAGGTAAGATTTTCTCGGAAAACAATTTATAAACGATTATTTTTGTCCATTCACAACTTTTGTGTTTAAATCCCCTCCAGGATGTTGGGTTGAGTTGACGCGAACACTTCTCTCGAGGCGGAGGCATTAGTATTCCGGCTGCAAGTGTATTTAAAATTGAGTAGGATATCTAAATTGTACTATTTATGTAAGGACCCTTCCCGAATTTTCCTTCGAAACCCGGAAAGAACCCTTATCCCATCTGACAGCTCTTTACTTCAAAATTTAAACACCAGAAATACCCTTTGTTCTGGAATAATTTTTATTAAGCCTTACAGGGTTCCCGACAGAACCTCTGTACTTACTAACCACTTATACCTGTCAGACGCAGGATAGTATACTGGTCAAAACCAAAACCTCGGAGTAGTGGTGGTCCAAATAGGAATACCCAATGTCACCAAACGTCAGTAGGTCAGACACTGCTGACTTCTCTACTGGAATACCACAAGACAACAGACTAGTCAAATACTTGTAAACCAACCATAATTCGTCCCTCTGGGTCACCGCCCACACCTACCCACTGACCCGGCTGACGAAGTATTTTCATAGGTTGATTAAGCCCATGACCATTGTCGTCTGTTTCATATTAGAGCCGGATATATCCTCGGCTATCATATCGTATCATCAGCCGGTATAACCTTCGGCTACCATAACATATCAGTCGGCATATCTCTCGACTATCCTGTCCCTAGCCACCAGGGTATCCCTTGGGGTGTGCTAGTCATGTATCATATCATATCAGTCGGCATATATCTCGACTATCATATCATATCAGTCGGCATATCTCGACTATCATATCATATCAGTCGGCATATCTCGACTATCATATCATATCAGTCGGCATATCTCGACTATCATATCATATCAGTCGGCATATCTCGACTATCATATCATATCAGTCGGCATATCTCGACTATCATATCATATCAGTCGGCATATCTCGACTATCATATCATATCAGTCGGCATATCTCGACTATCATATCAGTCGGCATATCTCGACTATCATATCATATCAGTCGGCATATCTCGACTATCATATCATATCAGTCGGCATATCTCGACTATCATATCATATCAGTCGGTATATCTCGACTATCATATCATATCAGTCGGCATATCTCGACTATCATATCATATCAGTCGGCATATCTCGACTATCATATCATATCAGTCGGCATATCTCGACTATCATATCAGTCGGCATATCTCGACTATCATAGCATATCAGTCGGCATATCTCGACTATCATATCATATCAGTCGGCATATCTCGACTATCATATCATATCAGTCGGCATATCTCGACTATCATAGCATATCAGTCGGTATATCTCGACTATCATATCATATCAGTCGGCATATCTCGACTATCATATCATATCAGTCGGCATATCTCGACTATCATATCAGTCGGCATATCTCGACTATCATATCATATCAGTCGGCATATCTCGACTATCATATCATATCAGTCGGCATATCTCGACTATCATATCAGTCGGCATATCTCGACTATCATATCATATCAGTCGGCATATCTCGACTATCATATCATATCAGTCGGCATATCTCGACTATCATATCATATCAGTCGGCATATCTCGACTATCATATCAGTCGGCATATCTCGACTATCATATCATATCAATCGGCATATCTCGACTATCATATCATATCAGTCGGCATATCTCGACTATCATATCATATCAGTCGGCATATCTCGACTATCATATCAGTCGGCATATATCTCGACTATCATATCATATCAGTCGGCATATCTCGACTATCATATCATATCAGTCGGCATATCTCGACTATCATATCATATCAGTCGGCATATCTCGACTATCATATCAGTCGGCATATCTCGACTATCATATCATATCAGTCGGCATATCTCGACTATCATATCATATCAGTCGGCATATCTCGACTATCATATCATATCAGTCGGCATATCTCGACTATCATATCATATCAGTTATTGGAGGTTCACCGGTTCACCGCTAATAACGGATCCTCGTCCCGAGTCCTGGCCTCCCTCAATATGACCAAAACACACTTTAATCGAAATAGTGGAAAGCATATATCCAGTAATCATTTCTAAATTCCGGGAAATCATTGCAACAATACATAACAATATGTAAACAAAGATACATTGATGCATGCATTACAGTTTATAAACAATAGTCCACTAATATACATCAACCAACCCTTAATTCAAGGACACTCTAGCCCAAGCAACACATGCACAATAATGTCCCAACTACCTGGACTTCCCGAGCTCAAAACCCGCTAATACGGTCAACTATTACCGCTGGGATTGCCCAAAACCACCTCTAAACGACGTCTGATCAACCTCAAACCTGTACCAACAGATTCGGAACGTCGAAAACTAGTTCCCACGCGTCGCCGTGACCTCAATCTCGGGCCCACGCGCCGCCACGCGCCGCCGGAAGGTCGGCTCACGCACCCACGCGCGTTCACGCGCCGGTCACGCGTTACTACAGTGTTCACGCGCCTGGACCGGTCCAACCCGGTCCGGCTCAACCTGACCCGGTCCAACTCGACCCGACCGGTTTACTCAACCCGACCGGTTCAACTCGACCCGACCGGTTTACTCAACCCGACCGGTTCAACTCGACCCGACCGGTCACCGGTGACTCGCCGAAGAAGACGACCGGACGCCGTCACCGTCGCCGGAGGCTGGCCGGAGAAGATGACCGGACCGCCACCTCCGCCGCCGTCTGGTTCGCCGGAATCCCCCATTTCCGGCCGAAACTACCAGTTTTCTAACTTCTTCATTTCTTAACCGTTTTTCACGATCTATACATGGAAATTTATCTACTCTTCACCAGGAATCCAAATATGAGGTCAAAGTTCCGAGATCGTACCTGGTTTGGCCGGAAAACGGCCGAGAAGTTTCGGTTCACCTCCCTCCTCCGTCCGTCGCCTACGGCGGTGCTCCCGCTCCAATATCTACCCCAAAATGCTCGTGGGGTCCCGGGGATGATCCTCCCGACCTTGGTTTCACTCAACTCGGATCAAAATCCGTCCGATGAAGATCAAGCTTTGTGTTCACACGGGGGGGGGGGGGGGGGGGGGGGTTTTCGGGTAGGAGAGAGAGGGACCATACTGACCAATCTGCCGAGGAGAGAGAAAATATCTATTATATAGTTCCAACTTCTCCAAAATTACCAAACTGCCCCTGAAGCTTCTAGACCCGTAACGTACTCACCGGATCTCCATTTTCCGCGTGCCGTCTGTCTACGAACTCGTGAGTTCGAGACCTACGCAACGACTTTAGAAAATTTCCCAAAAGTCTTGCCAGTCAAAAAGTGACTCCCGAACCCGTCCAAAACTGAGGGTAAAATTGTCCAATCCTCAAAATAGTTTAATTTCTGGTCCGGGTCGTTACAATCTACCCTCCTTAAGAAATTTCGTCCCCGAAATTCATTCCTAACCATGAAACAATGAGGATATTGTGCCCGCATTAGTTTCGCGATTTCCCACGTGGCCTGCTCCACGTTATAATTCCTCCACAATACTTTAACTAGAGGAAAAGTCTTTTTGCGAAGTACCTTTTCCTTCAAATACAGAATTTACACCGTCACTTTAGTTAACTGCCGGTAGTCGATACACAACATCAGACCACCATCCTTTTTTTTCCTCACAATTAATACCGGTGCACCCCATGGTGAAACACTTGGGCGAATAAATCCCATATTCACCAAGTCCTGCAATTGAGTCTTTAACTCTCGCAATTCTGCCGGTGCCATCCTGTACGGTTCCTGTGAGATAGGTTGAGTACCTAGCAAAAGCTCGATTGTGAACTCAATCTCACGGTGTGGTGGTAATCCTGGAAGATCATCTGGAAACACATCAGAGAACTCACTCACCACAGGAATATCCTCCACTCTCATCGAAGTATTCCGAGCATCTAACACATGAGCCAAGTAACCCTCACAACCTTTTCTTAACAATCTCTCAGCTGTTAACGCTGATATCACTCCATAGGGTAATACCCTACGATCTCCCCGAAATGTAAGTTCAGGGAATCCTGGACTCCGAAAAACTACTGTCTTATCGTAACAGTCTATGGAGGCATGGTGCATGGACAACCAATCCATCCCCAGAATCACATCAAACTCAAAGATATCAAAGGGGATTAAATCTACCTTCAAACCATGGCCTTCAACCATCACCGGACAACTGCGAATCACTAGGTTCGCCACTAACATATCTCCGGTAGGAGTACTAATACCCATGTCCCAACCAATTGGAGACAATTCTCTATCCGTGACCACCTCCGGTGCTACTCGAGTCTCCTGTACCCACTGTACTGCTGTGGCATTGGGAAACCCAAACTCAACTCTACTCGAGCTGCAGCATTAGCCAAAGTCCTCAACGAAGTGTGGTCCATAGACCTAACTGCTGACCGAATTTCACTCCGCAGTCCACTCTCAAATATGTGGCACTTGTCTGACTCGGTCGCTACCAACGTCGGTGCAAAGCGACTCAGCGCTATGAATCTTTGTTCATACTGGGCCACCGTCATGTCTCCTTGCTGTAAATGCAAGAACTCGGCCTCCTTAACGTTCCGGTGTGAGCGAGGGTAAAACTGCTCCAAGAAGCGTTCCCGGAAAGTCTGCCAAGTAAGCGTATGGACATTCCAGCCTGACACCTCCAATGAGTGCCACCAGTGGTAAGCAGAACCACCTAGTAAAAAAAATGTGGCCAGTAGAACTCTCTCTTCTAGAGGACACCTCATAATCAAGAACACCCGCTTCATGCGAGTAATCCACTCCTCGGCCTCATCTGGGCTAGAGTCACCCATGAATATTGTCGCCCCTAGTCTCTGGGCTCTCTCGACATCAGAGACTTCATGATAAGTTTTATCCTGGAGTACAGAAGCTAAAGTCTGATCCAGCTGTTCCAGTGTCTGCCTCAAATCAAGCTCCACTGTAGGTTCATGGTTATTTCCACCATTCCCCGACCGTTGACGAAACTCACGTCTCGGAGGCATCTTGTTAACCGAAATCCATAAATAATTTGCACACAAATGTGCAGTCTGCAGGAAGTTAACCTAGAGCTTTGATACCACTTGTAAGGACCCTTCCCGAATTTTCCTTCGAAACCCGGAAAGAACCCTTATCCCATCTGACAGCTCTTTACTTCAAAATTTAAACACCAGAAATACCCTTTGTTCTGGAATAATTTTTATTAAGCCTTACAGGGTTCCCGACAGAACCTCTGTACTTACTAACCACTTATACCTGTCAGACGCAGGATAGTATACTGGTCAAAACCAAAACCTCGGAGTAGTGGTGGTCCAAATAGGAATACCCAATGTCACCAAACGTCAGTAGGTCAGACACTGCTGACTTCTCTACTGGAATACCACAAGACAACAGACTAGTCAAATACTTGTAAACCAACCATAATTCGTCCCTCTGGGTCACCGCCCACACCTACCCACTGACCCGGCTGACGAAGTATTTTCATAGGTTGATTAAGCCCATGACCATTGTCGTCTGTTTCATATTAGAGCCGGATATATCCTCGGCTATCATATCGTATCATCAGCCGGTATAACCTTCGGCTACCATAACATATCAGTCGGCATATCTCTCGACTATCCTGTCCCTAGCCACCAGGGTATCCCTTGGGGTGTGCTAGTCATGTATCATATCATATCAGTCGGCATATATCTCGACTATCATATCATATCAGTCGGCATATCTCGACTATCATATCATATCAGTCGGCATATCTCGACTATCATATCATATCAGTCGGCATATCTCGACTATCATATCATATCAGTCGGCATATCTCGACTATCATATCATATCAGTCGGCATATCTCGACTATCATATCATATCAGTCGGCATATCTCGACTATCATATCATATCAGTCGGCATATCTCGACTATCATATCATATCAGTCGGCATATCTCGACTATCATATCATATCAGTAGGCATATCTCGACTATCATATCATATCAGTCGGCATATCTCGACTATCATATCATATCAGTTGGCATATCTCGACTATCATATCATATCAGTCGGCATATCTCGACTATCATATCATATCAGTCGGCATATCTCGACTATCATATCAGTCGGCATATCTCGACTATCATAGCATATCAGTCGGCATATCTCGACTATCATATCATATCAGTCGGCATATCTCGACTATCATATCATATCAGTCGGCATATCTCGACTATCATAGCATATCAGTCGGCATATCTCGACTATCATATCATATCAGTCGGCATATCTCGACTATCATATCATATCAGTCGGCATATCTCGACTATCATATCAGTCGGCATATCTCGACTATCATATCATATCAGTCGGCATATCTCGACTATCATATCATATCAGTCGGCATATCTCGACTATCATATCAGTCGGCATATCTCGACTATCATATCATATCAGTCGGCATATCTCGACTATCATATCATATCAGTCGGCATATCTCGACTATCATATCAGTCGGCATATCTCGACTATCATATCATATCAGTCGGCATATCTCGACTATCATATCATATCAGTCGGCATATCTCGACTATCATATCATATCAGTCGGCATATCTCGACTATCATATCATATCAGTCGGCATATCTCGACTATCATATCAGTCGGCATATATCTCGAATATCATATCATATCAGTCGGCATATCTCGACTATCATATCATATCAGTCGGCATATCTCGACTATCATATCATATCAGTCGGCATATCTCGACTATCATATCAGTCGGCATATCTCGACTATCATATCATATCAGTCGGCATATCTCGACTATCATATCATATCAGTCGGCATATCTCGACTATCATATCATATCAGTCGGCATATCTCGACTATCATATCATATCAGTCGGCATATCTCGACTATCATATCATATCAGTCGGCATATCTCGACTATCATATCATATCAGTCGGCATATCTCGACTATCATATCATATCAGTCGGCATATCTCGACTATCATATCAGTCGGCATATCTCGACTATCATATCATATCAGTCGGCATATCTCGACTATCATATCATATCAGTCGGCATATCTCGACTATCATATCATATCAGTCGGCATATCTCGACTATCATATCATATCAGTCGGCATATCTCGACTATCATATCATATCAGTCGGCATATCTCGACTATCATATCATATCAGTCGGCATATCTCGACTATCATATCATATCAGTTATTGGAGGTTCACCGGTTCACCGCTAATAACGGATCCTCGTCCCGAGTCCTGGCCTCCCTCAATATGACCAAAACACACTTTAATCGAAATAGTGGAAAGCATATATCCAGTAATCATTTCTAAATTCCGGGAAATAATTGCAACAATACATAACAATATGTAAACAAAGATACATTGATGCATGCATTACAGTTTATAAACAATAGTCCACTAATATACATCAACCAACCCTTAATTCAAGGACACTCTAGCCCAAGCAACACATGCACAATAATGTCCCAACTACCTGGACTTCCCGAGCTCAAAACCCGCTAATACGGTCAACTATTACCGCTGGGATTGCCCAAAACCACCTCTAAACGACGTCTGATCAACCTCAAACCTGTACCAACAGATTCGGAACGTCGAAAACTAGTTCCCACGCGTCGCCGTGACCTCAGTCTCGGGCCCACGTGCCGCCACGCGCCGCCGGAAGGTCGGCTCACGCACCCACGCGCGTTTACGCGCCGGTCACGCGTTACTACAGTGTTCACGCGCCTGGACCGGTCCAACCCAGTCCGGCTCAACCTGACCCGGTCCAACTCGACCCGACCGGTTTACTCAACCCGACCGGTTTACTCAACCCGACCGGTTCAACTCGACCCGACCGGTCATCGGTGACTCGCCGGAGAAGACGACCGGACGCCGTCACCGTCGTCGGAGGCTGGCCGGAGAAGATGACCGGACCGCCACCTCCGCCGCCGTCTGGTTCGCCGGAATCCCCCATTTCCGGCCGAAACTACCAGTTTTCTAACTTCTTCATTTCTTAACCGTTTTTCACGATCTATACATGGAAATTTATCTACTCTTCACCAGGAATCCAAATATGAGGTCAAAGTTCCGAGATCGTACCTGGTTTGGCCGGAAAACGGCCGAGAAGTTTCGGTTCACCTCCCTCCTCCGTCCGTCGCCTACGGCGGTGCTCCCGCTCCAATATCTACCCCAAAATGCTCGTGGGGTCCCGGGGATGATCCTCCCGACCTTGGTTTCACTCAACTCGGATCAAAATCCGTCCGATGAAGATCAAGCTTTGTGTTCACACGGGGGGGGGGGGGGGTTTCGGGTAGGAGAGAGAGGGACCATACTGACCAATCTGCCGAGGAGAGAGAAAATATCTATTATATAGTTCCAACTTCTCCAAAATTACCAAACTGCCCCTGAAGCTTCTAGACCCGTAACGTACTCACCGGATCTCCATTTTCCGCGTGCCGTCTGTCTACGAACTCGTGAGTTCGAGACCTACGCAACGACTTTAGAAAATTTCCCAAAAGTCTTGCCAGTCAAAAAGTGACTCCCGAACTCGTCCAAAACTGAGGGTAAAATTGTCCAATCCTCAAAATAGTTTAATTTCTGGTCCGGGTCGTTACAATTTATCCTACTTAGACGCTATGATATTATATGTTAATTGGTTGGACGTTATTGTTGGAATTGTTGAGTGCTTTGAATCCCTTGTCTGACAGGTAAAAGTAAAATTATATTATATTAGTAAGGATTTGAAGGGTATTTTGGGAACATTTTCCTTAGGTTGTCAGACGGGATCAGGATTCTTCCCGGGTTTCAAGGGAAAATTCGGGACGGGTCCTGACATCAGGTGTTTACTGTGTGTGTAGAGATTGAAGGGTCAATTTCTATCTGGACGATTTCTGCATCAACAATATGTCATTGGTTTATAGTTTCGGAGCCTCATCGAGCGCTTGCAAGAGGTTTTTTGACGCGCTACGTGTGACTTTACAACTCAATAATAAATTGGCACATGTGTGCGCGAGACATTTTCATGTCCCCACTTTAAACGCACTTAAATTTATTATATACGCGTGCGTCAATTTGTATTTTTTTCAATATATAAAATGTGATTACAATTTTTATTTTTTATTTTTAAAAACAAATAAAATAAATAAATGTAAATGGATGCTGGTAGTTCCATGTTCGTAGAGTTTGGTTTGCTTTGGTAACTGAAAAAGAAGAAGTAAATGTGGGTATGTGGAAGAAAATACAACCAAAGAATGCCCTTCTGATTAGGGGTGGGCATAAATGACAAGACCCGTCCCGGAAATTAAAAGTTAAAAATTTAAACTTAATTAAATAATCGGTAGTTCCGGGTTAGATTAAAGTATGAAATTGGGCTAAGCACGAATATGGACATTAGTAAGGGCCCAAAAGAGGATTATTGGACCATGATTAGTAGTTTGGATTTAAAAAATGACCATTTTGCCCTAAAATTCCCGAAGGCACGAAAGTCACTTTTTGATCGAGGGCACTTTTGTGAGTTTTTTTCGCACTATTACGTAGGTCTCGAGCTCAAGAGTATGTAGACAGGTAGCAAGCGAAAATCAGAGTTCGAATAAGGAAGTTACGGGTTTAAAACAGTCCGGACGTATCGGTAATTTTGAAAAAGTTTAAATTATAATTTTTATTTTCTGTCTCCTCCCCTCATTGGCCAATGCCCTTCTCTTTCTATTCAACCCACTCTCTCTTTCCTCCATTCCTATGAAAAATTGCATAAAAGCCCCAAAAATGCCCCTCACGGCTCCCACCAATCGGCGGTGACCCAGACGACCGCACCACCACCATCCTCATCATCTCCCTCTCACAAACACAACTATACCATCGATCGAGGCTATCAGCCACCGTACGCTACGCAACAAGCAACAAGCGGAATTGGGTTTCACGACTTTCAAGGCAAATTTCGGCCACCTCAGATACGTTCTTCGAATTTGAACCTCGAATTTGGATTCCTGGGATCAAGTAGATAGTTTTAGGCTATTAATTTGTGAAAAATGGTTGAGTTTTGAAGGAATTAGAAAAGCCTGAACCGGCCGGAAATTGTGAATTCCGGCCGGCGAGGTTACAACACCGGTGAGAGCGAGGTTAAGGGTGACTGAAACCTCTAATCACGCTTGAGACAGGGAGGCAGGCGCATGGAGCCCTCCATCGCCCCCCGACAACGATTGTCGGGGTATTTACGACATTCCAGAGCCTTTGGCGTAGGTTCCGGACTCATTGAAGTTTGTTTAGGGGCTGTTTTGGATGGTTTTAGTCACTTTGAACGTCTTTATGGAGCATGTGTACTCCCGGGAGTAGGGAGTTAGATTTAATAGTTTAAATTATTGGTTAGTGATATTATTGCCCCGTTTGGTAGGCGTTACGATATGGGAGAGTTTGAAAGACTGCTTCGATCGAGACGGAGCTCGTGGGGACTTCCAGGAATAAGCGCCTCGAAGTACGTGCAATAGTGGATCTTGTCAGGTGATTTTTCCCGGACGTGATGTGAGTGGAATGATTATGTACTGTCTATATGATTGAATACTTGATAAATGTGATATGATTAGAGTAGTTATGGATGGGAATGTGCTGAAATTACTTGGTTGTGATGCTTAGGGATGTTTGGTTTGGCTATGTGTGTCATGATGATGTTAGAAGCCAAAGACAATGCCACGAGTTAGATTAGGGCCTGGCATGTGGTTGATATTCTGGTTTGAGGATAGTAATCCCTATGAAATTGATGATATGAGGTATAGTATATGCCAGAGGTTAACCTTAAAGCCCGGCATCATTGGTTATACTATTTGAGGGTCGTGATCCCTATGTGATGTAGAGTATTTATTAGGGCTTAAGAGATGAATATGATAGTAGGATATCTCGAGGGTTGATTCTGAGGTACAATTTACGATATCGAGCAGCGGGTTATGGATGTGAAATGATGAATAAGATAATTGATAGGACCCTTCCGAATTTCCACTCCTAATTCGTAAGAGGCCCTGCTGCCTTCTGACAACACATGCAACCCTGAAACAATTCCTGAAATACCTTTACTAGTTCAATCAATAATCTATGAGAATTCAACTGAAAATTCGGCAGAATCTCCCATGTAATTTGGCCATATCTTCTTCTACCTGACATACGAAGGATTTAAATACCAACTTAATATCCAAGCAGTCTAGATCAAATCACAAACAATCCACCAACAAGTCCAAACAACCAAACCATGGAAAATAATTTACAAGCACTCCCAATGGTTAATCAGAGTAACTAGGTGGGAAAGTCAAATGTACCAGCCTAACTAACCCTACTCGAAGGTTGTAGGTAGTAGCGTAGCTGGAAGTTGATGTCTCCGCCTAGGAATGTGCCCTCGTCGCACTCAACGGTCTGGAGGGGCCGCAAAACAAGGAAAAGTGTGAGTGGCTAAAATAACAAAGTAAGACTAAAAATTTCCGAGGAAAACATAACTTTCCCGTCCAAGTAAAACCATGCATGCATAATGTAAAATCCTTTTTAAGTAGCTAACTAAATAAAATAATCACAAAAGAACTTACCGAAAATCCATTTGTTATTTTAAAACCCGGTGGGACCCACAAAATTCCGTACAATGTAAAACACCTCGTGGTCCATGACCATGCTTTGAAAACCCTCCTCAAAGGAGCTTAAAATCATAAGAAAACCTGGATGTGTAAATTAGGAAAAAAAAGATCCCACCATCCTCTAAAATAATCTCGAGTCGGAGCTCGATATCCAGGGCAGTCCAACCCGGGGACATGCCTGTTAGCAATATTAACTCATTGTATTAAGTCATTGTATTAGTGTTAGTATATAAAGTGAATGTGAGAGTCATTCAATGGATTGAGATATTTTTACATAATGAAGATTACCAAACTTACTCTCATAACTTTCTCTCTTTTCCTTCTCTTATTTGATCTGTGAATCTTATTCCTCATCACTAACATTCATACCTAAATTCCATTGTTACACTAACCTACTCTCAATTGAATAAGGTTCCATGATTTCTTTCATGATATCAGAGCTACAAAGCTAATAGCTCGTGGTCCTGATATTTTTTGCTTCCGTTGCTATGTAGATTTTTAAGTTTTTGTTTTCAATTTCCGTTTACCAAAAATTTTGCCTTGGTTTCCATACCGATGGCTGTGACTCTTCTGTGCAGCCTTCTCGATTCAATCTCTGCTGCTCACTGAAGACTTATTCGATTGCAATTGGTACGAGTTTTGACCTAAATTTTCTGGTTCTTGACATTGATCGTGATTCTTCATCAGACATGCTCCACTGCGATTGCCTATGCTTCAATCTTGCTTTCTTGCAGCGGCTTCGATTTCTCAGTTCGGCTTTTCAGCTTCTTCGATCTGCGATGGCTTCGAATCTTGACTTCCAGACTGCTCAACTTCTTCGATTCTTGCTTTGTGCTTCAAGTCTTCGATTCAGCACTGAAGGATTTGTGTGATTGAAATTGTTTCTCGGCTCAATCTCAATTTTCTCTGCTCTTCAGCGATTGCTTGCTACGATTTCTTCATCAGACATGTTCATCAGCGATTGCTTGCTATGAGGAGCTTCGGCTACAATTCCGTCGTCTTCTTCGTTCAATTGGTACGAGTTTGCCCTAATTTTCAGCTCCTTCGACTTCTTCATTTCTCGATTTCAAGTTTTCGAAGTTGCTTCCATGGCGATGGCCCTCTGTGTTCGCAATTTCTTGAAGCTCCTCGATTTCTCTTCAAGTCTGCTTCTATCCTTTGAGCTCTTCGATTTCAGCTTTGGATTTCCAGATACTCCTCTTCGGTTTCGAGCTAAGTTTTCTTTTTGATTGCTCCGTTCTTCTTCTAGAATGCGATTCAGAAGCTAAGGTGTTATCTGCTCGTCTACATCAATCTTCGTTCTTGCTACTTCGAATCTCTCCGACTCAGAATCAGATGTCTTCCGATCTTGATTCATCTCTACTTCGATCTGTCTGATGTCAATGGCACTCTTTATGGAGGTTCGATCCTTAATCTCATGTTCCTTCTTTCGATCTTCAATCTCTTGATTAAACGCAGACATAATTGTGTGTTTCTTCTAATGCGAATTTCATGAATTCTTTCTACCTTCTCAAATTCTTTCGATCCTCTATTCAATCTTTTTTTCTTTCTTCTTTCGATTCCTTTATTTCTTGCTTAATCACAGAAACAATTGTGAGCTTCTTCTTCTTCTTCGATCTTAATCTTAATTCTTTCCCTATTTGTTCTCACAATTGAATTTGATCTTTGATCTATGATTCTTCTTCTGTCTCAAATTCCTCTTCGATCTTACTCTTGATTCTTGTTGCCATTCTCTCTCACAATTGAATTATTCTTCTCTCTCACCTTTTCTTTTCGATTCTCTGTCTGAGCTGAGTTGTATTGTTTGTGATACTGGTGTGACTGTTTATCTGTGATTCACTTGCCTTTAATCCTGTAATTCAGTGGCACATTTTGAGTTGAGCTGAATTTTACTATTTGAGTTTAGCTGTTGTGAATTGTGTTGTTCAGCTGAGTTATCATGAATGTGTTGTGCTGCTGTGATTGTGTTTGCTCTATGGTGCTTCATTCTGAGATGAGCTAGTGTTTGTGTCTGGGTTATATTGTTTGTGATGGTCTGCATTGCTGGTGAATTGAGCTGCATTGTAACGTCTATATGACTGGAATGGACCTCTTCAATATGATGTAGTGTTTGTGCTACTGAATTGGGTCCGCTCTCATCTTCCTATTGCTTGTCTAAGCTGTGGATTTGTTTACTGAGTTGGGCTGATGTGTATTTTTGCTCTGTCGTGAGTTGTGGAATGGATGATACTGAGTATGCTGCTGCTGTAGTGTTTGTGTATGCTGTTGGGTTTGCTACTTCTGTTTGATGCTGTGTTTCTATCTGAGTTGAGATGCTCTACATTTGGTTTGGCAAAGTGTCAAGCCCATTATGCTGTGGACTCTGCTGTTTACTGCAAATGTTGTTTACTGCGCTGAGCTACTGTGTTGTGGTATTTCCTGCAATGGATCTCCTTCTGAGTTATCATGAATGAGTTGTGTGTTTGTTATTTTGGGCTAGCAGTCAGATTGTTTTGGGCTGAGTTGAGTTGTTTGCTGGTGACTACTGCTTTCTGTGCTCGTTAGTGTGGGATCTGCAAGCTGTGTTGCTGTGGTTTTTTGGCCTATTACTGAGTGGGGCTGCTATGAATTGTGGTTTTGTGTTGGGTTCATTGTTGTTGCTGAGATATACTGGTTGAGTTGAGTTCGTTGATTTTTTGGTATGTACTGTTGCACTCTGGTATGAGCTGCATTTTCATGTCTGAACTACTGTGGACTCCACTTATTTGCTGCAGAGATTGATGGTGGTACAATTTCATGCCTTGACTATGCCTGCTGTTGCTTTTGCTGATATTGCCCGGATCAGATTGTTCTTTCCATTGTTGTGCTGCATTGCTGGTGCATTTGGGTTGTTGTTCATGTTGTTGTTGCTCATATTGTCTTGTGTTGTTCCAATCTCATGATGGAGCTTCTCCACATGAGATTGAGGGGGGATGTTAGCAATATTAACTCATTGTATTAAGTCATTGTATTAGTGTTAGTATATAGTGAATGTGAGAGTCATTCAATGGATTGAGATATTTTTACATAATGAAGATTACCAAACTTACTCTCATAACTTTCTCTCTTTTCCTTCTCTTGTTTGATCTATGAATCTTATTCCTCATCACTAACATTCATACCTAAATTCCATTGTCACACTAACCTACTCTCAATTGAATAAGGTTCCATGATTTCTTTCAATGCCCTCCTAACCACTGCCGAAAATACCTCAAGGCAATGGCTAGAACCCTAGAGGTCCAACCCGAGGACCCACTGTAATGACCCGTTTATTTAATTATGCGAATTTCGTAACTTATTTTAAAAAATGACAATTTTACCCTTGGATTTAATAGGGGCTCGGAGGTCACTTTTTGTTTGGGGATACTTTTGGAAGGTTTTCTTGGACCGTTCTGTAGGTTAGGGCTGTTAATCGATAATTCGGTTCGATAATTTTACCGAAACTCAAATCGAACCGATGTGATAATTGGTATCAGTATCAGTCCGGCACCAGTCACATTCCCGATCATGACAGAAAATCAGACGAACCAATCAGTACCGATATCAGGATCAATTTTTTACTATTTGAAAAGAGAGAGAGACAGAGATGAAGGCGATGGTTGCGACCTGCAAGGCGATGGATTCGAGGCGGTGGTTGCGAGGCGAAGGTGATGGCTAGCGATGGGTTTGAGCCTTCGAGGCGATGGTTGCGACTTGCGAGGCGATGGGTTAAGGGAGAGAGTAGAGGCGAAGGCTCGCGATGGGTTCGAGCCTTCGAGGCGATGGTTGCGACTTAAGAGGCGATGGCTTGAGGGAGAGAGTCAGAGACGAGGGAGACAAGGCGAAGGCACTAAGAGTCTGAGAGATTGAAAGACGAGGTACGATTGATGGAGAGAGTTAGAGACGAGGGAAATGAAGTGCGATTGAGGGAGAGACGAGGGAGATGAAGTGGCCGTGAGACGGTGAGGCGTGGGGATTTTGAGAATTGAGATGGTGGCTAGTGCGGCGAAGGAGATGACGTAAAGTGAGGCTGTCTTCGATATCGATAATATCGAAGTGGAAGTACATAAGATAGTCTAAAACGCTGCCGTTTGAATCAAAAAAGGATTTTCGGTTTAGTTCGGTCTGGTCTGGTCTGGGCAGCTGAAAACCAAAATTGAATCGATTCTGATTGGGTTCAGTTCAGTTTTCTTGATTCAGTTTGGTTTTTTCTCAGTTCGATTTTTTTGGGATGGTTACCATACGGTCTGATTTTTCGGTCAATTTTTTCATACCAATTAATAGCCCTAGCGTAGGTTTCGAACTCACGAGTTCATAGACATGCAACACGTGGAAAACGGAGTTGGAATGAGGGAGTTATGGGTCTAGAAACTTCAGGGGCATTTTGGTAATTTTGAAGTTAGATATTTTAAAAAGTCTCTCTTATCTCTTTCTTTTCTAGATTTTTCGTTGCCCTCTCTCTCCTCCCTTACGATTTTCTTCTTCTTCCCGATACCACACAACAACACACACATAACCATCATCAACTTTGTGACCTTTTCCATCAAAACTAACATTACTACAACCTTCCTCTCAGTATCACGCACTCATACATACTTTCCTTAAGCTGTGAGGACCTCGGTGGACTAAGGATCGAAGCTTGGAAGTTAGGCCGAACCTTCTAGCTCAATTTTCGGACAACCAAGGTGAGATTTCTCAGTTTTGACTTCAGTTTTGGATTCCTTGGCTCGAGTAGATAGATTTCCATTATTAGAACAATGAATTTGGTTGAGAATTGAGAGAGATATCGAGGTTTGAAAATCGGTCGGAAATGGCAGATTTCGACCGGTGGCACCGTAGTGCCGGTAGCGAGAGGACAGAGGCGAGTAGCCCTATGCAGTCGCACGTGGGGTGGACTCCCAGCCAGCCACCAGCACGTGGCGGTGCGTGGGGCCCTTCTTTAGGCTCTGATAACTTGTGTTCCCATGTTTTCGACGTTTTGGACCTATTGGCGCAGGTTTCGAGTCAATCAAAGTTCGTTTAGGCACTATTTTGGGCGTCCGAAGTTGCTGCATTTCTAGTTAGGACGCGTGTGTACCTCTCGGGGTTTAGGAGGAGGGGGGGGGGGGGGGGGGGGGGGGGGGGGGGGGGGGGGGGGGGGGGGGGAATTTAGGTTATAATCATCGTTTAATAATCCCGAATTGCTAATTTTGACAGACGATACTACTTCGGGGACATCAGAGGAGCGTACAGCTCAAGGTTGAGCTCATTTTGAGATTCCAGTGTTTTGATTTTCAAATCATAATGCAGGCATAACTTGTGTTTTAGAATATTTATTCTAATTTACCAAAATTCACATTGAATAGGAGTTTATTCAAAAACACAATTTATGCATGCATTATGATTTAAAACTCAAAATCCACTCACCGAAGTTCGATTAGGCTTAACCTTGAGTTATATGCTCTTCTGTTGTCCCCGGAGCATAATCTCTTGTCAAAATTAGCAATCAGAATTACTAAGCGATAATTAAAAACCTAAAATCCAACCCCCTAAACCCCGGGAGTACACGCGCATTCTAAAGCGTACAAAGTAACTTTGGACGACTAAAACAACCCCTAAACGATCTCCGATTTCCCCGAAACCTACGCCGAAAGATCTGAAACGTCGAAAACATGCAAACACAAGTTACCGGAGACCGTGGAAGTGCCCCACGAGCCGTTGGAGGGGCGGTGGCCCTTTTCCACGCACGACTACGAGGTCTACTCACCTTCAACCTCCAATCAGGTCGACCGGAATCCGACATAACCACCCGATTTTCAAAGATTGATATCTCACTCATACCTGTGGTGGCCGAAAATTAGATGGGAAACTTCGGGAAAACTTCCGAGCTTCGCTGCATCGTCCACGGCTGTCCTCAAGCTTCAAGGATGGAATGGTTGAGCTCGTGGGGAGGAGAGAAAGGTAGTAGGGTCCTTGGTTTGGGTCGAAATGACCAAAAGTTTTGGTGATGGTGCTAATGGGTGTTTTTGTGTTTTGTCACGGTTTTGGGAGGGAGAAGGGTCGAGAGAGGGAGAGAAGGGAAAAACAGAAAATATCTCTGCTAAACTGGAGACATAAGGAGATAAGGCACTTTTAAAAAATCTCGGGTCAAAATTACCAAAGTGCCCTTGCACTTTCTAGACTCAAAACTCACTCAAACGAGCTCAGATTTCTGTGTGCCACCTGTCTACAAATTCGTGAGTTCGAGACCTACACAATGGCCCAAGGAAAACTTTCAAAAGTATCTCCAAACAAAAAGTGACTTGAGAGCCCCTGATAAATCCCAAGAGTAAAATCGTCATTTTCTAAAATAATTCATGAAAATTCATTAATTAAAAATACAGGTCGTTACAACTCACCCCCCTTAAAGAAATTTCATCCTCAAAATTCATGCTGGTCACTGGAACATATGTGGAACCTGGGCCCGCATCAATGCCTCGAGTACCCACGTGACTTCCTCCATGTTATGATTTCTCTAAAGAACTTTAATCAAGGGGGATGATTTTAAGGAAACCCAATCTCCGACATCAAACTCGAGATCTTTGATTCACCGATCTGCATAGCTTTTCTGGCGTTCCTGAGCTACCTTCAATCTTTCCCTGATGGATCTAACCTTTTTCTCTGTCATATCCACTATTCTGGTGTTAGTAATCTTCTCTCACCTACCTCATTCTAGCACATAGGTGTTCGGCATTGTCTCCTATATAGTGACTCAAAAGGAGACATCCCAATGCTAAATTGATAACTGTTGTGGCATGAAAATTCCATCAAGGCCAACTATGAGTCGCAATTCCCTTTAAACTATAGTACACAAGCTCTCTGGCCATCCATCCCAAGTACAATTCCGCCACTTCGAAGTTCCACCAACAATGATAGATAAACAACAAGCAAATAAGCCAAGGAACCCACTGACTTCCTACTCAAGGCATCTACCACTACATTGGCCTTCCCTGAGTGGTACTCAATGGTGCAATCATAGTCCTTTATAACCTCTAACCATCTCCTCTGTCTCAAATTAAAATCTTTCTGGATGAAGAAAATTTTCAAACTTTGATGGTCTGTAATGATCCGACACATTTCTCCACACATATAGTGTCTCCATATCTTCAGGACATGCACCATTGCAGCTAACTCTAACATGTCCTAAACGCAGTCTTGGGAATATCCTCTTCCCTGATCCTCAACTGATGGTATCCGGATCTGAGGTCAATCTTCGAGAAATACTTCGCTCCCTTTAACTAATCGAACAAGTCATCGATCCGAGTTAAAGATACTTGTTCTGCACCGTAACCTTATTTTGTTGCCGGTAGTCAATGCACAATCTCAGACTTTCGTCCTTCTTCCTCACAAACAACGTCGGCACACCCCAAGGTGATACACTTGATCGAAAGAACCCCATATCGATCAGATCCTGTAGCTAAGTCTTTAACTCTCTTAGCTCTACTGGTGCCATCTTATACGGTGCTTGGGAAATAGTTTGGGTAACTAGGAGAAGTTCTATGGTGAACTCGATCTCCTGATGAGGTGGCAACCCTAGAAGATCCTCTAGACACACATATGGGAATTCATTCACCACCGGAATATCCTCCAATCTCAACGGAGTATCCTGAGAATCAATCACGAAAGCAAGATAACCCTCACAACCTTCCCTTAATAACTTATCCTCCGTCAAAGCTGAAATCACATACGAGGGATAAACTCTCTGGTCTCCATTAAAGGTAAGCTCTGGCAACTTAGACTCCGGAACACCACTTCTTATTAAAGTAATAATCAATGGAGGCATGATAAGTGGTCAACCAATCCATCTCCAAAATCACATCAAAATCGTAAATATCTAGGGGAATCAAGTTCGCTTCTAGTACGTAGCCTTCCCCTACCAATAGACAATCTCGTATCACCAGGTTTGCCACTAACATATCTCTAGTGGGATGCTAATACTCATGTCCCATCCAATCGGCAATAACTCTCTATTAGCCAAAAGTACAAAACCTCGAGAAATAAAAGAATGCCTGGATCTATCAAAACACTAGCATCATAATGAAAGATTGATGACATAGCAGTACCAACCACCGGTGCAGCTCAAGCCTCCCGCTGCGACATAGCAAAGACTCGAGCCTGAGTACTGAAAGATCGCCCATGGCCTTTCTATCTGACACTTGCCCTACTGGCCCCATAAGACTGGGTCTGACTACCCTCTACTGTACCCGATGTCTGTGCTGTACCCGATTTCACAATAGTTAAAATCGGTGCCACCAACGGTACGCGTGGCCATCCACCAAAAATGTGGCCAAACACATCATATCACCCGGAGGGCACCTCATGACATCGAGCACTCGTTCCAACGAGTGATACATCCATCAACATCCCCTGGGCCAACTCGCGCGTAAACACAACGACCCCCAACCTCTGGGCCCTCTCTATCTTTTAAACCTCAGAAGCACCCCTACTCTATAACACTGTAGTCATCGCTCGGCCTAACTAATCTAGGGTATGCCTAAGGTGGGCCTCCATCATGGGATCTTGTGCATCCCTCACATTCTCCGCCTCTTTGCGATTACCAGACCGTTGTCGAGGAACACGTCTCGGAGGCATCTCGCTGAGAAGAAACAAGAATTCTTCAATACCACAAATAATATTTACAGTAAGTGTGCAGTCTACAGGAATTTAAACCTAAAGCTCTGATACCAAGTTGACAGGACCTCCCCCGAATTTCCCCTCACAATTCGTAAGAGGCACTGCTCCCATCTGATAACACCTGCAACCCTGAAACAATTCCTGAAATACCCTCACTATTCCAATCAAGAATCTATGAGAATTCTACAGAAAATTCGGCAGAATCTCCCCTGTAATTTTGCCATCCGTCTTCTACATGTCAGACGAAGTATTTAAATACCAACATAATATCTAAGAAGTCTAGATCAAATCACAAACAATCCACCAACAAGTCCAAACAACCAAACTAGGGAAAATAATTTACAAGCACTCCCAGTGGTTAATTAGAGAAACTAGGTGGAAAAGTCAAATGTGCCAGCCTAACTAACCCTACTTGAAGGTTGTAGGTAGTAGCGCAACTAGAAGTTGATGCCTCCGCCTCGGAATGTGCCCTCGTCGCACTCAACGACCTGGAGAGAACGTAAAATAAGGAAAAGTGTGAGTGGATAAAATATCTAAGTAAAACTACAAATTTCCGAGGAAAACATAACTTTCCCCTCCAAGTAAAACTATGCATGCATAATGTAAAATCCTTTTTCAGTAGCTAACTAAATAAAATAATCACAAAAGAACTTACCGGAAATCCATTTATTATTTTAAAACCCGATGGGATCCACGAAATTTCGTACAATGTAAAACACCTCGTGGTCCATGACCATGCTTTGAAAACCCTCCACGAAGGAGCTTAAAATCACAAGAACACTTGGATGTGTAAACCTGGAAAAAAAAGATCCCACCATCCTCTAAAATTATCTCGAGCTAGAGCTCGATATCAAGGGCAGTCCAACCCAGGGACATGCCCCCCTAACTACTGCTGAAAATACCTCAAGGCAATGGCTAGAACCCTATAGGTCTAACCCGGGGATCTACTCCCCACATGACCGAAAATACCTCAAGATCATACGGTCACCTGACCAAAAATACCTCAAGATAAGATGTCAGAAATACTACGTGCGTAGATAAGCTCGACGAGCACATGACTGAAAATATCTCAAGATCATGTGTCGGAGATGAACACTAATACCAAAAATACCTCAAGATCATGCGGTCACATGACCGAAAATACTTCAAGGTTATGTGTCAGAAATACCTCAACGCTCATATGACTGGAAATACCTCATGATCATGTGTCAGAGAATATAACCCTCAACGAGCACATAACGGAAAATACCTCGACGTCATGTGTTGTAAAACAACCCTCAACGATCACATGACGGAAAATACCTCGACATCATGTGTTGGAGAAAATAACCCTCAACGAACACATGACATAAAATACCTCAACATCATCTACCGGAGAAAAACCATAATAACCGATGATGGTTTACATAGTGAAAACCATAATGTAAAACCGAAATCCAATTTTGAAATCCTTTTTACTTGTCCTAAGCCACAATCATAGAAAACCCAAGCCAAAAGCCCAAAATCTAATAAATCAAAATCACGGGCCTAAGCCCAAAATCATAAACTCTGCCGAAGCCAAAATTCATAAATCCAAAATCCATAGAACTGTAGTCCATAAACTGAAATCCATAAAACCGGGCCATAGCCCAAAACCTCAAAACTGAGCTTAATGCTCAAATTCATTTTCAAAGTTGCTATCGAAAACTCATCATCCATAATAAGGCATTAGCATAAGTATTCTAAATTTTTGAAAATTCATAAAAGATTACAACTCATTTTAGAATAATAATTCTAATTTACCAAAATTCACATTGAATAGGAGTTTATTCAAAAACACAATTTATGCATGCATTATGATTTGAAAATCAAAATCCACTCACCGAAGTTTGATTAGGCTCAACCTTGAGTTATACACTCTTCTACTATCCTCATAGTAGTATCGCCTGTCAAAATTAGCAATCGGGATTACTAAACGATAATAAAAAACCTAAAATCCAACCACCTAAACCCTGGAAGTACATGCGCGTTCTAACGCGTGTAAAGTAACTTTGGATGACTAAGACAACCCCTAAACGATCTCCGATTGACCCAAAACCTGCGCCAAAAGATTCAGAACGTCGAAAACATGAGAATGTAATTTTCTGGAGACCGAGGAAGTGCCCTACGCTCCCCCATGTACCGGTGGAGGGGCGGTGGCCCTTCCCCACGCGCGACTGCTAGGTCTACTCGCCTTCAACCTCCAGCCGGGTCGACCCGAATCCGCCATAATTTCCCAAATTTCAAAGCTTGATATCTCACTCATTTTCAATCAAATTCAATGTTCTAATGATTGAAATCTATCTACTCGAGCCAAGGAATCCAAAACTGAAGTCAAAATTGAAATCCCATACCTGTGGTGGCTGGAAATTGGACGGGAAGCTTTGGGAAACTTCTGAGCTTCGCTACGTCATCCATGGCTGTCTTAAAGCCTCAAGAATGGTATGATTGAGCTCGTGGGTAGGAGAGGAAGGTAGTAGGGTCCTTGGTTTGGGTCGAAATGACCAAAAGTTATAGTGATGGTAGTGGTGGGTGTTTTTGTGTTTTCTCACGGTTTTGGGAGGAAGAAGAGTCGAGAGAGGGAGAGAAGGGAAAAGCAGAAAATGTCTCTGCAAAACTGGAGAGATAAGGAGATAAAAACTTTTAAAAAATCTCGGATGAAAATTACCAAAGTGCCCTTGAACTTTCTAGACCCAAAACTCACTCAAACGGGCTCCGATTTTCGCGTGCCGCCTGTCTACGAACTCATGAGTTCGAGACCTACACGATGGCCTTAAAAAAATTTCAAAATTATCTCCAAATAAAAAATGACTTCCAAGCCCCTACTAACCTCCAAGGGTAATATCGTCATTTTTAAAAATAATTTACGAAAATTCACTAATTAAAAATACGGATCGTTACAATAATTGTGATAATCGAGAAAGAATGATTATATAATCTAGATGCTATTACCGAGGAGTCATGCCGATTTAGTACATGAGTCAGTGTCGAGATGATGTTGCTGAGGAGTCATGCCGGCTTAACACATGAGTCAGTGATGTATTACTATGATCGAGGCATGTAGTCCTAGTGCATGGGGCGTGTGTCAAGTATAAGTCCAGTTGAGTCCTGTTGAATCGTGTGTCAGTTATTGAATCATGGTATATCCATATAATGGTCGCTGGTGTCGTACCTGTCTGTAGGTCATAGACCAGTCCTCCACGTGATCGTTCACCTGTGCTCGCTCTATACTAGTTAAACAATGTCAGTCCTATCCCCGAGCTTCTATGTGTATATGTGGTCCCAGAGCTCCTAGGGGGACTTGTGGTGATGGTGCTTGCACCCAGTCCTTCACATAGTCATGGTACGAGCGAAAATAACCAGTCCTGTCACGTGCACGTGACTCGAGCGACTACAGTGTCATTGGGATACATATTATGATGATTGAGTCATGATGATAGCCGAGGGATATGCTGGCTGATATGTTATGATGATAGCCGAGGATTATGTCGGCTTATATGCGATATGATAGTCGAGGATTTTGCCAGCTTATATATGATCCGATGATAGCCTAGGATTATGCCGGCTTATGATGATGATGATACGATAGCCAAAGGATTTTCCGGCTCACGATACATGATATGATGATATGATAGTCGAGGGATTTTCCAGCTCACGATACATGATATGATGATATGATAGCCAAGGGATTTGCCGGCTCATGATATATGACATGATATGTTGATAGCCGATAGATTTGCCGGCCGATTTGTTATGATAACTAGTGTCACATATGGTTATCAGAATTCTGAGATACTAGTGAGGATACATTCGTTATCGAGGACAGTGGGTATGGTGTGGATGATGACCTCGATTGACGAGATTGTGTTGTATGTATGATGTGACATTTGTGATGATCGATACCGTCATATCAAGACGATGATATCGAGATAGTACTATTCTTGTTATCTATTGGGATTAGATGTATCATCTTCAACGTGTGAAGATTCAGTTATTAACGATAGATCGTTAGATTGCTTTGCTTATGTGATTGTGGTGCGTATGACTGTATTACGTGGATGCTAGCCTGCAGGGTTGTTAGTTTATATTATTATTATTTTATTGTTATGAGTCGTTTTGCGTAATATATTAGTTATATAATATTGATGATGTTTTGAATAAACCTAAAGGGTTATTATATGTTTATAAATGCTTTTCATTGAAAACTACTAAGGTTCACTCACATTTCCATTTTACACCCCTCAGGTTTCAAAAATAAGTTTGTGGATACGAGGAGGGGGTCATGTGGTGACACCTATGATACCACCTATGAGGGGTGTAACCATGTAACAATCGGTTTAAGCATTCAATGCTTTAGTTTTGATCATCAATTGTTTTATCTATGTTATGGGTTGTCCACTATTGCGGTGAAATGGTAACTTAGAGTTTACTATTTTACCTTTCACTAAACTTCCTAAAACGCAACGTTTGAGTTGGGCTTTCGTCACATGGATTCAACATACAGGTGTCGACCGGCACCCGGTGACTCCAGTATCTAGTGGGATCTGGAGCGGGGTGTAACAATAAATCTGTTGAAATCGGTAACCGATTTGATTCAAACTGTTATTGGCACTTCAGTTTGGATTTGACCGGATAAAAGTCCAGCGGTTTGAAAATCCAAACTGTTCCATTAGTAACGGTTTGGTTTTGAATTTTTATTTTGAAAACCGTTGAATTCAAAACCGAATCATTAAGTTTCTTATTTATTTATATTTGATAGTTAATATTTTTCATTCTATAATATGTTAATGTGAGTGTTCATTACATACACTAAGCCACTTAATCCTCACCCATTTTGTGCTACTTTCGAATTTAAATTATATTTAAACATAACCCGTCATATTTCGAAGTTTAAATTGTTGAAATTTTAATTTGTTGATATGGATGAATGAAATATTCATGCGAATACATGAAATCTTGATGTGAATAAATAAAATCTCGATGAGAATTGTGGAATTTTGAAAAAAAAAATGTTTTGGAGGAGTCTTTTTAGTGAACAAATTACATGAAAATTTTATGCCTAAACCGTCCAAACTGATCCAAATCAAATCGTTGATAACAGTTTGGATTAGAACGGTTTTAATTCTATTTTTTGAAAATTCAAACCGTATGGAACTATTAATATTTTAACGATTTGGATTTGGAATTGGATGATATCCACATCGATCCAAACCGTGCCCACCCTTACTTATGATAACCAAAAACAAAGAATCAGATAATGTTGATTGCATTAAAATCCAAAAATGTTACAACAATTAAATATTTATATCTTTTTTATTTCATTATCCATTTTACCTTTTACCCTTAATCATGGATGAAAATATCCGCACTATCCGCGATATTTCCGTGGATATATCCGTATTTTGAAGTCTCGACATAAAAATAGGAGGGAAAAAATATCCGCGATATTTCCGTAGATATACCCGTATTTAAAGGTATCAGCATAAAAATAACGGGGAAAGAAAAAATTTTCCTCAATTTCCACGATATCCGTTATATAAATATTATTGGATGATTAAATTTTTCCCAAAATTTGATTCAAAATTTTCAAGTTTTGGACTAAATTTCCAATATTTTTTTGTTAAGTGTGAATGATATTGATATCGATATTGATATCGAAATATATATCGATATTTGCATAAATTTGACTATCGATATTTCCGTGAAAAACGATATTTTCATCCTTGGCCTTAATATATTAGATTGTTTTTTCTTTAATATTTTCAAGGACTTTTTTGGGTTTGTTGAAAATTTAACCAAAATCAAGTTTTGGCTTTATATATAGATTTTTACTCTTTAATTAATATTTTTTTATTTTTACTATTTTGATATTACTTATTAAATTATTCATTTTTGAATAAATTTGTTAAGTAAGGGTATTTTGGGGATTATGAGAAATTTAACCTATTTTTACTATTTTACCCTCATTTATTAAATCAACCATTTTTAATAAATTAGTTTTGCAAGGGTATTTTTGGGATTATGAAAGTTTAACCAAAATTCCCTTCCATACTAGCCTCATCGTAGGCGCTAGGCGCCTGCAAGAGGCATTTCGATGCCCTACGTGCGATTTCACAATTTAATAATAAATTGGCATATGCGTACCCAAGACATTCTCATATGACGTCGCACTACGTGGAACTTTAATCGCACTTAAATTTATTGTATACGTGCGTGTCAATCTGCATTTTTTAATATATAAAATGTGATTACAATTTTCAATTTTTTGTTTTAAAACAAATGAAAAAAATAACAATGTAAATGGATGATGTTAGTTCCATGTTCGTGGAGTTTGGTGTGCTTTGGTCATTAGAAAGAAAAAAAGTGAATGTAGGTATATGGAAGAAAATACAACCAAAGAATGGCCTTGTGATTAGGAGTGAGGCATAAATCCGTTGAAAGCGGAAACCAATTTGATTCAAATCATTATTGGCACTTCGGTTTGGATTTGACCGGATAAAGGTCAAACGGTTTGAAAATCCAAACCGTTCCATTAGTAACGGTTTGGTTTTGAATTTTTATTTTGAAAACCGTTGAATTCCACATCGAACCATTAAGGTTCTTATTTATTTATATTATTTGTTAGTTAATATTTTTCATCTTATAATATGTTAATGTAAGTGTTCATTACATACCCTACCTCATTTAACATTTATCCACTTTTACTTTCGAATTTAAATTATATTTAACATAACCCGTCATATTTTGAAATTTAAACTGTTGAAAATTTTAATTTGTTGATATGTATGAATGAAATAATCATGTGAATAAATGAAATATTGATGTAAATAAATGAAATCTTGATGAGAATGGTGGAATTTTGGAAAAAAAACAAATGTTTTGGTTAAGTCTTTCTAGCGAACAAATTACATGAAAATTTTATGCCTAAACCATTTATGTAAGGACCCGTATTTTTAATTAGTAAATTTTCGAAAATTAATTTAGAAAAGTACGATTTTACCCTCGATTTTAGTAGGGCTTTAGAAGCCACTTATTGTTCGGAGATACTTTTGGAAGTTTTTCTTGGACCATCGCATAGGTCTCGAACTCACGAGTTCGTAGACAGGCGGTAGGCGAAAAAAGGAGTCTGAATGAGAGAGTTATGGGTCTAGAAAGTGCAAGGGCACTTTGGTAATTATGACCCGAGATTTTTTTTAAGTATCTTATCCTCTTCTCTCTCTCCTCATCAGATATTTTCTTTTCTTTTTTCTCCCCATCTCTCTCGAATTTTCTTCCCCCCTTGGTTGTGAGACACACAAACACACAGCATCATCATCACCAAAGATTTTGGCCATTTCGACCCAAACCAAGGACATCATCACCTTCCTCTCCTCTCCACGAACTCTACCATGCCATCCATGAAGCTTGAGGACAGCTGAGGGCTTAGGAATGAAGCTTGAAAGCTTGCCAGAACTTTGAGTCCAATTTCCGGCCACCACTGGCGTCGTGGCTTCGAGGGTCATGGGGGACCACGTAACTTGGAGATTAGACTCGTTTGGACGATACGGTGAGTGGATTTTGATTTTTAAATCATAAAATATGCATAATTATACTTTTTATATATTTTCTCATTAAATTGAATTCTGAAAATTAGCGATAATTATCCTCAACTATTTATTAATTTAACGAGTCTCGGGAAAGGAAAAAATTTGTTTTAACGTTTTCTTTATTATTGAGGATAGACCTTAATAATGGTTTTGAGAATGACTTTGGATTACTTAACGTGTAATTAAGCCCGATTTTATGAACTTTTGGGTTTAAAGGGAGTTATGGAATTTTTTATTATTTATACATTTATGGAATTAAGGATGAATGTGTTTAAATGATTTATCGTTAATCGTGGATTATGGAGTATGGACTATGGATTTATACATTTGATAAATAAAGTTAACAGTTTGAAAGCGTTTTGGGCTACGGCTTGGTTTTGAGAATTTGTTCTTGATTATGGATTCGATAATGATTTTGGATATGGTTTGGGGGTTGTCCCGGATATGGATATTGGGCTTTGGCCCTGGGTTATGGATTTTGGGCATTAGGCCCAGTTATGTGATTTGGGTTTAGACCCGGTTATGATATTTTGGGCTACAACCCGGTCTTTATGGATTCCAGTTTTAGGGTTTTCAGCTTTAGCCGAGTATACGATTTTTGGGCTTAGGCTCAGGATTTCGGATTATGGATTCTTGGGATTCGGCCCTGGCGTGAATATCGATGACGTATGAGGTATGTCATAGAGGATTTCATCATACACTCGGTATGGTTTGAGCTATGCCATGGAGGATTCCATCATACGCTCGATATGGTTTGAGGTATGGGATGGAGGATTCTATCATACACTCGGTATAATATGAGTTATGACATGGAGGATTCCATCATACGCTCGGTATGGTTTGAGGTATGGCATGAAGGATTCCATCATACTCTCGGTATAGTTTGAGGTATGGCATATAGGATTCCATCATACGCTCGGTATGGTTTGAGATATGGCATAGAGGATTCCAACATACGCTCGGTATGGGTTGATGTATGGCATAGAGGATTCCATCATACACTCGGTATAGTATCAGCTATGCCATGGAGGATTCCATCATACACTCGGTATAGTATCATCTATGCCATGGAGGATTCCATCATATGCTCGGCGAGTTATGATCTACAGTTTCGACCGCGATATGGAGCTACGGCTCAGCATGACGGCTACGGCCAGATGTGGGGCTACGGCCCGGGATGTCGGCTTCGGCTGGGTTATTATGTTGGCAGGTACAATTGGATATGGCGTGGGTTCCACCTAGGTAATTGAATGGTACTCCGGTAAGTTGTAGGTTATATATATTTATATATATTTGAAATGGAGGGTCTTAATGGAAGTATGATTTACCACGAGGTGGGTTTAACATGCTTATTAATATTATTATTATTATCTTAACTTTATTAGCATGTGTACACTTCGATATGATTTTCTCGTCCACTCACAGTTGTTTTGATTTTTGTGCCCTCAAAGCCGTAGCGAGATGAGGCGTCGAGATTAGGAGGAGGCATCATCTTTTGTTGCGCTACCATCACGTAGGACTTTCATTAGTTTTTGTTGACTTAATGTAAACCTAGTATGCTTTGATCAATTTTGGAGTTGTTAAGGAGTATTGTTGGGTTTGTCTGGACTTGATTATATCTGGATTGTTTGAACTGGTGGTGTTGTCTTGGGTATCTTCGTTTGATAGGTGGAAGACGGTTTGACCCGTTTATAGGGGAGATTTTTCCAAATGTTCAGTAGAATTCTCGTAAGGTTTAATTGGTAGTGTGATGGCTTTTCTGGAAAGTTTTAAGTTTTTCCAGGGCTGTTAGACGGGAGCAGGGCTTCTCATGAGTTTCGAGGGGAAATTTAGGAGGGGTTATGTCAATCTAGACCGATCCAAACCAAACCGTTGATGATTGGAACAGTTTCAATTATATTTTTTGAAAATTCAAATCATATAGAACTGTTAAATTTAATTAAAATAGCCTTTGGGATTAAGAAAATTTAACCAAAATAGCCTTTGGACTTTATATATATATATAGATAACATATGAATTAGATATACATGTATGTTTCCAAAACATCCTAATAAATTTTCAAAAATCATAAGGTAAGTACCTAGTAATATATATATATATATATATATATATATATATATATATATATATATATATATATATAGTACGTTGGAAAATACGTACCTGTATTATTTGGTAGATTTTGTTAATTAATACAAAACATTCGTACATTATATAAAAAAAATTAATATTATTTATTTTGTTACATCGATATTGAGATATTACATTATATATATATTCAGTACTGACTTCGCTATTTACGAGAGTAAGATCCAAGACATCTCACCACACAATGAGTAGAGAGAAATACCATTAATATTATTTATTTAAATTATAGTTTTTGTTGAATAATATATTAAAAATATGTTTCTAATACTTGAATTTTATGTGTATATTGAAAATTTTGTAAAAATTATGTTTATTTTTATACATACGTACCCGAATGATACATGTATAATATTTTTGATTTTATAAACATATATTTTAATAAATATTACGTAAATATTACGTTATGTGTCTCAGGTTCAACTCTCGTAAATAGTAAGGTCGATACTCAATATGTATTATGTAATTCCTACCCCCAATAAATGTATTATGGGAAATATACATATTTAAAAAAAAAACGTGCGGATTTATGTAATACGAGTATTATACAAGAATTGATTTAGGGATATGTATATAAAATCGTATTGTATGATAATGGGCTCACACAGAGAAGTCGTTAGTCATATGGGCCTGCTTCACAAAATTAGGCCCAAATTTTAGTATTGTTAAACAGTGTCTAACACTCGACCTTTTTAAAGTTACGTGTCTCAGCGAATCAGAGAGGCACATGTGTCGAAAATGTTGACCTGGACGGCCTAAAATCTCTGTAGGCCCAGAGGCCCAAAGCTTAAACTCGACACTTGGATTCCAGATTCTGAGTCGTCTCCGAAGAGAGCGAAGAAAACCCCTTTCTCTGAAAATTCTCTCCGAGTCCAACCTGACCGTTACTCCGCCAGTCACAGTCATGGTTGGATTGCGTCTGCTAATCGTTGCTGTAACCCTAGGGTTTTTATTGTCTACATCGGAATCTCTCCGGTTCGAGCTGCAATCGGGTCACACGAAATGCATCGTCGAAGACATCAAAAGCAAAGCCATGACGGTCGGAAAATACAGCGTCGTCAACCCTAACGAAGGCCAGCCCATGCCCCAATCTCATAAAATCACCGTCAGGGTACGCTTAATTTCTTCAAAATTTTCCATTTTTTACTTTTTTTTATTATAGAAATCAATTTTCTTGGTTTTATTGATTTAAATCAAGTTAATTTGAATGGATTGATTTAATTATGAATGTATAGGTGACGTCGCACTATGGGAATAGCTATCACTACTCGGAGCTGGTGGAATCCGGGCAGTATGCATTTGTGGCGTCGGAGGAAGGAGATTACATGGCGTGCTTCTGGGCGCCCGATCACAAGCCCCAGACTACGTTGACCATTGAATTGGATTGGAAGACCGGTGTCGCCGCTAAAGACTGGTCCAATGTCGCCAAGAAGGGCTCGGTCGATGTAAGACTCTTATTTGCTTACTTATAGGGATTGAATTTAGCTTCAATTTTATAGAGTTTATATTTATTTCCTTTTGATAACTTGCGAATTGTGAATCAATCTGAATGATTTATACCTCTATATTCGACTTGATTAATAAATATCTAAGTTGCTGCCTGGTTATATTTGAATGTAATCCATATCTAAGTTGCTGAATAGGTTACTTTGAAGGTGTGGTCTGACAGCATAATATTGCTATACATTCTTCGAAAAAAAAACCATTTTTTTTTGCGTTACTTGTTCCTGATTGATCTTTGCATCAATTAGAGTAATGCTAAGGTTTGCAATTGTGAAGGATGAAAATTGAGATATTGAGACAATCTTATGTTGTTTTCTTATGCTAGGTCATGGAAGTGGAGCTTAAAAAGTTGTTTGATACTGTGACTTCCATTCATGAGGAGATGTTCTATCTTCGCGGAAGGTAAGTATTCATTTTCTTACCGTTGGACATTTCATAAACCGGAGATATTGGTCTTTCTTCATTTTCCTCATGTCTGCTTAATGTTTGTTTCAGGGAAGAAGAAATGCAGGAGCTTAACAGAGCAACTAACTCCAGAATGGCCTGGTTGAGTCTTCTTTCGCTCGTTGTTTGCTTATCAGTAGCAGGTTTGCAATTGTGGCACCTGAAGACCTTTTTCGAGAAGAAGAAGCTCATCTAATTCGTCTATTCCAGGGAGGCTTTGCCAAAAGAGAAGATTATTTCAAATAGTAATGTTCTATATTTCCATCTTTTAATGCATTTTGTACAATAGTTTACAGAACATCGAATGTCCCAATTTGATAATTATCAGATCACATTGTTGTTAGATGATGAATTAGGGCAACCAAAATGTTTCACTACAGCACAAGAGTTCTTTTCAAGTTCATAGCCATCTTGTATTCCAGAAACATGCAATGATAACGAGCATTAAATTATTCTCCTGAAGTTACTGAATCACTCTAACCCTATTTTTGGAATAAATACTACCGAGGTCTCTTACCTTATATGGAGCGATTCAATACTTGTAATCAATGGTTATGTTAGTTGGTTTTCGAATTGAGCATCCAATCACCACGCATGGATATGAAAAATTCGGCGTTCAACAATTGGGGTGACGAGCGCATCCACTCGATGTTTGGAATGCAAATATTTTCTATGACTTGAGGGTCGACAATGAGGATATGTGGTAAAAAAAATAGGAAGATTCAAACTTTAAGACTTTTTCTTCTAACATTAAGAAGTTTGGAATGCAAATATTTTCTATGACTTGAGGGTCGACAATGAGGATATGTGGTAAAAAAGGGGAAGATTCAAACTTTTAAGACTTTCTTCTAACATTAAGAAGAGAATTACCACGAGGAAGATTCAAACTTTAAGACTTTCTTCTAACATTAAGAAGAGAAGTACCACTGAAATCGAAACTAATTGCAATTGGTGCACAACTTCTGGTTTTTCAGTCCAAAGGGATGCTTCAAAAAATATTATTGAGTCATTATAAGATAAGTTTCTCATCTGAGCTTGAAAACTTAAGTGGTGATTGTATCACTATCATTTCAACTTTTTCATAGAGGCGATCTTGTTATGTTAGAAAAACTAAGTCTTTGCAGGATCAACAAATCCTCCTTTTACAATTTCAAAGCAGAGGAATTTTATTCAAATGTCAAAGAGAGATGATGAGAAGATAACATATAATCTGTGTCTAATATACATCTCTTCTCATCATCCCTTATACACTAACAAATTACAAATGAAAGATATTACAATCTTGTCTAATACCGAGTCAAAACATGAAATCCCTATATATCATATTCATTTGAATGAAATCTTCTAGGAAGTTTGCCAAGACAACATAATGTTATGCAGAAACAGAGAAAAATAATTAACATCACCTTCTCCGTTCAAGGTAAGAATCTGAAACAGAATAGTAGAATGCTAATCACAACAATTACTCTCACAAGCTTTCCCGGTTTAGCCTATTCACAATCCCACTGCACAATGGGACTACAAGTGACTGGCAGAGAGGATCATCTTTGTACCTGACAATGGTCATCACGTTCAAATTTATGTATTAAATATGTTCCAGTGATGATCGGCTTGTAAAGTTTTTTCCTTTACCTTCTCGAGCTTTTTGAGAATGTCCAAGAAAGACGGCCTTTGGTTCATGTCAGCAGCCCAACAGTGCTCTATTAACCTGTAAAACATTCAATGGAAAGATATAAACGATTCGCCTAATCGAGTTTCAGTACTAATATTAAAGCATAAGGTTCTTCAGAATGATGAAAGGTAATGTCACAAGAGATACAGAATTGACTTACTCTTTGAGTTCAGGGGTGTGCCCTTTTCCATGAAACAAAGGCCTGTGTCCTTCTGCTACATATTTGGCTGCTTCATAAGGCTCGTAATTTGAAAGTGGTGGGTCTCCTTCAAGCATCTGCACCAGTTGAGAGTGTCATAGATCATGATTGGAATAAACATTGTACATTTTTTCTTTTCATGGGTGAATCTGAGTTTTATCTTGTGGAAAACCAGTATTACCTCATATAGTATCATTGCAAAAGAGAACACATCAACCTTCTTATCATATCTCCGGTGCTTAAAAACTTCAGGAGCCATATAGCGGTCTTCCATTTGTTCAAATGCAAAAACACCAAAAAACATATTATTGCAACAATTTATTTATTCAGCAGTAACTTTTATAGGAGTCTTCTCCTTGTAGTTTGTTTTGTTTGTTATTCTTATCCAAAAATCAAAACAGTAACTTTTAAAAAGGCACCCACAGCTTCCAGTTTCGCCAGTCATCTTGTACACATCGTGAGAATTCTGAACCTTAATGAGCTTGCTTAGTCCAAAATCACCAACTTTTAAATGGTCGGCACTGGAATTGACTAAGAGAACATTCCTGTGATGAAGAACAAAATCCAGAAGTAAAAATAGAAAATATTGTGAAATTGTAAAATTGCACAAATCCAGACTTTCTTTAATCCTACGAAGATAAATCCTCCAGGAAATATATCACCAGCTATTAATTAAAGACATCATGTGCCCACCAAATTCCAGAATATCAAATAAACTCACCTCGGTTTTAGGTCTCGGTGAATTATGACATTTGGCTCGTTGTGAAGATAAGCCATGCCTCTGTCCACATTAACAGCAAGGAACTCAAATTAGAAAAATTATCAGAAATGCTAATTTCCACATGCACATAATAGTAAAAACTTCAGCTAAAAATCTCACTTCATGTACTAGCATGATTCAATCTCTACACTTCCCAAATGGAAAGAGATCTAATGATTACTATCCTGAAGAATTATTTGTACAGAGCAACGAGAACTTCAACCAATGCAACTGAATTGAAACAATAGAATTGACTAATTTATAGCCTAATCACCCTTCAATGGGATGACAATATCAGCTATCTCTGTATGAAAATACTATTGCATAGCATCTTGAAAAGAGTTCCTTAAACTAAGGCAATAGTTGACTTAAGTTTTATTGAAGTACCTGGCAATGTCCAAGGCAAAGTTGATAGCTGTTGAAGGACTAAGAGAACCCTTTTCCTTGAGGTATTGATGAAGATCACCCTATAACAGCACACAATACATTAATTAGAGGCAGTGGCTTTGCAAGACACATTTAGAAGATCACTATCAAGAACTTCAATGGCACAGAATAAAAAATTCCAAACATAAATGGAATATGCAATAGCACTTACCCCTCTTAAATACTCTGTTATTAACATAAGGGGTTTCTTCTCAGTGACAGCTCCAAGAAATTGGACTATATTAGGGTGACGAAGCTTCACTAGCAGATTAACTTCATGCCGGAAGTCCTGACTGTACCAGGAAAGCAAAGAACAAGTCAGACATTTACGGATTTTTAATATAATGGGAAAGTGGGGTAAAGAAGACATGGTAATTGCAATTTCAGTATTAAGCGTTTCATTGAGGAAGGTCACCTCCTAAAAAACATGATTATACAGAAAGTATAGGAAAGAATGCTGCATAAATTGCTCAAAAAGCCCACTCTTGGTGAATCAAAATATTAATATTGTTAATTTTTCAATCAAACACAGCACATAAAATGATTAGGAAAGTAACATTAGAGAGAAGTATCACATAGTAGCATTCACTAAAAGAAAAACTTACACAGAAACTAAGTTGGAACTATTTTTTCTTTTACAAAAAAGGTGAAGTGGAACTTACATCACCAATCTATCACCAGAAAGAGATGGTAGAATGCGTTTGACAGCTACTGGTGTTCCACGCCAATGTGCTTTTAAAATCTCACCAAAAGAACCCTACAAGCATCACCAATCAAGGTAAGTTCAAATCTTGCAGTGGAAGGAATGACATTTGAGAAAATGCAGAAGGAAGAAACTAAATGCATAAACAGGAAACACCCAAGAAATCATTGGCACAAAAAGAGCAAGAAACTACATTGGAGAATATAGGAGACTCCGGGGGTTATGCCGGCTCAGAGAACCCTTGTATATGTGGCACATAAAGCATAGTATAACTACAGAGTATGGTGGTTTGGGGAAAACATAGATAAATAACATATATTTAGAGTAGTGATTACCACAAAGGTGGTTCAGATTTTAGAAATGGAAATTTTACTTGAATTTTCAAAGAAAAGCCTAGACAATAAAAACTTGAAACTAGTACGAATTTGTAAAAACAATGGAACATTCAAAACACAAACAACTATAAGCATATGAAAAACCAAATAGTATTATTTACATGGCACCGCATTACAAAGCCAATCAAAAATTAACCAAGGATATCCTTTGAACAAGACTTGGCCATCTTAAAATTCATTAATGAAAAGAAATTCAGACCTTTCCAATTGTAAGTGAGCTGGAGAAGTCAAGCTCGGACGGTTCAATTTCCCAATCACACTTGTTGGGCAGAGGCGGTGGCACGGGCTTCGGTTCGAAATGGCTCCCATTTTGGCCCTGCACCATCAACAACACTCATAAAAGAGAATCAGAAGCCAAATAAGGAAAAAAAAAACTTCAGCCCATGAATAATAGCTTTGGAGTTTGGACTTACATAAGACAAACCACCATACGATTTCAAGAGCTCAATCATCGTATGCTTCTTAGCTCCTTCAGCATCAGCTAGAGGCTGCCATCAACATAAACAAAATTAAAACGTACTCATAACCAATACATATAATCATAATTACACACAAGCATTGCATTAAACTAATCAAGCAACAGAAAATTGATTGGAGATGATTACGGTGTTTTTCCAGCGATCTTGGGCGTTGACATCGGCACCGTACTCAATTAGGAACTTGGCGACGTCGATCCAGCCGTGGAGGGAAGCCACGTGCAGCGGAGTGCGACTGTCGTAGTCACGGGCGTGGACGAGGTCCCGATCCTCCTCGAGGAGCTTGCGGACGGCAGCAGCGTCGTTGTGGTGGGCGTGCCAGAGTATGAGGGAGGTACGGCTGACTCTGGCCTTCTCCTTCTGCTTGTCCTTATCGGCCGTCGAAGTAGTCCCACCTCCGGACGAGTCGGACGCGTCAGAGCTCATCAGTGAACACTGGATCGGAAAAATTGGAATGTAAGATAGATCCAACTGTAGCCAAATGCGGTCTTATTTAATTAATATTAATTCATTTTGTTTCTTTCAGGATTTTTGGGATTTGTTTTGGAGTGAGTGTGAAATCGTTTATATTACTTCTTTGGGCAGCAGGAGATACTTTGTGGGAGAGGGGAAGTGATTAACCTACGATGGCAACAAAAAGTCAGAACGACGCCGTGTAACTCATTACAAAAAAGTCACTTCTATTACTTTTTCAGAGGAATCTCATTCATTTCCCACCTGGTTTTTATCTTTCGGCTTTGTGTTGTGCTCCCCGCGTGAATCATGACGTTATATTTTGCATCGATTTCAATTTTAGACCGAAGTATGGATAGAATTGAAATATATCCGTTTACTTTCAATCGGGTTTATTATTTCTCAATTCTTTAATTAAGAAAAATATTGGTTTGGCAAAAAAAATTAAGAATAATATTGACATCTACTACTATATGTGAATGTGCTCATTTTTTATAATTGATTATTAAATTTTCTATAATGACAGTGTAATAATTGAAGTCCTTAATTTTTTAAAATATTATATAAATAAAATCGTCTCCATTAAAAATTAACAAAATATCGTGTTCAAGAAATCAAGGACGGTTAGTGTCTAAAAAATTAACCTTGAGCGGTTCTACCTAAGCAGGAAGGAGGAATGGAATTTGGTGATTTATATGCCTTTAGCCTAGCTTTGCTTGCTAAACAGGGATGAAGGTATATCCTATCCAGAATCCAGATTCTTTAATCAGCCTTCTTTAGTTCTTTTCAAAGCAAAGTATTATCCTAATTCTTTTTGGGATTCAACTTCGGTTCTTCTCCATCCAATTGCTGAAGGAGTGTGCTGGAAGCTCGTCCAATCTTGATCCTAGGGTCTTGGTGGCAAGTGGGTTCGGGTGACTCTATTAGAGCTTGGTCATTGGTGGCTGCCCCAACCTACCTCGTTTCAAGTGATTTCCAGGCCTCCATCTCTATTTGATGTTGATATGTAGGCTTTATTAACGAATTTATTAACAACGAAGAAAAAAAGCAACAAATTCCGTACATTCTTGTATCAATCGTGAAGGGATGAGCACATCCCATGAAATTGCTCTTCAATTGATTCAGCCGCCAACAAATGAACTATATGGGTGGGGAACAGGGAAGGCTGGTTAGCATCTGGAAATTTCAACCAAGTTGGATTTTGGACCTTAAGGAAAATTATTGTATGCACATGTTAATATAATTCTTAACACAACTATATAACCGGTTTCATAAATAAATATATAACCGGCGCATACTAAAATTTAGCATTTCTTACCTTAGTTATATATGCCTATCACAAGACCTAAGTTCTAACAAAAATTTCGAGGAAATGAAACCGGAGAACCCCAGAAATTACAATGAATATATATATAGTACAGTTTATAGATCTAGGGTATGTATTTGTTTTGAGTATTTGTGTAGAAGAATGGTTTGTTACAAATATACAATTCCAAGCAGGAATTTCATATTCAAGTAGTTTTTAGGGGTCTTGCTGGTCTTCAAGGGAGCGTTTTCGAGCCCTAAGATTGAGCTCCAGGCTTTGAGGCAGAGGAGGGCTTCTCCCGCGGCGAAACAGAACTGCAAGAGCTTTCATTTTCTGGCACAGATCAAACACCTACATTTTCACAAACAATCCAATCATCCATCAATAAAAACTTACAACGCCAAACCCCGAATGCCAGGAGATCCAACACTTACTGATGAGGCCTCTATTTCTGCAACACCTTCACAGCCTTTGCCTCCTCCTTGCAACAAGTCACAATACCTCACAGCTTCGTTCTCGTCTTCAAAAACCTGCAAATTCCATTCAAATCATATGAAAAGCCACAAGAAATCGTCCTAGGAGACGAAAACTTCACACGAAACCAACAACTCATGGTGTAACGCGTATCGAAAACAAGAAAGATTTGAAAGTGAAATGCTTACAAGCACTCCATCCCTAATATCCTCCACAAGCATCTGGAACTTGATACCCTTTCTTGGCTGTTTCGAATGATTCCACTTTGATCCTTTCGAAAACAACTGGCCTAGCTCCCTCTCAACTTCACTGTTACATTACATAAACCACCAATGTTTCAAAAACCTAATGGCATTGAATCCACAATTCTCACAATAATTAAAGACTAATGAATAGAAAAGGGCACAGGCACACACAGGAGATAGCAGAGGAGGAAAGATCGACCTGCGATTTCTTCGGGTTTTCATGGTGCATAACTCGTTTTCCCTTTGGGTTAATACATACACAGGCTTGGAAGTTTCTCTCCAAGGGTTGGCCTCCAATACTGAACAAGAATTCAAGACAAAACTAAGGCAAAACACCATGATCAAGTCATCACCATGAATATTCATCATCATTTCAAAGTGTATAACCACACGTTTTAATCAATTTCATATGTATAGAAATGTATGTAGAACATTCAATTTCAATCAACCATATTAATTCAAAGGAAATTGAAAAAAAAAGGAGAAAACCATCAACAAACGAATAATAATATGCTTATTAATTTATTCATTGCCTCAAAAAACATGCAAAGGAAATTGAAAGGCCTGTACCATCGTAGCTGCTGGAATCGAAGGTCTGCTGGAGGTGGCGCCGCATGTCGTAAGCCCGAGACGACACGCGTTTCACGAACTCGTCGGACGTGGAAGGAATATTACCATCCAGATGTAGCGCTCTCTCCACCTGCTCACTTCCGTCGTCATCAGAATCGTCGTCCTCTGGAGCAGCGCCACCGCCACCGCCACCGCCACCGCTCGATCGGCAAGAAGCTTCTCTCACGAACCTCCTTCTAGAGTAAGGCGAAGGATCGGGAGAGCACGGGACTCCGAAGACAGAGGAGGAGAGGCGGAGGTTCCGATTGTTTAAGCTGGTGAGTGAAGAAGAGATAGGGAGCCGGCGGCGCCGTGGACGGAGAGGGTTGGTGACTACGTAGGGCGAGACTTTTACCGATGAGAGAGAATCCATGGTGGCTCTCGTTTCGGGTGTGAATTTGGCGGAAAATAAATTAATAAAACAGAAAATAAATAGGGGGGATTTGGAATTACGTTTGGGTCTGTGTATGATGGTAGGTGCTGGTTGGACTTAGAAGGTGGGAGAAGGAAGGAAGGTTGGGTTTAACTTTGCTTTGGCTGCTTGGATTGTGAATCTGAAGGAATCTGCGGATATTTTCTCTCAGTCAGTCAGCTTGGAGGTCTCTCTGTGTGGTGGTGGGTCCGGAGAATTGGGTCTCTGAAGCGGACGGGTCTTCTAACTCCGACAATCATTTTTCTTTATTAATTTTTATTTCTTAAAATAATTCCCTCTGGAGTTTTTGACTGGGGATATATGTATTGCGTATTACGTATTAGGGGTGGACATAAATTTGTTGAAAATTGGTATCGATTCTATCAAACCGTTATTTGCATTCCGGATTGGATTTGACAGAATAAAAATCAAAAGATTTGAAAATTCAAACCGTTCCGTTAGTAATTGTTTGGTTTTAGATTTTCATTTTGAAAACCGTTGAAATCCAAACCGAACCGTTAAAATTCTTATTTATTTATATTATTATTAGTTAATATTTTTTACCCTATAATATATTAATGTAAGTATTCAACACATACACTACCTCACTTAATTCTTACCCATTATATGCTATCGAATTTAAATTATATTTAAATAATAATCCACTATATTTCAAATTTAAAATGTTGAAAATTTTAATTTGTTGATGTGTATGAAAGAAATCTTGATGTGAATGAATGAAATCTTGATGTGAATAAATAAATTCTTGATGAGAATGGTGGAATTTTAGAAAAAATTATGTTTTTTAGGGATCTTTTATTGAACAAATCACATGAAAATTTTATGCCTATATCGTCCAAATCGGTTCAAATCAAACCGCTAATAACGGTTTGGATTGGATTGGAACCGTTTCAATTCTATTTTTTCAAAATTCAAACCGTATCGAACTGTTAAGATTTTAACGGTTTGAATTTGGATGATATCCGTATCGATCCAAACTATGTCCACCACTATTGCTTATTGATGTTACTTTTTAGAAATTATAGAATTAAAAAAACTGAAATCTCTTACAGCACAATAGATATGAACACCTTCTCGATCTAGTACTAGTGACCCTTGAAGAATTTTTAACACTTGCGAAACCAAGACATCATTTTAGGGGCGGAGGGCTTATAATAGGTATAGGAGCTGAAGGCTAGCAAATGAAAAGGTTACGAATTCACTTAGCTCCAGCCCTTATCCTGCTTTTCTAGCGAAAGGAAATCTAAACTAATAACATAAAAAGAAGGGGCTTTTCTTGCTTGTTTAGAAATTAAAAGAAAAAAATTAGTGCCTTTGTTTTAGGCTTTGATTAACATCCGTCTACTAGGCGAAGTCGATACCCAATGTATATATAATGTAATTCCCTCCCCCAATATCATTGTATAAAAAAATAAAATAAAAATATTCGTCCACTCAATCATTTTCTTCAGCCCACCCAACTATTATTAAGAACAGATTTTGAAACAAAATAAGTGATGAGTTTTTTGCTTGTATCTTTCACATTGAAAGAGCAGTTGCTAATAGTTTCAGTAATGAAGAACATAATTCAGGATTTTTATACTCTTAAAACTCGATTAGGTACAATTTAAAATTAGATAGTAATATTTTGTATTGCATTGCATGTTTGCTTGTAATTTTTGTTGTAATCTTATCATTAGTTTATCAAGTTTTTATATATGTATAGAGATACATTTTAGGGTATGCTTATTATACATTTTAGCCGACCTACATTTTATGTTTGAGAATCCGCCACTTTATCATTTGGTCAAGCTCCAGGGTAGTTTAGAGTTGGGATTAAATCCTGAAGACCCAATTTCAACCGGCTTTTAAATTGTTCCAGACGAAAAGTACTTAAGTATAGTTGGAACCTATGCAAAATGGTGATTCGTGTTAACAATAAAATCGACATGTAGAATATAGTAACAAAAATAAGGCATAATCCACATGTTATATTTGAGTGATTTGAAACACAATCACATGACGTTCCGAGTACATTACATATTTATTCATTCTAGACCTCTTTCTTCCAAGCGATCGAAATTCCAACTAACCGACCACCAGCTGTATTTCCAGGTCCCGAACTACCACTTCAAATATTACGACCTCCCCGCAGATATCAAATTCAATGAAATTGGACACAAATTCTCTTCTTAAAGACAGGATAGGTTAGTAGATGTGGAATGGTTCCTATTTACATGACATTGAAAACGTAATTCTCCTCCCTCAGGGAATTGTTGTTTAAGAATTTCCCAAAAACGGTTTTTAAAAGCGAATTTGTATTCTTGGACTCCAAGGCAACTCCATGAGCCTACTGAAACGGGGAAGAACAAGAAGATTACCTACTGATGAGATAATCATCAATTTAATATGGAAATTTTCCGCTTTCGTATTAATGTTCAAGCTCATTAATTTGCTTGATGTAGCATACTAATCAAAACATTCACAACTCTCAGCTCAACAGCTGATGTTAAATGAGTAGTTATGAAATGAAGTTATCTTTTACAGAAGGTAATTGTTAATTATGCTTTTCCTCACAGAACTATAAGAGGGAAATTTCATCTTGCACATATCATAATCATAATCGTATATAGATACAGAAATATGACAACAGATCACAGGAAATATGACAACGATATGATTCAAAACTCTGGGAAAGAAAGCATAAATCGATAGATACAGATTTAAGAGAGATTGAATCTGTACGACAGACGGTATCTGTATCAGATATCCATTAATGAAAAATCTTAAAGTATAGAATGAAGAGGATTGCAACAATTAGAGCTCCAATAACTGATCCGACGATCCATTTATGCTTGGTCATCCTCCGTGACATGGCAGTTAAAACTTTTTTACTCTTGTCAATGGCATCATCGACCCCATGAAGCTGCAAAATAAGAAGAAAAACACGAACAAGGTTAACAAATTCACTCAGGCAGACGCATTGTTCATATTATAGGTTGTGTTTTTTCTTGTTTAAAAAGGGCCATTGGCCTGACAAGATAAAAGGTAAGTCCCCAACATCATATCCTGACATTTCCGCAATTGGCATTGCAATAATGGCATCTAAGAGAAACTCACAGAATTCAATATTAGGGAAGCCAAAAGAAGTCAAGTGTGAGTCATAATGAACATTAAGTTAAGCAGAAATATGATCAAATAGTTAATTTACTTTCTTATGGGAATGAAGGAGAGTTTCCCGCTGTTGATGCAAATCTTGGAGAATGGAGACACCAAGCTCTTCAGTCTCCAGTACAGTTCTTCTACTCTCCGCAATTCTATCACTTGATTGATTTAATCTCTCAACAGACATAGCCATTCTCTCTCTTTGATCGGAAGATACCTGTTTGGTTGTCCATAAATCACCAAGAAATGTTATTCTACTATATACCGGAGAGAGAAAACGAAATACACACACTAGAGCCTGTGAATAGTCCACTGAGAGTAAGCGAAAATGGCCTAGTAGTTGCATTTGTCATATATCGAGATGAAAATTGAACGAAAAAGAGAGCCTCATATAGGAATTCAGATTCCCTATAGCATCCCAAACATACATATGCATATATTTCTTTAATTCAAATTGAATTATTTGGCACACTTGTTCTCTATTAAGGAAATTTACAATGAAGGCGGAATGACCCATACAGAGTCCAGACTTACCGCATGCGCATCAGCCATTCCAGACTCCAATAGCTCGTCGCGAGCAGCCTGATTGGCATCAGGTGATGTAATTCTTTTGATCTCCCTTTTCAACTTATTGAGATCAGATTTATATTCCCTTAACTTAGTAAGAAGTGCCGCCTTCACACTCGGCTGCAAACTTCTGGCTTCAAGGTCCATTTTCCGAATCTGGAAAGAACGAATCACATCACCCATTCATATAACAAACAAGGAAAGTACAAGAATCCAAAGTGTTTTTAACAAAAGGGCAAAAGAAGCTGGAAAAAAAACGAACTGAAAGATTTTGTTAGTGGATATTACCAAAGCTTCAGCGTCATCCAATCCAATTTTAATCTCAGAAAACCTCTGCTTCTTCTGCTCTGCAAGTCACATTGACCCACAAAAATCCATTTCACAGAAAGATCAAAACTAAACAAAATTTTGAAAATTACATGGATGCATTGCCATTGAAGGACAAAACTTTCCACCAAAACACTCAGAACCCAAAAACCAAAGCCCCATCATAAATCCCCTAATATCCATTCAGCAACAATCTTCCATGTCAATCACTTTATTTAACTAATTGATGAAATCTTAAGAACATTGGGAGCTAAAATCACAAACCCATAAGCAGACAGGGCAGTATCAGCAGGCTATTATTGAATTAGTAGAAAGGAGATGATAATAGAATAATACCATGGTCGGAAAGAAGGGCGGCCGAGCTAGATTTCCTTGAGAGGTTTGCGGAGAGCTCGCAGTACTGACGCTCGTAGCCTTCGAAGACCGCACTCATCTCGAGATTGCTACGTGGCACGATCCTATTCCACCACTGGTTCAGCCGGGAATTTGAAGATCGAGAAGGCAATGATCTGAAAATCCAGAATTTGGTTTCCAAACTCGATTCTCAGATTTTGGTCTTTTGTAGCTCACAGTTGACGGAAAATTCAGATTCGATTTTGAGAGGCTCCGTTATTTGGAAGGTCGGTAAAAATAAAAAAAAAGAACAGTCGTCACTTCGTTGACAATTAAAGACGGTTCCGGACTTTCCTCCAGTAGAATTGAAGTTACCATTTTACCATGCGTAGCTTTCCTTGTGAACGTTACAGCTTTCGGTAGGCAGCTACGGTATATTTTATTTCGTTTCGGTGCACTCTCGCGCGGAGTGACGTTTCGATGCACTCCGAAGGAGGCAACGCACCACTCCAAAACTGATTCATACCATCCTGCTGTCCTGAATTGGCCAAGGCATCAACAACAAAGTTGACTTTCCTGAAAGCATGAAAAAACAAAATAGAGTGGAAACAAGCCTTCCAGCTATTCACCGAATTGACTATACTTTTGATTCTCCAAGGAGGCACAATCTTCAAAAGGACAAAATCAATGAGGACCTTAGAGTCCCCCTCAACAAGAAGATTATGACAACCAAGATCATAAGCTACTTTAAGACCTTCCAAAAGAGCCAACCATTCTGCTACCAGACTGTTAGTTTTACCAACATGCTTAGCACCAACAGCAAAAGGGAGCCCAAGGGCATCTCTGATTACAAAACCCACAGCAGCCTTGCTACCCGCTTCAATTGAACCATCAAAATTCAACTTAAACCAACCAACTTCCGGGGCGATCCACTTTATAATCACATCATTATTGGGTATTAGGCTAGGTTTGAAATTGGCATCAAAGAACCTAGAACCAATAAGATTAACAAATGCAACAGTTCTAGAGAAATGAGGCCTAACATCAGAAAACATTGCCTTATTCCTAACTTCCCAAATCTACCAGCACACCAATAAACTTTGACTAAGCAAAGAAAGGTTCTTACTTCAATGGGGCTCAATGAGGTCAGCCACTCGAGGATAGAATTGTGTTGAGGCCTTATAGCAAGATCCATAGCCGACCACACCTACTGCGCAAAGGAGCAATCACAAAATAAATGCTCAGGGGATTTATCAAGCACACCACAGATACCACACTTGCAATCAAACACAAGGAGAAATCTGTGAAGCCTATTCCTAGTATTGAGTCTTTGTTTGATGAGAAGCCAACAAAAGATTTTAATTTTTGACGGAATCTTCAGCTTCCAAATATTTTATAGCATCTTGGATTGAGGATGATCCGGAGAATCCTCATTTAACATTCTAATCGCTAAATTGATAGTGAGTCTGCCCTTGGGGTCAGGGCCCCAAACAAATTGATCTTTACCATTAACCTCCAGAGAAGGTAATGGAATAGCCTTGATTAACTTAACAATATCCATAGGAACAAGGGCCTGGAGAGTAGGAACGTCCCACTGATGCTCTTTGATACAATTATCCACTGTTAGACCCCAATCAAAATTGATATGATCCTGAAGGGGAATAAGATTAGCTAGGGGAAAAGGCAAAAACCAATTGCAAGCCCAAAAATTACTATCCTTTCCATTCCCAACAACCCATCTGATACCCTTGTACATAAGTCTCTTATTCCCTAATATTCCCTTCCAGGCCATAGAGTGATTAGTTCTTTTACTACAGAGGAAGAGAGGATTATGTCGAAGGTACTTAGCTCTCATAATCTTCACCCACCAATTCTTGTGTTCAGTTAGGATTCTCCATCCCAGCTTGGTGAGAGCCGCAGAATTAAAGTGCTCAACTCTCCTAATGCCAAGCCCACCCTTGTCAATTGGCAAACAGACCTCCTTCCAAGTAACCTGGTTTGAATTATGTGAACCCCAAAAGAAGTTCATGCATCCTTTGTTAATTTCCTTTTAAGTTTTCCTAGGGCAAGGAAAACAAGAAGGACATGATTAGGAGTACTGGAAACACTAGACTTCAGAAGAGTTAGCTTACCTACCCTTGACAGAGTATTTCTTTTCCATCCTGCAAGCTTTTGCTGGATTTTCAAAATCATTTCTCTAGAGTTGATGTGATCTTTCCAAAAAACTATATTATGAATTCCTAAATACTTCCTAATAGTTGCTTTGTGTTGGATATTAAGAATACCAACTAAAGAATTTTTTGTCTGCAAAGAAACATTAGGAGAAAATTATAACGACGATTTATGAAAATTTATTTGTGGCCTCGAGGCCATAGCAAACTTATCTAAAATCTTCAGAATATTTCTTGCAGCTGAAGAAGTTTCCTTACCAAAAATTAAACAATCATCTGAAAAAACTAGATTCGAAATTCTATAGCCATGCGGTGAAGATAAAATGCCAACCTGATTCTTAGAGCTTTGAGTCAGAGCATTGAGTTGTCTTATAAATGGCTCCATGCAAAGAATAAAGATATATGGAGATAAAGGATCTCCTTGTCTGATTCCCCTAGAAGGGGTAAAGAAACCTTCTAGACAATTGTTAATTAGCATAGAGAAAGAAGCTGAAGAGATGCACTCCATAACAAGATTAGTCTAATGGGGTGAAAAGCCAAATCTAAGTAAGCAACTGTTAATATAGGACCAATCTAGACAATCATAAGCTTTTTCAAGATCAATTTTTATAGCCATGGCACCAGTTCTACCATTTTTTCTTTGAAAATCACTAAAAAGCTCATGAGCTATGAGAATGTTATCAAATATGGAACGACCAAGAGCAAAAGCTCCTTGATTTGAAGAAATACAATGCTTCGGAATTGGTCTAAGTCTATTAATAATAATTTTGGTGATGATTTTATAAGAAACGTTACAAAGACCAATAGGACAGAAGTGATTAGTAGTTTATGGATTGTCAATCTTCGGTATCAGGGCTATATTAGTGTGATTTAGATGCTTCAAAGAAGTGCCATTGGTAAAGAAATCATTCACATACCTGAAAACGTGTTGTTTAACCTCATTCCAAAATTTGTGACAGAATCCAACATGGATTCCATTAGGACCTGGTTCTTTAAACACTCCAATATTTCTGGCTGCAGCTTCCACCTCCTCCATAGTAACTTGCGCAACAAGCAACTCATTTTGATCACTATTAATACAAGGATTTAGAATTGAAACGAATTCCTGAATAAAATGTCTATTGGGGGGCCTATTTTGAGAGAATCTTTTTCTAAATTCAGAGACAAACACATGACCCAAATTATCATCATTGGTGTGCCAAACCCCAGAGGCATCTCTGACTTTTGCAATGAAGTTTCTTTTCCTGCGTATAGAAGCTTGAGATATGAAAGAACTTAGTATTTCTATCTCCAAGTTGAATCCAATTTACTCTTGCTCTATGAGCCCAGTAAATTTCCTATCTCTATGAAGCTTATGGAGGTTATTTTGGATTTCAGACTCCTTAATAATAAGGAAAGTGGAAGATGGATTTTACATGAACTGATGCTGAATACCAACACGCTCCTCTTAAAGGTCTTCACTCTTTTTAGAATACTCTCATTTTCATTTATATTCCAGATTTTAGCTAAGTAGGATATGCTGTGACAAACCTCAAAAAACAGCTGACTAGGGGTTCTACTTAAGTGGTTATTGCAAGCTCTCGTAACAATGACCTCAAACCCAGGTTGGTCAAACCAAATAGCTTCTAACTTAAAGGACTTTTGCTTCTTAGCTATAGGCAAGCTTGTTGTGAGACAAATAGCTCCATGGTCTGAGCCTTGAATGGGAAAATTGTGCATATTGAAATTAGGAAACAGATTAATCCAACTGGCATTAGCCAAGGCTCTGTCTAATCTTTCGAAGACAATGGTACTATACTTATGGCCATTAGTCCACATGAAGGGAGCCCCCGTGGCAGGAAGGGAAATAAGATTGTTTATATTGATAAAATCTGCAAACTTGATCATATGGGTAGTGGTGCATTGTCTTCCACCAATTTTCTCACTTAGATTAAGGATATTATTTAGGTCTCCAATGATAATCCTGTATTCTTTATAAGGGTTAATTAACGAGATGGCTTCCCACATCGTGCCTTGATTCTCCTTTTGAGGGACCATGTAAACAAAGGTAGCAATCCAGCTAGTGTTAGTAAGGTTATCCACAATTCTACAGTGTATGAATCTAGGATGAGAGACTAACACAGTAATAGAAACAGTTCTAGCATTCTAGAGAAGCAACAAGCCACCACATTGTCCTCTAGAAGGTACTGCAAAACGACAATCAAAAGGAATTTTTTCAGCAATCCTATTAGCCTAATCTATGTTGGGCCTAGTGTCCAAAGACAAAAGATATCTAGAGTCATTATTCTAATATAGGTAGTAGCTTGGCTAAAGAAAGTCGATCGTGAAATACCATGACAATTCCAGCTTAACAACTTCATGGATTGGGGGTAGCACTAATCCCATCGGAGATTTCCATATCCTATTTGGTTCTCTTCCTAGGGGTTCTCCCTATTTCCTCTTCAAACATCTTCTGCAACATTGGACCAGGGCTCTCAAATCCAGTCCCCCATAAGCCCGTAACATCCTGCAAAGTGCCAGATCTAGCATGAACCACATGAGCATCAATGAACTGCTCCATATCATCGTCATCATCAGAGTCAATGATGACAATCTCCTTTTCCTTCCCTTTAGTACCACTCGATTCACATATCTTTTTCTTGCCTTTGATTGCGTCCAAATAGCTTCGACCATCTCTCACTTCTCCAAGAGAACCTCTTCCACCACTCTGAGCCTCAAACCCTCCACGGCGTCCTCTTCCCCGTCGAATGACACGGGTCCAACCATCCTCATCAACTCCATTTGGAATGCCACCATTGTCAGCAATCTTTGGCTCATTAGTAGTCCCACTATGGGCTTCGGGAAAACCATGATAACATCTTCATGAACCAAACTCTATATCTTCTCCGTGATTGGAGTTCCCTCACGCATAATTGGAGGCTCACCATTCATCCATTCGACCAACAGGTAATGGAGGTTGTTTGCTTTCTCAGGACACTGGTTGAAGGCATGTTTCTTAGTTCCACAATGAAAACAACACTCAAAGAGTCGCTCATAGTTGAGGAAAATACGGGTGGCATCCTACTCCTACTCCAGGACCAAACACCTCTTCAATGGAAATCGCAAATCTAGTTCCACACACACTCATGCAAATAAACACTTAGTACCAACCAATTCATAATCCATTCTAACAAATTTTCCAACCACAAACACCACTTCTTGCATAATACTTTCATCCCATAAATGGAGAGGCAAAAATGAGAATCTTACCTAAGCCAAAAGTTTAGTAATCTAGGCAGTGTTGGGATTGAAAGCATGAGTCCATCGCCTAAGATGGAAGACAAGCCCCGTCACATACCATGGCTGCTCATTCCACACATATGCTTAAGTCCTCCTCAGTAGAAAACTCAATCTTATACCATTGGTTGCCCATGTGATCAATCTTGACATTATCTTCAACTCCAACCCAATTGGTTCTACATCTTGCTCTAAGCACTCTGATATCAATGGCCTCACCAAGAATTTTTCCCAACAAGGCAAAATCTAGTGAAACAACTAGCCATCTCCGCAGGGACAACATGCATCTTCACTCTAGTTTCATTTTTATCCACCATGAAGATCACATCTCCTTTAGTTATAACAATTGGTTCTTGGTTGGGGGAAGGCTTGGGGAATGGGTTTTTGCCAGCAAACTTATGGACTTTATCCATGAGAGAAAATAGGAAACAATGCAGGAAACAAAGACAAAGGGTTTTCTAGAGAACATAGCAGCTAACGAGTGTGGTACTAGACAAGAGAATGCAACTCATATTTATAACCTTCCTGCGAAGCATTAACCACCAGGATTGCCAATCAGAATCCAAATCTTGCAATGCAAGGTTAATCCCCTTCAGAATATGAACCATCGCTAAATAAAATCTAGACTGCAGCCTATACCTTATAGCAGTGCTTGAGAGTTGGTTCCTGTCAACAACGGTGCACGGGGGTGGGGAAAACGAAGCGTCATCCCCAATCCAAAGAGGCCAGGTGTCCCTCCAAATATCTACATGCGAAGAACCCAAGTAATAGCTTATCCCATTAGCCAAAATCTCCCAATCTACATTTAGGTAATCACTTGCCTGCTCCATAGGCGTAAGAGGGGATTGGTGGCCAAAAGTCCATGGAAAAACCAACCATCTAAATCCAAAGACTGTTGTCATTCAAACTAGACTCAAGCCTAAAAACTTCCGCACACTCCACAAGGCACAACAGCCAATCAACCAGTACACAAGCTCCCTAGATCCTTCGTAGCACTTGTAGATATGCCCATAGAAAGAAATACTGGGAAAAACTGCAATATCTTCTAGGATGTATCTCATTATCAAGCCTAAGAAAACATTCCAATCAATTAACCCCAAATAATTACTTAAGCTCCTCTTCGCATAGCCTACTCCAAAGAGATCACCAACATGATTACTTCTACTCTTTCGATTATACGCAAACACTCAAGGATTGGAATCCCACCAGGAATATTCCCAATCTTTATCCTCAAAAACACAATTATCTAAACTAGAGATACGCTCAACCACGAAAGCATTCGAAAGTACCAAAGGAGAAGCCCCAATCTTATCCTAGACACAACAACAGAATCGCAAACGAAGATCCTGTTTCGGGACTCGAGGAGCCAGCGAAAACAATCTCCAATCTAGACAATCCCTAGATACAAACGAGATCACAAGAATCCAACTAAAAGATCGCAACATTTATCTTTCCTAGCCTCCAGCTTTCGACTAGATACGATTTCCCCCAAAGAAATCGAGAATCCCCAAATTTTATCCAAATCGCATCTACGATCTCACTCCACCCTAGGCTTCCAAATACATGTTGGAAGAAAAGTACAACAATAAAGCAATACCAATCTTAACAATTATAACCTAGCAAGTGCACTAATCAATAGATAGAATAGCAGTACAAGCAAGGGTCAAATCCCACAAGGACTTGACTCAACGATGAAGTTGAATTGATTAGGTTTCTTGTAACTCAAGTTATCACAATTTAAGTTACTTGAATTTTAAAACAAAAAACAAAGACACACACTACATAGAGATGCTTGACACTTGAATTAAACAAGTAACAAAAAACTCAAAAAAAACACAAAGACTCTTAGTATAAAGACACAGACAAGGGGGGGTTTTGAGTTGAAAGATGCTTTGAAATAAAGAAACTTGTAATGCAAGAAAACAAATAAAGGTTTAACAAATTAAAAGGACAAGTTAAGGCAGTCCCTATCCACACCTAACCACAACAGTTTCCAACTTGGTTTGTAAGGTTCAATTATCATGTTTGTTACTTGATCTGGTAGTCAAGCATGAGGTCTCTTAAGCCCACTCTTACACATTTGATCTCTTCTTACTTTGTATGTCATAAGTCTCACGGGTACCTATGACATCTATCAAATTATGTTCAACTTAGTCACATGGTTTCCAAATTAAACACAAAGAGAAGCATTAAGTTCTAAAGGGATTTGATGACACTACACTAACCCTAGAGATTGCATGGCAACTCTAGGCATGTCATGAGATAAATTACAATATCATTTCTTAATGTAACCTTTTGATGCAAGTCATCTATAATTTATGCAATTAAAGTAGCTAAGTTTAAGAACACAAAAGAATAACAGTTTAAGCAGTAATCCAACACACCAAGGCAAACACAATAACTAAAACAAGCGCCAAAACCAAGTTAAGAAGTTGACATGGCTAGGGCTTCAAGATCAGCCCTAACTTAAAAGAAACTTCTCACTACGCATAATGAAAAACATAAACATGAATCTTATTAAAGAGTTAAGAATGTTAAACCCTAGAAACTGCCCAAGGCTGAACTGCAAGCATGGCTTGAAACTCCTCCAGATGGCAACTTTAAGGTTTTTAAATGTTTACTAAAGCGGTTGTCGGCTCTTCCTCTAAACTGAAATCTAAAATTGTGTAAGATGGTGTAAAAGTTGTGGTCCCTAAAACCCTGGACACGGCCCTCTTTTTATAGAGCAAAGTTGTGCCTTGTCCTACAAGGAATATAAATACTAATCCAAGTGAAACTTGGAATCCTAAGTCTAAGTAAAAGCCATAAAGTGATTCGTTGGCCCTTAAGGATTAGGATTACATTTAGAATAATAAATTAATTAAACTAAATCCTAAAAACATGGACAAGTAGTGTGAATGCAAGTTGGCCTTGGTGTGAACACAAGCTGTCAAGGGGTACCCTGGCGGGCCCGTGCGTGGTCCCGCAGGATTTGCTTGGTCTTGAAGAAATCTTTGGAATGTTCTTGAAATGACCTTGGAATGATTTGGGATGATTATGAAATTATCTTGAAATTGACCGTTAGCCCGCGGGCTAACCCACGAGATCGCTTGGGCATATCCTTGGTCAGGCACTGGCAAGTAGGTGGCAAGCCCTGGATGTGTCCTAGGCGAGGCTAGGCGCACCTTGCCATGTCTTAGGCTTCAAATTACCTTAAACACTTGTGTTTGTACTTTGGGTCGATCGAAAGTCCTTAGACTTAGTTGAAGACTTGTTTTGGCGTAAATCTGGTCATGGTCGTGGTCGTGGTCCTATCTTGGGTGTGTCAGGGACTCGACTTGGGCTCCTCCTTCGGTATTTTTACTATCATTACCCCTTTGCATCCTCCCTTAACCCACTTTGAAGCCAAACACTTAAACCTTTTCTTTCATCACCTAAATCAAAACCGAGCCCTAGTTAGTGAAGCCCTCAATCTTGGCCATTCCCTATAGCTTAGGCTTTGACAAGGCAGTACCAAATAAAGTTCAGATTTGTTAGCTTAGATAAAAAAAAAAAAACACACACACACACACACACACGACAAGAGGGGGGTGTTTATGATTTTGAAAAACAGAATTTAAACAAGTAAAAATGCAGAAAATAATAATGCAAGAATGATGAATGGTTGAATTTATGACTAAGGCGAAAAGGATTACTATCCACTCTAACCAATTATAGTCATTAACTAGATTTCCTTGACCTAATTACTATGCAAATTCTGAATTAGGTGCACATGCCTAGGTCCTGGCATTGGTACATTAAACATGTGTTATTCTCTCTTACTTAGCATGTTTTAAGCAGAGCATATGCCTAGAATGCCTATCACCTACCAGTTAAGATGATGCAAGAAGTACGAAGAGAATTTAATGACACCACACTAGTCTAGAAAAGTGGCATGCATTCCTAGGTCGTCATGAGTTTAGATTATGAATAGGTGTCCCTCCACCTACCCTTGATGCTACAAATCATAGGATGATATGGCGGTCACTCAAGCAATTACATCGATAATTAAATGCAAACAAGGTAGATAATCTTATATGCATAAATTAAGGTCATTAAGTAAAGTAATCCAATAAATTCAGCATGCATAGCAATTAAAATCAAGAGCCAGAAATCCAATTAAATAACTAACATGGCTAGGGCTTCAAGCAGCACTAATCCTAAAATGACTACTCACGCATAACTGAAATTAAAGACATAATTTAAATTCTCATTTATAATTACAACGAAATAAAAACGTAAAGTAAAATAAGATTGTTGAACAATGAGGCACGGAAGAAGAACACAGTAGGGCCTGCTCCTCTCCAAGCTCCACGCCAAACTTGCAGAAGTTAACTTGAAAAATAAAAGTGTTCAAATTATAAAACTCAAATACAATGTAAATTGTGGCTAGGGTCTAAGGTCCTTCAGCCATGAGCTTTAGGGTCCTATTTATAGGGTCTCTAAGCCCCTACAAAGCAGAAGATATTCTAGGACAAAATCCTAATAAAAAACTGACTTACTTCCTATCCTAGTTTGAATTAAAAATGAACTAGAAAAAGCAATCCTTGTTGGATTTGGAGTAGAATTATGCGGAAAAACTTTGTGAACCGAGTCTTCTGGACTTTCTTGCACGTCAAGGCAACATCTATGAATCTTCTAGTGTCTCTTGGACGTCACTCAATGAGCTAGGCCAAGCCTTAGACAATCGGAGATCGTTTGGACCTCAATTAGGCACTTTTGGGCCTTTTTAAAGACTTCTTGAAACTGAGCATGTCTTGGACCAATGTGACTGAGCCAAACCATGTTTTAGGCTGACATGTGATGTAACTTGATGAATTATAGGCTTTGCTCACTCAGAAGCTGGCAGAACCTGGAGATCGCAAAATTGCGTCCTAATTAGGGCGCATACGTGTCTTTAGGGCACACCTAGGCGGATCATGAGGAAGTGTCCTTATAGGGATCTGAGACTGCGCCTTCAAGGCACATCATAGGCTTGTTAAAGGTGCATAATGGGTCAGCTAAGCGTATGGTTTTCAGTTTTGGCGCTGCTCGATCATCACAGGCAGAACAGGGACATGAGATGGGACATGTCCTGGTGGGGCGTGACACAAAGACTTGGTGCAGACTTGAGACAGGGGCTTGGCGCAAGGCTCAGATTTAGTGCATGGCTTTAGGTTCTCGGGTGGGAATCCTTTGGCGCATGACTTGGACTTAGCGGGGACTTGGCTGGGGCATGTCACAGACATGTCTCAGTGACACGATAGGGACTCAGTTTGGGCCCGATTTTCAACTTGAGATAACTTCTTCGTTATAACTCCGATTTGAGCCATTATTTTTGCGTTCTTCTCAAAACTCACCTATCTTTGCTAATATGCACAAGTCTAACAAGATTGATCATTTTCTACTATTTATGGCACGAAATCATTCAAAAGACATATACGAGAGGTACTTAAAGACATCAAAATGATGCTTAAATAATGAACGAACAAATACCCCCAAACCTATCTTTTGCTAGTCTCTGAGCAAAACAAACTCAAACAAAATTAAAAGACTCTATCCTAGTTAAGATAGAACATTTAAACCTCTAGGTTCACCTAGTAGGAGGAGTTTTGTCTCATGAGGGTTATAGCAGCATGATACCCACAAACGTTTTACTTAGATAACTAATATGCTAGAAACATTACTTTTAACAAGCTAATAGGAATCAAAGTAAGTAGACATGCTCTGCTGAACTAAAAGGAGATTCCATGAGTGTCATGTGTCAAGTGTAAGCGCCAAAATTTCAAGTGATCATGCTTTAAAACAACTTCAACTAAGCGCCTTAGAAAGATTTTGCCTTGACTCTAATCCTCACTAGGCAACTCTCAATTCACTCAAGAATCCTAGGCTTTCACTCTTTTCAAGCATATGTGATGAGTTTATGTTATGAAATTCAAGTTTGATCACATATGATTAGCAACAAAGAACAACACTTTATGGAAATTAAGATCTCACGAAAGGAATTGAACTTTAAGAACATAGATATGTACCTTAATCTTTAGCATGATTGTCCATAAGATTAGTTAGGTCTTCCATTTTAGGTTGTAACGGGACTAAGCTTTAGGGTTTAGAAAGGAATGATGGGATTCAACAAACCTGAGTTGTGCCAAGGCATGAGAAGTCATGACTCGAACTTGGAATTTCTTAATTGAATCCTTTCTTAAGGCCTACGGCATTGTGCTTTCTTGATGGCTTATTTCGAGGTTCTTGGCTCACTTGGCTCAATTCACTTTGTTTTTAAATTTTGTTTCCTTTCTCTTTTCTTTTTCAACTTTTTTCTTTCTTTTGTTTTCTTTCTTTTTTTCTTTTTGAATTGAATTGAACCAAGAGCATGCAATGATTTCCTCAAACTTTTCATGTAGCTTCATTTGTAAGGCCTTGTACTCCTTGAACTTTTTGACCCTTGAACTTTCATCATAATTGGCGCCAATGTCTTTGGAATTGGGCAGCACTTTCTTTCACTTCTCATTCTCACCATGAATCTCATTGTGGGGAAACCTTAGCACAAACTTAGGTTATAGGGTATGTCTTTGATGAATGGCTAAGTATTTGGGTTAGGTTACACTTTGGGTGATGAAAGAAAAAGGCTGAGTGTTTGGCTTCAAAGTTGGCTTAGGGAGTATGCAATAAAGTAGGATAAGGCCTTTAGAGGTTAAGCACACATAGCCTACATCACTTCTTATGGCAAACCACACATCAAATCTAGAGCATCTATACGGTGTTAGTTCTTTAAAATTCAATGCAAATATGATGTAATGAGATTAGCAATTCAGAACAAAAATGATGAGTGTTTAAGAGTAGAAACAAGTATATCCCTCAGAAAGAATGACAATTAGGCTCAAAGATCTCACAGGGTAGTCTCCACTAATTTTCTAAAGATCACTCAAAGTTAATTATTTTGTTCACTTAATCACTTAAAACATGGCATTGTGAAGTGTAGATTATGACTAACTATGGCATGACTCTTAGTAGAACAAAGATAGTTAACTTAGCATGTACACTCCTATTAACAAGTTATAATACTATTCAAGAGCAAAAACTTAACACAAAAAAAAAAACTAAAACTGAAAACTCAAAAGTTCTGGCCGTGTATCACCCCCAAACCTACTTGTTTCTATATGCAAAAATTCAATCCACACCCCCAAACCTAAACTAAACATTGTCCTCAATGTGATAAGCAATATGCATGACAAAAACATAATGAAGGTTCAGAGAGTGCAATAGGGCAGAAACAATAGAATGAAAGGAAACACAATCCAGTGCTAGGTTGCCTCCTAGGAGCGCTTTATTTAACGCCTAGGCAAGACGTGGCATGGCTTGCTACGCATTTGGTGGTGTGCCCAGGATTTCAGTGTCAACATGGAACCGATTATAAGCCTTTTGTAGAATATGTGTTGCATCATCGAGAAAAAATTTAGAAACACACAAAGGAATCCACCGACGAGAACGTAACTTATCGGGAAAAAGATTGAGAAGGGATTTGAAGGAGAGCAGTTTCTATCCATTCTCAAATGGATTCCTTTAACAATGCTCGTGGTGGAATAGCTTTGGTTGTGCCTTGTACGTTATAGAATTCATCCTTGGTCCTAAATCAAAATTCATCCTAGGAGCTAAATCAAAATTCAAATCAAAGTCCACAGTTTTGAAATGCAATCTAAGTGCTACATAATTGAGGTGATGAGGCTCCTTGTGTTCCAAAGCCATGCCCTTTCCCTTGGGCAGGAGCTGAGGCACATCGTGTTGCAGAATTGGAGGCACTGCCTTGTCCTGGTCCCTGTCTTGTCTCTTGGCGGAGCCATGTGTTGAGGCAGCAAGGTGGGCATGACTTGGGGCAATGAAGTGCTGCTGGGCAGCACATAGGGTAGGGGCATGGGCTTGTCCTTGGCCCTCTGTTGCGCCTCGAGTGCGGACAGCAGGTCAGGTTGCTAGGGTTCTGCCGTGGACATGTCTTGGAGGTTTGGCGCAGCTTGACGCATTGAAGGCTTGCCCTGGACGTTTCCAGGTTCAATGGCGCTGGGATTAGGCTGTAGCAGGGCACATGGCATGTCCTGGGACACGGCAGGTTTTGAGCTTTGCGGCAGGGTGTTTGGCGAGTCCTGGGACATGTCCATGGACTCGATGGCATGTTCGTGTGCATGTTTGGATTCCAGATGGGCTTTGGTGGTATGTCCGTGTACACAGGCTCCTTGCTCCTCAAACTCTACCAAGATTTCCTCTTTGCCGTCTTTTTTCCCATTCTTTTCCTCCCATTCCTCTTCCATTTCAATTTCCCACCATTGCTCAATCTGAGTAGATTTGGGAGGTGTAGTCACGTCATGGCCTTGGGTGGAATTCATGGAATCCATGGCAAGCGCTTGTCGAAGTGTTGGCTTGATGATAACATCCTCATGATCATCATCCACGACCTCACTTGGTGGGGGACGTACCCTTTCTTCGATTTGGCGCATGTTGAACTCAAACTCCCTCATGCTTTTTTCCTCTCTCTCCTCCATGCGCTTTGTCAGCTCTTGAGATTCATGAAGAAAAGCCTCCACAGTTTGTAGAAAGGTCTAGTGCACAGCTTGGAGGTCAGGGGTTATGATAGCTTCATTATGATTAGCATCTACAACTTCACTTGGTGGGGACAGGGACGTCTCTTCGCATTGACCCTTGTAGAATGCAAACTGCCACATGCTCTGTTCATGTCTCTCATCCATGCGCTCCAGCAGCTATTGAGTTTGCTATTTATAGGCCTCAAAGGTGTGTATCAAGGCTTGTTGCGCAACTTAGAGGTTAGGAGTTGGTTGAGTGGTGTTCCATGTGCAATTAGGCGGATTTCCCCATCCTTGATTGTATGGATCCGGGAATTCTTGATAAAGGAATTCCGGCTGATTGATCCACCCTGGTGGATTGTTCCAAACTCTCGTCTCCATGTATGGATCATTCCAAGGTCCCAAAGCCATGTATGAGTTGTTCATATGTACATGAGAAAAATGACAAACTAAGTTAGTAAACAATCTAAATTAAATCTAAATAGTTAATATACAAAATTGAGTTAAGTAAATCTGAATTAAATGGGCACCGTTGAGGGACAAGTCCCCGGCAATGGCGCCAAAAACTTGATAGTAAAAATACCAAACACAATAATTATGAACTTTATTTCCACTAGTTATAACTTTGCAAGTGCACAAAATCGATTAAGATGTATTATGGCAAGCAAAGGTCGATCCCTCAAGGACTTGTTCAATGATTAATCCAATTAAGTTCAGATTTGTTAACTTAGATAAAAACACACACACACACGCCAATGGGGGGTATAGGATTTTGAAAAACATAATTTAAACAAGTAAAAACACAGAAAATAATAATGCAAGAATGATGAATGATTGAATTTATGACTAAGGAGAATTAAGACTTACTATCCACTATAACCAATTATAGTCATTAACTAGAATTCCTTGACATAATTACTATGCAAATTATGAATTAGGTGCCCATGCCTAGGTCCTGGTGTTGGTACACTAAACAAATATTATTCTCTCTTACTTAGCATGCTTTAAGTAGGGCATATGCATAGAACGTCTATCACCTATCAGTTAAGATGATGCATGAAGTACGAAGAGAATTTAATGACACCACCCTAGCCTAGAAAAGTGGCATGCATTCCTAGGTTGTCATGAGTTTAGATTACGAATAGGTGTCCCTCCACCTACCCTTGATGCTACAAATCACAGGATGATATGGCAGTCACTCAAGCAATTACTTCGATAATTATATGCAAACAAGGTAGCTAATCTTATAGGCATAAATTAAGGTCAATAAGCAAAGTAATCCAACAAATTCAGCATGCATAGCAATTAAAATCAAGAGCCAGAAATCCAAGTAAATAACTAACATGGCTAGGGCTTCAAGCAGCCCTAATCCTAAAACGACTACTCATGCATAACTGAAAATAAAGACATAATGTAAATTCTCATTTATAATTACAACGAAATAAAAACGTAAAATAAAATAGGATTGTTGAACAATAAGGCACGACAGAAGAACACAGCAGGGCATGCTCCTCTCCAAGCTCCACGCCAAACTTGCAGAAGTTAACTTGAAAAATAAAAGTGTTTAAATTATAAAACTCAAATACAACGTAAGTTGCGGCTAGGGTCTAAGGTCCTTCAGCCATGAGCTTTAGGGTCCTATTTATAGGGTCTCTAAGCCCCTACAAAGTAGGAGATATTCTAGGACAAAATCCTAATAAAAAACTGACTTACTTCCTAGCCTAGTTTGAAATGAAAAGGAACTAGAAAAAGCAATCCTTGTTGGATTTGGAGTAGAATTATGCGGCAACTTTGTGAACCGAGTCTTCTGGACTTTCTTGCACGTCAAGGCAACATCTGTGAATCTTCTAGTGTCTCTTGGACGTCACTCAATGTGCTAGGCCAAGCCTTGGACAATCAGAGCTCGTCTGGACCTCAATTAGGCACTTTTGGGCCTTTTTAAAGACTTCTTGAAACTGAGCATGTCTTGGACCAATGTGACTGAGCCAAACCATGTCTTAGGCTGACATGTGATGTAACTTGATGAATTATGGGCTTTGCTCACTCAGAAGCTGGCAGAACCTGGAGATCGCAAAACTACGCCCTAATTAGGGCGCATACGTGCCTTTAGGGCGCCCCTAGGCGGATCATGAGGAAGTGTCCTTATAGGGATCTGAGATTGCGCCTTTGAGGCGCATCATAGGCTTGTTAAAGGCGCATAATGGGTCAGCTAAGTGCATGGGTTTCAGGTTTGGCGCCGCTGGATCATCACAGGCGGAACAAGGACATGCGATGGGACATGTCCTGGCGGGGCGTGACACAAAGACTTGGCGCATACCTCACGGATTGGCGCAGACTTGAGACAGGGAATTGGCACAAGGCTCGGATTTAGTGCATGGCTTTAGGTTCTCGGCTGGGACTCCTTTGGCGCATGACTTGGACTTAGCGGGAACTTGGCTGGGACATGTCACGGACATGTCTCGGCGACACGATAGGGACTCAGTTTGGGCCCGATTTTCAACTTGAGATAACTTCTTCGTTATAACTCCGATTTGAGCCATTTTTTTTGCGTTCTTCTCAGAACTCACCCATATTTCCAAATATGCACAAGTCTCACAAGAGTGATCATTTTCTACTATTGATAGCACGAAATCATTCAAAATATATGTAAGAGAGGTACTTAAAGAAATCAAAATGATGCTAAAATAATGACCGAACAGATAATTAAGTCTTTTAGAGGGTTCAAATATGCATAGCCTACATCACTTCTTATGATTTATCAAGCTTAGAATCAAGAGCCTCTAAATAAGATTTTAGTTCTTTAAAATTAAATGCAAAGTAATAGTAATGAGATCAATCAATGTAGAATGAATTGAATAGTATTTAAGAGTTGAACAAAGTAAATCTCTAAAAAAGAAAGGCATTAGGCTCAAAATCTCACATCGGGTAGTCTCCACTAATTTTCTAAGGTTCACTCAAACAAAGTCATCTTTTAACTCAATTTCTTAAAGTTAGGCATTAAGTGTCATAATATGGTTCAAACTTAAGCATGACATGACTTTAGTAAGACACTAATGATGAATTCAACAAATGTAACTTATTAACAAGTAAAGTACTAAGTTCCTAGTCGTGTACCCCCAAACCTAAATGTTGCAAAATTTTAATCCACACCCCCAAACCTAAACTAAACATTGTCCTCAATGTTAACAAGTTAAAACACTAAGTTCAAATAAGTAGAGACTTAAAGGGGGCATGCAAAACATAAAACATAAAGAAAAAGGAGGAATCACAAACCAGAGCTAGGTTGCCTCCTAGGAGCTCTTAATTTAACGCCTAGGCAAGACGTGGCTTGCAAGTCAAGCAAGGGAAGGCAAGGCTAGGAGTGCCTTGTCCACTTCCTGGAACATAGAAAGAGCCTCTCGGTACATAATTGTAGCTGCATCATAGGGAAAAGCATTAGGAACACAAAAGGAATATATCGGCGAGAACATAGCTTATCTGGAAAGAGATTGAGAAGAGATTTGAATGAAAGTGCCTTTTGTCCATTCTCAAATATCCTCATTCGAACGTGCTTACGGTGATACGCCTTAGGTTGTGCCATGTGAATCCCAAAATTTAGTAGCCATGTCCTTGGTCCTTTCCTTTTGAACTTGAAGAAGGGTACCAAATTGAGGGATTCCATCACCTTCCTTTTGGTGTTTGGAAGTGATTTACATGGTGGCTGTTTGACACCTGGGTCAAAGGGCATGTAACTGAGGCATGGAACCTCATCCAAAGCTGGTTTGTTCTCAATCGCAGCCCCTTGAGAAGGTTTAGGGGGTTTCCCTTCAGTGGACTGTGAGCCCGTGGGGTCTTGAAGTACGCATGTCCAATCCCTTGAGGTATCAAGGTATCATGGATTAAACACGTCCCTTACTCTCCAAGAAATGTAAAGGTGACCTTCTCACAATCATCGTTCCTTGGATTTTCTTCCTCCCATTCTTCTTCCATTTCAATCTTCAACTTGAGAGTGTAAGACATGGAGGTGTGGTTAGTGATTGAATCGAAATCAGAATCATTAGAAATAAAAGAATACATTTGAAGGTCAGAATTGGGGTTGTCCCCTTGCTTAATGCCAGGACCCGTCCCGAATTTCCCCTCGAAACCCGGGAAGAACCCTGATCCCGTCTGACAACCTAAGGAAAGGTTCCCAAATACCCTTCAATCCTTATAAAATTATAATAATAATAAATACTTTCTCTTATCAGACAAGGGATTTAAGCACTTAAAATTCCCGTAAGTAAATACCAACCAAATACAAGAATATCATAGCGTCTAAGTAGGATCAAGATACAAATTAGATATCCTACTCAAGTACAACTACACAGCGTAGCCGGAAGTGCTAATGCCTCTGCCTCGAGATAATGTCCGCGTCAACTCTACTGCCTGAAGGGGTTTTAAACACAAAAGTTGAGTGGACAAAAATAATCATTTATAAATCATTTTCCAAGGCATATTACCTTTTTCCCCCTCCATTTATAAAACTATGCATGCATCACATAAACAGTTCATGTTATAAAAACATCATCTTTAAATCACCGGCATTTCCCTTTCTCTTTAAAACCACTCAGTAGGACTCACACAAAATCCATATAAGGAAAACACATTGTGATCCACAATCTGGTTTGAAAATCATCCTCAAAGGAATTCAAAATCATTTAATTCAACCTAGACACATAATATCTCAAATCCACTGTTCCCTACACATCCACTAGCCACCAGGGTATCCCTTGGGGTGTGCTAGTACTGTATCACAACTCCCTGTACTATGCTATCACATCAGTCGGCCTATCTCTCGACTAGCATATCATATCATTAGCCGGTATAACCTACGGCTATCATATTGCATCAGTCGGCCTATCTCTCGACTAGCATATCATATCATTATATTGGAGGTTCACCGGGTTCACCGCTAATAACGGATCCTCATCCCGAGTCCTAGCCTCCCACAAATCAATATTTATCTTGGAGGTTCATCGGGTTCACTGCTAATAACGGATCCTCATCCCGAGTCTTGGCCTCCCACAAATCAATGTTTATCTTGGAGGTTCACGGGTTCACCGCTAATAACGGATCCTCATCCCGAGTCCTAGCCTCCCACAAATCAATGTTTATCTTGGAGGTTCATCGGGTTCACCGCTAATAACGGATCCTCATCCCGAGTCCTGGCCTCCCACAAATCAATGTTTATCTTGGAGGTTCACGGGTTCACCGCTAATAACGGATCCTCATCCCGAGTCCTAGCCTCCCACAAATTAGAGTTTATCTTGGAGGTTCACCGGGTTCACCGTTAATAACGGATCCTCATCCCGGGTCCTAGCCTCCCCCACATATAACCAAATCCGATAAACTCATACAACCGGGTCAAAACCCAAATCATTGACTCAATAATTCCCACGTCAAAACGTTATCAAAAATGAGTCCAAAAACCATGATATTTCTCAAATCATACTTTAATCGAAGTAGTGGAAAACATGTGTCTAGTAATCATTTCTAAAATTCAGAAATCCAATGCCACAATACATAACCGTATTTAACAAAGATATTTTGATGCATGCATTTCAGTTTATAAAACAAAGTCCACTCACAAACCTATTCAAGCTAGCTCAATCCCGTCTCGCTCGTTCCTCTGAGGTTCCCGGAACAATATCGCCTGTCAAAAACAACAATCGGGATTACCGGCTAGTAATAAGACTCTTATATAACAACTTCCTAATCTCGGGAAGTCTACCCATGCTATTCCTAGAAATCACAGCAACTTCAGACACTTAAAACGACCTCTAAATGATGTCTGATCAACCTGAAACCTGTACCAACAGATTCAAAACGTCGAAAACTGGTTACCACGCGCCGCCGTGACGTCAGCCTCGACCCCACGCGCCGTCGGAAGGTCGGCACACGCGCCCACGCGCCCTCACGCGCCGGTCACGCGCCTGCTACAGTGTTCACGCACCTGAACCGGTCCAACTCGGTTCGGCTCAACCTGACCCGGTCCAATTCGACCCGATCGATTCACTCAACCCGACCGGTTCAACTCGACCTGACCGGTCACCGGTGACTCGCCGGAGAAGACGATCAGCTACCATCGCCGTCACCGGAGGATGGCCGGAGAAGATGACCGGACCGCCACCTCCGCCGCCGTCTGGTTCGCCGGAATCCGTCATTTCCGACCGAAACTCCAAGCTTATCAACTTCCTCAAAACTCAACCGTTTTACACAAATTTTACGTCTAAATCTATCTACTCAAACCCAGGAATCCAATTATAACCTCAAAACATCAAACATGTACCTGTGTAAGCCGGAAAATCGATCCAAAGATCCGAAACTTCCTTTACTCGGTTCGGCTTCCACCGTGGTCCTCTCCTTCGATGGTTGGTACGGTTGTGATCGTGGGAAGGAGTAGAATACGATTAGTTGATCCAAATGGGAAGTTAAAGCCTTGAATCCAATGTTGACTTATGGTTTTTCCTTCGGTATTTTCGCACGGTTTCGGGTGGGTGTTTGTGTTATGTTTGTCACAGAGTGAGTGAGTGAGATGATAAGGATGAATGAAGATGGATCAGATTACACTGATTTTGGGGGTTAAAAATATCTACCCCAAGTCAAAAATTACCAAAATGCCCTTGCACATCTAGACCCATAACTTCCGTCCACGAACTCCATTTTCTGCGTGCCGCCTGTCTACGAACTCGTGAGTTCGAGACCTACGCAACGGTACCCGAAACACCACCAAAAGTGTCTCGAAACAAAACTTGATTTCCAAGCCCTTTACCAACCAAGGGTAAAATCGTCATTTAATAAAAATAATTGCATAAAATCAATAATTAAAATTTCCGGGTTGTTACAATCTACCCTCCTTAAGAAATTTCGTCCCCGAAATTCATTCCTAACCATGAAATAAATGAGGATACTGTGCCCGCATTAGTTCCTCGGTTTCCCACGTGGCTTCCTCCACGTTATGGTTCCTCCACAACACTTTAACTAGAGGAATAGTCTTTTTGCGAAGTACGTTTTCCTTCCAATCCAGAATTTGCACCGGTTGCTCCTCAAACGTCAAATCGTCTTTCAGCTCAAGTGGTTGCTCTTCCAACACATGAGACTTATCAAACAGATATTTCCGGAGCAAAGATACATGAAAGACATCATGAACTCTGGATAATTCCGAGGGTAAAGAAATACGATATGCCACTGGTCCTATCCTCTCCAAAATCTCATACGGACCAATGTAGCGAGGACTTAGTTTTCCTCGTCTACCAAAACGTACCACTCCTTTCCATGGAGATAGTTTCAAGAACACCCAATCACCTACCTCAAACTCAAGGTCTCTGGTTCGATGGTCTGCATAGCTTTTCTGGTGATCCTGGGCTGTCTTCAACCTTTCTCTGATGATTCTAATCTTTTCCTCAGTCAAATCCACCAACTCGGGTGTTAACAGTCTTCTTTCACCTATTTCACTCCAACACAAAGGTGTTCTGCACTGCCTCCCATACAGTGCCTCGAAAGGTGACATCCCAATACTCGACTGGTAACTGTTATTATATGCAAATTCCATCAGAGACAAGTGTGAATCCCAATTCCCTTTAAACTGTAGTACACAAGCTCTCATCATATCCTTCAAAACCTGGATTGTTCTCTCAGACTCCCCATCTGTCTGAGGATGAAAGGTTGTACTGAAATGCAATGTGGTGCCAAAAACCTTCTGCAAACTCCGCCAAAACCTGGAGGTAAATCTAGGATCCCTGTCCGAAACAATAGACTCTAGAGTCCCATGCAGCCGTATGATCTCATCCACGAACAATTTGGCATACCGACTCATCCGAAAATCTTCTCGCACTGGCAAGAAATATGCAGACTTCGTAAGTCTATCCACAATTACCCATATCCCATCATGTCCTTTCCGTGTCCTTGGAAGTTTATACACAAAGTCCATCGTAATGTGATCCCACTTCCATTCCGAAATAGGTAATGGTTGCAGTGTCCCATAGGGTTTCTGCCTCTCCGCTTTCACTTGCTGACATGTCAAACATCTACTCACAAACTCAGCAATTTCTCTTTTCATCCCAGTCCACCAATAGTGTTTCCTTAGGGTATGATACATCTTGGTACCTCCTGGATGCATAGCGTAAGCCGAACTATGAGCCTCATCAAGGATTTCCCTCTTTAGTTCCAGCTCACTCGGTACGCACAACCGTCCATCCTTAACCAATGCTCCATCATCCCTAACCGCATAGTCCTGCCTGTTTCCAGCCTCTAACTCCATCCTGATAATGCACAATGTAGGATCCTAGAGTTGAGCCTCAATAATCCGATCAATCAGAACAGGCCTCACATGGAAACTAGCCAACAAAGCCCCCTGGCTATCCATGTCCAGTACAATCCCTGCTCTACGGAACTCTACCAGCAACGGTAAGTAGACTGTATGCAAATGGGCCAAAGAACCCATAGACTTCCTGCTCAAGGCATCTGCCACAACATTGGCTTTTCCTGGGTGGTACTCAATAGTACAATCATAATCCTTTATTAGCTCAAGCCACCTTCTCTGCCTCAAATTCAGGTCCTTCTGGGTGAACAAGTACTTTAAACTCTGATGGTCGGTGAAGATCCGACACGTCTCCCCGTATAAATAATGTCTCCATATTTTCAGTGCATGCACCACTGCAGCCAACTCCAAATCATGTGTGGGGTAATTCATCTCATGGGGTTTAAGTTGTCTGGAAGCATACGCTATCACTTTCCCATGTTGCATCAGCACACAGCCAATACCCCGCAATGATGCATCACTATATACCTCAAAACCCCCGTTACCATCTGGAAGGGTTAATACTGGAGCAGAAGTCAATCTTCTCTTTAGCTCCTGGAAGCTCTGCTCACAATCAGCATCCTAATCAAACTTGACTCCTTTCTTAGTCAACCGAGTCAATGGGCCTGCTATCGTAGAAAATCCTTCTACGAACCGCCGATAATATCCTGCCAAACCCAGAAAACTCCTCATCTCTGTCACTGTCCTTGGTTGCTCCCAGTTTGCCACTGCCTCCACTTTTTGGAGATCTACGCTGATACCCTCAGCCGAAATCACATGACCCAAGAATCCAACTTCGGTCAACCAAAACTGGCATTTACTGAACTTGTCAAACAAATGCTTTTTTCTAAGCATATTCAGCACCAACCTCAAGTGCTTCTCATGTGCCTTGGCACTCCTTGAATACACCAAGATATCGTTGATGAACACAATTACAAATCGATCCAAATACTTTTGGAACACTCTGTTCATCAAATCCATAAACGCTGCCGGGGCATTAGTCAACCCGAAAGGCATCACCAGGAACTCATAATGACCATACCGAGTCCTGAAAGCTGTTTTCTGAACATCCTCTTCTCGGATTCTCAACTGATGGTACCCGGATCGAAGGTCAATTTTCAAAAAATACTTTGCCCCTTTCAGTTGATCAAATAAATCGTCAATCCTTGGCAGAGGATACTTATTTCGCACCGTCACTCTATTTAACTGCCGGTAGTCAATACACAATCTCATACCACCATCCTTTTTCCTCACAAATAGTACCGGCGCACCCCATGGTGAAACACTTGGGCGAATAAATCCCATATTCACCAAGTCCTGCAACTGAGTCTTTAACTCTCGCAATTCTGCCGGTGCCATCCTATACGGTACCTGTGAGATAGGTTGAGTACCTGGCAAAAGCTCGATAGTGAACTCAATTTCACGGTGTGGTGGTAATCCTGGAAGATCATCTGGAAACACATCAGAGAACTCACTCACCACAGGAATATCCTCCACTCTCATCGGAGTATTCTGAGAATCAAACACATGAGCCAAGTAACCCTCACAACCTTTTCTCAACAATCTCTCAGCGGTCAACGCTGATATCACTCCATAGGGTAGTACCCTACGATCTCCCCGAAATGTAAGTTCCGGTAGTCCTGGACTCCGAAAAACTACTGTCTTGTCGTAACAGTCTATGGAGGCATGGTGCATGGACAACCAATCCATCCCCAAAATCACATCAAACTCAAAAATATCTAAGGGGATTAAATCTGCCTCCAAACCATGGCCTTCAACCATCACCGGACAACTGCGAATCACTAGGTTCGCCATTAACATATCTCCGGTAGGAGTACTAATACCCATGTCCCAACCAATTGGAGACAATTCTCTATCCGCAAACAATACAAAACCCCGAGAAATAAAAGAATGAGTTGCCCCGGGATCTAATAAAACACAAGCATTGCGGTTAAAAATAGATAACGTACTAGTGACCACATCCGGTGCTACTCGAGCTTCCTGTTGCGTCATGGCAAAAACTCGAGCTGGTGTACCAGAAGATCGACCACGATCCCCATACCTGCCTCTGGGCCTGTTGGTGCCACTAGCTCTACCAGCCCCACTGAAATAGGTCTGCCTCCTAGCTGCAGTATCAAACATCTGTCCTGTACTTGGGCTAGGATCAGTCGCACCACGACCAAAGGAACTACTGCCCGGACGACGTTGTGGACATAATCTCTTGATGTGACCAGTCTCCCCACAGAAATAACAAATGGAATCACTGAAGCCACTAGGTCTGCCACCCTGTCTTCTGTTGAACTGCACTGAGGCACCGCTAGACTGTGCATAAGATTGTCGTGTCTGACTAGCTCCGCCACTGCCTGTACTAGATCTCCCAGAAGATCCAGAACTATGACTACCTCTTTTTGATGGTCCCTGGCTAGAGGTTCCGGCAGTCCAGTGATCTCGACGTCTCCTGTACCCACTGTACTGCTGCGGAATTGGGAAACCCAAACTCAACTCTACTCGAGCTGCAGCATCAGCCAAAGTCCTCAAGGAAGTGTGGTCCATAGACGTAACTGCTGACCGAATTTCACTCCTCAGTCCACTCTCAAATCTGTGGCACTTGTTTGACTCGGTTGCTACCAACGTCGGTGCAAAGCGACTCATCGCTATGAATCTCTGTTCATACTGGGCCACCGTCATGTCTCCTTGCTGTAAATGCAAGAACTCGGCCTCCTTAACGTTCCGGTGTGAGCGAGGGTAAAATTGCTCCAAGAAACGTTCCCGGAAAGTCTGCCAGGTAAGTGTATGAACATTCCAGCCTGACACCTCCAATGAGTGCCACCAGTGGTAAGCAGAACCACCTAGTAAAAATGTGGCCAGTAGAACTCTCTCCTCTAGAGGACATCTCATAATCAAAAACACACGCTCCATGCGAGTAATCCACTCCTCAGCCTCATCTGGGCTAGAGTCGCCCATAAATATCGTCGCCCCCAATCTCTGGGCTCTCTCGATATCAGAGACTTCATGAGAAGCTCTATCCTGGAGTACAGAAGCTAAAGTCTGACCCAGCTGTTCCAGTGTCTGCCTCAAATCAGGCTCCACTGCAGGTTGATGGTCATCTCTACCATTCCCCGACCATTGACGGAACTCTCGTCTCGGAGGCATTATACGCTAAAAAGAAGTTGTAAACCATTAATACCAAAATTTCACATGTACACTAGATGTACGGTCTACAGGAATTTAACCTAGTGCTCTGATACCAATTGTCAGGACCCGTCCCGAATTTCCCCTCGAAACCCGGGAAGAACCCTGATCCCGTCTGACAACCTAAGGAAAGGTTCCCAAATACCCTTCAATCCTTATAAAATTATAATAATAATAATAAATATTTTCTCTTGTCAGACAAGGGATTTAAGCACTTAAAATTCCCGTAAGTAAATACCAACCAAATACAAGAATATCATAGCGTCTAAGTAGGATCAAGATACAAATTAGATATCCTACTCAAGTACAACTACACAGCGTAGCCGGAAGTGCTAATGCCTCTGCCTCGAGATAATGTCCGCGTCAACTCTACTGCCTGAAGGGGGTTTAAACACAAAAGTTGAGTGGACAAAAATAATCATTTATAAATCATTTTCCAAGGAATATTACCTTTTTCTCCCTCCATTTATAAAACTATGCATGCATCACATAAACAGTTCATGTTATAAAAACATCATCTTTAAATCACCGGCATTTCCCTTTCTCTTTAAAACCACTCAATAGGACTCACTCAAAATCCATATAAGGAAAACACATTGTGATCCACAATCTGGTTTGAAAATCATCCTCAAAGGAATTCAAAATCATTTAATTCAACCTAGACACATAATATCTCAAATCCACTGTTCCCGACACATCCACTAGCCACCAGGGTATCCCTTGGGGTGTGCTAGTATTGTATCACAACTCCCTGTACTATGCTATCACATCAGTCGGCCTATCTCTCGAATAGCATATCATATCATTAGCCGGTATAACCTACGGCTATCATATTGCATCAGTCGGCCTATCTCTCGACTAGCATATCATATCATTATATTGGAGGTTCACCGCTAATAACGGATCCTCATCCCGAGTCCTAGCCTCCCACAAATCAATGTTTATCTTGGAGGTTCATCAGGTTCACCGCTAATAACGGATCCTCATCCCGAGTCCTGGCCTCCCACAAATCAATGTTTATCTTGGAGGTTCACGGGTTCACCGCTAATAACGGATCCTCATCCCGAGTCCTAGCCTCCCACAAATCAATGTTTATCTTGGAGGTTCATCGGGTTCACCGCTAATAACGGATCCTCATCCCGAGTCCTGGCCTCCCACAAATCAATGTTTATCTTGGAGGTTCACGGGTTCACCGCTAATAATGGATCCTCATTCTGAGTCCTAGCCTCCCACAAATCAGAGTTTATCTTGGAGGTTCACCGGGTTCACCGCTAATAACGGATCCTCATCCCGGGTCCTAGCCTCCCCCACATATAACCAAATCCGATAAACTCATACAACCGGGTCAAAACCCAAATCATTGACTCAATAATTCCCACGTCAAAACGTATCAAAAATGAGTCCAAAAACCATGATATTTCTCAAATCATACTTTAATCGAAGTAGTGGAAAACATGTGTCTAGTAATCATTTCTAAAATTCAGAAATCCAATGCCACAATACATAACCGTATTTAACAAAGATATTTTGATGCATGCATTTCAGTTTATAAAACAAAGTCCACTCACAAACCTGTTCAAGCTAGCTCAATCCCGTCTCGCTCGTTCCTCTGAGGTTCCCGGAACAATATCGCCTGTCAAAAATAACAATCGGGATTACCGGCTAGTAATAAGACTCTTATATAACAACTTCCTAATCTCGGGAAGTCTACCCATGCTATTCCTAGAAATCACAGCAACTTCGGACACTTAAAACGACCTCTAAACGATGTCCGATCAACCTGAAACCTGTACCAACAGATTCAAAACGTCGAAAACTGGTTACCACGCGCCGCCGTGACGTCAGCCTCGACCCCACGCGCCGTCGGAAGGTCGGCACACGCGCCCACGCGCCCTCACGCGCCGGTCACGCGCCTGCTACAGTGTTCACGCGCCTGAACTGGTCCAACCCGGTTTGGCTCAACCTGACCCGGTCCAATTCGACCCGACCGATTCACTCAACCCGACCGGTTCAACTCGACCCGACCGGTCACCGGTGACTCGCCGGAGAAGACGATCGGCTGCCATCGCCGTCGCCGTCGCCAGAGGATGGCCGGAGAAGATGACCGGACCGTCACCTCCGCCGCCGTCTGGTTCGCCGGAATCCGCCATTTCCGACCGAAACTCCAAGCTTTACAACTTCCTCAAAACTCAACCGTTTTACACAAATTTTACGTCTAAATCTATCTACTCAAACCCAGGAATCCAATTATAACCTCAAAACATCAAACACGTACCTGTGTAAGCCGGAAAATCGATCCAAAGATCCGAAACTTCCTTTACTCGGTTCGGCTTCCACCGTGGTCCTCTCCTTCGATGGTTGGTACGGTTGTGATCGTGGGAAGGAGTAGAATACGATTAGTTGATCCAAATGGGAAGTTAAAGCCTTGAATCCAATGTTGACTTATGGTTTTTCCTTCGGTATTTTCGCACGGTTTCGGGTGGGTGTTTGTGTTATGTTTGTCACAGAGTGAGTGAGTGAGATGATAAGGATGAATGAAGATGGATCAGATTACACTGATTTTGGGGGTTAAAAATATCTACCCCAAGTCAAAAATTACCAAAATGCCCTTGCACATCTAGACCCATAACTTCCGTCCACGAACTCCATTTTCTGCGTGCCGCCTGTCTACGAACTCGTGAGTTCGAGACCTACGCAACGGTACCCGAAACACCACCAAAAGTGTCTCGAAACAAAACTTGATTTCCAAGCCCTTTACCAACCAAGGGTAAAATCGTCATTTAATAAAAATAATTGCATAAAATCAATAATTAAAATTTCCGGGTTGTTACACTTAATCTGAGCATATTTTGGAGGCAATGTCACATCTTGGCATTGGATGGGAACCACGGTCTCTATGGCAGATTGTTCAGGTTTTGGCCTTATGATATCCTCATTATCATCATCAATCATGACCTCACTTGATGGGGAAGGTGCCTTATCCTCAATTTGGCTCATTTGGATGACAAGTTGTCCTATTCTGTTCTGGATAGAAGCAATGGCATGATCGGTTTGAACCATGTGGTTCCTTGTTTCTTGTTGGAATTCCATGGTGCTCTGTAGCATGGTTTGCATCATGGTTTGAGTTGTGAGGAACATGTCCACTAGTGACATGTTTCCCACAGCAAGATTGGTTTGTGGAGTATGTTGATTCATAGGGATTGAGCTGTCTTGATAATGGAGTTCAAGAGATGGAAGGTTAGGAATAGATTGAGTGTTGTTCCAGGTGAAATTTGGATGATTGCTCCATTCCTGATTGTATGCATAAGAGTATAGCTCGTTCCAAGTTCTCCTATCCATGTAAAATTCGTCCATATTTGCCTCATAAAGTGACAAACTTGAGTTACTAACCTAAATCAATGGACACTATTGAGGGACAAGTCCCCGACAACGGCGCCAAAAACTTGTGGAAGAAAAGTACAACAATAAAGCAATACCAATCTTAACAATTATAACCTGGGAAGTGCACTAATCAATAGATAGAATAGCAGTACAAGCAAGGGTCAAATCCCACAAGGACTTGACTCAACGATGAAGTTGAATTGATTAGGTTTCTTGTAACTCAAGTTATCATAAATTTAAGGTACTAGACTTTTAAAACAGAAAACAAAGACACACACTACTTATAGATGCTGGACACTTCAATTAAACAAGGAAATAACAAAACACAAAGACTCTAAGTATAAAGACACGGACAAGGGGGGGTTTTGAGTTGAAAGATGCTTTGAAATAAAGAAACTTGTAATGCAAGAAAACAAAGTAAACAAATAAAGGTTTAACAAATTAAAAGGACAAGTTAAGGCAGTCTCTATCCAATCCTAACCACAACGGTTTCCAACTTGGTTTGCAAGGTTCAATCATCATGCATGTTTGTTACTTGGTCTAGTGCCCATGCAAGAAGTCTCTTAAGCCCACTCTTACACATTTTATCTCTTTTTACTTAGTATGTCATAAGCCTCACGGGTACCTATGACATCTATCAAATTATGTTCAACTTAGTCACATGGTTTCCAAATTAAACACAAAGAGAAGAATTAAGTTGTAAAGGGATTTGATGACACTATACTAACCCTAGAGATTGCACGGCAACTCTAGGCATGTCATGGTCAAATTACAAGATCATTGCTTAATGTAACCTTTTGACGCAAGTCATATATAATTTATGCAATTAAAGTAGCTAAGTTTAAGAACACAAAAGAATAACAGTTTAAGCAGTAATCCAACAAACCAAGGAAAACACAATAACCAAACCAAACGCCAAAACCAAGTTAAGAAGTTGTCATGGCTAGGGCTTCAAGATCAGCCCTAACTTAAAAGAAACTACTCACTACGCATAATGAAAAATATAAACATGAATCTTATTAAAGAGTTAAGAATGATAAACCCCAGAAACTGCCCAAGGCTGAACTGCAAGCAAGGCTTGAAACTCCTCCAGATGACAACTTTAAGGATTTTAAACGTTTACAATATTGGCTCTCGGCTCTTCCTCTAAACTGAAGTCTAAAACTATGTAAGATGGTGTAAAAGGCGTGGTCCCTAAAACACTAGACAAGGCCCTCTTTTTATAGAGCAAAGTCGAGCCTTGTTCTACAAGGAATCCAAATACTAATCCAAGTGAAACTTGGAATCCTAATTCTAAGTAAAAGCCATAAAGTGATTCCTTGGCCCCTAAGGACTAGGATTACATTTAGAATGATAAATTAATTAAACTGAATCCTAAAAATATGGAAAAGTAGTGTGAATGCAAGTTGGCCTTGGTGTGAATACAAGCTGTCAAGGGGTACCCTAGCGGGCCCGTGCGTGGTCTCGCGGGATTTGCTTGGTCTTGAAGAAATCTTTGGAATGTTCTTGAAATGACCTTGAAAAGATTTGGGATGATTATGAAATTATCTTGAAGTTGACCGTTAGCCCGCAGGATAACCCGAGGGATTCGCTTGGGCAGATCCTCGACCAGGCACTAGCAAGTCAGTGGCAAGCCCTGGATGTGATCTAGGCGAGGCTAGGCGTGCCTTGCGATGTCTTAGGCTTCCAAATCACCTTAAACACTTGTGTTTGTACTTTGGCTTGATCGAAAGTCCTTAGGCTTAGTCGAGGACCTATTTTGGCATAAATTTGGTCGCGGTCCTGGTCCTTTCTTGGGCGTGTTAGGGACTCGACTTGGGTTCCTCCTGGGCACTCAAGGGCACGCCTTGGCTTGGCTCTAGGGCATGTCAGGGAGACGTCTTGGCTTAATTTCCAAACATGTCAAGAACATGATATGGACCCAATTTGGATATGTTTTGCAATACTTGAATTGGCCCTAAATGAGGCACCTTGACATGTCCTTGGCCTTGCAGGTGCTCGGTTTTGACATAGTAGGACCCGATATGGATTTTAGGACAACTCCTTCATTTCAACTCCAAATTGAGCCATTCTTTTTCCATTATTCTTATAATTGAGCTTTCTTTCTAAATCTGCACATGTCTCACAAAATGCATTACTTTCTACTATGGATGACATGCATTTAAACAAAAGAGAAATAAAGGGGCCAAATATGACATGAAATATGTGTAGAATTTATGACTTAATAGTACACGTAACCTTCTCAAGGCACTCTTGAATCATGAAAACTAGACCTAGATCGCATCTTGAACCCAAACCGTACTTATATGGAGGAATCCATCTAACAAACCACGCAATTGCAAAAACTACCCTTCGGATAGCAGAGCTAACGGGGTCTTGGTCATGACTAATTTGTTAACCTAACCATTTAGTTTATAGCTTCGTATTCAAATATTCTCGTCGCTTATCAAAATTTAGAAATTGTTGAACTATTCAATTATTAATACTATATATTAGTCTATTTATTTTTTGTAAGGTTAGATAGTCACAATTACGATTAAAATGAACTTTTGCATAATTGATCTTGAGCAAGTAATTATAAAATATGACCTAATTATAATATTTTTCGTGAAGGGCGCCCAAATGAATGGTTAGTGCTTCATCACTCTTGACCGTAAAATAAAAGCTATGAATAATCCTCCATTCGGTATTTTGATTTTTAAATAAAATATGACTATATTTGTAAAAAATAAATATGAAACACAAAAAAAAAAAATTTCACACTCCACTTTTCTATTTCTGCAATCATCAATATGTTTCTAATTATTGATTTGCTTTTATTGACTCAAACAAAATGAGGGTGGGAAAATCACTTCCCTACCTTAATCCTAACCCACATTTTCATAATCTCAAACTCAAACGGCCCACGACTTCCAGGCTCCAATTTCAGCACCCCGAATTAAAACTCTGGAGGAAATAGCTGAAGGGGGGTGGAGAGAAGATTAAACTGAAGAATCAATCAACATAAACAACAATAGGAGGGCAAATTTCCTAGACAAAGTTAACCTCTAAAGTAAAATTCAAACAACCTGAGTAGGCTTAATACAAGTTCCTTTTGTGTAAAAATGAAAATTCACCAAATGGTAGAGAACCTACCAAACTCAGTACAATTTAGTCTAAAACCATAAAAAGAAGCACTGCTGGCATATCAGGATAGACTCAATAGAACCAAATGAAATGAAGTAGCAGGCAGGAAACTGCCTCTTTGACACTACAGCCTCATGCCATTATCTTCGCAGATCTCACGTAGAGGCTGTCCACAACCTTGCCGATGTTAGATATGGTTTCCAACGTTGCAGGGTAGATTGCATCTGTCTTGGGATCGTCGAAAATGATGAGGCATCCAGCACCCTGATCTAAAGTGCCTGCAAACTTCTTATCCAGAATCATCTGAGACAGCTTCTTCTCAACGTGGTCGATTGGTAGTTCAATCAGTTCTGCAATATGACCAATTTCCACCCTTGAGAAAGGCTCAATTAACCTGCAGAGATTCTGTTCCAACAGGGTGTCATACAGGGAGGAAAGGTGCCTGTGGACAATAGGGTCTTCATCTAGCTGAGCCTTAAAATCCCGAAGAGCAGTCTCAAAAAGCTTTAAAGAGCGCTTCGAGTGAGCATCAGCAACTGCTTTCATAGCATCCAGCTCAGGCCCCACGTACTGTAGTCCTGCTTTTGATGATATTATACCTGCCACGTCATCAGCCTGACTCACCATGATTTTGCACAGCAGCATATACTTGAGGCTAAATACAGCCCTGGGATCTTCAAGAGCATTGAAGGCTTCAAATGCTTCAAAGAAGTAACTGTAAGCAGTCTTGTAGTCCTTTTCTTCTGCATGAAGGATCCCACTCTGCAAATCTATAGTTCCCTGCTGAGCTGGAGGCACGTATATAGAATTGGCAGCTGTTCTTGCTGCGGTGAGTGAAGCCTTAGCTTTAGGGAGATTTCTCAGAGAAAAATGGAGCTTACTCTCCAACAAATCTATGTCCACAAGGAGAAGCTTGTCATCTAGCCTTCTCACTTCCTTGATCAAGCCTGATAAGAGACTTAGAGCTTCTGAGTACTCCTTGCTTTCCATCAAAAGAGATGCAAGCCTTGCCTCCACACGCTGTCGGAGGAAAGTTCTCTTCTCAGCACGGGTCCACTGCACCATTTCCTTGCAAAGGGAAATCTGAAGATCAGATGTCCCGGGGATTTTAGCCACTGCATCAATAATACCACGAACAATTTTTGCAGTTTTCGCCTTGGGAATCAAATTAAAGAAAGGCCTCAACTGGGTGAGAAGGTTACGAAGATCCTCTGCCCGATTTTCTTGTGTAAGAAGATCCGAAAGATTTGTGATCGCTTGTTCCTTTATGCGTAGAGCTTCAGAGGAAGATGCCGGGTTCTCAAGAATGCGATAGAGAATAGAAATGGCTTCAGACGGAGCTTTGGCCTCTAAAGCCTGAGCAATCGAATCAGTAGTTGCTGGGAGATATGATGAAGACATTTTCAATGCTTTGAACTATCCAAGTTCTGCAGAACGAGAACAAACCAAACCAAAAAGGTTATATAATAAAATTTTCTCAGGCACTAAATACGAAGGTAAAAGAGGACTAAGTTAGGATCTCAAGCAGTGGTAAGTCTCCTAAAAACTGTCATGTTCCCTGTGAAACTTCTTTCAATAGAACACTACAAGGGAAGATATTATTTAAACATTCTACAGCACTGTCTTCTAAAGTGATTATAACTCTCAAATACAGACAATAATACTAGTAACATATTTTACCCCTTCCCCAAGCCACTTACCAACATATTAGCCATCTCCAAAGAAGCAACATATTTTCTACTATATAAGAATAATTAACCAGAACCAGATCTACCCCAACTCATCATAATAAAAAGTCATCTAGCTGACCCCAGGCAAGTGAGATCTACATAACTTAGTCTATAACTAAATTATTTCCTCCTTATCTATTATCTTTCTCCACCGACATGTTAAACCAAAAGCTAATGAAAATCTAGAGTTAACAGAGCAAATATAAACGAAAAAATTTAGCTCAATGAAGGCATATTTAAATAGTCTCTTAAAACAACATCATAAAACAACATCACAAAACTGAATACTGAACTTTTCCAAGCATTTTTTTATCTACAATACAGCTTTAATTAGCTAACGAAAAATTAGTAGTCTGCAGATTTAAAGGTTCAGTTTTTCTTATAGTACCTCAGACGCCCATTAACAACCGAAATTAGAACAAAAACAAATTGGACTCGAACACTCACACCCACGAATAAAAAGCATAAGAATTCAAACAAAATCAGGGATATTAATGTTTAAAATTAGTAAAAAAGACAGCTGAATATCAAAATTTGAGCAAACTCATATGAAAATACAGTAAACCAAAAAAGCCACAAATAAAAATACACAGCATAGGCAGCCGGAGGTAGAAAAGCCATGAAATTCAAGCAGAAAGCAACATATAAACAGAACAGATTCGAAATTGAGAAAAGCCCTAAAACTAGAGCATATCCCTAATTTGAATAAGGAGAAATTAAACCTATATTTAGAGAATTGAAGTCAATGAGATTGAAGGGAGGAGAGAGATACCAGTTGACCAAGGGAATTGGACGAACTTGGAGAAAGAGTGAAGACGATGCTCAGAGGAGGAGGGTCGGTGGTGATGCACAGCCGAGGAGAAGGCCGATTTGTGATGTCCCAACTCTTAAGTAAAGCTCGGATATTTCTCCGTTTTATTTTGGGACTGCACTGTTTATTTCCAATTGGCGCTGTAAATTCCTTGATGGACTATCGCAGTACCCAATAATAACCCCTGCCCACCAAAAATAATTGTTATTTAATAATTTTTATTATTATTTGGGTGATGGGCTTGAGAGAATATGAGCTTTGATATTGGGCTGGCCTATGAAGCTTCTTCTTGCTACAAAAGTAATTACATCCTGAACACATAATCATTTGCACAAAAAATATAATACGGACATCATTCATATTAGACTCTTCAAATGTAATTTTTAGATAAATTTGATCCAAAATTTATCCAAAATCATTAAAATAGTCCTCTAGTCAACTCTTTACATTTAACTTCAAATATAACCAAAAGAGCATTGGATAGCTATATGTAGCTAACACTATTCATTATGTTAAATTTAACGTTAAAAGTAAAAAGCCTACTGGAGGACTGCATTGATGTTTTTAGACAAATTTTGGATCAAATTTGTCCAAACCCAATTTGAAGAGTCTGATGGATGTAAGAGCTTTTAGACAAATTTTAATTAATTTTTTTAGATATAGAGAACATTTTTAGTAGCATTAAAAATTGGCTAGCTATTAATAATTTTTAGGTAATTTAAAGTCAAATTTGACCAATTATATAGAGAGTCTCTTGAAGATGCTCTCGGTGTTAAGTTGAGTTAGGTTCAGTTATTTAATATTTGTTAAGTTCATTCAGCGGATTAAATTGATTTTATGATTTTTTTTCCTATTAATGAATATTAACTTTATAATTAAACTATTTTAAGTCGATCCTCAATCAAAAATAATTTTCACCGTATTTTGATGGGTATAGTATATTCCATTATCTCTTTCTCTTTCACGTATTGTAGGATTGTCAATAACTGAGTTAATTGTAACTAATTTTAGTTGAATTTTACCATAAAACAATATTTAATATTTTCTCAATTGAAAATTTTAAAAGCTTTTAAGTGATTTATTCAGGTCAACCTCTCTACAACATATAGGTGATTTTAGGCTACGTTTAGTACGCCGTATAAGAAACCGGATATGATAATATAGTACGAAATCAGTATTTGGTACCACTCTTATTAATTAGCCACCGAATAAGTTCATACGGTTGAGTACCTATATACGGGACACACCTGCTAAAATAATACCCTCGAAATTGTCCGTATTAAATAGTCGAATGACTAGCAATTTTGAAAAGTAATAATAATAATATCAATAATTAATTAAAATAAATAATAAATAATAATATATATATATATATATATTATTAATATTTATGACATAGAATTTCTTATCAACTAGTATATATGATTAATATAATCCATCCAATATAATATAATCAGCATTTTAATCCGGTAGAGCACCAAATGCCCGACTAAATAGTCAGTCTATCCGATAGATAGATTAGTCTATCTAACTGAAATAGTTAGTACAATACGGCATACAAAACCAAGCCTTAGAGTTCGAATCTCCTTTTTTGTTTTAATGTCAGATTGAGTAAATCAAAGCAAAATTAATGGATAAAAACAAACAAAGGAGTATAGAAGAAAATTGAGTGTGAAAATCACTTCCCTATCAAAAGATAGTTGGAATAGGAATAGTGGGTGATGAGATAAATAGACAATTGGAGAAGTGAGTAATTATTCTCAATGAGTTGTTTACTAATTATATAGAATTAAAATAGTAATAGGATTGATTTTCATTATTATCATTTACTAACTCCTAGAAATCGGAATAAAAACTAACTTGATTACTAAAATATCCATGCATATATATATATATATATATATTATATTTTATTTATTTTAGTTTTTTTAAGATCGAGATTGAGCCTTACATAACCAATTAATAACAAATTCAAAATGTCATATATCTTGTTGTGATTATTCACTAATAAACTATGAGAAAATATGTCCGATTGATTTTTTTTTTTAGTAGTATAGAACTCATTGATAAATATTTTAAATCATGTTTTTAGTTGTTAAAGGAATTGGCTCGAAAAATGAGGATTTATTCACATAAGAACATCATTATTAGTTACAATTATTGCAATTAATATTTGTAAACTATGTTATTGGTTTTTTTTTTTTTTAATATTGGGTTGGGGTATTTGAAATTATTGTAGAATTGTAGGTTACTTTAGCAAATTAAAATAATGAAAAGAGGTAATGAGAATCATTAACATCCCTCCCCTAGTTAATGGGATTACCAATTTTGAATATGTAATGATTACCTAGTTGCAAGTAAACGTAGGAGAAGTAAGTAATATGAATCATTACATTTGATTTCATTCTCATTACTAGTAAGTAAACATATCCTATTTTTTCCTTTCATCCACACTTTTTTTTAAAAAAAAACTTGATTTTCGACCTTAAATTATGTATAGATGATACGACCCGTCCCGGAATTTCAAAAAAAAAAAATTAGAATGATCAAATTACCGAATTACCCTTATACGTTAATTATTGAATTTCCATGAATGTGCTAAGTTAGGAAACAAAACAAATTCGGGAGCTAAACTCCCAATTATTTTATTAAATCGAGGTTTGGTAAAAGGTTTCGAATACGATTTTCAAAATGGGAAGATCGAATTCGTAGAAATTCGTCGGAAGTAAATTAGTTCGAGAGAAATTAGGAATTTGCTCTAATTGTTTTTTTATTTAATCAATCCTTTTTATTAAATTATAATTGTCCTCACTAAAATATCTAAACTCGCCCAATAAAAACTCAACCATTTATTTTACTCTCACTCTCCCCGAAACCCACCTGCATCGTCTTCATCTCTCTTCGCTTGCGACAGAGACATCGAGAACCGCCATCCATCACAGTGAGCAACCTAGGTCGCGATCGACCTTACTACCTCACCCAAAAAACTCCTCTCACCCAATCGAATCCCTTCCTGCCTACCTTGTCGCTGTCTCCACCGTAGAAGCTAAACCCCAGGCCGAGAAGCCCAGAAAACGATCGCCGTCTCCGACGACCGTTCCGATCGAACCAGGCCGTGAGACCACAGCCAAACTGCTCGTCTGGGCGACATGAAGCCACCCTTGTCCTCCTACACCGTCGCTGGGGCTCGTGGTGCACGAATCGAGGGTCGAAGCTCGACGACGTTCGAGACTTTCCGGCCAAATTCCATTCCATTCAGGTAAGGTTTCGAGAATTCAAGCCCATATTTGATATCATGAGAGTTCATAGATGAAGTATGGTGGTTGAATTAAAGTTTTTGACGAGTTTGGGCGAAACCTAGGTTTCCGGCGAGCCTCCGGCTGGTGCGCCCCAATCCATGGCGGCGGTTGGCGACGAGCGCGACGGCACCGCTGCACTACTCTTGGGACTTCTCTGTGATATGCCACCATTCAGGGCAGCATAGTTAAGACACCCTCACTGGCGTACGGCGACGCGTGAAGCCTAATTCCGACACGTGACAGCGAGAGGGTTTTCTCCTTAGGGTCTTTGACCTGCTTTTGGAGTACTGGGCTTTCGACAGCATAGGAATGCCGGGTAATTTTGACCCCATGTACTATGAGTGGACCCGTTTTTTTTCTTCTTATATATAGATATATTATATGCATGAATGTGTGTGATTGCCAATAATGATTATTGATTGGTGAATTGGTATGGAATATGTGAAATTATTTACGTGGGTCTTTTTGGGACATGATTGAGTCAGAATGTCTTGGATTCGTTGATACTGTGGTGAGTCCTGGTCTAGGGATGATTGTGAATGGAATTTTGCTACTTGTGGTATGTATATTTTTGCAAGTGAGTCATCGTAAATCGAGTCGAATTATGAGTCTTGAAATGAAAACTGGTGGCCACTAGTCATGTCAGTAAAGAGCATTGAGTCATGTTGAATATGAAATTATATTATGTGTGGGCTCGAGGAATACGCCGAGCCGTTATGATGATTGATGAGATATGGATCATTCGGTAATCGCTGGTATCGTACTTGTCTACAAGCCACTTACTAGCCTCCACGTGATCGTTCCCCTGCTCTCGCTCTATACTAGTAAAATAGCAAAGAAACATGTGGGGATGGTGCTTCGCACCTAGCCTTCACATGGTCATAGGTACAGAGCGAAGATACCCAGTCCTGTCACGTGCACGTGACTCTTGCGACTATGGTACCGATGGTCAGATGATTATAGCGGGTGACTCATGCGACTATGGTACCGATGGTCAAATAATTATAGTGCTGATGTTATATTGTCCCGAGGGAGGACTTATTTGAGAAAGTACCATTGAGGGTACAGACTTGTCAGAGTGTGATATGTGATTCAGATGTCAAATGTGAAATGATATGTTTGTATATATATATATTATATATGATGATTTCTAAATGATAAAATACCTTAAGGGTACTAAGTGCCACGTGAGTATGATTTGGAGTTCATGTGATGAATTTGAATGATCATTACTTTGGTGAGATTTCATTGTTGGATCATGGATTTTGTGGAGTTATAAATTGTTGAAAAGGTTATGGTATATGTCTGGATTGAGTATGATTATATACAGGGGAGATTTTGATGGTTTTAAATGGTGAAATCTTTTAGTATGAAGATTTCTTCAATTTCATTCTGTTGATGGTCTTCTTGATCCATATGTATATGATATATGGGTGAATAAATATGCTTGCAAAAATCCCGATTTTCTACTGAGGGGTTAGTATATATTTTTACTACTGTTTTTCATTGACTTTATTTTTGGGTTCACTCACATTTGTTTTTTCGCCCCTCAGGAATTAAGGAGCGTGAGTCGAGGGTTTGAGAAGGATTCTACTAGCGGCTGCTGGATTACCTAAAAATATGGGATTTTAACCCTATGTCGTATTCACCAACGTTGGTGCCAATTTTGAAATTTTGAATCATCATGCACGTTTTTGCTATAGAAATGCTCTGTACTACTCACGTTGTTAATTGTGATGTATATATATATATATATTTAACATTATAGGTCATTAGTAGATTGTGGTACGCTTCCTATGTTATCTTAGGGTTTCGTCACGTGGGCTTTTTGGTCCATGTGTCAGCTCGCATGTCTCTAATATTATATTTATTTTATTATCTAGGTCGGGGTGTGGCAATAGAAATGTCATCACTATTAGGTCTAATGATACTTTTTCTATTGATCACAAATTCTGATCTTGTAAGAACGAGATCTTGTAAGAACGAGATCAATACCAAAAATCCTCAATAAATAAAAAATTTAATATACAAATAATTTCTCATGAATAAAATAAATTCAACTATTTACTTTTTTGAAAAAATGAGATAAAAAAGACACTCGCCAAACTAGTATGCAAAGAAGTAGGAATTGTTAGTTTTGTAAATATAAATCTAAACCAAGTAGCTTTGATTAACCTTGGGTTGTTTGTTGAGTGGTGCGTGTTCGGGTGGAATTTACCATCCACTAAAAAATCCTTTCAAATCTAGGATCTGCTACAATCATCTAAAATATCTGAGTTTTTGAATACATGTATATTTTAGAGGGTTCTTAAATAATTTGTTGTGATTGTCGGTTCATGTTCCAGACAGAGAGAGAAAGAGAGAACGTCAAAATCTTTGGGGGGAGATTGGATTTGTGTTTGCATTTTGGTATTTATACCATCCACTAAAAAACCCTTTCAAATGTAGGATGTGCTACACTCATATAAAATATATGGGTTTTTGAATACAGGTGTATTTTAGAAGGTTCTTAAATAATTTGTTGTGATTGTCCGTTCATGTTCCAGACAGGGAGAAAAAGAGAGAATGTCAAAATCTTTGGGGGAGAGATTGGATTTGTGTTTGGGCTTTGGTATTTATACCATCCACTAAAAAACCCTTTCAAATTATCATCTAAAATATATGGTTTTTGAATACAGGTATATTTTAGAGAGTTCTTAAATTATTCATCTTATTTGAACGTATTTTAAATTAATCCATTAAAACACAAATTGAATGCACTTAGATTTTCAACCAATCATTTAAAAGCCTAATTGAATACACTATATTTTAAAATCCCACTGAAAGCTCACTCACCAAACTTGGAGCCAAACTCTCGCTCTTCAATCTTCAGGCGATGGCGGGAATTTGACGGGCAGTTGGCCTGTTGACTACAACAACCCTTCCCTTCCTCCGTGCCGTAATCCCCAAAATCACCACATGACTAAAAAACAAAATCCCACCGTCGTTTTCACCCTAACGAACAAAACCAAATACCCATCCGCCCAAAATCGAAGCTTCCCTTCTTCCATGCTAGATAAGCAAGCAAGCAGCATTCAGGGGCAATTTCGGCATACAACTTTTGAAGCAGCAGTGAACAGCGACTTCACTCGGTTTAAGCAGCTGAGCTCTATCGTTTTGAAATTGAATGTCAACAGTAGGACCAGCAGTGATCAAAAGCTCCGATCTTTCTTGGCGTTTGTTGAAATCGACCGGCGGCTCAAAAAATGCTGGTTTCGGCTCTGGTCACGTCACTGGCAATCAACTCCGGCCTGTGTGTTATGTTCTTTACACTCTACTCTATCCTAAGGAAGCAGCCGAGCAATTATGAGGTCTACGTGCCGAGATTGTTGGCGGAAGGAGAATCCAACAGCACGAGTGGTTTCAACCTCGAAAGGCTGATTCCGTCGCCTGATTGGGTCAAGAGGGCCTGGAAGCTTACCGAGGACGACTTGCTGTCGATATCGGGATTAGACGCCGTCGTTTACATGCGGCTTATAAATTTTAGTCTGAGAGTGTTTTTGTTCGCCGGAGTTATCGGCATATTCGTTCTGCTTCCGGTCAACTGCTCCGGGAACCAACTTCAGTATGTTGACTTCACCGATCTGTCGAATAACTCTATGGACGTGTTTACCATTTCGAATGTAAACAATGGCTCAAGCAAGTAAGTCTTACTAAAATTACAGTGAGGTTATTTCAGATTATAAAATTCCTTAGCTGCTTAATTTCAATGTTAGCAATTTTGGAGCTCATGTTGTTATCCTGATTAGTTGCTAGCATTGTGATTAGGTTAAATATATGATTATAAAATTGCTTGGATTCTAATAAATTAGTCACCAAATTCCAAAGTCTAAATTTATATAGAAAAATTTACCTAATTTGGACTTGTACTGCTAATGGCAAAGTTTTTCTTTCTTGTTTCCCTCATCAGTTAGTCTTTCTTTTATATTATAGCCATGTTAGGTTCAAAAGTTGCGTACTGATGCTGACCTTTTTGACAGGTTATGGATTCACTTTGCTGCTGTGTACCTTGTCACTATCTTTGTCTGCTGTCTACTTTATTATGTAAGTAGAATCTTGGTGCAGTTATAGCTTGGTGTGTTAATACTTTGATAAATCGAATTCAACAAATTTAAGACCATCCCAATTTATAGTAGATGTATGTAATGTTGCTAGGTTTTGCTTTTACTTTTCCTTGGCAAGCAAACTATACTCTGGAGATTTGGATATCCATGTCACTGAAATATTACTTCATTCTGCAGGAATATAGATATATTTCTCAGAAAAGGACTGATTATTTTCTTTCATCCAAGCCTCAACCACATCAGTTCACCATCTTAGTTCGTAGCATTCCTGTGTCTGTTGGGAGCAGTGTCAGCGAAAAAGTTGACAGCTTCTTTAGGGAGTATCACCCTTCAACATATCTGTCACATATCGTTGTTCGTCGAACAAACAAGCTTCAAAAACTCATTGTAAGCATTTTTTCTTTTGTCTTGTGATGTTGCTAAGTTTTCTGTTCCTCATTTTTTTTGTCCCTTTTGAAAGATCCATAGAATTAAGTCACTGAGAAAGTTCATGGTTAGATCTTATATTAAAATGCAGAATCATAAATGCTTCTTCTAATTTAGTTCACGCTTACATGTTTTTCTATGCTAGACATTTGTTCCTGAAATTATCTGTTTTTCTTTTTCTTTAGAATGATGCAAAAAAACTATATAGTAGAATCCTTCACCTGCAGTCAGATCCCAATCAGCAAATGTATAAACGTTCCAGTTGTTTTGGATTGTTTGGTCCCAAGGTTAATCTGGTGCATCACTATGGAAAGAAGCTTGAAGATATAGAGGAGAGTGTGAGATTGGAGCAATCAGATGCTTCACTAGCAGGAGAGGTATGTGTTGAACTCTCTCCCTTCTCTTCCTCCTTACAGCAAATGTTATTTATATTATAGTATGAATACTATTTTCATAATATTAATGGTTTCAACTTTCAATGAGGAAAATCTCTTTGGGGAGGCTATGATATATACTCAAGCTAAAACTAATTCTGAATACTGTTTTCATATTCTTTTGCTCCTTAATTAAGGCGTTTGTTATATGTAGCTACGTTTTCACAGGGCATTCTACTAATTTTCCATCATTATCTAATTTTTAAGGAAGTTCGAGCTGCCTTTGTATCCTTCAAGTCTCGGTATGGTGCTGCAGTTGCTTTCCACTTACAACAATCAACTAATCCTACTCAATGGGTCACAGAGCAAGCTCCCGAACCACATGATGTTTATTGGCCCTTCTTTTCGTCATCATTCATCCGAAGATGGATATCTAAGCTGACGGTTATACTTGCGTGCATTCTTCTAACAATCATATTCCTCATTCCTGTTGTAGTGGTCCAAGGTCTTACTAACCTGAATCAGTTGGAAGTTTGGTTTCCCTTTCTCACAAGCATCCTAACCATGTGAGTTGATTACATTTTCTTTTCTCTTCTCTTTCTATATATATATGTGTGTGTGTGTGTGTGAACATAAGCAATCACTTGTATGTGTGTGTCTTTGGTTTTCTCTTTTTCCTGATGAAAGTCCTGATGTAAATGCAAAGTGGCAACTTCAACCCATTAAATTTATGAAAAGTTCTGCAACATCTTTGGGACACTGGATCTAAAAATAGATACTGAGAAAGCTGTTTCTACCATAAAGTTCATAGATATTCTGAAGACAACTACCTTTACCTCTTTTTCAATTGATCCTTGTGGTTTTATGCGGTTCAAAAGTTACGAACAAACTTCTTAGCTTTTGCTTTGGTTGATGATGCAAAGCTTTAACTTTGTGTCTTTATACAGATCATTTGTTAGTGAAGTCATTACAGGGTACCTCCCCAGTCTTATTCTTCTCTGTTTTCTGAAAATGGTGCCCCCTGTCATGGAGTTCCTTTCATCTATTCAAGGATATATTTCTCTCAGTGATATACAAAAGAGTGCATGTACAAAAGTACTCTGGTTCACAATTTGGAACATCTTTTTTGCTACTGTATTTTCTGGATCAGCTTTGTATAAGGTTTCTCTCTTTCTTGATCCAAAGAACATTCCTGCGAGGCTAGGTGTTGCTGTTCCAGCACAGGTTAGAAACTATTTCCTCTATGATATAATTTTATAATTTTTTTTTCCAACTATTTAATAAACTTGGAGAATCACAAATTTGGGAACTACATAGATTTTTAGTGTTAATTCTATACATATCTAACCTGTAGGCTTTTGTTAATGCATTTTGGAGTACTGAACGGAAATATTACTTTCTGCTACTCTGATTAGTTTTTTTTGGTACATTATTGTATGGCCCAGTTGCCTCCATTTTGTTGTCCATCTGTAACTATAACTTAAATTTCTTCCGAATAATTTTAATTGAATCCTTCTGACAAGTGATGAGCTAAAATCTTCAAGGTGGTGCTTTTTTGGGGGTTTAAATAGAGGGTATCATGACTCAAAATGATGCTTGGTATTGACTTCATAACTTGGTTATAGAGCCATATAACATGGTACGGTAGAGAGGCCTAGATTCAAATTCCATGCACAATGACATATAAGCATATTCTATCAAGGAAAATGATAGAAAAAACTTGTCACTGAGGATGGTTTTTGGATCCTTCAGTTTGGGATTGAGAGATTGCAGTGTGTCTGACTTTTTGGATCAAATTAGAATTTTCCTCATCCATCTGCACGGTATTGCATGTAGTAGACAGCAGCTGTGCATTTCATGGACACAGCTACAATCAATATGCTCAGATATATTTACATAGAATAAAATGTGTTTTATTAAGATAATTCTGAATCTAAACTAAGTTGCCTTTGGTTTAGGCATGTAATAAAAATGACGAGTATACACTTTTACTACCTTGTCATAGAGATCTTCAGGTTCACTACTTTCATTTTTAACATCATTTACTTTGGGTGATGCAGTCGTCTTTTTTCATTGCTTACGTTGTCACATCAGGATGGACGAGCACTTCATCAGAACTCTTTCGCATATTCCCTCTATTATGCAGCCTGATCAAGAGACCTTTCACTGACAGTAAAGATGAGGAACTGGAAGTTCCAGCAATTGCTTTCCATAGTCACATGCCAAGAATTCTATTTTTTGTACTTCTCGGAATCACATACTTCTTCCTAGCTCCACTTATTCTGCCCTTCCTCTTGGTGTACCTCTGTCTTGGATACATCATATATCGCAATCAGGTCAGCTTGCTTCAAAATTTTCATTTCTCTGTTTTTCTTTTGTGGAAAAAGATCCATATTTCTGTCGTATAGAATTATCACATGGAGGTATTTATTAGTTAAATCATATCAGAATTTGTTGGAAGAATTTTTGAACCTTGCTTCTTTAAGTTGTAAGTTTCTTGCGATGCTTAATGGATACTATAACAAAGCCTCACATTGGATAGTATATTATGATTATTTTTAGCCTAATGAATGCTCAACTTCAGCCTGATGATTTTTCAACCTGTGACCTTTGTCACTAGTAAATTTTTTGTTTATATGTAGTTTTTGAAGCAGTCCTTTATTTGAATGTTGTGTATCGATCCTCCGCTAAAATCTCTGTGCAGTTCATAAATGTATATGGGCCTCAGTTTGAAACTGCGGGGAAGTTTTGGCCAATCGTGCACAATTCAGTGATATTCTCTTTGGTACTTATGCACGCTATTGCAGTCGGAATCTTTACATTGAAAAAGCTCTCTATGGCATCAACCTTAATTTTTCCTCTTCCGGTATTCACACTTCTCTTTAATGAGTACTGCCGGAAACGCTTCCTGCCCAATTTCGTTGCTTACCCTGCTGAGGTACCTTATGTTCAGAAGTCACACAATTGTTACACTGACACTAAGAAGTTAATCTGGTTTCTTTTCTGTTTCAGAGCTTGATAAGAAAGGACAGGCTAGACGAGCATGATCCAGAAATGCTCGTGTTTTTCGACAAATTGGTCAGAATCTATCAGGACCCAGCTTTGATCCCCATAAACTATTCTGGGAACAGTTCTGACAGGCTCAACAGTCCCCTTTTATCTTCAGCTCATCAAGCATGAAGTTGAGGTACGGTTGTAATTGCCTTTATGGCATATAGTGGTGCTTTAGTTAGTGTATGTTGTTATATCTGCTCTTAGTTTCTCAAATTCATCTGATAGGCTTATAGGTTCATGAAAATATCAATCTTCTTCCATCCCGATCGATGTGTTTGTTCTCTTTGTGTATGCATTGCATATCCATCTGTCATTGGGCTTGTACAAACCATATGAGCTATTTATAGTTGTGTTCCTGAGATCAATTTCTAAATACAAACCTCTCTCATTTCATTCTCCTTCTTATTTGGCAATATCACTGTGAACAAATCAATGTGCATGCAGGTATTCTTATTGGTTAGTCGATCTGTATCTGTTTCATTAAGATAATACTTTCATTTCGCCTGCTCCGATTTTGATTAGTTAAACCCTAAACTCTAAACCCAGACTAATTTGTTTGATTAAGATAGTACTTTCATTTAGTCTGCTCCGATTTTGATTAGTTAAACCATAAATCCTAACCCTATATCTATCACGTTGTGAAGTGCTGCATGGTCCTTGTGGTTTTAAACCCTTGACTAGGTAAATCATCATTTGCTGTATTTCTTTGGTCTTTTAATCATCATCAATGACTTTAGGTTCCAAAATTTAAAAAAGATGGTCAAAATGGTAGGTCATATGAACTAGAATATATTATTTCTAGGATCTTCTCCATCTTCCTATCTACATTCATGAGTAGTTATGAGCTGAAATTTAGGAAAAAATAAAACTTTGCTCTCTCAACTGTAAGATGCACACATATATAATATGATTTCTTCCTCTTTCGATAGCAGATTGTCAAAAGTTCTCCTTTTGAATGAGAAACATGTTATTTGATAATAATGTCGAAAGATTATCGATTTGATATTTACAGTCTATTCTATGAATAACATATTTCTTCCCGGATGCATGTATTTACTGAACTCCATGATTGACACCACTGAACTAGTCTTCATGCCGCCCACTTAACAATTGGTGTTTCATAATTATGTTTGACTGCAATATATAACAACTAAACTTTAACAAAATATTTGTTACCCGAATCTGAATCATTTAAATCAGAAATCGTTTAATTAGTGAATTATCATTAATCTAATAACGCCGACATATCATGCAACATCTCAAGAAGAAAATAAAGTTCACGGTATAAAATAGCACTTAATATTATGATTTATTCATATTCCTCTTTACAAGTCATATGAGATATCTCGAGTCTAATTTTCATAAATGACAAAGTCAAGACTTAATTTTATACAGTGTAATTCCCTCCCTATCTATTCCTAGTTTTTTTTTTTAATTTCAAGTTCATTGTATCGAATGCTATTATGATCTATTCGTGTTATTTTTTACACGTTATATAAAATATCTCAAATTTAACTTTCATAAATAACAAAATTGATACTTGATCGTTATCTATATCATTGCACCAAACAAAATTTACTGTATCAAATCAATTGGAAATCTTTTTGGTGTCCATTTACCAGTTTAAAGTAAATAACTTTATCATTCCCGATGAATTTTTTTTATTCAAAATCATGTATTTATTTTGTGAATGTCGAAGACAGAGACATCAAAGCAAAGCAATGAAAGTGAAGTTTTGAATTCCTATAATATTCATGTTTATTAGAGTGCTGGTAAAACCAATCTCATGAAAACGAGTATTATATTTCTTCCCATTATTAATCTCTGTTTGTAAACCAGTTTAATACACATCCAAATTTTCAAACCACGAGCTTCAAAGAATCTTGTATGACTCTAGGGTTTCGCAATAATGAGGACATAATAAATATGACTGTCAAAAAAATGAAAGAGAAAGGATCCCTTATCTTATATTTGTCTCAACTGTAAACTTACATAAAACGGGGTGTATAATATTAGCTTATGAATTTGTGTCTTTATCGGGTGTTAGACATCCATTTTTATGTAATTACGTTAAAAGTGAAATAAATATAGATCTCGTTTTATAATAAAATATAATCAATTCATTACAGACTGAAATAGAAACTTAGATAAAACAAGGTATATAATAATAAACTTATGCGTTGTGTTGGACATCTTATTTCATGTAAGTACGGGAAAAACAAAACATCTACGTAGGAATATAGATAAACTCAAATAGACAAGTTCAATCATATTTGATTTAGATATGTATTTTTGTTGCTTGAATTGCCTTCCATTGTGGAAGTGGGAGGATTTGATCTTTTGTCTCGATGCTGTAGTTCTTGGTTGTATCCAATTTGGATTTGAATTTTTCTCTTCTATAGCTTCATTTTCTTCACTTTTCCAAGGATACCCATGAGTTGGAGTTTTGTCCAAACGAAAATATGAATTTGAAGATCGTAAAGTACTAGGGTTTCACTTAAACAATAATAGAGCTCTAATCACTTCCATTTTAGACAATAAGTGTATAAAAGTCTTACTTAACAAAGCACAAAGATTTTGTCAATATTGGTGTTGTAAATGGGTCACAATATGTTGCAAAAAAAATAAAAGAAATAGTGGATGGATATGATGTGGTCCAAATCTTGAAACTAAGTTAAATAAGTATTTATTCTTATAGTTATAGGCTCCACACTAATCATATTGTCCCATCACCACATTCCAACATTGTTTATCCTTAAAATTCAAAGAGGCCCATCTTCCTAAGTGCATCAATGGCCCCCCCTCTTATCACACTACCACTAATCATGTTCACAAAAGATGAGGCAAAAGGGGAACTTCAACTAGTACCAAAACTCAAATACCAAAAATATGTTTTCAACAAAAAGGAAACAACAATTTAGATCAATTTTTCGCTTCTTTAATTATATTCCATGTGTAGGAGTAGGAGAAGGGTTAGCTCATCTACCCTTCGGATTAATGTTCTGTATTAAAGTTGTGAATGTGGATTGTTGCGTTAAATTTTTTGTGATTTTACATAATGAGGATAAGTTTAATGTAACTCCATCTTAAAGGAGTTTTCATGGTAACCAAAAAAAAAGGTCTGCATTAAAGAGATCAAAATTGTAATTTATGAATTGTTACAATTACACCATTATTTTGGCACATAGGCCGGTTCATTATGCTTTGTCGGCTCCTCATAATTGTATTTGGTTTGAAGAACCACTAGACTTGATTTGTTGTGACTTCATTGAAGATTATCTTGATGTCTCTGATTTTATCGTATAAGGTTTGATTGTCTGAATTCTAGAGTATAAGATACGTTGTTTTTTTTCATTCAAACTTCATTTTTTGACAAAATTTTAATAGGCGACTATCTTATTTATTTTCTACTCTTTCTATGTAATCGTTGCTCTATCATATTGAGATTCATCAAAATAAAGAACCCACTAGAAAGAAAAGAGAAAGAAGAAGTGTTCTCTTTGAGAAAGACGTCAACTTGTCATTAAGTTAAGTGGACTCAAAGAACCCATTAGAAAGAAAAGAGAAAGAAGAAGTTGTTTACACTCGAAAAAATCTCATATGGGCTGAAGAAAGATTAAGAAGGAATTAAATGCCTAACTCACGAAGGTCCAGCCCAAAACGCACACTTCGAACGTGGAAACGTGGAGAAGGGGAGAAGTCGGTTCTGAAGCACCAAACATGTTAGAGGGCAAAGGGGATGTTCAAGACAAGTAACTGCAGTTTGGCTCCCGCAGGAATCCATTTGGCAAGCCACGTTAGCTCCCTTACCGCCTATAAAATGAGAAGAAGCCATCTTCCCGAAGGAGAACCAATCAATCAAACAAACAAATTGATCAAACATATCAATTTCAAAACAACTGCAAACCCTCAAAAATTTCTTTGTTTCAAGGCTCGCCTATTTAGGAACAACCTGTTTCTTCGATCTAGAATCAAGATTTAGTCTCTTCTCTCATCTCCTTCTCAGTTCCCGACTAGGAACACAAGCTTTTCCATCATTCCGACTGCTTCCTAAACTAGTCCTTCAGGAACCCAAAATCCTACCTCATCCTGACTACCATTCACTCTAGTCTTTGAGGTCCCCATACACTCAACCCTTAATGTATCACCGTCGTTTGAATCCTCTGCCAACCTATGGCATGATTCCGACTTATGTTCATCTCAGTTGATGATTTCTAGAAGACCGTGCCCCTCAACGAGGCTTGATTGCGAAAGAAATATTTACTTACAACACTTGTATTTTGGTTGTTGCATTTAACACCTACGCATTTACTTTCCAGTACTTGTATTTTACTTTCTTTACATTTGAAAGGATTTTCTTAAGAGGAATTATTAGTATTCGGAATATACCCACCATTGAATTTTGTGGCTGTTCTAAATCATAAAATCGTTTATGTGTTTTTGTCCAATACCATCGTCATGACTTAAGGAAATTCTTGCACCTAACTGCTTCTAAGCAACAACAAGTTGCTAACATGAATAAATCGGAATTAACATAAATTGAACTTGGACTAGATTGGAAAGAAAATTTATTAAAGTCCTTGGATACATTAAGAAGAAGGCATAGAAAATAACAGTGTGAGTTATTTGCCCGCTCGCCTCACAATCATTTTATTAAAGAAAGATTCTTGGGCTGCAACATAACTCATCCATAATTGTCTAGTAGCAGCTTCTACTAGTGGCACGCCTACTTTGAAGGCAGCTAGGGCATGTTTACTTCCTGGTCAACCCATCTAGAGAAATACTGTGGTATCAAGGCCTCTAAGCCCACATCCTTCAACCCAAACCCAAAAACCAAACAAGTCCACACCACCACCTTCACTAAAGAAACCCACACGAGCCCGCTCCTTCAAGCGCCGATTTCGACGGAGATCCACCGAAGGTGACCCCGGGCTCGCTGTCGCATGTTTGGGAAAAACATAATCTGGCCGCCCAATGGGACTATTTTTAGTGCATGTCCAAGTTCAAATATTCTGAACGACGCCGAGATGCTAAAGGGAGATTTCTAAAAAATACTTCCCGAGAAACGGTGTTCGAATTGTCTCTATCAGCAGTCGACATGGAGCCTTCTCAAGAAGGAATTGTGGAAGAGATTTTCACCAAGGAGGCGCATATATCTGTGTCTTCAGAAAATGTGATGGTGGCTTTCAAGACAACATGTCACCAATCCTCACCCAGATCAAAGCTATGAACCTGCAAATCTAAGAGCTTAAGCGAGAAAAGGCTGAAAATATGTCGGGAGCCAACATTCCGCCCTTGGGGTTTTTGAGCCTAGACGAAGGCAAGGGAGCCATGGGTTTGGGAACGCCTGTGTTGGAAACTAATTTGCCTGAGCCTAATTTCTCAAAAAGGTCAAGAATTGAAACCCCGGAAACAAGCAAAAATCGTGATGGGCAAGCCCGGGAAGAAGTCGGGATATCTTCCAAATAAAGACCACCTATGGTCAATCAAAAATAATCCCAGCCAAAACTAACCAAGGTCACCCAAATCGGGGAGAAAAGCGATCTGGAAAATTGGAGGAAAACTGATCCAAACGATACTGGGTTAGAAGAAGAAATCGGGGTCAATCACAGAGTGCCACGCAATCCCAAACATCAGGCCATCATGAACGAGATGGCGGAAATTAGACAAATGATGTAGGGCCAAGTTGCAGCCCTAAGAAGAGCTAATGTCCCGGTATATAGAGAGCCCTACTCCGCTTATGTGGACCAGGATAATCCATTCCCAAGAAATTTCAAGCCACCAACATTTTCACTCTTCAGTGGAGATAGCGGTACTTCGTCCCTATAACACATCGGAAGATTCTCAGAACAATGTGTGGCTGTAGAAGATAATTCATATCTCAAACTCCGACTGTTCAGTAGTTCCTTATCTGGAGATGTTTTTTCTTAGTACACTTCATTACCAGAAGCATCCATACTCACTTGGGGGCAAATGGAGGCCAAATTCCATGAGGAATTTTACAGGATTGAACCCGAGATAACCATTAGTGATCTAACGGCCATCAACCAAGGGGAGAAAAAATCAACTGAAGATTTCATTGCAAGATTCAAGAGATTGAAAATGAAATTCAGATTCCCCATGAACAATGCCCAAATGGTGGCCATAGCACAAAGAGCCCTGAGATTTTCTCTCAGAAAGAAATTCGATGATACTACCTTTTCTGACCTTCAGGAGATAGTAGTATCAACAACCAAATTTGAGAGGTTACTGGAAGAGAAGAAGAGACAGAAACACAACTCTAAAGTACCCCCATTCTGCAAGAAAAAAATACTTGTACATCAGATGGAACACAAAGAGATCAAGGAAGAATCCTTGACGGAAGAAGAGGGGCATGAACTAGAAGTGGCGTCAGCTGAAATCCAGACCACTGGAAAGGGGCCAGTGACTCTCAAATCCTTAGTCAAACAAAGGCCAGTCAACACGACCAGAGGTTACTTTGCGAACAAGGTCCCAGTGTTTAACTCATACTCATTTGACCTTACCAAAGTTGGAGAGATTTATGACGAGTTAGTAAAGGCTAAAGTAATCAAACCCGATCCCAAGCAGGAGATGCCTTTACCAGAGATCATCAAAGGAAAGCAATTATGCAAGAGGCATGTCTCACCACATCATGCCACAACCAATTGTGTCCAGTTCAGGGACACAATTCAAAGCCTGATTAACTAGGGGCGTATTTCACTAGCCACAATTCCTAAAGCGCCAATGCGAGTAGACACTAACCCTTTCTCGATGGCGTCAGTAAATATGCTCAATCTATAATGGCCACAACCTGAGGAAAAGGCCAGGATAGTCAAGGAGGTTCAATCAAAACCTCATGGGAAAATCCAGAAATCCGAGAAGGTGCTAACCACAGTCGTTGCTGGAGTTGTAATGTGCAGTAAATGCAGGGTAAAGTGTGTGCTAGAGATCCCGACCCCACGTGCCAAAATAGACTTGGAACTCAAGAAGTCAAGAGATGATCGAGATGATAACCTCCTCATGGTTCCAGAAATAAGCTTTGGACCTCACAACCCTAAGGAAAAGCTACCTCGCAGATCTGTTTTCTGGAGAATAGGGAACATTAAGAGAAAACATGAGTAGGTTGCTAGTCAAGAGACTAGGGGGCAAACCAGCCATCAAAGTCCCAAAAACAAGAGGTCCACCCTACTAAAACAGAATACTATGAAGCCAATACCCCAGAAGGTGACAATTCGGGAAGAAAAGTGGTTCGTCACTGGTAAAGATGGAAAGCCAACCAAAGAATTGGGAAGAACAACAAGGTATATAATTCAAAGGCAATATGGAGCTTACATGCGTGCCCAAAAGAACTTGGGGGCAGTTCTTCCGAGGATGAGAAAGAGCCAAAAACCCCTCCCAAGACCAAGAAATAATAAAAAAGTCCTCCCGAGAAGAACATGAAGAAGACAGATATTTGTGATCAACGAGTTAAAAACCGTGTCTTTACCTAATTCCATCTCAGAAACATCTTCTAAGGTAAGAAGATGAATCGTGTTTGGCAGCTTCGCCCAAGAAGAAATTCCCAACAAGCAACATGATGATGCAGAAATCTCGATCTCAAAAGGGAAGATAAAACAAGTCATTCAAGAGGATTACAATCAAGGCATGACCGAAGAAGAACTAAGAGAGTTCGAGAAGGAGTTGTCGGAAGTCATGGAAATGGATGACCTGTTTGACAAGAACAACAGGAAATCCAAGCATAAGTATACCTGGAAATTGTATTACCAGAACATCTGGAAGCAGTTTACCAGCAAGTGAACTACATGAAAGAGGATGTTGTTACCCACGAGTTGTCCTGAGCTTTGATTGAGATACCAACAGACCATGAGGATGATCAGAGCATCATCTCATAATCCAACCTGCATAAAGGAAGGATGATGTTCTCGAATCCCACAAAAGAGATGAATGATCACTTGCGGGCCATCTAGAAGGGATCCCGATTGACAAAATGATGATTGATGAAGGAGCATCCATCAACGTTTTACCTTCAAGGATGTTAAAGAAGCTTGGCAAAAACCTCTGAGATTGTTTGCCCATGACTGCCATAATGTCCAACTTTAGTGGGACAATCACCAAAACTCATGGAGTTTTACCTCTAGAGATTGAGGTCAGGTCTAAGAAAATGATGTTAGCATTTTTCGTGGTGGATAGCACTACTAGTTACAATGTACTTCTGGGAAGGGATTGGATACACAAAAGCATGTGTGTTCCCTCCACATTACACCGACAAATTATTATCTGGAATCCTACTAAAACTGCCAACGAAGGAGGTTTCTGAGAGATAATTCAGGCCGATTCAAGGCCTTTCATAGGCAGCCCCACAGTTGTTGAAGCCAGCTTTTATGACCCGAAGGTGGGAAATATTAAGTTGGCTGGAGAGGATGAGAACGGCTGCCCTACCACGGTGATGGCCCACAAACTATTGGAACAAGGACTCCTAACTCATAAGGAGTGGGATAGGCCCTTCCTGAAATGGGACTTCCAAAATGAATAGCACACCTAACAAGGAAATAGACCGAATGGAAGCAGTCAGGTCTATAAAAAAAGAGATTGCTGATACAATGGAGGGAGCAGAGGAAGTTACGTTCCTCTTTGTTAACGAAAAGGGGGACCAGCTCCAAGGGTTAGGAAAACACAACCTAACGTTGAAGGAGTCAGCCATTGATATGGCATAATTCATTCGGGATGAGGAAGAAATGGATGAAGAGGATGATATCCCACCTGAAGTCATTTGTTTTTGGTCAACAGAGGTGAACAAACCTCCCCCCCAAAGCTCAAGTTCCTTTAGAGGAAGTTAACTTAGGTTCTAAGGAAGATCCTCGACCAACCTTTATCAGTGGAATGCTAGAAGATTCAATGAAAGAGAAAGTGGTAGAACTTTTAAGGAAGTTCAAAGATTGTTTCGCATGGCACTAGACGGAAATGCCAGGTTTGGACAGACAACTCGTGGAACATAGATTACCTATCAAAGATGGATACAAACATGTGTGTCAAACAAGAAGAAGGGTGTCAGTAGAAACCGAACTCAAAGTCAAAGAAGAGCTTGACAAACTTCTCAAGGCCGGTTTCATCCGAAAGGCCAAATATGTGGAATGGGTGTCCAACATAGTACATGTCATCAAAGTAAAAACAAGACAAGTCAGGATATGCGTAGACTATCGGAACCTGAATGAAGCAACCCCGAAGGATGAGTACCCAATGCCAACGGCTGACATGCTAATTGACGGTGCCTCTCAACATCAACTTTTGTCATTCATGGATGGCAACGTAGGATATAACCAAATCTTGGTAGCAGAGGAGGACATCCACAAGACTGCGTTAAGGTGTCCTGGACACTTGGGGGCATTTGAATACGTTGTCATGCCGTTCGGATTGAAGAATGTGGGAGCTACATATCAACGGGCAATGAATGCTATCTTCCATGAAATGATAGGTTAAAACCTGGAAGTATACATTGATGATGTAGTGGTGAAGTCTCAAAGAAAGGAAGAACACATAAATGATCTAAAGTAAGCATTCCTGAAAATGAGACAACACAAATTAAAAATAAATCCCATGAAGTGTGCATTCAGGGTTCATGCGGGAAATTTCTTAGGGTCCTTAGTTCACCAAAGAGGGATTGAGGTGGACAAGAACAAAGCAAAATCCATCATAGAAACTTTTCCGCGCAAGAACAAGAGACAACTTCAGAGTTTACTGGGAAAGGTCAATTTTCTAAGAAGATTCATAGTAAACTTGTCAAGGAAAATTCAACCATTCTCCTTCCTAGTCAAACTCAAGGACACAAAAGAATTCAAGTGGGAACAAAAACATCAAGCATCCTTTGAGGAGCTAAAGAACTACTTGTCTAAACCACCGGTCCTAATGCCTCCCAAAAAGGGAAGGCCTTTGAAGCTATACATATCGACATCCCTCAACACCGTTGGAAGTCTGTTTGCTCAGGATAATGAAGAAGGAAAAGAGCAAGCAATATACTATCTAAGTAGTACATTAACAGAAGTAGAAGAAAGGTATACAACGGTAGAAAAGTTGTGTCTTGCATTATATTTTATGGCTGTTAAACTAAGGCATTACATGATGCCCTTCACTATTAGAATCATTGCTCAGACTTGCTAAAGTACATGTTACCAGACCTATTCTGAGAGGTCGGATAGGCAAATGGACTCTAGCTTTATCAGAGTTCAATTTCCAGTACGTACCCCAAAAAACTGTGAAAGGCCAGGCTATCGCCGACTTCCTAACGGAGTATCCCGGTCTAGATGTCGAAGAGGAGATCATCCCACAAGTGAGCATGATAACGATACTGCTGTGGAAATAGTACTTTGATGGATCCAAAACCAAAGATTCAGCAGGAGCCGGGATATGTTCAGTGGATCCCACGGGAGTATACCACCAGTTCTCATTCAAGTTGGATTGGGAAAATGTAACGAATAATCAAGCACAATATGAGGCTTTGATTATCGGTTTAGAGATCTTAATCGAAATGGGAGCTCGACAGGTTCTATGGAGATTTCGAGTTGGTAGTTAATCAAGCCACAAGCACCTACACATGTAGGAATCCTTGTTTGGCTAGTTACTATGCCGCAGTCACAGCTCTTGCATCAAAATTCATCACCCCGACTATCGAATACATCCCACGTGAAGAAAACTTTGCATCCAATGAAATGGCCTAAGTAGGATCTGGAGTTTTACTCCAAGAGGGACAGTCAGAGAAATGGATCAAAGTCGAAAGGAGATCCCTACCCTTCATCATGGAAAGAGATGTCAAACTAGAGATCCTGGACATCGAAGCTGAGCCTAACGACTAGAGGTCACCCTTTATCAAGTACCTAAAATATCCATCCAACGAGGACACGCTACAGGAAAATGAAGGTTGCCCGACGAAAAAATTTCGTCAGGAAGGTTGCCCGACGAAAAAATTTCGTCAGGCAAATCCATAATTAGACGGGCCAAAAAATAAACGACGAAACCTCGTCGGGCGTTGTTGGGAAACATTTTACCTAATGAAAAAAACCAAACAGTCAGGCAAACCCATGCTTACCCGACAAACATAATTGGTCGCGACGACGTCGTCGATCAATATTGGAAGGTCAACGCAACCTTGCCCGACCAATATTACTCAATTTTCGTCGGGTAAAATGGTTCATATACAATATATAAGTATAATTGGCCCGATGAAATGTACATTTTCGTCGAGTAAATTGTTAGGGTTGACAGGACCCTTCCCGAATTTCACCTCGAGATTCGCAAAAAGCCCTGTTTCCGTCTGACAACCTTTAACCACAAAATTTAATATCAGGAATACCCTTTATCTTTAGAAATATTAAATAAACCTTATAGGGGTTTTGACAGAACCTTCTCTGTACTTTATTGACTACACCTACCTGTCAGACGTAGGATAGCTTACAGGTCACTGTCGAAACCTCGGAACAGTGGTGGCCCGAAAGGGTAACCTCAAAGCCTTATTTTACGCCCCAGCCTCTCGACTGAGCAACCGCACCGGTGGCTAACCGGTCTGGTCATGTCAGGGTAAGAGCCAATGCTTCGCCACATATCACAATGTGAGAACCCCTGATCATGATTCGAAGTTTATAGCCCTCTGCTACCAAGCTCTGATACCAAGTTGACAGTAGGTCAGACGCCACTAAAACCTCTACTATAATAGCACAAGACAACTGACTTATCAGCCTCTTGTGAACCATCAATAACTCATCAATCTCGGTGACCGCCCACACCAACCCACTGACCCGGATGACGAAGGTACCTGACTTGGTTGAATTCGTCTCATTGACTTACCCCAAGTCGTACTCGATATCCCTGCTCCTCCAGAGCACCCCGAGTGGTAACTCGATATCCCTACTCTTCCAGAGCACCTTGAGTGGTAACTCGATATTCCTACTCCTCCAGACATACCTCAGACCTCAATGATATGGCGGAGAAAGATCCCTCGAACGCTTACATCGGAGAACCCCTCAACGATCTGGCGGAGACGTACCCTCTAATGCTAGTCGGAGAACCCTCAACAATGTAGCGAAGAAAGACATCCTCTACGCCAATCATCGGAGAACCCCGTGGTATAACATTATGCCTAGAAGTACGCATCCCATGCAATCCCGGAAACCTAGTCCGTTCACAGTGCAACTAAAATACCAAATCAAGGAAGCCTTAGCCCCAAGGAACTCTTTGACACATTAATGACCCAACTCCCTTGACCTCCCGAGCCAAAACCCGCTCCATGGTCAAGCATTACCGCTGGGATTACTTAAACGAGGATCTAAATGAACTCTTACGGCCTCAAAACTGCCAAAATCCGATCCGGAATGTCCCAAAAACCTAGCCACGCGTCGACGTGACCCCGACATTGGTCCCACACGTCGCCATGCACCGGTAGAAGGCCGGACCACGCGCCACACGCCCTTACGCACCAGTACTGTTCACAGTGGAATATTCTGTCAACCCTGACGAATTATTCCGTCAAACTTGACAAAATCTTCTGACGGAATCGAAATATCCCATCCAGACTAACGACATTAGGGTTTTGTCAAACTCCATTTACTGTTGACGAAATATGCTAACGCCGTCAGCATATTCCGTCAAACCCTTGACGGCATTAGTTGACTTAACGGTCAACTGATGGCTGACTGGATGCTGACTGGGTTGCCACGTGGCAGCTAAGTCAACCGCTGAATAGTCTCCACATGGCACTACGTGGCTACCAGGTGGCATGCCACGTCAGCTACCGCTGTTCGAACTAGTCGCCAGAGTTCGCCAGAGAAGATGACCGGACCGCCGCCACGGTCTCCGGTGGCCAGAATCTAGAAATTCTCGTCGAAAATCGCCATTTTCGGTGAGCTTCCAACTTCTTCTTTCCTTGATCGTTTTTCACGATCCATACATGTAAATTTATCTACTTTTCACCAGGAACCCGAAAATGAGGTCAGAGTTTCGAGATCATACCTGGTTTGGCCGAAAAATGGCTGAGAAGTTTCAGTCCACCTCTTTTTTTCCGTCTGCCGTCTACGACGATACTTCCACCTCAATATTGATATAAAACCACTCGTGTAGTCGAGGGGAAGACATCCAAAACCTTGGTTTTCGTCGAGTCGGTTTAGGAATGGGCCGATAAAGGTGAGGGTTCGGTGATCGCACGGAGGAGAGAATCAGGTAAGAGAGAGAGAGAGTGTTCTAGACCCCCTCCTGGTAGAGTCCGAAAAGAGCAAAGAAATTTCTCCCAAATTTTGGACTTTTCCAAAATGACCAAACTGCCCCTGAAGCTTCTAGACCCGCAATGCTCTCACCGTGTCTCCATTTTCCTCGTGCCACCTGTCTACGAACTCGTGAGTTCGATACCTACGCAACGACCTAAGAAAATTTTCCAAAAGCACTACAAATCAAAAAGTGACTCCCGAACCCTTCCAAAACCGAGGGTAAAATCATCTTTTCCTTAATTAAATTCTCAAATTAATCAAATTCCTGGTCCGGGTCGTTACAAGGATTGCCCGATGAATTAATGGTTTTCGTCGGGTAAGGTGTCCCTAATCAGATACATTTTCCCGACGAATGTTCTAGTTTCGTAGGGCAAACTTTATAATTTAGAAATAAAAAATAAATATTTTAATTATGTTTCTAATAAAAAAATATATATTATAATTAAAATAAAATATATTTCTAAACAAATATATTAAAGTAAATATAAAAATCAAATATCATTAAAAAAGGGATAATGTTTTACATAAAAAAAAAAAAAATTACGTCCTATATATCTAAGATTTCGACGGTTGTTTGGGGTGCTGGTCGAATTGCGAGGTCGGATGATGAGTTTGCGACTGGACTTGTAGAGGTAATGGCATCCCACTCACACACATCGTCTCAAGCACAAGCTGGAGGGTGGACTGGACGTTCGTGTAGTCGACCATGTACTTCGTGCACTCGACTTCGATGGTCGCGCACTTCTCTTGGACGTTCGCGTAGGCCTCCTTGACAATCGCGCACTCAGTCTGGATGGTCGATAATTCGGTCTGGAGGTTTGCGAAGTTGGTATGGAGCTCCGTGAACCTCTGGCTCTGCTCGCTGGATGCCCGAGAAGAACTCGAAGAGCCAGATGAGACATCCCGAACTATTGCATCTCCTACCCCCCGTACTATCTTCCATGGACGCTGCCCCAAGTGTCTCTCAAGGATCTCCACCGACCTAGCGGGATCCAGTAGATCCTGATCCAACGGAACCACCGGCTACTGCTGCGACAACTCACCCTGTACATCCTTCATGTCTGGTTGCATCCCATTCTACAAATTCGAACAAATATTAATAAAAAATATAATTTGGAAATTAAAAGTTATCATTTAATATGAAAAAAAAATTACTTACGTAAATCACGTCAGCCGCCTAGTTGTCGTGGGTAGCGTAGACTTGCCCCAAGACCTACAGCTCCGGCCGCATCGACCCGGACTTTAGCTTATCCTCGTACCGATGTGCATAGGATCGCGACCCCCCGTGGTGCTCGTATTTCTGCTCGTTTCGATTTTTTTTGTTCGCGCTCGATATTCGCTGTTCATTAGTAAAAATAATCTTTATATTCAAATTGAAAATTAAATAAAAAATGCTAAAAAAATTCCTAACTCCGACACGTACCAGATACAGGGAGGGTCTCGAAATGGGTGCACAATCATTTCCACTTCACCAACCGATGCTGCTCCGAGTACTTGGATGAAGGATTCATAAGGGCTTCCATTGGGGACGTCCATCTCTCGTAGTACTTATGGACCTCGTACTTCCATTCTTTAAACCGTTTCTGCTTGTGTTTGTTGAGGTAGTCATTAACGTCGGCGTCCTATAGATCGTACTCAAAATTGATCTTCAAAAAAAAAACATATATAAAATATTGAAAACAAAAATAAACAAAGGAAATATACTAACCGATAAATGAGACCAACATTTATCCTTTTGTTCGGCGTCGAGCTTCTTAAAACTCGGCGCCATCATTTGGCACTTGGTTCGCAGAATAGCACCCATGTCGTTTACTACCAAGCTGTGGATTTTTTGCTCCGCTGCCCGAAGATGAGGCTAGTCAACCACTAGGATCTTTACCTTCGTTGTCTGGCATATCTGTTGCAATGTCAATCCCTTGTTGATCCCGCGCACGTTCACCGATGTCCTACACATATGACCCAAATTAGTACAAATATGAGCAAAAAACTAAAATAGGCATTTAAATAAACAAAGTCGTCAACTTACCATAGGGGAATACTCTGTTCCCAATCTCATCTCCGCCTGATTCGGCGGGTGGTGCGAGCTATGAGGGCTGGGGGTCGGTCTGTGGTTCACCTCGATTCTTGCAATGGCGTCGACGGGCCAATCGCGCGTCAGGTCACACGGATTTTGAGTGGACTCAGCCGTGAATGCTACCTTGGCTGGGGGTGCCTCCTCCACACGATCATCAACGAGGGCAACGGGGGTAGTGCGACAGCTTATGGATGTGATCAGCGGGCGCGACAACATCTATATTAAAAAAATCAATTTAATTAAAATAAGACCAACATATTTCCAATTTTAATATTTAATTAAAAAAACAAAAAACCAAAAGTCAAAATACTAAAATAAAAATTCACAAAATGACTAAAATCAAAATTCACAAAATTACTTAAATTCACAAAATTAAACCTAAAATCAAAATCAAAATTCATAAAATTACTAAAATTCACATAAAATCACAAACTCAAAAAATCACAAAATTAAAGCTAAAATCACAAAATTAAACCTAAAATTCACATTAACTCACAAAATCAAAATTCACAAAATTAAACCTAATAAATTACTAAATCCTAACAAACTTATATCCAATTCCAATATCAATAAATCAATTCCAAATTAAACTAAAATTACCAATTTCCAAATTTAATATTTAATTAAAAAAACCAAAAGTCAAATGTCAAAATACTAAAATCAAAAGTCACAAAATTACTAAATAAAAATTCAAAAAATTGCTAAAATGAAAAATCACAAAATTACGTAATTATTAAAATCAAAATTCATAAAATTACTAAAATTCACATAAAATCAAAAAGTCAAAAAATCACAAAATTAAACCTAAAATTCACATAAACTCACAAAATCAAAATTCACAAAATTATACCTAATAAATTACTAAATCCTAACAAACTTATATCCAATTCCAAATTAAACTAAAATTACCAATTTCCAAATTTCTTCCCTAAATTCACAAACAAATAAACAAAACCCAATCAATTAACCATCCAATTCAACTAATTAACCCATTCCAAACATCCAAATTCAACCAACCCATTCCAATTAACATCCAATGACAGGACCCTTCCGGAATTTCATCTCGAAATCTGTGAAAAATCCTGCTCCCGTATGACAGCCTTTAACCAGAAAAGTTAAATACCTGGAATACCCTTAATTTTTGGAAACATCAAATAAACTTTACAGGGGTTCCAACAGAATCTCTTCGGTACCTGATTGACCTTTACCTACTGTTAGATGAAGGATAACCCAATTGTTCATTAACTACCTCGGAGGACCTCATCCGCAATCAAACAAGACAACTGACGTGTCACCCTCGTGTGAACCGTCAAGGACTCGTCAATCTGGGTCACTGCCCACACCAACCCACTCACCATGATGACGAAGGTACCTGACTTGGTTGAATTAAGTCTCACTGACTTCCCCCGAGTTGTAACTCGATATACCGGCTCATCCTGAGCACCCCGAGTCGTAACTCGATATCCCGGCTCATCCTGAGCACCCCGAATCCTAACTCGATATCCCAGCTCATCTTGAGCACCCCGAGTCGTAACTCGACATCCCGGCTCATCCTGAGAGTATGATGGAATCTTCCATAACATACCTCAGATCATTCATCAGGATCAAAACCCAAAATCTATATCCGTGGTATAACATAATACATAGAAATACGCATGCCACGCAATCCCGAAAACCTAGTCCGTTCACAGTACAGCCAAAGTACAACCTCAAGGATGCCCTAGCCCTAAGGAATAACCCAGTTTCCTGACCACCCCCCCTCCCCCCCCCCCCCCCCCCCCCGAGCCAAAACCCACTTTGTGGTTGTCCATATGGCTGGGATTACTCAAACGGGGCTCTAAACGGACTCCAACGGCCTCAAAACCACCAAAATCTGCTCCGAAAAGCTCCAAAACCCTAGACATGCCTTGCCGTGGGCCGGGAAATAGCCTCACACGCTACCACGCGCCGGTAGAAGGTCGGACCACGCGTCACCAGCCCCCATGCGCCGCCACGCGCCCCACACGCGTCTGTATAGTCACGGCGGAATATTCCGTCGAACCTAACAGAATATCCAGACGAAATCGAAATATTTCGTCCAAATTAACGACATTAGGGTTCCGTCATAACGCCGTTACCTTTTGACGGAATATGCTAACGCCGTCAGCATATTCCGTCAAACCCTGACGGCTTCAGTTGACCCAACGGTCAACTAACTGCTGATTGTGTTACCACGTGGCAGCTTAGTCAACTACTGATTGGTCGCCATGTGGCTACCAGGTGGCATGCCACATCAACAACCATAGTTCAAACCAATCATCGAAGCTCGTCGGGGATAATGACCGGACCGCTGTCGTCGTCGCCGTCTCCGGTGGCTGGAATCAGGAAATTCTCGCTAGAAATAGCCATTTCCGACGAGCTTCGAACCCGCATTTTCTTCAACAATTTTTACACCCAAGTTCATCTACTCATCTCTAGGATACCGATTCTAAGCTCAAAATGAAAAAACATACCTCCCTTGGCCGAAAATCCAACGAGAAGCCTCGGCCCAATCCATCCCTTCTATTCCTCGTATCCGAGGGTGTTCTCGCCTCCAGTTCACCAACACCCGACTCATGGAGATCTGAGAAATTGATATGCGACCTCGGATTGGCTCGAAATAGCCTCCACGGGCTCACTCAATCTTAGGGGGTCATGGTTCGTGCACGGAGAGAGGAGAGGGAAGTGGTATGTGTAGACTCCAGAAAAATTCTAAAAAAAGGAAGAATTACTCTTCCCCAAAATATCTCCATGTAACAATTACCAAAATGCCCTTGAACCTTCTAGATCCACAATTTTCTCACCGGGTCTCCGTTTCCACGTGCCTCTTATTTACGAACTCGTGAGTTCGAGACCTACGCAACGACCCAAGAAAAACTTCCAAAAGTACTACTAGACAAAAAGTGCCTCCCGAACCCTTTCAAAATCGAGGATAAAATTGTCTTTTCTTTCATTAAATTATTAAATTAATATAATTTCTGGTCCGGTTCATTACAATTTCCCCCCCTTCAAGAAATTTTGTCCCTAAAATTCCATTAACTCAGGTCAAATAGCCAACCTCCTGCCTTCGAGTCCTCTCGTGTCACAAACGACACGAACTAGGCCTCAATTGCGATTCCCAATTGAACCTATGCACCCTGCACATTTCTTTGTTCCCGTCTCGACAACAAACTGTAGGCGAGAACAACATCCAGGAGACACCCTGAAGGCACCAGAATCCATCCAACCCAGAAATTACCTCAAAGCAAGGCTCTGAGCCCGAGAGGTCCACCGCGGGGACCTCAAGTCACAGACCGAATAGATCTCAAAGTCAGGTGTCGGATAGGGTCACGTGTACCAAGTGCAGTCAGCCTCAATGATCTGGCGGAGAACTATTTGCCACGCCAGCATCAGAAAATATCGACGATCTAGCGGAAGAAATGCCCTACCACGCCAGTGTCGGAGAAATCACTCCACATATCCGAGTATCTCAATATGTATACGGGTCCTTGTACGACTCATAAATAGCCTCAATGACATAGCGGAGAAATACCCTATAACACTAGTCGGAGAAACCTCAACGATGTGGCGGAGAAATACCCTCCAACGCTAGTCAGAGAAACCTCAACGATGCGGCGGAGAAATACCCTCCAATGCCAGTCGGAGAAACCTCAACGATGTGGCGGAGAAATACCCTCTGACACCAGTCGGAGAAACCTCAACGATGTGGCAGAGAAATACCCTCCAACGCCAACATCGAAGAACACCTCAACGATCTGGCGGAGAAATACCCTTCGACGCCAGTCGGAGAAGACCTTGACCCTCGGGGACAATAATTCAATGAAAACCAAAATCCATGTTTTGAAATTCTTGTTTCTTGGCCCAAGCCAAATTCATTGAAAAACTGGGTCTATGCCCAAATCCAAGGAAATCACAAATCCGGGTCTATGCCCAAATCCAAGGAAATCACAAATTCGAGTCTAAACCGAAAAAATCATGGACTCGACCAAAACCCAAAATCTATCAAGTCAAATCATATAAAACCCGAATCCATAAAGTCAAGCCATAGCCCAAAACGTCATTTTCAAATAATTATTGAAAGCCCGTGTCTAGTAATAATTTAATAATTTTCTAAATTCCAGAAATTTGCCAAAAACAATAAGTAACAGGCAATTATATCAAATATACCTTTATGCATGCATTATAATTTACAAAACCAAAGTCCACTCACCAGCAACAGCGACACCTACCACGCCCGTGCATATCATGACTACCAGCTCTCCGCCTCCCTCAGTTCTAAGTCGCTGAGGAGACAAATGTCTCGTAGGCATCTCGTTGACAAGAACCCTTATATAATTTGCACACAAGTGTCCGGTCTGCAGGAAGTTAAACATGGAGCTCTGATACCAAATTGACAGGACCCTTCCCGAATTTTATCTCGAAATTCGCAATAAACCCTGCTCCCGTCTGATAGCCTTTAACCAAAAAAGTTAAATACCTGGAATACCCTTAATCTTTAGAAACATCAAATAAACTTTACAGGGGTTCCAACAGAATCTCCTCGGTACCTGATTGACCATCACCTACCTGTCAGACGAAGGATAGCCTAGTAGTTCACAAACTACCTCGGAGGACCTCCTCCGTAATCAAACAAAACAACTGACGTGTCACCCTCGTGTGAACCATCAAGGACTCGTCAATCTGGGTCGCCGCCCACACCAACCCACTGACCCTGATGACGAAGGTACCTGACTTGGTTGAATTGAGTCTCACTGACTTCCCCCGAGTTGTAACTCGATATCCCGGCTCATCCTGAGTACCCCGAGTCGTAACTCGATATCCCGACTCATCCTGAGCACCCCGAGTCGTAACTCAACATCCCAGTTCATCTTGAGAGTATGATGGAATCTTCCATAGCATACCTCAGATCATTCATCTTGATCAAAACCCAAAATATATATCTGTGGTATAACATAATACATAGAAATACGCATGCCACGCAATCCCGGACACCTAGACAGCCAAAGTACTAACTCAAGGATGCCGTAACCCCAAGGAATAATCCAGCTTCCTGGCCCCACCCCCCACCCTCCCCCCAAGCGAAAACTCCCTCTGTGGTCGTCCATATAGCTGGGACTACTCAAACGGGGCTCTAAATGGACTCCAACAGTCTCAAAACCACCAAAATCCACCCCGGAAAGCTCCAAAACCCAAGACACACGCCGCTGTGGGCCGGGAAACAGCCCCACGCGTCGTCACACTTCGGTAGTAGATCGAACCATGCGCCACGCGTCGGCAACGCACCCCCACGCGCCACACATTGGCAATGCGCCCCCACGCGTCGGCCGCGTTCCACCCCACCCCCCCCCCCCCCCCCCCCCTCCCCCCCCGCGCCGCCACGCGTTGCCACGCACCCCACGAGCGTCTGTACAGTTAGGACGAAATATCCATACAAAATTAGAGTATTCCGTCCAAATTAACGGCATTAGGGTTTCGTCTTAACACTGTTATCTTTTAACAGAATATGTTAATGCCGTCATCATATTCCGTCAAACCCTGATGGCGTCAGTTGACCAAATGGTCAACTAACTACTGACTGGATCGCTGACTGTGTTGCCACGTGCCTCCACGTGGCAGTTGAGTCAGCTGATGACTGGTCGCCACGTGGTTGCCGGGTGGCATGCCACTTCAGCAACCGCAGTTCAAACCTTACATCGGAGCTCGTCGGGGATGACGATCGGGCCGCCGTCGTCACAGCCGTCTCCGGTGGTCGAAATCTAAAAAATCTCACCGAAAATTGCCATTTTCGGCGAGCTTCGAACCCATCCTTTCTTCAACAATTTTTACACCCAAGTCATCTACTCATCTCTAGGATACTGATTATGAGCTCAAAATGCAAAAACTTAACTCCCTTGGCTGGAAATCCAACGAGAAGCGTCTGCCCATTCCATCCCTTCGATTCCTCATATTCGGGGGTGTTCTAGCCTCGAGTTCACCATCACACGACTCGTGGAGATCGGAGAAATTGATCCTCGACCTCGAATTGGCTCAAAATAGCCTCCACGGGCTCACTCAATCTTGGGGGGGTCTTGGTTCGTGCACGAGGAGAAGAGAGGGAGGTGGTCTGTGTAGATTCCTGGAAAAGTCTGGAAAAAGGAAGAAATACTCTTCCCCAAAATATCTCCATGTAACAATTACCAAAATGCCCTTGAACCTTCTAGACCCACAACTCTCTCATTGGGTCTCTGTTTTCACGTGCCGCCTGTCTACGAACTCATGAGTTCGAGACCTACGCAACGACCCAAGAAAAACTTCCAAAAGTATTGCCATACAAAATGTGACTCCCGAACCCTTTCGAAATCGAAGGTAAAAACGTCTTTTCTTTCATTAAATTCTCAAATTAATCTAAATTCTGGTCCGGGTCGTTACATCCAATTTCACCCAACCCATTTCAATTAACATCCAAATTCAACCAACCTATTAACAATCTGAATTACTGTGAATTCCAAACAGATATACAAATTCAACCAATTAACATACAAACATCCAAATTCCAAACATATATACAAATTCAACATAATTCAAACATACAAATCCGCATAATTCAACCAAAAATTAATAGAAATCCATTCTTCCCAACTTTCATAGAAAGAGAGAAAGGGACTTACTGTGAGATATCAAAAGGTGGTTCGCGGCGAGAGAGACAATCGGCGACGAACAAGACGTGGGGTGAGAGAGGACGCGGGTCTGTGTTATGGTGATGGTGAGAGAGGGAGAGAAAGACGACGGAATGGTAAAGAAGGAGAGAGGGATTACGTTTGGGCGTTGGGATTTGAGCATAGCTCTGTTTTGGCTGAGGAAATCGAGAGCCTCAGAATGAAGAAGATGAAGCCATATTTGTGTTTAAATTAGGGTCGAGAGTCTTGCCCGATGAAATTTAGTAGGGCAACCTTGGGAAAATGTCATGTAAGGGAGGTGTTTACGTGACTATACCATTCGGTTTGCGAATTTCAAGGTGTTTTCAAATTTTTGGTTCAATTGATATTCAAACGATTGAATTTGACCGATCTAACTATTCAGTTTGTGCTTTTATGTGCATAGACCTTGCCTGTCAAAAATCGTGAGGTTTTGAAGAGTTTAAGCCGTCTGATCATCAAAAAATGTTTTGTATCCGTCGATTCGTCGCGCACCGTTACCTAATCCCGGAAATTCCAAATTGGCTAATTTTTGCGTAAGCGATCTCTGAGTACGTTCAATAAATGTGGACGGTTAGATCGGTCGATTTCATTTTGTAAATTATTGAAAATTGTAAAATCATCTTATTCATCAAACACTTTAAACACTTTAAGGAAAGTTCAAGGCATTTTTCAAAGTTTTGGTTCAATTGATACTCAAACGATTGAATTTGACCGATCTAACAGTTCAGTTTGCGTAGACCTTGCTCGTCGAAAATCGTGAGGTTTTGAAGAGTTTAAGTCGTCCGATCGTCAAAAAACGTTTTGTATCCGTCGATTCGTCGCGCACCGTTACCTAATCCTGGAAATTCCAAATTGGCTAATTTTTAGTATAGGCGATCTATGAGTACATCCAATAAATGTGGATGGTTAGATCGGTCGATTTCCTTTTGTAAATGATTAAAAATCGTAAAATGTTCTTATTCATCAGACACTTTAAACACTTGGAGGAAAGTTCAAGGTGTTTTTCAAAGTTTTGGTTCAATTGATATTTAAACGATTAAATTTGACATATCTAACCGTACAGGTTGTGGTTTTACATGCGTAGACCTTACTTTTCGAAAATCGTGAGGTTTTGAGGAGTTTAAGCTGTCTGATCGTAAAAAAACGTTTTGTATCCGTCGATTTGTCGCACACTGTTACGTAATCCCGGAAATTCCAAATTGGCTAATTTTTCGCGTAGGCGATCTATTAGTATGTTCAATAAACGTGGACAGTTAAATCGGTCGATTTCATTTCGTAAGTAATTTAAAGCCGTTGTTTAGTAATTAAATAAAAATTAAATCTGGTATATCTTGCCCTACGAAATATGAAACATATAATTGGGAAAAGGTGTTTTATATTCGGTGAGCCTCCACCAAAAATGGAACAACTTTGCTCGACCAATATTTAATAAAATCGTCGGGCGAAATTGTTCCATTTTCGGTGGACACTCACTGAATGAGTGGGAAGTGTGAATCAACCACCAAAATGTGGGATTACTATTGTGCCCTCATTTTTCATTTATTAAAGGGAATATATAGATATTAAGAGACTTATGTACTTTTTTAATTTTTGGGTTTCTTAATTTGTTTATTTTTGCTGGAGTTTCCAATTATAGTTTTAGTGCTTGCCATTAAGAGGCATGTGTACTCATTTTATTTTCGTTGTTTTCTTTAGGTGATTCTTTGCTAATAGAAAAATAACAATTTTGTTGTGGATTTCACGCTTGTTTTCACCTTTTAGGTTTATAATCGGCTTCATATTTAAGTTGGATTTCACGCTTGACATCATAAAAACATACTATAATAGATTAATTGAAACATTTAAAACTTCAACTTTATTAATTGGAAGCTTCATATTACACATATAAATGAAGTCATTTCTTTACAACTTTTATTCAGTGTCGGATTCGCTCTTCCCCTCCTAATCACGCTCATCATCCGAGATATGCACACTGCTTGTTTCTTCAGAATCACTTTCAATTGGTTCTAAGTCCTCGAGATCAATAAAAATCCCATCAATCGCAATTGGTGGGATGATGTCGTTGGTCCGTACTCCGTCCACGTTTATGGTGGATGCTGAGGAATCCTCCTAGTAAACAATTTGCTGGTCATCGTTTGTTTCCCCATCTGCTTTATGGTCTCGGTCATCCAAATCCCAAATATTTCTTTGATTTACCATCTCAGCTACTCTCCAACCAGCACCGACTTTTGGATCATCACATAGAATACTTGTTTCACCGTACTAGCGAGGATGTAGGGATCACTCTCATACCACCGGGTGTTTGTGTTGACAGATACACATAAGTTATCTCAAATGACCCTGCCTGGAATATTTGGATTCGTATCAAACCAATGACACTTGAACAAAACAACTTCCTTGCGCGCTGCATATAACACATGAACCCCACTTAACCATTTTTCGAAGAACCTCGTAGCAACAATTTCCCCTTCCCCAGGCACGAAGACCCCGCTATTTTGAATAGGCAATTTGTCATCTCGGTCAGTGCACACGAACTTGATTCCGTTAATATGACAACCGGCGTACGTTTCTCCTCGAAATGGGCCAATGGTAAGCTGCATTAATTCTTGATTGAAGTTTGGCGAGTTGTCATCTCTCAGTTCTGCCATCTGGTAAGATACACCTCATGAATTAAATTGGTCAACTTAAAACAAAAATAAGAAATTATGCAAACAAAATAATTGACTTACATGCTGGGAAAACCAACTTGGAAACAGTTGTTGGTCCATTTCTTCCCAATTCAAAGGATATTGTGCCTTCATCAATGCTTCGTGCTACTCGTGGAAGGGCCAGACTTCGTTACAGTTGTTCAGTATGAACCAATGAGCGACCTTCATGTCGTTATTGGTGAACGGCTGCAACCCCAGACAATTTCTGAATGGTCATGCTGGTTGGGCAAATACGGATAGGTTCTCGGCGCATTCACCACCATTGTCGTTCCACAGGGTCCTATTGAAGGAAGTTTCAACCCTCCGAAGGTACATTACACAAAACGTGAGTCAGTCATTTGCAATGTACGCTTCCGCTATATAGCCTTCGGGACGTGTCTTGTTGTGGATGTATTGCTTGTACCTACTTAACATTCTGCAAGAAAATAGACATTATGATTCACATTTATTAACATGACAGTAAATAATAGTCCCAAAAGCAGGATGAAGTTTACCTCTCGATTGGGTACATCCAACGATGATGCATCGGGCCAGCTAGCTTTGCCTCATCCAGCAGTTGAGTTAGTAGGTGCACCATTACATCAAAAAATATCGGGGGATATAATTTTTCTAACCAGCACATGAGGGAGACAATGTCCTCGTTCATTACAGCGACGTCCGCCTTTCGCAACGTTTTGGCACATAGTTGCTGGAAGAACCGAGACAAATAAACGATCGTCTCAACAACATCTTGCTGCAAGTATGGCCGAATACCAATCAAAAGGAGCCATTGTAGAAAAACATGATAGTCATGGCTCTTAAAACTAGACAGGATTCCACCGTTGATGCTCACGTTTCGGGAGATGTTGTCGGTGTACCCATCAGTAAATTTCACACTCTACAACCACTGTAAGAATCTTTTCTTATTCTCCGGCATAAATATATAAGTTGGACAACCCAGTATGTATTTCCCATTGACAAGCTTTGGCCACAAGTTACACTGAATCCCCATTTCTTGCATACCCATACGAGCCTTTTTCGTGCCCTTTGACTTGCCTTCGATGGGCAAAGTCGTACTCACAAGACTCTCTACAACATTCTTCTCGATGTGCATGAGATCTGCGATGTGTCTAATTTTCAATTTTGACCAGTATGGCAAAGAGAAGAATATGCTCTTCTTCGTCCAATTTTCCTGTTTCGCTGATTTCGGACCTCATGTGACGAACTCCTGGATATTGTTCAATTTGGACAATCTCTCATCACCGGACCATTCTCTTGGTCGTGTCCGTCTCTCTGTTTGGCCATCAAATTTGTCAACCTAATTACGCCACCAGTGATCCCAGTGTAACCATCTTCGGTGACCCAAGTAACATACCTTCGATGCTTGCCAAATGGACGTTGTGTCCGGTCCACATGTCAGGCAAGTAAGATAACCCTTGGTGCTCCAGTCCGACAACATACCATAAGCAGGAAAATCATTAATTGTCCACATTACGGCCGCTCGCAAAGTGAATATTTCTCCACTGTACTTGTCGTATGTTCGGATTCCATTTTCCCACAAATCCAAGAGCTCATCAATCAAAGGCCGCAAATAAATATCAATGGATTTACTCGGTGATTTGGAGCACGGTATCAAAGTACTGAGGATTTTGAATTCTTTTTTCATGCAACCCCAAAGGGCCAAGTTATACAGAACCATGACCACAAGCCAAGTGCTATATGGCTTTGTAAAATGAAAAAACGGATTAAAACCATCAATAGCAAGTCCTAATCTGACATTTCTTGGCTCCGCGGTAAACTCAGGATACATCTTATCAAAATCCTTCCAAGCCTCTCCATCGGCCGGATGCATAAGAACATCATTATCAATACATTCATCCTTGTGCCACCTCATATCACGGGCTGTGTGGGTCGACATGTAGAATCTTTGAAATCTTGGCTTTAGTGGAAAATAACGCAACACCTTATTCAGAATCATGTTCTTTAGAAACCTAGGTTCATTGCACATGGGACATTTGTCAAGCTGCTCGAATTGATCGTAAAATAATGCGCAATTGTTCTTCATGCATGGATCTTGACATACCTTAAACCGAGAGAGCTATAAAGATCTTTAGGCAGACGGTTATCTTCAGGGAGCATTCTGATGATAATGTCCATCATGTGATCAAAATGCTTGTTCCTTTGATTATACTCAACTTTCATGTGCATCAACTCCACAACCGCCCCTAGAACCGAAAACAATTTACAACCGGGGTACAATTCGCGCTGAGCTTCTTTCAACAATCTCTCGTAATGTTGATCTGAGTCTTCGGGTTGAAATCGGGGAGCCTCATAATCCATATCACCCAATGCGAGAGGAAAAGCATCGGTTAATATCTCAAAGGGCCCATCCGAAGCATTTTGATCCCCACGGGTCCCGGGATCCGAATATGTCGATGTTGTAAATATATGTTCACCGTGATGGATCCAATTAGTATAGTTGTGTACGATCCCATTCCATGCTAGATGATTTCCGACCTCTTTCAACGTCCCCCAATTGTAGTTGTTACATTTCCGGCACGGATACCTAATACGTCCACTTTCACTGCAATGACTGTGCAAAGGCAATAAAGTTGTCGATCTCATCCAAATACTCATCAGAACACCTATTGTTCAATTGCATCCACTCTCTGTCCATTGTGCCTGTTTTCACAAAATACAGTCAACGTAAGTAATTGAGTTAACATTGTCTCATAATTAGAACAAGTTAATATCAAAAGTCGTTCATCTCCTTATGCCTCCGGTGAATTGGCCCTATCCCATTCAAGAGTGCACATTATGTGTTCTGTAGTTTGTGGCCTACGAGGCTAAGTTTCGATCGAGGGAAGTTTCGGCAGCATCCCCCTACATTTCCCCAAATGCACGATATAAATATTATAAATAAATATCTAGTATGCATTCGGAGAACATTGAGAGGAAACAAATCGAATTTCCAACGATCGAAACCAAGTCTCGTAGACTGCAAACTACATAACACATAGTTGTGCACCCCTAAACTGTCCGAATAAATGGACAATTCAAGAGTCAATTAATTACACAGTCACGCATTAAATGTCCACGTGCGCATCCAACTGACTCTCAAATGGGTCTAAGGTTTTTCATTGAATTCCATTATGCGAAGTTAATCAATTCGATTAAATTCGCATAAATGGTTATGAAATATCAACATATTTTACTCCGTCAGAACTGCCTAAATAAATAATGAAAATATCACAATAAATTCACAAATACAAATATATATTAATTACACATATCACAGAGTTTACAATTTTCTAATTTCCTAACATATTTTATCTTTTCCTAATTTCCTATCATATTTTCTATTTTCTTATTTTCCTAACATATTTTCTAATTTCCTAACATATTTTCTAGTTAATTTCCTAATTTCCTAAAATATTTTCTAATTAATTTCCTAATTTCCTAACATCTTTTCTAATTTCCTAATTTCCTAACATATTATCTAGTTAATTTCCTAAAATATTTTCTAATTAATTTCCTAATGTCCTAAAATATTTTCTAATTTCAAAATTTCCTACAAAATCACATAACACATTTTCCACAATTTATACACATTTTTTCCCAAACTATGCACAATTTCTACAAATTTTTCACAATTTATAGACAATTTCCTAACATAATTATATATCCAAAATTCGTACTAAAATTAAATTCTTAGGCAAACGCACATACCTCTTTATAATTATTCCTCCAAATCAATCACAAATTTCCGATAACACAACCAATAATTAGTTTCCAATCAAAAATCAAAAATCAAAACTAAAAAAGTAAATTTCCTATAACACAACTAAAAATTAGTTTCCATAATTATATACCTCTTGATGGAGTTTGGTGTTTGAGAGAGAAATAGGGAGAGATAATTAATTGGTAAATAAAATGATGATTTGATTATGGTATTAGAGAGAGAGAGAGAGAGCAGAGAGCTGAGCTGAGATGAAGCAGAAATAGGAAAAAAGAAGAAGAGGGGCATGTGGTTTCAGTTATTGTGTTTTAATCCTTGCCCGACGAAGTACATTCGCAGGGCAAAACTAAATGAATTCGTCGGGCAATATCTGGTCAACACTTACAGTTTGCCTGACGAAATATATTCAAATTTTCCCGATGTAAAAAAAAATTTGTAGGGCTAAGGTCATTTTTTTTGGCGCTAGCAACTTCTTTTTCGTGCCAAAAGTTTGTCCTACGAAATGCTTATCCCCGACCACAAAAATTGTCAAGTAAATTTAAGAAAAATAGGCGCCAAAATAATATTGTTTCACGCCAAAATGTTGCCCTACAAAACAGGTTGCCATACCAAAATGTTCGGCGGGCTTAGTTGGCCATTATTTTGCCCGGCAGCTGACGATTTTCATCGGGCAAGGCGGCCTTAGGCGACGGAATCTTGTCCGTCTGGCCAAGTATGGTTGGGCAAGCATGGATTTCTTGTAGTGACAGAAGCTTTAGAAATAAGGCTTGCCATTATACCCTATGTGGACAGGACTTGGTAAGAAAGGATTATGATGGTAGGTTATCCCGATGTATTGGCCCCAAGGAAGCCATGGTCGTAATGGGAGAAGTACATGAAGGAGTGTGAGTGGCACACCAAGCAGGGCCAAAAATGAAATGGCTCATACGAAGACATGGCTACTACTGGCCAGACATCCAATCTGATTGTTATGCATATGCAAAGGGATGTGAGGCATGTCAAAAGCATGGCCCATTTCAACATGCGCCTGCAGTACCAATGAATCATGTAGTCAAACCATGGCCATTTCGGGGTTGGCCATAGATTTCATCGGGAAAATCTCCCCATAATCATCAAAGAAACACTGCTTTATCATCATGGCTACGGATTACTTTACTAAATAGGTCGAAGAAAAAGGGGTAAGCAAATCACCAGTCGTGAATTGATAAATTTTTTGAAAGAAAACATTTTGAGTCGACTTGGAATACCGGAGGCAATTGCCATGGACCGTGGATCATCATTTACCTCCCGAGAGTTACAAGAGTTTGGTGAACAATTTTCTATCAAATTTCTACAAGCCAACCCTATTATGCTCAAGCCAATGGCCAAGCAGAAGCTAGTAACAAAAGCATCCTCACAATCTTGAAGAAAATGCTAGACCAAAACCCCGACAATTGGCATAAGCAGTTTATCTACACCCTCTGGTCTTATCAGACATAAAAAAGGGGAGCAACCGGGACCGCACTGGCAGACTTAGTATATGGTCGGGACCTTATGCTACCCATTGAGGTAAATGTGAATTCATTGCGACTTCAGCACCAATACGGAATAAAAACCAACGAATATGCACAGGCTATGTGTTACGAATTAGAAGATCTAGATCAAAAAAGGATTGATGCTTTAAACAAAATCATGGCCAACAAGGCAGCTGTGTCGAGAGTCAACAAGAGGGTGAAAGGAAAGTCATTCCAAGAAGGTGACTTAGTATGGAAAACCATTCTTCCACTAGGAACATTTGTACTTGGAAGGAGGAAATGGAGTCTGACTTGGCAAGGACCGTTTGTCATCCACAAAGTAAATGGAAAAGATCATACTACTTAAGAGACGATGGCAGAACGGTGGCTAAAAATCCCACCAACACTGTCCATCTCAAGAAGTTTTACCCAACGCTCTGGGATTCAACGGAATGAGTGCTCAGATAAGGATCCTGCGTTCATTGGGCGGGAAAACTGTTTGGGACCGCCTTAATATTTGATTAGAAAGTAAAAAGTTCCATTAAAGTTAAAGAGGCGAAGTACAAACAGAAGATAAAGATGAGCATTACAAAGAAAGGTTAGCCCAGGAACTAATCCAACAATGGATAAACTATGCTACCATTACTGGGGAGTAACGCGTCCAGCAACAACATTGAATCTGGATCTGGCTGCGATTTTTGCAACTAGCTTATCTTCGGACCAACCATCAGGATGAGGATGGCCAGAAGCATGAGCGATATATCCATCATCATAGCCATTTTTGAACGAGACCTGGGAGATATTCTCAATGACATGATCCCTAGCCTTCACCATCTCCAGAAGTTCGGAAATCCGTGTCTTAGAGATAGCATGTTCACCATGTGCTTGCTGGAGCTCTAAGCACTTCTTTTGGTAAGAACCTTCCAAAGTTTGGATCTGCTATTGAAAGGACAGCAGAGAAACAGGAACAAGGTGAAGGTTGTTCTGCTTATCAACCTGGTTCGCATAGACTAAATCCTGTAAATGCTGTATTTCAGCTGCTTGGGCTTCGACCAAGTTGCGAAGAGAGGTAGTCTAGCTCTCTAAGAAAATTACAAGATTTTGAGAGTTATTGGGATTAGAAGATTCAGCTTGGGCATTCATAGGGTTGCTAGAGCTGGCCATGTTTAGAGAATGAAGATGAGAAAAGAATGTTTGATGTTGCATGCAAATTTATGGTATGCTTTATAGGCCAATTATTATGGCTTACGTCATCATCTAATTATTACTACATGCAATTTGAAGTTATCCTGAGCCAACACATTAGCTCTGACTGACAGTAAAATTGTGCCTAGGCCTGAACTTAGCCCACAAAGAAAGCAGTGGAAGGCAATAGAAATGCTATTATAAGCTTGAAACATAAGGCTACAGTAGGAGGTTAATAGTTTAATGCCTTAAAAGGAAAATTACGAGTTCAGAGTTCTGGGATGGGGCTTCCCGACTACACAGTCAGTAAAGCCTTGGTCAATCCTATCCCGATATGAGGCCAACCTCAGCTGTTTGGTCAGCGCATCGCGAAATGCAACATATGCCCTGAGTTGCTATGTTTCATATTTCATATCAGCCACTTCACCTTCAACATGAAGGAGTTGATCTCAGGATTCTCTAATTTTCTCACAAAGAGAAATAGATTGCAGATGAAGCAAAGATCGCTTCTGATGATACTCAATGAGACCACTTTCTTTAGAGACCTTCGAAGAATGAAGTTCGTTCCTCATATCAATAATGATCCTCAGTTTCTCTTGAGATTGAGCATGAAGGTGTTGAATGAGCCTGTCATAGTGAGAAATAGGGAGAGTGTGAGAATCAAAGCCATTGGACCCATGTTATTGCAAGAAACTCATTGGAGAAGAGTCAAATAGGCAAAAGAATTGAGATATCGCTATAAATATTGCGGTTGGGAGTTAGATTTGGTTGAAGCATTAAAGAAGAAAAGACAAGAGTTTGAACAAAAGACAAACATTTTATTAATATTTGGAGGCGGGGTTACAAAGTTGCAAAATAAAGAGAGAAAAAACAAGATGTATGAAAAACATCTTCAAGGGAAGCCCGCCTTCTCCATGCCCCTCTTGAGCTCCATAATGGTAGCCACATCCTGATTCCGAGTGGCCTCTTTCTCTACTTCAAAAAGCTTGGATAGGTTTTCTTGCAACTTTTTCCTCATTTTCTGAAGATTGTCTAACGCCACACGATTATTGGCACACACGCAGTGCAAGTCATGCCCGTACTTTTCCCAGGCTTGCTGGCAACCTCCAACCGCACCTTCAGCGTTTGATTCTTTGTTCGTTCATACTCGACCACTTCCAAGAGAACCTCGTAAGTGGGATAGTCGAAGCCATCGAAGGAAGAAGAGGTGGAGTCTGATATACACGCATGAGAAGAAGAAGGGTTTGAAGAAGACATTGTTGAAATGAAGAAGTGTGCAAAACAAATGTAGATTTGTTTCGTACTTATAGCCTAAAGAAGTGGGTTGGTTGGTAACATCAAAATTGCGCGAGCAGTAATGGAGATTGAATGGAGAGTTATTATCACTATAATTCCAAGGCAGTTAGGAACCTCAAAAGAATCAAGAAGCAATCACTCGGAAAGCAAAATTAATGAAGGTTTTACTATTATCAAAATAGAGGCCTACAAAGGCCTAAGAGTTACAATAGGGCTGAAGATAAAGAAAATCAGGACAAGCCCAATAGCTTACCAACCATGGTTTGGAGACCAGTTTTCGTGATTTGAAAATTTTGAGAAATTACATAATCTTGATAAGGCCACTTCTCCTATATCTTGAGAATTCCCTCTAGCCACGAAAGACATAAGGACATCACAGGCAGCAGATAACTCAGGAGGAGAGGAGTTTGCGGGTGATACATCGCCTCTGGAACCAATCGGAACAGACAAGGTAAAGGAGTTCACCTCTACCTCCAAAAGATCAAGCTCAGAAGTCCATACCTACAAAAATCAACAAATCAGAGGACAATCTGGGAGTTTCGGGACCAAAATCACTATCAAAATTCCTACCATATCAACATCCAGCCTTTGATTACTGAAAGAACCTGGACATTTTGCCTTCAGGGGACGATAGAGTAAGTTGTTGAGTGGCGTTGCTCACAGAAAGAACAGGTTGTGATAGTTGAACTGCTGACGTGACACCTCACTTTGGAGTCACGGGCGATCATGAGGAAACTGGAATCTGGCTAGAAGTGAGAGAAAATAATGATGTCCTGATCCCAGAATTAGGGCCACTAGATGAAGGACTACTTCCCGGCATATAATTAGTTGATGGTATCAAGTTCGGATCACGAAATGAAAGGGTATCTACCGCAACTTGGGGGCACCATGGACGGCGAGAAGAAGACAGAGGTATCTCATCTTCAAACTCTTCCTCCTGGGAAAATTAGAGATCAACAAAACTGATCTTGGAAATAAGACATTAAGCAGGGAAAAGAACTTACTTCATAAACATAAGATCTCTTGCGCTTCCTCTCCGCTTGAATAAGGATAGGAACTGATGTCGTTGCTAGCATAACTACCATATCCTGATTCTCCACACCTTCCATGCGATTGACAACCAGTGGATCGTATGGAGCATCTTCTAAAAGGTGCAGGGGATCGTCACTCCTCTCTACCAACAATTCTGTCTCATTAGACCCAGTTGAGAAATGACATAAGAATAATTAATCAGGCAAGTATGATAGGAGAAGAACGTACCTATGGAGGGAACAACATTATTCTCAGCCATCCTGTTGGCGAGAAGAGTTGGGGAAGTAAGACCCAAACCCTCCAATAGGAAAAAATGTTGATTCCACATTATCCCGATACAGGATTTGAAGGTAGCCTTGAAATGAGCGCTTCACCAGTTAGCAAAAGAAGTTGTACATTCATAGGAGGCTTCCATAGCATCCGGAAACCGCACATGCACGACATAAAAGGCATTCTGAATGGCAACTGCTGCCATATCTTCAAAATCCCAAAGTCGGAATGAAGTACCCCCATTCATACCTTGTACGAAGGGGACAGGAATAGCATGGCGAAACCCGAATTAGCGGGCACAACAGTTAGGTTGATCAAAGCCATGAATCGATCTATTTGTCTTCCCACCACTCTTCAAGAGATCACGAGTCAGGCTGCAACTCATGAAATCTCTAGCGGCCACTCTCCTATGCTCGAAATGTGAAGGCAATCGTAGAAAACCTCCTTCTCGGAACCAAGGGTATTTTTCTAATAACATTGGCTTCCCAATGATCACAAGGACGAGAAGTTAGCTTTCTAAAAAAGGACAGGCAATCTTTGGTTGAAAAAGGAATGGGAGTAAGGGGCATCAGCAACTGAGCTGGAATAGTGTCATTAGGACAGTCAATTGATCTACCCCAAAATTGAGGGAATGACCAATTCAGCCACACTTGAGCCATCCAGAGAGAACCATTCAAAGGGGAAGGCATAGCAGGTTTACAAGTGATGGAGCAAAGAACACTAAATAATTGAGCAAGAACTATAGGCCCCATGGCTATGTCAGAACTATAAGCAAGGGTTTCGGCCAAGGGAACCCATTCTGCCTTTATACTTTTAATGGCGTTGAGAAAATACAAACCAATCCAGCCAAAAATGGTAGAATTGGATCTTTTCAAAAACAGACAGGTATGAAACTGAGAAACCCAAATCCCCAAAATCACTCTCTGCCCTAAGTTTCCCATCAGGTTCAAAGGGGCAAAAGGCCCTCAAGAATTGGGAAAATGAGAACAAGGTGGGAACTTGTGAGGGCAATCTCATGATTAAAAGATCGGAATTCACATCCGAACAAGGATGGAAAAGGGTGAAATCGGTAATATTCCCAGATGGAGACAAGCCAAACAAAACAGACATATCTAAAAGATTCGGGGTCATTGACCCAACCCGAAAATCAAAAGTGTTTATGTTGTTGTTCCAAAGACATAAGTCAGCATTAAGAAGGTTGTAGTGGGGAGGTACAAGGATGGTAGAAAAGACTCACCAATTGGTAGATTCCGTTGCTCCAGAATTCACCGGAATATAGCCCTTTCATTCTTTGTACACACAAAGCCCAGGGGTCGGCTAAATCCAAAGTGCTTATTGAAGGAAAAAGAGGTGCCCAGCCCGAACGAAGCTTTTCCCATGGGAATGATCATTGCTGATAGATGCGAGGGGCCTGGAAATCTTTGAGGTGAGCATAAAGAGAGTCCGCAACATATGGAATAGGACATCTCCAATAAGGGTCCAGAGCAAAATGAAGTTCTGAATCAATCATAAAGCAAGGGTCTTTTATGATATCGCTATTATTCTCAAAAGTTCACAGAATATTCTGAGAAATAGCGACATGTTCTTCAAAACCAAGACCACTCATCCATGGAGTAGGGCTAGTGGGTTCTACAGCAAGGGGATTAGAAGGATCCACCTTGTCCTTGTCCTTCGAAGCAGTTTTAGGAGCCATGTTTTCTAGATTTGGAGGAATAAAATGATTAAGAAAGGATTTGAATTCACGGGTGACAATGGTAGAGAGCGGAGAAGAGATGAGTTTAACCGCCAAAACAAGAGAAGTGGAACCGACAGAATCGCAAGAATGGAAGAGTGGGCAGAGTGGGGTGAATTTGAAATGTTTTAAATCAAAAACATTTTGAATTCAGGGGGCAATGTTTACACCCAAAAAATCCCATGTGGGCTGAAGAAAGATTGAGAAGGAAATTAAATGCCTAACTCACAAAGGTCCAGCCCAAAACACCCACTTGGAACGTGGAAACGTGGAGAAGGGGAGAAGTTGATTTTGAAGCACCAAACCTATCAGAGGGCAAAGCGGAGGTTCAAGACAAGCAACTGTAGTTCGAGTCCCGCATGAATCCATTTGGCAAGCCACATCAGCTCCCTCACCGCCTATAAAAGGAGAAGAAACCTTCTTCCCAAAGAAGAACCAATCAATCAATCAAACAAACAAATTGATCAAACTAATCAATTTCAAAACAACTACAAACCCTCAAAAGTTTCTTTGTTTCAAGGCTCACCTATTTAGGCACAAACTGTTTCTTCGATCTAGAATCAAGATTCAGTCTCCTCTCTTATCTCCTTCTCAGTTCTCGACTAGGAACACAAACTTTTCCCTCATCCCGACTACTTCCTAAACCAATCCTCGAGGAACCCAAAATACTACCTCATCCAGACTACCATTCACTCTAGTCTTTGAGGTCCCCATACACTCAACCCTTGACGCATCATCGTCGTTTGAATACTCTGCCAAACTATGGCATGATTCCGACTGATGATTATCTCAGTTGATGATTTCTAGAAGATCGTGCCCCTCAACGAGGCTTGATTGCGAAGGAAATATTTACTTACAGCACTTGTATTTTGTTTATTGCATTTAACATCTACGCATTTACTCTCCAGTACTTGCATTTTACTTTCTTTACATTTCAAAGGATTTTCTTAAAAGGAATTATTAGTATTCGGAATATACCAACTATTGCCTTTTTTTACTGTTCTAAGTCATAAAATCATTTATGTGTTTTGGTCCAATACCATCATCCCGACTTAAGAAAATTCTTGCACCTAACTGCTTCTAACCAACAACAAGCTACTAACATGAACAAATCGGAATTAACATAAATTGAACTTGGACTAGATTGGAAAGAAAATTTATTAAAATTCTTGGATACATTAAGAAGAAGGCATAGAAAAGAATAGTGTGAGCTATTTGCCCGCTCGCCTCACAATCACTTGATTAAAGAAAGGTTCTTGGGCCACAACAGAACCAATCCATAACTGTCGAGTAGCAACTTCTACTAGTGACACGCCTACTTTGAAGGCAATTAGGGCATGTTTACTTCATGGTCAGCTCATCTAGGAAAATATCGTGGTATCAAGGCCTCCAAGCCCACATCCTTCAATCCAAACCCAAAATCCAAATAAGTCCACACCACCATCACTAAAGAAACCCACATGAGCCAATTCCTTCAAACGCCAATTTTGACGGAGATTCATTAAAGGCGATCTCAGACCCGTTGTCGTATTTTTTGGGCAAAAGAGAAGTGTTCTCTTTGAGAAAGATGTCAACTTGTCATTAAGCTAAGTGGAGTCAAAAGGCTTGACCTACTAGTAAATCTAGTGCTGACAGTTTCAGATGCTGGCTTGATATCCCACCAATTGTATGTGTTTTATTCACTTGTTTTTTCTTTTCCATTAATCTTCAACCTTAAACAATACTTCAAGGTCTCATAAAATGGTTCCAAAAGATCCAAAACGTACGATTTCAAAGACAATGATGCCTTAAAAAAAAAAAAAAAGTCAGTCAAATATTATTAAGTACAAGAGAAGAACTTAAAAGTCTAAATATAAGAGCCTAATCATTATCATTAACAACAATATTTAAAGATAATCGCAAATACAACTATTTAATGATATTCTTTTAATTATGTAATATAAAATCTCAAATTTGATTATTGTACAAAATAAAATTGATATTTAATATACATAATTCTCTTCTTTAATATTATTTTATTGAAATATAATTTTTATTTTTTAATAACATTCAAGTTTGAATCTTTCGTTCATGATTAAATCTTTGTAAAAAAACAGATTTTTATTTAAAAAAAAAGCAAGCCAATCCCTCATTTTTTTTGTGACAATCAATCCCTCCTCATTTGACTTCTTAGCATTTTTCATGGAAAAAGTCTAAGATACAAACCTATATGTTTGACATGTAGTCAATGGACCAGAAACGGTGTTTGAAAAGTGAAAATAACCTAAAATATACTGGCCCTATGCAAACACAGAAACTGCATTAACTCCAAACAAATTGATATAAGGCGCTTTTAACTTTCCAAAGGCATCATACCACTTTTCCCTTCAAACCAAGAGAAACTTGCCAGAATCAAAGCTTCCTCACAGCTAGACACAAAGAACTAAAACCATTCTCTCTCTGCAATAACTACAAGCTTCTGCTGAGCCAAGGCAAGAAGGCATCTTCTTCCCATTGATATCAGAAACACAACCCATCTCTCCCTTTCTCTCTCTCACATGCTCAAAGCCTCTATTTTGCTCTCATTCTTGTTTTTTCCCTCAATCAAGCTATGGAAGAGACAGAAGAGCCCAATGGCAACCAGAAATGCCACACCAAAACCAGAAGTCTGAGAAGCAGCAGAGCAAACCCTCAGAAGCATCAACATCACCACCAGGTCCATCACCATAATCATCATCAGCTGATACAATACTCAAACCAGTTTGGTTTCTGCAACCAGAACCAGTTTGGTTTCTGCAACCAGAACCAGTTTGGTTTCTGCAACCAGAACCAGTTTCGGAGATATTACTATCCTGCCCTTCTTCCTCTTCCTCCTCCTATCCCTCTGCAACTCGCTTTAGCTCCCCCTCTGCCACAAAACCACACCTTCAGATCAAAAACCCATCTGCAGAAACCTTCATGCAGGCACAATAACGCTCCTTTTGCCGCCTCCTCGGAAACCCATGTCCGCAAAGTCGCAATTTCAACCTGTAAGTCTTAAAGCCCTCTGCTTTTTTCCCATTTACCCCTTTCTTTGCATGTTTATTATTTGCAACTTCAACTCTGTGTAATAAAAAGAACAAAACTTTTTGAGCATATGATTCTTTGTTCATTAAAAAAGGATGTGATTTTTCTCTTTTCATTTCAAAGTTTCGATTCTTCTTTCTGTTTGACACATTTCCTTCCGACATAGAATTTGATATATTGCTAAAATTAATATTTCTGGGTAGTTTTTGTCATGTTACCATTTTTGTGGCTTAAGAGTTCCTTAATTTGTTATGTATTAACACTCAGCAGCTTCAGAGGGTTTCCAACAGCAAACCATTTTGCCTTTTAAAGCTGAAGAAGCAAGGAAGTTGACAGGTTCAAGAACAGGCAAACAACTAGTGACCGCAACAAGGCCAGATTCTGGTGGTGTGGAAGGGACTGTAATCTCTCTCTTAGCTAACCATTTTCTTGTCCAATTTGATCCATCACAAAGAATTTTTCATTACAATGTTGACATATCTCCTAATCCCTCCAAGGAAATTGCTCGAATGATTAAAAAGAAACTGGTGGAAGATAACTCAGGTATGCTCTCTGGTGCCATTCCGGCCTATGATGGCCGAAAAAACCTTTACAGCTCGGTCCAATTCCAAAGTGATAAGCTTGAATTCTACATAACCCTCCCCATTCCTACCACCAAGCCAGCCTTGCCATTTGGGGAAGTCATTGGTGTCCAAGAGAAAAATCAGCAGCTTAAATTATTTCGTATAAACATCAAACTTGTGTCGAAGATTGATGGGAAGGAATTGAGTAGTTACTTGGGAAAGGAAAGGGATGATGATGATGATTGGAAGCCTATTCCTCAGGATTATCTCCATGCCTTGGATGTTGTCTTGAGGGAGGCTCCATTGGAGAAGTGTGTGGCTGTGGGGAGATCACTTTATTCAAGCTCAATGGGAGGGAGCAAAGATATTGGAGGAGGAGCTGTTGGGTTGAGAGGGTTTTTTCAAAGCCTTAGACCCACCCAACAAGGCCTAGCTCTCAATGTGGATTTCTCTGTGACTGCTTTCCATGAAAGTGTTGGAGTGATCCCTTACTTGCAGAAGCGTCTCGAGTTTCTTCAAGACCTTCCTCAGAGGAAGACAAGGGGTTTGACTGATAAAGAAAGGAAGGAAGTTGACAAGGCATTGAAGAACATCAGGGTGTTTGTTTGCCACAGAGACACTGTGCAGAGATACCGGGTTTTTGGCTTGACTGAGGAAGCCACTGAAAATCTTTGGTTTCCTGATAGAGATGGGAAGAGTTTGAGGCTAGTGACTTACTTTAAAGAACATTATAATTATGACATACAATTCAGGAATCTGCCATGTTTGCAGATTAGTAGAAGCAAACCGTGTTATCTTCCCATGGAGCTTTGTATGATCTGTGAAGGCCAGAAGTTTCTTGGGAAGCTTTCTGATGATCAGACAGCAAGGATACTTAAGATGGGCTGCCAACGCCCGAAAGAACGAAAAGCCATTATAGATGGAGTCATGAGAGGTCCTGTTGGGCCAACAAGGTAGTTTAGTTTAGTTTCTCAACTTCTAATGAATATATGTTCTGATAAAACTATGTTGTGAATTGTTGAATGTGTTCCATTTGTTTTCTTTGGCAGTGGCATTCAGGAAGGAGAGTTCAAACTCCATGTTTCCAGAGAAATGACGCGATTAAGAGGGAGAGTTCTTCAACCACCAAAGCTAAAGCTTGGTGATGGTGGACATGTAAGAGACCTAATTCCCTCACGCCACGATCGCCAGTGGAATCTTATGGACAGCCATGTGTTTGAAGGTACCCGAATCGAGAGATGGGCATTGATTAGTTTTGGTGGCACAGCTGATCAGAAGAACAGCATTCCAAAATTTATCCACCAGCTCTCTCAAAGATGTCAACAATTGGGAATCATTCTCAACAAGAACACTGTCATTAGCCCCCAATATGAACCATCCCAAGTCCTCAACAATGTGTCCCTTTTGGAATCCAAGCTCAATAGAATCCAAAGAGCTGCATCAAACAATCTCCAGCTGCTAATTTGTGTGATGGAAAGAAAGCACAAAGGATATGCAGACTTGAAGAGAATCGCGGACACAAGTGTTGGGGTTTTAACCCAATGCTGCTTGTACCCAAACCTCGTCAAATTAGGCTCACAATTTTTGGCAAACTTAGCTCTCAAGATCAATGCAAAAGTTGGAGGATGCACGGTTTCTTTGTACAACTCCTTGCCCTCTCAAATCCCACGGATGCTTCAGTCCAATGAGCCGGTTATCTTTATGGGTGCAGATGTTACACATCCACACCCACTTGATGATTTCAGCCCTTCTGTTGCGGCAGTTGTTGGAAGCATGAACTGGCCAGCAGCGAACAAGTATGTTTCAAGAATGCGGTCTCAGACACATCGGCAGGAAATCATAGAGGATCTTGCAGCAATGTCTGAAGAATTGCTGAATGAGTTTCGCCACGAAGTTGGCCAACTCCCAAGCCGAATCATTTTCTTCAGAGACGGTGTGAGTGAAACACAATTCTACAAGGTGCTTCAAGAAGAGTTGCAAGCCATTAAATCGGCCTGTGCCAAATTCTCTACCTATGCGCCTTCGATTACATTTGCAGTGGTTCAAAAGAGGCATCACACCAGATTGTTCCCTTTCAAGATTGATCCCTCTTCGAAGCAGAACCAGTTACTAGACGAAAACATTCCCCCTGGGACCGTTGTAGACACGGTGATCACGCACCCGAAAGAATTTGATTTCTATCTCTGCAGTCACTGGGGTGTTAAAGGAACCAGCAGGCCAACACATTACCACATTTTGTGGGATGAAAACCAGTTCACTTCAGATGAGCTACAGAAACTTGTTAACATTCTGTGTTACACGTATGCAAGGTGCACGAAACCGGTGTCGTTGGTGCCTCCGGCTTACTATGCTCATTTGGCTGCATACAGGGGGAGGCTTTACCTTGAGAGATCAGAATCTGCAGCTTACACAAGAAATGGGTGTACACTTTCCAGAGCTGGACCTCTAAAGGAAATGGCTTTGCCTAAACTTAGTGAGAATGTGAAGAAACTTATGTTTTACTGCTGAAATTTCTTAGTTACTTTTAACCACCGTTACCTGGCAGTTAGTTATGTAGATGTTAGACCAATGTAACACAATCCAAGCTGATCAATCTGCCTATGCTCATGAGTAATTTGCAGGCCAAGTCATTGTAAACGTACCCTTTTGTGATCCTCCGTTCATACACCCAACAAAAACATTGAAGGGCAGTGATTTTAACTCTCTGGTTTTGCATGAGTTCATGCAAAGTTCTTTAGTTTGGAGCCGTAAGGTACCCTTTTTCAAAAGTAAAAGAAACATAATAATAAGAAAATTGATTTTACGATTCAAGTTTTTTTTTTTTAAATAAAGGAAACATGATAGTAAGAAAATTGATATTACGATACAAATTCATTAAAAATAAAATTTAATTAAAAATATCCATGAGATTGAAAAGGTGGGATCATGTTAATTTGTTGATTATCTTTACGAGAGAGAGAGAGAGAGAGAGAGAGAGAGAGAGAGAGAGAGGTGGGTGGGGCACAAGGAGTGGTAAATTTTTGAATATGTTCGATGTATGCAATCCTATTTTACCATGCATGCAATGAGTAATAATGCACAGGGCAAGAAGAATAGAAAGAGTGAAGCCAAAAAGGTGCATTATTTTATGGTCCCCAATGAAAATTGTACAAACCCAACTCACAAGTCACTCAAAATGTGAAGCAAATGGCAATGGCAATGGCAGAGCCAGAGGCCACCCCAATCCAACGAATAATAATAATAATACAGAGACAGATAGAGCCTGAGACACAGAGGGGGAGAGAGAGAGAGAGAGAGAGAGGAGAAGAAGAAAACAAGAGGCAGCCAAAGAATGGATGGGATTTAAAGTAAAGGCATCCCCAACTCTGACTTTAGACTTCACCTTTTGTCTCTTGAGGTTTGCAAAGCCTCAGCCTTTTTCACCATTCATTTTGATTTTGATTTTGATTTTCGTCTGTGTGCGCGTCAGATAGACACAGAGATACTTTTAAGTACTGCACGGGCCACGAGAAGCAACAGAAAGACTGGGACACAACGTGGGTTTTGGCACCATCATCTGCTACCATAGGCCCCACTCTACCCTGAGCTCTATGTTCATACTTTATAGTCGCTCTTACTAGCGTGAGATATATGTCGTTAATGTAATTTTCTTTTTTCGATAAATAAATAGTAGAGTTAGATTTTTAGGGGGTACATGTTTATAATGATCATTTCTCGAAAAGAAAATAAGAAGTCCTTAGGTACATTGCAGATAAACATACAAACAAAATTCAAAATAACAACCAAGAGCATAGTAAACAGTCTCTACAAACCCAAACTAAAGTCAAGTAGTTAAATTTAACTAGATTCAGTAGGGGAAAAATGAACAGGCCCGAATCAGTAACAATTTCAACAAGCTTAGACAAAAATTCATCCAAGAAACAGAGGCCGCAACAACCCAACACGCCTTCTCCAGCAGAAGATCAGACCATACATATCTTCCTCACAGCGACCAATCGAATGAGCCCCGAAGCACTACGTCTCCTAGTATGTCGCTAAAGACCGATTTTGATGTTTTAATTACTTGAATTAAATCATGAGAATTAAAGAAAAATGTGGGGAAAGATCATGTGGCTTAAAATTGTTATGTTTGTGATGTGAGTTGTGGGCAGGCCAAAGATATAGGATTTTGGTGAGTAGGTAGGGCTATTGGTGTCGGTGAAGCAATGGCAAATTGGCAGTGGTACCATTTTCAGGCTTTATAACTCTCAAACTATAATTTAAAATTATCTTCGAAAAAAAAATATCAAGATAATTAAATCATTTATATACATAAAACAAATCGATCACTATCAGAATTGAATAACTCATAGTGAACCGTTCATTTAGTTGAAAGCAAATGAATCGTTAACCAATCTACAATTTGATTTATTTTTACAAAGAAAAAATTAATTTATTCGTGATGAGTTACTTGTTTTCATTTCCTACAAATATATATTCAAGCAATAAAAGTTGATTAGTTATTCATTCCTCGTTTTCACATTCGAGTTCTACAATAAAAGTGAGTTTTTTTTTATGCAAACAATTAAAATGAGCTGATTTTAACACTCCAATTTCCATTTCTTGAAAAAAGTAATTTCGGGCCTGGGCCTGGTTTAAAGTGTATAATGGACTATTAAATGACAAGTTAAAGTGTATAATGGACTATTAAATGACAAGCGAACTGAAGCCCAAGAAACTAGCCAGCATTATTTTTCAAAATACTTGATGGTCAAGCACTCTTTGCAGAATCTGAATAAACAATGAAGCAGCATAGAATGATGCCATCAATTGACCATTTAAGGGTGTCCATGTAAACAAGAAATCCAACACTATTTGGTTTTCTGCAAGTCAAGAGACAGCAACAACAAAACTTACAAAGGTTAAAAATTGCGACCGGGAATAGGTTTCTCTGCTGGAAGCTGGAGTATTTCTCGGATCCCTTCGCATACCTGCAACCAAATTTATAAGATTGTTCTTCTCATAACCCAGTAAAGTAAAATTTACTAGTTCAATTGGATCAAGGCAACAGTTTCAGTAACAATGCTCATTGCATACACCAATACCATATTCAGAAGTTCGAAAAGAGGTAAGAAAAAGGCTCAATCCTCTGATCACAATTTCTTCTTGTTATCTAATGTCTACGAGTTCTACATTCTAATTTTTGTATTGTAAGCGAATAATGCATTGAGCTATCCAGCAACATGCATTATGAAATCCATGTCAAATGATAATCAAATAGAGAGAATCATTGAAGTGAGCATACCAGCTTTATCTGGGCTTTAATTGACGCAATGAGTTTTGTAGACTCTTCGATTTGCCTACAGAGAGCCAATTGTTGCATTAGGTATGACCAACACTTGAAAAAAAGAAGATTTGTAGGTCTCAACGAATCTAGCAGGATAACCCTCACTCATATATGGTTAGATTTCATCGGGTTTCATTTTGCTTCTATCTTGTATAAGCCATCCTAGTCCTAGCAAACTCTACCACGAAAGCCAAATTGAACAATTATAAGCAAAATAGTGTACCTAGCAAGCCTTTCTTCTCTTTGAGATATGAAATTTAAAGCTTCAAACCAGGTAAACTCCACATGAAATCCGAGTCCAACATCTACAAATATCCTTCGCGTATCTGGCCTGCAAGCATAGAAAAAAGAGAAGGTAAAAACATAAACCACCTCACTCCAAAAACAAAGAATGAGTAAAAGATTATAGATATCCTGCAAACAATAGATATGAACAAAAATTTCAATCCGTGATGGGGGTAATTAGCTCGATATACCTATGACTATGAGCAACGGAGTGGACATAAAATTGCCATGGATAAAGTTCAAAAATTTAACAATGATTTCTAAATGGTAAGTACAAAAGCATAAAATGAAAGAGCGCTACTATAAAATGGAGAGTGCGAGTAGCAAAACAGAAGAGGGACTAGAAAACTTACACATCAGCTTGCATATACACTTCAGAGCCAAGATTAACCAAAGTCCTGAGACTGGTTACACTATTTTTCTCCAAATTCTCGATATTCTTTCGCAAATCCGAGCTTAAAGTAAGAAAAGTCAAGCAAACACCTTTAACAAGCAAAGATTACCAATTGGGTGAAGGGTAATGATCCAAATTATAAGTTTAGTACTTTGTGATTTATCCCATTATGTATTAACTAAAACAATAGAGGAAAACTGAAAGAAATGGGGAGAGGATACAAAATTTTTTGTTGCTCAAACACCTTGTCCCTGCAAAACAAAAAAACATTTTACATAAATAAGTTGATACAAGCAATTAGAAAAGCAACTAAGAAACCCTAACAGAGCAAAACTCAAGGTTGAGTATTTAGTACTGCTACAAAAGGAACCCTATGAAATTGTAACAATGAAGACGAGGGCAATTGATGAGAAAGAAGAGGTGGATAAAACGGTACCGTTGTGCAATGGCGTGAACGAGGTCTGGCTTGAGGCGTCTATCTACGAATTCCTCGAATTTACGAACTTTGAGCTGGCGGTCGCTGTCCATGAACTCAACTTTGGAGAAGAAGCTCCTTGTATCAAATTATCAATCCAAGCCAAATTTCAAAACGACGACGAAACGCGGAGATAGAGCTTTGCCGAAGAAGGAAGGCTCCGATGAAAGTCTGAAAACCGGTTGTAAAAGACTAGGGATGCTTTCTATTGTATTTGTTTTAATCTCAGCCGTTCTATGGCTAGGTCTCATCAACGGACCAATTTGAATGCACGAAATGGGCTTTTACCAGCTGACCAAGAATATGCCCAATATGTCTACAGTGAACACTGGAAACCATGTGAGCTCAACCCAACTCATTTTGACTGGGACAACGGATGCCCTCCCGTTCGAAAGTACAGAGAATGGGAGAAGATTTATTTTTCCATAAAAAAGGAAAGGATTTATCTTTCAATAAAAAAACGCTTTTTACCTTAAGATAACAAATGAAGCTTGTCTGTATGAATTCACCCTTGCAATTTGCATAGCGTGGGCAGCAAAGCAGAGCGGCAGGACGCGGGATGACGATGAAATTGTTTGACGCACATTGTCACTTGCAAGACCCAAGAATCTTTGAAAGGCACCCGAATTGATTAGAGCAACTCTTGTATGTTCAGTACAGATGAAGCTCTTTTTCGGAGACGCTTGGATGTTCTTGTTTGTTCATATTGAGAGAAAAAGAGAGAGCGTTAAAATCTTTGGGGTTGGAGATTGGATTTGTGTTTGGGCTTTAGTATTTATAGCATCCACTAAAAGATTCTTTCAATGATCAAATCATCTCAAATATATGATATTTTGAATACAAGTGTATATTAGTGAGTTTTTAAATCAAATTGAACACACTAGGATTTTCATAAATTGAACACACTAGAATTTTCAACAAATCATTTAAAATTCTAATTAAATATCCCTAAATTTTAAAATTATTTAAAACTCACTCAAATCTAAATTGAATACAACCCCTAAATGAACGCATAAGTTCCACTTTACCATAAAAGTGTAAAACACACCGCTCGTCCCAATTACGTGCGTTTCCATTCAATTTATCCCAATTAATTGCTTTTCCATTCAATTTATCCCAATTATGTGCCTTTCCATTCCATCAATCAAGTTCCCGTAAAAAAAAAAAGGGTAAAATTGGAAATTCAGACTATACCTAGTTTTGCTACACAATCTTCTTCAAATTGGACTATCAAATTGTTCAATCCGTGCCCAACTGCGCCAGAAATCAACACTAGACTACCAGAAGTGATCGAAATCGGCAGAGTATGATCTTCCAAGCAAAACTGGGTTGTGCGACACCGTTTGATGAAGGTCCAGATTGGTGCGACGGTTCTGGGCGTTGAGAAATGGAGTTAAGACCACCACCGCCGGCGTCGAGGACTGCGGAGGTGGAGCCGGCGTGGATATTCTCCGAGGAAGGTGTGTGGTTCGCGGTTGTGGTGAAAGACGAGATCGCGAGCTCGAGATCCCAGCCATGGGCGGTCAAGATCTCAACGCACAATTCCGGGTTTTTTATTGGAAATAAGCTAACTTATCGTTTACATCAAGCATCTCTGTACGGAGAGTGTTGCAGAGATTGGTTGGATTAGGGCTTTCCTTGGTCGAATCGGGAATTGAGAAAGAGAGAGAGCCAACAACGGAGATAACGACGTTGTTGAAATGTTCGTTCTCTGAGAAATTACTGGGGTTTATGCCTTTATGGCATCCACAGGGAGACGCAGAAGGTCATATAGTTTTGGGTGGGATAGCATAACTGGGCCCTGCTTATTTGGTAAATCTGGGTTTTTTATGTGATAACCTAAAAAGCCTGGGATTGAACAATTTGGTCGTTCAATTTGAAGATGATTGTGTAGCAAAACTGAGTATGGTCTAAATTTCCAATTTTACTTTGTTTTTTTTAAGCCAACTTCACAGATTGAACCAAAAAAACACTCGAGTAGAACTCCAAGTTCTGTGTTTAAAGATGTATTTTGAGCGAATTTTGAAAATATAATATAAAATAAATTTATATGCGAATTCATAAAAAATTTAAAATAAAATAACCTTCAACAAACAAATATATGATTTATTACATCACTTAACCTTGTATTTTTAACAATTTCCCCCATGACATCATTACATGACCATGACAACAATTGATGTAGAAGTTCAACAAACAAAATATCCTTTTGATAATAACTACATGTATCAATATGACACTATGAACTTTTAGTAATGTAACTATAGATTTCTAAATTTATTTTTTAAGAATATTCATCAACCTTTTGCAATTTCCAATCCTTGAAGATACCTTTTTTCTCTTCTCATTCTTCATCTTCCCTCCTACGTCCTCGAACAAGCCAATGTTTGCAGTCAAATGAAGCCTATGTATCATCAGCTAGCTGAAGCCAATTCTTGCCGAAAAGGTCTTATAATGCCCAACGTTTGCCCTGTTCAATCTGCAGTGACCACGAACTGGGAATGAAATCCTAAATCTTCATGCAGCAGCTCCCTCATCTTCAAAATTATTGAATCAAAATTGTTATGCTCAAGGAACAACTGGTGTCATTGAATACCAACAGATTCAGCAGAAAACGTTATCGTTTCCAAAATTGATTGAGACTCTGGCTCTAAAGATGTTTCCATCCTGAAAGATCTGCAGCTGAAGTAGAAAACAGCACTCATCATAGAGTCAATAAGCACCACAAACGAATACATTACCACCAAAAGAGGCCCTTCCCATATGCGAGAAGACCCGTCTCCATAGCTCAACGTCTTCACTCTATGCTCAAACAACCCTTCAACAAACGCCATCCCAATCGTTGATCCAAGGAATATCAGAAGACCTACCTGAGTCTGGCCCCGGATTAAAACCCCGGACTGAACCAATGCCTCTGGCCCCGAGACATCCTCCAACACAGAGATCACAATAGCAATGTTGCAAATGATAATAGCATTGGCAAAAATGACCGAGAAGATGAGCCCAACAACCATTGCAGCATATACAATCTGGTGAGGTAACAACCCAACTATGGAACATGTATTACACACGGCAAGAAGAAGAACCAGAAACAAGACGAGGCAACCCACAATCACCATACACATCCACACATAGGTGGAAACAAGCCGCCTCCATATTTTGCACATGATTAGATAAAACTGTGATGCATCAAATTTCTTGAGTGAATAACTACAATACACAGTGTGAACCACCGCTGCTTTCGATAACAAGGAAAATGTGATGTAGAAAGGAAAGCACATAGTCGAAGAGATAGCCATCTCAGCAAACCTCTGGCATGAATGACTGATAAAATCTCTCAAAGGGAGTCCACTGGCCTTAGCAATTAACAACATCCTAATGGTTAGTCTCTTTACAAGTGACTGATCAAGTAGCAAATTGGACAAAATTAGGGCCGACACCGGACAAATTAGCACGGTGGCAATTGCCAAAAACCCCCAAGAATTGTACCGGAGAATTCTCACAGTTTCCCTGAGAATTTCCAAAGCGTTCATTGAATGGAACCTATGATCGTTACCAGAGGAGGGCTCTAACTCAAATCTGAGCAAATGGGTTTCTTCTGATCCCTCTTTTTTCGAATGATCCAATCTCATTCTTGGGGAACTTTCACTATGAGCTTCCATTTCTCTCTTTTTGTTTAATAAATCTCTCGTCCCAATTCAACAAATTACGATTACATCTATATAAACGTGACGATAATAAAGATCTAAATGAGCTAGCTAGATTCAACTCTAAAGTGAAAAGCAGTAGAGGCAGGGATGAACAAAAGCGATAATCAGATCTGGGAAGTCACGAAATTGCGAGGGGAGAGTACCTTAAAAGCTGGAAGCCACATTGAGGGTGATGATGGAGAGGCGTTTAGCGAGTGATTGGAGGAAGAGGAGGAGGCGTGAGTCTCATGGAGGATTTGGGGAAGGTGTTTGTATGTCGTGAAATGTGGGTTTGGGATTTCAAGGCCTGATCGAACCAATGAACCAAAATTGCGAGCCTCCGGAATCCTGATGAGCCAGCTGCGCGTCGGTGTGTTTAACTTGGTCGGTCTTTTTAATCGGACGCTGTGGAGCGTCCCCTGTCGTCCCCTGTGGAGCTGCCAGCTTCACTAACGGACGTCTGCACACGGTGACGTTTTGGACCCACTTTCCATTGTTTTTTTTTAAGATACGAATTTTCATTGATAGAATAAAAATACAAAGTAAAAGCAAGTTATATTGCAATAGTTTGACGAAAAATATGGGTAAATACCTTCAGACTCGATATCTATCGAAACGATCTAGAAGAAATAAGGCAGAAAATAATATAATTTGAATCCCCTAAGCATCATCAAGACCATTACTGTCCGAATAACTAATATTTGCAATCTCATAAAAGGGAAAACTTAACACAGACAATTCGAAATAAGAGTCGTTGGACTAATTTGCACAAAGCAAACTAAAAAGAAAAAAATAAATAACCCAACAAAAGGTACAAATGGGTCACTTCCACTGTTATCGCTATCTATCACTTCCGTTATTGCCGCCTCCGCGGAATTTCAAAGACGACGATGATATCGTCCACCACCATATCGCAGATATTTCAATCCACCATGATTGACACCACCACCACTAATGGAGAACCGCGATCGCTCGATCAAAACTCACTAAGCCGCATCACAAGTCAAAACCAATGAAAGCAGATCAGGCTCCTGAAGACAAGAGTTTCACCAGCAACCTGACCCGTCGAGATGCCAAAACGCCGAAACCCATGATCATGATCGACACTATGACGATATATGAGAAAATGAAGCTTGAAGATGACCAAACTTTAGTGAAATTGACACAAAGACCGGTTGGATTATCCAATTTATTCACTACATACATATAGGTACCTTTGGGAAAGCCTCATGGACCCGAAGAAGATTAATCGAAGAAAAAGTTTTCTGAAGGCTAGGGTTTTTTTTTGGAGAGGAGGCTAATTAGTTTTGATATTAGAATTTGATAACCCACTTTCCATTGTTGATTAATGACAAACAATGTAAAAATCACTAATATATGGTAAGCGATATTATCGAACACATTATTTCATAAAAACGTCGCTTTTGATGAGTTTGTATTAACTTAAAGGATTATGAGTCTCTGCATTTAGGTTTCACGTATTTAATTTTATTTTAACTATTTGATTAATCTAACAATCTAAAACATGACACATCACACTCCAACTTAATATCCTATTGCCACTATTTTTTTTAATAAAATAAAACAATAAAGAAAAATAAAAAATAAAAAACCTATTACTTGACCTTGATTGGGCGTCCTCCTCACCCCATCCTTACACTGCCAGATTCACCACCCACTCAACAGAAACTCCCCGGATTATATGAGAAAAAAATGGGGATTGCCTTTTTATTTTAACACCCAATAGGAATCGGAATTGCAAATAGTAGACCCTGCTAATACAAGTCGGAATTTGAGAGTAATTGAAGTTACTGTGGGAGAGGGTGAGCCTTTAAAGATGAAGGCGGAAGAGACAACTGATGCTAAAAATAAGCATATCACCTCTCCAGAAAACCAGATTTGAAACTTATATGAAACCTTAAATTTCTTCTCCTCGAAATCTCCGTGAAATCCCACTTAGGGTTTTCTGATTCAACCAAATAAAATTTTGATGCAAAATTAGAAATCATAAATTAACTATTTATGGGCAATGAAGTCAGAATTCAGAAAAATCCATAAAAAAATTGAAAGAAGAAGGGAGCACATGCCCATAAAATTTTCATTATTCCTAATTCAAAGTGTAGGTGTAAAAAAACAGTGGGAGAGACGAAGGAAGGGGAGAGAGAAAGAGAAAAATTAGAGGAACGAGGGGGAGGGATACAAGGTTGGCTTGGGTAAGGAGGGAGGGAGTGTCTATTGGGTGGGTGGTGCATATGGCGATGGTGGGGATGGGGTGGAGAGGGTGGGGACACTCAATCGGGATTAATTAATAAGATTTTTATTTTTATTTTTTCTTTATTATTTTGTTTTTTATTTTATTTTTTGTTAAAAAAAATAGTTGTAATAGGATATTAAAATGGAGTGTTATGTGTCATGTTTTAGATTGTTAGATTGATCTAATGGTTGAGATAAAATGAAATGCGGGTAAATGTTAAATCTAAATGCAGAGGTTCATAATCTTAAATTAAATTATATTACTCATCAAATTTAATATAATTTGAAAGTCAAAATTGTTTTTTTTTTTTGGTAAAATAGAGAATGAAAAAGTGTATTTTTTTCATTGTAAAGGAATTACACCTTATTTTTTAGGATATACTACATAAAAATATCCAAACTATAGGGGTCATTTCAAGTTCATACCCGAACTATGAAAATTTTCATCTAGGTACCCAAATTATCAAAACACAACATTTAGGTACTCACCGTTAGTAATCTGTTAAAAAAATCTGTTAAGTGCCCAAGTGGCACTTGTGATGCCCTTTTTTATGCTGACATGGACTTCATATAGATAAAAAAAATCATAATGATCTTTTGAATATATTGAAAATAATTAATAAAATCTTAAAAATAATAAACAAAAAATACAATTAAAAAAAAAACAAACCACATCGGCCTAACCCAAAGCCAAAGAGGCATTGACGACCACATCGAGTTCGCCGTTGACCTCTATACCCATGCCATCGCTCCCAACCCTCAAAACGCCGAGCTCTACTCTGACCGCGCTCAGGCCAACATAAAATCTAACAATCTCACTGGTATTGCCCTATTTCTCTTGCAATTTCACGCTAAGATGAATGCCCAGCAACCAATATCCTAAATTTGAATAACCAGAGGACGAAGCTTGAGCTTGGCCGAATCGATGACAGAGGATCGTAGTAGCTTTTCAGATTCAAAAAATCAAAAGAAAACGCAAAGAGACCAAAGATCGCACTTCGAATTTCTATACAGGAACAAAGAGACCAAAGAGCTCGTCGCCATGAAATACATCGACCGCGGCCACAAGATTGATGAGAATGTGGCAAGGGAAATCATAAAACCAAAAAAAAGAAAACACAAAACAAAAGGAAAAAAACCCAAATTCTCGCACTACCGAAACGATGAACACAACGCCCCAGTTTAGTTCATCGGCTCCGCATTCACAAAAATCCAGCACCCAAACCTCACACCCACCATTCTCGGCGACCAGAAATCTCACATCCAACACGTTTCAGAGGGAGGGATTTGGTGATTGGATTGGACGAACTGGGCTCAGCTCCTCAAAACCACCATCATTCACTATCCTCATCTTTCCTCTTCTATGATTTAGAATCAAATGATTTACAATAATTAACTTTTCAGAAAGAAATAAAAACCCAAATTGGAGAATGAATTGAAGCTTTCATAATCTCAATTAATAGACAACTCCAAAATCACCCCACAAATTCATGAAATCACTACCCATAGCTCAAAAAGAAAAAAAACATACTCCCTGGAAAACCAAGAACAAATAGGAGGAAATAAAAAATATCATAAAGAACCACCGATTAATCAGAGGAAATAAGAAGGATGATAGTGTTACTAGGTTGGGATTGTAGAGATGGTGTTATCGGGGAAGAGGACAGTGACGTCGATTCCTTGGGCGATTAATCCCACAGTGAATGTTGTGGGTAGTCAGGTCACTCCATTTTGTGGGTGGAGATGGCGGGGATGGAGGTCTAGATTGGTTTCACCTGGAGATTTCATGTGCCAGTAGCAACGATGATGGAGGCCTCGTAATTGCAGATAAGCCATTCAACGGCAAGCTTCGACTGCGATGTTGGCAGGAACGGTTTCGACTTGACGAGGGGAAGAAGATGGTGACACTGACAAGGGTTGGATTGGTCGGAAGCGGGGGTTGCGACGATGGCCTCGTCGTTGTCGCAAAGAAGAGGAAGAATGAGGGTTCGGGAGAGATAGTGAGATTATGTTTTGTTTTGCTTTTATTAATTTTTTTATTATTTATTTTAATATTTTCTTAATTGTTTTTAATATATTTAAATTATCTTATTTTTTTTGTCTACATGGCATCCATGTCAGCATAAAAAATGGCCCCACAAGTGCCACTTGGGCACTTAACAAATTTTTTATAACAGATTGCTAACGATGGATACTTAAATGTTGTGTTTTGATAGTTTGGATACCTAGATGAAAATTTTCATAGTTAGGGTATAAATTTGAAATAATCCTTATAGTTTAGGTACTTTTATGTAGTTTATCTTATTTTTTATATTCTTAATTATTTCTTATATTAAATAAGCCTAGAGTCATTCAAATTTAAAGCCTTTTTAACATTGACAAATATTACTCTACCAAAAGTAGGTTTGTACGTAAGACTATTGAAAATATGAATTTTTTCACTCCACTCCCTCATATCATTTTATTAAAAAAAAATACAAATTTTTTTTCTAAAACATTTTGCTTTTATCTCTCATACAAAGATATTATTAACGTCTATCTAGCATACGTGTCTCTAATTCGACAATTTCACTGTTTATAGTTTATAAGAATAGTTACTATATATATATATATATATATATGCTGACGATTGAAATAGATCGAGACACGGACATCTCAAACACCAAACTCTAAATCTAAATCAAATATCGAACACCAATATTTATATTGGTTCACCCTATAAGAGGGTTACGCCCACTGTGGGGTAGTGTTTGTATTACATATGAGAGTACATAGTGATTTTACAAGAGATGTTGTATAGAATAGGGGTTTTACACGGGAGGCCCAACCTCCTCCTTTCTGTTCTTTAAATATACATATATGTGGAGTATGAAGAAAGAATGATCTAGATTGGAGACTTCTCAATGGGAGAGAGAGAGAGAGAGAGATCCTTTTGAGAGAGATAGGGTTAGAGAGAAGGGGGAGAGTTTTAGAGAGAGAAAGTGATTCTAGGGAGTAATCTTCATTGTCATGACCCGTCCCGAATTTCCCCTCGAAACCCAAGAAGAACCCTGCTCCCGTCTAACAACCTAAGGAAAGGTTCCCAAAATACCCTTCAATCCTTACAAATTATAATAATAATAAATACTTTCACTTGTCAGACAAGGGATTCAAGCACTCAATAATTCCCGTAATTAATGACCAACCGAATAAAATATAATATCAGAGCGTCTAAGTAGGATCAAGGGTACAATTTAGATATCCTACTCAAGTACAACTACACAGCGCAGCCGAGAGTACTAATGCCTCTTCCTCCAGATAAGTGTCTGTGTCAACTCGACAGCCTGCAGGGGGTTTAAACACAAAAGTTGTGAGTGGACAAAAATAATCATTTATAAATCGTTTTCCAAGGAATATTACCTTTTTCCCCCTCCATTTATAAAACCATGCATGCATCACATAAACAGTTCATGATATAAAAACATCACCTTTAAATCACCGGCATTTCCATTTCTCTTTAAAAACACTTAGTAGGACTCACACAAAATCCATATAAGGAAAACACATTGTGGTCCACAGTCTGGTTTGAAAATGATCCTCAAAAAAGTTCAAAATCATTTAATTCAACCTGGACACATAATATCTCAAATCCACTGTTCCCGACACATCCACTAGCCACCAGGGCATCCCTTGGGGTGTGCTAATCCTGTATCACAACTCTCTGTACTATGCATAGACATCCTCGCGACCCGACGGAGCTAAAACTCCACGATGCCAGAGTCGGAGCACTCAACGAACCAACGGAGTAAAACTATCGACGCTAGTTGAAGAAACAGTAACCAATTATATTGGAGGTTTACCGGGTTCACCGCCAACAGCGGATCCTAGTCCCATATCCTGGTCCTCCTCAAATATATTTATCTTGGAGGTTCACCGGGTTCACCGCTAATACGGATCCTAGTCCCGGGTTCTGGCCTCCTTCAAATCAATGTTTATCTTGGAGGTTCACCGGGTTCACCGTTAATAACGGATCCTAGTCCCAGGTCCTAGCCTCCCTCAAATCAATGTTTATCTTGGAGGTTCACCGGGTTCACCGCTAATAACGGATCCTAGTCCCAGTTCCGGGCCTCCCTCAAATCAATGTTTATCTTGGAGGTTCACCGGGTTCACCGCTAATAACGGATCCTAGTCCCAGTTCCTGGCCTCCCTCAAATATGTCCAAATCCGATAAACTCATACAACCGGGTCAAAACCCAAATCATGGACTCAATAATTTCCACGTCAAAACGATATCAAAATCGAGTCCAAAAACCATGATATTTCTCAAATCACAATTTAACTGAAATAGTGGAAAACATGTGTCCAGTAATCATTTCTAAAATCCAGAAATTCAATGCCACAATACATAACAGTATTTAAACAAAGATATTTTGATGCATGCATTTCAGTTTATAAAACAAAAGACCACTCACAAACCTGTTCCATCAAGTTCAATCCCGTCTTGTTCGTTCCTCCGAGGTTCCCGGAACAAGATCGCCTGTCAAAAACAACAATCGGGATTACCGGCTATTATTAAGACTCTTATATAACAACTCCATAAACCCCGGGAGGTCTACCCATGCTGTTTCTCGAAATCACAGCAACTTCGGACGCCCAAAACGACCTCTAAACAATGTCCGATCAACTCGAAACCTGTACCAACAGATTCGGAACGTCGAAAATTAGTTACCACGCGTCGCCGTGACCTCAGACTCGGCCCCACGCGCTGCCACGGACTGCCGTAAGGTTGAAACACGCGCCTCAGCGCTGGTCACTCGCTTGCTACAGTGTTCACGCGCCTGGACCGGTCCAACTCGGCCCGACTTGACCTGACCCGATCCAACTCGACCCGACCGGTTTACTCGACTCGATCGGTTCACTCGACCTGACCGGTTCACTCAACCCAACCGGTCACCGGTGACTCGCCGGAGAAGACGACCGGCTGCTTGCGCCGTCGACGAAGTCTGGCCGGAGAAGATGACCGGCCGCCGATGTCTGGTTTCGCCGGAATCCCCCATTTCCGGCCGAAACTTCAAGCTTTTATAACTTCTCCAAAACTCAACCATTTTTCACAAATTTTACGTCTAAATCTATCTACTCGAACCCATGCATCCAAATATGACCTTAAAACATCAAACACGTACCTGTGTAAGCTGAAAAATCGATCGGAAGATCCGAAACTTCCTACACTCGGTTCGGCTTCCCCCGTGGTCCTCTCCTTCAATGGTTGGTACGGTTGTGATCGTGGGAAGGAGTAGAATACGATTAGTTGATCAAAAATGGAAGTTAGAGCTTTGAATCAAAAGTTGACTTTGTGGGTTTTTGGGTGTTTTTTCGCATGGGTTCGATGGTTTTGGGAGAAAAATGGGTGGTTCAGAGAGATGAGGAGGTGATGATGAAATGATGTGGATCAGATTAATCTGATTTGGGTGGTTAAAAATATCTCCCCTTTATGGAAACTTACCAAACTGCCCTTACACATCTAGACCCATAACTTTCGTACAAGAACTCCGTTTCCTGCGTGCCGCCTGTCTACGAACTCGTGAGTTCGAGACCTACACAACGGTATCCAAAACACCACAAAAAATGTCTCGAAACAAAATTCAACTTTTCACGCCCCTTAACAAGTAAGGGTAAAATCGTCATTTTATATAAATAATTGCGTAAACCCAATAATTAAACTTCCGGGTTGTTACAATCCACCCCCCTTAAGAAATTTCATCCTTGAATTCATTCCTAACCATGGAACAAATGAGAATATTGTGCCCGCATTAGTTCCTCGGTTTCCCACGTGGCCTCCTCCACGTTATGATTCCTCCACAACACTTTAACTAGAGGAATATTCTTTCTGCGAAGTACCTTTTCCTTCCAATCCAGAATTTGCACCGGTTGCTCCTCAAACGTCAAATCGTCTTTCAACTCAAGTGGTTGCTCTTCCAACACATGAGACTCATCAAACAGATATTTCCGGAGCAAAGATACATGAAAGACATCATGAACTCTGGATAATTCCAAGGGTAAAGAAATATGATATGCCACTGGTCCTATCCTCTACAAAATCTCATACGGACCAATGTAGGTAGGACTCAGTTTTCCTCGTCTACCAAAACGTATCACTCCCTTCCAGGGAGTTAGTTTCAAGAACACCCAGTCACCTACCTCAAACTCAAGGTCTCTGGTTCGACGGTCTGCATAGCTCTTCTGGAGATCCTGGGCTGTCTTCAACCTTTCTCTGATGATTCTAATCTTTTTCTCAGTCAAATCCACCAACTCGGGTGTTAACAGTCTCCTTTCACCTATTTTACTCCAGCACAAAGGTGTCCTGCACTGCCTCCCATACAATGCCTCGAAAGGAGACATCCCAATACTCGACTGGTAACTGTTATTATATGCAAATTCCATCAGAGACAAGTGTGAATCCCAGTTCCCTTTAAACTGTAGTACACAAGCCCTCATCATATCCTCCAAAACCTGGATTGTTCTCTCAAACTGACCATCTGTCTGAGGATGAAAGGCTGTACTGAAATGCAATGTAGTGCCAAAAGCCTTCTGCAAACTCCGCAAAAACCTGGAGGTAAACCTAGGATCCCTGTCCGAAACAATAGACTCTGGAGTCCCATGTAGCCGTATGATCTTATCCACGAACAATTTCGCATACCGAATCATCTGGAAATCTTCTCGCACTGGCAAGAAATGTGCAGACTTCGTAAGTCTATCCATAATTACCCATATCCCATCATATCCTTTCTGTGTCCTTGGAAGTTTATACACAAAGTCCATTGTAATGTGATCCCACTTCCATTCCGGGATAGGTAATGGTTGCAGTGTCCCATAGGGTTTCTGCCTCTCTGCTTTTACTTGGCTGACATGTTAGGCATCTACTCACAAACTCAGCAATTTCTCTTTTCATCCCAGTCCACCAATAATGTTCTTTTAGGGTATGATACATCTTGGTACCTCCTGGATGCATAGCGTAAGCCGAACTATGAGCCTCATCTAGAATGTCCCTCTTTAGCACCAGCTCATTCGGTATGCACAACCGTCCATCCTTAACCAATGCTCCATCATCCTTAACCGCATAGTCCTGTCTGTTTTCGGTCTCCAACTCCATCCTGATAATGCACAAAGTAGGATCCTGGAGTTGAGCCTCAATAATCTGATCGACTAGAACAAGCCTCACATGGAAACTAGCCAACAAAGCCCCCTGGCTATCTATGTCCAGTATTATCCCTGCTCTACGGAACTCTACCAATAACGGTAGGTAGACTGTATGCAAATGGGCCAAAGAACCCATAGACTTCCTGCTCAAGGCATCTGCCACAACATTGCCTTTTCCTGGATGGTACTCAATAGTACAATCATAATCCTTTATCAGTCCAAGCCACCTTCTCTGCCTCAAATTCAGGTCCTTATGAGTAAACAAGTATTTCAAACTCTGATGGTCGGTGAAGATCCGACACGTCTCCCCGTACAAATAATGTCTCCATATTTTCAGTGCATGCACCACTGCAGCTAACTCCAAATCATGTGTGGGGTAATTCATCTCATGGGGTTTAAGTTGTTTGGAAGCATACGCTATCACTTTCCCATGCTGCATCAACACACAGCCTATACCCCGCAATGATGCATCACTATATACCTCAAATCCCCCGTTACCATCAGGAAGGGTTAATACTGGAGCAGAAGTCAACTTTCTCTTTAGCTCCTGAAAGCTCTGCTCACATTCAGCATCCCAGTCAAACTTGACTCCTTTCCTGGTCAACCGAGTCAATGGGCCCGCTATCGTAGAAAATGCTTCTACGAATCGCCGATAATATCCTGCCAAACCCAGAAAGCTCCTCACTTCTGTCACTGTCCTCGGTTGCTCCCAGTTTGCCACTGCCTCCACTTTTTTGGAGATCTACGCTGATACCCTCAGCCGAAATCACATGACCCAAGAATCCTACCTCGGTCAACCAAAACTGGCATTTACTGAACTTGGCAAACAATTGCTTTTTCCTAAGCATATTCAACACCAACCTCAAGTGCTTCTCATGTGCCTTGGCACTTCTTGAATATACCAAGATATCGTCGATGAACACAATTACAAATCGATCCAAATACTTTTGGAATACCCTGTTCATCAAGTCCATAAACGTTACCGGGGCATTAGTCAACCCGAAGGGCATCACCAGGAACTCATAATGACCATACCGAGTCTTGAAAGCTGTTTTCTGAACATCCTCTCCCCGGATCCTCAACTGATGGTACCCAGATCGAAGGTCAATTTTCGAAAAATATTTTGCCCCCTTCAGTTGATCAAATAAATCGTCAATCCTTGGCATCAGATACTTATTTCGCACAGTCACTCTATTTAACTGCCGGTAGTCGATACACAATCTCATACCACCATCTTTTTTCCTCACAAATAATACCGGCGCACCCCATGGTGAAACACTTGGGCGAATAAATCCCATATTCACCAAGTCCTGCAACTGAGACTTTAACTCTCGCAATTCTGCCGGTGCCATTCTGTACGGTGCCTGTGAGATAGGTTGAATACCTGGTAGAAGCTCTATGGTAAACTCAATCTCATGGTGAGGTGGCAATCCTGGAAGATCCTCTGGAAACACATCAGAGAACTCACTCACCACAGGAATATCCCCCACTCTCATCGGAGTATCCCGAGTATCAAACACATGAGCCAAGTACCCCTCACAACCTTTCCTCAACAATCTCTCAGCGGTCAACGCTGATATCACTCCAAAGGGTAGTACCCTACGATCTCCCCGAAATGTAAGTTCCGGTAATCCTGGACTCTGAAAAACCACTGTCTTGTCATAACAGTCTATGGAGGCATGGTGCCTGGACAACCAATCCATCCCCAGAATCACATCAAACTCAAAAATATCTAAGGGGATTAAAGCTGCCTCCAAACCATGGCCTTCAACCATCACCGGAAAACTGCGAATCACGAGGTTCGTCACTAACATATCCTCGGTAGGAGTACTAATACCAATGTCCCAACCAATCGGGGATAGTTCTCTATCCGCAAACAGTGTAAAACCCCGAGAAATAAAAGAATGAGTTGCCCCGGGAACTAATAAAACACAAGCATTGCGGTTGAAAATAGATAATGTACTAGTGACCACCTCCGGTGCTACTCGAGCCTCTTATTGCGTCATGGCAAAAACTCGAGCTGGTGTACCCGAAGATCGACCACGATCCCCATACCTGCCTTTGGCCCTGCTGGTCCCACTAGCTCTACCGGCCCCACTGAAATGGATCTGACTTCCAGCTGTAGTATCAAACATCTGTCTTGTCCTCGGGCTAGGCTCAATCGCACCACGACCCAAGGAACTATTGTCGGACGACGTTGTGGACAGAATCTCTTGATGTGACCAGTCTCCCCACAGAAATAACAACTGAAGCCACTAGATCTGCCACCCTGTCTTCTGTTGAACTGCACTGAGGCACCACTAGACTGTGCATAAGATTGTTGGGCCTGACTAGCTCCGCCAATGCCTGAACCAGATGTCACATTTCCAGAAGATCCAGAACTATGACTAACTCTTTTGGATGGTCCCTGACTAGAGGTTCCTACAGTCCAGTGATCTCGACGTCTCCTGGAACCACTGTATTGCTGCGGGATTGGGAAACCCAAACTCAATTCTACTCGGGCTACAGCATCAGCCAAAGTCCTCAAGGAAGTGTGATCCATAGACGTAACTGCTGACCGAATCTCACTCCTCGGTCCACTTTCAAATCTGTGGCACTTGTCTATCTCGGTCGCCACCAAAGTCGATGCAAAGCGACTCAGTGCTATGAATTTCTGCTCATACTGGGCCACAGTCATGTCTCCTTGCTATAAATGCAAGAACTCGGCCTCCTTAACATTCCGGTGTGTGCGAGGTTAAAATTGCTCCACGAAGCGTTCCCAGAAAGTCTGCCATGTAAGTGTATGGACACTCCAGCCTGACACCTCCAATTAGTGCCACCAGTGGTAAGCAGAACCACCTAGTAAAAATGTGGCCAACAGAACTCTGTCCCCTAGAGGACATCTCATGATCAAAAACACTCGCTCCATGCGAGTAATCCACTCCTCAGCCTCATCTGGGCTAGACTCGCCCATAAAAATAACGTCGCCCCCAGTCTCTGGGCTCTCTCAATATCAGAGACTTCATGAGAAGCCCTATCCTGGAGTACAGAAGCTAAAGTCTGACCCATCTGTTCCAGTGTCTGCCTCAAATCAGGCTCCACTGCAGGTTCATGGTCATCTCCACTATTCCCAGACCGTTGACGGAACTCACGTCTCGTAGGTATTATACGCTAAAAAGAAGCTGTAAATCATTAATACCAAAATTTCACTTGTACACTAGGTGTACAGTCTATAGGAATTTAACCTAGTGCTCTGATACCAATTGTCAGGACCCGTCCCGAATTTCCTCTTGAAACCCGGGAAAAACCCTGATCCCGTCTGACAACCTAAGGAAAGGTTCCCAAAATACCCTTCAATCCTTACAAATTATAATAATAATAAATACTTTCACTTGTCAGATAAGGGATTCAAGCACTCAATAATTCCCGTAATTAATGACCAACCGAATAAAATATAATATCAGAGCGTCTAAGTAGGATCAAGGGTACAATTTAGATATCCTACTCAAATACAACTACACAGCGCAGCCGAGAGTACTAATGCCTCTGCCTCGAGATAAGTGTCTGCATCAACTCGACAACCTGAAGGGGGTTTAAACACAAAAGTTGTGAGTGGACAAAAATAATCATTTATAAATCATTTTCCAAGGAATGTTACCTTTTTCCCCCTCCATTTATAAAACCATGCATGCATCACATAAACAGTTCATGATATAAAAACATCATCTTTAAATCACCGACATTTCCATTTCTCTTTAAAAACACTTAGTAGGACTCACACAAAATCCATATAAGGAAAACACATTGTGGTCCACAGTCTGGTTTGAAAATCATCCTCAAAAGAGTTCAAAATCATTTAATTCAACTTGGACACATAATATCTCAAATCCACTGTTCCCGACACATCCACTAGCCACCAGGGTATCCCTTGGGGTGTGCTAGTCCTGTATCACAACTCTCTGTACTATGCATAAACATCCTCGCGACCCGACGGAGCTAAAACTCCACGATTCCAGAGTCGGAGCACTCAACGAACCAACGAAGTAAAACTCTCGACACTAGTCGAAGAAACAGTAACCAAATATATTGGAGGTTTACCGGGTTCACCGCCAACAGCGGATCCTAGTCCCATATCCTGGTCCTCCTCAAATATATTTATCTTGGAGGTTCACCGGGTTCACCGCTAATACGGATCCTAGTCCCGGGTTCTGGCCTCCTTCAAATCAATGTTTATCTTGGAGGTTCACCGGGTTCACCGTTAATAACGGATCCTAGTCCCGAGTCCTGGCCTCCCTCAAATCAATGTTTATCTTGGAGGTTCACCGGGTTCATCGCTAATAACGGATCCTAGTCCCAGTTCCTGGCCTCCCTCAAATCAATGTTTATCTTGGAGGTTCACCGGGTTCACCGCTAATAACGGATCCTAGTCCCAGTTCCTGGCCTCCCTCAAATATGTCCAAATCTGATAAACTCATACAACCGGGTCAAAACCCAAATCATGGACTCAATAATTTCCACGTCAAAACGATATCAAAACCGAGTCCAAAAACCATGATATTTCTCAAATCACAATTTAACTGAAATAGTGGAAAACATGTGTCTAGTAATCATTTCTAAAATCCAGAAATTCAATGCCACAATACATAACAGTATTTAAACAAAGATATTTTGATGCATGCATTTCAGTTTATAAAAAAAAAGTCCACTCACAAACCTGTTCCAGTAAGTTCAATCCCGTCTTGTTCGTTCCTCCGAGGTTCCCGGAACAAGATCGCCTATCAAAAACAATAATCGGGATTACCGGCTATTATTAAGACTCTGATATAACAACTCCCTAAACCCTGGGAGGTCTACCCATGCTGTTTCTCGAAAACACAGTAACTTTGGACGCCCAAAACGACCTCTAAACAACGTCCGATCAACCCGAAACCTGTACCAACAGATTTGGAACGTCGAAAACTAGTTACCACGCGTCGCCGTGACCTCAGACTCGGCCCCACGCGCTGCCACGCGCCGCCGTAAGGTCGGAACAAGCGCCCTCATGCGCCGGTCACGCGCTTGCTACAATGTTCACGCGCCTGGATCGGTCCAACCCGGCCCAGCTCGACCTGACCCGGTCCAACTCGACCCGACCGATTCACTCAACCCGACTGGTTCACTCGACCCGATCGGTTCACTCGACCCGACCGGTTCACTCAACCCGACCGGTCATCGGTGACTCGTCGGAGAAGACGACCAGCTGCCGGCGTCGTCGTCGAAGTCTGGCCGGAGAAGATGACCGGTCGCCGCCGTCTGGTTTCGCCGGAATCCCCCATTTCTGGCCGAAACTTCAAGTTTTTATAACTTCTCTAAAACTCAACCATTTTTCACAAATTTTACGTCTAAATCTATCTACTCGAACCCAGGAATCCAAATATGACCTTAAAACATCAAACACGTACATGTGTAAGCCGAAAAATCGATCGGAAGATCCGAAACTTCCTACACTAGGTTCGGCTTCCCCCGTGGTCCTCTCCTTCAATGGTTGGTACGGTTGTGATCGTGGGAAGGAGTAGAATACGATTAGTTGATCAAAAATGGAAGTTAGAGCCTTGAATCAAAAGTTGACTTTGTGGGTTTTTGGGTGTTTTTTCGCACGGGTTCGATGGTTTTGGGAGAAAAATGGGTGGTTCAGAGAGATGAGGAGGTGATGATGAAATGATGTGGATCAGATTAATCTGATTTGGGTGGTTAAAAATATCTCCCCTCTATGGCAAATTACCAAACTGCCCTTACACGTCTAGACCCATAACTTTCGTACACGAACTCCGTTTCATGCGTGCCGCCTGTCTACAAACTTGTGAGTTCAAGACCTACGCAACGGTATCCAAAACACCACAAAAAATGTCTCGAAACAAAATTTGACTTTTCACGCCCCTTAACAAGCAAGGGTAAAATCGTCATTTTACTTAAATAATTGCGTAAACCCAATAATTAAAATTCTGGGTTGTTACATTCCTTCCTTTCAAGTCCCCTTTATCTGGACAAAATGTGGGGATATTTATAAGAAAATATGCTGAGTCGGGTCAACGGAAGGCGGGTACCCGTTCACTTAGGAGCCTGCACCAGTCTTGTCCTATGCAGGGAGCCATCAGGGGGGTGACACATGGTGTTTTAGGTATGCAGCTAGGGTGTTGGAACTAGGAATAGCTCTGCCCAAGGCACTTGAGGAAGCGTGAGGGGCACTCCCCAGGTGAGACTTTCTCCACCAAGGGATGAGCGACATTTGTAATCCATCTAGCTGAGTTGATAGGAGTCTCTGACACAGGCGGTGACAGACCCGACTAGGTCGGCTATGCTCATAATGGGTGTCAACTATGCAGATCGCCTAGTCGAGCGGGTCGGCTGTGCAAAGTGCCTAGCCGAGCGGGTTGGCTGTCTGGGTAGCCAAGTACTGCTCTGCTACTTGGACTTGGACTTAGGGCAGGTCTTAGTGGGATGACAGTGGGTCCATGTGGTGGGCCCCTAGGGTTAAGCTTTTGAGGATCCCAAGGTAGGTCTTGTCAACTATTATTTGGTAGATTAGACTCCCCATATTATGATCATCAATAATATATATATATATATATATATATATATATATATATATATCACTTTATCATTTACATATGGTTGGTTGGTCACAATGTGTGATCTATCTATCTAGGAACTAAGATTAGCCTCTAATTAATGAAGCATGTGCTTGTGTGATGAATTAATTGTTTTATAAGATTTGAAAAGTTGTTCTTAGGCAATGCATGCATGTCGCATTAGATTTTTAGATGCATTATGATTTTATGAATGAATGGATGATTTTGATATTTATATGGAAAAATATCTACTCCTAGATTCCTTTCTTTATTGTATCCTCATAAATTGTTTCCATATTGGAGACACCTTAACATGCAACTCGCAAGCAATGAATTTAAATTCTTTTATAATGGGGTATTTTTTTTTTTTTTCAGTCGGGTATATTCACTTATAATTATAATTATAGAGAATTTTGAAGAATTGTTTTTTAAATGATGAATTTATGAAATTGTGCAGATTTTATATGGTTCATGTGTGATTTTTGGGAATTTCTATTTAAATACTTTCATGAATTTATGATTTTCCGTGGGATTCTTTTCTCAGACATTTTTTAGTGGAATCCTTCCATCAAAATTCCAATTTATCATATTTGCAAAGTTCTCAGAATAAAAAATGCTATAAGCCCATTTCTTTACAAATATATTTTTCTAACAGATAAAAGAAAAAGAAAAAACCCAAATTTACTATATATCATCCACCACCCAAAAATCATCATCAAATATACATTTTTTTAAGCAGAAAAATAAACAGGACTAGGCAACTACAAAGAAAGCTCTCTAAAGCACCCAGCATCAAACATATCCAAGCACCGAACCTGTACAGCTTCAGTAGGCAACGATCTAGATCACGAAGCAGCGTCCAAACAATGGTGACACCATCATGCTAATGCATCGGTCCCAAAATTAACTTCTCTGAAGGCATGCTTAAAAAAGATAAATTGGAAAGCATGGTGTAACCTTTTTCACATTTTTCACAATACGCCGAAGTCTCCAATGCACATGAATCACACCATTCACAGCATCAATTAAGGTTTTAAAGTCTTCTTCAACCTGAAGATGATCAATATTGTTATTAGAGGCCCCAAGAAGACCCTCAATCAACCCAAAACCTTCTGCAACCAACACATTTGTATGACCAGAGATTTTTGTTGATGCGTGTATAGGGAGTCCATTTGAATATCTGATAACAAATCCAGAAGCTGCACTATTACCATCTTTAACTGACCCATCAAAGTTAAACTTGAAGCAAGGGAGATCAGGTGGCTTCCAACTTATAACATTGTTCTCCAAGTCAGTCTCAATCCCAGATCGTGCCTTCACAGTTCTATTTGCCTGGAAATAATTCAATCCAATACATTCAGCCACCCTCACCACACTAATAGCATTAGGGCGAGTATCCTGGAATACTCGGTTTGTTTGGACTCTCCCAAATTTGCCAACAGAGAAGGATCCCTTTACTGAGTAAGGAGGGACCATGATTTTCCTTCCAACACAAATGGTTTAGCCAATCCATTATATTCTGGTTTTGGGGCCTATGTGCATCATCCACCTGGTTCCAAATCTGAATAGCAAACGGGCATTGAAGGAACAAGCGATCAACTGTCTCCTCCACCCCATTGCAAAAACTGCACTCATCAGAGTCTAAATGAAGAAAATTCTTTAACCGGTGTCTAGTATTGAGTCTTTGCCTAATGAGCATCCAGGCAAAAATTTTAACTTTTGGGGGTATCATGAGCTTCTAAACCTTACGGAAAATAGGAGCTTGAGAATGACAAGTCTAACAGGCTATCTGACTTTGAGCAGCAAATTTGATGGAGAATTTTCCTTGAGGGTCAGGACCCCAAACGAAGTGGTCTTTTGCATCATTCCCAAGCCATCCAGTATACATTTTGATAAATCCAAAGTTCTGGGGTTTCAAGGATTGGAGAGTGGCATTGAGTTGGGATTCTTTAGAATCCACATGATATCAGAATACCATTGGGAGCCATTGGAGTCCAATTCGGTTTCTTCTTCGTCGGCTTGGACATTCAATTCGGTTTCTTCACCATCGCTCATCTTTTTCTTTTTAAATTTCTTTTTAAGTTTTAGAGGTATTTCTCACATTATAATACACCCAAATTCCCAACTTAAATTACATACCTCAAAATTCTTGTTGACTTGAATACACCATGTGGATATTTTTTAAAACCTAATTGAATACATCAGAATTTATGGGGACATTTTAAAACTTCTTAAATGACTCAATTGAATTGACACGCCCCGACCCGAAAAGTCCACGAGGACACCGAAATCGAGGTATGCTGACCGATAACTGAACTGTGACATCTAGATGACGAAAGCCAAAAATAAAAACAGTGCGTTTTAGGAGGTCGTGTGAAAGGTAATTGGTAAAACCAACAAGCGATTCACTACGACAGTGGAAGCACAAAGCATAGTACACTATTTGATGATCATCAGGTTAAGCAACAACCTAAGTCACCCCGATTTCCTAACACACCCGAACGGTCGGTGTGAATGTCAAAGCAGCAATCGAAAACTCCTCGATAAGCGTGAAACACCACAAATACCAGAGGGATACAAAACCAGAAGGGTGAGTGGACCTAACAGTTTATTTCAGTGTAAACCACAAGTTGAAAACATATTTTAACCCCTCAATTTTGAAAAGAAACTCAAGATATCAACAATGCACAAATGACAAACATGCATGTTCTACGAGGAGTAATTACAAAATAATATGTAGTCTCAAATAATCTCGAAGCAATAAGTATATTACCTATAACCCACCATTTGTTATGCTTTTGAGTCGCTCGAGTCATGTTCACATTACGGGCTGGGTATCTATGATTCGCTCGTGTACCTCGGCCACGTGAAAGCTGGGTGCTAAGCACCGTCACCTCATGTCCCCTAGAGCTCGGGAACAAGCTGGCGCTATTTAATTAGTATTCGAGCGAGCGCAGGTGATCAATCACGTAGAGGCTAGTATGTGGCCAACAGACGGGTACTAAGATACCGGCGACTTCTATATGGGTACTACACATCTCATGTGTAACGCGCGTAAATCACAACTCTTATAGTGGTAATCCACCATCAATCTCAATCGAACCATGTTTGGGAATATAACCAAAATAGTCAAACAAACATCCTCGGGAATACAATATGAAAATCATAGTCAAACGAGCCATGCTCAGGAATTCTATCATATCAGGCAATGAGGAAAAACCTTTAAAAACACATTCACGTGCATAGAAAGACATCTCAGAAGCTAATGCAAGCACAAGCTATTCAATAATAGTAAGCACACATTAACATCTAAGAAACCATGCCCGAGGGTATAATTGTCACTGCTAACAGTCTTAACTAATAATTGCAGTTACACCAAAAATCTAACATATCACTATAATATGCATGTGAACTAACTAACATCTGTCATCATGTTCTAATATTGAAGTTCACCACTCATAGCCAAGTAAGTCAAACTCGGGATTAAGGTGTAACTAGCCATGCATTTAATGAAGTACGTAGAAAACATGCAAATACAAGTAATGATAAAACAGATTTCAAGAAAGAGGTCCACTCACAGATTAGTCGGGGGTCAAAGTCACCCGACAGTACCACACCACGTAAGTTCCAAACTTGTCAAAATCCTAAACAAAAATGTCCACAAAGGCTACTAACAAATCTCAATGTTAAAAACTAAAGGAAACCCCTCTTGGGTTGTCCAAAACGGGACTAAAACAACTCTAAACAAATCAAATACATGTTTAAAAGACCTGAAACATCCCGAAACTAGGCCCACGCGCCGTCGTAGGCCAGGAAACAGCCCCACGCGCCTGCTGGAAGTCGGGAAGTGGCCTCTCGCGCCGCCACGGGCCGTCACACGCTGCTACGTGCCTGTTGAATGTTCTGCACCCGCTGCCACGTGGCTTACATGTGCCATCCAAGTGGCTCCACGTGGCTACCAGATGGCCTCCACGTGGCCACAAGTGGCTCCACGTGGCTTCCAAGTGGCGTCCACATGGCTCCAAGTGTCCGCCACGAGCTCGTCAAGTGTTCAACGACCGGTGACCGGTGCCGCCGCGACTAGTGGTCGGATTCCAGCAACTTCAACCAATTCCGACTAGCAAGGTACCAAACTTATTCTACACGAACCCAGGTTCACGAATAATAAAATCTCAGACCAAGAAGCTACATGATGCGACTGGAAAGTCACCGGGATGCTGCGGTGGTTCTACAGAATTCCAGAATCAGGGTAGTCTCATCCGCCATCGACCGCCACTCGAAATCTACATGCAATATATCATAAACAAAGCCCAGGATGAGATGATTCTAGTGATGTAATCTTTAGGACACGAGCTTATCTCGTTTGATCATAAACCTCCGCGAAAACTTTTCCTTTCGCCGGACCTCCGAGTTTCCTCTACCGGGAGCCTGGTTCGGAGACGACATGCAAGCACCAGGTTTTCAAACTCTCAACTAGACGAAGTGAATGGCATGAGTTTGGGTGCAAGATAATACCTGGTTAGCTTGGAATTCACCGCGAATTTCAAGAACTCCAGCGGCTCTGCATTTTTCGACGAGGTCGACGCTCGTCGATCCTCATACCAAATCGACATGCAATCAGAATAATAAGGAGCCCACAATACAATTAACACAAAGGTCGAACTTAAGAACATCAATCTCACTTGGTTTGATCGTGAAATCACCAGGAAGCCTTGGTCCTCACATCGATTTCTGCATCGTACTCGAGCTACGGTGGTTGCCGAAGTCCAAGGTCTAGCCTCTTGTGTTCGTAGTGACGAGACGAAGACGATGAGCGAGGATCGGAGTCCAAGTTCAAAGCTTAAGGAGGTGAGCTTGGTATCTCTATGTTTCGGTGTTCTTCGATTGCGCTAGAGAAGGAAAGGGAATTATCGAGAGAGGGAGAGAGCGTAAGAGTGAAAGAGAGGGAGAGAGAGAATCAATGGGTGAGTGGCGAGGTCTAGGTCGATGGTTTCATGACTGGTGGTGGCCGGTTCAATGCTCTATTTTTTTTGTGCTTCTTGATCCTCTTCGAGAAATATGAGAGTGAGAAAGATACATCAAAGAGAAGAAGGTAAGTGAATGTGGGCTTGGGGTTGTTAAAATAGGTTTTGGGCTTTCAAAATGGGCTTGGTAACAACACATCAATAACAAACTTTAGGCGCCAACGTAATTTATGGGTTTAAGTTTAAAACTCTAAACGACCCAAGCAAAACACTTAAAGAACATCCAAGACTCGGGATGTTCCCAGCGGTATTTTGGTCAAAATAGATTTCTAATTTTGTATTTACGGGACGGGATGTAACATGAATACCTCTGGACTATTTTATTGTCTTTTAAAACACCTAGAAATTCTGATTGAATATATGTGAATTTTAAAAAAATTTAAAATCATCTACAATTCCAAACTGTATACACCCCCCTAAATTAAAATTCGCAGTAGGAGTTTAGAAAGTCTATTGAAAATACCCTATCATTTTGTACGGTCTTTTTTCAATGAATTTTGTACTTCTTTTAACAACAAAAAATGAACAGACGTACCATTTTCAAAGTAGCTATAAAATATGTGCTCATTTTAAACACTTTATTTCAAAATTTTCATCAATGAAATGAGGGGATTGAGAGGACTATGGTGGTGTGAGACTACTCTTGCTATCAATATGATATCGAATGTTGTTGATAATGAGACATATATATTAAGGATCAATTTCACTATTTACGAGTTCGATTTATAGTGGATATTAATCTCATTTTTTACGAGCGTTGAATCCAAAATTTAAAACATGTTATTATACGTTTTATAAAAATATCACTGAATCGGTCATAGTAGTAAATTGTAACCGATGTTAAAAAAAAAACTGACTTAATTTGACCTGGTATTCATAGTAATGGCGGCCCGACCAAGATCAACCCAAGAAGATAGGGCCATGAAATTTCGTTTTCAAGGCCCAATTCATTTCCAATCCAATCGACCTTTCAACTTCATTGAAAAGCCGAGAACTGTAGGACAAACACGCCCATGACCCATCATCTTCTTCACCCTTTTGCTTCTTTCACCTGCAATTTACAATTTACATAACCATCGCGTTTTTCATTCTCAATCCGCCATGGAAGCTCCATCTCCGCCTCTAAACGTGTTCACAGTGTTCAACGAATCTATCCGCATCGTCAACGCCCACTCCCGCCACTTCTTAGCCCTCTCAGTCCTCTTCCTTCTCCCTCTCGCTTTCTCCTCCATCGTCTACCCATCAATCCAAAACCTCCTCACCGATCCATCCCCAGACAACTCCAAGGTCTTTCTCAAAATTCCAACTTTAGACCCTCAGGAACACCAATCCATCGTCCCCGCCAAAACCCTTGTCATCGCTCTCGCTTTCTTCGTCTTCATCTCCGTCTTCGCTCTCGGCGCCATGGGGTCGATCACCTACAGTGTGTTTCACGGATTCTATGGCCGACCCGTCAAGCTCGTCTCCGCTATCAAATCCATGTCCGTATCCTTCTTCCCCTTACTGGGTACTGCCGTTATTTCGCAAATCCTTGTTTTGTTGGTTTTTACTGTCTTTGGGCTGTTATTGTTCTTGGTGGTTTGTGGGTCTGAACTGATGGGGTTTGAATTGGAGCTCTATTCGCCGTATTTTGCTGGGTTCTTTATAATTGCTGTGATTGCTCTGTTTGTTGTTTTGCTGAATCTTCAATTGAATTGGACCCTGGCTCCTGTGGTCGTTGTGGTGGAATCGAATTGGGGGTTCGGATCCTTGACCCGAAGTGCTTATTTGATCAAGGGAATGAGAGGGGTAGCCTTGTCTTTGCTGCTGTTTTTTGGGTTTTTCGTGGCCATTTTGGGGTACTCCAGCTGGGTTTCTGCATTGGACTTGGATGGGGACACAGATGGGTGGAAGAGTTGGGCATTTGTGGTTCAAATTGTGGTGACATCGACTTCTCTGGTGCTGGTAATGCTCTACAATGCCGCCGCAAACACCGTGTTGTATATGTATTGCAGGGCTGTCAACGGTGAGCTTGCCCTGGAAATTGCCGGAGAGTTTGCCACGGAGTACGTCAGCTTGCCTTTCGACGACGAAAAAGTCCCCCACGTTGTTTCTGTTGCCTATGATTGATGATCAGAATGATGAGGTCAGTCAGTTACCCTTTGTGATGGCTCAAACTTGAATGTTTGAACTCCTTGCTGTCAAGTGTAGCTTTAGTTCATTAGAGTTTATGTGTAAAAGAATAAAATCCAAAAATATATGAAAAATGCAGCTGGACTTGTAAATAAAATAGTGTAGTCTATCTATGATTTGTCTTTAAGATATCAAATTATGAACTGTGAATTGAAGCTTCTGTGCTTGTAGCTAGCTCCATTCAAAAAACCTGTAGCCATTGCTTAATGAAATTCAATATTAAGATTTCGACACGATTGCACATTTAGAACCCTAAATCTCTTTCATTCAGAGGCCATTTGGCCGGAAAAAACCATGGAAAACGTTCTCCAGAAATCCTAATTCCGAAGGATCCTATCGGGTTTCATAAAAGAAGACAGAAGCTCAGATCCAAATAGTCCTCAAAGTATCCTGCTCAGCTGGACTTCATAAGCAATTGCCAGAATTTACGATGGTATTCCATACATCAAGCTGCGTCGCAAAATAGCCAAGGCTTATGCTTGATTTCCTATTTCCATCAGGATTATGCTTGATTTCCCATCTCCATCAGGATTATGCTTGATTTCCTATTTCCTTCAGGATAATGCTTTGTTTCCCAAAATTGAATTTTTATGAGGATTTGGTTGCTTTCCTGGTTGTTTTAGGATTACATCCTTATAAATACACCTCTTGTAACTCAAGGGAGGTCACAACTCAAAGCATATCATATCTATCTGATTCTTTCAGAGATTCATTTTCTTATACCACTTCAATGGCGAGGCCGCACGAGGACTCAGTTTTGGGAGGTTTTGCAAAGAAAAGAAAGCTGGATGGGGGAGAGGAGGTGGAACCAAATCGGAAAGAGGTGAATAAGCAGTTTTGGAAGGCTGGGGATTACGACGGAGCTGCTCCTCCTTATGGCAATTGGGATTCTTCAGGTGGTGGGATGGACCATGTTCGGGTTCATCCGAAGTTCTTGCATTCCAATGCAACAAGCCATAAGTGGGCTCTCGGCGCTTTTGCGGAGCTCTCAGATAACTCATTGGATGAGGTTTGCAATGGATGCGTAAGAATAAGAAAGATGGAAGCAGAATGGTGTTGATGGAAGACAACGGCGGCGGGATGGATCCCGATAAGATGCGACACTTCATGTCATTGGGGTATTCTGCAAAAGCCAAAGTTGCAGACACTATAGGGAAATATGGAAATGGGTTCAAAACAAGCACCATGAGGCTCGGAGCAGATGTCATCGTCTTCTCTCGTTGCACTGGAAAAGATGGGAGAACTCCTACACAGAGCATTGGATTGCTGTCTTACACGTTCTTGAAGAACACACAAAAGGAAGACATTGTAGTTCCGATGCTTGATTATGAGCGGCGACATGGGTCTTGGAACAAGAAGCAGCAACGATCCTCTTCAAGTGATTGGAACAGAAATTTGGAAACAATAGTTCAATGGTCCCCATTTTCTAGTGAAGAAGACCTCCTTCGTCAGTTTTATATGATGCGTAGTCATGGCACCCAAATCATCATATACAACCTTTGGGAGGATGATGAAGGACAGTTGGAGCTTGATTTTGATGCTGATCAAAAGGATATTCAACTCAGAGGTGTCAACCGCGATGAGAAGAGTATACAAATGGCAAAAGATCATCCTAATTCTCGTTTTTTCTTCACCTACCGGCACTGATTGAGGAGCTATGCATCGATTCTGCATTTGCGGCTTCCACATAATTTCAGAATCATTCTTCGTGGGAAGGATGTCGAGCACCACAACATAGTGAATGACATGATGATGTCCCAGAAAGTGACATATCGGCCAAAGCCGGGTCCTGATGGGGTCCCAAAGGAGGCAAATATGGTTGCTGATGTTGTCATTGGGTTTGTGGAGGATGCAAAACATCACATCGATGTTCAAGGATTCAATGTGTATCACAAGAATCGATTGATTAAGCCGTTTTGGAGGCTCTGGAATGCCGCAGGAAGTGAGGGTCGTGGTGTTATAGGAGTCTTGGAAGCTAATTTTATTGAACCAGCTCATGACAAGCAGGGATTTGAGCGTACGACTATTCTTTCCAGACTCGAAGCAAGATTGATACAAATGCAAAAGGATTACTGGAGTGATTACTGTCATAAAATCGGCTATGCTCCGCGATGAAACAAGAAGTTTGTTAGTGACTCTGCAGATAAAGAGATTCAGGAGACTTCTCCCTCTATTACATCAGGCAGCAAGAGACCATTTTCAGCCGTGGTAAGCTCCATTCACATAAGCTTGATTTACAAGCTTCCAAAAAACAATGCCGTGAGGATGTGAATGTACATTTGTCCGAAAGAGAGCAAACCCGCAAAAGATCTGGAGAAAGGTCATCAAGTTCTTCTGAACGATCGTCACCACCACCTTCAACAGAAAATGTTAGAGATGCTAACAAAGTGTCTGTGAAAGATGGACCGAGTGTGACTCGGTTATCTTCACATATGAAAGAGACTCAATCTCAGCAAGATTATTGTTTGAAGTCAAGGGGGAGTGATGTGAATGCTGTAGTGGAGCAATTGAGGAAGGAGAACTGCGAATTGAAGGAAAGAATGGAGAAAAAGGATGGAGCAGCTTTAGCTGATTTGCTGCTCGAAAAGGATAAGAGCAAGTTACTTGAATTCGAGCTCCAAGCAACACGACAAATATACTTCAAATACGAAAGCTTGAGAAAATTGACAAGGAACAAGACGATATACTTCAAATATGCGCCCAGAAGAAGCAGCAACAAGACAATGTAGAGGCGAATTTGAGACAGAAGGTGGAGGATGCATCCATTACCATTCAAGAATTGCGACTCAAGGTAAGGGAACTTGAAGCAATCAGGTCTCAAATCCAGAAGAGAGCATCCTCACCAATGTGTTCACTAGTTCATTAGGCCTAACCTTCTTTCTCACTACTTGTCTTGCAGCCAAATTTCACCTTTCATCACTGTAATTTACCCAAAATTCCACTTAAGCAATGGAGTTGATCACAGTTTGGTGTCATACATATATGTTCCCATTAGCAATGTAACTTTTATTTTAGCTAAGCCACGATGTGCATCAATATTAATATCTCTCTTCAACCATTTATTTGAATTCTAGTCAACAAGATGATAGTTGTTAGTTTATAGATGATGTTGAAATAAACCGGCGATGAAGCTGCAATAAATCTCAGATAAAATACAAAGTATGTGCATCTCAGTTAAAACCAAATTTTGAAATTTCTATACATTGCATGCCATGCCTTACCCATGCCTTACCCATGAAGAGCCCTGAAACCAAGATCTCAAGCCAATTACAGCTCCACAAATGAAAGAATATCGAACTGTCTGTTACCTTCCCCCTCACTAAAATCAAAATGACCTAAGTTTGTTTCATTAAACTCACAATTGATCATCAGAGCTTCCTAGGGTTCCCCAGGCCAGAAGATGATGAAGCTTTCGGTTTGACAACCCGTGGTTCATCTTGATCAGAGCCAAAGAGAAGGTTATTCCAGTTTGTCGATCTTTGGATGATTCTAGAAGGAACCCTGTCACTATCTTCTCCACCAGAGGCGTCATACCCATCACTGGCTGACCTTGAAAGTGGCAGCATTGGCATTCCCTGCTGGCCAGCTGCAACACCAGTAGGCAGACCTGTAAGCCGCCTTCCTTCTTCAGCTCCTGCTGAGGACACCCGGAAGGGATGGATGTCAGGTGACTCCAAACTACTCTCCGGAGAAGAAGCAACAATCCCGGTGGAGCTTGACATAGCGAGGCTTGTTTGGAAGGCACTCCGAGCTTCAAGCTGAAGAGGAGCTAAACTAGTTGATGTTTCAGTGTAGCCTTTGTCAGCAGCTTTAGCTGATGATGAACCCTTGGTTACGGCCTCCATGGGAAGGTCAGCTGGGAGACGCACCCGCTTGGCATTTCTCCTTCTATTATTGTCGGGCCTTGGAACCATTCGCGCCCGCGCACTGCTGCCGAAGCTGTTGTCTCTTTCTAGTCCAAAAGGAGCATTTCCAAAAGGAGCATCGCGTCTCACAGGCTGAAGGATCTTGGACTTCTTTCTTGCCTCTGCTGCGGCTTTTGATACCTCTTCAGCGTTTAATCTTGCCAGAGTCCACGGGCTTATCTTTACTGCTCCTGCATTCTTCTTCTTAACTGGTTCTTCTCCCACCGTCTTTTTTCCATATGAACTGACAGATCCAGTCTCCGGGGGTACAACGTCAAACTGGAAGAGAAAGAAACAGCAAAACACACAAATCAGTACACTTAGTTTACATTCATTACTTTTAATCTCAAGATCTGCAATTTCAGTATGTTCCTATTTGCAGCCATAAAAACTAGTGCAAAGCTGAAAACTTTCATCTTTCATTAACAAGCACGGGTTTAGATAGTTACAGTAACCCAAATTTTCAGTCGAGATTTCCTACACAAATTATGTGTTTACTTTGCTGCTGCTTAGGCATCCCCAGCTCCAGGCAACACACGTAATCAATTTTGAAACTTTTAAGAAAAAGTAAACACAGATTGGCAAAATCGTTTTGAGTTTAATTACCTGATCTTCAAGGAACAGTCGTGGAGGTGTACACCATGCACCTCGGTGGAAAGTAGTAAATGAGCTTGCACTGCTTAATCCAGTAAGTGAGCTAGCCTGAGACATTTGGGGACTGTGTTGACCTTCAACTCCTTGTTGCTCTTGATCCTGTTCCCTCAAAGCGATGATGTAGTCATATGTGCTGATTCCCTGCACAAATTCAGGTTAACATCATTCGCTGATTAACAACTTATTATATTCACCTAAAAAATTGATGTGAAACAGATATTCCATGCACAAGCATTTTATGGATCCTAAAACTCCAATGACAACAATGAACCAGACAATTACTGTTAAGTTTGGACTCACTGTAATACAAACTGAAAAATTCAACCTGATCATGTAGGAAACAATTGCAAGCCTAACCTTCTTTATAAGGAGGATGTGAAAACAGAAAAGTTGTGCAAGTGGCAGCGTTGCAATCATAGCCAAAAGAGTACACACAGCCTGCAAATTAACATTAGATTTCCTTAGTTCTGGAATAGAAGCACAAATCAGATAAATTAATTCTCTTGATGCAGTTACCACTCAGCTAAACTGGCAACCACGATTCACTCGGCTAACTAGTAAAAGCAATGATGTATAGAAGGTTGATTGGGATTTGCAACTCAGTCAAAAATAAGACAATAGCTGAAGACTCACCACCACAATGATGAAAGGCGCCAAAGAGAAACTGCTTCCCAACTTTGTAGATATATCCACAGAGAACTGCTTCTTCTTAATAATACAGCAGATAAGCACGAAGATTCCAGTTGACCATTGTAAAATAAGCTGCAATCTCAACCCCAAGGTGCACAAACCATGTAAATACCTGTCAGGTTCTGGAATGTCTCTTTTGGGAATAATGGTACAAACATAGGATAATGACAATGGTCACCATAAAATAGTTCTCTATTTTTGACGTTGATTCAATTTAAAAGTTAGGAAAGCCAATAGTGAAGATGAAAATGAGAACAGTATTGAAAAGTAAGAGCCCTACAAATTCTTAAGTAAAGCTCCTATGCAGATAATTGATGACTTGTGCCATCATTGGCGAGGTTTCATTAAGATTTTTAAGAGAAGGCCTGAGATATGGTCAAATGGAGAAAAGAAGATTCATGTATTCAACCTCAACACAGTGAAACCGTGAAACTGAGCTTTCCATGGTGTAATATATTATTTCATGAACATTGACTTTACAAATTGCATACCATCTAGAATTTTGTTTGTACATGACCAGAGTGAATGTGGTTCGATGATTCTAGGGTCCGGTTTAAGGTGTGTAGGACATACCACAGAGGGTATATCGGTGGTTCTAAGCTAAATCACATGAAAGATCCTAAGAAAGCAGAGAATGGAAGGTTATGCTTACCAACAGGAGAGAAGTAACCATAAGGGTAAAAAATTGTCGGTAATTCTTTTTCCCAATACAGTTGTTAAGCCACTACAAATCAAAATGGAAATGGTATTAGAGGAATTCTACAAGCACAATAAAAGAAAATTCAACAAACCGAGATCACTATACCCGGCAATGATGATCAAACTGATTAACACATTTGTCACAAACTCTGCAGTGCTTGCTGTACTTGAAAACCTGCAATAGTTTCAAGAGACTTGCATCATCTTTACACACTATCAAAGCAAAAACCATGCATTGGTTTTAAGAATGGCTAGTAGATGGATCCAAGCCATTTGAGCTCGAGAAGATGGTACGAGTAAATGATCCCCAACATGCTCGGATTTAATCAAGCTTTTATCAGTTGGCCAATCATAAACACAACCAATTTCACTTTTCGGAGGAAATCCCCTACATGAAAACCAAACTAGCATGCAATGCCGTTGAACTGACACCCCTAATGAAATCTTTCCAGTTTCCCCTTCTTGTGATGGATTACGGAACACAACTGAAAAAATCTAAAGGAAAAAGCAGGAATCTCAGTAGAATTCCAGTACATTTGCTAACCTCAACTTCACACAAACTGCAGTAGAACATGCCTTCTTCACTCATTTGTTGCACAGAAGATTCCTCACTTGAACTGGAGCAATTGCAGATATAAGCACACGGAGAGCAAGCTAATAGGAAGCAAGATGAATTTTCTGATGCATTTTTCTTTCCAGCATCGCTGGTGGACCTTTTCAAAGTCCCTTCTTTTCCGAAAACATCCTTATCCAAAGGTTTTCCTCCAACTGCATTACCATCATGCATTGATGATGTTGATTCCCCACATAGTTTAGAATCTTTTGTTCTGTTATGCTTTTCATTGGCTGGAATGTTGAGATATTTTTTAGACCTAAAAACTCCTGGATCAGCTGGATCAGCTGCTGCACACCAAATATATAGGCCGAAGACACATGTAATCTGAAAAGAAGCAAGATGTTACTTATTTAGAAGTGTAAATATATTTTTTCAACTAGCACATCAAGCACGTTAGTTGGAGCTCTAGTTTCATGTTCCCAGTACTCAATATTTGTCAGGAATTCAAATAAAATATTATTCGATTCCACTAATTTCCTTTCATCCATAGATTTCCTGGAGCTAAGTATCCTTTTGTTCAGCATACTTCTTTGAACCAAAATTCACAAGCAATGTTAAATTAAATCAGGCCTACATTTTCAAGGCCATGAAAAAAGAGAACAATAACCCAAAAAAGAAAAATAGAGAGCAATAAGAATGCCGGCTTGACACCTCATACTTCAATGTAATTCTTCACAAAATCAATATAACTTGTTGGTTATCAATTAATTGACTCCACAGACTAAACATATTCTCGGATTGAGCTTATTTGGTCATCGGGAGAGGGTTTTACAACAACAGCAGCCATTACTCGAAACTCAAATTATGTGAATTTTGTTCATTAGAAGTTAAAAGCTCCGTTAGTTCAACATATCAAGTCTGGAATTCACGCAACTGAACTCAGAAGTCCTTACAAGGTACATATACATATACAGGCTACAAGACGAGCAATCCAGTCTCCTTATCATCTAAAGTGATAAGAACCAAAATAAATTAAACAACCCAGAAAGAGCAAGAACCCAGATTGGAGAATAAATTATCCACATAAATAATGATACACACCAATCACGTGTAAAGAATAAGAGAAAACACGGATCTCAGCTCTTTAACCAACAAAAATTAGTTGAAAATTGCATAAACAAATAGGGGACTCAAGAGAAAATAGCTTACAAGAGGAGTGTAGAGGCCCATAACAATATACTGAAAAATCTTCTTTCCCACAAAAGGAGCAAAGAAGACATAGAAAGCAAAAGCTAAAGCCAGAAACACAGCAACAGCCACCACCTTGAGAAATCCAAAAACAAAAGCGCAAACAAAATTAGAACTTCAATTGGCTGAGCTATACCAACAATGCGAAGAATTTCAAAGCTATACCTGGAGAGGATGGTAAGGAAGTTGCCATCCATGCTTCCTCATTTTCTCTTTGAATGCTGAAGACCGAAAATAGAAAAGAAGAAAATACAATGTGTGGGGGAAGAAAAAGACCGACTTGGGTTACTGGGTTTGTCTTTTTGCTTATTTTCCTCCACTTTCCCTCATTTTCCAGGACAGTTAAAGATAATTGATTCACTATGGAACCAACCCAGCAGAGATTTCATCAACATTTTCCGGGAGGGTGTCTAATCACAGATGAAAAAGGAGATATGACAGGTAAGAGGTAATGGGTTTTGAGAGGAATGGCAAACAACAATAAGGAAAGCTTGTCTGGGTCACTCAATCATAACCTCAAGTTATGGAAGGTGAGAAAAAGAGCAGGCCTTTGCTGGTTTTGGTTTTTTGGGTTTTCTCTTGTTTCTTTGCAGGGCTCTCTCTCTTCTCTTTTACTTGAGCAAAGATCTATGACTGATTGACTGTAGACAAATTAGATGAGAGAGGGAGAGAGGGTCTGGTTTTCTTTCTTTGCATATAATTACCTACAACTAACCTTTTACTTTTTCTATTGTTGCTAGCGTTACCTTTTCCTCTGGGCAAATCATGTATCACAGGCCAGTGTTCCAACACAGTTGTTTCTTTCTCCTTTTTGTAATTGCCAGCAATTTTGTACGTGTTTAAAGAGTTATTAATTTACGTATTATATAATTAAATTATTTATTTATTTATTTATTTATTTTAAATTTTAAAATAAAAATATAGTAATAAATAAATTTAAATATTACATAATTTATTACCATAAAGAAAATACTTGCATTTACTTTGGGTGAATGTACTCATTCCCAAATCATTAATTATTGAATTTTCAGTTTGCTAGCGAGAACATCGAAGCCGTTAATTTCTTAAAAAATCAAAATATCATTTTTTGCAAAGAAATAAGCCAAATTGAATATTGTTTAATAGTGGGTTATTTTGTAACTGTTAAAATACTTATGGTGAACTGTTCTTTTAATTAATGCACATAAATAACTAAAAAGGTGAAATCTCATCCAATTTGTTTGATTTTTTGTAAATATGATATTGACCTTAAATTTTTAAAAAATCAACTTTCCGACAATCACCTTTAAATAGGAAACGTTCGATAATCAATTATAAGGGATGCATTATGGTGAAGTATATCAATAATTATAGTTTTGAACCATATGGCTATGCATCATGTTCATGTTGGAGGACAAATGGGGCGAGTGAAATTGTGAATCTTGTGTCAAAATTTCTCCTTCTGAACTTCTTTTGGACAAAACGCCGTTCTTAGTTTGCATCATGTTGTCTAAAATTATAAACGTGGTAGTTGGTTGATGAAGCTAAGTTTGGATGTAGCGGGCAAGCCATCTGTTTGTTTGTGTGCCTACCATAATAACCTGGTTGATTTCTATTGGGTTTGGAGTTTGTTCAAATTTGCAATTTTGAAAATAAGCCACAAGCTGGTCCTACTTTTCTTTCTCTGTTTTGGCTTTGATGAATGCTTAAGGTTCACGTTTGTTGTTTTGCACGCCATTACTTTTACCTAAAACCAGTCTTCTCTCATATGTTTAACCCATTCAATATTATAACTCAATATGTCTTCATCGATTAGATTTTCATTTCATAAATAAATCATAACTCACATATTCAAACATTGTTGGTATTAAATGATAGTGATCTTTCATTTGTTTTTTATACGAATACGAGCTCATTGTGAATTCTAATTTGACGTATTGATTTGGTTTAGCCAATGTAACACTTCAACCAGGTTGAAGTCGAGCTATTAATGTGATTAGTAACTTAAAGAGGCATCGATGTAGTAGCAGCCGAGATCTCCACTTAGATCTATGAAGGCACTCCTAGCAATTCCTAGACCTAGGTCCGCATCTTATTAAGGCGAGGGTTCAATCGACAATAGACATATGTGGCAAGGAGGGTCTAAAATTGACGTCCGATCTCAATAATGGTCCATTCAACTTAAATGATCCACGCACTTATATGGATATAGAAGAATAATTGAGATCTACACTTAAAACGTGATTAACTAGGGTTGGCTCGTAAATGGACCGATCAACCTAGTTTGTGAGTGTGCCTTTAGAGTAGAGAGCAATAGACTCATAAGTGGTTGGGGCGTCAGAAACGGCATTGTTATACATGCAATCGTTCACACAAACCTAAATGTTCGAAAAACAAATTTTTGTTACATGAATGTATTGGCTATCGAATGAAATTAAAAATTACTATATCAATATCAATATAATAAATAAGTATCTCTATCATTCTAAAAATAAGAATAGTACCAGAACATTGTGTGTTTTTCTTAATTGCTAACTGCAAGTAGGCAGACATATATATACAAAGCCTACATATGAAATTTGTGCTTGAAGATATGTGGGGTTGAGTTCTACATTGAACTATTTGCAGGGGCCAGAGGGTAAGAGAGGGACTTAACAGTGAGAAAAAGGCTCAAGGATGGGAGAGGGATGGTGAGATTGCCAATTGCATGCAGGGACTGGTTTGGGATTTTTCAAAAATCCTTTTGTCAATTTGCATTTGGCATTTTCTTGTCAGATTTTGGGCTTGGTGACCCATAAATAAATTAGACAATATAGTAAAATACTATACCCAATGCCAGGTTGGTATTAAAGTATTAAAGTAATTCTCTCATAATTATCATTTTTAGGCATTCCCAGTCATTTTGGTGATTTTTAATTCATATATCGGTAACCTGAATTTGATTATTATAATTTTATTTTTTTATTAGTGAGTGTAATAGAGATGAATTTGATGTATTGATTATGAAACCCAACTTATTTTGATTGAATTACATTTTTATTGTTGTTTTAATTTATTTTTTATAATTAAGTAATATGGCTCATTACAATTGAAATCAAACTCATGACACTCAAAAGTTCTGGCCAATTATAAGAATCAAACTCAAATTTTTCGACCTACTATGGAGCCTTACTATTTATTCATAGTTTAACACGTAATTTATTTGAGTTTATTTATTTAAATGCACTTTTAAACTAGCACATCGTTTCAATTTACATTCTTATACTCGACTTTTTTCATTTTATGTCTTAGTCTTTTCTTTTTATTAATTTAATTAGAAATTTTGTTAAACCTATCATGTGTTATTTTAATAACTGTATTTAAATCTCATTTTGCCTCCGAATTTAATTTTTCTTAGTTTATTAGATCTCACAACTCCACCACTTTACACCATCCATTTCTTCATATTTTTTTTTTCTTTCTTTCTCTCCATTTTTGTTGTATGGTATGAGGAAGTCCCGTCATCTCAATACCAACAATAAAATAAAATAAAATAAAATGATATAGTAAATACGGCTTTTATTTATTATTTTTAAGTTCGTAACATACAAATCATTGACCTATTACTACGTGGTGTCCTTATATTATATTAACATCAAATCGTTTTTTTTAATAAAAGTAAATCATATTTCAGAGTCACACTTAAATATTTTATAATAATACGTATATTTTTTAATTGATTTTTTTTTTTTTAAAGATAGGGTAAAAGTTAAATCGAATAAAGGGTTTTACGTATGGTCGCTGACAGAGTTGTTGGGCTGCATTGAATTCAATGGATCTCCATCTGTCTGCATCTATCGGGCCTCAAAGCTCAGTATATATGCTCTCACGCATTCCAATCCCGTTGACCTACACAGAGAGATGCTTACGACCGTTGATGTACAACAACCATGCATGTTCGTTGTGATTGATGATGAGATCGACGGTGATCAGAAATACACGTTGGATTCTACATCAGACAACCTGTGCTTGATAATTCATGAACACTTTTCTGCTCTTGTTCCTTTCCTGGATGGGGACCATATGGTAAATTGGCATGGAGAAATAAAACCAAATTTACATGCCAAACTTTTCTTTTCTCTTGTCTCATATTTTCAAACAATTTTAATCAAGAGATTATAGTTGATTAAGCACCTAAAGCAATAACTTGCAACAACTACCGTAGACGATGACGCTATATATTTATGTAGGATACTTTATAACTAACTCTTAGCCCAAATTCCACAAAAAAACGATACTTAACATTTATGCTACACATTCTTTTGATAACGTTTTTTTTATCTAAGTTTTAACATGTTGAAATAAAATGCCTACACCATGGTATATAACTTTTTTATCTCTATTTTTACGCGTGATTTATATATGTTTGTATACAATAATTTTTCTTAATTTTCACGAGATTCATTTAAAATTTTTATTTATAAATATATTCTATTAAATTTTATATACAACGATATTGACAAACTCCGACTCGGATAGTCTATGTGGACACCAAAATCAAAGTATGTTGGGCGACATTTAGACGTGGGTAGGGATGTATCAAATATTTTACTCAATACCAATTTAAAGGTAAGAAAATTTTGGGTTAAACCACACATTGAAACAATTACTTGGTATCAAATCCCACGCAAGTATACAACTTTTTTGTCATCCATGAGAGTTGAATTTAAGACATCTCACTTATAAATATTGCAACGCGAATACGAGTAGATCATAGTGTTAACGAAGTCGAGTCTCCGTACATACTAATTAACAGATGCCTTTTTAACCCAAAAAATGAAACCGTCTTCACATTTAAGGTCAAATTTATTTTTTGAATTTCCCTAAGTAGAATATGATTCGAGTGAATTAGAAGTCAAAACCTAATAACGAGCAGTGTAAGTGTACTTACTTATGAGTGATATTAATAAGATAATTAAGAGCAATGGTAGCAAGCAAAATATTTTTCTCAAAGCCTAGTCTTTGTTCTCAATATTTAAAAGAAATCTGGAAACTTGATTCCTTGAAGGCGGAATTTATTGAAGGAAAGAAAACAAAGGGAATGATACAAGAATAGTGTTTAATCAAGAATAATGGTATGGTTAATGAAAAGCTGAGGTCAAACATGAAGGCGATGATCAACAAAAAAACAAACATGAAGGCGATAGGATTTCACCCGTGATCATACTACATTACGGGCATGTGATTGGTGTTGCCCGTGACATAGCTTCCCCTACTCTTGGACCTTCCCGTCCTTTCACCTAATCCAATTTTCAGGAATATATATATAATCTATGTATCCAATCTCTCCAATCTCTAGTAAGACCTCAGTCAAACCCAGTCCTATTTTCATAATATTTTTCCAAAGATTCAAATTACAATCTTTTTTTCATTGAACCTTCTCTCGACAACTCAAAACCCCCGAGACAATAGCCAAAAATATTTATCCCCCAAATTGGCACTTTGCCCCAATTCACCCAAAAAAGTCAATCAAATTTTACATGGAAATCCTCATTCATACGGCTTCCATCCACATTAAGCCAATTACTGACAAAAATGACCCGAGTACAGTTCTTTACCATTCCATTTACATCCTGAAAATAGTTAGCTTGTCTCAATACAAGACTGGTACTGTTGGCGAATAGTGATTTTGTTGACTGTAGCTTCACGAGATTGGGACAGTGGCCTCAGAGCTCATTGAGATCATAAGGCTCGTAAGGATCTTGACTATCTTGAAGGTCGGACCAAATAATCTTCTTCTTTTCTTTTGACTGTTTACTAGATGATGGGTGATCAGTAGCAACTTGATTTCCCAGGGGGGAGGAATAGGTTGACTTGTGACTACTTGGAGAGGATGACTGTGAAGGGCATTTATCATCTTCAGAATCATCACCTTCAACTCCTAACTGCGAAGCTCGAATCATAAGCATTTGGGCCAATTCTTTTAACTCGGCAGGGGACTTGTCATCAAGAGATAGAGTGGAGGAGGAAGAGGTGATGGGCTTGGAAGGGTTGACTGTAAGTTCCTTCTGGACTGTTGACTTTGTGACTGAAAACTCTTGATGCACCTGAGAAATGATGCAATCATGGTTGAATTTATCCCACCATTTGACTGAGAAGTGACGAACCAAAATATCATTGTGAGTCTCATAACGCCACTTAAGTATCCACGGCACCTTGTACTTGGCCATGAAATGCAAAAGTAGCGGGAACTCTCGATCGGTTTCACTGAATGAATGTCGCTCCGTGAAGAATTTGACTGCGTCTTGGAGGGGCGGCGGTAGGAGCCGGAGCATTGGTCCAAAGTCGGACCACCATTTTAAAAACCACTTAGGAAATGATCCTTTGAATTTACTGTCGAAGTTGATAAACCAGGAGTGATTGAAAGTCTCCGTTTGATGGAGAAATAACTTACTCCAGGCATCAATGTAATCAAAGTACGTGAAAGGGATATCAGAATTGGGGAGATCCTGCCTGTCATATGGGGGACGTTTCCACTGAGACAGGCTGACTACTTTCATAATGTAAATTGAATGATAAAGGATGTTACTGGGATTGCTTTTGTCATGAATTGGCTTGAGGTGAATAGATGCAGTATGGAGGAGGATCTCCATGTAAAATTTGATGTACTTTTTGGGGTGAACTGGGGCAAAGTGCCAATTTGGGGGAAAAATGCTTTTGGCAATGTCTTCAAGAGATTTGAGTTGACTAAGGGATGGTTAAATGAAGAAAATATTGTGACTAGGGTCTTTAGGAATATAAGGGGAAGAAGGAGAATAAAGGACTGGGCTTGACTGGGGTTTTACTAGAGATTGAAAAGGATCATAACTGGAAATCAGGGCTGACTGATAATTAGGCCTAAATTGGCCCAAGGTAGAACTAAGGACAGTGTATTGGTTTCTGATGGGAATTGGTGAATGACCAGGGTAAGGGACTAGGGAGGAAGGAGTGAATGACTCATGTTTGACTGGTGCTAAGGAGGCAGGGAGCCTCCGGGTTGACTGCTTGTCCGGAGCCTTGTCAGACATGTTTACTCTGCAAGAATTCTCTAGTTAAGAAATCTGGAATACAATTGTCTTTCCCTCTCAAATATTCTATTTCAAAATCAAAAATACTTAAAATAGCTTGTCATCGTGCAAAAATTTGTTTAGATGCAACATTTTGAACATCTTTTTCAATAACATGCTTTGCGCTTTTGCAATCGACTCTGACTAAAAAGTTTTGGTTTAATAAATCATCTTGAAATTTTGAGATGCATAAGACTATAGATAAAATTTCCTTTTTAAGAGTACTATAATTTTTTTGGGATTGGTTCCAAATACCGGAATGGAAGCGAACAATTTGTTATGGTTGACTCTGGGGAGTTCTTTGTTTGAGAATACCGCCATAACCAACATCAGAAGCATCTATTTCAACAATTTTGAAAGAATTGGCTGAAGGAATACCAAGACAAGGAAGAGTCTTGACATGTAATTTGATTTGTTTGACTATGTTGGTATGAGTGACTGTCCAGGCAGGAGGATTGCTCCGGAGACGATCAAATAAAGGCTTACATTGTTTTCGCAGATCTTGATAAAAATCAGAGACATAATTGAGGGAACCTAGAAACCTTTGGAGTTGACCTTTATCTAGAATTTCATCAGGAAATTTATCAGCGAATTCAATGACACGGTTAATTGGTTTGACTGTGGATTGAAATATATCAAAACCAAGGAATCGAATTTTGGTTTGGAATATCTTGACTTTTGATGCTGAAACAACTAAACCATTCTTCTGGACAATTTCTAAGAATTTACTAAGATGTTTCCAATGTTGTTCGATGGACTGGGAGAAGATAAGAGCATCATCAATGTAGACTATGGAAAATTCACTGTATGAATTGAATATTTCATTCATTATGTTCTGGAATTCACTAGGTGCATTTTTAAGACCAAATGGCATTACATTCAATTCGTAATGGCCAAAAAGGATAACAAAGGCAGTTTTGTACCTGTCATTCTCATGAATCTGGATTTGCCAAAATCCACTCTTCATATCAAATTTGGAAAAGACTACGGCATTTCCTAGACGGTTGACTAAATCTCTTTTATTAGGAAATGGGTATCTAATCCATTCAAGAACTGAGTTAAGAGGTTTATAATTAATGACTAACCTGGGGACTCCTCGTTCTAATTCGGCTTGCTTTTGGACATAAAATGCAGCACATGACCATGGGGATTTACTTTTCCTAATTATTCCTTTACTGAGTAATTCATTTATTTCTGTCTTGCAGAACTCCATTATTTCTTGACTCATTTGGATTGGTCTTGCTTTTGTAGGTATTTTACTTTCACTGAAGTCTTTAACATAGGGAAGACGCACTAAATGTTTCTTCCTATGCCAGAAAGCATTGGGAAGGTCAACACATATTTTACTTTTGATACTTGCTTCAAACGATTGTATTTTAGATTGAAGTGTTTCTTGTTTTAACTGTTCTTCAATTCTTTTAAATTTAATTTCTTCCTTAAGATAAGATAATTGTTGGGTTTTACAATTAATTAGCTTAATGGTTTGTGATATGGAATCTTTTTGAAAGGCTTTGATTGTTTGAAGTGCAGGATTGACTAGAAATTTGAATGTGACTTTTTGATGCATTGGGTAAGTGGTTATTGACTCATAATCTGTTGTGAAAGGATATAATAACGTGATGAATAGGAGACCTAGAATCATTTGATCACTTATATTTTTTATTAAAACAAAGGGTGTTTTAAAACAGACATTATCTTGGCAAATATGGGCTTTTGGGATTTCATATTTTAGCTCCATTTTACTACCATTCGCAGACTTCAAAGATTGGGTTGATTTAATATAATACTTTGTTGGAACTAATCCTTCCTGAAGGCAGTTCAGATCTGCACCGGAATCAACTAGGGCAATAGTTGTTAATTCAAAATCTTGTATTACCAATCGGACCATGATATACCATTTTTTAATATGAATTTGTTGTATAAGATTTAAAATATTATCATGACTTTGGTCTCTTTTGTCTTCATGGTAGGATTGTTCTGCCTCTAAATTATTGGTATTGATTAACTGAGTTTTGATTTCTTGATTTTCAATTCGTAACTCTTGACTTGTGAGTTTTAACTGTTTGATATCTTTTTTAATTTTGTTGACTTCAGAATGTAAATCTTGGATGGTTACTTCTTTTTTAACTTTATTAAATCGTTCTAATGTTGTTGTAAGACTTATTGTGCCGGATGGTTTTTTAACTGGATCTTGTTCTTGTTCATTTCTGATAATGACTCTTCTTAACTTTTTTAAGTATTCGGACTTTAATTCCGGGTTCTCAATTTTCCCAATTAGATCTATCAGTAACTCTTCTTGTTCTTCTTGTTTAGTAAGGACATTTATTGTTTTACAACAAGTATCTTGACAACCTATTTTTATTCCTGGGGAACTGGACATTTCATTATCAGTAGATGTATGATTACTAGATTTTGAATCAGAAAGGACTTCTTCACTGGAGTCAGTATTTCGTAATTCTAAAACTCGTATTAAGTCTTCTTTTTCTTCATCAGTAATTTTTAACTGGTTAATCTTGTTTTTTACTGGGCATTTATTTGCAAAATGACCAGGCTTTTGACACTTATAGCATTTAGTTGTATGTTTGTCTGTGCGTGTTTTGGGTATCCAATTTTTTGACTTGTTTGGCCAATGTTTTCTTGGTCTACGCTTCTCATAAAATTTATCAGTCTGAAATTTGTTTTTATTATATGGTTTGTAAGTTTTAAAATATTTCTTATGACTATATTTATGTTTCTTTTCAGAAATATGTTTATTTTTTCGTGAGGGAGGAATAGGAGGTAGACCATATTGCTCACAGAAATTTCCTAGTTTATATTTTGCTTTTCTTTTATCATTATTAATTTGCCTACTTATTTTCATGTCAATGCACATTTTTAAGCCTTCTTTCTGGATGACACTTACTATGTTTCCATAAGTGAGTTTATCATAATTAATGTGACCTTGTTCATTACTTAGGACTTGTCTAATTTTGTGGGCAAAGATTTGGTAGACCATTAATAAATTTTTCTTTCCAAAATGATTGATTACTATCTTCTCGTAGCATTACTCGAGATATAAAAACATCCTTATACCACCTAAAGTCATTTAATGTTGGACATCTTAGGTTACTAAGTTGATCATGAATTCTTGTAGTGACATTACTTGGGGTTCCTATGAAGTGTTCAATTATCGTGAGAAGTAGAGTGTTAACTGCATCAGGAACTCCTGCTCCAATTCTTTCATCAAAGACAGGGAGGCCTTCCTCATCGTGAAGGACAGAATGTATAATTTCTTGTCTGGAATGTTCAGTGAGATGTTTTTCCCACCAAGCACGAATGGTGCCGGAAAATCCGGTAATGAAGAGATCAAGGATCTCTGGTTGACTGAGGTTATGGTTTGTAGCATAGCTGTTGGCAACCATTGTCATATGTTGTAATTTATTTAATATTTCTTGTTCAGATAAACCATCTATATTCCATTCATAAAGTTTATCAGCAGATACCGTGAATTGGTTTTGAAAGATTCTTTCTTCATGTTGAATGTCTGGGGGTGTTGGCCTATTATACCAGTTTTTAGTTAAACTTGTTGGGTTTATCTTATGAGATAGTCTTTTTAATTCAAGGTTTTTAAAAGCATTTTTAATTTTACTGATATTACTTGAATCAGACTCATGGGAACTTGAACTCTCAGATTCTTGACTGTAAAGGTCAATTACTTGTAAACTTTTCTGGGGGTCTTTCGATTGAGGTAAATTTAAGTCTTTTATCATTCGTTCTATTTTTATTATAGAATATGAAGATTTGGGTGGTAATCCCTTTTTACTGCCAGTGAATGTTAGTAAAGGTGATTCTTGTTTGGGTTTAGGGTTTTTCTCTTCAATTACTGATTTATCAATTTTTGTTTCAATTTTATCTAACTGTTTTCCTAGGGTGATGAGACTTTGATTTGTATAGTTGTTTTGTTCGATTAATTTCTTAAAATCTTGACATGTTTCCTGTGTGGCAACTTTAAACGGTGATGCGACGACTTTGGTATGATTGACATTAAGTATGATTGTTTCAGGAGGAGGATGGCTAGACGTTACTTGGGTTGAATCTTGCTTAATCCAATGTTCTTGGGTAATGACTTTTAAGTTGTAACGACCCGGACCAGAAATTAAATTATTTTTGAGAATTGGACAATTTTACCCTCAGTTTTGGATGGGTTTGGGAGTCACTTTTTGACTGGTAATACTTTTGGGAATTTTTCTTGGGTTGTTGCGTAGGTCTCGAACTCACGAGTTCGTAGACAGGCGGCACGCTGAAAACGGAGATCCGATGAGTTCGTTACGGGTCTAGAAGCTGCAGGGGCAGTTTGGTAATTTTGGAAATGTTGGAATTATATAACAGATATTTTTCTCTCTCCTCGGGGAATTGGTCGATGCAGTCTCGGTCCTATTCAATCCCTCCCCGTGCGAACACCGAAGGCCATATTCATCGGAGGGATTTCGGTCCGATTCGAATAAAACCAAGGTCGGGAGGATCTTCCCCGGGACCCCACGAGCATTTTGGGGTAGTTCTTGGAGCGGGAGCACCGCCGTAGGCGACGGACGGAGGAGGGAGGTGAACCGAACATTCTCGGCCGTTTTCCGACCAAACCAGGTACGATCTCGGAACTTTGACCTCATATTTGGATTCCTGGTGAAAAGTAGATGAATTTACATGTGTAGATCGTGAAAAACGGTTAAGAAATGAAGAAATTAGAAAACCTTGAAGTTCGGCCGGAAATGGGGGATTCCGGCGAACCAGACGGCGGCGGAGGTGGCGGTCCGGTCATCTTCTCCGGCCAGCCTCCGGCGACGGCGAGGCCGTCCGGTCGTCTTCTCCGGTGAGTCACCGGTAACCGGTCGAGTCGAGTGAACCGGTCGAGTTGGACCGGGTCAGGTCGAGCCGGACCGGGTTGGACCGGTCCAGGAGCGTGAACACTGTAGCAGGGGCGTGACCGACGCGTGGCAGCGCATGGGCGCGTATTCTGACCTCCCGGTGGCGCGTGGGACTGTTCCCGAAGTCACGGTGGCGCGTGACTGAGGTTTTGGGACGTTCCGGATCAGATTTTGTTGGTTTCGAGGCCATAGGAGTTCATTTAGAGCTCGGTTGGGCAATCCCAGCGGTAAGGATTGACCGTGGAGAGGTTTTGAGTTTGGAAAGTCAAGGTAGTTGGGTCATTATGGTGTAGGTGTTCTGAGACTAGAGCGTACATGAATTTTGGGTTGGATGGTGATGGTAAGCGGACTTTGATTTATAAATTGTAATGTATGTATAAATATCTTCGATTTCATTACTGTTGTGTATGGTTGTATTTATAAATTGTGATGCATGTATTAATATCCTCGATTTAAATACTGTTGTGTATGGGTGCAATGATTGCTGGATAACTGTTATTCCAATATTTCAGTGGAAGTGCGTTGTGAGAAACGATATGGTTGTTAGATTCGATTTTGATAGTGTTTGGACGTGGTAATTATTTGAGTACATGATTTTGAGTTGAAACCGTATTTGTGATTATAAAATACTTGATTTTGGAAAAAATATCGATTTGAGGGGGCCAGGATCTGGGCTAGGATCCGCTGAGGCGGTGAACCCGGTGAACCTCCAATATAAACAATACCGATTTGAGGGGGCCAGGATCTGGGCTAGGATCCGCTGAGGCGGTGAACCCGGTGAACCTCCAATATAAACAATACCGATTTGAGAGGGCTAGGATCCGCTGAGGCGGTGAACCCGGTGAACCTCCAATATAAACAATACCGATTTGAGGGGGCCAGGATCTGGACTAGGATCCGCTGAGGCGGTGAACCCGGTGAACCTCCAATATAAACAATACTGATATGTGTGGGGGCCAGGATCCGGACCAGGATCCGCTGTAGGCGGTGAACCCGGTGAACCTCCAATATAAAAGGTGAATTTGCAGAGATTGTGGTCGAGTCCAAGTAGTACATATTCTAGCACACCCCAAGGGATACCCTGGTGGCTAGGAATATGATAGCCGAGATATATGCCGACTGATGAGATATCATGGTACAGAGAGTTATGATACGATATGATAGCCGATGATATTTTCGGCTCTAATATGAACCAGACGAAAATTGTTATGGGCCTAATCAACATATGAAAATACGTCGCCATCCGGGTCAGTGGGTTGGTGTGGGCGGTGACCCAGATGGACGAATTATTATTGGTTCACTAGTTTGTTGTCTTGTGGTTTTCCAGTAGAGATGTCAGCAATGTCTGACTACTGACTTTTGGTATCAGAAAGTAATTCTATTTGAACCACCACTATTCCGAGGTTTTGGTTTTGACTGGTATTTTATCCTGCGTCTGACAGTAGGAGTGATCAGTAAGTACAGAGATTCTGTTGGGAACCATGTAAAGTTTAATAAAAATTATTTAAGAATAAAGGGTATTTTCTGGTAAATAATGTTGAGGTAAAAGAGCTGTCAGACGGGATAAGGGTTCTTTCCGGGTTTCGAGGAAAAATTCGGGAAGGGTCCTTACATAAGTTATTAATTTCTGGATAATGGTTATCAATAAAATCAAGGAAAAATATAGTAGTTTGAGTATGTTTCATGAAATTTTCCCAATGTTGAAATATATTTTCTTTTTCTTGTGAATTAAATCTTTGTCAGAAAACATTTCTTCGTTCAATATTGTTGATTGACTCTATATCTTGATTTAGGATTTTTCAATTAATTCGAAATGGTTTCGTCATTGTTAACAATTGAGAATGGACTTCAAAGTCTGACTGGGTTGGTGAAGTTGGTTCTTTATAAGTACCGTAGCTAACTTGAGACTTAGTTTGGACACCTTTTAACTTTAAGTTTTTTAATTCTTGGTTGATGTCATTGTCTCTTATGGACTCAGTCATGGTAGAGGCAGTCCCAGCAAAAGAATGCCTGGAAGGGTCAACTTTTGCAGAAGAGGAAGTATCGTCGATATCTCTTAGTTGGACACTGGACCTGGGTCTTTGACTATCAAATTTTGTTTTTACTGTACCATCTAAGTATTGTTGAATGTCATCAAAATTAGTAAAGTTTCGTTGTATATTAAGCGGCTGACTTTCATTGACTAATGACCATTCAGATGGGAGATTAACATCCGACCAACTAATTGTCTGGGGGACTCGAATTCTTGAGTTTCCTTGGTTACTTTGTATTAGCAAGGTTTGATCTTTTGGGCTTTTATTAAGAGCTTGGAAATTCATGTTTGTGCATGTTGTTTTGTAATAAATTCGGAATATTAAGGCTAAGGGTTGACTACCTTCAAGCATATGGTATCTTGAGGTTTTAATGTTTAATGTTAAAGCTTTTAAGACATGGGGATCAGAAAGACTGATTGTGAAATCTGGATAACAATCAAAGTGGATTGGTCCATTACACATGCTTGACTCAATCATTCCAAGAGTGCTATCACTAAAATCAGTGAATCTTGCATCTCGGAGACATAATAATACTGAAGCATTAAGACCTAATCTTGTTAAGGGTTTAACTGCGACTTGGACTAAGCCGATATGTAAGAAGTTATGACCATCTTTTCTGTGTTTGCGTAAGGACTCAGCATTAAACAATTGACAAGTTTCATGTTCTTTACTTAAAGCATAAACTTGTTATACTGTCTTAACATGATGTTCACTTTTAAATGAGGAAATTGACCATTTTTTCTTATAAATTTCACTGGTTGGAATTTTGGGTATATTCCAGTCATGGAAGTTTACTTCTTCACTAGTAGTATAAGTTACTTGTTCTTCATTGACTATATCTGGAATTTTCGTTAAATTGGACATACTATATCTAGAGCTAGTTGAAGAATTAGATCTGAATAACCTACTCATAATTCCAAAGTTTCGGGTATCCTAAATACGTTAATTAAACTAACAACGCTTATATCTCAAATTCATAATTACCTTAAAACCTACTGTTGTTCACTCATCTCCGCTCATGCACCACCCGCTTATGCCTCTCCCTGGGACTTATTATTTGGGTCCGGACCTACTGTTTGGAGAAAAGATAGAACAATAGTTTATGAGGTCAATATGAATAAACAGAATAAACGATACTAGCATAATCAAGATAGACAGAGATAACCAGCCACTTGGGCGAATGAGTTAACTAGACAGAAATAAGATCTCAACTCTTATGGCTCTGATATATATATATATATATATGGCAATACTTGCATTCCACTTTTGATTTATTGAATTGTCTTTGTACATATATTATAATCGGAATCGTTTATTCACTAAACCATCATGTCAAGATCATCTTTGTAAAAAATCAACAAGATTAGATGTCATTTGGTCATTCATATATATCAACTAAAAATAGACTATTTGCCATGAAGATTTTAATTGTTACCAAAACTGTTTATTTATTTGATACATATGAATGACTGAATGATCTCCAATTTTGTTGATATTTTATAGAAATGATATTGACATGATGATTTAGAGAATGAACGGTTCCGATTATGATATATATATATACGAAGATAATTCGACGATGAAGTACCACCAGAATGAGATGCAAGTATTGTCCATATATATATATATATATATATATATATATATATATATATACTAAACAAGTTTTTATGTAAATTTATTATAAATTATTATTTTAAGTTTTGTATAAAATGAATTAAGTTTCAAATTAATTATAAAATGGTAATAATTCACATAAATACTCTTTCTAAGAGAATTATGCATGTAATAAGATTGTAGAGTTATGGAATTAATTAATTAAAGCATCGCTCACTTATCTAAAAACAATAATATAGTAAGACTATGGATTAGATTTATTTATTTACTTTTTGTCAAAAAGACTATGGATTAGATAAGTAAGTCAATTATCTGGAAAGTGAACACAAATAATAAAATAAGCAAGTATATTATATACAAAAGTGTTATTTGATGTGAAGATTAAAAGAGAGAGCAATGACTAAAGTCATGTGCTACATAGTTGTTAGCTTTAGGGATCCAATCTTTTTTCAGTTGTTTTTATTTAGGAAATTCTTTTACGTATTCTGAATATTATGTAATTATATTTTAATCGGTGTAATTATAAGAAAATAAGAAATTGAAGATGTAGGACCACTCGCATGGGAAATTTAAAGCTCAAGGTCATTCTTCAGTCTTTACTCGATGGGAAATTAAAGGTGTGTTTGTTTTGTTGAGTGGATCTGATCTTTTGGCTTTTTTATTTTTATTTTTATTTTTTGTAATATTACATATTATTATTACTTTGGACAAACATGCGGTGCATTTAATCATGGCGAACCTCCACCCTGCTACGCCTAGGTCCTACACCCTCTTAGATCATCCCCTCCACATGAGTAGCTTTTCAATCCACCCCGGAACAACATCACCTACTGTTTTCAGTTTACCCGATTATAACATGTAAAATTGAAACACCACGTAAAAGATATTTGGAAATACACAAAAATAAAATAAAAATAAAATAAAATCTCCTCTCCTCTCAATCCATAAGATACCTACAACCTCATCCCTCAATTGGGCACACAGCACACACATAAAAGACAAAATAAAATCTGGTCCAATTGTGGCCCTAATATTCAGCCCTACTACTTGGCCTCATGATTCTTACTCACCTTACAACGTGCCTTTGGGCTGGGCTCAGCCCAGCAAATTTAGCATGGTCTTCTATACATTTTTGGGTCTCGTTTGGAAGATGGGCCTGGACAAAAGAAGTCCAAACCAATAGTAGCCTACTTCCCCTTATACAATCATCGGCCTCAATTGTTTTAAAAATATTTAAAAATGATATTCCACACGTTATGTGAGAGGTCTTATGTTTGACTCTCGTAAAGAGGGGAATTGATACGCAATGTGTATAATGTAATCCCTCATCTCCCATATATGTTATAAATATTGGGTATTGACATCGTCGTTTATTAGAATCAAATATGAGATTACTCATTTCACAGTGGGAGGAGATATCACTAAACGGCAATTTGAGTGAAATTTTCAATCTTATGCAAGTAAAAATATATTTTTTTTGTTTTTCAGAAATTTGTAAGTAATAATTTAATTTGAAGATAATGTGGAATGCAGCTCAGACGAAACATTGGAGAGGGATTTTATGTAAGTAATAGTGTAATTTGATGACAATGTGGTCTCACATGGATAATGCTAGTTTACATTGAACAAGCAAAGGCTTATAAATTTGAAGAACATGGGGGATTTTAATGCTTTTGCAGCCATCGATGAAGCTGGTTATGTCCCGCCATTAAGTTTATATTTTATAGTCTCTGCCTTCACCCTTTGTCCCCAAGAAACTCGGCAGCTTATGGATTCAAATTATGGTCAAGGGGCTTGCATTTCATCACATAATAAAACAGACACAAAACTCAACCGATAAAAAACATGCTAACGGAACTACTTTTTTGTTTTGCCAAAATAATTTGATGGTGTTGTTGAAGTGGGTGTGGGTTTGGGCCTTGGGTTGCAGGAAACAAACCAAGAAATTGGTAGTGCATTGTAGCTATCTACCACAAAGTAATAATTGGATGGGTTATTTGGACAAATAATATCTTCTTTCTTGTTTTGTTGGATTCACTTTTCTTCTTATAATATTCGATATTGTGTACTTTTTAGGTTATCATTAAATAAAAAATTAATTTTGTAAATATAAAAAAAACCAAAACAAAACCTAAATCAATTTCAGGAACCACCTACTCCTACCCTCCCCCTCACCGAGAACGATGACCCATATGCCCACCCGCCCCTAAATCAACCCACCGCTGGGAATCGACTGAAATTGAAAAGGCATGGGCATCCCTTTTGCATAAAACTCAAAAAAATCTTCAAAAAGCTCAAACATTTGCAAAGGTCAAATCAAACCCAGCTCCAAAAATGGCTTGCTATTCTCATATTTGCGGAGAAAATAAAGAAGATGTTTGTTCAAATTGACACCCACCATCCACTCTTTGCATGCCATGAAATCTCTTCAGCTTTCAGCTCAAACAAAACAAACCCATTTAAAAAAAATTGCATCTTTCTCTCTCTCTCTCTCTTTATGTCTTTTTCTCTGGGTTTTTTGCTTCATAGACTCCTTCATTGTCCGATGGCTGTACTCATTCCCAACGGTGTGGACAAACACAGCCGATACCGAAGTAAACGTCACCGAACGGCAATCTCCTAGGGTAGCCCTCGCGGCAAGTCACGTACTCACCCACTCCTTCGATCTTGGCCGTCCGTAGCGTCGACGAAAGGCTTGTCATCTTGAATCGGTCCAGGCCCACGACCCGACTTGAACTTCCCTCATTTTTCATCTGAGTGGCAACCACGTTTAACAATATGCCTTCCCCGTAGCCAAGGTCCCTGGCGTGCTTGACCGTCGACCAGTCGTTGACGGAGCTGACCATGCGTTGGACGACATTGTAGTAGAGCAGGAGCGAAGAGTAGGAGAAGTGACGGAGGCAAAGAAAAGGATCCGGCGGCGAAACGGGCGGAGGTGATGGGTTGGAGGCAGTGGAAGTAGAGAGTGGTGTTAGAAATCGGAAAATTCAGCCGAAACGGTGGTGCTGGAATTGCCACTTAGGCACTTAACATATTGCTAACGGTGGATACCTAGATGTTGTGTTTTGATAGTTTGGGTACCTAGATGAAACTTTTCATAATTGGGGTATGAACTTGAACTGACCCCTATAATTTGAATACTTTTATGTAATTTATCATAATTTCAATGTTTAACGGGAATACATGATTCGTGTGATTAAAGATTGACTTAGAATATAAATGATTTCGATAAGGAAAAAACAAGATTATATAATAAAAATATAGAAGCGAAAGTTGTTAACGTTGTCGATTTTTTTCTATTTTTACTTGTTTTTATGTGTGAGCATCCACTACATTATCTAACTAAACAAGATTAAAGGCTATGAGCAGCAAGTCTTTGGACTGGGTCTATAATTATGCAAAAATCATTGGAAAAAGCAAGATTGAAGAATTATTAATTGTTATAAGATTATATCCTTCTCATTTTGATGTAGTTGTTAGATATTCTCATCCCCCTCCTCCTCCTCCTCATTGTTGATGAGTCTGATTTGCACCTAACTAAGATATCATTTGCTTCATTTTTATTTTGATATTCCTTTTTGTAGCTAGAACTTCATAGAATAATCACATCATGACATAAACATATAGGTGCATGAGAAATAGAAAATAGTTTTAAATTAATGGTACTGTATTCGAATTTAAATTTCACTATTTACGATGTATATTTATTTAAAATTTGAATACGATTCTCATTTTTTAAATAAATTGTTACCTAATTATATTGTTTTTAAAACAGTCTGGTTTATAATTTGTTTTGTTCTTGCATTTGGTGGGTGTGATGGAACATCAAGGAAACAAAACTTAACCTGAACTACGTCTCTTTATGGCTCAACAACTTTCTACGCGGCTGGCTAGTCCACTTCAACTATGGTAGGACAAATGCCTAATCAACACACAAAACCAACTAATCATGTCTTTGTTTTCAATTTGAGTTTCGTGTTTAGGTATCCCACAAAACATCCTAATCGGCGAGTTGATATATCCGCGAATTAAATAAACTTTACACTAAATAACATCGTTAATGAGGCAGTGCTTTGCACATTCCACAACTTATCTTTATTAATGATGATTGTTGAAGTTTGAATGGATCATTATATTGAAACTACAATTGTATTTTTTTTTTGTTCCCCGTGAATCTGTTCAGACCGCAAATATTTTGTAAGACTCTGCTTATGTTCTTGATGCTCACATTTGGATTTTTGATGGACTTATTGGATATCCCTTATACCACTATAAGGTGTGTAAATAGACATCGATGATCAATTTCAACTTGTGCACGATTCGAACCCTCAACTCTAAACCATCAACTGTCAATCCTAAACCCTCAACTGTCAGCCCTCAACTTTAAACTCTCAACTCTCAACCCTCGATCCCTATGCCCCATTGCTGGAAAGGCTCCAGATTCTTACCGGGCGATCCAAGAATTTTCCTGAATAGACCGCAAATATTATATAAGACTCTGCTTATGTTCTTGATGCTCACATTTGGATTTTGGATGAACTTATTGGATATCCTTTATACCACTATAAGGTGCGTAAATAGACATCGATGATCAGTTTCAATTCGCGCACGATTTGAACATAAACATCATAATATTACTGTTGAGAATATAATTTTAAATTTTGGTTTTTGTTTTTTGTTTTTGTTTTGTGTAATCACATTTCACAATTCCAATATTAATATATCAACAACTAGAGGGTAGGGGGGGGGCTAGAAAGTAGAAACCCTAACTTGAAATAAGAAGTTGGTGGTGTCTTTATACGGTGGAATGAGACCAAAACTTTATTTTTATCAAGTGTCATGGTCAGTGTGGTCAAATCAGCCGACTGATAATTGGCATTTGGACGTGCACAAAAATTTAAACACACACAGGCCATTGCCACTCTGCCATTGATAACGACCTTCCCTCACTTCCAACTACGCATTCATCTCCAAATCCTTACGTGCAATGCAAACTCATAGGCCATGGATCAATCAAAACTTTCAGTACCATTCAATCAATTATTTATTGCCCGGGGTTAATTGCGCTCCGGTGCACGCTGTTTTCATTAATCAATTTAATTTGTACCACTGATTCATTGTAAATCTAAGTATATGGGGTCAAATTACTATTCAATCAAAACTTGGAGGACAATTCAATCCAGGTTTCAACTGTCATTTGTTGCGGTTTGTGGGCGGGTACAAAGAGATGGACTCGTTGTTTCAATTACCGATTTAATTTGTATGCCCTTTCTTATATATACTATCATATGTACATTTGAATCAAATTTGGTACGTCTTCTATATTATCTGGTGACTTTATCCAAAAAAGAAGAAAATCTAAAACCCAAGCGAAATAGTAAATCTAAATATATGGGGTTAAATTAGAATTACCATGGTAAATCAAATCAAGCAATGCCAGCAATTAACCAAAAAAAAAAATGCCAACGCAAGGAAGATAAAGAGGGGACGAAAACAGAGGAAGAGAGAGACAGAGACGGAGGGGGAGATTTAAACGACGGAAAATTAGGATCCGATTAAATCGGAACCTGTCTTTCTTTTATTTTCCTTCTTTCTTTCTCTGTGTCGGATTGTTGAAGGTGGTCTCTCTGATCTTTTAATAATTATATCTGTTTTTGCATTTCCTCTGTGGACATCTTTCTTCTGGAAATAGAGAAGTCCATCGAAACAGAGGAAGGAGCAAAAAGAAAACAGAGTTTAAGGAAGGAGGCCGAGTTCCTCACAGGGAACGGCGGTTTTCCTCCTCGTAATTTGATGCCGGATGCCGGATTATTAATCTCGAACCCTCTCCCAGGTTTTCGTTTATCTCTGTCTCTTTAATTTCATTCAAATGTTCTTCATTTTTTCATGCATAATGTTGGTCTGTTCTTTTTAATGATGTTCTGTTTTTGTGAAAAAACTTTTTATGTGTACTGAATTTCATTTAATTCATTCACATTTCAATATGATTACCCAGCATTTACTGTTTCCTTTAATGAGTTCATAACACATTGCAACCACTCTCTTTGTACCACATGATAAGATGTATTACTTCATTTCTTTCACCATCATAAGTCATAATTGGTACTTCACGCACACGCGTGGGAGTAGTTTATCTATTAACTTATATTCGAGTTTGAATCTCTCTCTTTATAATTTGAGTTTGAATGGTTTGATCGAGTTTGAATCTCTCTCTTTATAATTTGAGTTTGAATGGTTTGATAGAGTGTGCCCGTCCCCTTAAATTCGAACCCCTTTTTCTATAATTCAGAGTAATTTACAATATTGCACAATATAATAAATAATAAATAAATAAACGAGATCTCAAATGCATGAAATTGGTCTCTGATAATGGGGTTTCTTCAGGTTTTTCTCAACGGGGCTATCAAATATCGAGCATGGCAATGTGAATTAAAGGTACCAATTTTGAGATTTTAGTGTATTTTTTCTTGTGATATACCGGATTTTTCAACAGTTAAATTTTAATATTTTAATTTAAGTGATTAAAATATCAAAATTCAACTGTTTTATATAGGGACGTCTAAAATGAAAAAAAGAAAAACTTACATTAATGGTGTGTTTATAATTGATTGGACTTTTGGGTCCATGCCAGCTTCAATGCAAATGATAGCAGGAAAGAGTTGGATTCTGCATTAATGCATTTTCTTTTGTTTAATTTCATTGCAGCTTAAATATATACACATTTTCAGAGTTTTCTACTTCCACTGTGTGCCTTAAGAGAAGTTTAGGCACATTTGTTTTACTTTGGAAACAAAAGCAGTGGTGGGTTTGTAATTGTAGAAACTAGAAACTTAGTAGCCTTGAACAAACATGGGTGCCTGCGCCTCAAAACCACATGCAACTATCAAAGCCACTCAGAAAAAGGCCCACCGCCCGAGCAGGCGGCGGAGCAAGGGGAAGAAGGTGAAGAAGGTTGCTAACGCCGTCATCCCCGACGCCCAGACACGACGGTCTGTCAGTGAGTTTGTGCATCTTGACTTTCAGAAAGGTGCTGCTACGACGTGCAAGAGATCTGAGGTTCACAATGGCACGTTTCATCTCACTCAGCTTCAATGGAACCACAGCCAAATTGATGCCAGTGGTGGTGAGTTTCAAACATAGCACAAGTTTTTTTAAAGTGGTTTTTAATCATCGTTTTCAATGGCGGTCCAAAATTCTACGGTAATGCTAAATTTTTATGAAACATCTTAGTTATTACTGTCATCGCGGTCTAAAAATTATTATTTTTTGTCTTCTACAATACTTTTTTTTGCTTAATTTGTTTTCCTTGCCGCTTTTTTTTATTTTTTTGCTAAATTATTATTTTTTATTTTACTTCCCAATGATTTAAGGGGAATTACTGTAGTTTGTATTCTAAAATAACTTAGGCGATAACATGTTATAGTTTATACAACGTGATAATAGTCAAATTTGCCAAGCGATGTGTGATTTAAAAATTAGTTTTAATCTTGTTTAAAGTGACTTATTAAAAATCGGAAATTTTGTACAGGAAAATTAGGCCCTGGGGAAGCTTGGTTTGACTCACATAGTATCATTGATTCTGATTCAGAAGATGACTTCTGCAGTGTGCATGGAGGTAATCAACAAATAATGTGCTTCTTGAATTTATTTTAAGCCCTTTTAAATCTAATAAAATGTTTAATTTTGTGTATCAGATGGGTTTCCTTTAGCAAGCAATCCTATTGGGAGCATACCAAATGCTCAAGTGCTCCAATATGAAAGTAAATCATGCATTGTCGACAATGGATGCAAGTACGAAGGGTACTATGAAAGCTACACCAAAATCGATGGAGGCGCGCGACACTCAGTCGAAAAAACCCAGCTCAGCTTCAACGACAGGAATCAGAAGCAGCCCGCAGTGATCATGCTTTCGTACAAGAGGAAATCAATCGATGGCAGTGAAAGAAATGGTAAATAGATTATTCAAAATGGCTTTGAAATTGTCTCTTCAATAAATGTTGCAGTTTATGTAACAACGTGGATGATGAACAGGTGGTGGGTCTGATCAGAAGTACATTTTTCGTCCAAGAGCTGGACTTCGAATTCCTTGTTCAACCGAAGAGGTGCCTAGCCCCGGATCATGGTCCCCAGTTCCACCAACTGTGTTTAAGCTCCGTGGCGAGAATTATTTCAAGTATATAAGATGGGATTGTTAGTTGTTTTTTATGTCACTACTTCTGTTTTGATGTCCAAACATGAACAATTTTGGGACAATTTTTTTTATGCAGAGATAAACAGAAGTACCCTGCTCCAAACTGTGTTTCCTATGTTCCAATTGGTGTCGATTTGTTTATCTGTCCGAGAAAGAGAGACCACATTGCTCAGCATCTTGAGCTTCCTTCTGTAAAACCTCATGACAAAGTTCCCTCCCTACTCGTTGTTAATATACAGGTTCTCTCCCATTTTGGAGAATTTTTTTTAGTTTTTTTTTTCAAGTGTGTTTGTAGTGAGACTGAAAAATCTGGTGTGTTGTTGTTGCAGTTGCCTACTTATCCTACAACAATGTTCCTTGGCGATTGCGACGGGGAAGGCATGAGTCTTGTGTTGTATTTCAAAGTGAATGAAAATTTTGACAAGGAGATATCTGCTCAGTTTCAAGACAGCGTCAAGGTATTTCTTCAACACCAAGTTTCCAATTTTTGCTTCTACTATTCAAGTGCATAGAAGATATTTTACTTACGATTTGGTTGTTTTTTGGCAGAGATTCCTTGAGGATGAGACCGAAAAGGTAAAAGGGTTCGCGAAGGATTCAGTGGTTCCTTTCCGGGAAAGGCTAAAAATCTTGGCTGGAATAGTGAATCCAGATGACCTTCAATTGAGTTCTGCAGAAAGGAAGCTCCTAAATGCTTATAATGATAAACCAGTACTTTCACGCCCTCAACACAATTTCTTCAGGGTAAAAATAAATTCGTTATCTCATGTCCTGCACGGAGAATTTCTGTATAAACTGATTGAGCACTAAGTTAACTTGACCTATGCAATTTATCTGGCAGGGACCTAACTACTTTGAGATTGACCTAGATATACATAGATTCAGCTACATATCCAGGAAAGGACTTGAATCATTCAGAGAGCGTTTGCAGAATGGGGTACTTGATTTGGGATTAACAATCCAGGTAAATTTTTTCTGCTATATTCCAAATGTAAAAAACAATTTACAGTTTGACGCTGACTAGGGTTTTCTTTGATGGTGTTTGGCAGGCACAAAAGCAAGAGGAACTGCCAGAGCAAGTTCTGTGCTGCCTGCGCTTGAACAAGATTGATTTTGTAAACCATGGTCAAATACCAACTCTTGTAACTATGGATGAATGATTTTCTAAACAATATGTGAAAAATGGCACCAATGCAAGCATAATATGCCCTGCATGCTGCTAAAGATCATGTTCCGTGAACAGATCAGATAAACCCGGTGTTTTTTGCCCTTAGGGTTTTAAATTAAAACGTCTGAGTTTACAACTCGCGATTCTATCATGCAACTTTGTGCTCAAAATAGCTACCAAGCAAGAATAAAAAGTGCAGTAGAAATATGTAAGCCAGATGTAGTAACAATTTCCTGGATTTTCAATTCAAAAGGCGATACAATATTACTAAATGAAACCGTGAATAATGATATAAAACAACACTGCTGTTTTCATATACAAAAGAATGCACAGAAGATGGTAAGTTTTTTCAATACAGTATGCTTGTTAAATAATTTACATGCAACAAAAATTTGACCTGACTTCTTCCTTTCTTCTTTTTCATATTTTACCTCGTTCCTTTGTGCATTAGCAACTGGGTAAATTTGGCCTTGATCAAAACTACGACCGGGAGTGAAAAACAGATTAGGCAAAGATCACTCACAACTTTAGCCTGCTTCGTGGAAATTTGAAGTTCTCCAACTCATGCTTGTTTTCTGATTTGGAACTCACAATTTTATGTTATTTGTTCTTCTTTAAAACGCAAACGTGCTATTGGCTGATGGTCATTGTCTCTGAGATCCATCTTGTTGATCTTCTCAGTTCCTGGATTCGCCGATCGTGCATTGGATGCATTGTTGTAGTGGTTGCCACTTTTAGAAGCTGGCACATCATGATTATGTTTTCCCTCGTATGTTGTTATCACAGCTTTTGGATCCGTCGAAGCTCTCTCTACGTGCTTACGGACATTGCATTCCAGGAATGTGCATTTGTAATAGCTCCTGTAGAATGCAGTAAGACAGTTCAGTAACTTTTTTACAAACCATGCAACTAGGAATAGGCTTCTATGATTGAATGCATTAGTCAACATAAAATTGACATCAAGGGAATAGGCAATAGGAAATAGAAGGTTCAGCTTTCACAGTACAGGACAATATTTGAAAATTCTTTTTCTGAGATTTAAATTTATGCGATAGTAGATTTGTAAACATGTAATGACATATATTGATATGATACCCTACGGTTTCCAAAAGAAGAAAAAAAATGAAGAAAATTCCAGTTTCCACAAAGCATTGCATTGAATCACTAAGATCGTGACAGGGGTGAAATAAATCCCAAAAGAGCAAATGCTAAAGCTTTATTGAGACACAACAACAACTAGAATATATGTTTGATGAGATTGAAGATAGTTGTTAGTCTCACAAGAAAATCTAACGCCATTTTCAAACTGAAACCAATATCATGATCACAAAGCTCCTAGTCAAATTCTAACGTATTTATCTTAGAACAGAATATACCACCAAGCTTAGAAATTAGGATAAGCAGTATTACCGCGGATATGGATTGCCTTTAACAACTTTCTGCCCATACTTTCGCCACCTGTAGCCATCGTCTAAGAGATCAACTTCGCTTGTTGTCTGCACTATGATTCTAGGCTCTGTCACAGTCCGATGTGAAGAAGCTGGCTCTGACCTGACCTCTGTATGCCTGACCAATTAAAAGAAATATCGTTAAGAATACAAGACAAACAATGAACACTAATTTCGTTATAGTCCGTTGTGAAGAATGTGCATATCTATGTCTACCTACCGTCTCTTGGGGTCAGGTTGATCTTCATCTTTTTCATCTACTCTCGTTTCAGCATCTCCTACTTCCTCACTGTCACTTGTCCCAGACAAATGATCATGTGTAGCTAGGCTAGATTCCTGACCCTTCTTCGATGTTGAATGAGTCAATTCTTTCGATTTGTTCTGAACTTGGGAAGATAACTCAGTATTCGCCTGAATATTTCCATTCTGATTTCCAGAATCCTTCCCGCGCTTGGACTGGGGACGCTGATGGTTATGCTCACCCTTGTAAATAATCTCAGTTATTTGGCCATCAATAGAGCGCTCAACCTTCTTCTTAACAGGACAATTCGGGTGCGTGCATTTATAATAACTTCGAGGAAACTCACTGCCCTTCACCTGCTTCTGCCCATATTTCCGCCAATTATAGCCATCATCATTAGGCTTATCAACAGCAAAAGAAGACGGTTGGGATCTCTGATCCGAATAGGAGACATCTGATGATTCTTTTACAGCAGCCCCAGAGTCGGCGGGTGCTTCAGACGGGCTCTCCTGGGGTACTTCTGTATTGGAAGTAAAGGATGGAAGCTGTGACAAAGATGTGGCAGGTGCTGCTGACAAAGAAGGTGAATATTCAGGTGGGATGTGGAAATAGGATTGGGATTGTGCAGCTGCCTGAGCTGTCACCTGAGCTAGGGCCTGCTGGTGTGTCATTCCAAAGGGTCCCTACATGATTCACAAATCACAACCATTACAAAACTAATTTAAGCAGCAGATTGGTTTGAATTGGACAAAATTTGTGAATCAATTCCAAGTGCCCAGCACGAATTGACCAAAATTGAAAAAGTGAAAAAGTTACTAAATTTAGTATCTTAAATCTCCAACTTAATTACAACAACTTGCCGCCATTTAAAACGGACTCAATTTAGCTAAAGTTTACAACTTTATCTTCTCCTCAGTTTACGCAGCAATTAAAATCAAAATCGAAACTTTTCAACAATGCCCAGCTCTTTAACAAGCAATGGTAACAGTAAGCAAGTGGAAATAGTGATTGATGAGTGGATTACCTGACCAGGCGAGAAGAGTCCCGGCGAGTCGAGCAAACCGGACGGCGGCATGGGCGAAAACATCGGCGACGGTATGCTCTGCTTGAACCGGAAATCGGAGCTGTCATCGACGTCTCCGGAATTTCGATCCTCGAGCTGGGGGAAGGCCGGGGGCCTGGCGGCGGGAGACGACATGGCTCCGGCGAGCAGCTGAGAGAAGGACTTGCCGTCGTCGCCGTCGGAGAAGAAGCTGGAGACGAGAGTCATGGGCCCTGGGCTGAATCCCATGCCCAATCCCGGGCCACTGTTCCCACCTCCAGAGTTGAAAAGCGATTCGAAAGAGGTGCGCGGTGGGAGACTGATCGTAGGGCGCGGAGGATGAGCTGCGGATTTCAACGGCGGAGATGAAGTGGGCGGCGGCGGCTCTTTGTTATCAGCCATTGGATCAAAAACCAAAAACTAACAGCCAAAAGCCACAACCTTTTCAACTAACTCTCTCCTCGTTTCTTTTCTCTGTGTGTCTGAGAGTGTCAATGTGGTTATTTTGGGCTTTGTGGATCTGAAATTCAGCAAAAGTCCACGCCGTAGATACGAAAAGCTCTTTCTGATTTTATGGTTAATCTTTTTTTTTTGGTCTTTTTTATTTAATTTTTGGGCTCATTATTATTTATGAGCTTCGGAGTTTGGTATTGATGGCGGTAACTACCACTTTGCATCCTTCACGTTCCAGTTTGGATGGCGAAATGACGATGATGCCCCGAAGACTTTTGGGAGCTACCGGTCTTGCTATTGCCAATTGCACAAATGCGAGGGGTAGTTAAGGAGACAGTCATTTACTGGATATTCGGATTATGGTTCCGTCTGTGACATCTATGAACTGATAGACATATTACTTGGTGCAGTGCCGGCGCCGACAAGGCGAGGCAGAACTAAATTCCAATTGAAATTTCCTTTCGACTCGGGTGGATAAAAGCAAAATTCAGATTAATTAAATTTAAAAAGAAAAATGGTAGGTTTGAAAATTTGATTATTGAAAAAATAAAAAATATTAAATTTAAAAAATAATAAAAATCAAGTATCTTGATCTAATATGAGACATTTCCCATTTATAAAAGAATAAATCTACCGCTAAAGCTAAAGTAGTATTAGGGGGTTGAGTTGGGGTCCATATGAACTCAGAAGCAGAAGTAGTTGTTGGATAATCATGTTTTTTTTCTTTTGCAATTTATGATTTTACCACGCCTGTACTTTGAGGTGCGACTGTATGGGGCTGTAGGGCCGAAACTGTGTCAGAATTTTACCTAAAAAAAAATAAGTAAAATATAATCTTATCTTGCAAAGATTACTTCAATAAAAAAATAAAAAAATAATGATTAAAACTCCTTTTGCGTAATCATACATCATATGATTGAAATATTTGCATTACGTAGTGTAAACAAATACAACAAATAATTTGAAAATATTAAAGATGGGATAAGATTTGATTGTAAATCAGACATGCATCCAATAATGCAAAGAGACATTTACATATGTAACCAAAAAAATGCGTGAAAAAGTTAGATTGTTGGTTTGTTGCTAGTTGCGTTGGGGAAAGGTATTAAAATCTTGGAATGGAGCGCTGTCATATGCCAACAGTCGTCTTTCACAGGAATCGCAACAAATAGAAACGTACATGTAACATGTTACAACTTACAACTTACAACTTGAATATTTACAATAATTATTTGTCGGTGTTTCAACATCAGTAACATATAAATTGTTCTTGTTCTGTAATGCATTAGGTGTATTGGTATTTGGTGGTTCTCGGTCGACCTGAACTGTAGGCCCAGCCTCACAAAATTTAGCAAGCAGTCCAAAGGGATGGATGGTGGATGATAAATTAATGTCTTTATTTATGAATTTTGCACACAACGTGGGTTTTATTTATTTATTTTTCTATTTTGTTTAACTCATTTTATTATAATTTATCCTAAAAGAATATCAGTTCGTGGTCACACATATTCTGCCAGGAATTCTTGTCCAAATGAAGAATTGCCAACTAGCCCAACGTGTTATGGTGATAAATATATACAAAACCTCATCCAATTTCTTAAATTGCGATGTTTTTGGTCAAACTTTAGAACATAATTAGGAAGGACTTGAACTCGTAAAATTATTTAACACTTTTAACAAAAAATGTTAATATTTTTTTTAGAATTCAATTTTAATTGATATCATTGACAGAAAATAAAACCTTATTTTTGTTGTGTCAGTGTGTTAGGATTGACATTGATATGTTTGATCAAATTTATACTTCATACCTCATCAATGGAAGATTCATTATAGGTTGGTTTGTTGTTTTTTTAGATGCGAGAAGCACATCCTTTGAGTAAATGATTAAAATAGCAATCTGGTGATAATGGATTTGGGTCAAATGGAATCAAATATGATCCATTTAATCAAAGTCTAAAATTTGCAATTGGGACTCAAAGTTATCAACTTGTAATGAAGTTTTAAAAATTCCTTAATTTTTACAAGAATTTGCAGTTGAGTTTGATTCTCCTTTGTATTTTTGTATAATTTATATAAAAAGTAAAAATCTGACAAAGAGAAATGGAATATGAGAATTTATTCTTTTTCATCTTCCCGCGAGAACCCTATCGTGCAGAAAAAGAAAAGAACAAGAAATTCTCAGAGGTAGTTGTTTTTTAGCTCTGACCAGTTTGACCGCCAGTCTGCAACCCACAACCTTCACAGAGCAAAGCTCTGAGCTTTGGATCCAGAACCCAAAAGGCACGCCATGGAGGAGAGCAGCAAAGCAGAGCAGCAAAGGGCTCCCCTCAGTCTGATGAACCCGATTCGCTGCATCGTCAAACTCGGTCTGTTATTCGACCCCCTTGTTCTTTTTTAGTAATTTTCTTATATCCCTTTGGTAGAGTTCAATTTCCACCAGAAATTTATCATCTTGTGATTGAGATTTTTCTCTTTGGCCTTTATATGCTATCATTTCAGCTCCCTTTTCATAGACCCAGAGAGCCGATTGCCCAAAAAAGTTCAATTAAAAATGAATTTGGTATACTAGATTAATGGGCAGCGGACAGATTTTGAGCCCGTGTTATGATTATTCTTAAAAATCCAAATTTAATGAAATGGGTGTAGATTGAGCGAACACAGTTGGTTTCAGCTTGGTTGAACCTAATTTTATGTGATTTAGTGTTAAGGAAGCTTATTTGGATGAATCTTTTAATTCTTGTTCATCACATTAATGTATGCCAGATGTGTTTTCGAAGCATTTTCTTTATCTAAATTGTAACATTATGATTTTACGTGCTCTAGGAGGGGCGGCGATTACTTGCAAGAATGAATTAGAGACCATAAATGAAGAAAATCTGAAGACAGTTTCCTCCCAGCTGAGGGAATCAATGACTAAGGGGTCGTCCTCTGGGGAGGTTCTTGGGATGGACTGGAGCAAGAAACCCGGAGAATCGGAAATTTCACCCGTAGGTGATTTTGAAGATCATCCAGTTGTGGACTCCAGCCCTTTTATAGTTGTTCATGGGGCCGGTTAGTTACTTGGCTGAATTCATGAATTGGAACTTGCTTACATTGAAATTTGAAAAGTATTATATGGCTTCAATAGTACATGCCTTCTGTCTGTCGTTTTCATTGGTTACCTAAATATGCAAATGTTCCAATTTTTTAGGTTCTTTTGGCCATTTTCAAGCAAGTAAATCTGGGGTTCATAAAGGTGGGTTGTACCAGCCCCTTGTCAAGGCTGGTTTTGTTGCCACACGCATCTCTGTAAGACATACTGCCTTGTCGATTTCTTTTATGTTCATCGAGTCTTTGTCACATGATTCACATCTATAAATTTTGCTTCAAGTTTGCTCTTGTCTCTTGAAGATTGTTGGTAGAATACAAACTTTCCTCCATTTTCATGTTTATCATGTTTGGTCCAATATTTCAGGTAACAAAACTCAATCTTGAAATCGTTAGAGCATTAGCCAGAGGTATTCTTCTAACTATTACAATGCAACTATATACCGAGTTTTATATAATATGTGTTCATAAATTTTTTTACATATTTCTTCTTTCCATTATCAGTATATCTAATCAGTTGATTTCATGTACAAACAATATGCCAAAATATCCACATATTCAAAGGTAAAAGTAGCTTTCTCAGTTTTAGGTGAACAACATATCATTAGATACTATTAGCTAGAGGTTGATGAAAACTAAATTAATCATTTCTTTAGATGACTTGACTTATCGGTATATTTACTCTGGTTGCTTTCCCGGGTTATAAGCATGTTTTTGTCTATTTTGTGTGGCTCTTAAAGCTGTGTGAAACTGTTATTTCACTATCTTAATGTGATGCTAATATCTGCTTAAGTTCTTAATCGGACCCTCCTTCCACTTTCGTGAACTTTGTAATGTGCTTTCGTTTCAGACGGTATTCCTTCAATTGGAATGTCTCCATTTTCATGTGGATGGTCAACCTGTGAAAGAAAGGTTAGCTTGATTTCGCTATATGCTTTCACTAATTATTTTGTTCGCGTAATTTATTTTTGTTTTCTAACTTAAGTTCCCCGTTTCTGCAGATAGTTTCAGCTGATTTGTCTGCCGTGGCTAAGGCTCTTGAATCTGGTTTGGTACCTGTAAGTTCATATTCTTTAATCCATAAAGAAAGTTAAATGCGTCGTGGTACCATCATAATTCCCGTCTTTTTTACAGTTCAATCTTTTTAAATATCTTTCCATTTTCAGAGAAATTTTGCTAAGTTTGATTGGATGTTCGATGATTGATTGATTCAGACCTAACGCTGGTTTCTATTTCTTGTCTATAATTTCATTTGTGATCAACGCTGATTGTTATACACTTTGTAGGTTTTGCACGGAGATGCTGTGCTTGATGACTTACTGGTTTGCTCTCTCTTATAGAATTTCACTAGCTTTTTGCTTATAACTAACTTGCACTGATGTTTTATCAATTGCTTTGCCCAATTTAGGACTGCACCATATTGAGTGGAGATGTCATCGTTAGTCATCTTGCAGCTCACTTGAAGCCTGAGTACGTTGTCTTTCTCGTATCCACACTGTCTATGATACGAATGTTTTTATGCAGTCATATTTTGGGGTTTGGCATCTGAACATATTGCATAACTTGATAGTTGATATAGCAATATAGTTGCATCTCCAAGAGAACTAGATCTTACCGAATTGAACTGTTCTAACTAGCTGTGAATTACCATTTGACGCAAGTGGATAAGCATCCTATGTTTGTTTTCTTATTAATGTGAACTAAAGACTGATGTTTTCGGAGTTTATGATCGTCCACCATCGGAACCAAATGCAGTTCTCTTGAGAGAAATTGGTAAGCAATCTTGATAATCCCGGATTCATTCAGAAACAATTTTTTTGTATTGATTTGTCTATTTTGAACTGCAGCTGTTGCTAAGGATGGAAGCTGGTCGATCGTAAGGCCGACACTAGAGAAGATGAACAAGCAAGGTGAGCAATGGGTACTCCAGTTCCACATCACAATTAACTTTTTGTTTTACTGGACACATCACAATAACTTGAGGGAGGGGTAATGTCAAGTGATCTGTAACATCATAAGAGCATTAAAATGAGTCCTTTTGTAGCAGTGCTTGTCTTTTGAGGCATAAGTATCCTTCGGCGAATGCCAGATCATGCACGGTGTACATGCTAATCGTTGACATGTCGACAGTTGAAACAACCGTAGCGGCCCATGATACAACTGGCGGAATGATGACCAAGATATCGGAAGCTGCAGCGATTGCAAAACTCGGAATTGACGTTTACATTGTGAAGGTAATTTTTATTCAATCAATGGCGATCCGATTCCTTCTTCCATTCCATTCCTTTCCTTCAAGTTTAAGTTAATGCATGTAATGGGTGAGATATTGAACTGGGTACAGGCGGCAACAAGCCATGCGTTGAGGGCTTTGCGTGGAGAATTGAGAGGTGGCATTCCGGATGACTGGCTTGGAACTGCAATCCGGTTTTCAGAGAAATGATCACCCTTGTGGGATGTGCTAAATCTCGGCCAAACAGAACTGCCTGTGACAAACCTTAATTACAGAGTTCTGTTAATACAAAGATGAGAGAACCGTTAATGATTTTTTCTCGTACGACGAAACTGATTCTTGAAATGAGAGAAGGTACAATACTGTAATTGCATCTCTTTTAAAACTACGGTAGCAAACTTCAAGGCCTTGGAGAATTCTTAGATACCAGAATGCTGGTTCATTTGCAGGGGTACGTGTGAGACTCTTAAACGAGACACAAAAACAAAGCACAAATGATATCCACTAGGAAAGTCAAAGACAGATAACCAGGAATCAGAAACTACTGCAATCATATCGATTCGCAACTCGGACTTTTTATAATTCAACTTTTCTGGGTTTGAATACAAGAAGTTAATTAAATAGCTTGCAACAAATCCAAGCAAGCTGAATCCATCTAACATAGAAACATTTAGGTTAAAAAGTAAAGATAACTGAACAGGCAAAGGAACAGGATGTATATAATGAAGGAGAAATGAACAGAAAAGGTTCTTACCAAGACCATGAAATTTCAAGCCAGAATAAAGGTGTACTATACAGTCTTTAATATGACTCACCAATACCATGAAGTCCGGCAATGGTTCGAACAGTAAACAACAAAAATATTGATAATAACAAGCTAATTAAAGGGAACATCAACTTATAGGCCAAGGCCAAGGCCACCTCTAAACAAGAACAGCTCCTGAATAGTGGACCTAAAGATAGCTATTAACCGTCCCAGTTTAATTTGAAAATTGCACTCGAGAAGAACAAAGGGCAACTACTTTGGACCAATGTCCTTGAGAGCACAAATCTGCTCCTCTCCCATAGCAGACATCACAGAAACAACCAGGTCCTTCCCCTCGGCAAAGCCATCCTTGATCTGCAAGACAACCAGAAAAAATAAAACAAATTAAGACCTGCGGGATTCAACGGAGTACTATACAGGTGGTTTGGCCAAAAATGTTTATACAAAATCAAAGCATGCAGAGACACTATCTAAGTTGATATTGACATAAAAACAAAAAAAAAATGAGGAATTACTGCTAAATAAATTTCAATTCAAGTAACCTAAAGGTACAAATTCATACCCTTCAAGAAAATTTCTAAAGTAGATAATCAATAAAACATACGAAAAAGCATGGAAAACAATTAGACAACTAAGCCATAGCCGACATCCAACAGCATACCATTCTCACAAACAGTGTAAGAAAGAGGAAGAGGCTGATGTTTCGGGTGCCACGTTACAAATAACTAACCTGCGTAAGCAGACTGTCATCGGTTGGAAGTCTCAGGTCATCCTTTGTGTTGCCGTTCTCAGTCAGCAGACTCACCTTTAGTTACACAGCAGAAATGTGTTAAGAGACGGACTAAGCCTTGTAACATAATGGCAAGTTTTATTGTTTAAGCAACATGAAATATAACTAGAAGAGTGTTGTTAATGATTAAATTTGGGACGTATGATCTTACAAATCCATCCTCAGAGATATCAATCAGCTGGTAGTCCGTACGATTGACATGAGGAACCTATGATTAAAATATGCAAACATGAGAAACCGAAGATAACTTTAAAAAAAACAAAAAATAATAAACTCATACAGAATCTTACATCACAATTGTGAGAGGATGGAACAATATCCTCAAGCTTCTTGGCAGTGAAGATGTCAATGCCAACAAAGTGACACTTAGCATGACCATGCTTCCCGGTCTTAGAGGTGGAAACCTCCACAACCTGTTGCAAATGAGATCAAAGAAGAAAATAGGCCAAAAATCAATCCACTTGTCATTTGTACATTAACGTTCACACCACACCCACCAACATAAATTCAAAATGACTATAACATTAATGATCTATAACAGAATCAACCTAAAAAAGAGTCCATTCAAAAACACAATTGACAGCCCCGAAGAACGAACAGATATTTAATATGCTGAAATTAAAAACCATTCCTCTAAAATGAGTCCATCACAAAACATAAAGATTTCAGATCAAAGCATCCACGCATAATTATAGGCAATAATTAGACCGGTAAGTGCTCATGCAAAAGTGTGGAGAGGAGGTCAAATTAGCTACACAGAAGCTGAATCATCTCACTTAAGGTCCGAAGTAGCCAAACAGAAAGTGAATCATTTCACTTAATTGATCAGTCCTAAGACACATAATCAGTCTGCAAAGTATAATCACAAAATAATAAAATCCTAATTAAACATGATTCAAATCAAATCCGATCAGGCCCAGATCATAATCATAAACTAACAACAAATCAACGATTCAATCGAACAAAGGACAATGATTACGACGATCTGAAAAGAAAGCCCAAAGACATTCAGATCATAAAAAAATCGGCGATAAAAACAAAGAAATGTAACCTTGCATGGCCTGCCTTTGATCACAATGTAACCGTTCTTGCGGATGGTGCCGGCTTGCTGAGGATAGGTCTTGGAAGCACCGGCATCAGCCTTGGATTCGAAATGATGCTCCTCGTCAGACATGGCTGGCTCTGGCTGGTTCTGAGCGCGCTGAGAGAGATGACAGTGAGAGGATCAAGGAGAGACGAGATGCGGAAGTACGCGATTTGGGAAATCGGGTATTTATATATTATAAGAGAGGACGGTTTTTTAAGGAACCTGGAAAAGGACGAGCCCTCTAGGGTTTCAGGTTCCACATGCATTGTTTTTGTTTTTTGGGTTATGAATGGCGGTGTGGGTGGCTGTCAACCTTTGGATTGCTTTACTCTCCACCGATGGATCTCATATTTGTTTGTTGCGTTCTGTTGACGCTCCAATCCTAATTCAGCACGTGGGCTGCTCAACTTTAAAGAGACTGTACATCAGATATTTTTTTAATGCACAGTTTTCTTTTTTTAAAAGTCATTATTGGGCTCTCATTATGGGCTTGGCATTAGTGAAGCCGAAAAATAGGCCCATTTCCTGGGATGTTCAGTAAAAAAAAAAATGATATGAGAAGAGATCTCAAATTCGAATCTTCTCGTTCCAACTAATAAAAAAATAAAACCTCATGTTTAGAAGAAGATTACATAACTTAAATGGGACGACATTCTACAACCGTAGACCAATTTCTAAACTCTAGCATTGCAGCTGATTGTAGTTCATCCAATTTCAATCTGCAAATCAAAATCAATTACAGAGGGCATAACATTTCCTCAGATTCAGGGAGGGCAACGGTTAATATACAAGGACGCGGTCAACATCATTAGTTTACACATGATCCTGAAAATTAGACAGAATTTGAGTACATTTTGGCACTGAGCCCGCGAGACACAAGATTAGGGGTGACTTGAGTTTCATTGCCTTAATTTGGCAGTGTACAATTACTTGCTGCTTGAACTTCCAGCAGATACAGATCTCATGTTGTCATTGCCAACTTCATGTATGAATACCAAAGGAAGCTCTTCTCTGAAATATGGAAATGTGCACGAAAGATATAGACAACGACTAGTTGAAGAAAGGGAGAAAGTAAATCGTAGTTCAAATATTTACTCACATTTCATTAGCTTCTTGATATGTGTAGCTTGATGCAATAGCTAGAAGTTGTCCTTTGTGATTGTAGGATAAGGATGCCACACTATTTGGGTATCTTGGCAACTGTGATATGGAAGGGTTATGAAAATTTAATGAAAATAGTTAAGCAATTAAATCAACTAAGTTAAGCAATTAAATCCATGCAGATTTAATGAAAAATACCTCAAATAGCCTCTTTCTGCTTTTAGCATCCCACGCAGTAACATAACCCTCGTTGTCACCAGTAACAAAGGCACCGTAGATGCTAGATCAGAAACAGCAAATAAAAAGTAAGTTTCCATAATCGAGGTTGGTAAAATGCTGTAGAGTAAACGCTAAAAGAGTTACACATACAGTGGATGGAATACAATGTCATTCACTGATGCTTGATGGAATCTCTTATCAACTGGCTTCGGGTAACACCGGAACATATATCTGAAACAAATTTGAGCATTTTTCAGACAAGTCATCACAAAATTGTGGCTCAAGCACAAAAAGGTATTAACACAAGTAACGTTATCCTTTATCCCCTTTCCAAAAGGAACTAAATAGAGCATAAGAAATGACAGTTTGGAAATAAATCAAGCACATTATGTGTCACTCACCTGATGTCATCTGAACTGGAAGGGCAGGAAATGTTCAATGCTACACGTCCATCTACTGAGCCAACTGCAAATCCTGCAAAGCAGAAGGATGTTCCAATGACCTACTATAATTGGTACATGGTTTACAAAATACAGAGCTACACGAAGTACTGGGAATAATACCATTAGCATACGGAATTGAGCTAACACACATTATCTGAACGTCCATTTGCGAATCTTTTGATTGAAATGGTTTTTCTAGGTTGCGCAAATCATACACATGTATGGATGCTCCGATGGTCACCATCATGTCAAGTCCTGAGAGTGACATGGACATCACCCCTGAATCCAGATTTCTTACGCACACAAAACCCTTCTTCATACGCGCGTCCCAGGAAAATATCTTCCTGTCCAAACCAGCAGTAATTAATTGGCCTACAACAATTTTAGGATGAAAATTATTAACAATTACGTTCAGTAACAAATGGCATCACTATACAGAAGAAGATAGCATTACCAGCTTCTTGTATGTCCACTAAGTCTATAAGTTAAATTGCTTTCCATTAGCAATGTCATAGTGAACATGCTGCAGTTATGGAAATTCCATCCTTAATGAACTTTTACACGCAAGGATTCTAGTCATTATTTAATGGGGATTGTATATCGCCAATATATCATGTTGAACATATCATTCTAAAATAACAGAAAACAAATTCATATTATTGCTATATATATTCCCTAACAAAAAGAGAAACTAGGACTTATGTAAAGTTAAATGCTATACTTAGAAGGTAAATTACAATCTAAAACAATGAGAATTCAATAGCAAATGGGAGCTTACAGGTTACATCGGAGTATCCAACGCATGTTGATATGTCATCATGATTTCCAATCGAATCATGAACTCCAGAATGCAAGTCATACCTTGAAAACATAAAACAGAAAATCCCAGGAAAGAGTCATCACATATTGTATCAATAATAAAACAAATATATACCTCATGAAAAAATTGCAAAATATAAGAAACTTGTATATGTCCCAATTGGTTCAAACAATGCATTAGAATTCGACAGCTTAGAACCAGCATAAGATTGCTACCTAAGTTACAATTACCCATTATTTGAAACATTTACACTGATTAAAGTTGTTTTCAACTGTATCCCAGTAAAAAATGAAACAAGACCCAAGGACGAACCTTCTTATGAAGCCATCAGAACCAGCGCTAAAAGCAACGGACTCGTCCTGGAAACAACAATCCAGCAGCGCAGCTTCCGAAGGAGATTCTAACCTGAGCGTTGAACTTCCCACGTCGTACAATCGCAAGCTCTGCACAAAGAATCAATTTTTGAAATTGAAAAGCTGAAAGTGCTATTCACTGCAAAATTGTTGAGCCCAAAAAGTAGAGTACCACTCACAGAGTCCCAAGAAGAGATGAGAAGGTTGTCGGACTTCGGAGCGAACCGGATTCTGGAAATTGCATCTCGGATTGGGTTCTCAAGCTTCAACGGAGCTCCGCTCATTTTGGTGCTTTAGAGACCGAACTGACTCGGCGCATCAAAACGGAGAAGGGAACATGGAATTGGACAGAAAGCTCACTACTTTCTTCACAATTATCGAGAAATGGGGATTTCTGAGGGCGATTACCACTTCTGGTTCCAGAAAACCCTAAATCTTGGTCAGGTGAAGATTAAATGCAAGGGACGCCTCGACTGAAAGGTTCCCGCCCAACGAGGAAGAAAAAAAACTGGTTGGATTTAAATTCAAGCCCCTTTTTATTATTCTTATATGTACATTGTTTTAATGTCTCTAACAACAAGTGGATCCGTGGCGCAATGGTAGCGCGTCTGACTCCAGATCAGAAGGTTGCGTGTTCGATTCACGTCGGGTTCAATCCCCGCTTTCAATTTTGTATTTTTTTTTAAACACAGAATCGTAGGTCATCTTCCCTATCGAGCAACATATTTGAACATGATTTTTACAACAAAAATAAAAAAATAATTACATAGTTGTATCTTTTGATCAGCTAATGCCATATGTTATGATTCCTGCTTTGCCTTTGCATGAGAGTATTGAGTAACTTGCAAAATCTGTCACCAACTTAATAAGCAAAACAACAGACACAGAACAAAATCAAACTGCAAATTCAACAGAAGCATAAATCTCTAATTGCCTTACAGGAGAATTTCATATATGTACAGAAGAACAAGCTTCAACCCAAACATCTAAAATCGAAACTTCTCAGCATTGGCCAAAACACAATCTATTACTTCAACTACAAAATCACAGGGGTTCCTCTAGTCTGGAATGAAGAAATCAAACTTGACATCAACAGAACCAGAATTTTCTCCAGTATCTTTGTACTCGATATTTGTTATTGTTCCAGTCTCGTCTGCAATTTGATATTCTGGCTTCACCCGTCTTACCGGCACTGTGACAGAATAAATGGTTCCCACATCAGTGTCAGCAGACACGCTCAGCTGAACTTTGTCCCGTGATTCTATCTCAACAAAATCGGATAGAGCATGCACAATGTTGTTCACAATCATCCTTTTAGCCTCGTCACTAACTGCGCATCGGTCAGAGAAGAGGATCATCTTCAAGCGCTGCTTGGCAATACTTGCGTTAGAGCTCCTTCTAGATGTTGAAGAAGGGAACAATATCTTCCAAGCCAAGTTTAAACGGTCGAAGAAACTCATGTTGATGGCGTTAAGGAGGAAGCTCTCGGCATCCTGGCCACTTGAATTTGAAGACAGTTGAAAATCTCCAGTCAATCGCTTGGAATGTCGACGAATATTGCGTCTATCAAATGACATACTGGGCCACTTTGGTGTAATCTCAGAAATTCCGTACCCTCCATTTGGGAAGCTAACAAAGTCTACCTACAATACCGCACCAAACTTGGAAACTGAGCAGAGAAAGACATTTTCATATATTGAATCATCTGAACCAATTTGAAAATTAGGAGCAAATCAAAACCTTCCACTTCCATCTTTGTGGGCTTTCAATAAAAGAACTGAAAGGGATTTCTATCCCTTTGAACAAGGAAAAACGATAGGGACACCTTCAGTGCAACCATAAAGATTATTGCAAGTAATCAGCCATGAAGAAACGAAACACTTCAATTTCTGATTGAACATTAAGTAAGAAGAATAATCGTAACCATGGAAGATCTTAAAGTTAGCTAAGTAATAATGCACTATAAGAAACCATAGCTCAATGAAAAACCCAATGACATGCGACATCAAACAAACAAAACAAGGCAAGCATTTGATACTATCTAACCAACAAAATGATCTTCATTACCACAATGTCGAAAGACTCGAAACTGCTTGCCTTAAAAGCAGGGCTCTATTTAGACTTTTTCCAAAAAGAGAATCCTCTAGTGAGTGATAAGCAAATTTATTCATTTGTATACCGCTTTACATGGCCTTAAGACTTGGAAACTAGACTCAAACTATTGACAATTTTAAGTGAAATCTGCCCATATGTGATACAAGTAACACTCTCAAGGGATTCCATTCTACCATCAAGTCAGCATTTTCCTTATAGCTATCAGTCCATCTGGAAACCTTCAAGTTAATGCCCATAAATTGCTGAATTAAATCTTCTTTTCAGTGAACTTAAGGTTCAAAAGTAACTACTAGTTTACAACATTAGTATAGTCTCTCAAAGTTTCATTTTCTGAAACAGAATAAGAAATTTATCACCAAAATGGAGATTTTTGTTCTTTACTGACCCCAATTCTTAAACATCTCCATCTTCCAAAGAGGGGCGGCAAAATTAAGCATTCACAGTTGACCCCAACCAAAACCAGCCTTCTAGTTCATTTTCTCACACTTTACCCAGAACCAAACAGCCCAAAAACCAAAATACGACGAAATGCATAAAAACCAGATAAAATCAGAGGCAAAATGACATCAATACATGAAAATTAACATCTGGGAACAAAAGGGTCGAGAAAAAATTCATACCTTTGAATTGGGTAAGGAGCTCCGGAGAGAGTGCGTCGTATGAGAAGTTAGTGTTGCTGAGACCCTCAGATCTCCCAAAATAGCCATTTTTCTTCTTCTTCAGTCTCTCTGCTCAGATATTATTTTGCTCAAAGGGACTGGCTTTTCAGCTTTTCAAGGGCTCGGCCTTCAGGTTGTTGAGTTGAGCAACAGCAACTACGCGTCGTTTATTCTTAAGTCCCAAACGACATGTCGTATTCACAAGAAGTCCGAAGCTTTGGAACTGGAAGAGAGAGACCAGCAGCGAGCAAATAACTAACAAAACTTTCACTTGAAAAAACCGAAGGAAAATCAAGCACGCAGTAAAATTCATTTCCGAAACCTTCAATTTCAGTGAATGGGGAGGTGGAGAGCAGCCTCTCTTCTCCTCAACCGCACAGCCACCACAGCAGCTTCCAAATCTTCCATTGCCGCCAAGCCTCCTTTCCATTTCTCACCTTCATCAATCCCCAGCTTCCACTTTTACTTCTTCAATTCAAGACCTTTCTCTGCAATCCCATTCCGGGCCTCCTTTGACGCCAATGATTATGAATCTGAGCCTTATTATTATTCCCACAGCCAAGCTGAGGACGACGAGGAAACCGTTAAAGTTCCTGTTAAAGCCTACTTTCTTTGTACCAGGTGAGCCGTTGCAGCTCATAATTATGTAAATCATCATCCGGGTTTTGATTTTTGTGCCATATAATTATGTGGGTCTGACTCCGTATGCGTTTTTCATTTGATATAAGCTCGTATGGTTTCTTGAAGCTAATGACTTTGCTCAAGAACATTGCTTTAAGCTTTTTTTTAAAAGTTTGAACATTCTGACTATTTGCACTGTTTTAATGCTTCTGTGATTTTTATTTTCTTATACTTGATCTGGAATTCTATTTTCCTTTTTGGGTCTGTGACGATTTTTGTACTGGGCCAGTTCAATCCTTCATTTTCTCACTTTGTCAATTGTGTCCGGCTATGTTCTTTATGATTTGGTTTTCTCAGATTCATGGTTTTCGCAGTATCAATTTGAAGAGCATGCAAGCCGAGAATTTAAGCAATGTCATTCCTCCTTCTTCTCGCTCAACAAATTATATTGCCCTCAGATTTCGCGATTTCCCTTCAGAAAATACTGTAAGATGATTCATTAAACAGTCAAATACTTTGCTCGGTTGAAGTTTTTGTTGTGAATAAAGTTCCTCCTTGACACTACTTTGCCTCATGATATGTAAAGAAATTATTTTTGAGGCATTAGATTTTGCATTGAGGCAGTGCAATGCATCCATTTGTTCTTCTTGGAGCTGCCTTTTGGACTAATTGCATATAGAGTCACAGACTAGGTTGGAATCAGATATTTCAGTTTTGTACTAACCTAAGGAGCTCTTTTTCAAACTTGTATGAGGATATTGTCTGTAGTGTTGAAACTGACGCTTGATTTGCTTAGTTGATTGACCTATTTGCTTCATTTACTTTTTGGGATTGACTACTTTCGAGTAAGGACATCATAACCATATTTATATCCAGGGTCATACCTGGATTTTATTGGGAAACGCTCCAAATCTACGAGTTTACTATTCTTTTCTGGTAATAACTAATATCAACATTGAGTATAATTATTATGATGGTTCTTCACATATCTTGCTGCTTTCATTTAGGGACTGGGAGGCTGGGGGAAACCGAGCTACTGTCGTTACTTGGTTGTATACCAGTACGGATCTGCTGTTCTATTTAATGTTGAGGATCATGAAGTTCAAGCTTACCTGGATATAATTACAAGACATGCTTCTGGATTACTTCCAGAGATGAGGAAAGACGGTAGGTTTCTATAAGATAATCCTATTTCATTTGAGTTCTTGCTGTGGTCTTACACTTGATTTTAGTTCAACTGCACTGAATCATTAAACTAGTTATTAATGTATTATGAAATAGAAAAGGTCGAATCTGTTTTGCGTTTATTGTGATAATTATTTCACTATTTGGTTCTCTGTGTGTGCTTCCATTAGATTATACTGTGAAAGAGAAGCCACAGCTGGTCGACGACATGCAAGGTGGCCCAGACTACATAGTTCTTAAGAATTTGGACACTGATGCTATTCGTATTATTGGAAGTGTGCTTGGCCAAAGTATTGCTTTAGATTATTTTGTTTCACAGGTAATTCTTATCCCGGATTCCATTTTATGTGAAGAGATTGCACTGTGTTGCTGTCTTGCATTTTTTGTAAACCAGCACTGGTGCATTTCAAATCTCGAAAGAACCTTGTGTCTTAGATTATGACATTCTAAATCTCTCTCTATCCTCTCCCAACCCCATGGTTGCATGGGTCTCTCTTTAGGTTGATGGTATGGTTGAAGAGTTTGCAGAAATAAATCGTGGCATGGAGAAAACTGGAACTTTTACAATGCATAAAAAGAAGCTCCTTCAACTTGTTGGGAAGGCTAACTCAAACCTAGCTGATGTAATTCTTAAAGTTGGTCTTTTTGAGAGGTAATTCCATCGTAGTTTCCTTTGGTTGTTTTAAGTAGTACTTCAAAATATACTCTTTCGCATTTAAAGTTGTTCCTTGTGTATACTGGATCATCTAGTTTTCTTACTGAGCTTGAATGTGGTTGTTCTGCTTATTGATTTCAACTTCTCCCCTGTTAGTAGTGGCTTGTTTTAAAATTGAGAAAATATGCTTTAAACTTTGCGGAAGTAAGATCATATTTACCCCAAAGTTTAATGTTTCGTCAATTGACATTTTTCTATCTGGAAATACTTCTACTGCTTGAATACATCAGTTTGGCTCATTACCTCGCACTACATGAGTTTGCTGCATAACTCCCATTGCAGCTTCTCATATATGTTTGTTCTTTATCCATCAGATCAGAAATTGCTTGGAGGGATGCAAAATATGCTAAAATATATGAGTACCTCCGGGAGGAGTATGAGGTTACACAACGCTTCGGAAACTTGGATTTCAAGTTAAAATTTGTTGAGGTAGGTTTACCCTTGTAAGGATTTTGATTTCCGATGTAGGCATTGTCTTTGGATAAATCTATCTATTTTCTTTAACCGTAACCATTCTTGTTTGCAGCACAACATTCATTTCTTGCAAGAAGTCCTTCAAAACCGAAAGTCGGATCTTCTGGAATGGTGCATCATCTTCTTGTTGAGCGTAGAGAACATTATATCACTATACGAGATTATTCATGACTCAGGTGCAGCTTCTTTGTGATTTGGAAAGTAGATTAGAAAGTTGCAGCATCCAAAGTTACTATAGAAGATAAATTTTGCTTACAAAGAATTATTCTTTCACTGTCAAACATTCTCTCATTCAATCTTAATCAAATTACATTTTTCATTACATCCCCATTCATCATTCAAGTGTGCCGTTACTTTGTTGAAAATTCTATATCCCTGTATATATATGCTCATGACATAATGCACATCAAACACAAAAGAAGCAAATCCATTCCGATAATATGAGATTTTCAGTAACCACATAATATTGCTGCATTTAATATTGTCAAAAAAGAAGCAGCTATTTAGATAGTAAAAAGCTGGCAAGAATACTAGGTCATCTTCCAATACATGACAATGGCAATGGTGATGCCTACTCAACCCTAAACTTAGAATTCCTCTACCCTAACAGATTCCCGGGCCGTAATGTAGACGTCCTTGGCTCTCAACTTCTTAACTCCGGCTGTAAACCAGACCTTATCAGACTTGGAACTTTCAACTGCAACACAAGTGACCTTAACCCACACTAGAACCTTTGTCTTCATTCCTTCTATACCTGTGAGCTTTCCCCTCAGAAGAATTGCCTTAACCCGGGTTGCATACCTCATAACAGAAGAATCCTTGAAGCTCACTTCACATGGAGAGGGCAGATACACAATCAGCCGGGATTTTGATTGGTCGAACTCATAACAGGTTATGTTCTGAGGAAACAGCCCCGGTGGCAAGTTGTACTCTCGAAGGAGATCTGGTAAACTTTTCGGTGGCGTTCCTGTTGGTCAATCAACAAAAATTGATCAACAAAATCATATTTCGATCAATGAACATTTCGATCATCGCAGATTCTAATTTTTGTTTAACAAAATAAAAAGGAATCAGACGAGAACTATTAATCAGTACCTTTTAGTTTGTTGAAAATCCATTTAGCCTTCTCCTCAACAGTATTTGAGAGAGTCTGCAACAACAAACAATCGGCCTAAGAATCCACCAAATACTTCGCAAGAAATCTGGATTTTATTATTGCCAACAAGATACATTGTCTTTACAAATTGGTTACTTTCAATAGATGCCAACCATAAAGAATTAATCAGGCAGATTTGAAAGTTTGAAGCCGAAAATTCGTAAATAAAACCCTAACAGCTGCAGAATTTAAAAAAACCTGAAGATTCTTAACTTTTATTCTACAGAACAGAATCAATAAAAATATGCCAAAAAAGTGAAATTTACCAAAAAAGATCATCAAATGTGCAACAATCCCAGAACCCCATCTCTCGAATCTCATATTCACCCAAAACCATCTTCCAATTCAACTCCTTTTCAGCTATAACCTAACAGATCAGATCTCATGCAGCCATAGTTTTGAAATTTCTAAGCAAGATTAGCACAAAACCATGAACTGGGTAAGCTTCAATCAGCTCACATTACACAAACCCATCATCAAAATCGACCAAAAACAAAAAAAACTGACAAATCAAAGCAACAGAGCAGCATGAAGAGAAATTGTATACTCACAGTGAGGTCGCCGGAGATGTTAGAGAGCTCTTCCTTGGCCTTCTTTGAGATCCACAAGCTCCCAACTTTTAAGCTGGTAACTTTCGTGAGAGCTTTCTCCATCCTCTCTTTCTCCCTCTCAAATGAGTACAATGGCGAGTGAGCTGTGATGATGAGTATATAAAGTTATTTTCGCCCTCGTCAAATCTGAAGCCGAAGGATGGGGACAAACATGCCCGCTCACACTTATCAACAAAAGGACGAATTAATAGAGGGGACAAGCGAAGCTCGGGATAGGAAAGTTAGGGTTCTTTTGTACTTTCACATGATTCGGCGGCCGATTTACTAATTACTGCTGTTAATGTGGGTTCAAAGCTTAAAACTTTCCCAAATTTCTCCCATATTTTCTTCACCTTCCTTTTTCTTTTGTTTTACACTAAAGAAAAGTTAATATTATTACAGAATAATAAGAAGGCTGAGAATGGTAAGTAAGGTAATAATGAGTAATGGATAATGTGATGAATTAGAGTTTGATATATATATATATATATATCAAATTATAACAAATACATATAAATAGTTGTTTTTAAATTTAGGTGTATTGATAATTATGTTATATAGAGATTATTTTATGTGTTATAATATGAGAGGATGATAAAATTGATATATCTTAATTCTAAAGTATAGTATTAAAAAATAAATATGTGTTGTAATATGAGTAAATTATAGCATAATCACTTGGTATTATGTATAAAAGATTTCGACTAAGTTATATAACGATCCAACTATTAGATATCAAAATCTATAATCATTGTCAAGAAGTTAAATCTAAAACCACTATGTATCATAAATCGTAGTATTATTAATTTTTTAACTGTAATTTTAAAAGTGAAAAATATTAATTATATCGTTTATTTTATACATGTGAATTGAGAAAGTCCCAAAATTTTCACCTCCATGTCCCTTGAATTACAAGTCAAAATCTTTCTTTGTTTTCTTTCCATTTTGATGCTAAAGGTGCCTGCACATGGTGGGGTAAAGGGTCGCGTAATTTCCAGGCCATTCGACAAAGACGACCAAATTGGACGCATGCATAAGAAACCTAAGTTGGAGAATGGTAGAGTTTTGTCAAAGCAATCTTCCATGTAAGTTACAACTTAACATCCAAAACTCAAAAATAATTGCAAAAACATTTCTCACAATGCATCATTTATGGGTAAAGTGTCGTTCAAACTTAGTCTGGTCATTTTAATGGCATGTTTAGTTACAAACGCACGTTACAAAGAATCAATAAAGATAAAAACAAAATAAATAACAAAAATAATGTGCATGAACATATCAAAAAGTCGACTAAATCAAAATTTGACTCATAAACGATCATAATTCATTCACATCCGCAATAAATTATAAAATCCCATCATGGGTTGATTAGCTAACTGTGATTGTGTTCAGTTTAATCCAATCTTCTCAAGAGATATTCAACCTGAACTTCCTTTGTGAGAGGCATGATCCAATCCCCATACAGACCGGCAACTAACTGTGGCTTGATTTTGTATACAGGGTTTGTTGCATGTTCTTCCTCCTGGTGGATTTTTACCTCCAGCCCATATGTTTTGGCCTTCATCTCTACTCTCTTTGTGATCGTTGCTTCCACCGTTTCGAACGTAAGCAAGGCCATCAGTTGATTCCTGTCCTGCAAAACCCAAATACTCCAGATTGTGAGATGATAAACCATCAAGAAAATCATGAGATAACCAAAAACTTTAAGATGAAGCTTACTTGTGCTCTAATGGCAGCCTCATATTCGGCAGGGGATTGACGAAATTTTGCCTCTGCGACAAATTTACCGTAGTGGATTCTCTTCGAGAGTGCCTGTGACAAACATAGCACAAGTGACTTGACCATTAACCATCTAACACAGAAGAAGCTTTGCAAATACTTGCATAATAAGTTACTAATTGAAAACTCAGATTACACTAGGGAAGAGAAACATTGGAAAAGCAGCCTAGAGCAGAACTCAAAGTCACAGCATACCACACCCATCTTTGAGTTGTTAGGGTCTAGAACTAGAATCGGCTAAAATTCACAAAAATTATCTCCAATGGCGTGTTGTAAAACCACTTTTACAACTCCTCATACAATTCCAATGTTGTAAATATCATTTTTGCTTCAATAGTGTGTCGTAAACAAATGGTTGCAAATTTCAGTTTTTCTCTTTTCCGGATTCTTTAGGTTTTTTTAATCGTTTCTCTCTCCCCCTTCTCCTCTTTTGCTTTTTCTAATTATTTTTTCTCTCCCCTTCTCCCCTTTATCCAACACATGGTGGTAGTATTTAGCACCACACGCCAAATGGAGTTTCATACAAGGCGATTGAGGACAGGTTGGTGATGGCCTCAAGTAGTGGTAGCAATGGATCCAATGCTGGTGGGGAGATAAATTGCTGGAGGAAGATTTGGAGCATGAGAATCCCCGAAAAAGTAAAGATGTTTTTATGGAGAGCTGCATCAAATTCTTTGCCCTGCATGGAACAACATCATCTGCTCTCCCATGCTTTTCCTTCCCTGGTGGAGGAGGAGAAGGAGATTTTCGCGATGGCAGTTTGGAAAATTTGGGAGAACAGAAATGCGGAGGTTTACAAGGAGACAGAGGATAATGAGACGTCCTTTGAAGTTGCAATGCGTCTCCTCTCGGAGTTTCGGTCGGCTAAAGATACTGTGGGGACGCGGGAGTGACCAAGAAGAAAGAATGAGTCGAAGTGGAGAAGACCAGCAGAGGGAAAATTCAAATTAAATGTGGATGGAGCTTTTCTGGCTTCATCTAATGGCAGTGGTGCAGGTGGGATTGTGAGAGATGATAGTGGGGAAGTTCTGGTGGCAACGACCCTTCCCTTAGTCGGAATCTCTAATCCTAGGCAAGCTGAAATACTTTCAATATCCAAGGCGCTAATAGTAGTGTGGGAAGCTGGCTTTCGCTCTATTGAGGTGGAATCCGACGCTCAGGCGGTGGTCAATCTGATCAATGGCAGCGAGGACTGCTTAACTGTGGATGGCAACCTAATCTTGGAAGCCAGGGACTTAATTGCTAGATTTGAGGGGGCCTCATGTACTTTTATACCCCGTAGTGGAAATATGGCAGCGCATACTTTAGCTAAGTTCGCTGTGAGTAACCTTTCTGATGTAATTTGGATAGAGGAAGCTCCCCAATGGTTGGAGTCGATTCTCACCTGATTCTTTTTCAGTTTAATGCAATTTCAGTATTCATGATAAAAAAAAAAACACATGGTGGTAGTATTGTATATTGAAAAACCCTTTTACAACATCCATTGGAGCATTTTCCGGTAAATACTCTTGCAAGTGTGGCTTTACGGTGTACAATACCCATGAACCATATAATGTGGCATTTTTGTTTTGTTCTCCAAAAGGAGGCCAAAATACACCAAGGGGCAAAGGCAATACAAACAAAAGGCCAACTTGAAGGCGCAAGCCAGACGCCAGAGACTAAACAATCAGACGAAAGAGACGAAACAGAAACAAATAAAAACAAGCATCTCAACTATAATGCAGCAATTAATTTCCTAAACTATTATAATGCGACAATTTCATAAACTATTATATTTGTGTTCAGCTAGTTTTTGTCTTAACTTCTGTCAAAACAAATTGACAGAAGCCGTCACGTGAGAACAATCAAGAAAATATATACAATTCAGTTAAGGGTAGTTCAATGGCTTACCTGCAAACAAAGTGTGTCACAAACAGCTGCTGATCCACAATTACCATCATCTCCTTCTTTTACTAATCTGGGAAGCAGATCTCTAAAATACATATTCCAAACCTTATTGTTTATATTAATTGAATCGGCGTAAGGATGCAGAACCTGGTGGCATATCAGACAAAAGGCAAAATCAGGGCAGAAATTACTCAACAACGACGTCAATGAAAATTTACCTAAACTTGCCAAATGAACCAACCTTAGAAATTACATACACATGGGTAAGTATCATGTTCTGTGTATTAGCAATTACCTGCGGGTACTGCAAAGGAGGAAGCATTGGCTCAGCTAAGTGCCCTGGGAAGAAAGGATGCTCATCTGGGCTCTTGTATCTGCCCACCTGGTTTGCAAAATGAGAGTTCATTAGAAAAAATTCAGAAATCATGACACGGGCTTCTTCATTAACAATAGGATAGTAGTAGTTGAACTAATCTTTATCATCTCCTTTAATTAGATTACCTGGGAATGGAGTTTTTCAGTTTCCCTGACCATAAACTCAACCAGTGACCCACGATGTCCATCCACTGCGAAGGCATCGTGGTCATATGTGTCTGCATTGTAACAATACTGAGCCCTCTCCAAAAGGCTAAATATTATGCTATCCTCTTGTCGGATTAAAGAGTGCCTTATACTGTCTAAAGTTAAGCTTTCACTCTCATCCACCCTTTTCTTTCTTGAATATCTATATGACAAAGACATATCAGAAGTTAGCTTGCCAAAAATGGCCAGTCAAATGAGCCAGCATAAACCTCTGGATGCGTAGTCATTGTTTGCCACATTTGAACTAGTTATGATTTATCACTATTGCAACAGAAATGAGTGCCCCGGAATAAATTTCAGACTTCCTGAATAAACAAAGCATTATTCTACAACATAATACAGAATTTGGCTGGATTTGGAAGACCCAAGTTATTTTATTTGGGATCTCAAGCACACTAATAGAGTAATCAATTTGCAAGTACCAAAAAATAACAAAACCCACCTCACCTGACATATGACGTCCGTCGATCATATTTAAATAATTTATGCCCAAATAAACCAAGATTGGGCTTTTCTAACAGACAAAATCATAAATAACTGCTGGACTACATTGGTAACCTCAAATGTCAATGGGGTTTCTTTCCAATGAATATCCTGGTTTTTCAAACCTCACAACTCTTTGAAATCTGTCTATGATGAAACTAAATTGGTAAAATCCGAATGGCCATGCTGCTCCAAAAACATTGATGTAATTTACTTGTTAATCTTCCTTGCAAAGTTGCAAGCACATCAAACAAAAACCTTCCTAGGAACAAGTTCACTTGCAGGATATATACGATCCCAATCTACCCTTTCACAGAAAAATCATATATTTTTACTACAAAATGCCCAATTCTTTTCAATAAATTATTAGATATGCATTGTTCTCAATGGTTCAGAACAATTGAAGGAACAAAATCAACAACAAATAAACATGCGCTTAATCAGCAATATCATATAAGTTATAGTAGTATACAACAGTAAATAATCAATGTACCTGATGGAAGAGGTTGAAGAAGGAGAAACTTGGAGACGTTGAGGCTGTTTTCTTCCTGGATTTAATCGAAAAACATTGCTGGTGGTTTTGAAAAGGGTCTGGGAGCCAAAATGGGGAGTGGGTTTTGAAGATCTTGAGGTGCAGTGGGATGAGACGTTGTACATTGAAGCTTTTAGCAACTGGGCATCCATGGTGGTGGTGATTTTGACTTTCATAAATTTTTGGCTTGGGAGAGGAAGAGAGGGAGATGGAGTTTACGGGGATTCACCAAAGACATAGTCTTTATATAAAAACGTAGTAGCCCCAAATTGCACCCATGCTTACGTTACCGCTATTTTGAACCTCTTGTTATTATAACCCGTAATTTCACACTTGGGAGAAAATTATCTTATTCACACCTCTGCTGCGTAATCATAACCATTATAAAACCTGTACTTCTAGTAATTGTAAAGGGAAAGAGAGGTGGATTCGGTCAATCAATTTTTAACCTAATCTTCTGAATTTTTATACAAATAGGGTCATTGATTATCAAAATTGGACTAAAATTGTAAATCTAATTCATATTTTTCTGTCAAATGAGTCCAGTTTAATTGGTAAGAGACGGTTATGTTAATATTCAATTTTCAATAATATCCCACCAAATATAGTATTTTTCGTTTTCTCTTTTCAAAATTTTCCAAACTCATTCAATGTGAAATGCTGAATTATTTCAAAGACATTGTGGAGTAAATTTTTTTGAAAATAAAATCAATTAAAACAACCACTACTAATATTCGTTTAATGGTAATTTTATCAATTATATAGTTAATTGTCTCAAATTTCATGTTTGACACTCGTAAAAAGTGAAATCGATATACAATATTATCTTATCCCTTTTGTTTTTGTACAAATATTATCTTATCCCTTCTATTAACATCATTACTTGAATTAAATTATTTCCAAAAGTAACTAGTAATTTTTGGTCAAGAAAAAACAAACTAGTATACTTGGTTGGAAAAGTAGTAACTTGGAACTTTTCGCCTCCACGTGAAAGAATTGACTTTCAGGTCTTTGAGACAGGCTAATTATACAATTATATCAATACATCAAATCATAAGTGATATGTGGTTTAATAATGTTGTTATTAGGCGGCACTAGACCTACATACATCAAATAATTAACATATCAGTTGGATTTAAGAATTCATAGAGATGAAGCAGGTGTTGAAATTAAGATTTGAAAATCATTATAACCAACCTTCGAGCTACCATCTGCGACCTTGACTGTTTGATGATTTCTTTTTTTTGGTCAAGAATCCTCCAAATATGTTGATTTGGTGTAGAAGAACATCACCAACAAACTCTGTTTTTAATAATCTAAATTCGACTACATGTTATAAATATATTTGTTATAATCAATGTGATTATGTTCACGTCAATTCTAAAAAATACCTTTAATTCATTATATTTTATGGAGAAGCACACGAATTAACCCTTTTTCTTCATAAATCTCAATGCTTTGTTATAGGCCGTCTTCAAATAACCCTCAAACCTAGTCAAATTAAGTTTGACATTTTGTTCATACAAGTAGTTAATCTTAGGTGGCCAACCATTTTTCTGAAGGGCAATTGGGTCTTTGAGCAACAAATTGTGCTTGCCATACTTGTCAACCAAGCTACTCTCCTCCGCTTCAACCCTACACTCAAAATAATCCACATTTGAATCCATAGCTGGCTTCCCATAAAAAGCATAGGCAGCCCAATTTAACCCAATTGGAACCACCTGCAAAAACACAGAGCCCGCCCTCAAGAACAACAAGTGGGTAAGTGCAGCTCCATGGACCCCAATCATGCCATGGCTTGAGTTCAATAGTGCATAAGATTCATTCACTAGGGTTTTCATCTTGGGATTGTACACAAACACATCAAAACTCACTTTGCTTATTACTCAAAATGCACCATGAACAGAACATTGAGTCTTAATGTGCACCCCTAACACGAAATCGTGTCAATGTACACCCAGAACACCCCTTCTGTCAACCCCCGTTACACCAAAAGTTATAGTCTGTTACTAACAGTGTTAATTTACCCAATACGTCCCCAACCCACCCTAGTCGGCAGTCACCCACTGAAACCTCCATCAATCTCCTCATCTTCCTCCTCCCTCCACATCAATCTCCTCCCTCCCTCTATCCACATCAGCCACCACCGACACACTTTCACCGTTTTCTCAGTCTCATAAACCAACCACCACGTGCGACCCAAATCCAACCCACCTGCGACATGAATCCAACCCACCTACGACCCAAATCCACCTGCGACCCAAATCCACCAGCAACCCAAATCCAAACCCTTGATCCCTCCTCCACGCTTTCGAGCAAGTGATGGCAAGCTCTGGTTCTCTGAAAACTCAACACTCCCTCCTCCACGCTTTCGAGCAAGTCTTCGATGGCGACGTCATCTCTTGCATCGACGGAAGCCTCGATGACGGTTTGCGGTTCTCTTTTCTCAAAACGGCGGAGAAATCTGGCACGGATTGTGCAAGAACATACAACCATTTACGCGAATTGGTCGGATGGGCTTGAAAATTGAGTTGGTCGTAGGCGTTGTACCTGGGTGCTCTCTCCATGGCGAAGCTCTCAGTGGTGAGCCTTAGAGGGACTGACTCTTGATCTGGTTTCGGGTTCTGGGAGAGAATCAGAGAGATGGGATCGAGGGTTTGGATTTGGGTCATAGGGGTTTGGGTCGCAGGTGGGTTGGATTTATGTCGTAGGTGGGTTGGATTTGAGTCACAGGTGGTGGTTGGTTTATGAGACTAAGAAAACAGTGAAGGTGCGTCGTTGGTGGCTGATGTGGCGGATGAGATGGAGGGAGGGAGGAGATTGATGTGGAAAGAGGAGGAAGACGAGGAGATTGATGGAGATTTTAGTGGGTGACTGCTTACTAGGATGGGTTAGGGACGTATTGGGTAATATAACGCTGTTAGTAACAAACTATAACTTTTGGTGTAACATGGCTGATATAAAGGGTGTTATGGGTGCACATTGACACAATTTCGTGTTCGGGGTGCAACTTGAGACTCAATGTCCTATTCGAGTGCATTTTGAATAATAAGTCATTTTTTTTATCAACGTAATTACGTCCTTGTGGTTCATCAATCTGCGTCCCTTGGTATTTTCCCGGCCCATAAACACTAGTTTGGGCCAGGCTTTTGGAACCTCGGAGTTGGAGGGGATGATTTTGGGCTGGGCTTGATGGTTACTATAGGCTTTGTCAATGAGTGGACGAAAATCCATGACCGTTTTTGAGTTGGGTATTAGGGTTTTGTTTATTGTCATGAAACCATGCGATATGAGGTCTATGATGGTAGAAGGAAAACAATGGGTGCGATTATCATTTTCAAGGAGGACGATTGGGTGCCTAATGATTTTTATTAAATCCGCGTACTTGTTGGGCCACCAACTGGGAGCTTCCGAAACCACGATCACTAAATCTTGGGCCGGCCGGGAAGATTGTGTTGACGGTGATGAAGAGGGGGATGAAGCCGTCATTAAAATCAGCGTTTCGGAAGCTCGGCCGCACTGTATACTAGCCCCGGAGGGTTGTGTTGGACTTCACATTTTGGGCTTTGTAGGGCTGAAGTCAGCGTGACGTTCTTGATGCGAGGCATTAGCCGTATTATGGAAGGATCGAATTTTCGAGTGTAGGTCTGGATTTTTTTCACCACGTGGGGCATGGATGAATCGACGGTGTAGAATGTTAAGGTTGTTGGGTCCACGACAGTTGGACCGTTGATCGAGCATGTATCATAGGAAATATCTGTACGGTTGCAGATGATTGGGGCTTCCACTGGAGGTGGCAAAAGTTGTGGAGAGTGGGATGAATTTGGTTTGCTTATCGGCTCCATAATTTGTTCGTCACCACTTGTTCCTTTTTCTGAAATCAAGACTTATTAATAATAGTTGTTTATAATTTTGAGAAGATAGTATGGAAACTACAATGCAGGGCTATATTGATAAAAATAATATTACAGATCGATGTCAGAAAGACAGAATTAATAATGAGTAAAAATACTGGCAAAAAAATAAAAATAATAAGTAAAAATACTCTATAAAGGGTATAATTATGTGAGTGCGATAATCTCGTGCGAATTATTAAATGTCGATAACTATTACCTTGAGTACTAGAGATCTGGGGTGAAAAACAAGTAGAGAATTTTAAAAATCTGGAGATGGAGGTTGATGAGAAGAAGATTTGGAATAGAATAATGAGAATCAAGCACAATTCCACAACCACCATTACAGCCCTTGAAACTGTGTTTTATCATCCTTCTCTTTGAGTATGGATGATCAATTACCTAATAGATACTTTGTTATAAAAGGAACAATAATATATAAATGGGATCGTGGAATGTAATAATGAGCTTGTTCGAGACAACGAAATAGTTCAGTCACAAAAAAACTACATTAATATTGCAGCAATATAGTTTCTAGTTATTGTTATACATATAGAGCTCAGTATACATTTATATATGTCGTCTTTACATTCACGTGGATCAAATCAAGACACATTTTTTCGCAAGGGAAGAAAATGAATTTACTTTAAAATTAACTAGAGCTTCTTTAAGAAATCTTGCTTTGCTTAAGCAAGGCATCAAAATTGGTAGCTAGCAGGAGCATGTCATGGATCATTTTCTCTTTCATTCTTTCTCTTATTGATTTGATTGCTGCACAATAAAATTATACCAATGGGATAAAAACACTCTCACATCGATATAAATTAGCAACTTCTAATTGTTTGGTAATAATATCTTAGTTGCCCACCAAATTCTTATAAATTTTGTGTTGTTATAAGTTAATTATAACCGAATTAACTAACTTTCATATATAATCATAGAAATGGGAAATGTAAGGATCAATCTAATAATGATTTTGAACAATAGAAGCATTCATAATCGAACTCTCACAAAAGAGAATTTTTATGCGAAAGTATAAAATTTCAAACATAAGATAGAATTCTCAATACTTGTAATCAAAAGTTACAAATAACGAGCCATAGATATCACAAACCCGAACATTCTAATTTCCACGTATACGGAATTAGAATCTCTATTTATAAAGAAAACAACTTAAACAAACAAAATCGGGCAAACACTTTCAAAGGGAGTGCAGGATTATATGAACTCCATGATGTGGTCGAAACGTGACATAATTTTAAAGTTTATTTTTGCTCTTAAATGCATATAATTTTTCTATAAATAGTAAAACTGTACATATATTCATGGGAATTAAAAACTCCAAGTATGTATATGCAAAATATTTGTTATCTTCATATATGCGCACTTATACCTTACGCTTTTAGATACAGGCTTGTGATTGAGGAAGCCCATGAAGTGTTTGTGGGGATGATAAAAAGAGGGTGTGAGCCTAACATGCACACTTACATAATGTTGTGGCAAGGGAATCTTGGGCATAGAGGGAGGAAGGGATCGGACCCTCTTGTGAATTTTGATATCATTTTTGTTGGTGGTTTGGTAAAGGCAGGGAAGTCATTAGAAGCCAGCAAGTATCCTTGAACAGAAGCGAGCTTGTATATGCTCAATTTCGAATGACATACGTTGTTCTCAGTAAGAATCATTTACTATACTCGTAATTTTGAATGATGATGCTTTTAGAACTGGTATTTACCATGAAATAGTAGCTGTGATGATCATATTGATTCTAATGAATAAGGCAATATCTAGTAAGAAGCTTGTTTTGGTAAAAAAAAGTTGCATGACATTCAAGGAAAAATCTGTACCGTTTTTTATTTCAATGAACACACAAAATTCATAATCTATAAAATGTAGAACACAAAATTCATAATCTATAGAATGTTGAAGACAAAATTTAGAGTCTGTAGAATCTTGAACATTATGAATCTATAGTATGTTAATGTTCAACACAAAATTGAATTGAATTCTTTTTACATAACCATCTTTGCTTCACTTGCATCATCAGTATAACTTCTTACAGCCCTGTTCCAGCAGCAGCAAGTTCTATCGTTCCATATTCAGTAGGTTGGCGAGAATACTTGCAATGACGATGAGGACCAGCTCCATAGCCATAATAACCACCAGAGAAATCTCTACAGCCAGCAAATGGTGGAGGCCGTTTTTGGGCTGCATAACCTCTTCCGCAACTTTGTCGGTAAGGCCCTCTCTCGTTTCTAGCTGGAGGGTACCTGCTTGGACCTCTAGGAGGACTGTATGGCCTTCTATAGGGATGTTGAGCAGGAGGCTTATAAGGATGCTGCCACATTGATGCTTGTGCTTGTGGACGCTCCTGCTGCTGCTGCTGATGCTTCATTGTTTGTAATTCATGTGAAGATTCAAACTTGGGAAGACCCTTTGGATCACAGGGCATAGGATCAACCCAGAAATACTCTGCATCCAGTGCTTGCATTGCACTCCATCTCTGGTTCGGATCAAGAGTCAGCAAACGATCCAGTAAATCCAAAGCATGAGGGTCCTCGCAATGTCTGCTTAAAGCTTCCTTGACCCGGCGTTTAATGGCCGGCCCTTAATGGCCTCAAATTGTTATACAACGGAAGCTTCGAAACCCCCAGCCAGTTTTTCTCATCAGGGACCCACAAAGCTCAAAGATTTTGCTCTCTTGCTCAACTTCATTCCTTCCATGCAAAATTGGGTTTCCACCTTGAAGAAGTTCGGCGAAGATACAACAGACCCACCACATATCAACGGCGGGGCCGTATTTTGTGGCTCCGAGTAGCGACTCCGGCGGCCGATACCACAAAGTTACCACACAATTCGTCAGTTGACCGCCATTGTTGTTGCCATTAAAGGGCTTTGCAAGTCCGAAGTCCGCCAGCTTCAATTTGCCCTCATTGTTTATCAAAAGATTGGAGCTTTTGATGTCGCGATGAAGGCCGCCGTTGAGATGACAGTAATGGAGCCCAGTCAGCAACTGCTTCATGTAACTCTTGATCTGAGGAACCGTCAATCGCGACCTGAGGCGGTTCGCAAGGCCTTTCAAGTCATGATCCATTTACTCAAAAACCATGTAGAATTTTTATACCTTCACATTCTCACAGAAATTAACTAGAGCTTCTTTAAGAAATCTTGCTTTGCTTAAGCAAGGCACCAAAATTGGTAGCTAGCAGGAGCATGTCATGGATAATTTCTCTTTCTTTCTCTTATTGCTTTGCTTGCTGTACAATAAAAAAACCTACGAGTGGGATAAAACACTCTCACAACGATATAAATTGGGCTATTTGTTTATACATCCTTGACAACTATATCATTTATTGAAAAACTTGCAAACCAAAGCTTTGAAAGCTCCGGCCCTTCCGTGCCTTATCTTTGCTTGCTTTGGGCTTGTTCCCTTTTAATGAAGATTGCTTTGGGCATGATAAGACAAATGGTGATGGTTGGCTCTGCTTTGTATTCTGTTTGCTGCCTTTCTGGTATGCTTGTTGGGGATTTGGCCTCTTAATTCAATTTGATTTACCAAAAATTCTTCAAAAATACTTTTAAATTTCAAATTTTAAAAATCTTTATTATCCGATATTAAAATATTAAGTTAATCGTTTATGGTGTAGAGTTTAGTTCTTGAATTTTGTGCTCAAAATCCAAGAATTAAACCCTAAACCCTAAATCACCCCCTCCCAAAAATTTTCTATACCCTACCGTTAAGCTCCAGACAACACAAATTTTATTCTGGACTTCAAACAATTAAAATGTTCTTGTACTAAAAAAATATCAACAGACAACTCGCATTGCTTTTGCAGCAATAGTATTGCATTTTCTGGGCATCACCTTAATGTCATTTGTCAGGGACTTTTAAGTAAAAAAAAAATTGGTTAAGGTCTTTACTTGTTGAATAATGGCACATGCAAGCTTCTGATGAAAGCTAACGGCTGTTAAGGGGTAGGTAGTAATTTTTCCATATAAATTAGCAACTTCTAATTGTTTGGTAATAATATCTTGGTTGCCTGCCAAAATTGTATCAATTTTGTGCTGTAAGTTATAACCAAACTAACTTTCATCTAATCATAGAAATGGGAAATGTACGTGAGGATCAATTTAATTATGATTTTAAACAATAGAAGCTTTCATAGTCGAACTCTAACATGAGATAGAATTTTCATTATTCTGTATTCATCTCAAAACTTGTACGTCAAAAGTTACAAACAAGAAGCTATAGAGATATCAAATCCGAACATTTCAAATTCCACGTACATGGAATTAGAATCTTTATTTATAAAGAAAACAACTTAAACAAACAAACCCGGGCAAGCACTTTCAAAGGGATTGTAGGATTACATGAACTCCATGCTGTGGCCGAACTGTGACATCCTGAATTGGCAAATGAACATAACCAGGGGAGAGGGTGAAGGAGTAGCTTTGCAGAATCATGGAGAGAGCAATCTTTGCTTCAATGGTGGCAAAGCTCAAACCCACACAAGTTCTAGCTCCAATTCCAAAAGGTACGAAAGAGCCAAGGTTATTGTTGGTTGCTTTGGCAACCCCTTCAGAGAATCTGTCTGGTTTGAAAAGCTGGGCGTCTTGTCCCCAGATTTGAGGATCATGGTGAAGTGCTAGATTTGAGACAACCAATTCAACATTGGCAGGAACAAGGATCTTTCCTAGTCTTACATCTTCCCTTTCAACTTTCCTTGTGTCAAAAGCAACCGGGGAATATAGCCTTAGAGACTCGTTCAGTATCATACTCATCTGCATCAATACAAAGATTAGATCGATAACAAATCAGCATACAAACCCATAATGCACAAGAATATAATCAAAATTTCTTAACAACGAAGGATACAAACTCAAAAATTTGACAACCAGCTTCAAAAAGTTCAACAAACAATCAAAAATGACTTTATACACCAATTTGAAATTCCAACAATGCCCCTAAAACAAATAGTATCAGCTAATCGCTAATAACTTAGGATTTAACACTCAAATTTTGAATTCTGCCTAAAACTAGAGGCCTAAACCCTAAGCCATATAAGCTCTCCTATTACAACATGGACAACGCCCTAAATTTCGTTAAGGGAAAACAAATAAAATCACAATTCTAAAAAATTGGATTTGGACTCGATAAATATCACCCTTGGTTTCCTAAAGGGCATAAAAATAAACTAACAATTCCCAAAAATATGAGTTTGTACTCACCAATTAACTAACTTTCCTCAGGGTTTATTGAGTGGTAAAACTGACACTTTTAGGAAAGAAGTCAGTTAATTGCAAATACATATGGTATATCTAGATCATATAAAGACAAATCTACCCTTGATTCTGTCAAAAATTACTAAAAAATTGATAGAAGGACGATTGGTGTAACTTTACACATATTTCATGGACTCAAGACATAAATATTCAAGTGTAAGAACAAAACATAAAGTTATATATAATTCAAATACGATGATAATCATTAAACCTTCAAACACAATACAAGCAATTGATTGAGTTTCTTACTGTTTTTAGTTTGGAAATGCCATCCAGATTCGGAGTTTGTTTGCCGAATAAATCAGCGACCTCCTTTCTTGCTTCGTCTTGCCAATTGGTACGGTGTGCAAGAAGAAAGACGGTCCAAACTAGCAGAGTACTTGTGGTTTCGTGTCCGGCAAAGTAGAAAGTCTTGCACTCATCAATTAATTCATCCACACATATATTCCTCGTGTGCTTATTATTATCATGTTGAGCCTTCAAAAGTAGTCCCAGAAAATCACTCCCAAATCTGTCTCCTCTTTCTCCACTACTCGTCACTACTGCTTGCTCTTCTCTTTCCTTCACAATCTTCAAAATTGAATCATGAAGTCCTTTCTCAACTTTGTCTGCTTCAATCGCATCACTTGTTTTGAAAAACTTGCTGCAATATCAAACACGTACAAAGAATTTCAGTTCTCAAGTTAATCAAAAGTACGGACTCCATCATGGTTCAATATTTAAATAATATAAGATGAGTTTATACGCAGTGTTATCATTTCATGTTTTATAACATGAGTGGATGAAGGGTTTGATATGTCTTATTATTGTTACGGTTTAGAATATCTCTCTTGGGACCAAATTAAACTTGATACCTCAACTTTAAGCCATAAGCTTGTGAATAAGAGTAAATTTAAAATCAATAAACCACATCAAAGGGAAAAATAAAAGTTTATTATGTGTGTTGCATTGGGAGGGCGGCATCGTCAAATTTAACTTGTTTTATAAGTAAATATCCAAACCTGATGATAGGAAGCCTAATTGTGAGAGAATTTTTGACTGCTAGGAAGCCTAACTTGGTCAACTTGTCAAAAATGTCCTTTCCTTCAATGTAGTTGCTGCCAAATGCTGTCTTGGCAATCACTTCTGCAGCGAACAACTAAACTCTTCAAACACCTCAACTTCTTTATTATTTGCTCCCAAAATTTTCCATCTCTCTACCATTGTCTCACCACTCGCTACCATTTCTGGAAACGTACTCTAAGATTAATAAACAACACCACCGTCATACTATGATCGAGTAAATACGATAATAGAAAGAATTGGTAAGATTGGGAATACAAATTTAGTGAACAAATTGACAAATTACTTACTTTTAAGCTGTCTCCATGGAAGGCGTGAGAGGAGAGCTTTCGCAATTTTGCCCATTTATCAAGTTGAGTTGTTGTGAGTAGGCCATCTCCAAACACCTTCTGTACAAAGTTTGAGGCCTTTGCTTTTGGATAAGCTCTCTCTTTGTTACTCACTATATCTTTGCATAGCCCAGGCTCTGTAATCACCAATTGAGCCCTCCAACCATTCCATTGAAGATAGTTCTTCCTTGTTCATAAACATATAATAAAAATCCAATCTCCAAACAAACTAAAAACCAGTTTGATTGAGAACCATTTTATTTTTTTTATAATTTTTAATTTTCATATTTTGTGCTTGAGATATGAGGAAATAAAGCAAAAAGAAGACTTTATGGAGGATGTATTGCATTTTCGGGAGAGATGGAGGATAAATATAGAAAGAAAAGCAGACAAAATGAAAACTAAAAACCAAAAATGATCGACAATCTATATTTTGTAGTTTTCGTTTCACCTTTTTTTTTAATTTTTTTTTTAAATTTCTTTATCTCCATATACTACCACTTTCTTTATATTTCATAAACAAAAAGTTAAAAAAAAAAATTAGAAAAAAAGGAAATGGCATTATATTGGGTTACCATATGTTCGTGTCCATGAGTGAATGTGAGGTTGAACTAGAGACAGTACGTCATGCGATAATGAGTTTTTAGGCCCGCAACTCATGGCTTGGCCGATCATGGTGGAGATTTGTTTGGTGTTTCCATGGATGAGTGTGTACGGAGGGCCTTTGATGCCCTGCAAAGCCATCACCTTCTGTATGCGACTCGGTTTGTAAATCAGATTAATAACAACCAGAACCAGAAACACAAAGCTTGAAATTATAACACCAAATAACGAAGAATTATTCATCATCATTTTTGGTATTGTTTAGCTGGACTACCTACTGAACTGAGTACACTGAAGTGCTGAAGTGCTGAAGTACTGAGTAATTACTAATTAGTGTGTCCGCAGATTTAACTACAATGACTGGTAAAAAATTTCTCCTCTCCGTTCGTCAGCAATGACGTTACTACCATATAATTAAATACAAAATGTCACCTAATTCTCTTTTAACTTTTGAGCCGCAATATGATTATTTTGAAGTGCGAATAGTGTTCAAGAATTAATTGGCTGACATCATATACTCATAATTAAAATGATGTCAACTATTCGTTTGGACTCACTTTATAAAATAATATCACTTATTCAATTTTATAATTTTTCAGTCATAGGTCATTCTTGCAAAAAATCATCAAAGTTAGTAATGGTATAGCCAACATTATAGCCAAATACATACATGAATAGCATGCGTTGGACTTGGATAATACAATGATGGTTCATGATAGTTATTGAATGGCTAAATAACTTTTACTTGGGTAAATTTTTGTAGGAATAACCTTTAAATGAAGGTGGGCATAAAAAGAACGATTAGATTGGGATGTTCAGGCACGGACCTATAGTTAGGACTAGGGTGGGCAGAAATTTAGGACCCAAAATAGATATCTATATAATGTTAGCCTATATAGTTTATCTCATTTATTTGTTCTACACATATATAAAAAGGAAGATGAATTTATTGAAGATTGTATGATATATTATCCACGCAAAATGGAAGTTTGTTGATAATATCGACATATATATTTTTCAATTGATGAATATATAGTTCCTTAAAGACTCGTACGGTACAATTTGAATAGTTTTATATTGTGTTGCATTGCATAATTATTTGTTGTTTTTATGTAACAAGTATATTATATTGTGTATCTTATTTTTTTTTTATATTAATGAAATTCTCAGACCATTTGGCACATTTTGAAGATTCCACATTGAAATTTAGCCCCACTCTATTTCCAAATCCTGACTACTGGTGATAGTATTTTGTAAAATAAATCCAAACAAATAATTGATCGGTATTGTAAAGTGGACCTAAACAAACGGCTATAATATATCAAACTTTCTTTGTCACTGCATTTTTGTCCAAGTAAACGAAGACTGCTGCCAGTAGATTACGAAAATGGTAAGCCAGGTTTAGTTTTGCTTTGAAAAGTAAAGATAGAGCTAGTATATCTTTATCTCTACTTTTCAAAGCCGATAATAAGGTCAAATGATCAGGGCTTATGGGAAGAAAGATTATCGATCAGCATTATGGAGTTCATTTCAGTCTAGCTAGCTATCAATGCATGCGATCATCCTCATGCAAATATCTTTTCTACCTATCTGCAGCTGACACAACAATTAGATTAATATTCATAGTAGGTTATCACGAGCTATATATAATGCAAATAACTAAAACCTCTCCTAATTAAGAAATCTGTAAAATTTTGGTATTACAATGAAAAACAAGCACAAACTTCGTACAAATTACTACAAGAAATATGGGGTTATCCGACGAGATTTTATCTGACGAAGTCATTTTCGCCGCCCCGTGTCATTTTTCCCAGCGAAAATGAAGGCTCATCGGGCAAGATTTAGGCAGAAAGAAGAAGTTGTTGGCGCGTAAAATAGGAAGGTTTTCTATTGCAAAATTATTTTAACGATTGCTTGATAGACGCGTAAAAGGACTCCTATTACAATTGTATTACAGTTATAGACATTGACTCTAATTGCATTTTGGTATAGCAATTGGAATAGGATTGTGATTACTTGATAGACGTAATCACATTTGGATTGATATAAGATGTCTGGTCCCTGCCCTCACTGTGACACACGCGATTCCTTGAGTGCTCAAACTATCGAGAGCTTGAATTGAAGGTGATTGCAGATAGAGAGGAGAAGACCAACTCTGCAGCAGTTCTGCCATGGCAACTCCAGGTATGTTTCTTTTCCGTGCTGGTTTTCTGCTTTGTTTGCTGTGATTCTTAGGCTGAGTTGAACTCTATGTTAGATTGCTTAAATTTTCATCTTACAAAGTGCAGATGGGTTTTTTACCACAACATGCTCCTTCCCATACTTGTCAACCAAGCTACTCTCTTCCGCTCCAATCTTATACTAAAAAAAGTCCAAATTTAAACCCTTTGCCGGCGACCCGAAATACGCACTCGCCATCCATCCCAATGCAATCGGAATCACCTGCACAAACACCGCCCCTGGCGGGAGAAACAGCAAGTGAGTGAGGGCAGCCCCATGAACTCCAAGTATGGCATGGCTCGAGCTCAATAACGCATAGGATTCATGCAAAGGGGCTTTGATATTAGGACTAAACACCACTACATCAAAGCCCATCTTCTTTATCAACCGAATCAATTGCTCTTGGTTCATAATGGACCGTCTTTGGGCTTCTTCGCGGCTCGCTAATACAAGTTTAGGCTTGGGCTTGGGTTTGGGGGGGGAATTTTGGGTTGGGCTTGTATAGGCTTTGTCTAGGAGCATCATGCATGCAAGTTTTTGAATTGGGATGTAATGTTGAGTTTATAATCATGAAACCATGTGTTATGAGGCCTAGGGTGGCATTCGGAAAACCGATAGTAAATCTTTGTACTTACGTGGCCACCAACTCGGATATTCGGAAACCACGATCATGATATCACGATCAGACAATTCTGTATTGATGGTGATGAAGAGGGGGATGAATCCGTCATTGAAATCATGGAAGAAGTTTCCGGTGTACCCGCCCGCACTGAATACTAGGGCCGGAACTTTGTGCTGGGCTTTACACGGTGGGCTTTGTGGGCCGGAAATGAGTGTGATGTTCTTAATGTGTGGCATTATGTATTTTTCCCATTTTCGACTACTCATCATACCTTGGGTAGTGGTGATCTGCTGGGATGAATAAAAAGTGGAAATTTTAAGAAATATGGGGGTGGAGGCTGATGAGAAGATGATCTGGATTACAATAATGAGAAACAAACACAAAGCCACAGCCACCGTTACAGCCCTTGAAATTGTCTTCTTTATTATTTCTTCGAGTCTGAATGATCGATCACGTAATGACTAATTTCTTATAAATAAGCCATTTATAAATGATATAATGGAATTTCGAAAATGATGCAAGCTTAATAAACGAATAGTTCAATTACAACAAAACTACACCCTCACAAATATATTGTACGTCTTCAACTTCATTTGAATCAAATTTGATACTTCCTTTCAAATTTTATAAATACTGGGAATAAAAATTAGCTAATGAGTAAGGCCGAAGCATTTACTTAGTTCGAAACTAAAGCTTCTCTCCCTTTTAAAAAAAGAAAAGAAATTAAGCTTACCTTACTTTGCTAGCTTAAGCATGGTCTCCAATCATATTAATCCCACAATTAATTATGAGCATGGTTGAAAATATCGGCACTATCACCTATATTTCGCTCGAAATTTCTGTAAATTGGAGGGTCGGCATCAAAACAGGGTAATAAATTTTTTCCCCCAATATCCAATTTTTCACCCAATATCAAAAAATATCGCCGATATCCACTGACATCAAAGTAAAAAGCAAACAAAAAATTTCCCAATTTCATCATTCACGGATGAACAAAAGCAGACCAATTTGAGAGGACAAAAACAAAAATTGGAGTACCCACTCACCATGACTCACCTGTTTTGCAGAGCCTTTACAACCCCTTGTCTGATTTCTTCAACAAAATTGGAAAATTCATCATACAAAGTCACTTGGGACTGGTTTCGTGGCCTGGGTAGGTCGGAAACGCCGTCGGTGGCGATGGCAATTTTTGTGCTTCACAGCTTCAGCTCGTCACTTCTGGTGATTTTGGACGGGGGATGAAGGCATGGATGATGTCGTCTTGACCCAAGGAAGAGTTTGGGCTTGGTGACGAGGTCGATCGTGACTTGAACTGAGGACGAAGAAGTTGGATCTATCAATGAGCTGTATATTCCTAATTAAACTTAGTCCACTAATTAGGCCCATAGTAACATTCCTAGTCTCTGTGTGTGTGTGTATATATATATATATATATATAGGTATATCTTTCCTATGGAAATAATCATCAAAAGAGAATTATCACTCAATCTGATATGGTATCAAAGCAGTCGATCGTGACTGTCTCTTGCATTAACCCTAGAACTCATTATTGTGCCCTAGCTGCACCACCACTTCGGTCTGACCCAAACACCACATCACAACAGCCATACACGTAGCCATAGCCATAGCCGGCCAGCACCACCTCACCATCACCGAACCTCACCATCACCATCACCAAATACAGCACCACCTCGTCCGAGACCACGACCTTCCCGCGACACCTTCCCGCAGCACCACCACTTCCGTAGAAAAATCCCAACACCTGCAGCAACATCCACCGAACCGTCCACCACAACCACACCTTCCCGCAGCACCACCACTTCCGCAGAAAAATCCCAACACCCACAACAACATCCACCGAACCGTCCCCCACAAACACATCGACCCACCACAATCTAACCCAGACCACAAAACACTCATCGTCGAGTTCGTTCGCGTTTGGGTTCGTCACCATCGTCGAGTTCGTTCAGGTTAAGGTTCGCGTTTGGGTTCCTCGCACTTTAACCATCATTATGCCGGTCGTTCTAAGCATCCTAGTGCAACCTCACAAAGTCCCTGGGTCCCGTGTTCGACTGGCTTGGACGCCGTAGCAAAGCAGACTCACCAACCGGACTGAGACTCACCGTTCCGCCCCAGACCACACACCCATCGACCTCACCGACCTCACCGAACCACACCGGTCATCATCCTCGAGTCCACTCACGGTTGGGTTTCGTCCATTGAGGATCATTATTTTTCTTCTGAGTGCTAAGACTTGAGAGCGCACCCATCAGACACCCAACTGCTTTGCACACCCATCACAAGGACCCGGCCCAGCCCAACTTTTATGGCCCAGTTTTGAAAAAAAAAAAAAAAAAGGAGAGATGGATGCTGCCAAGGCCAAACAATCTCGACCAACCACCTATAATGTCGTCCCTACTCGTCATCGGCCTCCAATGCGGTGTACCAAATGTGCTTTAGATAACCATACAATTAAGGGATGTTATGAGATCATTGCTTATCCGGACGGATGGGTCCACCAGGGGCGCAAGAAGGATTCGAACAGAGCCTCATTTGCATTCGCTCAGTCATCCCAGTGGACCGCATCCGAACCTCCATCAGGTACATCTGGCTCCATGGCCTTGGCCAACTCAGGTACCTTTTTCACATCTTCACTTACTTATAATAGATCATGGATTATTGACAATGGCGCTGCTGATCACATGACATCTAGTTTCGCTGGGTTGCACTCTACCAAACCCTCAAGCCAAACACAGATTACCAGTGCCAACAGAACCACCTCCCCAGTCATGGGCGATGGGTCCTTATCTCTTACACCCTCATTGTCAGGACCCGTCCCGAATTTCCCCTCGAAACCCGGGAAGAACCCTGATCCCGTCTGACAACCTAAGAAAAGGTTCCCAAAATACCCTTCAATCCATACAAATTATAATAACCATAATAAATACTTCCTCTTGTCAGACAAGGGACTTAAGCACTCAATAATTCCCGTAATTAACGACAAATCAAATGCAACATAATATCAGAGCGTCTAAGTAGGATCAAGAATAAAATTTAGATATCCTACTCAATTATACAACACAGCGCAGTCGGAATCCTAATGCCTCAGCCTCGAGATCAATGTTCGCGTCAACTCTACTCAACTGCCTGAAGGGGGATTTAAACACAAAAGTTGTGAGTGGACAAAAATAATCATTTATAAATTCCTTTTCGAAGAATTACCTTTCTTCCCCTCCATTTATAAAATCATGCATGCATAACATAAAACAATTTATCATATAAAAGCATCATATGTAAATCATCCAAAATTCACATTTATCTTTAAAACCATTTAATTGGACTCACATAAAATCTGTATAATGAAAATACCTCGTGATCCACAATTTGGTTTGAAAACTCTCTTCAAATGAGTTTAAAATCATTTAATTCAATCTGGACACAAATTATCTCAAATTCAAATCATTTGGTTCAATCTGCCACATAATATCTCAAAATCAAGAATTCACTGTTCCCGACATATTCATAACACATCAGGGTATCCCTTGAGATGTGTTCAAATCTGTACAACTCTGTGTACCATATGTACTGTCTGTAATATCTGTACTATGCATAGACAGTTTCGCGACCCGGCGGAGACATACTCCTCAACACCTAAGGTCCGAACCCTCAACAACTGGTAGAGTCATGCTCCTCAACACCAGTCAGAGCAACAACAATCATCGGGACGGGAATCAGTGAATCAAATCCATACTTCGAAATCTTGTTTCGCGGCCTAAGCCAAATTCTTTAAAATATCATTTTATGGCCAAAATCGGTAAAATCACAATTATGGGTCTCAACCCAAATCACATACTCAAATAGTTACCACGTCAAAACGATATCAAAATCAAGTACAAAAACCAGGCCATTTCTCAAAACATACTTTCACTGAAATATTGTAAAATATGTGTCCAGTATCATTTCTAAAATCCAGAAATTCATTTCACTCATACACAACAGTATTTAAAGCAAAGATACATTTATGCATGCATTACAGTTTATAAATCAAAGTCCACTCACAAACCTGTTCAAGCAAGCTCAATCCCGAACGGTACGCTCCCCTGAAGCTCCTGGAGCAGTATCGCCTGTCCAAATTAATAATCGGGATTACCAGCCAATCATAATAATCTTAAATATAAACCCCATAAATCCCGGGAGTCTAACGATGTTGTCCTAGAAAACGCAGCAACCTTAAAACGTCCGAAACAACCCCTAAACGACATCCGATCGACTCGAAACCTGCGCCAACAGGTCCGAAACGTCAAAAACTAACTGTCACGCGTCACCGTGACCTCAGACTCGGCCCCACGCGCCGCCACGCACCGACGGAAGGTCGGAACACGCGCTCACGCGCCGCCACGCGCCCTCACGCGCCGGTCACGCGCCTGCTACAGTACCCACGCGCCTGGACCGGTCCAACCCGGTCCAACTCGGCCCGACCCGGTCCAACTCGACCGGACCGGTTCACTCGACCCGACCGGTTCAACTCGACCCGACCGGTTCAACTGACCCGACCGGTTCACTCGACCGGACCGGTTCAACTCAACCTGACCGGTCACCGGCGACTCGCCGGAGAAGATGACCGGCTGCCGTCACCGTCGTCGGAGGTTGGCCGGAGAAGATGACCGGACCACCACCTCCGCCGCCGTCTGGTTTCGCCGGAATCCTCCATTTCCGGCCGAAACTCCAAGCTTTCCAACTTCCTCAAAACTCAACCATTTTTCACAAATTTTACGTATAAATCTATCTACTCAAACCCAGGAATCCAAATATGACCTCAAAACCACCAACACGTACCTGTATAAGCCGGAAAATGGATCGAAAGGTCCGAAAATTCCTTTCCTCGGTTCGGCTTCCTCCGTGGTCCTCTCCTTCGATGGTTGGTACGGTTGTGATCACGGGAAGGAGTAGAACACGATTAGTGGATCAAAACTGGAAGATGAGGCCTTGAAATCAATGTTGACTTTTGTGGGTGTTTGGGTGAATTTCGCACGGGTTCAATGGTTTCGGTGTGTTTGAGTTTGTCACAGAGAGAGAGAGAAGGAGATGATAAGGATGAAAATGAAGATGGATCAGAGAATATCTGATTTGGGGGTTAAAAAATATCTACCCCAAGTCAAAAATTACCAAAATGCCCTTGCACATTTAGACCCATAACTCTCGTCTACGAACTCCGTTTTCCGCGTGCCGCCTGTCTACGAACTCGTGAGTTCGAGACCTACGCAACGGTATACAAAACACCACCAAAAAGGTTTCGAAACAAAACTTGATTTCCATGCCCTTTAACAAGCAAGGGCAAAATCGTCATTTTACATAAATAATTTAATTAAATCCAATAATTGAAATTCCGGGTTGTTACAATCTACCCTCCTTAAGAAATTTCGTCCCCGAAATTCAACTCTACCCTTGGAACAAATAAGGATACTGCGTCCGCATTAGTTCCTCAGTTTCCCACGTGGTTTCCTCCACGTTATGATTCCTCCACAACACTTTAACTAGAGGAATACTCTTTCTGCGCAGTACCTTCTCTTTCCAATCCAAAATTTGCACCGGTTGCTCCTCAAAGGTCAAATCATCTTTCAGCTCAAGTGGTTGCTCTTCCAACACATGAGACTCATCAAACAGATATTTCCGGAGCAAAGATACATGGAAAACATTATGAACTCTGGATAATTCCGATGGTAAAGCAAGACGATATGCCACTGGTCCTATCCTCTCCAAAATCTCATATGGACCAATGCAGCGAGGACTCAGTTTTCCTCGTCTACCAAAACGTACAACTCCCTTCCAAGGTGATAGTTTTAAGAACACCCAATCACCTACTTCAAACTCAAGGTCTCTGGTTCTACGGTCTGCATAGCTCTTCTGGCGATCCTGAGCTGTCTTCAACCTTTCTCTGATGATCCTTATCTTTTCCTCAGTCGTATCAACCAACTCTGGTGTTAACAGTTTCCTTTCACCCACTTCGTTCCAGCATAATGGTGTCCTGCACTGCCTCCCATACAGTGCCTCGAAAGGAGACATCCCAATACTCGACTGATAACTATTATTATAAGCAAATTCCATCAGAGCCAGATGTGAATCCCAGTTTCCTTTAAACTGTAGTACACAAGCTCTCATCATATCCTCCAAAATCTGGATTGTCCTCTCAGACTGACCATCCGTCTGAGGATGAAAAGCTGTACTAAAATGCAATGTAGTGCCAAAAGCCTTCTGCAAACTTCGCCAAAACCTGGAGGTAAATCTAGGATCCCTGTCCGAAACAATCGACTCTGGAGTCCCATGTAGCCGTATGATCTCATCAATGAACAATTTGGCATACTGACTCATCCGAAAATCTTCCCGCACTGGCAAGAAATGTGCAGACTTCGTGAGTCTATCAACAATTACCCATATCCCATCATGTCCTTTCTGTGTTCTTGGAAGTTTATACACAAAATCCATCGTAATGTGATCCCACTTCCATTCCGGAATAGGTAATGGTTGAAGTGCCCCATATGGTTTCTGCCTCTCTGCTTTCACTTGCTGGCACGTCAGGCATCTACTCACAAACTCAGCAATCTCCCTTTTCATCCCAGTCCACCAATAATATTTCCTTAGGGTATGATACATCTTGGTACCTCCTGGATGCATAGCGTAAGCCGAACTATGAGCCTCATCAAGAATTTCCCTCTTTAGTTCCAGCTCATTCGGTACGCACAACCGACCATCCCTAACCAAGGCTCCATCATCCCTAAGCGCATAGTCCTGCCTGTTTCCAGCCTCTAACTCCATCCTGATAATGCACAATGTAGGGTCCTGGAGTTGAGCCTCAATAATCCGATCAATCAACACAGGCCTCACATGAAAACTAGCCAACAAAGCCCCCTGGCTATCCATGTCCAGTACTATCCCTGCTCTACGGAACTCTACCAGTAATGGTAAGTAGACTGTATGCAAATGGGCTAAAGAACCCATGGATTTCCTGCTTAAAGCATCCGCCACAACATTGGCTTTCCCTGGATGGTACTCTATAGTACAATCATAATCCTTTATTAACTCAAGCCATCTTCTCTGCCTCAGATTCAGGTCTTTTTGGGTGAACAAGTACTTCAAACTCTTATGGTCGGTGAAGATCCGACACGTCTCCCCGTACAAATAATGTCTCCATATTTTCAATGCATGCACCACTGCAGCTAATTCCAAATCATGTGTGGGGTAATTCAACTCATGGGGTTTAAGTTGTCTAGAAGCATAAGCTATCACCTTTCCATGCTGCATCAACACGCAGCCTATACCCCGCAATGATGCATCACTATACACCTCGAATCCACCAGTATCATCAGGAATGGTCAATACTGGAGCAGAAGTCAACCTCCTCTTCAGCTCCTGAAATCCCTGTTCACAATCAGCTCCCCAGTCAAACTTGACTCCTTTCCTCGTCAACCGAGTCAACGGCCCTGCTATCGTAGAAAATCCTTCTACGAACCGTCGATAATATCCTGCCAAACCCAGAAAACTCCTCACCTCTGTCACTGTCCTCGGTTGCTCCCAGTTTGCCACTGCCTCAATCTTTTGGGGATCTACGCTGATACCCTCAGCCGAAATCACATGACCTAAGAATCCAACTTCGGTCAACCAAAACTGGCATTTACTGAATTTGGCAAACAAATGCTTTTTCCTAAGCATATTCAGCACCAACCTTAAGTGCTTCTCATGTGCCTTAGCACTCCTCGAATACACCAAGATGTCATCAATGAACACAATCACAAACCGATCCAAATACTTTTGGAACACCCTGTTCATCAAATCCATAAATGCTGCTGGAGCATTAGTCAACCCGAAAGGCATCACCAGGAACTCATAATGACCATAACGAGTCCTGAAAGCTGTTTTCTCAACATCCCCTTCTCTGATCCTCAACTGGTGGTATCCGGATCGAAGGTCAATTTTCGAAAAATATCTTGCCCCCTTAAGTTGATCAAACAAATCATCTATCCTTGGCAAAGGATACTTATTCCGCACCGTAGCCATGTTTAGCTTCCGGTAGTCGATACACAACCTCAACCCACCATCCTTTTTCCTCACAAATAACACTGGTGCACCCCAAGGTGAAACACTTGGGCGAATAAATCCCATATTCACCAAGTCCTGCAACTGAGTCTTTAACTCTCGCAATTCTGCCGGTGCCATCCTATACGGTGCCTGTGAGATAGGTTGAGTACCTGGCAAAAGCTCGATGGTGAACTCAATCTCCCGGTGAGGTGGCAATCCCGGGAGATCATCTGGAAACACATCAGAGAATTCACTCACCACGGGAATATCCTCCACTCTCATCGAAGTCTCCCGAGAATCAAACACATGAGCCAAGTAACCCTCACAACCTTTCCTCAGCAATTTCTCAGCAGTCAAAGCTGATATCACTCCACAGGGTAGTACCCTACGATCTCCTCTGAATGTAAGTTCCGGTAACCCTGGACTCCGGAAATCCACTCTTTTGTCATAACAATCAATAGAGGCATGGTGCATAGTCAACCAATCCATCCCCAGAATCACATCAAAATCAAAAATGTCTAAGGGGATTAAATCTGCCTCTAATGCATGACCTTCCACTAACACTGGACAATTTCGAATCACGAGATTCGCCACTAACATATTCCCAGTAGGAGTACTAATACCCATGTCCCAACCAATCGGAGACAATTCTCTATCAGCAAATAATGTAAAACCCCGAGAAATGAAAGAATGAGTAGCCCCAGGATCTATTAAAACATAAGCATCACGGTTAAAAATAGATAACATACCCGTGACTACATCTGGTGCTGCTCGGGCCTCCTGTTGCGACATAGCAAACACTCGAGCTTGTGTATCCAACGATCGACCACGACCCCACTGTCTGCCTCTGGCCCTGTTGGACCCACGGGGCCTGTTTGTCCAATTGGCCCGGTTGGCCCTACTGGATTGACTCTGACTTCCAGCTGCAAAACCGGGCGTCTGAAATGTCCTCTGCCCCTGTTCAGCAGCACCCCGCCCCCAGGAACTACTAGCCGGATACAAATGTGGGCAAAATCTCTTGATGTGACCACTCTCCCCTCAAAAGAAACATCCAGTGCTACCTGAGCTGCCACTCGGTCTTCTGGTTGATTGCACAGAAGCACCACTAGAACGGGCGGATGACTGGGGTGCATGTCTGACTCCGCCACTGCCTGAACCAGATCCCTCACCCGCAGTAGATCCAGAGCTGTAACTGCCTCTCTTGGACGGTCCCTGGCTAGAGGTTCCAACATCCCAGCGATCCCTGTGTCGCCTGGAACCCCTAAACTGCTGCTGGACTGGCACACCCATGCTCAACTCTACACGAGCTGCAGCGTCAGACGCATCTCTCAATGAAGTATGGGCTGCAGCCGTTACCGCTGACCGAAGTTCGCCCCTCAGCCCATTTTCAAATCTGCGGCGTCTGTCCCTCTCGGTTACCACTAGAGCTGGTGCAAAACGAGCCAACTCTAAAAATCTCTGCTCATACTGAGCCACTGTCAAATCTCCCTGCTGTAGGTGTATGAACTCAGCCTCCCTGGCATCTCGGTACGAGCAAGGATAAAATTGCTCGAGGAACTTCTCCCGAAAGGTCGCCCAGGTAATGGTACTGACTTCCCAACCTGATACCTCTAATGCACTCCACCAATCATAAGCAGAACCACCCAGCAGAAAAGTGGCTAACAACACCCTGTCCCCCTGAGGACATCTCATAACCGAGAACACTCGCTCTAAACGAGTAATCCACTCTCTTGCATCATCTGGGCTAGAGTCACCCATAAATACTGTAGCCCCTAATCTCTGGGCTCTCTCAATGTCTGAACCTTCAGTAGCAGTCCTACTCTGAAGTACAGAAGTCAACGCATGACCTAATTGTTCCAGTGTCTGCCTCATATCAGGCTCCACTGTAGGTTCAGGTGTGTCCCCCATATTTTCCGACGGTTGACGGAACTCGCGTCTCGGAGGCATTACGCTGAAAAGAACTATAACTCATCAATACCAAAATAATTGTACACGTAGTGTACAGTCTGCAGGAATTTAACCTAGTGCTCTGATACCAATTGTCAGGACCCGTCCCGAATTTCCCCTCGAAACCCGGGAAGAACCCTGATCCCGTCTGACAACCTAAGAAAAGGTTCCCAAAATACCCTTCAATCCATACAAATTATAATAACCATAATAAATACTTCCTCTTGTCAGACAAGGGACTTAAGCACTCAATAATTCCCGTAATTAACGACAAATCAAATGCAACATAATATCAGAGCGTCTAAGTAGGATCAAGAATAAAATTTAGATATCCTACTCAATTATACAACACAGCGCAGTCGGAATCCTAATGCCTCAGCCTCGAGATCAATGTTCGCGTCAACTCTACTCAACTGCCTGAAGGGGGATTTAAACACAAAAGTTGTGAGTGGACAAAAATAATCATTTATAAATTCCTTTTCGAAGAATTACCTTTCTTCCCCTCCATTTATAAAATCATGCATGCATAACATAAAACAATTTATCATATAAAAGCATCATATGTAAATCATCCAAAATTCACATTTATCTTTAAAACCATTTAATTGGACTCACATAAAATCTGTATAATGAAAATACCTCGTGATCCACAATTTGGTTTGAAAACTCTCTTCAAATGAGTTTAAAATCATTTAATTCAATCTGGACACAAATTATCTCAAATTCAAATCATTTGGTTCAATCTGCCACATAATATCTCAAAATCAAGAATTCACTGTTCCCGACATATTCATAACACATCAGGGTATCCCTTGAGATGTGTTCAAATCTGTACAACTCTGTGTACCATATGTACTGTCTGTAATATCTGTACTATGCATAGACAGTTTCGCGACCCGGCGGAGACATACTCCTCAACACCTAAGGTCCGAACCCTCAACAACTGGTAGAGTCATGCTCCTCAACACCAGTCAGAGCAACAACAATCATCGGGACGGGAATCAGTGAATCAAATCCATACTTCGAAATCTTGTTTCGCGGCCTAAGCCAAATTCTTTAAAATATCATTTTATGGCCAAAATCGGTAAAATCACAATTATGGGTCTCAACCCAAATCACATACTCAAATAGTTACCACGTCAAAACGATATCAAAATCAAGTACAAAAACCAGGCCATTTCTCAAAACATACTTTCACTGAAATATTGTAAAATATGTGTCCAGTATCATTTCTAAAATCCAGAAATTCATTTCACTCATACACAACAGTATTTAAAGCAAAGATACATTTATGCATGCATTACAGTTTATAAATCAAAGTCCACTCACAAACCTGTTCAAGCAAGCTCAATCCCGAACGGTACGCTCCCCTGAAGCTCCTGGAGCAGTATCGCATGTCCAAATTAATAATCGGCATTACCAGCCAATCATAATAATCTTAAATATAAACCCCATAAATCCCGGGAGTCTAACGATGTTGTCCTAGAAAACGCAGCAACCTTAAAACGTCCGAAACAACCCCTAAACGACATCCGATCGACTCGAAACCTGCGCCAACAGGTCCGAAACGTCAAAAACTAACTGTCACGCGCCACCGTGACCTCAGACTCGGCCCCACGCGCCGCCACGCGCCGACGGAAGGTCAGAACACGCGCTCACGCGCCGCCACGCGCCCTCACGCGCCGGTCACGCGCCTGCTACAGTACCCACGCGCCTGGACCGGTCCAACCCGGTCCAACTCGGCCCGACCCGGTCCAACTCGACCGGACCGGTTCACTCGACCCGACCGGTTCAACTCGACCCGACCGGTTCAACTGACCCGACCGGTTCACTCGACCGGACCGGTTCAACTCAACCTGACCGGTCACCGGCGACTCGCCGGAGAAGATGACCGGCTGCCGTCACCGTCGCCGGAGGTTGGCCGGAGAAGATGACCGGACCACCACCTCCGCCGCCGTCTGGTTTCGCCGGAATCCTCCATTTCCGGCCGAAACTCCAAGCTTTCCAACTTCCTCAAAACTCAACCATTTTTCACAAATTTTACGTCTAAATCTATCTACTCAAACCCAGGAATCCAAATATGACCTCAAAACCACCAACACGTACTTGTATAAGCCGGAAAATGGATCGAAAGGTCCGAAAATTCCTTTCCTCGGTTCGGCTTCCTCCGTGGTCCTCTCCTTCGATGGTTGGTACGGTTGTGATCACGGGAAGGAGTAGAACACGATTAGTGGATCAAAACTGGAAGATGAGGCCTTGAAATCAATGTTGACTTTTGTGGGTGTTTGGGTGAATTTCGCACGGGTTCAATGGTTTCAGTGTGTTTGAGTTTGTCACAGAGAGAGAGAGAAGGAGATGATAAGGATGAAAATGAAGATGGATCAGAGAATATCTGATTTGGGGGTTAAAAAATATCTACCCCAAGTCAAAAATTACCAAAATGCCCTTGCACATTTAGACCCATAACTCTCGTCTACGAACTCCGTTTTCCGCGTGCCGCCTGTCTACGAACTCGTGAGTTCGAGACCTACGCAACGGTATACAAAACACCACCGAAAAGGTTTCGAAACAAAACTTGATTTCCATGCCCTTTAACAAGCAAGGGCAAAATCGTCATTTTACATAAATAATTTAATTAAATCCAATAATTGAAATTCCGGGTTGTTACACTCATTCACTCTTGATCATGTCTTAGTTGTCCCTTCTCTCGACTATGACTTGTTATCTGTTCCTCATATCATTGATTCCCTTAATTGTACCGTGTGTTTTTGGCCTTCGTATTGTCTCTTTCAGGATATTCTCACCAGGGCCGTGATTGGATGTGGTACTAGGAGGGGAAAGTTGTATTATATGGACTTGACAGCTGACATCAGTAAGCGTTTGAGTCACGCACATCATGTGAAGGGCGATGCGTCCATCAGGATGAAGAAAATTTGGCTATGGCATCGACGGTTAGGGCTTGCTTCTTTTGGTTATCTGAAACTTATATTTCTCGATTTTTTTTCCCAGTTTCATGAATTAGACTTTCATTGTGAAACTTGCATTTTGGCGAAAAACCATCGTATTTCTTACCCATTAAGATTGCATAAAAGCTCCATGCCCTTCATGATTGTCCATTCTGATGTTTGGGGACCATCACGAGTTCCCACTATTAGTGGTTTTAAGTGGTTTGTGACGTTTATTGATGATTGCACCCGGATGACCTGGGTCTTTCCCCTCCACCAGAAAAGTGACGTCACCGCCAAGTTCAAGCTCTTTTATCAATATGTTGCTACTCAGTTTGACAAGAAAATCATGACCCTTCGATCTGATAATGGAGGTGAGTACATCAACCATGACCTACATCAGTTTTTCGGCCACCATGGTATTGTTCATCAAACCACATATGCCTATACACCACAACATAATGGTGTCGTGGAGCGCAAGAATCGACATCTCTTGGAGGTTGTTCGTGCCTCTTTATTTGAGGCCTACATGCCGCATCATTTTTGGGGGGAGGCTCTTTGTGTAACGACCCGGACCAGAAATTAAACTATTTTGAGGATTGGACAATTTTACCCTCAGTTTTGGACGGGTTCGAGAGTCACTTTTTGACTGGCAATACTTTTGGGAAGTTTTCTAGGGTCGTTGCGTAGGCCTCGAACTCACGAGTTCGTAGACAAGCGGCACGCGGAAAACGGAGACCCGGTGAGTTCGTTACGGGTCTAGAAGCTTCAGTGGCAGTTTGGTAATTTTGGAGAAGTTGGAACTATATAGTTGATATTTTTCTCTCTCCTCGGGGGATTGGTCAATTCGGTCTCTCTCTCTCTCCTACCCGAAAAACCCCCCCGTGTGAACACAAAGACTTGATTTTTATCGGATGGATTTCGATCTGATTTGAGTGAAACCAAGGTCGGGAGGATCTTCCCCGGGACCCCACGAGCATTTTGGGGTAGCTATTGGAGCGGGAGCACCGCCGTAGGCGACGGACGGAGGAGGGAGGTGAACCGAACCTTCTCGGCCGTTTTCCGGCCAAACCAGGTACGATCTCGGAACTTTTACCCCATATTTGGATTCCTGGTGAAAAGTAGATGAATTTCCATGTGTAGATCGTGAAAAACGGTTAAGAAATGAAGAAGTTAGAAAACCTTGAAGTTTCGGCCGGAAATAGGGGATTCCGGCGAACCAGACGGCGGCGGAGGTGGCGGTCCGGTCATCTTCTCCGGCCAGCCTCCGGCGACGGTGACGGTAGTCCGGTCGTCTTCTCCGGCTAGTCACCGGTGACCGGTCGGGTTGAGTGAACCGGTCGGGTCGAGTGAACCGGTCGGGTTGAGTGAACCGGTCGAGTCGAGTGAACCGGTCGGGTTGAGTGAACCGGTCGGGTCGAGTGAACCGGTCGGGTTGAGTGAACCGGTCGGGTCGAGTTGGACCGGATCAGGTTGAGCCGGACCGGGTTGGACCGGTCCAGGCGCGTGAACACTGTAGCAGGCGCGTGACCGGCGCGTGAGAGCGCGTGAGCGCGTGTGCCGACCTTCCGGCGGCGCGTGGCGGCGCGTGGAGCCGAGACTGAGGTCACGGCGGCACGTGGTAACTAGTTTCGACGTTCCGAATCTGTTGGTACAGGTTTGAGATTGATCGGACGTCGTTTAGAGGTTGTTTTGGGCAATCCCAGCGGTAATAGTTGACCGTATTAGCGGGTTGTGAGCTCGGGAAGTCAAGGTAGTTGGGACATTATTGTGCATGTGTTGCTTGGGCTAGAGCGTCCATGAATTAAGGGTTGGTTGATGTGTGTGAGTAGACTTTTGTTTTATGAATTGAAATACATGCATCCAAATATCCTTGTTTAAATGCTGTTATGTATTGTGGCATTGAATATCTGTATTTTGAGAAATGATTACTGTATACATGTTTTCCACTAGTACTGTGAAAGTGTGATTTGAGAAACATCATGGTTTTAGACTCGATTTTGATATCGTTTTGACGAGGAAATTATAGAGTCAATGATTTGGGTTTTGACCCTGTTGCATGAGTTTATCGGATTTGGTCATATTGAGGGAGGCTAGGACTCGGGACGAGGATCCGTTATTAACGGTGAACCCGGTGAACCTCCGATATGATATGATGGTCGAGGATACTTATCCGACTGATACGATATGATATGATGGTCGAGGATACTTATCCGACTGATACGATATGATATGATGGTCGAGGATACTTATCCGACTGATATGAGATGATATGATGGTCGAGGATACTTATCCGACTGATACGATATGATATGATGGTCGAGGATACTTATCCGACTGATATGAGATGATATGATGGTCGAGGATACTTATCCGACTGATATGATATGATAGTCGAAAGATGCCGACTGATATGTTATGTTAGTCGAGAGATGCCGACTGATATGATATGATAGTCGAGAGATGCCGACTGATATGTTATGTTAGTCGAGAGATGCCGACTGATATGATATGATAGTCGAGAGATACTGACTGATATGTTATGTTAGTCGAGAGATGCCGACTGATATGATATGATAGTCGAGAGGTGCCGACTGATATGTTATGTTAGTCGAGAGATGCCGACTGATATGATATGATAGTCGAGAGATGCCGACTGATATGTTATGTTAGTCGAGAGATGCCGACTGATATGTTATGATAGTCGAGAGATGCCGACTGATATGATATGATAGTCGAGAGATGCCGACTGATATGTTATGTTAGTCGAGAGATGCCGACTGATATGTTATGTTGGTCGAGAGATGCCGACTGATATGTTATGATAGTCGAGATATGCCGACTGATATGATATGATAGTCGAGAGATGCCGACTGATATGTTATGTTAGTCGAGAGATGCCGACTGATATGATATGATAGATAGTCGAGAGATGCCGACTGATATGTTATGTTAGTCGAGAGATGCCGACTGATATGATATGATAGTCGAGAGATGCCGACTGATATGTTATGTTAGTCGAGAGATGCCGACTGATATGATATGATAGTCGAGAGATGCCGACTAATATGTTATGTTAGTCGAGAGATGCCGACTGATATGATATGATAGTCGAGAGATGCCGACTGATATGTTATGTTAGTCGAGAGATGCCGACTGATATGATATGATAGTCGAGAGATGCCGACTGATATGTTATGATAGTCGAGAGATGCCGACTGATATGATATGATAGTCGAGAGATGCCGACTGATATGTTATGTTAGTCGAGAGATGCTGACTGATATGTTATGTTAGTCGAGAGATGCCGACTGATATGTTATGTTAGTCGAGAGATGCCGACTGATATGATATGATAGTCGAGAGATGCCGACTGATATGTTATGTTAGTCGAGAGATGCCGACTGATATGATATGATAGTCGAGAGATGCCGACTGATATGTTATGTTAGTCGAGAGATGCCGACTGATATGATATGATAGTCGAGAGATGCCGACTGATATGTTATGTTAGTCGAGAGATGCCGACTGATATGATATGATAGTCGAGAGATGCCGACTGATATGTTATGTTAGTCGAGAGATGCTGACTGATATGATATGATAGTCGAGAGATGCCGACTGATATGTTATGTTAGTCGAGAGATGCCGACTGATATGTTATGTTAGTCGAGAGATGCCGACTGATATGTTATGATAGTCGAGAGATGCCGATTGATATGATATGATAGTCGAGAGGTGCCGACTGATATGTTATGTTAGTCGAGAGATGCCGACTGATATGATATGATAGTCGAGAGATGCCGACTGATATGTTATGTTAGTCGAGAGATGCCGACTGATATGATATGATAGTCGAGAGATGCCGACTGATATATTATGTTAGTCGAGAGATGCCGACTGATATGATATGATAGTCGAGAGATGCCGACTGATATGTTATGTTAGTCGAGAGATGCCGACTGATATGTTATGATAGTCGAGAGATGTCGACTGATATGATATGATAGTCGAGATATATGCCGACTGATATGATATGATACATGACTAGCACATCCCAAGGGATACCCTGGTGGCAAGGGATATGATAGTCGAGAGATATGCCGACTGATATGTTATGATAGCCGAAGGTTATACCGGCTGATGATACGATATGATAGCCGAGGATATATCCGGCTCTAATATGAACCAGACGACAATTGCCATGGGCTTAATCAACCTATGAAAATACTTCGTCAGCCGTGTCTGTGGGTTGGTGTGGGCGGTGACCCAGAGGGACGAATTATGGTTGGTTCACAAGTATTTGACTAGTCTGTTGTCTTGTGGTATTCCAGTAGAGATGTCAGAAGTGTCTGACCTACCGACTTTGGTGTCAGAGGGTGTTCCTATTTGAACCACCACTATTCCAAGGTCTTGGCTTCGACCTGTATACTATCTTGCGTCTGACAGGTAGGAGTGATCAGTAAGTACAGAGGTTTTGTCGGGAACCCTGTAAGGTTTAATAAAAATTATTCCAGAACAAAGTGTATTTCTGGTGTTTAAATTTTGAAGTAAAGAGCTGTCAGACGGGATAAGGGTTCTTTTCGGGTTTCGAGGTAAAATTCGGGAAGGGTCCTTACACTTTGTTATGTGGCTTACCTCATCAATCGAACACCTTCTAGCACTCTTTAGTATCAAACTCCATTTCAGACATTGACTACTCTCCTCAACATGCCATCCGCACCAAATCTCGAACCACGTCTCTTTGGTTGTTTTGCGTATGTTCAGGTGTATCCACATCAGCGTGGCAAGCTTGATCCGTGTGCACGGCATTGTGTCTTTGTGGGTTATTCTGCCACTCAGAAGGGCTATAAGTGTTTCCATCCTCCCACTCAGACCATGCACGTAACTGCCGATGTGACCTTCAACGAGAGTGTCTGCAGGGGGAGAGTAATATCTTTGCCGCCGAAGATACTCAGATTGACGTCCAAATTCAACACCATTCATCCGAGTCGTCAGTGTCCAAGGTGCAACAAGCTCAAGAGTCCCTCGACACTCCTGATGACACTCATGATAATGGTTCAGATAATTCCCTCTCTACAACTCCTACTACAGTACCATCACCACTCATCCAATCAGGTCCTGAAGATTCCCCACAGATAACTGAACATTCAAACTCTATCTCAAACACCTTACCTGCGTCGAATTATACAGGTTATCAGTTACCCCCACGCACGACTAGAGGGATTCCTAGACAACAGTATGACCCTGACGCTAAAGCAAAAGTTAAATACCCTATTGCTAATCATGTGTCCCTACATAGGTTGTCTCCGTCATGTGCATCATTTGTGTGTCAATTATCCACTGTATCTATTCCAAGTAATGTGCAGGACGCTCTGAAAGATCCCAAGTGGACACAAGCGATGAATGATGAAATGGAGGCTCTTTAGAAGAATTGCACTTGGGAGATGACTACCTTTCTGCCAGGGAAGAGAACAGTGGGTTGTAGATGGATATATACAGTAAAGTTCAAGGCAGATGGCACCATTGAACGATAAAAAGCAAGACTGGTGGCAAAAGGTTACACTCAGACTTATGGGATTGACTATGGGGAGACCTTTGCCCCTGTAGCCAAAATCAACACAATTCAGGTACTTATTTCTCTGGCAGCCAGCCTAGACTGGCCATTACACCAATTTGATGTCAAAAATGCCTTCTTGCATGGCGACTTAGAAGAAGAGGTCTATATGGATTCACCTCCAGAATGCAAGATGGGGCTCCATAAGGGCAACATGGTTTGTAAACTGAGGAAGTCCCTTTATGGATTGAAGCAATCACCCAGAGCATGGTTTGGAAAGTTCAACCAATCAATGAAGGACTTCGGATACAAACAAAGTAACTCAGATCATACTCTTTTCTTGAAACATAAGAAAGGTAAAGTCACTGCCCTTATTGTATATGTTGATGACATGGTAGTTACCGAGAATGACCCAGAGGAAAAGGTAGCGTTGCAGAACCACTTGGCAAGTGAGTTTGAAATGAAAGATCTTGGTGCTCTGAAATATTTCTTAGGCATCGAAGTGGCGCATTCAGACCAAGGAATATTTCTATCACAATGGAAATATATCCTTGACATTTTAACTGACACTGGAATGCTAGCCAGTAAACCAGCAGATACGCCAATGGAGTTGAATCATCAGCTTGGTGAATATCCAGATCAGGTACCCACCAACAAAGAAAGATATCAATGCCTGGTAGGTAAGTTAATCTATCTAGGACACACTAGACCTGATATCGGATATGCCGTAAGTGTGGTGAGTCAGTTCATGCATGCACCAAGTGAAGCCCACATGGATGCAGTAAACCGAATCCTGAGATACTTAAAGTCAGCTCCTGGAAGAGGATTGATGTTCTCACGACATGGTCATCTAGATGTTGAGGGTCACACTAATGCAGACTAGGCAGTTTCTGTTACTGACAGGAGGTCAACATCTGGATATTTTACCTTTGTGGGAGGCAATCTAGTCACTTGGCGAAGTAAAAAACAGAAAGTAGTGTCGAGATCAAGTGCTGAAGCAGAATATCGAGGTATGGCACAAGGAATATGTGAGCTACTCTGGATAAGGAATTTGTTGGGGGAATTGGGGTTAAAACTCAATCATGACATGCAACTAAATTGTGACAACAAAGCAGTAATAGACATAGCACATAATCCAGTGCAACATAATAGAACCAAGCATGTTGAAGTTGATAGACATTTCATCAAGGAGAAACTTGAGGCAAAGATCATTGAGGTATCATTTGTTAAATCTGAAGATCAACTTGCAGATGTCCTCACTAAAGCAGTCACCGATAGAGTATTCCACAACTCACTTAGCAAGTTGGGCATTGACGACATACATGCTCCAACTTGAGGGGGAGTGTCAATGAGTTGTATATTCCTAATTAAACTTAGTCCACTAATTAGGCCCATAGTAACATTCCTAGTCTCTGTGTGTGTATATATATATATATATATATATATATATATATATATATATATATAGGTATATCTTTCCTATGGAAATAATCATCAAAAGAGAATTCTCACCCAATCTGATAGGATCATGTCCGTGGTCGCTGGTCCCAAGGAGGGAAGGGAATGAAATTTCCCGGGAGAGAGAAAGGGGAAAAATGGAAAAATGGGTGGTTTTTAGTAACAATAGAAAATAATAATAATAATAATAAGATTAATTAGAATAAAGTAATTTAATTATAACGAAATTTCTAATTCTCCCCGAATATACTTTATTTCCGAATTATTCTAACGAATTCAGTTTTTTCGTTTTCGAATTTCTTCTTCGAAAATCTTCTACCAAAACTTCAATCTAAGTCAGAAATTCGGAGTCTAACTCTCGAATTAGTTCCTTTCGTTCACTTAGTAAATTTCATAGAAATTTGATAATTAACATAAAAGGGTAATTCATTAGTTTAATAATTCCGATTTTGAAAGTCCATGACGAGTTGTAACATTAACATTCAACTATAAATAAATAAATAAATTTCGATTACTAATTTATTTACATTGTCTACATTATAAAATATAATTAATTTATATAAATTGTTTAGTATAATTCATTATTGCACTTGCTAAATAAGAATAACATAGGAATACATTGCAATTCTGTTTATGTTTAAGGTTTTATATTGTTAGTCATTATCGGACCATATTTTATCATATTATATATCATATATTTATTATATCAATGTCATTTTTTAATTTTTATTAGTCTTATATAACCATTATTGGGTTCTTAAGCTTTTCCCAAAGATTCATTAAAAATTTCTAACTTTTGAACTAAATTTTCACTATTTTTGTTGAGCGTAAACGATATCGAAATATCCATCGATATTTTTGTAAATTTGACTGTCGATATCGATATTTTCATCCTAGATTATGAGAAGTACGTGTTAATTAATTAGGTACACTCCGAAAATTTTCTTTTTTTTTTCTTGCTTTCTACTGTTGCTTGCATTGTACGTAAAATATATTAATGGGTTAATCGCTCTCAGATGGGTTAATAATAACTAATTAGCGACTTCTAATTGTTTGGTTAATGTCTTGGTTGCTTGCCAACTTTTTTTCTTGGTTATGAATTTTGTACTTTGTACGTTATAACCAATTAAATTTCATCTAAACTGTATAACACACGAACTAACTTGCTTACAAGTAGACAAATGGAATATGTGAGGAAATTAATTATTATTTAAAATAATATGATTATTAGTAACTACATTTTCAAAAAGAATTTCTAAGTAAACGTGCTTGTCCTCGTTTTATTATTTTATAGGATTATTTTCAGAAAAAAATCTTTAATAATTTGGTGTCCAATGAAAAATAAACACTAAGCCACCACCAATAATCTTCCACAAACTCTCTAAAAACGGCATCATCTTGCTCCTATTATTTCATGGCAAAAAATAAATAATTAAAAAAAAAAACCCTAATCAACCATATTTCATCATAAATCTCTTAGCCTTGATATAAGCGTTCCTCAAACAACCCTTAAACCTGGTCAAATCAAGTTTGACATTTTGTTCCTTCAAGTAAATGTCCATAATCTCAGGCGGCCAGCCCTTTTTCTGAAGGGCAAATGGGTCTTTTAGCAACACATGTTCCTTCCCATACATCCCAACCAAGCTACTCTCTTCCACTCCAATCCTGTACTCAGAATATTGCAAATTCAATTCCTTCGCCGGTCTCCCAAAAAACGCAGTGGAGGCCCACTCCACCCCGATCGGAACCACCTGCACAAACACCGCACCTGGCCGGAGAAACAACGAGTGAGTGAGCGCAGCTCCATGAACTCCGAGCATGGCATGGCTCGAGTTCAGTAAGGCATAAGATTCATGCAAAGGGGTTGTGGTCTTGGGCTTAAACACAACTACGTCAAACCCCACCTTCTTTATCAACCGAATCACTTGCTCTTGGTTCATAATGGAACGCCCATGGGCTTCTTTGCGGCTTGCTAACACTAGTATGGGCTTTGATTTTCTGGGTTTGGGCTTGTGGTTGGAGAGTTTGGGCTGGGCTTGTGGGATATAGGCTTTGTCAAGGAGCATACGAAAATGCATGTAAGTTTTTGAATTGGGAAGTAAAGTTGAGTTTATAGTCATGAAACCATGTGACATGAGGCCTAAGGTAGCAGAAGGAAAACAATGGGTCGTGCTAATGTTTTTGAGGAGAATGATAGGGTGCTTGCTGAACATTGTAAGTATTTCTGCGTACTTACTCGGCCACCAATCGGGCGCTTCGGAAACCACAATCACGAAATCTTGATCGGGGAATATTGTGTTGACGGTGATGAAGAGGGGGATGAACCCGTCATTGAAATCATGGAAGAAGTTTCCGGTGTACCCTGCCGCACTGAATACAAGGGCCGGAACTTCATGTTGGGCTTTGCATGTTGGGCTTGGTGGGCCAGAAACGAGCGTGATGTTCTTTATGTGGGGCATTATGTATTCTTCGAATTTGCGAGGGTAGGGCTGGATTTTCTCCAACAATGCCGGTTGGGCCGGGACCATAGTGTAGAATGTAAAGGCTGTTGGGTCCAAGACTGTTGGGCCGTTGATTGAGCAGAGATCATAACGTATATCAGTACGATCACAAATGATTGGGTTTTCCACATGAAGCTGCAATGGTTGTTGTGGAGGCTCTGGATTGGGTTTGATAATCAATTCCATTCCTCCATGTGTTTCTTTTTCTGCAATAATTTGGAAAAATAAAAAGGATGTTACTTAAGTAGAGCACATCATAATGAGCTAATGATCATGTACCAACCTGCACACAGATTCTGGAAATTATTCTCATTTCAATTTAATTATTAGCACACGTACAGTCTAATGATAGTTCTCCATATATTTCAATTTTATAAATAAGTGACATCTAAAGTTTTCGCTCGCATAGATAACAATTTACGTTTGTATCGAATTGAATACACACGAGTCATATTAATTAACAATGTTTAATAAGTGAGAAACGGAAACAAAGTAATAAGAGGAGTAATTAACAGATATTTCATACCTTGAGTGTTATTATTACTCTTGGCCGGATATGTAACGCTGAGATGTTTAAGAAATATGGAGGTTGGCCAGACGCTGAGCTCAAAAAGGGTGAAAAACAAGCACAATGCCACAGCCACCACCGCAGCCCTTGAAACCGTCTTCTTCATCCTACGCTGCTGCCGCCGCCGCCACCTTGGCTAATATCGTCTGGTCGATGGCTACTCGATCACAACATATATGAATCTGCCATGAACCCAATTATGTATATGAAGATGGAGTTCGAGTCTAAAAAATTGACTTTGATTTATAATAAATAAAACAAGTCGAATCTAAATTTGCATCTACTTTTTTGTTTGGAGGAGATAAAAAGAAAAGAATGAGGCATTCGTAAACACGTTAGGCATTAAGTAATAACTTACTTGCAGGGATAGTGATGATGAACTTGAAGAAGAAGATGAAGAAAGATGAAAAATAAGTAAAGGAGGGGCTTCCTTTTGTTTAAAAAGACAAGCGCTTGCTTGCCTAAGCAATATTGCTAATGCCATCCAATTAGATTATTCTTGTAATTAATTAATGACATGTCTTTGGTTTTTCTTGGACGTGGATTGCATGCAGATGTCAGTTACAGCCGCTTTCTAACTCTTACCTGGCTGCATGCGTCTACCTGACTAGTCATCAGCTCCTTAATTTGGAAATTAACATTTACCAGTAAATTCGAATTTCAATACAAACAGTGTCCATCGATATAATGGTTCAAAAATCACATATTTTGCACTTTTTGTAAACTACATCTTTAATACAAATATGACCCATATCTGGTTTACAAAAAGTATAAAATATGCTATTTACCTAGCACTTTTCTTATTTTTAAATGGAACAACAAATTTCGTCAATATATTGAAAATAAAACTTATAATTCGAGCATTTCGGGCACATTTGTGATTTTTATTTTATAGAAATTTCCACAAGAGAAAAGCTAATTTATCGATAAAATTAATAATAATATTACATTTGGAGAACTTGATCCAGTACATCCATCACTATATTTTTTTCCTAAGCACATTTAAATCAATTGGTACACTAAATTCGATCAACAACTTTAGTATAAAAACAGAAAACAAAAAAGATGCATTGAGAATAAATTAACCCTCTTAATTTCTCCATGAAACTTTTAGCCTTGGAATAAGCGCGCCTTGTTCAAGTAGCTGGCTTTTCACCAACAAATTTTCCCTGCCAATCTGCCATATATATATGCTTGTCCACCAACCTACTCTCTTCCACTCCCATCCTATACTCCAAATACTCCATATGTAGTCCCAATTTCTAATGCTCTCCATCTTCTGAAATAAAAATATTAATTAGAAAAAGAAAGAAAATGGAGCTTTAATATTAAGTTCGCGTTCGGTGCGTAAAGTATACAAGCGTTACTCTTATAAATGTTAGATCGGATAAATCAATAAATTATAATCAAATATTGATATGATATGCATAATGCGTTAAAAATTTATTAGCAGATAATATGAGACGTTGATCTGGAATATAATGATATACGACAAGCACAATGCCCCAGCTGCCCTTGAAACTTGGCTCTTCATCATCCTTTGGCTAATCAGAATTTAATTAGGGGTTTTTTTAATCTGATTTTCTATGATGATAATTAAAATGAAAGCCTCCCTTCTTCTTTTTGCACGGAAAAAGGTGGCTTAATTAGGGACTGATATATAGTATATGTGTAATGTGACATTCGAACTAATTAATTAAAGGACAATACTTGCATCCCATCAATTAAAGGACAATACTTGCATCCCACCCTGGTGGGATGCCCTCGTACCACCCTTTCGATTTATCAAATTGTCTTTGAACATATATCATAATCGAAACCGTTCATTCTTTAAATCATCATGTCAAAATCATCTCCGTAAAAAATCAGTAAAATTGGAGGTCGTTTAGTCATTCATATTTATCAACTAAATTGACGTTTCTCCATAAGGATCCTAATTCTTACCAAAACCGTTGATTTATTTGATACATGTGAAGGACTAAACGACATCCAATCTTGTTCATTTTTTACGGAGATGATCTTGACATAATGATTTAGAGAATGAACGGTTCCGATTATGATATATGTCAACATGTAATTGGTTCATATCAAAAGGCACTACAAGAAAATCGTTGTTGCCCGACTAGCTTTTGCCCGACGAAAACAATCTCTCGGGGTAAGCATAGATTGCCCGACAAATAAGCATCCTCGCCGGATAACCGGTTAGTGGGAAGAGCATGTCGTTGGCGAGCAAAATTGGAAGGTGTTACCCGACGATTTATACCCCCGTCGGGTAATATTATATACAACGACGACTAATCGTCATCGGGTAACACTAGGCGTTGACTCTATGTTGCCCGACGAATCATTAAAGATTTCCCTACGAATGTGGTTCGTCAGGCAAAAGTATAAACACACTAAATACCCGAGACTCTCTCTTTTCTTCTTCTTCTTCTTCCTCCTCTCTGCTTCAGCACTCTTCTCTACTCTCTCTCTCAATCTCTCACTCACTCACTCTCTTTTCTCTACTTAACATTATCATCTCATCACCATTTTCATTCCCAATCAAATCCTTTTTCTCTATCAATCACTAAATATCAAATTTTAAGGTATGAATTTTTTTTTTTTTTAGTTTTGAAATTTTGATTTTTGATTGGGAATTAATTATGTTTTGAGTTGTAGGAATTTTGTGGTTGATTTGAAGGAATACTTATAAAAAGGTAAGTGTGTTTACCTCTCAATTTAATTTTGTTAAGAATGTTGGATATAATTATGTTAGGAAATTTTGTATTTATTGTGGAAAATGTGTAGAAATTGTTAAGAATTTGTGGAAATTAGAAAATTTGTTAGGAAAATATGAAAATAGAAAATATGTTATGAAATTAGGAAAATAGAAAATATGTTATGAAATTAGGAAAATATAAAATATGTTAGGAAATTAGGAAATTTTGTTGTAAAATAGGAAAATTAAAAATATGTAATGAAATGATTGAAATTAGAAAATATGTTTGGAAATTAGGAAAAATGTTAGGAAATTAGGGAAACAGAAAATATGTTAGGAAATTAGAAATTGTTAGAAAATAAGAAAATATAAAAATAAGTAATGAAGTTATTGAAATTAGAAAATATGTTTGGAAATTAGAAAATATGTTAGGAAAATAGGGAAATAGAAAATATGGTAGGAAATTATGAAATTAGAAAATATTTTAGGAAAATAAAAAATATGTAATGAAATTATTAAAATTTGAAATTATGTTTGGAAATTAGAAAATATGTTCGGAAAATAGGGAAATAGAAAATAAGTTAGGAAATTATAAAATATGTTAGGAAATTATAAAATATGATAGGAAAATAGGGAAATAGAAAATATGTACGGAAATTATAAAATTTAAAACTTTGTTTTATGCATAATTAATATATGTTTGTATTTGTGAATTTGTTGTGATATTTATTTTAAAACGCTTTATTTAGTTCTGACGGAGTGAAATACGTTCATATTTCATAACCGTTTATGCGAAGTTAATCAAGTTGATTAACTTCGTATAATGAGATTCAATGAAAAACCTTAGACCCATTTGAGAGTCAGTGAATCGAATTGATTGCTGACTCTTGAATTGTCCATATATTCGGACAGTTTGGGGATTTGCAACTATGTGTTATGTAGTTGGCGGTCTACGAGGTTAGGTTTCGATTGTGGGAAATTCGGTTTGTATCCCCTCAATGTTCTCCGAATGCATACTCGATATATGTTTATAATATCTACGTCGTGCATTTGGGGAACTGTAGGGAGATGGTGCCGAAATTTTCCTCGATCGAAACTTAGCCTCGTAGGTTTCAAACTACACAACATAGAACGCGCACTCTCGAATGGGATAGGGCCAAAGCACCGAAGGCATAAGGAGAAGAATTGCTTTTTATTTTAACTTGTTCTATTTACGAGACAATGTTAACTCAATTACTTACGTTGACTCTATGTTATGAAAGCAGGCACAATGGACAGAGGGTGGATGCAAATGTTTGATAGATCTTCTTATCAGTATTTGGATAGGATCGACAGCTTCATTGCCTTTGCACGTACTGATTGCAGTGATACAAGATGTATCAGGTGTCCATGCCGTAAATGTAACAATTGCATTTGGATGCCGTTGAATAAGGTCCAAACTCATCTGGAATGGAATGAGATCGTACACAACTACACTAATTGGATATATCACGATGAAGAAATATTTTTCGCATCGACATCTTTGGTTCCCGGGACCCGTCGGGACGAAAGTCGTTTGGATCGGCGATGTGATAATGATCAAGTCGTTGAGTTATTAACTGATGTTTTTCCTCCCGCATCAGATGATATGGAAGATGATGCGCCAAGGTTGCAACCCGAAGACTCTGAGCTCCATTACGAGAGATTGTTGAGAGAAGCTCAACGCGAATTGTACCCCGGTTGTAAATCATTTTCGGTTCTAGGGGCAGTTGTGGAGTTGATGCACATGAAAGTTGAGTATAATCAAACGAACATGCAGTTTGATCACATGTTGGACATCATCATCCGAATGCTCCCTGAAGACAACTGTCTGCCAAAAGATCATTATAGCTCGAAGAAGTTATGGAAGGGCGTTGGTTTAGGGAATATCAAGATCCATGCATGCAAGAACAACTGTGCATTGTTTTACGGTGAATTCGAGCAGCTTGACAATTGTCCCGTGTGCAATGAGCCTAGGTTTCAAAAGAACAAGATTCCTAACAAGGTGTTGCATTATTTTCCACTGAAGCCAAGGTTACAAAGATTATATATGTCGTCCCACACAACCCGTGATATGAGGTGGCATAAGGATGAATGCATTGATGATGATGTACTGAGGCATCAGGCGGATGAAGAGGCTTGGAAGGAATTTGATCAAATGTATCCCGAGTTTGCTGCGGAGTCAAGAAATATCATATTAAAGCTAGCCACTGACGGGTTTAATCCGTTTGGGAGTTTTGCAAAGCCCTATCGCACTTGGTCGGTTGTTATGGTTCCTTATAACTTGCCTCCTTGGAGATGCATGAAGAAAGAATTCACAATCCTGAGTACTTTGATAACGGGGCCCAAATCGCCGAGTAATTCCATCGATGTGTATTTGTGGCTGTTGATTGAAGAGCTCGTGGATCTGTGGGAAAATGGGGTCCGAACATACGATAAGTGCAGTGGAAAAATGTTCACCCTACGAGCGGCCGTAATGTGGACAATTAATTATTTTCCTGCTTATGGTATGTTATTGGGATGGAGCACCAAGGGCTATCTTGCTTGCCCGACATGTGAACCAGACACAACGTCCTTTTGGCACGCATCTAAGGTATGCTACTTGGGTGCGAGAAGGTTTCTGCCCTGTGATCACCGATGGCGAATGCATTCTGACTCATTTGATGGTAAATCAGAGTTAAGAGGTCAACCAAGGGAGAGGTGTGGTGATGTGATAATATCCAGACTCGACAGTATACATGAGTTCATGACACGAGGATCGAAACCAGCCGAATAGGAAAATTGGACGAAAAAAAGCATATTTTTCCGATCCTACGCACATCGAGAAGAATGTTGATGAGAGTCTTGTGGGAACGACTTTACCCATTGAAGGTAAGTCAAATGACACAAAAAAAACTCATCTGGGCATGAAAGAAATGGGGATTCGGCCTAATATTTGGCCAAAAGTCGTCAATGGCAAATACATCATGCCTCATCCAAGTTATACATTTACGTTGGACAATAAGAAAAAATTCCTGAAGTGGTTGCAGGGTGTGAAATTTCCCGACGGGTATGCCGGCAACATATCCTGGAGTGTTAGCACGGACGGTGGGACCATTTCTGGTATGAAAAGTCATGACTAACATTTTTTCCTACAACGACTCATTCCGATTGGTATTCGACCCTTCTTGGAGGCTGGTGTTGTTGAGACGATAGTTCATTTGTCTCAATTCTTCCAGATACTATGTGCCAGGTCGTTGGTTAAGGCAGATCTTCAAGCAATTAACGAGGATATTATGTGCATCATATGCCGGCTTGAGCAAATATATCCACATGCATTCTTTGATGTAATGGTGCACCTACTAATACATATGCCGGATGAGGCAAAGTTAGCTGGCCCGATGCATTATCGTTTGATGTACCCAATCGAGAGGTATAACTTATCCTTACTATTTGATAATATTTCCTTGCTATCATGTATATATGTGAATCTTAATGTAAATTTCCTTGCAGAATGTTAGGTACGTACAAGCGGTACGTTCAGAACAAGACACATCCTGAAGGCTCTATAGCCGAGGCGTACATTGCAAATGAGGCACTGACATTTTGTGCAATGTACCTTCGAAATGTTGAAACTGTCTTCAACAGGACGTCTCGCAACGACGATGTTGGTCAACATCTAGAGACCCTATTTGTATTTGCCTAACCCGCACGACCATTTGGCACTAGTCCAATCTGGGAGCCGTTCATCAATAGCGACATGGAGGTGGCTCATTGGTTCATATTAAACAACTGTGACGGAGTCTGGCCCTTCCACGAGCAGCACGAAGTGTTAATGAAGGCCCAATTTTCTTCTAATTGGGAAGAAATGGACAAACAACTGTTTCCATGTTGGTTTTCCGAGCATGTAAGTCAAATATTTTATTTCCAAATTTCTTAAATTGGTTTTAAGCTTACCTATTTCCTTTCTTGTGTGTATCTTACTAGATGGCACAACTGAAAGATGTCAACTCACCAAATTTCAATAAAGAATTAATGCAGCTGGCCATTGGCCCATTTCGAGGAGAAATGTACGCTGGTTGTCACGTTAACGGAGTTAAGTTCGTGTGCACAGAACGAGATGACAAGTTGTCTACGCAAAACAGCGGGGTCTTCGTGCCGGGGGATGGGGAAAATGATGATACGGGTTTCTACGTCAAATTGTTAACTGTGGTTAAGGTGTTATACGCCGACCGCAAGAAAGTCGTCTTGTTCAAGTGTCATTGGTTTGATACCAACCTAAGTATCCCAGGCAGTGTCATCAAAGATCAGTTATGTACCTCTATAAACACAAACACCCGGTGGTTTAAGAGTGATCCCTACATCCTCGCTAGTACGGCGAAACAAGTATTCTCTGTGGATGATCCAAAAACTGGTGGTGGTTGGAGAGTAGCTGAGATGGTGAATCATAGAAACAATTGGGACTTGGATGACCGATACCATGAAGAAGATGGGGAAATAGACGATGACCAAATCGTTTACCAAGTGGATTCATCGGCATCCACCCAAAACGTGGATGGAGTATGGACCAATGACATCATCCCACCAATTGCGATTGATGGCATTTTTATTGATCTGGGGGAATTATAACAAATTGAAAGTGATTCGGAGGAATCAAGTACTGTACACATATCAGATGACGAGCGTGATTGGAATGGGGAAAGCGAATCCGAATGAAAGTTGTAAATTTGAAATTTCATTCATATATGTTATATTCATCTTCAAATAAATAAATTTGATTTATATGTATGTTGTATGATTTCATTCACAAAAATAGTTTTTTTACTTTCTTAAAGTGAGGAGACCATACATGCACTCCACAAAATAAGAAACTTCAAAATAAATGAAGGTAAAAGATTTAGTCAAATATTTTGATGATAAGTCATGAAGGTCAATTTGATAAATCATGAGGGGCAATTTTTACTCTTTAGTGCAGTGTGAAAAAAATAGAACCCAACATTCATATTGACCAAATAAGATACAACAATATTTTTATAAAAAATATTGTCTATAAAATGTGCAATGATAATATTTTTATAAACAATTATTTACCAGATTAAATTTATATTTATTTAATAAACAATTTGTTTAAATTAATGTTGCCCGACGGTTATTACACATGTTACCCGACGGTTCGCAACAATTGGTGTTACCCGACGGATACGTAACTATTACCCTACGACTATATGTAACACGTTACCCGACGAATATGTTACGGGTTACCCGACGGATCGCAACAATTGGTGTTACCCAACGGACACTTAAATATTACCCGACGACGATAAGTAAAATGTTACCCAACGGATATTTAACGGTTTATCCGACGACCGGCCTCCGCTTGCAATTACCCGACGAATATACATGAATATTCGTCGGGTATGATTTAGCAGATTAAATTTACATTTGTTTATTAAACAACTTTTTTAAATTACTTGCAAATTGAAACTGACCGATCTAACCATCAACATTTATGGTAGGTACCCATAGATCGCATACGCGAAAAATTACCCAATTTGGAAATTCTGGGATTACGTAACGGTGCGTGACGATTCAACGGTTACACAACGTTTCTTCACGATCGGACGGTTTGAATTCCTCAAAACATCAAGATTTTCGATGGCCGTGATCTAGGCACGTAAACCCACAAAGTGAACGGTTAGATCGGTCAAATTCAATCGTTTGAATATCAATAGAACCAAAAATTCGTAAAATGTATTGAAGTTTCTGTCAAGAGTTTAAACTCCTTGGTCAATATGCTTGTTTTTCGATTTTCAAAAACATAAAAATTGAAAATGACCGATCTAACCGTCCACATTTATGGTAGGTACCTATAGATCGCCTACGCGAAAAATTACCCAATTTGGAAATCCCGGGATTAGGTAACGGTGTGCGACGATTCAACGGTTACATAACGTTTCGTCACGATCAGACGGCTTGAATTCCTCAAAACGTCATGATAACGATAGATGGGGCTTTAGGCATGTAAAACCAAATTTTGAATTGTCCCGATGTTGCTTATTCTTTCGCCGGACCTGGTTTTCAGATTAATGCTAAAACGGCATCAGAAAAGTCATGCTCGACGCATAAGACATTCGCCGGGCTACATTAGACACGTCGTCGGGTAATTGTAATAAAACGGGCAATTTTGAATAATTTGAAATTTCCGCCTAAATTTTAGCGAAATCTCAAAATTCCTGCGTAGTGTAACACGACGGATATTGTAAATGTTACCCGACGAATCCTATACCTAAATTTTTGCGGATTCTCAAAAGTACCGCATTTTGTTGCCCGACGGAGTGTGAAGTTATTACCCGACGGATAGCCGACCGTTATCCTTACCTGACAGCTATACTTACCCGACGGATGTTTTAGAATGTTGCCCGACGGATTTTCCACCTAAATATTCGTGGAATCTCAAATTGACGCCCGAATATTCCCTGACGGAGATGTTTAAATTAACCCAACGGATACCTAAAATGTTACCCGACGACGATAGGTGAACTGTTACCCGACGGATGTGTAACGAGATACCCGACGAATATCCACCGTTTGTTATTACCCGACGGATCATTAAAGTGTTGCCCGTCGAATGCCTTCATCGGTTAATATCAATCAGAGAGATAAATCGGACCGACTCTTCTTCTTCTTCCTTGTTCTTCATTTTCTGCATTTTCCTCCGTTGGTGTTTGTTTCTCTTCCTTTGTTTGCTCTCTGTTTCGTTTGAATATCAGAACCATACCACTGTTTCTCACTCTCCCTCAATATGCCGCCCTAGCAGTCAAAGATGCCGCCTCTCTCTCAGCTAGCTTTGCCGCGCCGCCACTCCCCTCGCCGGACCAATCTCTCACCGAGTTCCTTGAAGGTTGAACTCATTGTCCCTCTCTCTCTATTGGTTTATTGTTAATTTTAATTTGAAAAAAGAATTTATGAAATTCGATATTGTTATTGTTATTTTTAATGTTAATGTATATATATTTGGATATATATTTGTTATTGGTTTATTGTTATTGTTATTGTTAATGTTAATGTATATATATTGGTTTATTGTTAATTTTGATTTGAAAAAAGAATTTATGAAATTGGATATTTTTATTGTTAATTTTTATTGTTAATGTTTATGTATATATATATATATATATGGATATATATTTTTTATTGGTTTATTGTTATTGTTAATGCATATATAATAGTTGAAGATTTGTTGAAATTTTGATGTTTGGTATATAATAGTTGAAGATTTGTTAATATTGATATAATGTTATGATTTTTGTTATGCTTTTGGATATGAAATTTTTGAATTTTGGGTATTTGAATTTTAAAAACAATTATGGGAAATTTTGATATGGTGTAGTATAAATGAATTTTGGAAATGTGAGTTTTATAAATTTTAATTTGTGAATTTTAGGATTTGAATATTATTATTATATGTTTGGATTAATATGTAAGTTTGATTTTGGTCCCGAAATTTGGATTTAGAAATTTAGGTATAATGTTGTGAATTTTGAGTTTAGTACGTTTGGATTAATTAGTTGTTTAAGTTTAATTTTCGTTTGTGTTGGATTTATTTAAAAAAATTAAATTTGGTGGTTTTAGTTTTTAGATACCAATTTACTAATTATTACTAAAAACATTATTGCTTTATTTATTTATGTTTATTGGAATTATAAAATGTTGGTTAATTTTAAATGTGATTTTGTTTTTATTTTTTGAATTTAATATTTAATATTTAATATTAAAAACATTTGGCTTTTTTTTGATTTAATTAAAAGTATGTTGGTTAATTTTATATTAATTAATTTATATTTGTTATTGTAGATGTCGCATCGCACCTTAATCACGTCTAGGACCCGCCCCTACCCTGATCCCGTTGATGATCATGCGCAGGAGTAGGCAGCCCCTGACTTGGTTGCCTCAACAGCGGCGTCGGTTCAGACACCGTTGTCGGTCCATCAACGACCCGGTGCCCGATCGGCTCGTCGACAACATAGCAAGAAATGGGTGGAACACCGTACCGACCCCCAACCCTCACAGGACGACGTCGGAGCAGACGAAACAGGGCCAATCTCTCACCGACTTCCTTGAAGGTCGAACTCACTGTCCCTCTCTCTCTAATGTTAATGTATATGTATTGGTTTATTGTTAAATTTGATTTGAAAAAATAATATATGAAATTGGATATTGTTATTGTTATTGTTATTGTTAATGTTAATGTTAATGTATATATATTTGTCATTAGTTTATTGTTATTGTTATTGTTATTGTTAATGTTAAGGTATATATATTGGTTTATTGAACATTTTGATTTCAAAAAAGAAATTATGAAATTGGATATTGTTATTGTTAATTGTTATTGTTATTGTTAATGTTAATGTATATATATTTGGATATATATTTGTTATTGGTTTATTATTAATGTTAATATATATATATATATATATATATTGGTTTATTGTTAATTTTGATTTGAAAAAAGAATTTTCGAAATTGGATATTGTTATTGTTAATGTTTATGTATATATATTTGGATATATATTTGTTATTGGTTAATTGTTATTGTTAATGTTAATGTATATATATTGGTTTATTGTTAATTTTGAATTGAAAAAATAATTTATGAAATTGGATATTATTATTGTTAATTGTTATTGTTAATGTGTATGTATATATATAATTGTTATTGGTTAATTGTTATTGTTAATGTTAATGTATATATATTGGTTTATTGTTAATTTTGATTTGAAAAAAAAGAATTTATGAAATTGGATATTGTTATTGTTAATGTTTATGTATATATATTTGTTCTTGGTTAATTGTCATTGGTTTATTGTTATTGTTAATGTATATATACTAGTTGAAGATTTGTTGAAATTTTGATGTTTGGTATAATGTTAAAATTGATATAATGGTATGATTTTTGTTATGATTTTGGATATGAAATTTATGTGAATTTTGGATATGTGAATTTTATGAATTTTGGGTATTTGAATTTTAAAAACAATTTTGTGAAATCTTGGTATGGTGTAGTATAAGTGAATTTTGGAAATGTGAGTTTTATAAATTTTTAATTTGTGAATTTTAGGATTTTGATATTATTATTATATGTTTGGATTAATTTGTAAGTTTGATTTTGGTTCCGAAATTTGGATTTAGAAATTTAGGTATAATGTTGTGAATTTTGAGTTTAGTGAGTTTGGATTAATTAGTTTTTTAAGTTTAATTTTCGTTTGTGTTGGATTTATTTTAAAAAATTAGAATTTGGTGGTTTTAGTTTTTATTTACCAATTTACCAATTATTACTAAAAAAAATTATTGCTTTATTTATTTACGTTTATTGGAATTATAAAATGTTGGTTAATTTTAAATGTGATTTTGGTTTTATTTTTTGAATTTAATATTTAATATTAAAAATGTTTGGTTTCTTTTATTTAATTAAAAATATGTAGGCTAATTTTATATTAATTAATTTATATTTGTTATTGTAGATGTCGCATCGCACCTTAATCACGTCTAGGACCCGCCCCTACCCTGATCCCGTTGATGATCATGCGCAGGAGGAGGCAGCCCCTGACTCGGTTGCCTCAACAACGACGTCGGTTCAACCACAGTTGTCGGTCCATCAGTGACCCGGTACCCGATCGGCTCGTCGACAACATAGCAAGAAACGGGTGGAACCCCGTACCGACCCCCAGCCCTCACAGGACGACGTCGGAGCAGACGAAACAGGGCCTAATGTCGGAGCACTCCCTAAGGGTAAGTTCATTATTTTGTTTATTTAACCAACCATTTTTATTTGTTACTCATTTTATTTACCAATGCTCATCGAATTTGCAGGTAGGTCGGTGAACGTGCGCGGGATAAACCGAGGTTTGACATCCCATCGGATTTTCAAGACAACAAATGCAAAGATACTAGTGGTGTATGTGTCACGCCGGTCAAAATTCACAGCCTCCTGGTGCATGACATTGGTGCGATTCTTCACACCAAGTCCCTGATGATGGGGGAGACTTTTAGAACCCAAACCCCGGAGGAGATCTCGCGTTGTTGGAGAGAGTTATCGGTATGTTTTTTCCCCATATTTAACATTAATCCCATATTTTTTAATTATGTTACTAACTTTAATAATTGATTGCAGATCAATTTTGAGTTCGACTTGGAGAACGTCGAGCTCAGTAGATACCTGAGCCACCACTGGCAGTTACGGTACGCCGACTGGAAGTAGGAGCTCCACAAGTACTTCTTGACTTGGCCTTCCCCAGAGGAAGCTCGGGCAAATCCTCTGGAGGAGTTGGACGGGTCGAAACTACCAGGGTGGTTGTGGTTGTGCGACCATTTCGTGTCCCCCACCTATCTGGTACGTATTATCTGTCTAATTAATTAAATTATTTAATTTTTATGTTATTTTTCATTTTAAAATCTAATTTTTGGTTTTACGAATGAATAGCGGAAATTGATTGCCAACACATCGAACCGGGGAGCGAAGAAATTCAACCACCACGAGGGGTTGCGATCCTTATCGGCCCGATAGGAGGATCGGCGCATCGCCGGGTCGATGTTCCCAGAGGTGGATGCATGGGGGCAGGTGTACGCTAGATGTGGGAATCAAGAGGCTGATCGAATACACATAAGTATCTTTTTTGAAGATTAAACATTTTTTCTGAATTTGATAATTATATTTCTAATTAATATTTCTTCGAATTTGTAGGATGCGATGGAGCAAGACGTCCAGCTGACACAAGCTGAGCTCTCCCAACAGCATCCAGATGTGTCGTTGGAGCAGCAGCTCCCGAATGTCGACATGTCGATCGCTATTCTGGAGTGACAACTTGGGAGGCACCCGGGGAGGGTCGTTCAGGGGGTGGGCGACGGGATTGTGCGGGATGTCTTGACTCAATCATCTAGTTCATATCGGATAGGAATCCCCAGGAGACGTCGGACCTTACGAGAAACTTCGAGTTCCTCCAGACCGAAAATGCTCAGATCAAAGCCCAATACGCGGAAATCCAAGCCAAAAACCTCCAAATCAAGAACGCCCTTGCCAAGGTCCATGATCGTTTGGGTGACCGTGGATTAGATGACATTTTCTCACCGCCCACCCAACATCCCCCTCAGGATCCCGGCTACTTTGACCCCTCGACTACTAGTTAGAGTGTTTATTGAAAATATATTTTAAATATTCAGAGTTTGCACGACGAACAATCAAGGCGTCGGGCATACGAACGGAATTTTTTAAAATTGTACCCGACGAATGTGGGACATGTTACACGACGGATGTGTAAAAAGTGACCCGACAGGTGTGTATAACATTACCCGACGGATGTAACGTTACCCGACGGGTGTGAATAACTATCAGGACCCGTCCCGAATTTCCCCTCGAAACCCGGGAAGAACCCTGATCTCGTCTGACAACCTAAAAAAAGATTCCCAAAATACCCTTTAATCCTTACAAATTATAATAATAATAAATACTTCCACTTGTCAGACAAGGGATTCAAGCACTCAATAATTCCTGTAATTAATGACCAATCAAATACAATATAATATCAGAGCGTCTAAGTAGGATCAAGAGTAAAATTTAGATATCCTACTCAAATATAATTACACAGCGCAGTCGAAGTACTAATGCCTCTGCCTCGAGATCAGTGTTCGCGTCAACTCTACTCAACTGCTTGAAGGGGGTTTAAACACAAAAGTTGTGAGTGGACAAAAATAATCATTTATAAATTCTTTTTCGAGGAAATACCTTTCTTCCCCTCCATTTATAAAATCATGCATGCATAACATAAAACAGTTTATGATACCAAAACATTATATGTAAATCACCAAAATTCCCATTTCTCTTTAAAACCACTTAATTGGACTCACATAAAATCTGTATAATGAAAATACCTCGTGATCCAAAGTTTGGTTTGAAAACTCTCTTCAAAAGAGTTTAAAATCATTTAAATCAATATGGACACATAATATCTCAAATTCACTGTTCAATCTGGACACATAATATCTCAAATTCACTGTTCCCGACATATCCACAACACACCAGGGTATCCCTTGAGATGTGTTAAAATTTGTACAACAATTCTTTGTACTATCTGTACTATGCATAGACAGCTTCGCAACCTGGTGGAGCAAGGCCTCTCAACACCAAGGTCCGAACCCTCAACAACCAGCGGAGCAAGACCCCTCAACACCGGTCAGAGCAACAATAACCATCGGGACGGGAACCAGTGAATCAAATCCATACTTCGAAATCTTTGTTTCGCGGCCTAAGCCAAATTCTTTGAAATATCATTTTATGGCCAAAAATCGGTAAAATCATAATTATGAGTCTAAACCCAAATCACATACTCAAATAGTTACCACGTCAAAACGATATCAAAATCGAGTACAAAAATTAGGCCATTTCTCAAAATACACTTTCACTGAAATATTGTAAAGCATGTGTCCAGCATCATTTCTAAAATCCAGAAATTCATTTCACTCATACATAACAGTATTTAAATCAAAGATACATTTATGCATGCATTATAGTTTATAAACCAAAAGTCCACTCACAAACCTGTTGAAGCAAGCTCAATCCCGAACTGTACGCTCCCCTGAAGTTCCTGGAGCAGTATCGCCTGTCCAAATTAATAATCGGGATTACCAGCTAAAAATAAGAACCTTAAATATAAACCCCCTAAATCCCGGGAGTCTAACTATGCTGGCCTAGAAAACGCAGCAACTTTAAAACGCCCAAAACAACCCCTAAACAACGTCCGATCGACTCAAAACCTGAGCCAACAGGTCCGAAACGTCAAAAACTAACTGTCACGCGTCACCGTGACCTCAGAATCGGCCCCACGAGCCGCCACGCGCCGACGGAATGTCGGAACACGCGCCCACGCGCCGCCACACACCCTCACGCGCCGGTCACGCACCTGCTACAGTACCCACGCGCCTGGACCGGTCCAACCCGGTCCAACTCGGCCTGACCCGATCCAACTCGACCCAATCGGTTCACTCGACCTGACCGGTTCACTCGACCCGACCGGTTTACTCGACCCGACCGGTCACCGGCGACTCGCCGGAGAAGACGACCGGCTGCCGGCATCGCCGTCTGGTTTCCGCCGGAATCCTCCATTTCCGGCCGAAACTTCAAGCTTTCCTAACTTCCTCAAAACTCAACCATTATTCACAAATTTTATGTCTAAATCTATCTACTCGAACCCAGGAATCCAAATATGACCTCAAAACTACAAACACGTATATGTGCTAGCCGGAAAATCGATCGGAAGATCCGAAACTTCCTACACTCGGTTCGGCTTTCTCCGTGGTCCTCTCCTTCGATGGTTGGTATGGTTGTGATCGTGCGAAGGAGTAGAATACGATTAGTTGATCAAAACTGGAAGTTGGAGCCTTGAATCAAAAGTTGGAATTTATGGGTTTTGGGTGAGTTTTCGCACGGGTTCAGTGTTTGGGAGTGTTTGTCACAGAATGAGAGAGTGAGATGATGATAAGATGAAGATCAAATGAGGTGGATCAGATAATATCTGATTTGGGGGGTTAAAAAAAATATCTACCCCAAGTCAAAAATTACCAAAATACCCCTATCAATCTAGACCCGTAACTTTCGTCCGCGAACTCCGTTTTCCGCGTGCCGCCTGTCTACGAACTCGTGAGTTCGAGACCTGCGCAACAGTATCCAAAACACCACCAAAAGTGTCTCGAAACAAAGTTTGACTTCCATGCCCTTTACCGACCAAGGGTAAAATCGTCATTTTACATAAATAATTTACGTAAATCCAATAATTGAAATTCCGGGTTGTTACAATCTACCCCCCTTAAGAAATTTCGTCCTCGAAATTCAACTCTACCCTTGGAACAAATAAGGATACTGCGCCCGCATTAGTTCCTCGGTTTCCCACGTGGCTTCCTCCACGTTATGATTCCTCCATAACACTTTAACTAGAGGAATACTCTTTCTGCGCAATACCTTCTCTTTCCAATCCAAAATTTGTATCGGTTGCTCCTCAAAGGTCAAATCATCCTTCAGCTCAAGTGGCTGCTCTCCCAATACGTGAGATTCATCAAACAGATATTTCCGGAGCAAAGATACATGAAAAACATTATGAACTCTGGATAATTCTGATGGTAAAGCAAGACGATATGTCACTGGTCCTATCCTCTCCAAAATCTCATACGGACCAATGTAGCGAGGACTCAGTTTTCCTCGTCTACCAAAACGTACCACTCCCTTCCAAGGAGATAGTTTCAAGAACACCCAGTCACCTACCTCAAACTCAAGGTCTATGGTTCTACGGTTTGCATAGCTCTTCTGGCGATCCTGAGCTGTCTTCAACCTTTCTCTGATGATCCTTATCTTTTCCTCAGTCGTATCAACCAACTCTGGTGTTAACAGTTTCCTTTCACCCACTTCGTTCCAGCATAACGGTGTCCTGCACTGCCTCCCATACAGTGCCTCGAAAGGAGACATCCCAATACTCGACTGATAACTATTATTATAAGCAAATTCCATCAGAGCCAGGTGTGAATCCCAGTTCCCTTTAAACTGTAGTACACAAGCTCTCATCATATCCTCCAAAACCTGGATTGTCCTCTCAGACTAACCATCCGTTTGAGGATGAAAAGCTGTACTAAAATGCAAGGTAGTGCCAAAAGCCTTATGCAAACTCCGCCAAAATCTGGAGGTAAATCTAGGATCCCTGTCCGAAACAATTGACTCTGGAGTCCCATGTAGTCGTATGATCTCATCAATGAACAATTTGGCATACCGACTCATCCGAAAATCTTCCCGCACTGGCAAGAAATGTGCAGACTTCGTGAGTCTATCAACAATTACCCATATCCCATCATGTCCCTTCTGTGTCCTTGGAAGTTTATACACAAAATCCATCGTAATGTGATCCCACTTCCATTCCGGAATAGGTAATGGTTGAAGTGCCCCATATGGTTTCTGCCTCTCAGCTTTCACTTGCTGACACGTCAGGCATCTACTCACAAACTCAGGAATTTCCCTTTTCATCCCAGTCCACCAATAGTATTTCCTTAGGGTATGATACATCTTGGTACCTCCTGGATGTATAGCGTAAGCCGAACTATGAGCCTCATCAAGAATTTCCATTTTTAGTTCCAGCTCATTCGGTACGCATAATCGGCCATCCCTAACCAAGGCTCCATCATCCCTAAGCGCATAGTCATGCCTGTTTCCAGCCTCCAACTCCATCCTGATAATGCACAATGTAGGATCCTGGAGTTGAGCCTCAATAATCCGATCAATCAGAACAGGCCTCACATGGAAACTAGCCAATAAAGCCCCCTGGCTATCCATGTCCAGTACTATCCCTGCTCTACGGAACTCTACTAGTAACGGTAGGTAGACTGTATGCAAATGGGCCAAAGAACCCATGGATTTCCTGCTCAATGCATCCGCCACAACATTGGCTTTCCCTGGATGGTACTCTATAGTACAATCATAATCCTTTATTAGCTCAAGCCATCTTCTCTGCCTCAGATTCAGGTCCTTTTGGGTGAACAAGTACTTTAAACTCTTATGGTCGGTGACGATTCGACACGTCTCCCCGTACAAATAATGTCGCCAGATTTTCAATGCATGCACCACTGCAGCTAACTCCAAATCATGTGTGGGGTAATTCAACTCATGGGATTTAAGTTGCCTAGAAGCATACGCTATCACCTTTCCATGTTGCATCAACACGCATCCTATACCCCGCAATGAGGCATCACTATACACCTCGAATCCCCCAGTATCATCAGGAAGGGTCAATACTGGAGCAGAAGTCAACCTCCTCTTCAGCTCCTGAAATCCCTGTTCACAATCAGCTCCCCAGTCAAACTTGACTCCTTTCCTCATCAACCGAGTCAACGGCCCTGCTATCGTAGAAAATCCTTCTACGAACCGTCGATAATATCCTGCCAAACCCAGAAAACTCCTCACCTCTGTCACTGTCCTCGGTTGCTCCCAGTTTGCCATTGCCTCAACCTTTTGGGGATCTACGCTGATACCCTCAGCCGAAATCACATGACCTAAGAATCCAACTTCTGTCAACCAAAACTGGCATTTACTGAACTTGGCAAACAAATGCTTTTTCCTAAGCATATTCAACACCAACCTTAAGTGCTTCTCATGTGCCTTAGCACTCCTCGAATACACCAAGATGTCATCAATGAACACAATCACAAACCGATCCAAATACTTTTGGAACACCCTGTTCATCAAATCCATAAATGCTGCTGGGGCATTAGTCAACCCGAAAGGCATCACCAGGAACTCATAATGACCATAACGAGTCCTGAAAGCTGTTTTCTGAACATCCCCTTCTCTGATCCTCAACTGATGGTACCCGGATCGAAGGTCAATTTTCGAAAAATATCTTGCCCCCTTAAGTTGATCAAACAAATCATCTATCCTTGGCAAAGGATACTTATTCCGCACCGTAGCCTTGTTTAGCTTCCGGTAGTCGATACACAATCTCATACCACCATCCTTTTTCCTAACAAATAACACTGGTGCACCCCAAGGTGAAACACTTGGGCAAATAAATCCCATATTCACCAAATCCTGCAACTGAGTCTTCAATTCTCGCAATTCTGCCGGTGCCATTCTATACGGTTCCTGTGAGATAGGTTTAGTACTTGGTAAAAGCTCTATGGTGAACTCAATCTCCCGGTGAGGTGGCAATCCCGGAAGATCATCTGGAAACACATCAGAGAACTCACTCACCACTGGAATATCCTCCACTCTCATCGGAGTATCCCGAGAATCAAACACATGAGCCAAGTAACCCTCACAACCTTTCCTCAACAATTTCTCAGCGGTTAAAGCTGATATCACTCCACAGGGTAGTACCCTACGATCTCCCCTGAATGTAAGTTCCGGTAAACCTGGACTCCGGAAATCCACTCTCTTGTCATAACAATCAATAGAGGCATGGTGCATAGTCAACCAATCCATCCCCAGAATCACATCAAAATCAAAAATATCTAAGGGGATTAAATATGCCTCTAATGCATGACCTTCCACTAACACTGGACAACTACGAATCACGAGATTCGCCACTAACATATTCCCAGTAGGAGTACTAATACCCATGTCCCAACCAATCGGAGACAATTCTCAACATCATCTGGGCTAGACTCGCCCATAAATATTGTAGCCCCTAATCTCTGGGCTTTCTCAATGTCCGAACCTTCAGTAGCAGCCCTATTCTGAAGTACAGAAGTCAACGTGTGACCCAATTGTTCTAGTGTTTGCCTCATATCAGGCTCCGCTACAGGTTCAGGTGTGTCCCCAATATTTTCCGACTGTTGACGGAACTCGCGTCTCGGAGGCATTACGCTGAAAAGAACTATAACTCATCAATACCAAAATAATTGTACACGTAGTGTACAGTCTACAGGAATTTAACCTAGTGCTCTTATACCAATTGTCAGGACTCGTCCCGAATTTCCCCTCGAAACTCGGGAAGAACCCTGATCCCGTCTGACAACCTAAGAAAAGGTTCCCAAAATACCCTTCAATCCTTACAAATTATAATAATAATAAATACTTCCACTTGTCAGACAAGGGATTCAAGCACTCAATAATTCCCGTAATTAATGACCAATCAAATACAATATAATATCAGAGCGTCTAAGTAGGATCAAGAGTAAAATTTAGATATCCTACTCAAATATAATTACACAGCGCAGTCGAAGTACTAATGCCTCTGCCTCGAGATCAGTGTTCGCGTCAACTCTACTCAACTGCCTGAAGGGGGTTTAAACACAAAAGTTGTGAGTGGACAAAAATAATCATTTATAAATTCTTTTTCGAGGAAATACCTTTCTTCCCCTCCATTTATAAAATCATGCATGCATAACATAAAACAGTTTATGATACCAAAACATTATATGTAAATCACCAAAATTCCCATTTCTCTTTAAAACCACTTAATTGGACTCACATAAAATCTGTATAATGAAAATACCTCGTGATCCAAAGTTTGGTTTGAAAACTCTCTTCAAAAGAGTTTAAAATCATTTAAATCAATCTGGACACATAATATCTCAAATTCACTGTTCAATCTGGACACATAATATCTCAAATTCACTGTTCAATCTGGACACATAATATCTCAAATTCACTGTTCCCGACATATCCACAACACACCAGGGTATCCCTTGAGATGTGTTAAAATCTGTACAACAATTCTCTGTACTATCTGTACTATGCATAGACAGCTTCGCAACCTGGTAGAGCAAGGCCCCTCAACACCAAGGTCCGAACCCTCAACAACCAGCGGAGCAAGACCCCTCAACACCAGTCAGAGCAACAATAACCATCGGGACGGGAACAAGTGAATCAAATCCATACTTCGAAATCTTTGTTTCGCGGCCTAAGCCAAATTCTTTGAAATATCATTTTATGGCCAAAAATCGGTAAAATCATAATTATGAGTCTAAACCCAAATCACATACTCAAATAGTTACCACGTCAAAACGATATCAAAATCGAGTACAAAAATCAGGCCATTTCTCAAAACACATTTTCACTGAAATATTGTAAAGCATGTGTCCAGCATCATTTCTAAAATCCAAAAATTCATTTCACTCATACATAACAGTATTTAAATCAAAGATACATTTATGCATGCATTATAGTTTATAAACCAAAAGTCCACTCACAAACCTGTTGAAGTAAGCTCAATCCCGAACCGTACGCTCCCCTGAAGTTCCTGGAGCAGTATCGCATGTCCAAATTAATAATCGGGATTACCAGCTAATAATAAGAACCTTAAATATAAACCCCCTAAATCTCGGGAGTCTAATTATGCTGGCCTAGAAAACGCAGCAACTTTAAAACGCCCAAAATAACCCCTAAACAACGTCTGATCGACTCAAACCTACGCCAACAGGTCCGAAACGTCAAAAACTAGTTGTCACGCGACACCGTGACCTCAGACTCGGCCCCACGCGCCGACGGAAGGTCGGAACACGCGCCCACGCGCCGCCACGTGCCCTCACGCGCCTGCTATTGTACCCACGCGCCTGGACCGGTCCAACCCGGTCCAACTCGACCCGACGGTTCACTCGACCCGACCGGTTTACTCGACCCGACCGGTCACCGGTGACTCACCGGAGAAGACGACCGGCTGCCGGCGCCGCCGTCTGGTTTTCGCTGGAATCATCCATTTCCGGCCGAAACTTCAAGCTTTCCTAACTTCCTCAAAACTCAACCATTTTTCACAAATTTTATGTCTAAATCTATCTACTCGAACCCAGGAATCCAAATATGACCTCAAAACCACAAACACGTACCTGTGCTAGCCGAAAAATCGATCGGAAGATCCGAAACTTCCTACACTCGGTTCGGCTTCCTCCGTGGTCCTCTCCTTCGATGGTTGGTACAGTTGTGATCGTGCGAAGGAGTAGAATACGATTAGTTGATCAAAACTGGAAGTTGGAGCCTTGAATCAAAAGTTGGAATTTATGGGTTTTTGGTGAGTTTTCGCACGGGTTCGGTGTTTGGGAGTGTTTGTCACAGAGTGAGAGAGTGAGATGATGATAAGATGAAGATGAAATGAGGTGGATCAGATAATATCTGATTTGGGGGGTTAAAAAAAATATCTACCCCCCAGGTCAAAAATTACCAAAATACCCCTATCAATCTAGACCCGTAACTTTCGTCCACGAACTCCGTTTTCCGCGTGCCGCCTGTCTACGAACTCGTGAGTTCGAGACCTACGTAACGGTATCCAAAACACCACCAAAAGTGTCTCGAAACAAAATTTGACTTCATGCCCTTTACCGACCAAGGGTAAAATCGTCATTTTACATAAATAATTTACGTAAATCCAATAATTGAAATTCCGGGTTGTTACAATAACGTTACCCGACGGGTGTGTAAAAACTCACCCGACGGATATATAAAACCTTACCCGACGGATATGTAAATAATTACCTTGATATGTAAAACGTTACCCGACGAATATCGGAAGGTTACCCGACGCAAATTGTACATCGGTAATATGTTGTTGACTTTTAGGTTGCTTGACGAAGACTTTAGCGACGAACTATTCCGCCGGGCAAGATTTAGTTGCTTGACGAATACACTGTTGTTGTCGAGTAAGATCAAAGCCCAACTGCAATAGCCCGACGCAGATTGCCCGACGGCGATTCGCCGTTTTCAGAGTTACTCGACGGAGACCTAGGGTTGCTCGACAATTTCCTTTCGCCGGGCAACTTGGATTTTATTGTAGTGGGGGTAGTATGAGGGCATCCCATCAGGGTAAGATGCAAGTATTATCCTTAATTAAATGGGATTATGAAATTTTGAAAATGATGTACTAATTAAACCAGGTGATTTATAGATAATACATATGTCGGTTATTGAATTGATATATCTCTTTAAAAATGAAAGCTTGCTTAAGTAGTATGTCTAATTAGAATCCTGTATTGATCTTCTTTAAAAAATAGAAAAAAAGATCCCTGCAATTGATGAAAAATATTAGTTACACGAATTTAGTAAGTGCAATAGTTGTAACTAAATAAGTTGTGATATCTTTTATGCATATGAATTTAAATTTTTTATTTATAATTTAAATTAAATTATAATTAAAAGCAGATAAATAGAAAGATACTTCAATCTATTGTTTATTATAAAATAAAATCTAAAAATTATGAACCAATACTTCCTACAAAACTAGGAAAATCCAAACCCAAATTTATCAACTACCCTTCCTTGTCCATGAATTTCTTGGCCTTCTCATAAGCAGCCTTCAAAAACCAAGTAAACCTATCCAAATCCAACTTCACATTTTGCTCCTTCAAATATATCTTTCTAATAATGTCCCAATTGGACCCAATTTTCGCAGCTGGGTCCCTCACCACGATGTCATCCTTGCCGTACATCTCCACCAAGCTGCTCTCCTCCACATTAATCCTATAGTCAATATACTGCAACCCCATAGCCCTTGCTGGACTCTCATAGCAAACCTTCGCCGGCCAATTGGTGCCTAAGGGCACAATCTGCATGAACACTGCGCCAGGCCTCATGAACAACAAGTGGGTCATAGCAGCTCCATGCACACCCACCATTGCATGGCTCTTGCTAATCAGATCATAAGCCACGTGTAAATCTGTCCTTGATGATGGCTCATAAACAACAACTTCAAAACCAACCTTCTCGGCCAATTGCTTTGCTTCATTTTCGTTCGTGATCGCCCGGCCACTGCCTAGAACTCTACTGATTAAGACCAAGCGTGGCCGGGGGGTCGACGGCCGAGAATTTTGGTGGTTTAGGCCGAAGGCTTTGTCTAGGACGGCATGGAAATGGACCATTGTTTTTGGGGTAGGTAATAGTTTTGGGTTTATTGTCGCAAGTCCATGAGATATAAGACCCACGGTGGCAGAAGGAAAACAGTGGGTGGAAGTATCATTATCGAGGTTTATGATCGGGTGCTTGCTAAAGATTTGTAGTAAATCTGCGTACCGACTCACCCACCAATCACGTGCTTTGGATATCACGAGGACGGGCTCTTGACCGTGGAGGATCGAATGGATGATGATGAAAATGGGGATGAACCCGTCATTGAAATCATGGAAGAAGTTTCCGGTGTACCCGCCCGCACTGAATACAAGGGCCGGGGAATCGTGTTTGACGTCACATTGTGGGCCTCGTGGGCCTGAGGTGAGGATAAGCTCTTTGATTTGTGACATTGTTGAGTTCTCGTGTTTTCGAGGGTACGGCTTGATATTTTCTACTACGGTTGGGCCGGTGGGGTCCGTCACGAAGAATGTAGAAGTGGTGGGGTCCAGAACCGTTGAGCCGTTGATGAAACAGAAATCATAGTACTTGTGCGAACGGCTACATCTTATCCTAGTTGTGATTGGTTCCCGCCTGCTAATCAATCTGGATGCCAAATTTCTTACTGTAAATCAAAATTAACCAAATTAGAAATGAATTAAGTATAATTAATTATATTGGATTTTAATAAGAAAAATACTTGCATCCCACCCTAGTGGTACTTCTTCGTACCACCTTTTCGATTTATCGAATTGTATTTGTACATATATCATAATCGGAACCGTTCATTCTCTAAATTATCATGTCAAGATCATCTCCATAAAAAATAAACAAGATTGGAGGTCATTTAGTTATTCATATGTATCAAATAAATCAACGATTTTTGTAAGAAATAAGATCCTCATGACGAACCGTCTATGTAGTTGATAAATATGAATGATTAAACGACCTCCAATCTTGTTGATTTTTTATGGAGATGATCTTGACATAATGATTTAGAAAATGAACGGTTCTGGTAATGATATATGCACAAAGACAATTTGATAAATCGAAATGGTGGTACGAAAATGAACCACTAGGGTGGGATGCAAGTATTGTCCTTTTAATAATGCAAATATTATTTTTAATGAAATTAATAATGATTGTTTCACCTTTCGTGTACCTCTTCCTTCTATCTTTGTAATTTATTGAATTGTATTTATACTTATTATAATCGAAATCGTTAACTCCTAAATTGATGATATACCATGAGAATCTTAATTGTTATAAATACAATTGATTGTTTTTATACTTATGTAACTGAATGATAAAAAATTTTGCCGGAATACTCTAGAAAATATAATTTAAAGCACGAGCTATTCCAATTATAATATTCAATAAAAATTCGATAAATCGGAATAGTAGAACGAGTAGTTTCCCCTTGTGGACAACTAATTAAGGCAAAGGAAGAAAGAAAAAAAGAAGATAGGAATTACCTGGTGGTGTAGTCGCAGTTGTAGAACGAGAGAGTTCCCAGTAGACTCTCAATCTCGATGAGATATTAACATGAAACACAGAGAGCAAGACAAGGATCCCCACCCATATAATTGATGCTATTGAATCTCTCTTGTTCATCGGTTCGACGTATATTTGTGTCAAATTAAAAATTATGTTTAATTTCTTCCTTCTTGATGATCTTTCAATGCAAATTTTTTGGGCATAGCAAAAAGCAAAAATCACGGTTGATATGTAAAATGGAGGCTCTTGATTAGTAGTTTATGAGTAGATAAAGACTGGATTGATGAAGAGGGTTGAAAGATATGACAATAAGAAATTTGGGAGGCTGAGTAGAATTTTAGATTACGCTGTGGCTTAAGGCTGTAACAGGTTCTCTAGCTTTTTACTGTTTTGGGTGGTCCAACGAGGCAGATTCGTAAACGTAATTAATGGTATATTTGGTAATGTTTTTTATTTCTTAATTAGATCGAAAATGGAAAATATGTGACAGAGAAATTAGGATTAGCTCAAGAAAATAAGGATAGTGCAATTCTAAAAATGTAAAACTTTAACTAAAATCTATAAGTGCTATTTGACCAATAAAAATAATTTATATATTTTATCAAAAAATAATTTCTATATTTTATTGGCTATATACCATATTACCGTCTCTATTTTATTTCATCTACAGAAAATAATATCAATTTTTTTTTATACTAGATTAGTGAAGAAATTTGGACTAATAGATTGGAATTTAATTATTTGAATAAAAATCTTGTGTATATAGTTAGATAGATAGATAAAGGTGTGGATTTATTGCGTGTGTTAAGCTTTAATTACTTTCCACAGATGCCACTTTGACAAATGGTGTGTTTTTTCCTTTTCCTTTTTTTCATTTTTTGAGAATTATGTGAGAGGAGTAAATGAGTCATAAACAATTTTGACCAGAGAATCAGAAGGTAAGTAATTATAACACTTTAATCATTAACCCGCCCCTAGAATTATTATTTAACAATCTATTTTATTATTACAATTTAATTATTTCTGTCCATTAATGTTATTTAGATCTACTCAATTTAAAAGCAAGAAAAATGAAGTGGGAAAATTGATTTTTTTTTGTCAAAAACTAGCTCGTAGTCTAGGGCCGACCCAAGGCTAAGGATAACAAGGCTTAGGACTTGGGCCTCATATTGTGGAAGGGCCTCAAATTTTAAGTTTAATCCATGTACCAATTTATTTAAAATAATAATCACTTTTAAATATTTGGGGCCTCAAAATATAATTTAAATCATATATTATGACTCAAATGCTAATATTTTTTTTCAAGGCCCAAAGCTAAAAAAATTACTTACTTTTTTACCAAGAAAGCTCATATATATTATTTAGGCTTTTACAATTCTATGCAAAGTCATATTTAATTTTTTTTAATACATTAATAGTTATTTGTTTTGTTATTAACAGATAAATTAAATTGGATTAAAACACACAAAAATTAAATTTTCTCTTTTATTTTATGGAGTGATATTTTTTAAAATAAATATAATATAAAATTTGTTATTTGAATTTAATTGTAGTTTCGAATGTAAGATGAATTATTTAAGATAATTTTTTTACCTATATAACAACGTCCTCGCTTATAATTAATTTTTTTTTAAACGATGAAAACATAAAGATCTCAACCTCACTCATTTTGTGAAATCTTCCGGTGTACCCCATCACACTGGAGACTGGGGTGTAGGTTTTGTATATCACACATGATTACATCATTGTGATTGTACGCACACGAGTGGACCTTCGGACATATCTAGATGTTTGATTGATATGGTAGGTCCCACAACATAAGCAGGAGGAGTAGGAGATAGATGGAAGGGACCGCATACGCAGGCGATATCTAACGCGGAAGGCGCTGATTGGACCAAAATAGATTTTGGGCGGGCCCCGCGTTCCTCGGTTTCAGTTTTGGGTCTTTTTGTCCTGCTGCGATAGGCGAATAGGAAAATGACTATGCGTCAGTCGTTCAGTCTACCAGATACGTGTACCAGCCCAAAAGTACAAATGTTGACGCCAAAATTACCAAAGCATCCTTGTGTGGTCTGATTTACTGTGCAATGCCACCCCATTTAGTGATGAAGATGCTAGGGTAAAATCGGGATTTTCGGGTTGTGGCTTAAATTTAGCATTCATTATTACTCTAAAGTACGAAATAGCAGTAAATTTATCAAACTTGAATTTGAGATTTTTGATAAATAAATAAAAAATGATAAATATTATTAGAAGGTAGTATTATTTGACATTTTTTTCTTTTAACTCTATATAGATACTCTATTATAGAAAGAGCATGAATAATTAAATTTACATATAAACGTTACTATTTGTGTGATTTAAAATCGAAACTTCTCGTTCATAAAAGAGAACAACGAAATTGACATAAATTTGGTAGTAAAATTTCATTCATTGAAGTGCTTGGGCCTAAGGGGGTAAGGATTGGTTAGAGACTTGTTAAAAGACTGGCAAGAAACAGAGTAAAGCCCACGTTGATTTGAATTGGGCCTAATAGATATTGAAGTGGTGGTCCTCATCATTAAATAATGCCATTGAAATAGTAGTAACAAAAAGCTGGAATAGCTCAGTTGGTTAGAGCGTGTGGCTGTTAACCACAAGGTCAGAGGTTCGACCCCTCTTTCTAGCGCAATTTATTTTTTGAATTCTATTTTGGTTTGTTCATGCCCAACTCTACTCAGCCTTCCATTTACCTCCCCTCTAAGGCCTCCATTGACCAATACTTTCTTTCTTAGGACCAAAATTTACAAGTTCTTTACTCATTATTTCTTTTTTCAAAAATTATACTGTAAAAAATAAATATTCTTTAACCACTTAAATTACAATTATAATTTTCTTATTCGTTATTATACAATTAATCGACTAACATGTAAATTATATTATTTTTTTAAGAGTTTGAAGTCTAAATTAAGAGTAGAAACCAAGGCGATGATTTGCATAGTGTACCAACCCAAGAGTTAAATTGTAATTAAATTGAGCTGCGACTTATGTGGCCACCAGCCACACTTCAACATCAAACAGTGGTTGCCCGTAGAACCTTAACTCAGCATTCAAGGGAATAAAATCCTATACCTACCAATTAATCAAAACGTGCAAATGACAGATTTGACCTCGAACACTTTTTTGGCATACAAACTTACATCAATTAGGAGTATGGCTCACATCGAAGATACATGATATGTGTAGTTGTTTTAGGAAATATTCGCGGATCTAAGTAGTTGTGAATATAAAACGTACGAGTGATTCTTAATTCTTGAGGATAGAAAACTGATGATATTTAATGTTCACATATTCTACTCAACATCAAAATGCGGAGGCAGGTTTATTGGCACTTCTCATCTCACTTGTTTTCTTACTCATTCTTTTTGTATACATTAAGGGCTCATTTGGTGAGCGAAATTAGATTGGATTAGATAACTTATCAAATTCAATTATTCTTGAATGTAAAAGTGAATATGTTCTCATTGTAATGAGGATTAAAAGAGTGTAGACATAGAAGAAAATTTATCCAATCCACTAAAAATAGCAAAATTAAAAAATATAAGTTTCATTATATGTCTAATCCTAACAAATCCTCCTGCAGTTAAAATATATCTATTTCTACATTCAAGATACATTGAATTTATTGAGTTATCTAATCCAATCAAATTCTCCTCACTAAACATGACCTAAGAGGCACAATGCTCAAATGGTCCGTTAAGTAAAACTACTTAACGAAGCCCACAAATTACAATAGGCAAGAAGTTTATCCAAATAGATAGTATCTACACAAAAATTACAAGTTTGGGAAAGTTTTGATAAGGTTATATTTCTAGACTTAACACAGATTACATGAAATGATTTGAATTCAAGTATTCTAAGAAAAACATATCAGTTGTGATTAATATAATTATGTATGAGTAATACTAGCATCCGTACAAGAGTGGATTTTCTATTTTTACTATGATCGAGTGCCGAATGTACCATATCCAAATATGATCAACAAAATTATTGATTTCTCAAAAATAATGTAAAAACTACTTTTTACGACAAATTAAACAAATTAGGATGGTTTAGTCATCCTGATATATTAAATAATTGACGGTTCACAATAAATAACTTAATTGACACAAAATCCTCGTTTGGTTCTTTTAATACATACCAATTACCCAAATGCTTTCCAATATGATTATTTTTTTTTTTAAAGATGATGATCTTTACATCATGTTAATTTTAAGGAATAAACAATTCATATTAGAATAATACTAGAGATACCATATTTGTAAATACACATTAATAATATAAGTGCAACTTATCTATATCGGTTTATATTTACAAATATGACCTTACAAGTATTTTCGATTACATCAAATATAATTATACATATCGTAGGTTATTTTGTTAGTTTATTTTTACAAATGAAAATGTTAAATGTGCAAGTGGTGCCTGAGAAAATTGATTATGAGTTACCTTAAAAGGACAATAATGGTAAATGCTAGGGCACAGTTTTGACTAACTTTCTTGAAAAGCGGATGAAAAGCAGATGCTTTGCTCTGGGATTATCAGATCCTTGGGAGTTGTGAGAGAGAGAAAGATTAGATGAGACGAGATGCCATGAATGTGGGGACCCATCATCTGATCATCAGGGGTATCTTAGTCAACCCACTAACTCAATAGCGTTTTCGTAATTTTCCCGGAGTGGAGGGGTGTTTTCTCCAGAGGAAATTCGGTTTAGAAGCCCAAGAATCGTGGAAACAGATCGACATAGGGATTTGAGTGAGAGAAGCGAAGAGGAGAGAGAAAGTTATTTTTTGATTAATGGAATTTTTTGCCGCAAGATCTCGGGCGCATGAAGAAAGACATATGTACGGACAGAGTTGGAATCTCAGTATTGTCCCTCTATTGAGTATACGCGCAGTAGGTTTAGAATACCGTATATGACGATTTTATCCATCCCGTAAATCTGTTCACCCAGCAAATTTTTGAATTTAGGTTTTAATCCTTCGTGTGAATTTTAATTTTAATGGTTTTTTTTTTCATGAAATGCTAGTAAAAAGAATTATGTATTGTAATTAAAAGAAAAACACACTTTAATAGCCTTTTGTTTAAATTTTTAAGTGGTGCAATTTGAGTTGGGCCCACCCAAACCTCAATGCCCAGAAACCTCAATGCCCAGTTTGATTTTTAATCAAATTTGGCAGGTTTAAATAATGAGTAATCCATATGAATCCAACTTAACTTAAACACGAGCACTTATCAGGTTGGGTTCGTAAAATTCTAACTCGCCCAAATTCAACCTAATCTAACCAACCCAACCTAATTTTATACCGTTATTTATTGAAACACACATGTAATTTAATTTTATTGGACTCCGAATATATATTCATTAGCGACATATGTAGTTCTAATACTCTTTAAACCTATGTTAATTTATTCTAACAAATTTCTTATTATATTTGTGTTTTATGAAATAATAAATAAGATAATTATAGTGTAAATGCAATATTTGAGTGTCTAATCATTAAAGAAAATTGAGATTGTTTGCTTGATTGAATGATATATTTTGAGTCGTTAGGTAGAAGTAGAACCCAAGCCAATTACCTGAACACAACCTAAAACTTATGTAAACCCAAATTATCTCGACTCGACATAAATGCAAGGCGAGCTGAACAAAAATTGTGAAAGTTAAATTAGAATTAGTTTTTCCTTTCAATATGCTTACCTTAAGGATTTTGTTATTTTTTGGGAAAATGAATTTTATTTTATTATAATCAAATCATATACATTTGGGTAAGGAAGAATTAAACATGAGAAGACTCATACGTATAAAGTAAGGCAAACCTCATTTTACACTAAGGTTTGGGGGTCAATTTGAGAATAGACTACTAGGTTTCAATTTCATCATTTTACCTCATGTGGTTTTGAGATCACATCAATTTACTCCATATTTTCACTATTAAATCATCAATTAAGTTAAGGGTTTTCTTGGTATTCATTCCAAATTATTTCTTATTTTATTTTTCATTAAGTGACTAATTATTTTGATTTAACTACTTTTTTTTCCAAATTAGTGCATTTAAACAAGCTACAAGGGCATTACATTACATTTACATTAATTTTAATTCATTATACTCTTATAGTTTGCTTAAATGCACTAATTTGAAAAAGTAACTAAAACAAAATTATCAGTCACTTAATAAAAAATAAAATGAGTAAATTTTTTTAATTAATATTAAGAATGCCCTTAACTTAATTGATGATTTAATAGTTGAAATAAACAAATGGAGTAAATTGATGTGATATCAAAACCACATGGAGCAAAATGATGAAATTGAAATCTAATTGTCTATTCTGAAATTGATCCCAAACTTTGGGGTGTATAATGATATTTTCCCTATAAAGTATATTAGGTATTTTCACTTTCACACAAGTGTCTTGCATGTGAAGTGGAATTTTAATATTTCATACATCTAAAATGGTTGGAATATTGACCTAGACAAAATAAATGGTAAAAGTGGACGTTTGAAGTGGTTAGTTTTGTCATATACTTGCATTGTTGTCACTAGACATATCAACTAAGAATATACTGTATTCTATTTTATTATTTATATTGTTAAGAAGAGGAAGGGCATTTGCGACCTTTTCTTCGGCAAACCAAATTTTATTAGAGTTTTTTTTTACTGAAATTTTATTAGATTCAATTCCACAATGAGATAACTTTATCTTGAGAATAATCAAAAATATATATCTCTTAATATTACAGTGTGATGATTTTACATTAGGCTTATTACTTAAAATATACCCAGAAAAAGTCACAAAGTCTCAAAATGAACCCAAAATCGAAATATGCCTCACTTTGCACCCAGAACAGGCATTATGTTACATTCGTTGCACCATCCGTCAATCTCTGTTACTAACACCGTTAAAAATGATGACGTGACAGTAATATTACAAAATTTGTATGAGCAATTAAGACATTTATAATATTTTATTAAATTTAAACTAAATTTATTTTTTTAAATTAAAACAAATAAAATTAATTACCCTTCCCTAACCCACCCAATCGTCTCCCTTTCTAGGCCTCTGCCCACTACCCAAAATGATGTCGTTTTGGCTGTAAATTCATCACCATCATCGATCTCGTCTTCATCGGTCGCCGGAGAAAGCCTGTTCACGAGAACGAAGACGCTTCTCAACGATATCTCGGAAGAAGCGCGATAAGGCGAGATTTTTGCGGTTCTTGGCGCGAGCGGGTCGGGCAAGTCGACCCACATCGATGCCTTGGCCAATCAGATCGCAAAATGAAGCCTGAAAGGAACTGTGAGCTTAAACAGCGAGGTCATGGAATCGCGCCTTCTGAAAGTTATTTGCGCTTACGTCATGCAAGGCGATCTGTTATTTCCGATGCTGATTGTGGAAGAGACTCTGATGTTCGCCGCCGAGTTCCGCCTTCCACGTGCGCTCTCGAAATCCAGGAAGAAATCCCGCGTCCAGGCTCTAATCGACCAGCTCGACCTCCGAAATGCGGCCAAGACAATCATCGATGACGAAGGCCACCGCGGCGTCTCCGACGGAGAACGATGCTGTGTCTCGATTGGAATTGATATCATCCACGATCCTATCATTATTTCCTCGACGAGCCGACGTCCGGTCTCGACTCCACCAGTGCCTTCATGGTGGTCAATGTCCTCCAAAGAATCGCTCAGAGCGGAAGCATTGTCGTGATGTCAGTACACCAGCCTAGTTATCGGATCCTGGGCCTCCTCGACCGTTTGTTCTTCCTGTCTAAGGGCCAACCCTTTTACAGTGGGTCGCCTGCCAATCTACCATCTTACTTCGCCGAGTTCGGGCACCCGATACCCGACACCGAGAACCAAACTGAGTTCGCGCTGGATTTAATCCGCGAACGAGAAGGCTCCCCTGTCGAGACCAAGAGCCTCGTTGAATTCAATAGAACCTAGCAGAGCAAGAAGCACTCCAACAACGATATGTGGTATAGAAGAGCCTCCGACACATGACATGCCATTCCTCTCTAAGAAAAAATCATCGCGAGCATTTCAAAAGGCAAATTGGTGTCCGGAGCCACCAACAACGGCCCGAGTTCGAACTCCATGGCCCCCACGTTCGCAAACCCGTTCTAGATCGAAATGGCGGTGCACCTCCATCAACGTCGTTTGCACCCATTCATATCAAGAAATATGAGCGCGTAAGTGGAAACGACGTTGATGGAGGTGGGTGGGGAGGTTGATGGACGGCGAAATATCGACGCTGGACTTGGCGATGAAGGGGTTGAAAATGGCGTTGATGGAGGTTTTCGAGAGCGCCGATGCACTTCGTGGGTCGACGATGAGGATGGTGGTGGAGGTAGCGAGTCTGTGTGCTCCAACGCGGTCCGAATCTTATTCGGGTCTCGCTTTGGAAACCCGACATCCACGAAGACCTTGTTGAGGTTATCCAGGTTCATGTCCGAGATGGTGCGGTGGAGGAGGAAGCCTCGGGAGTCGAGGTCTTGGTCGGAGATTGAGTAGGTGTTGTTGGTTGGGGTGCGGCGCGAAACAGTGACGTTTTGAGGGGGAGTGGAAGTGGTGGTGGTGCTTGTGAGGCGGAGACAAGAGAGTGGAGCGGAGATTGTGCACTTAAGAGGATGATTTGGGAAGAGATGATTATGCCCAGGTGTTTAGTGCCCATTTCATCATCTTTTTCCTGAGATTTGTTTGAGATGATGGATGAATGAGCTAATGACCAAAATGACTAAAATGCCCTTCCACATAACTATCCTTAACAGCGGTAGTAATGGTGTTGATGAAATGGTGCAACGTGTTTAACGGTGTTACTGTTTCTAGTGCAAATTGAGTCAGATTTCAATTTTTGATGTATTTTGAGACTCATAGACTAATTTTAAGTGTATTTTAAATAATAAGCCTTTATATTATGATAAAATCTGATAGTAATCTTATTTGCACAACCTTTTTCATCTCTTTTCTTTTGCTTTGAAAAAGTCTTTGCTGCAACTGGACCACACACACCCATCGAATCATAGATCCAAAAAACAATAAAATATATTTTTATATTATTGCAAGTAATTAATGGTGAGAAAAACTGGAATCAAATACGAGACTTCAAATACCACCGATATATAATTTTATTTTATTTTCCTTTTGTGACATTTACAAATTTGTGGCATATATGCTTTATTTCGTTATTTTTGTTACTTTATTTCATGAGAGCTGTAGAATTGCAATATTAAATTTGCATGCCTAAATTGTTTGTGGATATTGATCAACAAAAAAAAATTGTTTGTGGATGTGGAAGATGACCATTTATGAAACAAAGGTTACCTACTTGTTTAATTTTGGATTTGAAATCAATTTCCCAACCATGATTCTTTCACAATCCAAACCCTAAATTCCATGACTTTGCCAAATAAAACCCTCACTGCCTTGACTATTGGATATTTTGGCCATCCCATTCTTGCTTCAGGCATGCCTTTCACAGAATGCTGGGATTCTGTTTCAAATCCCTTTCACTTTAAATCACATGCAACAAATTTTGGGATTCCAAATTAGACAAAATTCCCCGAAAGTCCAATCCCAGCCATATATGGGTTTCATCAGCTTCCATATCCCAAACCAGAAAAGACAAGTAATTAACTAGTAAAAAGGTAAAGCCTGTGTTTTACGTTTTTACAGTTTCACTCCATTTTGAATTTTTTTTTAAAGCATATTTTGGATTAATGAAAAAGAAAAAGTTGGTAGGAATTTTATGAACCGTATAGTATTTTTTAAAGTAGATCGGGTAGCCTTTTCCAATCGAGAAATTGGATGACTACGTCTTGTTGTTTTCATCTTTGAAAAGGTACTATTTAGAATTCAACAGTGTGCCTCACGGATCTTGTTTTTTATGTTAAATACACAAAATACTTTATTTATTAATGGCATTTTCCCTTAAATGCCCTCTAAATTTACATGAAAGTCTCACTTTGTACACTATTTTCATTATTCATTCAAAATGCACCCTGAAAACTCCTGAGTCGTCCCACTCAGCACATTTTCTGTTAAGTTTAATCATTTTCTGTCAAAAATAGTTAAAAGTCTAGACAAATAGACTTAAATACCCTTAAAACTAAAAAAGAGACCCAACTTCATCTTCATCTTCATTCGTTTTCATCCCAAACCTCGCTTTTCGCCTCCGTGGATCAGCAAAGATTGAACTCATCCGCCGCAGCTTTTGAATTCCCAACCATCATCATCCTCATCCTCACTTAACATACTATTAATTCACATTATTTCCTTTCACATTTGCACACATTTCTGAATGCCAACAAATCCAACTGTAAATTCAAGAGAGCTGAGATCCTGGGCAATCCAAGAGGATCTCAGCCTTTGTGACAATGAAAAATCATAATCCAAGAGAGCTGAAATCCTGGGCAAAAAGAACTTGGTTTGTCTCTAATTGCTCAGGGGAGACGACTACTTATTGATGCCAGTGGAGACGACTACCTCCTCCACTCTCATCCTCAACGCCACCATCACCAGGCGATTGAGGCCAGGAGCTCCGTCAAAATCACCGTCGACCTCGCCCATTGCCTTCCTCTCAAACAACAAAATTCCAAAATTACCCTGAATATGGCGTATGCCTTTGTAGCATTGAATCTCCTAATGTTCAACGCATTGAACCTCCTCTGCAAACCCAAAAGAAAAACCCTAACGCAATCAAAACCCAAAATTCCCAATTTGAAAATAGAGACTCCAAAACAATAAAGTTGGAGTCTTTACCAAATCTCCTTCAATCATTTACTTAGAGACTTCGTCTCTGATAATGGTGAGCTCTTCTTCAGACAAATCTTTGGTGATTTTGTTCTCCATCTGGAGGTCGAGCAGGATTGTGCGAGCTCTGGTAAGCCCTATCCTGGTAAGCCCAATCCCATGAACGTACTGAAGAGAGAACTCGACCCTTTTGTTATTTGGGATTTCAACTCCACCAACACGCACACTTCTTCCCTGAGACAAACACGTAAGCGTTTATAGCAAATACCAGACCTTCGATGACCCAACCTTCAACAATACCATCTTCATACGCCGAGAAGCTGGGCCGGATTGCCAATTGGACGCGCACCTTCAGCATTCACGTGCGAGTTGGAGAAATCTAACCCCTCCAATCGTCGTTGATGAGATCGGGAGAGGGAGAGACTGAGCTGAGATCAATGAGATCGAGGGAACGATAAATTGAGGCTCTGCCATCGATAAGTTCGAGGGGGGAGAGATTGAGGTGTCGGGCCGTTGATGAGGCCACCGTCGCCATTGAGGCCCCTGGAGCTGTTATGCGCGAGCTTGAAACCCTCTTTGAAAACGTTGAATTCCAAAGCTTTGGGCATGAAATTGTTCCATCTGTCATTGAAGGCGTTGTTGAATTCTGAAGCTTTGGGCTTGAAACTATTCCAGCCATCGTTCGACCCGTTTGGAGACGATTTTGAGTTGAGATTGTCGACCCAAAAGTCGTTAAACTCGTTGAAATCAGATTCGGATCCTTTTGGGGTCAAATTAATTCACCGATGACCTTTATATCGAAATTCCTCATCTCATCAAGTATTTTACTGTATTGATTGCCCCAGATTGAGTTGTTGATTGTGAGGTTGGCAAAGTTGGAGCCTTAAAATTTTGGGTTGGGGGATGATGGATTTACCCTTAAAATTCCAAAATTACCCTAAGATTGACACCCACTTAACAAATTGAACGGAAAATGTGCTCAGTGGGACGACTTGAGCGTTTCATGGTGCATTTTGAATGAATAATGAGAATATGGTGCAAAGTAGGACTTTCATGCGAGAACATAGTGTATTTAAGGTAAAATAATTGTTATTAATGAGATTTGAAATTTATATTTTCGTTAATATTTTTGTTAAACAATTGAAATTTATATTCTCATTAAATTTATTCGTTTCTTTTACGTTTATCAAAGACATTCTATTATAAGAAATATCTTTCTTTTTTTAAATAGTATGATATTATCATTGGATTGCATGGTAGAAATTTCGTACAAGGAGGATATGGTACTATAATGTGGTTTCATTAAAACCTTGTTGGAGATTTCAATCCGGACGAAGAAAAAAGAGTACCCCACATCATTACAAATGACTAAAGACTTCTATTCTCTAATAGAACATCCATGATGACATCCAGTGGTTCTTCAAACCAAAAAAGCTCTGTTTCTAGAAACAAATCAAGAAAGTTGGTCAGTGGCAAAATTTGTTGTCCGTTTTTTATGTACAATTCGAAGCCCATAAATAGAACAAAGGAGGGACTCGATGTTTTAACAATGTGACACAAATATAAATTATTAACATTAATTTATATTATCGTGAGTCGAATATAAGGTCTTTCATTTCTCGTGCTAATGAACCGGATTAGAGTTAGACTAAACAATAGATTAATCAAATACCAAAACATGGGTTGAGTTAGACAGTAATTCTTGAACATTTTTACTGCGTTTTTTTATGGTTTCATGGCAATGCAGTAAATAACTAGTATAGGAAGTCCATATGTTATTTTAATTCTTCTGGTTGAAATTAAATTAGGGTGGGGTTGCTATTAAAAGAAATAAATTAAAATATCGAGTTGGGTTTTGCAACTATTTCTGAAAATACAATTAAGACCATCGTAGATCCGAGGAATTCATTACAATTTATGAGATTTGGTAGAATTGTTCTTGTTCCTCTAACAAACTGGCGATGCAATGATCTATTTACCCAAGAAAAAAAAAACTGATCAAATATCAGTAGGGCTAACTTAGTCTAATATCTATCCTAATTTGAAGCCTATTAAGAGATTGGGTAATAAATTAGTTACATCGTAACATGTTATTACAATCACGTGATATAATTATATTTATTTATATTCGTTGATATTTATTTGTAGTATCCGTTAAAAAAATATAAATTATATCGTTCATTTGTAATATAACACAAACAAATTACTTTACAAATGATGGTTCATTATATAATGAGAGATAGTTATCAACCACTCGGCCTAGAGTAGATGTGCTCGTCCCCTTATTGTTGATTATTAAATTTCCTCCATGTACAGTTGTACACATAAATCGGAGTCGTTAATTTCTTAAAACATCATATATAAATCATTTCTGAAAAAATTAAAATGAATTTAAGATCGTTTAGTCATATATATGAATCAATTAAATTAATTTCACGAAATATGAGAATCTTTAATTCATATCAAATCGCCGATTGTTATGATGCATATGGATGAGCAACATACCTTTAATTTAGTTAATTTTTTGCAAATATGATGTTTGCATGTTGCTTTAAAGAATCAGCGACTCCAATTATCGCATATATATAGAAAAAATTCAATAATTAACAATGGAAAAAAAAAACCAAGGTTAGATCCAATGCAAATATTTTCTTTCAATAATTTGTTAATCAAATAAAGCAAAAATTGAAAACGAAACAAATTGCATTAATTGACCAAAAATCAAACATTAATAAAACGCTTGAGTCAATCAAATCTGTGGGACCTGATGAACAATAACCCCTTGTGGGGTCCCTCACATCTAGTTTGCCAAATCTTCCACTTGTTGGATTGTTAGAAAGCCTCACACATTTTCCATGAAAGTGACCATGGCCAATAAAGGGCCACATTTTAGGTCTAGCGTTGGGAAAAAAAGAGAAAGAAAAATATCTAGCATGATTAAACAATTACTTAACTGGCAACCAGTTATTTGTTGTTCTTAATGACACGTGGGCATAGTAGGTTGGACGGATTACAGAGAATTAATTTGTCTTTATTTTAAGATACAAACTAATCTGTCAGCACACATGCATTTCGAATGTATTTCAGATTTTTAATGATAGCATATGTATTCAATAATTTAACAATTATAATTTACGAGATGAGAAAAAAATGAAATATATAACGTCGTAAGTTTTACGTACCTTGTGGTTTAAGCATATTTATCAAATTTTTATTTCCTTTAGTTTGTTGATCGTGGATTAGTCAAAACTAGGAGAGATTAAAGAGAAGAAACAATCTTGAATGAAGAAAATAATTTGGGGTATTTTATAGGTTCAATGAGTAGTATGAGAAAAAGAGGTTTGACTCAATGAGTGTACATAAGGAAAGGGTTTCATGTTTGTTAAAGGGAGAGAATTGGTTGATTCAAATTTCTTCAATCTAGAGGCATTGGGCAGAGATGCACAACTCACTGTTTATTTACCCTCTATATAATTTGGCTTGTTTTAATTGAAATATTGTAATATTATATTTAAGAATCAAAGAAAATTTCGAGTGTTTCAATGTAAGTAGATTGATAATACTGTGTGACACTGTAAATAAAAAATGACGCACGATATATGAATTTAAACGGGTCTAATTCTTTTAATCAATTTTTCGACGGTACCAAAATGAAAAATAGACGAAACAGAAAAGGAATAACCCTAGAATTGGTGCGCGACCGTGACAAGGCAAAGGCAACATTTGGCAGTCTCCATATAGGTCTTGAAATAACTTTGCAAGTTGGTGTTGTGTTTTAGGCCATGGTGTGCCTTAAATTTTGGACAACCCAACCTCCATATCTTCGTTATTTGAGTTGGGCACTATCTTTATTTAGTTCATGTCCAAAATTGGGATGCATTGTTTGCTTTTGCCCAGACTATCAAGGGGTGCCATTTCGGGTTGTATTTTGCGGTCCATTATTTATTCCGTTCGTTTGATTGATTTTGTCTAAATATACATGAGATATATAGACATTAATTTTACTAACGAACTATTAATTTAGTGGTATTTTTTATTTCATTATTAAAAATAAAATGTGTCAAATCCGTCCGCGTCCATCCCGGCCCAATTGATGTATGTTTTGAGTCGGTTGTTTTTAGGTTAATTTGTACCTAGAGCAAGGCTGCTCTCGAGCTATCGTGTTTGTCATCCGTGACGGAAGATCCCATAGTTAGGATGGTTTAAAGCCAATGTAATTGTTCAATATTCTGATTGAAAATGTCAATATTTCTGTTATAATTTAATAAAGGTCATTAATTATTGGAAAATAAAAATAAAAATAACTACCAATTCCCAAGCTCTCACAGGTAGATCTGATGAGTTCCTTGTGCAATTGTAATTCATGCCACTAGGGAGGAGTTACTTTTTTTTTTATTAATGAAAATACAAGGGAGTTATTTTGACAACTTGAATTAAAATTTTGAATTTTAAATCATCATTCGGATAAATATAATATGTCATTATAAAAGATAACTGATCAAATATTTATTATTTTCACACGTAGATGCGCTGATCAAATTGTTAAATACCAAAATTCTCTAAATATAAAGTGAAAACACAATTTTTGTTTTTGTTTTTTTTAGATCTGAATGCCCCTCGAGTCAAAGTTTTGGTGAAGTTTCTTGGATTTACAGTATTTATTTCAAGAGAGATTTGGTAAGTGAAAAAATCCCATAAATATGAGATTAAGTTTGGTAAAATAATTTTGTCGAAATCCAAAAGGGTTATTCAGGTAATGGAAAAGAATGATTTGGTTGTACTAAAGGGATTAAACATTCTAAGTTGGCCTGGAAAAAGAAGAAAGAAAAAAAAAAAGAAAAAAGTGGGAAATGCCACGTGTTGGAGGCTATATTATCTGTTTTTTTAACGAGGTACACAAATGACAAATTGGCTCGGTGTTACTAAAAAAAACAGAGGGTCGGCCAATCAATCCCCAACAGAAGAATCAAATCCCACTATCGTAAATAAAAGCAACCCAGAAGGGCAATAATTTCCTGTCCCTGGGGCTCAAGTAAACCTCATCCTTGCCACAGTATCAGGGGACCCACACTTTGTCTGCTGAATTAACCAATTAAACAGAGCTTAAAATGGAATAATGTGAATGCTTTGTGCTAAATTATGAATCTTTTTAACAACCAGGGCTCGGAAAGATTGGATTTTTCAAAAACCTTTGTTGCTCCTCATGCTGTAGCTGTTGCAGAAATGCAGGCGTTGCATAAATAAAAGCAATGAAAATTTGATTTTTTTTTTTTAAATTTGTTTGATATGATATCAGAGTTATCAGTCTACCAGAGAATTGTTTAATATTTGTAATTTTTTAATATCTGTACCAAAAGCAAGGAAGGTGGAGAGAATCTAGAAATGCCCATTTCTTTTCATTTCCTAAAAACCCATAAATATTTTATCTGCATACTTAATGGGAAAAAATAAATAAAAGAGTGGGAGAGAAGTGAAGAAAAAGCAGAGAATAAAAAGAGACCGGATGTTGACAAATTTCATGTCACTGTTCTTAGAAGGTCGTTTGTTTGTGTGAAGATTTCTTATCTGGGATCTCTCTCTAAAAAAAATTAAACTCTTTCTCTCTCTAGAGCTCTCCATGCCTTTTCTTTTGTTAGAGAGAGATTGAGGGAGAGAGTGGCCCAGCAGATCGAAATCTCCTCCTTTTCTTCAACCTGATGACGATCTAAGCTTATTGAATGGTGTTGCAAAAGCACCCACTTTGTTGTTTCTTGTGTAATTCTAGATATACAAATTTAGTTTTAAGCTGCTTTGCTTTTTTTCCATAGTGTGAGCCTCCTCTGACTCCCAATTTTTCACCATGTGAAAAAGCTTCTGCTGCTGAATGATTGAATCTCCGGATATGATGCTGTGCTTGAGGAGAGGTGATTATAGGATGTGGGTTTGAGGTAAATTTCTTATCTGCTTTCTGGGTAAATTGATTATCAGATAGCTTTTGTTTTTGGTGATTTGATGAATTGGGTATTCAAATTCAGCATCAAGTTTAGATAAATTGTTGGGTTTTATGGCTTGAGCATTTGGGTTCATGTCTCTATGCATTTCTTTTCTCATTGCTAACTTCTCGACTTCAACAAATGTTTTGCGGCGGATTGGTGTAGATTTTTGTGTGGGTAATTTTAGACTTTGTTATTGTAGGTTCTGGGTTTTTTTAGTGCCTAATTTACCTGACTTTTGTTGGTAACTGGCGAGATCTGTTTAATTAACTTTTGTTGCAAATTTCATCCTTGATCATAAGGTATCCAAAAGTTCCAGAACTTTGCTCTTTCACTCCTCAAATTTGACTTTATATTGGTGATATTGTCAAAACCTGCCTCTATTTATTGCTGAGTTCTTTTGACTGTTTTTGACCTTTTTGTGTCTGTTTCAAATGCATTAGTCAGGGGTATTTCCACTTCCATTTGCTCTCTCAAAGCTTGCATTCATTAGGCTTAAATTGAAGTGAATGTTAAATTGAGTTTCTATTGGTGCTAATTGATGGAGTTTTGTATTGATGGGCCGATTCCGCCTTGGTTTGATAACCTATTATTCACAATGGCTTCTTGTTGATTATAGATGGCAATGCATTCACTGATTTGGAAATCCTAATTAAGTGTTCACACACGGTTTTTTGTCAATTGAATGGTTTGGTTTATATTTCGAATTAAGCTATAAGCTCTGCTACTTGAGGTTGTGAAACTTTTTGTGCATGTGTCATTTTGGCATAGTTCCTTGCTGATTTCCATTTAGATGACAAATGTGGATTCCTGCTCATTTAGCAGCAGTATGTTCAATTTTGTTTGGGTTAGCATTCGAAGTCCTTGGAATGCAAGGGAGTGAGAACCATTCATCAAATTTTCTGGTCATAAAAATTTGTTATTGTTAACATTTTACTTAATTTGTCAGCTTAAGCCCGGTAGTATTCATTAGTGAGGCTCATGCAAGCAATATTTTCCATAATTGGGGAAATGATTTCCAAAATAGACTTTTGGCTAGTAGCTTTTAACTAATGTTTCATATTTGAGGCACTTTCAAGTTTTCAACAATAGTATACACTACTTTAAAGAATTCCCGGAGGCCTTTCCGGGTGACAAAATCTTATATTACTCTGATCATTGAGTGATTTTTCATGTTTGGAAAGTTCTTGGAGAGGATGGAAATTATGTAATTTGATTGAAGAAACGTTTGATTCTCAATTTAGCCACAGTGAAACTAAATTAAGTTGTACACTTGTACGGGTGACTGTTGTGCTAAGTATTTCTTATTTCTATTGGTCTTTCTTTCCTTCTCTTTGTCTCCCCTTATGAATTAAATCTCGTATTCAGGCCAGTGCGTCCTATTGGACGGAAGAATTTTGTTTCTTTTATATAAATGTAATCCACTTCCCTCTCCGGTCATATTGAGAGTCAGGATGAACAGTTGCACTAAATAAAATTCGTTCGTATTTACTTAATATTAGTTGTCTTTCAATGGTCCAGCAGTTTCCCTGTTTGGCGTGTGTTGATTCTAGCATTTTTATGGTTTTCCTTTTCCAGGAATGGGAACAAAAATGCAGTGTAAAAGCTACTGGCCAGGGTATTACTCAGTGAGGGATCTTAATGAGGATCCTAACAATTGTAGCTGGCCCGTATATTATGGAGATAAAACCTTGTCAAACAGGCAGTATTGCAATGGTTTCTTGCCAAGGGCCACTGCTGATGCTTATCCAGGGTATGATAAGGATGTAGTTAAGCGGACAATGCTTGAGCATGAGGCCATCTTCAAGAACCAGGTACTTGCCAAGTTTCATAATTTCACTGCGAGTATAATGCCATATATCTTCAAGGCGGTTTTACATAAATCAAATTCATGAAATATTTTTCGGGGCTTAAATTCTTAGTGGATGTTATCAATCGCATATATTTGCATATACAAGACGACCTTAATTTGGTATTGGCTGATTGAACCCTCAAGTTGAGCCTTGCTTGCTTATTACATTCCAGCCGATATGTTAGACATGTGGAAATTTATTGATTTTCATGTCTTCCAGGTGTTTGAACTTCATCGGCTGTACAGAACTCAAAGGGACTTGATGGATGAAATAAAAAGGAAAGAACTAAATACAAACCGGATACCCATGGAGACATCATTGACGTCAAGTCCCTTATTATCCCAAGTTACTTCTGAAGATGCTCGGAAATGGAATGGTTCTAGCTTTCCCTTGGTAAACGCTGTCAATGCTGGACCATCAATTCAAGGTGTTGAAGGTATCAATTCTTCATCTAGTGCCGTTAAAGGAATTATACCAAAAGCCGGTTTGTTTCCTTGTCAAAATGGTACTAGTTCAAAAGATATTGAGGTGATGGAGTCGAGACCCACAAAAGTGAGAAAGAAAATGTTTGATCTTCAACTTCCAGCTGATGTGTACATCGATTCTGATGAAGGGGAGCAGTTCAGTGATGAGAAAGCTTCTGGCACACTTAGTTGTCAGCAAAACAAAAATTGTAAAACTGCCTTTGAGGGTGGTGCAAAGCTCTTTTTTGGCGATGGTGGGAAGACAGATTGTGAAGGAAATGGTTTGAGATCTGATACATGTTTGAGGAGCACAAATGGTTTGGCTGACTTGAATGAGCCTGTTCAATTTGAAGAAACAAATGCTTCAACGTATGCTTACCCTCTGGGCGATGACTCTCATCATGGTAAGATTCAAGGTCCTGATCAGGCTGCTAAGACAAGGTCACAGCTTCTGGGTTTGCCAAATGAAATATCACTCAACTCTCATCATGTAAGTGATAATGTTATCCAGAACAGCTTACATCTGGAGAACAGAAGTGGAAAAGGGTGGTTTTCCCATGTTCTTGAAGCAGGTATGATTTGTACTTGGAACTTAAATTAAACTTTAAGCTGGCCCTTTTTGACATCTGCCTTGCCTTAATTTCGTTTGCTTTAGTGCTTGATTGAACTCTTGTCTAGATTACTATTCCCTATTTCTTTCAGTGGAAGGTTTTGTAGATTCATATGTGTAATTTAGTAGGAATTTGCATGTAGCTGGTGAATCTGCAGCCCTGCTATGGGCTATGTTACCATTTAGCTAGGCCCTAAATTGAGAAGTCTATATTCAGCATGCAGCATTTCTTGTAATAGATCTGTTCCATTATAAAAGTTAATTTCAGCTATCTGCTATTATATTACAGGGCAAAGTAAAAGCAACATTACAACTGTTTCGCAATGTCTCCAAACAGAAAGGTTGGCTACATCGTCCCAGCCAATGCAAGTTTCTATTAACAATGCCCATGAACCCACTTTCTATCTGGCTGATAAAAGCAAGGTGGACTTGTGGAGAGATAGGACAGTTTGTGGTGCGGAGAATTCTGAACGAAGTCATGAAATTTCCAGTAATAAACAAGCAGGTGTTTTTTTGGCTTCTCATATACCCAGTCCATATCCCAATCTTCCTTCCTCTGAATTGGCCAAATCCTGGACTCACTCGGTTTCATCGTGGGAAAAGCCAGGCAGTAGCTTAAGCCAAAAGCCAATATCAGTTCAAAGTCACCCGTGTTTTAACTCATCCGCTACATTGAGTAAGAGTTCCCAGTCATCAGTTCAAAGCAATGGGATTTTTGGAGATAGGTGGTATCTCAACAACAATTCTATTTCTAACCAAGCTTCTGGGAGTGAAGTGCCATACCAAAATGGGTTTTATCACAGTTCCTCCTCAAAGTCTAAGGAACTAGTTCGGTTACCTTCTCTCAGTTGTGACTATCAGAGCAGCAGTAACAATCATAATGGTGGCCCGGAACACTTGATGAGTCATGGTTCAGCAACGTACTACAAGGGTTCAAATTGCATGGATGTGAAGTCTGAAAAGGAAGTCAACTTGAATGCAGTGCTTTCAAACAGTTCTTCTAATGAAGAAATACCCCAGAAAGGTCTTAAGATCATGGGGGGAGAGGGAGAACAAAAACATGGGGACTCTCTTTCTGCTTTGCCGTGGCTAAAATCTAACCCTGCTCCAAAGGAGTGGGAGGAGGCTTTCTTTCAATCTTCTATGAATAATTCATCCAATAGAAGTGAAGTTGGAAGGGATTTAAATCAAATGTTTTCTCAAGATATGAAATCAGTTTCATGCGGGAATCATGTTGAGGCCAAAAAGACCGAACTAGCTGACATCTCATGCAAGAGGAAACTTCTTGGATTTCCTATTTTTGAAAAGTCTCATATTTCTAAGAACGAGTCCTCCCTTTCTGTGTCTATTCCTAATCGATCTCAGAGTGAAGTGGAAAATAGCGGGAGAAACAAAGGACTGGATATGAACTTGCCTTGTGATCCTTCAGCTCCTGACTTGCCTAGAATGGAGGTAGCAGAGATTCTAGTTGTAGATGTGGAAATGGATATGAAGGTTGCAAGTTTCAGACATATAATTGATTTGAACTCGTGTATCAGCGATGATGAAGTATCTTTGGAACCTTCTGCTCCAAGCACCAGTGTGAAGATAACAGTAGGGATAGATTTGGAAGCCCCCATTGTTCCCGAGACTGATGACAATGTCATTACTGTGGAAGCATGTGCTGAAAAGCAGAAAGAAATGTCTTTAGCATCATCACAACAAACACCTGAACCTCCTCCAGAGGAATTTGTTAGAGTGGCAGCAGAGGCAATAGTTGCTATCTCTTCGTCGGTTCTCCACTATCATGTGGATGAATCCTCTTGCATTCCGTCAGAAGCTTCTTCTTCAACTGACCCCCTTCTGTGGTTTGTGGAGATAGCTTCTACTTGTGGGAATGATTTCGAGAGTAAGACAGACGCTGTTTCGAGAGGCAAAAATTGTGACTTTAACGAAGAATCTTTATCAGAAGATTTTGATTTTTTTGAAATCATGACTTTGAAACTGGTAGAGACCAAGGAAGAAGATTACATGCCAAAGCCTCTGGTTCCGGAGAGCTTAAAACTGGAAGAAACAGGCAACACATTACTATCAAAACAGCCGAGAAGAGGCCAGTCACGGAGAGGGAGGCAGCGGAGGGACTTCCAAAGGGACATCCTTCCCGGTCTTGTTTCTTTGTCAAGGCATGAGGTAACAGAAGATCTTCAGACATTTGGAGGGATAATGCGGGCAACAGGTCATTCGTGGCATTCAGGACTGACAAGGAGAAACTCAACAAGAAATGGCTGTGGTAGGGGCAGGAGACGAGCAGTGGTGAGTCCCCCTCCCCCTGTGGAAGCTATCCCAGCTTGCACTCCACTGACACCTCAGCATACTAATACTGAAACGGTGCTGGAAGATAGAAGCCTAACAGGTTGGGGTAAGACTACCAGAAGGCCCCGTAGGCAAAGATGCGCGGCAGGTAATCCTCCATCTGTTCCTTTAACATGAAGATGAGGAAGAAGAGGCTTTTAACTTATTGATTGAGTTCTGTAGAGCCAAAATGAGGGTCTTTGGTTTCTGTGGCTTCAGGGGTTTGAGGTTGCCATGGGGATTGATTGCCCTTTCTGTACATTTTCTTAGCCCAAAATCTGGGTTGGCTTGATTTTCTTTCTTTGGGTGGTTCCATCTTTGTATTATTCATAAATAATGTTGCATGATTTATTCCCGGATAGATAAATACCAGTGTTCTTTTATTTGCTTTTGCATTCTCATTTTCTGGGAATTCTGGTGTAATTTTATCATTATTTTAGATGTCAATATGCTTCTTCTGAATCTGATCCACCCCCAGATCCTTTTTTCTTTCCTTTTTGAGAAGAAAGAGTGAAAGACATTGCCATTTGTGTCATGTCATATGAGTTGTTATTTTCATTTTGATTTTTGAGTTGAACACAAGCTGGCCGGTTGATTGATTAGGGCATTATGCTCTTCTCTTACATCCGATTTTGAATTCCCACCTCCTTTTAAATTAGTTATAAAGCAAAAATATCTTCTGACCAAGTAGAAAGAAAAATGTGTTTAGTCATATCAAACCTAACGAATTCAAGATTTCAGATTTTCTTAGGAATTATTAGGGTGGTGAATGATGTTGTTGCCACATAAGCAAGTAAAACAGGGGGTACACGTACCCACATGATGTGCCTTGTTTGTTTGCGCATCATAAAGCGGTTTTTAGTTCATTATCTATCTTTTTGCAGAAATTTGGGAAGGTTTTTGGCCAAACATGTCCCACCATCAAGTTTATTTTGCTTGCATTGACAAAGGAAATAAATATTTCATTCTCAAGTCTAGACCCAAAAGAATAAGAAAAATAAAGGACAAAAGAAAGCCAACAAAAGTTGATGCAATCTTGCCAACCCATTACTTTATCCAACCACCTTCTCTAATCAATACTAATGATCTTCTATTTTAGTATTAAAAAAAAGTTAATTTCTTCATTAAGAAACCAAAAGATAAGTATGATTTTGTTACTTTCCAACTTTGCTTTTTACAGTTTTTTAATGCCACCCAAACATCCTCTACTGCTTTTTCCACTCTCCGATTGATTTGTCTTTTTATTTTTTAATGTCAATGATTTGGTCTTTACATTCGTGGCAAAAGTCATAAATCTTGTCTTCTTCATTTCATGATTTAAAATTTAAAAAACTCAACTATACATTGAGAGTAGGATAGAAGCGTAAATTACTGTAACGTTCATTATCAATTTGTACTCATTATACTGCGGACCTTAAGATCTACATAGTTCATTTTAGATTCTTATTGGAAGATCATTTCTTTGAAAATCAACTAAAACATAATTTTTTTAATAAAGACTTACCAGAACGCATTGATTCAAAGCCTAGGATTCCATGGTAAAGTGAGCTAAATGTTTAATTAATATTAACCTATAATGTTTAATTAATATATTAGATATCGATCTCAATTTGAAATCTTAAATTATATATATATTTGTTTATACTAAAAAAAGAGGAACCTAAAGAGAGAATCCCCTTAGGCAATAATTATTAAGAACTTCAAAACGTCATGCTTAATTCTACGAATCAGGGAGAATTCTTGTCCAATGTCTTGGAGTTGGTGAAGAGTGCCCCAGTTTGGCTAAAAAATTAACAACAAAATTAACTTCACGAAAGACATATTTAAAGGAAATATGACGACATTTTTTAACTAGTGTTCGCACGTTCTGAACAATTGTATGGAACCTTACATCATATATTCAAGTTTTAATTATCTCTTTAAGTAAAATTGGAATAAAATATTAATTGTATCTGAAAAAACTTAAATAAGTTCTCATACTAAAAGAAAAAAATAAAAAAAGGAAAAAGAGGGGAGTTGGGCGCGTGGAGTAGACATGTTATGTGGCCATTGTACGACGCGTGGCAGGAATGGGAATGGGAATCATATGGAGGAATGAGGATAGAGTGGCAACATGAATGAATGTGACTGTCGGTGTCCGAGAGTGGGAGTTTGATTTGGTGGTACAATGACTAAAATCTTATTCTGTGGAATCTGTTTGTCCCACTGAATCATCTGTCAATGCCTGACGTGTCAAACAAACAAAATACCTAAATAAAATAAATAAATAAAATAATAAAGAGAGAAGATACTCTTCCAACTTTTCCACCAATCACATTCCACAATCCACACCAACCCCACAACCACAAATTACAATTCAGTATTTCACAGTTTTAGACTTTCTCACATTTTATTGGACCTCCACATATTTATTATTCATTAATATTAATATCAATATCATTTTCAAGACTAATTATAAAATGAAAATGAAAGATCGAAGATGATGGGTGCCTTGTAATTGCACCCTATCTTTTTGCATTTTGATTTTTTTTTTATAATAAAAAAAAAACTTTTGCATTTTGATTTTCTAGCTTAAGGGTTTTTATTTAACCAAAAAAGAAGAAGAAAAGCTTAAGGGTTTATATTGGTACAATGTTAATGTGACTTGATCTCATTAATATATGTCTAAAATTAATTATTTTTAAGATTATTTTTTGAAAAAATATATAAAATAATAATAATTCAATATAAAAATAAGTTTTTTAGTTTTACTAAAAAATTCTATTTGTTTCTATCTAATGACCACAAAACTAATGCAACTTGTTAGCAAGTAGAAACCATTTTTGACATGAGCAAGAACAACTAGTTTGAATTGTTGATATGAGATAGAGAGAGATGGGGATGGTTTTGATTTCTGTTATGTTTTTTTTTATTTGATTTTATTAATTACTTTTAAAATATTTAAATTTTATTATTATTTTTTTATCTACATGCATGTCAACATAAAAAAGGGCCCCACAAATGCTATTTGGACACTTAACATATTTTTTTAACAGATTGCTAATGATGGGTACCTAAATATTGTGTTTTGATAGTTTGGGTACCTAAAATCTAATTTTCATAGTTGGGGTACGAATTTGAAATGACCCCTATAATTTAGGTACTTTTATGTAGTTTATTCTTTAATTTATTATATTTCCAATTTGTATTCTTAAATTAGTCAAGTCCCATATGATTATGAAACGAGGATGTTGAGACATCATTTTCATGAAAAAGATTGTTAGGGGTTTCATATTTTTTAAATTCTACTCCTACTCAATGTTGCCAATTATTGTAATGAGAAATAGTCAAAAAATTTCTTTCTTAATGTGCACACAATTATTTTTCTTCCCCAAATGTCCATTTGGAATTCATCAATATGAAAACCCTAGTATTGTCTTACTTGTTTGTTTTCACATTTAAAGATGGGCTTCCTTGTGTCTCAAGTTCAGAACAAAGCCCAAATATATGGGCCTGAACATTTTCTCAAGGCCCATAGTTTAACAACGAATGGTCACGACGCGCCAAAACAATGAAGAAGCCGCCATAAATAAGTTGCTTTTCAAAAGCTGAAAGATTTGCTGAGAAAATTAAAGACAAAAGGAAAATTGACGAGGACGAAGGTGATGAAAATCGTCTCTACCTTGCATAGGCAAATACGCAGAAAGCATTTTCTTCAATGGCGGACTGTGACCCATTCTTCATATCAACTACCACCTTCAGAACCGACTGACCATTCTCCCCTTGCGTCCACGCGCTCAGTCTTTTCAAACCCATGCTTTAATCTTCTCGTTTTGTCCAGAAACATCGATTCTCTCAAGAAAGTACATAGCTTGCTCATCCTCCACGGCCTCTCCGACGATCTTCTCTGTCGCACTAAATTGATTAGCTTGTACGGGTCATTTGGGTATGTCAAGTGTGCCCGCCTGTTGTTCGATCAAATGCCAAGTCCAGATTTTTATTCGTGGAAAGTGATGATGAGGTGGTACTTTATGCACAATATGTATGCAGAGGTAATGGGGTTCTATACCCGTATGAGAATATGCGCGAAAGAGCATGACAATGTTGTTTTCTCGATCGTGTTGAAGGCGTGCAGTGAGTTGCGAGACTTGAATGAAGGGAGGAAGGTGCACTGCCAGATTGTTAAGGTGGCGAGTCCCGATAGTTTCGTGTTGACGGGTTTGGTAGATGTGTACTCAAAGTGTGGACGGATTGAGTGTTCTCGTTCGGTATTTGATGGCATTGTTGATAGAAATGTGGTCAGTTGGACTTCAATGATTGTGGGGTATGTGCAAAATGATTGTGCCCAAGATGGGTTGATTTTGTTTAATAGGATGAGAGAGGATTTGGTTGAAGGCAACCAATTCACGTTAGGAAGTGTGCTTACAGCGTGTACAAAGTTGAGAGCTTTACATCAGGGAAAGTGGATTCATGGACAATTGATTAAGAATGGTATTGAACTAAACTCTTTCTTGGTGACATCTCTTCTTGACATGTATGTCAAGTGCGGCGACATCAGAGATGCTCGTTCTATATTTGATGAGATGTCTATGACTGATCTTGTTTCATGGACAGCAATGATTGTTGGGTACTCTCAAAGTGGGTACCCAGATGAGGCATTGACGTTGTTTACCGATGAGAGATGGGTTGGTCTATTGCCCAATTCCATTACCACTGCAAGTGTGCTTTCATCTTGTGCACAGGCTGGTCATTTGGATTTGGGAAGGTCAGTCCATGGTCTTGGGATTAAACTCGGTTTGGAAGAATCCACTGTGCGAAATGCTCTTGTGGACATGTATGCAAAATGCCATATGATTTGCGATGCTCGTTATATCTTTGAAACAATTTCTGAAAAGAATGTGATTGCTTGGAATTCCATCATTTCTGGGTACTCTCAAAATGGTTCTGCATATGAAGCCCTCCTACTGTTTCATCATATGAGATCAAATTCGTTCTCACACGATGCCTTCACATTAGCTAGTGTCCTCTCAGCTTGTGCCTCCCTTGGTTTTCTTCCGGTTGGTTCATCACTTCATGCTCACTCCATAAAAGATGGCCTATTAGCTTCAAATATCTACGTTGGCACTGCGCTTCTGAACTTCTACGCAAAATGCGGGGATGCTGAATCTGCCCGTCTGGTTTTTGATGGAATGGGAGAGAAGAACACTATCACATGGAGTGCAATGATCGGAGGTTATCGAATTCAGGGTGACGGTACAGGCTCCCTCACACTTTTCAGTGATATGTTGAAGAAGAATGTGGAGCCCAACGAAGTGATCTTCACGACCTTATTGTCAGCTTGTAGCCATACAGGAATGGTTGCACAAGGGTGGAGCTATTTCAATTCATTGTGCAAGGACTATAACTTTAAGCCCTCAATGAAGCATTATGCATGTATGGTTGATCTACTGGCTCGAGCTGGAAAACTCGAAGAAGCATTGGAGTTTATTGAGAAATTGCCGGTTCAGCCAGATGTCAGTTTATTCGGGGCTTTTCTCCATGGATGTGGACTCTATTCAAGGTTTGATCTTGGTGAAGTTGCGATAAGGAGAATGATGGAGTTGCATCCTGATGAAGCTTGCTATTATGTGCTAATGGCTAACCTTTACGCTTCAGATGGTAGATGGAGGCAGGTTAATGAGGTTAGAGAGTTAATGAAGCAAAGAGGATTGAGCAAGTCTCTTGCATATAGCCAAGTGGAGATGGGTATAAGAAATGACACTGAACCTGTTAGAATGGCATGTGTTGCTTAGCTTCGTGGTTCATTAGGCATGGGTTGATGCCAATGGTTGATGCCATGGTTGTAGATATGAAAATACTATGTACTTTGTAGGGTTTAACTTGTACTATGTTAACTGTTGAATTTAAATCCAAATTCAAATTCAAATCCATGAATACAACCGGAGCGTTTACAATTTTGTTGGTTATTTTTGGAGATTTTCCTTCACAATCTAATACAAAAGTATTAGGGTTCTTAACTTTCCCTTAACGTGTCAATAAATTAGTAAAATTACAACCCTGGGTGTTGAGCTCCAAAACAACAAAGAAAGCTAACACAAGGTCAGTCTGAATTCAAGGTCTTTCGGAGCTTTTCCCTTACCCCTTGTGCAAGTAACCAGAGGTACCACCAGCAACCGCAGTTGCCTTTCGGAAGGATTCAACCAACTCAAATATCCCCATAAGATCTGCCTGTGGTTTTAGAAACATTCCATGAACAAGTAGCACCCACAAAGCAAAGGTCAAGATGGTCCTTGCAAATTCTGCTGTCGATTCTAGAATGGCATTGTCAGCTTCACACTTCGACTCAGATATAATTCTTCAGACAGATACTGTCAGACAAGAACATATCAAATTCTACGTGATCCCTTGTTCGCGAGTGAGACTCTGAAATTTCTCCAAAAAACTGAAAATCTCCTCCATTTGGGGATGAGGGGGATCTCCAGCTCCGAATCTGTAAACTTGCTTATCGAGCTCAATTATACTGTATCCAGGGACCTTCCTTAGACCAATACCTTTGATCATTGATCTCACATTTCCAAATTCATCCCAGTCCCCTCCTTCAGCATATATGTTAGAAAATAAGGTGTAGTATCCAGTGTCATCTGTGCTAATATCCAAGACATCGTTTTTGATGGTTCTAATCATGTCCATCCTCTGGTGGATTCGACATCCATTAAGCAAGGCGCCCCATATGCTTGCATCGACAGGGGATGACATTGACTTGATGATATCATATGCTCCGTTGAGATCACCAGCTCGACTTAGAAGATCAACTATACAAGCAAAATGTTCTTCATTAGGCTCAATGCCGAAATCCCTCATTGATCTGAAATATAATTTCCCTTTTTCGACAGCTCCTGCGTGGCTACAAGCTGAAAGAAGGTTCATGAAGGTAATCTCATTCGGTTGCATTCCCATTTCCACCATTTGAGTGAAGAGTGATATGGCAGAATTGATCTTACCATGCATCCCATACCCGGAAATCATGACACTCCATGACACAATGGTTCTTTCTGTCATCGTGTCAAACGCTCCCTGAGCTGACCGGAGGTCTCCACATTTGGCATACATGTCTGTCAGAGCTGTATCAATATAGAGATCTTCCCTCACACCAAAGGTTATGAGCTTGTGGTGAACCCATTTCCCCTTTTCTAGGTAACCTAATTCAGAGCATGCTTGAATGACACTTAAGATGGTGACTTCATCAATCTCAAGACAGTTCAAGATCATTTTGTCGAAAAGACTGATCGCCATTTCAGGGCTACCATTCTGAGAAAATCCGGAAATCATGGCATTCCATGTTGTGACACCAAGGTGTTTAATCTTATCAAAAATCATGTATGCTGAATCTACAAATCCACATTTGGAGTACATGTCAATAAGTGAATTGAAGACAAACTCATGAAAATATCCTCTTTTCGTTATATGACCATGAATCTGCTGTCCAAGCTCTACTAACCCTACCTTTCCACAAGCTGAGAGAGCACTTGACATGCTGAATGAATCTGGCATTAGTCCTTGGGTCTGCATCTGCGCAAAGAGTAACAATGCCTCTTTCAACAAACCTTTTTGACAATAGCCTGAAATAATTGTGTTCCAAGACACAACATTTCGCTCCCCAATTATGTTAAGAACTTTCTGACAATAGCCTAATCCCTGAATTTCATAATACAATTCGAATAATGCTGATCCTAAAAAATCAAGGTCAGGGTCTACATCATTGCGAATAGCAAAGCAATGAACAGACCTCCCTTCTTTGTGCAAGCCTAACCTGATACAAGACCTTAGAACACACATCAAGGTTACTGAATTGGGTTCCACTCTACACTCTTGCATCTCAATAAAAGCGACAAGTGCTTCCGAAAAACAACCAGTTTGATTGTAGCAGGAAATCATTGCAGTCCAAGCTGCAGTGTGTGGATGAGTGACATTTTGGAAAACCCTTTCCCCATTTAGAAAGTCACCACATTTACTATACATTGCAATTAGAGAATTGTCCAAAGACCCATCATTTTTAATTCCCTTTCTAACAACATGACCATGTACTGACCTTGCAACTCTCAACAATGCCAACTCCGCACAAGCCTCAGCTACACTAAGGATTGTGACCGAATCCGGTTCAACACCTTCGTAAACCATCCAACGAAACATCTCCAGCCCTTCACTCGCTTCTCCATTCTCCACTGAACACGAAATAATCGAACTCCACGACACCACATCTCTCATTGGCATTTCATAGAACACCTTCCGAGCATCATCTAAGCAACCCAGTTCCCCATACAAACCGAGCAATGACGTCTCAATCACGGCATCAGATTCAAACCCACATTTTATAATCCTCCCATGGACCTTCCCGCCAACACTCAGGTCACCATAACCGGAGCAAGCTCTCAAAACGGAAGGAAATATAAACCTATTCATGCAGGTTACATGGTGCAACATTTTGTGGTAGAGCAAAATGGCTTCTTGAAAGTAGCGGTTCCACACAAAGCACTTCATCAGCACACCCCACATGAAAGAATCTGGATTTGGGAAGGTTTCAAAGACTTGGGTTGAGGATTGGAGGGAACCCAGTTGGGCATAGGATTCGATGAGTTTGGTGGAGGCTTGTGGGTCTCTGTGGAGACCTGCAACTACGAGGTGGGCATGGAGTTGGGTGAGCGTCCTTAAAATGGTGCAGGACCTGAACAAGGGCATGTACAGGGTCATGGCCAAGTAGTGACATGGGATGGGATATAGAAGAAAGAATGAAAGTGGTTCTCTCTCTGTCGCTGAGCTTAATTTGGGTCCCAGAGAGAAGAGGATGGCGCATTGGCGCTTCTTTTTAAGGTATTGAGCTCGTGGGCTTTAAGTCAAGGGATAGCATATAGTTGGCAGGGCTAGAGTTCAGTAGGCCCACTACTCACCTCTTTTTTTGTTTTTTCTTTTCCTGTTTCGGTAATTTTTGTGGGAAGTTGGATACTTAGTGTCTGGCCCATTGTCGTCGGAACCCGAAAGAAAACTTTTGAACTAAATCAATAATGCTGTGTTAAGGCTTCATTTGTAGGGTACAAACAAATCAAAACAGACATGTGTTGATTTCTGCAACCTGTTTGATCATCTATCCACATTCTAATGAGTAGGAACCTATTATCAAATGTAAGGGTCCTAAGGGGGAACAAAAGAAGAACAGAATATATGATGGGGCGCTATGTAAACCATTATCTTCTTATACAAGGTTTGTTGCTGGTGTTTGTCTAAGCATCACTTCCATGCTCATCATCTAGGGGATCGTAGGGTATTTCATGTCGGGGCCTATTGTACTTCTCTCGCAATTGCTTGATGGGGATGAAATCTCCAGCTGCATCCATCCCGTAGAATAAAAAGGAAATGTAGGGATGATCAAACCGATCCTGCACAAGGTTAACAACACAACTGTAACTAACCGCAAACTTCTCATGTTATTCAAGGGCAGCCTAACTCATCCAGAGAAGACCAAACGTTTACAGTATGAGCAAAACAAAGGCGAGAATTCTACTCTACCACGTCTGGTACATCCGGGGCTAATAGATTCTCCTCAGAAACTGCAGCACAGGAAAACCAGAAAAAGATGACAGAACGATTACATCTGACACAAGACTTTGAAATCCAGGCACTTATACAATAATGGTTCAGCATCAGAGATAATTTGCAATTTTTCTAATTTCTGCGGAAACCTAAACTTAAGCTGATTACAGTGCCTAAAAATGTAGTAAGGTGTGCCTAAATTTAAGCTGATTACAGTGCCTAAAACTGCAGTAAGGTGTGCCTAAAATGTAGCGTTTTGGACAATAGAATGGGAAAAGTAAAATCTGAGAAGGAATTGGGTCAAAAAGTTGAGTATTACCGTATGCCACCAGAAGGTTGGGGTCAGCATGTACATCAACCAAAATCTGTGAAAGATAAAGCAATCATTCATACATTAAAGTGCATACTATATATCACTGTTGCCATATCGTGGTGTTGTTATTATTGTTATTCTCATTCATTTTAATAGATTATATCAGAAGCATATGTGGAGGCACATAGGCATGAAGGGCTATATGCCTATCAATCAGGTTTCAAACCTGATAAAATGGCTGGTTAGAACCCCGAGTCAACTTTTCAACTTGTGCAGTTTCCATCCATGAACTTGATTCATGACACACTGGATCCATTCCACAAACCACAGCTCGATAGCCTGATAAAGTAAAATATGATAAGATTTCTGTAACAGAAGCCAGTATGAACGGAGGAAAAGAAACAACAAACACACATAAATTCCAGTTCCACTTATTCCATGATGAATTGCCTAGAAAGCTCCAGATTATAGAATTCAACAACCTAAAGCTCTCGACATGATTACAAACAAGAAGCATTCCCTTTACATACTACTTGACACCCATGCTATATCAGAATCGATTCAATGAACGATGAAAAATTTAAAGGCACGGAAATAGCATACCAAAAATTTTATGCCTCACTCTCTGCCCCAAACGGAACACATAATTTGCATTTTCATGTGCCAAAGCTTTTGCAGATGTAGCCAGTGAATCTGCCTCCAGTTCAGAAATTTTATCCCGTAGCTTGGCTGCCGATGCATAATTCTCAGTCTCAATTGCCCTCTGCAGGTCTGCACTGTAAGAGAAGACAAAGAAGCCGTCTACTTTAATGTAAAGTTGACCCCATAGGCCAAAAGAAAGTAAAAACTAGACAGAAGAAGCATATAAATTATGCATTTCTAAATAAATTAAAACTTTGGTTAGATAAAATATTGCAAAAGTTGGGGCATACAGTAGGCAAATGATACTTATAGCCTTATCTTGAGCTTCACTCTTTGGAGACAATCCCCTTTTTTCCTCTTGCTGCCTAATAACCTCTGCTTCAACCTTCCAGGAAAAAAAGCTTATTAGGCAAGCTACAACTTATTTCATCCTATTTTACCAGGAAGCTTATACATATTAGCAAGGAACACACTTGTATGTCAACAATACTTTTCTTAGACTAACAAATCGGTTAGCATAGAGCATGTTTACAACACTTTTATGTTTTTATAATGGTTTTAAAAGTAATCTAAATTTTTGTCAGTGCTGCTTGTAGAAAAGCTAGCAATGGAAAACCTTCGTTAATAATTGATACTGTTTCTCATAAATTTTCTAACAAAGTTGCAATTATGCATCCATTTTAGAAGCCTAAATGGTCGTCCTTTGTATTCTTTGCCTTAGCTAAAGAAAGAAGAAGAAAAAATTGATATTTCAAAAGAAGCCATGCCCACCCGTTTAGCATATCACTTATAATCAGGAAGAGAGATCTAACCTCAGTCAGCTTGTTTCTTAGTTGTTGTGCAATATCATACTGTTCTATATTCAAAGCATACTGCCAATGCATCCACAAAAAGCAAATGCTTGTTAGACTAACAATTGATCGGTATGGCAAACCACTTAAACTAAAACTATGAAAGGAACCCCATCAAACCTGTACTCGAGTTGCCAGGTCCAGCTGGAAAAAGAAGATCAAAATATCCTCATTAGCACTCTCACTTCGCTCTGAGCTTGCATTCAATCCCTGATCACCCCCTTTAAACAACCACCCAGCTTCCACCCTCGTGTTCCGTTGTTTTAACATATTGGGGCTACCTTTTAAGAACAATCTTTGATGGAAAAGATGCCAAATTCCATGTCTTTCAATACCTGAGCTTATCTGGGTTTTCCTCATTATTTTGAAATGCTTCTTCCAAGAAGGCATTGATCCATAGACCCCGCCATTATAAGACGTACTAGTTAGAGTGTTCAGTGACAGACCTTGAACCATTTTGATTTCTGAGCAATTAGATACCCTTTACAAAACACTACCCTTCTTGTTCCTCACTTCTCAGAAACATCAGCATCTACAATTGTGCAAATGAGCTTATGTTGACACATCCAATTAAAATTCGAAACATTATTCTTAAACCGAATTCCACTATAGCAAAAAATCATTCATGCATACAACACCAAAATTAAAGTACTGGCAAGTGAAGGAAAAAAGAAAGGCAAAATGAATTTTACCCACAAGGCACCCCCTTTGTTCAAACATTCGATTTTCAAGTAAGCAAAATGAAAGTAAAGATAATCACACATACCCAGTTGAAGATTCTTATCAAAATCTTATCTTTATGTACTTGCTATATTATTGCTCCTGAAGCAAATTACCCCAATTAACCCTCATAAATTGTGTTCTAAATTTAACAGAGCAATCCAAAAAGCAACCCGAAACGATTAGCTTGAGTATTTCCCGTAAAAAAGAATACAACATGAGAGTGTGAAATAGGAGAGCTCACCGGAGAGTTGTTGCCAGAGAAAGCGAAGGAGCAAACTTGGTTGGTTCGTCTTCGTCTTCAATATTTTAGTAAAATTAACTTCAAAATGTATAATAAGTTGGTGTGTGGAACGGTTTCAAGCTGAGTCGCAGTGGGATTTTATCATCTGCGTCGTGAAGTAGGATATCAACTGTGCTTCTCTGGAAAATACGCTGACAAGTGTAACCACTAACCTTGCCCAGCCAAAAGGAGAAATATCTAAACGTTTTTTTATTTTTATTTTCATTGGAATATAAAATCTTCATTTGCTAGTATGATGAGATAATAGAACAAAATTCCCCATAGCCACTACTGTCTACTAGGACTATTCGTTTAGTGGTATTTATTCCGTTACAATAAGAGATTTCAAATTTGATTTTTATAAAGACTGAAGTTAATATCACATGTATATATTTATATTCTTATATTCTTATATTTATATACTCGTAAATTGAGTCATTTAACTTCGAGAGGTGAATGCATTATTCGTCTTAAATTGGTAATCTCATGAAGAAAAAGTCGATATAACCTGCGTTTCCAGGTGCTATGAAATGGGGATTTTTCCTTTGCTCTCTCTAATGCAGCACAATATCCTAGTATTGTTGGTTCCCGCTCATTTATTGATTAATCTGAGATAGACGAGGAAAAATGAAATCTGAAATCGACGAGGAAAAATGAAAGCAAAATCCATTCGGATCCTCCCAACATAAATGCCATTTCGCTAACATTCGTAAAGTGAGTCATTTAACTTTGAGGCGAATGTGGGATCAGGGCGGTAGAGTGATTAAGCCAAAAACAAATCTTACTTATTTTTTTATGGGACACATCCTATTTCTTTGAAGTGGGGTATAAATGTAAGATTTTGTAGTGTCAATGACTGCTTTCACAAAGCTCAAACAAACTTGCCTTCTATTGATAATTCACCCAAAGATAATACAAGAAAGAATATTTATTAATTTCCATCTTTAGCTACGAACACATCATTGCTTCAGAAACAACTGTGAAAAAAAAATTGGCATTTTTTCTACACAAGTAACAGACAAATTCAACTCCCATCTACCTACAAGATATCAGAAAAGAAAATAGAATCAAGAAATCATAATCCATGGACTTCCTTCATGACCTGATGGAACCCTGGATGTGATGATGCTATGGACGATGATACACGTACTTTGTTCTTGGATCGACGATAAGACCCTTCCCACCGTTGACTTCTAAATCGTGCCTACATTGATCATGGTCACCAAAATCATCAGAATCAAACATCTGTCTTTGAATGAATGCATACTAAGAATTTTGCATGAAAAAAGAAACTCAACTGGAAAACAAAGTCAGGGATGGTCAACTGCTCGCGAGGAACGTATCTGAAGAGCTGCAGTAACCTATCTACATATACCACTTTCTTCCAGACCTAGAAACAAAAGTTAGAATTCACATACAGTTGGATTTTCAAGTGATACGAAATCTTAATAGATAAGGGAACACGAACAAATTGGGCATACCAGATTGTCCACAAACAATTGGAGAGCAAATATTGCAGCCTTCAGTCCAAAGGTTGGGTGAAGGACATATATTGCCTGTATAAAGAAGATAAAATTAGAGACATGATGGCAGATATTTAACTCCTGAACATATGGATGAACTCAGTGGTACCCACATGCAGATTACGTTGGTGTTTACGACCAAGTATTTGTTGTACCCTTCTCATCCACCCCAAGTCTGGCTGACTGCAATACATGCAGGAAAGGAAACGGAAGTTACAGAGACTTAAAATAAAAATATAAGCTATTCAGCTACAGCTTAAAACTTGTATTCATAAGAGGAATCCCACTGAAACCAAAAAAGAAAACTTCACTCTACTAACTAGTTATTCAGTCGTTGTAATAGTTCGAAAAATCTTTTTTTCATCTTCCAAAGAAATTGAACTGTCACATGGCATGGAAGTATAGAATAGAATTAAGAAAAGTTTAAGACCCAACAACCCTAATGGACTCTTTTAAGTTTGCATCTTTTGAAACTCAACTATGAAAAACTTACAGCTGTAAAGATGCAGCAGAGTGGAAGTATACGATAGAATAAGGCTTCTGTATTAAGGGTTCAAACTCCTGCAAATCCATAACCAAGAAAGAAATCATATTACCAAAAAACATAGCTGCAAGAGTTGCAAAAACTCCATAGGTGTACAGATTAAACAAACTTTAATGCTTTACTACCTTAACAACATAGTGTATAAATCGTTCTAGATCAAGACAACGCAAAAGAAAATGTGCCCCCACAACCACCATTACAGGACGACCCTCGCTGTCAACCCCACCTCGGTAACTGAAGACAGAAAATCACATTAAATTTAATATTAATTGCAACACTAGATGCTCAATCCAAACTTCTGCATGAATACTAGTCATTCATTAGCACCCGTGCCATCTGCCCCATGTTTTGAGAGAAACGATCACGAGAATCAAAATTTATACATCTCATAGAAGGGTTCATAATATTTTAAGATTCAACCACTATAAGATAGCAACATATCAACATTTGTATGTTTTAGCGACATGAACTCCTTTTCTTTGTGTAGAAGATATGAAACCCAACCAATGGAAGTGCTACTAATAGCAAAGTGCAAGTTAGAATGAAAATCTTCATATAATAGTAGCTGTCCAGGTGTCAAAATCAACAAGCTGAAGACTCCAACACTACCACTTGGTAGAAGAGGAAAGAGTTATAAAGCTTACACAATCTTCATTTCTGCAATTTCAGAAAGATTAAGAGAATTTGCTTTAGCAAGGTATCTTGAATGAAGTGAGTATTCTTCAGCAGCGGACAATGAAGGTCCACCAAGGTCACCAAACCCAAGCATTTTAGCACAATTCCATCCACTTTGTGCTTGAGCTGTTTTCTCCCATTGTTCCTTGCGTCTCTGATCTGGATCTTTTATTAAGGACATGAAGGCAGGATCCAGAAAGGAATCCAAATATGCTGAGTTCCTGTGTAGAACCCCTCAGCAAGTCAGTTAACAATCCGAACTGATCTATCCCAGGGAAACATAAGCTGATAAGCTTGATAACCACAACGACAGAGAGCATAATTGCAAAGACATCTATGAACATTCATTTGTCAAACATGGAATTCTTCAGCAACTTTCTGCAGAATGCATTTCCCTCAATACTACTCAAAATCAGCTCTAATTGTTGCTTTGAATGTATAATAATCTAATTGATTCGTAGACTAACCTTCGTACCAAGCCGACATCACTCACAGGAAGATCCGCTGGAGGGGGAGGCTTTGGAATATTCTTCTTGGGCAAAGGCTTTATTCTGATTTTGCGCTCATCTATAATTGTCTCACCATTTTCATCACCTACATCAGCAGGAAGCTTCAACGTCGCGACCTCCTCTTCAAGTTTGTCTCGGGGAAAGTAAAGAGGAAGCAATCTACATTGGAAAAATATGGCATATATCAGCACAACTTACATGTGCTCCATGAGAAAATAGCTATATGGTATATTATTAACCTTTTGTATATCTCTGTATCAGTTGATGTGGTAGTACAAAAAACAACAGCTGCAATTTTATCTTTCTGCTTTTCCAGAAAGCGTCGCACAGTCCCTGAACATAAGCAGAGGAATAAGGAGTTAAAGGAAACGTTCCATCTTCTGTCAAACATAAATATCCAGGTACATTTAAAATATGCCAATGTACTTCAAGTGCTTCACATAATACATAAATGCAAAGAAGCTAAATTCTGAAACATGTAAAGATAATACAACTCACTGATAGCAACATGGGCAGCTGGCTCACGAGGGTAATTCTTAGACTCTGTATATATACAGCCCATTGCAATGCTACAATTGTTGGCATAGAAAAGTAAGCCTCATACTTGAGAGAAAAAATATGTACACTAGATTAAGATACTAAGAACGAAAAAAATTAGTGTAGCCATCATGTGACAAGCACCTTTGCAGCCCATTTTCAATGAGAAGTTCAAGGCAAGAACGATAACAGTGACTCAGAGCATTTTCTGCAGCAGTGTGATATTTCACTGCATACTTGGGACCAACAGTATGGATAACTCTCCTGGAAATTTTCAACGAAATATACATCATTCATTTAGGCAAGAATCTAATTATAGGGCACAAACTCCATCAAAATAACATACAGAAAAAGTTCAATAAAAAATTAATTAAATAAGCTAGAGCACGATAAGCAACAGATGCATTAAGTTAGCTGGCTAAAACATGCAGTCATTAGAAAGATAAATGTCATATACAACAAATATACTAGTTGACAGATTCAAGATCCAAACTAAAGGAGTTCTCTCTACAATACGTTCTGACACCTAAACCTGGATTCCAAAAAAAGGTTCACATAACATCAACCAAGGAAACTAGTTAATGATAATGATATAACATATCCTTCCTATAAGCTAACTATGTCTCCTAATTCCGAGCCAATAGATACAAAAGCTGTGCTAAAATACGCACCTAGCTGGAAGGTCGTATGCTTTAGTGACCTTTGCCATCCCTGTTCTACATCCACCCTGCCAACAAGAAAAGGTATATAAAATCAGCCAGAAACCTTTAACTAATGATCCACAGAAATATTTACATAAACTATGTTTCGTATTCACATCTTTAATTGTACACCTAAATTTTCCTGGCATTTAAAATAGCAATGACTGCATGAAGAATGACTAAAGATAACATTCTAGGGGAAAAAAGAAAATGGCTGGACAGGAAAATTAATAACTAGCATACCAGTGCTGCACATTCTTCTGCAAGACCAGGTCCAGCTGCAGCATGCAAACCAGGACTGCAGTGTGCTTCATCCATGTTCTGTGTATTGACCAATCGAAAACATGTCAGACTTGTACAATTTGTCAGCCACATGCCTCTATTAATACTTCATCAGGTTTAAGTATCATGAAGTTTCTCATTACCAATAATACACATTTACAATGTTCTATTCAGGACCTATCATCATAATCTAGTGCTCACCTCATTTGTAGAATTTACAACAGCATCGACTTCGAGATTCCATGGGTTCCCTCTCCACAGATATATCTTCGAATTTATTTCATGATCAACGGGAAATCTCGAAACTATCCCATTGCTACTGCTCTCCCCATGCTGGGAAGTTAAAGGATCAGGAAAATAAGAATTTGAAAATGAGGGATCTTCATTGTCATATTCCAACGAAGAACGATGCTCTGCATTGCTCCACCGTGGAACTTGATCCAAAGTGACAACACAATCCCCACTATCAGTTGGAGTACCACCCCGGGTCGCGGTTGTGGTTGTGGCCACAGTCCGGTACATTTTTGTGACTGAATTACGGTCACAGTCCCGATGTCCCGTAGCCAAAAACAGTACTATATGCCAGAAATTTCAAACTACAAACTTCAACTGGAACATGAATCCCACAATGCTAACCCAAACTAATCACACAGAATCCCCTGCAAATGATAAAAGGAAGCCATGTGATATTCAAATTAATCACAGTTAAGATCATTATTTTCAAAGGAAGCCATGTTATGTACAAATAAGATCATTATTTTCAACAAAGTTAAACAATTTAACCAAGAAATTGAACTTAAACATAACAAACGAAAACCCTTACCTAAGCTTACCAATTACAATTCCGCGCGTAATCGCAACCAAATAATCACCTTTTCTTCTCCCCTCTCTATTTCTCTTGGCTAACAAACCCAAATTCGAATTCGAATTGCCGAAAGAGCAGACTATCAAAGCACCACAGGAGAAGCTCAATTTCTTAGAAATCCCCGTTTGGCAGTTGAGGAACTGTGAGAAAACCAATTGAATTCAATTGCTCAATTACAGAGAACCAAAGGGACTGTGTATCTTAACCCTAGGCTGGAATTTTCCGAGAAAATCAAAATCCAAATCAGAAAAGTAAAAATAATAAAAATTTTAATTAAAAAAAAATGAAGAAATCCTAAAATTCGTGGGGAAGAGGAAGAGAGGAAGTACCTGTGAGGAGAGATATACAGCTATAATTGCTGGGTCGGTGAGCTCGCAAAACTTATTTTCATTTTGGCTTCGGCTATTTTAATACGACACAAACACAAATAATGTAAGACTAAATAATTAACTATATTTTATATACTTTTTACTCTCTTGTTATTTTGTTTGTCATGTGATTGACTTCAGAATATCAAAACCACCCCAAACGATTACATAGAGAACGGCATATTCAGTCTAATACAATATTTTTTAAGCAATAATTAGCTTTTGATAATTTTTTCCCCAAAAATAATGAAATATTATTTTATAAGTAAATTCTTCATTCACAATCCGACTTATGAAATAAAGTCGGATTATTCAAAATTTCAAATTAATAATTATATTTTAATTTGGATTGGTGTAACTTTATATTTCTTTCTATTTTAATTAGTCATAGTAATTTCTATATTATTGTGATGGACAATAATTGACGGATTAATTTCCGCACATATTCATAATACATAATACAAAATACATATATACGATCGTATTACAAAAGTATGAATCTCTAGAAATGAAAAATCTAATGACTAAAAGAACACTAAGCTTGAAATTGATTAACAAATTAAGCCTCCGTCTCACTCAATCCCTGACACCAGCCCTCTCCTTCAACATTGCAATGAACTTGTCTTTCTCGTCCGGCGTCATTCCCTCCGCCGAGCAATCTCCGACACCCCATTCCGCCCCGCGTATGCAATACTTGTCTTGGATTTCCTTGCTATTCCTGAACGTTAATTAATTTCCAAATTCAACATTACCATAAGGAACATTCGAAAAACAAACCCATAATATTATTACCACTAATAAAGTTGCAACATTTACGCCTAGAACTATATATTACTTTTCTTGGTTGAGCTTGGATCGTTCTAGTAGGCCCTTGAGCAATGGAGATGATTTAAATCTTGCATCATTTTCGGCATACTTCTTCTGGTTATCTTCTGCAACCACAATTTGTCACACACATGAAGCTTAATAATGTGGTACACTTGATGAGGAAGAAAAAATGAACATTATCAAAGAGAGGCTCAAACCATTGAAGCGATTAAGAAAGTCAATCTGAGGCAACTCAGGACCAGGAACTGATTCAATCCCAGTTGATCCTGACAGAAATCCAGCTTTAGCTGCAACATCAGAGTTCGACTTCATTAAAAAATGTTCCTGAATACACTTAAAAATTAATTACCAGTTATCGTAGGTGTTTTTGAAACTATGTACGTACCTGGATTTGACCAGAGAAGAATGGCAGTGGAGGCGGCCATGGAAACAGAACCGTGAAGAAGAACACGGCGAGACAGAGAAGACGACCCCTCTGGTGGTGATGGTGGTGTTTTGTAGGGGTTAATTTGGAGGACTCTGTTATGGAGTTTAGTGGGTTTTTCAGAGGGATTGAAATTTATTGATGGAATTTGAAGGGAAGGATGGGAGAGAGATGAAATTGAAGAGGAAACCATGGCTGCTTGGTTCCCTAATTCACTAAAAAAACCAACCACGGCCAAAGCAGGACAAGAGATAACAAGGAGAGATGATGATATAAATATCTACCATTAATATCAGCCACAGCCACAGCCACAAAAGCATCAACTGCTTCACGCTTTTGAACTTTTAAGAAACGGCGACGTTGCACAAAGGTGGTCGTTTGCTGAAAAACGACTTCTTTCTTCGGAATAGTACGGTGTACGCGCTACGTGTTGTAACTAGTAACTAGTTTACATACCTTATTGTTTGTTCACCTCTATGGCTCTATTTCTTCACAAATTAAGTTGGAGTTTTACTTATGACCGGTCTATTGGTATTACTCCCATTACACACATGAATTTGAAGTTTTGAAATTAATATTATAGTCTATTGATATTATTTATTAAACTCTAATTCTGATAAATATGACATTCGATAACTAATGTATGTCGTTAATATTATTGCATCTGACTTACATTTCTTTTTTCTTTTAAATAATACCTAAGATTCAAATTAAATAACAATGATCGTTCATTCAACTTATTGTAGGTGTTATTTTATTTATAATAAATGGGAAAATTAAATACATATTGCTCAGTATGTTTTTATTTGATAGTTCTTCTTCAATTTTCTGTATCACTTCTCTTCCGGGTTGCCTTTTTCTTCCACTCTTGAAGAAGGCCCTTGATAATTTTCTGAGTGGCCCCACCACCTCCAGTAGCTTTCTTAGCCTCTTGACCAATCATGGCAGCTTTCACTCTAAGATCCTCCCTATGCATCACCTCTTTGATCTTCGCCCCAATCTCTTCACCCTTCACCAGCACCTGATCACCACCTCACCAAATCCCAAGCCCACTCATCTCAACTACCTCTGCATTAACCCTTTGGTCCCCATTTTGTGGCCAGGCTAGAACCCTAACACCATGACAAGCCCCCTCAACCACTGAGTTCCACCCATAATGGCTCACAAACCTACCCACTGCTCTGTGACCCAAGATTTCTCCTGGATCCACCCACCATTTTACTACTAACCCCCTCCCTTTCACTCTCTCCATTAATTCTTCCCCAATTATCCCTCCACATCCTAAATTATTACCATCTTCCCTGTCCACTAGCTTCTCCTTCACCACCCACAAAAATTTGGCCCCACTTCTGACTAACGCATCACCCAATTCTCTGGTTTGCTCTCTGGACAGAGCTGTCCTGCTTCCAAAGCTCACATACACCACTGATCCATCCGCCTGATCATAAGCCAATTCAACGGCTGTGACTGTACAAGACTACTATCATCATCTCCCATCTCAAAATCACAATGTTAGAATTTGAATACAATAAAATCACTTAATTATATAATATATGTAGATTATGATTTAAAAATAATAGAATCGTTGTAATTAAATCATATTTATGAACTTATTATTATATATGAATTATGTTTCATTAATACATTAATACAGCAGATTTGTTACCAAATGATCAATTGGGATTCTAATATGACATTAATAGAATGTCTTTTAGAACAAAATTGGTATATAAATTGGTCCTTATTCTTGCTTTAAGTTTTACCTTAATTATGTGTTAAGATATATTCATTAGTTAAGAATAATAAACTTTTGGTATAGAGAAGAAGACGAACTTTTGATTAAGAAATTCATTATGACATCATCTGATATGTGATTCACTGTAATGATTTCTTCAATACTTAGTTATTGCTTGTTCTTATTATGATGTTCATGATTGAGTTGAACTTGTATATGTAAGATTGTATTACTTGCTTTGATTGCCTTTAGTGCCGCTGCTTCCATCCCTTCAAACGTATTGATCAACACCCCCTTGAGCTTCTTGAGCTTTGGACCGTCATCCAAGAAAATCTGGGAAAAAAGACGATTGGCGATGTGCAGCTATGGCGACATTGAAGATTTGGGTATCGGTGGGTTAATGCCTGGAATTTCGAGCGTGCAGTTTGTTGTAAGATGCGAAGAGAGAGAACATTCGAGCTTCGGAGGTGAAGAGGATGTAAACGAGGAGGTGATAAGGGAGGGTTACGATGACGGGAAGGACGGGGGAGAAGAGGCTGACGTCGTAGATGAGGGCAGAGGGCGGCGGAGACAAAGAGGAAAGCAAGGGGCTGAGAAAGGGGAGCAGAGCGACGGATGGATTCAAACATGAGATCAAATGGGTCGGTGGAATTGACATCGGAAGGGTCGAAAGGAAGGAGGTGGAACTCGATTTTAGTGAATCGGGCGGGGAAAGCTAAGAAGAAGTGGGAGATGAGAGAAGACTCAACGAGGGAAACGGTGGGCTGGGTCGTGATGAGGGTCAATCTCAACGGAGACGTGGAGTCGTTTTGGGCAAGCATTAACGTAGCAAGTCGTAGGAAGGGGGTCAAGTGGCCCATTCCCGCGCTAGGGAGGAGAGCGACAAGCGTTTCGGAGAGGCTACCGGAGTCTGATGACATCAAGTATCGATCTTTACGATTTAGAAGAGATCGATGATGATGAATATAATTTGGAAGTTGGAAGCGCTCTTATAACATACTCAACCACAAGGTGGTGTGGCACTGCCACCTCTAGCTAAATCCTTGTCCCTAATAGGCAAAGGTTCAAAACTCAATGAAACACTTTGTAGTCTGGGCAAACCATACTCTGAGTTCGAGCGTGAATTAGGCCCACCATGAGATTTTCAGGTCATCTCTAACGAATTAATTTTTGTGGTAAGACTTTAGAATATGACCCTCAAAATATATAGGGCAAATTACATATTAATACCCTGTAGTTTACACCTTGTAACAAATTCATATCTGACATTTCAAATGTTGCAATTACTGTAACGATCCGGACCAGGAATTTAAAATAATTAATGAAATGATGATTTTACCCTTGATTTTCGACGGGTTCGGGAGTCACTTTTTGACTGGCATTATTTTTGAGAAATGTTCTTAGGTGGTTACGTAGGTCTCGAACTCACGAGTTCGTAGACAGGTGGCACGCGAAAAATGGAGACCCGATGAGATCGTTACGGGTCTAGAAGCTTCAGGGGCAGTTTGGTAATTTTTGAAAAGTTTAAACTATAAATTGGAATTTTTCACTCTCCTCTCTAGATTGGTCAGTCTCTCTCTCTCTCTCTCTCTCTATCTCTCATGCCCGACCCCCCCGCCCCCATGCGAACACCGAAAACCCCCCACCCTCATCTGACAAATTTCGGTCCGACTCGATCGAAACCAAGGTCGGGAATGTCTTCCATGTGACTCCGCGAGTGGTTTGGGGTCATCATCGAGGTGGGAACACCATCGTCGGCGACGGACGGACGAGGGAGGTGGACCAAAGCTTCTTGACTATTTTTCGACCAAACCAGGTACGATCTCAGAACTTTGACCTCATATTCGGATTCTTGGTGAAAAGTAGATGAACTTACATGTGTGGATCATGAAAATCGGTCAATAAATGAAGGAGTTGGAAGCTCGCCGGAAATCACCATTTCCGGTGAGAATTTTCCAGATTCCGGCGATGGCGGCGCGGTAGTCTTCTCCAGAGAGTCACCGGCGACTGGTTTGACCGGCGGTTGCTGACGTTAGCCGTCAGTTTACCGTTGAGTCAACTGATGCTGTCAAGTGTTTGACGGAATATGCTGATGACGTTAGCATATTCCGTCAAAGGTTAACGGCGGCTAACGGAACCCTAACGCCATCAGGGTTGACGGAATATTCCGATTCCGTCAGGGTTGACAGAATATTCCACCTTGAACAGTGCCAACACGGGAAGGGTCCTTACAATTTTTATGTAACGAACGACCCCGACCCTCGACATCGACCGTCGTTAGTGGGTCCTCCCCACCCGTAATCCTCCGACACAATCGGTATTGTTATATAACGACCCGGAAATGTAAATATCGAATTTTTGTAAATTATTTTGTAAAAAATATGATTTTACCCTTGGTTGGTTAAGGGCTTGGAAATCAAGTTTTATTTCGGAACATATTATGCTGTGTTTTGGATACCATTGCGCAGGTCTCGAACTCACGAGTTCGTAGATAGACGGCACGCGAAAATCGGAGTTTGTGAACGAAAGTTACGGGTATAGAATGTAACAACCCAGACTAGAAATTAAATTATTTTGAGAATTGGATGATTTTACCCTCAATTTTGGACAAGTTCGGGAGTCACTTTTTGACTGGCAGTACTTTTGGGAATTTTTCTTGAGTCGTTGCGTAGGTCTCGAACTCACGAGTTCGTAGACAGGCGGCACGCGGAAAACGGAGATCCAGTGAGTTCGTTACGGGTCTAGAAGTTTCAGGGGTAGTTTGGTAATTTTGGAAAAGTTGTAACTATATATCAGATATTTTCTCTCTCCTCGAGGGGGGTCCAGATATTTTTCAGTCTCTCTCTCTCTCCTACCCGTTTCTCCCCGTGAGAACACCACAAACCATTTTAATCAGACGAATTTCAGTTCGATTTGACCGAAACTAAGGCTGTGAGGATCTTCCCCGCAACCCCACAAGCCTTTTGGTGTAATCATCGGAGTGGGAGCACCGCCGTAGGCTACGAACGGAGGAGGGAGGCGGACCGAACCTTCTCGGTCGTTTTCCGGCCAAACTAGGTACGATCTCGGAACTTTGACCTTATATTTGGATTCCTGGTGAAAAGTAGATGAATTTACATTTGTGGATCGTGAAAAATGGTTAAGAAATGAAGAAGTTATAAAAGCTTGAAGTTTCGGCCGGAAATGGGGGATTCCGGCAAAACCAGACGGCGGCGACGGCGGCTACCGGTCATCTTCTCCGGTAGACTTCAGCGACGGCGTCGGCAGTCGATCGTCTTCTCCGGCGACCGGTCGAGTTAGGTCAGATCGAGTCAGGTTAGATCGAGTCGGGTTAGATCGGGTCGGGTCGAGTAAATCGATCAGGTTGAGTGAACCGGTTAGGTTGAGTGAACCGGTCGGGTTGAGTGAACCGGTCGGGTTGAGTGAACCGATCGGATTGAGTCTAGTTGGACCGGGTCAGGTCAAGCCGGGCCGGGTTGGACCGGTCCAGGCGCGTGAACACTGTAGCAGGGGCGTGACCGACAATGAAGGGCGCGTGTTCTGACCTTCCGGTGACGCGTGGCGGCGCGTGGGACTGTTCCCGATGTCACGGCAGCGCGTGACTAGGGTTTTAGGACCTTCCAGATCAGATTTTGTTGGTTTTGAGGCCATAGGAGTTCGTTTAGAGCCCGGTTGGGCAATCCCAGCGGTAATGGTTGACCGTGGAGAGGGTTTTTGAGCTCGGAAAGTCAAGGTAGTAGGGTCATTATTGTGCAGGTGTTCCTTGGGCTAGAGCGTCCATGAATTTTTGGTTGGATGATGTTTGTGAGTGGACTTTTGGTTTATAAACTGTAATGCATGCATAAATGTATCTTTGATTTAAATACTGTTATGTATGGGTGTAATGACTTTCTGGAATTTAGAAATGATGCTGGACACATGTTTTCCAATATTTAAGTGAAAGTGTGTTTTGAGAAATGGCATGGTTTTTGTACTTGATTTTGATATCGTTTTGAAGTGGTAACTATTTGAGTCCATTATTTTGAGTTGAAACCGTAATTGTGATTATAAAACTATACTTGATTTTTGGATATAATATCGTTTTGAGGGGGCCCAGGAGCCGGGGTTAGGATCCGCTGAGACGGAGAACCCGGTGAACCTCCAATATAAACAATACGGTTTTGAGGGGGCCCAGGAGCCGGGATAAGGATCCGCTGAGACGGAGAACCCGATGAACCTCCAATATAAACAATACGGTTTTGAGGGGGCCTAGGAGCCGGGGTAAGGATCCGCTGAGATGGAGAACCCGGTGAACCTCCAATATAAACAATACGGTTTTGAGGGGGCCCAGGAGCCGGGGTAAGGATCCGCTGAGACGGAGAACCCGGTGAATCTCCAATATAAACAATACGATTTTAAGGGGGCCTAGGAGTCGGGGTAAGGATCCGCTGAGACGGAGAACCCGGTGAACCTCCAATATAAACAATACGATTTTGAGGGGGCCCAGGAGCCGGGGTAAGGACCCGCTGAGACGGAGAACCCGGTGAACTTCCAATATAAACAATACGATTTTGAGGGGGCCTAGGAGCCGGGGTAAGGACCCGCTGTTGACGGTGAACCCGGTGAACCTCCAAGATAAACATATTTGAGGGGAACCAGAATATGGGACTAGGACCCGCTGTTGACGGTGAACTCGGTGAACCTTCAATATATTGGTTACCATTTCTTCGACTAGTGTCAATAGTTTTACTCTGTTGGTTCGTTGAGTACTCCGACTCTGGCATCAAGGAGTTTTGGCTTCGCCGGGTCTCGAGGCTATTTATGCATATTATATAGAGTTGTGATATAGGACTGGCACACCCCAAGGGATACCCTGGTGGCTAGGGATATGCTGACTGATGTGATATGATAGCCGAATGTTATTCCAGCTGAGGATACGATATGATAGCCGAGGATATATCCAGCTCTAATATGGTTTGACGACGATTGTCATGTGATTAATCAGCATATGAAATTACTTCGTCATCCGGGTCAGTGGGTTGGTGTGGGCAGTGACCCAGAGTGACGAATTATTGTTGGTTCACAAGTATATGACTAGTCGGTTGTCTTGTGGTATTCCAGTAGAGATGTCAGTAGTGTCTGACCTACTGACATTTGGTATCAGAGGGTATTCCTATTTGGACCACCACTATTCCGAGGTCTTGGCTTTGACCTGTATACTATCCTGCGTCTGACAGGTAGGAGTGGTTAGTAAGTACAGAGGTTCTGTCGGGAACCCTGTAAGGTTTACTAAAAATTATTTAAGGATAAAGGGTATTTATGGTATTTAAATTTTGAGGTAAAAGAGCTGTCAAACGGGATAAGGGTTCTTTCCAGGTTTCGAGGGAAATTCGGGAAGGGTCCTTACATAGAATATCAGGGGCATTTTGGTAATTTGGCTTGGGGTAGATATTTTTAACCCCCAAACCATCAATTCATCTTTATTTCACTCTTTTTCTCTATGGACCACTCATTTTCTCCCTAAACTACCCGAACCCGTGCGACACAAAACACCCAAGACCCACAAATTTCAACTTTGATTCAAGGCCAAGACTTCCATTTTTGTTCCACTAATCGGAATCTACTCCTTCCCATTATCACAACCGTACAAACCATCGAAGGACAAGACCACAGGAGGCGCCGGACCGAGAAAAAAAAGAATTGAACCTTCTGATTAATTTTTCGGCTAGCACAGGTACGAGTTTAATGTTTTGAGGTCATTTTTGGGTTCCTGGGTTCGAGTAGATAGATTTAGACGTAAAATTCGTGAAAAATGGTTGAGTTTTGAAGAAATTAGGAAAAAGCTTAAGTCGGCCGGAAATGGAGGATTCCGGCGACGGAGACGGCGGCGCGACGGCGATCCGGTCGTCTTTTTCGGCCAGACTCTGGTGATAGTGACAACGATGCATTCGTTTTCTCCGACGAGTCGCCGGTGAGGCCGTCTTCTCCAGGGACTAGTTCGGCCGGCGGTTGCTGACGTCAGTTGTCAGTTGACCGTTGAGTCAACTAATGCCGTCAAGGGTTTGACGGAATATGCTAACGACGTTAGCATATTCCGTCAAAGGTTAACGGCGGTTGACGGAACCCTAACGCCGTCAGGGTAGATGGAATATTTTGATTCCGTCAGGGTTGACGGAATATTCCACCGTGAACAGTGCTAGTGCGGGAAGGGTCCTTATAATTTTTATGTAACGAACGACCTCGACCCTCGACATCGACCGTCGTTAGTGGGTCCTCCCCACCCGTAATCCTCCGGCACAATCGATATTGTTATGTAACGACCCGGAAATGTAAATATCGAATTTTTGTAAATTATTTTGTAAAACAGATGATTTTACCCTTGGTTGGTTAAGGGCTTGAAAATCAAGTTTTGTTTCGAAACATATTAGGTTGTGTTTTGGATACCATTGCATGGGTCTCGAACTCACGAGTTCGTAGACAGACGGCACGCGGGAAACGAAGTTCATGAACGAAAGTTACGGGTCTATAATGTCAGGGGTATTTTGGTAATTTGGCTTTGGGTAGATATTTTTCACCCCAAACCATCAATTCATCTTTATTTCACTCTCTTTCTCTCTGGACCACTCATTTTCTCCCTAAACTACCCGAACCCGTGCGACACAAAACACCCAAAACCCACAAATTTCAACTTTGATTCAAGGCCTAGACTTCCATTTTTGTTCCACTAATCGGAATCTACTCCTTCCCATGATCATAACCGTACAAACCATCGAAGGACAAGACCACGGGAGGCGCCGGATCGAGAAAAAGAAGAACCGAACCTTCCGATCGATTTTTCAGCTAGCACATGTGCGAGTTTAATGTTTTGAGGTCATTTTTGGGTTCCTGGGTTCGAGTAGATAGATTTAGATGTAAAATTCGTGAAAAATGGCTGAGTTTTCAAGAAATTAGGAAAAAGCTCAAGTCGGCCGGAAATGGAGGAGTCCGGCGATGGAGACGGGCGCGGCGGTGATCCGGTCGTCTTCTCCAGCCAGACTCTGGTGATGGTGATGGAGATGCGGTCGTCTTCTCCGGCGAGTCACCGATGATCGGTCGAGTCGAGTTGGACCAGGTTGGGTTGAGTTGGACCGGGTCAGGCGCGTGAGTACTATAGCAGGCGGGTGGCTTACGCGTGACAGCACGTGGTAGGTGCGTGGGGCCGATTATGCGGTCACGATGACGCATGTCAGCTCGTTTTCGACGTTCCGGATCTGGTGGTGCAGGTTTCGGGTTGATCAGACATCGTTTAGGGGTTTTGGTTTTTCGAATTTACTGCAATTTAGGGCGACGTAGGCGGACCTCCCGAGGTTTAAGGTGTGTTTATATAAGGTTTTTTTTATTAGCCGGTAATCCCAATTGTTAATATTCACAAGTGATACTGCTCTGGGAACCTCGGAGGAACAATCGACTCGGGATTGAGCTTGCTTGGACGTGTGGTGAGTGGACTTTTGGTTTATAAACTGTAATGCATGCATAAATGTATCTTTCATTTAAATACTGTTATGTATTGTTACAATGAATTTCTGGAATTTAGAAATGATTACTTACTAGACACAAGTTTTCCAACATTTCAGTGAAAGTGTGTTTTGGAAAATGGACTGGTTTTTGGACTCGATTTTGATATCGTTTTGATGTGGTAGTTATTGAGTCCGTGATTTGGGTTTAGACCTGAAATTATGATTTTACCGGCTTTGGCCATAAATGATTTTTCAAATAATTTGGCTGAGGCCAAGAAACAAAGATTTCAAAACACGGATTCAGTTTACACTAGTTTTCTGTCCCGATGGTTAAAGTTGCTCCGATTGGCGTTGAGGAGTTTTGCTCCGCTGGTTGTTGAGGGTTCTCCGATGTTGGTATCGAGGGTGTTCTCCCCCGGGTCGTTGAGGCTGTCTACGCGTAGTACAAGTTTTCAACACACTTCGTGTGTGTGGTGGATATGTCGGGAATAGTGGATTTAATATATTATGTGTCCAGGTCGAATTAAATGATTTTAAACTCCTTTGAGGAGGATTTTCAAACCAAACTATGGACCACGATGCGTTTTCATTATACGACTTTTACGTGGGTCCAACCAAGTGGTTTTAAAGAGAAATGGATTTCCGGTGATTTTCAGATGATGTTTTTATTATTATAAACTGTTTTATGTGATGCATGCATGGTTTTATTCGTGTAGGGGAAAAATGTAAGATTTCCTCGGAAAAGGTTTTATAAATGGTTATTTTTGTCCACTCACAACTTTTGTGTTTTAAATCCCCTTCAGGCTGTTGAGTTGACGTGAGCACTTTCTAAGGCGGAGGCATTAGTAGTATTACAGCTGCGCTTTGTACCCAAACTTCGAGTATGATATTTAATTATGTATTATTTATCATTCCTAGATGCTCTGATGATATATATTTGGATGGTTGTTGTCTATTAGAATTTGGAGTGTTTTTAATCCCTTGTCTGACATGTGAAAAACAGTTAATTAATTAATAAGAGGAGACTCTGCTGAACGTTTGGTAGAGATCTCATAATTAAATTCTAAGGACTTAAGGGTATTTTGGAAAATTTTCCTTGTTCGTCAGACGGGATTAGGGTTCTTCCCGGATTTCGAGGGGAAATTCGGGAATGGTCCTAACATGTTAGCTAGCGCCCGTTCGAATCCCCTAGCTACAGCATTTTTGAGGACTCGAACCCACGACCAAGCCTTTTTATTCCCCTTGGAGAGGACTCCACTAACGACGATCGATGCCGAGGGTCGGGGCCATTCGTTACAATTACCCCCCTCCCTCGGAACTCTTCAAAACTCGACACTTTGGCCCGTCCGTTTAAATTTTTTGTTCCAATTTCGTTTAGATGTTGACGTAACATTTGTGAGTCCCATTTTCCAACTGTTATCAACCTCAATTTACTCATTTTTTGCTCCCAAAACTAAGAGAAGGAAAACGAAATTGGGAAAAGAAAACCCAAATTGGGCGTCAAATGAGCAAATTGACAGACATGCCCTTTTAATGATGTTTATAACTGTTGGAAAATGGGACCCACAAACACCACGTTAGCATCTAATAGAATTTGAGATAGAAAATTTAACGGACGGACCAAGGTATCATGTTTTGAAGAGTTCATGGGAGGTAATTATAACATTTGAAAAGTCATGTATGAATCTGTTATAATGTGTAAACCACATGGTAATAAAGTGTAATTTGTCCAAATATATATTCGTATTTATGGTTCCATATTTTTACCTTTAGGGGTGGGACTCTAAAATGTGTGACCCTCGATTCTCAATTATTTGTTTTCACCAACTTAATTTATGAGATGAAGTAGTTGTTGTGGCCAGCATGGTAGGGTAAGTTGCATTTTCAGCGGAGATTAGCCCCACACTTCTCTGTTTATTTAGAAACAAAAAAATGGAAATCATCTCTTACGGATTCAGTTTTGTGATCCTCAATTCAGAATCATTTAATTTCACCAATATAATTTATGAGAAGAAGCAGTTGTTGGATTATATATATAATATATATTTGTATTTAGGGTTCCATATTTTTGTCTCGAACGTATAAATTTTAATGGTGGGATTCTAAAATGTGTGACCCTCAATTCACAATCATTCATTTTCACCAACTTAATTTATGAGAGGAAGTAGCTGTTGGTCTATAGTTGTATTTAGGGTTCTTAATTATATAGTTTCATAAAAAAACAAAACATGTATATTAGGAGCATGTTTATATATGTGCCCAAAATACATATGTTAAAAAATATATTTATATATATATATATATAATAGGAGTGCTAAATCAACTTGAATTCCATAATAAGGAATTGACTTTTTATTTGATCTCTAGAGGAGATGACAAGCACGAGGAATTGGCCTTTTATTTGGTTTGGTTTGAACTTTGAACACTTGTCATGCGTAAATACTGCATGATTAAATACCGAAACAGAGACGAGACTCACAAAACAAATTGCCAACTTACAGAGACGAGACTCACAAAAGAAACAGAGAAAGATTGCCAAATTATTCGACATGTCATCATGCATGGATTAATCATATCCAATTCGTAGTTAATTAATCTTCCACTCTTCAACCAGTCTCCTAAACATTTTCTCCCGTCCACCACCAACTCCGGCAGCCTTCTTCGCCTCCTCCCCGATCCTCGCAGCTTTCTCTCTCAGCTCTTCACTCTGCATCAATTCTTTAATCTTCTCACCAATCTCTCCCCCCTTCACCAACACCGGCTCCTTGTCGCCACCCCAAGCCCAATTTCTGGCCCAAATCCCAAGCCCACTCGTCTCAACCAACTCCGCAACAACCTTATGGTCCCCGTTCTGCGGCCAAGCCAACACCCTCACACCGTGCCATGCAGCCTCCGCAACCGAATTCCACCCACTGTGGCTCAAAAACCCACCCACCGCCCTGTGCCCCAAGATTTCTCCTTGGTCCACCCAGCTTTTCACCACCAGCCCCCTTCCTCGGCCCTCCATCGCCACCTCATCATTCAATAAGCTGCGATCCTCTGTTTCGTCCCTGTCAAGCAGCTTTTCCTTCACCACCCACAAGAATCTAAACCCACTTTTCACCAGACCATCTCCCAACTCTCTCATTTGCTCTCTTGGTAGAGCAATCTTGCTTCCAAAGCTCGCGTACACAACCGACCCAGCAGGCTGATTGTCGAGCCATTTCAATGGCTGGAATTGTTGACCCTGATCTTCATCTCCCATCTCAAAATTGCACGGCTGGAAAGGCCCAACTGCAAAAACCGGAGGCAATTTCAAGCCCAACTTCCCACCATTAATGGCCTCGAGTGCCTCTGCTTCCAGTGCTTCAAATGTGTAGATCAAGACGCCATTGAGTTTTCTGAGATTTGGACCGTCCTCAATGAAAATATGGGAAAAAAGACTGTCCGGAATGTGAAGCGGAGGAGGGATTGACGATTTGGGTATCGGCGGGGAAATGCCAGGGATTTTGAGAGGATCGTCGTCTTTGAGTTGGGCTATGGAGGAAGCCAAATTGTGGAAAGATGCGAAGAGGGAGAACATTCTGGCGGTGGAGGGTAAGAGGACGTAGGCGGGGAGATGGTAAGGGAAGGATTCGATGACGGGGAGAACAGGGGAGAGTAAGCTGACGTCGTAGATGAGAGCGGAGGGAGGCGGAGACAGGGAAGAAAGCAGAGGAGTGAGGAGGTGAGCAGAGCGGCGGATGGCTTCGAACCTGATCCAAAATGGGTCGGTGGAGTTGACGGTAGAGGGGTCGATAGGAAGGGGATGGAACTCGATTTGAGTGACTCGGTCGGGGTATGCAGAGAGGAAGCGAGAGATGAGGCGAGTCTCGGCGAGGGAGACAGTTGGGTGGGTGGTGATGAGGGTCAGTTTGAGAGGGCGGTGATTTTGGGCCAGAAGTAATGCGGCCAGTCGTAGAAAGGGGGTCAAGTGCCCCATGCTGGAGCTGGGGAAAAGAACGACATGCGTTTCGAAGGTTTGGGGGAGTTCGCCGGAGTGAGCTGACATTTTTGGAGGGAGGTCTGGTTTAGGATAATGCTGGGTAGCAAAGACAATACATGATATTCAATATATAGTACTTCTATGACTACTTAGATGAAATAATGAATTACATATTGATTTGATTGATACATAAGCAATACAACATAATCGATCTTCTATATACGATACAACTAAACACCTGAGTGTATAACCAATATAATGACTATAATCAATTGACAAATTAACACTTATCTGATTGAAATTTCATGTGCTATACAGAAAAAAGAAACTCATGATTCACCAGCTCAAAAAGAAACAGATCTGTCACTTCAAATTCAACTCAAATCTAATTCACCCCCTTAAATAGTTTTTGTTACTATAACCCCTCTATGGAGCCACTGTCGGTTCATTTTACCCGTACCGTCAAGTGGGTCAAAAAATCCGTTAAAATTAATAATTAATAATATGGCATGGAAGATGCCCACTTGTTTTGATGCCATGTGTCCAACAAATAGTAATAAAATATGAACTTCAATCAACAATCTGTTAAAATTAAAACAAATCCCAAAGATTTTTTGGGAAGAACTTTGGGGATTTATTCTAATCTTAAAAGAGAGATTTTTCAAAAATTCATACATCTTATATTGCTTCTTGGACACATGGCGTCAAAAAAGGTGAGTCTCTTCCATGCCTTATTAGTGATTTTAACGGATTTTTTGACAGACTTAACGGTTCGGGTAAAACAAACGGAAAATGGCTCCATAGGAGGGTTATAGTAACAAAAATTATTTAAGGGGGTCAAGTAAGATTTGAGCCGAGTTCCATGAGAGATTTGAAGTAAAAAGGTAATGAAAATACACTCTTATGTTCTCCTTGTTTGTTTCTGTTGGTTCAATAACAGCAGCAATTTAAACATCAGTTAGCTAGGCTACTGTCCCCATAACAAGAAAGTCCAGAAAATTATCCTTCAAGCATGGCCTTAGCAGCATCGATCAAAAGGGGTCGAAATTCTCTTGAAGCTCGACCAAGCACTGTGTATCCTTCCTTGTCTTCCACATCCACGTCGGCTCCGTGCCTTATTAGAAGGAGAGAAACCTGGAAATGCCACAAATGAAAACAAATTTGAGAAGCCCTTTCATTTCTGCTATACCAGAAGCCAGTGAACTCAAAAATTGAAAAGTAGTCACGTAGCATTTGACACAAATTCAAATACCATTCGTATGAAAATGTACTTTATTCTCGAAAGCATAGATGTTAAAACAAGCTTGCTAACTCAGGCGAATCGAAGGAAATTCAAATTGGGCCAGGTAAAATCATATAACTCACAGTTAGGATTTGTGGTAAAATCACACTAGGGAATCTTCAAGTCATTAGGCAGAAACATTATGGTATGAAGCCGAAATACTGTCAATTGCAACCAAACATGCATTTACTAAATTAATCACTTTTTGTTTCGTTCCTATGATGAGAATCAGAACTGCTCGACCCCAACTAGCTTGCAAGAACGAGCAGTGTGGAACAAGGGGAAAAAGTGCAGTCAATGATGTATTGATGCGTGTGTCTAAACCTACCTCTCGGTTCTCAGAGATTACTGCACTCATAAGAGGAGTCTGACCCGATCTATCAACAACATCGACCTCTGCCCCTTCCTCAATTAAAAGTTCACACAATTGGGGCTTTGCAGTGCTAGCTGCCCGGTGCAATGGGGTGCAACCAACCTGTGCACAATGCAGACCGTATAATTAGAACTGAGCTAATTACAAGAAGTTAAAAGAACATATAAGCACGCAATCATCAAATGGTGCTAAGTAAAATGGATGTGAACCGAAAGCACCAGATAGAACACTGTTGTCTGAAATCACTAACCTTGTCTTTCAGACTGACCTTTGCCCCATGTGAGATCAAAATTTCAGCAATCTCCAGCCATCCCTTGCTGGCAGCATAATGAAGGGCAGAGCGACCGCCGTCATTTTTCAAATCAATATCAGCTCCTGGTGAAAACAATAAGATACAACAATCAGCAAGTCCTTTGGCTATAAATGAAACCACTAGGTAAAATTTGACATGATAAAACTAAGGTGCTAAGAACAAATTAAACAGAAAGCTATGAAATCTGAAACCTTTACCTTTGCTTAGCAAAAGCTCAACTATTTCCGAATTCCCAATGCTGACTGCAGAATGAAGCGGCGCCCAGCCATCTTCATCCACACTATTAATCACACTTTTTGATTCATCAGCAGCTAGTAGAGCCTTCACCACCTGACTCCACAAAAAAGCCACAAAATCATCAAATTTGAAGCAGAGAGTATTTAAATCGAAGCTAAAAGCGGGAAATTCATAATATTGTTCTCCTAATTTGTTAATCTGAAGATAAGCCAAGCAATTCTGAATTTCAATTAAAACTGAGAGCAAAATGAAAACAGAAAGCAGCAAATTTTCTCTTAGTTTCTCAGGAATCAAATGGGATATTAAGGAATGGTAAAGAAGACGAACCTCGGAGTGGTTCTTTGAGACGGCGACGTGGAGGAGGGAGCGGGCGTCGTCGTTCCTCAGAGATAAAGCTTCGGCCAGATGCTTTTGAGAGAGAGATTTGAACGCCGAAGAATCGCCGCTCTCAGCGGCTTTAAAGAGGTCTTCGGGTTTGACTTTCTGCTCTGAGGGCTTTGGTGGATCGATCTCCATGTCCATGTGCAACTGTAATGAACAAGGTCGGAGTTAGGGTTTTGGTGGATTTACAGTCCTCGCCGGTTAGTGATGAAAGTAGAAGGTCGTTCTCGAATATGTTAATACCAATAATATTTTACTTTAAATTAAAGTGTGAGAAAAAGAAAACATAAATAAATAAATTAGTATGCTTGAAATTAGCTACTCAGACGCGAGCCTCTCCTCATGCGGATTCCTCTTTTTGCTCTATCAATAATTTTTCCAATTATCAAAATCATTATAAAATTATAAAAATTTTGGACGAGATGCAGATACGTAAACAAGGTTTTTCAAAGGGGTGACCTGAGAACACAAAATGCATTAACCATACGGAGTGTCAATGCCACTTGTGTTCTTAGGTTTCACTCCTTTGAAATGACCATTTGTTATATCTGTGAACTAAAATGAATTAGCAAATGTGAGAGAAGGTGCACCAAAAAAATTATGTTACTTGCTAGGTTGCTCTTCAATTTATAAGGGTCCATGCGTTCATAAATTGAAAACATATGTGTCATAATGTGGTCATCCTCTAACTTATGTATCACAATGTGGTCATTATAGAGACATCATACTTTCTTCTATAGATAGAAAAAATTGGCTCGTTCTTCCTAATGACAACATTTTGACTAATCTTGTCATTATAAATATACGATTCATGAATTTCATGCCATTACAAGTTTTTATTATCTATTTATTATTATTGTTTTATAGAAAGCTTTTATTTATTAATTAATTTATAGTATTGAAGAAAACTAACTGTCACTTAAAAAAAAATGATTCAAATTCGAACTAATTTAAGTAATAATTTAATAATTTAATAATTGAAATATTTCAGGAATCATCCGAATAAAAATAACCAAACTAACTAATTCCAATAAACCAATTTGTCATATTTGCAATTACAGAATCAGATTTCCGAACCACCATAAAATGCTCCAACCTTGAAACAAGTTTTTAATCATGATTCAAGAAATTTAATCCTCTCTAATCACTTTTTAATAATAAAAAATGTGCATAATTCGTTGAAAAGTCCCCAGATAAAATAAAGAGGCTAAGGTACAAATGACATAGCAAGTTGGAAGCATGTAAGCCCAATCCAACAAGTAAGCCCACGACTCCCCAATAGTCAATGGAAAATGGACACGTGGGCATATGTCCTTCACCCGTCAATCCATTCTAAAGCAGCAGCTGTTACGTTAAATTTCACTTTTGAGGAAAGTACATTTTAGTATCCCATATTTACATTAAATTTCACAGCTATATCTAATTTATCAAAATTTTCATTTTAGTACTTTAGACTCTTTTAAACGGTTCACTTTTATCTCAACGATACATTTTTGGGCTGAATTTCTGTTAATCGATGACATGACGCGTGTGGGGACCCCACAAAAACAAATTTCAAGATGACTATAGGCATAATTACTTAATTAGTTATTAGTTATCTCTCACTCAGTATTTCAGTTGAAGATGTTAAACATCAGATAACCAATGACTAATTATGTAACGACCCAGACCAGAAATTAAACTATTTTGAGGATTGGACAATTTTACCCTCAGTTTTGGACGGGTTCGGGAGTCACTTTTTGATTGGCAAGACTTTTGGGAATTTTTCTAGGGTCGTTGCGTAGGTCTCGAACTCACGAGTTCGTAGACAGGCGGCACGCGGAAAACGGAGACCCGGTGAGTTCGTTACGGGTCTAGAAGCTTCAGGGGCAGTTTGGTAATTTTGGAGAAGTTGGAACTATATAGTAGATATTTTCTCTCTCCTCGGCAGATTGGTCAATATGGTCTCTCTCTCTCTCCTACCCGAACCCCCCCCCCCCCCCCCCCCGTGTGAACAAAGAAACTTGATTTTCATCGGATGGATTTCGATCCGATTTGAGCGAAACCAAGGTCGGGAGGATCTTCCCCGGGACCCCACGAGTATTTTGGGTTAGCTATTGGAGCGGGAGTACCGCCGTAGGCGACGGACAGAGGAAGGAGGTGAACCGAACCTTCTTGGCCGTTTTCTGGCCAAACCAGGTACGATCTCGGAACTTTGACCTCATATTTGGATTCCTGGTGAAACGTAGACAAATTTCCATGTGTAGATCGTGAAAAACGGTTAAGAAATGAAGAAGTTAGAAAACCTTGAAGTTTCGGCCGGAAATGGGGGATTCCGGCGAACCAGACGGCGGCGGAGGTGGCGGTCCGGTCATCTTCTCCTGCCAGCCTCCGGCGACGGTGACGGCAGTCCGGTCGTCTTCTCCGGCAAGTCACCGGTTGTAAGGACCCTTCCCGAATTTTCCCTCGAAACCCGGAAAGAACCCTTATCCCATCTGACAGCTCTTTACTTCAAAATTTCAACACCAGAAATACCCTTTGTTCTGGAATAATTTTTATTAAACCTTACAGAGTTCCCGACAGAACCTCTGTACTTATTGACCACTCATACCTGTCAGACGCAGGATAGTATACTGGTCAAAACCAAAACCTCGGAATAGTGGTGGTCCAAATAGGAATACCCTATGTCATCAAACGTTAGTAGGTCAGACACTGCTGACATCTCTACTGGAATACCACAAGACAACAGACTAGTCAAATACTTGTGAACCAACCACAATTCGTCCCTCTGGGTCACCGCCCACACCTACCCACTGACCCGGCTGACGAAGTATTTTCATAGGTTGATTAAGCCCATGACCATTGTCGTCTGTTTCATATTAGAGCCGGATATATCCTCGGCTATCATATCGTATCATCAGCCGGTATAACCTTCGGCTACCATAACATATCAGTCGGCATAACTCTCGACTATCCTGTCCCTAGCCACCAGGGTATCCCTTGGGGTGTGCTAGTCATGTATCATATCATATCAGTCGGCATATATCTCGACTATCATATCATATCAGTCGGCATCTCTCGACTATCATAACATATCAGTCGGCATCTCTCGACTATCATATCATATCAGTCGGCATATCTCGACTATCATATCATATCAGTCGGCATATCTCGACTATCATATCATATCAGTCGGCATATCTCGACTATCATATCATATCAGTCGGCATATCTCGACTATCATATCATATCAGTCGGCATATCTCGACTATCATATCATATCAGTCGGCATATCTCGACTATCATATCATATCAGTCGGCATATCTCGACTATCATATCACATCAGTCGGCATATCTCGACTATCATATCATATCAGTCGGCATATCTCGACTATCATATCATATCAGTCGGCATATCTGGACTATCCTATCATATCAGTCGGCATATCTCGACTATCATATCATATCAGTCGGCATATCTCGACTATCATATCATATCAGTCGGCATATCTCAATTATCATATCATATCAGTCGGCATATCTCGACTATCATATCACATCAGTCGGCATATCTCGACTATCATATCATATCAGTCGGCATATCTCGACTATCATATCATATCAGTCGGCATATCTCGACTATCATATCATATCAGTCGGCATATCTCGACTATCATATCACATCAGTCGGCATATCTCGACTATCATATCATATCAGTCGGCATATCTCGACTATCATATCATATCAGTCGGCATATCTGGACTATCATATCATATCAGTCGGCATATCTCGACTATCATATCATATCAGTCGGCATATCTCGACTATCATATCATATCAGTCGGCATATCTCGACTATCATATCATATCAGTCGGCATATCTCGACTATCATATCACATCAGTCGGCATATCTCGACTATCATATCATATCAGTCGGTATATCTCGACTATCATATCATATCAGTCGGCATATCTCGACTATCATATCATATCAGTCGGCATATCTCGACTATCATATCATATCAGTCGGCATATCTCGACTATCATATCACATCAGTCGGCATATCTCGACTATCATATCATATCAGTCGGTATATCTCGACTATCATATCACATCAGTCGGCATATCTCGACTATCATATCATATCAGTCGGCATATCTCGACTATCATATCACATCAGTCGGCATATCTCGACTATCATATCATATCAGTCGGCATATCTCGACTATCATATCACATCAGTCGGCATATCTCGACTATCATATCATATCAGTCGGCATATCTCGACTATCATATCACATCAGTCGGCATATCTCGACTATCATATCATATCAGTCGGCATATCTCGACTATCATATCATATCAGTCGGCATATCTCGACTATCATATCATATCAGTCGGCATATCTCGACTATCATATCACATCAGTCGGCATATCTCGACTATCATATCATATCAGTCGGCATATCTCGACTATCATATCACATCAGTCGGCATATCTCGACTATCATATCATATTAGTCGGCATATCTCGACTATCATATCACATCAGTCGGCATATCTCGACTATCATATCATATCAGTCGGCATATCTCGACTATCATATCACATCAGTCGGCATATCTCGACTATCATATCATATCAGTCGGCATATCTCGACTATCATATCATATCAGTCGGCATATCTCGACTATCATATCATATCAGTCGGCATATCTCGACTATCATATCATATCAGTCGGCATATCTCGACTATCATATCATATCAGTCGGCATATCTCGACTATCATATCATATCAGTCGGCATATCTCGACTATCATATCATATCAGTCGGCATATCTCGACTATCATATCATATCAGTCGGCATATCTCGACTATCATATCATATCAGTCGGCATATCTCGACTATCATATCATATCAGTCGGCATATCTCGACTATCATATCACATCAGTCGGCATATCTCGACTATCATATCATATCAGTCGGCATATCTCGACTATCATATCACATCAGTCGGCATATCTCGACTATCATATCATATCAGTCGGTATATCTCGACTATGATATCACATCAGTCGGCATATCTCGACTATCATATCATATCAGTCGGCATATCTCGACTATCATATCACATCAGTCGGCATATCTCGACTATCATATCATATCAGTCGGCATATCTCGACTATCATATCATATCAGTCGGCATATCTCGACTATCATATCATATCAGTCGGCATATCTCGACTATCATATCACATCAGTCGGCATATCTCGACTATCATATCACATCATAATTCCAGGAATCATTGCAACAATACATAACAATATGTAAACAAAGATACATTGATGTATGCATTACAGTTTATAAACAATAGTCCACTAATATACATCAACCAACCCTTAATTCATAGACGCTCTAGCCCAAGCAACACATGTACAATAATGTCCCAACTACCTGGACTTCCCGAGCTCAAAACCCGCTAATACGGTCAACTATTACCGCTGGGATTGCCCAAAACAATCTCTAAACGACGTCTGATCAACCTCAAACCTGTACCAACAGATTCGGAACGTCGAAAACTAGTTCCCACGCGCCGCCGTGACCTCAGTCTCGGCCCCACGCGCCGCCACGCGCCGCCGGAAGGTCGGCTCACGCACCCACGCGCCGGTCACGCGCTACTACAGTGTTCACGCGCCTGGACCGGTCCAACCCGGTCCGGCTCAACCTGACCCGGTCCAACTCGACCCGACCGGTTCACTCAACCCGACCGGTTCAACTCGACCCGACCGGTCACCGGTGACTCGCCGGAGAAGACGACCGGACGCCGTCACCGTCGCCGGAGGCTGGCCGGAGAAGATGACCGGACCGCCACCTCCGCCGCCGTCTGGTTCGCCGGAATCCCCCATTTCCGGCCGAAACTACCAATTTTCTAACTTCTTCATTTCTTAACCGTTTTTCACGATCTATACATGGAAATTTATCTACTCTTCACCAGGAATCCAAATATGAGGTCAAAGTTCCGAGATCGTACCTGGTTTGGTCGGAAAACGGCCGAGAAGTTTCGGTTCACCTCCCTCCTCCGTCCGTCGCCTACGGCGGTGCTCCCGCTCCAATATCTACCCCAAAATGCTCGTGGGGTCCCGGGGATGATCCTCCCGACCTTGGTTTCACTCAACTCGGATCGAAATCCGTCCGATGAAGATCAAGCTTTTTGTGTTCACACGGGGGGGGGGGGGGGGGGGGGGGGTTTCGGGTAGGAGAGAGAGGGACCATACTGACCAATCTGCCGAGGAGAGAGAAAATATCTATTATATAGTTCCAACTTCTCCAAAATTACCAAACTGCCCCTGAAGCTTCTAGACCCGTAACGAACTCACCGGGTCTCCGTTTTCCGCGTGGCGCCTGTCTACGAACTCGTGAGTTCGAGACCTACGCAACGACTTTAGAAAATTTCCCAAAAGTCTTGCCAGTCAAAAAGTGACTCCCGAACCCGTCCAAAACTGAGGGTAAAATTGTCCAATCCTCAAAATAGTTTAATTTCTGGTCCGGGTCGTTACACCGGTGACCGGTCGGGTCGAGTGAACCGGTCGGGTTGAGTGAACCGGTCGGGTTGAGTGAACCGGTCGGGTCGAGTTGGACCGGGTCAGGTTGAGCCGGACCGGGTTGGACCGATCCAGGCGCGTGAACACTGTAGTAGCGCGTGACCGGCGCGTGAGCGCGCGTGGGCGCGTGTGCCGACCTTCCGGCGGCGCGTGGCGGCGCGTGGGGCCGAGACTGAGGTCACGGCAGCGCGTGGTAACTAGTTTTCGACGTTCCGAATCTGTTGGTACCGGTTTGAGGTTGATCAGACGTCGTTTAGAGGTTGTTTTGGGCAATCCCAGCGGTAATAGTTGACCGTATTAGCGGGTTTTGAGCTCGGAAAGTCAAGGTAGTTGGGACATTATTGTGCATGTGTTGATTGGGCTAGAGCGTCCTTGAATTAAGGGTCGGTTGATGTTTGTGAGTGGACTTTGTTTTATAAACTGAAATACATGCATCCAAATATCCTTGTTTAAATACTGTTATGTATTGTGGCATTGAATTTCTGTATTTTGAGAAATGATTATTGTATACATGTTTCCCACTATCACTGTGAAAGTGTGATTTGAGAAACATCATGGTTTTAGACTCGATTTTGATATCGTTTTGACGAGGGAATTATAGAGTCAATGATTTGGGTTTTGACCCTGTTACATGAGTTTATCGGATTTGGTCAAATTGAGGGAGGCTAGGACTCGAGACGAGGATCCGTTATTAACGGTGAACCCGGTGAACCTCCAATATAATGATTGATATGATACTGATATGATATGATATGATGGTTGATGATACTTACCGACTGATATGATACTGATACGATACTGATATGATATGATATGATGGTCGAGGATACTTACCGACTGATATGATACTGATAAGATACTGATATGATATGATATGATGGTCGAGGATACTTACCGACTGATATGATACTGATACGATACTAATATGATATGATATGATGGTCGAGGATACTTACCGACTGATATGATACTGATAAGATACTGATATGATATGATATGATGGTCGAGGATACTTACCGACTGATATGATACTGATACGATACTAATATGATATGATATGATGGTCGAGGATACTTACCGACTGATATGATACTGATAAGATACTGATATGATATGATACGATGGTCGATGATACTTACCGACTGATATGATACTGATACGATACTGATATGATATGATATGATGGTCGAGGATACTTACCGACTGATATGATACTGATACGATACTGATATGATATGATATGATGATCGAGGATACTTACCGACTGATATGATATGATACGATGGTCGAGGATACTTACCGACTGATATGTTATGATAGTCGAGAGATGCCGACTGATATGTTATGATAGTCGAGAGATGCCGACTATGCCGACTGATATGATATGATAGTCGAGAGATGCCGACTGATATGTTATGATAGTCGAGAGATGCCGACTATGCCGACTAATATGTTATGATAGTCGAGAGATGCCGACTGATATGTTATGATAGTCGAGAAATGCCGACTGATATGATATGATAGTCGAGAGATGCCGACTGATATGATATGATAGTCGAGAGATGCCGACTGATATGTTATGATAGTCGAGAGATGCCGACTGATATGATATGATAGTCGAGAGATGCCGACTGATATGTTATGATAGTCGAGAGATGCCGACTATGCCGACTGATATGATATGATAGTCGAGAGATGCCGACTGATATGTTATGATAGTCGAGAGATGCCGACTGATATGTTATGATAGTCGAGAGATGCCGACTATGCCGACTGATATGATATGATAGTCGAGAGATGCCGACTGATATGTTATGATAGTCGAGAGATGCCGACTGATATGATATGATAGTCGAGAGATGCCGACTGATATGTTATGATAGTCGAGAGATGCCGACTATGCCGACTGATATGATATGATAGTCGAGAGATGCCGACTGATATGTTATGATAGTCGAGAGATGCCGACTATGTCGACTGATATGTTATGATAGTCGAGAGATGCCGACTATGCCGACTGATATGTTATGATAGTCGAGAGATGCCGACTGATATGATATGATAGTCGAGATATATACCGACTGATATGATATGATATGATAGTCGAGACATATGCCGACTGATATGATATGATATGATGGTCGAGGATACTTACCGACTGATATGATATGATATGATAGTCGAGAGATGCCGACTGATATGTTATGATAGTCGAGAGATATGCCGACTGATATGATATGATACATGACTAGCACACCCAAAGGGATACCCTGGTGGCTAGGGATATGATAGTCGAGAGATATGCCGACTGATATGTAATGATAGCCGAAGGTTATACTGGCTGATGATACGATATGATAGCCGAGGATATATCCGGCTCTAATATGAACCAGACGACAATTGTCATGGGCTTAATCAACTTATGAAAATACTTCGTCAGCCGGGTTTGTGGGTTGGTGTGGGCGGTGACCCAGAGGGACGAATTATGGTTGGTTCACAAGTATTTGACTAGTCTGTTGTCTTGTGGTATTCCAGTAGAGATGTCAGCAGAGTCTGACCTACTGACGTTTGGTGACATAGGGTATTCCTATTTGGACCACCACTATTCCGAGGTTTTGGTTTTGACCAGTATACTATCATGCGTCTGACAGGTATGAGTGGTCAGTAAGTACAGAGGTTTTGTCGGGAACCCTGTAAGGTTTAATAAAAATTATTCCAGAACAAAGGGTATTTCTGGTATTTAAATTTTGAAGTAAAGAGCTGTCAGATGGGATAAGGATTCTTTCCGGGTTTCGAGGGAAAATTCGAGAAGGGTCCTTACAAATTATGTAATTTTTCCTAAAGTCACCGTGTAATTTGTTAATGTGGGGCCCCCACACGCGTCACGTCATCAATCAACAGAAATTCAACCGAAATATGTGTCGTTGAGACAAAGGTGAAACGTTTTAAAGAGTTCAAAGTACTAAAATATAGAATTTTAAAAATTAGATATAACTCTAAAATTTAATATAAACGTGAATGTATTAAAATGTAATTTACTCTTAAAATTTAGTGTAATTATCTTACCGTAGGATTACGACACTATAATTAAGATATTATTAACATTACTTAACGATCATTTGATAAATTCAATTAAGATATTATTAACATTACTTAACGATCATTTGATAAATTCAATTATTGATTTCTGAGTGAGTCGGAAAATTCAAATTTATTGATTTGGTTGCATGTAATTGAATTATTGAAGATATGTAATAAATGTACACCGGCAGCTTGGCCTACTCCAACGTGACCTTCACTCACAAATTTAAAGGATGAAAGGCATCAGGATAAGGTGAAAATATCTAAAACAGTGAGAGCAGCAACAGCCATAGCCACAGGATTTCCCGTGGCAATCCTGTGGCCGACCGACAGAGGTGAGCGAGGAGTGGAGGACCCATCATAAAGTCCACCGTCTATTAAAAATGCCCAAAATTAAAAGCTGCTTGTGGATGACGCGTGAACAACGGGTACATCACAAGTGAAAAACCCAATCCAATCCACCGACGCATATATAAATTCATCTACATTCAGTCAATTCTTTATCGACTTAATTCACAACTAATTTGAGAATTTCTCTTCCAATTAATCGAAAATGGAACGCCGCTATGATTCTGAAGATTACGTGGATGAAGATCGGGATCAGAGAAGAGCTCCCAGCAAACCCAAAGCTTCCAGACCAGCTTATTCTGAAGGTTATGAGAATGAAGGAGATCAGGATCAGTACCGCCAGCAGAGAAAATCTGGCACTGACTCCGGCGATGGCTATGGTTATTCCGAGAAGCCGGTCGGCGGGATAGCCAAACCTGCAAAATCGGGTTATTCTGAAGATTATGAGGACGAAGATCGCGAGAGAAGAGGGAGCTATGGCACCGAAGGCTACGGCCGTGCCGAGGCCAAAGCGAAACCCTCGAAATCAGCTTATGGTTCTGGAGATTATGAGGAAGACGAAGATCGCGGTCAATATGGCGGCGAGAGAAAAGCGGCGAAAGCTAAACCCGCGAAATCAGCTTACGTCTCTGGAGATTACGAGGAAGACGAAGATCGCGATCATTATGGCGGCGAGAGAAATGCGGCGAAAGCGAAACCCGCGAAATCAGCTTACGGTTCTGGAGATTATGATGAAGACGAAGATCGGAGCGAGAGAAAAGCGAAACCCGCGAAAGCATCGGGGGGAGATTATGAGGGGGGACAAGATGAGGATGAGTACCGCGAGAGAAAAGCGGGCGCCGGGAAGCATGCGGCAGGCGATGCGGCGGTGAAGGCTGCGAAAGAGAAGGGAGCGAAGCCGTCGACGAGCGAGCTGATGTCGAGCGCGAAGATTGTGGCCGGTGCGGTGAAAGGCGAAAATGTCGACAAAGCCGAGATTTGTAAGGCGGCGAGCAACATTCTAGGCGCCGCCAGTGCCTACGGCAAGCTTGATGAGAGTGAAGGGATCGGGAGTTACGTCAGTAAGGCGGAGGATATGCTCCGCAAGTACAGCGGCGACGGCGCTACCGATTCTCATTCCGCTTCTGCGGGGAAAACGACGGACAAAAAACATCATGATGAATCGGAAGGTGGTGAGACCAAGAAGAAACCTATTAAGAAGGATGATAATGAGGAGGGGGGATCTGGCGGTGGATTTGGAGATTATATGAAGATGGCTCAGGGTTTCTTGAAGGGCTGATCAAGTGGCCGTTAATCACTAATTACCTATGTGACCTTTTAATTATGTATTTAATCTTTGGGCCTTGTTGTGCTATTTAGGCCTACTTGTTTCGTTTGTTCTTTTTTTCTTGGGTTAGTTGTGTTTTTTTTGGACTGGGCTGGACTTTTGGTCTTGGGCCCTACATCCCTGCATTGTTGTATTTTTTCTTTCTGTCATTATATATATGTATGTATGGCCCAATAAAAAGCCTGCTGAGTGTTTGTATTATACAGCTGTGACTGTAAGATTGTGAAGATTATATATCTCACTACCCTCTTGCCATTCGGTAACACTTGTACAAATTTAATTTTTTATTGTTGTTAAAAAAAATAAAAATAAAAATAAAAAAAATTAATTTTTAATTTTTTTAAACAGGAAGTGGAACTATCTGAATCCACCATTCATTTTTTTACCTCTATTTATTCCATTAACTATTATTATTATTTTTTATTTATAATTTTAATATTTAATTTTATTATTATATCTTTATTATTAGATCATTTATTTTTTAAAATTATTAATAAAAAAGTTAATTTCGTGTGAAATTTATGATAATAGAGATTTCTTGGAAGCTATTTTGCTTTCCTCTATTTCCATTCTCCTTTGATCAACATGGGTTTTGGATTAAAAATCATTTCGTCTCTCACTAATTAGAACAATTGGCGCATATCGAAATGTTAACGAAGATTTGTAAGGAAGTGTTCTTTTTTTAATCAACCATCGGAAAGTATTATTTAATCATCATATAAACCAAATACATAATGATGTTGAAAAAAGACGGACACGCTGCGATCAGTTACGCGAATTGAGCTTACAGAAAGTATGACCATAAACATTGTCAAATTATTTTAATTAAACTTATGATTATTGATCAACTCTATAAATATATATATGCTTAAACGTGTGATCCTTATTTATCCAAATTTTCAATTGGCATTAACCACGAACCAGAATCCTTGTGACGCGGACTTCGCCACCTGGCAGGGCCCTGCAATTTTTAGGTTGATACAGAGACCGAACACAGGAAGCGACAGCTGAAATCTTTCATTTTGACCCTTTCCTCTTACTTTTCAAATCCCATGGAATTTCTACCTTCGATTCCATCAATTAAGGTAAGGTTCTCGCCTCGACTTTGATCTCTATGTCATTTGGATTCTCATAATCATTTCGAATCCACTTTAGTATATGCCAGATTGATATGCTGAATTGCGGTAATTTCCCTCCTAAAGATTACTGATTTCCATGGCCATCGTGCAAATTACTTGAACCCAAAATCTTATTTCACTTAGTTCTTTGTTGGGTAGTTCAATTTCCTAGCTCTTTATTGTAAATGCTTGTTTCTATGTGAGAATACCATTAAAAGTTCTTAATTGGTTTGGTTTTAATATTTTTGGTGTATTATGATGGATTGTGAAAATAAAATTTACTCTTGATATGTTGAACTTAGAGAATGATAGAGTTTCATATTTCATATTAGAAATTTTTGAAATTTTTGAAATTTATACTATCTGATGTGATTTTCGTGAAGCTAGTTTGTATTAAGGCCTGTTGGTGGTGGGTTGTTCTGTTGTTGCTTGTTGTTGACAGGACCCAGTAGAAGAAATTTTGAAGATTCAGTTTCATGGTTGAATGGTGTTGCTTGTTCTACATTTTCAGAAGTTGACTCCTTTTGTGTCACCTTTGTCCGTCTGTAATGATGTGGGGTTTTGCTTCTAATGCCATGACCAGCATTGGACTTAAAAGAAGCTCTTCAGAGCCAAGTCGGGTTTGTTTAGATTCTTCCGATGATGAAGTCTGCTCAAATTCAAGCCGAGAAGAAGGATTAGAATGCCCTATATGCCTGGAATCTTTCAACATTGTCGAGAATGTTCCCCATGTGTTATGGTGCGGTCATACCCTGTGCAAAAACTGTGTCTTGGGGCTTCAGTGGGGTATCTTGAAATTCTCCTCTCAAAAGTTTAAGATCCCATTTTTTGTTGCTTGCCCATGGTGCCACCTGTTGTCTTTGAGGCTGGTTTATAAAGGGAATCTACATTTTCCTCGCAAGAATTTCTTCCTACTCTGGATGATTGAGAGCTTTAATGGTGATAGGGTAAAGTTTGGCTCTGCCTTAAGTGGGGAGAATCAACAAATTGGTTCTCCAAGAGCAAGTTTAGCTGTTGGAAATCAAGCTGCCAATGGTAACCTGAGGAGGACCCATTCTAGTTGTCCTTCTCTGTCAAGGTATAACCGTGGTGATAGGGGTGGCCGTGTGGAGAGGCACCAATTCTCCCTGCACAAGTCTTTCGATCGCTTCATTCAAATTACATCCAAGTTCCCATTAGTCATCATCTTTCTTTTGATTGTCTTTTTTGCAATACCTGGCTGTGCTGTTATTTTGGCAATCTACTTGTTACTCACAGTGGTTTTTGCAATCCCGTCTTTCTTGCTATTGTACTTTGTATACCCTATTTTGGAGAGGCTGGTAAGGGAGATAACTTCGTGATCAGGCAATATTGGCTCCTCTCTTTATTAGAAGCTCATGGTCTTCCAGCTTGTCACCAGACTGTTTCAAGTAAAGGCCTTTCATATTGTGGTATGTATGATAATGAAATTTCAAGAGTGTACAAGGCATGTTTTCTTGAGTAATTTGTAAATTCCGACTTCTGAGTTTGAATGATTGTCATTAATGTAACTACCCTTGTTTATTGGTTGTGGCTGATTTCTTATTTTTAAAGCTTGAATGCTCAATTATTGCTCAATCCTTCTGATTGGTTTGCGGAAAATGAATAGATTTGAAAAGTGATGTTATTTCATCTTGATCCATGTTGCAATACCTTAGAGATTCAAAAATTCAAGCACTAGATTTCGACTGGTCTTTTATTCTTAACTTCATTTGTGATCTTAGTGCTATTTGATTTATAATATATGTCTTGTCATGCACTATATTGATACTCTCTCGCTGTTCATAGAACCCAGTACTTTGTTTCGAATAGTCCATCTAGTTTGCTTTCGTACATATGTTTAATTTGGTATGGATAGTCATACTGTAGAACTTCCAGCTTTATTGCGATTGCACTCTGAGTAGAAATACAAGACCATGAAAGAAACATTTACAAATTTGAAAGTATCGGAGTATCTACAGTTGATTGAATTAGAAGCAGAAACATGTTGTAGGAGCTTTCCCTGTTCTTTTTGCATTTGCCTTTTCTTTCACCTGAAGGACTTCATTTCTATGCCTCTCCTCTGCTTGTGCCCTTGCTCCTTCTACAACTTGCTTAATGTATTCCATTTCCTTGGTGAATTTTCGTAGTGCTTTTGCTCTTTTTTTCTCTATTTCACCCTGCAGTTCCAGTTAGTTGGTTATTATTGTTAGTCCATGATCAGAGTATTAATTATATTTGAAACGAAAAATGAAACACAACCTCTTGGGTTTCAAGCCGTTGTCTGGTTTTCTTCTTCTTCTTGTTCTCCCAGGAAAGTATTGTCGCGTGTTGCTTCTCATACCTTTTTTTCAGTCTAGCAATCTCAGCCTCCTCCCAGATATCTACCTGAGTTTTTCTTACTCCAGTTCCTGTTGCACTCTGCCTATTGTTTTCATTTGAAGGACTTGCAGGTTTCCTAGTGGTGGACAAATCGGGTTTTGGTGCTGAAGTTTCAGGTGTCATATTGCCGGTGCTGTTCAAGTGAACATCAGCAAAACTTGGAGCTTTTCTGGTAGACCGGGGACGAACAGGTGATGGTGCTGAAGTTTCGGGAGTTTTCTTGATGGACGGGGCAGGAAGGACGGCCTTCTCCGGGATCTTCCTGGCGGCACCAGTTGTCACCGGCACCTTACCATCCGGTTCTTCTGAGCCTGCACCTGATTCAAGCCATCTTCTTGGTTATAGTTTGAAAAGAACAACTAGTGACTCAGTTTATAACATTTTACCTGAGAATCGTTTTGAAACTTTTCCAGGTTCCGGCTTCGAAGCTGTTGATTCTTCTTTTTTGCTCTTGATCCTGACCAAAGTGGTTTTAGGCTCATTGGCCGTCTTCCGTTTCCCGGAGACGGCCGATTCTTCCCTTGACTTAATGGCAAAGGCAGCAGCTGCCACTGCGGTTGCATGCTCCTCTGCATTTTTAGAATCATAATCTTGACTCATTTTCCCTGAGAGCTGCCTCTGAAACCAGTTCTGGGTTTTCCTTTTCTCTGCAAAGGGTTCCCTATTTTAACATGAAGTAAAATTTCTCACTGAATAGAAAATCTGTTCAACATTTTACCTTTGAATGATTGAGTTTTCTGTATTGCTATTCTTCGATCGTGGTCACTGCTTGATTCTCCAGTCTTCTCGTGTCCTACACCCGAAATTCTCACCCTAACAATAGTGATTAGTCATATATGAAATGATAAGCTAGGGTTTAGGGCAAGAATACCTTATTTGCTTAATCAAAGGCTCCATCTTTCAGATTCTTCCAAAGAGGGATTTCGTATTCATAGCTTTCGGGTTTATATGAAGGAAAAGCTTTGAGAAGAGAGATTGTTTAAAGCCAAGTTAAATTATTTAATAATAGGACAGTGTTGTTAGGGCCAAAGCAACAAGGAAAGCTTAGGCATTACTTGGCATGTAAGTTAGGTCTACTCTGGATCTTAAAACACCTTTCTGGTGAAGAAAAGCATTATTTCTTTCCATTGATTCTTAACTTTCAAACTTCCAAGCTGTAGTGTGTATATATATATATATTTTTAAAAGCCAATAAATTTGAGTTAATCCTTATATATTACAACCCTACCAAAGACTAAAATTAAAAACTTTTAAATTCTAAGAACTAAGAACAGAACCAAAAAAAAAAATGAGAAAATGATTGTTCATCTTCTAAGCGCAGGCAGGGGCATGGAAATCTTTGAGAGACACGAAGACGATGGAATCAGCTGCAACGTTGATGGCAGAGGTAGGATCAACAAGCTTGGGCTCCATTTTAGGAATGCCTGAAGAATTTGTGAGCTTCAAAGGAGTTCCATTGAGCAGCACCACATCACTCTGAATGTTTCCTCCTTCCGGTGTCAAATGGTACTCTTCTTTCTGTTCTTGAGCATTTCTACCAAGATACTTTCTGGAAAATATCCGCCCTGGATACAAATTGTAGTCGGGGGAGACCGACACGTCGAAGGATGTGGTGTTCGACATGTTGATCAGAAGTAGAGTGATCCCCTTCTGTGAAAAAAATATAAATTTTGACATCAAAATCATATGAAGAATAGGGTAATTAGGGTTTGAGGTCCAAAATATGAAGTTACCTGATTTTTGGAACAATGGCCATATGCCTTCAAATAAGGAGAGCCAAAATTCATGGTGGAGAGCACCCTTTTCCCCATTAGTCTATGCCACAATAGTGCCCTGAGAGAAAACCAGAAAAACAAAAAAATTAGAAAAATTGAAATTTAGGCTAGCTTGATAACCATCTTAAAATTAAAATTAGGGGAAAGAAATATTTGAACCGGTAATAATCGGGATTAGGGATGAATGTTGTGGTATTAAGAAGAGCATAGTTCCCCCCAATCAAGGTCTGTCCGCAGTACGCCTTATGGTTGTAGGTTGATGTCATGCCAAGTTGGTCCAAATACCTAAAAATTTCAATTTCAAATTTCAATCAAATTAATTAAAGTTAATTAGTAACATTTATTTGTATAAAGATTGTGAATTTAAAGGCAGCAGACAAAAGGGTCTGACCAGAAGCCATTAGCAAAGGTATGTGACACATCTTTGCCTCCACTGTTATAAGCTCCACCAGCTTCCCCAACCCAAGCCTCTGACCATGGCCCAAACTCCTTGATTGTGTATGACAAGTCAGAAAATGTCTGAGCTATCTCTTGTAGATAAAATGGGTCTTGAATCTTGTTGATCAGATCCCCATCAACACCTGCAATCATAAATTTTTCAAGCACAAATTTAATGGGAGTATTAAGATTTTGTGACGAATTTATGGCAGCTAATATGTTTTCGTGACGTTTAATATGGAGCTGATAATGTTTTGTGACGAATTGGTGTTACCCGCACCGAGATTGTAGAGGTGATGGGTTACGCTGTCCACGACACCCGGTCCGGCAGCCTGAAGGAAGGTCTGAAACCATTTTTGGTCGTAAAATCCAGCAGGGCCTAAGACTTTGGGGCGTTTAGAGGCATTTGGGTACAATTCTGTCACAACTTGTTTGAGCGTTTTCATGTCTTTTAGCATATTGCTCACTTTCTACTCTTGCAGCAACTCCACTCCCACTAAGCTCGTTTCCTATTAGGGTTAGGAGAATTTGCAAGTAATTCAAATATGTTTATATACAGGAGTTAAAATCAAAAGTAAATTTTAATTTCTCTTACCAAGGTCATATGAATCAATCTCGTATCCCTTTGCAATAGTGTACTCCATCAGATCACGAAAGTTTTGTGGATCCCAATCACCAATTCGAAGGTTTTTCTCTTGAGGAGACATTTGCTTTCCATGAAGGACATTCAATCCAAATGCGATTTTAGCACTAAAACGGAACATTATTAGTTTACAGACTTTTTCTGTCGAAAAAATTACTCGAATTAATAAAAAATAATTTCACCATACTTTGTGTTGTTGAAGAAATTATTGAGTTGATCCCATCTTTTCCCATCAAGGCAACCTTCACTGAACCCGAATAAACCCGAAGTTTTTCGTTTGAACCGGTGACAAGATTTAACTCCATAGCTAACACCATAACTGACCTGATCTTGCAGTGACCCTCCAACTCTGATTCTCATTGGAGAAAAAGCTGAAAATTTTACCAAAACAATAATTTAATTAGTCCTCCAACATTAGAAAATCAATGTCATAAATTAAAAAAAAACTTACCCTTGACAGCATTGTTCAAGATCTTGTTGTCCAAATCCTGCAAATAAACAAGAATTTCCAAGAGAGTTAAAAAGTGAAAAAGATCATATTTTTCCTCATCAATTTGTTTAAAAACAATCTGAAGCAGTAAAAAAAAGTGAAAAGATGATTTTTTGTGTTTTTACCAGATTGAAAATTCCAGCTTTTCCCCAAGGGCACTGACCATAATCGCATTTGTTAGTCGGCCACCAGTCAATAGTGGCACAGATGAAATTATCATCTGTGCTGGCAATGGAGGTTGCTGCATTCACACTAACTTCAACATATTCACCAAAGCATAACGAAAAACATGAAACCAAAATACCAAGAAAAATTGCTTCTCTCAACCCCATTGTTATGTCTTTCAACTTCTTGGACGAAAAGAAATAAGGAGTGAAGAATCTGTGAAGAAATATCAAATTTATAGGGGAAGATTGGAAGATTTTTTGTTTGAGAAGAAATCAAAATCCTAAGTCTTTGAATTGAGATGGATTTATGATCTATATATCCAGTTTGAGATAATGTGGTTTCTATATTGAAATCCTAATCGATATGTTGTTTTAATAAGAAAATATATTTGGTTGGTTGTATTTGTGAATGAGTGAGTAGTGTCTTCAGACTTTTTATTTAATTTCAACTCTTTCAAGGTAAAAAAAAACAATCTAGGTTATTTTTTTAATTATTTAGAAATTGAAAATAATAAAGTTAGACAAATTTTGGTTGGTTTTTATTACCAAATGAGTGTCTATTTAAACTTTTTATTTGGTTTCTAACTCTTTTAGGTCACTATTTCAGGTAGAAATTGAGAACAAAAAAAATATACTAATTTTGGTTAGTTTCGATTCCTGAACGAGTGAGTGTCTTAAACTCTATTTCGTTTCAACTCTTTCAAGTCACTTTTTTTATTTGGAAAACTGATATAAAAAAAAGACTATTTTGGTTGGGTTTGATCAATGAATGAGTTCATTAGACTACTCTTTATCTAATTTCAACCCTTTAAAGTCACATTTTTATTTAAAGATTGAAAAAAAAAAAGAAGTTTGTATTTTGTTTGGTTTTGATTAGTGAATCTTTTATCTAATTTCAAACTCTTTAAAGTTAATTTTTTATTTAAAGATCGGAAAAAAAATAGTATTTTGGTTAATTTTGATTAGTGACTTATTCGTCTATGAACTTTTTATCTAATTTCAACTCTATTTTAATAAGTATTTTAGATTATGTATCTAATTTAAACTCTCATTTTTTGGAAAAAATCTAATTCCACTCGTTCATGTCACTATTTTTTTAGATTTAAAAAAATAATAATTAGAACTTCGGTTGGTTTTGATTGGTGAATTACTCGTCAAAAAATTAGAATTTTGGTTGGTTTTGATTAGTGAATTACTCGTTTTTAGTCTCTATTTAGTTTCAATTCTTTGAAGTTACTTTCTTTATTTAGAAATTGCAACAACAAAATATACAAATTTCAAATGAGGCCCAAAATTAGTCTCTCCATCCATCAGGCCCAAATTTTAAAATTGGAGAAAGATTCGTTTTTAGTCTCTTTATTTTAGTTTCAATTCTTTCTGGTAACTTTCTTTAGTTAGAAATTGCAACAACAGGATACAAATTCCAAACGAGGCCCAATACTAGTCTCACTATCCATCAGGCCCAAACTTTAAAATTGGAGAAAGATTAAAAAACCAAAAATCAATTGCTTTCATTGAGAGTTGAACTCAAGACCTCCCGCTTACTAAACGGGTGCTCTAACCAACTGAGCTATGAAAGCAATCTTGTTAGGGTCTTCACCATAGGCGCCTTTAAACATGAAACTGCTTCAACTGACCTCTTCCCGCACCTATTACCATCCATGGAGCAGATGGTGTGGTTGAAGGTGGATGCCCATGTCCGCATATAGCAGTAGCAGCAGTAGATGTCTCCAACTATTAGAGAAATGCAAGAACATGAGGCACCTGCAGCAAGTACATGCACAAGTTTTCACATCTGGGCTTGGCAATAGCAGCTTTGCCTTGAGCAGACTCTTGGCCTTCTGCTCAGACCCACGCCATGGAAGCCTCTCCCATGCTTGGAAGCTCTTCCAACACATCTCACAACCCACCATTTGCATCTACAACACCATGCTAAAAGCTTCATTGATGAAAAACGATCTCATTCTAACCATCAATGTTTTTACAGAGATTTTGCAGAATGGGATGTGCCCAGATAATTATACCCTCCCTTATGTTTTGAAAGCTTGTACCAGGCTAAAAAGCTGTTGTCTTGGAGAATTGGTGCATGGGTTTTGTTTGAAACTGGGTTTTGTTTCTGATATCTTTGTGGGTAACTCTCTGATTGCTTTGTACCGTGCATTTGACAGTATGAACGCTGCACGGTACATGTTCGACGAAATGCCTAGCTTAAGCGCTGTTTCATGGACGGTAATGATTTCTGGGTATGCAAAGGTGGGCGATCTTGACACAGCAAGACTGTTCTTTGACGAAGCTCCTGTGAGAGACAGAGGAATATGGGGAGCTATGATTTCTGGCTATGTGCAAAACAATTGCTTCAAGGAAGGTCTTTACATGTTCCGGTTGATGCAGTTTACAGATACAGAGCCTGATGAGGCCATTTTTGTTAGTGTTCTCTGTGCTTGTGCTCATTTGGGAGCTCTGGACATTGGCATTTGGATTCATTCCTACTTGAATCAGATTCAGATGAAGTTGACCGTTAGATTGAGCACCGGTCTTATTGACATGTACGGTAAATGTGGGAAGCTGGATTTAGCTAGAGAACTGTTTGATGAAATGCCGCAAAGGGACACAGTTTGCTGGAATGCCATGATTTCAGGAATGGCAATGCATGGAGATGGAGAAGGTGCACTTGACCTGTTTAGAGAGATGGAGGCTGCTAGGGTTAGGCCAGATGATATCACCTTCATTGCTTTGTTTACTGCTTGTAGCTATTCGGGCATGGCATTCCAAGGTATGAAGGTGTTTGATAAAATGTGTAGGAGATACAGCATTGAGCCGAAAAGCGAACATTATGGATGCATCGTTGATCTTCTAAGCCGTGCCGGGCTCTTTGAAGAAGCAAAGGAGATAATTCAAAGAATCCCCAGTTCAAGCAAACCTTCTGAAGAAGCAGTGGCTTGGAGAGCCTTTCTGAGTGCTTGTTGCAACCATGGACAAGCTCAACTAGCTGAGGTTGCTGCAGAGAAGCTCTTTCAGCTCGAACGACACAGCGGAGTTTATGTCTTGCTCTCGAACTTATACGCAGCTTCTGGGAATCATGGCGACGCCAGAAGAATGAGGAACTTGATGAGAAACAGAGGAGTAGAGAAAGTACCAGGTTGCAGCTCGGTTGAGCTCAACCGAGCTGTTCACGAATTCATCGCGGGGGAGAAAATGAACCCCAAAATGAAAGAAATACAATTAGTTTTGGAGACCATGAAATTGCATTCGGATTTTACAGGCAGCCATTCATATTGCTGAATTCTAACCATGTAATTTCTTTTCTATTTACCACATAAGCAAACTCATTAGTGACAGCAAAATTTCGTTGGCACATATTTTCATGTCATTCAGACTATATATGAGCCCTTGTTTGGGCGATACATAAACTCAACTGGTAACAAATAAAAATAAGCTTGATGATTATGTCTTGACTAAACGAGAAATTCCGTGTCAGTGAGCTCAAGAACTTTGTGTATGCCTATCGGCTTTACACCTGGTCGGAATGCATTCCCTTCAATGTACCTACGGAAATAATTCAACAAAGGATATCAATCATTTTGATGCATGGTTTCGGGAATATGAACTTTCTAAAGTTCAGAGGCAAAGAAACTCACATGTCTTTCAAGAAGGGGTGTTTATAGAAGGCGTCAGGAATTCTCCCTGAAAATTGATTGTGATCCAAGTAGCTAAAATTGACAAAATGAACCATAAGTGTATCGGTCACAATAATCAAACAAACAAAAAATTCCAATATGCACAAGAATGGGGAGATAATAATCTGACATGCATATCCTCATATTTCACCAATGAATAGGCAAGTGTGATAAGTCAGTAAGAGATGCCAAGTGCCAATGGAGATGTATGCCAGTGAAAAATGCATGTCAGGCTAGCTACAGAAGGAATGGAATAAAATCACTAGTCAATTTTCCATGAGAAGTGAGGACAATGAAAATTCTGACATTATCCTACTACCTTCGATAGCTAATTAGCTACAGCCTTTTAGTCCAGTAAAGGATCATCTTAAACTTGGGAACAATTGCCTAGTGTGACGAGATAATTTTCCCACAGGTAAGGTACCCCTGAACACCAACTATTCTAGCACAAATGCAAAGAACAGAAATTTCATAAAAGGAAACTCACAAGTAAGTCAATCTCGGAATATGGGAAAGTCCTAGTGGAACTATCCCAGACATCTTGTTGTAAGATAGGTACCTGTAACCAACAAAAGAAATAACTCAACATACGTTATCTCAGGTAAAAATGCAATCTCAGAGAGAGAGAGAAAAAGAGGAACATACAAGATTTCCAACTTGGTCAAGTTTGCAAGCTGTGCTGGAATTCCTCCCGTAAGATAATTGTTGTTTAGGTAACTAGTTGAAACAAGAACACTTAGTATATTATGTCTTTTATACTAGAGGTGTAAGTAATTATGTACTAACAACTGGGATTCACTTACAGGTTACGCAAAGCTGGAAAGCAGCCCTCAATGCGTATGAGTTCCCTAATCGTACCGACCAAATGATTGTTACCAACGTCCCTATGACCAAATGATACCACAATGGCACACATCAGTAACCAGATACAGATGCATTATCATAAACAATATGCAAAGAATTATGTAAACATACAAGTGCCGAAGATTTTGAAGAGTTCCTAGTTCTGCAGGAATCCTCCCAGAAAGGCGATTCTCTTGCAGATAGAGATAGTGAAGCTCTGGGAGATTAGCAAGCTCTTTTGGAATTTCCCCTTTAAAACTATTAAAGCTTAAATGCCTGCAGAATTATTAGTTAATAGAAAAATAATGGGTAAGTAAATCATAGTGAAAAATTCCAAAACATAAAAGTTCCAATCACTCTGAAGCACATAATCTAAGTTCACTCACAAATAGGTTAAACTCTTCAGTTCACCAATTTCAGGAGGAATGACATCTTGTAGCTTATTCCATCTCAAATTACTGAGAAACAACAAGATTTAGTAAAAAACCAAAAAAGAAAAGATGGCATAAACAAATCCTATGCCCATGAGTTGAACAAAAACAAACAAATCTTAATAAAAAGGAGTTGAACGACCATACAGCATTTTGAGACGCTTCAGGCGTCCAATTTGTGGAGGAATCGGCCCCGTCAACTTGTTGTTATGGAGATCCCTGTAGCAGTGAGACAATCACACACCGATATAGAAGACTCTTGAAGAAAAATATGAAGTTTGAGTTTTGAAAAAAAAAACTGAGGGGTTATTAATTTATGCATTTGTAGCTTAAAAGATTCTATATTTAGAAACGTCAATGAGTGAATGCGCACTGAAACAGAAATTTGTATTAACTGTGACAAATTGCAAATGAATTAGAGTGATATTGAAGAGGTGTGTTCTTACAGCCTAGTGAGATCCAAAAGATTGGTGACAGCAGTAGGAAAAGGACCAACAATTGACACTGCATAAACCTCCCTGCAAATTTTGAGACCAAAAGAAATTAATAAATGCTTTCTTTTTAAATTTTAAATTAATAACTATGGGTAATCGAATCGAAGGGGGGAGAAATCGCTTACAACTCAGTGACGACTCGGTAATCACCCTGAGTGGAGCAAGTAACGCCGGACCAAGGCGGAAGGTCGCCGTCTCCGCATGGATCGTCTCCGACCCAAGCGTACACCACTCTCCATCCCAGCGAAGCCTTGATCTCGTTCAAAGCTTTCACTGCCCAAAATGACCAAATTCCTTATTTCCAACTCTAAATTAAACAGAAAAGGAGATGAAATGGAAGTGAAGTGAATGAAGGAGCTGAAGACTTACTGTCGCGTTTGAGGGTTTTGGCATCGAGAATCAGAGGGAGGAGGAGGAACACATAAACCGCCGCAAGTGAAAAGCGAATCGCCATTTTCGATTTGGGGACGCCAAAACTCCAATGGGGGATATCGCAGATCCCTGAATCCGATCTCAATCTTCACTCAGTTGAACTCGATTAAGTGAGTAACATTTATTTATTAATTGAATAGATCTCAGACGCAATACACTTCATAATCAACTCTGATTTCTGAGTAGTGGATTCGGTAGTGGTTTGACAATCGCAGATTGAAATTGAGCTTCTTCAATTTTCAGTCCTCGGTTTTTGGCCAAACGCGGAAATGGATGCTTTCGTCCGTCGGTGACAATTTTTCCTTATTTATTTATTTATTTTCTTCTAATTTATTTTGATAAATACTTTTTCTTCTTATTATCATCAGTTGGATTTATATAATTTATTGTTTTTCCACGGCTCAAACAAGAACAAAATTTACCCGTGATTCTCTGAATTTACTGAATTTCTTATATTTTAAAAAAAAAAAAACTTTATTACAATCTAAGCCCTTTCTTAAGAAAGTATATTTTATTTCAATGTATTTTAAACTTCAAAAAGGGAAAATTCAAACTGGATATATAGTGCATTCGTGCTAATTAACTTAAATGATATATTTAATTCAGATTTATACAGATAATTATAGAGTTTTTTGAAGTTATAGTATTTTATAGATTTATTGATTTTCATAAATTTTTAAAGAGTTAATAACGAAATTATATAGAGTTATATGACAGAATTTTGCAGTCATATTGAATTTTCTATAATGTGATTGAGTTTTGCAGAAAATGACAGTGAGTTATATAATTTGATAAATATATTTTTTGAAGAATTTTATAATCAAACCATAATTATTTTTTTACTAAATTAAAATAAAATAATATATCTAATACTACAAAAATATAAAACTTTTAACAATCAATAAGATTGAGAGGCTAGGGTAGCTAGGCATCATGCATGCCTTTGAAATATTATTTTTTTTCATCTTCAAACAATAAATTACTTCATGTAAAGTTTGTATTATTTAATTACTAATAATTTTTATAGAAAATAATATATGATAATAGATATCGATAGAAGATTTGAATTTTATTGAGTCTATTGAAAAATATAAAAACTACAAATAATATTTTTTAAACTTTGTATAAACTCTATAGAAATCTGAGGATAGGAGGTTAGAAAAATCATAAACTTTGGTAAAACATAATTTACACTAAAATGTTTGTCAAACTCCATAAAACTCTACCATTTAATGAAGTCTACAAAGTTCATTGATGTTTTCAATACACCTGACTTTTATGGAGTTATGAAATGTCATGATTGAATATACCTCAACTTTTAATGACTTTATAAATCTCTATAAAAATATAGATTGAATATCCCAAACTTTTACCATCTCTTTAAAAGTTCTAATTGAATACATTTGAATTTTCAAAGACATTTAAACTCTATGAAAATCTCAATTGAATATACCCCCTTAGTTATTAATCTCTACAACTTGTTATTAAAATTGAAAATCATCTAAACCTCTACTCAGGTTCAACTTTCCACATGTAGTATTCTTCTCCACAAGTTATGTGTGAGATTTTTAGTTCGACTCTCATAAAGGGCAATGTCGATACTAGGTTTGGGATTCTGTCTCTTTCGAAGCCAAAGATACAATGTTTGAAATCCAATATGTATAATATAATTAACCAACCTCTATTTTTGTGTTAATAAAATAAAATAAAAAATCTCGACTTGAAAAATTTTATAGCTAGAGAAGAAAATGAAAATTGTGTGACTAATTTTATTTACGCTGAATTTTTACACTAGGACCATCATAATCATTACATTATTTAATACAAAAATGTCATTCGTGAATTTATCACTTTTCTCATGTCTATATTTCATTGCAAGTTTCGTTGTGAATTTATGAAAATGTTAAATTCATAACTCTTCCGATTTAGTTGTTTGAAAAGCTAAACTTAAGTCATCTTTCCCATTAATTAAGTCTATGCCTAAAATGCACCATTATGATAAATGTGATCCATGTAATGTTTATCCCAAACAATATTATTGTTTCCGTTCGGGCTTAATTGAGATTGATAGGATTTTGAAAATGATATAATACCTTATGCAATGATGCGCCTTAGGATAATATATAGACATGTCAAAACTATATAAGTCGGATTAGATATTAACATAAATCATCGTAATATTTTTCCTTATTTTATACATGAGAAATTTTTAATTTTATTCATTTAGACGATAATAAAGATAACGTTTGTATTGTATTCGACTAACTTAAAATAAAATAATGTTGTATAAAATAAAAACAAAAAATCATCAAAATAGTGTTGTATTGGACTTTCATTCTTTGAATTTCTTTTTCATTTCTTGACTATTGTATTTCAAATATGTAAATATTTGAAATTTTGAATGGTGCATGGGTGGTGTATGTTGGCGGGATATATTTGTGTCACGAGATTCATAACTCTGTGTAATTATAATAGCACTGTAATTAATTTTAAGTAAATACTGTGAGCATGAAAACAAATATTAACCAGAAAGAAAAAGAAATTAAATTAAAATTAAAGGAAAAAAAGAGAGGAAAGGAGTACTCACAACTGTTTATACGTGACTATACAAGAAAATATTAAATGCGGACCTACATGATACCTGGGAAAAGTCCAATTTCACCTCAGAAAGAAGTCACCCAGACACACTCACGTACTTCTCAAGTCTCAACCCCACAGAATTAACCACAGCTAGCGAATTAAGGCTAAAGGCTAAACACTAAATCTTGAAATTTATGACACTCATGGGTTTCTTCGGAATTCCACCCAAATTTGAACTCATCGCAAGATTCAAGAACACCTTCAATTCATCAATACATGTAGTACGTGGACCATTTCCATGCTTGTTTTCGCCCATGCCTTCCCCCAAAAACAAGCATGGAGATAGAAAATCCCAACTAGCTAGCTACTTTATTAAGCCCTTAATTATATGTACAATCATTAATTGACTAGATGATAATAACGAATTAATTAAAGAAAGATCGGCGATTAACATCCTTCGTAGCTTCTTCTTGCCTTGGGTGTCGAAGAAATGAAGAATACAGCAGCTGGCGTCATCCTTCATGTTCATGATGAAAGCAAGCAGGTACCAAGAAATGTAAAGAAACGAGAAAGATGGATCGAGGGTACCATAAATACTAATTAAGTAATTGAGAATTTGGTGGCCGGCGATATCGTGATCAGTTGTGGAGGGGGTTGGGTCCGGAGGGGACGAGTCTCTTCTCCACGCCGTATCGTGGATCAATCTCATGATCAGTGTCGTGGACGTCGACGGGTGGTGGCGGTGGCGGGATGATGAGGGGTTGTTGGTAGCCGTGGAAGATTTTACTGCGGAGTTGAAGGCACAAAGAACGTAACTGGGCACTACTCGATGACTGCGAGCCAGATGTCTGGTGATCACATGGGTTTGTTGGCGTAATTGGCATGGTGTTTGTTGGGTTGTTAGAGACGGGCGTCGTGGTGGTGGTGGTGGCAGCAGAAGCCAGAAAAAGCGAAAGAAACACCGCGGCGGACAACAGCAGAAGCCGCCGGAGAGTACTGGAGGTAATTGAGAAAAAAGGAGAGAAAGATGAAGAGAGAGAGCTCTTCATTTTCTTTTTTGTTTTGTTGGGAGAGATGAGATGTGGCAGAGAGTCAGAGAGGGATGCGATGGTTGAAGAAGTGCAAGTGTTAAGAGGTGTTTTTGGGGTGATAGCGATGGAGGTGGAATATTGTAATTGTAACCAAGAGTTTTAATGCAAAGGCGCAGGACACACATGAAGGACTATAAATTCCCGAGAAACGTGCTCATGGATCACAAATAATCACGACTACCTCGCCATTTCTTTCTATCTTTCTTCCTCTAGGTCTCATGTTTGTCGTATAATTCAAAAACAGTAACAAGCATTAAACTATCATATGAATCTACCATGTCATTTTAAATAATGGGCAATGCAAATATTGTATATGCCATATCTTAGTTTCCATCACATGATTCACGTAATTATACATGGTTGATTATGGAGTATACCTTTCTATTCAATTTCAATCACATGTTGTTCAAAAATAGGATGGAAAATTCGAAAGTTTCCAACCAAAAAATGGAAACACAAGAACAAGACTAAGGAAGATGAACGAAAGAAACCTCATGCATCGGATTGGAGTCTCACTACCATATCTCCACTCAAGACCTTCTCTCTCGTACAAGGCCTGCTCTATAATATTCGAGATCCTTGAACAATTGGGCTACGTATGCTTGGGCTTTTCTGTCACCAACATTGGGTATGATACTATGATGGCACTATGGCTCAAATTGAAAGAGTTTAGATTGGGTTCCCTCTATCTTCTCCCATTCAATGAATTTAGGAATTGGGACGTCAACGTCGCTTTGGCCGAGTGGTTAAGGCGTGTGCCTGCTAAGTACATGGGGTTTCCCCGCGCGAGTTCGAATCTCTCAGGCGACGCTTCCAATTTTTTCTTTTTATTTTTATTTTTATTTTTTCTTTTTCCAATTGCAAATTGCCTGCCGTATATGGAAGTGGAACTAACATTTATCACGAGTCAAAGGATCATCCAGAAATTTAGTCCATTTTTTGTTGTGTTCTCACGAAAGTACGAAACTCGTATATGAAAATAACAGCATTATCACAAAAGTTAGTCACAGGATTTATACTATTTTTATACTGTTGTCGTGTCATACTAATATTAATTTATTTATTTCAAGGTAAAAATTCAACAATCACTTAATTAAAATTAAGGAATCTTTCGTACATTATTGAATAGAAGTAAAGACTCATAATCTTTGATAATTTTGTCATCATACAGTTATTTTCAAATGAATCCATTCAACGATATAAAATATTACAGTGGGATAAAAGAACCAATTAAAAGAAATCCTCTATCTCCAATTAGGAATTCGTTAGGCCCTTTAGGAGCAGCCTCTCAAATTTATAATTTTTATTCATTTTATCATTTAATAACTCATAATTAGATTTCGTTAACTAAATAATATAATCTTATAAATAAAATAACTCACAATTTAAACAATATAATCTTATAAATAAAATAAATACTTAATTTACTTTGAAATATAAATACCATTTTCACTTAAGAACAAGAATGGCAAATCAAATTAAATCTTAAACCATCAAGTAAATCATGTAAGCTCTAGTTAAAGACTCGCCAAATGAAAATACTTTGCCGACACCAAATGAAAATTTTTTGCCGACACCAAATGAAAATTTCAATTCAAGTCATTTTCAACAATTTTTACTGATTAATCATCAATAAAAAATTTGACAATTCTTTCTTGATCAACGGCAGGGATTCGAAATTAGACGATTTTTTTTTTCAGGATTAAGAAGATAATTAATGCTGGACCTATAGTCACCATAATTTGTTTTCAATAATGTCTCTTTTGCTTATTCGCTGGTTTATGTAGCAGAATATGCTTGATAAATACACCATATCCTCAATTGGCCCATGCCATAGCTCATCTTCACTCTTCTCATCAACCATGATCATTCCTCTGACACCCTTCTTCGTCTTCCTCCTCATCCTCTTCGCCTTCTTCACTCCAACCCATCAAAATGTTTCAGTCTCTCTATCCCCAACCTCCCTCTCCAAATCCGGCGATTCAGTCGTCATCCAGTGGTCCGGCATCGACTCGCCTTCCAAGCTCGACTGGCTCGGCATTTACTCGCCGCCTTCCTCTCACCACGACAACTTCATCGGCTACAAGTTCCTCTCCTCCGCCGCCACCTGGAAATCCGGCTCCGGCTCTATCTCCCTCCCTCTAGTCAACCTCCGATCCAATTACTCCTTCCGGATCTTCCGCTGGAACGAATCTGAGGTCGACCCGAACCACCTCGACCAAGACCACAACCCTCTCCCGGGAACCGCCCACTTGCTCGCCACGACGGACGATGAGCTCAGGTTCGAATCGAATCGGGTCCCGGATCAGATCCACCTCGCGTACACGGACGCTGAGGACGAGATGCGGGTCATGTTCGTGACGTCAGACGGCTGGGATAGGACGGTTCGTTACGGTCAGTCCAAAGACTCGCTCGACGACGTGGCGGTGGCACGTGTGGAGAGGTATGAGAAGGACCACATGTGCGATTCACCCGCCAACGATAGTATCGGGTGGAGAGACCCCGGGTTTATTCACGATGCCGTCATGACCCGTTTGAAAAATGGCGTCAGATATTTTTACAAGGTAAATTAAATTGAATTTCTGCAATTAATATTCAAATTCTTAACGAATTTGTTACGAATTCTTGAAAATCTGGCATTTTAATGTTTCTAGGTTGGGAGTGATAAAGGAGGCTGGAGCAAAACGCACAGCTTTGTGTCACGAAACAGCGACTCCGATGAGACGACGGCGTTTATGTTTGGTGACATGGGCACTGCAACGCCGTACGCGACGTTTCTTCGAACCCAAGACGAGAGCATTGCCACCATAAATTGGATCCTCCGAGACATTGAAGCTCTCGGTGACAAGCCGGCTTTCATCTCCCACATCGGAGATATAAGCTACGCCAGAGGCTACTCGTGGCTGTGGGATCAATTTTTCAGTCAAATTGAACCCATCGCCTCAAAACTGCCCTACCATGTTTGCATTGGAAATCATGAATATGATTGGCCCTTGCAGCCATGGAAACCAGATTGGGCACGTATGTACGGGAAAGATGGTGGCGGTGAATGTGGGGTACCCTACAGTCTTAAATTCAACATGCCCGGAAACTCATCTGAACCAACTGGAACCAATGCTCCGGCAACTCGTAATCTTTACTATTCGTTTGATGTTGGGTCAGTCCATTTTTTGTACATATCAACCGAGACCAATTTTGTGGAAGGAAGCAAGCAAATTGAGTTTATAAAGCGCGATTTGGAGGCGGTGGACCGGAGCAGGACGCCATTTGTGGTGGTGCAAGGCCATAGGCCGATGTACACAACCAGCAATGAGAAAACAGATTCCCCTTTGAGGGAGAAAATGCTGGAGTATTTGGAGCCTTTGTTTGTGAACAACAATGTGACTCTTGCTTTGTGGGGACATGTTCACAGATATGAGCGGTTTTGTCAGCTGAATAATTTTACTTGTGGGAGTATAGGACCGGTTCATGTTGTGATTGGAATGGGAGGGCAAGACTGGCAACCCATATGGGAGCCTAGACCGGATCATCCAACTGACCCGATCTTCCCTCAGGCAGAGCGGTCTTTGTACCGCACTGGCGAATTTGGGTACACTAAGTTGGTTGCTACAAGGGAGAAGCTTTCTCTTTCTTTTGTTGGAAACCATGATGGGAAGGTCCACGACACGCTGGAGATTTTTGCGTCGGGAGAAGTCGTTGGCGGAGGCGGCATTAAATCTGTTGATAGTAGAAGCGGCGGTGCTGTCGGTGTTCCCGGAGGTATTAGGAGCAGTGGGGAGTCAACATTCTCCTGGTTTGTGAAGGGAACAAGTGTTTTGGTGCTTGGGGTTTTTATAGGCTATCTTGGGGGCTACATTTCATATTCTAGAAAAAAAACAGTCACGGGAAGTAATTGGACTCCCGTAAAGAGCGAGGAGACGTGAAATTCAGATTGCAGTGTTTGTAAATACTCAATTTCGTAGGCCGGTCCATCCTTCTATTAAAGAAACATTTTTTTTTTGTATAGATATCATTTTCTTTAGTCCTAAACTTGGATTTATCCAAATCCAACCTAATTGGTAATGAAAAATCTGTACAAAATACTTATTTTATTTTTATGCATATCCCAAGTGATACAGAATCAAAGGGAAAAAAAATTTGGATTATCCCAGTTGTGTAGTTACAGTGGCTAAAGTAATTCTGTACAGTCTGAAGTTGTATGCCTCTTTGGCCTTCACTTCCCAAGCAGTTTGCGGGTGCGTTGATTTGCGCCTTTCACTCGGGAGTTAAGCTCATCAACATCGTCGGAGAGATTATCAATCGCCTTATTTTGCCTGCAATTTTACAAATGATCAACTTAACGTCAATGAAGTATGAAGAACATATGCAGAGAGTAAAAGAAAGAAGGCAAGATATTGACCTTTCAAGTTCACCTCCCATGTCCATAGCCATACCCTTCAAATCCCCCAAAATATTACTCAAGTCTGAAAGAGCATCATCTTGCTTTGACTTCTCATACTGACATCACATTGCCAAACCAATCCCATATAAATCAATCAATGTAGTTATGTTCTTGATATTCAAATATGCAAACACTTACCTCAACTTGCTGCAAGGCACCTGACCCTTCGGGAGGAGGCGTTGCCGGAGCTGACCTTCCTTTGGGTACCGGAGCTAAACCCAACTTCTCTCTCTGCTGGGGATCACTTTTCTTCGGCGCAGAAGCTGAACACGAGGAGGGCCAAATCAAAACCCAATATGAAAGGATGTGAAATTAGATTATAACAGAGGCAAACCTGCTGTGAAATCAGGCCCCGCAATATCCTTCGTTTTCTTTGCCTTCCAAGGCATTGAGAACATTCCCCCAAGATTGCTCAAAAGCTTCTCACCCTGTTTCCAAAATGCACCATTTAGTGATTGCAACATAAAACAGTTTCTTGCGTCACAAGAAAGATCAGAATCGTCACAAAAACGAAACCGGAGAACCCAATTCAAAATCCCAACAACAATTGGAGCTTACCCGACTCAAATCCTTATCGATATCGACAGCCGCCATGTGAGTCCTTGTAATTTGCTCACCCTGCTGGTGCAGCATGTCAAGGGTCCTTGAGGCATCTCCTCTGATGTCCTCGGCAATTCTGAGGCAATTGTTGACACTCTTTGTTGTCTCCTCAGCTTTGTGAACAGCATATTTCTCTAACTGTTGCAGACTCTGCTGCTCTAAATCTTCTTTACCGAGATCCGGTGTCACAAGCATTGGTTCTGAAGTGGTTCGCCGCCCGGGATGAAGAGTGTTCTTTCCGGCGTCTGAGTCTTGAAACCCTGGGTCTACCGAGCTTTGCTTTGCAATCTTTCCAGGTGTTTTCTTGAAACCAAACATTTTGACAAGAAACCAATAGCTCTCAAAGTGGTAGTTCTAATTTTAATCTTTACTTTTGATCAAAAGTCGCTAAATCAAAGGAATTGATATAGAGAATCCTTGTGAAGATTCAAAAATGGTACCTACAATCACAGAAAAGGTTAAACAATGACAACAAATCTCGAAATAAAAAATATATAATTGCACCTATCATGTTGTGTATAGCAATTGGGTATTCATGTTTTTGTTCTAAGGCACGCAACTCACACTTACAGATGGTTACGAATTTATAAATTTAGTACAAGAAGATCAAACATGTCAGTGAGAGTGAAGGATGAGAAAGTTGAAATTACGGAACAGAAAAACAGACACTTGTATTTCCAATTTTTTTTTCCAAACCTAATCTTCACTTGGGCATTTAATTGAATTGCAGATTATGAATTATCAATCAATCAATCGCATTTGGGTATTCATGTTTTTGACCTAATCCACGTCTGCAAAAGATTTCGAATTTAGAAAATCAGAACTAGGATTTCCCAATTTCTTTTTAAACCTAATCTTCACTTTCCTCTACATTTTCATCCAAATTGCAATTGCACCAAATTCAATAACAAAAATGAAATTATCACAATATGTCCACAAACAAAGACATGGGCTATGATCAAAGGCCTAGAATGTACCTAGAAAATTCGACAAAACTCGAAAGTTGCCGGTGTTTCACACACAAACCACAGCGTTTTGTTTTGGGATTTGGTTTGTGGATGAAACGCGAAGAGGGATTTGATCGAGAAATGAGAAGAAGCAGAAGCAGAAGCAGAGGGGTTTGATTGGAGGAAGTATTTTATTTGGCGTGTCTGTGGCTGTGAGAAAAATCAGAGAAAGGCGCCGCCGGAAAAGGAGAGAAGTGGACGGCTCTGACCTCCTCTCCTCTCCTCCAACTCCAACTCCAAACTTTGACTTCTTTCAGACCGTTAGGATGGGATTTACTTTCAGAATTCAAATTCAGACTCACTTTTTATTATTTTTTGTTGGACAATACTTTGGTTAGTAAGGATATATTATCTTTACTTTTTATTTTGGAGCAATAACATTGCAATATGTGTATTAATTTTTTAAACAAATTAATTATCACTTGCATTTAATAGAAGTAAGGATAAATATCATCTTTATTGGGTTTGGATCAGGAGTGGATCCGTTGTCCCACTTTGGTGTCCCCTTCTATGTCCCATATTTTAAAATTTGACACATGTATAATAATTTAACTTCAAACTTAACGTTGTTAAGAATTATTTTAGTTAGTTTTGATAAAATTAACAAAATAATAATTAATGAACAAAAACCTTCCCCTGCTAATTAACCCTAGTAGCCACCTTCCCCTGACAATTAATCTAGCCACCACCTTCCCGTACCAATTAGCCTAGCCACCACCCATCCAGTTAGCAGCAATTCCTCACCATCAGCGGCGCATCTTCTCTCCATTCGCTATTTTCCTCTGCCTTTAAACATCCTATCAAAAGATAATTTGGGCACGGTTTCCATAAAAATGAGACCGTTTTCTCTCTGATCTCATCAAAATCGAGATCTGAATTGACGACGAGATCTCATCATTGGCGAGATCTGAAACAATGAACACCATATGTGTCTTTTGTAAGTGAAAGTAGAGGATGCAATCCTCTCTAGTTTTGTGTGTACGGAAGAAATCCGACCCGAATCTTGTTACGAATGTTCGATTTCAAATGGTGAGAAATGTGGGTGTGGGCATTAGGTGGTTGGGATTAGTGGTTGGTGGTTTCAAATTCTTTTTCATCAATTAGGGTTGTATGCAATGAATTGTGAAGTGATTTTAGATTTCTTGTTAAAGGGGGCTATCAGATTTGGAAGGGTGGGACTGGCTGTCCGATCTGGGTGGCTGGTGGTGGTACGTCTTCTTCTTTGCTATTTTTTATATTAAACATTATCATTTATTTAATTTTTTTTAAAAGTTAACATGGTTAATTTTAAAGTTAAATGAGTGGACACATGACAGATTATTATAAATGAGACATGAAAATGGACATTGAAATGGGACAGCAGATCCACTCCCATTTGGACCTAAGTATTGTCCACCATGATTTAGTTCCATTATGGTAGATTAATAACGAATTATGGTATGTATGCCATGAGGTAATAATGGTAAACGTTGGAAAAGAAATATACACCGTAGGTGTTGATCACTCTTTACAAGTGTTGAATTCGAGATCTAAGACACTTTAAGTCATTGACCAAAAAAAGAATTCGAGATCTAAGATATTCTACTACACACAAAGTAGAAAATCATTTAACCAATAATACTAATGACCAAGTCTAAAAAGATAAATGTCGAGACCCTCTTGCGAGTTGCGATCAATATAATCAATGAAAATGTCAAGCTTATTATTGGGTTAATGAATTTAGGGTTGAACTCGATTTAATAATATTAATTCGAATTTGAGATATTAATAATTGAATATACCTAGTTGATAACGAAATTTATAGGACCAACCACCAAGTATTCATCTTATAGTTAGATCCAATGTCTTGGTCACTATAGAAAGTTAGTAAATATCAAAGTTGCTATGTTAGCAATACCACAATTTTGCAGTTAATTTCAATTTCACTTTTATAAAAAAGAAGTTTATAATTATAATTTAATTTCCTCTCTAGTTATGGTTTGATCAATATGAAAGTGGCTATTTGCATTTTGAAGGGCCCAAGAGTGAAAGATCCCAAAAGAAGGTGGGAGTTGGATGCATGGTGGGTTGGATGGGCCGAGTAGCTAACGATAATGACAAGCCCACTTGTCTTCGGCCCAAACAGTGAAGGAACTCAAGAGAGGTGATCAATCATATCAAAATATACATTTCAAGGAATTTTGATTAAATGCACGAACAATAAGATACGACGACACCCATAAATCATGATCGTCCAAATAATAATGGAACTTGATGGTTAGTCCGATTTTAATAAAATTTTAATATATTTTAAACGTTATATGATTGTGTTTCAATGAATTTGAGTACACAACATAATATATAATTTTTTTATTGTTATACCATACCTATAAATTATGTATTATGTTCATAACTTTATATTATTACACATGAAATATAATCATAACACTTGAAATAAAAACATTACGTGACATATGCTTGAATTACACATTATTTTTGCAGAGTGAGTGGAATGTTTTTAGTGATAACCAATAATGAGTGAAAAAGACGAATCAAAATATTTCCCTCGTTTGGAACATGAGAAAGAAGTTCACATTTGCGATGAAACAAGATAAGCAGACAAAGGACAACACACTCTCTGTCACTCATTTTCTTCAACCTCTCTCAGAGAGATCGATACAGAGAGAGCATCAATGGCGACATTACCATTCTCATCCAAATCAAACTTCACTTCAAACTTCACACATTCCAGCAACATAAGAAGAAACTCAAGATTGTTCTTCATCAAAACCTCATGTTCCGGTCGAGCAAGGAGGAGACACCTCTGTGTGAAGAGCGTAGCTATTGATTGGAAAGATACCACCATCGCCGCCCAAACCCAACAAGGTTACGTTTTTTAAATTTTGTTTGCTCGGATTGATTCATGGTTTTTGTTGCAATTTGCTAATTTCTTATGTGCAATGTGCTTTATTTTACAAAGTAAAAAACAGTTCTTGATAAAAAAAGATTGAACCTTTCCAACCAAATTTGTTACTTAATGGGGTTTTTAAAATTGTTAGCAGATATTTTGGCAACATTTCCTCCTGATTCGGCCTCAATTGCATCGAACATCAAGCACCATGCCGAATTCACACCTTGTTTCTCTATCGATTCGTTTGGCCTTCCAAAGGCATTCGTTGCAACCGCAGAAGGTGTTCGTGATTTGCGCATCACGAATTGGAATGCTACATATGAGCACTATGACAGTTTGAATGTAAAGCAGGCCTATTATCTCTCAATGGAGTGAGTCTCTCTCCTTGTCTTGCCCCTCAAAATTACTATCATTTTTTAATAAAATTTTCTAAAATTGTTGCAGGGTAGAGCTTTGCTGAATGCAATTGGAAATTTGGAGTTTCGGGGGCTTATTCGGAGGCCTTGAAAAAGCAAGGGCACAATCTAGAAGATAAAGCTAGGCAGGTCAGATATTATCGAAAATTTGGATTTGGAAGTGATCTGTAAAATTGTGGCTGGTAAAACTTAAAATGGTAATTGACTGGGGAGGCTTGCTTCATGTTTCCTGGATTCTCTGGCGACCCAAAATTACCCGGCGTGGGGATATGGGCTCAGATACAAGTACGGATTGTTCAAGCAGCACATAACAAAAGATGGGCAGGAGGAAGTTGCTGAAAGATGGCTCGAGGTTTGATCATTGTGTGTTTTTTTTTTTCGAAGACAGATGCTATTCCCATTTATGTTGTGTGATTGATGGACGTTGTTTCTTATCAAATGAGAAATCCATGGGAAATTCCGAGAAATGATGTTAGGCTATGTCAAAGAGAATGTCAAAGAGACAAGAGACGGTTAGGGTTTAATTGAGCTGAATAATATTATTCTTCTCTCTCAGAGGTATTTATAATGTTACAATATACAAAGGTCAACTAAACCAATTAGAAAAATAATTACAATTAATTTATAATTCTATATTAACAAGGATTGCCCTACATGGCTCACGCTAACACCCCCCTCAAGGTGGAGCATAGACATCAAACATGCCCAACTTGACAAGTGAGTCATTGAAGACCTGTTTGGACATGGCCTTGGTAAGAACATCAACCAGCTGTTCTGTCGTCTTCACATATGAAACTTCAACAATTTTCTCTTCAAACTTCTCAAATACAAAATTACGATCAATCTCCACATGTTTAGTTCGGTCATATTGTATGTGGTTTTCAGCAATCTTGATAGCTGACTGATTATCACAATATAACTTCATAGCACAATTAGATAGAAAACCAAGCTCCCTCATAAGCCGTTTCAGCCACAATAGTTCCTGTATAGCCCGGTACTTTGCCTCAACACCATATATGGACACTACCTTCTGTTGTTTACTCTTCCAAGTTACCAAGCTACCTCCAACAAAGATGAAGTACCTAGTAGTTGAACGCTGTCTGTCTCATATACCACCCCAATCAGAATCACAATAACTTGTAACATTTGTGTGATTATGTTTGGAGAATATAAGACTTTTTCTTGGTGCTAACTTCAAATTCCGCAAAATTCGCACAACTGCATTCATATGGACTTCACTAGGATTATGCATAAAATGACTTACCATGTAACGACCTGGACCATAAATTAAAGTAATTTGAAACTTTAATTAAGGAAATGACGATTTTACCCTCGGTTTCGGAAGGGTTCGGAAGTCACTTTTTGTCTGGAAGTACTTTTGGAAGTTTTTCTTAGGTCGTTGCGTAGGTCTCAAACTCACGAGTTCGGGGACACGCGGCACGCGAAAAACAGAGACCCGAGGAGAAAGTTGTGGGTCTAGAAGATTCAAGGGTAATTTGGTAATTGTTACATGGGAGATATTTTGGGAAGAGTATTTCTTCCTTTTTTCCAGACTTCTCCGGGAGGCTTCGCGAACCACCTCCCTCTCTTCTTCCCGTGAACACACCAAAACCCCAAGATCAAGTGAGCTCGTGGAGGCTGTTTCGAGCCAATCCGAGGTCGAGGATCGTTTTCCCCCATCTCCACGAGCCTGGTGATAGTAAACTCGAGGCTAGAGCACCCCCGAATACGAGGAATCGAAGGGTTGGCTTTGGGCCGAGCTTTCTCATTGGATTTCCGACCAAAAGAGGTAAGCTTTTCCGTTATTGAGCTCAGAATCGGTATCCTAGAGGTGAATAGATGAATTTAGGTATAAAAACTGTTGAAGAAAGGAAGAGTTCGAAGCTCGCCGAAAATGGTAATTTTGGGCGAGAATTTCTAGATTCCGGCCACCGAAGATAACGACGATGACGACGGTCCATTCATCATCCCCGACGAGCTCCGATGACTGGTTTGAACTGCGGTTGCTGCCGTGGCATGCCACATGGCAGCCACGTGGAGCCAAGTGGCGATCAGTCAGCAGCTGACTCAACTGCCACGTGGCAACACAGTCAGTGGTCCAGTCAGCAGTTAGTTGACCTAATGGTCAACTGACACCGTTAGGGTTTGACGGAATATGCTGACGACGTTAGCATATTCCGTCAAAAGGTAACAGTGTTTTAACAGAACCCTAACGTCGTTAGTTTGGACAGAAGATTCTGATTTCGTCAGAATATTCCGTCAGAGCGACGAAATATTCCACCGTGACAATACAAAAGTGAGAGAGGCGGGTGGCAGCGCGTGGTCCGATCTTCTACTTGAGCGTGGGGCTATTTCCAGACCCACGACGACACGTGTCCAGGGAGCTGGGTTATTCCTTTGGGCTAGGGCTTCCTTGAGTTGGTACTTTGGATGTACTGTGAATAGACTGGGTTTCCAAGATTGCGTGGCATGCGTATTTCTATATATTACAATATAACACGGAGATAGATTTTGGGTTTTGACCCTGATGAATGATCTGAGGTATGTTATGGAAGATTCCATCATACTCTCAAGATGAACCGGGATATCGAATTACAACTCGGGGTGCTCAAGATGAGCCGGGATATCGAGTTACGACTCGGGGTGTTCAAGATGAACCGGGATATCGAGTTACGACTCGGGGTGCTCAAGATGAGTCGGGATATCAAGTTACGACTCGGAGTGTTCAAGATGAACTGGAATATCGAGTTACGACTTGGGGTGCTCAAGATGAGCTAGGATATCGAGTTACGACTCGGGGTGTTCAAGATGAACCGGGATATCGAGTTACGACTCGGGGTGCTTAAGATGAGCCGGGATATCGAGTTACGACTCGGGGTGTTCAGGATGAACTGAGATATCGAGTTACGACTCAGGGTGCTCAAGATGAGCCGGGATATCGAGTTACGACTCGGGGTAAGTCAGTGATACTCAATTCAACCAAGTCTGGCACCTTCATCATCAGGGTCAGTGGGTGGTGTGGGCGGTGACCCAGATTGACGAGTTGTTGGCAGTCCACCCGAGGGTGACACGTCAGTTATCTTGTATTTCGGAGGAGGTTTCCCGGGGTAGTTTGTGAACTACTGGTTTGTCCATCGTCTGACAGGTGGGTAAAGGTCAATCAAGCATAGGGTCTGTTAGTTGGAGTCCTTGTAAATTTTTATTTGATGCTTCCAAGAATTAAGGGTATTTCAGGTATTAATTACTGTGGTAAAGGGATGTCAGACGGAAGCAGGGCTTTTTGTGGATTTCGAGTCGAAATTCAGGAAGGGTCTTGTCAATTTAGTATCAGAGCTCTAGGTTTAACTTCCTACAGACCGCACATTTGTGTGCAAATTATTTAAGGGTTCCTGTCAACGAGATGCCTCTAAGACGTTTGTCTCTCAGCGACCTAGAATTGAGGGAGGCGGAGAGTTGGGAGTCATGATATGCACGAGCGAGGTAGGCGTCGCTGTTGCCGGTGAGTGGACTTTGGTTTTGTAATTATAATGCATGCATAAAGGTATATTTGAAATGATGTCTTGTTGCGTATTGTTTTTGGTAAATTTCTGGAATTGAGAAATTTTTATTACTAGACACGGGCTTTCAATAATTATTTGGAAATGACATTTTGAGCTATGGCCTGGTTTTATGGATTCGGGTTTTATATGGTTTGACCTGATTGATTTTGGATTTTGGTCGAGTTCATGATTTTGAGATAAAAACCCGATTTTTCAATGAATTTGGCTTAGGCCAAGGAACAAGGATTTCAAAACATGGATTTGAATTACTGTCCCCTAAGGTCAAGGTTTTCTCCGATGCTGGCGTCGAGGGTCTTTCTTCGCCAGATCGTTGAGGTGAGCTACGGCTCGGGATTCCATTCGGGGAGCGATGAGACAAGTTTATGAAATTTTGTGTCCATATTGGTTTCATGGTTCTTAAACTCCTTTGAGGAGGGTTTTCAAAGCAGGATTGTGGACCACGAGATGTTTTTATTATTTGGGTTTTCGTGGGTCCCACCGAGTGTTTTAACAAAACATGGATTTTGGTTTTCACTGAATTGCTGTCCCCAAGGGTCATGGTTTTTCTCCGGCACATGATGAGGGGTATTTCCCATCACGTGTTCGTTGAGATTTTTTTCGACTGGTGTTGGAGGGTATTTCTTCGCCAGATCGTTGAGGGGTTCTCCGATAGATCGTTAAGGGGTTCTCCGATGTTGGCGTTACAAGGTATTTCTCTGCCACATCATTGAGGTTTCTCCGACTAGCGTAGGAGGGTATTTCTCCACCACATCGTTGAGTTTTCTCTGATTGGCGTTGGAGGGTATTTCTCCGCCAGATCGTTGAGGGGTTCTTCGATGTTGGTGTTGCATGGTATTTCTCCACCACATCATTGAGGTTTCTCTGGCTGGCGTTGGAGGGTATTTCTCTGTAAGATCGTTGAGGGGTTTCTCCGATGTTGGCGTTGCAGGGTATTTCTCCGCCACATCGTTGAGGTTTCTCCGACTGGTGTTTGAGGGTATTTCTCCACTAGATCGTTGAGGGATTTCTCTGATGTCAGCGTTGTAGGGTATTTCTCTGCCATATCGTTGAGGTTTCTCTGACTGGCGTTAGAGGGTATTTCTCCGCTAGATCATTGAGGGGTTTCTCCGATGTTGGAGTTGCAGTGTATTTCTCCGCCACATCATTGAGGTTTCTCCGACTGGCGTTGGAGGGTATTTCTCCGTCAGATCGTTAAGGGATTTCTCCGATGTTGGCGTTGCGGGGTATTTCTCCGCCAGATCGTTGGGGCTGACTGCACTTTTTACATGTGACCCTATCTGACACCTGACTTCGAGATCTATTCGGTCATGTGACGTCATGACTTGAGGTAATTGTAGTCATGTTGGGAGTAGACCCCGCGATGGACCTCTCGCGCTCAAAGCCTTGCTTCGAGGTATGTTACGGGTTGAATGGATTATGGTACCTTCAGGATGTCTCCTGGATGTTTTTCTCGCCTACGGTTAGTTGTCGAGACGAGAACAAAGAAATATGCAGAGTGCACAGGTTCAATTGGGAATCGCAGCTGAGGCCCAGTTCGTGTCGATGGTGATGCGACAAGACTTGAAAGTAGGAGGTTGGTTCTTTGACTTGAGTTAAGGGAATTTTGGGGGCAAAATTCCTTTAATGGGGGAAAATTGTAACGACCCGGACCAGAAAATAAAGTAATTTGAGACTTTAATTAAGGAAATGACGATTTTACCCTCGATTTCAGAATGGTTCGGAAGTCACTTTTTGTCTGGAAGTACTTTTGGAAGTTTTTCTTGGGTCGTTGCGTAGGTCTCGAACTCACGAGTTCGTGGAAAGGCGGCACACGGAAAACGGAGACCCAAGGAGAAAGTTATGGGTTTAGAAGGTTTAAGGGCAATTTGGTAATTGTTACATGGGAGATATTTTGGGAAGAATATTTCTTCCTTTTTTCTAGACTTCTCCGGGAGGCTTCGCGAACCACCTCCCTCTCTTCTTCCCATGAACACACCAAAACCCCAAGATCGAGTGAGCCCGTGGAGGCTATTTCGAGCCAATATGAGGCTAATGATCATTTTCCCCTATCTCCACGAGCCTGGTGATGGTGAACTCGAGGCTAGAACCCCCCCGAATACGAGGAATCGAAGGGTTGACTTTGAGGCAAGCTTTCTCTTTGGATTTCCGGCCAATGGAGGTAAGTTTTTCTATTTTTGAGCTCAGAATCGGTATCCTAGATGTGAGTAGATGAATTTAGGTATAAAAATTGTTGAAGAAAGGACGAGTTCGAAGCTCATCGGAAATGGAGATTTTTGACGAGAATTTCCAGATTCTGGCCACCAGAGACGGCGACAACGACGGCGGTCCGGTCATCATCCCCGACGAGCTCTGATGACTGGTTCGAATTACGATTGCTGACGTGGCATGCCACCTGGAAGCCACGTGGAGCTATGTGGTGACCAGTCAACAGCTGACTCAACTATCACATAAAGCCACGTGGCAACACAGTTAGCGGTCCAATCAGCAGTTGGTTGACCCAACGGTCAACTGATGTTGTTAGGGTTTGACAGATTATGTTGACGGCGTTATCATATATGTTCAAATGGTAACAGTGTTTCAACTTAGTTATCTCATCTATATCATCACCAGTAACAATCATGTCATCAACATAAATGATAAAAGCAGTTATCTTACCATTTTGTTTCTTCAGGTACAACGTACGGTCTGCATTGCTCTGCTTGTAGCCATATTTCTTCATGGCTAGCTGAAATCTTCCAAACCATGCTCATGGGGATTATTTCAAGCGATACAACGCCTTCTTCAACTTACATACCAAGTTTGAATCACCAGTAGTACTATACCCAGGTGGCATACTCGTATAAATCTCTTTAGATAGATCTCCATGTAAAAAAACATTTTTTACATCATACTACTGTAATGGTGATAGTTAAAATAAAGAACACAATTAATATGAACTCTATTTTCAACAGTTATATCTTTGCAAGTATACAAAATTGGTTATGACAATATATTGGCAAGCAAAGGTCGATCCCTCGAGGACTTGTTCAACGATTAATCCAATTACGTTCAGATTTTATTAACTTTAAACAAAAGACACACAAAACAACAAAACAAACAAAGACACACAAGATAACAAGCAAAGACACAGCAACACAATCTAATTAACCCTAGACCTAACTTGTGACGCAAACATGACAATCAAGGACTCAAACAATAACACACGGCAAATGTGGTGGGGGGGGGGGGGGGGGGGGGGGGGGGGGGGGGGGGGGGGGGGGGGGGGTGGTGGGGGTGTGGGGTGGGTTGGGTGGGGTGTGGTTGTGTAAATTAAAATGCAGAAAAGTAAGATGCAAGAATGATGGTTGATTGATTACTTATTAACTAAGGCGAATTAAGGCTTACTATCAATTCTAACCAATTATAGTTATTAACCAGATTTCCTTGATTCAATTACTATGCAACTTCTGAATTAGGTGGCCATGCATAGGTCCTGGCGTTGGTACACTAAACATATATTATTCTCTCTTACTTAGCATGTTTTAAGCAGGGCATATGCCTAGAACGTCTATCACCTACTAGTTAAGATGATGCATGAAGTACACAGAGAATTTAATGACACCACACTAGCCTAGAAAAGTGGCATGCATTCCTAGGTTGTCATGACTCCCAATTACAAGATTGTTTCTTACCCTCAACCTCTTGATGCTAATGAATTACAGGATGATATGACGGTCACTCAAGCAATTCCATCAATAATTTATGCAAACAAGGTAGCTAATCTTATAAACATAAAAGAATGGTAGTTTAAACAGTAATAAGAATTATTCTGCATGCATAGCAATCAAAATCAAGAGCCAAAATCTAAATAACGAACTAACATAGCTAGGGCTTCAAGCAACCATAATCCTAAAAGAGACTACTCACGCATTATTGAAATTGAAACAAACATAATTGAATTCATAAAAGTAAAAGCAATAAAAGTAAAGATACAAAGAGATTATTAAAGATGAAACACAGTAGAAGACCACGCCATAGCTTGTCTTCTAATGCTCACGTTCAACTCTCTCACAAGTGGAAACTAAAAATTGTTTTAATTTAAAAGCTGAACTACAATAATGTGCGGCTAGCGTGTCTCTCTGGTCCTCACCTGCAAGCATTAGGGTCCTTTATATAGGCCTCAAAACGTTTACAATGAAGGAGACAATCTAGGACAAAATCCTAATAAAAAACTGACTCAAAACTCCTATCCTAGCCTGAATTGAGTCTTCTAGAAGTATGCGGCAACCTTGTGAATTGAGTCTTCTAGGCTTTCTTGCACGCCAATGTAGCTTCTGGAGACTTCTGGATGTTTCTTGGACGTCAAGAACTGGGCTGGGCCTCCCCTGGATGTGTTTTACACAGCAGGACCCTAAATTGGCACTTTTAGGCCTCTTAAGAACTTATCGAGAACCTGGCATATCCTGGAGCAATGTGACTGAGCCAAACCATGTCTTGGGCTGCTATATGATGTAACTTGATGAGTTATGGGCTTTGGTTCACTTAGAAGCTGGCAGAACCTGGAGATCGTAAAACTGCGCCCTAATTAGGGCGCAAACGTGTCTTGGAGCGCGCCACTGGCTCATCATGAGGAGGTGTCCTTATAGGGATCTGGGATTGTGATTTTGAGGCGCACCAGGGACTTGGTAGAAGCACAGTAGGTCATGTATGATGGCATAGCTTGTAACGAACCGTAAATTTAATTAGTGAATTTTCGTAAATTAATTTGGAAAATGACGAGTTTACCCTTGATTTTATAAGAGGTTTGAAAGTCAATTTTTTGTATGGAGACACATTTGGAAGTTTTTCATGGACCGTTGCATAGGTCTCGAACTCACGAGTTCGTAGACAGGCGGCACGCGGAAAATGGAGTACGAATGAGAGAGTTGTGGGTATAGAATGGTCAGGGGCAATTTGGTAATTTTCACTTGGCATATATTTTGAACTCAGACTTCTCCAGATTCTTCATTTTATCCTCTCTCTATGCGATCCTCACCCAAAGCGTGCCATCGAACCCAAAAACCCCATACCGTGAACTTGTGATTTGAGCAACCGAGTCCAATTTCGTTCCACCCATCGTCATCCTCTCCTCCCCGCAATCAAGGACGTACCGACCGTCGGGGGAAACAACCACGGGAGACGCTGAACTGAGGAAGGAGAAAACCGATCCTTTCGATTGATTTTCTAGCCAACTCAGGTATAGGCTTTGTGTTTCGACTTCAGTTTCGAGTTCCTGGGCTTGAGTAGACTGATAGCTGTTGTTGTATGCAAACTCCATCAAAGCCTGGTGTGAGTCCCAGTTCCCTTTAAACTGCAGTATACAAGCTCTCATCATATCTTCCAGAATCTGAATTGTCCTCTCAGACTGATCATCAGTCTGAGGATGAAAAACTGTACTGAAATTCAATGTAGTTCTAAAGGCTTTCTACCAACTCTGCCAAAACCTCGAGGTAAACCTAGGATCCCTTTATGATACAATCGACTCTGGAGTCCCATGCAACTGTATGATCTCATTCACAAACAATTTGGCATATTGGTCCATCTTGTAATATTCCCGTACTAGTAAGAAATGTGCTGACTTTGTAAGTCTGTCAACAATTACCCCAATTCCATCATGTCCTTTTTGAGTCCTAGGAAGTTTATAAACAATATCCATAGTAATGTGATCCCACTTCCATTCTGGAATAGGTAGTGATTGTTGTCCCCCATGGAGGGGGAAAATGTATGTTTTCCTCGAAAATTATTTTAAACAATTATTTTGTCCACTCACACTTTTTCGTGTTTTAAATCCCCTCTAGGCCGTTGAGTTGACGATGAGCACATCTAGAGGCGGAGGCACTAAATTTCAGCTGCGCCTTTATCTATGATTATCGAGTAGGAGTTATAAATTTTTTGTATTTACCTTTCCTACCTAGTTGCTCTGATAAATCTTGTGGACTTAGTGTAAATTATGATTATGTCGATGGTTATTTGGTGATGTTGGGATTCAAGATTGTTACTTGATTCTTCGCCTGACAGGTGGAACACGGTTAACTATTTTATAGGTGAGGTTCTGTCGAAATTTTGGCAGAATTCTCGTACCTAATTGTAAGGGCTTAAGGGTATTCTAGGCAATTTATTAAGTTGTCAGGCGGGAGCAGGGCTTTTCACAGGTTTCGAGGGGAAATTCGGGAAGGGTCCTGTCATAGCCTCCATTGGGTTCCAGGTTAGGACCCAAACGGGCCCTCTTGGCTTGGACTTCATTTCAAGGCGTGACTAGGGCATGTCAAGGACATGTCCTTGACCTCGATAGGGGCCTTTCTGGGACACCGCAGGAACTCGGTAGGGATGTCTCTGGGACATGACATAGGACACGTCCTGAGCTGGTTCATAGCTAGTCTTGGCATGCGCCATGACTCGATTTTGAGACCCGATATTCAATTTGAGACATCTTATTCGTTATAACTCCTATTTGAGTAATTCTTTTTGCGCTATTATTAGAATTTACCTATCTTTCCAAATATGCATAAGTCTCACAAGATTGATAATTTTATACTATTGATAGCACAAAATCATTCAAAAGACATGTGAGAGAGGTATTCAAAGACATTAAAATGATGCATAAATAATGACAGAACAAATGGCCAATCAAAATTTGTAGCATTAGACAATAAAACCCGAATAGTATTTAACTTTGCAACAGGTGCAAAATTCTCCTGGTAATCAATTCCATAAGTTTGAGTAAAACCACGAGCAACTAACCTTGCCGTGTATCGGTCAATCGTACCGTCTAGCTTATGTTTCACCGTAAACACCCATTTACAGCGAACATGTTTCTTCCCTTCTGGTAAGGACATAATGTCCTACGTTTTGTTCCTTTCCAGTGCTCTCATCTCCTCATTCATAGCTTCTGCCCAGTTTTTATCGTTGAGCGCTTCTTGTACTCTTGTAGGAATTGTCACAGCTGACATTTGATTCACAAAGGCTTGAATAGCACATGGCAAGTGCCCTGTAGAGACATAATTTGCAATAATACTTCACTATCTTTGAATTGTTAGGTGAATATCTCTCCGGTAGTTTTCCCCAAGTGCTTCGAGGAGGTAGGTAATACCTGTCACCGTCACTAGATACAACTGGCATGCGATCATTAATGACATTGTTAGTATTAACCTCATAATTATTACATACCTAAGAATCATTAGCAACATGAGAATCATTGGTTGGTATAGTTGGTGTAGAAGGGGGGCTTTTAGACACTGAATCATTCAGAGCGGCAGGACTAGTCAAATCCATATAAGACTGATCGTGACTAATCATACCAGTATCAATATCAGAACCATCAGAACTTTCGGGACTAGTAATACCAGTATAAATATCAGAACCATCAAAACCTTCGGGACTAGTCAGACTAGCATCGAAACCATCGTGACTAGCCACGTCTGCAGCAGAAACTAGACCAGGATCAGGAAACATATCTATCCAATTCGGCTCTTCAACACTCATCTCCCCTGGAAGAGGAGAAGTGGATACTAGCAGAAAAAAATAGGGTTCAGTTTCAGAAAAAGTGACATCCATAGTCATATAAAAGCGATGAGTAGGAGGATGATAACACCTATAGCCTTTTTGGTGAGGTACGTACCCAACAAACACACACTTTAAGGCACACAGATCAAGCTGTGTACGTTGATGTTTAGGAAGGTGAACAAAAACAACACATCCAAAATCACGCGGTGCTAATTTTAAGTGGGAGTGGATACCAACATGAGTAGAAAGTTCATCCAAAGGTGTTTTAAATTTGAGGATGCTACTAGGCACACAGTTCAGAAGATAAATAGTGTACAAAATAATATCTCCCCAAGAAGCAGGTTGCATGTGGGCACCAATCAAACAAGCACGAGTAATTTCAAGAATATGCCGATTTTTCCTCTCGGCATCACAGTTCTGTTGAGATGTATAAGGACATGTAATCTCATGAATGATACCGTGATCTTGAAAATATGACTGTAATATTTGATTAACAAATTCACCACCATTATCAGACCTAAGAACTTTCAATTTAGCCGAAAATTGAGTCTGTATCATGGTATGAAACACACGGAAGTAATTAGACACCTCACTCTTATTTTTCAACAAATAAAGCCAAGTCATACGCTACAATCATCAACAAAAATCACAAACCAACGATAGCCAAATAAGGTAGAGATAGGAGCTGGACCCATCACATCAGCATGAATCAAAGAAAAGGGTTTACTGCTTTTATTAGAACTCAAAGGATAAGTAGTACGATGACTCTTGGCCAAAACACAAACATCACAATGAAAATCCGACGGGTCACACTCCTTAAACAAAGAAGGGAATAAATGTTTAATATAACCAAAGGAAGCATGACCAAACCTATGATGCCATATCCAAATCTGATGCTTCAGAGCACAAGAAGAACCATGACTAGTCAAGACATCGCCAAAATAGAGCACATATCATCCACATAATACAACCCCATCTTTTAGTACCACGCCCAATAATCTCCTTGCTGTTGAGGTCCTGAAGAAGGCAAAATCGAGGATATATTAATACTAGACAATTCAATTGTTCAGTTACTTGAGGCATATACAAGAGATTATTAGAGAGTGAGTGAACAAGTAGAGTATGTTCCAATGACAAGGTGGATATTAACACCACTGTGCCAACACTAGTCACAGGAGAGGACACTCCATTAGCATTAGAGACATGTGAAAGATGAGGTGTAGTTGTAGTCTGTAGGAGCGATTGATCAAAGGGTAATAAGGGAAAAAATGCAACCAATATTGCCTGATGGATGACTAGCCTCATCGATCTTGTGACTAGTCGCATAAGTAACAAACCTATCAGCTTCTTCACAGTAGGTTCCATGGCACCGATGAGCCAACTTTTGACAAGAGCATTCTCCATGCTCTATGTGTCAAACCAAACATCATCCGAAGATGGTTTTTCAATTTCTCCAGTTAAATTACCCAATTTTGCCTCGACCCGCAATAAAGGTCTCGACAACGTGTGACCAAAGTGAATAATTTGCTCCATTAATCTTCTCGTCAATAGGAATTTCTATGGGTTATGGTGTAAAACTCACGGATTGGACAAAGGTTGGAGTGGCTTCGAATTTAGATATAAACTCATCATAGCGACTGTGACTAGTCGCACAAGATATGACTAGTTGCACAAAATAATAGATATAAGTGTAAAAACATAGGCAACCGACTGGGGGTAATCTCCTAGGGCAAAACACAGGTAACCAACGGGGGGTAATCTCCGAGGGCGCACACAGCGGATTTGGGTCTCAAGAGCGTTACTGCTCGGATACCATGTCAAAGAGACGGCTAGGGTTTAATTGGGTTGAATAATATTATTCTTCTCTCTAGGCGGTATTTATAATGTTACAATATAGAAAGGTCAACTAGACCAATTAGGAAAATAATTACAATTAATTTACATTTCCTATATTAACAAGGATTGCCCTACATGGCTCACACTAACAAGCTTTCCACTGAAATTCTACGGCCAAGTCATTGTTGGGCTAAGTGGAAGGAAACAATGGATTGGAGAAGAAAATGTCACAGCTTTTTCCCATGATGTCCCCATACCAGGATACAAAACAAAAACCACCATAAATCTTCGACTTTGGTCCACAAAAGTTGCACCAGAAGAATTTGCTTTACATGCCTTCAATACTGGGGATCATGCCAAGGCATATGCAACTCTAAAGAATGCTCTTCTTGTTATCTCGCATCTCGGTGGACGAGAAAGAGGCATACCAGCATCCAGCAAGACTATCTTCCGTTAGGTCTAATTTTGGATCAAACATTTGGCGCCGTATGTGGGAAGTCTGAATAAGTACTCCCGCTAGCTCACATACCACTATCTCATCTTCCTATCGACCACAATGTTGGCCAAATAGGGCGATGCAGAGCTGAACAACACCCCCCTCTCAAGAGGGCGACGCAAAACAGATCAGGCTCAGCCTCAGAGGCGATGATCAAGGCACTTGAAACACTCCATCAGGAGATTGCAGAGCTCAAGAAGAGCAACTTGGCAAACGAATGTCGGAACCAAGTCTGGGGAGAGCAATACCAGAGCACATTTTCTCTACTCCACGTGACTAGGGATGAGTTGAAAGAGCATCTACGGAAAGAACACTATCCAGCCACGCTGAGCAAGAACAACAATGAAGGGAGAACCCTGAACCAGAACCCCTCGGAAGGATGAGCATCTGAATAGGTGATTGATACACCCCACTCCAGAAATGTAACTGGATACCAGAGTCATCGGTGCTGGCCCACACCTGGACGCCGAGTCCAGGTGACAAAAGCCACCTAAAACGTTGCATTTTAGGAAGTTTAGTGAAAGGTAAAATAGTAACCACTAATATACCCTTCACTGCAATAGTAGAAAACCCAGAGCATAATCAAAACATGTGATGATCATGATTAAAGTATCAAATACTTATCGATTATACCTCGTCACACCCTCCACGGGTGGTATCAGAGCTATCGTCCTATGACTTCCTCCTTGAATCTCGATCCTCTTCTCAAAACCTGAGAGGTGTAAACAAAAGGTAAGAGTACAAATGCTAACCCCTCAGCACCTAGCTAGAACGTCAACACATTACTATACAACGAAATAAAACTCATAACACATAGCACAACACTAAATTTATAATATAATACTCAAATAACCCCGCAGGGTTAGTAGTCACAAGATTCAAGCATCTAGTCCTATTCAACCTAAGCTTATAGGTATTCAGCAACAACACTCTTAAGTAAATCTTCATAAATTGAAGATAACACGACAAATCCTATGGATGACAAGACTAATGATACTTTGATACCATCATCTCGCTATGATGGTATGGATCATCTCAAGGACACCTTGTCCTTACAAAACAAAATCTCATCAATCGGGGTTACCGCTCACACTATACCCACTGACCTCGATAACCAACATACCCTCACTGGTACATGATCTTTGATCCTTAATCAGCATATTCGCGACCAAAACATATGAATTGGTAAGTCCTTCGGCTCTCATATCGTATCGACTCGTATATCGTATCATATCAGCTGGTATATTATCTCGGCTATCATGTCACGTTATCAGCCGGCATAACCCTCGGCTGGCATCAGTTGACATAAACCTCGGTTGGCATCAGCCGGCATAACCATCGGTTGTCATATCATATCATCAGCCGACATGTATCATCGGCTGGCATCAGTCGGCATGTATCATCGGTTGACATCAATCGGCATATATCATCGGCTGGAATATCACATCATCATCAGCCATCATGTATCATCAGCCGGCATATGTCATCGGCTAGCATCACACACACAAAGGTATCCCTATGGCATTGTAGTTGCACGAGTCACGCGTACGTGACATGATTGTGTGTCTTCGCTCATACCACGACCACGTGGAGGACTGAGTGCAAGCATCATCACCACGGGTTCCCTTAGGAGCCTGGGACCACAATACACACAAGGCTCGGGAACATGACTGGTGCCATTTAACTAGTATAGAGCGGGCACAGGTGAACGATCACGTGGAGGCTGCTCGATGGCCTACAGACAAGTACGACACCAGTGACCACCATATGGGCATACCAAAACTGACACACGTGCTATGCCAGCATGGCTCCTCGGCAATCATCGCACCGCAATACAACTCATGTGCTATGCTGGTATGACTCATCGGCAGTCCTCGCACGATAATACAACTCATGTGCTATGCCGACATGACTTATCGGCAATCCTCACATGATAATACAACTCATGTGCTATGTCGGCATAACTCATCGACAATCATCGAACTATCATATAACTCATGTGCTATGCCGGCATGAATCATCGGTAATCATCGCACCAACATATGACCCATGAAAAACACGACTGACACATGTGATATGTCGGCATGACTCCTTGATGATAGTATCGCAACATAACTCATGACCATATGACTAACTCGTTTGCTATGCCGGCATGACTCCTTGGTAATAGCATCACCACATGACCCTTCTGTCACGATCATCGTACTTGTCATGTTCGTTATTGCGTGTCGATAACTCTCCGTAACTCACGTCTTTCGTCGATCGTATCATATCTCACGACTCGACATGACAGGACCCATCCTGAATTTCCCCTCGAAACCCGGGAAAGGTCCTGCTCCCGTATAACAACTTAATAAAATACCCAAAATACCCTTAAGCCCTGGTAAACAATTATGAGGATTTTGCCAAAAATTCGACAAAATTTCCCCTTAAAAACTAGCTAACCGTCCTCCACCTGTCAGACAAGGGATCAGATAGCACACAAACTTTCAACCCAGCCTCTGTACGAATAACTACCAATAATTACAAACAATCCAGTAGATTTATCAGAGCATCTAGGTAGGTTAAATTAATACACAGGTAAATATCCTACTCTCGATAAACGCGCAGTTAAACTGTAATGCCTCCGCCTCTGGATCTGCCCACGTCAACTCAATAGCCTGGACGAGATTTAAAACATCAAAATTATGAGTGGACAAAAATAATCAATTAAAACTATTTCCGAGGAAAACATACATTTTTTCCTCTCCACGAATAAAATCATGCATGCATCACATAAAACAGTTTATAATAATAAAACATCATCTGAAAATCACCGGAATTCCATGTTCCTTTAAAACCATTTGGTTGGACCTATGCAAAATCTCTAAAATGAAAAACACACTGTGGTCCACAATATGGTTTGAAAATTCTCTTCACAGGAGTTTAAAATCCTTTGTAATTAACATGGACACAAAATGTATATCAAAACATAACATAATCCACTGCTCCCGAAATACCCTCCACACACCCGATATATCTCGAGTTGTGCAGAGCCTTATGGTACGCGTAGATAGCCCTCGCGACCCGGCGGAGCAAAACCCCTCAACACCAGTGTCGGAGCCCTCGCAACCAGCGGAGTAAAACTTCTCAATGCCAGTCGGAGAAAACCTTGACTCTCTAGGACAAAAAAACCAGTGAAAACCAAAATCCGTGTTTTGAAATCTTTGTTTCTTGGCCTAGGCCAAATTCATTGAAAAAATCATTTATGGCCAAATCCAGTAAAATCATAAATACTGGCCTACCCCGAAACCATGGACTCCATAATTACCACATTAAAACGATATCAAAATCGAGTCCCAAAACCAGGCCATTTCCTCAAAACACATTTTCACTTAAATATGTAAAACCTGTTTCCAGTAATAAGTTCTAAATCCCTGAAACATATCACAACAATATATAATAGCATTTAAAGCAAAAATACCTTTATGCATGCATTACAATTTATAAACCAAAGTCCACTCACCGATAGCTCAATCCTGAATCGTACGCTCCTTTGCCGTGTTCGGAGCAGTATCGCATGTATTGGTCGAAATATTGATCGGAAGCCTTCGATTCCTTTTTCCTCCGATCGGCGCCTCCCGCGACTGCCTCCTTCAGTGGTGGGTATGGTTGTGCTCGCGAGGAAGAGGATTAGGTGATGGTGTGGTTGAAAAGTGTCAAGGTTCCTTGGATTTGAAGGTCCGAATTCAAGTTCTTTTGGTTTTCGGTCGGTGTTGATTTCGGTCGCAGGTCTATGAAGGGGACACAGGTCTATGTAATAGAAACTGAGAAAATGAGAATCATGCAGAATGATTGTACATCTTTGGATTTATATACCTCCCAAAGACAAATGACCAAAATGCCCCTACACAATCGAGACCTGACAATTCCTCGCACGGTCTCCATTTTTCTCGTGTCATCTGTCTACGAACTCGTGAGTTCGAGACTTACGCAACGATACCCGCAAGAACTGTCAAATGGCTCCACAAAAAATTGACTTCCGCGCCCCCTTTAAAACCAAGGGTAATTTCATCTTTTCCCAGATTAAATTACAACAATTTATGAATTAAATGTCTGGGTCGTTACAACTTACCCTCCTTAAAGAAATTTCGTCCTCGAAATTCATACCTGTCACTGGAACAAATGTGGATGTTGTGCCCGCATCAGTGCTTCGGTTTCCCACGTGGCCTTTTCCACGTTCTGATTCCTCCACAGAACTTTAACCAGAGGAATAGTCTTTTTGCGCAACACTTTTTCTTTCCAATCCAAATTTGCACTGTTTGCTCCTCAAAAGTTAAATCATCCCTCAGCTCAAGTGGTTGTTCTTCCAATACATGAGACTCATCATACAGGTACTTCCGGAGCATGGAAACATGAAAAACATTATGAACCCTTGACAATTCCGGGGGTAGAGCAAGTCTGTACGCCACTGGCCCTATCCTCTCAACAATCTCATATGGCCCAATGTAGCGAGGACTCAGTTTTCCTCATCTACCAAAATGTACGACTCCTTTCGAAGGGGATAATTTCAAGAAAACCCAGTCTCCGACTTCAAATTTGAGATCTCTGATCCGCCGATTTGCATAACTCTTCTGGCGGTCCTAAGATGTCTTCAGCCTTTCCCTGATGATCTGAATCTTTTCCTCAGTCATTTCCACAACTTCTGGTGTCAACAGTCGTCTCTCACCTACCTCAGTACAGCATATCGGTGTCCTGCACTGTCGCCCATATAGGGCTTCAAAAGGTGCCATCCCAATACTAGACTGATAAATGTTATTGTATGCAAACTCCATTAAAGCCAGGTGCAAACTCTCATCATATCCTCCAGAATCTGAATTGTCCTCTCCGACTGACCGTCAGTCTGAGGATGAAAAGCTGTACTGAAATGTAAGGTAGTTCCTAGGGATTTCTGCAAACTCCGCCAAAACCTCGAAGTAAACCTGGGATCTCTGTCTGATACAATCGACTCTGGAGTCCCATGTAACCTTATGATCTCATCTATAAATAGCTTGGCATACTGGCTCATCCGGTAATCTTCCCGTACTAGCAAGAAATGTGCGGACTTTGTGAGTCTATCAACAATTACCCAAATTCCATCATGCCCTTTTTGAGTCCCCGGAAGTTTATACACGAAATCCATCGTAATGTGATCCCCCTTCCAATCCGGAATAGGTAACGGTTGTAGTGCCCCGTATGGTTTCTACCTCTCTGCTTTCACTTGTTGACACGTCAGACATCTACTCACGAACTCTGCTATTTCCCTTTTCATTCCAGTCCACCAATAGTGTTCCTTCAGTGTATGATACATCTTGGTACCCCCTGGATGCATAGCATAGGCAGAACTGTGAGCTTCCTCTAGAATTTCTCGTTTCAACTCTAAATCAACAGGTACATGCAATCTGCCATCCTTAACCAAGGCTCCATCATCCCAGACCACGTAATCCTGTATGTTCCCAGCTTCCAATTCCATCCTAATAATACACAAAGTAGGATCCTGGAATTGTACTTCAATAATCCGTTCAACCAAGACAAGTCTCACATGGAAGCTAGCTAACAGAGCCCCCTGGTTATCCATGTCCAGTATAATTCTCGCTCTGCGGAATTCCACTAGCAACGGTAGGTAAACAGTATGCAAATATGCTAAAGAACCCGTGGACTTCCTGCACAGTGCATCGGCCACTACCTTGGCCTTCCTTGGGTGATACTCTATCGTACAATCATAATCCTTTATTAACTCAAGCCACATTCTCTGTCTCAAATTTAGGTCTCTCTGGGTGAAGAAATATTTCAGACTCTGATGGTCGGTGAAGATCCGACATGTTTTCCTATAAAAATAGTGTCTCCAAATCTTCAGTGCATGCACCACTGCTGCTAATTCTAAATCATGCGTGGGGTAATTTAACTCATGCGGTTTATGTTGCATGGAAGCATAAGCTATTACCTTTCCATGCTGCATCAGCACGCAACCTATACCTCGCAATGATGCATCACTGTACACCTCAAATCCTCCGTTATCATCCGGAAGGGTTAACACCGGGGTAGAAGTTAACCTCATCTTAAGCTCTTGAAAACTTCGCTCACACTCAGCATTCCAGTCAAATTGGACACCTTTCCTCATCAACCGAGTTAACGGGGCAACTATCGTAGATAATCCATCTACGAATCGCCGATAATATCCCGCTAAACCTAGAAAACTCCTCACCTCTGACACTGTCTTTGGTTGTTCCTAGTTCGCCACTGCCTCAAATTTTTGGGGATCCACGCGGATACCCTCAGCAGAAATCACATGACCTAGGAATCCCACACTTGTCAACCAAAACTGACATTTACTGAACTTGGCAAACAATTGCTTTTTCCTCAGCATATTCAGTACCAACCTCAAGTGTTTCTCATGTGCCTTAGCACTCTTCAAATATATCAAGATGTCATCGATGAACACAATCACAAACCGATCCAAATAACGTCGGAATACCCTGTTCATCAAATCCATAAATGCTGCCGGGGCATTAGTTAAACCAAAAGGCATCACTAGGAACTCATAATGCCCATAGCGGGTCCTAAAAGCTGTTTTAGGAACATCCTCTTCCCTGATCCTCAACTGATGGTACCCGGATCAAACGTCAATTTTAGAAAAATACTTCGCTCCTTTCAATTGATCGAACATATCATTAATTTTGTTGCAAAGGATACTTATTCCATACCGTAACCTTGTTTATCTGTCGATAGTCGATACAAAGCCTCAAACCACCATCCTTTTTCCTTACAAATAATACATGCGCACCACAAGGTGATCCACTTGGTCGAATAAATCCCATATCCACCAAGTCCTGCAATTGAGTCTTCAACTCTCTTAACTCAGCCGGTGCCATTCTTTTCGGTGCCTAGGATATAGGTTGAGTGCCTGGAAGAAGCTCTATGGTGAACTCAATCTCCCGGTGAGGTGGTAACCCCGGAAGATCCTCTGGAAATACATCTGGAAATTCATTCACCACAGGAAGATCCTCTACTCTCACTGGAGTATCCCGAGAATCAATCACGTGAGCTAAATATCCCTCACAACCTTTCCTCAAAAACTTCTCAGCTATCAAAGCTGAGATTACTCCCGAGGGAAGTACCATACGATCACCCTGAAATGTCAGCTCCGGCAAACCTGGACTCCGAAACACCACCCTCTTGTCAAAACAATCTATGGAGGCATGATGCATGGTTAATCAATCCATCCCCAGAATCACATCAAAATCATATATATCCAAGGGGATTAAATCTACCTCTCTTAGCTGGTCCTTGACTCGAGGTTCCGGAACCCCAACGATCCCGGCGTCGCCTGGAACCACTGAACTGCTGCTGAGCTGGCAAACTCAACTCTACTATGGCAGCAGCATCTGCCAAAGCCCTCAAAGATGTATGTGCCACAATAGTCATTGCTACTCGAATCTCATTCCGCATTCCATACTCAAACCTCCGGCATTTATCCATCTCTGTCGCCACAAGAGCCAGTACAAAATGTGACAACTCAAGAAATCGCTGCTCATATTGTACCACTATCATATCCCCATGCTGTAACTGCAGGAACTCAACCTCTCTGGCATCTCGATATGAACGAGGATAAAACTGTTCGAGGAAGCGCTCCCGGAAAGTCTCCCAAGTAAAGGTACAGACATCCCAGCTTGTCTGCTGCAAGGCATGCCACCAGCGGTGTGCATAACCACCCAAAAGAAATGTGGCTAACCGCACCCTATCCTCCGGAGGGCACCTCATAACAGCAAACACTCGTTCCAAATGAGTAAGCCACTCATCCGCATCCTCCGGACCTAACTTGCTCGTAAATATGGTTGCCCCTAACCTCTGGGCTCTCTCAATATCAGACACCTCAGTAGTAGTCCTACCCTGAAGTCCCGTAGTCAAAGTTTGACCCAATTGATCTAGGGTTTGCCTCAAATCCGACTCTCCTACGGGTTCAAGTGTGTCCGCACTATTTCCAAACCGTTGACGAGGCTCGTGTCTCGGATGCATTACGTTGAAAGATCCATAAATTACCAATAACACAATCAGATGTACACGAAGTGTACGGTCTACAGGAATTTAAACCAAGTGCTCTGATACTAAGTTGACAGGATCCATCCTAAATTTCCCCTCGAAACCAGGGAAAGGTCCTGCTCCCGTCTAACAACTTAATAAAATACCCAAAATACCCTTAGGCCCTGGCAAACAATTATGAGAATTTTGCCAAAAATTTGACAGAATTTCCCCTTAAAAACTAGCTAACCGTCCTCCACCTGTCAGACAAGGGATCAGATAGCACACAAACTTTCAACCCAACCTCTGTACGAATAACTACCAATAATTACAAACAATCCAGCAGATTTATCAAAGCATCTAGGTAGGATAAATTAATACACAGGTAAATACCCTACTCTCGGTAAACGCACAGTTAAACTGTAATGCCTCCGCCTCTGGATCTGCCCACGTTAACTCAATAGCCTGGAAGAGATTTAAAACATCAAAATTGTGAGTGGACAAAAATAATCAATTAAAACTATTTCCGAGGAAAACATACCTTTTTCCCTCTCCACGAATAAAATCATGCATGCATCACATAAAATAGTGTATAATAATAAAACATCATCTGAAAATCACCAGAATTCCATGTTCCTTTAAAACCATTTGGTTGGACCTACGCAAAATCTGTATAATGAAAAACACACCGTGGTCCACAGTATGGTTTGAAAATCCACTTCACAGGAGTTTAAAATCCTTTGTAATAACCTGGACACAAAATGTATATCAAAACATAACATAATCCACTGTTCCCGAAATACCCTCCACACACCCGATATATCTCGAGTTGTGCAGAGCCCTGTGCTACGCGTAGACAGCCCTCGCGACCTGGCCGAGCAAAACCCCTCAACACCAGTGTCGGAGCCCTCGCGACCAGCGGAGCAAAACTCCTCAATGCCAGTCGGAGAAAACCTTGACTCTCGGGGACAGAAAAACCAGTGAAAACCAAAATCCGTGTTTTGAAATCCTTGTTTCTTGGCCTAAGCCAAATTAATTGAAAAAAATCATTTATGGCCAAATCCAGTAAAATCATAAATGCGGGTCTAACCCGAAACCATGGACTCCATAATTACCACATTAAAATGATATCAAAATCGAGTCCAAAAACAAGGCCATTTCCTCAAAACACATTTTCACTTAAATATGTAAAACCTGTGTCCAGTAATAAGTTCTAAATCTCAGATGTCAGGACCAGTCCTGAATTTCCCCTCGAAACCCGGGAAGAACCCTGATCCCGTCTGACAATCTAAGGAAAGGTTCCCAAAATACCCTTAACTCCTTACAAATTATAATAATAATAAATACTTTCACTTGTCAGACAAGGGATTCAAGCACTCAATAATTCCCGTAATTAATGACCAACCAATTACAATATAATATCAGAGCGTCTAAGTAGGATCAAGGGTACAATTTAGATATCCTATTCAAGTATAACTACACAGCGCAGCCGAAAGTACTAATGCCTCTGCCTTGAGAGAAGTGTCCGCGTCAACTCAACTCAACAGCCTGAAGGGGGTTTAAACACAAAAGTTGTGAGTGGACAAAAATAATCATTTATAAATTATTTTTCGAGGAAATACCTTTCTCCCCCTCCATTTATAAAACCATGCATGCATCACAAAAAACAGTTTATGATCTAAAAACATTATTTGAAACCATCGAAATTCCATTTCTCTTTAAAACCACTTAGTTGGACTCACATAAAATTTGTATAATGAAAATACCTCGTGGTCCACAGTTTGGTTTGAAAATTCTCTTCAATGAAGTTAAAAATAATTTAATTCCACCTGGACACATAATATCTCAAATCCACTGTTCCTGACATATCCACAACACACCAGGGTATCCCTTGAGATGTGTTAAAATCTGTACTACGCGTAGACAGCCTCGCGACCCAGCGGAGCAAGACCCCTCAACACCAAAGTCGGAGCCCTCAACAACCAGCGGAGCAAAACCCCTCAACACCAGTCAGAGCAACTGTAACCATCGGGGACAGAAAACCAGTGAACCAAATCCGTATTTTGAAATCTTTGTTTCTTGGCCTAAGCCAAATTCTTTGAAATATCATTTACGGCCAAAATCGGTAAAATCATAATTTAAGGTCTAAACCCAAATCACAGGCTCAAATAGTTACCACGTCAAAACGATATCAAAATCGAGTACAAAAACTAGGCAATTTCTCAAAACACACTTTCACTGAAATATTGGAAAACATGTGTCCAACATCATTTCTAAATTCCAGAAATTCATTGCACCCATACATAATAGTATTTAAATCAAAGATACATTTATGCATGCATTATAGTTTATAAATCAAAAGTCCACTCACAAACCTGTCCAAGCATGCTCAATCCCGAATTGTACGTTCCCCTGAAGTTCCTGGAGCAGTATCGCCTGTCCAAATTAATAATCGGGATTGCCAGCTAATAATAAGAACCTTAAATATAAACCCCATAAACCCCGGGAGGTCTACCTATGCTAGCCTAGAAAACGCAGCAACTTCAAACGCCCAAAACAACCCATAAACGACGTCCGATCGACTCAAAACCTGCGCCAACAGATCCGGAACGTCAAAAACTAGATGTCAAGCGGCACCGTGACCTCAGACTCAGTCCCACGCACCGACGAAAGGTCGAAACACGCACCCACGCGTCGCCACACGTCCTCATGCGCCGGTCACGCGCCTGCTACAGTGCCCACGCGCCTGGACCGGTCCAATCCGGCCCAACTCAACTCGACTGGTTCACTCAACCTGACTGGTTCACTTAACCCGACTGGTTCACTCGATCCGATCGGTTCACTTGACCCGACCAATCACCGGTGACTTGTCGGAGAAGATGACCGGCTGCCAGCGCCACCGTCTGGTTTCCGTCGGAATCCCCCATTTCCAGCCGAACTTCAAGCTTTTATAACTTCCTCAAAACTCAACCATTTTTCACAAATTTTATGTCTAAATCTATCTACTCAAACCCAAGAATCCAAATATGATCTCCAAACCACAAACACATACATGTGTAAGCAGAAAAATCAATCGGAAGGTTCGGTTATTCCTTTGCTCAGTTCGGCGTCTCCCGTGGTCCTCTCCTTCGATGGTTGGTACGGTTGTGATCGTGGGAAGGAGTAGAATATGATTAGTGGATCAAAAATGGAAGTTAAAGCCTTGAATCAAAAGTGGACTTTGTGGGTTTTGGGTGTGTTTTTCGCATGGGTTCGAGTGAGTGTGTTTTTCACAGAGAGAAGGAGGATGATGATAATGAATTGATGTGGATCAGATTAATCTGATTTGGGTGGTTAAAAATATCTCCCCTCTATGGCAAATTACCAAACTGCCCTTACAAGTCTAGACCCATTACTTTTGTACACGAACTCCGTTTCTCGCGTGCCGCCTGTCTACGAACTCGTGAGTTCGAGACCTACGCAACGGTATCCAAAACCACCAAAAATGTCTCGAAACAAAATTTGACTTTCACGCCCCTTAACAAGTATGGGTAAAATCGTCATTTTACATAAATAATTTACGTAAATCCAATAATTGAAATTCCGGGTTGTTACAATCCACCCCCCTTAATAAATTTCGTCCTCGAAATTTAACTCTACCCTTGGAACAAATGAGGATACTGCGCCCGCATTAGTGCCTCCGTTTCCCACGGGGCCTCCTCCACGTTATGATTCCTCCACAACACTTTAACTAGAGGAATACTCTTTCTGCGCAATACCTTCTCCTTCCAATCCAAAATTTGCACCGGTTGCTCCTCAAAGGTCAAATCATCCTTCAGCTCAAGTGGCTGTTCTTCCAATGTGAGACTCATCAAACAGATATTTCCGGAGCAAAGATACATGGAAAACATTATGAACTCTGGATAATTCCGATGGTAAAGCAAGTCGATATGCCACTGGTTCTATCCTCTCCAAAATCTCATACGGACCAATGTAGCGAGGACTCAGTTTCCCTCGTCTACCAAAACGTACCACTCCCTTCTAAGGAGATAATTGAACACCCAGTCTCCAATCTCAAATTCAAGATCTCTGGTTCGACGGTCTGCATAGCTCTTCTGGCGATCCTGAGCTGTCTTCAACCTTTCTCTGATGATCCTTATCTTTTCCTCAGTCGTATCCACCAACTCTGGTGTTAACAGTTTCCTTTCACCCACTTCGTTCCAGAATAACGGTGTCCTGCACTGCCTCCCATACAGTGCCTCGAAAGGAGACATCCCAATACTCGACTGATAACTATTATTATAAGCAAATTCCATCAGAGCCAGGTGTGAATCCCAGTTCCCTTTAAACTGCAGTACACAAGCTCTCATCATATCCTCCAAAACCTGGATTGTCCTCTCAAACTGACCATCCGTCTGAAGATGAAAAGCTGTACTAAAATGCAAGGTAGAGCCAAAAGCCTTCTGCAAACTCCGCCAAAACCGGGAGGTAAATCTAGGATCCCTGTCCGAAACAATTGACTCTGGAGTCCCATGTAGCTGTAGGATCTCATCAACGAACAATTTGGCATACCGACTCATCCGAAAATCTTCCCGCACTAGCAAGAAATGTGCAGACTTCGTGAGTCTATCAACAATTACCCATATCCCATCATGTCCCTTCTGTGTCCTTGGAAGTTTATACACAAAATCCATCGTAATGTGATCCCACTTCCATTCCGGAATAGGTAATGGTTGAAGTGCCCCATATGGTTTCTGCTTCTCTGCTTTCACTTGCTGACATGTCAGGCATCTACTCACAAACTCAGCAATTTCCGTTTTCATCCCAGTCCACCAATAGTGTTTCCTTAGGGTATGATACATCTTGGTACCTCCTGGATGCATAGCGTAAGCCGAACTATGAGCCTTATCAAGAATTTCCCTCTTTAGCTCTAGCTCATTCGGTACGCACAACCGGCCATCCCTAACCAAGGCTCCATCATCCCTAAGCGCATAGTCCTGCCTGTTTCCAGCCTCCAACTCCATCCTGATAATGCACAATGTAGGGTCCTGGAGTTGAGCCTCAATAATCCGATCAATCAGAATAGGCCTCACATGGAAACTAGCCAATAAAGCCCCCTGGTTATCCATGTCAAATACAATCCCCGCTCTACGGAACTCTAACAACAATGGTAGGTAGATTGTGTGCAAATGGGCCAAAGAACCCATGGATTTCCTGCTCAAGGCATCTGCCACGACATTGGCTTTCCCTGGATGGTACTCTATCGTACAATCATAATCCTTTATTAGCTCAAGCCATCTTCTCTGCCTCAGATTCAGGTCTTTTTGGGTGAACAAGTACTTTAAACTCTTATGGTCGGTGAAGATCCGACACGTCTCCCCGTACAAATAATGTCACCAGATTTTCAGTGCATGCACCACTGCAGCTAACTCTAAATCATGTGTGGGGTAATTCAACTCATGGGGTTTAAGTTGTCTCGAAGCATACACTATCACCTTCCCATGCTGCATCAACACGCAGCCTATACCCCGCAATGATGCATCACTATACACCTCGAATCACCCAATATCATCAGGAAGGGTTAATACTAGAGCAGAAGTCAACCTCCTCTTCAGCTCCTGAAATCCCTATTCACAATCTGCATCCCAGTCAAACTTGACTCCTTTCCTAGTCAACCGAGTCAACGGGCCTGCTATCGTAGAAAATCCTTCTACGAACCGTCGATAATATCCTGCCAAACCCAGAAAGCTCCTCACCTCTGTCACTGTCCTCGGTTGCTCCCAGTTTGCCATTGCCTCAACCTTTTGGGGATCTACGCTGATACCCTCAGCCAAAATCACATGACCTAAGAATCCCACTTCTGTCAACCAAAACTGGCATTTACTGAACTTGGAAAACAAATGCTTTTTCCTAAGCATATTCAGCACCAACCTTAAGTGCTTCTCATGTGCCTTAGCACTCCTTGAATACACCAAGATGTCATCGATGAACACAATCACAAACCGATCCAAATACTTTTGGAACACCCTGTTCATCAAATCCATAAATGCTGCTGGGACATTAGTCAACCCGAAGGGCATCACCAGGAACTCATAATGACCATACCCAGTCCTGAAAGATGTTTTCTGAACATCCCCTTCCCTGATCCTCAACTGATGGTACCCGGATTGAAGGTCAATTTTTGAAAAATATCTTCCCCCCTTAAGTTGATCAAACAAATCATCTATCCTTGGCAGAGGATACTTATTCCGCACTGTAGCCCTGTTTAACTGCAAGTAGTCGATACACAATCTCAGACCACCATCATTTTCCCTCACAAATCACACTGGTGTAAATCCTATATTTACCAAGTCCTGCAACTGAGTCTTCAACTCTCGCAATTCTGCCAGTGCCATTCTGTACGGTGCCTATGAGATAGGTTGAGTACCTGGTAAAAGCTCTATGGTGAACTCAATCTCCCGGTGAGGTGGCAATCCCGGAAGATCATCTGGAAACACATCAGAGAACTCACTCACCACTGGAATATCCTCCACTCTCATCGGAGTATTCTGAGAATCAAACACATGAGCCAAGTAACTCTCACAACCTTTCCTCAACAATTTCTCAGCGATCAAAGCTGATATCACTCCACAGGGTAGTACCCTTCGATCTCCCCTGAACGTAAGTTCCGATAAAACTGGACTCTGGAAATCCACTCTCTTGTCATAACAATCAATAGAGGCATAGTGCATAGTCAACCAATCCATCCCCAGAATCACATCAAAATCAAAAATATCTAAGGGGATTAAATCTGCCTCTAATGCATGACCTTCCACTAACTCTGGAAAACTATGAATCACGAGATTCACCACTAACATATTCCCAGTAGGAGTACTAATACCCATTCCCAACCAATCGGAGACAATTCTCTATCAGCAAACAATGTAAAACCCCGAGAAATGAAAGAATGAGTCGCCCCAGGATCTATCAAAATATAAGCATCACGGTTAAAAATAGATAACGTACCCATGACCACATCTGGTGCTGCTCGGGCCTCCTGTTGTGACATAGCAAAAACTCGGGCTTGTGTATCCAAAGATCGACCACGACCCCACTATCTGCCTCTGGCCCTGTTGGACCCACTGGCCTGTTCGTCCAATTGGCCTGGTTGGCCCCACTGGATTGACTCTGGCTTCCAGCTGCAATACCAGACATCTGAACTATTTTCTGCCTCCGTTCAGTGGCACCCCGCCCCCAGGAACTACTGCCCGGATGACGATGTGGACAAAATTTCCTTATGTGACCAATCTCCCCGCAGAAGTAACATTCAGTGCCACCGGAGCTGCCACTCAGTCTTCCAGTTGACTGCATTGAAGCACCACTAGAACGAGTGGATGACTGTGGTGCCTGTCTGGCTTCGCCACTGCCTGATCCGGATCCCGCACCCCCAGTAGATCCAGGACTGAAACTGCCTCTCTTGGACGGTCCCTGACTAGAAGCTCCAATATCCCAGCGATCCCGGTGTCGCCTGGAACCCCTAAACTGCTGCTAGACTAGCAAACCCATGCTCAACTCTACCGAGCTGCAGCGTCTTACACGTCTCTCAAGGAAGTATGAGCCGCAGCCATTACCGCTGACCGAAGTTTGCCCCTCAGTCCATTTTCAAATCTGCGTCCCTTGTCCCTCTCTGTTGCCACTAGTGCCGGTGCAAAACGAGCCAACTCTATGAATTTCTGCTCATACTAAGCCACTGTCATATCTCCTTGTTGTAAGTACAAGAACTCAGCCTCCCTGGCATCTCGGTACGAGCAACGGTAAAATTGCTCAAGGAACTACTCCCAAAAAGTCGCCTAGGTAATTGTACTAACATCCCAGCCTGATAGCACTTATGCGTTCCACCAATGATAAGCGGAACCACCTAGCAGAAAAGTGGCTAACAGCACCCTGTCCCCCTGAGGACATCTCATAACTAAGAACACTCACTCTAAACGAGTAATCCACTCCGCTACATCATCTGGGCTAGAGTCGCCCATAAATATTGTAGCCCCTAATCTCTGGGCTTTCTCAATGTCCGAACCTTCAGTAGCAGCCCTACTCTAAAGTACAGAAGTCAAAGTGTGACCCAATTGTTCCAGTGTTTGCCTCATATCAGGCTCCACTGCAGGTTCATGTGTGTCCTCAATGTTTCCAGACTATTGACGGGACTCGCGTCTCGGAGGCATTACGCTAAAAAGAACTATAACTCATCAATACCAAAATAATTGTACACTAAGTGTACGGTCTACAGGAATTTAAACCTAGTGCTCTGATACCAATTGTCAGGACCCGTCCCGAATTTCCCCTCGAAACCCGGGAAGAACCCTGATCCCGTCTGACAATCTAAGGAAAGGTTTCCAAAATACCCTTCACTCCTTACAAATTATAATAACAATAAATACTTTCACTTGTCAGACAAGGGATTCAAGCACTCAATAATTCCCGTAATTAATGACCAACCAATTACAATATAATATCAGAGCGTCTAAGTAGGATCAAGGGTACAATTTAGATATCCTACTCAAGTATAACTACACAGCGCAGCCGAAAGTACTAATGCCTCTGCCTCGAGAGAAGTGTCTGCGTCAACTCAACTCAACAGCCTGAAGGGGGTTTAAACACAAAAGTTGTGAGTGGACAAAAATAATCATTTATAAATTAATTTTCGAGGAAATACCTTTCTCCCCCTCCATTTATAAAACCATGCATGCATCACATAAAAACGTTTATGATATAAAAACATTATTTGAAACCATTGAAATTCCATTTCTCTTTAAAACCACTTAGTTGGACTCACATAAAATCTGTATAATGAAAATACCTCGTGGCCCACAGTTTGGTTTGAAAATTCTCTTCAATGGAGTTAAAAATCATTTAATTCCACCTGGACACATAATATCTCAAATCCAATGTTCCCGACATATCCACAACACACCAGGGTATCCCTTGAGATGTGTTAAAGTCTGTACTACGCGTAGACAGCCTCGCGACCCGGCGGAGCAAGACCCCTCAACACCAAAGTCGGAGCCCTCAACAACCAGCGGAGCAAAACCCCTCAACACCAGTCAGAGCAACTGTAACCATCGGGACAGAAAACCAGTGAACCAAATCCGTATTTTGAAATCTTTGTTTCTTGGCCTAAGCCAAATTCTTTGAAATATCATTTACGGCCAAAATCGGTAAAATCATAATTTAAGGTCTAAACCCAAATCACAGGCTCAAATAGTTACCACGTCAAAATGATATCAAAATCAAGTACAAAAATCAGGCCATTTCTCAAAACACACTTTCACTGAAATATTGGAAAACATGTGTCCAGTATCATTTCTAAATTCCAGAAATTCATTGCACCCATACATAACAGCATTTAAATCAAAGATACATTTATGCATGCATTATAGTTTATAAATAAAAAGTCCACTCACAAACCTGTCCAAGCAAGCTCAATCCCGAATTGTACGCTCCCCTGAAGTTCCTGGAGCAGTATCGTCTGTCCAAATTAATAATCGGGATTACCAGCTAATAATAAGAACCTTAAATATAAACCCCCTAAACCCCGGGAGGTCTACCTATGCTGGCCTAGAAAACGTAGCAACTTCAAACGCCCAAAACAACCCCTAAACGACGTCCGATCGACCCAAAACCTGCGCCAACAGATCCGGAACGTCAAAAACTAGCTGTCACGCATGACCGTGACCTCAGACTCTGCCCCACGCACCGACGAAAGGTCGAAACACGCACCCACTTGCCGCCACTTGTCCTCACGTGCCGGTCACAGCCCTCCTACAGTGCCCACGCGCCTGGACCGGTCCAACCCGACCCAACTCAACTCGATCGGTTCACTCAACCTGATCGGTTCACTCAACCCAATCGGTTCACTTAACCCGACTGGTTCACTCGACTCGATTGGTTCACTCGACCCGACCGATCACCGGTGACTTGCCGGAGAAGACGACCGGCTGCCAGTGCCACCGTCTGGTTTCCGCCGGAAACCCCCATTTACGGTCGAAACTTCAAGCTTTTATAACTTCCTCAAAACTCAACCATGTTTCACAAATTTTATGTCTATATCTATCTACTCAAACCCAAGAATCCAAATATGACCTCAAAATCACAAACACGTACCTGTGTAAGCAAAAAAATCGATCGGAAGGTTCGGTTATTCCTTTGCTCAGTTCGGCATCTCCGTGGTCCTCTCCTTCGATGGTTGGTACGGTTGTGATCGTGGGAAGGAGTAGAATACGATTAGTGGATCAAAAAAGGAAGTACAAGCCTTGAATCAAAAGTTGACTTTGTGGGTTTTGGGTGTGTTTTTCGCACGGGTTCGAGTGGGTGTGTGTTTCACAGAGAGAATGAGGATGATGATAATGAATTGATGTGGATCAGATTAATCTGATTTGGGTGGTTAAAAATATCTCCCCTCTATGGAAAATTACCAAACTGCCCTTACACGTCTAGACCCATAAGTTTCGTACACGAACTCCATTTTTCGCGTGCCTCCTGTCTACGAACTCGTGAGTTCGAGACCTACGTAACGGTATCCAAAACACCGCCAAAAATGTCTCGAAACAAAATTTTACTTTCACGCCCCTTAACAAGCAAGGGTAAAATCGTCATTTTACTTAAATAATTTACGTAAATCCAATAATTGAAATTCCGGGTTGTTACATCGGAAACATATCACAACAATATATAATAGCATTTAAAGCAAAAATACCTTTATGCATACATTAAAATTTATAAACCAAAGTCCACTCATCGATAGCTCAATCCCGAATCGTACGCTCCCCTGCCGTGTTTGGAGCAATATCGCCTGTACTGGTCGAAACATTGATCGGAAGCCTTCGGTTCCTTTTGCCTCCGATCGGCGCCTCCCACGACTGCCTCCTTCGATCATGGGTATGGTTGTGCTCGCGAGGAAGAGGAGAAGGTTCGAATTCAAGTTTCTTTTGGTTTTCGGTCGGTGTCGATTTCGGTCGCAGGTCTGTGAAGGGGACACGGGTCTATGTAATAGAAACTGAGAAAATGAGAATCATGCAAAATGATTGTACATCTTTGGATTTATATACCTCCCAAAGACAAATGACCAAAATTCCCCTACACAATCAAGACCCGACAATTCCTCGCACGGTCTCCATTTTCCACGTGCCGTCTGTCTATGAACTCGTGAGTTCGAGACTTATGCAATGGTACCTGCAAGAACTGTCAAATGGCTCCACACAAAATTGACTTTCGCGCCCTTTTTAAAACCTTGGGTAATTTCGTCTTTTTTCAAATTAAATTACAACAATTTACGAGTTAAATGTCCGGGTCGTTACACGACATCGTGATACGTATCTCGGAATTGACCGTCGAGATACCCTAATCTAGTGGTAGTTTATACTAATTCTGAAGTATTTACATCTCATCGATATTCTAATATAAATCTCGGAATGTATCTTCGAGATCTATCATTATATTATTAGTTTATACTCATTTCGGAGTGTTTACATTCCAACAATATTATGACTATCTCGAGACTGATCCTCGAGATCTACCTCTATAATATTAGTTTATACTCATTGCGGAGTAATTATCTTTCATCATTATTCTAATGTATTTCTCGGAATCTAACTTTGAGAATTACCTCTAAAGTATTAGTTTATACCCGTTTTGGAGTAATTACATTTCATAGGGATTATCATCCTAAATCCCGAATATCAAATATATGCCAAACTCTAAATCTAGTCCATTACATCGTCTATAATTCTAACATCATCCAAAAAAACATCATCAAACCACAATTCATAAGTATCAACAACAAGTAGTCTCATCGTAAACCAATCCACAACTATTCTATCATAAGCCAATCATTACATTTTAATAATTTAACAATGAGTAATTATAAGTTAGGGGAGAATTCCACTCACATTACGTCGGAGAGAACTCTTCCGACCGAATCCCCTATTGCACATACTTCGAGGCGTTTATTCCCGAAAGTCCCCACGAGCTTCACCTTAATCCATACAGCTCTTCAGACTTTCCATTATCATGATGCCTTGCAAACAAGGTAATTAATATTAATAAATAATAATTTAATCATTAAAATTAAAACCCTAACTCTCAGGTATTTACGTTATTTAATGTTAATAAAAGCAATTTAAAATGTCTGAAACTAGTTCTAAACAAACTCCGATGGACTCCAAACCTTTGCCATCAGATCCGGAACGTCGAGAACATCAATACACGACTTGCCAGAGACCGGGGAGGGCCCCACACACCCTCACGTGTCGCCATTCTCCTCAGCCTCACTTTGGGCCGCGACTGCATGGGCTACTCGCCCCTAACCTCCTGCAGTCTCCCTTGCCGGTGCCTGGTCGGAAACCACCATTAAAGGTCGGCTTAAGCTTTTCTACTACTTCCTCAAAACTCAACCCAAAACAACAAACCAATAGTCTAAATACATCTACTCAATCCCAAGAATTCAAATATAAGGTCCAAATCGAGAACCATCACCTGTGGAGGCCAAAAATCACCCCGAAAGGCACGATGACCTATTTCTTTCGCTGCTTCCAGCATTGCGTACGGTGGACGACAATTTCGATGGTTGATATGGCTTGGTTGGCACGAGGGAGACGAAGAAGCTGTTGGTTACAGTTTGGTCTGGGTAGCCGTAAATCATGGCGACTGAGAGAAGGGGTTTGGGTCTTTTTCGCAGTCTTCGCGGGAGAGAAGTGAGAACAGAGAGAATAGTCCAAGAGTGACTAATCTAGAGGAGAGAGAGAGACCCTTTTTAAATATTTAAACTTTTCTAAAATTATCGATATGTCTTGTTCGTTCTAGACTCATAACTTTCTCGTTCGAGCTCCGATATCAACGTGTCATCTGTCTATGTACTCGTGAGCTTGAGCTCTACGTATTGGTGAAAAGAACCCTCCAAAAAGAGTTCTCAAACAAAAAGTGACTTTCGGGAGCTTTTCGGGACAAAATGGTAAAATTTATAAATCCAACGTCAATTTACGCCCCGATAACCTTCTTTGGGCCCTTTCTAAAGTCCATCTCCATACTTTAGTCCAAATCCAACTTTAATCTAATCCCGTAATTCCCGGCTATTTAATTAAATTAAATTTTTTTCTTTTATTTTTTTGGACGGGTCTTATCAGTGATGGTGCTGGTCCTTGGGGAACACAGATCTTTCGAGACTCTCGCGAATTAATTGAGAGGAGAACACTTCCCATCGAGTCCACCTAACTGACATATTAGGCGAATGATCCCAGGATCATAGAGCAGCTGGACTTTCATTAAAAAATCGGAAAACATCTTGGGATTGGGAATTTTGAAAATTAAAAAGAAAATTATTTCATTTTTTTTTTAAGCAACGGCGCCAAATTTTGTTGGATAAAATAGAGAACACAAATAAATATGAAATCTATTCTATTCAGTTTAACCTTGCAAGTGCACAAATCGAATAGATAGTATAGAAAATAGGCAAGGGTTGAATCCCACAAGGACTTGTCTTAACATTTAAATCCACTTTATTACTTAGATTCATTAACTCAGAAACTTGATAAAATAAAAATAGAAAATAAAAAAACATAAACATGTTTGTGGGGGGTTTTACATAATTAAAAATAAAATAACTAAAATAAAACAATCAATAAAAATAGTAGGTTAAGGCACTCAATCCACCACTAACCATAATAAGGTACCCATGCAAAGGTCCCGATGGTTGGCCCACTCCACAAATATTATTTCTTCTTAGTTTGTATGTTCTAGGCATGATGTGTACCTTAGAACGTCTATTCAATTATGCAATGGTTCTCTTAAGATAATGTCACATATCTTAAGCGATTATAACACAAAAGAAAGCATTAAGTTTTAAAGAAATTTAATGACACCACACTAGCCTAGAAAAGTGATGTGCAATCCTAGGTTGTCATGAATTTCGATTACAAGATTGTTTCTTAACCTCTACCACTTGATGCTAATGAATCACATGATGATATGACGGTCACTCAAGCAATTCCATCAATAATTTATGCAAACAAGGTAGCAAGTCTCATAAACATAAAAGAATGGTAGTTTAAATAGTAATCGAAATTACTCAGCATGCATAACAATCAAAATCAAGAGCCAAAATCATATTAAAGAAAAACCATAGCTAGGGTTTCAAGAAGCCCTAACCTAAATAAAGAACAACAAAGGACGAAGTCAAAGCTAGTCAAAGGTGCTGGGCAATAGCTGGAATATGGATTTCGGTGGACTCTGGCCGCACGGGAAGACGGTCTTCAGTGCAAGCGCGCCAAGGTCTTCAAGTGGGTTTCGGCAGGCGCTGGCTGAATTGGAGTTTAGAAATAGCCGGTCAACACACAGTCAATGCCACTCTGACTCCCTGGTGCTTGATTTGGTAGGTCCTTACCGAAAATATTGAGCAATCTTCTTCCAATCATAACTTCTTCGTTATAACTCCAACTGAGGTGATTCTTTCGCTCAAATTCTCATAATTTCAAGCTCTATCTAATTCTGCACATTCCTCACAAATATATTATTTTCTCCAATTGTAGAGAATGAAATATTAACAAAACATAAGAAAAAAGATATTAATTCATGGATAAAAAGTGTATAAATTATTACCTAACAGCAGCATCCCCTTCCTACTCTCTCTCAGGCAGGTGGCACTCTATCGGGGTCAGCCTTGATGAGAGCAAACTAGTAGAAGGGCCCAATAATACAGATGGAAGAACAAATTCTGAGAGCAAATTCACAACATATGGAGGACATGGCTGATTCTACCCCAGCCAAATCCAACGGAAGACCAAGAACGACCGAACGACCAAAGGGGAGCACCAACAATGGGGTACGCCGTCCCATTGCCGAACGCATTGGCCCACAACCTGACCCTTCCAGAACTGACGATGTTGTTCATGAGCTTTTACATCGAGTCCAAGATTTAGAGGGCAAAAAGAGCAAAACCAAGTCCCCAACGAAGATCAAGACCAATACTGGGCCCTTCAACCCTTGCATCCTCTAATATCACCATGAATCAGAAGTCAAGCCCCTCAAGATAACATCCTACACGGGGAAGGGCAACCTAGTCACACACATGAACAACTACTAATCTTTCGTGGCTTTCAAAAACCTTTTTGATGAGGTCCAATGCTTGATCTTCAGCTCCACCCTCACTGAGGCAACAGTAAATGGTTTTATCGATTACAACCAGGTACGATTGATTCTTTTGATGAACTCCATACCGTTTTCTTCAACCAGTTCATGATCCAGACAGACCGCCTATTGACCACGGAAGACCTTAGATCACTAAGGCAAGGGGAGACTGAAACTCTACAGAAATACGCTGCCAATACCACAAATTCAAAGGTCATACCATTGACGAATGCATTGCCTTTAGGGATATCGTAGAAGGTTTAGTCAGGGATGGGAAGATCAACCAATTCCTACAACATGCGCGACTAGTCGCCAATCATCCCCAGATCAACACCATCAATGGAAGACCAACGATCTCCTCTGCCTACATCTCAAACATAGCCAAAAAGGACTTCATCTGGGCTACCCAATCAAACAATCAGATCTTCAATATCAAGTTTGGAAGGGCACGGAAGGTTGGAAAGGCTAGTTGGGAGGCCATCACCTTCTTCGAGGAGGAAGAATGAGCCATCGTCTTCCCTCACGATGATCCTCTCAGTATATGGGCTCAAATCGCCAACTTTGATGTAGGATGCATCCTTGTAGACACAAGAAGCTCCGTCAATATAATTTTCATGGAGGCTTTCAATCAGCTGGGGATTGACGACAAAGAGCTTAATAGAGCGGTAACCCCATTGCTAAGTTTCTCAGGAGACTCAGTAATGCCAATTGGTACAGTCTCCCGACCAATCGCAATAGGCACCACCCCACACATTGCAACGGCGATGTAACCTTCCTAGTGGTGGATTTCCCCACAGCCTACAATCTCATCCTAGGCTGGGGATTGTTGAATCAAAACAACGCGGTGTGCTCTACGCGTTTGCTCTTGATGAAGTTTCCAACAATTATGGGGACTGGCCAGGTACGAGGAGACCAACTCTCAACAAGAACTTGCTACCAATATGCTCTCACCAAAATAAACCCTAATGCTAGCAAGGAAACCATTTCTGTAACTAAAAAAGAATACGAAGCCGATTTTGTCGATCCGGAAATCATGAAGCAAATCCAATCTAGGCCTCAAGAGGACCCAAGGGATCTATCTACAACACAAAAACCTCAACCAGTTGAGGAGACTGAGCCAATCACACTTCATATGGATCATCTAGACTGACAGGTCTGAATCGGGACAACGACAAAGCTATAGCAGAAGACCAGGGATGCACTCATCCAATTCCTCAGGGAAAATAATGAAGTCTTAACATGGTCTTATAGGGAAAACAATGAAGTATTAACATGGTCTTACGCTGACATGCCCAGAATATCAACAGACGTAATCTGCCACAGACGTAATCTGCCAGTAATACATAAAAGAAGAACATATGACACCGAGCGTCAACTTGCCGTGCAAGAGGAAATCACAAAGCTGAGCGCAATCCACTTAGTGCGGAAGGCCGTCTATGCCGCATGGGTAGCCAACGTGGTCTTGGTAAAGAAACCCTCAGGGGCCTGGAGGATGTGCATTGACTTCACCTATCTTAACCGAGCATGCCCCAAGGACAGATTTCCCCTCCCTAAAATTGATCTCCTGGTTGATGTAACTGCAGGCCACGAACTCCTCAGTTTCATGGACGCATACTCCGGATACAATCAAATCTTCATGCACCCGGATAATCAAATCCACACAAGCTTCCACACAGATTTGGGAGTATACTGCTACAACGTCATGCCCTTTGGCCTGAAGAACGCAGGGTGACATACCAACGCTTAGTGAACATCATGTTTGCCGATCAGATCAGGAAGACCAAGGAAGTATATGTCCACGATATGTTCGTCAAGAGCAAGACAATAGCATATCATGTCCACAACATATCCAAAATGTTCGAGGTGCTAAAGAAATATAAAATGAGGTTGAAGCCAAATGCGTGTTTGGAGTAAGCTCCGAAAAATTTCTTGGTTACATGATCAGCCAGGGGGGATTGAAGCCAACCCTGAAAAGATCAAGGCAATCCATGATATGCAGCTAGCACGAACCATCAAGGAAGTTCAGAGCCTCACGGGAAGAGTAGCAGCACGCACCAGCTTCATATCAAGGGCCACCGAAAAATGCATCCCTTTTTTCAAAGCCTGCAAGACCAATGGAAAGACTGTTGAATTAACCATCGAATTTGAGAAAGCTTTCACAGATCTCAAGGAGTATATGAGCAAGGCCCCCTACTGGCCAGACCAAACATAAGATAACAACTCATCGTTTGCTTTTCGATCTCCACTTTAGCAATTAGCTCTGTTTTAATCAAGAGGGTAGACAGAGCAGAACAACCTGTCTACTACGTAAGCAAAGCATTCCACGAAGCGGAGACCATGTATGGTGATCTCGAGAAGCTTGCTTTTGCTCTCATCATCACTGCAAGGAGGCTCACACCTTACTTTCAAGCTCACAACTTGTAGTTAGCTAGATAAACAATAACTTTGAGGCCAAGGACCTTTCCATCTTGTATCTCGACCAAGAAAAAGCGCTCCTCCACAACTTCCAAGCCTATGAGATGAACAAAGTTTCAAGATCCAAGAACAGCCATGCTGATGCTCTGGCAAGATTAGCCTTGTCTATCGACGACAGGGATGGTCGAAGAGTCCTGGTAGAGCTAATGGAGATACCAAGCACGCAAGAGCGACAAGTCAATATCATCAACACTGATCCAAACTGGATGGATCCAATCATCAAGTTCCTCAGGGATGAAGAACTACCTTCAAACAAGAATGAGGCCAAGCGCATCAAACACCAAATGGCTTGCTAAACCATTGTTCATAGTCATCTGTACAAACCCACTACTCAAGTGCCTACCACTGGAAATAGGTCAAGTTGTGCTTAAGGGGATCCACGAAGGCATATGTGGCAATCATTTAGGACCAAGATCCCTAGCCCACAAAGCTTTCAAACAAGGCTACTACTGGTCATCCATGCAGGCAGATTCAATCATCATGACTCTACAATGTGATCGGTGTCAACGATGTGCCCCAATACCACACTTGCCTACAGAAAAACTCACACCCATGCTTAGCCCTTGGCCTTTCTCGCAATGGGGACTAGACTTGATCGGACCAATGCCAAGAGGTAAGGGAGGAGTAGAGCACGCTATCGTAGGAGTAGAGCACACTATCGTAGCTGTGGACTACTTCACCAAGTGGGCAGAAGAAAAAGCCCTTGCAACAATTACAGCTGCTCAAATCAAAACCTTTGTCTACCAAAACGTCATCTGCCGCTTCGGCATACCTCACATAATATTGACAGACAATGGAAAAAAATTTGATTGCACTCGCTTCAAATCATTCTATGAGGTATACGGCTTCAACTTATGTTTTGCTTTGATGGCTCACCCACATGCCAATGGAGGCCGTTAACAAGATCATCAAATACAACCTCAAGACTCACTTGGATGTGGATAGCAAGGGAGCTTGCTCTGACATCCTACCAGACGTCCTATGGTCTTACCGAACATCATATAGAACATCGACCAATGAAACACCATTTTCCATGGCATTCGGCACTGAGGTTGTGGTACCAGTGGAAATTGGCGAGACCTCACACTAAGTGATCTCCTACGACCCTGATGTAAACAACGAACTTCTCACTCTCAACCTTCATCTGCTGGAAGAACACCGTGAGCAAGGCAACTTAAGTAACATGGCCTACCAGTAGAGGGTTGCACGGTATTATGATTCAAGGGTCAGGCAAAGAACTTTCAAGGTTGGTGACGGGTTCTCAGGAAAGATCAGCTTAGCCACCAAGAGCCAAACAGACGGCACACTTGGTCAAAAATGAGAAGGACCATATCAGGTCCTCAAGGTCTGCCGACCGGGCACCTATGAATTGCAATCTCCTAGGGGAAAACCACTACCCCACCCATAGAATGCCAATCACCTGAAATACTACTACAAGTGAAGCCAAGTCTTCCTAAATTTTGTATGACATTAGGCTCAGGCTGATCAATTGTAGTATGTTATCAATGAATGATCAATATTTTGTCCTCAAATTTTATCGTTGTTTTGTTTAAGTTGGTCGGACAAGTGTTCAGACACCCACCAATAAGTACCGATACCAATCGGCCCATAACTTGCAAAAACTTTAAATAAACCTAAGGATTAGTCCTACACTAAACTTCGTGATCGGCCCTAATTACAATCAAATTTCCGACCATGAAAAAGTTTCATTTTTACATAATGATTCCATATGGTTTATTAAGGCCCAATCGGCCAACCTCGTCGGAATACATACATGCAAAAATATGTATAAAGCAATCAGTCAGCAACCGACTAAGCAAAAGTTTGAAAAGAAAAGCAAACTACATTCATTAAAGAAAACTTGTTCACCAATAGTAGATAAAAAATCTTGTTCAACATTACAATATACACGGGGCTTACCCCGGAATACTTGTACAAATTTCATACAACAACAAGAGCCAGCTAGGGCACAGACAAGCTCAATCCTCAATGATGATCTCCTCATCGACTTGCTCTTCTTGAGGCGTATGCACAACAAGGGACTGACCGGCAGGCTCTAGCATTGGAGCATTCGAATTAACACAGAGGAAGGTATGATCAGCCATAGAACCACCTCCATATTGGGGTAATGTGAACGACTGGCTCAGCACGGGCTGATCGTACAACCACAGAAACTTGATCGGTAGACATTGGTTGAAGAAGATGACATATTGCATCAGCCCCGCCTCCACCAAACCAAGTTGGATATCCACCTCATCAACGTAATCAACAGACGCCTTATACTCGGCCACTGCTTGAGCACAAGCACCTGCTATTCCGGCCTTGGTCTGCTCCAGCTCACGCTCCAGGTTCAGCACCCGGGTTGTCTGCACGGGCCTTCCTTTCTCGGCAGCCTCTACCCGCTTCTGGAGTTTCTTGTTCTCCCGGATGAGGTCGGTTGCCTTCTTGAGGGCTCGTTCTGCATCCTGCTCCTTCTGTTTCAAGCGGTTGGCTCTCTCCTTCTGCTTACCCTTTTCTTCCTCCAATTGTTCGACTTGCTTCACCGATTTTTGAATGGCCGAGAAAACCTCGCCAAACCAACAAAAACTTGGGTTAATCACAAAGCTAAAAAAAAAAATTAGAGAGGGGCAGAACACTTACGTGAGCACCCTTAGCCATGACCTTGGCATACCGATCTGGGAGTGTGGTTGAGCTCATCTCCTTGATCTTTGAGAGCTCCTTCTGCGAGACCAGAATCAGACTATCGACCACTGGCACCATGGTCGGATGCATGCACTTGGACACTTGGGGCCAAGTGTTGTCAACATCTGATGTCCGAACAACATCATGAGTGTCATCAGGATGGGAAAAATACGCCTTTATATCATGGCTGAATACCGACCTCTTCAGCGACTTCAACACGATTCGGGGGCTGAGCGATAGCGGAGGTTCGGTGGTCACGATCTCCCTGGCCTTCTTGATCATGACCATTTCCTCCTGCCTCCTCTTCTACTGAACATTTTCGGCATCCATAGGAGTTTGCTTAGCCAAGAAGGCCGCCACCTTTCGACGACGGCTTCCGACGAGTCAAGGCCAGCCTCATCCGCTGATCGCTTATGCGACTGCGTAGTAGTAAGAAATGGTACCGAGCCACCCCTTACCGATCCATCCCTTTATGCCTCGGAGATCGACTTTTTCATCCTCGGCTCCTTCTGCGGTAAGACGAGCTTCTTCTGTCGTTTGGTAGTGGTTTTCCTCTCCTGACCCTTACTGACCCCGGTCAGCTCGGTAGGCCCCCTTACCTCTCATCTCCACCTCCTCGACAACCTTGACCTTGGGAACAGTCTCTGCCATTTTCTTCTCGTCCGCTTTAATCACGTCCTCGTGAACTGCAATATAAATTTCTACAAGTTATATTCGGTCGGCACAAACAGAAATCGGGTTGGATAGCTGATCAAAATAAGCAACAATATATAACTTACCAGCACCACTAATGAGGCCCATTGTAATGAGCATCTCCAACAACCAAAGAATACACCTGCTCCGCTCAAGCTTGGACAGCCGACGATGGATGTCTTCGCAGTCCTCCTCTTTGGCAGTTGAGCACCCGCCTTTGAATGTCCCTGCAAACCAACACTCACTAGGTAAGACGACTATGTGAGGCCGAGCAAAAAAATCATATAAAAAAAAGGCTCAACAATCCTAAGTCTAGAGGGTCGGCACTAACAACCTTCCGACTGGAAGAATGTTGTAATCCGCTTCTGCAGTCTGCTCGGCTCCCCCACCCATGGGCCAGACACGTAGCAATACCGATGCTTCCAATTTTTCTGGGAAGGTGGTATATCTATGATGAAAGACACATTTCTTCTTCTTCCTCACACATTCAATCTGGAACCACCAAGGACTGTACAACTGTTTCCTAAATTTATACAAGTAACATAACCGCCCTAAGCTCGGCTCCCCTTTATTACACATTCGGAAGGCCGTGTATAGGCTGACTAGCGTGATCTAGCCATTATGCGCAAACGCTATCCTCACCCAAGTATGGATCCCTTGCAGCCAGGGGTGGAGCAGCAGACTAGACAGTCGATGTAAAAGAGGGTCGACCCCTCTGGGGGCTAACTCGGCCTAACAATAGGAGGGGGGATCGTGAACTCAATACTGGTTGACACATTATACAACTCCCTAAATTTCTCTAGGTCGGCCTCCCTCAAGGTAGTCACCTCGTGATCTACTACCCACGGAGAAGTATTAAGCGAAATTGCCATCGCAATCAGCTCAGCCTCCTCCACCTCCTCTTCCTCAACCTCGTCAGCTACTTCTTGCACGTTGACCCCTACATTCCCTACTTCCTCAACCTCTACTTCTGCCTTCTTGGCCCCATCAACAACAGCCTCCGCGTCTTCGACCCAGACTCCTCTAGGTCCACTACATGTGGTGTTGATGATGACGCTTTATCAATATTCCCGTCACCATCGCAAGAAGACACCCTTAAAAAAGGGCCTCGATACTGTCAGTGGCCGACGAGGATCCACTCCTCGTCCCACTACTGGTCGACGAGGACCCTTAGTTGAGGATGAAGCACTCGACCTACTTGACCCATCATCTGTCGGGCAAGAAGGTGATTCACCACCAAACGTTTAAGGGGCCCTTTCCTCATATCCGTTCTCGGAATCTGACTCTGACATCTACAATGAAAGGAAAACTACACTAAGAATCAACCTACCCTATTGCTAAAGGAACAACAGAACAAAAGAGGCAAACTTTACCTTTACTCGGCTTGAATTGTGGTCGGACACACTTCAATTGGAAATGCTTCTCTTGGCTGCGAGAAGTTCACTTGCTCAGCCCGCCTAACTCATTCTTGATCGGTCGAATTTAGAGCTATGATTGCAAATTTTGGAAAAATGCGCTCAAATGAACCTCCTACCTATATAAAGGCCTCCTGTAACAGTTCGAAAAGCCACCTCGATCCACGAGCTGCACTATACTGTTATTAATGCTCTGAAAACTTCACCTGCACACCTAGACAGATGTTGACACGCGTCAAACGACCAAACAAGTAATAAAAAAACACCAAGATATCGCTGATAGGCAAGCCCATAGACGCAACCGATCTGTCGGATCATTCGAGGTTCCCTCTCAGGGATCACGCTGATCGATAAGCCCACAGAGGCGATCGATCTGTCGCATCATTCGAGGTTCCCTCTCAGGGATCACGCTGATCGGTAAGCCCACAGAGGCTACCGATCTGTCGCATCATTTGAGGTTCCCTCTCAGGGATCGCGCTGATCAGAAAGCCCATAGAGGCGACCGACATGTGGCATTATTCGAGATTCCCTCTCAGGGATGGCACTGATCGGCAAGCCCACAGAGGCTACCGATCTATCGCATCATTCGAGGTTCCCTCTCAGGGATCGCGGTGATCGGCAAGCCCACAGAGGCGATCGATCTGTCGCATCATTCGAGGTTCCCTCTTAGAGATTGCGCTGATTGGCAATCCCACAGAGGTGATCGATCTATCGCATCATTCGAGATTCCCTCTCAGATATCGTGCTTATTAGTAAGCCCACAGAGGCGACCAATCTGTCGCATCATCTGAGGTTCCCTTAGGGGATTCAGTTGACCAAGTTACACTTCCTCACTCAAGAACTTGGGAGACTATAGGGTATACCCTACTGATCGGTCGACACGGTCTGCACGAAACTTACAAGTCCTCAACTGAGGAAATCCACCTCAGTCAACGACTTAGGGGACTTTTGTTTATACCATATCGACTGACGACTAGGGAACGGTCAAGAACCACCAATATCAATACATACTTGCCAACCAACCAAGAGAACTCTGGTCGACCCACCTTGACCAACTGGTCTTAATCCATATATGTCGCCAAGCCCCGTGCGGTCGGTATACTTTCGGTCGACACCCTTACCCACACTGGAGCAGCACTACTCCGACACAAAAATGAATCACCACCACTCGTTTAGCATCCTAGATTCTCGGGACACGTGTCATCATCCTGAAGGGTGGTTTGCACCTCACTCCGGTAGGGTTCCAACCACCACATTCATTAATACTATAAATATAGGGTACACTCCCTGAGAAATGGTTACTATTCCTTGCCCTTATGCTGCCTATTCCATGACTGATCTCCCACTCGCTTACTGACTTAAGCATCAGAGCCTCCTAGGCCGGCACCCCACTGATGTTGAGTGTTCTTCTTGTTGTTCCGCAGGTTTCCCGGCAGACGAGAAGGAGGCATACTAGCTAGCAAGACTGTCTTCCGTTAGGTCCATTTTTGGATCAAACAATTCTCATCGACCTCTTTGTATCCCTGAGTTGATTAGGATCTTGATGGATGTGAAGGGCTTGACCTTGAAAGAATCATGGGACATTACTCAAAGGTACTTCCTTAATTTATTCGTATTTTCTTGCATCTACGAATAAAACTTGATCATATTTCTTTTCCATTGCTAGAACTGTTGTATACACAAACCACAAAGTTCTTCCTGAGGCATTAGAGAAGTGGAGTTTGCATCTTATTTAGGAAATGCTTCGTCGTCACGTTGAGATCATAAAAACCATTGACGAGGAGGTAATTATGCTCAAAGGTTACATTACATACTTCAAATTTTAATCAGGAAACAGATTTGCATCGAAAGATTTAATCTTTATTGTATTTGATGTCTTGAATAGCTAATTCATACCATTATTGGCGAGTATGGGACTGAAGATCTTGATGTGTTGCTACAAAAGCTGAGAGAAACGAGAATTCTTGATAACAATGAGTTTCCCAAATCTGTCATAAAAATCCTTAGTAAATCAGAGGAAGCTTATGTTGTTATTGATCTCATTGAGGAAGTTGATTTGTCTGGTAACGAAACTAAAACCATTGTCGAAGAAGCTCAATCTCAAGAATTGGAACTCAGATGAAAAAGGTGTAACAACCCGTCCCGGTCTCCCCGGTACGAATTGTTATGGCCCCCGGGTCCCCCTCAGCACAGCCCCTGGCTCCCCGCCAGCACAAAGGTATTGTTCCCAAGGCCCCCATTTGAAAATCCCCTAGCTGCAGCCTTCCAGGGATTTGAACCATGGACCAAGGGTTTTTATTCCACTCAAGGTGGACACCTTTCACCAATTAAGCTGCAGCTCAGTTGCTGAAAGGTGTCATCCTTGAGGGGAATAAAAACCCATGGTCCATGGTTCGAATCCCTTGGAAGGTTGCAGCTAGGGGAATTTCGAAAGGCCGGCTAACAATACCTTGGATGACTGGGGCTAGGATTCGTGGTTAGCAGTGAACCCAGTAACATAAGGCGCCTTTTATGTAACAACCCATCTTGGTCCCCCCGGCTCGAATTGTTATGGCCACCAGGTCCCCCCCAGCGCAGCCCCTGGCTCCCCGCCAGCACAAAGGTATTGTTCCCAAGGCCCCCATCCGAAAATCCCCTAGTTGCAACCTTCCAGGGACTCAAACCATGGACCAAGGGTTTTTATTCCACTCAAGGTGGACACCTTTCACCCTGTTGTTATAATGATACTCATTACCCACTTATTATGGAGTGAGAGAGTCACTTAGTGTTATAGCCTAGTGGTATTCATCTCAACTTGTTATGTGGGAGATCTCGGGTTCGACTCTAAAAAAAACAAAATATGTAGTGAGAGATCTCGGGTTCAACTCTTGTAAAGAACGAGGTTGATACTCAATATGTATAAATTTCTTCTCTCTCCAATATTTGTATATAAAAAACTCTATAAGAAATTAATCATTCAAAATGAAAAAACAAGTAGCTATACTAATCAATTAAAAAAGTTGTAGTTAAAACAAAAAAATTTAACAATTAATCAAATCAAATCGTTTAGCAATAATCAAAATATTGAGAATTTAGAAATAATTTGATTTTTGAACATACTTTAAATTTAAATATTTGGTAGGAATTGGGATTGGGTGGAGTGATATATATTGGGGGATTGGTTTGGTGGTATTAGAATTGGGAAAGGAATAAAGACAACTTTTATTTTGTACTATTTCCCAAAAACTAGGTTTAGACAGTATATAAAAAATAAAAATAAAAATAAAATGAAATAAAAAACGGAAGAGAAAAATTAAACCAACGCATGCATAAGTGAAGAAATTGAAGAAGTGCGGCGACGCTAGAGCTCGCTGGGGTTTGAAGGTAAAATTTCAGTGTTTATAGAGATCAAGATTATTTTTTTCGATGGAGCAGTCATACTTACGAGGCAAGAGCCAGTGATTAAAGAGCAAGATTTTCATGTCGGAAGGGGGGGGGGGGGGGGGGGGGGGTGTGGAGAGTGTTTATAGAGATCAAGATTATTTTTTTCGATGGAGCAGTCATACTTATGATCCCCATTTGCCCCTCAAAATGGATCCGCCCATGGCAATTATGCTAATTTCTTTTAATAGTATGCACTCCAAACTAATATTTGACGAAAAATTGGAAAATTAAAAGAGAAGTGTTAAATGTGTAGCTACTTACCTTGATAGCTTAGGGTTGTTCTAGCCTATATATAGGCATATTCATGCACCTACATGCTTTAGGCCAAGCCAAACACACTATAATAGTGCTTCTCTTAACCTTAATTGGCTACTTTATAAAAAGAAATTGATAGACCTATCAAGTGCTTTTCTTTGAAAGAAAACCCAACCCAAGCTTGGGTCCTCTTCCTTCAACTAAATTTAAAAGCTATACCCTAGCTCTTTCCCATGCTCCTAATTTGCCTTTCTAAAGGATCGATATGAACTTTCTACCTATAAATCAAACTTTACTTTATGTTAATTTAGTGACAATTCAATTATTTCGAGTTAATTTTTTTTACCATTAATTTAATACAATAATATTTTACTTTAAAAAAAAAAGAGAAGTAAATTTTGCTTACTCCACACAACAAAGTTAAGCAATGAATTAATCACTTTTCGATATCAAAATCAACACAATTATACATTATTATCGCATAAAAAAGTTTTGGTAGGGCTAACATATTATTTTACCATTTTAAACTAAAGCTGAAATCTCAAAAGTTAGGCTTGCCATATATTGTGAAAGTTTGTATTGTAAAGATCCCCTTGGAAATTTTGTGAGATTCCTAAAGGATGGAGAAATGCATTAGTTATCATTTAAAGTGGATTGAAATTGGGGGCTTAAGAGATTTGGAGGTAGCTAATACGTAATTTTAATGAAAAATGCCTTGGAATATGATTCCTCTACAAAAGTTGTAGCTAGGCTAGCTTTGGAACTCATTCCATGTCTTGAATATTTCTTTCCCGGTGTCATTAATTGACAAATGCATGCATACATAGTTACCTACAACTCACCTATCACCTAGACTTGCTACACCAACAAACACCACTTTTAAGATAATTTGATATGTTGTAATCGGAAGTTCGGAATCCTACAAAATATCAACGAGATTGAAGGTCGTTTAGTTATATATATGTATCAAACAAATCAACGGTACTGGTAACAATTAAAATCCTCATGGTGAGCTCGTCTATTTAGCTGATACATATATAAATATGACTACAAGATCTCCAATTTAGATCAATTTTTATGTAGATGATCTTAGGATAATAATAATTTAGGAGTTAAATGATTCCAATTATAATATATATATATATATATAACAAAAAATCGATAAATAAAAAAATTAGATCGAAGGTGAGATGAAATGAAAGTATTATTATTTAGAAAATCAACCAGATTCTGTAAATCTTGATTGGATGCATAAGCTAAGCTTATGATGTGATTGAAGTGGTTAATCAGATGGCTCTTTACATAATTAATTGATGTAGCTAGCTAGAATGTGTGAAATCCTTTTAAACCAAGTGGAAACTATGCATGCCAATGGGAAACTTGTATCTTTTTGGGAGGAAGATACTAGAAAAAAAGAAAGCCATGGAACTTTTGCAATCGAGGTGGTCCATCCTTAATTTCATATTGTCAGCACAATATATAAATCTAATTTAAAATTAAAGAAAAATTAATAGCTGTATATCATAAAGAAACCCCACTTAATTAAAAATGATTCTACTTCTATATATATACGATGTATAAAGCTAAAGCTAAAAAAAAGGTACACTCCAACTTGAATTATTTGTGCATGAAAGCTAGCTAGCTAGCCACCGTCCATCCCTTCATGCATTATGCGTATATATATATATATATATACATATAGGCCCGGGATCTCGTTTTACTGTAACGGAGACGTGATCTTCAATAATGTATACAATATTCAAAGTTGTATATAGACGTAGATATTAACAATATGATAATAATTGCATCATATTTGTTGTGGTACCATCTTATTCAACCATTTCGTTTTATCAAATTGTCCTTATACATATATTTTTACCGGAATCATTAAATTCGTAAACATTCATTTCAAGATAATTTTTACGGAAAATCAACTAAATTAGAGATGGTTTAGTCATTCATAAGTATCAACTACATGCATGGATAAACGACCTCTAATCTTATTGATTTTTTGTGGAAATGATCTTGAAATTATGATTTTGAGAACGAATTATGATATAAATATAAGGAGAAGAAAAAACGATAAATAAAAAAAGTGGAGCGAGGAGCGAGGAAGTTTTATCAGGTGGAATGCATGCAGATATAATCCTTAATGATAATGTTTATAACATCTATATATATATTTCACTCCCGACATGCATATATATATATATATATATATATATATATTAGTGTAAGCAGTTAATTATTAGATTAAAAAATTGGTGTAATTAAATATTTAAATGGTTGAATTTGTATGTCACTTTCAATTAGGGTTTATGCCAAAGGGAACAGAAAATGGCTGATCGCGCTAGAATCATGGCATTTGCCTTGCCTCCACTCTCCACTGATATCCACTGTCAAAAAGTAATCATTATTTTTTACTAACAATGGAAACTTAATTATCATAATGATGATGATGGTGATTGCTACATATTAACATCAACCTGGTTCAATGCTTCTGGTTAATCTTTTTTACATGCACTAACCTCGATCTCTCTCTTAATTGATTCATTCTAATAATTTGTCGGTGTCGGCTGTATATTCATCATATTCTCATGCCTTCCATCTTTTTCTCTCATTTCTATAACTGAATCTAAAATATACCATATTTCTTTCAATATTACTATTTACATTAGAACTACTCAAACTAAAATACCAGAAAGTAGGCAAATGGTCCCTTGCAATACTACTCATCACGAATCTTTGAGCCTTCATCATTTAATTTGCGAGCTACATATTCACCGGTTCAGATCATTCAAGCGGAACATCTTGTCGTTGAGTTAATATTATACATGCTAATCTTTCTTAAATTTGATATTACAAGAGGGAATCTAACGGAATTGTAATTAATAAATGGAAGCACAAATAATTATGCTATATATAATGCGGTAATGGTAATTAATACTTGTATCTCATCTTGATATGGTTAGTTATATAATTAGTTGACAACTTGCTTTCAATTTTACAAGTAGACTTGTAAATTTAGTTATATAAATATATATACTCAATTTTCACCGAAAATTTCCTTATAATTAATGATATAATAATTAAATATGGCGCATAGGTCTCCACCAGTTGTGCCGGGGATATGGTTAGCTTGGACCCATCCTGTCCTATACCCTATATAGGCAACCTATATACAAACCCCCTATGACCTATATATATATATATATACACGGTACGTGAGAATGTGAAGGAACAAAAGTCTCACATTGAAAAATTGCACAACTTTGTAAGAGCTTATAAGGAGTTTGACCTCTCCCCCATCACCAATTGGTTTTGAGGTGCAACCTCAACTTTCTGTATATATTTGCATGCAAAAAAGATTAAGATTTGAAAGATGACCCATCTTTAATTAGATCTCTTTTATTAATGACACAAATGAAAGATGATTACTTATAATAACTTAACAAGATAATTAATAATTGTTCTACAATTCTAGTGCAATGAAGAATCAATAATAGAACCGGTGTGGAGCCAAATTAGGGGATGATCAGCATCTGAGGGTCCTTCATGGTCTCCACTGTATATATGCTGACTGCTGAGGAGGACACCACAATTCCACTATATTACATTATTAATTAATTTCTATATTTCTTTTGATACAATTATATTGGGGAAATAGGATTACAATATATACAGTTTTACGAGAGTCGAATCTAAGACTTCTTACATGACATATGGAGAAAAGTACTATACATATATTAAATTTTAATATAAACTTATTTTGCCTCTATTTCTGTAACAAATTATGAAAATCAACTCACCTCGAGATCGAGATCTATTGGAGAGGTTTTGTTTTTATTTTTCTGTGTGAGTTTAGTATGGATGCATGTGTTGTGTTATCTCGATTTCTTAGTAATATGTATTAGTAACAGGTTTAAATTTGATGGTTAACTCAGGGATGATTCCCTTATATTTATTTGTTGGTTGTGTGTGGTTTTTTTTTTCCTGTTAGAAGAAATGTTTTATTCAAAAACATCTTGCAATAGTACATGGATAGACACTTGGTCTATCAAGAACCCAATCGTGAACATCATGGACAATATCATGTTCTGTGAAAGATCCGCGGCGTAATTAGGTTCACGAGAAACTAAAAATAAAATAAAATACATTATAATGTAATTACAAAAGAAATCAAGAACATAGATTTCAGCAACCGAGTGAAACTTGTAAAATGCACATAATACTGCCTCGTTACAAATCTTTCGGGGAAAAATCCAATGGGAAAAAATTAAGATAAAAGAAAAAAAATACAACGTGTTTGCAACGATATAGAGAAATTGGGCATCTTTAAAAGAGACCCGGTTCAAACTGAGGTTCTAGATTGGTATCTACAAAACAAAACTAGAGGGAAAAAAAAAAATAATAGCAAGATATCAAATAGTGCAGTTAATAACATCCCTCCAGTGAGGCAAAAAAAAAACCTCCAGACGTGAGTGTGTGATTCTCTTTTAAATATTTTAATTAAACAGGTTAGATTTTTTTTTTTTTAAATTTATATATAACGAGGGATAACGTTGTGGTTGATAATGTTGCTATGTGGGTCGAGGTTTGTTAAAGCAACGAGTCCAACACGCAAGAGGGTTGGTTAACTTAAGGGAGCCCTAGTATTTTTAGGGCAAGAACTCAAGGAGCCTTGATTATATGGGGTGGGGGTCCTACAATCCCACAAGTTGACGATTATGTGTGATTGTAACCATCAATCCTATTGGCTCATGGACCCTACGTACCTAATTGTTATCTCTATAAAATCTTGTGAAATGACATGCGGGTCCCTAGTCCAGTAGTCCCCACCCCCCCTTCCAATAGTCCACGTGCGATCATTTTCTAATCAACTGCATTCCGTTAAGAGAGATGCAACAATAGAGCGCGAAGCAGGCAATCCCTCCTCTTTAAATAAAAATAATAATAAAAATTTCACACATTATATATTTTGTTAAGTATGTGCTGAAGCTCTAGTAGTTTTTACGAATAAATTAAGAGATTCGGATATCATCAGTCTTTCTCTCCCTCAAACGCTTGGCCTTTGGATGCATTTTTTAAGTAAGGAAGAAATATTATTAAATTTGTGTAATAATTTGGTCCATAAAGAAATTAAAAATTCGCTTAAGTTTATTATTAGGAGATAATAGTGTGATTATTATTGTGTTTGGTGTGGGAGGACATAAATCTTCCACGTCGAAGGTTTTTGATATGGACCATGTTTTGTTTGGACCAGATATTTCGACGTAGATCGATCGAGGTGCAACTATACAGCTTCACCACTCTGGCAGCAATAACTACTTTGTCTTTGAGAGGAAATTAATTAAATAATTGGAGATCAATATGATGTCATTTATTGGTTAAGGAAAAAATTATGAAAGATAAAACATCGGTGCATAGGTGATTTTTATAAAATTTTGACGAAATTTTTTGATCTTGTGAAAAAATAATGTCATACAACAATATATAAAACACTATTTTTCAAATTTCAAATTTCAAGTAACAAATAGAAATATTTCGAACCAAATTATTTCATCCTCGTAGTTTATTATATACACAAGCTAGTATACTATACGTACATAATTGTAGTGAAAATTTCCAATTAGTTTTGGAAATTCAAAAATAATTTTAATTTCGTATAATTTTGAGTAATCTAATATGATCCAGTAAAAAATAGCTATATAATTGTAGTAAAAAATAGATATAAAAATATAAAAGAACTTATTATAGGCATATATGTCAATTTTCAGATGACTTGCAAACACCTGAAACTCTAATTTTGGTAAATATGTAGCTAGATGAATGATAAAAGTACAAAAAGAGAAAATCGATCCCAAATTTTTTATTTATTTATTTTTTTCTTTAGGGAAGTACGGAAATGCATTAGAAGAATCACTAGAATAAATCCGAGGTTGTCCGATAAAATTTTGCCCGACGAAGTAGTTTTTGCCGCTTAAGTACATTTTGCCGGACGAAAACAAAGGCTCGCCGGGTAAGGTGTCGGCAGGAAGAACAGGTTGTTGACGCGTAATATAGGAAGGGTTGGCCCGACGAATTTGTTCTATCCGTCGGGCAAGATGAATCCTAACGACGAATATTGTTCATCGGGCAAAATTTGGGGTTGACTAAAGTTTGCGCGACGAATTATTAAATTTTGCCCTACGAATATGCTTTGTTGATGGAGCAAGACGTCCAGTAGACACAGGTTGAGCTGACGCAACAACATCCCGACGTGCTGTTGGAGCAATAGCTACCGGATCCCGAGAGGTCGATCGCCATCCTTGAGCGACGACTTGTTAGGCGTCCAAGGAAGATTTATAAGGACACTTCCCGAATTTCCCCTCGAAAATCGGGAAGAACCCTACTCCCGTCTGACAACCTAAGGAAATTCGGGAAGGGTCCTTAAAAGATCGTCCGGGGAGTGGGCGACGAGATAGTTCAGGATATCTCCAGTCGCTCTTCGAGTTCTTCTCGGGGAGCTAATCCCGAGGAGATGTCGAAGCTCAAGAGAAACTTCGAGACCCTCAAGGCCGAGAACGCGGAGATCAAAGCCCAAAACACGCAAATCTAGGCCTAAAACGATCAAATCAAGGTCGCCCTCGCCAATGTGCTTGACCACTTGGGTGAGCGTGGGCTGTATGAGCTTCTGTCACAACCTCAGCCCCCGGCCCAACACCCCACCCAGGACTCCGATCACCCCGACCCGTCGTCGAGTAGTTAGAACTTAATACGTAAAACATTACTTTAGTTTTAATTATGTAAAAACATAACATTAATTTTTATAAATATATTTTTTTATTTTCATTTGATTCGTTTTATTATTTTAATTATATTTAAAAAAAAAATTATTTAATTAAATAAATTATTAAAATTATTTTTTTAAATATTAAGATTTTGCCCGACAAACAAGCACTTTGATCGGGAAAAGTAAGACAATTTGGTGCACACCTGCCAAATTTCTGTAACTTTGCTCGACGAAAATAGTTCGTCGGGCAAAAGTTGTTGCCTTTTGGAATTGCTTGACAAATCATAGGCGACGAATGGATCCGTCGGGCAAACTTGGAATTGCTCGACGAATTCACTGTTTTCATCGACTGACATTAAGCCCGACGGCGGTGACTCGATGAACGTTGGGCGATGAAGGTTCGTCGGGTTTAATGTTGCCCGACGAATTTTGAACTTTGCTCGACGAATCTGTTTCGTTGGGCAAACCTGCTTTTCCTATAGTTAATGATGACAAATCGTACAAAATGTTGGTGGGGCAAATGATGTGGCCACATTAAAATCTTGCCGGGGCTTTCAACTCGATTTAAAGAAAAATAGTACTATGGACACACCCGATTACAAAATTAATCAAACGAATGTGAAATGGACTTTGTTTTTAATTAAATGTTACTGTAGTAAAAAGTTAGTATATAATTATATATGCATGATCTCAATTATTGGTATATGAATATTGAATATGTGATGTTACAACTCAAGCAACGTACGTGTTTATTGCAATTTAATCATGTTTGATCATTGGGGCTTTAACTACAAAATGTAAATAAATAATGGGATATGATTTTCACAGTACATGTTTTTCTTTATGTACTTATCTATTTGTTTTTTATTCATTGATTTTGGTTTAAATTTACTTAATTTGACGGTTATAATAAATAAAAGAATGCATGAGGTAAAAAAAGGAATGTGAAAATCAATTCCCTAAATAAATTAGTCACGTTTGATTTGGTTCAGTCACGTGTTCATTATCACCGCTACCATTTGTCCGTCCTCTAAAAATAAGATCAAATAAGATACTAGCTAAATTATTAGACCACAATGTATATCACATTTGTAAACATATTCATTGTTACAAATGTAGGTAATGTCCAAGTGCATATATAGTTAATATCCACCAATTTAAAAGTAAAATAATTTGCAAACATTTTTTTTAATCAAAAGATATTGGAAGAGAGAATAAATAGGTAAAAACACTAAACATGAACACAAAATATATTAACGAATAAAACCGGTAAAAAAATATTTGTAGGTAAAATGAGTTAATTTGAACCATAACCAGTCAAGGTTCAATCCCAACACCAAAAAAAAAAATGAATACTCGAATTCGTATTTTGAGTTATTTATTACGTGTGATTTTGCCGTATATAATAATTTCATATTAATAACTAAATATGATTTTTTTAAATATACAGTTATATTAAGAAAGAGAATCGTACACATTAGTATTGATTTTGATCTTCATGAAAGTGAAATTTGAAACTCGACGATGCAAGAAAAAAAGAAAATTTTGATTAAAATGAAAAAATAGATAATATTAATCCATGTTGGATTGTTCATGTTGATGCGTGTGGGGGCCATTTTGCCCCGGGTGTGTCGTGGTTGCTTAAATATGAGCCTCCCGTACTATACACTCGGAGGTTGACGGCGATTTTTCTAACTTATCTTTTTTCTATTCAATTCCAATCCTCCCCCTCCCTTTCTCTTCTCAATTTGATTCTCTCCGTTTCTCTCTCTATCTCTAACTGTGCATTGATTGACGACACAACGCCTTTCAATCCCCCTTCTAAAAAGTTCAAAAACTACGCGTCCTTTCCAACACTCACACAAACACACCAAAACCCTAATTCCCCCTCTCTCTCTCTCTCTCTCTCTCCGCCTTCCTTCTTCCTTCTTCAGATTCATGCCCGATTCTCACGCCCAATCCCAATCCCTTCTTGTTCCACGACGGATCGTGCTCGGTTCTCATGGACGACGACGACGCACGCAAACGCGATCCGGCCACCACCGACGACTTCACCACTCACTCCACCTGGACACCCGACTCCGCCTACTTCTTCGACAGGGACGACGAGACCAACATACTCACCCAATTCGGCTGGAATTTCGCCCCTGACGCCTCCCAGCCCGACGGATTCTCGGACTTCGACCCGATCGCTGCCGACGACAGGTCCGATTTGGCGGCAACAGCCAGCAGCAGCCTCGCTATGGACTGCTTTCCCGCCGACAGCAGCAGCGCCGAATTCCGGAGCTCCGACCCGGCCCCAATTGTCGGATCCGGTTCGACCAACCCGTCCGTTTCTTCCACCTCCAGCGAGGATCTGCCGGAGAAGTCTACGGGATCCGGCGGCAAGCCACCGCCGCCAGAGATACCGTGAGTGGGTTTCAATGATATGAAAATATTGATTCATTAATGGCTTAATGCGTAATTAACTTGTTTTTTCGTGGGCTAGTCTGTCACAGGATCATTTTGCGAAATACAAAATAAATTAATTAAATACAAAAAACGAAGAAAGAAAAAAATCTCAACCTGCAATTCCCCGCGTCCGTACGGCCTAGAAAGTAAGAAACTGCACACTCACACACAGTGCACAGAGAGAATATTACTGAAAGTTCATTTCATGCAAGTTGAGGTGGCATTTTCGTAATTCTTGAAAAATAAAGGGCTTTCGATATTTTGATTTTAGGTACGCGAACACCGCCGTCATTCCGGCGGGAATGGCGTGCCATAATTTTTCACGCTTTTGGGAATAATTCTCGTGTCCTATTTTTTCTTTTTCCCATAAATTACTGAAAATGTATTGAGCACCAAGAAATTAATTACATCACTTGTTTAAATATTTGTGATTCATGCAGTAGAATTTGCGTCATTATTTGATGAATATATTAATATATATATATATGCTATGAACAAAAAAGAGAGCTGGGTTTGAGTGATGATCAAGATCAACCGATCATCATAAGATTTCAATGGGTTTCTTTTCTTTATTTTTGTGGTCCATATTTTTAGAGTTCTTCCTAATAATGGTGGCTTATAATTATATATTGAATGTATGTACTATATCACTTTTAGTCGCCGACTATGTTGAATAACACGCTTTGAATAACATCGGTTCATATACTTGGAATTTCCCTATTTTTAATTAAACCCTTTGAAATTGTACCAATTTTGTTTAATTGCTACATTTTGATGATCATAATTAAGCCATATTTTTTTCCTATATATTGCACTTGATTTTCACTTTATTACCTCTTTAATAACACGCTAAATCAAGAGCTAACATTAATCCTCAACAACTTAATTATTAATTCGGTGCGTGTGAGTTTCATTTTATTCTCATATTCTCTTTGTACGAATTCCATATGGTTTGATGAATATTTTATTTCTCTAAACAAGAATGCAAGTTTTTGATAACATATAATTAAAATGCACATTAATTGTTTAGTTTAGATTGTACATAACATATAAAATGCATAATGGAGTACGTCATGGCACTAATTTCTGATTAAGTTATACTCTTAATTTCATTACTATTAATTTATATGAATTGGACTATAAATATCAAAACAAGAATCTATATGTACTCTTCTATTTCTTTATTTTTTATTACAACAGAGAAAATGTTAATCAAATTATTATTATTATTATTTATGTGGCTAGATCTGTGTCTATATATATATATAGATATAACAAATTGAAATGCCTTGATCAGTTATAAATTCTTGCATTTTTTAATTTTTTGTTGTTTGGATTTTTCAAGATATTGTTTTTGTTGTGATAATTGTAGGTAAAATTTTTGTAGGAGTAAGGTTAAAAAGAAGGTGCAGAAGAGAATCCGGCAGCCGCGAGTTGCTTTCATGACTAAGAGCGAAGTTGATCATCTTGAAGACGGTTACCGTTGGCGCAAATATGGACAGAAGGCGGTTAAAAATAGTCCTTTTCCAAGGTCCATCCGTCTCTAACTAGCTGCTTGATTAAGAGTATTAATTATCTTCATTATTGTAAATTTCATCTCTAATACAGATTGTGTTTTGCACGCAGAAGCTATTATCGGTGTACAAATAGCAAATGCACGGTGAAGAAGAGAGTTGAGCGTTCGTCTGAAGATCCCACCACTGTAATTACCACATACGAAGGCCAGCACTGTCATCATACGGTGGCATTCCCCCGTGGCGGCGGAGGAGTGATTGGCCATCATGAGCCTGGTTTTGTAGGCCACCAGCTGGCACAGCGGCCGCCATCCTCACAGTTCATGTATTATCCAAGCATTCAACCCAGAGAGAGTACCGATCATAATCCTATTAGTTTGACACGAACGACGTCGCATCAGTTAGTAGTCCCACGTCATGATCATCCTGATGATCAAGTTGCAGGAGGAGGAGGATCATCATCACACGGGATTGATCATCTGCAGCCAAGCACGGTAGCAGTTCCTACAGACGAAGGGCTTCTTGGAGACATTGTTCCTCCTGGGATGCGTAATCGATGAGATAAAGGGTAATTAAAAATGGTAAAATTCTACACCAATTCACACATGCAATATTATTTAGTAGAGTTAATGTTGAAAGCAATTAGTACATGCGGTTGATTTGAAAACCCTAATTAGTAATTAGTGAGTGAGGAGTGAGGAGTGAGGATGAGATTACTTTAGGCGCATGCATGATGAATTAATGAAAGAATTAAGCTTTTAGAAAGACAAAAGAAAGCCAAAAGTGGAAAGTATATATACGAGTGGTTCTTAATCTAGCTTAGCTAGCTATATGACTAGAGGATGACTATAAATGTTTGCTTTTGATGTCTTTTTTTTTTCTTCTTCTTCTGGCTTTGCTTTTGAAATGTAAATATAGAATACTGTATAATTAATGGATGTTCAATAAATTTTTTAGTTTGGTTGTGGCTAATGGCTACTTAATTATGCACCAGTGCACGCACCACTATCAACATCAATACATGATCATTTAGTTGTGATTGGCTACAAACTTATGTGTTACGCTAGCAATTGGGATCCATCTAGGGGTAGCTAGCTAGCTATAGCTTGTTGACTCTCTTATCTTATCTGCTTTGATATCATTGCATATGCGTTGCCCGGCCCGACGCCCCGACGCCCCGACCTGCCACTTTAATTATTATGATCCCCAATCATCTGTCTACTGTGACATAATAGTTCTCAAGTCTTAAAACCAAAACAAGCCTGGCCAGCTCCTTGAGATCCAGTTACATAGTGGCCGGGTCGGATGTGGAAACTGAAACTCATCATGATAATCGATCTTAAATTCTCAATGCATTAGCTAAGCGTAATCTAATTAATTTCATGCTTTAGGAAATAATAGTTATCCTAATTAAGTTTTTGTTGTGCAGCTAGCATTGGTAATTAATGAATGAGATGGTCAACGATATTCGTTCTTCAGCGTCTCCAGATCGAGGCCATGCATGCAGCAAGCATAGATTCTTCATCTTAATGAACCGATATATGGATATATATATATATTTAAGGGCCATGCATGCATATATATATATATATATATATGCCATTTTCCACATTCAAACCGATGGATCCATCGATGTAGACAACATTTACATATATAGTATGATTAGTACGTGCTTCCTAGATCGATCTAACGTCAATTGATTCATTAAGCTTGCTGTATAAATGTAACTTTATATAATATATATATATATATATATATATTGTACCTCAAAATTCATATATATGCAGACTTTGTTTTCTTCTTTTTGTGTAAATAATTAAGTTTAAGCCTGCTTTGATCCAAGATTCTCATGTTCATGCACACCTACGTAACGTATACAACCCTGGTGTGGGTGGTCGTGCCGGTATCCATGGTGGTTAATTTCAGAGTACATGAAAATATCCGCGATATTAATTTTCGTCGATATATCCGTAATTTGGAGTCTCGACATAAAAATAGGGGAGGAAGAAATATCCGCGATATTTCTGTAGATTTATCCGTATTTAAGGGTCTCAGTATATAAATAAGGAGGGAAGAAAAATTTTCCTTAGAAAAATCTTCCCTCAATTTCCACGATATCCGTATTAGTCTTATATAAGTATCATTGGATGCTTAAGCTTTTCCCAAAATTTCATTCAAAATTTTCAACATTCTTTCATTGAGCGTGAACGATATCGATATTGAAATATCCGTCGATATTTTCATAAATTTGACAATCGATATTTCCGTAAAAAATGATATTTTCATCATTGAGTACATGTAATTATATATATGATGAAACTTATATATATAATAATGCATGCATGAATGCAGCTTAATTTTTCTGCTTAGTTGAAGTTGCTTTGTTATTGTTGAGTATAATTTTCTGGTAGGTTTGTAAATTAATGAATTAATTAACATCATGAATTTGGAAAGCAAGTAGTTTACTGAATTACCTACGAGAACAACTACTGTGGAATGAATTGCCCTAGGTAGCTAGTTTACTTTTGTAGTTGTGGGCGAGTTGCGTGCGTGCGTAGGTGTTGCTACCTTTAGCCGACACTGCTTTTTTAACCCTAAACCCTTTCCTTTTCAGGTTTTACCTTTATTTATGGCTTCACTGTACGTTTTGTTGTTTTTCCGGCAATTTCGTAATTACGCTTTGTTACCGGCGGCCAGCGTACAAAGTGGAATTACGTACGTAACTAGTAGCTGCTTTAATTAATTACCCAGCAATTTTTGTTTTTTTTCCAAAAATTACCCAACAATTTGAATTCATTATTGCTTATCATTTATCGATTCTATTCATTTGTCGCCGAATCTAACCCTTTTCATTCCCAATTCCATACATATTATATATTCATATTGGGAAAATTATTGTTACTGTCCATGAATTTTACATTAATTTTAGATATCGTTCATGAACTTCATTATTAGTAGCAGATGTCCCTGAACTATAACTAAATGTCCATTGTCAATCATTCCGTTAAAATTCTTAACTATTTATGTTAAAAATAAGTGTAAAATTATATTTTCAAGTATGTTTATATAATTTCATCCATTCAACATAAATGAAACCCAAAGTTTACCCTTATTAACACACTTGAAAAGACAATTCAAAACAAGAAATCTGAGGTTGCCCGGCGAAGTAGTTTTCGTCGCCTATGTACATTTTTCCCGACAAAAACGATGGCTCGCCGGGTAAGATTTTGACGAATAGAACAAGTTGTTGGCGCGTAAAATAGGAAGGGTTGGCCCGACGAATCTGTTTTATTCGTCGAGCAAGATCAGACCTAACGAAGAATATTGTTCGTCGGGCAAAACTTGGCGTTGACTAAAGTTTGCCCAACAAATATCTTTGCTTATTCGTCGGGCAAAGGTTCTGACCCATTTTTATCTAAATTCTATACACTATTTTATCAAGTAAAAAAGGTTAAATGACAAAAAATGTCATGGCTGTAACGACCCGGACCAGAAATTATATTAATTGAGAGTTTACTTAAGGAATAGACGATTTTACCCTCGGTTTCAGAAGGGTTCGGGAGTCACCTTTTGTCTGGAAATGCTTTTGGAAATTTTCTAGGGTAGTTGGGTAGGTCTCGAACTCACGTGTTTGTAGATATGTGGCATGCGGAAAACGGAGACCCGATGAGAGAGTTATGGGTCTAGATGCTTCAGGGGCAATTTGGTCATTTTGGAAAACTCCAAAATTTAGGGGGATATTTTTTTCCCTTTTCAGACTTTGCCCAGACCCGGCCCAGAACCACTATCTCTCCTCCCCCGATCCATCTCTCTCTTCCCATGCGATCACACACAAACCTCACCTACATCGTCCCATTTCCAGACCGATTCTACAAAATTCAAGGTCGTGGACGTCTTCTCCTCGACTCCACGAGCAGTTTAATGTCATTATCGAGGTCGGAGCATCGCCGTAGAAGGTGGACGGAAGAGGAAAGGTGGACTGAAACTTCTCGGTCGGATTCCGATCGATTGAGGTATGTTTTTCTAATTCTAAGCTTAGATTCGGACTCCTGGAAAGGAGTAGATGATTTTACATACTTGGATCGAAGAAAATGGTGGAGTTTGGAGGAATCTGGGAAGCTTGGGCCTCCGGCCGTTAATGGCGGATTTCGGTGAGGGAACCTAGATTCCGTCCACCGTCAACGACGGCGGCGATGGTGGTCCGGTCATCGTCTCCCACGAACTCCAGTAACTGGTTCGACCAGCGGTGGCTGACGTGGTATGCCAACTAGCAGCCACGTGGTGCCACGTGAAGCCATGTGGCGGCCAGTCAATAGCTTACTCAGCTGCCACGTGGCAACACAGTCAACGTCCAGTCAACAGTCATTTGACCGTTGAGTCAATTGACGCCGTCAAGGTTTGACGGAATATGCTGATGGCGTTAGCATATTCCGTCAAAAGGTAACGGTATTATGACAGAACCCTAATGCCGTTAGTTTCGACGGAATATTCTGATTTCGTCAGGTTCGACAGAATATTCCGTCAAAGTGACGGAATATTCTACCGTAGTACATGGCGTGTGGGGGCACGTGAGGGCGCATGGGTTGGTGTGGGCGGTGACCCAGATTAACGGGTGGTTGACGGTTCACATGAGGGTGACACGTCAGTTGTCTCGTTTTATTTCAGAGGAGGTCTTCCAAGGTAGTTTCTGAACTACTACGCTATCCTGCGTTTGACAGGTAGGTGAAGTCAGTCAAGAATAGAGGAGGTTCTATTGGAACTCCTGTAAAGGTTATTTAATGTTGCTAAAGATTAAGGTTATTTCAGGTATTAATTTTTGTGGTTAAAAGCTATAAGACGGGAGACGGGCTGTTCGCGAATTTCGAGACGAAATTCAGGAATGGTCCTGTCAACTTGGTATCAGAGCTCTAGGTTTAACTTCCTGCAAACCGCACACTTGTGTGCAGATTATTTAGTGGTTCTTGTCAGCGAGATGCCTCCGAGACGTTTGTCTCGTTAACGGCCTAGTATTGAGGGAGGCAGAGAGTTAAGGGTGAGATAGGCCCCGCCATTACAAGTTAGTGGACTTTGATTTTGTAAAGTATAATGCAAGCATAAAGGTATATTTGATATAATTTCTTATTACGTATTGTTTTGGCAAATTTTTGGATAGTATTAAATTATTACTGGACACGGGCTTTCAATGATTATTTTGGAAATGACGTTTTGGGCTATGGCCTGGGTTTATGGTTTCGGGTTTTATATGGTTTGACTTGATTTATTTTGGATTTCGGTCGAGTCCACGATTTTGAGTTTAAATCCGGTTTTTCAATGAATTTGGTCTAAGCCAAGAAACAAGGATTTCAAAACATGGATTTTGGTTTTCACTGAATTGTTGTCCACACAGGTCATGGTTTTTTCTCCGGCACATGATGAAGGGTATTTTCCATCACGTGTTCGTCGAGATTTTCTCCGACTGGCGTTGGAGGGTAGTTCTCTTTCAGATCGTTGAGGCTACTTATGCGTCGTACAAGGACCCATATATATATATTGAGATACTCGGATATGTGGAGGGATTTCTCCGAGACTAGCATGGTAGGGCATTTCCTCCACCAGATCGTCGATATTTTATGATGCTAGCGTGACAAGTAGTTCTCCACCAGATCGTTGGGGCTGACTGCACTTGGTTTACGCGACCCTATCTGACACCTGACTTCGAGATCTAATCGTTCATGTGACGTCATGACTTGAGGTGATTGTAGTCATGTTGGGAGTAAGACCCACGGTGGTCCTCTCAGGCTCAAAGCCTTGTTTCGAAGTATGTTCCGGGTTGAATGGATTTTGGTGCCTTCAAAATATCTCTTGGATGTTTTTCTTGCCTACAGTTTGTTGTTGAGACTGAAACAGAGAAATCTGCAGAGTGCACAAGTTCAATTGGGAATCGCAGCTGAGGCCCAGTTCGTGTCGATGGTGACGCGAGAGGACTTGAAAGCAGGAAGTTGGTTCTCTGACCTAAGTTAAGGGAATTTCAGGGACGAAATTCCTTTAGGGGGGGGGGGGGGGGGGGGGGGGGGGAGGGTGTGGGAAATTGTGACCCATACTAGAAATTAAATTAATTGAGAATTTAGTTAAGGAAAATAAAATTTTATCCTTAGTTTCGGAAGGGTTTGGGAGTCACTTTTTGTCTAGCAATGCTTTTGAAAATTTTTCTAGGGTTGTTGTGTAGGTCTCGAACTCACGAGTTCACAGACAGGTAGCACGTAGAAAACGGAGACCCGATGAGAGAGTTGTGGGTCTAGATGCTTCAGGGGCAGTTTGGTCATTTTGGAAAAGTCCAAAATTTAGGACGATATTTTTTCTCTCTTTTTGGATTCTACCCAGACCCGACCCAGAACCACTCTCTCTCCTCCCCCGATCCCTCTATCTCTTCCCGTGCGATCACGCATAAACCTCACATTCTTCTTCCCATTTCCGGACTGATTCGACCAAATCCAAGGCCGTGGACATCTTCTCCTCGACTCCATGAGCGGTTTAATGTCACTGTCGAGGTGGGAGCATCACCGTAGACGGTAGACGAAAGAAGATAGGTGGACCAAAACTTCTCGGTCGGATTTCGATCGATTGAGGTTTATTTTTTGTAATTATAAGCTTAGATTCAGACTCCTGGAAAGGAGTAGAAGATTTTACATACTTGGATCGAAGAAAATGGTGGAGTTTGGAGGAATCTGGGAAGCTTGGGCTTCCGGTCGTTAATGGCAGATTCCGACGAGGGAACACCGATTTTGGTCACCGTCGACGGCTGTGACGGCGGTGGTCCGGTCGTCGTCTCCGACGAACTCCGGTGACTGGTTCGACCTGTGGTGGCTGACGTGGCATGCCACCTGGTAGCCACGTGGCGACCAGTCAGCGTCCAGTCAACGTCCAGTCAACAGTTAGTTGACTGTTGAGTCAACTGACGCCGTCATGGTTTGACGAAATATGCTAACGGCGTTATGACGGAACCCTAATGCCGTTAATTTCGATGGAATATTTCGATTCTGTTAGGATATTCCTTCAGGTTCGACGGAATATTCCGTCAGAGCGACGGAATATTCTATTGTGAACAGTACAGGGCACGTGGGGGCGCGTGCCGACGCGTGAGTGCGCGTGCCGATGCGTGAGGGCGCGTGGCCGGTGCGTGGGTTGGTGTGGGCAGTGACCCAGATTGACTAGTGGTTGAAGGTTCACACGAGGGTAACAAGTCAGTTGTCTCGTTTTATTGCGGAGGAGGTCCTCCTAGGTAGTTTGTGAACTACTAGGCTATCCTGCGTCTGACATGTAGGTGAAGTCAGTCAAGTACAGAGGAGGTTCTATTGGAACCCTTGTAAAGGTTATTTAATATTTCCAAAGATTAAGGGTATTTCAGGTATTAACTTTTGTTGTTAAAAGCTGTTAGACAAGAGCATGGCTGTTTGCGGATTTCGAGATGAAATTCGGGAAGGGTCCTATCAATGGCTATAGGATATTTGGAATCAAAATGTTAATTTATATGAATGGTTCCATAAGCATAGTCGGTTTTGGCCTACTATTGACCCTAACTAGCACTCTTGGTTTCAAAGAGTGTAAGATAAAAAAAGATACATTTGGCACCAAGCTGGTATCTATGATATTCTCCAAAATTTCCGTTCCGTTTAATAGACCCGATGGCCCCCCGTTCCATGCACTTTTTGCTATTTCCATCTCCATTCCGGATGGTATCTTTGGCATTGAAATTACCAAGTCTACCAGTTTTTCTTCCTTTATTATAGAACATAATAGAATTGAAGGAGTTGTGACATCATAGCAAATAACAACATCGCGAAGTGAAAAGTTAGTAATGAAGAGCTAGATTACAAGTGACTAATGCATATTATAAACCTAGCAGCAGAAGAGAAGTCTCTCACCATATATATGTTTCATCTGGTAATTAACATATGCATGCATCCTCGTCTTCTGCGATCTGCAACATATCAAATGAGTATGACTGTGTGACAACGGGCTACTTTTCAGTGACAAAACAGATCCCGTACCAAATTCATTCATTTACATTTATAAAATTTTGACAAAAAATGGGTTAGAAAATTTGCCCGACGAATATTCATGTACCATTCGTCGGGCAGAGTTGTCAAATGTCTAATTATTAAAAAATTTACCAAATTATGGGTCAGAGGATTTGCCCGACGAATAGTCATGTACCTTCGTCGGGCAATATATATAAGATTCAATTTACATTTAATTATTAACCAACGTTTTTAAAATACTTGCGAAATGAAATGGAACGATCTAACCGTCCACCTTTATTGCACGTACTCATAGATCGACTACGTAAAAAATTACCCTATTTGGAAATCCCGGGACTACGTAACGGTGCGCGATGTTTCAACGGTTACACAACATTTTTTCACGATCCAATGGTTTTAATTCCTCGAAACCTCAAGATTTCGACGGGAGAGATCTAGGCACGTAAAACCACAAAATGAACGGTTGGATCGGTCAAATTCAATTGTTTGAATATCAATGGAACCAAAACTTCGAAAAATGCAATGAAGTTTCCTTGAAGTGTTTAAACTCCTCGATGAATACCCTTATTTTACGATTTTCAATAATTTAGAAAATGAAATGGAACGATCTAACCGTCCACCTTTATTGTAGGTACTCATAGATCGCCTACATGAAAAATTAGCCAATTTGGAATTTTCGGGAATAGGTAACGGTGCACGACGATTCAACGGTAACAAAATGTTTTTTGACGATCGAACGACATTAAATCCTCAAAACATCAAGATTTTCGACGGGTGAGGTCTACACACTTAAAAGTAACCATTGAACGGTCAATTTTTTAAAATTCCATCGTTTGGATATCAATTGAACCGAAACTAAGAAAAACCCATCGATATTCACAAACTTAACGATCGAGGCACATTAGCTTCGTAAAACATGACGATAACGATTCATGGGGCTCTAGGCACGTAAAACTAAAATGTGAACGGTCCCGATCTTGAAAATTCTTTCGTCGGACATGGTTTTTAGATTAGTTAGGAACTCAACAACATAAGCATCTTGCTCGACGAATTTAATTTTTCGCTGGGCAATTTTTCTGAATTCGTCAGGCAACGTCAAACACACCCGCAATTTTCTTTTCGCAAAAAATTTATAAACTCCGCCAAAAGTTTCGCAAAAACTCAAACTTGCCGCATATATTTGCTGGACGAAATTGAAACTCCTTACCTGACGAATATCCACCGCTTTTTTTTTCCTGTCGAATTCATTAAAATTTGCCCGACAAAGTCGTCGTCGGGCAAGGTTATTCAGACACTGATAAGTCGCGACTAACTCTTCTTCATCTTCATTTTCCTCGTTATCTCTGCACCCTCACCTTTCTGCAAACACACCAGACTCCTCCTCTCTCAAGGTCGCCGCCGAAGAAAACCACTCTCTCCCTCTCTCGCTCTCTCTCACTCGGACTCCTCCTCTCTCAAGCTCGCCGCCGCAGCTCTCTCTCTCACCGTCGAATCTCTCTCGTCGGCAGTCATCTCAAGGACGAACTCGTTCTCCTTTTCTCTCTCTCTATTGTTAATGTGGAATGGTTATTGTCAAATTTGATTGTTTATATTTTAATTTTAGTTTGGATTGAAATTTCAATTGAAATTTGGTTTGGATATTATGAAATTGGATTGAAATTTGGATTGGATTTTGGCAAATTGTTAATTTTTGTCAAAATTGCAGATTGTGAATTTAGGGTTTTTACTTAAATATTGTGAATTTGGATTGGATTGGAATATAAATATTTGGTTTACTAAGTTTGTTTGGATTTAGTAATTTAGGGTTAATGTTGATGATTTGTTGAAATTGAGATGTTTGGTATAATGTTGAAATTGGTATAATGTTATGAATTTTGCATATGATTTTTGTTTTGATTTTGGATATGTGAATTTAAAAAAAAATTATGTGAATTTTTTATATGATGTAGGATATGTGAATTTTATGATTTTAGATATTATTATTGTATGTTTTGATTAATTTGTAAGTTTGGTTTTATTCCCGAAATTTGGATTTAGAAATTTAGGTATAATGTTGTGAATTTTGAGTTTAGTAATTTAGGTTTAAGTTTGTTTGGATTAATGAGTATTTTAGGTTTAATTTTGGTTTTTGTTGGTTTTATTTTAAAAAATTAGATTTTGGTGGTTTTATTTTTTATTGGCCAATTTACTAATTTTCAATAAAAACAAATTTTATTTATATATTTATTTATTATTCGAATTAAAAAATCTTGGTTAATTTTATACGTGGTTTTGTTTTTATTTTGTGAATTTAATTTTTAATATTAAAAATGTTTGGTTTTTTTATTATTAAATTAAGAATATGTTGGTTAATTTTATATTAATTATTTTAAATTTCTTAGTATAGATGTCGCATCGCACCTTGATCACATCTAGGACCTGCTCTTGCCCTGATCTCGTTGATGATCATGCGGCGGAGGAGGCAGCCCCTACCTCGGTAGCCTCCACGGCGGCGTCCGTGCAGGCACCGATCTCGGATCATTAGTGACCAAGTGCGCGATCGGCTCGTCAACAACACATCAAGAAACCGGGGGAACCCCTTACCGACCCCAAGCCCCCACAGGACGACGCCAGAGCAGACGAACCGGACACTGTTGTTGGAGCACTCCCTACGGGTAAGTTGATTATTTTGTTTATTTAAACAACCGTTTTTATTTGTTACTCGTATTTTGTACTAATGTTCATCGAATTTGCAGGGAAGTCGTTAAACGTGCGTGGGATAAACCTGGGTTTGAAATCCCATCAGATTTGCAGGACAACGAATGCAAAGATCTCGGTGGTGTACGTGCCTTGCCTCTGGACAACGGCCATAAAAATCCAAAGCCTGGTGGTGCGTGACATGGGCGCGATTCTTCGCACCAAGTCCCTGATGATGGGAGATACTTTCAAGAACCAATCCCCGGAGGAGATCACGCGTTGTTGGGGGAGAGTTATCGGTACGTGTTTATCCCAATTTTTACATTATTTTCATTATTTTTAATTATTTTACTAACTTTAATAATTTATTGCAGATCAATTTTGAGTTCAACCTGGAAGACATAGACGTCAGTAAATACCTGAGAAACCACTGGCAGTTATGGTAGGCCGATTGGAAGTACGACCTCCACAAGTACTACAAGAGCAGGCATTCCCCGGAGGAAGCTCGGGCAAATCCTCAAGAGGAGTTGGACGGGCCGAAACTAGAAGGGTGGATGTGGTACTGTCCACCTTGTTAAATTACTTATTTCTTTTTTTATGTTATTTTCCATTTGAAAATATAATTATTGTTTTTACTAATGAATAGCAAAAATTGGTTGCCAACACATCAAACCGGGGAGCGAAGAAATTCAACCACCACAGGGGGTCGTAATCCTTATCGGCCTGGCAGGAGGATCGGCGCATCGCTAGTCGATGTTCTCGGAGGTGGATGCTTGGGGGCTAGTGTGTGCTGGACGAGGCAACTAAGAGGCTGACAACGTAAGTTTATTTTTTACTGATTAAAAATTAATTTTTAATTTGATAATTATATTTATAATTAATATTTATTCGAATTTGTAGGCGGCGATGGAGGAAGACGTCTAGTAGACACAAGTTGAGCTAACGCAACCGCATCCCGACGTGCCGTTGGAGCAGAAACTACCGGATCCCTAGAGGTCGATCATCATCCTGGAGCGACGACTTGGTAGGCGTCTAGTGAAGATCGTCTAGGGGCGGGCTACGGGAGACTTCAGAATGTCTCTAGTCACTCTTCGAGTTCATCCCAATGAGCCAATCACGGGGAGATGTCGGAGCTCAAGAGAAACTTCGAGACTCTTCAGGCCGAAAACGCAGAGATCAAGGCCCAAAACGAGCAGATCCAAACCCAAAAAGATCAAATCACTTTCGTCGGGCAAAGTAAGACAATTCGGTGCACACCTGCTGAATTTCTGTAACTTTGCTCAGCGAAAGGTGTTCGTCGGGCATAAGTTGTTGACTTTTGGGATTGCTCGACAAATCATAGGCGACAAATGAATCCGCCGAGAAACTTGGAATTGCTCGACGAATTCACTTTTTTTGTCGACTGTCTTCAAGCCTGACGGCGGTGGCCCGACGAAAGTTCGCGTGGGTTTAATATTGCCCGACGAAATCCGAACTTTGTTCGACGAATTTGTTTCGCGTGACAAGCCTGATTTTCATGTAGTGATTTTATCCTTATTTTTAACAAAAATAATTAAGAATTTTATCAGAAAGACTGTCAATGCACTTTTAGGCATAATAATGAAGTTCATAGATAATAGTTAAAATTAATGTAAAATTCAGAGAGGGTATTAACAATTTTCCCTATTCAGACTTGAGACAATAAGGAACCTGCTAGCTAGTTATAATTAAGTTAAAGATCGAAGTACGTAATTAGGGAATTAATTAGAGCAGTGAGTCAGTGACATTGGCCAGGCCAGGTGATGGTGATGCTTACAAAATTGGTAGGGAATACCAGGGTACGTGCAGGAGCAGGACATCAGATAGCTAGTCCCTGATCAGACGTATGAGAAGTGACTACGTGGAGTGTCAATTACCCAGGCGTCCAAAATCCAAATCAAACATTGAGCTGAAAGCGGCGTTTCAAACTCCGTTATGAATGGGAGGAGATTGTCATGCATAAGTGCACAACCATTCACCAACCAGGACGAAGAGAGGGAGAGAGGGAGAGAGGGAGAGGGCATCAGCCAATCAGGTACCCGTATTAATTAGGGTACACCAAATCCGTCCACTACGTACAATTTCAATTTGTACACGTAACGTTCAAATCAAGGTAGCTATAAACATTTCGTTACTCCATCTCCATCAATCCGACTGAAGAACCATTCAAATTGACTCTCACTCTCACTCTCACTCTCACTCCGACTGTGACTCAACCAAATTAAATGTATGACCCTCTATGTTTACTTTTGGGGATTCTAAAGCTTTCCATAAAAATAAGATAATAATTTTGTTGCGCCACAAAAAATTCATCAATCAATAATGCTTTTACTACTAAACTATATCCGCTACAATCTGATTATTGTATATAAATGAATCTTTTGTAGAAAATAAGATAATAATTTTGTTGCGCCACAAAAAATTGAAGAAGATAATAATAGAGTATCAAAATCTTTGATAAATTTTAGCTGTTCAAACCTAGAGTCCACATCAGAGTTTATATTTGTGATTTACAAATGTAATTTTCCTAATATATATATTTTTTTATAATATGGTTTTCCCAGACTAAAAATCAAGAAGATTATCGAAGAATGAAAATTAGTACCCCACAATAACGATTGACACAGAGCCCATTTTGTACATTGGGCCTGGTAGGATTGTAGTCTACAGTTCTGGGTTAGAACTTAGAACGCAGGCCCATATATGTAACAGCAGCAAGCACCTATAGCCCATAGGCCCAAAGAGAGTTTTCATTTTGTTTTTGCCATTCATCAGTGGACGGTATAGGATCAGGAAAGGGCATGAATGACAGAGATGTCCACCAAGGAAAAACACAATAAATATACCCTACCCTTAATGGTTAGGTAATACATTCCCATCTTCTTATACAAAGATTAAAAAATAAATAAATAAACATTTTTTTATTTAAGTTTGTAAGTGGAAGGTCTCATAATTTACTGCTACAAAGTAAAAACGATATATATATATGTTCAATTAATTGTTTTATTAAGTACATTATAACGGACTCGTATACAATTTTACGCAAAGAAAATAAAAATAATCTTCGCTCTTTTAAAATAAAATATCGTTGTATAAAAACAAACCGGATGAAAGCAGTCATGGAATAAAGGAAAACAATGGGGTTGAACCATATGGATGAGAGAGTGGTAATAATGGAAGTTTGTTTATGAAAAGATTAGGTGTTTCCATAAGTGGAGGTTGAATATATTTGAAGCACGGTCTATATGAGTTGATAATTTCTATTTACATAAAGTTTTTGATACTCCTCTCAAGTGCTTCTTGATTCCAGTTGATATATGCAACCAAAATGCAAAGCTGACTGGAGAGCTTTCAATGGCAACAAATTTAAAAAAAAAAAAAAAAAAAAAAAAAGATAAAAAGGGAAAAAGGAAAAAGACAATGTGGTCCTCCTCTACAGAATGCACACTCGGATAATTGAAGGAAAAGAATGCATAAAAAGGACATAAAGGTAAATTAAGTAGTGTGACCCTTGTCAAAATTAGAGACTAAAAATGAAGGTATAAAATATGTATATTTTTCACATGACACTTGGATGAAATCGAATTAAATAAAAATTCTAATGGTTAGTGGTAGGTGCTATGCATTATGCAACCACCTTAAGCCACATTTGTTTCCTCATGATTCCACAAACGCATTATATCCATCCATTTTGAACCTTCATGCCTAAGATTGATCAATTATTAATTACGTTACTTTTATGTTCTGACATTAACGAAAGACGCGTACACATTATGATGCGATCAATATCACTTGCATGACTTCTCTCACAAGTAAGTGAGGCGGACTTACAGTGAAACTAGTGTTAGGTTGATGATGATTAAATTTAAAGAACTATGCGTTTTTATGAGAAAATTAAAACAAATAATGTGATCGGTTTGTCTCGTCTATTATATACAAGATCTCGCTTATTTATAAAGACATTATCTTCGCAACGAAAAAATAACTCATTACAACTCAACAAGAAGCAAGAGTAGCTTCAAAACCCTATTTGTAATCATAATTGAGACATGAAACATGCAAATGTCAATGTGAATCCATAGTAGTACTTAGCGATTAGACATGAAAATTGTAGAGGAAACTTCTCTCTCCCACCTTTTGATTCGAAGTGGCACTTATCAACATTTCCCCATAAAGAAGGTGGCCCTTTGATACTTTTGGGAAAAACAATTTCACTGTTGAAACTGGTCCATAACCATAACCGCAACCATAAGCAAGTAAATAAATCACAAGTCTCAAAAGTTTCTTAGAGAAGCCCTACCAACAATATTTGGAAGTGGGGTTGATTTATAAAAGTTGAGAAGCGATTAGTGCCCATTCCAATTTGTCCTCAAAACCATCTGGTCCTATGCCATTGAAAGGGACACTTCTTCATAGGTGGTTTCATAAAAGAGGTAAATTTCAAGAACAAATACTCTACCCATTTTCATACACTTGCCCCTCTAAATGGAAAAAAGTTGAAAGAGTTAAGTAAAGTGTATTTAACACTAATATTGTTGTTGATATGGTATTAACTTTAACCTTTTTGTATTATGATACTCTTACTTTGTCCTTTTGTCTTTAATTTTATAGTTGAAGGCTATAGTTAAAAATTAGTTAATAAATAAATAATATTATGAGACATTCCAAAACATTGAGGAGAGAGAGAGAGAAGGAGTAAGTTCCTATAGCTATATGTCTTGGAAAAAAACAGATCAGTGCACTAAAAATAAGAAAAGGAAATAAATTATTAGATCAAACCAAAAACACAAAACTATAGAAGATGAAAATTGCAAGAACAACTCATTCATCTAGTCCATGAAATCATTTACCTCTTCAATGGCAAGGCATCCTTTGAAATCTTAGGGGCCCACATTGTCTGTACTCGCCTGCTTTTGCATCACTACACAAGAAATATCCCACCAAAAAACCTACCATGTCATGAACCCAAAATGCTCACTTGCGTCTTCCTCCATTGGAGCTGGAAGATTGAGATCAAATAGAGCTGTGATTTCTGCAGCCTCATGAGGGGCAGTAGCTGCTGCTGCTGCCACCGCCGCCGCCGCCGCTGCCCCCTCAGGCTCTTGTTGTTGGCCAAGTACCACAGTTTTGATTTCACATCCTCCAACAAAATGGGACCTCTTGTGACCACCCAAAGCTTGGCCTGACTTGAAAACTTTGAAGCAAAATGGGCACTCATGCCCCTTGCTTCTCTTGGACCCAGAATTTCTCTTGCCAGATACCAATTCCTCATTCATTGGGCCTTTGCCATTGCAAGGCTCGACAATCTTGTTATAATTACTACTCTCAGGAGTTTGAAGTGGAGACACATCAGTGTCTATGCTGTTTTCTCCACTTTCATACATGGACTCAGAATTGGCATTGGTCTTCGTATGGCTTGCTCTATGCCCCCCAAGAGCCCTGTGAGAATGGAACGTCTTGTTGCAAGTCAAGCACTCATATTTTCCGATTTTTCGAACATTTTTGCATGCTTCCACATTGGAAGAGCCATTAGGAATTGGTCTGTGGAGACCATTCGTGGTCGTTGTCTTTCTCAATGCATACTTCAAAGACCCTCTATCTCTATGAAAATGATCAGACTGATGATGAGCTTCTTCATTTGACAAGTTCTTCCCCATTTCAGACTTGATATGAAAACCCTTTCTTAATTTGACACCATAGGATTCGTAACTCTCAAATCTATCCCCAAATTCTGGTCTAGCCTTGTGAAATTCGCCGTTCTGAAAAAACACATCAACAGAAACATCTGATTCAACCTTCTTTGGTTCATTTCTAAAATACCCAGAATCAGAATTATCAGAAACAGTTCTCTCCTCAGATTTCAGCTTCTTCTCTCTTGCTCTCTTTACCCCCATAACATCACTACCATTTACATTGGAGCCACAATTGAGACCCTGCTTGCTGCTCATTCTTATATCAATAGATGAAGACTTAGCCTCCAAAACCACAGAGTTATTGTCTGAAGACTCAGCAACTGAATTCATCAAACCCCCTTTGTGACCGGAATCGCGAGACAGCATCATCAAACTAATAGCCACTTCCTGCTGCTCTTGCTCAATCCCAGAGCCAGATGAAGACCCATTTGCCAGGGAAGAGTAAATATCAAGATTCTGGTACTTGAATCTCTTGGAAATCCTTCTCTGCCTTGGAGCTGCTGATGTTGTTTCTGTGTCTGAATGAGTATCTGAAATTTCCTCAACCTTTATATCATCATCGTCATCTTCTTCTTCATCATCATCATCATCATCATCAATGAGCTGCTTCTCCTTGTCTGAGTGACAAGCCATGTGCCCACAGAGAGCTTTCAGTGATGGAAACCCCTTGCCACATTCTTTGCACACTTTTCCCTGCTGAAATTGCAAAGGAGGAGGTGGGCATCCTGAATCCACAAACCGCCATGTTTTCTTGGGGTTTTCTCTGAGAGAGTAACCAGAATGCCCACCAGCTTCAGACCCATTTGAATAATCATGTCCTTTGCTCTTTCTCAAAACATCTAAAGATGAAAACTTTACTATCCTGCCTCTACCTATTTCATCATCTTCATCTTCTTCTTTCTCCTGATGGTGAGTTGGGGTTGGGGTTGGTTTCTTATTCAAATGGGTCCTGATGTGTCCACCCAAAGACTTTCCACAAGGAAACCTCTTGCTGCAAAACTTGCACACAAATTTCTTTTTCTGATTCTCGTCTTCTACTTCCATGGTTCAATTTTCAATCACTCAAAAGCAAACGCCGGAGCAAAAATCAAAAGTAAAATCAACGTACAAAGCGGGCCTTACCTCGAGTGAACTAGAATGCAGCATTCCCCTCCATGATCTTTGCTTGCTGCAGCAAAAGAAAACCCAAATGGCAGAAGAAACAGGGGACAATCTTCTCAGATCGAGGAGCTGAAGAACAGATCACAAAGTTTGGAGCTTTATGGCAGGTGACGAAGAGATTAGAATCGGAGAGTTGAGATGTGACAGTTTTGTGAAGTACGAGATCCGACCCACATAAAGGGACCCTTTAAATTCCATATCAAAGTAACCCACAAACAAATCAATACCCTTTTCAATGTGGGAAGAAAAAAGGCAAAAACTTTAATTGGGTTTAAATTGACAAAATCAAAATTTGAAGAAATGGGTCGCTAATGATGGCGATGAAGAGGCCTGTAAAAAACAATCAAAGCTAAGCCATGACTGATTCAGAGATTCTTCTCTCTCTTTCTCATTTTCTCTCTCTGAACTCTTCTAAAATGAAAACCTCTCTCTCTCTCTCTCTCTCTCTCTCTCCTATTAGGCTGTTAGGCTCTTTAGCTTGTGTTATAGTCGGAGGAGAATTCCATGCATGGAAGCAAAAGATAAAAGGGGAATAAAAGATTGGCAGCACGTGTTGTCAAGCGAGACGTCTTCGCTGTTCAATTGGACGGCCAAGATTGGTTCTTTATTTTGAGGATCCCAAGTTTCCAGGACTAAATATACTAAGTAGATATGGCCACAGTAGAACTCAAACATCCAAACTATGCCTCAACTTTGTCTTTGCTTGTAATTCTAGACTACCACAAATCAAAGGTCAGCTCCGATCTCCTCCAACCGTTTTCATTGTTCGGAACAGTATTAAGATCAGCCGTTCACAATCTTATATATCAACGATCAAGATTATTTTATGTTCCCCACATATAAATGCGGGGGAACGAAGAAAAGGAAATGCATTTGTGTAGGTGTTATGTGCATGTCAACATATTAAAGGGTTTTCTTAATTCATCATCCTCTTCCCCACTCCACGAGTCCATGACTTCTCTTTTGTAATACAATGTTGAATGTTCATAGTCTTAGTCTCCATCCACACTTTCACACATTTGTTTATTTGTTCTTTAGTCCACATTTCATCTTATGTTATCAATTTAACAATTTTTTAATTTTACAATTCAAGCTCATATCGAATTCAACAACTTACATCTTATGTTTTATTTTAAATTCAAATTTAATTCGTAACTAAACTCACTTACATCGTAAAAATACAGACCATCAGAAGTCGGACTGAGGTTGAAATGGATTTTGAAGTTGCTATACCATTGGTTTCGTAGGAAGACGCATATTTGCTTAGAAATTTCCAAGTAGACTGGAGTTATTTTGATCAAGTCAATCGGCCATATTGTTATTGTAGTGATCTCTAGTCAAATATGGATCCATCCACATATTTATCTTGATAAAAACTTCTGCTTGGCATCTTTCAGAATGCATTGATTATTCTTTGGTGGGTCTTATTTATTCAGCATACAATTTTGATCTGAATTTTGATAACTAATACAATTGGACGATGATGATGATAATGGAATTTTATTCACTTCATCCTCTGTGCTCTTCTTTGTGTCGTTTCAATCTTTCACCTAACAGTTGCTTATTAAAAAATTGAGAGTCCTCTGATAAATAATCTTCTAGTTGACCAAGATGTGCCCATCCAGCTGAAGAAATCCACCTGGCCAAAGAGAATTTAAAGAAATTCCACCACCAATTTATAAAAGCATTGACTTTGAACACACATATCATAAGGAGTCGCATTACAGCATGCATGTCAGTCCTCATATGTAATCCTCACTAAAGAGACGGCTGCTGTTAACTATAAAATTTCTAATTCTTTTGAACTATTTTTACGTGGCCAATTTTTAGGGGAATATAGGAATTTATTCGAGAGGAGAACTGAGGCATATAATTATAAATTCATAAATAGTCAATTGTTTGATTATTCGGCTAATGTAAACTTTTGTTTGATGAGGCCCGATCATGATACAGAATTTTGGTACTTGAGACACATCTAATATGGTACGTCTTAGCCTCTTAAGCATGTTACTATGTTTCCCTAGTTAAGAAAAAAAAAAAATTTCATTTTTTTTTCTATTTTCTCTTCCCCTCTTTATTAATAATCTCTGTTTTTTATACCCGTATTTCTCACATACTCGCACTTAATGAGTAAACATAGGCTCTTTACATAACATTTTTATTTTGTTGTTCTAAGCCCACTCAAATGTATCTATATACCAAAAAAAAAAGACACCACAACCCAAAAGTATTTGCTCAACTAGAAACATTGACCTTTTTTGGTAAAGAGGATCATTGACTAAAAAAGAAGTAGGAGCTGAGGAATTACAAATGACAAGAATATTCCATTGAGACAACTTTACATACACTTGAATATTAGATTCCATGGATTTTTGTACAAAAGAAACACCGGATATCAAAATCACCTGTGCTTCAGAAAATTAAAAATAAATAAAAAATTGAATAAAAAAGGTTCCTTTGCATGAAAAACTGAGCTGCCAACCTCAAAACTTAGCCCCTAACAGAGGCTGAACTGAATTTACATAACTAGTATTGGGTTAATGGATTTTAAATGAATGATGTCTTAAGGCACCCAATGTTCTTCTTCTCCCACTAGCCAGTGGCTGGTGCCTTTTGCTCACCATCATCAACCCCCATGCCTTGATCAAATATATCTTCAATCATGCTCCATGTTGGCAACAGATCAACACCTTTCATGGAGTCCACTGGAAACCTGGAATCCCAAGCTTTAGCATCGCTGCAAGGCTCCAACAAATACACATGACCTGCATCGGGTTGGCTATGGCTATGCAAGCTTTTGATACGATCACCCGTGCCTTGCAAAGCAGCCCCAGCATCATTTTGACTACAAGAGTCATGCATATTGGACTGAAACTCGAACGACACGCATGAGTCATCTTGGAAATCAAACTCCTCCCCGGTGCGCCCTGAAAACTTTTCCCCATGATGAACAAACTTGGCGTCATCAACTGAATTCAGCATGTATGGCCCTGCTATATGATCTATCCCACCATCCTCTTCGCTGGAATCTACTTTAACAAGTCCGACATCACCATCAGCATCACTGTCACCATCATCGTCGCTATCATCATCATCCTCACTGTCATCATCATCAGAGTAATCCTCTCCATGGCCCACATGATTACCATGATAAACAAGAGAATCAATCACAGAGTCTTCATAATCTTCAGCGACTCTCCCATCATTGTTTCCATGCCACTCATCATCATCACTATCTACTTCGAGTATATTAGATCTGTTCTGAGTAGCCCGTCTGCGAAGAATGAACACATTGAAATAATTGCTGACCAGTTCCCTTTTACTTCGAGAAGGGAACACTGCAGACAACTGCTTCCAGAAATTCCTCCCAACTGACGCAGGGTTCGAGTAAACAACTTCATGAAAGGTCTGCTCTTCTTCTTCACTCCATCTTCGTGCCACTTCCTCCCCCATGTCACAAAACCCCAACTTCACAAACTTTTCATTTCCAAGGGTTCTTCTAAGTTCTTCCCGTGCTTCCATGACATGCTGTTGCACACAACTGACAGTATCTGGGTACAGGCAGATACAGTCTGTTCGACCAACTCCAACATTATTATACTCAAATTCTGACAGGTTTGAGTCGGGCATTGGAATGACAGAAGTCCCTAGAAGCTTTTCCTCAAAGTCCTTGTTAACAGCCTTTTCTGATTCCAAAGAATTTAAGGAAAAGCGGTTGAGATTACTCTCATCTGTCTGGTGTACCAATTTAATGGGTCCGTTCCATGCCGGAATAATGGCCTGATGATTTGGTCCTACAGGAACTTGTTTTCTTGGAGAACTATCCCATAAAGAAGAATAAGCATCCTTGGAAGGGCCAAATGTTCTCCTTGGGAAGTCGAATTCAAAATCCTTGGCAGAAGGTGAATAAGCATCTGGTTCAGAAGCAACATATTCTTCACGGCAACTCTTGGTGACCAATGAGGAGGGAGCACCGGTTATGCAACGATTGTTCACAGATGTTGAATCCTCACTTACATTATATTTTTCAAGTCCATCAAGCCACTGAGATTTACAATCAACATTCCCATTCTCACCTGTTTTATGCAAATAAGATTAGACTTCAATATGAACCAGCAAAATATCTATGTTCCGTCAGTAAAAAAGCATAACCTTTAGAGAAATAAAAGGTTGAAGGTGATATAACACCGGGATTTCCTTTACCTGAAACAGAAACTTTTCGTGGTGCATAGCAAGAGACAGCATCGAAAAATGGAGCGAGCTTATCACCAAATTCGAGCTGTCTTGGGTACTTAAAAGGAAGCTCCTGGAACTCAACATCGTCAAAGGGCCTTTTAAATCCCATATTAACCTGAAGCAAAAACAAAAAAGACATATGACAAATTTGAATAAAGTATGACAACGCCTACAAGGCTACATCAATACTACTTAATATCATTAGCAAAAAGTACTTCTGGCATAAAAAAATTTTTAAAGTCAATAACTGTATGCCGCTGATATACAACAACCAAAACCCCCATAACTTGCTTTCAGCTATTCACTCACTTATACAAACACCAGTATATATTCCTTCATTTTTTCATCATTTCACAAGGCCACGAATATGCTACCAGAAAAACTATTAAAATACTTTGAACAATATCAATATTTAATATTAAGCTCATTAAATATTTTCATTCATTAAATTTAATTTTCAGCAAGAATAATAATATGACAACTGATAGGGCATACTAACACTAGTAACAAAAACCTAGCACAAAATATAATAACAACTAAATAAGATTTTACCTCAAAAAATTCTTCGGATTCAAAATTGGGATGAATATGAAGAACAAATAGGACTGGAAGATCAATAGGAGCGGTAGATGGCTAAATTAATAAAATTGAACGCTCAATTATGGACACCAATCGATTTATTGATCTTAGGAATCGTATCCCCAATCCAATTTGACCAAATAAAGGAGCTAAAAAAATTTCAGAAACCCTAACCCTAGATTCGTAATTCACGATCAAAACCGTTAATTTATTGAAAAAAGATATACGAAATAGAGATAGAGAGGTTAATGGAACAAAACCCCTATGAGAATTTACACGATGAACAAAACCCTAACGAAACAAATTCTACGAAACCCTAGAAATTCGACGCGTTGAAAAATATACAAATTAGGAACAAATTCGAGAGGGAAAAGGACGGAGACGAAGATTAGACCCAAAAAACGTAAGGTATTGGAAGAATTGAGGGTGGAAGGGGACGATTTAAAGTCCTAACCCTAAAATTGTACGAGATCAATGGCTTGGGTTGAATTTGGGGTTAATCGATAGAGACGATTGGGGATTAAGCAAACCGATGTCCGATTCAACGATTATGAGAACAAATCAGGTGAAATCTGAGAAAAAAATTGAAGTCGATCTGGCTGAGATCGAATCGAAAGGGGTTGACGATGAAAGACAAAGAGGTGCGGTTCGTGCTTTTTTTGAGAGGAAAGCGGTTCAGATATTAAAGAAAAAAACCGGGTTGATCCGTTACCAGGAAGGAGTGGGCGTTGGTATGGGCTGGACCCTATATAAGCCAAAAAGGACCGAAGCCGGCTCTAGAACGGATTTAAGATCAAGTCCCTATTAACTTATTTATTATTTATTGAGCTTTTCAACTCATCAACAAGGAAGTTGGAAAAAAAACAACTCTTCCACAAGGAAGCAAAAACTCAAAACAAAAAATTGTAAAGTTTCTATTTTATTAATTTTTAACAAAAATATTGAAAAAAAAAGATATATAATGAGTAGGAATACTATTAGAAGAGTATATTAATAATAGTAGTATTACTAACATATGTATGTCAATTGGATCTAACTCAGAAAGTTCTAGTCTTGACTTGTAGACTAATAGTCTCAGCTAGGAGGCTTAGTCAGCAACACTCCCCTCTACTAGCTGGCTTCACCCCAAGTAGATCCCTTAGGTAATTCAACCTCTCTTTAGGTAGCGCCTTTGTGAAGATGTCAGCCAATTGATCTTATAAATGCATAACATCAAATTGATTTGGTTTTCTTGTAGAGCATCTCTGATGAAATGGAACTTCCTGTTAATGTGTTTAGTTTTCTGGTGGAAAACTTGGTTTCTTGCAATTTCTATTGCTGACATATTGTCACAAAGCAATGGTGTAGCCTCTCCTTGCTCTTCTCCAAAATCTTTGAGCACAAATCTGAGCCAAAATGGCTTGTGAGATTGCTTCAGCTGCACTCACATATTTTGCTTTTGCTGTGGACAAAGCAACTATGATTTGCTTCATTGAGGCCCATGAAAACACCCCACTGCCTAGAGTAAATGCATAACCCGAAGTAATCTTCATATCATCCTCAGAACCACCCCAATCACTCTCACAGAAACCAATCAAAGTAGAGGTTTTCCCCTTAATATACTCAATGTCATAGGAAAATGTACCTTGAATGTATCTCATGACCCTTTTGGCAGTTCCATAGTGCTTACTTGTAGGGCCATTCATGAATCTAGATAGAAGACTTGCAGCATACATGATGTATGGTCTTGTTGTTGTCAAGTAGAGTAGGCTTTTCCCACTATCTTCCTGTATAATTGCTCATATGTAGGCTTACTTCCATCTTCCTTTCTTAACTTGCCTATTGGAACTAGTGGTGTGCTCACTAGTTTGCAGTCCTTGAGACCAAATTTCTCTAGTCAAGTAGAAGCATATTTCCTTTGATGAATGAAAATGCACCTAGCAGATTGTAGAACTCCCATGCCTAGGAAGTGATGAAGTAGACCCAAATCAGACATCTCATACTTGGTCATCATATCATGCTTGAAATCTCTCATCAATGTCTCACAAGATCCAGTGTAGACAATATCATCTACATAGAGAGACAATTAGAATTCCACCATCATCAGTTGTCTTCACATACAATGTAGCTTCACTAGGGCTTCTGTGATATCCACACTTAGTCAAATGAGAGTCTATCTCACCATACCATGCTCTTGGTGCTTGTTTGAGTCCATATAGTGCCTTCTTTAGCTTGTACACTTTTCCATCCTCTGCTTGAACCTCAAAACCTTCAGGTTGATCAATGTAGACCTCATATTCTGGTACACCATTCAAAATTGTAGATTTCACATCCAATTGGTATAATTTCTAGTTTCTCTAAGCTACTAAGGCAATAAAAGACCTTATAGTATCCAACCTTGCCACAGGGCCAAATGTCTCATTGTATTCAATACCAGGCTTCTGAGAGTACCCCTTGCCCACCAATCTGGCCTTATGCTTCTATATTGACCCATCCAAATTCATCTTAGTCTTGTACACCCATTTAACCCCAACAATAGGCTTGTCCATTGGTCTGTCTACAAGTTCCCAAGTTTCATTCTTCTGGATCATGTCAATCTCAGCTTCCATTGCCTTTCTCCATACTTGATCTTTAGCAGCTTCTAGATAAGTTTCAGGCTCAATTATGCACATATGACATCGTGCATATATGACATTCAAACTTCCGAGTCTGACATGTGTTCCACTAGAGGATTCATCTTCAGGTTGAACTGCAACAATCTGGTTTTCAATAAGAGGCTCAATTCCTAGTGAAGTATCAGCTGCATCCTCAACTTGAGAATCAACATGCTCATTTCTAGTTTCAAAACCACAGTTTAGTGAAATAGATCCACCTACACTTGACTTTGCTTCATTCCAATCCTATTGTGCATCTTCATTGAACACTACACTCCTGGATATCACAATCTTTCCAGTTTGCAAATTGTATAATCTGTAACTCTTCTCACAACTTCCATACCCCATGAACACACATTTTGTTCCTTTTTCATCTAGCTTCTATCTCAGCTGATTTGGGATGTGAGAATAACAAATTGAACCAAACACCCTTAGAGGTTTGACCCCTGGTCTTCTACCACTAAATTGTTCAAATGGTTTCTTACCATTCACAGCTCTTGTAGGACATCTATTCTGCAAATATGCAGCAGTGTTTACTGCTTCACCTTAAAACTTGTAGGGTATTCCTTTGTCATGCATCATAGCTTTTGCCATCTCCACTATGGTTCTGTTATTTCTCTCAGCAACACCATTTTTCTGAGGTGAATAAACCATTGTGAGTTGTCTTTCAATCCCAGTTTCATCACAGAACTTCTCAAACTCCTTGGATAGGTACTCACCTCCCCTATCACTTCTTAGTTTCTTCACTTTGTAGCCACTTTGTAATTTAACCATGCTTTTGAATTTCTTGAACACATTTAGAACACTAGACTTAAGCTTAAGAAAGCATAACCAACACATCTTGGTATAGTCATCAATGAAGGTTAAGAAATACTTCTTTCCACCCACTATCTCCACATGCATTGGTCCACACACGTCTGAATGGATGAGTTCCAGAGGTGTGGATGCTCTTCATGCTGCTTGCTAGCCACACAGCCTTCACCTTCACCTTTTAGCTTAGGTAGACCAACAACTATGTCTTTATGTTGCAATGTTTTTAAGCTTGTATAGTTCAAGTGTCCATATCTCTTGCGCCACAACTCTAAATCTTCAGTAAGAGTTGATTTCAGTGCCACATGGCTTACACAGTCCAAAGACATAGGAAAACATCGATTTCCTGTCATAGATACCTTAGCTACTATGTGATTCAGCCCATTGTCTTCAAATATATCTATTGTTTGATCACCAAAAACCAGAAAGTATCCATGCTCTACCATCTGACCCACACTCAGTGAATTCTCATCCAATCCAGGCAAGAGCATGACATCTTTGATGTGCCTTTCACATTGCTTGGTGTGAATAACCAAAGTCCCCTTTCCTTCAGGTTGAACCAACTCACCATTTCCCATTTTCACTTTAGCTCTAATGCTTCCGTCAACATCAACCAAAATATATTCATGTGTAGTCATATGATTACTACACTCACTGTCCACATACCATACACTATCATCTTTCACAGCAGCAGCATTACATGCATATAATAGGTTTCCTGTGGTCTCAGTCACTTATCTGGCCATGTTCACAGTCTTAGTTGCACAATCCTTTTCCATGTGTCCAAACTTATTGCAATCATAGCACTTGGTCTTTCCTTTGAACCAACACTCACCATAATGCAACTTGTCACACAATTTTCACTTTCAACCACTGCTCTCAACTTTGTTAGGACCTGCATTCTGATTGAAATTATGCTTTCCAGTATTGGACTTCTGATTCCAATTCTTGTCGCCTTTGAATTGTTTCTTGAACTTGCCTTGAGGGTTACCATGTTGTCCCTTAGGATTCATAGACAAGCTAGCAAAGGCCTTGTCTACACTACCATCAGCATGCATTTCTATCATTTGGTCAAATGCTCTAATTGATGCAACCATATTCTCAACATTCACATTTTCCATATCCCTTGTTTCTTCTATAATAGATACAATAGGATCATAGGGTTTGGTTAAATTGATTAAGATCTTTTGAGCTAGTCTATTCTTTATAATCTCCTCTCCATAGGTTCTCATGTTATTCACAACAACATATAATCTAGACAAGTACACAGATAGTGATTCATCTTCTTTCATTCCAGTGTACTCAAAATCTCTTCTAAGGGATTATAATTTCACAGCCCTTACGTTAGAATCACCTCTGCTTTCTGAATGTCCCAAGCAGCCTTGGCATGAACCCCCATTCTGGATTCGAGGGAAAATGTCATCTGCCACATCGTTTTGGATCATACTGAGTGCCTTTGCATCTTCACACGATCAGCATGCGTTGGCTTATTCACACCACCACCAGCATCTCCTTCTCTGGCTGTCTCAAGTAAGCCTCCATCAACGTACTCCTCCCATAGATCATATGCAATCAGCACAATTTCCATTTTAACTCTTTAGAAGTCATAGTTATTCCCTGTGAAGATTGGAGTCTTTAACTCCCTTCTCTGTGTGTTGCCATTTCAGGTCTGTTCAAGATCTCAGTAGCACTGTGATACTACTCAGCAGCTTAACACAAATTCAACGCCCCAGATAATGATGATCAGAGTCAAAGCTCTGACTCCATATTGGTTTCAGAAGCTCTACATAGTGCAAGGACGGTGATGATCAATTCGAATAGCAGAACCAAGTATGAACTTCAATCTAATCTCCTAGCTGAAATCAATTGAATCAAGACTATTCTGTGATGCTTTCAATTCTCTTCCTCTTTTACTTGAAATTTGGATTGAGATTAGTGATTGAATCTGAGTGATGATCACTATGATGATCAATGCACTCCAAGTGTTTGATAAAATGCTTAAAAAGAAATTTTCTGATTTATACTCAGCAATGACTGAGATTTCTCATTAGATTACAATTGAATCGGAATGGATGCATACAGACACTCTCACACATTCAATTTGGTTAGGCTTGTGATGCTATGACATCCACCTAGCTTGGCAGTTTCATAGAACCTCCTTGCTACTCACGCAAGGCTCACACACACATACTAGGCACACTCTCTTTCTGTTGTAGTTTTCCAGCTCACTCACTTACACACACACACTCATTTAATCCTTGGCATTGCTCTGTAGATGTCTAGCTAGGAGGCTTAGTCAGCATCAATTAAAAACTCCTAGTTTACTACAATACAGAAGTAAAATAAAACTGCAGCTGTAGAATCTCAATAAAACCTAGATGGCAAAGCAACGAGAAACTAAATTAAATAGGTGTGTGTGTGTGTGTGATGGAATGGGCAAGCAGTTAAGAGATAGCGAAACCTCTGCCAAAGATCTTGAAGCCTGCAAAACAAAGCTGGAGAAGAATTCTATGGCAAAAGGAGGCAAAAATAAGGTTGCAAGGACTGAACTCAGTGACACCTTACAGCCGCTATAAACCAATCTCAAAGGAAAACGCAGCAAGGGAGGAAATACTAAAGTCAAACAGAAACTTCTATCAAAAACATCACTTATCAATACAAAAAAAACTGAACGTAAATAGTTGTAGACAAAGAAACTGATTTGTCAAACCAAATCACATCTTCAGTTTATGAAAGCATAAAACAGGCCCGTTCTTTATAACAATACATTTTCACGTATTATGTTGCTGACAAAAGGATATATATTGGAACTAGGGTAGGGTATAGTAAGTGTACACGCCTTTTTTGTTTTGAAATATTATTTACTTTAAAATAGAATCATTTACTTTTAAAAATTAAAACAAAAAACAAATTCACACATGAGTGATCTTATTGGTGGGTAAATTACTCAATAATCAACTCTCGAGGTTAAACAATACCACACTGAAGTACTGATTTATCAAGTAGAAAATAAACGCCAAAAAATCATTAAGCACGTACTATAGTTGTAATAAACAAGAAGCCAAAAACAAATTTATATTGCGTAAAGTCGTGCGTAGTACGACGAAATGCCTCTCCGTGAGGCTAGTATGAATTTAATCTAAAAGTTAATATCATACTTGACACATTTCCACAAAAATTACCACGGCCAGTCTTAAAGGTTTCGAAAAAAATGTATTTATCAAGCCATAATAAATATAAATTAGGGCAACCCGTGCTAAATATAAGACAAATGAGAGGCGAAAGTAAAAACCCTTTTGATATAAGAAATGTTTATTTTGAACTAATTCAAATTAGGATGAAAAATTTGAACTCGAATATATACAAAATCTCATTTACTCTAACTAACATAGCTGAGGATGGTGTAAATAGAGAAAATGAACGTGTGGTGTTAGATTATTTAATTATATTTTTTGGTATATCGGATCAAAATTAAGAACAAAAAGATGGAGCAAGATGGAAGGCATATAATGGAAACATATGGGAAGCAGTAGCATCAACATGAATTCTAATTATGAGATTTATATGAATTCTAATTATGAGATTTATATGAATTCTTTTTAATTTGTCATGTGAATGTACTCCAACAAATGAGGTTGAGCCATCGAGATTAATTTTTTTTTTCCTTTAAAATTTCAAGTTTGAATTTTCAAATTATGATATTTATATGAATTCTAATAGTTGATATTACTAAATGGAGAATGAATTTTGATTTTTTTGTAATTTGAATTTGATTTTACCATAGTAAGGTTGATATATATATACGTAGACTATAACAAATGAGATTGGGGTTTCAAAGTGGGGGTTTTTTTCTCTCCAAAATTTCGAGTTTGGAATTATGAAGTTCATATGAACTTTAATGTTTGATATTGTGGATTGACGAATGAATTTTAATTTATTTCGATTTTAAGTTTGATTTTTCTGTAGTTATAAGGTTGATGTGATATCTAACAATATGAAATTGGGTTTTCGAAATTAAATTTGTTTTTTTCAAACTTTCGAGTTTGGATTTTGGAATTATAAGGTTTATATGAACCCTAGAGTTTGATATTGAGGATTTGAAGAAATTTTTTTGACTGTTTTTTGCTTTTGAGTTTGGTTTTTCTATATTAAGGTTGATGTATACTCTAACAATATAAGTTTGGGTTTTCGAAGTAAATTTGTCTTTTCTTCAAAATTTATAGTTTGAATTTTGGAATTATAAGATTGATATGAATTTTAGCATTTAATATTGCAGATTGAAAAAAGAATTTTGACTTGTTTCGATTTGAATTTGGTTTTTCTATAGTAAGATTGATGAATCCCTAACAATATGAGCTTGGGGTTTCGTAGTTAAATTTTTTTCTTTAAAGTTTCGAGTTTGGTGTTGGAATTATAAGTAGGTTTATATAAACTCTACCATTTGATATTGAAGATTAGAGATTTTTTTTGGACTTTTTTCTTTTTTGAGTTTGATTTTTTTTATAATAAATGTTAATGTAAACTCTAACAAGATCGAAGATTTTGAAGTTAATTTTTTTTCTTCAAAATTTCAAGTACTAATTTTAGAATTATAAGATTTAGATATAAAGTCATTGTTTAGATTTCGAACATGGCTCTCATAATAAGGATATGAAAATTGGTATATGAAAATGTCCTTAAATATAAAATATGGAACAAGAAGGTTTTTTGGATACAAATAATATGGACATAACCACAAATTAAACAGTTTCTCAACACAAAACGAATATTTAATTAGAAAGCAAATAGATTGAATGTTGCAAGATGAACCTCATGGGCCGTTGAGCCCGGTAAAATGAAATGGTGGCATAAACCAAGTTGCAGGTTGTATAGCGCCGGCCCAATTAGGATTCGGAAGGCGAACTGGTGTGATGGTTTCGTCCTCCAAATTGAGCATAACCATATCACATGGCTCCCCATCAACTATTACTAGTTTTTTTTACAGATTCGGCCGTGTAGTATATGCAATTCGGTTTACATCCAGGAAAATCCGAAGCTAAAACAGAAAATGAGCCGTTGTAACCAACAAAAAAAGCTTCACCTAGGATGTTTTTGACCTTAAAATGCCTAACTAATTTAAACTTTGGCCTCTCATAGAACACCAATTTATAGACACTGAATTTTATGTTCGACCTCGCCACCGGCGTGCCGGTATCGGAACAATTCGTACACGAAATAAATCTCCCTTAGTTGATTTCACAAGATATGCACGAAAACCCAATCCTTTTAGTTCTTGTCTAGCTATATAAGATTGATGTTGCGTTATACATATATATTTCACTCCAAATAAATTAGTTGCGTATAAGTCGATTGACAAAACCTTTAAATAAGGTCCGATTGCGTAGACGTGGCCTTTATAAAATAAAGCATCGGCACAATCTTCTACTCTGATAGACCAATAGTTCCATCCAGGAGTGTTGAAAGCCAACGTCACTACATCTTTACCATATATTGCAACCACAAAATAATCTTTAGGCCTTAAGATGGGATCGGCGGACAATATAACTTTATGGACGTAATCCTCGTAAGGGCCATAATCGTCAATTTTATCAGATGGTTGAGTAAGGTCACGTGATGGTATCATATCTTTCGCTTTGAACTCCAAAGGAGGGAGACGAATGGGCGCGGCTCCTTTTCGGAAAGGGTTTATGAGAGTTATGTTGGTAGGTTGGTCGGCTAGATCTATAGTGGCAAACCAGCCATGGCTAAAGCCACAGCACCTTTTCCCATAAGGCAGTGCTAAATGGACATTGTTGTAAACTTTGCCTTCGGCAATGCTGTATAGTACCCTTGGGTTCGATTCCGATTGGGAATTAGGGATCAACAACATAGGAAGTTGCTTATGATTACCGAATGGGTGGGTGGAATGATTATACTCTTTTGCAGCACAAAGCCAGTGCTTGCAAACGGCGCGCAGAGAAACGAAGATGGTCAATGGGTTCTAATAGCTTAGTCAGAATCGTCAAGAGGAGAGCTTCAGGAAGACTTTCCCATTCATCACATGATGATACAAAACAAAACGCCTTGGCCATGCTCTTCTTATTAAGACATGGCTTCGTACTGTTATTATCACACCTATATACATATATACAGCACCCCATTAATTAATTATAGGTAATAATTAAATAAAACAAAGCGTATATACATTAGACGAGCAACAATTCATCCACTTTAATTGATTTGATTATTGAAATGTTCTTTATGCAAGCATGTTAATCGGAACGGTTAATTCCTTCAAATATATTTTATGCCTGCAAAAAAATCAAATAAATTGATCCTAGTTTTATCATCTATAATGTATCAATTAAATCTCCAATTACTACCATAAACTTCTTAATTACTACCCAAAGGATATCAATAAATCTCCAATTTGATTGAATTTTAGTAGAGATAATTTCTGCAGTATATTTTAAAAAATGAATCGTTTCTATCATCACACTTGTATACCAAAACTTCAGCAGTAAAATTAAGACTAAATCGAAGGCGGAGAATGGCTTAATTACCTCCATGAAAAAGAATCCGGCGTTGGTAGTTGTGAATGTGCTCGTTTTCAGAATGGTTGAATGGAGCATGTGGGGAATGATAGATGGTCATCGCCGTCTGCCATGTTTGCTGCTCAATTGGTTTTTCAGTCTGGGTTTTCTACGCACGCTTAATTTTCAAAAAAGAAAAAAGAACTTGCACATCTTCAATTAATTAAGGTTATTTTTTAAATTATATGGGATTAGTTTCCTTTTCCGCCTCTATCTATCTGCTGTGTCAGTTTAACTTGGAGACGACTTGTGTATTGCATGAAATACGTATGGAGTCCTAGACTCCTAATAAAACTTGTAGTCTACAACTTAATTCTTAATACAATTAAGACTTTAAGTAGAGTCCGTCTGTATTAATGAGTATTTATAAATACCGGTTATAAAATATAATATCTGTAATATTTTCATTTAGAATATTAATTTCTCTATTTTTCACTCTTCGTTGGGATGGAATATCCCTCGGGATAGTTAGGGCTTACGTAATTTTCTTTTGTTTGGGTTGCTGGTCTCCTGTTACCGCGCCCCAGGTTCCTTCTGGTTCCCTTTTGGGTTCCTTTTGTTTGATTGCTGTTTCTTCTTGGCTTTGGCCTTTAATACAATTTTTGTTTAACAAAAAAAAAAAAATTAGAAACACATGACAGATGTTTTGATCGGAATCCAAAATCAAACTTTTGATGTGTGGAGATTTCTTGGTGTTCATAGTGTGAATAAAATAAATGAATAAATAATTAATTAAATAACTCAATAATAATAGTATGAATAAAATCCTCACGCTAGATTTGAACCTTTGTAACTGCACGAGTAATTGACCACATGAGGTTTTCCTACCTTTATAGGGAAGAATAAGACCGGAGTAGCATTGCTTGTTTTCCTCTCTCAATCTGAAATATATTTGTTTTGGATAATAAATATTATTAAATTCTTATATTTGAGATATTTATATTTGAGATATTGGAAGAAACTAACATGTTTGGATCTCTATTGTTCCCAATTAGATCCTTCCGGCAAGTTTGTTGGAAAAATCAAGGATTCTTTCAGTCATTTTTGTGTACCCAACAAATCTTTGGTCGGTAAGAAATCGGGTTCTTAATTTTTCCAATTATGTTTCAGTTTTGTTAATTCTTATTTTAAATAGCAAAAGAAAAATTGTTTATATGTTGAGTTTTGATTTGGCTGAGGCAGAGACCTAATTGTTGAGTTGGTGGTGCCTTGTGGTTTTTAATTCTTGGGAATTATTAATTCATTGTATATACAAATCAGTATACATAAGAATTTCTGATAACTAATTTAATTTAATTAAACAGGTGGTAGCATCGGAATGTTGATTTTCGTAATTACGGAGCTTTAGGGCTTGTCGGAGATTCAATTAGTAACCACAAATGGCCGTAGGGATCTGCCACTTTTGCAATCAACGTGTCGGAGCGGGAAGGATCAGGGTATTGTTCCAAGATTCTACATCCATTTGTTAAAGCTCTTCCCGTCCAATCCGCCAATGGTGCACAACACTCGAGCTCGAGCCATAAATTAGCCCGCAATAGTTGTGAAGTTGTACTCGTCGTTCTGACATTAAAAAAGAAAGTAGATTTGACAAATAATAATCTTGAAAAGAAACAAAGAAAAGACACCATTTGTATTATGTGTTACATTTCGGAGAGGATTAGTTTATGTGTGTGCATGGTGATCTCGCATGCCTCGCCGTATCGTGATTTCCTCTGTTACGCAAGAACTTGGCACCAAATACACTTTGGTACAAACTAAAAGCTTCCGTTAATTTCGATGCAGGCACCACTAGGTGTGGCGCCACAAAGAGGACCCTGACAATAGCCGCCATTTTTTTCAAACAAGAAGCTTTGGCAGCATTTCCAAGCGAGGCCATTGTGGTATATATACAAGTGGACGGGACAAAGCACAAACACTATCCCCGATTTCCTAACTATCAGCGGGCCCAAGAAGGCCCAACAATATGGTAATGTAGAGAGGGTTTTGGGTTCTAGTTGAAGAATTAAATCCATTAAATTCATCCAACGATTTAAATTGAATATTGATTATAATGTTTGGACGAATACTAGGGGCTCTCAGGGTGAAGGGTAGGGGCCTAGCACTTAGGAGATTAGGCGGAAGCCTAAGTGCTTTTTCTAAAATAACAAATCAATAATTTTTTTCTGTTTTTTAATAATATAATGAATACTACCAAATAATTGTAGAATAAAAATTCATTAAAAAGACAAATAAATTGAGAATGGAAATGTAACGACCCGTACCTAAATAAAATATTTAATTTCGTAATTTTCTAAATGAAAGGATGATTTTACTGTTGATAGTAAGGGGGTTCGGACGTCACTTTGTGTTGAATTGGCTTTCGGAAGTTTTTCGTGTACCATTGCATAGGTCTCATTCTCATGAGTTCGTAGATAAGCATATAAAAATCGGAGTTCGTACGAAGAAGTTACGGGTCAAAATTCAAGAAGGCATTTTGGTAATTTTGAAAAAATAAATCTTAAACCCCCATTTTTTCTCTCCTCACGAGATTGGCTGAAATAATTCTCTCTGTCCCCAACTCTCACTCTCTTTCCTCCCTCTGCGTTCAAGCCGAAAACCACCACCTTTATTATTGCGTTTCACCAGCGAGTTGAGACTCTAGACCACCACTAAAATCACCCTCACCCCAACACAACTATTGCCTTACCAATCATCACCCTCGAGGACTACCATGGAAGGCGGATCGATGGCCAAAAGAAAATTGAAGCCCTGACTTTGCGGTCGAATTCAGGCCACCACAGATAATATCTTGACCCAACGACCTCATATTTGTTTTCCGCTCGTCGAGTAGATGAGTTTGACTACTGGGTTGTGAGAAACGGTGAAGAATTGAAGAAAATCGAAATTAGGCGAAAAACCCAGTCTCTTGACACCGCTCACGGCAGTCCAATCGCCAGTCACCGACCATTGAGGTACGTGGCGGACACGTGGCCTCTCTTCAATCCAATCCCACAGGTAAAATCTTGACCCAACGACCTCATATTTGTTTTCCTCTGGTCGAGTAGATGAGTTTTGACTACTAGGCTGTGAGAAACGGTGAAGAATTGAGAAAATCGAAATCCAGCGAGAAACCTAATTTACAGACACCGCCCACGGCAATCCGACCTCCAATCACTGACCGTCGAGGCACGTGGCAGTCACATGGCAGTTGCGTGGCAAACACATGGACCCACGTGGCAGCCGCATGGCAAACACGTAGCGGACGTGTTACTAACACGTGGTCAGCGTGTGAGGACACTGGTCGACGCATGCCTACTCAGGCCAGCGCGTGAGGAGGGTTTTTGGCCATCGACCAACGCTTGACGGAGTGTGACGGGGTTTCTAACCTCCGACCGACGCATGGCGGTGCGTGTGGTGATTTCTTGGTGTTCATGGTGATAACCAACCACCGATTTGTTGGCATCAATCCATATCCACAAAAGCTTCCATCGCCATTAAAATAGCTGTAAATACCCATAAGTTTTCAGTTCGGCCAATCAAATAATAATAAAGTTTCAATCATGAACAAGTCATCAATCATCGGTTTATCATTTGGATGCTTGGCGAGGGGATGGGATGGGGTCTCTGGGGTTATTAGGAGCTATGATGTTCTAAGGAGACCATACAGCTATGGTTATTATTTTCACGCCTACGATAATTGGTTTGGGGGCACAGATCAAATAAAGGAAGCAGGAGGTCAATCAAGAACATTTAAATTTGTTTTAACCGGGGAAAGGGAGGGGGATGAGGTAATATAGATCAATACAAAAATTGTTCCAAGTGAGCCATATTGCTATGGTTGTAAGGATTCCCCAACATAAGAGGAGGAGCGGTGGATCTTTGAGCCACCGCTGACAGGACTCTTCCCGAATTTCCAACTCGAAATCCGTAAAAAATCTTGTTCCCGTCTGACATCCTTTCACCACAAAAATTAATACATGAAATACCTTTAACCTCTGGAAATATCAAATGAAATTTACGGGGATTCCAACAGAACCTCCCATGTACTTGATTGCCTTTCACCTACCTGTCAGACGAAGGGTAGACCAGTAGTTCACAAACTACCTCGAAGGACCTCCTCCACCAACAAACAAGACAACTGAAGAGTCACCTTCGTGTGAACCGTCAACAACTCGTCAATTTGGGTCACCACCCACTGACCCTGATGACGAAAGTACCCTTGCCTGATGACTCAGGCATTGGTCACACTTCGTGACCGTAATGACGATAGCTAGTCAATATTCAAGACTTTGTTGAATTGAGTCTCACTGACTTACCCCGAGTCGTAACTCGATATCCCTAACCGTAGCTCACTAACTCGGCTCATCCAGAGCCGTACCCGATGTCCCGGTTCAACTCGAACCGTAGCTCCGTATCCTAGCTCATCCCTAGCCGTAACTCTATAACTCGGCTCATCCCAAGAGTATGATGGAATCTCCCATAAAATACCTCAGATCATTCTTCAGGGTCAAAACCTAAATCATAATCCCAGTCTGAAACCATAAAATAAATTCATTAGCCTCGAGAGATGCGTAGTGATAAGACAGTGGATAAATCCATTTAAACCTTAAGCTGAATTTTCGAGCCTCGAAAGGATACTAATATATATTCCCACCACGCACAATCCATGGTATGACTTCATACATAGACTTACGCATGCCATGAAATCTCGGAAACCCAGTCCGTTCACAGTACCTCCAAGGTACCAACTCAAGGAAGTCCTAGCCCCAAGGAACCCTTTGACATACCAATAACCCAGCTCCTTTGACACCCCGCCCCGCCGCCCCCCTCCCCCCCCCCCTCTTCCCCCCGAGCCAAAACTCTAACTGTGGTCATCCATTACCGCTGGGATTACTCAAACGGGGCTTTACACAGACTCCAAAGGCTTCAAAACTGCAAAAATCCGATCCGAAATGTTCCAAAACCCTAGACACACGCTGTCGTGGGATGGGAAATAGCCCCACGCACCGGTAGAAGACCAGACCACTCGCCACGCGCATATGCACTGTCACAGCGGAATATTTCATCGCTCTAACTAAATCGGAATCTTCCGTCTAAACTAACAGCGTTAGGGTTCCGTTATAATACAGTTACTTTTTGACGAAATATGCTAACGACGTTAGGGTTCCGTTATAACACTGTTACTTTTTGATGGAATATGCTAACGCCGTCAGCATATTCTATCAAACCCTTACGGCGTCAGTTGACCCAATGATCAACTAACTGCTGACTGGACCACTGACTATGCTACCACATCGCATTATGTGTCAGCTGACTTAGTAGCTGACTAGGTTGCCACGTGGCTACACATGGCACCACGTGTCAGTTGAGTCAGCAGCTGACTAGACTGCCACGTAAACTCATAGAGCCAAACCAGTCGCTGGACTATCACCGGAGAAGATGACTGAACCACCGCCAACGCCGCCGTCGACGGTGGCCGGAATCCGCCATTAACGACCAAGACTCCGAGCTTTCCAGATTCCTCCAAACTCCACCACTTTTCACCTTCCACACGTGCAAATTCATCTACTCCTTCCCAGGAGTCCAAATCCAAGCTTAGATTTGAGAAAACATACCTCAATCGATTGGAAAATTCTCCAAGAAGGTTCGGCCCAAAACCCACCTTCAATATGCCGTCTCTGGTGGTGATTGAGTCTCGAAATGGCCACCAAACAGCTTGTGGGGTCGAGGGGATTCCATCCCTGGCCTTCATTTAGGTCGAATCGACCCTAAAATGGATCGAAGCTAGTGGAGACGTGTAACGACCCGGACTAGAAATTTAATTATTTTGAGAATTTGACAATTTTACCCTCAATTTTGGACGGGTTCGGGAGTTACTTTTTGACTGGCAGTACTTTTGGGAATTTTTCTTGGGTCGTTGCGTAGGTCTCGAACTCACGAGTTCGTAGACAGATGGCACGCAGAAAATGGAGATCCGGTGAGTTCGTTACGGGTCTAGAAGCTTCAGGTGTAGTTTGGTAATTTTGGAAAAGTTGGAACTATATAGGAGATATTTTTCTCTCTCCTCGGCAGATTGGTCCATCTCTCTCCTACCCGAATCCTCCTCGTGCGAACACCGAAGACCCATTTTCATCGGAGGGATTTCGATCCGGTTCGATCGAAACCAAGGTCGGGAGAATCTTCCCCGGGACCCCACGAGCATTTTGGGGTAGTTATTGGAGCGGGAGCACCGCCGTAGGCGACAGACGGAGGAGGGAGGGAACCGAATCTTCTCGGCCGTTTTTCCGGACAAACCAGGTACGATCTCTGAACTTTGACCCCATATTTGGATTCCTGGTGAAAAGTAGATGAATTTACATGTGTGGATCGTGAAAAACGGCCAAGAAATGAATAAGTTAGAAAACCTTAAAAATCGACCAGAAATGGCGATTTCCGGTGAACCAAACGGCGGAGGAGGTGGCGGTCCGGTCATCTTCTCCGGCCAGCCTCCGACGACGGCGACGGCCGTCCGGTCGTCTTCTCCGGCGAGTCACCGGAGACCGGTCGGGTTGAGTGAACCGGTCTGGTCGAGTGAACCGGTCGAGTCGAGTGAATTGGTCGGGTCGAGTTGGACTGGGTCAGGTTGAGCTGGACCGGGTTGGACCGGTCCAGGTGCGTGAACACTGTAGCCGGTGCGTGAGGGCTCGTGGGACCATGTACCGAACTTCCGGCGGCGCGTGGCGGCGTGGGGCCGAGTCTGAGGTCACGGCGGCACGTGGTAACTAGTTTTCGACATTTCGAATCTGTTGGTACAGGTTTCAGGTTGATCGAACGTCATTTATAGGTCATTTTGGGCAATCCCAGCGGTAATAGTTGACCGTATTAGCGGATTTTGAGCTCGGAAAGTCAAGGTAGTTGGGTTATTATTGTGTTAGTAGTATTTGATGTAATTATGTGTGTGGTGATGAATGTTTGGTTGACTAATAATATATTTATGGAATGAGAATGATGCAAGATGATGATAGGAAATCTAGATTATGCCAGGGTTAGCTTTAGGACCCAGCATTGTTAATTATGAGATGTGAGTATAAACTACCACTAGATTAGGGTATCTCGAGGGTCAATTCTGAGATATGTATCACGATATCAAGTCGTGAGGTATGATACATTCGGTGAAATACATGAGTCACAGCGAGATATCATGTTGACGTGGTAATTATTTGATTCCGTGATTTTGAGTTGAAACCGTAATTGTGATTATTAAATATCTTTTATTTAAATACTGTTGTGTATGGTTGTAATGATTTCCTGGAATTTATAAATGACTGGTGGACAATTGTTTTTCCAATATTTCAGTGAAAGTGTGTTGTGAGAAATGGCATGGTTGTTGGATTCGGTTTTGATATTGTTTTGGCATGGAAATTATTAGAATCCATGAGTTTGAGCTGAAATCGTATTTGTGATTATAAAATACTTGATTCTTGGATACAACGGTTTTGAGGGGGCCCAGGAGCCGGGGTAAGGATCCGCTGAGACGGAGAACCCGGTGAACCTCCAATATAAACAATACGGTTTTGAGGGGGTCCAGGAGCCGGGGTAAGGATCCGCTGAGACGGAGAACACGGTGAACCTCCAATATAAACAATACGGTTTTGAGGGGGCCCAGGAGCCGGGATAAGGATCCGCTGAGACGGAGAACCCGGTGAACCTCCAATATAAACAATACGGTTTTGAGGGGGCCCAGGAGCCGGGGTAAGGATCCGCTAAGACGGAGAACCCGATGAACCTCCAATATAAACAGTACGGTTTTGAGGGGGCCCAGGAGCCGGGATAAGGATCCGCTGAGACGGAGAACCCGGTGAACCTCCAATATAAACAATACGGTTTTGAGGGGGCCCAAGAGCCAGGGTAAGGATCCGCTGAGACGGAGAACCCGGTGAACCTCCAATATAAACAATACGGTTTTGAGGGGGCCCAGGAGCCGGGGTAAGGATCCGCTGAGACGGAGAACTCGGTGAACCTCCAATATAAACAATACGATTTTGAGGGGGCCCAGGAGCCGAGGCTAGGATCCGCTGTTGGCGGTGAACTCGGTGAACCTCCAAGATAAACATATTTGAGGTAGACTAGAATATGGGACTAGGATCCGCTGTTGGCGGTTAACCCAGTGAACCTTCAATATAATTGGTTCGTTAAGTGCTCCGACTCTGGCATCGAGGAGTTTTGGCTCCGCTAGGTCGCGAGGCTATTTATGCATAGTTCAGAGAGTTGTGATACATGACTAGCACACCCTAAGGGATACCCTGGTGGCTAGGGATATGCCGACTGATGTGATATGATAACTGAGGATATTTCCAGCTCTAATATGGTTTGACGACGATTGTCATGTGATAAATCAGCCTATGGAAATACTTCGTCATCCGGGTCAGTGGGTTGGTGTGGGCGGTGACCCAGAGTGACGATTTATTGTTGGTTCACAAGTGGCTGACTAGTCAATTGTCTTGTGATTTTCCAGTAGAGGTGTCAGCAGTGTCTGACCTACTGATATTTGGTGTCAGAAGGTATTCCTATTTGGACCACCACTATTCCGAGGTCTTGACTTTGACCTGTATGCTATCCTGCGTCTGACAGGTAGGAGTGGTCAGTAAGTATAGAGGTTCTGCCGGGAACCCTGTAAGGTTTACTAAATATTATTTTTGTAAGGATAAAGAGTATTCCTGGTATTTAATTTTTTTTTAGTAAAAGAGCTGTCAGACGGGATAAGGGTTCTTCCCGGATTTCGAGGGGAAATTCGGGAAGGGTCCTTTCATGACGTGCGATGTTTGCACGAGGAGAGAGAGAGTTCGAGGGAGGAGAGAGAGAGAGTGACCCCCGAGAAGAGTGAAAAAATCTAGAAAAATGGGGCTTATCACATTGTCCACTTACCCAAAATACCCCTGGGCTTTTAGACCCGTATCTCTCACATATGGACTCCGTTTTCCGCATGCCACCTGTTTACGAACTCGTGAGTTTGAGACCTACGCAACGACCCAAGAAAAACTTCCAAAAGGATTGCCAGACAAAAAGTGACTCCCAAACGCCTCTGAAATCGAGGGTAAAATCATGTTTTCCTTAATTAAATTCTCACATTACTTTAATTTTTGGTCCGGGTCGTTACAATTTACCCCCGAAATTCCCTTAACTCAGGTTAAAGAACCACCCTCATGTATCCTTTCGAGTCCCCTCGTGTCACTACCGACACGAACTAAATTTCTACCGTGATTCCCAATTGCACCTCTACAACTTAATGTAAGTTGACCTGAAATGATACATATATGTGCACCCTGCCCATTTATTTGTTTCCGTCTCAACAAAATACCGAGGTGAGAACAACATCCGGGAAACCTCCTGAAGGCACTAGAATGCTCAATACCCAGGGTTGTTCAACCCGGAAATCTCCCTTTTTTTTGTGGATGATACCTCAAAGCTTAGCTCTGAACCCGAGAGGTCCACCTCGGGGCGTACTCCCCACAAGACTACAAATACCTCAAGTCATGACGTCACATGACCGTATATATCTCGAAGTCAGGTGTTAGATAGGTACACGTGTACCAAGTGCAGTCAGCCTCAAAGATGTGGCGAAGAAATACCCTGCAACACCAGCCTCGGAGAAATCCCTCCACATATCCGAGTATCTCAAAATATGCGGATCCCTATACTATGCATAGACAGACTCAACGATGTGGCGGAGAAATACCCTGCAACGCTAGCATCGAAGAAACCTCTCAACGATCTGGTGGAGAAATACCCTACAATGCCATTATCGGAGAACCCTCAACGATCTGGTGGAGAAATACCATACAATGTCATTATCGGAGAACCCTCAACGATGTGGCGGAGAAATACCCTTCGACATCGGAGAAACCCCTAAATGATGTCGTAGAGAAATACCCTACAACGCCAGTATCGGAGAACCCTCAATGATGTGGCGGAGAAATACCCTTCGACGCCAACCTCGGAGAAACCCCTCAACGATCTGGCGGAGAAATACCCTACAATGCCAGTATCGAAGAACCCTCAACGATCTGGCGGAGAAATACCTTACAACGCCAGTATCGAAGAACCCTCAACGATGTGGCGGAGAAATACCCTTCGACGCCAATATTAGAGAAACCCCTCAACGATCTGGAGGAGAAATACCCTACAACGCCAGTATCAGAGAACCCTCAACGATGTGGCGAATAAATACCCTTCGACGCCAACATCGGAGAAACCCCTCAACGAACACATGATGGGAAAAATACCCCACATCATGTGCCGGAGAAAAACCATGACCCTCTACATAGTGGAAACCAACTCGTAAAGAAAATCCAAAATCCATTTTTGAAATCCTTATTTCTTGGCCTAAGTCACATTCATTGAAAAACCAGGTCTATGCCCAAATCCAATAAAGTCACAAATTCGGGTCTAAACCCAAAATCATGGACGCGACCGAAACCCAAAATCTATCAAGTTAAAACCACAAATGTAGAATCCATAAAGCCACAAAACCATGTAACCGGGTCGAGGCCCAAACAATAAATCATTTTACAAAAAATCCTTATTAACCAAATTTATTGGATACCAAATCATTTAAAACATATAAAAAGAACTATGCATGCATTATAGTTATATAAACAAAGTATACTCACCTGCAACGGTGGGGCCTGCCTCTCCCGTACCGATCATGGCCCCCATAGTACTTCTACTCCATACCCTCATATTCATCGCCCGACCCAACGGAACTAGGGTCTGCCCAAAGTAGCTCAACTACAGAATCATGCACCTCCTCCACTATGCACTCTCCGCCTCCCTCGGTACTAGGCTGTTGACGAGACAAACGTCTCGGAGGCTCTCGCTGACAAGAACAACTACATCATATGCACACAACTGTGCGGTTTGCAGGAAGTGAAACCTAGAGCTCTGATACCAAATTGACAGGACCCTTCTCGAATTTCTAACTTGAAATTCGCAAAAAAACCCAGCTCCCGTCTGGCAGTCTTTGACCACAAAAATTAATACATGAAATACCCTTAACCTTTGGAAACATCAAATGAAATTTACATGGATTCCAACAGAACCTCCCATGTACTTGATTGCCCTTCACCCACCTGTCAGACGAATGATAGACTAGTAGTTCACAAACTACCTCGGAGGACCTCCTCCGCCAACAAACAAGACAACTGATGTGTCACCCTCGTGTGAACCATCAACAACTCGCCAATCTAGGTCACCTCCCACACCACCCACTGACCCTGATGACGAAAGTATCCTTGCCACAACTCAGGCATTGGTCACACTTCGTGACCGTAATGACGATAGCTAGTCAATATTCAAGACTTAGTTGAATTGAGTGTCGTTGACTTACTCCGAGTTGTAACTCAATATCCCGGCTCATCCCTAGCCATAGCTCACTAACCCGACTCATCCTGAGCTGTACCTGATGTCCCGACTCAACTTAAGTCGTAGCTCCGTATCCTGGCTCATCCCTCGCCGTAACTCTATAACCCGGCTCATCCTGAAAGTATGATTGAATCTTTCATAACATACATCAGATCATTCTTCAAGGTCAAAACCTAAATCATAATCCCGGTCTGAAACCCTAAAATAAATTCATAAGCCTCGAGATTTGCGTAATGATAAGACAGTGGATAAATCCCTTTAAACCTTAAGCTGAATTTTTGAGCCTCGAAAGGATACTAATATATATTCCCACCACGCATAATCCGTGGTATGATATATACATAGACTTACGCATGCCATGAAATCCCGGAAACCCAGTTCGTTCACAGTACCTCCATGGTACCGACTCAAGGAAGTCCTAGCCCCAAGGAACCCTTCGACATACCAATAACCTAGCTCCCTTGACACCCCCCCCACCCGAGCCAAAACCAGCTCTGTGGTCTTCCATTACCGCTGAGATTACTCAAACGGGGCTCAAAATGGACTCCAACGGCCTCAAAACCGCCAAAATCCAATTCGGAATGTTCCAAAACCCTATACACACGCCGCCGTGGGTAGGGAAACAGCCCCACGTGCCGCCACGCGTCGGTAGAAGACCGAACCACACGCCATCACGCGCGTCTGCACTGTCATAGCGGAATATTTCGTCGCTCTGACGGAATATTCTGTCGAACTTGATGGAATATCCTAACGGCATCAGAATCTTCCGTCCAAACTAATGGCGTTAGGGTTCCGTTATAACACTGTTACTTTTTGACGGAATATGCTAACGCCGTCAGCATATTCCATCCAACATTGACGGCGTCAGTTGACCCAACGGTCAACTAACTGCTGACTGGATCGTTGACTGTGTTGCCACGTGGTACTGCGTGTCAGCTGACTCGACTACCATGTGGCTACACATGGCACCACGTGACTGGACTGCCACGTTAGCTCATAAATCCGAACCAGTCACCGGAGAAGATGACCGAACCACCGTCAATTCTGCCGTCGATGGTGGTCGGAATCTATCATTAACGGTTGAGACTCCAAGCTCCCCAGATTCCTCCAGACTCCACTATTTTTCACGATCTACACGTGAAAATTCATCTACTCCTTCCCAGAAGTCCAAATCCAAGCTTAGATTTGAGAAAACATACCTCGATAAATTGGAAAATTCTCCAAGAAGGTTCGGCCCAAAACCCACCTTCAATCCGCCATCTCTAGTGGTGATCGAGTCTCGAAATGGCCACCAAATAGCTCGTGGGGTCGAGGGGATTCCATCCCTAGCCTTCGTTTGGGTCGAATCGACCCCAAAATGGATCAAAGCTGGTGGAGACGTGCGATGTTCGCACGGGGAGAGAGAGAGTTCGAGGGAGGAGAGAGAGTGTGACCCCCGAGAAGAGTGTGGAAATCTGGAAAAATGGGGCTTATCACATTGTCCACCTACCTAAATTACCAAAATACCCATGGGCTTTTAGACCCATATCTCTCACATATGGACTCCGTTTTCTACATGTCGCCTGTCTATGGACTCGTGAGTTCAAGACCTGCGCAACGACCCAAGAAAAACTTCCAAAAGGACTGCCAGACAAAAAGTAACTCCCGAACCCCTCTGAAATCGAGGGTAAAATCGTCATTTCCTTAATTAAATTCTCACATTACTTTAATTTCGGGTTCGGGTCGTTACATAAACCACACTACACCTAAGATCAATTAGGTCTTTACAAGGGCTGTAATAGGGCTTAGGGAAATGGCTAATGAAAGAAAGGCTATAGAATGCAAAATTTCTTAGAAATTGATATTGGAATTGAAATTCACCACTATCACAGGTTAAACAATCAAAGCATAACACCAAATTGAAGAGCACCACATTTTATTCCTTTTGTTTTTCATACCGATTGCAAATCAGAAATCTCTTTTTTTTTTTTTTCATCATTCAGATTCTTCCCTTTTCACAGTAGGATTTCTAGTTTTCATTTGCTTTTGGAATGCAGCTTCTCATCATATGGTTTCAATAGCTCAAAAGCATCACTAAACAATCATTGTATCAATTTCTCATAAAAGAAGGTAGAAAATTCTTGAATGAAGGCTAACTCTAGTATTGGAATATCGGAGGGCGGGTTTTGCTAACAAATACTAGGCTTAACATAAAGTTCAAAAGGTTACTAAGGATCAGATAAACACATATGGTAGGCAAGAAAGGCTCAAACGATCCAAACAAAATTGCCTATATCATTTCCTAGGTCTCATATGGTTATTTTAAAGCCATTAATAGATAAAGGAGGAAGGTCTAGTGTAATGGTCCAAATTTCATGTCGTTTTCAGTACTTGACCAAACCAAAAATAATGAGATCACAAAATCAGAGTTTGACAAGAAAACATGGAATTAGTGTATAACCCTCACAAAGAAAAGGACAGGCTCAAAGGCTAACAAGGTTATAAGCCTCCACAATGATTTTTATGACTCTCCAAAATATGCAAATTCCTCCACCACAAATGGCAGCAACATGAATATGTGAAAATTATAGTTCCAAGCAAAAGCATCATAGAATTCATCCAGAAAAGGACAATACAGAGAACTGTACATCCATAATCAACCCATTCAAATGCCACTATGAAATTCCTGATTTCAAAACCACATGTACCAAGCCTTATTATAGCAAGAAGAATGATGCACAACAACAATGACTTGAGAAAGGGAAAATCTTTTGTTATTTTCTGAAACTTCTTTTCTTTTTCCTTTTTTTTTCTTTTTTTTTTACAAACTACTGACTAAACTACCTAAAAGCAAACAATAAGACTTAAAGACACAAAAATACTCAAACAACATGAAAACAAAGAAGTTCCAAACCACAGTTTTGTTCAATTTCGACACTATTCAGTTTTTAACCCATAACTTTCAAACCACTTGGCCAAATTCAGCGTTCTTTATATGGTTGGAATCAGCACAAAAAAAAAAGACAACGTGAACCAAAATTAAAGAACAGCAACAGATTGGTACAGTATTTATGGAACATAAACTCTTTGTTTTAAGCTATTCAAAATCAAAAATTTAAGCTACTATTTTATACCCCCACACTTGAATGTAACATTGTCCTCAATGTGAAGAAGTTAGAAAGTAATGCAAAGATAGTAAGTGAGAGGAGAGTACGAAAACGTCCCTGGTTTTGAGCAGGTTGATAAGCACTACCAAATAGTAGACAAGCTGAAGTTCATCAACCATTTGCAGCAAAGTAACTTCCTCATGAGCTCCTTTTATCGACAATTAGAACCTGAAAAATGATCTCAAGAAATGTACGTCATGGCAGAAAGAATCAAGCAAGGCTGAGTTGTAAGAGTCAATAGAAAGGATCGAAAACACAGATGCAAAACCACCAAATCCGAACTAAAAAATGAACAAAACTAAAGCAAAAGAAGGCAAAGAGAATTGGGTTGCCTCCCAAATAGCGCCAAGTTTATTGTCTTCAGCAAGACATGACTTCTTAATTATGAAGAAATTGGATCATGAAGAACCAGCGTCACTCCTTCATGTGTTGCAGAAGCACTCTCTTCTGCAACTCTCCAAGTCAGGCTTCAACCGGTGTCCATTGACTTTGAATGGCATTCCAGATTTTAGATCCTTGATTTCTACAGCCCCATAGGGAGTTACCGAGACAACTTCATATGGTCCATACCATCTTGATTTCAGCTTCCCAGGAAACAATCGAGTCTTGAGTTATACAACAAAACCTTTTGTTCGGGCTCAAGTGTCTTTCTCAAAATGGACTTGTCATGAAACACCTTGGTTCTGTCCTTTTAAATCTTGGCATTTTCATACGCTTCGTTCCTCAATTCATCTAACTCATTCAATTGAAGTTTCCGAATTTGACCTACTTCTTTAAGCTCAAAATTGAATTGCTTAATAGCCCAATATGCTTTATGCTCCAATTCAACAGGTAAATGACATGCTTTTCCATAAACCAATCGATAAGGAGACATACCAATCGGAGTCTTATAGGTTGTCCGATAAGCCCACAATGCATCAATGAGTCTCAAAAACCAATCTTTTCTATTTGGCTGGACTGTTTTCTCCAAAATTTGCTTGATCTCCCTGTTTGATAGTTCCACTTGACCACTAGTTTGAGGATGGTATGGTGTTGCAACTTTGTGAGTGATGTTGTATTTTATCATGAGAGTGGTGAAAGGTTTATTACAAAAATGAGACCCTCCATCACTTATGATCGTCCGAGGTGTCCCAAATCTTGAAAAAGATTGAGTCTTTAAGAAAATTCAGCACCACCTTGTGATTGTTTGTCTTGCATGCTATTGCTTCAATCCACTTAGAAACATAGTCAACCGCAACAAGAATATAAAGATAAACAAAAGAGAGAGGAAAAGGACCCATAAAATCTATACCCCAAACATCGAATAATTCAACAATCAAGATATTAGTAAGAGGCATTTGATTACGGGAAGAGATATTACCCATTCTCTGGCATCGGTCACATGAAGTGCAATAAGCATGAGCATCTTTGAAGAGTGTGGGCCAAAAGAATCCGCTTTGTAACACGTTGGCAGCAGTCCTCTTAGCTCCGAAATGTCCTCCACACGCGTCTAAATGGAAAAATCTAAGAATACTTGGCACTTCACTTTCTGGCACGCATCTTCTAATGACTTGGTCAGGACAATGCTTGAAAAGGTATGGTTCATCCCCAAAGTATTGCTAGGAAATTGATCGTTGCTTCTTCTGAGCATGCGTTGGCAGATTTTAGGCATGAGATTGGTGACAAGGTAGTTGACAATATCAGCAAACCAACGGAGTTGATCAATCTTGAAAAGTTGCTCATCAGGAAAATTTTCAGATATGGGCATATTGGATGCGTTGCTTCCTCCAAGTGGTAGTCTAGATAAATGATCTGCTACTACGTTCTCACTACCCTTCTTATCTCGAATCTCCAGGTCAAACTCTTGCAATAGAAGAACCCATTTAATCAGCCTTGGTATAGCATCCTTCTTTGTCAGCAAGTAACGGATGACTGCTTGATCAGAATAAACAATGACCTTTGAGCCAACAAGGTAAGACCGGAATTTGTCTAAAGAAAATACGACTGCAAGAAGCTCCTTCTCTGTTGTTGAATAATTAATTTGAGCTTCATTAAGAGTGTGAATTGCATAGTAAATGACATGAGGTAACTTCTTCACTCGTTGACCCAAGACTGCACCTATGGCATAATCGGAAGCGTCACACATGAGCTCAAAAGAGATACTCCAATCAGGTGGCTACATGATAGGTGTTGTAGTGAGCTTTTCCTTCAATGTATTGAAAGCTGCCAAACATTCTGGACTGAAATAAAAAACAGCACCCTTTGCCAAAAGATCACATAACGGTCTTGAGATTTTTGAGAAATCTTTGATAAATCTTCGATAAAATCCAGCATGACCCAAAAAAGAACGAACTCCCTTCACATTAGTTGGTGCTGGCAGATTGGAAATAAGGTCAATTTTTGCTTCGTCAACCTCTATTCCTTGACTTGAGATTATGTGCCCCAAAACTATGCCTCTTCGAACCATAAAATTACAGTTCTCCCAATTAAGAACAAGATTTTTTTCTTGGCATCTTTTCAGAACTAGTGAAAGATTACGAAGACAATCATCAAAATCTGAACCAAAGACAGAGAAATCGTCCATAAATACCTCAATATATCTTTCCACCATATCTGAGAATATTGCCATCATGTAGCGTTGGAAAGTTATTGGTGCATTACATAGACCAAAAGGCATCCGTCGGTAAGCAAAAGTTCCAAATAGGCAGGTGAATGTTGTTTTTTCTTGGTCCTCTGGAGCTATAGGGATATGGTTGTACCCTGAATATCCATCTAGGAAGCAATAGAAGCTATGCCTAGCTAGTCTTTCAAGCATCTGCTCCATGAACGGTAAAGGGAAGTGATATTTCCTTGTGGCTGTGTTGAGTTTCCGGTAATCAATACACACTCTTCAACCTGTCATTGTCCTTGTAGGAACCAATTCACTGTTGTCATTCTTCACCACTGTGATCCCGAACTTTTTCGGCACAACTTGCACATGACTCACCCACCTAGAATCAGAGATAGGGTAAATCATGCTAACATAAAGGATCTTAAGGACTTCAGATCTTACTACTTCTTTCAAACTCGGATTTAGCCTTCTCTGTAGATCTCGGTTGGGCTTGGAGTTGTCTTCTAGGAGTATACGGTGCATGCATACAGTCGGGCTTATCCCTTTGATATCAGCGATGCTCCACCCAATCGTTGTTTTATGATCTCTCAATAACTGAACTAATTTTTCTTCTTCAAAGGGACTCAAATCAGCAACAATGATCACTAGAAAAGGCTCGAAATCTCCAAGATAGACATATTTCAAATGTGCAGGCAACAACTTCAATTCAAGCTTTGGGGGTTCTTCTATGGATGGCATTAGTTTGCTTAGACTTGGTGGCAATACTTCAAATTTCTGTCTCCACTTATGTTCAGGAGTGGCATCAAGGATGAAGTGGAAATCAACTATAACATTGTTCGGTTCCAGATGTGCTTCTTTTGTAAGACCAGCCTCTAATGGATCAAAAATACTTTCTTGAACAAATATTCTCTCTGCCATTTGTCAACAACATCAACCTAAAAGCAATCTGATTTGTTTAGGGGCTGCTTCAATGCATCAAATATTCGGAATTCTATCTTCTCCTCATCGACCTCCAAGGTGAGAATTCCTTTCTTGACATTAATATTGACCCCTGCTCTAGCCATGAAAGGTCGACCTAAGATGATAGGGAGATCTTGATCATTTCTCTCTGATTCCTCCAAGGTGAGAATTCCTTTCTTGACATTAATATTGACCCCTACTGTAGCCATGAAAGGTCGACCTAAGATGATAGGGAGATCTTGATCATTTCTCTTTGATTCCTCCATCTCTAAAATAACAAAATCTGCAGGAAAGATAAAGTCATTAGCCTTTACCAAAACATCTTCAACAATACCATTAGAAATTTTAAGAGAACGATCAACAAATAGTAAAGTCATAGAGGTAGAAGAAAGCTCCCCTAATTTCAGCTTCATATAAACAGAATACGACATCGGATTTATGCTAGATCCCAGGTCAAGTAAAGCTTGCTCGAATTGTTAGGGACCAATGCAGCAAGGAATGGTGAAACTCCCCGGATCTTTCAGCGGTGGTGGAAGCTTCCTTTGCAATACCGAACTCACTTCAGTCGTGAGTCCAATTCACTCCAACTCCTTGATTTTTATTTTATTAGTGTAGAGGTCTTTTAAGAATTTCCAATAAGCTGGAATTTGTTTGATCGCATTCAACAAAGGAATATTAATTTCAACCTTTTTGAATGTCTCAAACAACTCATAAGCTTCATCAGCAGTTTTTTCCATCAAGGCACCTCCACACGATGCATCAATTGTTTGTCGGCTTAGAGGCATGACACCTTTATAGAAGTGTTCAACAATTCTCCATTTCTCAAACCCATAGTGAGGACACTTGAGTAGTAATTCCTTGTAATGGTCCCATGCTTCAAAGAATGGCTCATTATCTTTTTGCTGGAAATTCTGAATCTCCCTCATGAGAGCTTGAGTTTTCTGGGCAGGGAAGAATTTTGTAAGAAACTTCTGAGAGAGTTCTTCCTATGTCCTGATTGATCCATCCTCCAATGAATCAAGCCAAATCTTTTCCCTGTCTTTAAGTGAGAAAGGAAAAAGGCGAAGACGAATGTTGTCATTAGAAACCTCATTAAGCTTCAAAGTTGTACATATCTCATAGAAATTCTTGACATGACGGTACGGATCTTCGGAAGGTAGCTCATGGAAAGATGGCAACAAATGGATTATAGATGGCTTCAACTCGAATTGTTGAGCTGCTATATCAGGATAGACTATGCATGATGGAGTTGCACTAGGTGTTGGGATGGAGTATGACTTCATGGTTCTCCGTTCATTATTAACAATCTCCATTGCCATGAAAAGCTTCTGCAAAGACTCCCCAAAACAGATTTCAGCTTCTTCCCTTGCTTGCTTTTGAATTCTCCTAAGCTCACGTTCAATTTCAGAATTGTATGGAACGATGTCATGATGATTAGAACGACGCCCGTGCATAAACTGCCTACACGGAAGAAGAGAAAAAAATGACAGTACGTAAGACAAAAAGAAAAGTATAAAGATATAAGTACAAATAAAATAAATAAATAAAAGCCAAAATAAATTTTAGATTGAACTAGTAAGTTGAATTTAATAAATCTCTCTCCGGCAACGGCGCCAAAAACTTGATGTAAGATTTTGATTAGCCTAAATCTAGACTATTCTATCTTTCGTTTATCCCGCAAGTGCACAGTTCATATGTAGTATATAGTTCACAAAAATAGGTTTCGTTCCACAAGGAGTGATGTTCAAATTCAATTTATCAACTCAATCTATGACTCTTTTCTAAGTTAAAAAACACTAGTTTAAGATAAAGGGTTGAAGCAAGTGAAGGAATTATTGATAAAGCACTAAACCAGATTTTAAAACAATAAAAATAATTTCAACAATTCAATTTGATAGATCAAAACAAATTAAAGTTTATTGGGTTGAAGTTAACACTAGAGCATCGGATTAGTATTCAAATTCTTGAATGCAAGTTATAAATTTAACTAATTCAACTTATGAAGATTCTATCCCTAAAACCTTGGTCTAGTTTTAGGCCTAGCCTTCCTCGTGTATGAGTTCAATCTTTGGTCCAGTAAAGAGTCAACTATTCCTAAATGTACCTATCATTGGTCTAGTATTGAATTAAATCTAAGAATGCCTTAATCTTTATGAAAGCAAGAAATCATACAATCACACAATCTATGGTCAAGTAAGTGTCAATTGCAATTCTTAATCTCTTGAAACTAAATGTGGTGCAAAACAATAGTCATTCATCCACCACACAACGAATCATCTAAATGCAAATTTTATAGGTCGCGAATCAATAAAATAATACAAATAGATCCCAATTAAAAAAGAGAATAAAAATTCATCAAACTAAATTAGAATTCAATAACTCAACAATCAGAAAATTTGAATAATCAAATTAGAGTTTCATCCTAGCTCTAGCAAAGAGTGGTTAATTCATAATTATGAAGGAAAAACACAAAAGAAATCAGAAATTGAAGGAGAAGAAAATGATACAGATTTTTGGAACTCAAGCTATAACCAAGTCCTGAAGGCTCTGTGAAAATCTCACCTGACTCCCCCTTTCAAAAATGTCGCAACCTCCTTAAGAAGAGAATAGCATAGTAGATTCTGTTTTTCCAATTTTTTTGGGCTCTTTCCCTTCTTTGCCGTTGATCTTGTGGTCTCCCGATTGATGGCCAAATAATGGCTGATAAAAGAGAAAGAGTAACTTCTGAAATTGCACAATTGATTGAACCCATTAGTTTTATTTGAGAAAATAAAACTGAAATTTGGATTGGTGTAGCAAGAAGATGGAAACGCTTGGGTAGTCTTTCCGTTCTCTGACTTTGGCAAAGAAGAACGCATTTTTGCGAAGAAGAGACGCTGCTGATGATGGCGCAGAAAAACGCAGCAGATGGTGGAGTGTGCGTTTCAATTATGTCTTTGTGGCTTTTGACAATTTTGCCCTTAAATTAAAATCAGCAACTGTACAAATTCGTGCAATTTTTTCTCTGTTGAGCAGCCCTTACTAAAACGAACATAATTCCTTCTAAATAACTCTAAATCACGACCGTAAAATTATTCGGAAAGTTGACTTCCGTATCTTTCCAACGATGTATGGCCCAATAGCTAATTCATCCCGAGCAGGTACAGTTTAATCAGCAAAGTGGATGGCTGTGTAGAGGCAATTTCTGCTCGTATGACGCATATTGCACTTGAATCTTCCAAATTGCTCATATTGTCATCTATAATGTAGCAATTAAATGATCATAAACTTCTTAATTACTATCCAAAGGATATCAATAAATCTCAAGGCTCTCTTCCAGTCAGGTATCTCGGTATTCCTCTCATCTCTTCCAAACTTTCATTTAGTGATTGCTCCTTGCTCATTGCAAGGGTGATTAACCAGGTGAAAAGTTGGGAGAACAAGTTTCTTACCTTTGCTGGGCGGCTTTTGCTTATTAAGTCAGTTTGGAGTAGTCTTCATGTCTATTGGGCCTCCCACTTATTCCTCCCTAAGAAGATTATTAGGGATATTGAAAGCAAGTTTAGGCGGTTTCTTTGGGCAGGTTCTGTGGATGGGCGGTTCTATGCTAGGGTCGGCTTGGGTGGATGTTTGCAAGCCTAAGGACGAAGGGGGTTTGGGAATTCGGGATCTTCACTCGTGGAATTTCGCTTTAATGGCCAGGCATATATGGCACCTATTCTCTGATGCTAGTGGCAATGTGTGGACTGACTGGATTAATGCCTACTACATTAAGGGTCGTAGTTTTTGGACTCTTTCCACTCCAGCGGTGTGTTCTTGGAACTGGCATAAGATCTTAAAGCTCATGAGCATTGTGAGGCCTTTGATTCATGCTAGGGTCGGCAATGGTCTTAAGGTTTTTCTTTGGCATGATTTCTGGGCCTCTAATGGCCCTATTTTACTGAATGGGGGTGATGAGCTTGTGAGGGTCTCTGGGTTCAGGATGGATGCTAAGCGCTCGGAGGTGTTGGGGCCCCGTGGATGGTCTTGGCCTTTGTCCTCTCATCCTGCGTTCTCTGCGTGGCCTTTGTACAGCCCTTCCAACCTAGCTGCTGCTATGCGCTGGGATATTCACTTGGGTGGGTAGATAAGCTGGTTTTTTTGGTTTTTTCGGCGTGTCGCCGCATGTGGTGGCTTGCTGAGGCATTATAATTTCTGGGTTCGCCCATTGTGTGTTCTTGTTGGGCTTTGCCCCTTTTAATCTATTTTTGTTTAACAAAAAAAATATCTCCAATTTGATTGAATTTTAGTAGAGATAATTTTTGCAGTATATTTTAAAAAATGAATCGTTTCTATCATCACACTTGTATACCAAAACTTCAACAATAAAATTAAGACTAAATCGAGGGCGAAGAATGACTGAATTACCTCCATGAAAAAGAATCGGGCGTTCGTACTTGTGAATGTGCTCATTTTCCGAATGGTCGAATGGAACATGTGGGGAATGATAGATGGTCATCGCCGTCTGCCATGCTTGCTGCTTAATTGGTTTTTCAGTCCGGTTTTTCTACGCTCGTTTAATTTTCAAAAAAGAAAAAAGAAATTGCTCTTTAATTAATTACGGTTATTTTTTAAATTAGGAAAAATTGTAGCAACCGTCCCTAAATTTTACCATAATTTTAGCAACCGTCCCTAAACTTCAAAATCAGTTTGCCCCGTCCCTGAACTTTACCATATTAGTTCATTTAGTCATTCCGTTAAAATTTCAAACAAAATCAGTTAAAAATTAAGGACAAAATCGTTCATTCCTGTTAAATACTTTTTTTAAGTTTAATAAAAAGGGAAAATTTGAGCAACCATCCCTGAACTTTATCATAATTTCAGCAACCATCCCTAAACTATAGCATTAGTGTCCCCCGTCCTTGCACAGTGCCACACCAAGCCCTGACATAGACACATCTCAGACACAACCCACATACTTGGTTTGGCACCAAACTGCGCCCAACTCTCAATCACACTATCTGCACACTAACATCCTCAATCGCACCCAGTAGACTAGTCATAGATGAATCAACTAATCTAATGCATAGCTCAGTAGGTTTGAACTGTCATAGGTTTACGGATTTAAACACATGGTAGGGCATGATACTTACTGCCGCCCCTATAACACAAAGACAATGGTTAAATCGTTTTTCTTTGATGATACAGGGGCATGATGGAGGACCTGGATCGTCAACCTTGGGTGGCATGCCATGTAGAGCATTGAGAGTGGCTGAATTGATGTCAAGAGTGATTTTTGGCTCAACTCCACGTTTTCCATAAACTAAGTCCTTCAAAAGTTTAGCAAAGATTGGCATATACTTGACGCGTTTGTGGAATGGCAATGTGATTTCAAGCTTTTTCAGAATGCGCTCCATCTCCTCCTTGAACTCCTCCTTTTGCTTGTTTTTGTTCTAAAACCTCCGAGGAAACGGCAGGGTGACGTCATTATCGAAATCAAAATGCACTTTTTTAGGTGGTTTATGAATTGAAGTGTGAGAATTAGTGTTAGAAGAAGTCGGGTGCTGAGATTTCGCAATTGGACTCAAGGCCGGAGAGGAGACTTGGATGTATCGTTGGTGCACTGTGGTCCTATTGTGGCCATGTTTTGAGAGTTGGGCACAGTTTGGTTCCAAACCGAGTCTGTGGGTTGTGTCTGAGATGTGTCTATGTCACGGCCTGGTGTGGCACTATGCAGGGACGGGGGACACTAATATTAAAGTTTAGGGACGGTTACTAAAATTATGGTAAAGTTTAAGGATGGTTACTCCAATTTTCCCTTTTTATTAAACTTAAAAAAAGAATTTTACATGAATGGACAATTTTGCCCTTAATTTTTAACGGATTCCGTTTGAAATTTTAACAAAGGGACTAAATGAACTAATATGGTAAAGTTCAGGGACGAGGGAAACTAATTTTGAAGTTTAGGGACGGTTGCTAAAATTATAGTAAAGTTCAGGGACGGTTGCTACAATTTTTCCTTTAAATTATATAGGATTAGTTTCCTTTTCCGACTCTATCTAGCTGTGTCAGTTTAACTTGGATACGACATGTGTATTCCCTGAAATACGTATAGAGTCCTAGAGTCCTAGTAAAACTTGTAGTCTGCATCTTAATCCTTAATACAGATAAAATCCATAACTATAAATAGGATATGTTTATATTAATATGTATTTATAAATATGGTTTATAAAATATGATCTTCCTAATATTTTCAATTATTTGAAATATTAATTTCTCCATTTTTCACTTCATGAAAAGAAAATAATTAGAGGCACATGACAAATGTTTTGACCGAAATCCAAAATCAAAATTGTGATGTGTGGAGATTTCTGGGTGTTCATAGTGTGAATAAAATAAATAAATAAATAAATAACTCGGTAATAATAGTATGAATAAAATCCTCACACTAGCTTTGAACCTTTGTAACTGCATGAGGAAATTGACCACATGGGGTTAACATGACAACAAAACAGCAAGGAAGTGGTTTTCCTACCTTTGAAAAAGAGAAAAGGACTGGAGTAGCATGGCTTGTTTTCCTCCCTGAATCTGAAATATATATTTTCTGAATATTAAATATTATTGAATTCTTCTGTATAAAGAAATTATGTTTGAGATATTGGAAGAAATTAAACCTATTTCAGTAAAAATTATGTTTGGATCCCTACTGCTCCAGCATTTATGTTCAGATTGCTATCGTTCCGGCGGGTTAGTTGGGAAGATAAAGATCCTTCATGCGGGTGTTGGAAAAAATCAAGGATCCCTTCAGTCATTTCTATATGTTGCAAGATTTATGTAATTATGCACGATTTATGTAATTAAATAGTTAGGTTTCCTTCTCTTAAAAGTTAGGTCTCCTTACCTTAAAAGGATTCCGTGTGATTACTTGTAACTAGGGTTGTAACAGTATATAAAGCCTCTTAGTGAGAAAAATAAAACAACTGAATTATTCCCAATACTCTGAATTTCAAGTTGGTATCAGAGCTATACCCTTGAATCCCTTGAAACCCTAAAAAAAAAAGGAGCACCGTTCTTCTTGCTTGAAAAACAAGAACGCCGCCTCTTGCTTGAACCTCTTGAAACCCTAAACTACCGTACTCCTGAATCCCTAAAAGTACCATTGCTTGAATCTCTTGAAACCCTAATTTACACCGTACCCCGGAATCCCTGAAAGTACAATTACTCCAATGACAGAAATTCTCCAAGCCAACCAGAATCGTTCCCACCAGACTGGTGGAAACAACAATTCCAAGGACCGCTACCAGTCACGTGACCGGTCATCCTCATCTTCCAATGGTTCTAAGGGTAATTCTCGTCCCTCCTCAGATCGTGTTTGTACTCATTGCAATCAATCTGGTCATGTCGTGAATAGGTGCTATGAAATTGTGGGATACCCTGACTGGTGGGATACCCTGATTGGTGGGATACCCTAACTGGTGGGATCATAGTCGTGACCCAAGGAAGAAAAATGCTAATAAAAGTTATATTCTTGTCGTGGTTGAAATGAAGGCGGATGGGGGGAGTGATGGGGTCGAAAATGTGTCTACACTAGCTGCAAGTACAGGTAATCATGCTAAAGCTTTAAAAACTTCTGCAACTGTTTCTAATAGTACATGGATAATTGATTCTGGTGCTACAGAACATATGACTTTTGATTCTAGAAATGTCTCATCCCTCAAACCATCCACCCAAAACATTGTTTCTACTGCCAATGGTGTGTATGCTCCAGTTATTGAAGAAGGCAACATTTCTCTTACTAATACCATGCAATTGGATCCTGTGTTAATCGTCCCATCTTTGGATTATAATCTCCTGTCAGTTGCCCAAATAACTATTGCTCTACACTGTATTGTGATTTTTTTGCCTCACCGTTGTATTTTCAAGGACATCTGAACCTGAACGACGATTGGTTATGGTGTTAGGCGAGGGAAGCTGTATTACTTACAGCTCATGTCTGACAGTTCAACAAAATTAACTCAAGCCCTTGCAGTAACTAGTCATCAGGGGGAGAAAAAGAAGTATGATATCTCGTTATGGCATCGGCGTTTGAGACATGCTTCATTTAGTTATTTGCAGAGATTATTTCCTGTTTTGTTTTCTGGAATTGATGTTAGAAGTTTCCGTTGTGATTTTTGTGAACTTGCAAAAAGCCATCGTGCTTCCTTTTCCGACAATTTTCATAAAAGTTCAGCTCATTTTATGATAATTCATTCTGATGTTTGGGGTTCATCTAAGATTGCTACCCTAGGTGGATCACGTTGGTTTATTACATTTATTGATGATTGTACCAGGATGACCTGGGTGTGTCTTATGAAATCAAAAGGAGAAGTGAGTTCCTTATTTCAAAAGTTCCACAAGAGGGTTGGTACTCAATACAAATCTCAAATTCTGGGGGGTGTGGGGGGTTTAAATATATGAGTGCAAATTTACAAAATTATTTGGCGACACATGGAATTGTTCATCAAACCACTTTTTCTTATACACCCCAACAAAATGGGGACACTGAGAGAAAGAATCGCCATATGTTGGAAGTTGTTCGTGCATCGTTGATTGAAGCACACATGCCTTTAACTTATTGGGGAGAAGCCCTAAAATCTGCAACTTATCTGATTAATCGTGTGCCCTCTAGTTTTTTCCTCATGCTGCTGAACTTCAGGGGGAGTACCAGAAGGAAGTTCAGGCTTTAGACTATGACAATCATCAGATGTTGTGGTTGGTTACACCAGAAACAAGTCATGAGCAGTCACAGTTGGAGCACCCACGTGACCAGTCATAGTTGCAGCAGTCACAAACGCAGCGCCCAGATCCCTTGGATGGCACCTCAACATCCACGATGCCCTCATCCTCATATGCTACTGTAATGGAAGAAATGACATCACATGAGTCCCTTGTGCCTGCAATACCTGATACACATAACCAATCGTTAGTTGAGGATGTGCCTGAGCCCCAAAGAAGACAACTACCTCATCATGTCACAAGAGGTGTTCCCAAGGCTACGTATGAACCTAACCTCTCTAGTAAAGTGAAATACCCCATGAGTCACTATGTTTCTAACCATCGTCTGCCTGACTCAAATAACTCATTTGTGAATCAATTATCTACTGTATCTATTCCTAACAGTGTGCAGGAAGCCTTGGTTTATTCAAGGTGGAAAACAGCTATGAATGAAGATATGCAGTCGTTATAGAAAAATGAAACATGGGAGCTTGTGGATCTTCCCACGGGGAAGAAACCAGTTGGATGTCGGTGGGTTTATACCGTAAAGTATAAAGCAAATGGTACAATTAAGCGTTTTAAGGCTCGACTGGTTGCAAAAGGATACACCCAAACGTATGGGATTGATTATTTGGAGACATTTGCACTTGTAGCTAAGATCAATACAGTTCGCATGCTGTTGTCACTAGCAGTGAACTTGGATTGACTTTTACAACAATTTGATGTAAAAAATGCCTTCCTACATGGTGATTTGACAGAAGAAGTTTATATGGATCTTCCTCCTGGGTGTGAAGTAGCCTCTAAGCATAAAAGTAAGGTGTACAGATTGAGGAAATCATTGTATGGATTGAAGCAGTCTCCAAGAGCGTGGTTTGGAAGATTCACAAAGTCTATGAAGAATTTTGGCTACAGACAGAGCAATTCATATCACACTTTATTTTTGAAAAAAACAGGTGGTAACATCACAACACTCATTGTATATGTTGATGATATGGTGGTCACATGGAATGATCCTGAGGAAAGAGAAGCACTGAAAAACTATTTATCTCGAGAATTTGATATGAAAGACCTCGGCCCTTTGAAGTACTTTCTTGGGATTTAAGTATCACGATCATGGAAACAAATATTTCTTTCTCAAAGAAAGTATGCCTTAGATTTGTTGCATGAAACTGGCATGTCTAGCTGTCAGCCTGCAAGTACGCCTCTAGAAGAATGACTGAAACTAGCAATAGAACCTAATCAAGTGCATACTGACTAAGGTAGATATCAGAGACTAGTGGGAAGGTTGATGTACCTGGCTCACACACGCCCAGACATTGCATATGCTCTAAGCGTAGTGAGTCAATTCATGCATAATCTAGGAGAAAAACATATGAATGTTGTTATGCATATTTTGAGCTATTTGAAAGCTTCTCCTAGGAAAGGAATTCTATTTACTAAGAATGAAGATTATTTGAAGGTTGAAGCGTACACTGATGCAGATTGGGCAGGAGCACAGGATGACCGAAGTTCTACCTCTGGTTATTTTACATTTGTAGGAGGCAATCTTGTTACATGGAGAAGTAAGAAATAAAATGTTATTGCACAGTCTAGTGCAGAAGCTGAATATAGAGGAATGGCGCTTGGGATCCAAGAAATATTGTGGTTGAAACTCTTGTTACAAGACTTGGGCTATCCACCAAATGAGTCTATGAAGCTATATTGTGATAACAAGTCTGCACGTGATATTACAGAAAATCCAGTTCAGCATGACAGAACGAAACATGTCGAAGTGGATAGGTTCTTTATTAAGGAGAAGTTAGATGAAAATCTTATGGAAGTACCTGGAATTCGATCAGAAGATCAATTGGATGATATCCTCACCAAGGATGTTTTGAAAACATTGTTTTCGAAGTTTTCAGACAAGTTGGGCATGTGCGATATCTATACACCAACTTGGGGGGGAGTGTTGCAATATTTATGTAATTTTACACGATTTATGTAATTAGGAGGATAAAAAACGGAGACAATGATTGATTTGATTAGTATGTATAAATTAGTATATTTAAAATTAATTGTATATATAAATACGTATCATAAATCTAACAAGAGAGAGACGAATTGATTTTCTCCAATTCTTTTGTTGATTTGATTTGCATTGAGAAAATTCAAAATTGATTGATCTAAACATACTTGAGCATTGCGAAAATTCAAAATCGATTGATCTAGAAATAAAAAGGATCAACAATTTTGCGTAGGCCCGGCCTTGTCGGCCGGGGAGGAAGGAAACAAAGAGAGAAATTGACAACTACGAAAAAGAAAACAAAAAACTGAGAGTAAAAACTAGAAATATAAGTGAAAATATGGGTAATTTCTTGGTCTCATTTATTATATTAAACTAAAGAAAATAACAAATTCAGATATTCCACTATAAAGCTAAATAGGACAAACTAAGGGGCTGACTGACTGACTGTATTTTATGGAACCTCTATTGCAAATAATAAAATAAGAAACTTATAAAAAATAATAATAATAATAATAAAATAAGACAGAAGTACACAACAAACATAATGCAAGAAGAAGATAAAGGACAAGCAAACATCCACCCTCAATAACAAATTTAACTGAACCCACCAAGGGATGGATCTTCATTCTTCACCCACATTATGCCACAGCAGGCATGTCCTTGAGCCAATCATCAAGAGGCTTTCCAATTGAGTAAACGATGAACCCAATTTGCCTCAACTTTTCTGCATCCACAACGTTCCGCCCATCAAACACGAATGCAGGCTTCTGCATCTGATCATAAATCTTCTGGTAATCGAGGCTTTTGAATTCGTCCCACTCGGTCAGGATGCAGATCCCATGAGCACCCTTTGTTGCCTCATAAGCATCCCAAACTACACTAACTTGCTTCACCGCACTAGGGCTCATAGGTTGGAGATGAATGGGATGGTCCCAATCAAACTTCTTCATGGCAAGATCCCTCTGGATCTGATCCTCACTCACCTGCGGGTCGTATATGCTCAACTGGGCCTTGTCACCCACCAGACCTTTACACACATCAATGGCTGGGGTCTCCCTCGTGTCACCAGTGTCCTTCTTGAAGGCAAATCCCAGAATTGCAATCTTCTTACCTGAGACTGTGTTGAACATGGAGGAAACCACACGGTTCACAAACCGAGACTTCTGGTAGTCGTTGATCTTAATCACCTGTTTCCAGTAATTTGCTACGTCAGGAAGGCCATTACACTCGCAGATATATACTAAGTTCAAGATATCCTTCTGGAAGCAAGACCCGCCAAAACCAACGCTGGCATTCAAAAACTTAGGCCCAATTCTCGTGTCCTTGCCAACAGCATGTGCCACTTCAGTGACATTTGCACCAGTTGCCTCACAGAGTGCTGATATGGCATTAACAGACGATATCCTCTGAGCCAAGAAGGCATTGGCAGCAAGCTTCGAAAGCTCAGCAGACCACAGATTGGAGCAAATAATTCGATCTTCAGGGACCCAATGGGCATAAACCGCCTTCAGTGCTTGAATTGCCTTTTGACCAGCCGGGGTTTCCCTACCTCCAATGAGGACTCGGTCTGGACTAAAAAGGTCTTCTATTGCGGTTCCCTCAGCAAGGAATTCGGGATTCGAAAGAATTTGGAAGTTGATGCCTTTGCTGTTGTGAGTCAGAATCTTTTCAATGGCTTCAGCTGTTTTGACAGGGACTGTTGATTTCTCAACCACAATTTTGTCAGACTTCGATACATCTGCAATCATACGAGCAGCACTCTCCCAATAGGTCAGATCAGCTGCTTTGCCAGCTCCAAGACCCTGGGTTTTGGTAGGCGTGTTAACAGAAACAAAGACGATGTCTGCTTCCTTGACATGTCTTTCAACATCGGTGCTGAAGAATAGGTTCTTTCCTCTACACTGCTTCACCACATCATCAAGGCCGGGCTCATAGATGGGGAGAGTATCACTATTCCAGGCATTGATCCGAGACACAGAAATGTCAACAACAGCTACTTCAATATCTGGGCACTTAAGGGCAATCACAGCCATAGTAGGCCCACCTACATATCCAGCTCCAATGCAACAGATCTTCACCATCTTTTTCGTTATTGCCTGAAAGAAGAGTAAATCAAAACAACGGGAAAAGTTACAATATTTTAAAGTACCGTAAGAGCAAATAGTTGCGTTATTATAGAACTATTACAGATTCTGGGACACAAGATGATTCCAGCCTTCAACTTTTCTTAAAAAATGAAAATTAATCAACCAGCCACAATCTTTCACACTAGGACAGAACTAGCCAAAATGAATTCACATACAAAAAACCGAATCTAGTAGAAAGCAGTGGCATTTAAAACGTATATAGGAGGTAAATTGGCCAGCCTAAGGGCAAACAAAACAAAAGGGCAATAAAAGGATCAATAGAGGAAACAAGGCTCTGGTCACCAAGTTGATTGCTCAAACTAGTGAATCAAAGTGTCAACTACCGACAAACTTATCGTCGCAAATGCTTAAAATTATGTCCATTGGGAAAAATAATATCGATTCATATTGCTGAGGGGGCTAGCATGAATTCCATTATGAGCACTAACCAAAACAGAGTATTATAGCAAAGTGTGAAGTGGTAAATACAAGATCCTGAAGTTCACTCGAGGAAAAGTGCCTTACAATTTTCAGATCCACGGTTATCAAAGAAAATGAAGGAAATTTCTCCAACAGCATGATGAAATTTTCAAATTTAAGCTAAATTACCTCAATTTCCGCAACCCAACCAATCAAATCTCATATGATACGACTAAGAATCCCAATAAAGAATTGAGGCAATCAGATCTACACCAGAAAGTAAGAAACTGCAAAGATCTGTACATTCCAGCCCGCCCCAAACAGCACCATAAGTTCACAACACAAGTAAATGAGCAATCTTTCATAACTAGACTGGATTACAAACCTCCATATACAAAACCCAACTCTTACAAATCATGAAAAACCATTACCAAAGACCCCAAAAAAATAAAAATCCAAGAAAACCCAATTGAGCAAATCGAAAAGCTGAATTGCCCAGATGAAAAATGAAGTGCCAATGAGGAAAAACGAGGAATCAATTACCTCAGTCAATGTGAGGCGCGAGGCGGACGGTGAAGAGGTTGGAGAATGGAGATACTGAGATCTGATGCACAAGAAGAGGGAGAGACGAGAGAGAAGAAGGACTTCTATTCTTCTTCTTCTGGCGCCGGGAATGTAGGGGATCTAAGGGCTCTTATATATATATATATATATATATATATATATATATATATATATATATATATTCCAACACCTCCCTCCTATAATTTACCCGGTGACATTTTTAAGATCCAACTACCGAGATCTGCGTGGCCCGAAAAACACTACCATACACGTTCGTTCAACACGTTTCCTTTCACCTTCACACACATCATCATTCGCGAAAACCACAAAGAAAAAAAAACAAAAATGTCACGCAGTAAACGGTAACTTTGTTTTTTACTATTTAATGAGTAATTTTGTCTGTGATTGGTGGCTACGATATACAAAGGCAGAGCTATAATATGTATAATATGTATGTATGAATGATTGAATAGTCAAATTTTACTTGAATATAATGGACTAATTTCCACTAAATAAATTTATTCTATTCAATTAGTAGTGAAGAATCGGTTTTTAGTAACTTTACACTTGGATGGAGCTCACCCTAGCTAAAGGGTGACTACGCCTTTGACCATTTGTGTATAAAGAATATTAATTGAATATATATTTTATGTGAATTTTTTTTCATAAGACTTAAGAGTTAATATTAAACTTGATACATTTTTTATAAGAATTACAACTGCCAATCTTAAAAATGGCGAAAAAATGTATATATTAAGTTAGTTCAATTCTTAAGAAGAAAAAAACGAGGGACAAAAGTGAACCTTTTCTTTTAAATTAGAATTCAAATTTAAATTCAAATTCAAATATATATAAATATATAGCTGTCGGTGGTGTAATCAGAGAAAATGAATGTTTGTTGTTACTTGTTAGATTTTATGGTACATGGGAGTGGGACCAGAAGAAGAAGAAGGAGGTGGAGTAAGATGGGAGGCATATAATGGAAACATATGGGAAGCAGTGGGAGCAACATGGCAGTGGTTGGTAGAGATCCGAATAGGAAGGGAAATTTAATGTGATCGGACAATATTAAACAAAAATTATTAATTGGAGGGTATTTTAAATTTTAATGTAGACGTGTAGGACACTTCGTAGTTAAATTTATGGGAGGATTCAAGGAAGTGACGAAGACGGGGGAGGAGAATTGTCCGGAGATGGTCTTACGGAGAGATATTTTCATATTGGAAAAAGGTTTTTTATAAAATTGAAATTAGATTAGTTTCGAGAATTTATTTGGTGTATGAATATTGTCTCACCGTTCATGAGTGATTCTCACGATCCCTAAGTTATAACATATTTTTTTCATTGTTGGAAATATGGAGTACTTATTACTCCAATTGGACATTTATTTATTTACAAATTTTAATACAATTAGGTAAGTGATCATGTTTTCAAACAAAGAGAGAGAGAGAGAGAGAGAGCAATTAGGTGTGGTCTTTTTCATGAACACAATTGAATAGAGGTTAGTATTCATGGACCATGGTTAGGCCAATTGGCAGAATGAAAGAGGTTCGATTTGGGTAATAAATCACTAATCAAAGTCCTTATCATGGAGAGGAGGAGGAGGCTTTGATTTTTTCCAAACCCTAGAATGGGTAGAATGAAGTTGTCTCACAATTTGGTCAACAATTTTATTACTTCAACCTAAGGGTGTTACTTTCGAAAAAACCTAAGGGTGTTATTTAGTTTGGTTGGTACAAAATAGTGGCAATTTGAATTAAAATTTTCGATTCAATTTTATACTTTTCAAAGTGAAAATTGAAAAAAAATTGATCAGTTTGGTTTGGGTTTGTTTCTTCTGGATTTCTTTTGAATCAATTCAGCAAGTTCATACAAAATGTTACTAATACAAGACTCACAAAGACAAAGCTTGACTCAATTCAAATTCTTGCCACCGATTCATCAATGTATAGACAAAAAAGCTCAAAATTTAAACTTAAAGTTAACTACTTAACAAACCTCAAATTCAAAGCTAAAGATTAAAATCATGATCTTTGAAACTTAACAATAATTTCAAAGATGGTTTCATTTTATAAACTCTAATCTCAAATCAATACATTGAAAGTCAAATCAAATTTTGAAAAAAATTTGACGAAAAGAAGACAAAGATCATGTTCATTTTGACGAAATTTATTTTGTTAGGAATGGAGATAAATGATCCGAACTCCTTCGGCGGAATATTGGGTTTTGCACAAGGCAATGAAATATTTCTTACTTTTTTACTTGCTACATGACTCTCCTATTTATAGTAGGAGTAGAAATTCAAGAAACATCTTACTAACTGCACTGTAACCTTCCAATTAATATCTAACTCTTATGAGTCGCCTAACAACAATTATGTAGATTTTTTTAGAGAACTCTAATTTTAATTTTCTCAATAATATATTTAATGCAAAATTCTGAATTATTTTCAACAGATCAAGCTCATGATTTTTTTTTCTTTCCAAGTTTTACTTTCCATACTCTACTTCGCTCGATCTCAAAATATGTATCAATGACGATGACAGTAGGGTTGTTCGACTTTTGCTTGATGTAATTCGTCATTTTTCTCATCCCTTCCGGCACTATGAACAACCACAAAGAATTGCCCTGAAAATTATGAATAACACTCTTGTAATTCAGAACGATCATTATAGAAATGATTAATGAAGTGTTGAAATAGCTAGGGCCGGAAAAAGAGAAAAATACATGATCTCCAATAGCTTTATGCTCTACGGTGTATGCTGAAACAAAACGAAGATACATCTTCCGTCATACGATAGCTAATTTATAAAATATGAGACGAGTATAATACGTGAAAAGTTTTAATATTATTTATATAATTGATGTGGACTTAAGAAGAGTAATGACACCGTCGTCTAAGAGGGAGTCATATCCGGTTGTGTTGCCATCGGTCTTAAGCCGGGCTAAGTTGGTGGTGTAGTGATTAAGGCCTACAAAGTCCAGTGACCCCCTTGATTAAAGCTTTCTGGGCTTCGGTAAAGGTCGGCAGCCTGCTTCCAACTCTGGTTCTCATAGATTGTGGATATTCCCCATAAAACAGAGGATCAAGAAACCTGCGATTACAACAAACCCAGATTCATCCTTCAAAAACAAGTTATTTTTTACAATTAATCAAACTTTGACAAATAAGGACTACAAGTCCAAATTTAAAACACCAAATCTTTGACTAATAAGGACTACAAGTCCAAATATTGGGTAATGAATGGCCCACCCTAATTGACATAACTCTCAAGTTTTGGTCCAATAAACAATTAAAACTACCCTATCCATCAAAGTTAAAACACCAAAAATGCCCCTAAGTTAAAGAAAGATTGCATTAATCGGTTATGACTTAAAATTTCGCTCTCAAATTTTAGGGTCTGCTCAAAACTTGAGGACTAAATTTTAAGTTATAACCTCTCCTACCACCGCTCCTCTCTGAATGCTCCCTATTCCTCTCCATGGCCAACCCAAGCCCAAGGCGAGTAAAGCCTCGGACTTGGGCCTCACATTGTAGAAGGACTTCAAATTTTGAAATAGGTTTAATCCATGTTTAATTTATTTAAAATAATAATCCATTTTAAATTATTTGAGGCCTCAAAACATAATTTAAATAAAATATTATGACCCAAATGCTAATGTATTTTTTTAAGGCCTAAAGATTAATAAAGTTACTTATTTTTTTTTTACAAAGAAGACACATATCTATTATTTAGGCTTTTTACAATTCTATGCAAAGCCATTTTTTTTTAATACATTGATAGTGTATTTGGTTGTTTATTAACAGAAAATTTGAATTGGATATAAACACATAAAACTAAATTTTCTCTCTTATTTTATGGAGTGATATTAATTTATTTTGTAGAATAAATAATAATATAAAGTTTGTTATTTGAATTAGATTATAGTTTTGAATTTTAGAATGTAAGACGAATTATTTGAGATAATTTTTTACCTATGAAATAACGTCTCATTTGTAATTAATTATTTTTTTATTTTTTTAAACGATGAAAACATGAAGAATCGCCTTGTGCCTTATCCTACATTGGGACGGCCCTGCCCTCCCTAAAACTTTCTGAAACTCCAAATCTTAAATTATTAAACCCTGGACAACACCCTTGATTTCATTAAGAGCCCTAAAAATTAGTTTGAACCTGAAAAATAACAGCTTAATTTGATTGCCTCATTAGCGAATACGCAAAATCGCGATAGTGATTATATGCATAAGTTTGATTATAACGGTGTCCTGGAATGTACCAGCCTAGCTGAAACTCTTGAGCTCTTATGCCTGCGTCAATGTTTTCTGTGGAGTTTGTTTCTGGTTCAAACCAGATCGCATCAAATGCTGCCCCAACTTCTACTTTCTGTGTTGGCTGCAAACTCACCAAATATAATTACTATTAATGCCTCAAATATATATAACTTAATTAATACTACATATTTGATTAATGTTCATCCTACCTTATACTTTCTCCGGTGAATATCAGACGCCGTTGCGGAAGAAAGGATGAAATGATGAAATGATGAACAACTGTGTAAGGCTCAAGTGAGGAGTTTCCGGCTTTACAGATATGCCTATTGGAGCAACTTCCGGGGGCATAGAAAACCTTGATCATAAGCTTGGTTAGCAACTGTATGTGGCTCATTCAACGACATTCAGTGTTTTACTCTGTCACCAAACTTTTCAAAGCATGTGTCCGCATACACTCCAAAGTCCTGTCTGTAATTTACGCAAGTCATTAATTCGAATCATCTAAATAACAAAACAAATATATATATATATATATATATATATATAAATAATACTTGCATCTCATTTTAGGGGGACCTTTTCATTATGCTCTTTATATTTATCGAATTGTTCTTATACATATATATCATAATCGGAATGTATTCTTCAACTAATCGGAACGTACCCTTCAACTCTTAAATCTTAATTTCAAAATCATCTAAATTGGAAATAGTTATGTCATTCATATGTATCAATTCTAAATAGACGTTTGATTTGTTAATTTGTTTGATATATATATGAATGACTAAATGGACTCCAGCTGTATTGATTTTTTGCCGAGATGATCTTAAAATAAAATAACGAATGAATAGTTTCGATTATAACATATGTATATAGAAAATTTCTTAAATTAAACTTGCACGACTTGAGGGTTAAGCCACACATTGTATATGTCTTCCAGTGCTTGGGGAAGGTCCCAATGATAGAGTGTCACATATGGTTCAATTCCTGCACATTCACAATCTTAGGTTTAAAATCTGTCATAAACTGCATATTTTTCAACAATTATACACCAAAAAAATTGTGTAAATTAAGGTACCTTTGGCTAGCAATGCATCAATGAGCCTATTGTAGTAATCAACTCCGGCCTGATTGATCTGTCCAGTTCCATCTGGTATAAACAAAAATGCTCACACTTCAAATTTTTTTTCATGTATTTTTGCTTCCATGCACCCAAATCTCTGTTTCGAAAAATTGTGAAAAATAAATAAATAAATCCAGTATGTGCTAGTTTACTGGGGAAAATTCGGCCCCAGGATATCGAAAACCTATAAGCATCCATGCCCATGTCCTTCATGAGTTGCACATCTTCCTGCTTGCAAAAATAATTTAATATTTGTTAACTAAGTACCCTTAAAAAAATTTGTCATTATTTTCTTAGCAGAAAAAAAAAAAAAATCTGATAAAGGTTTGAGTAGACTTGCATTATAACGGTGATACTGATCCACAGAAATACCTGCATTGCTGTAATCAAGTACTTTGCCTGCGGTGGTACATTGCAAATTTGTAAGGTATTATGGGTCACAATGATAATCGCACCATTGAAACTATACTCAAATATTATAGGCCTAGTCATACTTTACCATTGATTGTTTTCTTTATATATATCTGAATTTGAATTTTGTTATATTTTTATATTATGTTACGAAGAAGAAAATAATAAATTATTACCAAGAGTATGTGAAAAAGTGTCCCAGATAGAAGGCCTCCTGCCATCCTCTTTAACTGCACCTTTCATGTATGATTCATGGAAATGAATTTGAAACCCGGAAATTCGTCGAAGAAACAGAGAAAGTAAGTCCAGAAATTCAACCATGAATGGAAATAATAGAGTGAAAAAACGAACTTGGAATGCAGAAGAGGCAGTCCCAAACACAAAGCCTGGAGCGGGAAAACTAGCCCTGCTTATATTTTGTGGCACACTGCATGCTGGGAACCCAATAACCAACACAAGAGCTATGGCCAAACTAATGCCTCTTTTCCAAACCATAATTACTTGGTTAATTCTCAAAAAAAAAATGTTAATGGGTTTTTGGTTAAACTAAACGAATCTAAATTGCAAAGAGAGGAATTTGAACTCGGTTATATAGGAAGAGCACGTCCGCTCTAGCACTCATACATATGCAACTTTTTAGTCAGTTATACTTGAGTTGAGGATCTATGAGGATGAGGAGTGAAAGGGTATATAAAAAGGGTGATGGTTTATACTTGAGTTAGAGGATTTATAACAATGAGTAGCAGGGTTTATATAAGAAGGGAGATTGGTGAAAAAAGAGCTTTATGCCTAAGCAAATGCCAAGAGTTGCTGAGTGTGGTGTGACTGGTTGGTAGCCACAAGACCAAAACGGGTTAAAATTGGGCTCGTTCAAAGAGAGAAAGTTAAATTGCAGTTATTACTTAGCTAGTTCAAAAAAGAGAAAAATTTGAGACTCTTTTGAGACTTCGCATTGAGAATGGGAATGGGCCGTTGCAGTCCATTCCTGTTGTTTTAAGATCTTAAATCTTTCTTTCTTTATAACAAGCCACCAGGCGAGTCCAATTATAATTCGTATTTGTTCTTGTGGCAACCGCCTAGTACACCACCATTAGCAACTCTTGGCATTTATTTTAGGTACGCGTTCTAGAGCGAATGTACTCGTCTTACACGAATTTCGGAGTTTTGAATCCTCTGTATACCGTTTATATTAGTTTGAACTAAGTATCCCTCGTATCAGACAACCCATTAAGAAGTTTCTTTTTTGGTGAGAACCCTATGAGGAAAGACTCCGGAGGCATTGGTTTGGTCATAGCTTTCGTGTTGGTTACTGCCTCTGCTGCCTTCCTAAACCCATTCCCTCTTACCTTTCTCTGGTTTGAAATGCATATGGTATGCTCTCATCACCCCTTCTTCTATTGTTTTAGGGAACGTATGTTAGATATAGGGATCCCGAGCCTCTACATTTGAACACGGGAATAACTTATTGGGTGGATTGTAAACACAAAATGCAAAAACTCAGGAAATATGTTGAACCATGTTTCTCTTTTGGATAGAATCATAATGTTGTGTTTCTTCCAAATATCTATACACAAACTATGATCTCAATACTTGGTTTATGATGGCCTTGCTCGATTCGCGAAAGAATTTCGGCACGAAAAGGATCATCAGTTCATCACCTTCTTCATGCAGTAGAATTCAAGAAGTTTGTGAACCATTGAACAGAGTCCTTAGGGTATCTCTTGAGCTTGTCCTTATAATCAACGAAATAGAGACCAAATCTAGAAGTGAACCCAGCAGCCCACTCCCAGTTATCCATCAGAGACCATGCAAAATAGCCTTTCACATTGCACCCATCTTCTCTGTTCAACCAAAACACAACAATAAATCAGCATTTCAAATTTCAAACTCATAATCTGGACATAAAGTAGATTAATTCACAGATGAAACACGGTTAATATATACTTGATTGAAGCAAGCAGATTTGTTAGATAGTCATGGTGGTATTTAACCCGTTTCGTGTCCTTTAGAGCATCCTTGAGGGAAATGAATGGGCTATTCGGGTCATCCATGCCTGCGAATATAACGAAAAAAGAAGAAGATTAGCTCATGAAATGCATGTCCCATGAAAATGAATTCCTTTTGATAGATTACCATTTTCGGTGATAATGACTGGAGGATTGCCATACTTTTGCTTGATATAGTTCATTAATTTTCTCATCCCTTCAGGCACTATGTATAACCATATAGAATTCGCCTGCAATTTTACATTACCAGAAGCCGGATCAGGTAAAAAAACTCAAACAATAAGAAAAATGCAGTAACTTGTGAGAGTTTACATACCCTATCTCCAATAGGCTTCCCATCTTTGAATGCTGAAAACAAGCAAAAAAAAAAAGATATCTTCAGCTGGCAAGAAACAGTTAAGTTTAACGGAGATATGTGGCGTGTTCAATACGAACTTACGAAGGGTAATGGCACCAGAGTCTCCAAGTGAGTCATTGAGTAGACCTCCGACAAACCCAGAAGTATCGTTTCTACCATAGAAGGTAGTGTAGTGGTTAATGCCAACAAAATCCAATGACCCCTTCACTAGAGTAGCCTCAGTCTTCGAAAAGGTGGGAAGCCGGCCTCCAACCCTATTTCTCATAGATTTTGGATAGTTCCCGAAAATAAAGGGCTCAAGAAACCTGCATTTCCACAAATTTTAGGACAGTTTTGACAGCAATAACCAATGTAAAACTTCGGAAATTTTGAAAGCAAACTTAAGGTTACCAGCCAAGCTGAAAATCTTGGGCTCTTTGAGTGGCTATGACATCTGATGTGGAGTTTGTTACTGGTTCGTACCATATAACATCAAATGATGCCCCAACTGATCCATGTTGTTCTGACTGAAAATGAATCAAGTTCCAGTTTAGTTCATGAGAAAATAAGGCGGTGTATGATAATTTCTTTATCCGCGCTTTCTTACCTTATACTTTTTCCTGTAAATATCAGCCGCGGTTGCATGAGAAAGGATGACATTGTGAGCAACAATGTAAGGCTCGGTCGCAGAGTTTCCAGCCCTGCAGAAAAGGTGAAGCAGAATAGAGCACCTTCCTGGTGCCTGGAGACCAACATCATATCCTTGAATCGAAAATGTGTGTGGCTCATTGAACGTGATCCAGTGCTTCACCCTGTCACCGAATTTTTCAAAGCATATGTCCGCGAATGCTGCAAAGTCCTTTCTGCAATTCACTAAGGTCATATGTATCACTTCAATCGAAAAGACTGGAATTAGCAATCAAAGGAAATAAAATTGAGGTACAAAATTGTGAACATTGTTTTTACATGATTTGAGGGTTGAGCCACCCCTTGTATCTGTCTTCCAAGGCTTGAGGGAGGTCCCAGTGATAGAGAGTCACATATGGTTCAATTCCTGCAGGTATATATCATCTGTAATGGAAACGACTCAGAAATTATACACGAAAATTGTAGAAGGCATTACCTTTGGCTAGCAGTGAATTGATGAGCTTATTGTAGTGATCAACACCTGCCTGATTGATTTTCCCAGTTCCATCTGATCCAATGAAATTCTCTTACAGTTAAAAACTTTGAAAATTTTTTGTAATGTGAAGTTAAAATTGACATCCACAAGCAGTGGTTGAGCTTACTGGGGAAAATCCGAGACCAGGATATGGAAAATCTGTAAGCATCCATGCCCATGTCCTTCATAAGTTGCACATCTTCCTACTTGCCAATAATTCAACTTTGGTAAAATAGCCATAATGAATCAAAGGCATCACATTATTTTTCTTGAACCAAATAAAAATCTACAGAAATAGTTTGAGTAGACTTGCATTATAGCGGTGATACTGATCCACAGCAACATCTGCATTACTGAAATCAGCTATTTTACCTGCAGCACAAAATGCAAGAGAGAAAAATCAAAAAATATAATAATAAGATGATCAAAATAATTCAGAAGTAAGAAATTATGATAAAATAATGTAGAAATTAGTACCAAAAGTGTGTGAGAAGATGTCCCAGATAGAAGGCCCTCTTCCATCCTCTTTAACTGCACCTTCATACTGACAAAAATCAGAAGAAACGTTAATCATATATTCTAATTAATAATTTTTATATTCAAACACATCCTCATTAATCATAAAAATGATAATAATCTTAACAGAGAATTTGAAACCTACCCAGATTAAGAATTTACTTACTGTGCTAAATGTCAGGATTCTGGGAAAAATGAAAAAACATGAACAACAAAACGTGATTTGCAAATATGATTAACGTAAGGCCACGTTTGAAGAAATTTCAAGTTGGAGACTTGGAGTCCTCTTAATTTGACTAATTCAATCTAAAAAGTGCAATTTTTGTTTCCTCGTTATACAATAATTACCTGACCATGACATTATAGAAATCTTCACGTGATTCACTGTGAATATGCAGTGACTGTGACCTTACGCTTGGTTACGAACCAATAACGTTTCGTAACCGTTACATAAAAAATTTGAAAAATAAAAATATGAAAATCGCATAGAAAATCCCAATATCAAGCTCAAAGTTTATCCCATTGCATGCCCAGAAATCCAACAATCATGAACAGAGAATTGTAGGGAAAAAAAAAGAAAAAAAACTAAAATTCATTCGTTTCTGATAGATGGGAAGATTAGTGAAGTTTATAATCATGAGCATAAATCTTTAAATTAGTAGTAATTTAAAGGGTAAAAGAGTGATATAAGACCAACCTGGAAAGCAGAAGAAGCAGTGCCAAAGACGAAACCTTTGGGAAAGCTAGCCCTGTTGATGTCTGAGAGACATGTTGACAACCCAATCACCATTAAAAAAGCTGTAACGAGAGCAATGCCTCTTTCCCGAACCCCCATAGCTATTAGCCTCTCTCTCTGAATTAGCTTAATTAGCTTCTAATCCCAACTTAATTAGACTGAGACTGGGATTTGTTAAGGGTTTAGAGGAAAATGTAGGAAAGAATAGAGAGAGGGGGGGGGGTGGAGATTTATATAGGGAGAGTGAAGAGACCAGATTAGTAGTGAGACAATGTGAAATGGGTAGTGGAAATACAAAAGTGGTGGCGGCTGTGGTGGCGGTGGTGGTGGCCAATGCCAAAAGTGGGGTGCTCCATTTTGGCTCCAAAGTCCAAACAAACACCCAGAGAGAGTGGTTTTATGGGCAGAGTGGGAAAGTATATGACGAGATATATACAAAGTCGTGAGTTCACACGTTTTGATTCTTTCTTACATGATCCCAGAAGGAATGACATGAGATTTTGGATTGCTTTGAATTTAATTGAATTGAATATCCATTTTTGGTTTTGGTGTGACATTGCTCATTGCCATTGCTTTTATCAATCATCCAAGAATGGGGACGGATTGCTTTCCACCCTTGCTTTCATTTTGGAATGTTATGTTTCATGGCATATCCCTTCTTCTAGGAAATATATATTAATACATATAAATCATGCTAAAATTTTTATATTTGTCATTTAGGCCCCGTTTGGTTACATGGGGTGAATTGAATTTCTGGTTTTGAAATTCCATGCCTTGGATGGAATGATGAAATTACAACTCATACCATTTTGATTGAGCCAAAATTTGAAAGAAATAAATTATTTGCCCAAATAAACTAAAATTCAATTAATTGAATCTTCTTTGGCAGCAAAAAACAAATTTAATAAATAATTATGCTATCACTTCACGCAAAATCTGCGTTTGATTCATACATTTTTGTTTACATCTCAAGCTTTTAAAAACAAAACCAATGATAGGCTGTACATGATCAATTTTTTATTTGTAACTGAAATTGTTCAAAAGCTTTTATGAAAAGTGTAATATTGGAAACAAAAATTTATAATATTGAAATCATTCCGAGATGTACCAAACGCTAAAACGGGAATTGAAAAGGTCATTCCGTCATCAATTTCAATCTCAAACCAAACGTTGGATGGAAACCTCAAAACCATTCCATTCAGGAATAATTAGAGAAAGGAATACAATTCCTAATCCTACTCGAGCATTCCAAACGAGCTTTAATGGCATTTTTCGTTATAATAATGTTGTAGTTAGTTTTGAATTTAATTTTTCGTTATTATAATGAGTTTCAACATAGGATTTTGGGGCGTGATTAATTTGATAGTTTAAGACACCATACCTATTCGATCATAAATTTCCTTATATCATCAATCACCTTAATGCCTTATTTAGTTACAAACTCACGTTACCAAACTCGTCTTAAAATATAAAAGTCTTTATATCCTTGTACATAATTTATATATAATTGTATAAAGACAGTACTTTTGTATAAAAAAAATATCCTACAACTTATTGTAATAATATCATTTAAGAATAAACTACATAAATGTATCTAAATTATAGAGGTCATTTCAAGTTTATACATCAACTATGAAAATTTTCATCTAGGTACCAAAACTATCAAAACATAACATCTAGGTACCCACCATTAACAATCTGTTAAAAAATCTATGAAGTTCCCAAGTAGCACTTATAGGGTCAATTTTTATGATTATAAGAATTCACGTAAGCAAAATAATTAATAAAAAATTTCCTGATAAGATAAAACAATTCCAAAACAGTCTCTCCTTCCTTAAGCACTTCGGCAATGCGCCTCTTGATCTTCGCAATATCTTCTTCATCATCAGCAGCTAAATCTTGACCATTCTCATCGCCATGGCCATCTTTTGTTGTTTTCTGAGCATCATACAGTTTTTGTATCACCAGCTTCAATGCTATCAAGCCAAGCATCTTTGAACTTGTTACTCTCATCAGGGGCAAATTCAACAAAATTCCCATTGGCATCGAAGTAGCCTTCTTCCCTCTCCTTCTCCAAGTTGAAAGGCTCCATATGAATCGCATCCTCCACAAAGTTCTCATAATCCAATCCCTCGTATGAAACTTCGGCGGCAGAGACATCGCCGTCGATTCCGAACTCCTGAACCTTGTCATAAGCTCTTTGGTTTTTCGCTGCCTTCCACAACTTCCACGACGTATCCTCGACCCCTTGCACACCATCGCCGCCAACAACAGTCCAAGCGGTGGCAATCTCTTCAAAATCTCCCACATACAGCTCGCTAGCAGACCGCCTAAACTGGTACCCGATCCCGAACCCACATCGAAGTCATCGTCCTCATCGAGGTCGAGATCTGGCTAGTCAAAATCGCTGCCATCTTCGTCGAAACCGGAGCTATCTGGATCGTTATCAAATGAAAGCGCTCGGCGGAGGTGGGAGTAGGGTTGGCGTGGTGGAGAAAAGCAGGTGATTTCACCATGGTCATTGCAGATTTTCTGGGTTTCTTACTCACGAAATTGCAGATGAGAGAGAGAGAGAAAGAGAGAAGGAGATGGAGAGGAAGGGAGAGAGGATGGGTATTAAGGAATTTGGGACAATTTCATCGATGTCGGTGAGGGGGTGGGCAATTTTGTTGTTGACTCTGTAAATAACGGAATCAAGGCGGAGGCTGTGGAAGGCAGCTGAGATTTTCTGGGTTTTTTTCTCGGTGAGGGGGAGGAGTTTTGTTTTGGTTTTTTTAATTTGTTTATTTATTTATTTTAAAATTTTATTTATTATTTTTAATATATTCAAATTTTTTTTTTTTTTTTATTTAGCGTCCATATCAACATGATAAAGGGCCCCACACGTATTATTAGGCACTTAACATATTTTTTTAATAGATTACTAAATGTGAATATCTAGATATTTTATTTGGATAATTTTGATATTTAGATAAAAAAAATTTATACTGAATGTAAGAACTTGAAATAATCTTTATAATTTGGATATTTTCATATAATTTATTATTTATTTATTATTATCATATATGAATTACGCATATTATATCCACGTACCAATGTCTTGTTAATTACCAAACAAAAAAGTATCTGTTTTTTTTGGCGTGACACTTACACTTGCGACCATACGGTTTTTGCCTTTTAGCTTTATGATGCCATTACCTCCCTTATTTTGAGTTTTGACTCATCGGATTTTTTTTTTTTTTTTCACAATAATTAGTATTACTCATGGCTTTGAACCACGAATGTATTACTTTTGTTTTCTTTTTTTGAAACAAGAATGTATCATAGTAGATTTGTAGTAGATAAAAACTCCTTAAAATGATTATTGTCTTCATTGATTAGGTTCAAAGAGAATGAATTCATATGCATAATGACGAGGAGAAAAATTGCGGGATTTATTTAAAAAAGAATTTCTATTTACATAATTAAATTTACTTATTTTTTTTTTTAGAATATATGAAATTTTATTAATAAAACAAATATATAAAGTAAAAACAAGTTAGATTGTAATAACTTGACGACAAAACGGATAAATACCTCCAATAATCAGGCACGATATCTACATAAACAATTTAAAGGGAACAACACATATTTGAATTCCCTAAACATCATAAGACCAACATACCTATTTTTGTTAATGTGTGTACAAAAATTACACTCATCATGAAGAATCTATCTTTTGACTAATGCCATGATGTCCATATCAACCCTGTCCAGTGCTACACTTGACAGGTGACAAGTTGCATGTTTTAGTCCGAATAATGGTGGATTATATTAGACAGATTGGTGGGATTAATCGTCCACAAAACAATGAGAAATTGGCTCTCACATCACTTGGATTATTCTCATTTAATCCATTCATTATTTCACTTTTAATTCCTTCCCTTAATTAGGAATGAAGCTCAAAAATGAATTCGGGGCAATTTTTGTTTTTTTTCATTTTGTCAAACTTTAATGAGTAAAGCAAAGCAAAATAAGATTTGAACTTTGAAGCAATGCAATTACAATGTAGAGATGATAGTGATGAGTCATCTAACGTCACCACTGAGTCAGCCCAACAAGACGAAGCCCAAGAATGAGAAATTACACGAGTATGGGCCTGGCATCACTAGCACCAAAGTCCATAATGGATGAAAAAAGAGAAAGTCCACTAATGAGGCCCAAACTAAGACAACGGCTCAGATGAGCCGAAGTGATCAGCTGCATAATTCATCGCTGCAAACCGCAAATCAAAATGAGGAGGGTGAAGGCGAGTGTTATCAATAGCATTCTTTTGAACGTACAGATTTAGATTTCCTGTAGCCCTAAACCGGTGAGGCTCCGGTGATCGGAAAAATGGAAGACGAAGAAGAAGCTCCACCTCTCGCAGTTGAAATTGACCAATCCGTGGAACCCTACACTCCGCAGCAATCCAATTCAAGTGGTCACAAAGACGGCGACGCTCCCGTTGGTGTCACCGTCATCACTGGCTATCTCGGTGCCGGAAAATCTACTGTAAGCTCAATTCTTTTTCGGCTTAAAGTTTCCGTTTTTAGAAAAGATAAGAGCTTTGAGTATGTTTGATTGGTTTGTGATACTCAGTTGGTTAATCATATACTAAATTCTCAACACGGGAAGAGAATTGCTGTCATATTAAACGAGTTTGGTGAGGAAATTGGTGTAGAAAGAGCAATGATAAATGAAGGAGATGAGGGTGCGCTTGTTGAAGAGTGGGTTGAGTTAGCAAATGGGTGTATATGTTGCACTGTCAAGCACAGTTTAGTACAAGCACTAGAGCAACTTGTTCAAAGAAAAGAAAGGTCTATAAAATTAAAACTATGGTCAAATTTGTCTGCTTTTTTGTGATTTTGTTGGTCATGGCAATGATATGTGTGTTCTTGGTTTGATTTGGCTGTAGACTTGATCATATATTGCTGGAGACTACTGGGTTAGCCAACCCGGCTCCACTTGCTTCGGTTCTGTGGTTGGATGATCAGCTAGAATCCTCTGTCAAGCTCGATTCAATTATCACTGTAAGTTCTGATATGATGTTATGGTTCATTTTTCTAATTGTTTGTCTAATTTTGTGTCAGTGTTAATAACTGATGCATAAAAGTTTTAGCAATTGGTTATGAGATTTTGAGGTGCACTATTATGTACTTATAGTACCAGTTGAATTTAAGAACTTGACTCGGTCATGTTAGTTATGTTCTGTCAGTTCTTCGGTTTCATGTATTTCAAATACGAGCAGAGTTATGTTGTGTCCTCTCTAGAGTAGCTATGTAATATATATGTTACTATGTTAGTGGCAAAAGTTTATTCCTCAATGTCTTAAACAGGTCGTGGATGCCAAGAACCTCCGTTTTCAGCTCACTGAGAATCAGAGTGCATCTACATTTCCTGAAGCATATCGTCAGATTGCATTTGCGGTATGTTCATTCTATTCCACTAATTACTTTTTTTGGATTCAACATCAAGACGGTTTCTGGATTGCATTGTGCTTGCACTTCATATCTTATGAGTTTGGTGTTTGTTGTAGGACGTTATAATTCTTAACAAGGTTGATTTGGTTTCTCCAGAGGGTTCTGCGAATTGTCTGGAGGAATTGGAGAAGGAAATCCATAGTATTAACTCGCTTGCTACTATCATTCGTTCCGTTCGTGGTCAAGTTGACTTGTCCAATATATTGGACTGTAGGGCCTATGATGCTACCGTTAGTCATGCATATCTCCATTCTTTTGTTTACATATATTTGTAGTTCATACTTAGCTTTAAATAAAACAACTTTTTCCTTCTCAGCATGCCACTCATTTAGAATCATTATTGGAAGAAAGTCGTGCTTTGTCTACGCTGGATCTTCATGATAGTGGTGTCAGAACCTTATGCATTTCTGAGCCATGCCAGGTTGATCTTGAAAAGGTATTCTTGTGAAATAGATATCAATCTTTGATACAAATTGTTTGAAATCAAATACCGTTAACCAGTTGGTGTTGCATAACAACTTTTAAGAAAGGTTCCCATTCATCACATTTTGTAAGTATAGATTATTGTTAGTTTGAGATGAAGTTTTGGGATGCAATTCTAAGAAATGTGTCACTAGCCTTATATATTTAGTATAGAATCTGTTCAGTTCAGTTCAAGCACAACTGCACAATAGCTTGTCTAGTTATTGTTGTTTAAAGTCTCGATGCTACAACTTTTGAAAATTTCTATAAGCTTATACATCAGTCTGTAATCTTTGTTGGTCTTGTTTTAAAGGTTCGTTTATGGATTGAGGAGATACTTTGGGAGAAGAAACATGGCATGGATGTATACCGCTGCAAAGGGCTTTTGAGCATTCATTCTTCAAATCAATTACATACTTTGCAGGTACTGTTTAACATTAACTTATACGATTGCTTCTCTTGAAAAGTTTAGTCTTATTATGCTGTATTAGATAGTAGTGCCACTTGATGCTCTAACTCAGTTCCTCCAAAATCATTCATTGCTCAAGACTCAAGAATGAAAATCATGCATAGAAAAAATAATGATTGCCTTTTGACTTGAGTTAGAGTTAGAGGTCGAAGCATATACTCTAAGATGATGTGATAAAAGCAATTATACCAAAAGCACTTGATATTCTAATTTGGTAGTTGGCAGATATTGTATGCTGTTACTGTGCGTTAACTATGTAACTTATTTTCATAATATCTGGCAGGCAGTGAAGGAGATATATGAGATTGTGCCAACTCGTGATTGGAAAAAGACAGAAAATCAGATGAACAAGATAGTGTTCATAGGTAACCCGCTGCTCACATTATGTTTTCTCAAACTGATTTGTTTACTATATTTATTTGTTCCTTTCCTTTTCACCCGCAGGTCATAACCTAAACGAGAACACTCTTACCGAGTCTTTTAGAGCTTGCGTGGTTAGTTGATTATAGTTTTTTCTGTTACAATGGTTTGTTGATTTTCAGTTCTCGCGGTTAGATGGATACATTATGAACTCTCTCTAGGTGATAACAAACTTTACCATTGAAAGAGGAAAATTTTATTAGACTTTTCTGAATCAAAACATCAACTATCCTGTTCTGCCATATTCATATCGATACAAAAGAACTAGAACAGAAAAAACATCAAACCTTAAACTCTAGGCCATTTCTACTTTCTGCCATATCAATTTGTTCCTCCATCTTCAACCGTAGCTGGCATCAATCTCTTCGTTCACAATGTGGTATGTCACATCTCTTCGTTCACAATGTGGTATGCCACAAACATTTGGTCATCAATCAATTTGTTCACAATTTGGCATGCCACATACCTTTCGATCTGAAAGGAAGAAAATATAAATGTCACCAAACCATTCAAAAAATCACAATCTAAAACCATAGCATTACAAGAACTTTTCATCACAGTTTATGAACCATGCATACCTTTGTTCTTATGTTGTCATTGAGCACATGAGCAGGAACTTCTCTGGGGTTAAGTCTGTACTCCAACATCCGAAAGGAAGTTTTCTTCGCTGTGGGTGCCTGCCCCCTATAGAATATCAATGAGTTTTTGAACCCGACAGTTTTGTGGCCTTTCTCGTACTTAACCTCTTCATCCTCACCAATCACCTTCCAGTAACCGCCATTTGTAGGCCTTCTAGTGATCTTTCCTTCACTGGAACTCTGATATGTATAGCTGAAGTAATAGGCCGTGCTGCATTTCTGAGTATGTTTGAAATGGCCTGTAAATTGTTGAACAAGCAGCAATTAGGTTCGAATGAAGCTCAAATTAACACAGAATTGAAAGCCTTTGCAGCTTACCATTGGGGAGCTGAGCTGGGTCATGTTCATACACATTCATTTCTCTGATAACATCGGTGACTGGTAATACTCGGTCCAAAACTTTATTAAAGAGAAACATCAAAACTATTTCGTCGTCAGTAGGGTTAAATCTACAGCCTGGAGGTAGCTTAAGGGCTGCTCCTTCTTTCCCCACTGCAAATTTCGTAAGCTTCAACAGATCGAGTTCTTTCTCAATACTAGGACCATTAGTCGAGCAAGCTGAGGAGCAAGGTGAGGATGCCATGGAGACGAGGACAATAAGAAGCTGGTGTATAGGGAAAAAAAACACAAGGTTATGGAAACAATTAAGGCATATTATTTTATCAAATATGTTCTGGATTCTATCAAATTGTAGATTTAAAATTAAATTTTAATGTGTACATTCCTATTAGGCCAATTCGGAAAAATCGGCAGCTACGTTTACCTTTCTTGGCCTTCTTGGCCTTTTGGCTGCGATGAATTCGGGAAAAAAAGGCAATTTCATACCAACTCCATAACATTATTACTGGAATTCTTTTGATTCCGACCATCTTTGTTTACCATTATTGAATTATTCCGATTAGACTTCCTCACCTTTATTAACTAGGCATATCGAATTAAACCGTGCCGAGTGTTATATTTAATTAATCTAATATTAAAAAAAAAATTAGGAAGTAGATGGATTTGGAGAGCCTACGCAGATTCTCCCACATTCCCGACTAGGTCAAAATATTAACAGCGAAAAATAGTATTAAACTAAAAAAAAAAAGGATTACAAGTCGGCAATTTCTTGAAATCAACAACGAAAAATGGTATAAATTCAAGAAAGGAGAACTAGAAGGCGGCAATGTCATGAAATTAACAACAAAAGAGACTATAAATTCAAGAAATGAGGTTTAGAAGTCGACAATTTCAACTACGAAATGTAGTATAATTTCAAGAAAGAAGGATGAGAAGTCGGCAAATTTATGAAATTAACAAGGAAAAATAGTATAAAGTGAAGCAAGGAGAATGAGAAGTCGGCAATGTCATGAAATTAACAACAAAAAAGAGTATAAATTCAAGAAATGAGGATTAGAAGTCGACGATGTCATGAAATTAGCAACGAAAAGTACTATATTTCAAGAAAGGAGGACGAGAAATTCACCGGAGAGGAGAAGGTGGGACGGAGCTGTGCGACGGAGTGGGGAGGACACGGTGAGATCTTAGTCTTTAGGGCTTTATATCCGCTGTGACCATTGTGAAAAGAAGGCTCATGGCATTTATAATCTTTTTCTGAGATGAAAATGAAGGGTCTGATTCTTCGAAAACTTATCCCACTTTCGCACGCGAGTCTTGGTGGCCAAGTAATGGAGATGCAGCTGCTCAACAAAAACCGCCGAATCGGATCCTATAAATATTCAGATGTTCGGGTCGCATGGGTCGACCAAATTCGGGTACGGGTTTGAACAATTTAATTCTTTTATTTATGAATTTCTACCACTTTGCTAATTTCCCCACTCAAATTTATTTTAGTCAATTTCTCCTTCAATTATTATTAATGACCAATTTCTCCCTTAAGATCACATTTCATCTAATTTTTTGTCAAAATTCTTACATTTCAAATAAGTGAATATGTCATATTTTTTTTGGAAAAAAAAAAACCTGTCATATAAAATTAATAAAAAATTAAAACATAACAAATCATATTTGACGACGAAAATATGTCTTTTTAAAAAATTGAATAAAATGTGAGTAAATATGATGACAAGAGTAAATTGGCTTTAATGATAATTTGGTGATAAATTGGTTGAAATAAAAATTCTAAAGGAAAATTGGCAATGAGATACAAATTCACAACGCAAATTGACAAAGTTCATTTGTTTGTTGTGAGGAACGTCGCTGGTTTTATGTTCCAAAATTGTTTGGATGGAACGGCGTCGTTTTCACTCTAGCAGAAGAACGAATCACTGTGAAACTATGAGTGATTGATTTTCCAGCTGAAATCAGCCCTCATCCTCTCGTCAAAAAAGGTACTTTTCAAGCTCCCTCTCTGAGATCTTTTTTAATTACTCTGAGATCTTTAATAATGAATTGCGTATACTGGAATTAATTGAGCTGAACTTTACCCTTGAAAGACCAAAAATTTATTATACTTTTCTGAATCAAAACATCAACTATCTTGTTCTGCTATATCCATATCGATACAAAAGAACTAGAACATAAAAACATCAAACTAGGAACCCTAAACTCGAGGCTGCCATATCAATTTGTTCCTCGATCTTCAACCCGGCCAGCAAATCCCAGTAATTATTCAAAACTATCCTCATTTGAAATCCCTTTGTTCACAATTCGGCATACCACATACCTTTCGATCTGAAACAAAGAAAATATAAATATCACCAAACCATTCAACAAACCATAGCATTTCAAGAAGTTTTCTTCACAGTTTATGAAGCATACATACCTTTGTTCTTATGTTGTCATTGAGCACATGAGCAGGAACTTCTCTAGGGTTAAGTCTGTACTCCGACATCACAAAGGAAGTTTTCTTCCCTTTTGGTGCCTGCCCCTTATAGAATTCCATCAAGTTTTTGAATCCGAAAGTTATGTGGCCTTTCTTGTACTTAACCTCTTCTTCCTCACCAATCACCTTCCAGTAACCACCATTTGTAGGCCTTCTAGTGACCTTCCCTTCACTGTAACTCTGATCTATATAGCTGAAGTAAAAGGCCTCGTTGAATTTCTTACCATGTTTGAAATCGCCTGTGAATAGTCGAACAACAAGCAATTAGGTAAGCTCAAAATAACACAGAATTTAACTTCAGAAAATCAAGCTCAAATTAACACAGAATTGAAATCCTTTGCAACTTACCATTGGGGAGCTGAGCCGGGTCGTGTACATACACATTGATCTCTTTGATAACATCGGTGATTGGCAATAGACGGTCCAAAATTTTATTAAAGAGAAAACACACAACTATTTCCCCATCAGTAGGTAGAAATTTAAAGCCTAGAGGAGCCTCTGCTTCTTTCTTCCCCTCTGCAAATTCTGAAAGCTTCAACAGATCGTATTCTTTCTCAATACCAGGAACATCAGAAGTTGAGGAAGCTGAGGATGCCATGGAGACAAGGACAATAACAAGCTGGTGTTTGGTGATGGTTTTGAGCTTGAGTTTGTGAGCTTTGTCAGAGAGGCCTTTGTTTAGTTTAAATTTTACATATATAGGGAAAAGAAACCACAAGGCTATGAAAACAAAAAAATGGGATGTTTGTTTTTATAGGAAACCAAATAGAAAGTAATCCAATTTGTTTTGGGTTCTATTTCAAATTGTAGAATTTAAATTAAATTTAATGTATACCTTCCTATTAGGGCCAATTCAAGAAAATCAGCAGCTATATATGCCTTTTTTGGCCTTTTGGCTACGATCACTTCAGAACAATCGGCAATTTCATACCAACTCCATTTCGATTCCGAACATCTTTACATTTAGGATTATTTAGGATCATTTTTACTAACAACATAAACAAAAAACAAACATAGAATTTAAACGTGCTGAGTGTTATACTAAATTAATCTAATACTAAAAAAATTTGGAATTAGATTGATTTGGAGAGTCTACGCAGATTCTCCCACATTCCCCGACTACGTCAAAAATTTAAAAGGAAAATCGCATAAATTCAAAGAAGAAGGATTAGAAGTCGGCAATGTCATGAAATTAACAACAAAAAATAGCATACATTCAATAACGAAGGATGAGAAATCGGCTATCTCATAAAATTAACAACGAAAATTAGTATAAATTCGAGACAGGAGGATGAGAAGTCGGCAATGTCATGAAAATTAACAAGGAACGACAGTATAAGTGCAATAAAGGAGCATGAGAAACTCACCGGAGAGAGAAGGTGGGATGGGGCTGTGCGAAAGAGTGGGGAGGGCACTGTGAGATTTGATTCTTTAGAGTTTTTTATCTTCTGTGACCATTTTGAAAAGGAGACTGATGGCATTTGTAACCTTTTCTGAGAGCAATGGAGAGTCAGCCGCTTAAATATTCAGAAGTTCGGGTCGGGTGGGTTGACTGAATTCGGCCCATTCCGGTACGTATTCGAAGAATTTAGGGAAATTAGCAGCTTTGCCCTTCGCTTCACAATTTTTTTTTTTAAAATAACACCATCAGCCTAAAATTGCGGAAATACCACCTATTTAAAGGTTATGATAACCTTGTAGTGACCATACCCAATTGGAAAACCCTCCCAACTGAAAACCCGAAAATCTGCCCTCGGATCCACCCCGGTCTTCTCTCTCACCACCTCTCCTTCACCTTCCTCATCATCGCTCGCGGCTGCCCGCCGACGCATCGCCACAGATCGCTTCGCTTCCTCTGGATCACTCTCATAGTCCACATCTTCCTCACCCACCGAAGCCATCCAAAACCAACAAAAACCCTAAATCCCCAACCTTCCACAATCTAATAAACTCTCAAAAAGCCCTACAAAACAATCAAGAACCAGACAAAACTCCGCTGAGATAACCCAACCTTGGTCAAAAGCTACACACGAATTCGACCAATCAAGCAGAAACAACTAAGCCCAAAACCAAATCAAACGCCACCTATGTACATTAAGGCAAACTCAAAACCCTAGGAGCTCAAATTGGGCGCAAACCAGGGGCTTTTATTCGGAATTGGGATCTTCTCGTGAAACCCTAGAAAAAATTGATTGGGTGCAGGCTTCCGCTTCTGCCGCTATGGATGGAGGAGAGAGGTGTTGAGAGCCTTCCATAGAATTTCAGAGCAAAAGTGAATTATTGGCACTACGAGGTGAACACAGGAATGCAATAGCTGTTTATACAGTGTATTGGTGTAAAAATTTCAAGAGGGTGGTATTTTTAAAAAAAATTCACAAGCCAGGGGCAAAGCTGCTAATTTCCCAAGAATGTAATTGTGAGGAACGGTGTCGTTTTCGCTTCCCAAAACCCTCGTCCTCTTTGCTGTAGCACAAGAGCGACTCACTATGAGCGTTTGATTTTCCAGCTGAAATCAGCATCCTCCTCTCGTCAAAAAAGGTACTTTTCAAGCTCTCTCTCTTTGTTCTTTAATTACTCTGATACTTAGATAATTAACTGGTTATTCTGGTATAATTGAGCTAATTTTATTGCTTCTTTAGTTTCTAGGGGTTTTTTCTCGTTGTTTTCAATATTATTGCCGATGAGAGTTCGTTTGTTTTCGTTGCAATCGTGAATTAAGGTTCTCAATCTGCAGAGGGTTTTTTTTGTTTAATTGAAAAATACTGCTACCTTTTAGGTTTAACAAAGAAGGCCTCTCGCTGTTCTGTTTTGAATTGGGGGCAATAGCCCTTATTGACACGCATCGGAATATGATTTCCCCTTTAAAATTGAATTTATATCTTTGATAGTTGGAGTAGGAATGGTTTTTAATCTGATTAGGGAATTCAATATATACACTGAAAAAATGTCTTTCTTGCTTATGGATTATACTATATACGTGAACTAGGAGCTGCCGGAGCTTCAATTTTGAATCCTGAGAAGTTGGTATATATTTGGGTTGGAGCATATCAGACTCATTGAGTTTTGTAATCAAAAGTAGGCATTTTTTTTTCTGCAGATGGCATTGGTTGTAGTTTGTGGACAACCCAGTAGTGGTAAGTCAACTGCTGCACTCTGCCTAGCCGAGGCGCTCAAAGAATCAGAATCGAACCTAATAGTTAGGGTTATTGATGAAACTTCCTTTCATCTTGACCGGAATCAGAGCTATGCGAACATGCCCGCGGAGAAGAATTTACGAGGAGTGTTAAGATCTGAAGTTGATAGATCAGTGTCAAAGGACAGTATCATAATAGTGGATTCTTTGAACAGCATCAAGGGGTACAGGTACGAGCTGTGGTGTTTGGCTCGTGCTGCAGGAATAAGATACTGTGTTTTATACTGTGATGCAGATGTAACCCATTGTAGAAAATGGAACGAAGTGCGCAGGAAGGAGGGAGAAGATGGTTACAATGATAAGATATTTGATGATTTGGTGAGAAGATTTGAGACACCAGAGAGAAGGAATCGGTGGGATTCCCCATTGTTTGAGTTATGGCCACATAAAGAGGGAATAGAGAAAACTTCTGCTGCCATTGTAGATGCTATTTCGTTTTTGACAAAGAAGGCAGACTCAAAGTCCCGGGATGTGAAAACTTTGCAGCCAACGATTGCTACACAGAATACGCGGTTTTCTGAGGCAAATTCTCTGTATGAGTTGGATCGAGCTACACAAGAGGTGATCAGTGCAATTGTGGAGGCACAATCCCAGGCACTTGGAGGGCCTTTAAATGGAGTTTCTGTTGGCCAGGGGTTACCTTCTGTCAATATTTCAAGATCAGTAGGGCTTCCTGAGCTTCGCAGGCTGCGACGAACTTTCATAAAATTGACAGGGCAGACGAGTTTAAGCGGGCCACCTCCGCCTTCTGATGCAGACAATGCAAAGAGGATGTTTGTTGATTACTTGAACAGGGAACTGGAAACCTCTTGAAGGAGGAAAACAAGAAGGTGATGTTAGGGTTTTTGTACTGCCAGTCTAGGTTGTGCCAGATTCTTCTGCTAGCCCAAACCCGAACCGAACCCGAATTTGCTTAGCATTATACCAATATCTCTTGTTCATCAATGTACTACACAAATCCTATAATGTATTATTCTGATATTGCTTTATTTCTTTTCTCAATTTCATATGTAGACTTCTCCAGTTCTGTTTCTTCAGTAACTTGATGTAGTTGCTGATAAATTCTCTGATTAAATTTGGTTTAATATCTTTGTAATTTTATTTTTATTATTTTTTGGTTTAAATAATAGATTTTGGAGACAGAATAAGCCTGAGAGCCACATGGGGTTTGATGTTATGGAATTAAAGCTGTCATTTTTTTTCCTAGTCAATAATCTTCTCTAATCCCTATCTAATGCAAAAGTTGACCATTAAATAATCCTAATCCCTAAGCTTATTCACAGTTCACATAAATAAATATTGGCCTTATTGGCACAGCTCATATTCTAGCACCACCACTCTGGATCTCTACAGTTGGCAAAAGAAATAAAAAGTCTCCAATTGGCAAGAGTAACTCCACAATCCATATGCATATTAAGTAAAGTGATGGCAACCTTCAAGGTTGGTCACCTGCTAACACCAACCCAATTCATAAATTTTACCTTTTCATCTTATGTAAGTTTATCTATTTTTGGTCGATTTCAATTTATTAATGACATGTGTACTTATTTGAAACGGAGAAAATCATTAATTGGGATAAGAAATAACGGAGCATGAGATCAATTAATCCTCATAATTTATAATCTTTCATGTATTGTATTACCATTTTAAATGAATGGTCCTACTTTTTGTTTGTACATGTTAGAATATGTAGGAAAGTCAAGAATTGGAAATTCCGATATTCATATGCAGACATAGAGAAGTAGGAAATTGTTTTCCCTATATGTTAGTAAATATAGAAATATATCGAAACAGAATGATTTTAATATTGTCTATAAATAAAAATGGAGATGTTGAAAATTGTTTTTCTTATATAAGAAGTGTAAATTTATAATAATTTAAAATTTTAAATAATCAAACATGTAATGAGTATTTTGCGTTTTATTTTTCAGAAAAAAGGAACATGTCATGAGGGTAAGTGAATAACAAATGAATCGTCTTGGCAAATTTGGGTTAGTTGGCTCCATATATAGCTGTTTCCATTTCTCCATGGCACCAAACAAATATGACGTGCACGTTTTTTCCCCTGTCGGGGAATGAAGAATAAAGTAAAAAGAAAGAAAAAAGCAAAAGGGAAATTCTGGAAACTATTTGACAATGACGTGGTTGAAATAAATGGCACAAGAATTGGAATTATTGGAGAGAGCTATGTTGTGATTAGTCGGCAGCAACGCAAGATAAAATTTAGCCAAATGGAGTCTTAAAATCTAAAACAAAATTAATCTTTTTATTTTATTTTAGAGAAGATACATCATACACAAATGCTCAAGTACAACTAAAAATAATTCTCTGCTCTGAGGACAATTCTTCACCAATCATTTTAAACGTACTGTAAATATCTTCATGTAATTATTCTATTTGTATCATAATTATAATACGTAAAACAATAATAGTATATTTCGTGTAATTTAATATTGTTAAGCTGTCAACTTTATTGTCTATTGCAAAGGCTAGTATGGTAATTAGCGCACGTCATGGCGTAGACATAAAACAACCAAAAAACAAAATTAACTAATTGAAAAATAAAAGTAAATAAAAAGTGCAAAACACAATAAATAACAATGATTCCCATTTAATTCATTTTTAGTTAAATATAGTTTATATATATATATTTTTTATTTTAATGATTGTTTCTCACTAAATCTGCGAGCCTGGATCTGATTAACAATGACATATAAATAAAACTCAGCACGAACACAAAAGCAGGCAAAGAGAAAACTCAAAAATAACTAAAATGCCTATAAATTTGGACTCACATTAAAGCTGGACTCTTCCTCTGATTTGAGGCTTTTGAATCTCACTCTTTCAACGACCCCATAACCGGTAAGCATTTCCCCAAAACCCTAATTGTCAGCTATCAGGATGAGTTTCTTTTTTCCGTTGTTGAATTCGAATCAATTTGGATTTATTGCTGTTTGTATATATATAGGATGGTAGTGGTTGCTTTTGCTCTTGGTTGGATCTGAAATGAATTTTTTGTTTTCCATTTCGGGATCTGGGATTTGGCTCACTGGTTTTTGAAAATGGAAAGTGATGACATTTATTTTGTGCTTATCATTTGCTCTGTTTGGTTGCTGGGAAGGCGTTGAAAATTGAAAAGGGAATTTGGAATCTCTTCAGTGGAATCTGTTGTGAGATTCACTGTCGGTTTTCTCAGTAACTGAATGGGGACTTTTTCTTTGGGACAATTGTTGGGATAAAATTGATTTGGTGGATCTTTGGTTTTTGCTGCAGGTTGGTCTTGGTGAACACTTGTCAAAGTCCGTTTCTTTTTCTAATTGGGCATTAATTGGCGCTGGTCGGTTTTAAAAATTGCCGATTCATAATTGAGTACTGAATTCTGAGTTGAGCTGTGATCTTGACTTTGTGTTTGAGCTTGGCTCACGATGGTTCTACAAACTAATCTATAAAGTCTGATGGCATAATCGGAAAGCGAAGATTTGCAGATGTTATTTTGGAAGAAGTGGAATTTATTGTTTCAATGCTTGTAGGAATTTTCCGGATTCAGGGCAATATATATAGATGCTGGTATGTTATGATAGGTTATGGTTTTCGTTGTTCTTGGAGATTTAAGTTGAAGGACTTGGTGGTTTAGTGAGGGTTATATTGGAATTCTTAAGTCGTGGTTGCACAATTTGGACATGAGAAGCCCCTGGTTCAATAAACTCTCTCTCATTTTTGGCCCTAGACCGCCACTCAATTGGTTACTCTTGTGCCTCGTTAGTGTACTTGCATTAATTGCAGTGCTGGGATCATCTTCTTCAAGTACATTTGACTCTTTAACTCCCACTTCAGTACCCGACCTCTATACAAATTATAGGAGGCTAAAGGAGCAGGCGGCGGTTGATTATCTGGAGCTGAGGTCTCTCTCACTGGGGGCTAGTCGACAAAGAGAGCTTGGCCTTTGTGGCAGAGAAAGAGAAAATGATGTGCCTTGTTACAATGTTTCAGCAAACCTATTAGCTGGGTTTAAAGATGGGGAGGAGTTTGATCGCCATTGTGAAGTATCAAGAAACAGAGAACGGTGCTTGGTTCGCCCTCCTAAGGACTATAAGATCCCCCTCAGATGGCCAGCTGGTAGGGATGTCATATGGAGTGGAAACGTGAAGATAACCAAAGACCAATTTCTTTCATCTGGAAGCATGACCAAAAGGTGCTTCCCAGTTAGATATATTATTGATAGTTTTAATTAATTTATGAACGTTTATCAGCACCAGTGATTTAAAACATTTTGATTTCTCAACTCTATGCAAATTGTATTTGTTTCTATAATTGTTTTCTTTATTTCGTTTGTGACATTCTGAGTGAATAATTATCTATTTGCACAGTCATTGTTTAACTTCTCAACAAATTATCCAGGTTGATGTTACTAGAAGAAAATCAAATTGCCTTTCATTCTGAGGATGGCTTGATTTTTGATGGTGTCAAGGATTATTCTCTTCAAATTGCAAAGATGCTAGGTTTAGAAAGTGACTCCGACTTTCTCCAAGCTGGTGTAAGTCTTATTTGTGAGTTACAGTTATAATTATCTATTCTTACTTTCTAGGGCGTGCCAGTGTTAGATTTCAAAGAGGTCAGAGATTATTAATTACATGTGTCAGTTGTTCTCTCGTAGTCTAAAATTTACCTTGTTTGTTATTTGTGATAAATGTAAGTCTGACATCTGCATTTATTTTGATTATATCTATGCTAAACTACAGGTGCAAACTGTACTCGATGTTGGTTGCGGGTTCGGTAGTTTTGGAGCTCATTTAGTATCGCTAAATGTAATGGCTATATGTATTGCGGCATATGAGGCAACTGGAAGTCAAGTTCAGTTGACCCTTGAGAGAGGTCTTCCAGCAATGATTGGAAACTTCATTGCAAAACAGCTTCCATATCCAGCATTGTCATTTGAAATGGTTCATTGTGCTCAATGCGGTATTGTTTGGGATAAAAAAGGTAATTGGGGTTTCTTAAATTTTGTGTCTCCCTTTGGGCCTTGGGGTCAATCATCAGTAACCATAATTAATTTATGAATCAGATTGGATGTCGCTTTTAGAAGTTGACCGGGTACTCAAGCCCGGAGGCTACTTTGTTTTAACCTCATCCACAAGCCAGCCATTTGGAAGTTCATCGAGCATGAAGAGTAGCATGTCAATACCAATGGAGGAATTGACCCGGAAAATCTGTTGGACTCTAAAAGCTCAGCAATATGATACTTTAATCTGGCAGAAAACTGTGGATTCTGATTGCTATACATCGCGGTGAGAATAGTAACAACTTCGTCATGGTCTCTTGTGAACAATTGTTAAATTGACATTTGAAAATCTAGTATTGTTGAAAGCTTTGGTATTGACTTGTGCCATCGAGTTAGTGTATTTTAAGAACCGCACTTATTTTTCTGTTCCACTGAAAAAGAACCTTAATAATTTTTTTTCTTTCTGTTATTTATTTTAGCAAGCAGGCTGCTCCACTTTGTAATGAAGCGCACGAAGTTCGATCATATTATAAGCCTCTTGTGTCATGTATAAGTGGTACCACCAGCAAACGCTGGATTCCAATCCGAAATAGGTCCTCTAGTCCCCATCAATTGAGCTCAGCTGAGCTTGAAGTTTATGGAAAGTATTGTTCCATTATCTTTTCTTTTTCCTCTCTCAGGGAGGGTGTGTTTGGTTTCAATTGCATTAATCTGCTAAGACAGTTCAATTCTATGCTTCACTTCTTGGGCTCTGCCATCATATTGATACCTTTTATCTTTGCAGGAGTTCAGCCTGAAGATTTCTTTGAAGACTTGCAGGTTTGGAGATCAGCTCTAAAAAACTATTGGTCTTTGCTTACACCATTGATTTTCTCTGACCATCCGAAGAGACCAGGCGATGAAGACCCATTACCTCCATTCAACATGATACGCAATGTGATGGACATGAATGCTCACTACGGGGGTTTAAATGCTGCTTTTCTGGAGGAAAGAAAATCAGTGTGGGTGATGAATGTCGTACCTGTCAATGCTCCCTATACACTTCCTCTCATATTAGATCAAGGTTTTGCTGGTGTTTTGCATGATTGGTAAGTCATTGGTTTCGGTTCCTTCACAAAATCTCCTGGCCACTTTGAAGCTTCTTTTATTGTTGCTACAATGCACTATTTTTTGACACAATTTGTAGACCACTAGATTAGTTCACTTTTTAATGGTTGAGATCTAATGTGTGTGTATATATATACTAGACTCATGCACCCCGCGTACGCGTGTGTACCTTAATTGTTTTTATTTTGAATTTATTATTTATAATTTTGAAGAAATAAGGAGAAATGAAAATAAATTCAAAATAAAACTAAAAAATAAAAGAATGAGTGTTGGAGTAACTACCCACTACTCCACTAAAATGTTTAATTTTTAATTTTTTAAATTTAAATATTTAATTTTATTATTAAATCCTTATGTATTAAATGTAAAGATTATTAATCGATGGGTATTTTTTTCAGAAAAATTTGATGAAGCTTTTTGACTCTCTTGGTTTTATAATAATATATATATATATATATATTCTTCTCTAAATTTGTGCCTGCAATTCTTTGTTTTCTGCAATCTAAGTTATTGAGGTGGAATCATAGTTATGATCTATGTGTTGGTACAGGTGTGAACCTTTCCCCACATATCCTCGAACATATGATTTGGTGCACGCGAATGGACTACTCTCACATCTTTCATCCGAGAGGTGCAGCATGATGGACTTATTCTTGGAGATAGACCGGATTCTGCGACCTGAGGTACTTTTATTTCACCCCTTGCTAATATTTCTACACTGGAAGATATTTTGTCTAGCCTTGCGACCATCTAGGCCTCATCAAATCAATTTTGTGATATTTTATTATAACCTTCTTCAATGTTCCGGTGTTATGTGATGAGCTTGGCCTATTTGAGACATGAATTATGACTGGATTTCCAGGGATGGATTGTTCTGTGTGATAAAGTGGGAGCCATAGAGATGGCGCGCATGTTTGCTACACAAATACGTTGGGAAGCAAGGGTGATTGGCCTTCAGAATGGCAGTGACCAAAGACTACTTGTTTGCCAAAAACCATTTGTGAAGAAATGATTGTTTTACTTCATGAGGTCTCATTATTAATTGGGGAAGTGTACAATTCTTTTTCCTCTTTTTGCTCTGGTAATTTCTCTCATCTTTCAAGAATTGAAATTCCAATAATGATATGGATCTGGTTAATCTCGAATTTGACTCTTGCTTTTTTTGTGTTCATTCACAGATTTTGATCGATTTAGCAACAAAATGTAATACATGCTCAGAACCGAAGAACGTCGAAGATGCTCACAAGGAGTCATTACAGTAGAGTGTGAGCATTACAGTAGGAGTGTGAGCATGTTGAAGCTGTAGATTAGAAGAACATGGCACGGAAGTAGCTGCAACTCATATTTTTTTTTGTTAAGGCGTTTGTAGCAATTCATTCTTTTTGGTGCTATTTTTTTTTGGTCTTATTAATTTGTTTATTCATTTTGATATTGAACGTCACGTTTTTGTAAGAACAAATACTATCCCTGCTCCTCTTGAGAGTAAAGAATGTCATATCATGTCCACCAAATGTAAGAGTTCTAATTATAATGTGTGATAACTCTCTCGCTCAGCATTCAGCATTCAGCAATCCTTTCGTTGATGGTTTATAATGAAACAATAAATTTGCATTTTTTTCATTTTGCATTTATTTATCTCGTTGCTATCCATGTAGAAACTCTTATTTTCCGATTTTATTTTTTGTATTCTTTTGTCAAATTAATATCGAAATTCCATTAGATACAATTGAAACACTAATATCCTCAGCCAAAGCCAAATAGAGCTTTGATTTATTAGAGACAACGGCGGAACTAGAAGGATTGTTATAATATAAGCCCTCTCTTTTGTCATGGGGGATAAAGCAGATTGTTCTGATTATATATATAGACAGAAAACAAAGAATTACAAAGAATGAAGCATCAGCAATTCAGCATTAGCATCAGAAGCAGGAGCGTCCACAAGCATCAATGTCGCAGCATCCTTATAGAAGGCCATACAGTCCTCCTAGAGGTCCAAGCAGGTACCCTCCAGCTAGAAACGACAGAGCGCCTTACTATTTGCCTTGCTGTAAATTCATTTCAAAAAACTCCATTCATGCAGAGCAGTGGCTTTTATTCAAACAAAGTATTGGGAAATTCAAACCAGAATGTGACAATCAATGAACTGGAAAACTCAAACCAGAAAGTGACAATGAATGAACTGGGAAATTCAAACCAGAATGTGACAATGAATGAACTGGGAAACTCAAACAAAAATGTGACAATGAATGAACAAAAATAAGCTCTAAAATCCTTTATATACATTGGATATCGACCTTATCCTTTCCGAGATTCGAACCCGAGACCTTCCACATAACGTGTGGAAAGTAATATCACTAAACCATAACACTAAGTGACTAAACTCTAAAATCCTTGGATTATAAAAGCAGATATGTCATACAAGTTTTTAGCTGCCTAATGGTGGTCTTCTCAGTCTGTCAACTTTCTGACTCATTTCCTAGTTCTTCAGACTCATTTACAAGTTACTTTGTGTAATATGTCAATCCATCAAATGGTAGATGTAACAAATGGCGGAGCCGGGAGTCTATACAACATTGGGCTAAAATTTTGTTTTGTCAAACCTAATTGCATTTAGACCTAGTAAGTCATATTTAAGAAAAACAACTTTATCTAGACATGATAATAAATTTAGGCTGAATTTTAAACAAACCTTAATCAGAATGTTTAATAAAAAGAAAAATCAATAAGAGGGTTCGTAAAGTTATAAATACATCTTAAATCTCAAAAATAAAACCGTTGTTGTTACCTAAATATTAGCATACGTGCAAAAATAAAACCCTTGCTATTGCCTAAATATTAGCATTTGTGAAAAAAATTCTTATTTTAGTGGGAAAGAAATCAGATTATAATAGAATTATTAATATTTGTTTTTTCCTATGACTTTTAGTATTTTAGGCTATGCTAAATTGATTTTTTAATTAATTATATATATAATATCTATTTTTTTTTTCACCTCAAAAATCAGCAGCACAGGGCAGCCCATACCATGCTCTGCATTTGAATGTAACATCTCATTTCAATAGTTCATTTTAGAAATTCATTTTGAAATTAGATTTACAAAATTACATTATTAGGAAAGCTTTAATTTTTCTCAGACGTTTAATAGGTTGAATTTAAATTTCAAATTTAATAACTTAAAATAGAGCTCGTCTCGAGCGTGCAGGCTCAAACTATATGAAATTCCGAATTGAAATGAAAAAGTTATAGGAAAGTTGTAGGGGTATTATGGGTTTTTTGCTTGGGGGTGACTCACCATCAAAATAGTTCTTTAAATAGCCCGTGGTGGAATTAGTAGGCCCACATATCTGACGTTTCGGAATGTTTTATATAAAATAATATAAAATATTACCTTTCCTTGTGGTAAAAGGATTGCATTTGACGGTCAATTGTTGGTATATAAGTCCACATATATGAGATTCTCATCACTCTGCTACTCAGAGAGTGACGGTTACATTTTCTGCTTTGAGAGCGATGGCTTTGGCGGCGCCAGGGCAGTTAAACACCGGAGAGTTTCCTTCCAGTTCGTCGGCTTCTCCTCGAAGCATCGATTGCTTTGAGAAGATCAAGAAAATTGGGCAGGGCACATACGGCGAGGTGTTCATGGCCAGAGAAAGAATTTCTGGGGAAATTGTGGCTTTGAAGAAAATTCTCATCGAACGGGAAAAAGGGGGATTTCCGATTACGGCGATGCGAGAAATTACGATCCTCCGCAAGCTCGATCATGAGAATGTTGTGAAGATGAAAGAGGTTGTGACTTCGTCGGCCGGCGCCGGCGACGGAATCTACATGGTTTTTGAGTACATGGATCATGACTTGAAAGGCCTTGTGAATCGTCTCGGATCGCGATTGACGATCCCTCAGATCAAGTGCTACATGAAGCAGTTACTGACTGGGCTACATTACTGTCATCTCAACGGCGTCCTTCATCGCGACATCAAAAGCTCCAATCTTTTGATAAACAATGAGGGCAAATTGAAGCTGGCGGACTTCGGACTTGCAAAGCCCTTTCATGGCAACAACAATGGCGGTCATCTGACGAATTGTGTGGTGACTTTGTGGTATCGGCCGCCGGAGTTGCTGCTCGGAGCCACTAAATACGGCCCCGCCGTTGATATGTGGTCGGTCGGTTGTATCTTCGCCGAACTTCTTCAAGGTGAAAACCCAATTTTGCAGGGAAGGAATGAAGCTGAGCAAGTGAGCAAAATCTTTGAGCTATGTGGGTCCCCTGATGAGAAAAACTGGCCGGGGGTTTCGAAGCTTCCGTTGTATAACAATTTGAGGCCATTAAGGGCCATTAAAAGCCGGGTCAGGGAAGCTTTGAGCAGACATTGCGACGACCCTTATGCTTTGGATTTACTGGATCGTTTGCTGACTCTTGATCCGAACCAGAGATGGAGTGCAATGCAAGCACTGGATGCAGAGTATTTCTGGGTTGATCCGATGCCCTGCGATCCAAAGAGTCTTCCCAAGTTTGAATCTTCACATGAATTACAAACAATGAAGCATCAGCAGCAGCGTCCACAAGCTCAAGCATCAATGTCTCAGCACCGTTATAAGCCTCCTGCTCACCATCCCTATAGAAGGCCATACAGTCCTCCTAGAGGTCCAAGCAGGTACCCTCCAGCTAGAAACGAGAGAGGGCCTTACCAACAAAGTTGCGGAGGAGGTTATGCAGCCCAAAACCGACCTCCACCATATGCTGGCTGTAGAGATTTCTCTGGTGGTTATTATGGCTATGGAGCTGGTCCTCGTCGTCATTGCAAGTATTCTCGCCCAACTACTGAATATGGAAAGGTAGAACTTGCTGCTGCTCGGTTGCTGCTGGAACAGGACTGTAAGAAGTTATACTGCTGATGCAAGTGAAGCAAAGATGGTTATGTAAATAGAATTCAATTCAATTTTGTTGTTGAACATTAACATTCTATAGATTCATAATGTCAAGATTCTATATAATCTAAATTTTGTCTTCAACATTCTATAGATTGTGAATTTTGTTTTCAACATTCTATAGATTATGAATATTGTGTTCCACATTCTATAGATTATCAATTTTGTGTTCAACATTCTATAGATCATGAATTTTGAGTTTATGGAAATGAAATAGGGTACAGATTTTTTCGTTTCTTGAATGCCAAGCAACCTTTTTTACCAAAACAAGGTTCTTAGTTCTTACTATTGCCTTATTTTGGTAGGGGATTGTTTCCTCTTTGTAATAAGACTTTCATTTTCTGATACAAAAAAGTATTATTTTTCATTCCTTGGAACCAATATAATCAACACAGCTTCTGCTTCAACAATTTGGTATATGTCAGCATCATATTCACATATAAATAGCATCATCATTCAAAATTTCAAGAGTATGGTAAATGATTCCTACCAAGAAGAATGTATGTCATTCGAAATTGAGCATATAAAAGCTCCCTTCTCTTCATGGCTCGACTGCTCTATTCCTTCTTCTATCTCTGGTAGCCATTTTCTCCCCATATCTCTGAAAAATATCGGCCAAATCAACCAACCCAACCTCCCTCAATTTCTTCCCCACCTCTTCAAACATCTCCACCCCTTCCTCATTTGAGTAATAATGCAAAAATTTATTATAATCAAATCTAGGAACCTCAAGTCCTCTTTTAACCACTCTCTCCACATACTTGCTGGCTTCTAATGACTTCCCGGCCTTCACCAAACCACCAACAAAAATGGTATCAAAATTCACAAGAGGGTCCGATCCCTTCCTTCCTCTCTTCCCCAAATGCCCTTGCAACAACATGATGTAAGTGTGCATGTTAGGCTCACACCCTCTTTTTATCATCTCCCTAAACACCTCTGTTGCTTCCCGCGTCTTCCTCAACCTCAAAAGCCCCTTGATCAACCCATGGTACACGGTGATATCCGGCTTTTCAATCCCCTCCACAATCACATATGCCAATCTAACTCTACCTCTTGATAAAAGCCCGTAAACAAGTGATGCCAATGTTGAATTATCCGCTGGGATCCTTCTCTTCTGCATTTCCTCGAACACTTCATGGGCTTCCTCAATCTTGCCCCTTTTGCACATCCATTCAATCACAAGCCTGTAAGTTGAAAGACCCAAATCATCCATTCTATTCACCCTCATCATCTGAAAAACCTTCAAGGCCTCAACGTATCGATTCGTCTTGAAAAGGGTCTCCATCATTTTCTCCACGGCTTCAACATCCGGCTCAAATCCTTCATCCGCCATCAAATTCCAAATCTTTGAAGCCTCAATCAAATCACCCACAGCACAAAACCCTTCAATCAAACACCTGTACGTGACCCCATCAGGCCGAATTGTCTCCTTCAACTTCAAAACCACAAATTTGGCCTCAACCACAAGCTTAGACCCACAAAGAACCCGAACCACCATGTTCAAAGTCGCCAAATTGTACTCAAATCCATACCCATTCATCACGTGAAAAAAATCAACACACTTTTTCAACTCCCTGGCCTTGGCCAAAGTCTTCAGAGCAATGATAAAGGTCTTATCATTCACCAAATGGCGCCGTCCCATTTCGTGAAGTATTTCCCAGAAAAGCTCAATGTTCCTGGCCTTGCCGATGACGTCAACCATTTTGTTGAACGAGACGGCGGTATGAGTGAAATTGGGATGCGCCTGGGTATATAGGTAGAAGAGGTAGACAGGCCGCCACGAAAATGGGAAGCTGTTGCATACCTGAAGGAAGAACTCATGGGTGAGATTGAAGCTTGAGGAGTTGAGGTTTGAGTGGAGGCGCATGTTTGCTACACAAATACGTTGGGAAGCAAGGGTGATTGGCCTTCAGAATGGCAGTGACCAAAGACTACTTGTTTGCCAAAAACCATTTGTGAAGAAATGATTGTTTTACTTCATGAGGTCTCATTATTAATTGGGGAAGTGTACAATTCTTTTTCCTCTTTTTGCTCTGGTAATTTCTCTCATCTTTCAAGAATTGAAATTCCAATAATGATATGGATCTGGTTAATCTCGAATTTGACTCTTGCTTTTTTTGTGTTCATTCACAGATTTTGATCGATTTAGCAACAAAATGTAATACATGCTCAGAACCGAAGAACGTCGAAGATGCTCACAAGGAGTCATTACAGTAGAGTGTGAGCATTACAGTAGGAGTGTGAGCATGTTGAAGCTGTAGATTAGAAGAACATGGCACGGAAGTAGCTGCAACTCATATTTTTTTTTGTTAAGGCGTTTGTAGCAATTCATTCTTTTTGGTGCTATTTTTTTTTGGTCTTATTAATTTGTTTATTCATTTTGATATTGAACGTCACGTTTTTGTAAGAACAAATACTATCCCTGCTCCTCTTGAGAGTAAAGAATGTCATATCATGTCCACCAAATGTAAGAGTTCTAATTATAATGTGTGATAACTCTCTCGCTCAGCATTCAGCATTCAGCAATCATTTCGTTGATGGTTTATAATGAAACAATAAATTTGCATTTTTTTCATTTTGCATTTATTTATCTCGTTGCTATCCATGTAGAAACTCTTATTTTCCGATTTTATTTTTTGTATTCTTTTGTCAAAATAATAGCGAAATTCCATTAGATACAATTGAAACACTAATATCCTCGGCCAAAGCCAAATAGAGCTTTGATTTACTAGAGACAACGGCGGAACTAGAAGGATTGTTATAATATAAGCCCTCTCTTTTGTCATGGGGGATAAAGCAGATTGTTCTGATTATATATATAGACAGAAAACAAAGAATTACAAAGAATGAAGCATCAACAATTCAGCATTAGCATCAGAAGCAGGAGCGTCCACAAGCATCAATGTCGCAGCATCCTTATAGAAGGCCATACAGTCCTCCTAGAGGTCCAAGCAGGTACCCTCCAGCTAGAAACGACAGAGCGCCTTACTATTTGCCTTATTGTAAATTCATTTCAAAAAACTTCTTTCATGCAGAGCAGTGGCTTTTATTCAAACAAAGTATTGGGAAACTCAAACCAAAATGTGACAATCAATGAACTGGAAAACTCAAACCAGAATGTGACAATGAATGAACTGGGAAACTCAAACCAGAATGTGACAATGAATGAACAAAAATAAGCTCTAAAATCCTTTATATACATTGGGTATCGATATTGTTCTTTCCGAAATTCGAACCCGAGACCTTCCACATAACGTGTGGAAAGTAATATCACTAAACCATAACACTAAGTGACTAAACTCTAAAATCCTTGGATTATAAAAGCAGATCTGTCATACAAGTTTTTAGCTGCCCAATGGTGGTCTTCTCAGTCTGTCAACTTTCTGACTCATTTCCTAGTTCTTCAGACTCATTTACAAGTTACTTTGTGTAATATGTAAATCCATCAAATGGTAGATGTAACAAATGGCGGAGCCGGGAGTCTATACAACATTGGGCTAAAATTTTGTTTTGTCAAACCTAATTGCATTTAGACCTAGTAAGTCATATTTAAGAAAAACAACTTTATCTAGACATGATAATAAATTTAGGCTGAATTTTAAACCAACCTTAATCAGAATGTTTAATAAAAAGAAAAATCAATAAGAGGGTTCGTAAAGTTATAAATACATCTTAAATCTCAAAAATAAAACCCTTGTTGTTACCTAAATATTAGCATACGTGCAAAAATAAAACCCTTGCTATTGCCTAAATATTAGCATTTGTGAAAAAAATTCTTATTTTAGTGGGAAAGAAATCAGATTAGAATAGAATTATTAATATTTTTTTTTTCCTATGACTTTTAGTATTTTAGGCTATGCTAAATTGATTTTTTAATTAATTATATATATAATATCTATTTTTTTTTTCACCTCAAAAATCAGCAGCACAGGGCAGCCCATACCATGCTCTGCATTTGAATGTAACATCTCATACCAATAGTTCATTTTAGAAATTCATTTTGAAATTAGATTTACAATATTACATTATTAGGAAAGCTTTAATTTTTCTCAGACGTTTAATAGGTTGAATTTAAATTTCAAATTTAATAACTTAAAATAGAGCTCGTCTCGAGCGTGCAGGTTCAAACTATATGAAATTCCGGATTGAAATGAAAAAGTTATAGGAAAGTTGTAGGGGTATTATGGGTTATTTGCTTGGGGGTGACTCACCATCAAAATAGTTCTTTAAATAGCCCGTGGTGGAATTAGTAGGCCCACATATCTGACGTTTCGGAATGTTTTATATAAAATAATATAAAATATTACCTTTCCTTGTGGTAAAAGGATTGCATTTGACGGTCAATTGTTGGTATATAAGTCCACATATGAGATTCTCATCACTCTGCTACTCAGAGAGTGACGGTTACATTTTCTGCTTTGAGAGCGATGGCTTTGGCGGCGCCAGGGCAGTTAAACACCGGAGAGTTTCCTTCCAGTTCGTCGGCTTCTCCTCGAAGCATCGATTGCTTTGAGAAGATCAAGAAAATTGGGCAGGGCACATACGGCGAGGTGTTCATGGCCAGAGAAAGAATTTCTGGGGAAATTGTGGCTTTGAAGAAAATTCTCATCGAACGGGAAAAAGGGGGATTTCCGATTACGGCGATGCGAGAAATTACGATCCTCCGCAAGCTCGATCATGAGAATGTTGTGAAGATGAAAGAGGTTGTGACTTCGTCGGCCGGCGCCGGCGACGGAATCTACATGGTTTTTGAGTACATGGATCATGACTTGAAAGGCCTTGTGAATCGTCTCGGATCGCGATTGACGGTTCCTCAGATCAAGTGCTACATGAAGCAGTTACTGACTGGGCTACATTACTGTCATCTCAACGGCGTCCTTCATCGCGACATCAAAAGCTCCAATCTTTTGATAAACAATGAGGGCAAATTGAAGCTGGCGGACTTCGGACTTGCAAAGCCCTTTCATGGCAACAACAATGGCGGTCATCTGACGAATTGTGTGGTGACTTTGTGGTATCGGCCGCCGGAGTTGCTGCTCGGAGCCACTAAATACGGCCCCGCCGTTGATATGTGGTCGGTCGGTTGTATCTTCGCCGAACTTCTTCAAGGTGAAAACCCAATTTTGCAGGGAAGGAATGAAGCTGAGCAAGTGAGCAAAATCTTTGAGCTATGTGGGTCCCCTGATGAGAAAAACTGGCCGGGGGTTTCGAAGCTTCCGTTGTATAACAATTTGAGGCCATTAAGGGCCATTAAAAGCCGGGTCAGGGAAGCTTTGAGCAGACATTGCGACGACCCTTATGCTTTGGATTTACTGGATCGTTTGCTGACTCTTGATCCGAACCAGAGATGGAGTGCAACGCAAGCACTGGATGCAGAGTATTTCTGGGTTGATCCGATGCCCTGCGATCCAAAGAGTCTTCCCAAGTTTGAATCTTCACATGAATTACAAACAATGAAGCATCAGCAGCAGCGTCCACAAGCTCAAGCATCAATGTCTCAGCACCGTTATAAGCCTCCTGCTCACCATCCCTATAGAAGGCCATACAGTCCTCCTAGAGGTCCAAGCAGGTACCCTCCAGCTAGAAACGAGAGAGGGCCTTACCAACAAAGTTGCGGAGGAGGTTATGCAGCCCAAAACCGACCTCCACCATATGCTGGCTGTAGAGATTTCTCTGGTGGTTATTATGGCTATGGAGCTGGTCCTCGTCGTCATTGCAAGTATTCTCGCCCAACTACTGAATATGGAAAGGTAGAACTTGCTGCTGCTCGGTTGCTGCTGGAACAGGACTGTAAGAAGTTATACTGCTGATGCAAGTGAAGCAAAGATGGTTATGTAAATAGAATTCAATTCAATTTTGTTGTTGAACATTAACATTCTATAGATTCATAATGTCAAGATTCTATATAATCTAAATTTTGTCTTCAACATTCTATAGATTGTGAATTTTGTTTTCAACATTCTATAGATTATGAATATTGTGTTCCACATTCTATAGATTATCAATTTTGTGTTCAACATTCTATAGATCATGAATTTTGAGTTTATGGAAATGAAATAGGATACAGATTTTTTCGTTTCTTGAATGCCAAGCAACCTTTTTTACCAAAACAAGGTTCTTAGTTCTTACTATTGCCTTATTTTGGTAGGGGATTGTTTCCTCCTTGTAATAAGACTTTCATTTTCTGATACAAAAAAGTATTATTTATCATTCCTTGGAACCAATATAATCAACACAGCTTCTGCTTCAACAATTTGGTATATGTCAGCATCATATTCACATATAAATAGCATCATCATTCAAAATTTCAAGAGTATGGTAAATGATTCCTACCAAGAAGAATGTATGTCATTCGAAATTGAGCATATAAAAGCTCCCTTCTCTTCATGGCTCGACTGCTCTATTCCTTCTTCTATCTCTGGTAGCCATTTTCTCCCCATATCTCTGAAAAATATCGGCCAAATCAACCAACCCAACCTCCCTCAATTTCTTCCCCACCTCTTCAAACATCTCCACCCCTTCCTCATTTGAGTAATAATGCAAAAATTTATTATAATCAAATCTAGGAACCTCAAGTCCTCTTTTAACCACTCTCTCCACATACTTGCTGGCTTCTAATGACTTCCCGGCCTTCACCAAACCACCAACAAAAATGGTATCAAAATTCACAAGAGGGTCCGATCCCTTCCTTCCTCTCTTCCCCAAATGCCCTTGCAACAACATGATGTAAGTGTGCATGTTAGGCTCACACCCTCTTTTTATCATCTCCCTAAACACCTCTGTTGCTTCCCGCGTCTTCCTCAACCTCAAAAGCCCCTTGATCAACCCATGGTACACGGTGATATCCGGCTTTTCAATCCCCTCCACAATCACATATGCCAATCTAACTCTACCTCTTGATAAAAGCCCGTAAACAAGTGATGCCAATGTTGAATTATCCGCTGGGATCCTTCTCTTCTGCATTTCCTCGAACACTTCATGGGCTTCCTCAATCTTGCCCCTTTTGCACATCCATTCAATCACAAGCCTGTAAGTTGAAAGACCCAAATCATCCATTCTATTCACCCTCATCATCTGAAAAACCTTCAAGGCCTCAACGTATCGATTCGTCTTGAAAAGGGTCTCCATCATTTTCTCCACGGCTTCAACATCCGGCTCAAAACCTTCATCCGCCATCAAATTCCAAATCTTTGAAGCCTCAATCAAATCACCCACAGCACAAAACCCTTCAATCAAACACCTGTAAGTGACCCCATCAGGCCGAATTGTCTCCTTCAACTTCAAAACCACAAATTTGGCCTCAACCACAAGCTTAGACCCACAAAGAACCCGAACCACCATGTTCAAAGTCGCCAAATTGTACTCAAATCCATACCCATTCATCACGTGAAAAAAATCAACACACTTTTTCAACTCCCTGGCCTTGGCCAAAGTCTTCAGAGCAATGATAAAGGTCTTATCATTCACCAAATTGCGCCGTCCCATTTCGTGAAGTATTTCCCAGAAAAGCTCAATGTTCCTGGCCTTGCCGATGACGTCAACCATTTTGTTGAACGAGACGGCGGTATGAGTGAAATTGGGATGCGCCTGGGTATATAGGTAGAAGAGGTAGACAGGCCGCCATGAAAATGGGAAGCTGTTGCATACCTGAAGGAAGAACTCATGGGTGAGATTGAAGCTAGAGGAGTTGAGGTTTGAGTGGAGGCGCGTCGCGGGCGAGTTTTGTTGCTGGTAGAGGATGGTGCAGACTCGGAGGAGGTGGGCCGGGTCGACTGGGGATGCGGCAGCGAGTTTGGGCTGGGTTGACTCGGTTGTTATGAAGCGGAAGAGGTTTAGGATGGGTTTTGCGAGACTGCTTCTTTGTCTGATTATCATTCCGAATTTTCTGATTTTCGACAATGTTTGCCGCGGTCAGGTGAGAAGTTGTTCATTGTCAACGTGACTAATACTGGTAGGTGCCTTACCTCTGTGGGCTTCAAACCAACGAGTTGGGCCATAATTTAAGGGCAGCCGGCCCATGAGTTGATTCATTTCTTTAATAAAAATAAATTCTTTTAAATTTTTTACAAACAAAAGTACTTCTCTAATTCTCTTACTAACTTCGAAGATGTCCAAAATTTGAATCCCCTATTGTCACATAATCACAATTTAAGTAAATAAAAAATTTGATATAGACCCATAATGATAGAGATTCTAATACAGATTAAAGAGAATGAGAGATTGGAGGTATCGTCATTCATTTCAAATTCAGTCTATTTCAATGCACATAAATGTATTTTGAATTATCAAGAAAAACAGTCATTTTTGTTATGAATGGCAAACAAGAACCACATATCTATGAATTGTTTAATTATTTTGAATCCTTCTCTACCGATTCTCATCTTTGCCAAAGTTAGAGATCACCTTTTGTTGCTGTCATCAATAAAAAATCGATGATTTGGACCTATTTTTTTATTTAATATTGATTTTAATTTTTTTGAAAAAATCATATTAATATAGTTATCATTTCATAGCGTTTGACTCCGTTAGTGAACCAATTCTACCATTAAGTAAAATTACACCAAAAGGCATTGCTTATGTGACATTCTTTTTAAGGACATATAATCCTATTGGAATCATTACAATTTGTCCTTTTTAGATATCCTTGGGAATATAGCAATACCACCCTTCAATATATTCTATGCGAAATAAAATTGCCCTTGTGACAAAGAAAACATTGCCATTTGTAGAACCTTCCAATCATCATTCGATTTTAAATATCTCTACTTGCATCTAATTAATAACGGCCTAGAAAATTATAAATTTTCTTTTTGATAATAAAGACCAAAAATAAAAATATATAGTTAAATTAATTTATTGGTAAGATATAATTACAAATTTTTAAAAATTGGTTGGTAAGAAAGGTGTTAATTGGTAGGAATGTAGACGGGAAATTCCAAAAGAACCCCTCCGACGGAAGGGGAAGGATTCAAAGGGCTTCCTCACAGAAATCACAAATTGCGCGCTTCCTAGTTTCCACTTTCAAACAACCCGAACGGACGGTCCAGATGTGGTCAGGGGCACCCCAAGAGTTGCTCGATCTTTAACAGCGCGTGTCCTTTCCTTATTTAAACCCGCCATTCCCAATTTCCTCGCATCCCAACCCCTATTTTAGTTTCAGTAGCCATTCATCGTCTTCTTCCTCCCAAAAAACGCTCAAGCTCAAAAAAGCTCTGCGCCACCAGCACTGCCACCTTTCCATCTCTCATTTTCCCTCCATCATCTCTCTCTGATACCAAACGATGTCGTCGCCCGAGAAGGAGAGAGAGACCCAGGTTTACATGGCCAAGCTCGCCGAGCAGGCCGAGCGTTACGAAGGTATCATCACTCTCATATGCATTTTCTCTTTTGTTCCTCCATCAATTAATCTATGGCTGTAATTGATATACACACGCTTTTTTTTTTCAACGCCGGCATTGATCTGATTGTGAGTGTTTCAGCATTGTATCGGATATTACAGTATCATGATGAAATTTCAAATAGTTTATAAAATTTTAATTTTTATGTTTGAATGTTTGATTATTATGAATCAAATGGGCCTTGTAGTGTTTGAAGTTGAAAATATGTTAATAGTGTTTGAAGTTGAAGATATGTTAAGCTGTGTGGATGGAGTTAAGTAGTAGTTTAAATTGGGTGAAGGATATCTGCCAGTGATGGTGGTTAGGCTCCCAGAGGACACTGATTATGTCAAATTATGCCTTTTGTAGCTCGAATATGGCTATGTTAGTCCATCCCGTGGTAATTCATGGCCGGCCATAGATTGACATTAGTCTTTATTTAGTTTGGATTTTGAATTTTTGATTATCCCTTTCCTGCATATAGGGAGGATTGTGTGGTAAAAGGTTAAAATTTTAATAAAAAATAATTTTTGGAATGAGTCAGTGACTATATCTCAAGATGAATTTCTATCTGAAATATCATGTTTAATGAACGATGCAGAAATGGTTGAGTGTATGAAGAAAGTTGCGAAACTTGACCTTGAGCTGACTGTGGAGGAGAGGAATCTTCTTTCTGTTGGATACAAAAATGTCATAGGTGCTCGACGGGCCTCTTGGCGTATCATGTCTTCCATTGAGCAAAAGGAAGAGTCTAAGGGGAATGAGCACAATGTCAAACTGATCAAGGGTTACCGCCAAAAGGTGGAGGAGGAACTCTCCAAGATTTGCAATGACATTCTGTCAATCATAGACAAGCACCTGATCCCCTCTTCCACCTCTGGAGAGGCTACTGTTTTCTACTACAAGATGTGAGTCATGTTGCCCATATTTCTACTAAAGGTCAACTCCAATCATTTTAGCCAAACCAACTCAACATGCTCATATTTCACTTTTTTTATCTCCAGTTGATTTTCTTTGTTGTGCTTATTTACTTTATATGTATGGAATATATTCCAAAATGAAATTATTCAAATAGATAGGCTGATAGATTTTCCTACCTCATGTTCAAGTTGTTGGGGAATTTTTTCTGCCATTTGGTTTTGTCATTCTATTTCCTCCATGTTTATTCTGAAATTCATTTGTGTTTGGAAAGATTTGTCTTCTAATATGTTATGGCATGCATGTTTCAGGAAAGGTGACTATTACCGGTACCTTGCTGAGTTCAAGATCGACCAGGACAGAAAAGAGTCAGCTGAGCAGTCACTCAAGGGATATGAGGCATGTTAAATCCACCACTATTAAGTTCACACTACCTTGTTAATCAATCCTTACATATGTTACATTCTTTTGACACTCCCAATCATTTGATGTGCTCTCCTATTTCCATCTCCTTTCTCAGGCTGCTTCAGCAACTGCAAACACAGATCTCCCATCAACCCACCCAATCCGTCTTGGTCTAGCTCTCAACTTTTCTGTCTTCTACTATGAGATCATGAATTCTCCTGAGAGGTATTAATTTACATCTATTGTTATATTTCAATTATAACCATTTAAATAACTCCTGAGATGTGGTTGTTGAAACTTGCAGGGCTTGCCATTTGGCTAAACAAGCATTTGATGAGGCAATTGCAGAGTTGGACACCTTGAGTGAGGAGTCATACAAGGACAGCACCCTTATTATGCAATTGTTGAGAGACAACCTCACTCTCTGGACCTCTGATTTACCTGAAGATGGAGGTACAGCAAACCTGGATACTTGATTGACATACATTTAATTATATTTTCAGGAAATCACATAATGTCAAATTGCCAGAGTAATATGCATTAGCAAGATTTATTCTTCCCATTCCTAGTTCCAAATAGTATAAGTTCGTTTCATTTTTAACTTGCCACACAATTTGAAAGACTTCAAAAGACTTCTATTCATCTTCAGCTCCTCTTTTTGTGGAACGGGCTGTTCTACCGTGCTGTTGCGGGAATTGAACTCATAAGCAGTATTAGGGTTAGTATCATAGGCGAAAATGTGTGTGGTAGACGCAAAGGTATCTGCATGGTAGAAGTTTGTGTTGAAACATGATTCAGATGCAAGAGACTTATTTGTAACTGCCTTTGTGCAGGTGATGACAATTTCAAAGGCGATGAATCCAAACCTGCTGCAGAACCTGCAACTGCCGGGGTAAGTGCTTAACGTTTTTACTTGGGGGTTGCTTTGGTATGGCTTGTAACCGTCAATTTATTTTTACTTTTTTACTTTTAACTGTTTAACATTACTGAACTGAAGTTAAAATAAAACACAGTGAATATATGCAGCATTGAGACTTGAGAGGTATCTGAAATAGCCCGGGACATGGCAAATGGAAAGACTTTGCAAAAGGCAACCTTTTAGCTTTTCTCACTCAGTTTTCGCCAGGGGATTTGAATGAAGGCTGATGTAGACATATTTTTTTATGATATTGATCCTTCTAGGTTGGTTCCAAAGGAGATAGGATTTAATCAATTATCTGCCTTTTTTTTTTTTAAATTTATGCTTTTGCTACATGTTCTTTTTATATATACTTCTTATATTAAGCAATGGACTTTTCTTTCTCTTTATAAGTTGAATAGTTTGTGCTTCAAATGACGGGACCTCCTGAATTTCCCCTCAAAATCCAAAAAATGTCCTGCTCTCGCCTGATAACTTAATAAATTGCCTAGAATACCCTTGAGCCTTTGCTATTAGTTATGAGAATTCTGCTAAAAATCCAACAGAACCTCCCCTATAAAATAGGTAACCGTCTTCCACCTGTCAGGCGAAGGATCAAATACCACTCTCGAATCCCAACATCATCAAATAACCATCGATATGGTCATAATTTACACTAAGTCCAAAAGGTTTATCATAGCAACTAGGTAGGAAAGGTAAATACAGAAAATTTATAAATCCTACTCGATAGTCTTAGGTAAAGGCGCAGTTGGAATTTAGTGCCTCTGCCTCTGGATGTGCTCTAGTCAACTCAACGCCCTAGAGGGGATTTTAAAATAAGAAAAGTGTGAGTGGACAAAATAATCGTTTAAAATAATTTTCGAGGAAAACCTACATTTTCCCCCTCTATGAGTAAAACAATGCATGCATAATATAAAATCCCTTTTTAAACAAATAATCTATAAAGATAATTCGAAATCTTACCGGAAAATTCATTTTTGTTAAAACACTCGATGGGACCCACGAAAACTCAAATAATGAAAACATCCCGTGGTCCACAACTCTGCTTTGAAAACCCACCTCAAAGGAGTTTAAAAATCATGTAAACAGACCTGGACACAAAATATCATAACATATCTCACCGCTCTCTGAATGGAATCCCGAGTCGTAGCTCGATATCCGAGTTGACTAACCCAGGTACAACCCTCCACACACCAGATATACCTCGAGTTGTGCAGAACCATGTACTACGCGTAGACAGCCTCAACGACCTAGTGGAGAAATACCCTGCGACACCAACGTTGGAGAACCCTCAACAATCTAGCAGAGAAAGACCCTCGATGCCAGCATCAGAGAAAAACCATGACCCTCGGGGACAATAAACATAGTGGAAACAAACCCATAAGGTAAAATCCAAAATCCATTTTTGAAATCCTTGTTTCTTGGCCTAAGCCAAATTCATTGAAATTCGGGTCTATGCCCAAATCCAATAAAGTCACAAATCCGGATCTAAACCCAAAAATCATGGACTCGATCGAAACCCAAAATCTATAAAGTCAAAACTACATAAAAGCAGAGTCCATAAAGCCGGGTCATAGCCCAAAACGTCGTTTCCAATTCATTATTGCAAACCCGTGTCCAGGAATAAATTACAAGAATAATTATTCTAAATTTCAGAAATTTGTCAAAAATCAATTAGAATAATTATCCTACCTTATCAAAAGTTCATACTTAACAAGAAATTATTTAAAATATACGTTTATGCATGCATGACAATTCACAAACCAAAGTCCACTCACTGAACGTCGAATTAAGATCAATTCCGAGTTGTACGCTCCTCTTAAATTCCCGGAATAGTATCGACTGTCAAAAGTAACAATCAGGGTTACCAACGATCATTAAAAAAACCTACTTGCAGACTCCCTAAACCCCGGGAGGTCCACACGCATCTCACTAAAAACGCAGCCACTTCGGACGCCCAAAACTACCCCTAAACGATGTCCGATTGACTCGTAACATGCGCCAACAGGTCCAGAACATTAGTGGCTTAAGGGTATTCTAGGGAATTTATTAAGTTGTCAGGCGGGGGAGTAGGGCATTTTCCAGGTTTCTAAGGGAAATTCGGAAAGGGTCCTATCATTCAATGTATTTTAGGTCGTTTTGTGAAGTAGCTACAAGGCTAGTCCGGCTTTGTAGAGAATGTAATGTTTTTAATAAAGACCGGAACATGGAATGTTGATTTTTAATTTGGAATTAGGATTGCTGACATTGTTAATTTGGAAAAGGATTGTTGGGAACAAAGCATATGGTAGATTTTCCAAATAAGTTTAATAATATTTATAATCTAATTTGGACTAGATTATATCGGTGTTAGTTGTTACGGAGTTAATCAAAGGTAACAAAATATGACCACTAGACCAATTGTAAGAGTTGATCAAACAAAATATGACGTCAAAATTGAATAAAAAAAGTTTCATTTAGTTGTTACGGAGTAAATCAAAGGTAAATATGACCACTAGATTAATTGTAATGGCAAAATTGATAGAGTTGATCAAAAGAAAAAATTGTATTGGCGAAATTGATAGAGTTGATCAAAAAAGAAATAGGGCGTCAAAATTGAATCAAAAAGGTTCCATTGCCGGGAATCGAACCCGGGTCTCCTGGGTGAAAGCCAGATATCCTAACCGCTGGACGACAATGGATGCTTATGCTTAATTTGGAACATAAGTAATTAATAGTATCAACACTTATCAACAAAAACAAGTTCAAAGTGCTTAGATAAGTCTGCAACTTGGGCTCATGCAATCTTGAGCCAGAAAGTTTAGAGAACAAACTTTTTTTATATTTTGTTTTTTACTAAGGTATTGAATTTAAAATAACCATACGTCAGTCAGCTATAAATCCGTAACTAAGAATTGAACATTCCCTAAAGAAGCAAGAAACAAAACTCCATATCAACTACATGTCAAGCGATTCAAGGCCGTAGCATCAGGTTATTAGCGAGCATCATCGAGAGAGGTAAGTCAAATTCTACACAAATCAGCAAGCATCATCGGGAGAGGTAAGTCGAATTCAACACAAATCAGCAAGCATCATCGAGAGAGGTAAGTCGAATTCAACACAAATCTAAAGCACCTTACAAGTTACAACAATCCTTTGAAAAATCGGGAAAAATACCACTTGACGATAGTGCTAGCAATTAGTAATTTTTATAGTTTGCGGAGATGAACATGCTTCCCCCAACGAATTGAGAAACAGAGGAATTATACGATTCCAGAGGCAAGCAAAACCAGGGTAATATTTGAAATGTGATGGCATATATACTTGACAGGGTTTGTAATTGTATCCATTTCACTTTCTAACATTACTTTTATTGAAAAGAAAAGAGAAATAGCATATCAGTTGAGCTATTAAAATTAAAACTGTGAACCAACATCAACCTCCCCTTTTCAATTTTGACCCTCAGTCACTGATAACTAAATCCCATGCATAACAGCAAAAACCACCATGAAATTATAATCTAGTCACGAAAAATGAAAGAACTACCATCCTATAGCATAGGCTGAACAAATAGGGTTCAAACAAACGTCTATACAAAAGTAATCGGTTAGGGTTCTTCCTTGACGAAGAAACTTTGGGGCAAGCAAAAATCCTCCTCGCGATTCAAGATTTCCATCTCCTCCTCGTCTGGTTTCTGCAATTCAAGGGAAAAACACTTCAGTAGGTCTAAAGAGCAACAAGAGATAGAAGCATAATAAATTAATCCCTTGCGGCCTTTGAATGTTCCGTTCCATAAGGATTATTTTCAGTAATTTTTATATTATGTGACCATCTCTTTTATCAGATCGTCTGAGACAGCTGTTATTTCACTTGATGAATGCCTATCCCAGACTATGCAGCTTTATGGGCAGCGATCTTCCCAGTCTCCTATTTTCTTTGTTTTATGCTTTGATGCTCATCTTTCACTATTAAACCACCCAAAATCCAAAGTTTAATGTTCCTATTGACCTAGAGTGGAACGAATATACACCGTTCTATATGAGTCTACACAAACAACCATTGCTGGACGAGGGCATTAAAAGTTTGATAGCCCCACCATAACATAAGTAAATTGAGAAACATGGAAAAAACAGACTGAATTAAATAAATCAGATACCAGCATTTCCAAATTATAGAACCGCTCAAGCAATTGAAGAACCTCGTCAGCAGAGAAGTATCGATCAAAGCTGTGAAAATAACACAGCAAAGAGTAAGCTATGCATCAAAAATAGGAGGCTCGAAGGAATAAGTGTTGTAAAGCAATAAACAGAAATGTGCAGCAGCACAAACCTTCTTCGAAGAAATTCCATTAAGCCATAAAGGACAAAATGCCGATGTATGCCTGCACAATCGAGTTGATTGCTTATGTAATACTTGATGCTCATGTATTCTTATGTATATGCATATAACATGAAGTAGGAACAAAAAATGCAAGAATTATGCTACACTCAGTCACCCACGCACGCAGGAGATTGTGAGCCGTTGATAATGCTCATGTGAGCCTACTAACATTCCTCAAAATGGACATGGTATTGTCTTATTAATTACCTAAACATATCTTTCCTTCTAATGCAAAAGTTGATTGCATTAACTAATATAACTCCCCTTATATTGACTAGAAGTCTACGACCATGAATTCCAAATTAAACTAGGTAAATATGATAAGAACACTTCTGAATTTTCCTACCATTAGCTATAAAAATGACAACTTTCCCTCCAAAAGTTAATCCCAACAAAAAATATCAACTCCGTGAGCATTTTCTGGGTGAAATATCATCCGTATGGAAATTGAACAATGTAATTAGACACAGATGGCCATTGATAAATTTTTTTACACCCAAAATTGAAAACTTTACTTATCATTATACCAAAACAACTCAATACATGATCAAAATTGGAAATCCAAATATAAGAAATTGAAATTAATAAAATAAAAACCTGCCTTGCAATTTGAAGGGAGGATAAATTTCAAGAGCTTCTAGCAGTCTGAGCTCCAATTCAACCTGTGATTGCTCCTATGAGCCATACAAATTGATTATAAATAAAAATAAAAAAATCAACAAAAATCTTCAATTATATATATATATATATACATGTATGTATAGAGAGAGAGAGAGAGAGAGAGAGAGGGACCTTTGGGAGAGAAGAAGCAGAGGAAGGGGGAGCTTTGCAGGGGGAGTGTACGGACATACCGTCTTGTTCCTCTTCTCGTCCTTTGCCGTCCATTTAATTTCAAATTCAATCAATCAATTTTATATAATTCTTTGAGAGAAGAAAAAATCTCAACTTGACTCCAGAAGCTAAAGTCTTTTCAAACATTTATGAGGTTTTACTGAATTTGGAAAGTGAAAGCGAAACCAATTGTATTTCTGTTTTTACTTTTCTTCGCTAGGTTTCTGGTTTGATCCGAAAAAGGTTCTCTCCAATTGAAGTGGTCTGTTGTTGGGCTTCTGCTGCCAAGCCCAACTTTGTCCTGGTCTTTAGAGGTGAGCTGGAACTCAAACTCTTGACTTCGTTGACTTCTTGGACTTCTTTGAGTTTTGGTGATTGTTGAATTGCGCTTCGGCCTAAACAAGTAGAGATGTTGGAGAAAAAGAAGGCCTAAGTTGTTTCAAATTTAACTTCAATTTAATTCTTAATTATGATTGTTTGGAATTGTTTTTGTAAAATACTCATAAACATTTTTAAAAACATGTTCAAATTTCTTACAAATTTTTTTCGAAAAAACACTTCAAAAGAGGTTTATTGATTTTTATTTTTTTAACTCGTAAGGAATCATGTACAAGGCACATATTTCATTAAAAAAAATGGTGCATCAATAGACCGTACTATAGCCATTGCCATCTGAAAAAACACATGGCAAGTAATTCTTCAAAAACGGGCTTATGATCTGGACATAAATCCATTGAAATCGGAATCGATTTAATTCAAATCGTTATTGACACTTCGATTTGAACTTAACCGGATAAAAGTAAAACGATTCGAAAATTAAACCGTTTCATTTTGAAAATCGTTGTAATCCAAATTGAATCGTTAAGATTTTTATTTATTTATATTATTTATTAGTTAATATTATTTCTCGCTATAATTTGTTAGTGTCGGTGTTTACTATGTATCATACCTCACTTAATCTGTGCTATTTTCAAATTTAAATTATATTTAAACATAATCGTGATATTTGAAGTTTCTAGTGTTGTAATTTTTTATTTGTTTATGTATATGAATGAAATTTTGATGTGAATTAACGAAACGTTGATGTGATTGTTGGAATTTTTGAAATGATTATGTTTTGGATGAGTATTTTTTGTGAATAAAATTACATGAAATTTTTATTTATAAATTGTCCAAACTAACAATTTTGATTTGAAAGGTTTCAATTCTATATTTTGAAAATTCAAACTGTATTGAATCGTTAAAATTTTAATTGTTTGAACTTAGATTTGAATGATATATGTATTGATCCAAACTGTGTCCACCCTTACTTATTTTCTTTTAATTTTTTCTACCAATATTGTCAAAATCGCTTTTCTTTTCTCATGAAGCGCTATTTGGTCTTTCCATAAACATTTATGGTACTATCATAACCTAACATTTATGTTAAGTTTATATGTTTTAATATAAGTCTAAATGGCAATTTTAAACCTTAATATAACATCAGCACAATAACTCCAAATATATATATATATATTTAATATTACGTGACAATGTGACGATTATCCAAAACACGTGGACCTACTAGTCACTCTAGGGTAACATCCTCCTTAAAAATGATGAAAACAACAAAGAGGATGACAAGGTATAAGGGAGACGACCATGGTGCCAACAATGTTGTGTAGGGCTGACAAGGACAACCCAATTGACACCACTTTGTAACAACTTCTAACTTCCCAAGTTGTCCATTGCAAACGTTCAGCATCATGCGCCCTCCATTTTCTTCTTCTTATTACATTGTAGCAAAAAGGCAAATAATTCATTTCTTTAGTAGGCGATTGATTCGATGATGACCTAATTATTTAGATCATTAATTTTCATGATTCATAATTCACAATATTTCACAATCAAAATTAAATATATACTGTTAAATGTAACAACAAATACTTTAATAACACTTTGTTTTTGTTAATTTTAGTTATATTTATATTATTCGCTTCATATTTTTTATTTGACCGTCATATCTTTGACCTTAACATTGTTTCAAATAAATAATAAAGATATGTAATTTGACTCTATATGCTTAATGAAAGAACACGGTTTTATATGGCTTCTAATAACACATGACATCACTAAGCCTAATTATTTGCTTAAATTTTTTGCATTGTTTAAGCTTAATTATGCGCATGGCATAACCCTTTATAGCCACAAAACAAAGAGTATTTTAGTTTGGAGAAGAAGCTTAAGCTACAAGACAAAAAAGAACAAAAAAATTATAAATTATAAACTAAAACTAAGGCAGACCAGACAGACATTGCCATTGCCATTGCCATTACCAATTTGCCTTTGCCATTGCCATTGTGCTCTCTCTTTCTCTCACCATCTGTTCCAGTTAACAGTCTTCCTCTCTATTATTGCAGGCTGTAATTCCTCTCTATTATTGCAGGCTTTTACAACTTCAACAATCTCCATGATTTCTCTCACTCTCTCCCTCCACCAAAAGCTTTGAACACCAAAAGAAACCCCAGAGTCTCATACTTCTTCACTCAGAGAAGCTCACTCTTTCCCTCAACATCATCACTGGATCATAAATTTTCAAGTTCTCTGCTGCAAAACTTTACAAGTTCTCAAAACCCAGCAATAATCTCCATTTTTGCCAACACCAACAAGAAAAAGGGAAAAAAGAATTGATTTTTCTCTGTTTCCTCCGCTTCATACATATAATATAAACAAACCCATCTCCTCGTTTTCAACGTTCATATATGCTTTAGTATCATTGCTTGCCTTTTTGTTTTTGCCCAATTACTCGAAGCCTCTGCAATTCGTTGACAATTTCTCGTTGGAGGTCTGAAAATGGCATCTGTGAACAACCCAGTTCACTCTCCAATCCGTACTGCTCCAATTGCATCGCTTTACTTATCTCCCAGTAAGATTTCTTCATCGTCTTCTGCTGCCTTCAAGGTCCGGTCACTTTGCTCCAGAGCCTCCAGCTTGACCTTTTCGCCGCTGCCGGAGAAAATTAGACCTTTGGCGGCAGCTGAGCTTTCCGGCAAGGCGTTGAGATTTTCCGGGTGGAGTCAGCAGCTGAGACGGCGAGGCTCTGTTGAGTTTCCGGTTGCTAAGGCTGCAGCTGCGGATGCCGATGGTGCTGAGATTGAGCTTAATGCTGGGTTCGACTTGCTAATCTTTTCTTTATATTCCCTTTTTATTATTTAAGTTATGAAGCTTTTTAATCATATGATTGGTTGCTGAGAAATGGAGGGAAAGCTAAGGAAAAGACTAATCACAGTTTCATGATTTCCGTTGCTTTTGCCCTTCAAAAGTCCTAAAGTTTGACCCACTGAAATTTTAAAAATAACCCTTTTGAATTTGTTTGTTTACAAGAAATTATTCATAATTGCAGGTATGGAAAGCCCTCAAAGAGCTTTTCTGAGAAATTTCCCTTCTTGATCACTGGCTTCTTTTTCTTTATGTGGTAAGAATTCATAATTTTTCATTAATTTCTCCTCTCTATTTATTCATATACCTGACTAGGTCAATGCAGATGTTCATGTTTCTTTTGTGCTTTATTTTTATTACTCAGGTACTTATTAAATGTCATCTTCAACATTCTCAACAAGAAGGTCTACAATTATTTCCCATATCCATAGTATGTTTCCCCAAGTCTAACATTTATTTGGTTTCTACACAAATGTATTGTTATTCACAATCTCTGGGATTTCTGCCCTTTTGCAGTTTTGTTTCTGTTATACATCTCCTTGTTGGAGTCGTCTACTGTCTTGTTTCATGGTCTGTTGGCTTACCCAAGCGCGCAGTAAGTATCAATTTCTGCCATTGTTATCTTCTGTCTTCAATCCACAATCCGGCTTTTACTAAATGTGTATGAATTTTCCATTGATCCAGCCGATTGACAAGGAGCAGCTGGCACTGCTGACCCCGGTTGCATTCTGTCACGCCCTCGGACATGTCATGTCCAATGTTTCATTTGCAGCTGTTGCGGTGTCTTTCACACACACCATCAAAGGTATTATGATCAAGTTTACATCTGTATTGTTAGTAAAGATGAGACACAAGACACAATCAAGTTTACATTTTCAGCTGTTGTTGACATTTATGCTGTGTTTTTCGACAGCCTTGGAGCCGTTCTTCAATGCGTCTGCTTCTCAGTTTGTTTTAGGCCATCACATTCCCTTGTCCCTCTGGCTCTCATTGGCCCCTGTTGTTATTGGTGTGTCCATGGCATCATTGACTGAACTCTCTTTCAACTGGCTTGGCTTCGGGAGTGCGATGATTTCAAACATTGCATTCACCTACAGAAGCATCTATTCGAAGAAAGCAATGGTAAGCATCATCTAATCGAGCCGTTTTTCTCTTGAATCGACTTAAACTTATTCTTGTTAAATAAGATTTATTTTGGCTTCAACAGACAGGAATGGACAGCACAAATGTGTATGCTTACATTTCAATAATTGCTCTCTTGGTTTGCATCCCACCAGCATTACTTGTAAGTTCATCGTTTCACAGACACTGGTTTGAAGTATCGATGTTTCTCTTTAAGTCAGATCTGTTAAAAGATGTGTTGTTTTGATGCCAGATTGAGGGACCTAAACTGCTGCAATATGGATTTAAGGATGCTATAGCCAAAGTAGGCCTTTACAAATTTGTGTCCGATCTATTCTGGATTGGAATGTTTTACCATCTCTACAATCAGGTAAGCTATTGACATAGAGTCTGCATACACAACTCCTCCTTCAACGCAAATTATGAGCAAAACACATGGAGTTTGATGCATTTTACATTTGCAGCTTGCTACCAACACTTTGGAGCGGGTTGCTCCGCTAACACATGCAGTCGGGAATGTGTTGAAGCGTGTCTTTGTGATCGGCTTCTCCATTGTTGTGTTTGGTAAGTGCTTTCACCTCAGTTTGTGAACCAGTATGAACACAAGTACCGGATTTATTAGGTTTTCATGGGTTTGTCGTTGGCTTCATGTTTGGCAGGCAACAGGATCTCTACACAAACTGGGATTGGAACTGCAATTGCAATTGCTGGTGTTGCCATCTACTCACTAATCAAAGCAAACATGGAAGAGGAGAAGCAGGTAATTTGTTTCGTTTTTCTTTTTGCCCAAACTATTTTCTGTTGCAATTAAGTCTCGAGTTGAACTCACATGTATGATATCTTACATCTTCAGAAGGCTGCAGCAATTTCTACATCATAAGTTTGCCGCATTGGATGAGGGTGCTCAAGTACAGGGTTGATGCTGCTTGTTTAAATTTGGTGGATCAACTTAAAGAGGAAAAATAAAAAGAAAATAACGTCGAGTTGCGAGGACTGGAGGAGGCTGTGAAATTGAGAAGCTCATTGAATTTTGAATTTGTTGTATTGTTCACACAGGCACTACTAAATTGTAATGCAAATGGATTCAATTTCCTTAATTATTGATCATAAATTTCCAATTATCTCAAGTTCATGCTAATCCATAGAGAATTTACAAATCCAGCACAAAAAATTAAAGTAACAGACGAAATGGTAACCAAACGGCCTCTAGTTAGTGATTACACCATTGCTATGTATTTAGAGCAAAAAGGAAGGCATTGCAGAATGTGACTCCTGTTGAGCACAAAATGAAAAGTGAAAGAAAAACAATTTCCTAGAATTATTGGCAGCAAGTTCTGTTTTGTTTCTTCGTCTAACAATCTCCTACTCTTTCATTTTCCCTCAAAAAGCACAAAAAGAATACATAAAGGAAACAAAATTAAGATCTAGCCATCATCCTAGCATTAATCCTGCTAAGACTAGAAGGAACAGAATCAGGTAATATACAAAAAAAGGATGAGAGTTACAATGAAAGAGACGAGTGTAAGGCAAGTCTCTTATGTTTTAGCTTTCCGAACCAGAAAGAAGAAGACCTGCATAGCAGAAACATAACCATCTATCATAAAGGCAGTTGGCTTTTCAGCAAAGAACTCAAAGAAGCATAAACTCTTCAATAAATTCCCCAGGGATGTGTCAACGTTACCTATTGGGCATATCCGGTGCTGTAATTGAGAGTAAACAACAAGTCCCTGCGAGTCTCTACACCCATTGGAATATTGAACCTTTTAGCCAAGGAATTCACACGATCGTCGCTCTCATTGTCCATCTCTCGCATACATCGCCTTCTCACCTTTTTCAGGATTTCTTTTGATGGTTCAAATCCAGTATTTACCTGTCCAAAAGATTTGTTATATTCTTCATAGAGGTAGCAGACCGTGTTCAATGAACAAGATGAACCCATCAATCACAAAATGAATGGAATTAGTTACCATGTCATCAATCACTGAGACAGCAGCTTTTGGGTCTTTGTTGATAAGATGAGCATCTACAAGTAACGAATATGACTTTGGATTGGCCTTGACGCCCAGACTTACAAAGTGCTCAAATATTTTTAAAGCGTCAGGAGCCTGCCATATAATCAATACAACTAGTTCAGCTAAGTGTTAGCATGTTTTATGTGCGTGACTTAGATGCAAATTTTGACTCAGCCTCAGGTCTTTACGCAGCTTATGGGTGTGAATGTAAGCCCCTAAGAACTAAATGTTTCTCCAAGCAACTGGCTCAACACCAGAAGCCCGAAGCCGGTCCTAAGAATATGGCTAACATTAGGGGTAGGAAAGGGCTATTCAATTCATATCTCAAAAATAAAAGTATGAGGCACAATAAATTAGCTAAGTCAGAGTGAAAGAGACTGCAATTCACCTGCTTGAACTTTCCAAAGGCATACATAAGTGCATTGTAAGAGTGAATATCAGGTGTCAATGCAAAGGTTGAACTAATCGCCTCAAAAGTTTCGTAAGCTCGTTCGAATTGCCAGATATTTGCACACCCTAATATGATACAATTTAGAGCGGCAACAGACTTGTAAGGAGGGTCCGCCCGGCTCAAATTCTCTAACTGATAATACACCTGAGGAATATCAATGTGCTTCAAGTTAGAAAGATGCAAAAGAAAAAATTCATAAAAGCATTCACTGGATAATGCAGAATATACCCAAATGCACTGCAACTATTTTCCTGAGACAGCATACGTGGGATCTAATTATTGTAAGGATATTCAGGTCCATGATACATTCCTCTATATTTTTTTTATAAGTAAAAATCCACAATATTTTCCTAAACCAGAAGATATATCAAGATTAAATTATAGAGCAATGGACTAGAAACTGGAAACCATTCTCCTTGCCCTGCCTTTTTCTTTTCTTATTCTGACAGACAATTACAAAATATATTGTAAGTGACTTGCGATTTTTCTTTGCACTGCTGTTCTTATATAAAAAGTTCCAGTTTGAAACAGTGACTACACAACTTTCTTAGTGATCCATAATGAGAAACAAAAATTGGCAGTCATGCATATGGAAAGTTTAAAGATGCATAACGGCATAAAATTTGTGCATATTTTAAGGCAAATGAAGGTTAAAATCTTTGTCAGTCTCCCAAATTCTCAGACACAAGGTTGTGTCCCTAAGAGCCTGACTCTGGATTTTCACTAAAATGAATGTGTCCAAATGAAATAGCACTATATAGAACTATAGCTAGGAGGTAGTCAAAACTCATTAACCTACATGACTAAAAAATATATGATTTGGCACATAGAAAGAAATACATACTTTGTCTAAAGTTCCAAAACCTCCCTTGGAGCATGCCACAACTAGGGGATTTAAAGAGGTAAATGGAGAGAAGAGTTCTTCGGCTTCTTTATCAAAATTACCATAAGCAGACTCATATTCATGAAGAGTACTAAAAGCTCTCTGTAAACTCCCTATTGATGCAAGGGCACATATCTTCGCACGGTAAGATTCTGGATTAGGAACCTTCTTCTGGCGTAATGAGCGCCGTAAGATTGCCCATGATGCATCTAATAAAGTAGTACTATGTGTCCGTCCAGCAGTTGCAAGTGCTGATACAAGTAATCCTTCATCAACAGAAAGGAATACAGCAGGTCTTGCTTGCTCACCCCTAGCAATCCATTTGGCCATAAACTCCAAGGCATGAAATGCCAACTTGCTATTATCCCCTTGCAGGGCAACTTCTGCAATTTGGTTGCACAAGTTCCAGGGCGGACAAAGAGCTTTGTTCTGATCCATTGACTGATAACACAAAAACAACAAACTTACACAAGTGACATTAAGCAAAATTTAACCTTGGTCCTGAAGTAGTGAATCACTGTACCTTGCACTTGTCAATTACTGAAACCAAAGTATCTAGTTTTCCCTTATTGATACAGCCACGCGCAGAGTCTTTGAATACCGTCATCGACAACATATAACCAGATTTTAAAGTCAAATCTATATACTTCAATGCAGCGTCAATCCGGCCCATTTGCAACAACATGCCAACAACCAAGTCATATGACTCATCATCCGGCAGAGATTCGTTCCTTGTCTCCAACATCCTGATACATTAAAGTTAAATTGATTCATAAACATATGAATCAAGAATCATACATGAACTAACATGTCGTTCTAGGACAACCTTCTGAAATGCAAAATTAAAAGGCGCCAACGGCCTTAATGGTAATTCAACATGACAACATTATTCCAGTAATACCGATACTACTAACCACTAAGACAACACTAATTGTACAAGTTTCGACTAAATGCAAATCATCATTTCATCAATGTAATGAAGACACATACAGCAACAGATAACAGAATCATAATCATAATGAACAAAGGCCTAACCTTTCAAGCAATTTCTCGGCGGCATCGATCTCTTTCGCCTGGTGCATAGCCTTGAGGACGAGATTAAACGACGCAGTGTTAGGCGTGATACCATAGTCCTCCATGTGGGCCACCATATCGAGCATATCCCCAGGTGAAGCTCCGATCATCAAATTGGCCCTCAAGTAATGGTTATACATGTGCACATCGGGCTTATTGGGCCTCCCATTATTGTCCAAAGACCGAATCCAAAACTCGAACAACTGTTTCATGTCCGGCCATCTCTGCGATGTCATCCAATCGGCGAACACGTTCATTAAGCTCTGCACGTCCAAGGTCTGCGACAGGGCTTGGATGCGAGAGTTAGGAGACTGGTTGAGAAACCCGATGGGGAGCAGAGACGGAGACGTGGACGAGTTGGGTATCGGGCTCCTCCAGTTCTCGTTGTACAAAGGGCTTCCGGAGGCTGGGTTCGGAGGGAGTGGGGTCGAGGGGATGGGATGAGTTGGCTCAGCGAGTTGGGGCTCCTGAGAGAGAAATGTGTAGGTTGTGATGGTCTTCAAGCCCGGATTCGGGTTCAGGGCTTTGGCCAGCGTTCGGGCCCGCGCAAGGATCGCCATTTGCGACGCCATTGAAGGAGCTCAGTCACAGTGAGAGTGAACTGTGTTTCGTTAGGGTTTTAAGGTTTGATCATGGTCAAGAACCCGTAGAATGGTTATCCTGTTGCGGCTCGTTTCTGGGAAGGCTACTATGGTAAGTTTGCATTTTCTAATGGCAGTTTAGATATTATCTACAAATGCAGTGGTACACTAGTAAGTGGAGGGCTGGCATAGGTCAGGTCGGGTCGGGTCCATGTCGTGTTTTACCCAAATGTGCCCAACTTGAATCCGACCCCTTTAATAATCGGATCAACGATGTCCAATTTGAAGATGACCTATTAATAAACCAAGTAACCAGTGTAACCCATTTAATAAATTGGTCGTATTCGAAACTCAATTAACATATGACATATTTAACCTATTTAAATTATTTGATTTTCTAAACTTTGTGAATTTATGTTATATACCCAAAAAATTCAGTATATACTACAAAATACTATAAATATATAATAGTTTCATCCCCAAATATGCCCTACCCAAAACCCACCCATTTATTAAACGTGTCATATATTGACCTGAAAATGACTCGAGATTTTAATTGTGCTGGTTGACCAGGATAAATTTCGTGCGGATTTCGAACAGTTTATCGAGTCGTGTAAAAAATTGACACCTATTGAGTGGTCAATGACCATGTCAGCACCTTCCGCTCTTTGGGCCATCCCAACTCCGGTCGTTTTTAAATGTCCAGCCCACGTTTAACAGCTAAGCTTAGATTTGGACCTAGATATCCAGATAAGAATTTTGGGTTACAAGGGCCTAAATCATAGGGCCAGCTTAGCTTTACCAGCCCAAATATTGTTAATTTTGTATGAAACCCAGTTTTTCCTTTTTTCGGTCCGATGAAACCCAGTTGTTTATCTCTCACTTTCGTAAGCAAAATTTCCTCATTATTTATATGATTTCTTGGAATTTCGGTAACGACCCAGTTGTTTGGATTACAGCCAATCAATTTTGGAAACACATATGAAGATTGAAGACCAAACTCGACTTAATTTACAAATAAATAAACTACTATTTAATCACTATATTTACTAAACTCATATTTGATCACTGTAATCTTATTTTTATCAATTCTACAATTTAACTTTGCATATCCTTCAAGCAACAAGCCAAGAGGCAATCGATTGTGTTTGGTCGTGTGTGGTAGGGCCATGCAGACCAAATCCAACAAGCTTAACAAACGGTTTGATGAGAGCATCGTCACATGGTTGGATGTTGGCAAGATCAAAATGATCGCACATTACATTTTCTCAAGTTTCCTTTTTGGTTGTCTAAATTTCATACCTAATCAACAAATGTCTTTCTTTTCTTACTGATGTGTTTGGAAAGGAAGCCATGAGCCAAAACATTGGATAGATTCTAAAGAAAATTTATGGTAATTATAGTACACTTCGATAACATAATTGATAATTATTTACGTTAAATTGGAGCAGGGTTTCTACTTTTTTCAACAGTAACAAAAATTTTTGTGCGTCAATGAATAATGATGTATTTTTCCCATAAAGCTGATTATAGTAGTCGGTTTGACCTTCGATTCCCGTAACCCTATTACAATATGTAAACTGATTGTATTACGTGGGTGGGTTGATGAAAGGTTACTTTGATTTGATTGTAAACTTTTAATTGTTGAAGGTTCTATACTCGTGTTATATTCCATTTTCTTTTGGAATAAGAAGGAAAAAGATGGAAGGGAAGAAGAGCATCTAGCCTTTGTTTGTGTGGTCGAAATATTCTGTTTTTGGGCCGGATTGGAATTTCAAATCCCCAAATCAAACATTTTTGGGACCCTTATATATCCAATAAAGTCATCCAAAAGCAACCCGTAGAATTTCAAACGATACTTCGCTAGTGTTTCTCCTTTTGGCCTCCACCCAATATGATTTGCTTGCATTGACCCCCATACAAAAATTAAGAAAATAATTTATCAGTTAATTAAAAATTAGAACCCTAAATTTTGACAGAATTTTCATTAATTCGTATTACCAATGTTTTGAGCCACCGACATAGTGCTTCATCATCATGTTTTTGCAGAACGTTTTCAGATGATGACTCGGTAAAAGAAAAGCATGGCTATTGGCTTGTGTGGACACAATGCATAGTAGACTTTAGGGAAGCACGTACGTGTCACCAGCCCATTGGCCTTGGTGTTCGTAAGATATTTTTTAACTTAATATCAAAACTTGTTTACTCTACTATTATTCTGAACGTCGATGAATTGTTCAATCCACATGTGTAATGATCACATCTTACCAAATCGTTTGGTCATAACTTTTGCATATAAACAGGGTTTAGATGGGAAAAAGGACAGAATAAAGTTTTAGGTTTAACAATTGAGATCATTTAGTACCACAAATTGTCTAATTTTTTATTTTTGTTGTTAACGAGAGAATCATTTTAAAATATAACATTAAATTCATTATTATTAAATGTTAATGAAACAACTCATTGTTCAATTCCCTTTTCTAATTAGTTTGATTACATGAATAAAACCAATCATCGATGAAATAATACCGTGGTGATTCAGTAAGTGCATCCATCTGATGAATTCGTCATTTGACGATGTAAGATCGAATGCTAATTTTAAGTATTTTCAGAAAATCAATTTTTATATTGTCGAATGATGAATATATCAGAATTATTTTATTCACAAAATCATTACCGGAAATAATACACAAATGCCTAGCTTTTTATGTTAGCTTTGCAGCTCAAAGCTTTTGTATGTCACATAATGTGCAAAATCATGTGTGTTGAAGATGAGAGACGTATGAGAGATAAGCCCATGAGATAATGGCGACATTGCTTCTCAACTTGTATAGTTCACGTTAAATTAGGAGTTCCTTTTGTATTAGGATTTCTCTTGTAACTTGCTATATAAAGCCCCCTTTGTATTCATTGTTTAATACATTAAATATAATTACAATATTATTCTCATCATGGTATCAGAGCAATAGGACTCTGCATCTAAATCAAACCCTACACCTAACTCACCATTCCTTCACCGTCCATGGCAACCGGCGGCGGCGACACTTCGAGGTCCTCAGGTGATGCCTACTCACCTCGCTTCGACGACCGGACGGACCCCTTCTACCTCCATCACTCTGATAAACCTGGGGCTACCTTTGTTACCCAGCCTCTCAACGGGGACAATTATCCCACATGGAGCCGTGCCATGCTCATGGCTATCAATGCCAAAAACAAGGAGGGTTTCATTGATGGCACGATCAAACAACCCGAACACAACTTCTCCGGAATATTTCAACAATGGACACGTTGCAACAACTTGATCAAGAGTTGGTTCCTCAATTCCATCTCCCAGGAAATCAGAACGAGCGTCATCTACAACGATGTCGCTTCCAACATATGGAATGACTTGAAGGAGCGGTTCTCTCGCACCAACCGCGTCCACCTTTTTCACATCGAACAAGAGCTCAATGAATGCATACAGAGCAACATGAACATCGGTGCCTACTACACAAAATTGAAGGGATTAAGGGATGCCCGCAATGCCCTAAGCGCGCTTCCCACCCGTGTTTGCGGTGCAGCCAAGGAACTCCTCCAATTTGGCCAAGATCAGCGCACCATGAAGTTTCTCATGGGCCTGAATGATTCATATTCCGGGGCACGTGGACAAATTCTCCTTATGGATCCACTCCCCCCCCCCCCCCCCCCCCATCAACAATACCTTGTCTCTCACGTTCAGGACGAGAAGCAAAGGGCTGTCACAACAGGCACTCTCGGCCAACCACCTGCCACGGACACAGCAGCAGCCTTCGCTACTCGCGCACCAGGCCGCCCATTCCCTTCAAAAAATCCCCATCTTCGCTGTGGCCGCTGTAACACTACTGGCCACTCCACCGAATGATGCCGCGAACATCTGAAATGTGACTACTGTGGCTGGAAACGCCATACAATTGAGCAGTGTAGAAAGCTCAAACAGGCCCAGGCCGAGGGCAAGGTTACCGCCCCACCCAGCGCACCGCTTGCTGCAGCGCTGCTCCCTGCCCCGGCCCGCAATCAACTTGCTGCCGCGCCTCCACTAGCCCCGGCCTACAACCACTCTGCCGATCAATACAACAACATGCTTGCCCTCTTAGCCCATCACACCTCCCAGCCATCGGCCCACAATGTCAGTACCTCATCCGCCACTAACATCTCAGGTATACCCTTTTGTGCTTCCGCTTTTCGTGCCGACCTTCATTGGATTTTTGATACAGGAGCAGCGGATCACATCGTCTGCTCTTCGTCCCTCCTCACCACCCGTTTCCCAGTCGCAAGTCGACATGTTCATCTCCCGAGCAATAGCCTGGCCCCCGTTACTCACATTGGCTCCATCCATTTTTCGGATGATTTTATCTTACATAATGTGCTTTGTGTTCCTACTTTCCAATTAAATTTAATTTCCATTAGCAAACTCACCAAACACTCATCTTGCCTTGCTTATTTCACTGACACTTACTGTTTTGTTCATGACCGACGATCAGGGAAGATGATTGGGACGGGCATTGAGCGCAATGGTCTCTTTTACCTGGACATTGCCAAGATCACTAGTTGTCACCTTGTCCACTCCGCTTCTCCCCACCTTTGGCATCACCGTATGGGTCATCCTTCCAATAAGTGTATTCAGGCCATTCCATTAGCTAAGGATTTTTCTTTTTCTCGTCTTTCTGATTGTCCAGTCTGCCCATTGGCTAAACAGACTCGTCATGCTTTTCCTTTAAGTTCCATTAGTTCGACTGCTCTTTTTTCTTTGCTTCATGTCGACATTTGGGGTGGTTATCATAAACCCTCTATTACTCTAATGAAATATTTTTTAACCATTGTTGATGACTATTCTCGTTGCACTTGGGTTTACTTAATGCACCACAAATCTGAGGCTCGCCAATATTTAATTGATTTTATTCACTATGCTCAAACACAATTCTCCGCCACCATCAAAATCGTTCGTAGTGATAATGGCCATAAGTTTTCCATTCCCCAATTTTATTCAAATCTTGGCATCATTCACCAAACTAGCAGAGTTTCGACCCCCCAACAAAATGGGGTGGCCGAACGCAAGCACCGCCACTTACTCAACGTTGCGCGTGCCCTTCTTTTCCAAGCCTCTCTTCCCAAACGTTTTTGGGGAGACGCCATCCTAACCGCTGCTTACCTCATAAATCGTACTCCCACGCCTCTTCTCCACGGTAAAACCCCTTTTGAGTTACTCTTTAACAAACCTCCAACATACGATCACCTTCGAGTTTTTGGGTGCTTATGCTTCGCTTCCACTCATTCTTCACGTCCATCCAAGTTTGATGCTCGGGCTACCCGATGCATCTTCCTTGGCTATCCCTTCGGCATCAAAGGGTATCAGGTCTATGACATTTCATCGGGAAAAATCTTTCTTTCTAGAGATGTTCTCTTTCATGAACATCAATTCCCTTACAGCTCATCGATCCCACTTTCTCCTCCACATCCCTCTTTTTCTCTTCTCTTTCCTCCTTCCAACGCCCCGACATTTGACGATCTCCACCCTCTCCCACCTTCCGCTGTCCCACGTGCCACCTCTGATCCCTCCACCACACAGCCCACTCAGCAACCGGCCCCTCCAGTTCTACCCGTACCTTCCACTGTCCTCGATCTCTCTCTTCCTCCTCATTCGCCACATTCCTCTCATTTCGCGCCTACACCAAACACAAACCCCCCCTCCATCTTCCTCTATATTTCCCTACACTCCTCCTCAGTTACGTCGTCGCACTAACGCCCCTAGTTATCTCAAACAATTCCATGTCAATATTGACCTTCCCTCAAGGACCGGTCCTTCATCTCCCTCGGCATCCTCCGCAACAACTGGTATTGTCTATCCCCTTTCTCACTTCATTTCTTATAACCATTTATCACCCAAACATTATGCCTTCTCTGTCACTTTATCTACTGTTCAGGAACCACACATTTTTACAAAGGCCTTTGCACACCCTCATTGGCGTCAGGTCATGGCAGAAGAGCTTGCTGCCCTCCAGGCTACGGGCACTTGGTCTTTGCGTCCCCTACCACCTGGTCACAAAATCATTGGCTGCAAATGGGTCTACAAGATCAAGCTCCACCCTGATGGCTCCATTGCCCGCTACAAAGCACGGTTAGTTGCTAAGGGCTATAGTCAAGTTACGGGCTTGGATTACGGGGAGAATTTTGCCCATGTCGCTAAGCTCGTCACAGTCCGCCTCTTGCTTGCTGTGGCTTCCTCTTGCAATTGGCATCTTTTTCAACTAGATGTCAACAATGCTTTCTTGCATGGTGACCTTGACGAGGATGTTTACATAGAGTTGCCTCCTGGCTTCGGATGAAAGGGGGAAACTCGAGTTTGCCAGCTTCATAAATCACTATACGGGCTCAAACAAGCTTCTCGATAGTGGTTCATCAAGCTCTCTGACACTCTTATACCCCTTGGCTTTCGACAGTCCAAGGCAGATTATTCATTGTTCGTCCGTACCCAAGGTAGCACATTTACTGCTTTTCTGGTTTATGTTGACGACATTGTTTTAACAGGGAACAATTTACAAGATATTGAGGCAACCAAGACCCATCTTATGCGCCAGTTCAAGCTCAAGGATCTTAGTAAGCTCAAATACTTTCTGGGCCTGGAAATTGCTCGTTCTCATAAGGGATTGGTACTCTGTCAGCGCAAGTATGCACTTGAGATACTTGAGGATGCCGGGCAACTTGCTGCGAGACCAGTTGACTCTCCTATGGAGAAAAACCTATCTCTCAGTCGACATGACAGTGATCTCATTGATGACCCTACATCCTACAGACAACTTGTGGGAAGGCTAATCTATTTGACTATCACAAGGCCAGACCTTGCATATGCCGTTCACACCTTAAGCCAATTCATGGACAAGCCTCGGGTTCCACATCTCGAGGCAGCTTATTGGGTCTTACGTTACATTAAACAGACTCCAGGCCAAGGTATTTTCTTTCCTATAAATAGTCCAATTCAGTTAAATGCTTACTGTGATGCGGATTGGGCTAGATGTCGGGACACCCGTCGTTCTACTACCGGGGTACTGCATATTCATTGGACAATCCCTAGTGTCATGGAGGTCCAAAAAACAAAACACAGTGTCACGGTCAAGTGCGGAAGCGGAATATCGCTCCATGGCCGCCACCTGTTGTGAGCTTACCTGATTGCTATATCTTATGCATGACTTGGGCATCAAGCATCCACAACCAGCTAAGTTATATTGTGACAACCAAGCGGCACTTCATATTGCATCTAATCCGGTTTTCCATGAGCGAACTAAACATATTGAGCTTGACTGTCATCTAGTGAGGGAGAAGATTCAAGATGGGACGATCGAAACAGCGCATATTTCTACCTCACAATAGCCAGCCGATCTTTTCACTAAGGTTGTTAGTCTTCCACAGTTTGCCAACCTTCTTAGCAAGTTGGACATAATTAACATTTATTCCAACTTAAGGGGGAGTGTTGAAGATGAGAGACGTCCGAGAGATAAATCCATGAGATAAGGGCGGCATTGCATCTCAACTTGTATAGTTCACGTTAAATTAGTAGTTCATTTTATATAAGGGTTTCTCTTGTAACTTGCTATATAAAGCCCCATTTATATTCATTGTTTAATACAATAAATATAATTACAATATTATTCTCATCACAACAACAGAGAAAATGATGCATGCACTAAAAATGAGATGCCTCCTCATAGCTCATTAGCCCCACAATAGTACTAGGCTGCTAGCACATTGTGACAAGTTGACAACACACAGAGAGCAAAAGAGATCTTTCCAAGAACCTCCAATGGTGGGGCCTCGCCACAGAATTCACCAACCCACCCTAAACTAGGTTGGGTTAACTTTGATCACCCACATGAGTTTAAGGCCGTTGACAGTCAAGTGCATGACAAGACAAAAAGCTTCAGTTAGCTCAGCTCAGCTCAGCCCAGCCCCCTAGATCACTCTCCCCTATTCTTAAACAAATATTTATATGCAATTTAAAACAGTACATTTTGCCACTTAATAATGTAAAAACCAAAAAGCAAGCTTAATTAAATAGGTTTAAAACCATATCAAATACAGATGCCCACCACCGCCCTTGTCATATTATTTTGCTTTGGCCCTCCTACTAGAAGTCTCTCTTCTCTCTCTCTCTGTCTCTCTCAAGTTCAACTCTCACTCACATTTCTCTGGTTTTTGCTCATCAATCATGGCTGCTTTAGTGTATGTGGTGCTTTTATTAGCCCTGACTGGCCATTCAAGTAAGCTCCTTGGCCTAGATTAAGCCGTGTTTTTTCTCTTTTTTTTTTCTTTCCAATCTTTAGATGTGAAGGCTGTAAATTATTGCATCCCCTTTTTCCCAATCAAGGAACAGTTTTTCTTTGATCAAAAGTTCCGATCTTTCTTATTTTTCTTCAAAGATGAAAACTTTTTTCAATTTCTTTGAAGAAATTGAAGAAAAGGGTCATGAATTGAAGTGGTTTGGCTGAAAACTTTTCTTCAAAGTCTCAATCTTTCTTAATTTTCTTCATAGATGATTGTTTTATAAAAAAATTTATTTGAAGAAATTGAAGAGAATTGTCATGAATTGAAGTGGTTTTGGTGTTAACTAAAGAAAAGGGTCATGAATTGAAGTGGTTTGGCTGCAAACTTTTCTTCTAAGTTTCATTCTTTCTTATTTTTCTTCAAAGATGATTATTTTATAAAGAAATTTATTTGAAGAAATTGAAGAGAAGTGTCATGAATTGAAGTGGTTTTGGTGTCAACTGATATTTTCCCCTTTTTTATGGAATATGCAGGTGCTACTTATTGCATATGCAAAGATGGGGTGGGTGACTCAGCACTTCAGAAGGCATTGGATTATGCCTGTGGAGCTGGAGCTGATTGCTCCCCCATCATTCAAAACGGTGCGTGTTACAACCCCAACACAGTCAAAGATCACTGCAACTATGCAGTCAACAGCTATTTCCAGAAGAAGGGCCAAACGGCACAAAGCTGTGATTTTTCAGGAGCTGCTACTCAAAGCCAAACTGCGCCAAGTAAATTTCAATCCTTTTAAATCTTCCCACCTTCTAGAACCACCAATTTTGCAAAATTATTTCTTGTCACTGATTTCATTTTTGTGTTTTTTTTCCCCTTGTTCTTGATGATTAACAGCCACAAGTTCCAGTTGTGTTTATCCTTCAAGTGCCAGGTATTTATTCTTAATTTTACTCAGCAATTTTTCAATGTCTTTGAATCCCCAAATTTTTGTTTCCTTAAAAATCTAATTATTCATTATACTAGTTCAAGCGATTAAGAGTATTTATCCGATTTATAGTTGAAGTGATTAAAAGTATTTACTCACAATCTGGTTTTGCGTATTAAATAAAAAATAAAAAGAATCTAGGGGTTGAGGTTAGGTGCAAGTTCTCAATCTGTACTTGAATATTGCAATTACTGAAATTAAATGGTAGATTTGAAATGGGTTTTCTTGAGTAAGCAAACTAAAGTAAAATGTTTCCAAATTTCGAAGAGTTTAATGAGCATTTTTAGACTGTGATTAAGAAGAGTAGATCTACCACTAGACACCAACCTGCACTAGTTAATACCTTAATAATGTCTAAGATTCATTTCTTTTCTTAAGTCACAGCTGTGAGCTGCCATGATCTTGTTTTACTTCATGTCACTATCTTTAATTTCTTTTTAAATACTATTATTATTATGCTTTGATAATTAATTTGATTTGGTTGTTTATTTGTTTGTTCTATTTCGTTGATCAGCACAACTTCAAACTCAAGCACAACTCCAAGCACAGGGATAACCCCAACCCCAACCACAGGGACAACTCCAAACACAGGGACAGGTACAACTCCAACCACAGGGACAGGTACAACCACAGGGACAGGTACAACCACAGGCACCACACCTCCCTCATCAGTGTTTGGAATCAGCCCCACCACAGGCATCACCGACAACTCCGGCTGGGTGGCTACACATTCCTTGTTTTTCTGCTCTCTAGCTTCAACTCTCTCGTTTGCAGTGTTTTTAGTGTACTAAGGTTATTGGGGTAGGCATGTAACATCTGCAGAGGCAAAACCCTAATTCCATTAGGGTTATTTTTTTGTATTTGTTTTTGTTTTCTTCCACAACCAATGTGAAAAAAAACTGAGGAATTGGATTCCATTTTGAGTTGGGGGTAGAAGAAGAACCTGATCTCTTCTTTTTAGATTTTTTTTCCCTTTGTATATGTATGAGAGGCAGTATTTTTTAATTTAATGGAAGATTGCTACGCTTATTCTACCTACCCAAGCATGTCTTGATTTATTCAAACTTAAAATCTCTTAATAACGCGCTGTACTAAAAGGACAAAAAGGTTTATCTTTGTGATCACACTGATCAAGATATGAGCAAGATATGATCAAGAAATTGAAGCAAGGGAGGTGACAAAGACAAAGCGCATAAGCAATCAACTTACGTATCATAATGGTGTACTACCAAGTTTGTGCATACGCTTTTTGTTGGTGCACTAATCTCCAAAAGACAAAGAAGAAAGAGACTCGCTTCCTTTCTTTAGGTCACATCAATAGGTGCAAATCATGGCACTAAGATGGGATCAAATTTCTTATGTTTATCTCGGTTATATTATGCAAAGAGTCTGTAATTTTAATTCGAGTAATTAATATGATCAATTTTATTATATCTTGATTCTCTTATTTTATTTTTTAAAATTTTGTTGTATCTTGGATTCTTTCCCATCTTGATTATCTGAATGTGATTATATATGAGTTTGATTCTTTTAGTTCTAATTACATCTCAGATTCCTTACCATCTTCTGTTTGGACCAATACATTTTGGTGAATACATAAACTTGTGGAAAGGTGTAAATCAACTAATGTTAATACATAAACTTATGAACTCAAATTGTAAAATTCATCGAACTTATGATTATCTGGATTTAATTATATCTGGGGTAGATTCTTTTAGTTCTAATTATATCTTGGATTCCTTACCATCTTGTGTTTGCACCAGCACATTTGGCTAATACATAAACTTGTGGAAAGGTATAAATCAACTAATGTTAATACATAAACTTATGAATTCAAACGGTAAAACTCATGATCGAAGTGAGTTGAATTTGGTACGAGGGATTAGAGTAGATTAGTCCATGTAAACCTTCATGGCATGGCACTTAAATGTTTTTTCATGGTTGAATTTTTGTCTATTTTTCCTTTTTCCTAATTATACTGTAATTTGGTGCAAAATGGTTCAATATTTTATGGCTAGAATCCGCTTGGTTGTCAAAAATCAAAAACCACGAGACAAGAATATAATTGCCTTTGACGTGCATGGCCGAAAAGAAGGAAAACAAACTTACAATAAAATAAAGCACGTAATTTCAATGAAAAAAAGGTTGGACCTTTGAGGCTTTGCGAGATGAAGAAGACTCTGGAACTACCCACCAACCATATAAGCCACCACAAAATCTCAAACTTTAAAGCATGACAAAATGCCTAAGTATTTAGTATTTATTTAATTATTTATGATAATAAATTTCAGCTCTTTATTTTAGCAGAAGAACTGTCAGCTCATCCTCTTTGTTTCATTAGAAAAAAACACGACACTAAAATCCTCTTTCACATTGTTTGGCCATGAATGTTAAATTATGCAATTACTGCAATTAGAAATGATCCCTGGATAGTTCGAAAGGAATCTGAAGCCGTCCGTACATATTTAACATACTATTGTGTCAGTAAGGTTAATAAATTTCACTCAGCTACTTCAAATTTCTTACTGAATTTGGATTTACAGAGTTACAACGACGGTAAGTAAAAGTTGCTGCTACCTAGTTCTCTGAGTTCCTACTAATGATCATACATCTCCTCATGCTACAAAATCCTAGATTGTTAAAGAAGACATGGTAGGATATGAAAATTGCGAGAGAATGCTACAGAACCAAGAGGTGGGGAAATAACCAAGTTCAATGATAAGAAGATGAAAAGTAGAGCGTCAATTCAAACTTGAGAAACACATTGAGCCTCTTTGTACTGATCTTGTTGAACAAACTCCACAATCATTTTGGCAACAGAGTTCGGCTTTTCCACGTGAGGAAGGTGTCCGCAATCTGGTATCTGTCGTATAACTGCATTTGGCAATTCACAGTGCAATCTCTGCAGTATACAAAATATAAAACCACGGGTTTATCAAACTGTGTTAGAATTGTCTTGTGGTGGAAAAGATGAAACACTAGACATATAAGATAATTAAAATTTCCAGGCATATTTAACCAGATATGGTAGTTATTGTTGCACCGTAATCTTTATTTATGCCTACACAGAGAAGAAAAGTAGTACCACTCCAAGCTTGCTGCTAATAATCCGATCATCCTCACCCCATATGATAAGCGTCCTCTGCTTAACCTGCCCAACAAAATCGGGAAGATGTTATAAACAATTCACAGGTTTAGGAACATTCTACAATGAAGAAAACATCAAGAGATAAACGACTCATGTGAGCTTAAAACTACAATCTCTTTCGTTTTTTTTCCCGTTTTCCCAAATAGCAGTGTAGTAAAATTTCACCTTGGCAGAAGGGATCCTTTCTCAACTCAAATGAAAAAATAAAATTTGAGATATACCTTTCCTACTTGGGAACTAACATTATAACCCCCACTCATCATGAAATCCACAGTTGCATCCTCCCACCAAGGAAACAGACAATGCAAGCGGCCCACCTAGATCAGATTACAAGAAACAGCATAATTGGATCTCTCCAGCCTTAGAAGATCTTAAAAGGTTGGGAATAAGAAAGTTTACAACTTTTCTATATGAATATTGCATTATCTTTTTATCAAATAAGAACCCTTACATTAGTCCAATCTAAACCGGTACCGAGTGATATGCCACGGAAGCACAAAATGTTTGCATAGAACCGCAGTGGGATACTCTTCAATATATATACCTGAGTCAAAAAATTGCATGTGGTCATTTTAATGATCATATCGCAAGATGTATCAAGAGAAAATTGTCTATTCTACATTCTACGACATACAGCAAAAGGATCATGAGAATTAAGCATTCATTTTGAATAAATGGAAACTAAATAAAAATGAGAAATATGGCTTTGGCAATGAGCATAGAGTCGAAGACTTTATAGTCTCTAAGAGGACATGATCTTAACAGTGAAATAACATGTAGACAAGAAGAGATTTGAGAAAACAGCGAGTTGAGTAAACACTCACTCCAGCATAGGCTAACATTTTAGGCATGGTAGCTAGACTTCCCGTGCCTTCTGTATACACACTTGCATCAATCAAAATCAGCCTTTCAACCTGATAATTTAGCAAACTTCTAAGTTTCAAGTAACACACAAGGTACTAATTATAACAACACTTTTGAAGCATCAATTGGAGTTTTTTATTTTAATTTTTCCAAACGAGAAAGCACCTACAGCTTCTGGATGGCTGACTGCAAAGTCAATTGCAACAGCAGCACCAAGGCTTGGTCCGACCAATATCATTGGCTTTTTAATGTAGGACTTCCAAAGCTGTCGAGAATTCGAAACTATTCACTCTTAGTCTCATCAACAGATGAAAACAGAACCAATTCAATAAATAGTGGGGATAGCTTCTTTCCACAAATGACTGCTACAAACTTCTTTTCACACAAAAAAAACGAAACAACACCATTGACAAGAGGTAATCAACAAATAAGAACATGTACCTGAAAAAAATGGTCACGCTTGGAGGTTACATTACAAGAGGGAAGCCTTTCTGACCATAAAAAAGAGAAAAAATTGAAGCTAAAATACAAAAAGATAAATAAATCAAAAATATCCTTTTTGTCTCAAACAATGAAGCAAACCTAAATCAGAGAAGCCCCAACCCAAAATGTCAACAGCCCAAGTCTCCAAGCCGGCTTCTTCAAGCAATGGGTAGGTGTATCTCCATTCTAAACAGGAGCTGAATAATAAGAGACAGTGAGCTCAAAGGCACATATATAATACAAATAAATAAATAAATAAATATTTAATCTTGAACAATGGAGGACCTGTCAAAGCCATGGAGAAGAACCACAGGACTTGTCTTGCTCTGTATCAATGGCTTCACACAACTACTCGCTACACAACTTTCTCCAAAGCTCACCTGCATTATTATTTGCAAGGCACCCAGAAAATAACAATTTACCCAACAAAAATAATGACTAAATTTAGACACTTGGACTCCCCCACCATAATCCCACAGAGTCTCCTACCATTCCCAATTCCTAAACTAACTTCCGTCTCCATTTTCCCCATAAACAATCAGAAAAAGAAAATGACTAAATAAAGGTACTGTAAAGGAAAAATTGAATAAATGGACGGGAAGGACAGAGTTACAGCTTACGGGTAGCCTCTCAATTCGTGCGGCGAGCTTCCGAGCAAATGGGTCTTTGATCTTCTCTACCTCTTGGGGAAGGAAAGAAGGGAACCTGGCAGTGGACCGAACCCTGAACCCACTTGGAATTGTGCATTTTGCGACTGGTACAGAGCCGCCTGTGAGAGTTAGCATCTTTTGTCACCGGCGGGTGAGTTTAACATGGGGCAGTGAACTGCAGATGCAGTGGTTTGTCTATAGCAGTCTATCCCGAGGAAGAACTGAAGAAGACGGTCTGCTGTGGTATGTTGTTTTATGTTTATGTGGCGGGAGCTTCACGTGAAAACGGAGCGTATGAACAGCTCTCCTTTTTTGAACGGGCCCCAAGCCCAAACAACAAAGTTACCTAGTACCAGCGGGCCCAGGAAGGGCCAACAATGCGGAATTATAATTACGAAGATTTAAGCTGAATAATTCATTTGTCGAATTGGTTTAGTTTAGTTGGTAAGAGTCTTGGTCTACCTTATCAGTAAATTAGAGTTAAGATACAATATTTTTGTATGAAGAATTCATTTAAGAACCGTCAAATTCATCTAACGAGTTAAATTAAATCTTGAATTTATTTATGGTAAAATTGATTAAATATTTTTATCTTAACTCCTATATTACACCACAAGTGAAAGAGAAGGAAAATGAGGTAACCTTCATTCGTCATTGGGTTTGGAGCGGACACTTGTTAGAGAGGAAATATGACAAGATGTTATTGAGAGTGTGAAAGGATGTCGACATAATTCTTTATGAATTGAATTCAAAATTTCTTATTATACATTATGACATCATTGTTCATCAATAGGTTCACAATTATATAAGTAATTTTTTTCTTATTTTTGGGTTTCAAATTTGAATTTATCAGGAAAATATATGGTTAATTTCATCGGAAGTAGCTACTAACTTACCTTGCAAATTCGCCAAGCAATGTCCATATTCGTCGACCGTTGCAACGGCGAAATAGCGCCAAGCCAAAGCATGAATTTCACGGAAGCTGTTGGAATAAAACTTGTATCAAACCAGTCCCTTTATCACGCTCCACGTGTAACTCGCACTTCATCCAGCGGTCAGAATTCATCAGCTCGGTTCACATTCCAAATCCGATCCATCGGCTCGCCCACCAATATAAGCCAAATCCAGTTGCCAAAGAGGATGGGAACAAAGAAAAAGCGTGAGAGCAAAGGCAGTGTGAGAGACCGAGAGTCGAGAGACAAACGGCCATGGATCCACAGCAGCAGAGACCAGGTCCAGGAGTTCCACCTCATCGGCCTCAGCCTCCACCTGAAGCTGGAGGCGGCGATTCCTCGTCCATTATGTTTGTATTCTTCGCTTTCCTCGCCATCGTCGGCATGGTAACCCATCTCACACCTTATGTTTTGCTCTCGTCCTCAGAACTATTGCGAGGTCCTCTTTTTCACACCATTTTCATCACATTAATATTGATTTATCTTATATATTTGTGCTTATTCTTTTGTTCTATCTAGTTTTAGGTTTTTCCTTCGAGCTGAATCTACTTCTGTAATTATGCTATATTAGTTTAAATGTTCATGAATTTTCTGTCACTTTTAAGATTGATTCTCATTAGCTCATTTCTCTAGCTTGATTAAAATAAAATGCAAATGGTAACTTCATCAATCATGGCTTCACTGAGCAGCTCTTGTTATGCATTTGTATAAATTACATCACAGTGTATATGTTTACTATCATGGCTTCACTGAGCAGCTCTTGTTATGCATTTGTATAAATTACATCACAGTGTATATGTTTACTATTCCGTCTATTGTGCTTTACGTCTTTATTGAAAGCATTATTCTAGAATGATTGAGAAGTATTTATGTGATTTATTTAGACATCGATTCCATTTTCACCAATTACTTCAAACAATTGTAGAAGTTGGCTTTATACATGTTCATAACAACATATTCAGGTTACTAGTCGAATACAAGGTAGATGATATCATTTGGAATGAGTCACATTGCATGCTTCTAATAGTTATAGTTGCTAAATTGATTTTGGATGATATTTTGCTAATTTTTATGATATGATAGCTTGAGAGCTTCGAGTAGCATGTTGAATTCTTGAAGATGTGGATGGTGTTGATATTCTACAGATGATTCTTCCATCAACATCAACCCTTAAAATTAGCCTGTCCATTCTGCACCAAGTCCCAGAAGGTCATGTTGGGGTATATTGGAGAGGAGGTGCTCTTCTGAAGACTATTACTGATCCAGGTAATTTGCATTGAGCTGTTGGTTGCATAGGGATGTAATTTCTTGCAGCTTCTGAATATTTTAAGGTTCAGGTTTTCATCTCAAGCTGCCTTTGATAACCCAGTTTGAACCTGTTCAAGTGACCCTTCAGACTGATCAGGTAAGTTTGATGATTCACGTTTTGAAGATTGAGGGTTGTCTTTCCATTCTTATGCATGAAACCTCCTGTCGTAACTATTACAGGTCAGGGATATTCCATGTGGTACAAAAGGGGGTGTCATGATCAATTTTGAGAAGATAGAGGTAAGCTATGAGATACTACTCTGTTAACATTACGAGAAGTCGAATTTCCAATATCCACAATGTGTATGCACTGATTGGGATGCCTTTTTCAGGTTGTCAACCGTCTACATAAGGACTTTGTGTACGATACACTTCTCAATTATGGTGTGCAATATGACAATACATGGATATATGACAAGATTCATCATGAGATCAATCAATTCTGCAGCTCCCATTCTCTTCAAGAAGTGTATATTGATGTGTTTGATCAGGTAAGGTGGAACACAAATGAGTCTGTCGCCTTTTTTCATTTGTAGTTTCTGTAAACCGTATGCAGTCTGCCGATACCTACGATAGTAGCAGACCTTGTTGTCCTTTTCTTTTAGAATGGAAACCTGAGGACATGTGTTAGGAAAAAGTAATTTGTGGGAAATGGCATTAAATTTGACGTTTTGCACCTGAAGTCAGTCATGCGGTCTAGAATTATGTCTCCACAAAGAAGCTGTTGATTAGGCGTTGTACTGTTACACATATTCTTTGAGCTTCTGATGCTGTTAAGGATCTTTTGGCACTTACCTTTCTCTTATAATTTCTGGAACATACTGTCTTAATGAGCTAGCATTCGTGGCTTGATTTTTTTATTGTTTAGTTGTATTATAAACTTCATCATTTCTTCCTTGTCAGTCAACTAAAATATTTGTTTAAATCTTTCAGATTGATGAAAAGATGAAAGAAGCTCTTCAAGGTGATTGCACACGCTATGCTCCAGGTATCGAAATTATCAATGTGCGTGTTACAAAGCCTACTATACCAGAGAGTATAAGGCGCAACTTTGAACAAATGGAAGAGGAACGAACCAAGGTAAAGATAAGAAGATTTCCTTTAATTCTATTTCTTCATCCGTAATTTTGTTTCTAACATTTACACTGAATCTTGCTCATCCAAGAATTTATCTATTCTGATATTACTTCCTTCTTTTTAGGTTTTCTGTTGAATCTTTTATGCATTTTCCCTAGAGATCAGTTCTTGAATACATTTGGGACAGGCTTCATTTTGATAAAACCTTAACTCCAAGTACTGGATGTCCACAATGGAGATACATGCCTTAGAAAAAAGAAATTTGTTATAAGATTGTAGACTATTCTATTTTTAGAGCCACAACCCCCCTTTATTAACATTAGTGTTGGGTGTTTCTCTGTAGGTCTTAATTGCTATAGAAAGACAGAGAGTGGTGGAGAAAGAGGCAGAAACCAAGAAAAAGATGGCTATTAGTGAAGCTGAGAAGAATGCCAATGTTAGTAAGATTCTCATGGAACAAAAGTTGACGGAGAAGGACAGCTCCAGGAGGCAACAGGAGATTGATAATCAGATGTATACCGCTCGGGAAAAGAGCCTCGCCGATGCTGATTTCTATAAAGTAATGAGAGAAGCTGAAGCAAACAAGTTGAAGCTGACTCCACAATTTCTTGAGCTCAAGTTCATTGAGGCCATTGCGGATAATACGAAAATCTTCTTTGGAGACAAGGTTAGGTCTTTCAGCCTCCATGTTTTATGTGAGTTTGTGTCATTGTGTGTCAAGCTTTATTCATTAGGTTTGGTCTCCAGGTGCCCAATATGGTTTTGGACCAGAGGTTGCTGGGGAACTTTTTACAGGTTCCTAGAGAGGCATCAAAGCATGCGTCCGGGGATGTTGACACAGAATCTGGGCATGATATTCCAGAAGTCCAATTTGAGTGATGTATTTTCAATGCTTGGATTAGGTACATACATACATACTCTGAACACAATAGGTTGAACGAGAAACCATTGAATTTTCCACTAAATTTCTTTACCTGCTCTTTCAAGTGTTTAAAGCTTCTCTCACTTTACTAGTTTGCTTGCTACCTTACATATATATATATGTGACTGTCATTCGTTAATGCACTCTTAATCACGTTGATGTATTATTAAATCTATTAAATTAACGGTTGACAATCATTTACTGCACTTTCTCCAAATGGCAGGGGAATAGTCAGTCTTTTTTACTTTGGCAAGGCAAGGTTGTGCCATCATCAGGTGTACGATCTTATGCTGATGATGATAGGCTTTATAGCTGAGTGCCTCACAATTTATAGGCTATAGCTCTTGGAGTCTTGGGCTCGTGTTACGCTAAGAATTTAAGGAGTTGCTGATGTGGGCCCCGTGTTATGGAAACTTCTTTTTGACACGTGGTAAAAAAGAACACGTGTCACTGTTACTCTTTTGATTGGAAACTTCGATTTGGTTATGTTTTCTTCTTCCTCTGCAGTAGCATTGATGTATAATAATAGCATGGGTATTGTCGTATTGACTACTGACTACTACAATGCTCACATCTCAATGCTGTATTTCATCGACAATTAAATTTGTGCTTATCAATAAATCATTTGAATTGCTAACGAATTACTCAATATATAAAGTTTCTGTAACTTTCTGATTTATAGTTTATTATCATTATATAAAGCCTGTTTCCAGAGCTGGTTATCCAATTACAAAGGCGAACCCATAGACTTCTACTTTTGCGTCTCTCTAAAATTGGACGTAGTATTCCGGCAATTATAATCAAGAATCACTCTATCAACCATCATCTATTTCAAAAATTCATCGCTATTGAAGTTACTAAATTAATTGTAATTACAATAGAAACGATCGAAAATAATATATAAGTTTATATATATATATATATATATGCTCCAAAGTAGCAATTATGATCTGAAAATTGATCCGGGGCGTGCTCATATCTATTATGATATAATATTGAGTTGCTTAACGGACCTTTTTAATCTAATAAAACCTCGGGTTTTGAATTGCCGCAAAAATAATGTATCAAATAAATTTAAATTAGATATCATATACTAAGGTGGCAATAAATTTACAAAAACATAATATGATATATGTTGTTGTAATTGCTAATTTTTTTTCTGTAATTAATGCCAATGGACGTGGATCCAATTCTCACTCTACAGCAACTAATTTTGAGATGCATTTCTCCTAATATTGCAAAATACTCAAAATTCTAATGTTCGATAAGTTAAAAACTAGAAAAAGTATTTTGTGCGTTATTTCTTGTAAATCGTTTTGACAGATGTCGTACTTCATAGATTTTTATTCATATTTTTTTTATCCTTTGTATTTTTATTTTATTAATAAAATTTTATATTTTCTCAAAAAATAAAAAACCTATTAGGTTTCAATTCCAACGCAAGGTCCATTATTTTTTATTAAAATGTTTGCATTAAAGACTTTTTTTTTATATAGGTCAAAAAGTATAAAAATCAACATTACAAGTTTACAAGAAGCATTCCCGGAAAAGCAAGAAACCTAATTTGCACCTCCAAATAAACTCATAAAACAAAAGCACTAGACTTAACTTAAATCAAAGCACAAAATTGATCTAAAATATAAATTCAAGCCCATATCAGAACCTAAACTAACTAAAGCCCAACTCAATTCAAACCCCAAGCCTAAATTAGCCCAAAGAGAGAACAGAACCAAGGCCCAGCCCAGAAGGGGTTGGACCAACACACGGCCCAAAATACTAGATAGGCCCAAATACTGAACAAGACTACACTACCACCACCTACACCAACACACCGTAGACCCAGACCACACCCATATCCTTGTCGCTGTCGCAGCCGCCGCCGAAGCCACCATCGTGGCCACCACCGCAGAAGCTGTCGTCGCCGCAGACGCAGTCACGGAAGTAGCCATCGTCGTAACACACGAAGCAGGCAGATCTAAGAAGAACCGCCGCCGGAGCACATACAACATCGCAACAAAGAAAGGAAGCCCCGCCGCAGCCGCAACAACGCTGCCCCAAGCGTCGTCGCAACAGCAGCATCGCAACACCCACGCCTCGCCGCAGTCGCAGCAACGCTGCTTCCCAGGCTTCGCCGTAGTCGCAACAACTCCTCGCACTGTGGTCGTCGCAGACAGGAACCACCTCCAACGCAGCGTCGTTGCAAACACCACAACGAAGTAGTACCCCATGCGCAACCACTGCCATTGCAGCACGATCGCATCGTCCACAAAGCCCACAGACAAATCTGGATTTCCATCTCGTCCGACCCAACACCAGAACTCACGTCACGAATCCATCGTCAAGTCGACCGGATGGGCCACCTCAGTGGCAAGCCAACCACCACACCCAACCGCCGCACCATCATCCAACCGCCATAGGAGCACAGCCAAAGCTGGTCCAATAAAGAGACGTCGAGGAAGGTCAGGTCGAGACGAAGGGGAAGAGAGAAAGAAGAAGAGAAGTGAAAGGAAAGAAGGAGAAGGAAGAGGAAGGAAGAGGGGCTGCCGCCGATCCCTTTTCGGCTAGGGTTGAGGTTCTCTTGTTTTTGTTTTTTGTTTTTAGAGAGTGGGGGCCATTAAAGACTTTGTATGAAGAAGACAGCTCGTTATTCTGGTCAATTTGTTTTGTTTTCTTATTCGGTTGATTTGAAAATTGGAGGCTGTCAATTATTTATTGAATTCAATTACAATATCATATTTGCCGTTCCAACGCCATCAAAAGTATGGCGATAAGTAAATGTTGACTTAATTTGGCAAACATGACATTAAGACGTGGAAATTCCCGCCGAATCAACAACTCCAGCTGAGGAAACTCAGATTCACAGATTCCGCTTAAAAATCCATATTCTAAAAACCGAACCGCAAAACCTCCACCAGCTCTCTCTCTCTCTCTCCCTTCTCTGGTTCAGGGCCTTGCTTCCTGCAAAAACAAAGAGCTTCTGCTTTTTTCAAAAGTGCTTGTGATTTTGACATGAAAAATTGGCTGTTGTTTTCTCCTGCTGACTCTTCGTTTTGGTCCTCCTAAACTGTGGGGTTCTCTCACTTCTTTTATTGGTAGGTGATTTTTCTTTTTTGCTTCTTACTTGCTTACTTGCACTCAACATGCTGATTGGTAGATGCAAAAAGCAAAAGCCAAAAGCCAAAAATCCAAATTCAATTCTGGCGTTCCTCAGAATTGGCGTCTGCTGGTATCTAAATTTTTTTTCTTTCTTTCTTTTCTATTTGGTATTTTCAGCCTTACACTTTCTTTGTTGACTTTTTCTGTTTTGGTGTGGAAATTACAGCTCCAAATAATAATTGCTCATGCTGATTCCTGAATATCCTCTATGTCTGTGCAGGATCTTTGTGGTGTTCTTCATTCTCTGTTGATTGACTGTGAGTGGGATTTCTCAGGAGGGCTAAGAATGTATGTGGTGGAAAGGAAAGGAGGCGCAATCGCCTGCATGCTGCTTGCCCTGCTCTTCCTGGGGACATGGCCGGCAATCCTTGCTCTCCTGGAAAGACGAGGCCGTCTTCCTCAGCATACTTATCTGGATTATTCAATCACAAATCTTTTGGCAGCCATTCTCATTGCCTTAACCTTTGGTCAGATTGGCAGCAGCACCCATGACAAGCCCAATTTTATAACTCAGCTTTCACAGGTGAACTTTTTTATGTTTATTATGTGAAACCATTCATTTCATCAGCCTCCATAAGCTTTGTTTGATTTTTCAGCTGGTTGTGTTTTGATGTTCATGAATCATATGACATGGAGGATAATTCAGTCTTTTCCTTGTGAAATTTTCAATCACTTTCTGCTTACGACGAGGACTGTATGCATTAGATATTCACTTCGTCTTCTACAACAATCAAATTCGAGACATTTTATTATACAGTCGGTAGAAATCCCTCTAAGCCATTTTTACCAAGTTATGATGTCATGTTACAGAGTAGTTTATCAGTTTGTGCCTTGAACTTGTATCCTTACCAATTTCCACTTGAATTTTAATTTCAGTCGATTTTTCCCGAACAACTGTTAATAGCCCGTTCCCTTCATCATCATCATACACACATTTTATCCTCTCTTTTTTTTCTGAACCTCACATATTAAATATTAGTGGTTATGATTGGTCGGTAGCCTAAGACTCTTACCAATTGAACTAGACCCTTTTGGCTATCAGATAGTTTTATTTCTTTAATCTGTACCCGAAAAATTAGCATAGGAGGTGGTTTAGATCATGAATTCTGGCAATTCGAACCGGGTTTATTTTTGGAACTTCTGGTCTGACATGTGCAGGATAATTGGCCGAGCGTTTTGTTCGCAATGACCGGCGGTGTAGTCCTTAGCCTCGGGAATCTTTCAACTCAGTATGCCTGGGCTTTGGTTGGTTTGTCAGTGACAGAAGTCATCACTTCAAGCCTTGCAGTTGTTATAGGTCTCTCAGACTCTCACAATTTCATGTTCATAAATTTTTCATTAATCTTAATTAGTGACATCTCTTCCTTTTTAATGCAACAGGCACAACCTTCAACTACTTCTTAGATGACAAAATTAACCGAGCCGAGATTCTTTTCTCCGGCGTTGCTTGCTTCTTGATCGCCGTGTGTCTCGGCTCTGCTGTTCACTCATCCAATGCAGCTGACAACAAAGAAAAACTCGACAGACTGTCGACTGATCACGTAGATGTAGCAAAGTAAGAAACACAAGCCTTCTTTTCACCGGTCATTTCCTAATTGATTCGTCTTTTGTTTCGTCGATTACATCAAGTTTAATGTCATGACAGTGCTTCAAATAGTTCGGTGATTCCAACTGAAGGTAACAAATTCTCTCACGATATTTCCTTCTTTACTTGGCTTGTTTCTGTTCATGATATGAGTTTTGTATTTTGTTTCGGTTAGCTGAATTGAAGGATGTGGAGAATGGAAGTGCTCAAGCTCACAAAGCCAAGGCTGGAACGGCGGATTTTCTTGTGCAGCTGGAGGACAAAAGATCAATCAAGGTTTTTGGGAAGAACACTTTTATTGGATTGGGGATAACTTTCTTCGCCGGGGTTTGCTTCTCCCTCTTCTCACCGGCGTTCAACTTGGCAACAAATGATCAATGGCACACTTTGAAGACAGGAGTCCCTCATTTGGTTGTGTACACCGCGTTTTTCTACTTCTCAGTCTCTTGTTTCGTCATTGCCATCATTCTAAATATCACCTTCATTTACCGCCCTGTACTCGGAGCACCAAAAACATCGTTCAAGGCTTATCTGAGGGATTGGAACGGCCGGGGATGGGCGCTTCTGGCCGGTTTGCTATGTGGGTTTGGCAATGGCCTCCAGTTTATGGGAGGCCAAGCTGCAGGGTATGCAGCAGCTGATGCTGTTCAGGTTGGTTATTAATTTCGAAGTTAGTTACATTTTCAGTTTCTGATGAGATGGATGACCTAACTTTCTATTTATATGAATATGAATGACAGGCACTTCCACTAGTGAGCACATTTTGGGGCATCCTACTGTTTGGAGAGTACCGGAAATCGTCCCGAAGAACATATATTTTGCTTACGAGCATGTTGCTTATGTTCATTACGGCTATTGCAGTCCTCGTGGCATCGTCAGGGCATCGAAAATGAAGAAGATCGATCGAAAAACCTGCACCTAGTCGGTGAAGATAACAGTTCGTCTCACAAACCAGTCCTGGAGAATTGAAGATGATTGATTCTGGAGGGTTAACTCCTCCAAATTGTAGAAACGTCGATCTTAGTGAAATTTGTAAATTATTGTTGTACCCCACTTTTACATACATTGTTAATAATATATTACTGTGAATAATTTAATTCCATTTTAAATCAATTTTCCAAATTAAAGAAAAAAAAGAAAAGTTACATGAATTCTCCGGTATCAGATAATAACTTGCTCAAGCTGCAGCCTGCAGGCCTCTTCTAGGTCAAAAGTCGTCTCATTTTGCATATTTCCGTCAAGTCCCTCAAAAAATTCCGATGTAGCAGAAGAGGGAATATAGTATCAAAAGCTGAAGCTGTTCAAGGAGATTAGGAGATTTGAGTCGAGTTTCGAGATGAATTTGAAGTAATAAGCCTTTTAAATAAAGTTACCAAAGGTTAGATTCCTAGTCAATCTTTTCATCTGAAGATCCACATATCCAATTCGCCTTCCAAACGATTGTTGGTGATAAAAGGCGTTCTGTTTTCCAACCTGAAGCCTTTAACTGCATTACGATGAAAGGGTCAGAGGGATAAGGTATTTCACAGTGGTTTGTGTGAGTTTGATTCTTATAACGTAAATGTGACTAAATTAAGCTGTAAATATATATCACCTTTTGCATAAAATCTTCATAGTGTTTATCCATCCATGTTTGGCTTTCAGAATGAAGAATTCGGCGTTTATCGGTAAGATTTGCCAATGCATTTGCATGAAAAAATGACTGCAAGACATCTGTGGCGGTGGAATCTTTATGATTAACAATGCAGATCATTCCTTTCCTCTCCATCAGCAAGTACTTGGCTACAAATTCCAGCAGAGGAACAAAAACAAAATAAATTTTAAAGTAAATGTTGAAGGAAAAAAAAAACAACTTTAGGAAGTAATAAGTACTAGGCAGACGTCAACCTTTCTTATAATGAGATCCCGCAGAATGCAACAAGTCCCTCCTGATTAAGATTATCATTCAAATTCTCAGCCAAACACAGGACACTAAAATTATCAATAGCAGTGAAGTTTATAAGTAAAAGAAAACTTACAGTTCTGGGTGATTTAGGGAGGATACCCTCACACCTAAAGATACTTCCACATGAATCGACTTTGTATTCTTTGAGCTCCACGAAGATGCCCATATGGGTAAAACATGCTCCATGTTAGAAACCTGTTCAGGGGAGAGAACTGGAAACAAATTCGAATGCCGGGATAAAAAACCTCACGGAGTAAAGATAACTGGGAACAAACTGAAACCAAACACATCTTCGATCATGAACAGCCATCAACATGATGCATACCTTGGCTCGTCTTCATAAAATGCTGCAAAAGAATTGAGCACCTTTTGGGGTTCAAAGAATTTAATGCAAGGCACCGGACAGCCTTGTAGTTTGCTGTGCAGGAAAAGAAAAAGTTATCAGATAACAGGCTGTTTCTGTCCCAACCAATAAACTTTCACGGCACAAGTGCCAAAATAACATTCAAGTTTTAGCATTGCTCAAATTCGATTCTTGGAAAAATCAATAGTACGAACATTGATGGTTTTATTTTCCATTTCATTCCATGGCATAAAACGCAAAAAATTATGCGTAGTTTTATACCTTTTTGGTACACAAGCAAAAGAAATCGGTAAAGTATTTTTTTTGTAATTTAACTTCTTACACAAAATTTGGTCAAAATGGCTTCTGGAATCTGCATGCCAGGTTTCACAGTCTAAAAGCCGATTGCATGTCAGTAATCAGATCAATGGTACTTACCATACATATGGAACACGGTGAGAGACAAAAACGATACCCAAATAGCTAGCGGGTGTCCCATGGTAATGCGAGCAAGAAGCATGCCCAATGCCATACCAACCATCGTTGCCACTGTCTCTTGGCTTCCTTCCTGTCGGTGTAAAAGAAAATGTTAATGGACAATACTAGCTAACATATATAAGACAGTCCTTGTCGAATAGTCATAACCATTCTGAGGGTACCTTAGCAGATATATCTGCAGCATTACTCTGAAGAGCAAAATGTTGTGTCAAAGCAGCTCTAGTGGCTCCACTCGCAACACCAGCTAAATGAAGAGAAAAGTTGGAAAACAAAAATTGAAAATTCTGATCAACCTCTATACTGTATTTACTAGACACTGAACTTGATGAAAAAATTATTTGTAGATGATAAGGTAAGACTTCCATTGTATGAATTAAGAGAAAGGAATGCGTAAAACGTGATAGTGTCATTAACAGTTAAAATTTTGTGCACATCAAAACTGACACCGATAAATTAATCAATTGTAAGAAATACGAATAGCATGAACATACAAAAGACTCATTTTGAAAACACAAACATACTTGGGCAATAGGTATGACATCACATTATACAGAACAAGATATTTCCATCTCAAATTAAGTGAACACAGGAACTTACTGAATGATCTTGATATGCTTCCAAGACAAACGACAAACACAAAAGCCGACGGAAACAAAGGTGATACAAGGTCCATTAACATTCCTGCAACAAAATAACAGCCTTTCTGGTCATTTTTATACAAAGGATATAATGAATAACCCTGAACTACAAATAGTATAATGTTTAAGAGATGATCTCCAAACTTGGAATAAAAAACTAAAGTTTTTACATCATACCAAGGTCATTCATAAGATCTGCAACTAGGCGCCACATTTTGGCATTGCTATCCAGATTTGACCCCTGAAGGATAGAGGAATGATGAAGTCATAAATATAGAATTGAAATTCTTAGAAAAGAGCAAACTTCAGACATCGTAACCACTATCAATAGGCACCACATACTAGTTAGTAAGAATGCGTCCAATATCACGAATACATAAAGGATACGAAAGTCTCCAAAGGTTGAAATGTACATTGTGCACAGCATGAGAAAAAGAAAAAGAATATTGCACCTGGTAGAATGTGAATAAGATACCTCCAAGCATTCCAGTTAAGTCTCTCAAGAACCACTGCAACATTCTCAGTATTGAAAGAAAAAAAAACCATTCACTATGCATTGCAAGCTCAAATACTCAATGTAGCTTTATCTTTTACCCCAAGTTCCAACAATGATGCTGTATACAGAAAATTTGTACCTGAAAGGTGGCACCAATCACCGTGGCCGATTTCTCACCGACCCCAATAGCACTCAGCAGAGCCTTGGAGTGAATAAAATGTACAATTGGTTCATCAAATACTCATCCATGGAACTTCAAATTTCAATAAGACATAGTAAACAAGATGGATGCTTACTTGGGTAGAAAGCATGGTCCTTATGTAAGTAGAAAGACCCTTGAAAAAAGAAATTAAAACATGCTGTAAAATTAGCACTAAATGTCTACTGATTCAAATTATTAGAGCAATAGAATGCATTGGTAGAATATGCTTGTATATTTACCTGGAGTAAATCCCAGACTTGAAAAGGGACATAATCTGGAGTTACACTGCTGGGAAATCCCTGCATTTACCCAATACCAAACTTAAATTCCAAAAACAAAGCTTTAAGGGAGAAATTATAACTCCGACAAAAAAAAGAAAAAAGGGAGAAATTAAAACAAATAAAATAAAATAGAGGGAAGGGAATAAAAGGTTGCAGCTTGCCTCGGGGACAAATGCTTCAAGAATTCTCCTGGAAATATGGTGGAATCGGCTACTCGATCTTCGAATTGGAAGAAAAAGTTCAATTTTTATCAGAAACGAAACGAGATGAAAAATGAAAACATTGAAACAAGGAGGAACCTTTGGATGGAGAGTGAAGGAGACGCGGTTATGGTGGCAGTTCGGGAGAGTTTAGTCGAAGACGAGCCATTCCATTCTTCCACTATAACCTCCGACGAGGATGGTGATGCTTCCATGGCCGATTGCTTCAGTGTCTCTGTTGGTTCAAAAGTGGACGTTGCAGAAGCAAACAAATTGACGAATAGTAGATAAATGAAAGACTTTTTACTCAAAATGCCAGGAACCTCACTTAAGTCTCAATTTGCTCATGAACCCGATATAGTGTCAATGTATCCCTTAAAACCCCTTTTATTGTCTCAATATACTCCAATTTCATTTTCTTAACAATTCTACCGTTAAATTAAATTGAAGGATAAAATGGTCAATTTGTATAATTCTATTTTCTTTGTATAATTCTATTTTCTTAACACATTAATTATTAATAATTTTAAAAAAACTATTAAAATAATAAATAAATAAATCATTTTAATCTAGAACATCAATCTCCTTTCCCGCACCCTCCCAAATCTCCCATTGTTGCCGGACCTCCCTTTGGTCGCCAGCCAACCTTCTTCTCCAGAAGGAAGAAAATGCTTCACTATTCAAAAGGACTCTTTGTTTATACCATTATGACCGACCACCAGGAGGAAGACCAACGCTACAGAACAAAGCCATTGGTGCCGATAAGACCTTTATGCCGACCAGAACATTTTTGGTCGTCTGTATAGTGCCATCCACCAACCACCGACCAAACCACCGTGGTTGGCAACCTTTGGTCGGCACCCTTGACCGACATGCTTGCCCAGGCAAGAACAACAATGCCCTAATACCCAAACGAATCACCACCACTCGTTTAACACCCTCATGACACGTGTCAGCATCCTGGAGGTAACTTGGGCATCACAACATTAGGGTTCCAACTACCGCATTCATTGCTACTATAAATACGGGGCACATTCTCCCATAAAAGGTAACTACTATTCACTTACCCTTATGTTGCCTAGTTTATGTCTGATCTCCCATTCGCTTACTAACTTAAGCATCATAGTCCATTCAGTCGGCACCCCACCGGTGTCAAGTATTCTTCTTGTTGTCCCGTAGGTCTAACGGCGGACGAGAAGAAGACCCCCATCGTCAAACAAGACCACATTCGGTTAGGTCCATTTTCAAATCAAACACTCTTCAATCTCGAATTTTCTATAAATTAGAGATTTCAGTAAAAATGGACTCTTCAATAAAAATTTTAATATATTCAATCAGAAAATTGAGAATTGCATTCGTTGAATAAAGAAAAGCAAAAACGCATAGGGGAGAAGGAGAGGACAAAGAAACGAAGCGAGGAAGGAAAACCCTAGAACTTTTTATAGTTTTGGGGTTTCGAAATGGGGGATTTGGAGAAGCAAGAGACGGTTCTGAAGAAGGTGGAGGATGAGGATGAGGAAAATGTGAGGCTTTTGGAGGGGAGTGGAATGGCGGTCGTCGATTTCGACGTGCTCGACCGTGGTGTTGCAGACGCAAGGCAAGTTGGCTGCCAAGCTCCAGAACTTTCATGGTGGAGAAGAAGATGGAGACGTAGGGGATTTGTGTGGCGTCTTCAAGATGTGGGAATGTGAAGTCCTTGATTGCTTGGATAGGCGTCGTATTGCTCTTGAATCTCTTTTCCTCTTTTCACTTTTTGAAATTTTCATTGTGGTTCTGTTTGGATTCCTAAAAAAATTTCACACAATTCTTCTCCCTGGAAAAGAAAAGTTTTGATTTTGGGTGTAAAGGCGAATTTCTTTGTTCACGTTCAAAATTCGAATAACCTGGGAGCCAAAAATCTTTCCTTTTTGATCGAAATACATTAAATTTTTTATTGAATAGTCCATTTTTACTGAAATCTCTAATTTTAATTTATAGAAAATTAGAGATTGAAGAGTCCTCCTGAATCGTGAATCATTTTCTTCCTTCTGGAGAAGAAGGTTGGCCGGCGACAAATGGGAGGTCCAACAACAATTGGAGATTTGGGAGGGTGCGGGGAATGAGATGAATGTTCTGGATTAAAATGATTTTATTTATTTATTATTTTAATAGTTTTTTTTTAATTATTAATAATTAATGTGTTAAGAAAACAGAATTGTACAAATTGACAATTTTATACTTCAATTTAACGGTAGAATTGTTAAGAAGATGGAATTGGGGCATATTGAGACAATAAAGGGGTTTCAAGGGGGACATTGGCAGGGGACAAATAGACTTAGGGTGAGATTCATGGGTCATTTTGAGTAAAAAGTCTAAATAAAATAAAGTAAAAACAAAAACACACAATAACCGGCTAGCACGTCGATGATGATTCTATTACTTCCATGGCCGATTGCTTCAGTGTCTCTCTTAATCAAAAGTTGACGTTATAGAAGCCAGAAGCCAACAAATTGACTAAAAGTAGATCAATAAAAAGAAAACATAAAACATAAAAGGAGGCTAGCTAGGGTGACGAGCCTAGGATTAAATAAAAAAATAAAAAATTGAAGAAAATTTCCAAAAAATAAAGAGGGTTTGAGAATAAAAATTCAAAAAATGAAAAAAAAAAGGGAATAAAAAGATGGAAAAATAAAATAAAACAAAAAATTCTAAAGTTTTTTTTTAAATAAAAAAAGAATTCAAAAGTTGACGTTGAAGTTTCCAAAGATGAAAAAAAAAGTTTTCAAAGATAAAAATAAAAATTTAACAAAAAAAAAAAGATAAAAAAAAAAAAGGATGAAAAAAAGTGAAAAGGAAAAACGATGAAAACATTGCAGAAGCCAACAAATTGAGATAAATAAAATAAAATAAATAAATAAAAAGACATAAAAAGTGGCTAGCTAGGATTAAATAAAAAATGAAGAAAATTTCCAAAAAAAATAAGAAAAGGAAAAAATAGGGGTTGATAATAAAAATTCAAAAAATGAAATAAAATTAAAACACAAGAATGAAGAAAAAAAGAGAAATCGCTAGAAGGAGGGGTCGAACCTCCGACCTTGTGGTTAACAGCCACACGCTCTAACCAACTGAGCTATTCCAGCTTTTGGCTATAATGCCTACCCTAAACCTATTTCTCAGACTATCAAACGGAAGACATACAGAATCACGAGCAGTTCTTCTGCTAAAGGGTGCACAGAGGAAGAAAGAAAGTTCGAATCTTTGGATCATACGATGTGGAGAAAAGCTCTCACCTTGCTTCCACGCAGACCGTTTTCATCATCATCATCATCATCCGAAATCCCAACCCTCTATTCCTTCCTCCAGCCTTCAATCTTTGCCCTTAGGAGGGACCCACCTCCATCCCTGCAATCCCACAATAACCTCCCAACCCCAGCCCCCAAAACCCTAACCCCAGACCACATAACCACCCTTGAGACCGCCCTCCACAAGTCCCTTATAACCCACAACACCGATGAGGCGTGGAAGTCTTTCAAGACCCTCACCGGCAGCTCCGCCTTCCCAAGTAAGTCCCTCACTAATTCTCTTATTACCCATTTGTCCTCGCTCGGAGACATTCACAATCTCAAGAGGGCTTTTGCTACAACAGTTTTTGTTGTGGAGAAAAGCCCAAGTTTATTAGGCCATGAGACTGTTGGGATTGTATTGGATGCTATGAAATGTGCAAATACTGCCACCCCTGCTTTTGCTTTGATTAAAAGTTTGTTCAAGAGTAGGTTTTTCTTGCCGTTTAATGTGTGGGGCAATATGCTCGTTGAAATTAGTAGGAAAAATGGTAACTTTGCTGCGTTTTTCCGGGTTTTCGAAGAGAATTGTAGGATTGCTTTGGATGAGAAGTTGGAGTTAATGAAACCGGATTTGGCTGCTTGTAATGCAGCATTGGAGGGGTGTTGTTGTGAGCTTGAATCGGTGAGTGATGCCGAAAAAGTTGTTGAAACAATGGCGGTTTTGGGTGTTAGGCCTGATGAATCTAGTTTTGGTTTTCTCGCTTATTTGTATGCATTGAAGGGTCTTGAGGAAAAGATAACTGAGTTAGAGAGATTGATGAATGGTTTTGGTTTTTCGAATAAGGCGGTGTTTCAGAGTAATTTGATTAATGGCTATGTCAAGTCAGGCAAATTAGAATCTGTTTCAGCAACTGTTCTGCGTAGTCTGAGAGAAGAAGATGGAGAGTGTTTGAATTTGGGTGAAGAAACTTATTGTGAAGTTGTTAAAGGATATCTTATGAATGCAAATGTGAAAGAGTTAGCAACTTTGATCATTAAAGCTCAAAAGTTAGAGTCTTCATCAGCCGTGGTCGATAGATCAGTTGGGTACGGTATTCTTAATGCTTGTGTTAATATTGGAATGTCAGATAAGGCACACAGCATTCTTGATGAAATGAATGCTCAGGGAGGTTCTTTGGGGCTTGGTGTGTATGTGCCAATTTTGAAGGCTTATTGCAAAGAGCATAGAACTGCTGAAGCCACTCAACTGGTCATGGATATTAGTAATTCCGGGCTTCAGTTGGATATGGGGACATATGATGCTCTTATAGAAGCATCCATGTCTAGTCAAGATTTTCAATCGGCTTTTTCTTTGTTTAGGGACATGAGAGCAGGAAGAATAGCCGACTTAAAGGGGAGTTACCTCACCATAATGACGGGTTTAATGGAGAATCATCGGCCAGAGTTAATGGCTGCCTTCTTAGATGAGGTTGTTGAGGACCCGCGAGTTGAAGTGGGTACCCATGACTGGAATTCAATTATTCATGCTTTTTGTAAAGCTGGGCGTCTAGAAGATGCGAGGAGGACTTTTAGAAGGATGGTATTCTTGCAGCATAAGCCTAATCAGCAGACATATTTATCGTTAATTAGTGGGTATGTGTCTGTGGAGAAATATTTCTGTGTTCTGATGCTATGGCATGAGCTGAAGAGAAATGTTTCGGTTGATGGAGAGAAGGGGATTAAATTTGACCACAACTTGGTTGATGCATTCCTATATGCTCTTGTTAAGGGAGGCTTTTTTGATGCGGTAATGCAAGTTGTTGAGAAATCTCAAGAGATGAAAGTCTTCGTGGATAAGTGGAGGTACAAGCAGGCATTCATGGAAACGCATAAGAAGCTTAAAATTGCGAAGTTGAGAAAGAGGAATTTCAGGAAAATGGAAGCACTTGTTGCTTTCAAGAATTGGGCTGGTCTGAATGCATGAACTCCGGCTGTGCTGGGAGAAAATCTTGTCAATTTTTATGTGAACCATGATTCCGGCGATCATATTTCTTGGAGGTGTTGCATGATTGTCGCGGATCACAAGAGCTCCAAAATCTGATCAGATATTCACCAGTGTGAATAGAAAGAGGAACCTATAACCAAAGTTTGTGTGCCATCTACAACTAAAGATGTTCTAATTCGAGTAGACTAACTGGATAATTAACTGAGCTACGTATTTTTCAGTTGGATTTCTCTTGGGTTGGTGAATAAAGATCCAAGCAAAGCAAACGCCTGTCCTATTTTGCAGCTCGTGACTGATACAGTGGAATGAAGAACTGCTTTGGTGTCCACACATATACAATCCACACATATACAATGTAACCATTTCTTTTTCGTCCCAAATCATTTAGATTTCTGTAATTATTTTTTAGGAATAATGGCTGAATATTAATACTAAGAAATTTGATTACAAGCAATCAGTGATCAATTTAAATTCACTATTGCTTTGATTTTTTGCAGTGAGATCATCTGCATCCCTGTTAAAGCTAGCTCCTTCACCCTTGGTAGGGCTAACTCACCTCTCTTTTACTATTCTGGAGTTGATTGATTTCCGTCCTTTTCTAAACTCTTTTGAAAATGCATATTGCTTTGTAGCTTGAACCCAACAAAAAAAAAAAGCTCTGCTTTTTAGGAAGAAAAAATAGGAAAGTTTATCCTCCACCGAAAACGACACTTTCTCATGCCATGTGATAATGCCATGTGATAGTTGAAAAAACTCTTCTTGCATTACTGTTCTTCATTTCTTCATTCTGCAGAAGCCCTTCTTCCACCTATGTCATCTGCCTCAGAAACCTTCCTTCTTCTCTTCCCCATTATTCTCTTGCTTCCTCTCCACGCCGTGTCATCATCTGTCATCAATGCTGGCCATGCCATCCCTATTACCGGTATGTGCCATGACACTTGCGGTACAATCCCAGTAAAGTTCCCATTTGGTACTGGATTTGGCTGTGGCCACCCTGACTTCGTTAGAAACATCAAATGCAGCTCAGGAATACTTCAGTTCTCCACGGGGACCGGCATCTACACCATTTCCTCCATAGACTACAATACTAGCACCATCCTTGTCACAGACCCTCTTATGTCAACATGCTCCTCTATGGAAAATTCTGGAAGTTTTAGCCTTGACAAGGGCAGTCCTTTCACAATAAGGGAAGAAAACATCTTTGTCCTCCTTGGGTGCTCCACGACATCCCCTCTCTTTGATCCAAAGGAAGATTTATGTGATACGGGGTCCGGTTCCCGGGTTTGTAGAGGTTTATACTCTTGTAAGGGGGTGACTGGAATTGGTTTGCGGCAAAATGCACCTATTTCCACTTGCTGTGTTTATGACTCTGAAATTGGGTTTGGGTCAGGTTATGCATTGGATCTTCCAAAGCTCCAATGCTCTTCGTATGCATCAATTTACGAGTTTGGAGATGAAGGGGATCCAATGAAATGGAGATTTGGAATTTCTTTGCAATACAATGATTCTTCTTATTATACCAATGCCTGCAAGAATTGTGAAACAAGTGAGGGTGTGTGTGGCTTTTCTGGTTTGGATCAGTCCTTTGCTTGTATTTGCAGGACAGGAGTTAACACCACCACAAGTTGCTTTGGGCAAGGTTAGTAATTACTACTAATTAGTAATTAATAAGTTTGATTATTAGTTATTACCTCTAATTGGTTAATTAATTAGTTTCTTAATTTGGTGATGTAGGGTATGCTTGGAGTGGGACAGTAGAGCTCCAAGTTCAAATTCAAACCATTATTGGAGGTACTTATCCTTCCAACCTGGCATTGCCTTTTTTGACTTTCTTTGCCTAACATGTAACATGTTCAGTCTTTTCTTCCATTCATACTCGCTCCCATATATGATATAATTTTCTCTCACAGTAAATGAGTGCCATCTCATAACAGCCTTTGTATGCAATAGTTTTTTTCTCAGGAAATTTTCTTGTTCAATGTTTTTGGGTGTAGGAATTTTGGTCTCCTGGGCCTTGCTATTTGTAAGGAGCAGATAAGTGCTTTAAACCTTCTGGGTATCCAAATGCCAAAAGAGAGCTTAAGGAGCTGTTGGTTTTGATCAGTTTTCTTCTGTGAAGCGAGTGGCTTTATATTATTTCTGTGTTTCTTTGTATGAAATTCAAAACAATGATATTAACAAATATTTCGGTAGGGAATTATTATTACTATTATCAATTTCAATGACAATTATGAGATTTTTTTTTTTCTATTCAATGATATTAGAGGAGAAGATTATATTATACACATTGTTCTTTATAAGAATTATCAAATTCGAGAGTTCCGATACACCGTGTGAAAAGAAATACCATTAACGTAGTAAGTTAAAAAGTTAATTCTAAAGATTCAACAAGAAAGACAATATATGATCCATCAAAACTCAATGAATGACTTGCAATCAAACATTAAAAGCCTAACAAATATATTGTTTTAGTAATTAACTATAAGTGTATATAAATCAAAATCCGCAGAGAACCCAGTAGATAGGCCATTCAAATATCAGCAATGGTAACCTCAACCTCCACACCAGGTTCCATCTCTATGGCAGTCACCTGCTTCACCACTTCGGGCGTGCTGAACAAATCGATCACTCTCTTGTGGATTCGCAACTCGAACCTATCCCACGTATTTGTTCCTATAATTAAACAAGCAACATATCTAATTATTTACATTCGAAAATTCATTGGTTCTTCTTTAAGAAACGTTGCCCTAGCTAGCTAGATTTTCGCTTATCCACAAATTTAATTAAAAGGATTTCGGGTTCAGGGTTTAGGGTTTCCTCACGTTTTTCAGTCAGCCTCTAATCCTAAACAAATTAATGGCATAAATCCTTAGCAAAAAAGAGAGCCAAATCAAAACAAAATATTACAAAATTTGATATAGCTAGGGTTTAGGGTTTATGCAAGTTTATCAATCCTAAAATTCTACTTAAAAGGAAAACAAACATACCTTCTCCACAAGGGGACTTTCTGGTAGTGATTTTGAGAACCTTGGTAGGTATGCGCACTGGACCCTTGATCTTAAGACCCTTCATCTTAGCGCTATTTATCAGAGATGCACACACTAATTACAACACCAACAAAAAAATAAAATTAAAATTAGCGTAAATATTATTATAAAAATTTAATCTAAATACATAAAAATTCATATTTTACAAACCTTTTTCGAGGACCTTCACATTCTTGGAGCAAAGGGTTATCCTAATCCTTCGAATCTCCTCCTGAGGAACCTCGAAACCGAACTTACCCGCCTTCATCCCCCCCGCTGCGTTTGTTGCCATTTTTCTTCCACTCTACTTGTTAGCGGCTGCATGCAATCATTTAAGTTAATATTTTTGAAAAAATAAAATCATCGGATCGAAACTCGAAAATATGTAGAACAAATTGAGTGAAGAATGAATCATGAATATTTTACGTAGCAGCTTGAATTGAAACTGGCTTGACTTGAGCTTTCGCAAGGAGACACATCGTTTGACCTAACGACTTAATACGTGTATATATACCTTAGGGTTTCTCAACGTCCAATAGTGTTTTTTTCCTCTTGAAGTAATCGTACGGCTCATATTGTTTTGTTCTTTTTAATTGTTTGGCAGGCCCCAAAACGAGCCCAATGGGTCCTGAATCGAGCCCAAGAAGCCTCTGAAACCTCTTTTTTTGTTGGAGCCTCTGAAATCTTTATAAACGGATTCCATTTTGATTCGAATCTGATATTAATATCAGAATCTGATAATCAAATAATCCGTTAATATGATAAACTAATATGAATTGACAGTAAATCGATTTTCCATTACTAAATATCTTGTTTTTTTTAAAACGATGATTTCCCTATTATGCAACGGGAATTCTGAGTTTTAATCTCATAACAACAATCACAAATATTTTTTATTTTTTTTTATGTTCAATCACATATATATTGGTAAGATAAGAGAACAAGAAATATACAATCTAATTCTAATAGTTATAATCCTTGCAAGTGCACAAATCAATTAAGATGATATAACAGAAAAGCAAAGGTCGATCTCTCAAGAACTTTTGTCAACATGATATCCAATTATTAGTTTAGATTTAGCTAACTCAAACAAGACTCAACAATAATGAAATAAATGCAAAAGAATACTTATGACGCACAAAAATCTAAATCATATTCAGCATTCAACATAATATAAACCAAGGGCCATAACTGCATTGAGGAATTACATAACTAGGGCTTCAAGCAACCTTAATTCTAATGGAACTGCTTGACATGACCCTTCCCGAATTCCGACTCGAAATCCGCAAAAAGCCATGCTTCCGTCTGACAGCCTTTGACCACATAAATTAATACCTGAAATACCTTTAACCTCTGGAAACATCAAATGAAATTTATAGGGATTCCAACAGAGCATTCCCTGTACTTGATTGCTCTTCACCCACCTGTCAGACGAAGGATAGACCAGTAGTTAACAAATTACCTCAGAGGACCTCCTCCACCAAAAAACAAGACAACTGACGTGTCACCCTCGTGTGAACCGTCAACAACTCATCAATCTGGGTCACCGCCCACACCACCCATTGACCCTAATGACGAAATTACCCTTGCCACAACTCAGGCATTGGTCACACTTCGTGACCGTAATGACGATAGCTAGTCAATATTCAAGACTTGGTTGAATTGAGTCTCACTGACTTACCCCGAGTCGTAACTTGATATCCAGTCTCATCCCTAGCCGTAGCTCATTAACCCAACTCATCCCGAGCCGTATCCGATATCCCGGCTCAACTCGAGCTTTAGCTCCGTATCCTGGCTCATCCCGAGCCGTACCACTATAACTAGGCTAATCTCGAGATTATGATGGAATCTCCCATAACATACCTCAGATAATTCTTCCGGGTCAAAACCTAAATCATAATCCCGGTATGAAACCCTAAAATAAATTCATAAGCCTCGAGAGATGCGTAGTGATAAGACAGTGGATAAATCCCTTCAAACCTTAAGATGAATTTCCGAGCCTCCAAAGGATAGTAATATATATTCCCACCACGTACAATCCGTGGTATGACTTAATACATAGACTTACGCATGCCATGAAATCCCGGAAACCCAGTCCGTTCACAATACATCCAAGGTACCAACTCAAGGAAGTCCTAGCCCCAAGGAACCCTTCGACGTACTAATAACCCAACTCCCTTGACCCCCCGAGCTAAAACCCTCTCCGTGGTCGTCCATTACCTCTGAGATTACTCAAACGGGGCTCTAACAGACTCCAACGGCCTCAAAATCGCCAAAATCAGATCCAGAATGTTCCAAAATCCTAGACACGCGTCGTCATGGGATGGGAAACAGCCCCACACGCTGCCACACACTGGTAGAAGACCAGACCACCCGCCACGCACCCCCACATGCTTCTACACTGCCACAGCGGAATATTTCATTGCTATGACGGAATATTCCGTCGAACCTGACGGAATAGGAATCTTCCATCTAAACTAACTACGTTAGGGTTCCATTATAACACTGTTAATTTTTTATGGAATATACTAACACTGTCAGCATATTCCATCAAACCCAGACGACCTCAGTTGACCCAACGGTCACTAACTACTGACTTGACTGCTAACTGTGCTGCCATGTGGCACCATATGGCACCACGTGTCAGCTGAGTCAGCAGCTGACTGGATTGCCACGTCAGCTCATAGAGCCAAACTAGTCGCCGGACTCTCGTCGGAGAAGATGACCGAACCACCATCAACGCCGCCGTCGACTGTGGCCAAAATCAGCCATTAACGACCGAGACTCCAAGCTCCCTAGATTCCTCCAGACTCCACCATTTTTCACGATCCACAAGTGCAAATTCATCTACTCCTTCCCAGGAGTCCAAATCCAAGCTTAGATTTGAGAAAACATACCTCGATCGATCCAAAAATCCTCCAAGAAGGTTCGGCCCAAAACCCGCCTTCAATTCACTGTCTCTAGTGGTGATCGAGTCTCGAAATGGCCACCAAACAGCTCGTGAGGATTCCACCCCTAGCCTTCGTTTGGGTCGAATTGACCCAAAAATAGATCGAAGGTGGTGGAGACGTGCGATGTTCGAATGGGAGAGAGAGAGTTCGAGGGAGGAGAGTCAAAGTGACCCCCGAGAAGAGTGGAAAATCTGGAAAAATGGGGCTTATCACATTGTCCACCTACCCCAATTACCAAAATACCCCTAGGCTTTTAGACCCGTATCTCTCACATATGGACTCCGTTTTCCACGTGCCTCCTGTCTACGAACTCGGGAGTTCAAGACCTACGCAACGGCTCAAGAAAAACTTCCAAAAAGAATTCCAGACAAAAAGTGACTCTCGAACCCCTCCGAAATAGAGGGTAAAATCATCATTTCCTTAATTAAATTCTCACATTACTTTAATTTCTAATCTGGGTCGTTACACTACTCACACATGGTATTGAATAAAACGATAAAGAATTTCATTATTGGAAAGTAAAAGAAAGAGAAGAAAACAAAACACTAAGATCAATGGTGAGCCAAGGACACGCCCAAACACTCTCCTTTACTCCATGCATTCAGCTTTCTTCCAAAACACGAACGAAAACTCAAAAACGTAAACACTGTAAAAAGAGTTATGCGGCTAAAAAGGGTTGGAACCCTCTTTCAGCGTGAAAAGAATGTTTAAAATGACCTAGGGCTTCCCCTAAAAACTAGGAATTGAAACTGACAACAAAAAGCCTAAAATAACCTTAATGAAACCCTAAGACTGCTTTCCTAGCTTAGCAGGGACATGGGCTGGGCCGCTGGCTTGAGGCCACCTGCACTGGGCTTACCCATTTGGAGTAAAAAATTGGATAGATAACTCCGACATCTAAAAGCTTGAGTACCTCTTTCTTCACCACCTCCTTCATTGGCAGGTTGAGCCATCTTTGTCCCTCACGTGATGGCTTGGCCTCCTCTTCAAGTAGAATCCTATGCATACATTTGGAGGGGCTAATGCCCTTGATGTCTGCAATGGTCCAACCAATTGCAGTTTGGTTGGCCTTTAGAACCTGCACCAACTCATCCTCTTCCATAACATTAAGGTTAGCAGAGATAATAACTGGAAGAGTGTGATTCTTACCCAAATACACATATTGTTGATGTTCAGGCAAGGGCTTCAATTCAAGCTTAGGGACCTGGACGATGGAGGGCATGGTCAGTTTGGCCATGAAGGGAAACTCCTCAAATGACTATTTGTGTAGTGGATGGGGGGCCACGACATTGAGGAATCTCACTTCCTCTGCCACGTGCTTGTCAAGAAGCTCATCATCTGGAACATGGCAAGTAATTGCTTGCTTAAGGGGATCTGCATTACATGAGTTAGCCATTATTTTCTAAAGCAAAATATCCATCATATTTAAAGGGAAATCAACTATAGGTTCAGCAGGATATTGAATTGCATCATGAATAGAAAAGGTTTGCAATTGGTCTAACACTTTAATTGACACTTGACCATTTTTCACATCAATCATACACTCAACCATGGCCAAGAGGAGCTTGCCAAAGATTAGTGGTGGCTCCTCACTTTGATCAATCATGTCCATCTTGAGGATATATAAATCTGGTGGAATACATGTATCACTTATCTGAACAAGTACATCCTCAAGCACCCCTATTAGATTAGTAACATAAGCATTTGCTAATCTAACACATAAATGAATATGTTTCAATTCTCCTAGGTTGAGAGATTTATAGATGTGAAAATGCATTATACTCACATAGGCTCATGTGTCACATAAACAGTGTTCAAACCTTCTAGATTGAATAACACAAGGAAGTGTGGGAGTCCCGGGATCATTAGCCTTGATAGACCTGTGCAATAGGGGAGTAGAGCAAGCCTTAAGGATGTCTATGATATCATTTTAGCTAAAACCCCGTTTCCCAGCTACCAAGTCTTTAATAAGCTTGGCAAACATTGGCATGTGTTTAACCAGCTTGTGGAATGGCAGAGCGATTTGTAATTTCTACAACATGCTAATGATTGCTTCTTCAAATTCCTCGTTCTTCTTGTTCTTATTTTGAAGCTTGCGAGGAAAAGGTATGATAACATCATCATTTGAGTCAAAATGATCTTTCTGAGTAAAATGAGGAGCTACAAAGTCAGAAAGTTTAGTCTGGTCTAAAACCAGGTCCTTGTCTTTAGACAAGGGTTGGGACACATTCTGAGCTTGTTGGGGTCCTGCCGAGTCTGAATTCTCAAGCTGGGCCTTATTGGGTGCCCTGTCTTATCTAGCCATGGCGTGGCTGGGACATGTCCTGGTGTGTCTTGCGCTCTGGCGCAGAGTGTCCTACAATCGTAAGTCCAAGGGATCATTCAGTGCCCTAATTTGCTCCTGTGGCAGAGTCATGGTGTTGTCCCGTAGGCTAACTTGCGGTACAATTTTTGACATGCCTTGTGGCAAAGGCTCAACATAGGCTTCTTCATCATCTGATACGTCACTCTCAACTGTATAGGGGACATATTGCGGGCCTTGGAGCTTAGTGCCACTCTTTAGTGTAATAGCATTGGCCGTGGGGTTTTGGAATCCCCTAGGGATGACCATTACTTGGCTTGGTAACTGGCCTTGTTCTCTCTAACTTAGTTGGTTGCAAGCTGGCCCATCTGACGATCCAAGGTGGCAATGGCCTTGTTAGTCTTCTGTTGATGAGTTGTGGTTTGCTGTTGATGAGCCATGGTTTTCTGAGTCAAGGTTTGGAGCATGTTTTGGGTTTTGAGCATGCCATCTGCCCATGGTTCATTCCCTTGAGTGTGAAGGGCCTGGAGCTGCGATGGTGCTTGGTTTGGAGCTGGTCAACCATGGCTGGATGGTGGAATCCAGGTGGTGGATTTTGAATGTTTTGATTATTTCCCCATCGAAAGTTAGGATGGTTCCTCCACCCCGGGTTGTAGGTATTGGAATAGGGATCATTCCTAGGTCGTGGGTTTCCATTGAAGCCTCCCACCATGTTGGCTTCTTCAACCATTGGGCACTATGTAGAGCTGTGCCTCTGAATAGAACATACATCACACACATGGACACCCTTTGCTTTTTTCATTATACAGCTGCTTCACCATTGCTGTGAGTTGGGCAACGGCGTCATCCTTGTCCCTGCTTACTCCTCCAAGAGTTTTGGGTTGATGTCCCTTATAACTGAATTGCTTCTCCCATTGAGCAATACTTTCAAACGCTGCCCTAGCCTCCTCGGTTGTGCTCTCTAGGACACCCTTAGATTAGGAGGTCACCATTACTCTGTCACTGTTTTTTAGTCCCCCATAGAAATACAACATGAGGTGGCAGTCATCGATGTTATGGTGAGGACATGACTGAATGAGTTGGTTAAACCTCTCCCATAATTCATAAAAGGACTCATCCTCTGCTTGTCGTGGGTCCATGATCTCACTTTTCAGTTTGTTAGTCTTGGCCACGGGATAGTACTAGGTGAGAAACTTGGAAGACAAGTCTCTGCAAGATGTGATAGATGCATAGGCCAAGGAGTGTAACCATGCCTTGGCTCTGTCCTTGAGACTAAAGTGAAAAAGTCTCAATCTGATTTCGGCCTCAGTCATGTCGTTTATCCTCAATGTAGAACAGACGTCCACAAATTCCTTGATGTGTAGATGAGGATCCTCTCCTGAAAGTCCATGAAATTTGGGGAGCATAGGAATGATTCCTGACTTCAACTCAAATTTTTCCACAGTAGATGGTGGAAAAACAATAGGAAACTAATCCTCAGAGACATGAGGAGTAGCATACTCCTTCAGAAGTCGTGGTGTAGGGTTGCCAAGGACATGTTCCTCAACCATTAGAGGTGATGATGGCGGGGATGCTTGTGGAGATGGGAATTGTGGTGAAGTTGGCAGAGAATGGAAGGTGATCCTCTGAGCTTTGTAGGAAGGTGAAGGTTGGTGAGAATGTAGCTTCAATTTATGTTTGATGTATGCAAGCTGTTCAGCAGAGAACGAGTTGGACATAGACCTTGAAAGAGTAACAAACTTGAATTAGTAACCTAAAGCAATGGACATCGTTGAGGGACAAGTCCCCGGCAACGGCGCCAAAAACTTGTTTGTAAAATTAGAGAACAATAAATATACAATCTAATTTTAACAGTTATAATCTTTGCAAATGCACAAATCGATTAAGATAGTGTAGCAGAAAAGCAATGGTCGATCCCTCGAGGACTTGTGTCAACGTGATATCCAATTATTAGTTTAGATTTAGCTAACTCAAACAAGACTCAATAATAATGAAATAAACGCAAAAGAATACTTAGACCTAGACTCACACTAGTTAGATATGCATAGACACCTAAACACAACCTAATACACTAACTTGCAACACAAGAAAACGCTAAAGACTCAATAAGAACTCTAACTAACAACTTACGGCATCAACTAATAACTTAAAATGCAAGAAACACTTAAAACAAAATTAAAGATGATGAAATTGATTGAATTACTAAAGCGAATTAAAGCCAACTATTTACCACTAAGCAATTAAGTTCCTGACACAATTTCCAAGGTTCAATTACATTGAATTATCTGAATCTGATGCCTTTGCAAAGGTCTAGTTACAGTTCACTTTACACATTTTATTCCCTCTTACTTAGCATGTCCTAAGCAGTTTCCCTACTTAAAACGTCTATCAACTTAATTAAGATGAAGCATGAAGGGAATTTAATGACACCAAAATATCCCTAGAAGATAATTAATGATCTAGGTTGTCATGAATTCAGATTACAAATATATGTAAAGCCATATACAATTGATGCCTAACAATCACAAGAAGATGACTAGTCTAACAAGCAATTATTCATCGATACATTATGTAAACGAATTAGTCATATTCATAAACAAAAACTAAGCTCATGATGCACAGTAATCTAAATCATATTCAGCATTCAACATATTATAAACCAAGGGCCAAAACTGCATTGAGGAACTACATGGTTAGGGCTTCAAGCAACCCTAATTCTAATGGAATTACTCACACTTGGTATTGAATAAAACGATAAAGAATTTCATTATTGCAAAGTAAAAGAAAGAGAAGAAGACAAAACAATGAGATCAATGGTGAGCCAAGGACACACCCAAGCATTTTCATTTACTCCATGCGTTCAACTTTCTTCCAAAACACGAACAAAAACTCAAAAATGTAAACACTGTAAAAAGAGTTATGCGGCTAAAAAGGGTTGGAACCCTTTTTCAGCGTGAAAATACTGTTTAAAATGACCTAGGGCTTCCCCTAAAAACTAGGAATTGAAACTGACAACAAAAAACCTAAAATAACCTTAATGAAACCCTAAGACTGCTTTCCTAGCTTAGCAGGGACACGGGATGGGCCGCTGGCTTGAGGCCACCTGCATTGGGCTTACCCATTTGGAGTCAAAAATTGGATAGATAACTCTGACATCTAAAAGCTTGAGTACCTCTTTCTTCATCACCTCCTTCATTGGCAGGTTGAGCCATCTTTGTACTCAAAAGACAAGTAAAAGGGCATTAAGTAGCATTTAAAAGATGTATAAATAATGACTGAACAATATATCAAGACAAAAATATTTTTTTAATGCATTGAAATTACAAGTAGAATATTATTTATATTAAAATATCAAATTTTAAAATAGAAAGTAGATAGATCAATAAACTATCGGGATTACCGACCAATCCAACTTTTACTTGTTTTCTCATGTCAATAAAAACTTCTGTTTTCTATGCATTAATTGGATCATATATAACTGTCTCCATTGAAATCCAAATCTTATCGAATATCAATAATTCAAATAAGACTCTTAGGACTCGTTTGTTTCGTCATATTATACTGATTATTTCAGTTAAATAGACTAATTTGTTCACCGAATATACTGACTATTTAGTCAGGCATTTGGTGCTTTATCGGATTAAAATGCTGATCATATTATACTAGCAAGATTATATTATATTAGTTGATAAGAAATATCTATATATAATAAATTTTAATTTATTATTATTATTATTATTTATTATAATTAATTATTGATATTATTTTTATTAATATTAATTTAATTATTAATTTATTATTATTATTACTATTTGTTTTCATTATTATTATTATTATTATTACTTTTCAAGATTGCTACTCATCCGATTATTTAATACAGATAATTTCGAGAGTATTATTTTAGTGGGTGTAGATCGTATAACGGTATTTAACCATATTCACTTATTCAGTAACTAATTAATACGAGTAATACCAAACACCAATTTGATATTATATTATCTTATCCGGTTAGAATGAAAAGCAAAGCAAACGACGTCGTCTGAGTACTTTGAAAGTTAAAAGCTTTACGAGCCGTACGATTTTGCATTCATGCACCATTGCACCTTTCCCCTTCACTCTTCAGTAGTTCAGTGTATAAACGCGACACCCGAGCATTTTTAAAGAAAAATTATTGTTTTCTTTTCTCGTCGTCTCAGAAAACCAACGGATTGTTTTGTTGACTTGCCAAGTTGATATATAAATCGGATGACTGTGGAAGAATCTTCCTCAAAATATTCTAATATTTAAAGGCTTCCACCTTCCTATAACTCTATAAGTAAAACGCAATTCACACTACCTTTCTTTAGCTTGAGGCTTCAGTTTACCATTATCACGCACAGGTCGGTTCCAACTTCTAAATTCTACTTCATTGGTTTTATTTTTTTGCTGGAATGTGAATACCCATTTGGATGTTTCAATAATCAGTTGGTAAAGTTAGAAAAGTAAAGATTTTTGTTTCTGGGTTTTGTTTTTTCTTTGGATTTGGTGAATTTGAATGATGGGTTTTCCTTAATTTTCATTGGAATTCTATTTTATGTAGTGGGCAGGATGAAAGAACTTAAATTTATCTTCTTGGCAATCACATTGGTTCTTGCTACCCTTCAAGAGGGGAAGTCTCATGGAGATCAGCCTCTGTCAAAGATTGCTGTTCACAAGGCAGTATCTGCCCTTCATGCCCATGCTTATGTTAAAGCATCCCCTACAATTCTTGGACAGAAGGTGGGAACTTCTAATTTTTTTGTGGAGAGTGAATGCTTAATGCTACTTTTGAGCACTTGGCGTGGTTTTGGTACTGATTAAATTTCTCCCAACTCATTAAATTAGGGGCAATATTCAGATTGGGTGAGAGTGGAGTTCACATCTCCAGACCCTTCAATTGATGATTGGATTGGAGTATTTTCTCCTGCCAATTTCAGGTAAGAAAGTGAGAACTTTATTTGTCTCAAGTTAAATGTTGGAAGCTCTTGCATGCTTTTTTCTCCAAAGATTTTGCTTGTCTTTCTAATTCTATCATTATAGTATCTGAAATACCATTGATTGAATTGGAAGGACTTGTTTGAATTTGCAGTGCTTCGACCTGCCCTCCAGAGACTCCAAGCACGTCTGCTCCATTTTTGTGTTCAGCACCTATAAAGGTTAGCATAGTGCTGCTTTCCATGGTTATTTTCAATGAAATTGCATATTAAATCTGTTAACTTTTTTTTTTTTTTTTGTATTTTGCAGTACCAGTATGCCAACTACACAAGTCATAGTTACAAAGATACTGGGAAAGGCTTCTTGAAACTACAGTTGATTAACCAAAGATCAGACTTCGCTTTTGCACTATTCTCCGGTGGCTTATCCAAGGTCTGCTATTTTTTTATTCTACTATAACTGGAATTTTAAGTCAATAAGTACTATGTCTTCTTGCATTTTGACAATTTAAGAGAATGAATGGCCTTTATATATTGCCTTCATTCTTTCTCTTACATTCAATTTCCTGAATAAGATGATTAATTGACCTTTGCGATCTGGCTCAAGAGATTTCTCAAGAGAATCATATTTCTATAAACTGATTTTTGTGCTATCCATATAATTGTCCATTTCTTCAATCTACCGATTTGTTATCTACTTATTTTGTAAAATAGCCGAAGCTGGTCTCGGTGTCAAATACAGTTGCATTCACAAATCCAAAATCTCCAGTTTATCCACGCCTGGCACAAGGAAAAATGTGGAATGAAGTAAGTACATTCTTCTTGGTGTACAGAATATTATGTTGCAGTGACGTTTCCTCAAAACTTCTTCTCTTTTCTTCCATCAAAATTTTGTTCTTTCAGAAGGCTTGTCACCATTAGTTTCTTTAGGAAGTAATCTGTCCGACTTGATATATAGATGACTGTAACATGGACGAGTGGATATGATATCGCGGAAGCAACCCCTTTTGTTCAATGGGGTCCAAAAGGAGAAAACCTTGTGAAATCCCCAGCCGGGACGTTGAATTTCGATCGCAATAGCATGTGTGGTGCGTTTACTTTTGTTTTTTCATTCGTGAACCTATTCTTGTTATGAATGATGACTAAGGATTGGTATGAAGTGAAATTGGTTGCTAATGTTTCTTTTATGTGTTATTTTCTCTAGTTGATAAAAAATATGTTTATTAGTTAAGACACGATTCACCTTAACTGTGTATTCTATGCACAGGTGCACCGGCAAAAACTGTAGGATGGAGAGATCCTGGATTTATACACACTGCTTTTCTGAAGGAACTGTGGCCCAACACAGTGTATGCTAAATTTTCTTCTAGCATGCTTTGTTGCTTTTTTATTTCATCTAGATTTTAATTCTAATCTTCATTCTTATCATCTGTTGACTAAATTGAATCAATATCACTTTATTAACCAAAGTTGAAAAAACATACTAAGATAGGTACAGTGGATTTATGTTTTAGACAATATATATTCTGTAAGTGATGCTAAGGATGCCCAAAAGCTGTTGTGATCGGAGTTAGGGTTTGAAGAAATCAGTCTTTGTAGTCCTCCCTCTTCGTTGTCATAAGACATGGTCTGAAATGTTAATCACTGGATGACTTAATTGCGATTTGGGACTGAAATCTAAGAGATGATTGATCTGTATCACCTCTTAGCCATATATAATTGGATTAACAATATATTATGTATTAAAAGTCAGCTATTCATGTACACCGTTCTTGATAACTATGCAGGTACACCTACACGGTAGGGCACAAATTGTCAAATGGTTCATATATTTTGAGTCAAGAATACCAGTTCCGAGCGTCTCCTTATCCCGGTCAAAATTCGGTTCAACGTGTTGTCATATTCGGTGACATGGGAAAGGTTGAGACTCTCTTCAAAACTGTGTCCATACATAATGCCGCATGTTTACTTGAATGTTCCGATGCTTCATGTTTACGCCTTAATATATACGTCCAAGTTTTCATTAATTTTTAACATAATGAATTCAACAAACCAACACGCAGTTTCTCAAGTCCCTTGTTCAATTGTATACCTTGCAGGATGAAGCTGATGGATCCAATGAATACAATAATTTCCAGCGCGGCTCACTTAACACCACTAAGCAGCTTATCCGAGACTTAAAGAACATTGATATTGTCTTTCACATCGGAGATATATGTTACGCAAATGGATACATTTCACAGTGGGATCAATTCACCGCGCAAGTTGAGCCAATAACATCTGCTGTTCCGTACATGATAGCAAGGTTTTTCATTACAATAAACACTTGTCCAGCCCGTTTTAAATGTATTTTCCTTCACTTGGTCTTATGTGCTGATCTGTGATTGGTCTTTCTAGTGGGAATCATGAGCGTGACTGGCCAGGATCGGGATCCTTTTATGGGACCACAGATTCTGGTGGGGAATGTGGTGTCCTAGCCCAGACCATGTTCTATGTTCCTGCTGAAAACAGAGCTAAATTCTGGTAAGTAAAGAAAAAACTCCAATGCACACTGTTAGATAGACCTGGCCAGGTAGGACTAGTCTTGAACAATATCAGTTTCTTTTTCCAGGTATTCCACTGACTATGGAATGTTCCGATTCTGCATTGCCGACACAGAACATGATTGGAGAGAGGGAACAGAGCAATACAAGTTCATTGAGCAATGCCTCACGTCAGTTGATAGACAAAAGCAACCATGGCTGATCTTTCTGGCACATCGGGTACTAGGTTATTCTTCTGCCAGCTTTTATGTGGCCGAAGGATCATTTGAGGAACCAATGGGGAGGGAGAGCCTTCAGAAACTATGGCAGAAGTACAAGGTTGATATCGCCGTTTATGGCCATGTGCACAACTATGAAAGATCATGTCCCATTTACGAGGTACACCACAACTTGTAGACATTGGATCTATAGTTCTATGCATATCTTTGGCTTAAAAATTGAACAGTCATTTTTATTTCCTTCTGCAGAATGTCTGCACCAGCAAGGAAAAACACTACTATAAGGGCACATTGAATGGGACAATACATGTGGTTGCTGGCGGTGGAGGAGCAAGCCTTGCAGATTTTGCTCCCGTTCAAACAACATGGAGCTTCGTTAAGGATCATGATTACGGGTTTGTCAAACTTACAGCATTTGATCGATCAAACCTGTTGTTCGAGTACAAGAAGAGCAGCGATGGAAAGGTCTATGACTCTTTCAGAATATCCAGAGATTACAAGGACATCTTGGCCTGCACTCATGATAGTTGCCCAATTACGACATCAGCTTCTTGAATTTTGAACGTTTGGAGGGAAACTTGGTGGCTGTTGATGAAAGAGCATGTCCTGGTGGATGGATGTATGGCTTTCAGTTTCAGTTCATGATTGTTTTCTGCTTCATTGAATTCAAATTAGGCCTTTTTTAGGTGCTGGGAATGTAAGAGGTTCGTTGGATGTTGTGTATAGAACAATGTTTGGCTCTTTACAGGACAAAGATTTGATCTCCTTAGTTTAATGATAAAATAACCAAGCTCAAATTTCAAATTTTCTTTCAAAAATTTTCAACATATTTATATCTACTTCTCTTTTCAATGAACTTTCTAAAACTCAAGAATGTCATTATAATTTTTATAAGAGTGGAATCCGAGATTTCCAATATATAAGAAGTAAGAATATCATTAAACTGTAAACACTAATGATAAAAGAATTTTTCAACTAAAAAAGAAACTTATATCGAGAAGCTAATATATATTTGAAGGGAAAATAAGACTTAAGTGAACCATTTAAATTCCCAAAAATGATGTAGTTGATGAAAAAGTTAAGAAATTAACCATTTAAATCTATCGGTTAATTGACCACTTAGTGATATAGTTTAGTGATAATTCTCTCTACATATTAATGTTTAAATCCTTGTAAAGGATAAAGTCGATAATTAATTTGTATGGTGTAATCTCCTCCTAATATCATTATATTTAAAAAAATATATGAATTGGTTAATTTGTGTTGAATAAAATGTGTCAATTTCTACCACTTAGTGCTAGTTCAACTCTCGTCAGGTGAGATTAATACTCAATGTCTTGTATAAAAAAATAAAGGTCATTTTCTATTTATTTGTTGTTTACGGATTTTGGTATAAAAATGGCAGAGCACTGTTGGGTGAAAAGCACCTTAAATGGGAGCAAAGATCGAATCTTCCTTAGATTCCAAGGCTGTTGCAATCATCCGAAATGACAAAATCCATAATCTTGAGCTCCTTCACTGTCCTATTGAACTTACACACTAAAAAGTTCGCGACTTTCTTCTCACTTGTTCTGAGATCATTATATTCTCGGTTGAATTTAGATTATGCTGAGGTTTGCAATTCTGCTGCTTCTTCTTCTTGCAGTTGCAGCCATTCAAAAGGCAAGTTCGCATGGGGAGCATCCTCTTTCAAGAATTTCTATCCACAAGGCAACCTTTGCTCTTCATGACCTTGCTTATATCCAAGCCTCTCCTGTAGTTCTAGGATTAAGGGTAAGCGTCTTCGATAATGATTGTTTATTTGTTTTTATAAATTTGATCTGTTTTGAACTGATGGTTTCTTTCATTTTCCATTTTTAATTAGGGGCAAAACACAGAATGGGTCACCTTGGAATTTGGTTTCGAAAACCCCTCGATTGATGATTGGATTGGAGTCTTTTCCCCTGCTAATTTCAGGTGATGACTGATGAATCCATGTTCTTGCATTTCCCTACTTCATATTTTTGGCTTCATTCAATATTTGGACCTTTTTGGAATGATACTATCAAATAAAGTTGTTAAACTTCAACCTTTTCAGTGCTTCCACCTGCCCTGGAGAAAACCCAAGAGTTTATCCTCCATTTTTGTGTTCTGCACCTATCAAGGTTCATTTTCGATATTGATTGGTTTTTAGCTGTTTTTTTCTTCGAACGGAAAAAGAGCTATTTGATTGTCATGATGAATATGTTTCCATCTCCAGTATCAGTATGCAAATTACTCCTCTCCCGGCTACAAAGACACCGGAAAAGGTTTCTTGAGGCTTCAATTGATCAACCAGAGATCAGACTTCTCTTTCGCGCTATTTACTGGTGGTTTATTGAATGTATGCTCAAAACTGTCTTTACTATAATGAATCAGTTGTTATTATGCATTGACTTCGTTCTATTATCTGTAGAATTTTTTTTCCCTTTTCTTTTGGAGGAAAATATACATAATTGAATATGTGCCTTTTCATGGTTCTGAAATTTTTCTAACACCTTCCTTCCTATGATAGCCAAAAGTGGTCGCGGTGTCGAATCATGTAGCTTTCTCCAATCCAAACGCACCAGTTTACCCACGCCTAGCACAAGGAAAAGAATGGAACGAAGTAAGTTAAATTTCTTGTTATTGAATCTTCATCCCACTGAAAAATGTTTATTTATTGCACAAGTTTATAGTGGTAATATCATATTATTGTGTACTAAAACCCAGATGACTGTAACCTGGACGAGTGGATATGGGATCAAAGATGCAGAACCTTTTGTTGAATGGGGTTCAAGAGGAGAAAGTTTCCGTTCCCCAGCTGTAACGCAAACTTTTGATCGGAAAAGCTTGTGTGGTGTGTAACTTTGTTGACACTTCTTTTCTACTTCGAACAAAACCATGCTGGGTAACTTCTGAAGGGAGATAAATTGGTATTTCATTATGGTTGAAGTGGTTTATTTCGTTGATGTGCATGAACAGGTGCGCCTGCAAGAACTGTGGGATGGCGTGACCCTGGGTTCATACACACTAGTTTTCTCAAGGAGTTGTGGCCAAACAAAGTGTATGTTAAAATTTTGTGTATGATGAGTAAAATGTTAAAAGTGTCACCGCCAGCTGTGAGATTTTGCGGCAAGTGAAGTCACTGGTTAATATGAAGCTCACCGTTTTGCAGGTACACATACAAGCTGGGGCATAGATTGTTGAATGACACATATATTTGGAGCCAAACATATCAGTTTAGATCATCTCCTTATCCCGGTCAAAACTCTTTACAACGTGTAGTCATTTTCGGTGACATGGGAAAGGTTTGAACTTTGAACTCTCTTCGAACAAATGTGCATATAGATAGATAATTTCTGTTATGTGTTCAATGCAACTTTGGATCCAAAATGTTCATGTTCTGTTCATGCAGGATGAAGCTGATGGCTCGAATGAATATAACAATTTCCAGAGAGGCTCTCTTAACACAACGAAGCAGCTTATTCGAGACTTGAAAGATATAGATATTGTGTTCCATATCGGGGATATAAGTTATGCAAATGGTTACCTGTCACAATGGGATCAGTTTACCGCTCAGGTTGAGCCAATAGCATCAACTGTTCCTTACATGATTGCAAGGTTTGTCACTGCCATGATTGCAAGACTTCATTTTTGTATAATTTTGGTGATGACTGATGATTCCATTAATATTTTGTTTTTATTTTTTCAATTTAGTGGGAACCATGAACGCGACTGGCCAGGAACTGGTTCATTCTATGGGAACATTGATTCAGGAGGAGAATGCGGTGTGTTGGCTGAAAATATGTTCTATGTTCCCACAGAGAACAGGGCCAAGTTTTGGTATGCAAATATTGTGTTTCAATCTGAATCCATCAAATTCTATTAGCTCTTTATTTTAACACTGCAATTTGATGGTATTTCTTCATCCAGGTACTCAACTGACTATGGCATGTTTCGCTTCTGCATAGCGGACACAGAACATGATTGGAGAGAGGGATCAGAACAATACAAGTTTATCGAGCACTGCTTAGCATCAGTCGATAGGCAGAAGCAACCGTGGCTGATCTTTCTTGCACACCGAGTTCTAGGATATTCGTCTTGCATCTCTTATGCAGAAGAAGGATCATTTGGAGAACCAATGGGGAGAGACAGCCTCCAAAAAATTTGGCAGAAGTATAAGGTTGACATCGCCATCTACGGCCACGTTCATAACTACGAAAGGACATGTCCCATTTACCAGGTACATTACATTACATTTCTCAGTTGATGACATATAGCTTCTGACAACCTTTTCTTTTATGCACACGGACAATATCAAAATTAATCTAAAATTTGATGGATTTTGTAACCCAACAAACGGCAAATGATACATGCGAACTGCAAGAAAAGAGAAAAGTCAACAGGAAAGGTAGATTTGAAAAGAAATCCTCCCGAAGATGCTTCTAAACCAAAATATATGTGGTCAATCGCCTTTGGCTTATGGTTGCCCGAGAACTAAACCCTAAGGAGTTCTCAACCTGAAATCTATACCCCAAGTTATAAAAGCTCTCAAACTGAAAACTAAACCCTAAGTCATAAAAGTTCTCAACTCGAAAACTAAACCTAAGCCATAAAAGCTCTCAACCTGAAAACGAAACCCTAAGTCATAAAAACTGTCAACTTGAAAACTAAACCCTAAGCCATAAGCTCCAAACACCCTCCCCCTTCTCCAAAATTTTCTAAAATCCTAAATTATAAACTATTATACTTCAGACAATACTCTTGATTTTGTCAAGGGCAAACAAGTAAATTCACAACTCTTAAAAATCGGGTTCGAACCTTGGTAAGATACCTTTTGTTGCCTTAAGGACAAATAAGTAAAATAAATCAACTGTACTTCTATATGAGTTTGGTTATAATTGGGTCGTTGATAATTAGTAACTAATGAGTGAGGTGTTATGGTGTGTCTGAACAGAACATTTGCACAAATGAAGAGAAGCACTATTATAAGGGAGGCTTGAATGGAACAATACACGTGGTTGCTGGTGGCGCAGGAGCAAGCCTCTCAACTTTTACCACCCTCCAAACAATATGGAGCATTTTCAAAGACTACGATCATGGATTTCTCAAACTCACAGCTTTCGACCACTCAAATCTTCTGTTCGAGTACAAGAAGAGCAGGGATGGCCAGGTTTATGATTCTTTCAGAATATCCAGAGATTATAGAGACATCTTGGCTTGCACGGTTGATAGTTGCCCAACCACCACACTGGCATCATGATCTCGAATCTCGATAGCACGTCAAGAACAAAACGTACAGATATTCTGTGCAGAGAATTTGCCTGGACATTTAGCTGTGAAAAATAGAAAGTATATTTCTATATTTCGATGTGTATAATAATATTGAAAAATGAATATTTTTTTTTATTGGCAAAGAAAAATGGAGATTAATGTATTTTGTTGTGGAGATTAATGTATTTTGTTGATCATGAATATTAGGGGCTGTTTTGCTAACCTCGTTAATTTTCTGCAGGCTAATTCCAATTTGATCGTTCTATGAACGTCTTGTACATATTGGACCTGCATAATAATATTCTTGGTAATTTATTCCTTTTCTTCATATTCTTGAGATTTCCTTCTATACTGAATTATAATTTATAATTATACCGACCTCAATTTTGTACATATTGGATTCGTCATTAGTTTTTTTCCTTAAACAATAAAACAGATTTGAATTTTTCTTCATTTTTCGCTTTGATTTATTAAAAACCATTTCATTAGGGTAATCCAATTGCCAAAGCACCCAGACTTAAAAAACTTTTTTGGTAAAGAGAGACCAATATGTTAACCAGCAATCTATCATTTCCTCTCTCTTTAAACCCACCTTCTTTTCGTTTTCGGGTTTTGAAGGATCAGAATTGATGAAAGACGAAGGCTTTGTTTTAGAAGGAAGAACAAAATTAAATTAATTTCTGTGATCAAATTCAGAGAAGAAATGGATTTATGGGTTGCAGCAGCAGCAGCGGCGGCGGCAGCCACCGGTGCTTGTTACGTGGTAAAATCGTGTTGGCGCAAATGGTTTTACAAGGAAAGTGAGGGGGAAAATCTTGGTGACATGAAGGCATTAATGGTCAACAATGGAAGCCAAGTGATTAGCTTTGCAAGTGTTAATTTCGATGAGGTTGAAAGGAAATGTTGCTTGTATGATAAGGAAGAGCTTCAAGGTTCATTTGAGCCCGGAAATATGAAAGGGGTGCGGCTGCAGCAGCGGCGGCAGGGGAGGAGGAGATGTGGCAGCTCAGCTTCAAGGGTGTCTGGTGAACTATTTCATCCTTTAGTTGTTTTTTACCTGAAATTTTTTACCTTCTCAATGTTTTGTGCTTAAAATTGAGTTTTTACTGTTTATCAGGTTCACAAAATGGAATGGTTTTTTTCTGTATTGGGATCACTATTGGAATAATGCATACCATTATTGCTCGGAAAAGAGAAGTTGAGAAGCTAAACGAGCTGTTGAAGAAAACCCAGGAACTGGTTCAAGAATTAGAGACCTCCGTCGACCGACACCAACCGGAGAAATCTAACGGCTGTGTCGCCTGCGAAAGGCTCGATGATCCGACGGTGGATGATGGTGAAGCAATGAGCCAAATTGAGGCGGAGCTGCTAGCTGAACTAGAGCTTTTGGAACTAAATGTTAACAGATACAGCCCAAAGAGAACGCCGGAGTTTATGGAGGTAAATTACAGCGACAAAGAAAACAGAGGTGTGTCGCCTAAGGAGCTGAGTTTGCGTCTTTACGAGGTGGTTGAGTCGAGACTTGAAGCACGCATCATGGAGCTTGAGACAGCACTTGAACATGCACACAATGAGGCTCATGAGAGAGATTTTACAAGGATGATTTTAGGAGTGGCAATTTCCAATACGATTTGATAAACGATTTAAAATTCGGCTGATTAGAATTTCGGTGGTCAATTTCTAGTGAACCTTCTAAGGTGTGTAATGAAATGTTCATTTGTTTAATAGATAAGTCAGTCACTAACGTAAATAGTTACCCATAAAATTTGGGTTTATGAGTTTATGAATTACGAATATACTGATGATGTCTAGTGGCAAATATTGAGTTTGAAGGTGTATTACACAATTTATACCGTTACTTCTGAAATAAGTTGACCAATTTATACAATTACTAAATTACCCAACACGACCAATTTATAAGCTGATTACATGCATTAAGTTGGCCACATCAGAGATTAATACCGATTAATTAAATGGATTACATAAGTTATAACGGATTACCAGTTTCATTAATGAGTTCAAGTTTGCCATACGTGGCACAATTATTAAACAGGTCAAATTAGAGTTGAACGTATTTAGATAATATACAATGCATAACACGACACCACCCGACTAGAAAGAAGTTCAAAACCATGACGTATAAACCACGAGTAAGTGGTCCAGTAGAAACTCAGGTTCCAAGTAATGTTTGACTTGTGATCAAAGGAGACTGACATTTGACTTGTGATCAAAGGAGACTGAAATGCCTCTGTGAGTTTTTCCGGCTCCCGACGCAGATTAGTCTTTGGTTGAAAGTTTTGGATATTGCGTGTCACTGACAAAAAAAAATCATGATGTATAGCAATGACGATATTTCAACATAATAATAGCACATGTTCATTACAAGTTCTAAAATTACCTGACTTCTTTCCATGAAAATAAAATCCTGCTTCACATTTCGCTGCCTACTTTACAGTGGAAAGATCCGTTTGTACCTAAAATAAATCAGAAAAGAGAAATACAAGAAGCAACAAGAAACACCACTAATAATTAGAACCCAACTGAAGTGCGACGGATCCTCAAAAACAGAATCAGGAGTATTCATTCCAAAAACTGCTGTAACAGAAGCAAAACATGTCGCCAAGAACGTAGCTGCTGTAAGAAGCAACTCAAACTGTATCAAATTGTTCTGAACAGTGCCCTGTCCATGAACAGAATGAAATATTAGAATTTATTTTTTGCAGATATTATATATCAATTCTAAGAAAGACAGGAGTAAAGCAATCTAAGGGCTCATTTGATAATTATTTCGTTCTTCGTTTTAAGTTTTCTCTTTTTATGCTTCCTCCATATCTCAAGCACAAAAGTGAAAATTGAATACATAAAACGAAATGGTTATCAAACGGGCCCTAGATTTAGAAACAGGAGCTCATAATCACTACTCCGTACCAGTTTAATGCTAATCAAATCTTCAGTATCATCAATATATTCTTTAAGCTGCATCACCAATACAAGATATAAGTTTTTGTCAATGACTCCTCAGGTTAATATTAATACAAAAATTCAGTTTAATCAATGCATCCTTTCAGCTGCATCATCAATATAAAAAATTTCAAGAAGTGTCTACACAGCAGAGTGACAATTCTTCAAGGTATTTAGCCAAGCACCATATCTTAATATAGAAAAAACCAGCCTTTAATAACTTAGTCTCATTCTATTAGCTTTAATGGAGAAGGCCATGGGTCTCCAACTCAAAAGCAGTCTTATTCATTCCAATTGGTCAGTTAAGTAAAACTAGAGAGATGCTGCAGATACGGTGATAGAGGTCCCTTGTCGATTCGCAAAAACAGTAGTACAATTTTGACCAGCCTACAAGCAATAAAAAGTAAAAACACAAACAGATATATATATACATATATAGATAGATAGATAACCAAACATAAAACATCTCATACCGATAACAACTTGCTGAGAGTATGGTCAATGCCAACAAAGTATGCTTCAAGCAGCATTTCCAGTTGTACAATGTTTTCTCCGGTATTAGATGAACTCGTTAAGCTTCCATGTCTGCTTGAACTCACAAAACTGCTAAAAGCCCTTTGCAATTTCTGTACTCCACTGAGTGACCTTACTGGAGAAACAGGAGCGGATTTTGAACCCACTTTTTCCTCATTTAAAATTTCCAGTTGTTCAATGTTATCACTTAAGGGATAACCCTCTGACCTTTGTTTCTTCTCAGTCAGGTACATCTCAGCCATGTCACCATCATCATCCATCAGATGTTCTATTTCATCACGGACCTAGAATTAATTTAAAAGCAATTATATCAAGGGTAGACAATACAATAAATGAGGGTAAAATGTAGATATCACAACCTGAGGGAGTTCAAGAACAGATTTTTGGGTGCCAATAAAATAATCACCGTTATGACTGAGGATATCAATCATGTTTTACCTTCTGAACTCGTTGAGTCAAGGCAAGGAGGTGACCTTTGAGTCGCCGCACACGCTCTAGAATAAGAGTGTTTACAGATGATGCTAGCTCATCCAGCACAGGGTATATCTCCATTCCCAGTTCTTTCACCTATCATATTCATGAACATCATTAATTGATTTGTGCTGATGATGATTGCTGCTTCATTTTCCTGGCATTGTTCAATACTTCAATGTTTTCTTCGTAATTTCCTATGATTTAAGAATTCACAAAACAATATAGATAGACTTCTGAACATTAACATAAACAGGAGTATACCAATTTGGCGATAACAATGCAGTGAACAAGGACTTCCTGGGGTTGTCTAAAGCATGAATGCAGCAAGTACCAAAATAAGTTGATAGTATTGTGAACCAGATAAATGGATACCTGATCATCTAGAGACATGCTGGTTAGTTCCAAAGCCAGCTCCAATGCTCTAAACTCGAAAGGTAAGTCGTCTGAATCAAATTAGACTCATTGTAAGAAACATATAAGACATTTAGTTTTACTCTTTCAAACATGGAAGGAAAGAAAATCTCATATTTTGGTAGAGAAATAAGTTGTCAGTTTTTGTGGATACCCTTTTTACTGTCATATAAGACTTTCAGGAATGGCATAAAAAGGCTAACGTTCATATAAATGGTAAAAGTACGAGGAAGTAAAGGCAGTAAAAGTCATCGGGTATTAGGTAGAAGTAGTCTCTTTACCAGATTGATCTTTGTTTGACTGTAGGCGTTTGCACAATTCAGACTTGTACTGAACAACACATCCATCCAGGGACTTCATCAGAATAACTTCATCAGCTGTGATTATACACCTGATCTGTTCAAGACTAACAACAATAGCTTTCTCCCTTCCTAATATTGTAGAAGGGTAAATGAATAAAGGATCCAAAAGTCGGAGATCTCGCGAAGGTAAAGAACAATGTCTCATTATTGTAGCCTTGTCAAGCTCCAAAATTTCTGTGTTCCCAAGTGGATCAATCTTTATCCAAGAACGACTTCCAAGGGTTCTCTTCTTCAATCCCTGAATACCAGACCACTCACGAGTTCCATGTGAATAAAAATTAACGTTTCCCGTATTGCTAGAGGAGGTGGATTCTGGAAGACCAGAAGGAAGCAAAGGGGTTCGTGATCCTTCCATTGGAGTTTATTCACCCTACTTTAGGGGCTAATCCAGATTCTGGAAGCTAGTAATTGGTGAATGTGTATACATGAAACTGAAACTAGAATATCGGCGTTCATTCATGTTCTTGGTGCATGTCTAAAGTAGAATCTGAAATTTTGAAATGTGCAAATTCAACATGAGAAATCTTTTCGATTAATTGTTTAAAAAGGTATAATTTCATTGACAAGATGAAATGAAAGTGAAGGGTTTGTGCATGAACCACTATTCTGGAGACCCCACTGGGAGAATTTAATTAATATCAATAGATGAACTCTACTGGCTTTAAAAGGAAAAGAATGGAACTTTAAAATCTTACAACAGTCCATGTTTGATTCTTAATATGAAACCATACCAAAACTCACCGAGTGCCATTATTAGGTCGACTTGTATATTCGAAGGAAAAATAGGAGAAACGCAACAGAGTTCGAACCAAACTGACCACAGAAAAGAAAAATTGATTCAACTAAATGCAACAGAGAACTAAAAGTAAAATGAATAAGTTCGAAATTTCGAATCAGCACAAAAATTAAAGACAGTTTTTTCCATAAATTGCATGAATTAATAGTCTCAAGCAAGAGACCTGAATCCAACCCATCATGGTCAATTTTCACAGAAACAAAGAACGAAAACAAATTCCCATCAGTTTAGATGATAGCTACTGAGCAATTAGAGAACCCCATTGAAGAAAATCAGCAAATGACGAAGAATCTGATAAAAAAAAACCCATATAGACAAATCAAAGAACAAGAATAATTACCTTTTCAAAAGAGCCCCAGATTGTCGATTCGTAAATGCTCGATAGCTCGAGGTTAATAGCAGCAGAGGATGTGCTCTCTTTCTCAGTACTCAGTGAACAGAAGAAGCCGATGACATGCCTCTAGACAAACCGAGATAGCGTCCGCCTACCGCCCACCGCCCCGTTTACTTTAAACTACTGCCACATTTACCTTTTTTTAGTGGTCCACCGAAAATGTTAACTATTTTCGGTCGACTCCCACCACATGGAGCTATTATTTATGCAATATTTCTTTTTAAGGGCATCAGGTAGTGATAAATCACAGCAGTGCACATATTTCAAATTTCAATATAACATTTATTTATTTATTTGAAATGTATTTATAGGAAATAATATGTCATCGGAGTTCGAATTTAAAATTATTGATTTGTAAATCAAAGTACTTGCCAATAGAGCGAAACCCATTTGACTAAATACAAACATTAGATGTAATTAAAATCAATTAAAACATCAGTTGAAGTAAAATTGATAATTACTGATAAAGTAATTTTTTTTAAGACAATATCCGTTACCTGGCTTCGGACAGCGGATTTAAAGCCCACATTATACGACGCGCTTTCCAGCGCTCCAAAGAAGGTAGCAATTGAGAATGGCGCGAAACGCAGTGATCATTAGTTACAGATACACAGGGAACCCAAATAAACGCCGAAACTGTCGGAACGCCTTTCATCATGGGATTCTCCACGCACAAACCCTAATTTTCCCATTTCTCCTTTTTCTTTATTATTGTTTCAAACCAGAAATTCTTTTTTTTTTAATTCTTTTTTTTATTTTATTTTCAGAATTAGGGTTTAACAATCAAGGGTTCTCCTTGAAGATTTGTAAGTTTCCAATTCTTTTCCAATTTGGCAGATTCAGTTGGTGAGGGAGAGGGTTGTCTATCACAAAACAAAAACAAAAAGATTGAGGTAAGGAGGGGGCCGACGACTGCCGATCGCTGATAGGATCATTTGGAATTGGGAACCATAAATATGGCTTCTTTCTAATGATTGAGGTGAGTTTCTTCTTTCCTAGTTTGATTTCTGTTTTATTATTTAATCAATTTGATTTTGGCTATCTGAAAAATCGTCTCATATATGAAAATTTTATTGGGGAATTAAAGTTTTATTCTTTTTGTTATGAAATAATGTGAAATGTTTGTGCAAATGATAAATAGATCATTTTTGAAATAAGAAACACATGGAATTGTATTGTCTGTAAATGTTATGATGTTTAATGGGTAATTGTTAACACACGAACACATGAAATTGTATTGTCTGTAAATGTTATGATGTTTAATGGGTAATTGTTAACACACGAACACATTAAATTCGATAAATTATTACAGAATTTTTGTACATCTGATGGTTGTGTTTTTCTTGGTGGAATGATTTTTTGGAACTTGAAAATCTTTAGTTAATTGTTAGTGGGAATGCATTTTCCATTCATGCAAACAAGTTTGAAACGGAAATCAATCACATTTCACTCTGGATGTAGTTTCTGTAGTTTACGAGAGCCAATATTGACATTAATTTGAAAGCAAACTGTATTGATTATATCTCTGTTATGAAATGTGTTTTGGGCATGTTGCAGTTATGGAATTGGAAAATGGAAGCAGAAACAGTAAGAGTAAGCCTTCGGATATAGTTGATGATGGAGGTGGAGGCAGTAAGCGCTCAGAAACACCAAAGGTTCTTGATGGGAGTGGTAGAAATAGCCAGACAACAACAGTACTTTCAGAGGCTACTGCTAATGAAGATCAGCTGCGTGCCTCGTCTGGAAAGCTAATCTCTTTGACCTCCTTGTCTTCAGTGGCATCAGACTCGTCATTGGAAGATTTCTTCCAAGTGGACACAACTAGAACCAGCAATGCAACACCTTCTGCTTCACTCCCTAGATGCTATGACTACAACTCTCTGGATCGGGGGTCAACATCCCGAGTTTCTGATGTCACCCATGGGTCCCTGAGGCATGGTGTGTTACCAACAGAGTTCCCTTCCATCCAAATGATGGACCGGTCTGGAGTAGGATATGATCCTTACAGGATCCCGTCTTCAGTGTTTTCAAGAAGTAAATCCAACAAAGAAATGGAATGGAGTCTTGCATCCAATGAGTCATTGTTCAGCATTCATTTGGAAAACAATAGCCTTTCCAGAGACCATATATTTTTCCTGGGTGAACAGACCTCAGACTTGACCAAATCAGGCGAGTTGTTCGGGCTCAATCCAGTCCCTAAATCAGGCGAGTTGTTTGGGCTCAATCCACCCCCTCCAGTTCCCGTGGTAGAAACTGAAAGCAATAGGATTGAAGACGTAAGGCAATCTGTAGCTGAAGGAGTGGCAGATGAGACCGTCAAGGAGAGTCCAAGAACAAATGCTGAAGATCATAGTGATGGAAGGGTGACCCCTCCGGCTGTGCACTTAAAATACTCAAGCGTCTCTCACCGCTCTGATGGGACTGGTAGCACATGGTCTTTTGCCTTCCCAATGTATGTCTATCTATCTTTTCTATGGTGAACTTTGCATGGATGTACCCTTCTTCTTCACATAGATGTAATGTAGTGCCCATTTAGGATGGGCATACATGCAGCTTTGAATGTATAATACAGATTTGTGTTCACAAAACAATTTCTAGTATTATACATGCTCTTGCCTACAGAATTTTGTGTGCAATAGGAGGCATAATGCGTATGCATGCTCATCTATGTGTATTTCCATGGAAGTTCCCGAACTAAAACTTTTCTTTTATTGGCTAAGATCCCAAACCTTGAACTCAGTCCATGAAGAATATACCCTTTGTTTATTGCAGAACTAGCAAACGCTCATGGCCGTTGAGCTACTGTTCTAACTGTAGTAGTCTGGCGATTTGCTCTGGTACTTGGCCAAGCTGCTACTGTTCGAATTGTAGCTGGGCGTTCCGCTGTTGTACATGGCCAAGCTGCCATTGTCCGAATTGTACATGGCCAAGCTGCCACTGTCCGAATTGTACATGGCCAAGCTGCTACTGTTCAAATTGTAGCCCGGCGTGCTGCTACCCTTGGAAATGTAGCAAAAAAAGAATATGTTGTGATTTATCAACCACGTATGCATCTTTAAGTGAAAACATAGCTTTTCCTTGATAAAACATTTCTTTTACTAGATTATACATTTGATTTGTTTTATTTCTTTTTCCATCTTGCTTGCAACCTATAGTTTGTGACTGTTATTTACATTATGATAATGGCAGATTGGCAGATGGGATGGATCATTCTGTGAAATATCCTGAAGAGCCTTGTCCGGAGTCACCAGCAGCAGCCATAGTTTTGAATAAAAAACTGACCAAATCAAAAACCACTCGTTGGTTTTGTTGCTGCTTTTCTTGGTGCAAGTGGGGTTGTGTTTTTCGTCGGCGTTGTTCTTGGTCCTCTTGCTCTTGGCCTTCTTGTTCTTGTCCCTCTTGCTCTTCGCATTCTTGTTCTTGTTGTGGTCGTTGTTGAGAAATGTAAGTGCTATGGATCTCGTATGTATTTGCACAAGATCGTTAGCAAATTCAATCAGAGATGGAAATCCTCTCAAACTCAGCAGGGCTTTGCATTCGAAAGGCATACAGTCAAGAACAGGTCAGGTCTCTTTCCTTTGCCACATTATAACGTAATAATGTGAGCAAGTGCTGCTCCAAGAATATGGACAACCAACCAACGGAGACCAATCTGCCAGTCGTTGCCGGAAGGTGAACGGAATATCATAATCGGGGCCCCCCGGAGGAGTATACTAGCAAGATTCATGACATGAAAGACAGTTTTATACGAAGGATCTGGATTTAACGGACAGCAGCATCAATTTCCTTCTGACTCAAAGAGTCGTTTTGTGATGTATATAACCCATTTGAACTGCAATATGATTTTAGCTTTAGATTAGTTCCATAAATGAGAAAAGGTTCCACAAGATCCTGTTTAATTACATTACTTGGATCAAAATTACTGAGTATCGTACGTGATCATAATATCGTATCAATTAATAACTTCTCATCCGAGAAATTGATATCTCTGATGGTTTCCAGATAACCAGTAACCAGAGTCGGTTTTACTTGACAGACAAGATACATATTTTAATTGAATTCCTGGAGTGGCAGTTTTGTGAATTTTGCAAATTCGCTTTAGACCTGGATTGGACTGTGTGTTATAACTATGAATTGGGCCTCCAGCGGAAAAGTCCCAGGCCCAAAAACCAATCTTCAGCATTCCCTCCGCTCGCTCCATCCCTGATGTGCTGCTCACTGCTCAGCAGCTCGAGAGTTTTTAATCAAACACTTTTTTCAGTCTGAGAAATAACGAAAGATAGAATCTTGTTGCGCGTTGCAGTTGATTTTCGTTGGGGAATCTGACGTTTGGGCCTTTATAGTTGATGACCAAGATTGTTGAGACCTGAAATTCGCAGCAGAATTTGAAGGAGAGAAAGGAAAAACGAAGCGTATTAACAGCTCTGGTACCACATTTCTGTCATGAAATTCTAAGCATCAACTGCTAATTGCTAAATACTGTTATAAACATTGCTTCATTTATTACTTCTTTTGTTCTTTTTATGCTGTTCGGGTTTTCATTGTTTAGAAAATTGTATATTACGTGTTTGAGGAAATGCCGCAGAGGGACCAATGTTAATTTTGTATCTTCAGTTGGGTCTCGGTTTCTGCTAGTTGGTTTACTATTAAAATGAGGAAGTTCTGTTTTTGAGCATTTCGGCTGCCTGTGGTCTCCCTGTACAATTTGATTTTGACAACCGTATGACAATACCTCCTTATTATTGTCTGCTTATGAACTTCCAGTAGTGAATACTAAGGCTTTTGCATTTGATAATATAGATGATCACGTTTTTTTTATTGCGTTTAGAAATTTGGTGTATTTAGGCTCACAAATTGGTTGATAGCATCATAATTTCTTGAATCATTGCCTCTCTAGATTCAATTTTCCATCCTCAGTTCCCACTCTGAAGGCATTTTGCAGCTGGAAATTTATCGGTACATATGTGGTTTGATATAGCATATTGGGGATAAATCATTTTTTAGGTTTTTTTTTACCAAATCATTTTTTAGGTTAAACTTGAATATGCATATAGAGCTCTATCTCAATTGCTGATTAGAAATATTACTTTTTGTTTGATATTTGCTGAATGTTAGATGGATGAGTTGTTAAAGAACAAGATATTTGCAATCCATGCAATTGCTGGTGTAGGGTCAGTGGCATTAGGCACAGCTCTTTCTTACCCTCTCGATACTGTCAAAACCCTTATTCAGGTCTGTTATCTTACATCATTACCTAGATTTCTGATACTTTAAAAGCTATTTTCTTTATGAAAGGCCTAGGTAATCTGATTTTACCTTGAATCCTTACTTTTATCCGTTTGAGAACAGGTTGGTTCAGGTTCTAGTAAACAATTGACAACTACTCAGGTTTTAAAGAGAATTCAATATTCTTCAGGAACTCCAGGTGCTCCCCTCATTCTTTTTCACTTCTTTAATTGAAAAAATATAGGGCTTACTGAAAATTGTTAAGTTTGTCCTGTGATGCATATTGTAGGTTTGTACAGTGGTTTTCTATGGTTGGCAGTGGGAAGAACTTTGGGTGTGGGAGCTCGATTTGGAACCTATGAAATTTTGACAGCCTTTTATAAAGGTATTTCTCTTCATTTTCTGTAACCAATAATGAACAAGGAGATCAACAGACAGAATGGTATATCATCGCATGATACCTAATTTATCTTTGTTATACAATTAGATAGAGCTTTTGACTCCTGACACATTTTTTTGGTGCAAATACTTTGGAAGATGGTCGAGAAGATAACTATGTATACGTCTCTGAGGCCCTACTGGCGGGACTTGTGTCCGGTGCTACAGAATCACTAATAAGCTCTCCTTTTGAACTTATAAAACTTCGTGCCCAGGTGACCTCTGCTTCTCGTGGTCCAAACTCAGCCTCTATAGCAGAAAATGGAGCTGTTGCACCTGTGGTTCAAAGATTATTACGTGGATATACTCCAGACTTGAAGGCATTAAATTCTTCTGTTGGCCTCTTATCCACCCTAACAACCAAACATCCTAATATGGCAAGTGCTTTAGAAGAGTACCCATGGATGATGACAGGATCTGGGAAGCCACCATCAGTGTTCAGTGTTAAGAAACCATCTGAAATAATCTCTTTGGAAGGATGGGGTGCATTATGGAGAGGTCTACGGCCAGGACTTGTTCGTGATTCAGTTTTTGGTGGAATTTTCTTCTCTACTTGGCAATCCCTGCACCGAGCAATGCTTGACTGGAAAGCAGTGGGGATGGATCCAGAACCCAGGTATTAAAGGCACCTTCTGTGACCATTAAGTACCAATTCTTGCATTGCTCATGTGTATGCATTTAACACTGTCTTCAACATGTCTAATCCTCTTATCTTTCTTTCTTTTAGGTCGGATGATGAAATTGGCCCGCTGTCTCCTTTGGCTGTTTGTCTTGCAGCCGGGGTTTCTGGCTCAGTTGCTGCAGCTGCTTCTCATTGTTTCGACACTGCCAAGTCCAGATCACAATGTATTGTGCTGCCTAAGGTATGCTACTTGTTAGCAAAGTTAATCTATTTCAATGTAACTATGGTGAATTAAGTCAACTGTTCAACAAAATCTTACGTTATGATTGGTTTCCTCACAAGGTTGCTTTGATTATGAATGTTGAAAGTTTTGTGTTTTGTGGTGAGCAGTTCGTCTCCGCGGAGAGGAAGCTTCTGAAATGGGGAAGACCAGGGAATAGGTTTGAGAGAGTTGCAGGGATCCACCCTGCAGACAGGAATCACCTGTTCCGTGGCCTTGGCTTGCGGATGGCTCGCAGTGGGATTGCTTCATTCATCATGGTGGCAACTTATTTCTTCACTGTGGATCGTCTTGCTTGAGGATCAAAGCAATTGGCATAGTGAATAAATACTTAGTTGAACACACAGGGAGAGAGAACTGGATATCGCTTTGTACAAGTTATAGCTGTTTTCTCGTCCAAAGGCATTGATGAATGATGATTCTTCTTTGGTTTATTTGGCTTGTCGTGTAATTCACGCGAGTCGAACCTGAAACCACATATTCAAATGAAAAAAAATATCACGAAATTATAATACTGTTCACTTATTGTAAACATAAAATTTTTACCACGCCTTTGGTTGTATGATGATACTCTTTTCCCTCTTTTTTGTCTTTCTTTTTGGCAACTGTTTTACCTTTGTCTTATTTCTTTTTGGCAAATATTTTACTTTTGTCATGAAATAAAAAAAAAGTTGTTAAATTAGGTAGGCAAAGCTACTACGACGTGTCGTTTCCCGTTCAGGGTGTGGAGGCTAGGGTTTTAGTTGCAGAGATTTTCTGCCTCTTCCTGTCTCACAGTCTCACTCTCAGTCTGAGGCTCTGAGCCACGGCAGAGATGAATAACAGAGAAAAATCCCAGACTAATTTTCGATAGCCCAATTCTTCATTTGCTTTACAAATTGACGATTCACAACGACCCAAAAATAAAAAGAAAAGAAAAAATGTTAGGGGCTCTCGCTAAAACCCCACCTCTCTTCTCCTTGTTCATCAAAATCCCACTCCCCCTCATTTCCCGCAATTCCCGCCGCGCCCTCTGCCAGATTCTCCACTTCCCCAGACCCCGACCGAGCCCAATCTCCATGGACAGCTTATTATCTATGGACAAAAGACTCGGCCTTTGCACTCTGGCTCTCTCCAATGACTCACCTTCGGCTTCCGCTTCGCCACCGCCGGTGGTTTCCAACAAAGCCAAGAAGAAAGCGCAGCGGGAATCGCCGGAGGGGGTCCTGAGGTACAAGCTGGACATGTGTTCCAGACATGGCCGCCTGGCCGAAGCTTTAAGCCTTTATGATGAGGCCAGAGGCATAGGTGTCCCGCTTAGCCTGCACCATTATAATGTTTTGCTATATTTGTGCTCCTCCAATGGCGGTGGTGATAATGGTGAAAGTGGTGATAATGGTGAAAATGGTGAGAATGGTGATGTGGGTTTGAAGAGGGGGTTTGAGATTTTTCGCCAGATGGTTGATGATAAGGTTGTGCCCAATGAAGCCACTTTTACTAGTGCGGCTAGGCTTGCTGCAGTGGCGGAGGACCCGGAAATGGCGTTTCATTTGGTGAAGCAGATGAAGGGTTTGGGGGTTCCACCCAAGTTGAGGTCTTACGTTCCGGCATTGTTTGGGTTCTGTAAGAAGGGAGAGGCTGAAAAAGCTTATGAGGTTGATGTCCACATGGTAGAATCTGGGGTCATTGCTGAGGAGACTGAGATTTCTGCTCTGTTAAAAGTTAGTGCTGATTCAAGCAAAGGTGATAAGGTTTATGAGATGCTACACCGGTTGCGGGCTTCGGTGAGGCAGGTCTCGGAGCCAACTGCTGGGGTGGTTGAGGAGTGGTTTAAGTCTGGGGAGGCAGCGAAAGTTGGGAGGAAGAGTTGGGATGCAAGTAAGGTGAGGGAAGGGGTTGTGAGAGGAGGTGGAGGTTGGCATGGGCAAGGGTGGCTTGGGAGTGGGAATTGGAGGGTGGTGAGGACTCAGATGGATGAAGCCGGGACATGCTCTTGTTGTGGCCAAAAGCTTGTTTCTATAGATATTGATCCGAAAGAGACTGAGAATTTTGCTACCTCTTTGAGGAAATTGGCTAGCCAGAAGGAGGTCAGGGCTGATTTTGTTCGGTTCCAGGTGCGATTCTACTTTCCTTGTTTGTGTACCATAGCATATCACAACTCAAGTGAATTTCATAGCTGAATGATTGGATTAACATATTTGATTTGCTCAAATGATTTAACTTACTTCATAAGCATCGTTATGTTCATATATCACTATGTTTGTGAGAGCCTTGTTGAGTTATGCATCAAGTTATATAGATTGTATATGTAATCTGATATCTCCTTTTAGCTCGGTTTTATTACGAAAATGGATTATAACAATATTAGGAGGCACAATTTCTAAAGAGTATGGCATTGCCTTCTCATTCTTGTGAGACCAAACCAAATTGTTGGAAGGCCACCAAACCCTTGTGTAATGAGGAAGTGAAAGAGAGGTTTCTTCCTGTTCTTGTTATGGTATCATGATGCTGATTTCGTTAATTAGTCACCGTTTAGGTACTTGTTATTTTGTATAATTCAGACAAATGATACGTAGTATGTTTGTCAGCTGTCCTGATTGATTAGAGGTTAAACTCATCCAGGAGTGGCTTAAGAAGCACGGTCCGTTTGATGCTATTATAGATGGAGCCAATGTAGGTCTTATCAATCAACACAATTTCAACTTTGTCCAGGTGAGTGGGATACTATGATTCATTTCACAACACTCCGTCCTTTGATTTCTTCATATCAGATATATGAATGAGCTGCCGTAATGACTCCATCTTTATTGTAGCTCAATACCCTGGTGAACAGGATACGCCAAATGAGCCCATCAAATAGATTTCCACTTGTTATATTGCATCAAAATCGTGTAACTGGCGGCCCTGCCCAGAATCCTAACAACAAGAAATTGTTAGAGAGTTGGAAAAAGTCCGGTGCACTCTATGCGACTCCAACTGGTTCAAATGATGATTGGTAGGTTTGCATCTCTTGCCGATTAAATGATAGGATAAACTGAGTTCTTAGAGATTGTTGCAAGTCACAAAGGAGAAAATCTATATCTATACATAAAGAGTTGAGCCTCATCGGTTCCTAAAATATATTATAGGTACTGGTTGTACGCTGCGGTTAATTGCAAGTGTTTGCTGGTGACAAACGACGAGATGAGAGACCACTTGTTCCAACTTCTGGGGACCAGCTTTTTCCCCAGATGGAAGGAAAAACATCAGGTATCATCATGCTTCTGCTGTTAATCCGACGAGTTTTCTTATATTCAAAATGCATCCCCCAAGAAAATTGAAAGGGCGTTTGGCTCATCTTCAGTTTCTTCCTTCTTCAAATACCAGATACCAGAAATTCGATTAGAAATTTGATCACTTGTTCATAAACTTTGCAGGTTCGAATGTCGGTCTCGAGGCGCGGCATTGCCCTCCACATGCCACCCCCTTATTCAATTGTAATTCAGGTCTGATGATCAGCCATAATCTCATTTTTTTTTTTCCCTCTGCTAAATAGCCTCACGCTCGTCGGTTAATTAATTTTCCGGTGATGTTAATACAGGAGTCGGAGGACGGGCAGTGGCACGTGCCAACAACTACAGGTGATGACATCGAGACTCCAAGGCAGTGGTTGTGCGCCAGCAGAGCTAGAAATACAAAATAGAGGGGAGACTTTTTTTGTTCTTTTTCAATTCTAACTTATTGGGTTGTGACCAATAAGTGGTTTTAAAAGATGAAATATAATTCATTGTATCACAAGGTTGGTCTCTATATATTATCATTTTCATGTACTATCTAATTGACTACAGTGGTATTAATAATATTCCTCTAAATCTTATTCTTAATATAATATAATTCCTCTCACTTATCTTAATATAATATAATTCCTCTCACTTATCTTAATATAATATAATCCCTCTCACTTATCTTAAAATATTATAATTCCTGTCACTTATCTTAATAGGAAAAAAAACATTGTAGTTAATCGAAGAAAAAAATTGCAACTACAGAAACCCTGCTTACAAGCTAAGGTAAGTACAATAAAGTTGTACCATTATAAGGTTTGGGTTTGGGGCATTCTCTCATTTTACTATTTTCAATATACAGCAAAATTAATGATGTGGCAAATAAAGTAGCAACTTAATTTTTATTTTTCTTTGTCACTATATTAACACAAAAATTGATACTATAAAAAACTTACGTAAGTTGAGAAAATAGGTCTCATTCTTCTACACTTTCTTAGGGGTCGATGACTATTCGTAGTTATTATCTTGACACCAAAGAAGAGTTCGACCAAATTCTTTATTTCTATCCTAGTTTATCCTGATTCAACATTACAAATATATTGATTTTTCTCCAATAACTGAATATTATTATTTGTAAATATTTCATATTTGATTCTATCCATAAATCTATTTTCCTCAAAATATGATAATCCATTTTAAAAAATACACTTAAATTAGACTGTAAACTTTATTTTGTCCAAATAAATATTTGAATAGAACCAAAATGTAGTCATTTTTTGTTTTGGTTTGTATTTTATATTTTTATTATTATTGTTTTTGTTGGGATAATAGATAATTAGTCGTCAAGCAAGCCGAGAATGTAAAGCGGAATGTCTTTAAGGGTAGGATTATAGAAACCGTAAGGTGGCAGAAACAGACCGCCACGTAAACAGGCATGCAGGGCCCCACTATCCTCATGGTCTTACGAGCAGCAGCCATGTGTTGACGAGTTGATCCATTCATTGACCGACAATGGTCCCCACACAAAACACTTAAAGTCATCTGGGGCCCAGCCATGCTCCTCCCCCATTGGGCAGTGAATTTTCCAATCTAAAATAAATAATAAATAATAAAATGAAGAGAGGCACCGCAAAGACCTCAGTCTTCTCAGACACCAGAAGAAGCAGCAGAGATACAGAAGAGAGAAGACGGAGAAAGAAGGTAAAGCTGAAACGGCCACTTGCCAAAACACACCGTTTCGTTTGCCCTTTTCCTTTTGGGAAGATGAAATGCCATCTGCTGTGCAAAATCGTGCTTTTCCTCTGCTTGTTTTGCTGCGTTTTCTCTACCGTTTCTGGTGAAGTGCTGTTTTCCGAGAAGTCGATTTTGCTTGAGATCAAGAGCTTAGTTTCAGACCCGCATGGGCTTCTCTCCAGCTGGAACTCCACCAACTCCGATCACCAGTGCTTGTGGTTCGGGGTCTCCTGCGACTCCAAATCCAGGGTCGTCTCGCTCAGAATCACCGGCGGCGACGGCAAAGGAGGTAACTTTCGAGCTCTTTCTTGCTCTGAGACTTTGAAATTTCAATTTCCGTATAATGGGTTTGGGGTTTGGAGGAATAGTACACCTAGTAGTGGAAAATTAGCTGGAAAGCTTTCACCTTGGGTTGGAAAGCTCACCGAGCTTAGAGTTTTATCGCTGCCTTTCAATGAACTTAGTGGTGAAATTCCTGAGGAGGTTTCGGGGTTAGAGAAGCTTGAAGTGCTTGATCTTGAGGGAAATTTGTTGACCGGGAAGTTGCCAGCCCGGTTCTCGGGTTTGAGAAAGTTGAGGGTTTTGAATTTGGGGTTTAATAGGATTGGTGGTGAGGTTCCTGTTTCGCTTTGGAAATGCATGGATTTGGAGGTTCTGAATTTAGCTGGAAATGAATTGAGTGGAACCATTCCTGTCTTTTTTGGTAGTTTTTCAAAGTTGCAAGGGATATATTTGGCTCAAAATAGGTTAAATGGGTCTATCCCAGCCAAATTTGGAAGGTATTGTTGGAATCTTGAACATCTTGATATGTCAGGGAATTTCCTTGTTGGGAGAATTCCTGGTAGTTTGGGGAATTGTACGCGGTTAAAGACTCTTTTGCTGTTTTCAAATATATTGGATGGTGTCATTCCGCGGGAGCTTGGTTGGATTCAAATGCTTGAGGTTCTAGATGTTTCGAGAAATAGCCTTAGTGGACCAATCCCCGCTGAGCTTGGAAAGTGTGTCAATCTGTCGGTTCTTGTCCTATCGAATCTTTTTAATCCATTCGCAACCAATCAGGATACAGATGGAGATTTGTCGATTAGATTATCTAGTGATTCACGGGATGACTACAATTACTTTGAAGGATCCATTCCAGAGGAAATTACAACCCTTCCGAATTTGAAAATAGTTTGGGCGCCTAGGGCAACCCTTGAAGGCAAGCTTCCGAGCAATTGGAATGGTTGTGAGAACTTGGAAATGGTGAACTTAGCTCAGAACCTTTTCATTGGAGAAGTCATTGGAATATTTGTAAGATGCAAGAAGCTGCATTATCTAAATTTGGCCTCAAATAAGCTGAGTGGGAAGATTGATGCTAAGCTTCCAGTTCCTTGTATGAACGTTTTCAATGTTAGTGGGAACCTCATGTCTGGACCGATGCCTGAGTTTAATTCCAAAGTGTGCCCGCAGGTGCCCTCAAATTCAGCTCTTATCCAAGCTCACAGTCTATCATTTCCGCATCAAGTGCTCTTTACTTGCAGAACTCAGCTTGACTCGCACTTACCCCTTTCTGGGGCTAGTATCTCAATTATTCACGATTTTAGCAATAACAACTTCGTTGGTCCAATCCAACACCTCCCTCTTGCACCTGAGAGATTGGGGAAGCGGACTGTTTATGCATTTCTTGCTGGTGGGAACAGGCTCACTGGACCATTTCCTGAAAGCTTACTAGGAAAGTGTGATGGATTACATGGAATGATTATTAATGTTAGCAACAATAAGTTATCAGGTCGCATTCCTTTTAAGATTGGTGTGATGTGCAGATCTATTAGATTCTTGGATGCCTCCAGTAATCTATTTTCTGGGTCAATACCTCCAGATTTTGGGGATTTGAAATCGCTCGTCTTTCTTGATTTGAGCAGGAACCAGTTGCAGGGTCAAATTCCTGCTGGTATCAGTCATTTGAAGTATCTCAAGTATCTGTCCCTGGCCAATAACAACCTTACTGGAGGTATTCCTGCTAGCTTTGTGTCGTTACACTCCCTTGAAGTGTTAAAGCTATCTTCAAATTCTCTTTCTGGCGATATTCCGCAAGGGCTTGTGAACTTAAAAAACATAACTGTTTTTCTGCTTGACAACAATAAACTCTCTGGACACATCCCCTCAGGCTTGTCTAATGTGAGATCACTATCTACATTCAATGCCTCCTTTAATAACCTGTCCGGTTCATTTCCATTGAACAATAGTGTGATGAACTGTAGCGGTGTCCTTGGAAACCCTTTCATCAATCCATGCCGTATTGTTACTCTAGCTGCTCCATCTTCAGATCAGCCAGATAGCTATGGGAATACACAGCATAGCCCGGATTCTTTATCTTCAACTAGTGGTAATCCTGAAGATAGTGGGTTAAACTCAATTGAGATTGCATCCATTGTTTCTGCATCAGCTGTTGTTTTGGTTCTGCTCTCTCTTGTTATCCTTTTCTTTTACACAAGAAAATGGATACCCGATTCCAGGGTTCAGGGTTTTGAATATAAAGAAATGACAGTTTTTACAGACATCGGAGCTCCAGTGACATTTGAGAATATTGTTCAAGCAACAGGGAATTTTAATGCTAGCAACTACATCGGAAGTGGAGGATTTGGAGCCACATACAAAGCCGAAATTGCTCCAGGAAGCATTGTAGCTGTGAAGAGGCTTGCTGTTGGAAGGTTTCACGGTGTTCAACAGTTCCATGCTGAGATTAAGACCCTTGGAAGGGTGAGACACCCCAACCTGGTGACTTTGATCGGTTACCATGCCAGTGAAAGTGAGATGTTACTCATATATAATTATTTATCAGGAGGAAATTTGGAAAATTTTATCAAGGAAAGATCTAGAAGACCTTTCAATTGGAAAATTCTCCACAAGATTGCTCTGGATATAGCCCATGCACTTGCTTATCTGCATGATGAGTGTATTCCGCGTGTCCTGCACCGTGATGTAAAACCAAGTAACATACTCTTAGATGATGAGTTCAATGCTTATTTGTCTGACTTTGGATTGTCTAGGCTTTTGGGAACTTCTGAAACGCATGCAACCACTGGTGTGGCTGGAACTTTCGGGTATGTAGCACCAGAGTATGCTATGACTTGTCGTGTGTCTGAAAAGGCCGATGTTTACAGTTATGGTGTGGTGCTGCTTGAACTGATGTCTGACAAGAAAGCCTTGGACCCTTCGTTTTCTTCACATGGAAATGGTTTCAACATTGTTTCTTGGGCATGCATGCTGTTGAGAATGGGTCGGGCTAAGGAGGTCTTCATGGAAGGGCTATGGGATGCAGGACCTGAGGATGATCTGGTGGAGATGCTGTACTTGGCTGTCACGTGCACAGTTGAGACCCTCTCCATCAGGCCTACAATGAAGCAAGTTGTGCAAAGATTGAAGCGAATTGAACCTGTTTCGAGCTAGGTGGACAATGACCAGAGCAAAAGTATAGACGTAGACCATAACCTAGAAGTATAGAAGGTATGACATGCTTGTAATTTGTACATTTGCGCTGTCAAATTTTCGGGATCATCTGGTTCTCAGTTTGTTGTTTATCTTTTAAGAAGCAAATTCTCCTGAGCTGAGAAATTTTTCTGAATCTTGCATTTGTACAAGCATGTTTCAGCTCATTTGCAATTTGAATATAAGCTAAACTGCTAAATTGGTTTCTGGTTGATTATTTGATTTGTCTTTTTCTTTCTAGATTTTAGTTGCAATTTTGTGTCTTGGTATTTGACAAATCCAGGACATGATTAGATTTTGTTTGCAAAGATATTTCATATAAATTGGAAGCTTTTGTAGAAGTTGTAGCTGATTTTGATAATATAGCACATTCATATTGATCTTGCATTTATGGGATAAAATAAACAGCAGTGACTTTGAAAGCATAATTTATGGCTCATTAGTCATTGCTATAAAGAATAGAAAAAATAAAGGCAAATGCGTACTGTAATCTCACTGTAATTACTAATAGGGAAGGTCCATGACTCCATTTCCATTGAGCACTTTCGCCTTGTCATTTCTGCATTGAATAATCTACCGAAGAATCAAGTTTTTTGTGACAGAATTGACAGGTTTGATCACAGGCATCTTAATCACAGGTTTAATTAAAACAACCATGATAAACAAAACAGCTTCTATTTTACACAAATGCCCTTTCTAGAATTCACAAAGAATCAAATCAACCAAAAGAAAAGGTAAAAAAAAACTATCAAATTTAATTTTTTCTCCTTTTGTTTCCATTCCACAATCCCCTTTATTTTAAAGGGTATAAAGTAGAGTGTATAAAGGAGAGGAGAAAGACCTTTTCCCTTTCCTATTACAAAAAGGAAGTGGCAGCTGGGTTTACAACTATATGCCTAAGTGGGTGAGTGACATCACTCCCTCCAGCATGCTTCACAAACTCTGCTGGAGATAGGAAGCTCCCATGGCATACACACATTATTCTAACTTCCTCTCCCTTCCCATATCTGTATAGTATTCCTTCTACTTTTCTCCCATTTGGACCGTCTCCTTTCGTGAAAACACACGGCATGTCCTCCATGGCATTCATCCTCATTTCCCTTGTGCGGTTTTCTGAAGGATTAGGCGGCTTCTTGGACGGGATATCTACATCAGCTCTGGAACTTCTTGATGCATCTTCATTTGTACCTGCCCCGGAAGAACCCACCACCGTGTCCTGACTACTTCGCTCTTGCAACAACTGGCTGCTACCGGGACTCCTGGCTTCACCGCCACTGCAGGTTCCTGTGATGTTAAGGGAAAACTATGAGGAAAAAGAAGTAGCAGTGTTTCCTCTTTTGTTCCATCCCCTTTCACCTGTTGTTGAATCTTACTGATTCCAAATACAAAATTAGTAATTTTGAAATTCAAGATCAACATTCTCCAATGTTAAGGTATTCAGATTAGTAATTTTGAAATTCAAGATCAACATTCTCCAATGTTAATGTATTCAGAAACCTTTCAGCTTCACAATCACAGATAGACAGAAGCTGCTATCAATCAAGAAATGGGTACAACTACGACAACCTAATCAACAATTTCTGCATTTTCATATCTCGTCTTCTGCTTTACCAAATGGTTTCTCTTACAAGATATCTAGTAGTTAGCTGAAATTTTCAACTCCTCATAAAAATTTCAGAAAAAAAATCTATCATGCAGAAGGGCAGCAGAAGATCAAATTATAAACTTGGCAGATCCGGAAAGTGATCAGAATCTAAGTATTATCCAAAAGGCACATCCTTGTTCATAAAGTTCAAAACTTGGTAATTTGCATCAGCAATATAATCAAGAAACCAATATAAGATGACTCAAGAATAAGTGTTTTCTCGATATACATTATTAACGTATTATCTAACAACGAACAACCATCATGTGCTTTAAAGTGCAATTCTGGGTACCAGCCTACCCCATTTCCTCCATTTAGAGATTCGAGTCATGTGTAAACCTAAATTCCCAATCAAATTGAGGTTGCTGACTCATTAGTGGGCCAAAACTTGGAAACAAATGAAACTATTTCCACAAGTGAGCAGTGAGTTCCACTAGATAGTGTTTTTAGTGCATTATCGGTACGGTATGTATGTAAGCATTTCCAAAAAGGAGCATCCACCAGAAGCTCTATTTATGTATTTTTGCAACAATCATGATAGTGTTGTCTTTCGTTTGTGTGCAAGGTTTTAGGAGTTGATTACAGCATCTGTGTCGTTTAATGTCTCACGCATTATCGAAAGCTGCTCTTTTTATCATTGATTAGTCTTTGACAACATCAATATTTACTCAAAATATCCCTCACCATATTTTTGTAACTTTTCAATCTCTAACCACCATAATAATTACTCAAACAACCTTTAAAGTTTTTAATTCCTATTTAGTACCTTTTTTTTCCTCCTTTCTATTTTATGAATACATTACTTCCACTTATAATCTTTTTTCTTTTTTCACTTGTTCATTTTAAGTAGTAATGTAAGGACAATCTAATTTTAAACAAGATAATTAAGAGCAATAATTCTTCAAAAAATACTTCTAAACTTCGAATTTGAAAAATCTTTATTATCCGATATTAAAATATTAGATTAATTGCTTATGATTTAGTTCTTAGATTTTGTGCCCAAAATCCAAGAATTAAACGCTAAACCCTAAGTCATAAGCTCTTCCACCACCACTCCTTCCTAAACACACCCCCCACCCCCTCCCTAAAACTTTCTATTCACTACCGTTAAAACCCGGATAACACGGATTTTCCTCCACTAGCAGGTTTTTTCGGAAAACTTCATTTATTCTGGTGTGGATGGCAAGCAGGCCTATATTTCTTAGTTTCAAAGAAAAAAAATCAATTGTAATATATAAATTTAATTATAAAAGTGTTTTAAATTTAATTATAAAATAGGAGGTTATAATCATAATCATGCATTGTACAAGAAAATGACAATAAGCATGCATGGTTAAAAAATAGTAGAAGGACATAAAAGTAAAAAATTGTTATATTTCAATTTTTAAGTAAAATACAATCTTGTGAAGTATTAATTAGTAGATTATCATTTTATCATCTAAATTGAACCCATAACAACTATTTAGATTAAATTAAGAACAAAACATCGCGTAAAATTTAAACCACTCTACTCTTCCATGTTCGAAATTTTCTCAGCAACCTACAACAAACAACACGAGACCAAATGGGAAAACAACCTAAGACGCCAGCTGCTAATGAAGCAGACTTGTCGTTCACTACTAATCCAAAACAAACCAGAAACCAATTAACCAAATCAAATCAAAAAGCTCTACACAAAATCGATCAACCACTTTAAACAACTGAATTTCAATCCAAAAATTCACCGAAGTTCAAAAAAAAATTCACATTTAACAGAAAGGGGGGGTCGGAGAAGAAGAAAAATGAGATACCTTGAAGAGGTTTGCTCTCCAATTCCGACATCCCCGATGAGCTTCCACCTTGGGACTCCATTGAGCCCTGTGAATTCGGTTGCCCTTCAAATCCCTTTAAACTCCCCAAAATCTCAGCTTTCAATTTTCCCATTACATTCACTCCACCACCGCCAAAAGCAGCTTGCCTAGCAGCTGCCGCAGCAACCCAGCTCGGCAACCCAAAAGGCGGTTGCACCGTCCGATTAACCCTACTACCCCCATCGTACGGCTGCTGATTATCCCTCAAACTGGAACCAATATGGCCCTCAAGTTCGCGCCTTTCCTCCTCTTCTTTCTCACCCTTGCTGGAGTTTGAGCTCCTCTGCTTCTCAGACCTTCTTCTTTTGGCCTCCAACCGTCTCAGAGTCTGCAACTCCTTCCTCTTCCTCCACTCCTCCTCTGTCTCCGTCGGAAGTGAGGAGGTCCTCATCAGACCCGCCGGGTACGACACCGTCGCCATCGCGTCTTTGTCGTCTCTCACAAATGGCATCGTCCCGGCAATGGACGAGGATCTAATTAGCTTGTTCTTCGAACTCTTGTCAACCCCAAATCGACCCCCTAAAGAAAGCCCGAGATTTAACTCCAGCTCATCAGACTCCTCCTCGTCTTCAAATTGAGACTGCTGTGAGTTGCTGCTGCACATTAATCTCTGTAGCAGATCTCTTGGGTACTTATCCATTTGCAGAGAAAGATTCTCCATTGCTCTTCTTCGACCTTTATTAGCTTCACCCATGGTTTCCAAAAACAGAACCCAAACCAAATAACAAATAAGTTTAAATCTTTATCTACTTCCAGCAGCTATATATCTCTGCCAGATTTAAAAGAACAGAGCTTTGATCTGCTTCAGCAGACTCCATGAGCAGAAACTTGTACGACAACGCTCGCATTCAGTTCAACTCCCAAATTAGAAACGACCCAAAAATTAAAGCCGTTTTTCTCTGCTTTATGATTCATCAGTCACGAGTTGAATATTGAACTCGCAGCAAAAATCCCCGGAAGAATAAAAATTAAAGAAAAAAACTGAAATCAGAAGAAAAACTTGAAGCAGAGAAAACGAGGTAAACGGAGGAGAAGAAAGCAGAGACTTGACAGAAAGAGAGCAATAGAGAGAGATTGGGATGGTACTTTTTGGGCGTGTACCGAAAATGCCCTTGGCGTTTTAACAAGAAAAGTGCTTGGGGGAGCCAAGTGTGGCCTCTCCAGGAATGCCGTGGCAACACGTAGCCTGACTGGCATTATCTTTTTGGCGTCTCTACCAGTAACAGTAAGTTGTCCTTGGACATGCACGTGTCGAGAGGAGAATGAAGGAGGGGGATAGAACCACGTGCCGGTCTAATATGGACAGCGCCTTAGCAGACACGTGGGAAGGATTGGTTTGGCCTCGTTAAAACAAACCACGGCGTAGGTTTTGGTGCTGTCACTCACTCTGCGGCTCTGCCTCTTCTTCTAATCGCTTAGCTGTCATGGCATCTTCAGACTTCAATTATTTGACTAACCGGCACAGAAGAGCGGCCATTTTTAATCATTGGATTAAATTTAAGGTATAAATTTAAATTTAGTTCTCACAAATAATAATTTTTTAATAAATATTGTATATCTATATTTTACATAGATAAGTTATTACTATTTCAAAATTTTAGCATTATTTCCTATATATTTTATGAGCCTGAAAAAAAATTACAATATAGAGTGCATATGAGCAATTAAATTTTAATAAGAAATTGGACCCTACTTTTTATTTAGGAAATTAAAAAATTCCTAAATTTTTGGACAAATTTAAAAAAAAATTTTACTCTTGACCTTTGATCAAAATATGTCCAAGGCCTTAGCTTTGTGGTTGAAGGTCATTTTATGCCAAATTTTCTTACAATTTGGGGTTTTGATGAAGATTGTCTTACCTATGGTATTATCCCTAAATAACATATTATATGCGCGATTAAACTTTAGTATTGTTAATTATAATTATTATTATTATTTCACTTTCTTATTTTTAATCATATTTATAGTGAAGTTACTCGAAATATGTCGGAGACACAAAAATACACACATTCATAAAAACATAATTTTGAAATATGTTATGGAAAATCTTGAAAATTTGCATTCAATACAGAAAAAATATCACAATTTAAAAATTAAATGAAAATATACTCCCAAACTTGAAAAAAATATATATTATTCTCAACATAAACAAATGTCACAATTTAAAAATTCAACCAAACAACACAAAAAATCAATTACACACCCACACCTCCAACATTCGCAAGTTTTACTCAGGATTTGAGGGATTATGAAATATCGAACTAACCATCGAATTTTATTGAGCACGGAGTTCGAGAATTTTTCCTAAATTTTGAAATTTAATTCGTATTTGATACTTAATTAAAATGTTTTTGTTAAAATATGTTTTCTTTACAAGAAGTTTAAATTTTATTTTTCATTGTGTAGGTGTAGTCAACATTTATGAGCACAAAAGTCAACGAGGAACAAAGTAGGCATAAAAATCGGGCAAATAGTAGAGTGTGATGCACGTGCTTCCAAACAAGAAACATGTCATGATGATTGTTCATGAGTAACGATGTGGGACCCGCTGCGACAAGTTGCAGCTTCCTACCATAGAAAATAGTAAAAGAGTTTCTCGGTGGTGCTACGTGTCGGATTCAATTTGGATATCCACGTGTCGAAGTAGGTGGGGGTACCCCTCGCTACTCCTGTATAGCTATCACCAACTGATGACAGCGACCTCTCGCTTCTATGAATGGCCAACCACCACTGCTAATTCCGACTAGTTTTTGCCATTTAAATTGCAATTTTTTGCATTATTATCTTATTCATTTTCATATAATAATTGTAAATTTTGTTAATCAATTATGATATATGTTGACGCATGAAATGAATCAAGATTTATACTCTTATCTCGGCAGTTATATGTTCTTTCAATACTTCGGCAATTCGTGACTTGTAAGATAGAGGAAAGGAGTGAGGGGCACTAGTGTGGTGTTAGCTTAACTGTCTCCAAAATTTAAGTCAATCATTTTTGTAAGTTTTAAGTAGTAATTTTAATAACATAAAGACATGGTAGTCAAGTTACCACTTGAAGAGATAGAAGCCCTCTATTTAGAGGAATGGGAGAGATTTTAAAATATTACGATATTAAATTAACGTTATTTACTATAGTGACATAGATTTAGATAAGACAAATTGGCCTATTTAAACGAAGTTGACTGACTTGTGGGACTGAGGGGGCCAACACGTCATGCATGGTGCTTTATGCAAGTCCGAGGGTTTTAGCACGGTGGCGGTGTTGATAGTAAGCTTCTGGTTGGTAGTACGCCCATCGATCAAATTTGGCATGAACAATATATGTGGTATTAATATTTACATACAAATTTTTTTTACTAATTATCTTTATTATTATAAAACGATGAAGAAATTGTTAGGGCCCCACGGCTACACAAAGAAATATAAGGCCGAAAAAAAAATTGTTGTGCGCATCAATTTCTTATAAAATTCACAAGGTTGTTTTTGTAATGCAACAAATGAAAAAAAATAAAAGAAATATAAATTAGTATGAAAAAGTGGGGTGTTGTAATCTAAACAAAAAAAAAATCATGATAATGCTCAATAAATGTCATTTACTTCTCCAAAATCATCTTAAATAAATATAAAATAAGAAAAATTAAAAGTTATTAAATGTCGTAATATATATGAAACGACAAGTAAAATATAGAATTAAATTCCGAAAATACATAAATATAATTTACTTATCAAAAGTCCAAAATATAAATAAATAATAATTTTTTATTAGATTATCTAAAGAATGACCTAAAATATGAACCATTTCATTTCTCAAAATAGTTGAAAAATTATTAAAGAACTGATAGCATCTAGTCATGTACTAAGCAATAAACGCAAATAGAATAACGTGCAAGACAAATAACAAAACAAATACTTGGTTCATTCATTTCGCAGAACGAAAAAGAAAAGACATGGTCAGAGAGAAAACTGGACCAGAAACAGAGGGGATCTGATGATGACTGAGTGGACACGTCATTGATTTGAGGTGTAGATGAAAGATTCTCCGACACATCTGGTCGCCACGTGTTGACTGTTTGTTCCGCCAACTTCCATATGACAAAAGCGCTGCACACGTAAGGCCTTTTCCAAAGATAACAAAATATTGCCAAGCATATAATCTCATGTTTAATTTATTAAAAAAATCTCGAGAACATTTTTGTTCACCACATGATGACTTTCCCAATAGACTAATATCTGTCTTTTTACTTAATTATAATTAATAATAAATTAAATGCTCCATATTAATATTAAAAAATAATTTAAAAACTTACAAAAGACTAAAACAAAATATTATCTCTCCCTCGTCAACGTTTTCTTCTTGTTCTCTTTCTTTACATCTGCTGCAGGTGGAGCAGCGGCAGCAGCAGCACCACCGGTGGAAGCCACTGCCATAGCACCAGTGCACCACCACCATTAATATTGGTGGATTTGAAATTTTCAACAACTAAAAATCCAAAAAAGAACCTAACAGCCATCAAACCTCCTTCACCCCCAAATCCGGTGAATTGTGAACACCGGCGCCACCACCCAAAAATTCGGTAAAAACTTGCTTCACCACCAAAATCTGGTAAATACCCACCACCACTTATCTCTAATTTCTCCTCCACACTCTCTCTCTCTTTGGATTTGAAATTTTGGCAAATAGGATGGATTTGAGAAATTTTGGGAAATCTAGATCTTTGAAATTTTGAGTAAGACGAAGTAGCAGACGAACTCAAATTATATTTCTTAATTCCCAGTCTCAGGTACGGTGGTTTTGTTGCAGTGGCTTCCATGGTGGTGGTGGTGCTGCTCCACCTGCAGCAGATGCAAAGAAAGAAGAAGAAGAAAACGTTGAGGAGGGAGAGAATATTTTGTTTGTCTTTTTAAAAATTAAAAATTATTTTTTAATATTATTGTGGAGCATTTAATTCATTATTAACTATGATCAAGTAAAGAGACAAATGTCACTCTATTGAGAAAGTGGTGAGCAAAAATGCTCCCAAAAATCTTTGTAATCTTGTTCGGTCATTTAATACTAGGCTTATTATTATCTTAAAATGCACTTAAAATTAAAGAGGGAGGGAGACGAGAATCGGGTGGGGGAGGTCTAGTAGAGAGAGATAAAGGGAGACGAGGATCAGGTGAGTTGAGAAGGAAAAAGGAAAGGGTAAATAAAATTAGTTTTAATTTTTTAAAAAGAATTTTAATATATAATTTAATAAAATATAACAAATATTTTAATTGTCCATACAAATTTTATAATATTACTGCCACATCAGCAATTTAACAGTGTTAGTAACAGAAACTGACGGATGGTGCAACCACATCAGCAGTAACAGAAACTGACCGATGGTGCAACAGAGATAACAGAATGCCTGTTCTGGATACAAACTGAGACAAATTTCAATTTTTAGTGCATTTTAAGATTCGCTGATTTATTCTGAGTGCATATAAAGTAATAAACCTTTAATTCTATAGTCTTAAAATTCAAATTTCATAAAAAATGAAATTAATACGTAATGTATATATATAACCCTCCACTTTTACATTATTATACAAAAAATTTATAATTATGTCTATTTCATTATGCAATAAAAAATTTATTTTAATATTCGTAAAAAATAAAATCAATATTATTATATTTTTTTTATAAAGAAGTAATTATTACTCACCTGATTAAAAGTCAATTTGGTATTGCTGTACACAAAAATATTTTATGTAAAAGCAACTAACAGACGACTTTTAAAATTTGTAATAAAAAATCTATTGCTTTTGAAAAATACAAAATTTTCACTAAACACTTTTGTAATATTTTATTTTATTTTCAAATAAAGCAATTTTTTCATTAAATATTTTTGTGCAGCCTCATTTTGAGAAACAAGATATAAAGCAACACAAATATCAACTCCCAAAAATAATCATTCCACAAAAATAGAGATACAAAACTTTTTTAAATAAAAACTACAAAATTGATAAAGAAAAACCTTGCCAACAAAAACACTCTAATATAAGGTCTAAGGACCAAAATATGCCGCTCTTTCTAAAATCTGCCCTACCAAAATCTCTTTTAAAATAAAGCTTCTAAATTACTGAATAATAAGCTGCTTCAACCCTAATTCAAGCATCCACCTTGGGCGTTTGACGAGCAGCTTTCCCTCCATTCTGATATGATCTCTGATAGGCTTCTCCATTGCGACCGGCATTCCCCCTAGCTGCACCTGTGAATTCACGGTACTCCGTCTTCTTCTCGCCATCATTTCTACCAAAGCCACGGCCTCCACCATAGTTACCACGGCCCCCCCCGCTGTAGTTCTCACCGCCATAATTCTCACGAAGCCTAAAATTGTCATTTCGATACCCGCCCCTTCCTGAAGAAAACCTACCTCTGTCATTGTTTGCTGCAATGATAAGAAAGATAATCAGGAAACAGCATTGGCAACTCCAATCATATTTTGAGTGGTACCAGACACATTTGAATCTTTATGCATATATAGATAAGGCTTTGATCATAGACGATCTTCAATGATACACCTAAGGTCAATCAGATAAAGGAAAGTGATTTTCATACTCCCATTTTCTCCTCATGCACTCTCCATTTTTTCTTATCGGTAACAAACTAAGGAGTGCAGGGGGAGAAAAGTGGAGTGTAAAAGTCACTTCCCAAGTTTTCAGACATAATAGAAAGACCCACATGAGAAGAAACAGGTTGAGTCATTTTGTTATGTGCATTTAAGACAAGGGCAACTGTGGAGAAAGGAAAGTAATCTATGAAACAAGAAAGTAATTTCATGAAACCACATAATTCAGGAAGAAAGATGAATAACATTTCAACTTGCCTTGTCTTTCTTCAATGCGAAGCTCATTGTCGCCATATTTGATCGGAGAAGATGACTGAAACAGCACATGAATGTAAGATGTTAGAAACGGTTTATTTATGTACATGTAAATACAAATAAAATCACCAAAAATGAGCCATACGTATATCTAGTTGCATTGAAAAAAATGAGAGTTAAAGATCTTTATAAACTTTGCTAGAATAAACTCACAAATTGATAAACTCCTAAATTATTTAATAAAATCAGCTTTTAGCAAAGAACAGTAGGGTGATTAATGAATAAACAACAAAAAACCCAAGAAGAATACAACGATGTATAATTAAAACTACTAAACAGAAATATAAATACAAAACGTGTACCTTAAGAGCATTTTCCATGGAGTTAGAAGATTCAAAATCCACAAATCCAAAGCAGGTCCCCCTTTGCTGGATACAAATGTAATGCAAAACGGGTGTTAGCAATAAACTAAATGGCTTAATTCAAGATGAATACAAACTAAATGTAATCACGTAAATCATACCTTATTGCTTCTAACTTGAATCCCATCACGCTTGATGGCTCCATATGGCTTAAACACTTTTTCCAAGCCCTCAACAGTTGCATTCATGGGCAAGTTGGCAATGAAAACAGCATAGGCTTTAACTGCAACAATAAAGAGGGACAAAGGAATAATTAGTTTTTCCTAGCAGGACCCAAACGGGAAAGTTTTAATACCATGCCATGAAAAAGGTATCAACCTGCAGGCATATTCTTCTTTTCCACGACACTGTTGTTTCGGGGAGACAAAGCTTCCGGAGTAACAGGTGGGCGGGGCTGCGCAACAGGCTGTGCAACAGGTTTAGTGGGGGGTGCCCTCACAAGGAAAGGGCCTTTATTCAGATTCAAAGCATTCACCTGAACCAAGAAACCGTTAGATAATAAATCAAGTGATAGCAATTAGAGGACAAGCATACTAGTAAGTTACCACTGATGCATAGGTCTTTGGACCATCCTTCTGGGTGTTTGAAGGGGCAGCCTCGGTTAGTTGGGGAGTGCCATTCTTCCTTGATTCAACGGGATTCTCAGTAACAACAATATTTTCAGTAAAGGTTTCCTGAACATTCTCCACCACATTATTAGCTTCATTTCCATTGGTATTGTTCATCTCTATGGATGTAGTTGGACTCAGCACAGGTTGATCAGCAACAACAGCAGATGGCTCTGTGATAACTAATACCATAATATCCATAAAAAAAATTTCTCCAAACAACAAAGAAATAAAAACCATTTAACAATACAAACCCAACCTCGCCCCGAAAGACTAAAGAACATACCATGATTTGGGGACAAAGGAGCTTGTGGAGTATTTTCCTCCACAACATTATTTGCCTCATTATCAACAAAGTCAACAAACTTAAAGATATCATTCGTGACAAAGTATCCGGTGTTTTGTGGGGCTAAAAAGAAAGTTTGAGTGAACTTTCTTCTTACATCTTGTGCTCCAATTAAATCTCCAGTCACTAAAACAATCACTCCACCCTTGAATGAGAACTGTGAATCAATAGTCAAAATTTTTACATCGCGGTAATTTGGGTAGTCCAAGCAAAGTATCTTGCTATCAATTCCCTGCTCCAAATTAAAATTCAATTAACTTATCAGACTACATAAAACCTAGTCAAAACGAAAAAAGCTGCTTAAAGATCCAAATTTGTAAACTAAGATTAAATATAGAAACGAATATACCGATTGAATTGTAAACTAAATATAGAGACAAGTATATCGATTAAAGATACACTTAATGATAGAAAAAAAAGAAGTAGTACTAATAATTACAGCTGCAAAAGAGGCAGTTCTATAATTAAAGCTGTGAAAGAGGCAATTCTATAATTAAAGCTGAAAAATAGTGATTAGGACAAATGAAAAAAACTAGCAGCAATCTGCCACCGCATTAACAATGCAATCCTCCACTCAACTCCCTCCTTTACATTTTACCTGAACTCAACTACACAACTAAGGTAATTTATATACAGTTTGCATGCATGTATATCCACAAGGTGGCCTCATGTCCTACTCAACCACAATGTTGTAACCCCATCTTTGCAAAATACTTACTTGCACATTAGTCACTGACATGATCCCTTCGGCGTCTGGTTGAGGCCGGGATACCATACTTGACTCCTCATAAAACCTATGAAGATCTTCAGGAGATGTATTAAGAATGTCACAATACTGCTTAACAAAAGCATTGCCCACATCCTGTGCTCTTAGAGGAGCTTCCGGTTGATTTGCCATCTCTGCATCGACAACAAAGTGGTGTTAATATTATCATATCTAAATAAAAAACGACTCAAATTAATTACCCATGAAATTAGCAAAGCAAAGTCAATACAAAGCCAACAAATTGACGGGCCATTAAGCAATCCAAGTACTAAAAGGTATCAAATTGCACCTGCTATATAGTGGAGTGTCTTACAGTACTGACAAGGTCTTGACTAGAAGTAAAAAAGAAAAAACCCAAACCCTAAATTCCAATTTAAACAGGAATAAAACAATCATCAACGTAAATAATTCAAAACCCTAAATCGATAACCATTTTGTTTTTCTTCTCGACCCCAAATCTACAAACTTTACATCGTGAATCATCATCCCGATAATAAGCAAGTTCTGAATGCAAATCCGAATCAAAACAAAACATGGATCTGAAAACCAAGAACAGAAAACACTCAAAACAATTTCATAAGTTGGTCATGATACAAATGCAATCAAGGAAAAACTCAATCACCCAGAAAAAAAAAATTCATAAAACCCCAACCGATAGAGAAATCGACCGACATGACATACCAGAAAGCAGTGAAGGCCGCAGAAGGCCGGACCGAGAGCTCAGAAGCGCACTCGCTGAAAGTGAGATTTATATGAAAATAACCCTAAAACCAGAGAAGGTTGAGATTTATAGGCGCGACTTTTTGGGGGGTTTTCCAATTCCGAATCCGATATGTTCTCGTCGACCCGGCTGGGGTTGGAGGGAATTTTCGTATTTCTACTTTCTCAGCGCAGTTTTGGTGAGTGGGGTCCAGCCGCAGAAATCAAACGGAGATTATACGATCATCTTCATCGGACGGCCTTGATTTGTTTCTCGTTGGACGGTGTGATAATGAAGTATATGTTACCTACAACAGTAAGCTCCGCGGTAGGTGGGCAGTGCATCAGACGCGCTTAAAAACAAGGCAAAGTACCAATTCCTTCCTTTTTTGTTTTCATTATGAATTTAATAATTACCAATTTCTTCCTCCTTCTTTTTTCTTAATAGCTAAGAATTTGACAATTTCATTTTCCCTATCAAATTGCCCGATTGAGGAAATTCTGCTTCAAAAAAATGTGAAAAATGCTACGCTTCTTGATTGTGTTCACACGCGCATACAATTGGGAGTAATCGAATCGTCATCTATCAAAAACATTCGTTGGAAAAATTCAATTAGGCATGCTTTTAGACGAACAAATTTTTTTTTAATAAACTTATTTATTTATATTCAGTTTTTTTATTCCTCGTTTTAATTTTTTCAAAAGGTTGAAATAATTTCTTAAATATTACCAAATTGGAATATAATTACACTTGTTTTACTCGTTCTTTTATAAGTAAAGTCAATTGGTTGGGTCAAAGGTACAAAATCTTTTTTGGGTGTTCTCGATCTGTATCTGAAGACTGAAGACTGAAGCCACCACATAGAAGTTGTCAGATGGGCGACCTAAACTGAGTTGATGGTGCTACATCCAACCTTCTCTTTTTTTTTTATTCTTTTATAAACTTAAAAGCATCTTCAACACAACTCCTAAAATATTATTTTTTGATTAATTTATATATTTTTAAAGAAAAAATGCCTTAAACAAAGTTCCTATCTCACTTTATATTTTAGAATTTTATTATTTTGCGAGTTTTGGATTCCTAAATTTAACATATATGAGAGGAAAATTAGGGATTTCCTATCTGCTTACAATTGCATGAATTTCATAAATAATAAAATAATAAATTGAAGATATTCAAATTTTTAACTTGAAATAAATAATAAAATATTTGAGATTTGCCAAAATAGAGAACATTATTGGAGTAAACTTTTGAAAGTAGTTTGTTAAAATAACTTTTCAACTATTTAAATTTAAATTTAGAGACTATGCTATAAATGCTCTTATTGCACCAAATTCACTTCAAATCTAGCCCCTAAAATTACTTTTGTTACTATTTTCCCTATGAGGTAACTATTGTTCCACTCAACCTCATTTTTTGTCCGGTCCATTTATCAAAAATAAATCTTAAAGTTTTATAAATTTATATCATAAATTGGATTCAAAGTGTGAGTTGAACTTTTTTATTTATTTTTTAATATACACATTGTGTATCATCCTCATTTTTTACGAACTCCAGACTTCACCAATATAAAGCGAATGAAGAAAAATACCACTAAACTGTGATACAAAGTATGTGAGTTGAACTTTATTTTAGCAATCCTCGGGCCATTGTTTAGTTTTTGTTTTGTTTGGGTTTTGCCCAAATTCTCACAAATAAATAAATAAGTAATTTTTTTCTTGCTCTAAAGAAGAAGAAAAACAACTACTAATATTTTCATGTAATAACATTTCTACGTCAATTTTAAGATCGATTTTTGTGAAGAAAGAGGTTTATATTCCACACCCTCCTCAAGATTGGAAAGTTTTGAAAAAAATGTGACCATATTAGCATATTGAGAAAGAGTATATATTTAATATTGAGGTTATTTTTTACCAATGTCACGAGGTGTTTATAATTAGGAATTTCTATTGAAAAATTGGGATGTGTTTATCGTTAAACCCTTCAAATATTTGGAGTCAGCCGAATCAGAGGTTTTAGGGTGGCGATCAGACAGAGTCAGAGATGTGCGGCATCGCGTTGATCATCTGTGGCATTCGTTTTGATTTGTCGTCTCTGCTTCTCAATTCCGCATCTCCAGTCTCCAACTCCGAGCAAGTCAGTCTCTTTCATTTCATGTTTTTTTTTTGGGTCAACAATCAAAGCTTTTTGGCTTAACCATTGAACTAACTGGACTTTGTTGGTCTGAGCAGCTAGTGTTCACCATAGCCGACCTCAGAGCCGCTTTACGAAGGAGGGGTCCCGATAGCTTAGGCAGTACGAAGCTACTTCTTCATTCATTTGTGTCAAGTTGTCTCCCGGAGCCAGAAATTGTGTCTTCCATTGAAGAAAGAGAGGGCGAAAGCAATTGTTTCTCTTTGGAAAATGGACAAACACATCATGTGCAATGTCAGTTTGGTGCCATACCCAGCTTTGCTGCTGCTGAATTGCACTTCCTTGGTGCCACTTTGCAGCTCAGGGGCATAAGCCCTGTAGTTCAGCCATTGATAGATTCGTCTAAGAATATCCTTGTTTATAATGGTATATCTTTGTTTTCGAATTGGGGTTTTTGACATTGCATTTTATTGAGCTTGTTTGCTGTTTGTATATTGAATTTGGATTTCATTTTGATGTTTTGGAAAGGTGAAATATTTGGGGGAATAGACATTGCTAGTGATGAGAATGATGGTGAAGCTCTTCTGCAATTGCTGGGAGAGTGCAGTTCTTGCAATCCCCATTTGCATAAAACAAGTGGTTTTGATGACTTGGGTAAAGGTTCTGTCCCATATGTTCTTTCTAGGATCAAAGGGCCTTGGGCTATCATCTATTGGCAGGTAACTCTGAGTGGTAAGTTTCATTTTAATTTGATTAAAACTTGCTGCTGAATTTATGCTGCTTGAGATTTGTTTCTTAATTGTTTATGTAATTCCATGGGTAGGAAAGTTCAAAAACTCTGTGGTTTGGTCGAGATGCATTTGGTCGTCGGAGTCTTATTGTTCACTGGCCAACAGTGGATGATTCTCGATTTCTGCTATCATCTGTATCACCTGCTCCTTCAAATGAGCGTTCTTCTGGTATATATTGCTCGGTAGAGCAGCTTTGTGCTTCCCAATATTGATTCTAAATCTTGGACCTTTCTAGTAGGGAGCTGTATTAATGTCAATGCATTATAGATTTTGAAGTCGAAAATGGAACTACTAAACCTAGCTTTTGGGAAGAGCTTCCATGTGGAATATACAGTATATCTATAGATGCTCCAGATGTCGACGGGATTTTGGTTGGTGAAGTGAAAAAACATGAATGGACTAATGCCATGGTAGAAGAGCTGATAAAATGGGAGAGAACTTGTGTTGAACCCAAACCTGAGGAATTACATATTTCCAGTTCTAAGACTCTAACAAGAAATTGTGATGCGCACCTGGTTAATTCAAATACAGTGCCATCTAAATCAGGTTAGTATCATCCATGATGCAGAAATTATAATTTTTAGTCTGAAAAATTGAATATGTCGGTATGATTTTTAGTATAGATGTTTTTTTGTCCAAGGTTGTCACTGTGCCTTTTGTTTTGACTGAGTACGGCCTCTGGATGTGTCTGTTTCAGGCCTTGCACAGACTGTGCTGATTGCTTTAAGGGAGTCTGTTATGCGTCGCTCCTCACTGCACACAATTTTTCAGGTACACAAACCTTTTTCTATTGAATTGTTTATCATTCTGGTTGTATGTGCTGGTATACTGTCAAATACGCAATGACATAGTACTTTTAACTTATTTTAGTTCATTTGTCTGGTTTGATTCCACAATTAAATTGTGCTGTGCTTCCTATCTTGGGTATTTTTCCCTTCGCTTTGCATATGCCTCTTTTTAAAATCTTTCTTGAGCCTGTCCTTATTAAGTTTGCTCTGAATAACCTTCTTGCAACATCTAAATTTTTCTTAGTTGTAATGCTCGTCTCCTTTGCTCAATGCTGGCTTTTGGTCTCACACAAAACTGTGGGATAATGCTTATAAAAACTAAATAGAAAATGCAGTTTTCAATTCTACAATGAAAAGCTGATCATCTGTCTTGGAAAATGTGGACTTAGATTCTTGTCTGATGATCTATTATCCACATGGTAATTGTATTATTTTCACGGTATTAGTTGGTGACTGGTGATTTGTAGGTTCTTTCATTGTTATTAAACGTTTTTTCTATTGGAATGAATAGGCAGATAGACATGATATGGACAATGAACATGTACCGGTGGCCATTCTTTTTTCGGGTGGATTGGATTCTATGATAATAGCAGCACTATTGCATGAGTGCTTAGATCTGAGCTGTAAGTGTAGCTGGATAAGTTTGGTCAGCAGTCTTTTTTCCTTAATGTTCAATGTTTGCCTTAGGAAACTCAGTTTGCACATTGCACTGTGGGGTTCTTGTGTGTTACCTTTTGCTTATGATTTTCTATGTACATTTCCGTTGGCAGATGATATTGATCTACTTAACGTGAGCTTTGATGGTCAGTCTGCGCCTGATAGAATCTCTGCCAAGGCAGGAGTAGACGAACTGAGAAGAATTGCACCTTCAAGAAAGTAATCTCTAAACTTTTCTTGTGAATCTATGTCTGTGTTTAATGTTTATCGGCTCAACTTCTGCATAAATAATAAACTTTTGGGTATTTCATTTTAGTCTTTTAACACCATTTTTGTCTTCATTTGATGGTTTCAATACTAATCCAAAATTGTCCCTTTTTTTTGTGGTGGTGCATTACGAATGTGGAAAGTATAAAAATACAATTTAACCTGCTTTCGAAAGAAGTATATATGGTCCACAAATCACTTGGTTTTGGATAAAAGTCCTTGATGTCTCTGTCTTTGGGCTTATGGTGTTCCTTGTTGTATGCGATTGGAAATGCAGGTGGAAACTCGTGGAGATCGATGCTGATTTGTCAACCTTGACCTTTGAAACAAAGCACGTCATGTCGCTCATAAATCCCGCCAGCACCTACATGGTACCCAATTTTATATTATGTGCTATTCTAGTTTACATAGGTGCAAGATATGATTCCTCATGGTAATTATTTTCTTATGGATGTTTGGTTTTTGTTAAAAAAAAATTCCTCCTCTATTTCAGTACATTACAGTTTGAGATATCATAAATCTGCAACATGTTCCAAATTAAATTAGTATCATATGCTATTTAATGGTGTAGGACCTGAATATAGGAATTTAATGGTGTAGGACCTGAATATCGGAATAGCTTTATGGCTTGCTGCTGGTGGTGATGGATGGGAATACGTGGGAAATAGCAATTGTGACGATGAGGATCATCAACGCATTAAATACAAGTCCAAGGCTAGGATTCTTCTCGTCGGTTCAGGTGCAGATGAGCAATGTGCTGGCTATGGTAGGCACAGAACAAAATATAGAAATGGCAGGTATGCAAATAGATTGCAGTCTCATAGAGTATTGCGATTTTTGTGGTGCTGATTCTGGTGGTTTAACGTGTTATCAGTTGGCTTGCACTGCATAAGGAAATGAAACTGGACATGCAGAGAATTTGGAAAAGAAACCTTGGGAGAGATGATCGGTGCATTGCTGACAATGGCAAGGAGGTACTGATAAAAACTCCAACAAATATCATTCATCGTCTCGTTTGACTTTCGCATATGTTGATTGTAGCCTTCATTTATGCTTTGCTAGGCAAGGTTTCCTTTCTTGGATGAAGATGTCATAAGAACTTTGCTTGCAATTCCCCTCTGGGAGGTTACCAACCTTGATCTACCTAGTGGGATAGGAGATAAGAAGATTCTGAGGGAGGTCAGTGCTAATTCTTTTCTTCAGCATTTGAGTTACATCATTCAACCCTAAATTTTAACCCTGGCATTCGACACGTGTTAAGAACCATTCTACTTTTATATTATCCAAACCAGAAACTTCAATTCATTTCCGTAAATCATTTTCCTAGGTTTATAATTTTTTTTATAATCTTGAAATCTCTCATTCAAACCTTGTGTAAATTGTTTTCCTTTTGTTTTTGTGGTATGAAGGTTGCGGAAGTGCTTGGTTTGTATGAAGCTGCTGCTCTGCCTAAAAGGGCTATACAGGTATTCTGTCTTTTCTCTATTTTTTCACTTTGAACTTTCATGTGTTCTTAGCAATTAGCATCCATCTTTTCCTTTTTTTTTTTCACAACCTCTGTGTGATAATTAAGATGATTTAATGATTGCATTGTTTTCTGCATTTTTATGTTTTAGTTCGGTTCCAGAATTGCAAGGGAGTCAAACCGGAAGAATTATGGAAGCAACCGTGCCGCAAATCAAGCATCTGCGGGAAGCGCAGCCATTCACAAGCTGTCGGACATGGATACTTCAGAGTAGAGCACGAGCACCACTCTTCCTTCCTTCCAGCTCTACAAATCAAATTCATGTTTTACACTTCCATTTCTAATGCCACTTTATATTTTTAGTGACACATACATTGAATATCCATATGATGGTACTTCCAATCTCGTTTTCTAATGAAATTGCCTACGGTGAGGAGGAATATTTATCAAAACAGAAAATACATCGCTTTTATGAGAATTGAATATGAAATACTCATTATACAGTGGTATACCACTATATCACAGTGCGAGTGGGTGGACTAATTTTATAAAAGATATAGGGTGTATTTTTGCTCGCCATGTAAATAACAAAAAAAATTCACCGGTCCATATTTCCTTGTCATCTGTCCATTAACATAACTATGGTTAGGAATAACATTTATTTATTATTTATAATTTAAGGAGGAGAGAGAATAATTAAAATAATTAAAATTTTAATTAAATATTGCACCAGTTCATCTTCTTCAACCCAAATCGAAAGCCATGGCAGCAGCTCCATGGTTTTTTCAAAACAAAATCTGGGATTATTGAAGAAACTCAAGATTTTTTCTCTAGAAACTGTGGAAGCCGCTTTGGGCATATTGCTGTGGATGATGAAGATCCAGGAGAAGGTACTAGAGTTGTGGGTTCGGTGGAAAGGGCGACGGAGTATTCGAGGCGGCCGAAGGATACGTAAGAGCGTTGCTGCTTGAATTTCAAAATCTGGTGGTGGTGGATACCGTGGCGGAGGAGAGCGGCGTAGGTTCGGAGTCGGGACTTTGGAGAAGGTGGCTGATGAACTTTGACCGTTGATTAGAATTTGAGTCTTTCGATTGATGGTGGATGGTGGTGGATGGTGGCGGTGAGTGGTACAATCTGAAAAAAAAATTCAAAACCTGAAGTGTTGCCATGGCTTTCGATCCTTCCAGTACAATCTGAATTTTTTTTGAAAAATTCGTGTGCAAAACACTTGGCTTTCGATTCATCAACTTCAAGATTTTTTTCCTGAAGAAACCATGGTGCTGCTGCAATGGCTTCTAAGTTGGGAGAAGATGAACTGGGCAAGAAGATCAGGCGGTGTAATGTTTAATTAAATTTTTTATTATTTTAATTATTCTCTCTCCTCTTTAAATTATAAAAAATAAATAAATATTACTTCTAACCATGGTTATGTTAATGGCCAGATTGCAAGGAAATATGAACTGGTGAGTATTTTTTTGCTCACTAATCCGGTTAGTAAAAATGCCAATACTTGCATCATACCCTGATGGGATGCTCTCATAACACTTTTTTGATATAAACCAATTACATGTTGACATATATCATAATCGGAACCGTTCATTCTATAAATCATTATGTCAATATCATCTCCGTAAAAAATCAACAAGATTGGAGGTCGTTTAGTCATTCATATGTATCAAATAAATTAACATTTTTTGTAAGAATTATGATCATTTTGGAGAATCGTTCATTTAGTTGATAAATATGAATGACTAAACGACCTCCAATCTTGTTGATTTTTTACGGGAATGATCTTGACATGATGATTTAGAGAATGAACGGTTCCGATTATGATATATATACAAAGATAATTTGATAAATCGAAATGGTGATACGAGGGCATCCAGGGTGGAATGCAAGTATTGTCTGAGCAAAAATGCATCTTTACGAGTATTGAATTCAAAGTTTTCAGTTCTTTCATGGCACAAGATTACCAAAATTAGTAGCAATAAATATCAATACTTACAAAGGAACACATACTTAAAAATAGGAATCCTATCACTACTCTACCTTTTCACTATCATTTACTATCTTAAATTCTTATTATTACTATTATTAATAATATTAATATTAATACCTCCACAGTCCACACCTAACAAAACCCTAGCAAAGCAGCCTCTCTGGTTTTTTCAGATCCTGCGGCCACTCATTCTCACTGTGAGTTATTTGCATGTTCTATCTGCATCCATTTTTCAGTGTATTTCTAACTTATTTAATAATTCCATCGGTAATTTTCTAATTTGTTGCTCTAATTCTCTATTTTCTCCTCTTAATTTTCAGCCTGCATAATGGAATCTCGTACTCCAAAACTCCCAGACGACGTCGTATACTCCCAAATCCTCCCAAGACTTCCTACCAAGTCCTTGATGCGTTTCAAATGCGTATCAAAATATTGGTCCTCTCTCGCCCGCACCAACCCCCCCTTCCTCCGCGCCAACAAACACTTCCACCCAAACGCCCATCTCCTCCTCCTCCACGACCGCCGCCTCTCCTCCCTCGAAATCACCCCCGCCGCCGTGCCCCAAAGTTTACACATCCCCATTTTGCACGCCCATAACGATCTCCACATCCAGACTGCCAACGGCTTGATCTGCCTTTTCTCCGTTCAAACTGGCAACTCCACTCCAATTTATATATTCAATCCATCCACCCGACGGTCTGTTACAATCGATCCATTTATTCTGAATCTTTAATCGACAACAAACACTTGTATTTCGTGGATTACAACTCGTTTCATTTCGGGTTCGTTCCTCGCACAAACGAGTACAAAGTATTACAGGTGACATCGTACTGGTCCTTCGACGCTGACCGATTGATAAAGTTCAAGATTTTCACATTGGGCACGGCTTCATGGAGAGAGCTAGACCTAGACTCTAACCATGATGACGCCATCCCTTTCCATCACCGGAGTTTCTCGTTCCATAACGAGAAGAGTATATTTTTGTGCCTCTACGGGGCGATACATTGGATAAATAGAAACGAGTATGTGATAGTGGCGTTTGACGTTGCAGACGAGAAATTCAGAACGATCCCGTTGCCTGTAGATTATTTGTTTATTAACCCGGTGGCCAACTGGATTGTTCACATTGTTGAGGTGGACCAATGTGTCGCGATTTTCGATTGCATGCTGTTTGGTTTAGACAACCAGATGAAGTTGTGGATTTTGAAGGACTACGAAAATCTTGTGTGGGTTAAGGAGGCTATTGTCTTCCCCGATCCGTGGAAGTATGAGTTGAGATACACGTTTCCGTTGGAGAATGTTGAGGCCGGCGGCGAGCTGTTGCTGAAACCGATGAGGGGGGAGATGGGGCGTTTGGTGCATCTTTATAATGTGGAGAAGAAAAGTGTGAGGGCATTTGACATTAGGGACGATGAGGCTGTGGTTCTTCGTAGTTATGTTGAAAACTTCGTCTCCTTAGTTTGATGAACATAATTTAATTTCTGTAGTATTTTTGTATGTGTTTTTTGGATGGATATCTTTGAGTAATCTTATTTACTTTTTATTTTCTAATTACTAGTATTGATGGAATATTACATATTTGTTCCTTTCAAATTAATTCATTTTTGTTGTTTTGGAACTTTTTCTTTGAAGTTTTGGGTGAAAAAAAAAAACTTAGGAAGACCCCACCACATTTGTAAACCAAATACTAATACAGACAGTCTCTACTTATATTCGTGAGTCCTATTTGTATTAATATGTGGTATATAAATATGGTCTCTCTAACATTGTCCTAAAAAAAACCTTCTAATGATTGTAATTTTAAGTTATTGAAAACTTAATCTCGAGGCTTATGGCCTAGTGGTATTCCTCTCTGGTTCAATTCAATTACTATCTTATTAGAGCATCCCTTATCATATTATTTAAGAGTTTTCTAAATTGATGTGGTCAATTAAGATAGTTCAAATATCATTACTCAAATAATTTAAGGGCTCGCCTGGTTGAGGGTGAATTTGGATTTGGATTTGGATTTAAGGGATCCAAATCCAAATTCATCCGTTTGCCCCAATTTTAATGTGTCGATTTGGATTTAAGTCAAATTCATACAAGATTTCATACTCCCAAAATTAAGAATTTCAAATACCTTTTCAAAGTAGGAATTTGAGTGAATTTGATATTTTTTTTCATTTTTTCAGGCTTACTCTTTCTCTCTCCCCTTTCTACGTTGCCAGCCTCCTTTCCCTCTCTCCTCCGTCGCCCTCTCTTCTATTCTGCCCTTTATTCCCAATCTCCTCTGCCACCCACCTCTTCCCTCTCTCATCCGTCGCCCTCTCGTTCCCTCCATCCTCCACCATCTTTTCTTCTCAATCTCCTCCGCCACCCCTATCTTCTTCCTTCGTTGCCTCGTCCTCTTCCCCTTATCCCCCTCTCCCTTTGCTCCCAGCGACCCATAAGACTGCACAGTGCATAAGACGAGGTTTTTTTTTTTCAATTTTGATTTTATTTTTTTAATTATGTTTTTATTATTTCAACTTTTCAAGCTGGTTGTAACGACCGACCCCGAATCCTCGGAAAGCCGCCTCGTTATGGCCGCCGGGAATCCTCCCAGTGCAGCCCAAAGGTATTGTTAGCCTGGCCCCCCTCCGAAATCCCCCAGCTGCAGCCTCTTGAGGATTCGAACCCTGGACCAAACTCTTTTATTTCTCTCAAGGATGACACCTTTCACCAACTGAGCTGCAGCCACTTGAGCTGAAGGACAATTTGACTTTTGAGGAGCAACCAGTGAAAATTCTAGATTGGAAAGAAAAAGTACTGCGCAGAAAGACTATTCCTCTAGTTAAAGTGTTGTGGAGGAATCATAATGTGGAAGAGGCCACGTGGGAAACCGAGGCACTAATGCGGGCGCAGTATCCTCATTTGTTCCAATGGTAGAGATGAATTTCGAGGACGAAATTTCTTAAGGGGGGTGGATTGTAATAACCCAGAAATTTAATTATTGAATTTACGTAAGTTATTTTTGTAAAAAGACAATTTTACCCTTGGTTGTTAAGGGTGTGGAAATCAAGTTTTGTTTCGGAACTTTTTAGGTTGTGTTTTGGATACCGTTGCGTGAGTCTCGAACTCACGAGTTCGTAGACAGGCGGCACGCGTGAAACGGAGTTTGTGTACGAAAGTTACGAGTCTAGTTTGTCAAGGGAATTTTTGTAATTTTGGCTTGGGAGTAGATATTTTTAACCCCCAAACCATCAATCAGATCTTCATTTCACTCTCTTTCTCTCTAGATCACTCATTCCTTCCCCAAACCCGTGAGACACAAACGCCCCAAAACTCACAAATTCCTACTTTGATTCAAGGCTAAGACTTCCATTTTTGTTCCACTAATCGGAATCTACTCATTCCCACAATCACAATCGTACAAACCATCAAAGGAGAGGACTACGGGAGGCGTCGGACCGAGACAAAGAACAACCGAACCTTCCAATCGATTTTCCAGCTAGCACAGGTACTGGTTTAATGTTTTGAAGTCATATTTGGATTCCTGGGTTCGAGTAGATAGATTTAGACGTAAAATTCGTGAAAAATGGTTAAGTTTTGAAGAAGTTAGGAAAAAGCTTGAGTCGACCGGAAATGGAGGATTCCGGCGACGGAGACGGCGGCGGTCCAGTTGTCTTCTCTGGCCAGACTTCGACGACGATGACGGTGGTCCGGTCGTCTTCTCCTGCGAGTCACCGGTGCCCGATCGGGTTGAGTTGGACCGGGTCGGACTGAGTGGACGGGGGTCGAGTTGAGTGGATCGGGTCAGGCTGAGTTAGGCCGGGTTGGATCGGTTTAGGCGCATAAGTACTATAGTAGGAACGTGAGTACTGTAGTAGGCGCGTGGGTGCGCGTGGCGGCATGTGGCGCGTGGGTGCGCGTGGCGGCATGTGGCGTGTGGTCCGCCCTTCGACGTTCCGGATCTATTGGCGCAGGTTTCGGGTTGATTGGACGTCGTTTAGAGGTAGTTTTGGGCGTCCGAAGTTGCTGCGCTTTTAGGACAACGTAGGCGGATCTCCCGGGGTTTAGGGAGTTTATATATAAGGTTTTATTATTAGCTGGTAATCCCGATTATTAATATTGACAGGCGTTACTGCTCCAGGAACTTCGGAGGAACATATGTTTCGGGATTGTGCTTGCTTGGACGAGTGGTAAGTGGACTTTTGATTTATAAACTGTAATGCATGCATAAATGTATCTTAGATTTAATACTGTTATGTATTATGGCAATGAATTTCTGGAATTTAGAAATGATTTCTGGACATAAGTTTTCCAATATTTCAGTGAAAGTGTGTTTTGGAAAATGGATTGGTATTTTGGACTCGATTATGATATCATTTTGACGTGGTAATTATTTGAGTCTATGATTTGGGTTTAGACCTGAAATTATGATTTTCCTGGCTTGGCCATAAATGATTTTTCAAGAATTTGGCTTAGGCCAAGAAACAAGGATTTCAAAACACGGATTATGGTTTTCACTGGTTTTCTGTCCCAATGGAAAAAGGGTTCTCCGACTGGCGTTGAGGGGTTTTGCTCCGCTGGTTGTTGAGGGTTCTCCGATGCTGGTGTTGAGGGTGTTCTCTGCCGGGTCGTTGAGGCTGTCTATCCATAGTACAGGGTTTCTGCACAACTCAAGGTATATAGAGTGTGTGGAGGGTTTTGAGCTACGACTCGGGATTTTATTCGGAAACAGTAGTTTTGATATATTATGTGTCCAGGGCGAATTAAATGATTTTAAACTCATTTGAGGAAGGTTTTCAAACCAAATTGTGGATCACGATGTGTTTTCATATTACAGATTTTGCATGGGTCCAACCAAGTGGTTTTAAAGAGAAATGGAAATTTCGTTGATTTTCAGATGATGTTTTATTATCATGAACTGTTTTATTTGATGCATGCATAGTTTTATTCGTGGAGGGGGAAAATGTAAGGTTTCCTCGAAAAAGGATTTATAACTGATTATTTTTGTCCACTCACAACTTTTGTGTTTTAAATCCCCTATAGGCTGTTGAGTTGACGTGGGCACTTTCTGAGGTGGAGGCATTAGTAGTATTTCAGCTGCGCGTTGTACCTAAACTTCGAGTATGATATCTAATTTTGTATTATTTATCATACCTAGATGCTCTGATAATATATTTTGGATGGTCATTATATATTGGAATTTGGAGTGCTTTTGATCCCTTGTCTGACAGGTAAAAGTTAGTCATATTATATTGTAAGGAAGAAAGGGTATTTTGGGAACTTTTCCTTAGGTTGTCAGATGGGACATGGTTCTTCCCAGATTTCTAGGGGAAATTCAGGAAGGGTCCTGACACTGGTCCCTTCATTTGTGTGAGGATTTAAAATCCCTTCATTTGAAATCCATTGTTTGACAAAATATTATTTGAAAATGCAAGTGGAAAACACATTAAAATGCGAATTGAACACACAAAAACACAAGATATGGGGGAATACCATTAAAACAGAAAACACATTGCCTTTTAAGATAATTGAACACGAAATATCCATTATATAGAGTATACCACTATATCAAAATGCGAGTGGCAATAAGACTAGGGGCAGAGATATATTATTCATTTTACTCTTTACGAGTATTGAATTCAAAATTTAAAACCTTTCATTACACAAATAGGAATATCATTTAAAAAGGAAAAATTATATATATTATTTATCGATTTCACTTGTTATGAATCAATTTTAAAAGATTAAGCGTAAGATTACATATATATATATATATATATATATATATATATACATAAGAATACCAATAACCTGTAAAGTAGTAGCAATAAATATCAATACATATGAAGCAACACATACTTAAAAATAGGAATCCTATCACTACTCTACCTTATCACTATCATTTACCATCTTAAATTCTTCTCCTTCTTCTTCTTATTATTATTATTATTACCTCCACAGTCTACATCCAACAAAACCCTAGAAAAACAGCCACTCCGGTTTTTTCAGATCCTGCAGCCACTCATTCTCACTGTGAGTTATTTGCATCCATTTTTCACAATGTATTTCTAACTTATTTAATAATTACATCCTTCATTTTCTGATTTGTTGCTCTAATTCTCTATTTTAATATCTCACTTTTTTTTCTCTTAATTAATAATTCACTTTTTCTTCTCTTAATTTTCAGCATATTCGATGGAATCTCGTACTCCAGAACTCCCCGACGACGTCGTATACTTCCAAATCCTCCCAAGACTTCCGGCCAAGTCCTTGATGCGTTTCAAATGCGTATCAAAATATTGGTCCTCTCTCAGTCGCACCAACCCCCGCTTCCTCCGCGCCTACAAACACTTCCACCCAAACGCCCATCTCCTCTTCCTCCACGACCGCCGCCTCTCCTCCCTCGAAATCACCCCCGCCGCCGTGCCCCAAAGTTTACACATCCCCATTTTGCACCCCCATAACGATCTCCACATCCAGACTGCCAACGGCTTTATCTGCCTTTTCTCCGTTCAAACTGGCAACTCCACTCCAATTTATATATTCAATCCATCCACCCGACGGTCTGTTACAATCGATCCATTTATTCTGAATCTTTAATCGACAACAAACACTTGTATTTCGACAACGTGATGAAGTTGTGGATTTTGAAGGACTACGAAAATCGTGTGTGGGTTAAGGAGGCTATTGTCTTCCCCGATCCGTGGAAGTATGAGTTGAGATACACGTTTCCGTTGGAGAATGTTGAGGCCGGCGGCGAGCTGTTGCTGAAACCGATGAGGGGGGAGATGGGGCGTTTGGTGCATCTTTATAATGTGGAGAAGAAAAGTGTGAGGGCATTTGACATTAGTTACGATGACGCTGTGGTTCTTACTAGTTATCTTGAAAGCTACGTCTCCTTAGTTTGATGATCATAATTTAGTTTCTGTAGTATTTTTGTATGTTTTTTTTTGGATGGATCTCTTTGACTTTGAGTAATCTTATTTACTTTTTATTTTCTAATTACTAGTTTTGATGGAGTATTACATATGTGTTCCTTTCAAATTAAATCATTTGGTTGTTTTAAAAAAGGAAAATGCTTTTGGAGACTACACCATATTCATACTAATCCAGACATACCCTATTTGTATTCGTGAGTCATACTTATATTAATATGTGGTATACAAATATGGTCTCCCTAGCATTGTTAAAAAAAAAAACTTCTAATGATTGTAATTCTAAGTTATTGAAAACTTAATCTCGAGGTTGATGGCCTAGTGGTATTCCTCTACAAAAATTATGTGAGACGTCTCGAGTTGAAATCTCGTAAATGACGAGATCAATACTCAATGTTTATATAGTAATCCTCCACCCCCGATACCATTGTATCACAAAAAAAAATCTCGAGGTTCATGGTAAGTTTTTCGGTAATTTTTTTACTCTTCCACTCAATAACTATCTTATTAGAGCATCCATAATCATATTCTTTATTTTAAAGTTTTTTTTTTTTACTCTTCCACTCAATTACTATCTTATTAGAGCATCCTTAATCATATTCTTTGTTTTAACGTTTTTTTTTTAAATGTATTTACAAGTTGGTGAGATTTTTACCACACAATATGTCATCAGGGTTGGAACTTGAGACTATTGGTCTACAAGTCAAGGCTCTTACCAACACAGCTAAACCCACTTGACTTATTTATTTTAAAGTTAAATTTTATTAAAAATACTAAAATATTAGTTTAAGAGCTCCTTAAAAAATATTTGGGTGGTTCTATTGTAACCCCCTAATCTTATGAGTACACCCACTCATCAAATTTTGACAAAATAAATAAGACCGATAACCATCACAACCACCCGCGACACCGGTGGATGGCGTTTACTGCTAACTACTCAATTGAACCCTTATACAAAGGATTATTTATCGAAATGCACCCAAAACAGGACGCGTAGTCTCAGTTTACACCCCGAATAAGAAATCGTGTCAATTTGTACCCATAACTAGTATTCTATCAGCGCTGTTACACCAAAACCTTGACACTGTTACTAACACCATTTACTAGAGGGACAATTATGTCAAAACCAACCAATCTTCATCTTCATCTTCAACCTCCGCCTCCTACCCCAATAACTCATCCACAATCACCAATCCAAACCTCAAAAAAAAAACTCCAAAATCTCAGGAAAATCAAATCATTCCACCTCCGATGTATATTCCTAAGAATTCAGCTCCAGAACCCTCAAAGTTTGCATCTTTCAAGAACTCATCAAAACCCCTCAAATTTTGAGGGTTGCAGAAGCATAGAGAACCTCCACCATGAAATCAAAAACGAGTCGGCAAGCGACATGGGGGCAATCGTCCACCTCTACTTCCATCGTCCATCCTCCCCACTTAGTCGACACCTCCCTCGCTATGGCCACCAGATCCGACGCCCACCCCTCAACTCGACCCGATTCCCTCTTCGACTCTACCAAAAAAAGCCAAATTCATCAACAACAATTGACAATTTCACCCACCACCAGCACAAACCTAAATAGCCAAACGATCCACCAAGGACCGACACACAAAAGTCGAAGGCCGAGGCTGCCGCATACGAATGCCCGCCACCTATGCTGCCAGAATCTTCTAATTAACTAAAGAATTGGACCACAAGTCCGACGACAAAACCATTGAGTGGCTCTTCCAGCAAGCTGAGCCTGCAATCATCGCCGCCATTGGAACTAGTACCATCCCTGCCAATTTCTCTACCTTGACATCTCCCTGCGCAACAGCAGATCAACGTTATCCGCTCCGTCTTCCAAGTCCGCCCTCACTCCTTTCAAGCTGCCTTGGCTCTTGCCCACCACCCTCACTATGATGAGGGTTTTGCCCATTCAGGTTTATTGGGATTTCATCAACATCATCAACAACAACAACAGCAACATGGAATACTAAAACAGACCAGGTACTTCGAGTCGTTGTTTAATCGGGTTAATGGGTGGACCAATTTGGATTGGTGATTGTGGATGTGTTCTTAGTGTAAAGAGGCATAGGTTGAAGATGAAGATGAGTTGGTTTTGTCATAATTGCCCATCTAGTAAACGACGTTAGTAACGGTGTCAAGGTTTTGGTGCAACGGCGCTGACAGAACATCAATTTTGGGTACAAATTGACACGATTTCTTATTCGGAGTGCAAATTGAGACTACGTGTCATATTCTGAATGCATTTCGAGTAATAAGCCTTATACAAAATTCCCCAAGGTTCTTTATTACCTCCATTATCATTTATTTTCCCTAGTTGATTTGCTTGCCTAGAATTGTGAATTCCCATTTCCAATAACTTGTAAAAAAAATTTACCATTCCTAAGACGTTTTATTGGAATATTCTAAAATATGAATATTTTTGAAAATTTCCGACCAGGTGTTTACAATTAACATCTTATTTTTCACTCCATTAATATTTATCATTTATTGCGAAAATGATTCAATACTCGAAACATCTTCCCAACCTTTGATCTAGTGATTCTTTTTTGTCAATTTCAGAAATTCAAATCTCCTACTCCTTGTTTTTAAAAGAATGGACTCTAAATTGAATATAAAAAAAAAACTTTCGGAAAATTATCACAACCTGTGGATATATTTAAAAGCCCGCATAGTGGGTCATAACCAACAGGCCCATCTCGATGACAGATTTAAAAGCCCGCACAGTAATCAATAGTGGGTCATAACCCACAGGCCCATCTCGAAGAGTTCAACTACGCCAAGGATTTTCAATCTCGATTACGACAAAACAACTCGTCTCAATGAGCAAGCCACACTCACACGGCCACACCGACCCTTTAGAGGCTCAGAGCTCCGGCGGCGCTAAGCACCCCTTCCTCTCTCTCTCTCTCTCTCTCTCTCACGGTGGATTGGGATAACACACCTTTGAAATCTACAGACCGCTGGTCGGAATTTTCCGGCAATTTCTGATACGTGGCTGTAAACTTGCCTGCGTCAGCTCCGACCAATTAAGGAGAGGAAGAGAGAGGCTAACGGTGACGAGACGGCCCGGAGCTTGCTGCATTTTTATTTATTTATTTATTTTAAATTTCGAGTTTATAAAGCCGTTTCTCAAAATTTTATTTAAACAAAAACCCATGGGTCTCTATTTATGCCTTTCCCTAGAGAAACAGTAAAACCCTTAAACCCCTAAGGAAACACTAAAAACCCCAGCCCTCTTCCCCTCTCTTCTTTTTTCGGTTCTGCAACTTCACTGGTTCTTCATAACCCTCTCCAAGCTTCAATGGCTCATGGTCAAGGACGGGTCAACAACTTTGCCAAAAACCCTAAAGGCAATTTCTCGGAGGCCTTTGCCAAGTAAGAACCTTTAATCTTCGTATTTTCTGTTTGGTTGCTCAGAAAGTCAGGTAATCTTAAAAATGTGCGATTTTTAATTGTAGGAGGCAAAAGCTTGCGCAGCACAGGAAGTCTCTCCCAATCGCATCTGGTATTAGCTGAGACTAATTAATATAAAGTAAAGTTTTGTTTCTGTTTTATGTTTCCATTAGGAATGTAGTGTTAATATTGTTCTTGTTTAACTACCAGTTGAGAAACGGCTCATCGAGGAGGTTCGAAAGCATGATACTTTGATTATTGTTGGTGAAACTGGAAGCGGAAAATCAACACGTATGTTTTTATTCCTTGTAAATTTTGATTTTGAAACATGTTAGGCTGCATTATAATTTCACAGATGCATCTATATGTAGGTACTTATGTTTCCAATTTCCGTATTTATCTAGGATTTTATAGTTCTTCAACTTGATGTTGTTATTCCTTTGGCATGGCCTTTTTGTTTTAGAATTACCTCAGTTTTTGCACAATGCTGGGTTTTGCGCGGACGGGAAACTCATAGCGGTGACTCAACCAAGGCGTGTGGCTGCTATCACTGTGGCAAAGCGGGTTGCCGAGGAATGTGGCGTTAATTTGGGTCAAAGGGTTGGTTATTCGATAAGATTTGAGGACATGACTTCTGGTTCGACAAGGATCAAGTACATGACAGATGGATTGCTACTGAGGTAAAATATATGTATAACTTGGCTTGGCGACATGTTTGCTTTATTTTTTTCATCTACAAGCTTCATTACACACCTTATAATCAATTATGGTAATGGGGAGACAATTCTGAGTAAGAAACTTAATGGATGGTTGGTGGAAAACCATGTTGGAGTCTGTCTAGATTTAGATTTTGGTTTAAGTAATGGTTCAATGTACTACACCTGTTTCATTTAAAGTTGCAGCTTAATTACATAATATTTACTACGCCAGTTATATTTTCATAAGAAGCTTTTCCTCAACTTAAATCAGACAAATATTTATGGTATTTTTCAAATAATGTCTATTGACAACAAATATAAGTGGTGACGTGGGGGTATATGAGACAAGATGAAATGAGAACATATTGGAAGCGAATAGGTTGGCATGGACAAGGAGGTTCAGATATAAAATCTGTTCCACGGTTTTAGTAGGGTTGATATGTGTACATATCAAGCTTTCCAATATTCAAAAATGTTCCTCCACTCTCTCTTAGTCTGAGCTGATATCATGGTTGGCGCACTTTCAGGGAAGCACTACTGGATCCATATCTCTCTAGGTATTCAGTCATAATTGTTGATGAAGCTCATGAGAGAACTGTCCATACTGATGTGTTGCTAGGCTTGCTGAAAAATGTACAAGATGCAAGGTCAAAATCCCTCAATAACCTCCAAAATACTAACAAGGGAACAAATAATGACATGCAGTTGAAAGAAAATGGCGCTCAGGGCTTCAGTTTTCTCAAGAAATGCGAAGGAAGGACCCCGTTGAAGTTAATTATCATGTCTGCTAGCTTGGATGCACGAATTTTCTCTGAGTATTTTGGTGGTGCAAGAGCTGTTCACATCCAAGGGCGACAGTTTCCTGTTGATATATTTTATACTCTTCATTCTATACAAGATTATCTAGATGCCTCGTTAACTGCCATATTTCAGGTATTTAGTGTCCTTTGTCTGTAATAATGTCATGATAACTTTTTTTTTCAAGTTGTAAGAATGTTTGAGTTTATACGAGCGGTGAATTTCATTTGCTTTTCTAAGGATAAAAGTCTCCATAGCTTTGGCTTGCACAACATCTGTTTAGTATACCTTACTGAATCTGTTTTGATATGATGCTTATCTCTTAGTCAAGTTATTCATCCCCAATCAGGTTGCAAAGGACTTGATGGGAAATAGCTTCTTCTTATCTTGATTTTTGACTTAAATTGACTTTTGAAGTATTTGAGTACTTTAGTAGGAAAAAGATCTTAAATAAGGATTCCTATATGACATTTATGTTCTTATATATGTATGTGTTGTTAGATTCATCTGGAGGAGGGCCCTGGTGATATACTTGTATTTTTGACTGGTCAAGAAGAAATCGAATCTGCAGAAGGACTTGTCAAAGAAAGAGTTAAACAGTTACCAGAAAACCGTCAAAAACTAGTACCTGTTTCCATATTCTCATCTCTTCCATCAGAAAAGCAAATGCGAGTTTTTGCACCAGCCCCTCCTGGATTTCGTAAGGTATTAATCATGTTCACTATAGATATCAAATAAGTGCTGTTTTGTTGCATAACAAAATGTTAAGTCTAGAGCAACTACCACCTTTGATATAGTCACATAGAAAGATGTATGCAAATTGTTGCTTAATTTTTTTATTTTGTTTCATTGTAAAGCTGATTTCATACTATTAGGTTTCTTCATGGTATTTTTTGCTGAGACTATTATATTTCGAGCTTCTTCTTGTTCTCTACACTTCTGGTTTGTTAATCTTATATGTGTTGGTATATATTCCTTTTCATGAACTTCTTGTGGGTAAAATTCTACCTATCACTCAAATAGCTTTGTCACACACACACACACACACGCACACATATATATATATGCACACACATATATTCATCTCCTTAAAAGACTTATGAGGAGATGAATATAAATTCATTTGGGTAATCTCTAATCACGCTACATTGATCTGTTAGGTAATACTGGCAACAAATATTGCTGAGACATCAGTGACAATATCTGGCATCAAGTATGTTATAGATCCTGGGTTTGTAAAAGCACGCTACTATGATCCGAACAAAGGGTTGGAATCTTTGATTGTTGTTCCAATTTCAAAAGCACAGGCTCTTCAAAGAAGGTAGGCATTTTGGGATCTAATTTTTAAATACAAACATTAGTTTGAGGATATTGAAGTTATCAATTTAAATGTTTGTTACACAAACTGTTAAATTTTTTTTGAACACTTTTAAGCGATGTAGTATCATATATTTAAATTAAGTCGGTGTCCCCCGGATATTTTAACTGATGCTCAAGAATCGATAACTATATATGATAAATAATTTCATTGTACAGTGGGCGTGCAGGGCGAGAAGGACCAGGGAAATGCTTCCGCCTCTTCCCAGAGGATCAATTTGAAAAACTTGAGGATTCCACAAAGCCAGAGATCAAGCGGTGCAATCTCTCTAATATCATCTTGCAACTTAAGGCTCTTGGTGTTGATGATATCAGTGGGTTTGACTTCATAGAAAAACCTTCAAGGTAAAATATTGGACAGGCTTTGTCTTTGTTTCTTTTTTTATGATGCCTTTTGGGACTCGTTTTTTTGTCTCTTCAGGCAGTTAGTTTTTTTTAAGTAAATGTTGCTTTGTTATCCTATCAGATCTAAGAATTTCATCATACATAAATCTATTAACCGTTTGAACAGGTCGTCTATTCTCAAGTCACTGGAGCAATTGTTCGTGCTGGGTGCTTTAACAGATGACTGTAAGTTGTCAAATCCAGTTGGACGCCAGATGGCTCGCCTTCCCTTAGACCCTATTTATTCGAAGGCTCTAATCGTAGCAAGTGAATTCAATTGCCTGGAAGAGATGTTGATAAGTGTGGCAATGCTCTCGGTAGAATCTATATTTTTTAATCCCCGCAACAAATCTGAAGAGGTACTTGCGTATGAATCTTTACCTATGCCGCTTGTTAATATCTGATAGATTATATGGATGGAAAATAAAATAGAAGTAACTTGTTGAGTTGTTTGTCGATTTATTCAAAGGTTGATGAATTAATAAATACAGTGGGTGTGGGTGTCTTCAAACTTGTTCATGTGAGCTAGCTGGGCTATTTGATTGGATGAGTAGAAGTAGAAAATGTGAAGAATTACATGAATTGTTTGATGAGAGTCAACTGGTATGAAAATCACCAATCTAGGCGAGGGTTGATCACTTGGTTCATGGAAATGAAGTTAGTGTATAGTGCAACGCCTTGGTGAATTAACATTCCATTTCTGAGTTTTCATTCCCCATTTCCATTATGATCTCAAAATATTGTGAACGTTTGATCTATAATCTTGTTTCTTTAGTGATATGGATAAAACTACACTAATATTGTCATATTTTCTTTTCATGATCTCACAATATAGTGGACTGTTGCTCTCACAATACTACTTGTATTTAAAAGTGAAAATATTTCTCTGTTGCTAGGCAAGAACTGCACAGAAACACTTTGCGAGTCCAGAGGGAGACCACCTTACTTTGATTAATGTATATCGAGCGGCCAATGAGTTACTGGAGAATAGATTAGATCTTAGTAAAGAGAAGCGTGAAAAAGCTCTCTGGAAATGGTGCAAAGATAATTTTATTGATACTCGCTCCCTGAGGCATGCTCGTGACATTCACAGGTTGGCTATTTGTTTCCTTCTGTAGACATGTTTCTGCTGGTCTCGTGCAGTCACAGTACATTTTTTGTCGCCTTTTTGGAAGATCAGTCTTTCTATTAATGGTGTAGAGTAGATCTTGGAAATTAGCTTCTCTAAATATAATAGGTGTGTTTTTTTCCAGCCAAATTCGAGGACATGTTGAACAAATGGGTCTTCGTATTGCGTCTTGTGGGGACGACATGCTTCAGTTTTGCAGATGCCTTGCAGCTTCTTTCTTTCTCAATGCAGCTTTAAAGCAGCCTGACGGAACATACAGGTCTTGAACTTACCTTGCATGTTTTGAAATTAGTTTGGCTGGTTTGTTTAGGTTCCAAAACTTTTACCCTTTTTTTGTTTATTGTTTGATTCTCACATGTACCTACTCAAATGACAGGGCTTTGGCAAATGGTGAGGTGGTTCATATCCACCCCTCTTCTGTGCTATTGAGGAAACAACCAGAGTGCCTAATTTTCAATGAACTAGTCGAAACTAATAAAAAATTCATCCGCGAAACCACTAGAATTGATTATTTTTGGTTAACTGAGCTTGCTCCTCAGTTCTATGCCATGAAGAACTGAATGTACACGAAGAGGTATGCTTGTCAGATTTTTTTGGAATGTCATTTTTGGATGCTTTTTTTTTTTTTTTTCGTTTTCAATTTTCATTTATGCACTGAATAACCTATCTATAATCATCCCGTTCGAATCTGCTCGTATATATGGTGTTGGTTGCATGATACAGGTAGAATGCATCCTTAAGTTCTTATGAGTACCATATTACATGCAGGCGTAGCTGAACTATTGTTTAATACCGAAAAAAGTGACTTGTCGATGAGTTACTTGGAATGTGGACCTTGATGTAATGAAGATATCCATCTGTTGCCTACTTGTGAAGTAGAAGATTTTTGAAGTGTTTCTTAATCCTCCGCAGCCACTGATATATACAACCAGGTGCTTCTTGCAGTGAGAATACAGCTTAACAGTGGATATGTATGGGGTAATGATAGTGCTGTACCAAATTCGGCAGGAATAGGTGTTTTGGACCGCCTTTTAAGACGGCGATGGGACTAAACTTAAAAGAAAATGCTAGATTATGCACCTTGTATTTATGTTTAATCAATGTGGAAATTGTGTAGCTTCAGGTATTATACAGTCGTGCAGATGGTCAATTTTATGAGTTTGGTCTTAACTTCTGAGTATCCAATATTGGAGTTTGACTTGACATGGAGGAATCCAAATGCAAATTAATTTTGAGTAGCCAATATGAAAGGCTTCCTACCTGTTTCTTGGAACAATTTTTATTTTTAATTTAGGCATGGACCCTAACTAGAAGACTCAGTTTATTACATGGGACTTCTTGCCTTTGGAACTTTTGGAACCAGACCTATTTAGTCAAAATAAATGGCTAGAATTCTTTATAAAATAAAATGGAATTCTATTTTCCGGTGAGGGAATTGATCTGGCACCACCCTAATCATCCTCCGATTTCTTTGACATTTAAATTTTTATATAATATGTGAAACACAAGGATTTCAAATAGTGGGATGATGTGAACGTAATCATATTAACTAAAGTCGTGATAGATTAATATTTTGAGGCGGATGTTGGAGCAAATATATTTCCTTTCCTTTATTCACCTTCACAAGTCAATATTTTGGGGCAAACATAAAATCTACATATGAACGTACGAATTTACGTAAAATATTTTTGGGCACTTTCCCAGTGAGGTAACTGTTGAATCCTACCCATATCTGTCCAAATAACTACTTACCCCTTTTGAAAGACTAATGACTTGGGTGTCTGAAACTTTTAGGCTGGCATTACACCGGTGCCTACCCCTAATCACCGACTGTCCCCTCTGCCTGAAACAGCTACCCGTAATCACCGATTGTCCCCTTTTCCTAAAACAGCTAGCCCTAATCACCGACGGTTCCCTCTTCATGAAATAGGTCATACACAGGAAACATAAGGCGAAAGACATCATCAGGATTCTGCTTCTAAATTGATCCATTTTATACTTCAACATTATTATTTAGATTATTTAGCATAATTCTAAAGTAAAATTTTCTTCCTTCCCTCGTTTTCCACATTTAAATTGGGTAAAAAGCAATTAAACAAACAATAAAATTAGAAGAGGACAAAAATTACTTTCCATGGAGCTTCATATAATCCCCATATTTTGTCATAAGTTTAATAGCAAACCAAAACATTAAACTAAAAATCCCATGATTTATTAAATCACTCATTGTTCAATAGTCTATTTTTCAACTAGAAAAAAACTGAGTCAAAGTCAAACTTAGTGTTTCCCCAACCTCCATTTCTCCATCATATATACCCCACAACTCCCTGAAAGCCTAACGACATTATTCTCTGAAAGCAAGACCAAAAATGGGAAACTCAATGGCTTGCTTCTCACCGTCACTCAAACCCAATGACCTGGCCGCCGCCGCCAGCTTCAACGGAACCACCCCCAAACCCTCACCACACTCTTCTCCTTTCTTGTCGTCCATTGGAAGCACCAGAAGAAGATCATCAAATGGCTCCACCAATAAGAAGCAAGACAGGCTCGCCGATGATTTACTTCTCCAACAGCAAGCCATCGAGGCGGTTCTTCTGTTCCAAAACCACCAGAAGAACAGTGGTTCATCGCCGAATGTTCCCTTTAATCGCTCCACTTCTGTCGTTTCTCCCTCCCCTGCTCCAAAGAATAACCAAGGCTTTAGCAAGAGCTCGAGCTCCCGGACACGTGTACGTTCCGATGCTCTGGTCGGCTTTCAGCCTCTTGAGCTTGTTGACAAGCAGGTTTGACATTTTTGCTTAATCACACTCTTTGCTTGATTCACAAGTTATACATATATGACTGGTTAGTTTTTTTTTTCTGTTTATTTTAGTGAGAGTTTTAATTTTTTTAATTACAATTTGGATTGAATCAATTTTTTTTTGGACCGTCGGATGTTTGAATGTTTCAGCTCATGAACAATTGGTTTATTAGGTTTATAGGGTGCAGAAATAGTTAACTGCAGGGCATAAACTTTGACTCCGCTTATTTTCATATTGGTAAGGAAATTCTCATGATAAAGAGCAAAAGTCATATATGGCTGATACCTGGTTTTGGTAGTCTAGTGGTTAAGGAGAACTTGTGTGCGTGTGTTGTTTTATAAATCGTTGGCTAGTGTAGGGGTTAGGAGAAGCTTGTGTTTGTGTGTTGGTCCAAAGGTCGGGAGCTGGTCTAGTGATCAGAGCGAGCTTGCGTCTGTGTGTTGCCGCATTGTGCATTAGATTCTCTTTAGTACCAAACTAAAATATAAGTGGGATATCGTGATAATAGGTTACTGAGGCAGAGTTCATTTTAGGTGAAATCATTGTACGCAAGGCGAACTGTGTTTAAAATTAAACCTAATTTCGTGCTTGAAAACCGAAAATTTATGAGCTTAATGTGATGGAGTGAGTTCAAAGTTGAGGCAAGTTGGTTGAGAGATGAGGCTTTATTTTGGGTCAAATTATTTTCGCAAATTTTGAACTTATTTGGTGAAGTTGTTGTTTTCTTTTAGGATGTAAAGACTGATGGGTTGGAAACCAATCATTTCATCCTTGTTCATGGAGGAGGCTTTGGTGCTTGGTGTTGGTACAAAACTATGACACTTTTAGAAGAAAGTGGGTTCAAAGTTGATGCAGTTGACTTGACTGGTTCTGGAGTTCACTCATTTGATACCAACAGCATCACAAGTCTTGCACAATATGTAAACCCACTCACACAAATCCTTCAAAAACTTGACCTTGGGAAAAAGGTTTGCTCTCTCTCTCTTTAAATGATTCGTTTCGTTTCAATTTTCAGCGCGATATAATTCTTTTGCCTCTCTAAAATGTAGGTAATTTTGGTTGGACATGATTTTGGTGGTACATGTATCTCATATGCAATGGAGTTGTTTCCATCTAAAATAGCAAAAGCCATATTCATTTCTGCAGCAATGTTAGCGACTGGGCAGAGCACTCTCAATCTCTTTGCTCAACAGGTACAATTTTTCCCTCCATTTCTTGGACTCACCAACATTTGTGTTTAAGTCCTCTCCTCTTCATAAAATGAAGTTTCTTATGGTGTTAACGCAGACCGGGTCGAACGATCTGATGCGACGGGCTCAGGTGTTCTTGTACGCCAATGGAAAAGATCAGCCTCCTAGCGCTATCAATCTTGACAAGAAATTGTCTGAAGACTTGCTGTTCAATCAAAGTCCTGCAAAGGTAACATCTACTTCACAATTTGCGTCGCGTTTGAATTAACTCGGGCTTATGTGGGTACAGATGTTAATTCGGATTACTAAGGGTTTCGGGTTGGATTCAGGTTCAACCTACAATCTTGAACAAACAATCTTAACATTCCTTAAGATATAATTACCTATGTGTTTGCATAGATTCTTGGTTTAAAATTCAGTTGAACTGAATCAATTAAATTTTGGTTATGTTGGGTTGGGATTGGGGGATTAAAATTTCAACCCAACAAATGCTAGGATTCAAGATTCGGGTGAGTTTTTTTCTTTTAATTTTAAACCCGTCCAATCAAGTTAAAAACCGAGTTAGATATGGATAAGTCAGGTTGTTGGTTCAACCCAAAGTTACACCTCTTATATAAGTTATATACGTCACCAAGTTTGGTTTTCAAAATGTCATAATTTAGATTTGATATTGAAGCTTTTTTATGATCCTTTCCAAACCAGGATGTTGCACTGGCATCAGTGTCAATGAGGCCAATCCCCTTTGCACCAGTAAAAGAGCAGCTCTCTCTTTCCGACACCAATTACGGGTCCATCCGGCGGTTTTTCATTGTAACGCAAGAAGATCATGCCATCAGCGTCCCTCTACAGGAGGCCATGATAGAATCAAACCCACCGGAACAGTTTTTCCGGCTAAAAGGCTCCGACCATGCACCTTTCTTCTCAAGGCCACAGGCTTTGCATAGGATACTAGTAGAGATATCCCAGATTCCACCAATTTAGGAGCCATCAAGTATTAAAGTTTATCATCTGTAATTCTTCTGTATTTATAACAGCAAAAAAAAAATTATGGTAATTAAGATAAATACAACATCTACATTAGCAACATAATGTATTCAAAGTTGAAACAACATTTCGAATACGCAAAAGATCAAGTGGCTGATGCTTGGGTTTGTTTAGGAGGAGTGGGAGCAGGAATTACGCCCCATTTTCTTCGAACATCGTCCAAGTCCTCATGAAAATGCTGCTCATAATATATACACATGAGATCAGTGCACTGCATACCAGCTCGGACGGCCCAGGGGAAGTAGTGTTGGAAGAACAATTTCCTTTGCTTTTCATTGAATCTCACCGAGCCCCCTATAACAGACATGAGGCACATGGGAAGGTACATTTGCTCGAATTCTATTACCTTGAGTGCTGATTCACCCATCAAGTTTGTGGGAAGGCCGAAAAGGGTGTGCCAGAAGTCATGCACCTCGCGAGCCCTCATGGCCACGTATGCAAGCTCATCTGTTTCCATGAACCGCACTGGTGGGCGATCATCTGGGGAGAAGTTCCTGGATCCCATAAAGCTTGCATAGGCAGCACCGAATGTGTTTGGTGGTAGATCCCAGGCATGACCTACTTTTGAAGATATTACACGGGGTTGCTCCAACAGAATAGCCTGTAACGAAAGAAATGGATTCATCTTAGAATAAAACGAGGGAAGTTGTAGAACATACAATTTTCAGACGAAACAAGTAACCAGCGGCTTTTCGATAAACAAAAAATTCTTCCTCATCTGCACAACAAACATAAAGTCATTTGGTTTGAGGCCATTTGTAGTCCATTAGGGGTAGCAAAAACAAAGCACAATAGTGAGTTATTCTGCCGAACCAATTCAAGTAGTGGCGCATTATACGCAAGCATACCTATATAATTACTCTAATTTTTTTTAAGTGGTAGTAAAATCCATGTTTTGAGTTAGTCTGCCGAACCAGTTCAATTGGTCTAAAAGTCCCATTATGAGTGGTAGTTATTTCCATGTTTTGATTAGTTTTCAAACAATACAAACTAAGAGCAATAGCACCAATACTAGCAACATTTCAGTATACCAGGATGGATACCGTTAACAATCTTAGTATCAATTTGTAACCTTAGTAGCTAATACTGTCATGTTTCTTAACTTAGATAAAACTCAAACATACCACAACTCCAACAATCTCATTAACAAAACACAAGGCAGATAAGCTAAGTAGAAAAAAGAAAAAGAATTCAAAGTTTTTCTGAAAAATGGCCAAACTTATATGTACAGCATATAACTTAATTAGATAATTGGTGTTTTTATCAGTTTCCATTATCAATTTAATAAATTAGAATGATGAGTGTAGAGAAGAGGCTTTACTTTGCCTTCAGGGCTACTCTTCATTCTTTGAAGAACTCTTTCAAATGCAGGTTTCCCAGTTGTCTCTCCAAGAGCTGCTATGAGGTCAGCTCTTCTTGGGTCGAGCAACGCGCCCACAGCTGACCCAACCGCCACGGCCGCCTGCTGCCACCGGTTCAGCCGAACACGAGCAGTTCCTAACATGGCAACTGCCCGCTGATCCTTCCAATCCTAACCATTACAGACAAATTTTTACCAACAATTTAACCTTCACACACACAAAACAAATCCAGACTTTGGCTATGAAACATTTTCACAAACAGTTTGTGAGCAATAAGTTATAAACTATTGAATATAGCATCCAATCCAATCAAATGTAATTAAAAAATAAGCTTTTTTCTTTTTAGCACAACTAATTGAAGCACCTATTTCTTGAATCATTGACTGTTTTAATTACCTTGAAATTGGGCAATTAGCTGACCAAGTGATAATCGTATTGGGGCTGCAACTTTAAGAACCCTGAAGGTCACCTAGGAATAACTATTTTTTAAATGGAAAACAAATGGTTACGAAGAATTTGTGACTATAAAATTTGGGTATTTATACTACAGTGGAAAATATTAGAACTTCCATTCATTTTCTCGGCAACCAAATAAATTCTGGAAGAAATTTGTGTTACCTTTGTCGACGATCAACGCTTCGAAACTCTTCTTTCGGCTTCGCGGCTGGACAAGGCGGTTTTAGAAGCGATGAGGAAGAAATTTCCGTTGGCCAGAGTAAATATGGGCCATTTCTTATGCTTTCAATACGCCAATGGGCCTTTCTCTTTGTTTTTCAATAACCCAATGGGCCTTCATTTACTTTTAAGCCTAATGCTGAATTTTGAGTTTGATTCCTATAGTAGAATTTAGGGCGAATTTAAAACGGACTACAAAAATGAGTAAGAAGGGAGAGTGCCGTTATTTAGTTATAGAAAATGATTTTCACACTCAATTTCTTTTTTATACACCTCTATTTATTAAGTTTATTGATTCCACTTTGCTGATGTATAAAATGGACCAACTTAAATTGATAAGATACACACTCACAAGTCACACCAAGAACACAAGCATGTTCATCTTCACCCAAATTAGCTACGTCCACGGAATCAACCCGTTCTTAAAGAGAGAACAAGAAGCATAGAGTGAAGGGAGAGTTCTTTGAGTAAGAGAGAGATGTGAATCTCTAGGTAGAGAGTGAAGAGCCTCTAAATGAGGTATATGGTTCTCCTTACGTAGATAAAGTTAGGTCTTGATGTTGTCATGAATGATAAACTTTATTGATGAGTCTTGATAGCGAGGCTTGTTAGTGAATTTTGATTTTGAATTTGGTTTAATTTTTTGAATCTTTTATTAAATTTTTCACTTAATTAATTATTTTTTCACTTAGTCAATTACTATACGGATAAAATTTAAGAATTGATTCGGTTTAATTTTCTAAAATCCATATGTTTTTTTGGGTGTTGGTACGTTTGAGTGATGCACGCCCACCTGGCATTCGCACATTTTGTTTTTTTGTTTTTTGATAAGTTATTCGCACGCATTGATTTCGGTGGATTTGAAGGTAATTAATTCTCCCAAGATTGTATATGAACAGGGGAGGGACAGCTGTACAAGTAGAAAGCCGTAGGTAACTACAATCTGACAATCCACAAAGCAGGGCGGCACCGTAATAACTGTCGTACACACTGTTCTACCGACTCAATGCACCACTCCTCTCCTCCACTCTCTTTTCTTTTCCCCATTTCCCTTCAAACCGCCGAAAAATCATAATAACGAAACTTATTTAAAAAAAAAATTACATAAATTTTTTCTTTCGTTAATTAATAAAACATATCTTAAATACATGAAAGTTTCATTTCTAATCACAAAATAGAAAAGAATAAATTAAATACTCGTAAAACAGCCGAGAAATCAATTTGTTATCTGCGATATAATAATTTCTGTTGGTGGGAAAACGACCCAAAGAGAGAGAAAAATCGAAGGAAATCGTTTTACTTACTGACCACTCCATGAGTCAGATGGGAAGACCTGTGTCGAGTACTGAGTAGCCTGGTACAGCATGCGCCATTGCCTGCCTGGCTATTCTGCTGTAACCTGCGCACTACAGCCCTCAAAGAATCAAAACCATCGATTGCCTTTCTTTCTTTTCATACAAATAATTAATGACATGGGAATGGGAATGGGAATGGGAATGGGAATGGGATTCCTACCTCTCAGAGGCAACTATCCATTTACACTTACAACCAAACCAGTTGGTTTTTCCATTGGCCAAACAAAATATATTGGTTATTCAACCAAGCAATCCTTACTGCACTGTTCCTCAGTTATGAGTTGTCGATCACTGTCCAAGCCAAGTAAAAACAAAACCAACACGCCTTGGAAGCTGCAAAACCAAACCATATATTTACTGTTGGATTTTGATGATATATATGTGTATGTATATCATATATGGACCAAGCCTAGCCATGAGCTTCACCTTTCTGGGTTTTGTCCTCTTTGGATAAAAGGTGTTTATCACAAGCGATCAACTGGTCCTCTCTCACTCAACAGTACAGAATCCATCCATTATTAGCAATAGTAGTAGCACCGACCCCAGCACCAATTACGAATGAAATCGCGCACCGCTAGGATTAGAGGAGCATGTCCCGACTTTTACGCTGTTAAACATTATAGACTAGTTCGACGCTCTTTGATTATAACTAATTCACGTATTATAATATATATAGATAATAATGTTTAGAAGAAAAAAAAGTGTTTGATAAATGTGATTTTCCTAACATTGTCCTAAACCTAAATTGACTAATGTTCGATTCGATATTGGGTAAATGTTGGTTTGAGTTTCACGTGTCTTACTGAATTTCGAAACAATATTACCTATTTTTTATTTTTGACGTGTTAATACGAATGTAAGATTGATTGGTTGATATTTTACATTTTCATTGTAAAAACAATAGTCTCGTCCACAACCAATATGAGATATATAAGGTAAAAATTTAGAGAAACTTTAGTCACGCCCTATTCTCTCCCTTGGCCATTGGATTTGACCCCGCCTCTCATCCATTCATCTGAACCCATGCCTCTAGCCATCACCACCACTTTTATTGACAGGACCCTTGTCGAATTTTCCCTCGAAATTCGGAAAGAACCCTGATCCCGTCTCATAACCTAAACAAATCCCCAGAATACCCCTAAGTCCTTGCAATTAATTATGAGAATTCTACCAAAAATCCGACATAATATCCCCTTAAGGACTGGTTAACTGTCTTCCACCTGTCAGACTAAGGATCATATAACACTCCAAATTTCAATAAGGTCAACCGTCCAACGATGTAACCACAATTTTACAATAAGTCTAAAAGATTTATCAAACCATCTAGGTAGAATAAGTAAAATACATAAAAAAAATATCTTACTCGATAGTCTAGGTAAACGCGCAGTTGAAAATTTAATGCCTCCGCATCTGGATATGCCCACGTCAACTCAACAGTCTGGAGGGGATTTAAAATACGAAAGTTGTGAATTGACAAAATAATCATTTAAAAATCATTTCTCAGGAAAACATACATTTCCCCCCTCCACGAGTAAAATCATGCATGCATAATATAAAATCCATTTGTATATAAATATAATATATAGATAATCCGAAAATCCAACGGAAAATTCATTTTTTGTTAAAACACTTGGTGGGACCCACGAAAACCCGAATAATGAAAATATTTCGTGGTCCACAACACTGGTTTTGAAAACCCTCCTCAAATGAGTTTAAAATCATCTAAACCGACATGGACACAAAATATACTTCAAAACATATCCCAATGTTGCCCGAATGAAATCCTGAGCCGTAGCTCGATACCCTCCACACACCCGATATACCTTGAGTTGTTCAGAAACCTGTACCACCCGTAGACGGCCTCAACGACCTGATGGAGAAAATACCCCTCGACACTACCGTCGGAGAACCCTCAACGATCCGGCGGAGAAAGACCCCTCAACGCCAATCGGAGAAAACCTTGACCATCGGAGAAAAAAATCCAGTGAAAACCAAAATCCATGTTTTGAAATCCTTGCTTCTTAGCTTAGGCCAAATTCATTGAAAAACTGGGTTTAAACTCAAAATCGTGGGCTCGACCGAAATTCCAAAATCAATTAAGTCAAACCATATAAAAATCGAAACCATACAGTCAGGCCATAACCCAAAACGTCATTTCCAAATAATTATTGAAATCTCGTGTCCAGTAACAATTTATCAACTCCGGAAATTTACCAAAAGCAATACATAACAGAATTTAAATCAAATATACCTTTATGCATGCATTATAATTTATAAACCAAAGTCCACTCACCACGTGTCCAAATAGTTCAATCCCGAGTCGTAAGCTCTTCCGAAGTTTCTGGAGCAATATCGCATGTCAAAAGTAACAATCAGGATTACCAACTATAATTAAAACCCTACATTTAGACTCCCTAAACCTCGAGAGGTCCGCTTTCGTCACACTAAGAACGCAGTCACTTTGGACGCCCAAAACTACCCTTAAATGATGTCTGATTGACCCGAAACCTGCGCCAAATGGTCTGAAACGTCGAGAGCTTCAAAACTCATGTTCACCGGAGCTCAAGGAGGAGTTCCACTTGCCGCCATGCGCCAGTGGACGGCCGGGACTCCTTCCCCCACGCGCGACTGCGCCATGTACTCGTCGGCACTATTCAAAGAATTTTCCGTCAATCCTGACGGAATATTCTAACGGCGAAGGAATATTTCGTCTGTTAGATTTAACAGAATATGCTAATGCCTTTAGCATATTCCGTCAAACTTAACAGAATATGCAAATTACCAAAATGCCCCTGAATATTATAGACCCACAACTCTCTCACACGAGCTCCGTTTTCCGCGTGCCGTCTGTCTACGAACTCGTGAGTTCGAGACCTACGCAACGGTCCCCGAAGCACATCCAAAAGTGTCTCGAAACAAAAATTGACTTTTAATCCCCTTAAACAATTAAGAGTAATTTCGTCATTTTTCAAATAAATTTACAAAAATTCACAAATAAAATTTTCGGGTCGTTACATTTATTGCAGTCATCCTACCTTGCCATCCCCTTTTCATTGTCCATTCAAATACCATTTTCACCTGGTAGTCGAAACAAGCTTGTCTCTTTTGAAATTCAACTCCGATCAACTCACTCTTTCTCCATCCTCTAAAATAATAATTGATCAATAGTTTATTTGGAGATCACCCTTACTCGTTATCTCTGATAGTGTCATTTTCCAACTGGTCTTAGCTAGAACCTCGAGATGAATAAATTAGTTCTCTAATTTTCTCAATTGATAACTTCAAATATGTATTATAATACAAAATTTTAATAAGATAATACAAAATTTTAATAAGATACTATTCGTTTACATAATATCAACATGTCCACGTTGATATCATAACATGTGAAGTCATTATACATCATAAATTTACACATATTACATCACAACTAGTTGTAATAATATTACAATAATATGCTCATGTAATATAAGAACAATACAAACTATTGTGACACAAATTACAATACAATATAGTTAGATGACATAATATAAATAATTTCATCATACACTATAATTACTTATCAACATGTTATAATCATAGCTATGTACCATAACATATCATCAATTCAACCATACTCATTCATATTATACCACATAACTGCATTACCGTACTCTATAATCACACATTATTGTCATGTTTCAAACACATCGGACCCCTCCATAACTTTTTTGTTCTCTACACATGTCCTTAATTATAAATTCCCATTAATATTGTCCCAACCATATATATACATAATAGATACACTTCGTCCTACTTACTAACTTACCACCACAAGTTAAGAAAAGTGCATTTCAAAAGGTATGGGAGTGGGACCCGTGGCGGGCTTCTCCGAATCCTGTGATCGGACGGATAGGATTCACCTACATTACCGATATTGATTCGCAACCTGCCATTTTTAACCCAAGTTGAGTTAACCCTTTTTACCACGGTTTAAAAAATCTCACACAAATTTCGTCTATTTAACTACCCATATCACGCACTTCGTCTCTTGCGCTTACTCTTCGTCTTCCTCTCCCACTCTTAAAAAACCGCCCGAGCTTCCTCTGCAAACCCCCAAAATTAAATCTCTTCCCTTTCCGAAAACCCGTAATCAAAATGTCACTCGAATACCATATTCTGTTTGTGCCCAGGTTGATTTTTCAGTCATCGATTCTGAGTTCAGAGGCATTTGCCTGTCTTGCTCTGTTCATGGTGGTCTTCGCCTTCTGGCTCGGCCCCGGCGGCCTCGCTTGGTCTCTTTGCAAGGTCCGAGCTTTCAAAGCGATTCCGGGCCCACCCGGCTACCCGATCATTGGGTCACTACCAATTTTCACTGGTTCCATGCGCCACCGAGTGCTTGCAAAGCTCGCCAAGAGCCTAAAGGCAGAGTCTTTGATGGCTTTCTCGGTGGGTCTAACTCGGATTGTGATCGCCAGCCACCCAGAGACGGCCAAAGAGATGTTGAACAGCTCTGCTTTTGCCAATAGGCCGGTGAATGAGACGGCTTACCAGCTTTTGTTTCACAGAGCAATGGGGTTCGCCCCTTACGGTGAGTATTGGAGGAATCTAAGAAGGATTGCGGCGACCCATTTGTTTAGTCCCAAGAGAATGGCCGGTTCCGAGGTTTTCAGATGTGAGGTTGGGTTAAAAATGGTGGACGAAATCAAGGGTTCGATGGCGAAGAAAGGGAACGTTGAAGTGAAAAAGGTACTTCATTTCGGGTCTCTGAACAACGTGATGAAGACCGTGTTTGGCCGCTGCTATGAGTTTGATAATGGCGGCGATGGACTTGAGCTTGAGGGGCTGGTAACTGAAGGGTACGAGCTGCTTGGTGTTTTTAACGTTAGCAACCACTTTCCTCTTCTGGGTTGGTTGGATTTGCAGGGTGTGAGGAAAAGATGCAGAAAGTTGGTCTCAAAGGTGAATGTTTTTGTTGGAAATATCATCCAAGACCATAGGGCAGAGAGAAATAAAGGTGACAGCTTTGGCAAAGATTGCACCGGCGATTTCGTTGATGTTTTACTTGACCTGGAGAAAGATGACAACAAACTCAGCGACTCTGACATGATTGCGGTTCTCTGGGTACGTAATTTTAACCCTTTAGTTTTTCCCTCCAATTTTAACTTAATTAGGTTTGGTAATGTGAAACTTGTTTTTTTTTTTTTTGCAGGAGATGATTTTCAGAGGAACAGATACGGTGGCAATTCTGCTGGAATGGATTCTTGCAAGAATGGTGTTGCACCCGGAAATCCAATCGAAGGCCCAAAATGAAATCGACGCGGTGGTGGGCCCCAACAGGGCTGTTTTGGGCTCCGACATTCCCAACCTCCCTTACCTTCAGGCCATCGTGAAAGAGGCTCTGAGGGTACACCCGCCAGGGCCTCTGCTCTCCTGGGCTCGCATTGCCATACATGATGTTTATGTCGGTGACAGCTTCGTCCCAGCCGGGACCACCGCCATGGTGAACATGTGGGCCATAACCCACGACGACAAGTTGTGGCCGGAGCCCGGGGAGTTCAAGCCTGAGCGATTCATGGAGGAGAGAGAGGATGTGAGCATTTTTGGGACTGATCTGAGGCTGGCGCCTTTTGGGTCTGGAAGGAGAGTTTGCCCTGGGAAAGCCCTGGGGTTGGCTACAGTACAGCTCTGGTTGGCTCAGTTTCTGCAGAACTTCAATTGGGTTGGTTGTGAGAAAGGTGAGGTTGACTTGACTGAGTGTTTGAAGCTGTCTATGGAGATGAAGAGCCCCTTGGTTTGCAGGGCGGTCCCAAGGTGTGTCTGATGGGTGGATGATTATGGGGTTGGTTTGTTTTTATGGTGGGGCTGTTTCTTAATTGAAAAATTAATGTGGGACCTTACTCCAATCCCCCCCATTAGAACAGATAGGGTAGACTTTTGGTTTTGCTTAATTAATTAGCTAATTAAGAGGAGGAGGAAATGGTTAGGTGTGTGTGCAAGTTTTGAATGTCTACCTGGTCTCTCAGTCAGATCATGCATATCACAAATTTGGCTTCTCTGCTCATGTGCAGAAGTAGTGGCTGCTTGATCAGTAGTATTAGCAGCATTTTTATATTATGGCTTTTGATTGTAATCTTAATCTAGTTTGCTTTTTATGTAATGCATGGGCTTCTTATTGACTGTATAATACAGTTTAGAATTTTAATATAGCTTTTTTCTGCCAGAATTTTGCTTTGAATGCTTACTAATCATTCTCTTGATTTTTGCAAATGATTGGAATTGTTTATTATTCATGCTTACTAAGTTGGATATGTTATCATGCTAGAAAGAAGCTAACTAGCTATCATTACCCCACAGCATTGACAGATTATAGTTGGTAAAAACGAATTAAGATTGATATTTATTTAGTTATTTATGTAATATCAAATAAATAAATAATTTGATAATAATTGAGATTCTTAAATTTATTAATTTAATTAATACATATAAATTAATATAATTAATATATTTAAATAATTAATGATATAAAATTTCGTGAAATGTTTATGTAAATGAAGATTTATAAATTGAATTAATATATATATATATAATAATAATTAAATAAATTAAAATAGTGATATGAGAATGAGAGATATAATTATTATATTTATTTTAGAGATTTTAAGTCTCAAAAGGCATGGAAGGCAAGCTGACATCTTACTTTTCAATCTTGTACTGCAGGACTGAATACCCATCCAAATCTCGAATTCATATATAAAATAAATATTCGAGGAAATGAGATTAATTTCCTTTTCTGAAAATTATAAGAAAATGAGATTTCTTTTTCTGAGAAATGCTACGTAAGCAGCAGCATCTGCATGAAGCTTTTCTACATTTGGCCTTTCAATAAATTTGACTCAAAATTTGTTAGATAATGCAAAACAATTCTCTGTGGTAATCAAATTTGGCCAAATATATCGGGAATATTAATATTAATAGCGTTAAAAATTCAGCAGATCTTTGAATAATTTTAAATCAACTTTTAGATTGAGCTGCATGCATGGGCCTGCAAGCCTGGGTGAAAATGACTGATGAATAAGAACCCAAAAAAGCTTGAGCTCTTTTCTTTTGTTGAGATATATATATTCATATTCCTTGTCTGAAACAAGATATGTAAGATAGAGAATATATAAAAATATGGAGGAACAGAGCCATATAAATAGATATGAGTTACGGTTGTAAAGCAACTTGAAAATACCTATTCCTCAATCCCCTGCAAAAGGAGATGCAATAAGGATTTGGAATTTGGATATCCCAACAGAACCCTTTCCAGATTTTTGCTTTGCTTTAAAAATCCAGTGATTCTCCATCTCTTGCAGGTACATCTGGTAAATATTTTTTCTTTTATATACTTTTTAGGGTAATGAATTTCCGAATTTTTAACGTTTTATGTCGAAAGTCAAAAATTGAAAATAAAAAATTCGAGTGAAAGACCCGACAAGTCCATGTATCAAAGATATTGAGAAATCAAAGAGAATTGGATTAAGCTCAAAAGATCTTATTCACCAACAGGTAGTACATGTGCAAATGAGTAATCATGTCAAGAAACAAGAACACACTATTCCATTCACTTGATTTTCTGTTAAGCTCTCTCTTTCTCACAATTGTGGGCATCTTTCATATATATATATATATATATATATATATATATATGAATACGTATTCGATGCGAACCCAATATCAAAAGTTGTATTAATTGATATTCTAATAAAGAAAGATTAATCGATTAATCTAACGATTATATTTACGTTTATACTGAAAATGATAATAACTTACACTGCATTGTGAAATATTAAAGGATTCCTCATCAACATCGAATATATAACTTGCGTTTTCTTTAATAGATCATGTAATTTGTTACTTACTACTTATCATTTTCGGATAAAATTCCCTTTGACTCAGTATCTACATGTCTAAAATTAGGATATATTTACTCAGAGTCTTAATTATGCTTGTCAACAACTAATAATACTACGACCAAGGCCGGCACAAATCCAAGGCAAGCAAGCTCTGTGCCTTGGGCCAAACTTTGGACAAGAGCCCATTTAAACTAATAATTATAAATATATATATATAAAACCCAAAACAAATAACAAATAAAAATTCATTTTGTTATTAAAAAATGCCCAAATTTAGAATAATTTTATAGCTATACACAAAAAAAAATCCAAAATAAGATAAACAAATGGAAGCCCACCATATATGTAAAAGGGCTCATGTAAAACATAATTTGTTCTATTTTTAGGCGTTTTAATAAAGTCACTAATCTTACCACTTCTTTACCATTGGTATTTTTTTTTTCATTTAATTTACACTCTTAATTATGTCACAAGAAATATTTACTAGTCTATTAAAATGTATATTAAAAAGGATAATTTTTTGATAAAAATTGAAAAAAGTCACTAAATTTTATTGTCAATATTATTTTTCACCTTATGCCCCATTTCACATTGAGATGACCTTGACTAATGATTCGGTGATAAATCAAATGATATTGGGCATATTTGCCATCTATTCTCAAGAAACAAGTGAATTATGCAAACCAGCAACAATCTCATTCGTAGATTAGATTCCCACATAACTATCAAAGACTAACGAAAGAAAAGTCCAATGATTGGAATCTCTGTTCTTAATTGATGCATTGTCGTCACTATGACCTTTCGTTAAATCCTAGACACAAGGGAATTTATAAAATTGATATTGCTTTCACGAGATTTGAATTCGAGTCTTATAAATAATAAGGATATATCTGATTATTTTTTACTTGTAAATTATAATTTCAAATTAAACCATTATAAGTGACAATATCTAACTAAATTCAATACCTAGTTATTGTTCTATAATGTACTACACATATTACAACATGCACACACATGATGGAGTTTGGAAAACTAAATATTTCTTGCCTTGTAAGTGCGGCGATTGCACAAAATTCATGGGTGTGAATAGTAGAGGCCCAATGTGCAGAGAGAAGCGAACAACGGAGGCCTTGGGCCGCAAACACTGATTTTGAGCCCAACGTACAGCCCAAAAACAGCATCATCGTGCTCAACAGCTGGTTCCAATTAGGCGGTGAGTTGCATCCACTTCCGGCTATGGCCTTCTCCAACAGCTAACGCACACTCTCCCTCTCAACCCAATTAGGAATGGATCCGACCCCCACCACTCGCCGGACCCGAAAAGTCCCGCCCAAACCCGAACTTTACTCAACCGTAGTCATCCACGACGACGATGACTCCGCCTCCGAATCCGACCGAGACCAGCAACAGCGACGAAGCGAACTCAAGAGCTCCGACCCGGAAACCGACCTGTACGCCACAATGGTCTACAAGGGTAATGCTCAAGGAGATGAAGAAGAAGAAGAAGAAGACGACGATGCCTCTCTTCCTCCTCTCCTCAAACGCCTCCCCAAGGACTTCGGCGGTGGTGCCTCAATTGATTACTTCGACGACGAAGAAGAAGAACATGGCGGCGATTTCGGTACCATGATCGTGAAGTCCGATCGCAATCGGACCGTGAGGAGGTCACGTGACTTCAAGCGAACCTCCTTCGACGATGACGGAGGTGGCGACGGGTTCTCGACTTTTGTGGTGAGGTCGTCGAGGGAGAGAGAGTCTTTGAGTGGGACCGTGGTGAGGAGGACGAGCGGTGGCGCTGGTTCGACGATGAGCAGGGCGGTGGCAAGCATGCAGGCCTCGTCCGAGTTAGGGTTTGGGAACAAGAGGAGGACAAGTGGGTCCTCGCAAGGTGAAGATTATCGCCAAACTATGAAAATGTCGTCGAGTTCCATACCCGATAGCGTTACGAAAGAAGACCCCACTACTAAATACGAGTTGCTCAATGAGCTTGGTGGGTATTTTTAGTTTAACTTCAATGTGTTTCTGCTTCATTTTCATTTACCCTCAATGGAATTTTGCTTAGATTGGTATTTTTGGTTGTTGGTGGTATTGGGAATGGCAGGGAAGGGTTCTTATGGCGCCGTATATAAAGCTAGGGACTTAAAGACTTCTGAGATGGTGGCGATTAAAGTCATTTCGTTGTGTGAAGGGGTCTGTTCCGGTTATCTCTTCCTTTTCTTATGCATTTGGTTTGGTGCTTGCGTTTGAGTTTGATTCCTATTTGTTTGTAGGAGGAGGGGTACGAAGAAATTTGTGGTGAAATTGAGATGCTGCAGCAATGTAGTCATCCCAATGTGGTTCGGTACCTGGGGAGCTACCAAGGAGAAGAGTATCTTTGGGTAATGGATAGAATTTACTGTTTTTTTACCGGTGAAATACTAAATGATAGAGCTACCGTTGGTTTTTTAAAGCAGTAATTTGGTTAGTGCAAATATGAGACTGAGATTCTACTATTTTCTTTGTGTTATTAGATTGTGATGGAGTACTGTGGTGGTGGAAGTGTTGCTGACTTGATGAATGTTACTGAGGATTCCCTGGAGGAGTATCAAATAGCCTTCATCTGTAGGGAAGCACTGAAGGTATGATTAATCAAGTGCCTCACTTCTGTGCTTAAATTTTGTTATGAAGAAATGCTCAATCAAGGGCCTGCAAAATGCTTTAGTCATTCAGTTCTCTTTGGTTAATACGTTTGAACGCAAGATAACTAACTAAAATATTGTCCTGTGCTGATCGTGATATACATTCATTCATTGTCGAACTTTGAAAAATTTAGCTGCTGTACACTTACTATGTTGTTGATTTCAACATTTTTTTTCCTCCTTTAGGGCCTTGCTTATTTGCACTCAATTTTCAAGGTGCACAGAGATATTAAGGGTGGCAATATTCTGTTAACTGAACAAGGTGATGTCAAGTTGGGTGAGTACAATTATCATCCAATTATATGTATTGGACTCTCTAGGAAAAGAAGTTTCTGTAACAAATTAATAGCTTAGTGGCATTACAGCATCATCAAAGAGGGTGTCACGTGATTTTTTCGCCTTTAGTTTTCTTTTTCTACAGTTCAATTGACATTAGAAGTGGAGTATAAAGAAGTGGTGTTACTATTCTTTTCAATTTTTTCATGTGCGAAGTTCGTATTTTTGTTCTATTTTAACAACACACTGGCTCAAATTTGGTGTATGACAATGACAGGTGATTTTGGGGTTGCAGCACAGCTTACAAGAACCATGTCAAAGCGCAACACAGTATGTCAATTGCTTGGATAGGATTTTAATGTTGTAGCTACTGCACAATTGTGTTTAGTTTGACTTAGTTTGTTTAGTTCCCCAAAATTTGCGCTTAATGGAGCAGAAGTTGCTAGTAGTTTTCTCTAAAGGGCCTTTTTGGCCAATTGTTTGCTCTAAGGGCCTTGTGTTGAAGTGCTTTGTTATTTTGAAAAAAAAATCAAGGGACTGATGATTCACCGGACATGCTTCATTGTGATAGTGAAAAGGAAAATTACAAACCTTAGCTTTTTGTTGATAATTATTAATGCTTGATAAATGGAAGTAATTTTTCATGTTCTTTATTTTACTCTCAGTTTATTGGCACTCCACATTGGATGGCTCCAGAAGTTATTCAGGAAAGTCGCTATGATGGAAAGGTATCATTTCTACTCCGCAGACAAGTTTATTTTCTTGGTCTTGCTTATTCCTTCTAGGCTCATGTGCTGCTCTTTTATTTTTGTTCACTACTTTAGAGATGATATTATAATGGTAAAGCCCTTTTATCAAGACTGATTTCTTGGCACTATTTGCTGTAGGTGGATGTATGGGCTCTTGGTGTTTCTGCAATTGAAATGGCAGAGGTAATATATGTTCAGCATGTAAATTGTTCTTCAGTATAGTGTTTTCAAGTCCTGTTAGTTATCTCCAGTTCTCACTGGATTGAACCTTATGGCTACTACCCTAAATAGAGTATACTGGCATGAGTTCCCATGTGGAGATAATTGTTTGTCTTACCCTAATCAATTACTTATAATTCTTTTCCGCAAGATAATGTCGTTCTTCATAATCATTGATTACTGACATGTATTCTTTGTAACAATTTTCAGGGCCTCCCTCCAAGATCTTCAGTGCATCCAATGAGGGTTAGTGTTTTCTAGTTTCTTATTCTCTAGTTTTTTAGAAAGTACAGTGCAGATTTTCTTGATCACAATTTGTACAATGGTTGAATGTTCAATTGGAACGCGGGTGTCACCTGCTATTTTGTATGTTCTTTTCTTTCGTTTCAGTGCTTTTATTGACAATAAATTAAGAGATAGTATTAGTAAATATTTGATGTTTTAAGAGGATGCGGCTTGGAGATGGAATTTGATACATAAATTAGCAAAATCACCCTATCCCCTTAATTTTCCTGTGATTAGATGTGTGTTCGTGTTTCGAGGAGTATGGCTCAAAAGTTGTGGTTAATAGAAACTGATATAGGTATGAGACTGAAGGCTGTCATTAAACCTCCAAATATAAACAGCCTTCTATACTCATCCTTGGTTTTGTTCTTTTATTAGAGTTTAAAATTTCAAAAAATTTCAAATTAGGTATAAGATCCGATCTGAGGTTTGAAAACCTTCTCCCATGTACACACACAACTATTGGAAATGCATATGGTCTTAAATTCAATTAGTGAAATTGTCATATTTCCCAAGCATAAGTACAGATCCTGTGATGTGACGTATATTCCATGTTTGGACGAGTATGGCTACAAGGTTGTGTGGTTGATAACTGATATAGTAAGGGTGTCATATGGTCTTACATTCAATTAGTAAAATTGTAATTTTTCCAAGCATAAGTAGGGATCCTTTGATGTGACGTGTACTCTCCCATGTGATCAGGTATGAGGTTTGGAAACCATTCTCCCATGTGCACATCCTACTCTTGGAAATGCATATGGTCTTTTATTGGATTTTTTCCCTCCGTTTGAAGTAGTTGAGTTGGCCACACGAGTATAGAAGTAAAATTCCATGTTTGGAGGAGTATGGCTCCAAGGTTGTGTGGTGAAAACTGATAAAGCTAGGGGTGTCACTACCAAATATAAGCAGCATTTGGCTCTCTTTTCCTTGAATCTATTGTTTCTTACGGTTGAAAATTTATAAAATAGTTTAAAATTAGGTATATCATCAGGTATGAGGTTTGAAAACCATTCTCCCATGTGCACATCCTACTCTTGGAAATGCATATGGTCTTATTTGGATTTTTTTCCCTCCACTTGAAGTAGTTGAGTTGGCCACTCGAGTATAGAAGTAAATTCTTTTTGTTTCCCCTCATCTCTCCTACTTTTGGCATTTCTTTTCATGGTTTCAGTTCTTAATTCTTGAATTAAGGCACAGATATTATTTCCTGTTACTTTTCTGATGGAATTGTTTGATGTATAATAATCAATTGTGACATTAGTTCTTAAGAACTTTAGCTTCTGCTGAATCTGCTTAACAAAAGAGGAAAGGAAAATTCTGCAGCATCCTCTCAATTGTTTTTTCCATCTTTCCTAAGTTGAATGTTAATTTGTAAAAAGAATCTTTTTTTGATTTTCTTTTCAAATCTTTGTTTGATGAGGGGATATGTAACCTATTTATTTTCTATTATAGGTTTTATTCATGATATCCCTTGAGCCAGCCCCGATGCTTGAGGATAAAGAAAAATGGTCCGTTTTCATTCTTTTGTATATCTGATCTTTTTTCTAGCAATTATTGAGGAGAGTATCCTGAATAAAGCGGTTCTCCTTACTCATCTGATATCAGTGTTAAATAGCTTTCTGATGTATGCTAAAGCATAATATGTAAATAGCCAATATAATCATTTTTACTAGAACAGCTGTTGTAGCACTACTGAGCATGAGCTCAACTTATGTTTAGTACTTGGAGTGCGACTCTTTGCTTAGCCCTTATCCAATCTATTGTACTGAGTTCAATCTATTTTTCTTTTAGGGGTTGCAATAGACTACAGAAGTTCACAGAAAAAACATTTTGAAGTTTTGATCTGATCTCTTAGTACTGCAGATTCTTAAATTCCTGTTTGGTTCTAACTTTTCTCATGTATAAGTCGAAAGTTTTTGTTTCTTTTATTTTTTTCCTTTAAATGTTTCACGTTGTGCTGAAATGATTCTGAACATTATATGAACTTGGGTATTCTGTTTTTCAGGTCCCTAGTGTTTCATGATTTCGTGGCGAAGTGCCTAACAAAAGAACCTCGTCTACGGCCTACTGCATCTGAGATGCTGAAGGTAGTGTGGTAAAAGTGAATGGCTATTTCCATAATTCTAATTATAAATTGGGCTTATGAAGAACCTTTGTTTAAAATCTTGTATGTCAGGATAAATTTTTTCCCAAAGTCAAATCCTTCCCTGGGAGAATCAACTTGAAGCAATGTTTTATTTAGAAACTTGATTACTCATGCAAGTATACAGTTCCTGTGTGAACTAGTTATATTTATCTCGAAGTGGAATGAGTTATCTACAATATTTTGAAAAGGAAACGATCATGGCTTCATCTTTACCAATTCTCATAATCTGGAAATTGTCTTTATTCTTAGTCAAACATAATTTTGTTAAAAATGCAGCACAAATTCATCGAAAAGTGCAAATGCTGTCCCTCTGCGATGGTGGGAAAGATTGAAAGGGCAAGGCAAATTAGGGCTTCCATGGATTTGCAAGAACAAAACCTTGCTCCAGCTGAACCGGATGATGGTGTATGAAGTCCTCCTTGTTCTCTCTCTGTATGTTTCTGTCAAATAATTCATCCTAATATGCAGTTTGTACTTTGAAACAGACAATTGTTGCTCCCAAAGTTAATGAGGATTATGGAGATACTGTACCTTCAAAGCTGCAAAATAATGGACTTCAAGTGGAAAGTGAAGTATCTACAACTAGCACGTTGCGAAAGCAGAGCATATCTGGTGATGTAGGACTGGCTGGGGAAGGTATGTGTTATATTCGACTCAAGACTTCTGGATGTTCTGTTGTATTTTCCAGCCCATGATGAGGTTCCTAAGTCTATTAGGAATAATAGTCTTAGAGGATAGAAATCCTATTCTTAATAGGAAATTGTTTTCCCAACTGGAAAGATACATAGAATCCAATTAGGATTAGGATTCCTAATTGAAGGCCATTACTGCGGCTATAAAAGGAGGGCTGCTGCGCTAGTTTGATGTGTCCAATCAGTTAGCAAGAAAGGAAGATCGTGTTATACCACTCAAGGTGTTAGAGTGAGATAATATCGATAGGGCAAAGTTTGTAAGGGAGAGAAGAAAAGAGATAAGAGTGTTTTGTTTCTGTTTGTTGTTCTTTCTAGTTGTTCATCGAGCCTTAATTCTAGAGGCTTGGTAAGATAATTCGTTGTACCCATTATTGATTTAGTGGAAGTTTGTTGTTGCCGCCCTGTGGACGTAGGCACATAGCCGAACCACGTTAATTATTGGTGTTGTTTATCTTCTTGCTTATTTTCTTCGAATTCCAAAGTTTGTTTGTCTTTCCCATTCTTAAACGAAATCACATGTTCTTTATATGGTAGTTACATAGCAGCTTATGCAAATTAGATTAAGCTAAATTAGAAACTACTTTTGGAGACATATTTTAGAAATGCAAATACAAATATTTGGATGGAACTACTGGTAAGGCCTGTGCCATCTATTGAGTAGGTTAAAATATGCAAAGCTAATATATGCTTGCGTATTGAACTCCAAGCAGGGACATGAAGGAACTCTTATTCCTTTACACATTTATTACTTGTTCTTTTTTCAATTGCATATGACAAAGTCACCTTTGGGCCTCTCGGAATTCACTCAGAATATTAGATTGATAAGGGCAGAGTGGTGTAGCTATTATTGATAGCAACTTCATCTACTGCTTTTCTCTTTGTGAGACAGGACATCACATGATTTTTGAAATATTGGGGTTGTTCTATTCATATTGAGCACCTCTAAGAAGAATTGGCTAAATGAATTTTTGTGCAATAATTCTGCGTGCACATAATTTTTATTTCCCTTGTTTGAAAATATTTTTGCTCTTGGAGTCAAATCTATCTGATTGATGTGAAACCAATGTTTAACAGGTAATTTTGGCACTGTAATAATTCACAGTGAAAGAGATGAGACTACTACTCAGACAGAAAATTTTAATGTCAAAGAACCTTCAGCTGTTCCTGGACTTCTTGATAGCCCTCCGGATACTGGCACAGGAAGTAAATTGGCCGAACCCAGGTACTTTCCTCCCTATTTATTTGTTGATCTTATTCAGATGTTTTGTTTAAGATCTTTAGTTATTTTATTTGGGATAATGGGTAAGGTGTGGATGCGTTGTAGTCTCCCATAAAATTTGTTCATGTAGTTGAGTTTGTTATTTCTTAAAGTGAGCTCTGAACAATTTTACCGTCTTTAGTGGCACCCATATGTTACAGTTTTTTGCAAGGGTGATAATACGATATTAATTGCCTAGTCAAAAGATAAACTGTTTTTTCACAAGAGGTTACTGAATTTATTGGGATGCTCTTATCAGGTTGGAAAATGCAAAAGGTGTTTCCAATAATGAAACTGTCATGAAGGCAAAAGTTACATCTCAAGTACAAGTTGGAGGTTCAAGCAGTATCAGCAGTGGCACAGTGAAGAATGAAACTGTCAAAGGGAAAGCTTTTGCGTTGCAAGATAAGGTAATCTTCCTGAATTCTATTCTTAGCAGGTGACAGGTCCGTATCATAATCGAACATGCCCTCATCAAGCTGCATCTCTAGCCTGGTCACTTGGCTTTCAACCCACTACACCATTTCCAACCCTTCCACTATGAAACCTCCCATTTGGCAACACATGTATTTAATTGCTTATTCTCATATCCATGGCAGCTTTGGTCCATATATGCAGCTGGTAATACGGTGCCTATTCCATTTTTGAGGGCAACGGATATATCACCAATTGCTCTCTTATCAGACAATGTTCTTGGAGGCACACATCAGGATAATAGTGGAGCTGTAGCCATGGAGGCACTGCAGGAGCTTTTTACTGGCGATGGGCAGTCCAAAAAAGGACGAAGAGGGCAAAACGAGGTAACCTCTCTCTCTCTCTCTCTCTCTCGGTATATATATGTATATATTTATATCTCCCTCCCTCTCTCTTAAGCATCTTTTAATCCCTTGATGTGCTGCAGATGCCCCTTCCTTCAAGTGTTTACAAAAGGCTCTTTACAAGTCCAACTCTAATGAATCTCGCACAAGCTTTAGCCTACCACAAGATGTACGTCAACCAAGTTATATTTGAGATTGCCAAACCTAACCCCCCCTATTGCATGTTTCAATTTAAAAAAAAAAACCAGCGTACCATGTCACATTATCTCTCCTTGCCTGCTTTTGACTCCCAAGGTTTCATTTGGTTCAGGTGCTACGAAGATATGCCGCTCGAAGATTGGCAAGCAACTCAAGAACAGCAGACGATTCAAAATCTTTGTGATACACTAAGAACCATTCTTAGATTGTAGGACAATGTAGATTAGGCTGCCAAACCCAAAGGGTATATTATTGTAAAACTAAGGCCGAGGATCTAGCTAGCTGTGCGTTAACTGTGGGTTTAGGGTTTGTATATGGTATAGTTATTTTGTAGTTGTGGGACTAATGGCTAATGCTGCTGCTTCCTTGTGTCTTGTGTTTTCTTTTTGCCTTATTTAACTAATATTCAGTAAATAACTTTCCTTGTATACACACCCATACGCCTAACATTAAATTTGTGCAGATTTTCCTAGTTTTTTCTCTATCATTTCCAGTATGCTATTTTTTGCAATCTCCAACAAATTAGCTTGTACCTCTCTACTTAGTGTTATGTCTTAGTCGTATTTCTTTCCATTTGTTATGTGGGAGGTCTCGGGTTTGAATTTCATCGGGTGAAATCGATATGCAATGTTTATATAATATAATTCCTCTCTCCTAATATCCTTGTATTAAAAAAAAAATTGAGGTTTCAATATCTTGTATTAAAAAAAAAAATTTAGCTTGTACCTAAAGCATAAAGGAAATGAACATATGGATATGGGCAGTGGTAGTTGATCATTGACTAGATGTTGGGGGTTGGAACTTTTATCTTTGCGTCCTAGGTCTTGTGTTTTCTGAATTTTTGATATGATTAGAATATAATTTATATACATTGAGTATATGAGAGTCGAATTGTGGTAAAACTCCATTATTTTTTATTTTTTTTGGGAAAATATCTGACTAAATACAACATTGATGATCATTATTTTCATTATCTTGAGGAAAGGCAACAGAAACTGTGTAAAAACAACAAATCATAAACTGAAAAAGAACAACAAATAAGACGAATTAAAAGTAGTAGAGCTGATGCGGCCGAACTAGAAACTTTTAGAAAGTAGAAGGCGGAGCTTTGCTTGTGAAAACCCCAAAACCCCAGAGCGAGAGTGTGACGGAGAAGAAGAATGATGATGAGGAGGGTCCAGTTACTGAGCGCTCGCAGGTGGCTCGCCTCCAAGTCTTCATCTTTCAGAAGCTTCTCTTTCCGAGCAGCCCACCCGCGGAAGCATCAAAAACCCTTTCTCCTCAACCCTCCTCCTCTTCCTCCTTCTTTTGGCTCTCTTAAACCCACTTTCACTCCCACAATATTTTCTTCTGCAACTCTTCGCTTCGTAAACACCGAGTCCTCTGAGGAGGAGGATATTGAGGACGACCAAGATGACCCTTTTCGAGGTATACCTCCATTTCCTCGTTTTCCTCTTTTCCCATTTATAAAGTTGCTGGTTTTTTTTTTTTAAATTTTAATTTCATTTGTTTGTGTTTTTCTGAATGGTAATTAAGTAGCTTCATTGCCCTTAAGAATCCAATCTTCATTCAAGCTGTGCACTATTGGGAATGCTGATTACAAAATTATGTATCTTTATGCTTCTGTTCTGCTTTGAGTTGGAGTGTTGGACCCATAAGTAGCATTATGATTTTGATTATTTTATTTGCGTTAATATTGGAATTGGATTTCCCATGTGTTATTAGTGATCAACGGCCAAACCATAAGTCCATTGCTTTTTTTTTTTTAAAAAGAATCACGTTCATCAGTAAATCTTACAGAGAGTTGGTTGTAAATAACTAAATACTTGTGATTGGATCCTTTTATATTGTTATTTTTACACATTCACTTACATTGTTGCCTCTCAAGAGTGTCCAAGTTTCATGAGACCAAATGCGGCTATGATTCTTAGCCGCATATGTTTCTGAGTTCATCATAAACCTGTGATACTGCATTCTGATGTGTATTTAGCTGTGATTTCCAGGTGAAGAAATTGAAGAGGGAGCCTCCGGTGGAATGGAAGACGGAGACAGCACATATGGTTGGGAGGAGGAAGAGGATGCCGCTGAGCCTGAGGTACATTGTTCTGTCTCGAACATTTTGATTGCTCAACCTTCATTTTAGCTTTAAAGTTTATGTTTTGCTTTATGCTAGTCTTTGATTAGTATAGGTTGGCGATGGAGGTGATGGTGGTGGAGTGGTGTTCCATGGTGTCCCCTGGGGTGAGCAGGCTCTGTCCATTGCTCATGAGGTTCTTCTGCAATTTGGTGACAACATGAAGCTCTTCTCTTTCAAAACTACTCCTCGAGGATACGTATATGTTAGACTGGACAAACTGTCACACGAGTAAATCTTCTGCTCTTTTAAATTGTAACCTTTAAAATAAAAGAGCTTAATATACTAACTGCAATAGAAGAATAGCAGACCCCTAAGATCATAACACTTTTGATTAGATACTCATTTTCCTTCAATTGATTGTTTATTAAAGCTCTGATTATCACAAAGGGGGGAAAAGAGAAAATCTTCACCAAGGCCTTTTTTATTTATTTATTTTTATTTTGGCATAATTTGTGTTTGTTTTGTGGATGGAGTAAAAATAAATTTAAAACACAGACAATAGTTTCTTCATATTCATCCCTTTTTTATGTTAACTTTACGACCCTTTGTTTTGTTAACTCTACGACCCTTTGTTCTTGATCAGATATGGATGTCCCACAATGGAGGAACTTGAACTCTACAGTCAAGAATACAAGAAGATACTAGATGTGGTTGGAGAACTTGGAGAAATACCTGATAATTTAGCTCTTGAGGTATTTAGTGATTATTAAGTGGCTGGCTCTACAATGTGCTTGGATTTGGAAGTGAATTTTATCCATATTAATATGTTTAATCTATACATCAACTTTTTGTTTTGAAGGTGTCATCTCCAGGTGCAGAGAGGTTACTAAAGGTACCGGATGATTTACATCGGTTTGAAGACATGCCTATGAGAGTAAGCTATGTAGAAGATGTGGATTCTAAACACCAAGAAAAGAATGGAGTATTCAATCTGGAAACCATTGAGACAGAGTCAGAGAGCTGCGTGTGGAAGTTGGCAAATGTGAAGGCAAACAGGGATCCTGCTAGCAAAGGCAGACCGTTAACACGTAAACAGCGGGATTGGAGATTAAAATTGCCATTTTCGGAGCATAGAAAGGTACTTCTGTATCTAGAATACTGAAAACCACCAATTTATTTGTAGTTTAAAACTCGAGTTTTAGAGCTTTGCCATGTTTTAGAAATTTTGCTTAGGATAGCAGAATTCTGTTGTTGCAGTTTCTGCATCTTATCCGGGATTGTTTCAAGAATTTAATTTAAGTGAAGCAGAAACCTCAATTTTTCAAGACATGAGTGTTACTGAGTTTCATATCTTTAGGTTTCCATGTGGTTAGTGCAATTGCCCATCTATTCAAGTCTCAAATGATACACTTCTGTGCTTGCTTTCCGTATTAAGAATCTTTGTGATACACTAAGAACCATTCTTAGATTGTAGGACAATGTAGATTAGGCTGCCAAACCCAAAGGGTATATTATTGTAAAACTAAGGCCGAGGAGCTAGCTAGCTGTGCAGTTAACTGTGGGTTTAGGGTTTGTATATGGTATAGTTATTTTGTAGTTGTGGTCTAATGACTAATGCTGCTGCTTCCTTGTGTCTTGTGTTTTCTTTTTGCATGGTTTAACTAATATTCTGTAAATAACTTTCCTTGTATACACACCTATACGCCTAATTTTGGAGAAATTAAATTTGTGCAGATTTTCCAAGTGTTTTCTTTATCATTTCCAGTATGCTATTTTTTGCAGTCCAACAAATTAACTTGTACCTAAAGCATAAAGGAAATGAACATATGGATATGGGCACTAGTAGTTGATCATTGACTAGATGTTGGGGGTGGGAAATTTTATCTTTGCATACGAGGTCTTGTGTTTTCTGAATTTTTAATATGGTTAGAACCAGGCACGGGCCAATGCTAAAGGTAGGGGGTATGCTCTAGCACATCGAAATTGATGACTCAAAGGAAAATTTTATGTAATGTTAGTTTATATAGTCCATTTTATTAATTTATTCTACACTTGAGGGATGATGAATTTTTTGGAAATCGTATGATACCTTATCCACTTAATAGAGAAGTTGTTGCAATTTTTTTTTTTAATCAAAAAGGGATTATATTGATAATGAAGGAATACAAAAGATTCGGGATAAGAACTTTGGGGGGGCCTCGTTAAAACCTCACCTTAAAAACCCAGTTAATTTAGGAAAATTCAGTGAGGAAAAAGAGTGCCCCATCTCTAACAAACCAAACTTTGGACACCAATATCAGAAGCAATTAAAACATCCAGCCATGGGGGAGCTGGAGCAATCCAATTCACGCGCTACTGGGAACCAAGCCCCTCCTTGGCCAAGGCATGGGCCACACGATTGGCTGCTCTAGGGAAGAAAGATAGGTTGCTTGGCCTCAAGCCCAGCTGACGAAGAAGCTCAGAAATTTCCAGCGCCAGCAGGGCCGTGCCTGTCCAACCTTGCCTAGCCGCACCTATTGCCGCCACCGCCTCCTTTGAATCAGTCTCAATCTGCACATCCCTCTACCCCATCTGCAGCAATAGAACCAGCCCCTTCCTTATGGCTTCCATCTCCATCGCCAAACTTGACAGCCCATCCGACCCAGGACCAGCGAACCTAGCCAGTGCAGCACCATGATGGTTGCGGATGATGCCTCTAACCCCTTTGCAAGGCCCTGACTGTCTAATGCTCCATCCGCATTGAGCTTGAGAAAACCCAGCGGATCTATGACGGTAGGCGGGAGGCCTTTGGTACATCATGGAGCTTCACATACGAGACATGGGCCTTCATCACCTTATCAACTTGCACCGCAAGGTCCATCTGTTGCAGTCTATGTAAAGTCTTGTTCATGCAGCTCCACAAATGCCAACACACATAGAGAAATCTTGCCAAGTCAGTGGGATTGAATATCCTTCCCGCAACCTCTGCAAGGTCCATAAAAGAGCCATGGTCAGGGAATTTTTCCCGAGGGAAGGTTGTTTCATGCCAAAACTTTTGGCTAAACTTGCAGCTCCAAATAGCATGGAAGGAGTCCTCAGCCCTTTTCCCACAGCGAAAACAAATGCTAGAGAGAGCCACTTTTCTAGTCCACAGACTTAGCGAAATGGGCAGAATTTCCCGACTAGCCCGCCACCCGAAAATTTTAGTTTATTAGGGACCCGAACATTCCACAGCTTTTTCCAAAATGCATCAGCATGAACTCTTCTAGAACACTCTCTTCCGTCACTAGCAGTCGGGTCAGTTGTGTCAGTGCAATATAGTATCCAGATTTGACAGAATATTTACCATCTCTCGTATAGTACAAATATCTCCCTTCTCTCGTATAGTACCAATATCTCCCATCGTTGAATCGAAGTGTAGAGCTTAAGGGGATGTTGCAGATCGCTGTCACATCCTCTGGGCAGAAAACCTACTGCAGGAGCTCCAAATTCCAGTTACCATCAGTAGTAATGAGAGAGGCGACACAAGAATCAATTGCCAGACCCAAATTCATAAGTGGCCGAAATGTGGAGGGTTTGGGAATCCATTTATCAGCAAAAACCGGCACTTGTGAGCCATCTCCAATCCTGCAAATCAGCCCTTGATCAATTACTTCTCGACCCCATAATATAGTCTTCCAAACCATAGAGGGAGCAGCCCCTAGCTCCGCTGCCATAAAGTTGCCATTTGGAAAATAGCGGGCCCTAAACATTTTGGAAACCAATGAATCAGGAAACTCCAAGAGTCGCCAAGCCTGCTTTGCAATCATGGCCTTGTTGAAAGCTTCAAAGTTCTTGAAGCCCAAGCCGCCCCTTGATTTTAGAGATCACAATTTTTGCCAACTTAATCAATGAATACTTCGTTTACCTGCTTTCCCCCACTAGAATCGGGAAACCTGAGCCGAGAGACTATGACATAAGCCCTTTGGGAACTGAAACACACTCATAGTGTAAGTCGGAAGAGCTTGAGCCACTGCTTTAAGTAGAACTTCCTTCCCAGCAGAAGATAGGAGTTTCACATTCTAGGATGTCAATTTGTTTCAAAGCGCCTCACCAACCTTTCTGAACATAACCCTTCGATTCCTAGAAGGAATAGTTGGAAGCCCCAGGTAGCTCTCATGACATTCCACCACTCGAATGCCCAACATATTAGCGATTAAGCGCTGCAAAATGGGGTCAGTATTTGGACTAAAACACGCCGCAAACTTGTCGAAGTTAATCACTTGCCCATACACCATCTTGTATTTCTCTAAAGAAGCTTCAGTTGAGTACACTCCGACAATTGTGCATTGCAGAATAGCAGATTATCATCTGCAAAAAGTAAGTGTGAGATGGTTGGTGCTCCTGAAGCAATCGAGGCTCCATGGATGACTCGCCGGCGTTGTGCTTGTAATAGTAAAGCAGATAAACCTTCAGCACATAATAGAAACAAATTAAGGGAGATAGGGTCTCCCTATCGTAACCCTCTAGACAATACAATGTGCCCAACATATTGTCCCCGAATCTAGATAGAATAACTGACTGTGGTAACACACTCCATGATTACTTTAATAAAACTGCTTGAAAAACCGAGCCTCTTCATGATCCCTTCGAGAAAAACCTACTCCACTCTGTCATATGCCTTAGACATGTCCAGCTTCAAAACCATCTTCTTTAAATCGCTATTGCCTCGTCTGCGAACAACATGGATACTTTCGAAAGCAACTAGAATATTATCAGTAATTAAGCGAGAAGGTACAAAAGCACTTTGTAATTCAGAGATTACCGAATGCATCAATGGTTTCATCTTGCTGACAATTATTTTGGATATGATTTTGTAGATGACCCGACAAAGTGCAGTTGGTATGAACTAAGTCACACGGGTTGCATGATCCACCTTAGGTATTAGCGAAACTAGCGTATGATTGATGTCCCGCACACTAGCCCCCTTATTAAGAATCGAAAGACAGTAGGCCACCACATCATTTCCTACCATTCCCAAAAACGCTGGTAAAAAAGGGCGGGCATGCCGTCAATCCTGGGAACTTTAGTTGGGAACATTTGAAACAAAGCCACTACCAACTCCTCACGCTTAAAAGGCTTCCCCAACTTCAGGTGTCAGGACCCGTCCCGAATTTCCCCTCGAAACACGGGAAGAACCCTGATCCCGTCTGACAACCTAAGGAAAGGTTCCCAAATACCCTTCAATCCTTAGCATATGATAATAACAATAAATAATTTCTCTTGTCAGACAAGGGATTTAAGCACTTAAAATTCCCGTAAGTAAATACCAACCAAATACAAGAATATCAGAGCGTCTAAGTAGGATCAATGTACAAATTAGATATCCTACTCAAGTACAACTACACAGCGTAGCGGAAGTGCTAATGCCTCTGCCTCGAGATACTGTCCGCGTCAACTCTACGGCCTGAAGGGGGTTTAAACACAAAAGTTGTGAGTGGACAAAAATAATCGTTTATAAAACGTTTTCCAAGGAATATTACCTTTTCCCCCCTCCATTTATAAAACTATGCATGCATCACATAAACAATTCATGTTATAAAAACATCATCTTTAAATCACCTGCATTTTCATGTTCAAAATCATTTATTTCCACCTAGACACATAACATCTCAAATCCACTGTCATCGACACATCCACTAGCCACCAGGGTATCCCTTGGGGTGTGCTAGTACTGTATCACAACTCTCTGTACTATGCTATCACATCAGTCGGCATATCTCTCGACTAGCATAACATATCATTAGCCGGTATGACCTACGGCTATCATATTGCATCAGTCGGCATATCTCGACTATCATATCATATCAGTCGGCATATCTCGACTATCATATCATATCAGTCGGCATATCTCGACTATCATATCATATCATATCAATGTTTATCCTGGAGGTTCATCGGGTTCACCGCTAATAACGGATCTTCATCCCGAGTCCTGGCCTCCCACAAATCATACCAAAATCCGATAAACTCATACAACAGGGTCAAAACCCAAATCATTGACTCAATAATTTCTACGTCAAAACGTTATTAGAATCGAGTCCAAAACCATGATATTTCTCAAATCATACTTTAACTGAAATAGTGGAAAACATGTGTTTAGAAATCATTTCTAACATTCAGAAATTCAATGCCACAATACATAACCGTATTTAACAAAGATATTTTGATGCATGCAATTCAGTTTATAAAACAAAGTCCACTCACAAACCTGTTCAAGCTAGCTCAATCCCGTCTCGCTCGTTCCTCTGAGGTTCCCGGAACGATATCGCCTGTCAAAAACAACAATCGGGATTACTGGCTAGTAATAAGACTCGTATATAACAACTTTCTAAACCTCGGGAAGTCTACACATGCTGTTCCTAAAATCACAGCAACTTCGAACACTTAAAACGACCTCTAAACGATGTCCGATCAACCTGAAACTTATACCAACAGATTCAGAACGTCGAAAACTGGTTACCACGCGCCGCCGTGACGTCAGCCTCGACCCCACGCGCCGCCGGAAGGTCGGCACACGCGCCCACGCGCCCTCACGCGCCGGTCACGCGCCTGCTACAGTGTTCACGCGCCTGAACCGATTCAACCCGGTTCGGCTCAACCTGACCTGGTCCAACTCGACCCGACCGGTTCACTCAACTCGATCGGTTCAACTCGACCCGATCGGTTCACTCAACTCGACCGGTTCAACTCGACCCGACCGGTCACCGGTGACTCGCCGGAGAAGACGACCGGACTGTCGTCGCCGTTGCCGGAAGCTGGCCGGAGAAGATGACCGGACCGCCACCTCCGCCGCCGTCTAGTTTGCCGGAATCCGCCATTTCCGACCGAAATTCCAAGCTTTACAACTTCCTCAAAACTCAACCGTTTTACACAAATTTTACGTCTAAATCTATCTACTCAAACCCAGGAATCCAAATATAACCTCAAAACATCAAACACGTACCTGTATAAGCCGGAAAATCGATCCAAAGATCCGAAACTTCCTTTACTCGGCTCGGCTTCCACCGTGGTCCTCTCCTTCGATGGTTGGTACGGTTGTGATCGTGGAAAAGAGTAGAATACGATTAGTTGATCCAAATGGGAAGTTAAAGCCTTGAATCCGACGTTGACTTTATGGTTTTTCTCTTGGTTTTTCGCACGGTTTCGGGTTCAATGTATTTCGGTGTGTTTGTGTTATGTTTGTTACAGAGAGAGTGAGAAGGAGATGATAAAGAGATGAAACTGAAATGAAGATGAAATGAAGTGTACAATAATTGAGGTTAAAATATCTCCCCTCCATGGCAAATTACCAAAATGCCCTTACACATCTAGACCCACAACTTCCGTATACGAACTCCGTTTCCTGCGTGCCGCCTGTCTACGAACTCGTGAGTTCGAGACCTACGCAACGGTACCTGAAACAACACCAAAAGTGTCTCGAAATAAAACTTGATTTCCAAGCCCTTTACCAACCAAGGGTAAAATCGTCATTTAATAAAAATAATTGCATAAAATCAATAATTAAAATTTCCGGGTTGTTACATCAGGTTCTGTTGAGTGGTAACCACATGCCTCACCATCTCTAGGACCTCCCCAACATCCATAGGATTTGGGCTACAAACAGTTCCTGAAAATAGTTTTCAAAAACTTGCCCCACTTCTCTATCCGTTGTCTTCCACTGATTTGCAGAATCAAAAACTCCTTGCAAATGGTTTCGTCGTCCCCTTTCCTTAGCATATTGGTAGAAGAACTTCCTATTACGGTCTCCCTCACGAAGCCAAGCCACCCTCGATCACTGTTTCCACAAGAGTTCCTCCTGAGCTCTCAATCCATCCAGTTCATAGTCCAGGGCTCGCTGAATATTCAGTTCAGACTCAGTGGGCAGAGCACTAGTCATGTTATCTAAACGGCTCTGCAACTTTTGTATTTTCCTTGGTATGCTGTCCACCGTGTCCCGGCTCTAGCGTTGGAGAGCCTCTTTGCAGTCCTCAATTTTATCTTTTTAGCTTGTTATAATTTAAGTGTTTTATATTGTATTTTATTTCATGATTATTTGTTGTTTCTTTGCATAAAATATGTACTTTTACTAGGTGTATTTTTTTAATAAATGAAATCCATCTAACACCATCGAAATTTGATACACGCTAAAATTTAGCCCACCTCATTTTTTATTCCTCGGTTCGTGTCTGGTTAGATCACAATTTATATACATTGGGTATATGAGGGTCGAATTGTGGTAAAACTCCATTATTTCTAACTAAATAAAACATTGATCAACATTATTTTCATTATCTTGAGAAAAGGCAACAGAAATTGTGTGAAAACAACAAATCATAAACTGAAAACGAAGAATAAATAAGTTGAATTAAAAATAATAGAGCTGAAGCGGCCGAATTAGAAACTTTTAAGGGGTGTATTCAATTAAAGATTTTAATTGATTTCAGGGGGTCTTCAAATTCAGGGGTATTCAATCCGGATTTGAATAAGTTCTATAAAAATTTAGGTGTATTCAATCTAACTTTTGATGGATTGTTTTAAAACTCTTAAAAATCTAGGTGTATTCAATAAAGATTGTGAAATACACTGTAAAAAAAATAGGTGTATTCAAAAGTTTCATGATTTGCTTAAATGATGGATTTTGATGGGTTTTAGGAGAAAACATACACATATAAACCCTTCACCAAAATACCACACATCATCCTAATATTTCATTGGATTTGGAAAAAAAAAAAAAAAAAAAGCATCTTCCTCAAAACATTTTTTGGTCGTCCACCGCTACCGGACCTCCAGTACCGTCAGTCCACTATCACTTCATCTCCATCATCAAATGCATCCGCCTATGAGATGGCAATAGAAGCAACGTCCTTCTAGCTTGGGCTTTTCTTCTAGGAGCTTACAAATATATATATAATAATTGCAAGGCAAGTATTCAAAATCCCACCGCCCCTCTTGGTCCAGGCGCACCTTACCATCCAATTACCCATCCCATCTTATACGAAAATCGCATTGATTAAGGTTATCTCTTAATCAATATTCGTGATGGTTTATGCCCTTGCTTAGGATGATACTCTCCCAATCTTCTCAGTGTTCATTGTCCCTATATCCTGGCCACGAAATAGCTGAAGATGCAGATGGGATCTATGAGGTAGTTTCTTTTGAGAGATAGGTGCGCTCAATATCTGTTCATTGCGGAATGATAGGTAGTTTAGTTTCTTTTGAGTGACAATCAAATTCATAAATGTCAAATTTTTATAAAACTTTTAAAAATAGCAGAAATCATACGTAAAACACTTTTTTAATACCCTTAAATTACTTATGAGAAAAAACACTTTTGCTGCTCTCATCTATCTATGGCTGCCGGCAATTAATCGAGGGCTCTTGAAGTTGTCGAATCGCAGAGTCAGATGAAATAGAAGGACTTGCAAACCAAAGAAAAGGACTTTAAAGAAAATGCGTCGTCCATCAGGTGGTCGAGGATGTCGTGGATGATCTCATCGGTGAAGATTTGACATTTCAAATGAGTTGGTGATGTCGTTTCTGTTAGATCTTCTTCAATTCATCAAATTCTGTTGAGCCCATTGATTTTTTTTATCTTCTCATTCTCTTTATTTCACAAAAAGGGAAAAAGAAAAACTCAACTTTAAAAGGTTTTGGGTGGGTAATGAGAATTGGGGGTCAAAGAAGGGTTTCTATAATTAGAATGAAAGGTATTGACTAGGGAGCGATCGAGTGCAGCTTTTGAGGAAGGGAGGGAGGGATTGGCAGATCATGGAGTCTAAATGCAGCGTTTCATATAGAAGGATCTGGTTGGTTCCGCTCCGAGTCCGACGTCGAAAGGTGATCTGAGCGGTGCATTTGTCATCGCAACTTTGAAACGTTGGTGTAAGCAAATGAAACGAATTTATATTAATTGAAGTGTGATTGGTTTCTAAGGTTGTTTTTTCAATGGAAGGATATCAAATGGCCGACTCAGCTTTACCTTCTATTTCATTTTATTCTTCAATTCGACAACTCCAAGAGCTCTCGATCAATTTTTGGCAGCCATGGATCGATGGGAGTTGCAAAGGTGTTTTTTTATTAGAAGTAAATTAAGGGTATTTAAGTCTATTTAATTATAATTTTAGCTATTTTTGAAAGTTTTATAAAAAAATATGACATTTATGAATTTAATAATCAATTTTTGACTATTTTTGATAAATTCTCGATCATTGCGGAATAATAGGTTCCAATGTCTCTATATTATATTCTCCTAAGCTTCTCACTAGTACACGTTCGTATTCACTATTCCTATTTATGCTAGATATAATTGAATACATCCTTCCAGAAAGAAAAGAAAAGGAGGAGAAAAGAATAAAAACTATACCTAGAAAAAAATTGAGACGTTTGAGGATGAAAGGAGAGAAGAAGAAGGAGCGAAGAGGAGAAGTGAGGTTCAGAGTAAAAGAAAATTGCATGATAATGATGTGGATAATTTTGACCCTTTAAATCTTTTTGAAGGGTTAAGATTAAAAATTATGTATAGTCCGCTAGAAAGGTTTAACACTTCAAAATCCAAAGAAATTTTATAATAAAATTTGGCATGAAATATGATGAAATCATATGAAATAAAAAAAAAATCAATTAAAACCCATTACAATTATAAAACATTTATAACACATTAAACCCATTAAAATCTTCGTCGAATACACCGGTTAAAAAGTAGATTTTATAATAAAATATTGTACGCCCTAAAGGTAGTTTACTTGCTTACTTGTTAGAGTAAAGGATTCGAACAAAAAAACCTTTTCTACAACTACCCTCGCGGTTCCATACAAAGACGTCTGCTTGCTAATTTGCCAATTCAAATTGAATGTATTCAAAAGTATGTTCGTATCGGAATTATAAATTCTTCCGTTTTCATCCATTAAATAATATTTAAATACTTGGAAGGTTTGTTTTAAATTGTTTTTTTGTATATCTTATTTTCTTTTTATTCATTTTTCTCTTCTATGAATAATAACATATTTATAATAATAAAAAAACTCAATTTATTAATAACTCAATCAAAAGAAATAAAATACAATTATCCTCAAGAACAAAATTTTTGTTATGCTTAATATATTTAGTTTGATCTGTATCTGTCTTAATTCTGCTCTTTATTCAAGTAGTTTTTTCGTCGCCAAATTGCCTGAGGCATACGCTTTTTTAAATCCAATCGTAGATGTTATGCTAGTAATCCCCCTGTTTTTTTTTTCTCTTAGCCTTTGTTTGGCAGGCTGCTGTAAGTTTTCGATGATATCTTTAATACTGTCTAGAAAAATTCATGATTTATTGAAAAAAATCCAAAGCGATAACGGAGACTCTCTATGAGGGAAAGAAAGAATTTCTGTACTAAAGCTTTCACGTGGCGAAAAGAATTAGTCCAATGCCTTAGTTTCGACGCAGCAAGGAGAACAGGAGGAAGCAAGTCACGCGCATCCAACCTCGCTTGGCTTACTCTTCTTTGCCTTCGACGAGGATACCCTAGTTCCAATCGTTTTAGGAAAGTCGGCATTCTTAGTGGAAAGGAAAGGACTTCTACCATGAACGGACTCTTTTCCTTGGGGCAATCAGTTCCTTGGCTTACTAATGACCACTTCGAGAAGAACCTATTTGAAAACTGTCTAATGCCACATCTGACTCAACAACTCCTTCTTCCTTTTCTTCTTCATGTGCACAAGCCCTTCTTATATATGCAACCACTTCTCTTCCTGGAGAAAGTAGCCCAAGTAAGGCAGCAAGAGGAAGAAGAGGCTCGGACATTAAGTCAGTTGCTTTCACTAGCAGCCTTTATCCTTGCCCCTATGTACTTGTAGGCTAAAATGGGGTAATCGGCTTGATTACGAACGAAGAAAGAGGCTCAAGGAAGGGCACGGCTTGATAACCATGTGTTACAGGCCGCAGAAGTGAAATGCCATTATTATCAATGATTATTGAGTTGATCCCCCGTTCCCATCTTTCAAAGAAGAAAAAATGTGACCCCGGCAATCTCCCGCACTTGAAAAATAGATGCCATATAGACGATGGAGAAATTTACTATGAAATTAAATAGTTGATTCATTCAATCAGGACCGCGAAATAATATCATAGTAGATTTTATCATGCCCTTCCTTTAATGAAAAGCAGCTAATTGGTAATTAATGTGCGCTCCTGTGGGAGTCGAACCCACCACATAGGCTTTTTCCTTGTTCTACCGAGATGAACTAAAGAGCGTGAGGAAGATTGGATTACTTATTCGATTATTAACCGCAAGGCTTTCCACGAGGAGCCCCAAAAAGTCACACTATTTTCGTATAGAAACAACGGCACCAGTACGGCTTTTAGAGGGCCCTCTCCTCTCTTCTATTACTTGTTTGAGTTCGCCTGTCTCCCATCCTCTTTTCAAGTCCCACTCTTTTCCCTGTTAACAACGGCTGACCCTCCTAGTTATGTTAAATAGAGTCCCATCTAAGGGAACAAAACTCTTTAGTATCAAAAAGTCACATGGCAACCTATGCCCGAATCACATTATTTTTTATTTTAGCTATCTTCTTTTAGAGTCTTTTCTTTATTGGCTTCATCCCGTCCGTCCCATTATATCTAGTGCGTGTCATACTTTTTGGGTATAAGCCCTTAGCGCAAGCACTAAGCAAGTTCTTTCAGAACCTTACTTAAGGCCAGAGTACTTGAGCCTTGAAAAAGGATCTCAAATAGCCTTAGCGCAAGCAAGCACTAAGCAAGTAAACTACCCTTTTCGCTAAACCAACCTACCAGCAAGAAGAAAGATAAGCGGGCATAGGCTGCTTTTGACGTTGGTCTGGCGTAGCCAGTTGGCTAGTTGGTTTCTTAAGTCTGTTTACTCCTTCGCCTTGGATCGATCTCACGAGAAGAGCTCCCGACCTCCCATACCTCAGGTGATGCACTTATTGATCACTTGTACGGAACATAATATGCCTCTTGCTCCTCCTAATGCATTCGTCTGTGTAGTTGATGTAGTCTGGTTATGAAAAGGAATCAGTCAGAGGAAGGGCTCTGTAGAGCATGGGGAACGCTAGTTCAGGATTGCCATGGTTCAGAGGGTGGGTGACCCTACTCTGCCAGACAAGACGTGTACCGGTCGTACCCGAAAGTGAATAAGGCACTCTTTGTCGGTCGCTGGCTTTTATTAGAACCAATTGATGCATATCGCTAACCTACAAATAAAGAGACCCGCTCCGATCATCCACACAACTACCATTTGTTTGATATGGTTTACCCGATGATCCAGTATTGGCTCATTCGGAGGGTGCCAATTCCCGATTCCTATACGTCCTATGCGTCGAGTGAGGCAGTTACCGCAAGTGATGAATCAGCTGCTACCGTGGAATCCTCGCCCGGAAGCTCAAGCTCCCCCAATGCCTTTAATCGATTGGACCGGCTCTCTTTTCGTCGAATCGTAACCGGCGTCTCGTTGAATTGGACGTAGTAGTAGTAGGAGAAGACGAAGAACCATACCGGAGACTCGGGTAGCCAGATAAAGGTCACCTTATCTCTGTCTCGTCACCTACGTGATATAATAAAAGGCTAGCTGCAGCAATCATTGGAAGCCCACTTAGGCACGCAATTCAACCCTCAGCCCAAAAGGGAGCTGAAACTCATGATAGAAGCCCACTTTCGTTAGTGAATATTCGACATGTCAAAAGATGTTTGTTTTACCCCCCTTCTTCCTTAAGAGTCAGCATGCCGTCTTTGATCAATAGCTATCAATTACCTATAGAAAACTACCCGAGAGTTTAGCTAGGTACCCTCAATTACCTTGAAAATACCCATAATGAAAATTATAGGATATGCATTTTTGACATGAGTCTTTTTTAGTAGAGATCTATCACCTCAACGAAAGGGTCTTTCTCTTTCTTCTAAGGTGTACCGCTCATGAGGTTTCCCGACTGGTACTAACGAAGTAGATCTCAAACCAGCGAAGAGTGAAAGTTGCACGTCAACGGGTGGAGATGAGGGATGCTAGTCGGCTCGTGCGTGAGCAGCGGATCATGTAAATTAAAATAGTTCATTTTTTTTCGTATCCACCCTGAAAGCGAGAGCTCGAGGCGGTGGGAAAGGAGAATCAACAAGATAGGATGCTCTGTCCCAACTAACAAGAGTCGGAAGATTCCAGCTTTGAATCTTGTGCTTGACGGTGATCATTTCTGCCACGTCATAGAAGTCATTTAGCGCTTTCTCTTTCAATGGGGCCTTGCCCCTTCTTACTTTATGATATCGGGTCTTCTCTTGGTCCGGTAACTCCATACCATAAAGGGCTGGTGGGTGGGGGTAGAGCCTGACGCGCCAATGTCGATGAATCAAAGGTGTCTGCTTATGGTATGGAATAGGAACAGCAAGAATGGAACCGCTATCGCTTATGTCCTATCATCCGCGCCTCACTTCTTTCATTCGTCAATATGGGTAGGTAGAGTCATTTGCTCGTATGCTTGTACTATAGTAGCACCAGTCTTCCTTTTTAGTGCACATGAAACGGAAACCCTAACAGGGACTACCCACACGGTGATCAAAACTCTTCCTTCTCTGCTTCACTGTCAATTGATTGGCTCATGAATAAAGCTGTAACAGAGCATGTACGCGACGATCAAACACGGCTTTGCCAGCTGCCTGTGATAGGAAAAAGAAAACTTGATCAGATAGTTCGTGTGGTAAACCACCTCGCCTTTGATCTTTCCCTTGCCCTCTTAATATCTTGTTAATAGCTACATTCCCTGCTTCTCCAACAATCTGATTTGACTCTGTCTACTGCATGAACATCGACAGTGGAATCACTTAATGTAAGGTAGCAGGCGAAAGAGCAGCATGGCAATCGGCAGTCAGAGACGGGCTATTGGAAGCCGGTGTTGATCCCTATAATGGGTTTACTTTGGATCATTCAGTGGGTACCAAGATTGGTGGTTCGACATTCGACAGTTCTGGTCGTAGACACAGTGCTGCTGATCTCCTCAGCTATGCGAAAGCTTCGAATATTCGAGTGGCTGTCTATGCAAGTGTTGAAAGAATGATTTTAGCCTCTTCTTCGCAGATCGAAGCAATCGACAATTGGGGTTGTTTTTCGCGACCAAACAGGGCGATACCACCATGCAATGGTGCGTGAAAAGGGGGATGTGATGGTCTGTGCTGGGGCTCTCGGAAGCCCACCGCTTCTGCTTCTGAGTGGCATTGGACCGAGGCCGTACCTCTCATCGTGGGGAATTCCTGTGGCTCATCACTTGCCTTATGTCGGACAGTTCCTCTATGATAACCCCCGAAATGGCATCTCATTGTGTTCTGGAATTGGAATCAAAGAAAGATATTGAAAACGGCTCGTCTGTTGTGACTTAGAATCAATGTTTCTCTGTAAAGGAAGGGAATAGTAATTTATTCATTCCTAATTTATTCCTATATAACATCCAGGAACAAGAAAATTAAATCGGATATATCGACAGATTCCCACGTAGTCCAACGAAAGATTAAAAAAAAAAAAAAGATCCAATTTCATCTCTATCGAATTTTAATATCAGAATAGTGGATATAATTATGATGCAATGGGTTAGGTCCACTAACTTTTTCTTTTGTTGATTTATAATCGATTTAATTGGAATAATGGAAAAGGAAAATTAAGAAAGGAATATTTGAAGATTCAAGGAGACGGCTTATCCTCGGCTAATCTAGAACATACCTATTAATATAGGAACACTTTTAACAAATGCATTAAAGAAATACAAGTTTTGTAAAGATGAATAAACAGGTCTATATAAAAAAGACGATATAAAGATTCCGAAATAAGCTATACTAACTGAAAAAATTGCATTTGTGATGAATTCATACCAATCCAAAGAATGGTTTCTATTTTCATGTAAAAGGTTTATAGACGCATTACAAATGCGATGCTCTAACCTCTGAGCTAAGCGGGCTCACATAATAAAAATTGTACATGTATACTAATTTTAGTAAACTACTGAGATATTAACTGTTCATTCTTAGCTATTTCATAAGAAATATGATATATAGAAAAAATATAAAAAAAAATTCCAATTGGATATTTGAATATTATAGAACATACCTATTAATATAGCGATATTAAGCGATATTAAATTTAGATCTATTTCTAAAATATATCTTTATCAACAATCAATATCTTAATTAGTTTATAAGATTTTTTTTACTATTCGATATTTCTATATTTAATTTAGTATTTTTGTTGATATTTTCCTATTAATAAAATGAAATATATTAAAATAATGTAATTAAATATTTCATTTTATATTTCTATAAATTAAAAAAAAATCTAGTACTAGTAATTAAGTTAGAATCTTATTGTATACTTATTGGATATTACAATCTTATATTATAATACTTAAAAAATCTTAATAATATAGAATTAATATTAATTAATTAATAAATAATTTATAATTATCTTATAATTATTTATTAACAGAATAATTAGTTATAGCCATTTTATTAGTTTTAGTTATGGCTATTAATTTAATTTTAAATTAATAATACTAAAATATCCCTTTTCGTTTTATGTTAAAAATAGATTTTTATTTTATATTTCTAATATATAGAATTGTAAACAAAAAATTAGAATTATATTTTCTATTTGTAATTCGTTTTCTTTAGAGATAATCTGAAGTGCGTCGAAAACGAAACTGTATAAGAGCAATATATACTTATTATTTATTATAGCTTAAAATAAATTTATTATATTATTAAAGAAATATTATAATATTATTATAATGAATAAGGATAAGCCGTCTCCTTGAATCTTCAAATATTCCTTTCTTAATTTTCCTTTTCCATTATTCCAATTAAATCGATTATAAATCAACAAAAGAAAAAGTTAGTGGACCTAACCCATTGCATCATAATTATATCCACTATTCTGATATTAAAATTCGATAGAGATGAAATTGGATCTTTTTTTTTTTTTAATCTTTCGTTGGACTACGTGGGAATCTGTCGATATATCCGATTTAATTTTCTTGATAAATATCTTCGTTTCGAAATTCTCTTGGATTTTAGTGGAGTAATATATTCTATGAATAAAAAATAAAATATATAGGAAGAATACTCTTTCAATCAAATAAAATTTTCAATTATTTCCGTGTTCGTATTTCGAAAGTAAAAAAAACGTAAAAGGAATACAAATGGTAGGAAATTTTTTCCTACTGTCGGAAGTTGTTTCTATTTCTACATTTGTTTCTTCCTCACTTTTCCCCGTTTCTGAGGTTTCTTTGAGTTTCTTAGTAAGAATGGGTGACGGTATTCTGCCTAAATAGTAGACACAAGTAATAAATAAAAGAATACTAAAGATTCGAGCCATAGAATTAATAATAAAATTTGGCATGAAATCGGGTGAAATCATATGAAATAAAAAAAAATCAATTAAAACCCATTACAATTCTAAATCGTTTAAACCACATTAAAATCCATTAAAATTTTCATCGACTACACCGGTTAGAAAGTAGATTTTATAATAAAATCTAATAAATTTGGCATGAAATCGGGTGAAATCAAATGAAATAAAAAAAAAATCATTTAAAACTCATTACAATTCTAAATAATTTAAAACACATTAAAATCTTCATCGAATACATCGAGCTTTACTTGTGAAAAATCCCAAAACCCTAGAAAGACAGCGTGACGGAGAAGAAGAAGGATGATGAGGATGTGGACTCAATTGAGTATAACATGTCCACGTTTAACGAATGACATATATCTACATGTTATTCAAATAATAGAGTCATATACTAGTATTAATATTTGAACTAATTATCCCGTAAGACTCTAAGTACGTGGTATAATGGGCTTGTTTTTATTGGTCATTAAGAGTTCTACCTCATTTATAATAGGCTAGATATGGTTGTGAACATTGGTTATAAAGAGACGGTCTCTGCTCTCACAGAATACAAGTTCAATTTCGTGATTTGTCCTATTTTATTGCTTGAGTATTTATGTTTCTGTTGAGAGGAGAAAATCAGTCTTATTTGACTAATGGTTTCATCATGTAAAACAAATTTAGTTCTCATTTCTTAATGTTATTAACGTAGTAATTTATGTTGGATTCATTCTCATGACCCTTTAACTTCTGTTGATTACTTATGCTTGGTTATTCTTACATGTGGTATCAGATCTAACAATCAACATGTTAAAGATTTGGTAATTTAATTAACCAATTAACGAATTTTGTCTTCCGCTGTTTGATTTGGAGTTGATTAATTCATTTCATTTTCAATGAATAACTTGTTTACACTTTTTAATTGTTCATCAGTTATGGATAATTGGTTTTTGAAATTATGCTTTCATCTGGGGCTTACGTGGATAATTGTCTGTTTTGTTTTGCCCATAGTTCATTTCTTATTTAATGTACTTATTATGACGATAAGTTTATATCCTTGACGGTATGAATTCATGATGTATATATATTTTCAAGGTTTTGTTAACCTCCTTCTGCAGGTTGGTTGGATTCTCAATCCAATTAGAAGCTATTTGGACATCTGATCAAGTGGCTAAGTAATTAGTTATTCTGCACAAACTGATTACTATTGTTCATACCTGGCTTTTGATTTTATCGATTATAGATTGATGAATTTTCTACCGAAGTGGATTATTTATTATATTTATTTTTGATTGCTAAGAAATCAAACTTGTGGTTTATGTGTTCGTGATGAATAAATTATTTTTCCTAAAGGAAACTATATATTCAGTCTAATTGTAAATCAGTGTATAGTGGAACAGGGAATACTAAGATTGTGTTATTTCATCTACTCAAAAGTGTTGAGATACATATAATTGAAATATTAGTATTTTTTGTTTTGGTTATGCAAAACAAATATAAATCAGTTTCTGCTCAAAGGTAGTTCTGGATTTGTATGCTTGTGTTTGACCAAAATCATTTTGATAAGGATTTTGGATATGTCAAATTTTTATTTGAATAACAGTAAGAACTTTATGGGTTCATCAGCTGCAGGGAATTGCCTCATTCAACTCTGGTCTAATGCAATCTGAGAAAGTGATGAGTATTTGGACATTATAAATTTATCCACAAATGTGATGAATCTATTCTTGTTGAAATACACACACCTAGCTTATATGTGATACAAATTATGCCCGAAGGTGAACTTGTGATCACATACTTATGATGAATGAATCAGAAACCTTTTGGCATGTTTTTGATTCATTTAACCTTTCGTATTATGAAACTCACGTTTGAAATTGCAAATGAGTTTTGCAGGAAACCACACTGCTTATTGCTTCTGCTAATACCGATTCACTGAAGATCTGAAAGTTATGTCTTCATTCAAATTTTGTGCTAAATTTTATCTCTTTACAAATCTATTCCTCTGCTTGTTGTTTGGTTCTTGATTATTTTACCGTTATTACAGTGCTATATGGTGTTTGCTATGATTGTCTGTTGAGTATGTTTCTTGAACTCGGTTTCATACAAACATCATTGTTTTGAGCCTTAAGTCAAATACAATTTGCTTATTCTTGATTGTTCAGTAAATGTAAAACTCAAGTATTTGTTGCACTAATATGCTTGTTTAATCAATTTTGACACCATAAATGTGGAATTTCCAATAATTCTAATGTTGGAATTCATTCAAGGACAACCATTGATTATTGCTTATTTTGATGAATTGTGATTTGGTCGTTTAACCACTTAGTTGAATCTAACATCAGTTTTATGCTGAACTTAAATTCAACTTTTAATAAGAGTGGCTTTTCTATTTGAAACATGTAGCAATATTGTGAATGATACTAATTCTATTGACTTTTGTTTAATTGATAGATTGACCAAATCACTTGCGGATTGCTTGTTGTCTGCTAAGTGGTTGTTAAATTGATGTTTGTTCATCTGTTTGAATCCATTTTGATTTTCTCCTTTTTAATTGTTTTCGAGCATGAAATTTGAATTCTCAGTTTAGTTGCAATATAATACAGAATTTTGCAACTCACCTTGAAGGACTAAGGAAAAATTATCAATTGTATTGATCAAATTGAGAAATAGCACTTAATTAGTGTTGTGACTCATCCTTTTGTGTTTGATAAGTCGTGTCAATGATTTTGATCTGGGTGTTTTTTCAATGTTTTCTGCTCATAAATAAAGTTCGCTATCTTCTCCTAACCGTTTTGGCTTAGGTAAAACAAAAACAAATATTCTCTGCAAATTCTTTTGTTGGTGTGCTCTTTTATTGACTGATTTTTATGCTTATGCTTATTGATCGATTATATGAACAAGACTAATTCTCCCTCTTCAGGTTATGTTTTTTCATGACAAATCGTTTATGAGTTTTCTGATTTTATTTGGAAATTGTTGATGTTCTTGAATGTATAATCGCTGATTTCGTATATTCAGAATTCTTTACTTTCATACTGCTAAACTCGAACACGGATTTATGGCTTTATGCACATGACTTGTTTTGACCTACAATTTTTCCTGATCGAGCCTTGTTTACATGAACCTTTTGTAGCTCAATTCTATTGTCAAACTGAAATTGTATTGTTGACAGCTCGTGTTACTTGAGTACTGACTCGTTTTTCCTTCTCTAAAATCTTATCCTCTTCTTGTTCTTTTATTGCTAAACTCAAGCATAAAGTTTAAAGCTTGTAACTGTCTAATTGCAATTTTGAAGATAAATGATTTTGGTAGTATCTTTGCAAAAACAAGAAAAACCATTCCAATTCTATTGTTTAAATTGAGAACTATTGGAAACATCACTAGTTACTTGAGTTTTTAGTTAGTGATTCTGACTCATCCTTTTGTGCTTGATGAGTCGTATCAAGTTCATTGAAATTGACAAAATGTTGAACTTGTGCTTGTTTAAAGGATTCAATTGTTTGCTATAATGGTATAATGGTGAATCTGCCCAAAGATGTTTCATTCATTATACACTTTTTTTTTAGTTGGTAATCTGACTTAATCGTTTAAGAATAAATTATACTTTAGCTAAATTCGTTTTTAGCTTGTATTTTTATTTGATTGCTATAATGTCAAAATTTTTGGAATTTAGGTATAACGATTGTTTCTAACCAAAGGTAATTCAATTTTTAATTATACATTTTGGCCCTAATGGTGTGAAATAGAAATCTATGGCTCATTCCGCTGTTGCACAGATCGGCTAGCTGGTTTGTAAAATTATTGTTGTCCTTTTGAAGTCCTTTTGAATGTGAGCTTTTTACTAATCTTTTCTTACAAATTTATTGGAAAAATCCCTATAAAATAAAGTTGAAATTGGGGGAAGATAAAATGTTTTTCACATAAAACAGTTTTAATTTCAACTTTATATATAATCCATCTCTACGTTTCAAGCTTACAGTTGTTAAGCCCATTTCAGTGATAAAGAAGTTGTTTTCTCATTTTGTTTCTATGATTATGTCTGTTGTAAAGGATGACTATTGGAATCTTATAATTGATTCATAAGTGGGAGTAAAGTTAATTTTTTATGTACTATGTTCCTTTTGTTTGTTGTTACTTTTGCTTAACAGACAGTTCTAATTCATGATTTGAATAATTGATTTTGTTGTTGGTTTCTTTTCTATCCAAATTCCTTCAAGTTTGGTTTGGATTGTCAAAATTTAGTTGAATAAACAGTTAGCTTTTGATTCTACTGTTTCTCATGATTCAACTCAAGTTTTAGTCTATTGATGAGATTCAAGTTTTGATCATGTTGATGTTTTCATGATGAAACTTGCTTAAAATTGTTGTTGTTCTAGTTAGAATTTAATTGAATAAATGTACAGTTGGCCGACTTTTCTGCTATTCCTTATTATTCAAGTTAATTTCTTGTTGGATTTCAAGTTCGAGATCATGCTATTGTTTTACATGATGGACTTGCTATTGTTGTGTTTTAACAAGCATGTTGTCTTGATGATTCTTTTAGCACTTCTAATTTTTCTATCCAAAATCTGTTGTTATATACATGGTTTCATTTGTTTGATTTGTTTAGTTTTCAATTTTGATTATGAAAACTATTTGTCAGAATTTTGTGTTGGACATTTTTGCTTGGTTGATTGGAAGTCTGATTTAACAATTATGTTGTTGTAATTCCACGTGATTATGGAATTTTTTGTTTGTTGTCCAATATCTGCTGAAGTATGTTGCCCTTGTACAACATTTTGTGTTGAAGATCACATGTGGTTTAGTGGTAACACTTGGGAGAGTTCAAGACTCATGTTTCGCACTTGGGAGTCATAGCAAATTTGATCAGTGGGAGTAAGAAATCTGCATTATTTTGTTTATGTTGCTGCAGTTTTACTACTGCAGATTTTGCCTTTGTTGTTCCCGTTATACTGCTGCAGTTTTTGTTATGTGACTGAAATTGTTTAAACCATGTTGAACCACTATGTTTGCTGAGCAATGCATATTTATATGCGATGTGCATTTTGATCAATTTGTGGTTATAATATGCTAATTGTTATTGTTGGGCTACAGAAGAGAGAGTGCGGGCCCTTATACCCGTTTAGACGCGGCTCGAATGCCTTTACGCTATAGGCTGTGCTCCACACTTAATCAGCATTTGATAGATTATCCAACCCCGAGCAATCTTAGTTATTGGTGGGGGTTCGGTCCGTTAGCTGGTATTTGTTTAGTCATTCAGATAAGAACGAGTAAAACAAGATAAAGAATCCCCTTCATTCTATGAACTTCTTTATTGAATTGAATGTCTTTCTATCTAAAGATATCTAGAGAGAGATGTGAAAGTAATAACCTCAAAGGTTCATAATTAAATTCTGAATATTGGACCAGATATGTGGGAGTTTGTTTTGTATTAAAATTCCATTCAGTGCTATATCATTTTGTGTGCAACATTATATTTTTGGCTGGTATGTGTGTAACTGTAGAGGGCTGATGCAATTGTATGCTTCATGTTTTCTACAGTTCTGCATTCAAGTTGATAATGACAGTTGTTACAAGGAGTTAATACTAGATTTATGAGGACTCAATGATCACTATTGTTTTGGCAGCAAGTATTATATGTCATGTGCTCATTTTATACTCAAGTGGGAGAATATAAGACTCAATTAAGTATAACATGTCCATGTTTAATGGATGACATATAACTACCTGTTATTCAAATAATAGAGTCCTATACTAGTATTAATATTTGAACTCCTTATTCCGTAAGACTCTAAGTACGTGGTATAATGGGCATGTTTTTATTGATCATTAAGAGTTCTACCTCATCTAAAATAGGTTAGATATGGTTGTGAACATCCGCTATAAAGAGACCGTACCTGCTCTCACAGAATACACGTTCAATTTCGTGCTTTGTCCTATTTCATTGCTTGAGCATTTCTATTTCTGTTGAGAGGAGAATATCAGTCTTATTTGACTAATGACTTCATCGGGTAAGTCAAATCTAGTTCTCATTTCTTAATGTTGTCCAGTTACAGTGCGCTCGGTGGCTCGCCTCCAAATCTTCATCTTTAAGAATCTTCTCTTTCCTAGCAGCCCACCTGCAGAAGCATCAAAAACCCTTTCTCCTAAACCCTACTCCTCCTCTTCCTCCTTCTTTTGGCTCTCTTAAAACTCACTTTCACTCCTACAATATTTTCTTCTGCTTCTCTTTGCTTCGTAAACACCGAATCCTCTGAGGAGAAGGATATTGAGGACGACCAAGATGACCCTTTTCAAGGTACACCTCCATTTTCTCGTCTTCCTCTTTTCCCATTAATAAAGTTTTTGTTTTTGTTTTAATTTTAATTTCAATTGTTCGTGTTTTTCTGAATGGTAATTAAGTAGCTCCATTGCCCCTAAGAAGCCAATCTTCATTCAAACTGGGCACTATTGGGAATGCTGATTACAAAATTATGTATCTTTATACTTCTGTTCTGCATTGACTGTTGGACCCATAAGTAGCATTGTGATTTTGATTATGTTATTTGCGTTATATTGGAATTGGATTTCCCTTGTGTTATTAGTGATCAACGGCCAATGCCACAAATCCAGTGCTTATTTTTTTTTTATAAAAGAAATACCTTCATCAGTAAATCTTACATAGAGTTGGTTGTAAATAACTAAATATTTGTGATGTCATCCTCTTAATTTGTTATTTTCTTTACACATTCACTTACATTGTTGCTTCATGAGACCAAATGCAGCTTTGATTCTTAGCCGCTTATGTTTCTGAGTTCATTATAAACCTGTGATATTTACTGCATTCTGATATGTATTTAGCTGTGATTTCCAGGTGAAGAAATTGATGAGGGAGCCTCCGGTGGAATGGAAGATGGAGACCGCACAGATGGTTTGGAGGAGGAAGAATATGTCGCTGAGGCTGAGGCTGAGGTACATTGTTCTGTCTTGAACATTTTGATTGCTCAACCTTCATTTTAGCTTTAAAGTTTATGTTTTGTTTTATGCTAGTCTTTGATTAGTATAGGTTGGCGATGGAGGTGATGGTGGTGGAGTGGTGTTCCATGGTGTCCCCTGGGGTGAGCGGGCTCTGTCCATTGCTCAGGAGGTTCTTCTGCAATTTGCTGACAACATGAAGCTCTTCTCTTTCAAAATTACTCCTCGAGGATACGTATATGTCAGACTGGACAAACTGTCAGACGAGTAAATCTTCTGCTCTTTTCAATTATAACCTTTAAAATAAAAGAGCTTGAATATACAGACTGCAATAGAAGAATAGCAGACCCTTAAGATCATAACACTTTTGATTAGATACTCAGTTTCCTTCAATTGATTGATTGTTTATTAAAGCTCTGATTATCACAAAGGGGAGAAAAGAGAAAACCTTCATCAAGGCCTTTTTTATTTATCTACTTTTATTTGGCATAATTTGTGTTTGTTTTGTGGATGGAGTAAAAATAAATTTAAAAAACAGACGATAGATTCTTCATATCCGTCCCTTTTTTATGTTCACTTTACACCCTTTGTTATGTTAACTCTACGACCCTTTGTTTTTATCAGATATTATGGATGTCCCACTATGGAGGAACTTGAACTCTACGGTCAAGAATACAAGAAAGGATTTTATGAGGTTGGAGAACTTGGAGAAATGCCTGATAATTTAGCTCTTGAGGTATTTAGTGATTATTAAGTGGCTGGCTCTACAATGTGCTTGGATTTGGAATTGAATTTGAATTTTATACGTAGTAATATGTTTAATCTATACAACAACTTTTCTTTTTGAAGGTGTCATCTCCTGGTGCAGAGAGGTTACTAAAGGTATCGGATGATTTACATCGGTTTGAAGACATGCCTATGAGAGTAAACTATGTAGAAGATGTGGATTCTAGACGCCGAGAAAAGGATGGAGTATTCAATCTGGAAACCTTTGAGACAGAGTCAGAGAGCTGTATGTGGAAGTTGGCAAATGTGAAGGCAAACAGGGATCCTGCTAACAAAGGCAGACCGTTAACACGTAAACAGCGGGATTGGAGATTAAAATTGCCATTTTCGGAGCATAGAAAGGTTCTTCTGTATCTAGAATACTGAAAACCACCAGTTTATTTGTAGTTTAAAACTGGAGTTTCTAGAGCTTTGCCATGTTTTAGTCGAAAATTTTGGTTAGGATACACAGGTTTTAGCAGAATTCTGGTGTTGTTGTTGCAGTTTCTGCATCTTATCCGGGATTTGTTTCAAGAATTTAATTTAAGTGAAGCAGAAACCTTAATTTTTCAAGGCATGAATGTTACTGAGTTTCATATCTTTAGGTTTCCATGTGGTTAGTGCAACCGCCCATCTACTCAAGTCTCAAATGATACACTTCTGTGCTTGCTTTCCGTATTAAGATTCATTTATTTTTTGGGCCATACGATGTTAAAATCTTATTAGGTGGCCAATGGACCATCCCATCTCCCTCACGCCTATTCGGGGAGAGAAACTTGCAAGTATCGAAGACAATGCGTGATTGATTTGAGGTTTTGTCAATGACATTCTCATTGCATGCAAGTTTCTCTCCTATTCGGAATAGGGTGCGAAAATTTTGGCAGGAGTTGGTAGAAGCCACTCAAATTACTACTCAATTTTGAGAAGAAATTTTCAGACGTCTTCGATTGGAACAATTTGCAAATCGTAAGGGATCAAACCGAAAGACTGAAAACACATGAATGGGAAAGTGAAATTTTGTGAAAACTACGGGGACTAAAATCGTATTTTAACATAGAAATGAAAATAGGTGAAGAGAATCTGATATCAGCAACTGCATTCATCTGAAGGGAATGTAAGGAAAGAAAACAAGGTCACTGTTTTCATAAAGTAGATGAAAAAAACCAAGAAAGAAAGGAGAGAATGAAACAGTTAAATTGACAGCGTGAATTGAATTGATGCAGAAGAGTTATATTTGTGGGGGATACATACTGTTTGTTTCTCATGGTGGCCCTGTAGAAGGTGGTTGCTTGTCGGTTTTCAGTTGCTCTCTCCTTTTTGGTTGGATTTAACTTTTCTTAAATGGCAAAGTTTCACCACCTCCTTCGCTTATTTTAGAATTGGATAAAATATCGGGTTAGAAAGGTCCAACTATGAATACAGATGAGGACCATCATAGAGTAGCGTGCAACCCTAATCGATGCAGAAGTCTTTTTTTAAAAGGGTGATGAACAGATGAGTGGTCGGATTACACCGAGCTTTCGATATCCGTGATCCATTTTGTTAGGTCATCAGAGAAAGCAACCAGAATTGAACATCACAATCCCCAAAAGTCACAGTGTTGGTGATTTGGAGATTGAAAGAGATGGAATATGCCTCCAAAAATGATGAAGATTGAGAATTAGAGATGGGTGGATTTAGCAGAAGAACTTGTACGTGACTTGAATTGAAAAGAGAGCATATGGCCATTCTAGAGGCCCCCAAGCAGTAGAGAGAGACAGATAAATAATAAGTGGACCACAGAAAAAACAAACAAACATAGCCAACTGGGTTTTCTCCAATCTTACATCATCTGATTTCCACCCCACTTATTGACAATTTGCTCTCGATTAGGTTGTTGTTCTTCGAGGATAAAAACTTCCTTATTTCGGGTTCATATTCTTGATCACTTTTCACATAATAAATCACGTAACGAGAGAGTATTAATATAGATTGAGAATTGAAAAAGTAGAGAATGAAATCCGTGGCATGCAAGTTTTTCTGTTCATTAAACATTATGTTTCACTCTTACAAGTTATAAGTAACATTTGAATTTCGTTAACATGATGTAGCATCTGAGAAAAACAGCCAAAGCAGAAATAAATAAAGATATAGTACGAAGAAGAACAAGAACCAACCAAGAAAATGAATCAGAGATTAATGTACTATAATAATGCATCATGGCAGAAAACACCAAAATGTAAGAAAGGAATTATTGGATTATTGGTTTAAATTAGTGCCAAAAGTAGATGAGACATTATTGGTTTAAATTAGTGCTTGGTAGGCCTCAAGATTGAAACAAATGAAAGAAAGAAAGAATCCCTAAACCCAAAACTCTGTCTAAGTTTAACTCATCAATGAGATTGCGAAACTACCCTATTTTTACATTCATGGCATACTCTGAGAGATGACACAGATCATTATTGCTGCAAAATTTATGAACAATCGATTCAGATGGATCGTATACGTTGAGACAGCGAAATTGACTACTAATGCAACGCAAAATTTAAAGACGAAACTGCAAATCGGGATATAATATTTTTAGCCGATTTGATGTGTGCCACTTGATATTACAAGTTTTTGAAACTTGATTAGACTATTTTACATGTTCTAATTTAGTGGCTGTATTTTACTATTGATGTAAAATAATCAAATTTTGGTGAAGTTAACTACGTCCCCACGCGTTAGAACTTTATCCTAATCTTTCCCTACATAATTTAAAGGAATCTAATCGATCAATCATTTCAATGTCCAATTTGAAGTGAGTTTTTGTGTTAATGTTGCTTTCAAAGTTTCAAGTATCAACCACAGCCACATTGACTACTGTTTTGTTGGCTTTGTGAACTTAGTGAATTTGTAATTAGCACGAAATGTTAATTGTAATATAAATTTGTAATTAGTCTTAATACGAAATGTTAATTATATTATAAATTTGTAACTAATTTTGAAATTGTAAGAATTCTATCTTTTACTGTAATTGCATAAAATAAAATTAAAAAAAGTTACTTTCCAGTCCAAATATTATGGTTCCTAATTAAAAATCTTATGGGTTGTATTAGGACCACCAAAAGCTTTGCGCATTTTGGGGAACTAGGTTTAGGAAAAGCAATGGTGTAGAATAACTAATTTTCAGCAATAGTAATCAAGGATTGGGGCCACTAAATGTTTAATAATGTCTTTAGCTCCATTGAGAATATGGATGGTTTATGATAAATGATTGCATGCATATGTTTTATTTATTTTTTGGTAAGTAAATAATTAGTTATAATTATAATGGGAAAGTTAATGGGACGATACAGTGACAATAAATTTATATAGAAATTTGATTTATTATTGAAATCAGCAACACCAGGAATGGACAATATTAATTTGATTAATTGGATGGAATTATAATAATAATAATAATAATAAACTAATAGACTTAGTAAATGTAAAAACAATCAAATGAAATAATGGTTGTATGGTCAAGTTTGTCGTCCCCGGCGTGTTCAAAGGTACAATAATTGTTAAGGAGAGGTAGACAATGAAGTCTAATGAGCTCTAATTAAGGATGATGCAATTCTCATTAAGAAAAACAAAAGACTTGATCAAGTTGGAGCAACACTAAATTGCAGTGTCATCATAGAAGGAGAAATAGGGTTCAAGTATTATTTTGCGTTGTTTAATGAGTGTCAATTTTAAAATTATGTAATAAGTTTGAGTTTACAGTTACAAGTCACAGTCCTCCCTGATCTCCCTCGAACCAATTTTTCTACTCCCAAAAAACGGACCAAGAAGAATAATCCCAGAAGATTCAAACTCAAGATCTGAGACATTTCAGACTCGTGCCCTCCCTACTTTAACTACTCTTGGTGATTTGTAACAAATTTAATTTTTTTTGTTAATTGAGAAAATATACCTAGCTTTGACAAATTAAATTCATTATATTAATGAAACGGCAATAAATATGATAATAATTTTTGAAATTGGATTATCAAAAGAAGCTTGTTGAATCAGTGAGAGGTGTGGGTTGTGTTCATTCCTTGTCAAACAGTCAAGGTTAGAATGAAGAGGGAGAAGATTATGTCAGCAAAGGCATGGTTGGTGGTGGTTGCTTCTCCCCAAAAGGAGTAAACAATGTACTGTAAGATCCCATCAGTGTGTGTCTCAGCCACCCCCACTCATGGCTTTTATAATGCTAGAAGATTCTTCAAGTGGACCTACTAGTTTGGTGTAGGTTAAATGATTAAAGTGAATTTGTATTTATCTTATATTTACATTTACAAGTGTTAGAATTACGCTTCTTCAAAATTAAATCAAAATTTAAGTGAAAAATCGTAATAATGGATTACTGTGTTAATAACTGGGTCACTGGGGTCAGGAGAAGAAGCAAGTCATCATGGTGGGGGGCTTTGATTTTTAGACATAACCAACTTCTTTTGCAACTTTTTTTTTGGTTTGGTTTTGTGATAGGAGGAGATTCCAAACTGGTCAAGTTATGTGGATGTGGTGGTGGAGATGGGAGAAAATGATGGATGACATGTTATTTTCAGAATAAACACCATGAAAGATGACATAAAGCTGGTTTAAATGATTAAGGAATAGCCCTAATGCCATGACCACTTTCAAGTTTCAAGTGAAAAAGGAAAAATTCAAAGCTATGAAACAAATTAAAGGGCACCTTTAGGCAAAATAGTAAATTTTCATGGGGGTATATTGCTAATTGTACATTGAAATATACTTCGATTATATGTAAGAATTTTTCGTAATTAAATTTGAGTACTTAAAATCTCGACCAAAGACTTGCTATAATGAGGATTATATATTAAAGTTTTAAATTGAGAATTCACTTAATATTCTTCAAATTATTCATCTAATAACTTAATTTAAAGTTTGAACATTGAATATATAATAAAAGTGGACGAACGAATTACCATCAACAAACTTCTAACTTTGACAAAAACTTACAAGGTATAAAGAGATTGAAATTAGGGAACCTGCCATCGTCATCGTGATTTCTAATGGACACTGTTAATAAATATATACAATAAATGTGCTATCATAAATGGAGATTGACTTTATTAATTTGAACGCAATTCTCAATATCAAATTCAACTTTTTGGATGAATAAAACAGCTCATTATAACATCTCCCTCTTAGATTAATTTGTATAATATTGCCACCTCTAGAAGGTGGATTTTATGGTGCTTAACTGGTAAGAGTTCGATACTCATTGAGAGCACTTTGTGGTTAGGAGTAAATCGCACCTCAAACGAGAATTAGTCTCACTCTTTAAATTGAGGAATACCTGCTGGTATTTATAAAAAACAAAATACCCATGGAAATAATTCATTTGTGTTCTCACCATCAATGTTTCTCTGAGTAAATCTCCACTCTTAGTGGATTGTCAATATGTGGGATGGATGAGTAGGTGATGATTACAAATAATAATACACAACTTAAAAAGTGTACAAATAGCTTCTTTTGGAGAGACAAAGGTAAATAAATTCATTAAAAGCACGTGCTAGCAAACAAAACAAATATTAGGAATCAAGATATTTTTTTTTGTTACTGGATAGGAACCAAGATTAGGGAAGGGTAAAAACAATATTATTACTTCCAAAAAAAAATATTATTACTAGTACCTAAATTAGAAAGAAATTTCACCGCCCTCTTTTTACGTTTTAAGAAATATGGGAACTTTCTTCCCCTATTTTTTCTTTGTTTGTAAAAAATGTTAAATATATGGTTATTTTAAAACATTTTAGTAATGTATTTTTTTTCCAACTTTTTTTTTACTAATGTATTGACATCTTGGTATGCACTAAAATTGAGAAAAATGTTGGATCGAATTATTATTTTTATTAACTAAATTTTAGTTTATTTAATTCCAATTTTCAAAAAATAAATTTAAATTCAGACACAAAAAAAAAAAGCGTTATGTAATTAAGGTTGAAAATGAATAGGAAAAAAAATATTAAGGTGGGAAATGTTGATAGGTGTAAATTAATTAAGTCCCACGCCCATAAATGGATATGGTGAAAAAAATGTTTTTATCGTTTGGATTTTTAGCTTTCTAATGAATTTACATAAACATGTAAAATTGGTTTAATTTTGATTGAATTTGCAAAAATCAACAAAAAGGAACCTCAAAATGATATCCTCTAATTTATAATTATTAGTTTTGTCTCTTCCTTTCTCTAAGCAGAGAATATAGGATAGAGGGATTTTCTGTGCATCTGTAAAAAAATAGTCAGTGACTCAATGTGAAAGAGAAATACAGAGAATCGGGTGTTTTCACTTTTTTTTTTTTTTGGAGTTTTCTTTTTTATCTTCGTTCATCTAATTTGATCCGTTTACTTTGAAGGGAGAGTTGTTTTTGTGTTTTGTCACCTTTAATGGACGCACGTGGAAAACCCAGAAGGTAAATTCCTTCTCAACATCTACTTGAATATTTTTTTTTTTAATAATCAGTAAAATTTGGGTTTTTTTAGAGTGATGTGATGAAATTATACTATAAATATATTACATTATAATTTCGTGTTGATACCCATCTTCCAGGGACTTCGTCAGTTTCTAGTTTCTCACTTCTCTGCCACCTCTCTCTCTCCTTCTTCTTTCTTCCTCCTCCTCCTTCTCTGTAAGCATCTGTTTCTTCTTCCTTAATTCTTCTTATGCTCCGCACTTTCCTATTTCTTGCAGTTTCAGTAATCTCAGATTGCATGGCATTATCTATTAATCGTTGCGTTTTCTTATTTGCTTGCTATAATGGTTCCTGAGTTTTGATTGCTTTGTGATCTGGGTCTGTTTCCTTTTGCGCTGGAATTTATAAATTTGGAAACTTTATGCGTTTGCTCGCTTTGGTCTTCAGATTTTGACCCTCGAACACTTTGGTTTCATCGCAGTGTTGGAACTCAATTAAGATTCCAAGCCCTTTATTAGTGATTATGTTTGATGAGCCGTGATATTATATGAAATTCAATCGAATTTATGAATTCTTTGGAACAATTATTGAAAACCTTGTGTTTGTTCAGGTGGTTTTTATGTAGTTTTTGCTTCATCTCCCTTTTTGACCAAAACAAAAATCAAAGTTAACATTTCGTTTGATTCTTTTCTTGTGGGAATAGTGCTGCTAAACTTGTTGGAGATATGGCTCTTTCCGGGGATGGTCAAGAGAGAGAGTTGAGAGTTCATGAAAGTTTGGATGAGCTCAGCACTGATTTGGCAGACTACATTGCTGAACTATCCGAGGCATCGGTGAAGGAGCGCGGCGTCTTTGCCATGGCTTTATCTGGTGGTTCTCTCATTGGCTTAATGGGGTATCAACGCTTTGCTTTGCTTTCCTTTTTCCACACATAGTTTTCTTTCTGTTTTATCCTGTTTGTGTTAATAATGTGTGTAATTTATGCTGGAAAAAACAGAAAACTCTGTGAAGCTCCTTACAACAAGACAGTAGACTGGACCAAATGGTACATATTTTGGGCTGACGAGCGTGTGGTGGCGAAAAGCCATGCTGATAGCAATTACAAGCTTGCAAAAGATCGCCTTTTGTCTAAGGTTTGAATGACTATTCTTCTGTATAGGCTGTATTTTTGTTCATTGAAGTTTTTGAATTGAAGGAAAGAAATATGTTTGACAATTTAAAATTATTCGTCTTGCTTTGAACTTGATGTTTGTTTTTATGCGTTTCAACACTTTATGTGCACCCTAAAATTGTGAACCGGATCTAAATTGCTCTCAAATTTATCAGGTCAAGTTCTCGTATAAAGAATTTCACTATCTGTTGCTGATTTCTATTGTATAGTTTCAGTAAATCTCCATATCACTATTGGAACCACAACCACCCTTATGTATTTTTGGCCATCTTCTGGTGCAGATTACGTTTAACAATTCATGCAGATACACCGATACAGTTGGGTCTTAGTTAAGGGAAGGGTCATTCCTGAAGACTGGATGCATCTTTGTTCATATTCGATTCATGGTCTTATGTTTTCCATGATTATTGGTTAAAGGATTGATTTGAACATTTCCATTTAACTGATACTAAATAGTTTTAACTGTGCTCTACTTGGGGCTGAATGCATCTAGGCCAAAGCCATCTAGGACATGTCTGCGATAAAATTTTAACCTTTCACTGATCTTTGTTAACCTAGACAAAGCCATCTTAGGTTACTTTCCTTCACCTTCTATAGTTGCTATTGTCTAATGATTCAAATCCAAGGAAACATATTTGTCGTGGATAAAAACCTTTCAATCTTATGGATAGAGGTATAATTCGGCCTCTAGGGACATCTGAGAAAGGTCCAAAGTTTCAGACATACATTAATATGCATGTGTTAGTATGTAGGAACTGAAAAGTTTGAGCTGTGTCTTTTTCGTTCACTGGAGAGCTTTTAATTGTCAATGGTGGCTAGGTTATTGCAATGTTTGTTTAATTTTGGTAAGTTTCCATCATCCAGGCTGTATTCTCGTGTTCATTTTCATGTATTTCAATTTGCAGGTACCTATAATTCCCAGTCATGTGCATTCAATTAATGATTCAGTGTCGGCAGAGGAGGCTGCTGATGAGTATGAGTTTGTGATTCGTCAGTTAGTAAAATCTCGTGTGATCAGCGTGTCTGACATAAGTGACTGCCCCAAGTTCGACCTCATCCTCCTTGGAATGGGACCTGATGGTCATGTCGCGTCACTATTCCCTAAACATGCGGTGCTTGAGGAGAAGGATCAATGGGTAACTTTCATAACTGATTCCCCCAAACCTCCACCTGAGAGAATCACATTCACTTTGCCGGTCATAAACTCATCTTCCAATGTGGCTATAGTCGCTACAGGTGAGAGCAAGGCAGAGGCGGCACACCTCGCAGTTGACGTGGGATCAGTGCCTGCAGGAGTTGTGCAGCCACTGAAAGGGAAGTTGGTGTGGTTCTTGGACAAGGCGGCCGCCTCAAAACTTGAGGGTGCCCAATTTTCTGCATAGGGGTATGGAGATCTCTTCATGTCGGAATGTATGTTTGTATTTAGTGGAGGGGATTTGATGCCGGTGATTCAATTTCTTTTTCGTTAAGTCACCTTTTGTTCAAGCTTTTGGGTTAATTTCCCCATTTTGCCTTCTCTTCCTCTCTTTTTCCCTCATCCTTTTGTAAGAAGAGGTCAATAAAGTTGGGGTCTTAATGCAAAAGCCATTTCTGCTTCTCTTGCTCAAAGAAATTACTCAAACTCAAGGTTAAAGCAAGAGCCTTTATTATTTACCCTCAGCCTCTGTAATTTTCTCGTTAATAAGAAATTACTGTAATGTTAGAACACTGTCATGGGATATAACTGTCTAAACTTTGCTCCCAGTCGTACTTGCAAATTCCTTTCTTGCATTTTGGTTATATGCTTTTGTGGAAAGATGTAATGATTGACGAGGTGAGAAACTGGTGGGTGAGTTTCGTAAAATTGGGTATACGTGTGTTACCCACAACCTCTTATTTTGTGCTAATTTTTTTTATCTCATACGAAATGTCGATAATCTATGGATGGAATATTTCTGTCCCACTCTTCAAAGACCAAAGCCGGTTTAGATATAGGTCCGCATCAACCGAACCGAACCGACAAATCAGCCAAACCAAACCAAACCAGATTGTAATGATTTATTCTGGTTTTGTGGGTGGCAATAATAATCTTTTTTGTAAAAACCCAAACCAAACAAAACCAAACCTTTATTAAGCGTAAATCAATTTCCGTACCGTATTCCGACTTGGTTTAAGTAAATCCATTCCAACAATGTTGGTGTATCACTTGGTATAATTTGAGGTACAATATTGGACCAAGCATTTAAAACAAAATCCGGCTTGATTCTACTCATCTAGGGTTTGGCATCACACTTTTTTTTTTTAGATAAATACCACAAGGTGTTCTCACACCCGAAGGGTAGGCTTAATTCCCGCTCGGAATGCGACTTGCCCCTAGCCACAAAGTGCTCCCAACGAGTTTCGAACTTCTGTCAGTTAGACACCAGGAAATTCGCCCTTTGGAGATGACAGTTTGCCAACTGCACTACACCTTGCAGTTACATCACACTCTTCGCCAACCCTCAACCACTTCAAATTAATTATAGATGCCTACTTAACATATCCAATCTCTTTCAAATCATAGTTACACTTAAAAGCGTGTGGAAATTGGAATGCATACTCTTAAGTGGATAAGATTAAGATGATTCCAAGTGTTCCCAATGTCCATAAGATAATGCATTTCCGTGACTAAGAAGGCATCAAACATGTCAAAATATTAAATTAGTGCTCTGATAAATTGAACTTTTTTTAGCTCTGATTATGGATGCTGTCCATCAAACACAAAAATGCTGGAACAAAATTGAAGCTACTACATTCTAGCTAAATTCTATTTCTCAGTGGAAAAAACACCTGGATTTTAACTTACAGTCTCTACGGTCTTTAGTGTGCGATATTCCATTTCTGTTGTAGACCTTATGCCGTTTGGATCCGGAACCACTTCTTCCATATCTTCGGTCGGAGGGAAGCCGCGTGCTCTCCCGATCAACCATTGATCTATGACCCCACAGTCAATTGCATACTTGATTGAGTGCTCCAAATATTCTTTATCAGTCATGAGATGTGGTTGAACTGTCAACATTCTCATCAGAGCTGAAAACAAGACATAAAACAGAATTAGAAAAAGTGAGGAATAAACCAATGCTCACTGTCGGTACTAAAAAGTTATAGGAACAACAGTTCTTGAAAAGAAATTAGAGAATCCATGTTTATCTCTTCATGATCATATCTAAATTTGTCACAAAATTTGTCGAAGATGAATCATGACCGACCATTGGTATCTTCTAAGTTTGCATTAGCTAATACAAGAAGTGTCTTCTTCAAACATTGATGGATAGTATCGGTTAAGAACTATTTAAGATAGTAGAAGTGATGCCATATTATTAAAGAGAATAAAATATTATATGCATCAACGAATTTCTACATAGTCCTATTCACTAGGAAGAGAAAAGGACAGGTTATTGTGTTAAACGACTGTGTGTGATTGAAACTTGACAGAAAGTGCACCAGACCAATAGCTGGAATCTAAATCTTGCAATGAAGAACTTTATTCAAAGAATAAGGCAGGGAATATTATAAACTAGAGGCACAAACTGCATTTCTTGACTGAAACACCACTATCCTCAGAAAGAGGATAATTATAATGGACCACTTGAGGCACAATAGATGGTTCTTATTTAGGAGTTCTAGCAGTTACCACCCAAATGCAGAGCTATGCAGGGCCTACTCTCATGGTGACCCCCATTGGCGAATATGCTTAATCATTAAACAAAATAAGAAAAACATCAATAGAATGAAGATCACAGGAGTGTACCTGCCACAATGCCATCTCCGGATGCTGACATATCATAAGTGAAAGGACTAATGGGGGGATCCTCCATCCCATTAATGGCACCATGGTACTCCTTTGTGTAGTAGTGTATCTTGGAAGTCCCATTTGTCACAAACAAAACCTCCAGATTTTCATGCCAAAGTGGTGCAATCACTTCTGGAGTATGATGGACAAATTTTGATCTGGAATTATTTTTAGTGTCAAATTCCTCAGAGGGCTGGATTCCGCAAAGAAACTCAAGTTCTTGTTTAGTAACTTCAATAATATCAGCAAGATTCCACACTTTCTGAATGAACAACTTGGTTTCTTCAGAAGAGTGCCAAAGTGGTAATGGAAGGTTTACATCATAGAAGATAACTCCTCCTAGTTTCTTTGAAATCTTGATTGCTTGAAGTGCAGTTGATCTCATGTTTTGGTTAAGTAGAGAATGTGTGCTGACGTAAAACATCTTTGCCTGCACCATAGGTTGTCAAAAGCTATCCATGAATCAGAGCATGATAATTGCAGAAGCAGCTAAAACATCTAATGCTACTCAACATGAGAAATTTTTATTATCATGTTTAATAAGTCTATTGAAAATGAGTCACAGATAGAAGTATATTTGTAGAAATCTGAGGATGATATATAGAATGTCACCCTTGTCCGTAAATCCCACCCACTCCACCTAAAGAAAAAAAAGTTGATGAATCAAAGCCAACTAATTGATAAGATTCTTTGTGTGGGATATCTTTCACAGTTTCATGTAAAAATATTGCACAACATTAATAATTGGAAGAGATCAGATATACCAATTAAAAACAAGGACCAATATGCAAGTGAAACATCTTCTCAAAAGACTGAAAGCTTTACCTCCTTCAGCACATCAACGTTGATGTCTGACTTCGATAAAGAATCCTCGGCACAGGGTTTGACACAAGTCAATCTCAAGCGAGCCCTTTTACCAACCTTCATCTGTGACACTGCAGTTGCCCTTTTACTATCAATGCGAACAGAACGAGTTTGAACATTGTTGACATTCATATAATATAGCATTGCCTGACCATACTCGTCATCCCCAAGTTTACCCATGAAAGCAACCTTGCCACCCAAGCTTGCAAGAGCAATTGCAACACTGCCCGCAGATCCCCCAGGAGACCTAATAAACTTTTCGGGGGCCCATAATGCATCTTTCTTTCTTTCATGTATTTCATAATTTAAAAGTCTGTTGGCTGGCCTTCCTGAGGGCACAAAAGCATGCTGTGCAGCCCCAAAGCAGCAAACAAGAGGAGGCCAATCGTAAGTATCGCTAATATCCTCTCCCTCATCTATTTCCAATTCTAATTCTTCCTCACTCTCATCCTTCACATCCATAATGAACGCAACCTCCTCTGTCTCACTAATTTCACCATCACTAACCTGATGCTCAATATCATCAACTTTCTTCTTAGTTCTTCTCTTCCTTACCTTCTTCTCAGTTTGTTCTTCCACCGCGCTTGTAGAAGCGGTTGCAGCTAGATATATTACATTACAGGTTCAGCACATACAAGATAGGCATTTAAGAAACAAGAGCAAAAAGCAATAAGGAGGGATACCTTTCTTTCGAGTTCTTCCACGTGGTTTCTTGGTGGTATCTTCACTCGATGAAGAAATAATGCTTTCCTCATTAGAAGAATCATCACCGGCTGTTGTTTTCTTTCTAGTTCGCTTAGGAGTCCTAGTTATCTTTTTCTTAACTACAACCTCATCCTCAACGGATGCCTCTAGAGCTGAGTTCTCTGAGTTTATCTTTTTAGGGGCAGCTGCAAGGCCCCATTTTTTACTATGTAATTTAAGACCCTGAAGCTGCACAAAGCTCAATGACGGGCTTTGGGGACAATCCCAATGGCACCTGCAAATTCAATAAACAAGTAGACAATCACAATCATACCATCGATTTGGAAAGTCAGCTTAAGGAAGTTTAAACCCAAATGTTTATTGGACAGAGACTATGAAGTTCAATCAATTGTAGGGTTTTAGAGGTTTAAGCAAATTTTGATATTTTTTCATGGGTTTTATCTTAAAAGCCATCGAGAAAGCTCTGCAATTATCCAAACCCAGAAAAGATTCCTCATTTTTCAATTACTTTATTTTTTTAATTTCCATTTCTGCTCAGTTTGGATTGCCATTTGGATAAGGAGCAAAAGAAAACACACAGTTTTGAACTAAAAGACTGAATTTGCAAGATGAAAAGATAAAGAGGGAAGGAACCTTACCTGGGTAAGAGGAGAAAGTGAGTGAAAGGAAGAGACGCCATCGAAAGAGGTGCCAAGAGCTCAGCTTCTTGGTTGCCCAAGTAATTGCAGCAATTGGGTGCTTCTATTAAGCCATGAGAGAAGTGATAAGTGCGTGTTTTAAGGGTCAGAACTTGGAAATTTGTCTTCACTTTTCAGACTAACAACAGCTTAGCGGAAGAAGGAAATTGGAGAGTTTTTATCAAAAATAGCCGAAATTTAACTTTTAAATTCAAAAATGCCAATTTTTACAAAACTTTCAAAAATAGCCAAAAATCTATACAAATAGACTTAAATACTCTTAAAACAAAAAAACTAATAAACCTAAAGGCAACCTTTTTCGCTTCTTGCGTTTCACGTTCTTCGTCATCGTCTCCTCAGTCTTTCTCATCGTCATCGTCTCCTCAGTCTTGCCAAACTAATAACTCCTCTCTCTTTGATTTTGGTTCGAGGGAATAAACTGTTTGTAAATTGGCCCTAGTCGTTAGGAACTTGATTGAAGAGAAGATTCATCAGATTTAATTTGAAGGTGTTGAAGTGGATCTAGGCTTATTCTGATGCTAAGAATGTGAAGGACATCCACCGAAAGGACACTTTGATTGTGTATTGGATTGGAGGGCAACGTTTGTGCAGGCTTTTATGAGCATTAATTTCTGGTGTTGATATTAGCAATATTTCCTAGTGGACATTTCGCTTGATTCATTGTTTGGATCAACTCAGCTTTTGAGAAGTTTGCTTCCATTTATGGTTCCTTTGATAAGGTTTTTCAGAACAAGGGTATGTACGTGTTGCCCAGGACCTAGGTCGAAGACGGTGAATGTTGATTGGCTTGGACTTCAATCTTTCAATTGAACAAAAGTAATTTTTTTAGGGATTTCAACAAAATCGAGCTATTTTTTAAAGTTTTAACTTAATTTTTGACTATTTTTGAAAGTTTTTATAAAAAGTGACATTTATAAATTTTGAGATCAAATTTTATTCATTTTTGATAAATTCTCAAAATAGAATGAGAGCTTTGCACGTGCATAACGCGTGCAGGCAAGGACGCAGAAACGACGCCGTATCGTTGGAACTTGGTACTATAAAGAAGATCTCTACGCAATTGCATCACATTAGATACTTGAAAGGTTCCATGGTTTTGCTCCTATAAATAAAATCTACACTTTGCATTGTGAATAAGGATTTCTTAAGCATTAATAACATACACTTTCGAATCTTGAATAAAAGATTCGAACTTGAAATTTATTTTGAATTGTTACATTTCAACACTACTTGGCTCGATGGTTCCTCATAAGTCACAACCATATTTGAAACACATTGCCTGTTCAATTTCAAACTTTCAAGGAGAGGAAGAAGAGCATATACAAAATCATTCAGTGAACGAAAAGCATCCATGAAAGGAAGCACTAGGAAATAACTAACACCTCAGATACACAACAAAACAGTTTCAACAGTTGTATAAAAGGATTGATTGCTCATCTATTAGAAATTTTGAATCACGTATTAGTTTCGTTAGCAAAGTTTTATAACAAGGATCTGGACATAAATGCCATATTTCTCTCATAATTTTCGAACCGGAAAACTGTGGAACTAGTCACTTTGTTTCAAAACCTCTGCTTCAGCCCTTGCCATGGGGTCATCTTTCATCTCGATTTCCTCCTCTTTTTCGCCTTCCCGTTCTTGTGTCTTCTTTTTCCTGTGCAACTCTTCCGCGGCTGCCATGGCTGCCTTGTTCTCTGCCTGGATTCGCTGCATTTCCTCTTCTTGTTGCTGCCTCTCAAACCATGTGTCTGCATCTGCCCAAACTGTAATACCAAAAAAAAAAAAAGACGTTAAGCATACCATCTATTTCAAGCTTGATTGAAAATGAAGCTTACATTCAAAGAAAGAAGCACTTAGGGTATGTTTGAATGAAGAATTTCAAAGTTCCAAGGAACTTAGGCTAAATTAGTTATATATGAGGTACTTCAAAGTACCAAGGGATTTCAAAGGATTAGATGCAAGGCATTTAGATGGGATTCTGGATTTGTAAGTAACACCTATCAAGGTGTTACTTTGGAAATTCCTTGTCTAGTTGTTTTGCTATGCTCATATGAAAGTCCTTGGTACTTTGAAGTTCCTCATTTTAACTAATTTAGTTTCAGTTCCTTGGAACTTTGAAGTTCCTAAGTAATTCTAGTTTAGCGCAAGACAAGACCAAGTCAATTTCTGCTCAAAGATGAACATTACCTTCGAAAAAGGTATTCACAAGTTTATAAGTTAAAAATTTTCTCTTTCTCTTTCAACCTTACCTACACACTCAAACTTGAAAGGTTGAGTTGTACTTCTGTTTTTGCATAATTTTCGCATTTTTATTTTTTTCGTTACTTAATTATTATAAGTTCATAACTTTAAACTAAGTCATTTATAGCACATTAATGTGCAAATTCCTTTACTAACCAAAACCAATAGTACTAGAAAGATCCAGAAATAAGGAATCCAAGCTTAAGATGGAATCCTAAAACCCATACCCTCTTAATAACAAGTAATAACAACTAAGAAGAACAAGCCAATCCAGCAGAGGCATCAATCATAAACCCTAGACCCAAAATTCACTCCAAATCCAAAATTCCAAAACACCCCTGCAACCCATAACATAATTCATCAATCAAGCAGACCCAGCTAAACAATTCATGCAAACAATCAAATTCATACAGAATAATAACAGCAATGATAATGTAAATACATTGTAAAGAAGAAGAGGAGTAAAAGGGAAAAAAGACGTACTGGGCTGAGCGGCCCAACCCTGTTCACCACCCTTGATCTTCTCAGGGAGGGCGTAATTGACAGTGAGGACGCGGCCGTAGAGCTCGGCGCCGTCCATGTTGTCCATGGCGGCTGCGGCGTCCTCTCTCTCCAAGAATGTGACGAACCCAAAAGAACGGTGCTTCTGGGTGGCTTGGTCCAGCGGCGTCTTCACGTCCTTGATGTCCCCGAAGGGTATGAAGGCCGCGTGGAGTATGGACTCGTTGACCTCCTCCGCCAACCCTCCGACGTACAGTGTGTTCTTCTGCACTGATTGCTGCGCCATATTCTGAGCCCCTTTGCAATCTCAGATTCTTGTTTCTTCTTCTTCCTCCGCTTCCTTTTGCCTCGTCTGTTTTTTCAAAGTTCTCACTTTTGGGTTTTGTTGTCTCTCCGCGTGCTTTTGGGCTGCGCGTGTATTTATATTCTGGGCTACAACTAAGGAAAACGAAATTGGCCCATTCTTTTTATTTTTTATTTTCTTATTACCTTATATTTTTGGGAAATTGAAGGTTTTAGAACATTACACAAATTTATTTAAAAATAGAATACTCATAAAACTTAATGCAAAAATAGAAACTATATAAGGAGGATGGTAAACTTGTAGTAACCAGCTGACTATAAGACACACTACGACCAAACCCAACTCGCGAAACCTTCCATCGCGAATTGCAGCCTCCCACGAAATCGGAACCCTAAACCCCAAATCTTCGTGGATTCCAACTGCGACCCGAGCACGAAACAATTGTAGCCTCCACGAAATCGAAACCCTAAACCCCAAATCTTCCAGCCTCCACGAAATCGAAACCCTAAACCAAAATCTTCCAGCCGCGACCTCAAGGAAGTGCGACCTAGGCACGAAATCGAACTGTGACCCACGGTGAGGACCGATTACATCCAATGACGTGCCATCTTAGCAGATCTCAATCTCATTCTTGCCTCTCCTTCTTATCGTTCTTCATCTTTCTCTAGTAAGTTGTTCATTTTTTCCTCAGTTTTCAGTGCTAAGCTTCTGTTTGATTATGAGCTTGAGCTATTCTTTCTTTCTTGAAAATTGTCAAATTTTGATATTTGTCTCGCAATGCATACATGTTTGAGGTCTCATGTCTGCAAGTTTGCTTCCATTGATGGTGAAGAAAGGGTGAAATTACATTTAGGTGGTGATTTGCTTACACAAATATACTGAAAAGTGAAAGATTAGCTGCAATGGATTTGTTAGTTGAATCTTGAAGAATCCCAAATCTCTATTTAACTCGAGCTTTCAACTTTCAGCTACTATTTCTTTATTTTTTATGTTAGTTTGATGCTTTTGATTACTGTGTTCTATTAATCACATGCGTTTGGCTGATGTTTGGTGGAAAAAAATTGATTTTAGGAAGTTATTTTCTGATAAGTTTTAGTTATATACTGATTATTGAGTCTCGAAGTTTGAGATTTGAGTAGTGCTTTTAACCACCTATGCTTGCAAATTGTTTGATTTTGTAGTTATTGTCTGTAAAGGAAGAGCCTTTTGCATAGACCATGTTGAGAGATGAGGCTTAGATTCAAGAATGGGCTGTGTGATTAGATTCAATGCTTTTATACTGAGAATGAGTATGTTGCATATTTACTAATCTCCCTTTCTTGGTTGCAGATTTCATTCTTGTAAACTGAAATTTTAGTTGATCGACACCCTTATCATTGTTAATGTTCATTTTTAGTTGTAGATTTTACTAATCTCCCTTTCTGTGCTGGTCAATTTGTGTTCTGCTTGTTGTGCTGATGATTTTTGGTCTGAGCTGAGATATGTTGTTTGAGCTGAGTTATAATGCATGTATTGAGCTGATGAATTCTGGTCTGAGCTTAGCTATACTGTTTGTGTTGAGCTGCTGTGAGCTACTGATCCACTATACTTAAACATGTCACTGAGTTTGCATGTGAGCTCCATTGGATCCACTATCTTCTTACTGCTCTACATATTGCTTGTCTAAGCTGTGAACTCTGTTGATTTGCTGCAGAGGTTGTTTGCTGATCTGCTCTACAATTTCATGCCCTGCCTATGCATGATGTTGCTTACTGCTGCTATTGCTAAGTGTTAAGTCATTGTTATAATTGTTAAGTGTGTTGCTTAGTTTGTGTTTGTCTTTGTCTCAATCTCATGATGGAGCCTCTCCATATGAGCTTGAAGGGGGATGTTAGAAATTAGAGTGTTGATAATTGTTAATAATTGATTAGTTTGGTGTAGTATGTAAATAGCTAATGTACTGTACTAAGTGTGTGTGAGAGTTATTTGTATTGTTGAGATAATTTCTTAATGAAATTACCCAAGTTTACTCTCACAACTTTCTTCTGAAATTTTCATCAAGTTATGCTCTTTTCTGTCCTCATAGTCAGGTAGTGTCCTTATAGTCAGGTAGTGTTCTCATAGTCAAATAGTGTCCTCATATCTCATGTCTGTGAAAATTGCATGCATGGGCAGTGAGAATTGGATGTTTTGTTCTTAAATTTTCATATAATTATGCTATTTTCTCAGGTTTGTAACTGTTGGATTTGATGGGCAATGAGGTTTTTATAAATTTCTGAAATTTTCATCAAACTATACTATTTTCTGTCCTCATAGTCAGGTAGTGTCCTCATATCTCAGGTCTGTGAAAATTACTTTTTTGGGCAGTGAGATTTGGATGTTCTGTTCTGAAATTTTCATCAAATTATGCTATTTTTTGTCCTCATAGTCAGGTAGTGTCCTCATAGTTAGAAAGTGCCCACATATCTCAGGTCTGTGAATTAAGCATGCATAAATGTGAAAGGACTTCCATCAGCTCTTACCTTGTCATCCCATGAAATTGATGACCAAACAAACAATGATTGCTTCAACACATGTTTAGATACCGGGATAGTAAAGTGCGTGGATAATACACGTGTATGGAAGACCATGCACGAGAATATTGTGCAGCAGATACTAGCTGACCAAGCTACTTTGGTTGACATCCGGAGAAGAACCATCTGAGTCCATGCGATTAAGAGAATGATGAAGAAGTTGGAGTCCGCAATGGCATATGCGGTGTGGGAGTTTAAGGAGTCCGAAGAGATGGCAAAATTGAAGCTTAAGTCTCTTGAAAGTGGCTTTAGATTATTCAAGAAATTTGAAAATTGGGTTTAATGCGATACATCGGGTAAGTGGGATGAAATCACTATTGAATGGGCCAAGAATTTGTTCGGTGGTGGACTTCGTTGAATATGGGTGCATGTGAAGTTGGTGTTTTGTTGGTTGTATGAAAAGAAACCATGATCGTTGTTTTTCTTGTTTTTGTTGTGATGCAAATTAGTGAAGTTTCCATGTCTTTATGTGTTTAATTAATGCAAACTTTGTATGAAATGAAGTCTATGAATTAGTAAACATATATGCAAGCATACTTTGACGAAAATTCCAGACCAAAACATCCAAGAGGACACTATCTGACTATGAGGACACTACCTGACTATGAGGACATAAAAGAGCATACTTGGATGAAAATTCCAGACCAAAACATCAAATAGGGCACTATCTGATTATGAGGACACTACCTGACTATGAGGACAGAAAATAGCATACTTCGATGAAAATTCCAGACCAAAACATCCAATTCTCAGTACATTGACTATGAGGACACTACCTGACTATGGGGACACTACCTGACTATGATGACAGAAAATAGCTTACTTTGATGAAAATTCCATACCAAAACATCCAAGTATCAAAAAATGCAAGTGGAGGTTGTTTCATACCAAAAAAATGAAGTGCATACCAAGACGGTTGGACCACTAAACATAAGGAATCAAACAAAATAGGATAGGCAAAACATAATTTACATAAGGATATATGGTTAAGATTTTTTAATACAATTAGCAAGCAGCATAATTTACAAAACATGAGGGAGTTAAGATTCTTTAATACAATCAGCAAGCAGCATAATTTACAAAACATGAATCCCTCATGTATGATACACTAAACATGACCTGGAAATGCAAGCTCCAAGCAAAGCATCTCCACATACTAGTTACTATCGGAGCCTAACTCTTACTTCTGCTTTCTGAGTTTCAGCCTACAATCTTTTTTAAGACTCAATCATGTCCTTTGATGCCTCACTTGCTCGAGTCTTTAGCTCTGATGTCTCAGCCTCACAAAGAGACACATGGTTCTCAATTTGAAGCAGCATTTCCTTGAGTTAGGCAGCCTCCTTTCGAAGGGACTGTAGATAACGATCAGAGGTTGCAATGAATGGAAATCAGAACGCGAGGGACTATGAGTTAGGTCAATCATACCCTCATAATGATATTCATACGTCTTTTTAGGAATAAATATAGGATCAAGTAAAGGGAAAACAGAATGCAGAACATAGCACAAGTCAACATTGAGATGCACAAACATACCAGAAAATCATCAAGCATTCAACTAAATATCCTATAAGCCTTGAGAAAAGCAAGATAAGGAACAAAGCTCAGCAGTATAGTGGAGTTGAAGGTAGTGCTAAAACCCAGATGAAAGAAACAAATTAGTTCCAAATACAAGCAATATAACCAGAACTCATTGATATCAAGAGGCAACATACAATATAGAAGACAAAAGTACTCTATAAAGTTTAAATATAAAGAATCTTGCCAAGAAAGGGAGATTAGTAAAATATGCAGCTAAAAATGAACATTAACAATGATAAGGGTGTCGATCAACTAAAATTTTAGTTTACAAGAATGAAATATGCAGCCAAGAAAGGGAGATTAGTAAAATCTGCAGCATACTCATTCTCAGTTTAGTCTTGTAAGTATTTCTTTCAACATGAACAATGATAAAGGTGTTGATCAACTAATATTACAATTTACAAGAATGAAAACACAACTAATACTCAGATAAACTAATATTATAGTTTATAAGAATGAAAACACAACTCAAGCTCAGAATCAAACAAAAAGCTTAGCACTAAAAAATGAGGAAAAGATGAACAACTTACTGGAGAAAGGGGAAGAACGAGACCGAGATATGCTCATATGGCACGTCAATGGATGTAATCGGTCCTCACTGTGGGTCGCAGTTTGATTTCGTACCTGGGTCGCACTTCCTTGAGGTCGCAGTTGGAAGATTTGGGGTTTAGGGTTTCGATTTCGTGGAGGCTAGAAGATTTGGGGTTTAGGGTTTCGATTTCGTGGAGGCTGCAATTATTTCGTGCCTATGTTGCAGTTGGAATCCACAAAGATTTGGGATTTAGGGTTTCGATGTCAGGACCCGTCCCGAATTTCCCCTCAAAACCCGAGAAGGACCCTGATCTCGTCTGACAACCTAAGGAAATGTTCCTAAAATACCCTTCAATCCTTACAAATATAATATGACCAACTTCACATGTTAGACAAGGGATTCAAAGCACTCAACATTTCCAACAAATAATGACCATCCAATTAAAATATAATATCAGAGCATCTAGGTAGGATAAATAGTATAATTTAGATATCCTACTCGAAGTGTAAATACACTGTGCAGCTGAAATACTAATGCCTCTACCTCTTAAGAAATGCCCGCGTCAACTCAACAGCTTGGAGGGGATTTAAACACAAAAGTTGTGAGTGGACAAAAATAATCATTTAGAAATCGTTTTCCGATGAAATCTTACCTTTTCCCCCTCCACTTTATAAAATCATGCATGCATCAAATAAAATAGTTCATGATATAAAACATTATCTACAAATCACTGGAATTCCATTTCTCTTTAAAACCACTTAGTTGGACCCATACAAAATTTTTATAATGAAAACATATCGTGGTCCACAGTTTGGTTTGAAAATCATCCTCAAAAGAGTTTAAAATCATTTATTTCGACCTGGACACATAAAATATCAAATCCACTATTCCCGACATATCCACTAGCCACCAGGGTATCCCTTGGGGTGTGCTAGCCATGTACTACGCGTAGATAGCCTCGCGACCCGACGGAGCAAAACTCCTCGATGCTAGAGTCGGAGAAACAGTAACCATCGAAACAGAAAACCAGTGAAAACCAAATCTGTGTTTTGAAATCTTTGTTTCTTGGCCTAAGCCAAATTCATTGAAAAATCACCTTTTATATTGGAGGTTCACCGGGCACACCGCTGATAACGGATCCTGGCCCCCCTCAAATAGTTCAACCCAAAATCATGGACTCAATAATTACCACGGAAAAACGATATCAAAATAAAGTCCAAAAACCAGGCCATTTCTCAAAACACACTTTCACTGAAATATTGAAAAACATGTGTCCAGCAATCATTTCTCAATTCCGGAAATTCAATGCAACAATAAATAACAGTATTTAAACAAAGATACATTGATGCATGCATTACAGTTTATAAACCAAAAGTCCACTCACCACCTGTCCAAGCAAGCTCAATCCCGACTTGTTTGTCCCTCCGAGGTTCCCTGAGCAATATCGTCTGTCAATAATAACAATCGGGATTACCGGCTAGTAAGAAGACTCTTATATAACAACTCCCTAAACCCCGGGTATCCACCTACGCTGCCCTAGAAAACGCAGTAACTAAGGACGCCCAAAACTACCTCTAAACGACGTCGGATCAACCCGAAATCTGCACCAACAGATCCGAAACATCAAAAACTAGCTGCCACACGCCACCATGACCTCGAAATTGACCCCATGAGCTAGCGGAAGGCCGGACCACGCCCGCATGCGCCGCCACGCGACGGTCACGCGTCTGTTACAGTACCCACGTGCCTGGACCGGTCCAACCCGGCCCAACTCGGCCTGACCTGGTCCACTCAACCCGACCAATTCACTTAACCCGATCGGTTCACTCAACCCGACCAGTTCAACTCGATCTAACCCGGTCTGACTCGACCCGACCGATCGCCGGCGACTCACCGGAGAAGACAACCTGACCACCGTCGCCGTCGCCGGAGTCTAGTCGAAGAAGATGACCGAACCACCGTCGACGCCGCCGTCTGGGTCGTTGAAATCCTCCATTTCCGGCCGATCCAAGCTTTTTCCTAACTTCTTCAAAACTCAACATTTTTTCACAAATTTTACGTCTGAATCTATCTACTCGAACCCAGGAATCCAAATATGATCTCAAAACATCAAACCCGTACCAGTGTTAGTAGAAAAATCGATCGGAAGGTCTAATTCTTCTTTTCCTCGTTTCGGCTTCCCCCGTGGGTGTCTCCTCCGATGGTTGGTACAGTTGTGATCGTGGGAAGGAGTAGAATTCGATTAGTGGAACAAAAATGGAAGTTTAGGCCTTGAATCAAAGTTGACTTGTGTGGGTTTTGGGTCTTTGTCTCACGGTTTCGGGATGGGTTTGTGTGGTTCAGAGAGAGAGGATGAGAATGAGATGATGAAATGAAGATGTAATAATGGTTTGGGGTTAAAATATCTACCCCAAGTCAAAAAATTCCAAACTGCCCTTAACAATCTAGACCCGTAACTTTTGTACACGAATTCTGTTTCCCGCGTGCCGCCTGTCTACGAACTCGTGAGTTCGATACCCACGCAACGGTACCCAAAACACCGCCTAATATGTTTCGAAACAAAACTTGATTTCCACGCCCTTACCCGACCAAGGGTAAAATCGTCATTTTACAAAATAATTTACAAAAATTGATAATTACATTTTTCCGAGTCGTTACAATCGATTTCGTGGGAGGTTGCAATTCGCGATGGGAGCTTTTGCGAGTTGGGTTTGGTCGTAATGTGTGTCTCATAGTCAGCTGGTTACTGCAAGGTTACCATCCCCTTTATATAGTTTCTATTTTTGCAATAAGTTTTATGAGTGTTTTATTTTTGAATAAATTTATGGAGAGTGTTCTAAAACCATCAATTTCCCTAAATTTTTTCATTAACAATATTAGGAGAATAAATTATACACATTGAATATCGATCTCACGATTTTGAGAGATTAGAATCTAAAACCTTTCACTATATTGACGGGAGAGGTATTGTACACATTGGTCATCTCGCCCTTTAAGATATTTGAATTCGAAATCAGAGAAGGATTATAAACATTGTCCATCTAGTATAACGATAAAGAATGAGATCTAGTATAACGAAAAGGGATGAGGGATTCAAGCGAACCACTAATATCGAACTCAATACAAATAACAATAGGGTATGGGGAATTTAGGCTAACTCGCTAATATTGAATTCAAGATGGATATATCGTTGTTATGCATTGAAGTCGAACATGAAACCAATAATCCTCGATATAGATAGGAGTCGAACATAAGACATCTAGAATCCTTTGGTGCATTTAGAATTGTTTTATAGCTGTGGGGTGTATTTAGGAAATCAAATACTTGTGGCGACCCGGCAAATTGCGAGAATCATTACCAAAGGTTTGGAATATTTTGCACCAGCTTCAAGCATTTAGTTCTTTTTGTACCCAAAAGACAAACAAGTAAAAGATTCCCCAATTTGAATTGCATACATTTCCTTAGAATTTGTAAATATCATATTTGAAATCCATGCACTAATCTATCAATCTTAACATGAATCTTCCCCAATATTTGTAAAGAGTTCAAAAGAATGAAGGGCAAGTTTTCTCATCTGCTATTCTCTCCTACTTTTATTCAAAATTGTAAGGACTTTCCTTTTGAGTGGTGACAAGAGCAAAATTGTATATCTGAATCACTTCTTGCGCAGATACAAGAAGCCAACGACGACAGAGATGCCAACAGCAGCCACAGGCACAGCCCAGTATTGCTTTGTCAAGTCGACGAGCTTTTGAGGATAACCAGTTGGTTCATTCTTGGAGAAAATCTCAAGTTCTGGAATAGCTGAGGAAGTGGTGTCAAGCTCTCCAATGCAAAAGGTTTCCATGAGCTCCCTAGCAGTCTCGCTATGCCCGGCATCTTCAAAATCATCAGTGGCATCTTTTCCTTTCAATGGGAAATCAAAATCACCAGGTGAGTTTATATATCAGAAACAAATTCTTGATGGTTGAAGTGAACTAAAATGAGAACACGATTAGAAAAAGGAAGCTTGGAGATATGTATATACCAGTTGCAGCAAGGATTACATCGTCTCCACCAGGGTGATCGTCTAAGTATGATGACACATCGTATACCTGTGATTAACAAATGTAGTAGATAGATTTAAATGATATAATGTGCAACCATGATCAGATAGATGACAACTTTTAGTCCTCCAAGCAAAATAAAACACAGAAATCAAACTAGTGACGAAAAAGTAGAGTCCAAATTCCTTATGGCACACAATCAAATTGACCACCAGACGTCGGAGGAAATGACACACTACATAGATGATGATTTGAAGCCTTTGATATTGATGGGCTGTCCTCATTCTGCGTACTCAAGTTTCAGATAGTTGAAAGCAAAGACCCCCAGATACTAACCAAATTCAACAGAGAGAAAGCATACGGAAATTTAAATCCTAGTATGCCATTGCCAGCAACAGTGGGTTTAGCTGACCAACCGGTCACCACTTAATCTCATGGAAACAAAGTTTTGGGCCATCAAAGTTTTGGGCCATGCTTGCTTCAGTACGAAAGCCAGTGACATTTTAACAGAATACAACTAGCCCCATGAACTATACTATGCTTATAGCCTTATACTAATACTATGAGGACTAATCATCTGTAGTTCGATAGGTTTGTGAGTAGAAAAATCCACATATACAGATCACGACAATCCTACCAAATTCTATAGGTCGACATTTATGAATGAAATTATACTTAACCTAAGGAGAAAACTTCAGCTGGGAAACAAACATGGGGAGGGAGTTGCCTGGCTGGAGAAGAAACTATAGCATATGGGATATTTCCTAGTATAACTCAAATGTAGTATATGGTAATCTACTAATGAAATAGATGATTGGGGTTTCCTCTTTCTTTTCCAAGAAAAATTCCCAAGTGTCCATCTTCGACCTCCCTCCCATGACCTAAGATTAAGATCAAAACATGGTGAGTGAGAGTGAAAAATAACATCTTGAAAAGCTTCAACCTCCTAAATACAAACCTAAACTTGTTACAAATTTTAGAATATGCAAATTGTTCTTAGTGGAGTCCTAGAACCAAGCAATATAAACATATATACATATATATATACATAGATCTGAAAACTAACTAGTACACATACCCAAAAAGAAGAACTCACAAGAAAAGAAAGAAAATTGAAACAGTTAATAAAAAAGGTGAGGTTTTTGGTTTCAATTCACACAAATACAATAATACTGGGTGCTTCAATGCCATGAATATAAGATAGGAATGATTATGAAGAGAAGGACGGCGAAGGGTAGAACCGTAGAAGCTACCTTGCCATCAATGACGACCCAGCATTTGTCTTTGGCGTTGTGCTCGGAGGCTTCTTGCATTGTATAGAGCTTCGTCAGCGTCGGCATCGTCGCGCCTTTGGTCAATTAAACTTCAGAGATTCTTCTTTCCTCTCGCTCTTGACTATTCGGCTTGGTTACCGCGACCAGATATGCTCTCTCTCCATCTGTTGAATCTTCGTTGGGGTCTCTAATTACCGCAAAGCCTAATAATCCATTGCCACGCAGGCATCCGTTTCGTGCAGAGGAGGCTGTTGTTATTATTTCAGTTGGGCTTCATGAGCCTGGCTATAAGGCCTGGCTTATTAGGCCCAACTCTATTAAACTATAATTGTCTTAAAAATTCTAAGCTAAATAGGAGCAATAGTCCTTGAATTTTACTATAATTTTAGAAATTGTCCCTAAATTTTATTATTAGTTTTTCCCGTCCCTGAACTTTACCATAATAGTTGATTTAGTTCATCCGTTAAAAATTCAAACGGAATCCGTGAGAAAAATCTCACTTGAAATTATGGTTTTGCTCTTAATTTTAACGAATTTGATTCGAATTTTTGACGGAATGAGCTAAATCAACTATTATAGTAAAGTACAGGGATGGGGAAAACTAATATTGAAGTTTATGAATGATTTCTAAAATTATGGCAAAATTCATAGACTATTGTTCCAATTTTCCCAAAATTCTAAATACATTGAAAAATTAGTTCATATAACGACTTATTTCTCCTTATAAACAAATTACAGAATGACATGTGTACAAGAAACTTCTACTTTGTGCTTTGAATGATTATTTCGTGTACGTGTCAATCAGTAATTAACATGCAAAGTGTTAGGAGATGACGTATACGTGCTAATCAAGTAAAGTATTAGGATAAGTAACACAAGAACAATCTCAATCGATGAACAAACCAAGACAAAGGTAACACTAATCTGTCCACCGACTAGATTGATTATTTCAGTCGAATAGACTAATCTGTCCATCGAATAAATTGACTATTTAGTCAAATATTTTGGTGCTCTACCGGATTAAAATGCTGACTATATTATACTACCCGATTATATTATACTACTTGATCAGAGATATTTATATATCATAAATATTAATTATGCATATTATTATTATTATTTATTTTAATTAATTATTGATATTATTATTACTACTATTTATATTATTAATTTATTATTATTATTCTTTTATTATTATTATTACTATTTATTATTATTATTATTATTATTATTATTATTATTATTCTTATTCTTATTCTTATTATTATTATTATTATTAATATTATTATTATTATTATTATTATTACTATTTTTCAAGATTGCTAGTTATCAGATTATTTAATATGGATAATTTATAGGATATTATTTTAGCGGGTGTAGATCATATTAACTTATTCGGTGAGCGGTACCAGACACCGATTTCGTACTATATTATCCTATCTGGTTCCTTATATGGCGTACCAAACGGAGCTTAGATGTCTACATCTGCATGAGGGCCAGTTTAGTATTGGTGTGCTTTTTTGAAAAATTGTTTATGTTGTGCTTTTTTGAAAAATTATTTTGTTGTTATTTCATAATAAATAGTTGTACACTAAAATTATTTTAATACAAGCAACTTTTAAAAACAACATGCATATTACTTTTAAAATTTGTTATCAAAAGTTTATGATTTCTCATTTTTACCGAACACTTTCGTATTGCTTCACTTTCAAATAAAGCAGTTTTTTAAGAAAAAAAAACAAAACCAATCAAGACCTAAGCACAAAAAGAGCTCGTTTGGTGTATAGAATCGAATGGTATAACTCATCAAGTTCGAGGTATTTGAAAGTAGATGAATGTTTTGTCATCGTCAAGGAGTTAGAAGATATTAGATAGTTAGAAGAGATTAGATAGGATTATTCTTCTAATCCTTCTATTCTAAGGAAAAATAAATCAATTTTCTTCTATGTGTAATCCCCTTGGAATGAATTTGATGAATTATACAATGATACAATCCAATCCAAAATTACACACTAAACAAACCCAAAATGCTGTCGAGCTTCTTCATTCCAAGGCAAAAGATCAAAATTTTAAACTGGATTTATAGTGATAGTAATAATACTAAACTAGCAAATCCCAAGCAATATCTAAGGCAAATTACTCTTTAGTCTACTTTTCTAGGGCATTGGGTAGCTCTGTAGAGTTTTATCCGGATTCGTTAAGCTCATCCCAAGCTTCTACCCAAGTAACCATGGCATCAGCCAGCTTAACGAAGTAGGGATCGATCTTGCCAAGCTTGGCCTTGACTTGCTTCGAGAGTTCGATGTAGCATTTCTGAACATTAGTGCATTCCTTTGTAAGGACTGCAGATTGGAAGAAGGGGATGAGCTCTTCTTGCCAGAAGATACCATTGTACTCCTTCTTGAGGTTAACAAATGGATTGCTGGCTTTGCTGTGCCATATGTAGGGCAGTCCAGTCTTCACTCCATATCCTAAATGGTCGCATATAACCTACAAGCATATCGATGTGAAATAAATCTTAACCTCATTAAGATCAAAAGAAAGTTCCAAGGCAATCGTCACAAGCTAGAAAACCTATTACACTACATTTCTCAGGCTATCTATTATTCATTCCCGAAAACATGAACATTACATTATAATCAAAACCACAAGTTAATGCAACCTTCAGATAAAATAGTATAATCCAAACAATGAACACCGGGTTATTTCATAAAGTGTAGAGCTGACAACCTCAACGGATATAAATAGGGTGAATAACAAAGAACAAATTTGAATTACCTTCATGCACCAACCAGCCCACATATCATCATATCTTCCAATTGGCTGACCATCACCCATGAGTCCAAAGTACATTGCCGGTCCAATCAGTTCACGGTTGAATGCCAAGTTCATACCACACATAGGAAATAGAGTTCCCTTGGGAATAGTCAGAACTGCATCAACAAACCTGAAAACATTTTACCAAGAAATGAACAAACAATTGAACAAAAATTGGGTTTCCAGTAATTATTGCTCAAAGTCCAGTTTTGTGTTAGTTGGGATAATGATTATACCTATTGTTCCTTTCTAGAGGCTTGGCAAGCTGGGTGGGAGCATCATAGTCAGGTATGTTGAGCCAGAGGCCATGAGAAACAGCGGTGGGGACACCCCCTCGGAGACTAAATGGATATCCCCGGACAAAATTGGCACCTTCTCTGAATGGATCATAAAGAGTATTGAAGAAAAAAGGAGTTGATGGGTTTAGCAGGTTCTTTATATGCTGTTCCAGAGCATTGATCTCTTTCCCAGATGGGTCTTTGGCAACCTTGTAAGAGATATATCAATAACACATATCAGATTATGAAATTTTCATTAGTAACAAGAACCAGTGGACCAGATACAGTTCATAAAAACAGATCAACAGAAATTGAGCAATTGAGAAAACAGATGTACTTATATATCAAACCCTTGTTATGATTCTTATGAAATAACAAACAAAAATCCAGATCAAAAGCAATAAATTTTGGTTATTTTATGATGCAAATGGCACCATCTTAATTAAAAACCATGTCAAGCTTAACATGATCGGAAAAGTCCAAGCTTTAACAAAAGCCTTGAACAAACCCCTTAAAACCCAGAACCCCATTGCCTTAAAAACTTCAAGGTCCAACCAATTGAACCTAAAACTTCCAAAAATTCGAATCAATCACAATCACACAGAGAGAGATAGAGAGAGCTTACAAAGCAATCGTCGTCAATGGTGAAGATGTACTTCTTCTTAGAGACCAAGTAGCCAAAGCATCGACAAGCAGAGTCCTTGAAGGAAATGCAAGAGGCCTTGGGACCCAGAATGCGGTTGATGTCGTTTCGATTGTAGAGCTCATAGTCGAATCCATCTGGGACATTGATCGTCCTTGATGGGTCACCGTCCTGGACGATGATCAGGTGGTATGGCTCGAAGAAGAGCCTCCACATCTCCAAGAAGTCCAGGTTTCGAATCGTCGGGATCACGATGTCGAGCTCGTCTTTCAGGATCGGCGTGGGCTTGACATCGACAAAAGCTCCTGCCATTGCTACTGCACGCAGAGAGACGCTCAGCAAAACGCGAACAGCGAGAGACAGTGAGAAACTGAGAAACGCAGAATCGGATTCGACTTACAGGTCGAATCGCGTTTGTCTTTGAGCTTTCGCCCAGGCTTCCATGGGACATCCCAAGGAGTGGGATGGATATCCTAGGGCTGATAATTGCCTAAAGTGATCCAAAGGCTGAGAAAAATAGGAGGCAAAAATAGGGGATGGCCCACCAAAAACCAATTTAATTTGTTACTGAGGGCACTGTTGGTGCCATTTTTTACCATTGTGATTAGAGGGCTGTTTTGTAAAACCTTATAGAAGAGGAAGGTGGGTTTAGGCGAGGTGTTCTTGCGCCGTTGTCGTGTTTTTCAGCCGCCATAGTAGTAGCAGCAGACGTTCCAGTAAGCCCTCTCAACACGATTAAGACAACGGTTGAACTCGCAAGGAACAATCTCACCTGGCTTGAACACTAGATCATCGGGAAGCCTCGGTTCTCTCTTTGGAGTCTGCTTCGTAACTCGAGCGACGGTGGTCCTCATGGCTCGTGACCTAGCCCATTGAACTCGCGGCGAGGAGACGAAGACGATGAGTGTAGTCTAAGGTTCTGGTTCGAAGATTTTGGGTGGCGAGTGCGGTGCGTCTCGATTTCTCCGCCGAGCCTCCTCCCTTCGAAACGTCCCTCACGGTGGTCGATGAAGTGCGAGACTGCCATGGGTAGTTTTGTCTCGTTGAGGCAAGCAAGGCGGTAATAGTGGTAAGGGTTGGGTGGTCGTGAGTGAAGGGTGGCGGTGGCGACGAGTTGCTCTGTTTTCTGACCTCTTCCGCCATTGTAGTCGAGAGGGAGGAGATGTCGAGAGTGAAGGGAGAAAGGAGAATTTGAGGAAGAAGGGAGATTTCGAGATGGGTTAGTAGTCTTGGGTCGGACGGTGGGGGTGCATGCATGGTGGCGATGTCGTCGACTAGTGGCGCTGTTTCTCCTTGCTTCTCGGTTGTGACGTAGGCCTGGGGTTTGTTAAGAAGAAATGGGTTTTGGGCGTTCAAATGAGCCTGATAAAATACTTGGGTGCAAGAAAAAATAAATTTTATGGGCTTAAATTCAAACTCTAACAGAGTCCAACTAACATACTTAAAGAATTTCCAAGGCCCGAGGCGTCCCGAGGGACATTTAAATAATTTTCGAAAACAATCGACCAATCTAACCGTCCACATTTATTGTACGTACTCATAGATCGCCTACGCCAAAAATTAGCCAATTTCGAAATCCTGAGACTAAGTAACGGTGCGACACGATTCGATGGTTACAAAACATTTTTTGATGATCATATGACTTTAACTCCTCAAAATCCGGATATTTTCAACGATCAAGGTTTAGGCATGTAAGACCACAAATTGAACGATCCTGATCTTGCAAATCCAATCGTCTGATTATCGGTTGAACCAAAAACTTCGAAAAAAGTATTGAAATATACTTAAAGTGTTTGATGAATAAGAAGATTTTACGATTTTAAATAATTTTTTAAATCAATCGACCGATCTAACCGTCCATATTTATTTTGCGTACTCATAGTTATCCTAAGCCAAAAATTAGCCAATTTCAAAATCCCGGAACTAAGTAACGGTGCGACACGATTGACGGTTACAAAACGTTTTTGACAATCGGACGACTTTAACTCCTCAAAATCTGGAGATTTTCAACGGGAAAGGTCTAGGCACGTAAAACCACAAATTGAACGGTCTCAATCTTGAAAATTCGATCGTCTGAATATCGGTTGAACCAAAAACTTTGAAAAAAGTATTGAAATATACTTAAAATGTTTAAAGTGTTTGAAGAATAAGATGATTTTACAATTTTAAATAATTTTCGAAATTAATCGACCGATCTAACCGTCCATATTTATTATGCATACTCATAGATCGCCTACACCAAAAATTAGCCAATTTTGAAATCCCGGAACTAAGTAACGGTGCGACACAATTCGACGGTTACAAAATGTTTTTTTGACGATCGGACGGTTTTAACTCCTCAAAATCTGGAGATTTTCGACGGTAAAGGTCTAGCAATGTAAAACCACAAAGTGAACAGTCTCAATTTTAAAAATTCGATCGTCTGAATATCGGTTGAACCAAAACTTCGAAAAAAAGTATTGAAATATACTTAAAGTGTTTTAAAGTGTTTGATGAATAAGATGCTTTTACAATTTTAAATAAGTTTGAAATCAATTGATAGATCTAACTGTCCACATGTCATTCTCCTTAATTTTTAAATCAATTTTTCTTTCAAAATTCATTGATTTTTCAATTATTTGGAATTTTACAACAACAATTGATTAAAAAATGAAGTCTTTTAAAGTAATTAATAAAATGAGTTTTGTAGAAAGGAAGTTTAAACTTATTATGGGAATCGTTAGTAGTATTAGGCCAAAATGAGTTTGATAAAGTTTTTTTCAAATTTTTCAGAATTCCAAACACTTTAAACACGTTAAGTATATTTCAATACGTTTTTTGAAGTTTTGCTTCAAATGATATACAAAGAATCGAATTTCAAGATCTTGGCTGATACATCCCGACCCGAAAACTTGAATTCAGATTATTGAATTGTCTAAAATACCCTTACGGGCACTTGTTCTTTCGAGTTTTGGGTTTTATTTGTGTTGGGTTAGTTGACTTGAACCCGAAATATATTTCAGGGCCCAATTAAAAACCAAGCCCCTTTAAACTAAAAGCCCAAGTCCATTATTGCCTCATATCTCCCTCTATTTCTCTTATTCTCTTCTCCCTCTCGAACACATCTCCTTCTTTGAGAAAGAGGCCAAAAACATAGAACCACCACACACCCATCACCTCCATTCGATCGTTGGTCACCGATCACCCTCACCATCTTCCACCCAAACCCTCGAATCAGAGATCACCCAAATTCTTAAAACACTCATTTTCTCCCTTACTTCGCACACCTCTCTTTCTCTCTCAACTTTCCCTCTCTCTCATCTTCGTCCACCAAAACGGAGAAAGCATAGCAGCTCTAGGAACCAAGGCAGCGAGCCATTTTCTGAAAGAAAACGACGACGAACCCTGCCCTTCACCCTCATCTCCTATGCATCGTCAACCTATGTTTTCTCGAAGAAAAACTGTAAATAAAACATTCATCACTCGAAATCGCGAACCAGGGCTTCGACCACTGCCCATGGTGATCGCCTCCTCCTCACGAGTTCAACGGACTAAGCCGTGAGCCACGAGGACCACCGTGGCCCAAACGGCGAAGCAAAACCTGATGAGGACCGAGAGCCACCCAGAGAGTTTGAGGCTAAACGAGGTAAAATCGAACCCCCTAAGCTTAAGACTGAGATTATTCGTATTGAGGGCGTTTCATAGGACTGATTGCATGTTGTTTTGGTGCGAGGATCAACGGCAAACAGGACGGCCTCGCCGGAAATTGCAGAGCTGAGTGAACCACCACGAACTCCGGCGACTCAGCCTCTGCAACCACCACATAGGGCTGCGTCTGGACGAGACGAGCTCAACCCTGGAAACCTTCATTGTCGATGTTCACCGTGGAATGAAAAAGGAAGGGAAAAGCGGCAGCAACGCCGAGCTTCCGAACGAGTTTGTCGGTCAATCCAGGTAATTCCAGACCACGATTCTACTCCCTTTAGCTTTCTTAAGTCGTCTAGATATCAATTGACTCATTGTACGTTGGAATTGGCGAGGTTTGGATTGAGTTTGGAGCTTGGTGTGTTCAACCGTGTTACGACGAGTTCATGGCACTTCCGATCAACCCAGGTAAAAGGCGAACTTGAAACGGTCCTAGGATTGAAATACCACAAATAGCCTTGTGGTAACTCCCCAAATTAACCATTCACAAACCTATATTTCTTTATTCCTTTTTCATTAAAGGAAATATATATATATATATATATATATTTTTAAATCCATCCCATGGAAGCCAGGGCTTTGAGTTTTACTCTTCGACTCTGAATTATATAGGTCGACGGAATGGTCACGTGGGTTATGCGTGCAGGGGCAGTTCAGTCAATTTATTAGGCTTGTAAGTTACATTACACTACACAAACTGTTAATGGATCAAGGAATCCGAACTGGACCAGCCCACAACCAAAACCCAAAATATATGGCATCTGACCGATCCATTAAAAAAAACACAAGAACCTCCGAACTTTATTTCCGTTTTGGTGCTTGAGGATTTTGGTTTGATTTGTTTGGACTTTGGAGTGCGGGGTACTCTTCCGTCTAGAAAAGAAAAATTATAACAAAATCACTTGTATGCACCGACCTTACCTTTTATGTGAATTATTCTTTTTATTCAATGAAATATAATATATTTATCTTCAAAAATAGAAACACAAGAAAATAAAAAAATTAAAGTAGAACAATCTAAGCTCGTGTAATTTCTGGTTTGAAATTTTTAAGGAATTTTGTCTTTCAGTGTGATCAAGCTGGATGGAAACTGGTGTAGGAATTTAATTTGCACTACTTGAGAGGCCAACAAAAACAATATATGCATTTGAACTACTTTCTGTTTATCAAGTGTGAGATTAGTATCTATATATATATCCCAATTCAAAGGCATGTGACTGGTAGTACTTTACATTGAAGGCGACTTTTTCGAGAGCATGTAAACCAGCAATTGATTGTTTCCAGCTACAGCCACAGCACCTGACCTTGAATCATCATCGGTAGCAATACACGAAACACTGCCACCTAAAACGATCACAAAAGATTATGTGAAAAACATCAGTTTAGCAGAAAAAAGTTAACTAAAAGGACTCATCAGCTTTATCTCAAGTTTACGAACCATGACTTGCGTCTACATGTCAAATATTAATAGGAATCTGAGGCAGAATGAAGCAAGAAGCAAAATCGCAGAAAATGTGTGTCATATACTGATGCATGTTTGGGGAATGAATGACATATGATGTGGAATGATTTGATGAATGAAGTGCATACCTTTGAAATGATCCGCAGCGCCAAATTTAGTTCCTGTGGATAACTCCCACATATACACAAGTCCATCACAAGTTCCATAGAACCCTTGACCGGCTGTTGCACCAACTACAGCAGCTCTGAACAGCCAGTTCAAATGTCAAATAAACAGATTAATTCTCGATTCTGGAACAAGATCTTCCTTGAAAAACTCACAAGTTTGTACTGTTAAGTTTTCTAACACCAATAACTGATGTTAATTAGTTTAATACTTCAGACTTCCTCGGAAATATAAAACATTGTAGTCATTACACTAATTACAAATGAAAATGGAGCAACTTTACTCTTAAAATTCCATGTGTGATACTTATGTTGCATTGCAACATCTTAACATCCAACAATTGCTATCGGAAAAAAGGTTTTTACTATATACAAAACTAAGCAAAGCAAAATTGAATGGTTCCAATTGCAGGAAAGTTCATTGCCCTGAAAGGTTTATATTTGAAGAATTCAATTCCAGTACATGAAAAGGTCAACGTACCTTGGATCCAATGCACTTCCAAAGATCACCATATTTTTCACCAAGAGAGCAAGCCTCCACCTCCCCATTGGATTTGGGTCGTAGTCACCTGATATAAAGTCTTGTTGAAAATCAGAATCAGAAGATGATGAGACCAGAAGGGAGACAGCAATGTCTTCCCCTTTCAGAGAATATTGGTCATCAGATGTGGCAGCCATCATTTGATTGACGTGTTCTTCTATATCAGAGTATCCGGAAACAGGGGATTTAATTTGCCAACTAAACAAACTGACAGGAATGAATTGACAGATTGAAGTGCATGATGCAGAGAACCGTGACACTAGGATGCGTTTAGAAATATCCCTGAAAGAAAAAAGTTGATGCCTGTTAGTATTAATCAAATCAACATAAAAATATTTGGAACAGCCAAAATTTCCACTTTCTTATAAATAAATTTCATGATCTAGTTTCACTATCATTTAGGTCAATAGAAAATCTATAACCTATTATATTCACAATTCACATACCAGACCATCTATAAGCTGATAGAATTAGACAACAAACGTACGGTGGGATACAACTGATACAACACTAGATATATTTGCAACTCATGATCTAGTTTCATTTAAAGTATACAACTGATTACGTTCCCTTGTTTATCGAGAAGACAGAAATAATGCATCACTCTAATAAACAATTCAGATCAAGTAACACAAAGAACAAGCAGGCAAGCCTATATGATTCCACATACTAGGGATAAGTAATATTTCACTTTATGTAAGAAGATAGCTTATGCGCTGTAGGCCACTTGAGCAGGTAAGAAAGACATACCATAAACTGAATTCACCACAACCATTATGGCCAACAACAATATGAGAACAATTTGGAATTCTCTTCAACTCCACTATTCCAGGGGAGATGCAATCTTCAGCTGGCATAAAAAAAGTCTCTATCTGCTTGCTGCAAACAAGGAATTTATCGTTCAATTAAACTCGGTTTAACACAGGGAATAGATAGATAAGAAACAGCTCACATTAGGAAATGATGTTTTGATTGGAAAATTTTGGTTGGGGAGAGGAAGGGGAATCTATACATGACATAACATAGAGACAGACAATTGCATAAGGTTAAAATGAATTTTCCCCACTGAACCAGTGGTTGATGTACCTTTATTAAACATTGTTACAAAATCTGCACCAGTAATGGAAAATCGTATTTTAAAACTTTGACTCCTACTCTTGTATCAGAATTCTTGAGAGAAAGACTTACGATACTCACCTCCATGTTGAATTCATAACCCATAGATGCAGTCTCCCACTTTCTCCAACAGCAACAAGGTTGTTAGGTTCACAAATCAATATACATTCTAAACGGTCTATTGCTTTCAATCTTGCCACCATTGAAACATAGCCAAGTTTTACTTGCACAATCTTCACCACATTCTCGTCGGAGCAGCTTGATGTACATATGGAGCACAAACAATTGATACTCCCCTGCCTGAGAACATGTAAAGGAAATTCTTATCAGTAACTTTACTCTTCATTTATGTAATTACTTTGTAAAATCTGAAAAGATAGTTAACCTGCAGTAAGGTGTTTTAATGCTGTCAAGTAAAACAAGATATTGCCCGTCTGGGGTGAATTGCAAACTGCATCTTTCCAAAGCAATCTAGCGAAGAGAAACACATGTCAAAATATTTAACAATAGAGAAGACAAGCCTATCAAGCCAAGTGCATACAAGAACTTACTCCGCCAAAATAGTCTTTTCGAATCGGCAATGTTACTGATGTGTGACCAACAAAAGAAGGGGATCCAAACTCTGGTTCCTCAATTGCTACCTTGTAGATGAATAGACTTCCATCCTTGTCAACCAGAAGGCCACATAAAACACAAAAGTAAATTTCAGTCCCCTTTGCACACAGCAATACTGACAAAACAGGATTTGGATGGGAATAACATCCAACAAACGCAAGACTTCCCGCTGGTTCATTATTAAGCTCCATATTGTGAGGCTTCAAGTCTGGACTATGTGGAACACTATTGGCATGACACGTCTTCTGTTTCTGAGATGTTTTAGAGTCGTTTAACTCAAGGAGGTTCTTGTGCCCAACGACATCCTTGTCAAAATGGTTTTCTAACCATGAAACAGACAAATCAAGTGAGTAGGAAGTAACTTTTTCTTTGGAGGCACCAACTAACGCTGGATCTGATAAAATAGTAGAAGCAATGCAGTTTAAGAGACCTTCAGAATTCGCGGAAGGTTTCTCTGCATTCACACAGCTGGAATGTTCTGTAATCCTGGCTTCATCGCAGAACGAATCTCTTTTATTTGAATTGTGATCAGAAGAACTCATCTTTTTCCCAACCACATCCTTGTCAACATGGTTTTCTAAACGAGTAACAGATAAATCAAGGGAGTAAGAAGTATCTATTTCTTTGGAGGCACCAACTAATGTCTGATTTTGTAATACAGCAGGAGCAACTCTGTTAAAGAGATCTGTAGAATTCGCAAAAGGTTTCTCTGCATTCAAACTACTGGAATGTCCCTCAATCTTGGCTTCAGCACGGAAAGAATCTCTTTTATTTGATTTGTCATCAGAAGAACCCATCTGCAGAGTCTCCGATTCAAGCAAAGTCTCTGTGGAAGGGTAAGATTCAGGCACACATATATCTCCTTTGTTTCTGCATATTATACTCTCTGAGAGTGGACCACTGTAGTTTCCTTTAATAGGACATATATTTTGAACTTTTCTCCTGGTATATACTAAGTTTGGCACAAGAGTGACGGGCTCATTTCTATTTTCAGCAACAGTTGTCTTAACAGCAGTTTCAGACTCTGATGGTTTTGAAGAATTCAGCTTGCCTCCTTGGTTATGATCAATTATGTTTATGGCTGATAACCAGAATCAATACTTGAGTCAGCTAAAGCTTCACAAAATCAGAGGAGATAGAGTTCTAGAAAAAAATAATTGTTCAAGTACCTAAAATTGTTCATAACCTGATCATGAAAAAAGGGCTAATTTGAGAAATGATGGAAGTAACATTACTATTGAGCAAAGGATTTCTAACAAATTAACAAAATTCAAATGGCAAAGGAACTAAATAATCATGCACTATTATCTACTTCAGAGGCTAAGTAGAAGCAGACCAACTAGACTGAAAATGGGTATTTTAGATCGACATATTCCAGCATTTGAGAACCAAGATTTACCGAAACGATTTTTAATAAATTACCTTCAGGAAGATCCACAGCAGTTGCATTGCTTTTCTTAGAATTGATATTACCACCTTGTGAGCATCCATCCATAATAACAGATACATCCCTCGTTTCTTCTGAAAATACAATTTTATGAGGAGACGAACAAAGTGGAAGAGACTCAGATACGTATCGATCACATTCCTGAAGCTTCCCAGTAGAAGCCATGTGAGCTGCCTTACAAGAAAACATATCTTTGCTTCCATTGGTCTCAAGATGGCCATCTAATAATTCATTATGCTCATTAACAGCAACAAGATTCCCATGAGTGTTGAGAAGATGCCCATGACTGTTGAGAAGGCATGCACCGTCAGAACTATCTTGATCAGCTTCAGCCTTATCAGAGGAAGATATCATGTGGTTGACTACATGGTCACCATATTGATCATCCTCTAAGCTGTCAGGAACAACAGACTTTCCCTGAACATTTGAAACAAAATCAGTATGTTGGGTACACATCTGCTTCTCCTTAGCATCTTTGACTACAGCAAGCTTTACACCAATATGGCCACTATATTGATCATCATCTAAACTGTCAGGAACAATACAATTTGCTGGAACATTTGAAACAAAATCGGTATTTTGGGTATACATCTGCTCCTCCTTTGCATCTTTGCCTACAGCAAGCATTGCACCTACAAGTGTAAAGAAGAGAATAATCAACCAACTGCAAAAAGGCTATGGATAAAACTAACAAGGTTCGATAAAGCACCAGGAGATGGAGCACTGGCTTCATTAATTTCCTTTTTTGAGTTCTCCACAGAAGGCAGAAGTTCTGAAGGGCTAACAGTACCCTTTTCCTTCCTCAACCCCTTCGTAAGCAAAGGAATAGCTTGCGGGAGAAGAAATTTCATCATTGACTTGGTCATTTCTTGACCAACAGAATCAAAATCACTCATTTCAGAACTTGCATTTGATTTAGAAGGGGCTGTGTCTTCTTCTGGATGTGATTCTATTAGCAATCCTTCAGAAATGACCACATTTAAGGAACTTCTATCCTGGATAGTTGGAGCAGAATCAGCAGTTGTATCTGCCATTAAGACGAAAAAAGGCGAAAGATGATGATCAATTACCGACAATTCAAGCCACATGCAGGGGTAATCACAGTAGAGCCACAGAATATGAAACAAGTAGAAGTTAATGATACCCTGTGTAAAATCTAAGGTATCGGGAGCACAACGGTCAAGGTCAGTAAGACCTTCACAATCTTTTGGAGCTGTAGTGTCAACATTTTTGTCCTCTGGTGACATTGGAAAATCAAATTCTTCCACCTTGCCATATTTTGACCTATGAAGCTGTAAGAAGTTGAGGAATATGTCTCATTCAACAGAAACTGACTACAGAACAATGACATAATTAAAATTGAGGACAAATAGACAACTGTTCTAAACAAGCTTACAGAAGCCTAGTTTGGACTAAGCACAGTGATTTGAGTACCTAAATAGGAAAGTATAAAATAGGAATGGGAACTAATAACATAGTAAAGTGGTTTCAGCTTCCTTTGGGGTTTGGAGGAAAACTAATAAAAAGGGATAAGTGCTCACTGGTTTTTCTTCATCCACAGACAAGTTGCTAGCTACGGCAGTAGATTTACAATTTCCAGAACCAACTAAAACCCTTGCTTCTTTATGGATAGCATCCTTCCTGAGATGGTTTGAGAAGCCAATAGAATCCAATTGCAAACTATCTTTGGGTGAAATGCCACTCTCTTCTTGATTAGCAGGGACTACTTTTGGATATTTACAAATGCCATCCTCTTCTTCCATTGAAGAAGAGGGCATGTAATTCCCATGATTATGAGATCTCTTATTCCCTTTTGTTGAATTGGAAGCCTCAGCACCAGATACCAGATCTTCAGGTCTGGTTCTTTTAATGCTAGCCCAACTAAATGACTTGGAATTTACACCTTCACGTCTCCTACTTCTCTTCCCCGTGGTTCGTGGTATTTCCAAGTATGAAAATGCATCTGGGGAGCGATTGTCAATATCTATTTTAGAAGCTCCGTTGCAGAAGCTTGAGGGTACCAAACTCCTTTCTGCTGTTCCATTAACATTTGCTGCTAGCTCCCGAAGTAACCTCTGGACAAAAGGATTTTTGAACCCAAAAAACTGTGTATAACATGCAAAAAGAATCAATCTTCTGAACTACTGTCAAGTATCTGTTGAATTTTTGCAGTAAATGTGAAGGAAATAGAATGGAAAGAAAAACTGATGCTTTTCTAGCAGACAGAAAAGGGCACTATTCAAATAGATAAACCAACTAAGAAGGTATAACAAGAAATAACACCTACACTAGCAAGAATAAAGTTTTTATGAGTTCAGTAATGAGTTGCAACTAATTGAACATGTAAAGGGTGACTACCACAAAAAGTTCTCACACCTCATAGTTACTGTGTCACTAGTGAATGAGTTCAATTTCATGTTTGTTATGTTTACTAAGTTAACTTAGACTTTATCATTCTTTCCTGCTAGGATTGTTTACAGTTAGGTAACAAAATAACCCCGGTTGCTAATACTATAAGCAACTCTGAAATAAATTAATTATGCAAAAGAAACAACATCTACCTCCACACCATCTATCTTGCAGGAAAATATCTTCCCATGCCAAATCTTTGTGCGGGGAAAAAATGTCTTCTGAAATTTCTTCCATGCAATGTCTGGTGTTTGTCCGGAAGATGATTGTCCATCGGCAGAAATAATCTACATATTTATGAAATTATCTATGAAAACAAATCACAACCAAAAACAAAATATCAGCAAAAGCAACAAGGCCTGGTTAGTAGTAGATACACACCGAGAATAAAGGTCCTTTAGGACCCTCTTGAATTTCCATCTTATATGTGCTCCCGTTATCAGCTCGAACAGCCCGATACCCTACTGGATAAGGATGACGATCCTTCCCCTAAAATTTGAACATAATTCAATGAATTAGGGCAACTAATCGATATGAATGACTGAAAAGCTAATTGCTCACTAAAATTACATATTCAAACTTTTATTTTTTATGAACATAAGAATCGAAACTCAACAATAATAGTTGCTATCAACAACTAATTAAATGAAAATCCCAAGCCTAACTTCATAAAATTTGACGAATTCAAAAGGAAATTTGTGAAATGAAGAGGATGAAGAGGAAATCGAACCCGGGAGGAGCTCCAATACTTCTTGTCCCAAGGTCCATTGTAGAGGGAACCGATCGAATTGATTTCCAGATCGTCAGATTTCTCTCCCGATTTAGGCTTTGCTTCCACGACTGCTTTAGGCTTCGTCATTTTAGGTCTGTAAGTCATTCTCTGAGTCTCAGCTTTCCAAATATTTTATTTATTTATATTTTTTCAGTGAGGAGGAAGGAGGGGTTTGTGGCGGGAACGAAATTTAGGGGGTCTTTGAGGCGCTATAGACTTCCATAATACAATGCCCGTATTTGTAAATTTTGGTATGTGACCGCGAAATTTGATTGGGTAGTTGGATAGAGAATGAAAATTTATTCCTAAAGATCATATTTTATTGGGCTGTTATTTCTTTCAGTCACAGGTAGAATTAAAGTTTGGACGGTTACTTTTTTCAGTCACAGCCAGGATTTGATTGGGCGGTTATTTATTTCAGTCACAAACAGGTTAAAAAGATAAAAATGAAAAAGAACGCCGTTGCCGGGGATCGAACCCGGGTCACCCGCGTGACAGGCGGGAATACTTACCACTATACTACAACGACTTTGTTGTTTTATTTGTAATTATTATATATTTATATTTATCACTATAATTAATTCATTACTTGTTAATTGGATTATTGGAGCATCTAAAAGAAGGATAAAAATAATAGCAAATCAGGGAGGCACTGCTCCAGAATTCGATCTCTTTTTCGTTTTCATTTTCAGATGGAAATTTCATCTTTGGTTTTTCAGGCTGCACTAGTATAAGCTTTCAAGCATTTCAGAGTTATGCTTAGTGAATAATTAGAATCTATTTCATAATTATTTCAATGTTAATTTTCCTTGTTTATTGTTTAAGATGTGGGTTGAGAAAGGGGATGAAGCTTAATAATAGTTGGAGAAAACTTAAATAAATAAAAATAAAATTTTGACAGTAAAACCATGTGTGAGTAACACTAAAATGAAAAAATAAAATAAAAATACAAAATGGTGAAGTGTACTTATTATCATGACTTCTTATTTGGAGTGCGAATAACAATTCTCTTATGCTCCGTTTGTTTTATGAAGTATTTAGATTTGAATTTGGAGTTGACAATATGGCTACATTTACTATAAAAACTAAAAAATACTAGATCGAATGAATTTGAAACACATGGATGCAATCCTAATGAAAGAGATATGAATTGGCTAATGACACGTAGTCTTTGAAATCCATTTGTTTTTTTCACTTTCTCCTTATTCAAATCCTTGCATATATATGCATTGTAATACTCTAACTAACAAATATTTAGTCTTAGAGGATAAACATCACTTTACACCACAAGGTTTGGGGGTCAATTTTAGAATGGGCCACTAGGTTTCAATTTCATCATTTTACTCCATGTGGTTCTGATATCACATCAATTTACTCTATCTGACTATTTCAACTATTAAATCATCAATTAATTAAGTTAAAGGCATTATTGGTATTAATTAAAAATTCTTACTCATTTTATTTTTATTAAGTGACTAATTATTTTGATTTAGCTACTCTTTCAAATTAGTGCATTTAAACAAACTATAAGAGCATAATTAATTAAAATTAATGTAAATGTAAATGTAATGACCTTGTAGTTTGTTTAAATGCACTAATTTGATAAAAGTAGCTAAATCAAAATAATTAGTCACTTAATGAAAAATAAAATGAATAAGAATTTGTAATGAATACCAATAATGCCCTTAACTTAATTGATGATTTAATAGTTAAATAGGCAGATGGAGAAATTGATGTGATCTCAAAACCACATGGAGTAAAATGATGAGATTGAAACCTAGTGCTCTATTTTGAAATTGACACCCAAACTTTAGGGTGTAAAATGATGTTTGCTCTTAGTCTTATTAAGTATGAAATCCAAAATCCCTTATAAAACAAAGGGAGCCTTAGGGTATGTATATATATGTTTAGTGGAGAAATTTAAAAGTACCATTATAATGAATTAAGGTATATATATCACTAAGAAATGATACAAATAATTAAATAGAGAGACTTGTAAATAATTAACTACATGAGGAACTACGAAGGGAATACGTACACATGCACCCTATGAGCGTAAAAAAATCACAAATCAATATGACTAAAACTTGTTTTAATGGTCTAGTGGTTGCATAACATTACGTATTCCTCTTCATATGTTGATTCATGTTCGAAAATTTGAATTTTTTTTTATTTTTAGACAAAATAATTCGAATTTAACTTTTATAAAAAGTGAGGTCAATAACTAATATACACAACCTCTTCCTCCCAATATCCTTTAATTGTACCAAAATAATGACTAAAACTTTAATACCATATGTAAAATTATTCCAAAAACAAAAATACACTAGTCTTAATTAAGTTGTTAGCTATGGATTTATAATACTTAATAATGGACTTATTATCTTCCTCAGAAGAATAATAAAAAATGAAAAAATAATAATGGTCTTGCTATTATTCTAATATTTATAGGTACGTACATATATATTATCAAGTATCAACCCTAACCTAACCGGAAGAAGCTGTCGTAAAGGGAAGGTTAATCTGCTATGGAAGAAGTGCCCCACATGCACACATGCCTAAATCTAGGGCTAGCAAGCTAGGCAGCTAGAGCCTATGATGATATATAGTGGAAGAGATCGATGAGTCGAATCGGAAGTTCCCAAAAGAGACACAAAATGGAAGTGAGCATAGATCTCATGATTGTGTCCAAATATGTAAAGAAACGAAACCAGATATTGGAAGAAGATGATGATGAGATTCATTCATGTAATGACTACTGATGAAAAGGGCCTGGTCTGGTCTGGTCTGGTCTGGTCTGGTCTAGTCTGGTCCGGTCTGGCGAATGGTGAGCTAGTTTGAAACGAGACATGGGAATCTCGTGGGCATGCAACAATAATCAATTAAACAAAAAAACAGATGAGATGAATCCAATCCAAACCAATCCAAACTAATCCAAGCCAACTCACGTACAAATTAAAACAGAAAAAGAAAGCAGCCAAGCGCGCAGCAGAGATAGGGCTGCAGAGGCATGCATGCAGTTTACTTCTATGAAGAAGCCACAAGGACTAATATTTTAATTAATTAATGGTGGTGGAAAATATTGATGGAAAAAAGGCAAGGCAGGGCAGGCATTGGGAAAATAGTTTTATACACAAACAAAGGAAGGTGGAGATTCATGGGTTGAAATGGCTTTATTTCCTCTTGGGGAAATTAAAGAATCGTCCCATCACAAAAAAAGACGCAAATATAAATTACAACCCATGCCCTGGCCTGGTTTTCTGCCTTTTGCCTTTTGCAACATCTCCTAAATTCATTTTCACACTTACCCAACCAGGCGAGTAGTTCAACTTCTTATTGATATTGGACGGTTCATGCAAGGGTTTAATCTAACTATTTGGCTTCACACGCAGACTATTCGGTTCTGATAGGATCGATGTAATTAATAAGAAGCTAATTAAGGTTCCACACGTATATATACAATATTTTGGTAATGGAGGAAAGCCGGCTCAACGAGAGGAAAAGTCCTACTCGTTATAAATACGGGTTCATTATCCGTCACATATATGTAAACTTATACATTTTGATACGATGAAAAAAATTTAGATTTTACACGTACAATGCATTCACACTTACCCAACGAGTCGAGTAGCCCAACGTACTCCTTATAAACATGGGCTAACTCATATAAGGTTTTTCAGTCACACGCCTAGCTAGCTGTTTGACTTCACTATTCGATATCGATAATATTATGATCATGTACGAGGTCAATAGTTCAACTTCTTATAAATACAGGCTCGATCAATCATATAAGGTTTCTTCGGCACATATTGTAAACCAATATGATTTGATACGATGAAATAAGCTGAGGTTTCACGCTACATGGTACTAATCGGTATTCGAATCCCTATAGGCCCCTCGCAAGATTTATCAAGTATTTAAGGTGGGACATTTGTTGTAAAGAGATAAGAGAAAGGAAGTCATGACATACATGTGATTTTAGCAGTGGTCTTTTTCAAGTTTCCAACTTTGGCATTGCACCCAGAAAAGAAGGAAGGGATGACAGGACCTCTTCTTCTCACTACACTTAATTATACTATCTTTTCAATTTTCAATTTTTTCCTTTTATAATTCATTCATTCATACTGATCATAATATTCAATCCGACTTTTTTCTTTCCACATCGATCCCACCAACTTTTCTTTCATTCAACTCATTTAACCTAGCTACGTTCGTACCTAGCTAGCTGGTTCTGGTTGGCTTGGCTCCAAACTCCAATATTCATTCATTTTCATTACAGCCTAGCTAGCTCATTGTTGCATGCATGATGATGACGTGTCTGATATGACTGTTAATGTATGATGTCGAGTAATGTTATCGAAATCATATTATATACAATATTTATGATATAAGTACGTAAAATTTTCATGTATTAGAGATTTGGTTTACGATATAATCTCCTTAATTAGCATCTACCTATATAAAGCCATATGTTCATGCAAGTACAATTAATAATCACAAGATAATACATAGGGTTCAAACTCAAAACTTTTTATGATATTTAGAAGAGAAACACGATTAGATTGATGCGTTGATATATATATGATATATTATATCCCATTAAGCTCTCTAGCTAGACAAGATTTTTGTGTCTGTGAATTGTCTTGGATTCCTTGCTAGAGATGCCAATAGGCAATATAGGCATTAGGGTATTATATATATATATCACAAGAATTGGCTACATGATTTCTTTCGAATTCTTTCTCTGGTGGTTTTATTGTGCAACAACATTTTTGATGGGACATGCCCATTGCCCTCTCTTGTAGGACTCTCGTAATCTGTCAACGTAGGGGACTTTTATATATATATATATATATATATATATCATGACAAATATTTATCTCTATATGTGTGTGTAATTTTTTTTTTCTTACTTACGATATTTTCTTTCTACAAGCAGTACTGAAATTGGTATGATAAATGCTTATATATATATATTCTAGTAAAAAAAATGCTTATATATATATATATATATATATTACATGATCGGTCCAAATTAACATTTGAAGGCATATGGCAAGAATATAAAATATGTCATCAATTCACACATAATTATTAAAAGCATAAATTTTTATAAACTGATTGTTTCATTTTTATACTATGAGGCTTTGTTAAAACCTTCGATCTTCATCATGAAAGCTGAAAATCAAAACTGAAGTTCTCACTTGGAATTTATATATATATTCTAGTAAAAAAAAATGCTTATATATATATATATATTACATGACTGGTCCAAATTAACATTTGAAGGCATATGGCAAAAATATAAAATATGCCATCAATTCACACATAATTATTAAAAGCATAAATTTTTATAAACTGATTGTTTCATTTTTATACTATGAGACTTCGTTAAAACCTTCGATCTTCATCATGAAAGCTGAAAATCAAAACTTAAGTTCTCACTTTGAATTCTGATATATAGTTATTATTGAATTGATTCCTTCTTTGCCTTGTTTTTTTTTTTTTTTCGGTGAAAGCCTTGTTTGCTCTTTGGTTTCTCTGTCAGTCTATACGCTAAACACACTTATTTTTAATTATTTTTTTACAATTTTTGACATAATATATTTTAGTCGGGCCTTATATTGTTTTAGGCCAAAGGTGGGTGCGCCTCCCTAGCTAATGGCCGGCCCTATATTCACACATATATATTTATCTCTATATGTGTGTGATTTTTTTTTTCTTACTTCCGATATTTTCTTTCTACAAGCAGTGAAATTGGTATGATAAATGCTTATATATATATATATATATATTATAAAACTTAGATCATAAGTTGGTCCATTAATTGTCTTTAGTTATGATGATAATGATGATTAAAGTACTTATAGAATCTTTATTAGGTTAATTCGTCCGTATACATCTATGTCTTCATTCATGAAAGTACACACACCTTCTTTTTCTTCTTTGGGTTAAGACATCATATTAATGGATGATTATAGTTGGTAGATATATATGATGAAGTAAAAGAACAAGAAGAACAGAAAATTTTGAACTTACATTGGAAAATCCAAAATTTCTCTCTCGATCTCTCTCACTTAGATTATTTACGAGCTTTACATTGGAAGCTAGGTTAAAAAAAAAGAGAAAAAGGGTGGATATATGGATGTTGGGTCAAAATCTTTTTAGCAAAGTTTGTGGTTGGTACGAACGTGCAACTGAGGTTTGCAAAATTAAGTGTAGCTAGCAGAACTGGTACGATGATCGATCATGACTTGACTACCTATATCTATATACCTACCTAGCTTTAACCTATTAGCTATAGGGGTATGTATGGTAATTAACTACACGTACGTTCCATAATCATTTAAGAACTATTTGATAACCATTCGATCTTTTCAGTTTCTAAATTTTTTATGTTTGCAATATGAGAGAATATTCATATATAGATGGAGGAGATGACGTATAAATATAGATTGAAAGAATTAGTGATTAAAATGAAAACTAAACAGCAAGAGAAGAAAAACCTAGCTAGCTGTTTTTTTGTGGTTTTCATTCTTATTAATCCTTCTTTATTTTTCATCTCCGCACTATTCTCTTTCTACATGTCTCATTCACAAGAAGTAAAAACTAGAAACTAAAAACGAAATAGTAATCCAATGACCCTTTAACTTTTTGTTTTCACCTTTTATACTCATGATATGAGAAAATAAGAAATGAATAAGAACATATAATATATAGATACACGTACATATGAACAATTAAAAAAAGAAAAATGCACATAATAACGAAGGCTAAAAATAAAAAATAAAAAATAGTTTACTTGGTTTTCACTTTTAAGATTATGTTTTCATACTTTCTTTTCGTATTATTATTTTCTTCATTTTTTTTTAAATTATTATTTTTAAATATCTTACGCACAAAAAGTAAAAACTAAGGAAAAAGTAATAATGGATTATGGAACAGTGGTAAGGTGTTTAGATTTGGTTTTGACACTTACTAGTTGCCATAGCTACTTTCTCCAAAACTATAAGTTCCCCTAGTCATCCCTTCATATATATTTACTTACACAAACCCAACTGAGCTAGGAGAGTGTAAAAACTATAAAACCACCTACCTTCTCTTCTTCCTCTTCTTCTCCACCATATATATATATATATCTATATATATATTCATTTTCAACAAACACTTTAGCTAGCCTTTTTGCTTCGAGCTAGGTTTTGTTTTTTGAAACGTGAACATGAACATGGAGGAGAAAGTCACCATGGACTTGATCAATCAACCATCCGAGCATCTTTGCTATGTTCGGTGCAACTTCTGCAACACTGTTCTTGCGGTACCTAGCTAATTCAACAAACATCTATATATATATATATATATTCACTTTGATCCATCGATGAATCGATCTAATAATGTTAAGTATATATGTGTAGGTTGGGCTTCCGTACAAAAGGTTGCTGGACACAGTAACAGTGAAATGTGGGCACTGCAGTAACCTCTCCTTTCTCAGCACCAGACCTGCACTTCAAGGTCAATGCCTCGCTGATCCCACCTCCTTGACTCTTCAGGTAATTCAATTAGCCCTACCTACATTCTTACTATATATTTTCAACCAAACATATATGCATGCTAACAATCATATATATATATATACATATATGTACTTGCATCTATATATATTCCGTATCTTAATTGCTTTGAAAAAATTTGAGATTTCGTCTTAAGACTAAGGTTTCTCAACTTTATGATGCGGGATATTTTTCACATCGTCACACGTCGCACATATATGTTGCTAATTACTAGCTAGTGATCCGTCTCTAGGGCTTTTGTTGTAGCCAGCTAGGGTTTTAATGAGAAACTATATTGCAGGCGGGTTGTTGCAGTGACTTCAAGAAGGGCTCCTCGTCGTCGTCATCGTCACCGATATCAAGCGACCCACCCTCCCCCAAAGCACCCTTTGTTGTCAAACGTAAGTAATTATATATTAATATAAAGAAATTCATGTTACCATTTTTTAATAATTAGATTAATTATTAAATCGTATATGTATATATGTGTACGTTGTTTTGCAGCGCCTGAGAAGAAACACAGACTTCCATCTGCTTACAATCGGTTCATGAAGTAAGAAAAACCCGATCCAAATTACCTAATTCAATTAATTTTAATTTTTAGGCTATTTAAATGAATGAATTGCAAGGAAAAGAATTAGTAATTTAGAATTACTTTTATGTATATATATATATATATATATATATATTGCATCGCTGTTCATTTATAATTTGTTGATAGAGAGGAGATCCAGCGAATCAAAGCAGCAAACCCAGAGATTCCACATCGTGAAGCTTTTAGTGCTGCAGCAAAAAATGTAAGCCCCTAGCTAGCTAGCTTTTAATTTCTGCTGTTCATATATAATTAGGGTTTTCGTACGTACAGTCATTACATTTTTAATTTGTATAAATAAATTGAAATAATAATATTGATAATAAAATTATAACAATGTAATTATATATACAGTGGGCAAGGTACATTCCTGGTCCGTCCTCAGCTGGATCAGATATTTCTGGGAGTCGCAGCACTAACAACGTAAGATATATAATATATATATATATATTCTCTTCTTGACATATCTTTCAATATATATTATATATATTCGTTAATTAATTAATCAAATTTTTGTTGTTGTTTAATTATTTATTTTTAATTAATTTGTGGGTTGAAGAAGTTGGGTTGATTTGCGTGTCAGATTGATGCTTTGAAGGGGTCGGATTTTGCAGGAATGAACATCCTGGCAATGTGCTGCCAAAACCCCAAAAAGCCATGACAATTCATGACATGCATGGAGATTATCATCATCATCATCATCGATCATCAATCATCGATCATCGATCATCGATCATCATCAGCTGCTACCACCACTCATCTCATCATATATATATATCATTAATTTTAAATTTCAGCTTGCATGTAACTACTTGTTTAATTACTTATTTGTGTCACAACTTTGAGTACTTCGTATATGTTTTATTTGCACTAATATTATATGAGTCATTTCGATTGGGGTTGATGTGTATCAACTATATATATATATATTCTATCGTTTCTCCTTGTATTACTATTATTGGATGTTTCTGTTAATGAACCTGTTGATGAGTTTCACTATTTTTCTTGTTTATATTAGTCATAATTATTTCAAATAGTCACTCTTTTAGCATCGGAAAAGAATAATTAATACGATTACATTAGTTGGTTAATTATATTCATTGATTGAAACCGAATAACCAAACTAAACCAGTCTATATATATATATATATATATATATATATATGTATGAAAGTTTAATCAGCACAAGCTGATACAAGTGAATTAAATGGCATAACTTGAACGCTATATATATTGCAGCAGGTACATTCAAAATGTATCGGAGTTTAGATTGGAATTTTAATTTGATTCAATTGAAGAGTGAGCCTATTTTTATTTTCCTAAAAACTGCAGCCGATTGACTTTACTTCGTTCAAACTGTTTCTCATTATTAAGAACAGGTAACGGAGAATTAGCTCATATAAAATTGAGCACAATCTTGCATCATATAAGGGTGCGTTTGAATGAGACACTTCAAAATTCCATGAAACTTATATTATATTACTAAGATATGTACTAAAAAATATACAATATGGGGATTTTAAATAGGTAGTTAAGCACTAAAAATAAACATATGGGCATTGTAAGCATAATAAACCACTAAACAAATGACTTTTCAAAGTAACATCTCCATAGGTTTAACTAATTTTACTCAAATTTCATGGAACTTTGAAGTTTCTCATCCAAACACACAAAAAAATGGGAAACATGTTCAATTTCATTTGATTGAATAGTTAACGATTAACTACTACTAGTATTTTATATAATTTAGTGATATTTTGATGGAAAGGTTGTAAATAATGGAATTTATACCCACTATATATAATCTCATGGCCTAATATCATTATATCAGTAGGAACCCAGCTGATCATTGTTCTTGAACCACCGCTTCAAACTTCCGATTTCATTTATGGCAACTCAGTCTAGACCGTATGGCCCATGGAGGATAGCAAGGCACACTCCCAAACTCGGGCCCATAAGTAAGCCCAACTACAAAGTCCTTGTTCTTTTTTTCCTTTTTTCTTTTTATTATATACAAAAATATTCAGATTAAAGTTTATATACATTAAATATCGACATCGTCTCCACAAAAGTCAAATATTAAATTTCTTACCACATAAAAAGGAATAATACCAAAACATAGTCTTAGTGGCGAAAAAGTGATGTAGGCAATATATTATTAGTAGGAGGGGATTACTATTTACTAGTCACGCTTGATAACCCAGATAGACCACCAACGTTGTTAATCAACCAAAATTTTGTTGAGTGTTCCAAATTGTGCTGTGCTCCATGCGCCGAGTAAGAATTGAAAAATAGTTGTTTGGTGACACGCGCTATTATTATTCTAATTGATTTGTTAAAATATTCAGTCGTTTGGTATCACAAATTACTCACGTAGGTGAGATGGAGATAATGAAAATAAGACATATGGTGGACCCGAAACAAAACAATCATTGAAGTCATCTTCAAGCATGATAGCTTCTAAAATTCAACTACTCTATAAACTTCACATGACAAAAAGGGCTTTGACACTCAAGTTGGTGGCTCCATTCCTTTTAAATTCATAATGGTGTGTTTGTGGCGTCTTCTTTTTTAATGCACTAATGCAGGTTACAATTGAACACCATCACAGAAGATAACGAATTCACGATCTAAATCATTGGATTAACATAAAGTTTGCAACTTTTGCATATAGCTGAAATACAAAGGTGTCTAGTACAACTTAGTAAAATCCAGCTGCTTACATACATGACCACACCAATGGTATATGTAGTTTCTTCTACCAGCCTTTCTATAGAATGACCAATATACTCAGAATGCAGAAAACCCGAGCCGCCTCCACCAACCTGCGAATCATCAGCGCAGTTTTTTTTTCGTTAAACCCTTGTGAATATCCTGGACAAAGCTATATATACATGCAGATAAACAACCAATGAGTATTTCATGGTTAGATTTGCCTTTATATTGCTACTAAAATAATATAAAGTTTTAAACTTTGAAGCAGGAAATGCATTCCCCACTTCCACAAGGTGAAAGAAAGGAGCAAGAATAAAGTTTTAAGTGGAAACACTCACATAATCACATAGTTGCTTGCATGCTTGTTGGGAAACAGTAGAATTCTCCATTTTCCTGTTTTACTTGCAAAAAGTTTCTCTCATGCTCCACTCTTTGAAGATGTGATGACAACTGCAGTAAATCAGAAGTCGGTCCACGTTGGGGAGAAAGACCATACTTGGTACTCGAGCAATCTGAGTCTTGAAAACCCCCATCTGTGTGAGCTTGGAAGTCAATAGTATGACTAGAATCAGAAACCACTATTGATTCCATCTGACCAACACTCTCATGTATCATCGAGGGGCTAGGCACGTGAACTCCTGCTGAGTGGCCTGATAAGTTATGAGATTGAGCTGACAGAAGAGAGAGAGCACAGCTGGAGTTTGAGGCCCCATATACTTTCTGAATGCTTGATGGTGTATCAAAATTTAAGTATTCATTTCCTGATGAAGGGCTCCCAAGAGCATGTTGTTTCCCAAGGCCACCGTGGAAAGATTTTGGAACCAATTGCCTGTTTGCTGTCGATGTTACACATTGACTGTACGCTGACTCATCTTCAGATTTGATATGTCCATTTCGGTTAGCTTGTTCATATTCTTCTGGATATAGAATGCCACCCGGAAAGATACCTGAAAGGACAAAAGGTGTTCGCTTTGGAAAGTAATTTGCTAGATACTTAGTACCTGCAAAATCCATACAGAAGCTGACTGTAAAAATCCTAGCCATGAAGTCATCCTACCCTGCATTTACTTGTTTTAAGATAGATGAATTATGATTAATTTCCTTTTCCTATTTTTTCTTTCGGGGAGGAGAATTTCTATCTTTTAATTAGATTGTTCTGCTTGTTTTAAGAGGCTCGTATCGATCTTATTTTTTGAAAAGTTAGACAGAATATGGATGCTTGAACAGAAAACATATATTCAACTGCAGGACTAGTGCTTTTTTCTTATCAATTGTTTGATAACTAGTGGATTTTAGTGGTGTTTAGTGCTTCTCTTTAGAAGCTCCAAAATGAACTTTTTATCCATGGATAGAGAAAACAAAAGGGACCTCTATAGGTGGCCAAAGTGGCCACTCCCTTTGAGCCTTGATAGCTGAAAAGTTCTTTTTGAAAACAACACATTATAGGTAAGACATGGCCTGGTCAAAAGATTCAGATATAGTGGGAGTAAAGAATAACATAAAGTTATATTGCTCTTATCTCTAACTTCTAGCCCCAGACATGCTCAAGCAGATTACGCTGAAGTCAACCTTCTCAGTGTGTAACCAGCATTACAATAAAACAAAGCAAGTTTTAAAAATAAAAGTTCATGTGCTTTGGGGTAAGGCATGTCACATTGTCACAAGCAGCTTGAATATATGGGTGTGGGCATACCTTGACATGACCGAAGCAACTTATGCGGTTTACAGTTGAGGGTATCTATTTGAGGCTTCCTTCGGCGTTGGTTGTGGCCAGCTAGGCGTCTACGACAACTGCGCTTAGCATCATCAAATTCAGCCAGCAAATGAAACCTAATCACAGAAAGAATACCATTGTTCACACCAGTTGTAACAATTAAGCAGTTTGGCAGAGCTTGGGATCCATCATCAGATGTGTTACGAAAACCATGTCAAAGTTGAAGAACTAACACTAGAGCAAATAAACTAGAATTTTTCTCAAGGACAAAACATCATTTAGCAAAAATCTTACATAAATGAAAGGTTAAAGAGATTCACTGTTCACATTTGAACTGGGAGAAATGATAATGATATCAATGTCCAATGGTTTATTTGAGCATCAGAAAGGCATTAGAAAAAGATAAAAAGCATGGAATCTTATAAAGGTTGAGAATGAAGTTGAAGTTGAATATTTGTTTACTTTATAAAAGAGAGACATATATCTTACAATTTTCAGCAATAAACTATTTAAGTGAAATGCAGAAGGTAAATCATCCCTCACCATGCATATGAGATCCCAATTCTAGGATAAACTATTTAAGTGAAATGCTGAATCTGCAACACAACTTTCCTTCTGCCCCTTTTCACATTTCAAATTTCTTTCTTGTCAATTTTACTCCTCATAAGTCAACAAAGAAATTATTCATTGTTCATCCCAAAATACAAAATTAGGAAAGAAATTCATACCATCTTTCAATGATTATGTGCCATGATAACCATAAAAACTTAAGAACAGGCAAATTAAACTAAAATATAAGGAAAATTTAGAGAGAAAAGAAGAACCAACCTGCTACACTGTTGACAAAATCTTTGCTCTATGCCATTAACAATCACTGTGGGAGTTTTTGAGTGAGCATCACAAACTCTATGCCTCTTATGGTACTCTTTTGAGGAGCTGAGATCCATGTGACAGCCATAAACTTGGCAGGTGGGAGTGTGACTATATGGACCCTTTAGGCCAGCTCTTTTTGGCCTTTCTTTCAAATGTTGATTATTCTGCCCATCTTTGCTATCAGCCAAACTCCCTAGCTTCAAAGCAATCAGTGATGAATCCTGGCTGTTAAATTCAGTCACCGGGCTCGAAAACTTTGACCAAGACTCTCCTCCTTCACCCAAATATGAACTTGGAGTAATCAAGCAAGTAGGAGAAGCTAAAGTGTTGCTACTAGAATCATTAACAGTCACACCATTCAAAATTTCAGGTCCTTGGCTACCATTAAAAGGCTTTCTCACTGAGTCAGGGAATCCCAATTCCATGAACCGCATGCTCTCAACTGATTCTTTATCAAAATTAAAGCAACTTTTGTTATCCCATTCTAGTAATGTTTTTCTGCTTCTTGAAAATGCATCCATTGGTATGTCCATTTCTTCTGAAAAGAAAAAAGCTTTCCCTTCTGAACCAAAACTCCAAGACTCCATAACTAGAGAACTTAAGCCAAAGGAATTATGCAGGAAGGTTAAAGCCTAACACAATTTACAAAACCAAAAGGTAAATTTCCATTTTCAAATAAATCATTGGAATAGGACAATGAAAGTAAATGCATATCATTCATGGAAGCAAAGAAGCACAAAGATTTATTGATTTACCCCACAAACAGTATAAAGACATCTAAAATTAATAATCACTGTGGAAACGAAACAAAAGCAACAATATCAACAATCAGAGCAGTAAAATTAAAAAAAAAAAAATCAAACACTTATGAATGCCCATAAACCAAAACAAGGATTCTGCATGGGCTTAAACAACACCAGAAAACAAAAAAAAAATGAAATCATAGCTCCACTAGCAAGTAGCCCCAGAAATCATGCTTCTTCGTTTTTGGGTTGCTGAGAAAGAGAAACTAGAGAGTAGAAAAAGGAAAGATTTTTTTTTTTCATATAAGGTAGAAAAAAGGAAAGTGTAATGCTTGATTTTCTACATTTTTTGGGAAAACGGAACTGAGCATAAGCAAATGCATAGCTCCAGAGTTTCACTCCATTTTGGTTTTCATCGGTTTTCTCAGCAACCAAACAGGGCATCAAATAAAAGCCGCACCGACTTGACTACAGAGTAAGCTCATGAAGATTCAAAACGCAAGCCAAAATATAACCAGATAATAGAGCCACATATTCTAGTGACATTCACATTCGAAATCCCCTGAAAGGGACTGAAACATTCTCCAAGCTCAAATCTTGATGATAAAAAATTTGAAGTTTAGAAGAAGAAGAAGAAGAAGAAGGTGATAAAAGATCATATCTTGAAAGAAGCAAAGAAAATAAAAATAATACTGAATAGCCATTTCAATTTTTTTTGGTCACTCTGAATACCCATTTCAATAAACAAATTAAAAGTTCAAACCCATTGACGTAGAAGCATTTGGCTACTACAAAGTGAAGGGGAAGAAAAAATGGTAAAGATTCCCAACAATTTGTGCTCGTTTTTCTCGGGAACCAAACAGAATTTGAAATAGAAAAAGACAGGTGCACCACTGCACTGCTGGTGGTTTTTACATACCAGATGAAACAATGAAGGCAGGGAGCGAGTGAGAACGAGGGCGAGAGACAGAGAGAAATTAGAGAGAGTATTTTTAATTTCAGGGCTTTGGTTAGGTCGAAGCAGATACACTGTGACTGTGAGTCAACATGATTTCCACCACTGTGTCCAAAAAAGCATGTCGAGGTGTTTTGTAGCTTTTGAGAATTGAAAAAAAATTCAAAGCGGAATAACAATAATTATGTGAAATTCCATTTTTGTCCACGTCTCTTGCTTCTTATTACAGGGACAGACTAGACGATTGTTTTTTTTTTTTTTTTTTTTATAAAAAAGATATGAAATTTTATTGATTAAACCATGATATAAAACAAAAATCAGCTAAACTGCAATAGCTTGATCATAAATATGGGTAAATACTTTAAGTGATCATGTTCGATATATGTCGAAACGATCTAGAGGAAATAACACACAAAATAATATAAATTGAATTCCCTAAGTATCATCAAGGTCATTACTGCCCGAACAACTAATATTTGCAATCCCAAAAAAAGGAAAACTTAATATAGCCAACTCGAAATAAGAGCCGCTGGACTTAGTTGCACAAAACAAACTAAAAAGAAAAAGTAAATAAATAACCCAACAAAAGGTACAAATTGACCACTTCCACCGCTGTCACTGCCTATCACTTCCGTTATTGTCGCCTCCGCGGAATTCCGAAGATAACGAGGATACCATCTACCACCATATCGCAGATGTTTCAATCTATCGTGATTGACATACACCACATCACCAATGGAGGACAGCGATGACTCGATCAAAACCCACTAGGCCACATCACGAGTCAAAACCCTATAAAGGCAAATCAGGCTCCTGAAGATAAGAGTTTCACCAACAACCTGACCCGTCGGGACGCCGAAACCTGTGACCATGATCAACACCATGACGATAGACGAGAAAAGGAAGCATGAAGATGAACAAACTTCGGTAAAATCGACACCAAGACTGGTTGAATTATCCGGTTTATTCACTACATCCCTATGGGTACTAGGAGAAAGCCCTTTGGACCCCAAGAAGATCAGTCGAAGAAAAAGTCTTTCGAAGGGAGATTTCTTTTGGAGAGGAGGCTAGGGTTTTATCAACACGTTGGACTTAGATCTCTATTGGAAGATTGCTTCTTTCTTCGCGCTTTTCTCCAAACAAATGGGTTGAAGAAGTTAATTAACCTAATCAACTCAATTACTATGTCAATACAATTATTGGTTATTTTAACTTACCTTTCTGATTTCTGACTTTTCGTGTGTTTATTAATACATGTAAAATTAGTCGCATCTGAATGATGCGAAAGATCGGTCACCTCTGAAGGTTTGCCGATCATCGCGATCTCTGAGAGGGTCCTCGTCGGCTAGTGGTGGGACTAGCGATGGATCCTCGTTGGACACCGATAGTATTTTAGAACTGTTTAAGGATGTGGCCACATGTGATTCCGAGGGGAATGTGAATGAGGCATCCTCGTCTAAGCCACTAGTGGTCGAGCTAGAAGAATTAGAAGCTGAAGAAATGGAGGAAAAGGCCGAGGATGAGGGGGCCGAGGAGGAAGAGGCCGGAGAGGAGGCGGCCGATGAGGATGCTGCCAAGGAAAAAGAGGTGGTAGAGGAGGATAAGCCGATTCAGACGACTATCCCTTTGAATAACTCTCTGTGGGCCGTAGATCATGAGGTGACTACCTTGAAGGAGGCCGACCTAGTTAAGTTTAGGGACATGTACAACGTGCCGAACAACATTATCTTCACCATTCCCCCACTTGGTGCTATGTCGAGCTAGCCTCCAGATGAGTCTATATTGTTCTACATAGACTCGTTCGAACATGGTGTTCGTCTGCCCCTCCATCTGTGGTTGCAAAATATTCTTGCTTACGCGCGAATTGCCTTCGGTCAGCTGAATATGAACGGTTGGATCACACTGGTCAGCCTCTACACGGCCTTCCAACTGTGCAACAAGGGGGAGTTGAGCTGGGGTCAGTTGTGCTACTTGTATAAGTTCAGGAGACAACAATATAGACCTAGGTGGTTCCAGATAGAATGTGTCGGAAAGAAGAAGCAAGGGGCCTTCATCACTGACATCTCGTCGTCCCAAAAAAAATTGGAAGCACCGATACTGCTGGGTGTTCGGCCTATGGGAAGGGGAGACGAGCAAGATGAAGAGGCGGATCATGCCCTTATTTCAGTCGGAAGGTGGCTAAGGCCGACTGACATTTTAGACTTAGGAGTCTTGTTAATGCTAACTTACTGTTGATCTATCATTACAATATTCCTGATCGGTTGTGTTTGTTCGCAGGTACATTCAAAGGCGGATGCTCAACTACTGAAGAAGATGAGTGTAAGGACATCCGGCGTCAGCTGTCCAAACTTGAACAGAGTAGGTGCATCCTTCGGCTATTGGAGTCGCTCATCACGGTCGGCCTCATAAGCGGTCCTAGTAAGTTGTATGTCATTGTTTGTTTTGGTCGGCATTTGAACGTGAGTTCTATTTGTGCCGACTGAAAATAACTTGAGTTTTATTTTTGTATTGTGGTGCACGCCGACATGATTAAGGCTGCCGAGAAGACAATGGTGGAGACCATTTCAAAACACCAGGCGGCCGAGCAGAAATTGGTCGACGAGGCAGCGGCGAAGAAGGGGAAGGGGACTTCTGAGTCTTCTGGGGGAAACAAGGGCCTCAATAAGAAAACAATGGCCAAGAAGAATAAAGAGCTGGTCCTTCCCCCAGAAAGAACCATGGAAGTAGGTGCCGACCACCAACTCGACATGGGGTGGTTCGGTGCCCTTCATTGGTGCCAGGCCATCGCAAAAAAGATCGACAGAGGAAGCTGGTCTGGACTCATCCGAGGTGCGTCGACGGAAGGTAGTGGCCTTCCTAGCTAAGCAAGACTCTTTGGATGCCGACGAGGCTCGGTAGAAGAAGAGGCAGAAGGAGGTGAACGCCCTTGAGAAGGTCCGGGAGGTCGTGACTTAGGAGCCTGCTCTGCCCCTGCCTCCTTAGAAGGTCCTTTATCACCTGCACCGGTTGATCTTCAATCACAGGTTGAAGTCCTTTTTCGCCATTCCTGGTGATGCTCCCGATGTAGTCTGAACGTCGGTTGTGGACACCACCTGGCAGAGTCTGTCAGAGTGTATGAATCCGACCATGGTGCCGGTCTTCAACGGCCTCATCTTGGGCAACGATAAGGAGCTGATAGAGATTGGGGAGATGAGTTCGACCACCATTTTCGATCGGTACGCCAATGTCGTGGCTGAGGGAGCTTATGTAAGTGTTTGATCCATTGTCCTCTACATTTCGTAAATTGACATTTTCTAACCGAAGTGTTTCTTAGTATGCAGTACTTTGGGGAAGTCTTCTCGACCCTTCAGAAGGTGGCGAGGTAGGCCGAGAGGCTGGAGGAAGAGAAGGTCAAGTTGGAGGAGAGGGCCGAACGCCTGAAGCAAAAGGTGCATAATGTCGAGCGGACCCTGAAGAGGTGTGTCGACCTCATTCGGGAGAACAAAACACTCCAAGAGCAGGTGAATGCTACTGAGAAGGGTCGGGCCGAACAGATCACCAGGGTGTTGGACCTGGAGATTACACTCGGGCAGACCCAAGCCGACATAACTGGTGCGTGTGCCCAGGCGATGGCCGAGTACTAGGGGTCGGCCGAGTTCGTGTACCATGTGGACGTCCAACTGGGTCTGGTGGAGGATGACATCATGCAGAAGATCCTCTTCTTCAACCAAGACTTTCCGGTTAAGTTTCCCTGGTTAGACGAGGCTCCTCTGCTCAAGCGATCATTCAAGCTGCCCCCTCGTCATGATGGTTCGGTGGCCGAGCAAAACCTATTTGGTGTCAAGCCGACTGACCCGGTGTTGGAGCCCACCAATCAGACTTTGGTCGTTCACACTCCTCAGGAAAAGGAGCCTATGGATGAAGAGCTCGTGATTGAAGATTGATCTCATCTGCCCCTCTGTCTGCCTTCATCTTTAATGTTTTGAATGTTAGATTTCCCTGAGGTATGCCCCTTGTACAATGTCCGAACAAGTTACAATTGCGTTTAATGAATTAATTTTCCTTAACTTTGTGATGGTCGGATGCCGACTGATTGTTTGAACATATATATTTCAAGTTGCTTTCAATTGTTGGCTGGTCGACTGGCCATTGAGAATTAGTGTATACTGTAGTTTTGCATATTGCCGACTTGTGAAGCCGAGTGGGACTTTAATGAAGTAATTGGAAATCATCATGTGTAATCAAAGAACTTAAGCGCGATCGGTAGTTGAGCTGTAACGATGACCGATCACTATGTTTAATGTATGACTGGTCCATGTATTTAAAGTGTTTGCAAGTTGAGGGCCAATCGACGTGGATGCTGATCGGTGGGTGTCTGAACTTGCATCCGACCAAAATAAACTTGACAAAACAACAGAAAATTTTGATGATCAAAATAATGAGTATTCATTGATAGAATGCTAATACTGATCGGCCTGAGCCACACAAAATTTTAAGAAATACTAGGCTTCACTTGTAATAATATTTCAGGTAATCTGTATTCCAGGGGTGAGGTAGTGGTTTGCCGTTTGGTGATTGTAGCTCATAGGTACCTGGTATAGCCCTTTCCACCTTGGGCCGAGTGTCCCATCAGCTCGGTCTTTGGTTGCCAAACTGATCTTCTTGAGAACCCAATCTCCCACGTTGAAACTCCTCGATTGGACCCTAGAGTCATAGTATTGTACAACCCTCTGTTGGTAGGCCAAGTTGCGTATGTTGCCTTGCTCACGATGTTCCTCCAGTAGATTTAGGTTTAGAGTGAGAAGCTGGTTGTTTTCATCAGGGTCGTAGGAGATCACCCGATAAGAGGTCTCGCCAATTTCCACTAGTACCACGGCCTCAGTACCAAATTCCATGGCGAATGGTGTTTCATTAGTTGATGTTATGTATGATGTTCGGTAAGACCATAGGATGTCCGGTAGGATGTCAGACCAGGCTCCCTTTCTATCCTCATCCAAGCAGGTCTTAAGGTTGTATTTTATGATCTTGTTGACGGTTTCTACTTGACTATTGGCTTGTGGATGGGTGACATAATCGAAGCAGAGAGTAATGTCGTATACTTCACATAATGACCGAAAGCGAGCGTAATCGAATTGTTTCCCATTATCTGTGACAATGGTGTGTGGTATGTCGAAGCATGTTTTGGTAGACGAAGGTCTTGATTTGGGCGGCTGTGATTGTTGCAAGTGATATTGCTTCTGTTCACTTAGTGAAGTAGTCTATGGCCACAACAGAGTGTACTACGCCACCCTTGCCCCTTGGCATTGGTCCAATCAAGTCTAGTCCCCATTGTCAGAAAGGCCAAGGACTAAGCATGGGGGTGAGTTTTTTTGTAGGCAAGTGTGGTATGGGAGCACAGCGTTGGCACCTATCACATTGTTGAGTTAGGATGATTGAATCTGCTTGCATGGATGGCCAGTAGTAGCCTTGTCGGAAAGCCTTGTGGGCTAGAGATCTTGGTCCGGAATGATTGCCACATATGCCTTTGTGGAATTTTTTAAGCACAGCCTGGCCCCTGTCCGGTCGTAGGCACTTGAGTAGTGGAAGAGTGAATCCTCATTTGTACAGATGACTATGGACAATGGTGTAGCGAGCCGCTTGGCGTTTGATGCGCTTGGCCTCATTATTGTCTGTTGGGAGTTCTTCATCCGTGAGGAATTTGATGATGGGATCCATCTCGTTTGGATCAATGTTGATGACATTGACCTTCCGTTCTTGTGTTCTTGGCATATCCCTTAGCTCTACCGGGACACTTCGACCAATCTTGTAGTCGATGGATGAGGCTAATCTTGCCAGAGCATCAGCATGGCTGTTCTCAGATCTGGGAATTTTGGTCATCTCATAGGCCTGGAAATGGTGGAGTGTCTTTGCCTTGTCGAGATACAAGGTCATAGAGAGGTCTTTGGCCTCAAAGTCGTTGTTCACCTGGCTGACCACAAGTTGAGAATCACTAAAGATCTGGATTTGATTGGCTCATATGTCTCTCGCGAGGTGAATACCAGTTAAGAGGGCCTCATATTCTGCCTCATTGTTGGATTCCTTGAAGCTAAAGCGAAGAGCATACTCAAGTTTCACATGATCTGGTGTGGTGAGAACTAGTCCTACTCCTGAGCCATTGTGGCATGCCGATCCGTCCACGTAGAGGATCCATACCGGTTTGGACTTATTGATTGGAATTGGATTGGTCTCCCCTTTGGTTATGGGAGCTGACTTCTTAGGAACTTTAGTTGGCTCTTCCGGAATGTATTGAGTAGTTGTGTAGGTGAATTCTAAGATTAAGTCTACAACAGCATAGCCCTTCTCCGATGGTCTTGGGGCATAGGAGATGTCAAACTCGGAGTTCGATTGCCCATTTTGTCAGTCTTCCAGATGTGTCCGTCTTCTGTAAGACCTGTCTGAGAGGCTTGTTTGCGAGGACCAATATGGGGTGAGCTTGAAAGTAAGGCATGAGCCTTCTCGCAGTGATGATGAGAGCAAGGGCAAGCTTCTCGAGGTCACCATAACTGGTCTCCACGTCCTGAAAGGCTTTGCTGACATAATAGACCAGATGTTCTGCTCCATCTGCCCTCTTGATTAAGACGGAGCTGATTGCTGAAGTGGAGACCGAAAGGTACACGATGAGTTGCTCTCTTGTGTTTGGTCTGGCCAATAGGGAAGCCTTGCTCATATACTCCTTGAGAGCAGCGAAAGCTTTCTCGCATTCGATGGTCTTTCCTTTGGTCTTAAGGGCTTTGAAAAATGGCATGCACTTGTCGGTGACCCTTGAAATGAAGCGGGTAAGTGCTGCTACTCTTCCTGTGAGGTTCTGGACCTCCTTACTGGTTCGTGGTGGCTACATATCAAGGATTGCCTTGATCTTCTCGGGGTTGACCTCAATTCCTCATTGGCTGATCATGTAGCCAAGAAACTTTCCGGAGCTAACCCCGAAAACACATTTTGTTGGGTTTAACTCATTTTGTACTTCTTCAGTACCTCAAACATTTTTGATAGGTTGTGGACATGGTCCGTTGCAGTCTTGCTCTTGACGAGCATATCGTCCACATAAACCTCCATGGTCTTCCCGATCTGGTCGACGAACATGATGTTCACCAGGCACTGGTACGTTGCTCCAGTGTTCTTCAGACCGAAAGGCATGACATTATAGTAATAAACTCCCAAATCTGTGCGGAAGCTTGTGTGGATTTGGTCATCTGGTTGCATAAGGATTTGATTGTATTCGAAATATGCATCCATGAAACTGAAGAGCTCGTGACATGCCGTTGCGTAGACCAGGAGATCAATTTTAGGAAGGGGAAAGCTGTCCTTGGGGCATGCTCGGTTGAGATCGGTGAAGTCAATGCACATCCTCCAGGCTCTTGAGGACTTCTTGATCAAGACCACGTTTGCTACCCGTGTTGCATAAACGGCCTTCCGTACAAAGTGGATTATGCTCAGCTTTGTGATATCCTTTTGTATTGCAAGCTGACGTTCAATGTCATATGTTCTTATTTTTTGTGTTACTGGTTTATTAGAAGGGTCGATGGTGATTCTGTGGCATATGACATCCGTTGATATTCCCGGCATGTCAGCATATGACCAGGCGAAGACTTCGCTGTTTTTCCTGAGGAATTGGATGAGTGCATCCCTGGTCTTATGCTGTAGGGTTGTTCCGATTCTGACATGTCGATCCGGATGATCTGCATTAAGTGTAATTGGCTCGGTCTCTTGAATTGGTTGAGGCGTTTATGTTGCAGATAGATCCCTTGGGTCCTCTGGAGGACTATATTGGATCTGTTTCATGAGTTTGGGATCAACCTCATATGCCATATCAGTAACGGACGTGGTGTCCTTGCTAGCGTTAGGGTTTACTTTGGTGAGAGCAGATTGGTAGCAAGTTCTTGCTGAAAGTTGGTCTCATCTGACCTGGACTGTCCCCATGGTTGTTGGAAACTTCATCAAGAGCAAACACGTAGAGCAAACAGTGTTGATATGATTCAGTAGTCCACGACCTTGGATGACATTGTAGGCTGTGGGGCAATCCACTACCAGGAATGTGACGGTAGCAGTTGCAATGCGCAGAGTGGTGCCTACTGAAATTGGTAGGGAGACCGTACCGATAAGCATTACTGAGTCTTCTGAGAAACTTAGCAATGTGGTTACCACTCTATTAAGCTCCTTGTCATTAATCCCTAGCTGATTGAACGCTTCCATGAAGATCACAATGATAGAATTCCATGTGTCTACCAGGATGCACCCCACATCAAAGTTGGCGATTTGGGCATGGATAATGAGGGGATCATCGTGAGGGAAGGCGATGCCTCGTTCTTCCTCCTCGGAGAAGGTGATGGCCTCCCAACCAACCTTTCCAACCTTCCGTGCCCTTCTAGACTCGATATTGAAGATCTGATTGTTGGACTTAGTGGCTTGGAGAAAGTCCTTTTTGGCTCGATTAGTGGTGTAGGCAGAGGAGATTGTTGGTCCATGACTGATGGTGTTGATCTGGGGATGAGTGGCAACTGGTCGTGCATGTTATAAAAGCTGGTTGATCTTCCCATCTCTGATTAAGCCTTCCACAATATGTCGGAAGGCCACACACTTGTCAATGGTATGACCATTGAATTTGTGGTATAGGCAGTACAAGTTGGAATGGACCGGTGGTCTATGATTCGCTGGCCTTGGTTTGGGCTTGTCGATCATATCCTCGATATTCATCAGGACTTTATCCAAGGAAGTGTTGAGGATGGTGTAGGTTTTAAATTTTGGAAATGGGCCCTTTGGGTGGTCTCCCTAGGGAGCTTGATTGTTGTTCTTGTGTCCTTGATGGTGGTTGTAGGATTTCTCCTTCTTCCCACGATAATTGTTGTCGTAGGAGCCTTTCCTCTTACCTGAATAAGAGTTATGCCCATAGCCCTTATTCTGACTGCTGGAGTCATGATGAGGTTTGCTAGTCTGCACATTTTGGGGGGAGGAATAGATTGGAGTGGTATATATTATGCTTGGTTTCCACTGGTGGAGCGTAAAAAAATTTGGCCTTGGCATGTATCGCCGCTTGCCTCATCAGCTCATTGTAATCTTCTCATCCTTGGGTGAAAGCTTGGTACTTGAAGGTAGATTCCTTGAGACCGCTGCCAAATGCACGGAAGGCTGCCTTGTCGTCAGTCTCCTAATATTTGGAATACTCAAGATTGAATCGGGCAACGTACTTATGTAGGGTTTCGTCCTTCCCTTGCCGCAATGATCTGAGGTTTTCCGTGGTCAATAGGCGGTTTGTTTGGATCATGAACTAGTTCAAGAAGACAGTATGGAGTTCATCGAAGGAATTAATCGTACATGGTTGTAATCGATAAAACCAATTGAGTGCAGCCTCAGTGAGAGTGGAGCTGAAAATTAAGCATTGGACCTCGTCGGAGAGGTTTTTGAAAGCCATAGAAGACTGGTAGTTGTTCATATGTGTGACTGGGTCACCCTTCCTTGTGTAAGGTGTGATCTTGAGGGGCTTGACTTCTGATTCATGGCAATATTGGAGGATTTGAGTAGTGAAGGGACCAATATTGGTCTTGAACTTCGTTGGAGACTTGGTTTTGCTCTTCTCGCTCTCCAAATCCCGAACTCGCTGTAAAAGCTCTTGGACAACATCATCAGTTGTGGGAGGGTCAGGCTGTGGGCCTAAGCGTTCAGCGATGGGACGTCGTCCCCCATTGGCGGTGCTCCCCCTTGGTCGTTCGGCCATTTTTGGTCTTCCGCTTGATTTGGCTGCAGTAGAATCAGCCACATCGTCCACATGTTGTTAGTTCGCTCGCATGATTTGTTCTTCAGCCTGATTCACTGGGCCCTTCTGCCGGTTTGCTCTTATCAAGGCTGACCATGATAGAGTATGAGAGGGTTGAGAAAGAGTAGGAAGGGGAGGCTGCTCAATAATCCTGGGATCATTTTCCTGATATGTTAGTCGGATGGGCTCAATGGGGAGTGGTCTCCTGTCGAGCAATTCCCGAGCATCCAGGAAGATTTGCGTTCCGGAAGGACCATCACCATCGTTCTGGCGGATGAGCTTTCTTCCGGAAAGTTTCGATATAGGGTGCTCCTTATGTCGTGGTTCTTACTCAGTGTGGCTGGCAAGGGCTCGTTCCGTCACCACTCACTGCTCTCTCAACTCTTCACTAGTCACGTGGAGTAAAGCGAATGTGCTCTGGTATTGTTCTCCAAAGACTTGGTTCTTGCTTTTGATTGCCAGGTTGTTTTTCCTGAGTTCGGTTACCTCTTGTTGGAGTTTTTCCATCATTTTGAGCATGGCCTCTGAAGTTGAGTATGATGTACTTCTGCTTTGCTCTCCTGAGAAAAAGGTGTTGTTTAGCTCTCCATCACCTTGTTCGGCCGACGTTGTGGTCGATAGGAAGGTGGGATAGTGGTATGTGAGCTAGTGGGAGTACTGACTTAGAGTTCCCACATACGTCGCCAAATGTTTGATCTGAAAATGGACCTAACGGAAGATGATCTTGTCGACCGCTGATATGTCTTCTTCTTGTCTACCGGGAGACCTGCGGGACAACAAGAAGAATACTTGACACCGTTGGGGTGTCGGCCTTGTAGACTCCGATACTTAAGTTAGTAAGCGTGTGGGAGATCAGTCATGAACTAGGCAGCATAAAGGCAAGTGAATAGTGTGTTATATTTTCTTGGGGAGTGTGCACCGTATTTATAATAGTAATGAATGTGATTGTTGGAAACCCTAATATTGTGATGCCCAAGTTACCTTTAGGATGCTGACATGTGTCATGAGGATGTTAAATGAGTGGTCGCGATTCGTTTATGCGTCAGGGCGGTGTTGTTCTAGTGTGGGCATGAGTGTGCCGACTAGAGGGTGCCGACCAGGAGGGTGCCGACCAAAAGGGTGCCGATCGGATAGGCAAATGTGATATGGGGTGACTATCCCTATAGGTCGATCGGAATTGGGCTGGTCGGTCGGCATGGGTGTGCTGGTATAGGCCAACCTGTTGTGGTTAAACAAGTAATTTTAATTTACTATTATAATTTGTGACACGATACTTATAAAATCGATATTAATATTTATTATATTGAAATAATTTATTTACGTAATATTGTTCTTAAGCCAAGTTATTTATGCTTTATCAGTTTCCAAGCAAACAAGTTACTAAATGATGTTAGCTTCCACTTTTGTATATAACTAACTAATCAGTAATTCAAATTGATAGTTACAAGACCTTAATAATTTAGTATGATTTCAAACATAAAGAACGTACAATTATGACAAAAATCACCTAAATTACAAGCTCGATGCATATTATTTGGACCTCATATATAAAAACGCACAATTATGACAAACCACCTAAATTACAAGTTGGTTGCATATATATATATATATATATAACCAACCTTATACATTAATTAACCAATTAAAAATTCTGAAATTCATAATTAAAAGTTGGACACATGTAACATTTGTGGGTATGTGTAAGTGTGGTCCATTTCAATTTTCATATATGTTTGGGTGGGGACGCTCTGAGGCTCCAAATCATGCCTCCCCATTTTTATGCCATTGCCGGCTTTGGTTAATAATAAGGGACATATTAAGGTGGGACACATTTAAAGATTTTCACCACCGACTCAAAGAAAACCAAAAAAAAAAAAAAAAAAACCATATATTGATTGGACATGTCCCAAGACATTCAATTCCTTCATGATTTCAAATACTATCTAATGAATTTTTATTTGAGGAATTCACCGCTGGCAATTATATTATTGATTTTTACTGTGGGGTGGTCATAGTCAGAGGCTCAGAGAGGACAAGGATGAAAAAGATGTGAGACATATGTTGAGGGGGACGGTGGGAGAAGAAGTACCCATTTTGCCATGTGTATGGGTGGGTGAGCTTACACGCGTCCCATGTCAGTCTGGATAAGCTGGAAAATTGCTGGAGATCGATGCATGAGATGGTTATGGGCGGGCGGAGTCTGCACCTGCTCTCCTCTCCTCTGCTATCCACTGCTCCACTGGTAGTGAGTAGTGGTGACGCAGCCTCTCGACTTTGTCCATTTTCAGTGGCTAGCTACCTGCTTCTCAAGCACTCTAAATGGATGCCAACAAAAATATATGACAAAACCCTTGATCATTTTTGTTTATATATTTAGAAAAATAATTTACTGAAAATGAATTACAAAATCAGTTATTTGTATGTGTCAAATTTAATGACACATAAAGGGAATGAAACCTCTCTATTACGGATTTAGTGTCAATTTCCTTGTCACAGGGCGGTCTGGTGTTATTACTTCCCTACTACATTTAGAATCACAGTGTATTCGTTCTAAATGCTAAAAACCCTAAATCCGAAGAATTTTCGCTTGGCACCACAAGGTGCACCCAATATTGCTATCAACATTTGAACATATTGTGTGCGGTTCTGTAGTCTTCAGAATGCACAATTGACGTTGACTATAGTAATTTTATCAGTCAATATTTGTCGCATGTATCAGGTCTAGAATTCGTTAAGTTATTCGAATGACAGATACCATGGAAAGGGAGGCCCGTTTGATCCGGAGACTGAGCGGCCGTAGTGAGCATTGTGATTCCATCATGGCAATGTGTGTCACAGCTTTTGGTTTGAAGTTTAAACCCAAATTTGGTTTGGTTATTTGGGTGACTAGATAGGATGACTCATGACTTAGCCCAACTTCTAGTGCCAAAAGCTCAGAACGGGCCTCAAATTGCTTTGTATCTTTAAGCAAAGATTTTCGTAGTTGCCGGCTTTAGACCCAAAATGCCTTCTTATCCACACACACTCACTTTTGTAAGAAGAAGAAGGAAAAAAAAAACGAAAGAAAAATGCTAAAAAGAAAACACACATTAATACTAAAGATTCTATTTATATTAGTAGTATCTACCTGTATTAATATGTTTTTACGAATATGATCTGCCGACCTAATATTGTCCAAAACGAAAAGTACCAACAAAGATTCCAATATTCTTATCAAAAACAAAAAACAAAGGTTCCAATATTTATACCTAGGTTCATGAAATATTAATCATAATGTCTATTTATATGATAACACATAATTTGTATGATAGTTATCTAAAATCAGTACAAAATTTTTATAATATTACTTAAATTAGTAATATTGTTGTAAATATATTGAATAATGTGGCTATTTCATGTAAGGGCATAAGCGTAATTTGTCCTATATCCATTGAATTAAATTCATGAATAGCCATGTATTGTGAGGAAGTTTGTTGTCTGGTTGACAGTGCAATTACGCACACTATACTATGAGATCAGAAATACTTTACAAACTTGTTGCCTAATCATATACCTCTATGACAATTATATTAGGCCAATCCAACCTGATTGAGGACCACGGCAAAGCCCACTTGATGTTGTCCAATGGTACTGAATTTACCATTAATGAGGCCTTATATTCTCCACGTTCCAGAAGAATGTTATTGGGTTTTAAGAATATTCGAGCCAACGGTTATCACGTTGAAACCACAAAGGAAAAGGAAGTGGAATACGTGTGCATAATCTTCAACTTGTACGGCCAGAATCGTACATTGGAGAAGTAAGTCAGAAACTAGGAAATAGCTAGCTAGAAGCTAACTAACCCGAGCAACTACTTACTATGGTATGATCGGTTGGGACACTCAGGTCAAGGTATGATGCACCGTATCCTCAATTCATCACACGGGCATCCCCTTTCCTAACAAGGACTTTGTGTTTAGTGAGACACTATACCAAGCTTGCTCGATGGGAAAGTTGAATACTAGACCATCATATGCAAAGATGAGTAAATAATCCACTCCTTTCTTGCAAAGAATACAAGGGGATATTTGTGGACCTATCCAACCACCATGCAGACCGTTTAAATATTTCATGGTTTTTGGTTGATGCATAGACAAGGTGGTCACATGTTACACTATAGTCCACACGCAATGTTGCGTTAGCTAAACTCCTCGCCCATATCATTAAATTGAGGGCCCACCACCAAGATTATCCTATACAGTCCATAAGACTCGATAATGCTGGGGAGTTTACATCGAAATCATTCGATGATTATTGCATGTCCCTTGTGATTGATGTTGAACATCCGATTCCCCATGTTCACACCCAGAATGGTCTCGCAAAAGCATTCCTTAAGAGATTGCAAATGATTGCACGGACCTTGGTTATGCGCACTAAGCTTCCAATTTCTACGTGGGGCTATGCAATTTTGCATGCAGCCATGTTGGTCCGGTTGAGGCCCACTGCTACCCAACCCTATTCCACGTTACAACTGGTGACTGGGTACGAACCTGACGTTTCGCACTTATGTGTTTTCGGATGTGAAATTTACGTGCCAATTGCGCCGCCACAACGTACAAAAATGGGTCCTCAACGCAGGATGGGCATATATGTTGGTTATGAATCCCCCTCCATTATACGCTATTTAGAGCCCTTGATAGACGATCTCTTTACTGCTAAATTTATGGACAATCACTTTGATGAGGCAGTATTCCCGCCGTTACGGGAAGATAAGAACGTCAACGTTCTTGAAGAATGATATGAATTGACTTGGAATGTCGCCACTATGTCTTATTTCGACCCCCGAACCGTACAATGTGAGAATGAAGTGCGAAGCATTCTAGATTTACAGAGTGTAGCTAACAACATGCAGACGCTTTCTCTGATCTAGCTAAAGTGACGAGATCACATATACCTACTGCAAATGTGCTTGCAAGGATAGACGTCCCCGTAGGACACGTCATCCCAGATGGACGAGGTATGACCATGGTGGCTAACCAGTCATATGTCCCTGCCCAAAAGTGAGGTAGACCACTAGGTTCGAAAGATTCTCATCCCCGAAAGAGGATAAATTTGGCACAATCGAATCCCCTAGACATCTTAATAGCAACTGATCCATCTCATGAGATAATTTTGGATTATGAGTCTGTCCTAGAAGAGACGATGTTAGGGGACACACCAACGTCTAAACCCACTCCCGAGAATAATGATGTCTCGATAAATTATGCATGATAAAGTGAGATATGGAATCAGAATGATATTATCATCGATGATATATTTGTATTCGTTGTAGCTACCGAAATAATAATTAGTGATGACATCGAACCTCACTCCGTTGATGAATGAATGCCAATATAGAGAAGATTGGCCAAAATGGAATGAAGCACTCCAGGTCGAATTAGATTCCTTGACAAAAAGGAAGGTGTATGTGCCTGTTGTTCCTACACCTCTCCATGTTAAACCTGTAGAATTTAAATGGGTAGTTGTAAGGAAGAGTAATAAGAAAAATGAGATTGTGAGATATATAGCTCGTTTAGTGGCACAAGGATTTTCTCAACGCCATGTGATTGATTACGAGGAGACGTATTCTCCCGTAATGGACGTCATAACGTTCCACTACCTTATCAGTTTGGTAGTTTCTGAAAAAAACTGAGTATGCAGCTTATGGATGTGGTCACAACTTATCTATGTGGACATCTTGATACAGATATATATATATATATATATATATATATATATATATATATATATATATATATATATATATGAAAGTTCCCGAAGGACTTAAGATACCTAATACAAATAGTTCCAGACCTTGGAACAAGCTCTCCATTCGTTTGAGGCATTCACTTTGCGGATTGAAATAATCTGGACGAAAGTGATATAACCGTCTAAGTGAATATTTGATCAGGATGAGATATGTGAATAATCAACTATGCCCATGTGTGTTTATTAAGAAAACAAGTTTCAAGTTTGCTATTGATTGATACTCTAGAAGAGATCAAAGAAAACTGCTAAGCACCTGAAGTTGGAATTTGAAATGAAAGATCTTGGGAGACCGAACTTCTGTCTCGACTTGGAGCTCGAGCACAATGTAGATGGAGTCCTAGTCCATCAATCAGATTACATCCAGAAGATATTGAGGCACTTTAATGAGGATAAATTGAAACCTTCAAGCACGCCCATGATTGTCCGTAGTCTAGATCCTAAGAAGGACCCGTTTCGTCCCGCAGACGATAACGAAGAGATATTGGCACCAGAAATTCCATATCTAAGTGCAATAGGTACATTATTGTACTTTGCTCAATGCACTAGACCAGACATTTCATTCGTTGTGAACTTGCTAGCTAGATGTAGCTCTGCACCAACACGCCGCCACTGGAATGGCATAATAGAAATTTTCCAGTACCAAGAGGTACGACGGATATGGGTTTATTTTATCCCTATGCATCGAGGAATGGATAAAGCCCTCTTGATCCTCGGAATGATGCACGCCTTGTTGGGTATGCTGACACGGGTTACCTATCAGACCCAAACAAGGCGCGTTCCCAAACTGGTTATGGCTTTACCATTGGGAACACAACAAATCTTGGAGGTCTACGAAACAGACCCTTGTTGCAACCTCTTCGAATCATGTAGAAATTCTAGCTCTTCATGAAGCAGTTCGTGAATGTATATGGCTGAGAGCCATGACGGGGCATATTCGAAGTACTTGTCGACTGCATTCCACCAATAATGAAATAACGATTATCTACGAAGCTAATGTTGCATGCATTGAGCAGATGAAGATCGATTTCATTAAAGGAGACAACACCAAGTATATTGCACCGAAATTTTTCTTTAACCAACAACAACAAGAGCATCAGAAGATTGGAATCAAGTCAAATCGATCTCAAGACAACCATGCAGACCTTTTAGCAAGTCCTTACCGAAGGCCACATTCCACCATCATGTTCGAGGTATTGGCTTACGTAGACTGGTTGATCTACTCAGTTTCTAGTTTTTAGGGAGAGTCGATATCAGGGGGAGTATCTAGAAGCATACTCACTTGACCATCGTGTACTCTTTTGTCCTACGGCTATGGTTATTTTGTCTCATTGGGTTTTGTTCCCTGGCTAGGTTTTAATGAGGCACACTTTTAGTATGGTCACCCCATTAACATTGCATCCTGAATATGCCACGATTCAACTCATATGCATTTGTTCATCTTGTCCCTTCGACCACGGATTTTTCCCACTGGGTTTACCTGTAGGGCTGGTCATCAAAGGGGGCAAAAGGGGCGTAAGCCCTGGGCCCAAAACAAAATAGGGCCCAAAATAAAATCCAAAATTATTAATATATTATATTTAAAAAAAATAAAGAATTAAATAAAATTGGCGAAGAAAACAAAGGGCTCTAGTATTGATATTGTTTCATCTTTCACGCAGGGAAGAATTGAAGAACCAAGAAGGTGATTTCACCCAAAAAAATCAAGAACCAAGATTTACAAGAACCAAGCAGGCGCATTCATCTTTCACTGAAAAAAAAATCAAGAGCCAAGAAGGCACAGACAAGAATTCCAAATTTCCAACATAGGTTAGTATTAATACAATTAATGGTTATTTTGGTTTTACGCACCCAATCTGAATTCCATTAAGCAACAAAACAATCAGAATTTCAAATGGGTTTCTAAGTTTTGAGGAGTTCCAAGAATTCCAATTAATAGCTTTGGAATAAGGGTTATAATTTATTTATTTATTGTAATTTATGATTCTATAAATTAGTATTTTTGTTCTAATATTCTTACAATCTCACTCCCAATCTCAGTCACAGAGTCAGAAATCTAGTCTCAAAGTTCTTGAATAATTAGAGATTAATTTGGAATTTTTGGACTGAAATACCGATTACTGAATTAAGGTTAAAAGCTAAGTTGAGTCATCTCCTCAAATCCAAAATTCCATTTGCTTGCCTGATGATTTGAAGTAATTTTATTTATGTGATAGTTAAAATTTCTCTTTTTATCAAAATATTTTTTGTAATGTTATGTATGTCACTTATTTTAATTTCTCATTTGATTGGAAGATTTTGAAGCTAGAGGGCCCAGAAGAATTGAGCGTTGAAGATTCTGTATTTATGTGATTATTAGTCAGGAGCTGAGGAGCTGATGAGGAGAAAAACTCAACCTCATAATCCATGTTTTATTGTTCTTATCTTGAAATCTTGTTACTTCGTTAGTGTGTATTTAGATACTTAGTTATATATTTAATATTTTGGTAATTGATTCTGTAATTTTGTTGATAAAAACGATCAAATATATTTCCTAAAAAACAACCCTCTGGCTAAGAAATATAGCATTTGTCTTTTTTTTTTTTGTTTTTGAACTGAATGTAATAATGTTTTGGACATGGGGTATTATTTTTCCTTTGTCTGAGGTTTTGTCCCAATGGGGTTTTCTCTGACAAGGTTTTAACGAGGCCTTGTAGTATAAAAATGAAATAATCAGTTTATAAAAATTTACATTTTTAATGATTAGGTGTGTGAATTGAGGGCACATTTTATATTCTTGCCATGGGCCTTCAAATGTTTGGACCGGCCCTGTTTACCGAGCAAGATTTTGGTGTAGCAACTCTAATGCATCATATTTCATAGACATATTATCTGCTCATTATCCAAAAGAGACAACTTCATCTACCTCCAGAGGTTCTGATGCGACTACTTCATATCCACGCACGTTGCATTTTTTTTCCTTTGACCAATGTTGTTTTTTGTCCCACATGATTTTTATTACCTAGCAAGGTTTTAACGAGTCAACACATAGACGCACATCCAAGCAACAACATTACATGTAATATCCAAGGGAGAGTGTTGTAAATATATTGAATAATGTGGCTATTTCATGTAAGGACATAAGCGCCATTTGTCCTATATCTCTAAAGCCCTAGCATATATATTGTTATTGGTATTGGGTTAATATGATTATTCTATTCAGACAAGCCTCCAAACAAACGTTCTTATTTTTCTATACAAATTACTCAATTTCACAACAAATATTATATTTTAGATGTAACCGTGACACCAAATTTTTTCGCAAAATTGAGAAAAACATTGTTGGTGAACGGTTATTCAAAAGCCCATTAGGTGATGAAAGTCGCCTGTGAAAAGGCAGAAACCAAACTGAACCTAAGAATAACCAAATCCCCTCCCCACTGATTTAAAACCCTAACTTTTTCACTGAACATTTGATCGAAGTAATGGGTATGCCAGACATTCATGGATAAGTTTGATGTGTTGGAAGAATGGAAGGGAGTGACTAGTGAGTGATATGTGGGGGCTATTGGGGACCATCAAGAGGAAGATGAGGAGCTGCATGCTACCTGGAAAGCACCAAGAATCATGATCTGGATGGACTTTGGAGTCCTAATGCCCCCAGGTTACTGAATATTGATTATTTGATTGGATAGCCTAATGTCGAAAATCTGTCATGTCCTAATCAGAACTCCATACTTAAGGAGGCAAAACCTCACCTGCCACAATTCAAAGTTCATCTTATATATCCAAATTCATACTTCATCGATCAGTTCTTGTGTTCCCACACTAGGTGACAAACCTTATCAAATCTTTGATCCTTCTGATCTCTTTGAGGGCTCATGATTAATTCATGTGTGCTTATTATAACTGGCCATGGATCAAGACATCAATAGCTGGCTTGAGGAACCTCTCACATGTGGGAATAAAGTAATTAACAAGGGTTGTTGTCTCTTCACTTTACCAGAAGTGGTTGGAAAAACACAGTCAATGACTCAAATCCATCTTCAAATTTCCATTGAATGTATATTCTCGAATTTTAATGTTAATACATTTGATACATTTTGTTGGTGATAATGATATAAACACATATGTGAACGTTCATTCCAAATTAAGTTAGGACCTTCAATATGAATTCCGATGGTAAAATGTATATTAATTTGTTGAAATTGTATTGATAACATGCTGGTACGTTTTGTTGTTGATAAAGATATCGATACATTATACGAGCGCCCACCCACAGCTAGGACCTTCAATATGAATTTTCATATCAAAATGGAATTTTTCGACGAAATTGTATTGATAACATCCAGGTACGTTGTTGATGATTTATGATATCAACATATTATACGAGCGTATGCATGTCCCAAAGTTAGGACCTTCAATTCATGGAGTAACACTTTGACAAAAAAAAAACATTGATAAACGTATATTTTTAAAATTGTATTGATAACATATTTATACGTTTAGTTGACGAAAATGATATCAACACGTACATTATATGAGCGTCCATTCCAAAAACTAGGACCTTGAAATGAATGTGGGTAGGTCCAAACAGTGGGGGCAGGGTGGATTTGATACATGGGATAATGCCATTATAGTGAAGTGGTTATGGGGTGCTCGAGTTATTACTTTGCAGATGGCTTTTATAAAAGAAAGGAGATCGACCATTTGATTGTGCACAGGAAAAAGGAGATTATTTTATTAATTATTAGTGTAAACATCTCATTTTCCACTCACTCTGGTAGTTACAGTTGCATATTCCTTTACCCTTTTGGTGTCCCATGCATCATTTTCCAGTCCTCATTTTTTCTTAAAGGCTATCCAAAAGGATGATCATGATCCATCATCAATCTAATTAATTAAGCTACAGATTTTCATACTTCTTCTTTCACGATCGATCGATGCGTAGAGTTCACGCATATATATATGTTGAAGGAGATCGAAGGTTGCAGCTTTCAAATTTGGCCCTTCCAAGTAGCTAGCTAGGCACATAATTATAGATTAACTGGATTAGTGAAAGGCCAATTTCATCACCGGCCAGTTTTTGGTGTGTATATAGGTGGAGCCACATCCTTGTCAAAACGACAACACTTTCGCCAAACCTTGACTCTTGCTAGCTAGGGGCTGCTCTCAAATCTTAAGTGGGTGAAAAGTTTTAGATTCTGGTCTTGAAATCTTGTGGGATATATACATCCATATATATAACGTATAAAATAAAAAGGAGAAAGATTTGGCTCCATTAGGATTTTAAATGGAGGTGATTTGGTCTTAGAATCTAGATATTGTTTCTAATACTGATAAAAATAGAATAGATTAAGGGCTTAATTGCTCTTTAATTACTTTTTGATCATTTGCAGGGAACTCGATAGTGTTGAGCAAACACTACACGCCTTTAAACCCCTAGGTGTCCCTAGTAGGAGGAGTTGTGTCTCCTGAGGGTTTACCAGTTATGATACCCACAAACACTTTCAAAATTTGTTAAACTTAATTTAACCTTCCTTCCATTGAATATAAAGCAACACTCATAAAAGCAAAATCAAAATTCTCAAGTCATAAGCAAGTCTAAAAGAGAGAGCAAATCCACACTTTCAAAACAGAAGATTACCAGATTCTGGTGAGCAATCCATAAACCATATTCGTGTAATGTGAATCTCAACAAAATTGTAAGAGTTAAACCAGTCCCTCACTTGCATTACATCTGTACCCACCAACTGTAAAATCACTTAACCTATCACCATCCAAAGCATTCTTGCCTGAAATTTTTATTTTTATTTTTATTTATTTATTTATTTTTTTGTTTGTTATTTATTATTATTATAATTTTTTTTTTTTTTTTTTTATAACAAATGATGGAATTTTATTTAACATTAAGCAAGCTTTCTATCCAACCCATGTAACGAGCTTTAGATCGATGACTCCCAAATCAGATGACTTTAGGGCACCAGACAACAAATGTCCCAAAGGATTTATTTACTCGGATTGGAAAGGCTAGCATGTAATTGATGGGTAAACGCACACCCTTATTTTAGGGCTCGGACTCACCTCCGATTTATTTATGGCTTTCACTTTTTCGAACCTTGGACGGTAACAAATTAAATAACCCACAATCTTAGGGTAAGAAAAATTAGCATGCTTGAAACAAATTTAATTTCCACAACTAAGTTGATGTGCATGTGCGAAATTGAATATGGTAAGAATTGTGTGCAAAAATCAACTATATGTTCTTGGTGGTCATGCTCTAATATTTAATCTCACTTATGAAGTTTCAAATTTCGATCATAGCAAATAGAGTGCATTAAAAATAATTTAGGAAGGAAAAATCAAATTAAATCTAAACAAAAATCTTTGTTATTTTATGTTTATTTTTTTTTCTAAAATGTTTATTTTATATATTTTTTTTGTTGTTTAATTAATTTTTTTTTTATTTTTTTGTATTAGACACAAACAAAATAATATTTTTCTACCCCCAAACTTATCATGCAACATGTCCCCATGGTGCAAAAGAGAAAAGAAGAAAGAAAATGAAAACAAAATAAAGAATTAAGCAGAAAATTAAAAAGGACAAGAAAAAAAATAAAAGGAAAGAAGAGCACCTGGGGTCGAACCAAAGACCTGAGCTGTGCTCCCAGCCAGTAAAACGGCGTCGATTTCTTGATTTTTTAGGAACAACTTGTGTTGGGCTTATCCATGGGCTGTCTGAAATTGGGTAGATAATGCATGCGTCTAGAAGTTTTAGGACCTCACTCCGAACAACGTCTTTCATGATTGGGTTCAATCGCCTTTGAGCATCAACAGTAGGCTTGCTGTCTTCTTCCAGTAAGATACGATGCATGCAGATTGATGGACTAAGGCCTTTTATGTCGGCTATTGTCCACCCAATGGCCTCTTTGTACTTGCGTAGGATTCTGAGTAGCTTGTCTTCCTCTAGGTTGGTGAGGTCCGCTGCAATGATCACGGGCAGAGTTTCTTGGTCACCAAGGTGTGCATATTTGAGATGGGCTGGAAGAGGCTTCTTTTCCAGCTGAGGGGCTATCTCAATGGAAGGCGGTTGTGGCGTCTTTGGGGGCCCAAGTGCTTCAATCTGAGGTCGCCACCGTGGATAGGGTGGTCGGTTGCTATCTAGTGCCGCCATAATTTCTGCAATATCTTCCTCATTTTGGCGGAGGATGGGGTCAATGAGTGCTGCCTCTAAAGGGTCGGTAAAGAGCAATTGTCTTTGTGTCATGCAGGTTACCTCCTCCAAAACGTCAATTCTGCTACACTCTGAAATTTCAGGGGGTCTTTTAGCCATGTCAAACAGGTTTAATACCACAGTTTCATCTTGCACACGGAATGTAAGAGTGCCAGCTTCGACGTCTATCAGTGTGCGGGCTGTGGCCATGAAGGGTCGGCCAAGGATTAGGGGCGTCTCTTTGTCTTCCACCATATCGAGTACCACAAAATCGATGGGTAGATAGACTTTATCCACTTTGATGATGAGATCTTCAATGATGCCCTTAGGGTAAGTGAGGGATCGGTCAGCCAATTGGAGAACCATTGGTGTAGGTCTGAGTTGTCCTGCTCCTAATCGCTTAAATATTGAGTAGGGCATAAGGTTGATGCTTGACCCCATATCTATTAGAGATTGCTGAAATTCGGAATTCCCTATTGTGCAGGAAATAGTAAAGCTGCCCGGATCTTTTTTCTTTGGTGGCAGTTTGTGTAGAAGGGCTGCACTACACTGTTCTGTCAAAACCACTTTTTCCAGGTCTGAAATTTTTTTCTTATTGGCGCATACCTCCTTCAAAAATTTTGCATAGGAAGGGATGTGCTTTATAGCATCTAGTAGAGGTAGATTGATATGGACCTTGGCTAATGTCTGCATGAAGTCAATGGTCTGTTGGTCTTTGTTTGAGCGGCGCTGCTGCCTTTGTGGGAATGGCAGTGGCGGAGTGTAGGCAGGGACGTTGGATGGAGCAAATTTAATTTGTGGGGTGAATAGTTCAACCTGAGGTTCAGGTTCAATATGTGACTCGGTGGTATTATTTTCTGAATGGGATGTCTTTGATGCCTCCCGATTGTCATAACTTTTTCCCCCTCTTAAGGTCCTTACCATATTGCAGTGCTCGGCTCCTCTTGGGTTTGGTATAGGTTGACTAGGAAAAACCCCTTTACCTCTTTCAGAAATTTCTTGGGCCAGTTGGCTAACTTGCTGCTCCAAGTTTTTAATTGATGCTTGGGTGTTTTGTTGATTCTGGGTAGAGATCTCAATAAACCTGGTAAGTTGCTCTTCTACACTCAATTGGCGTGGTGCGGCCGGTTGGGTCTGATTGTTGAGTGGCTGTTGATAATTCTGCTGATAATTGGATCGGACCTGGTGTTGTCCATTCCACCCAGAATTTGTATTATTTTTCCATCCAGAATTATATGTATTGGGGTAGGCATCATTACGGGGTCTTGGGAAGGAATTCATGCCATTTACTTGTTCTTGGACAAGGTCGGGATACCCATCCTTCTAAGGACATTGGAGGACATTATGTGTAGGGTCCTCACATATGGCACAAACCTGTGTTGTATTTAGGGCAGCAGTGGTGAGCATCAAACTGTTGATCTTCTTTTCCAATTGGGTGATTTGTGCTGCAATATTAGGGGTACCATGTCCTTGCACTACATCATAGACGTGTCCCCTCGTATGAGAGCCATCATCCGTCCATTGTTGAGATTCGTTAGCCATTAGCTCAAATATTTCAAATGCTTCACGGGCTGTTTTGGATATGAGAGAACCACCTGCGGATGCGTTGACGTAACTTTTGGTGATGTGGTTGAGTCCATCATAAAAGATGTTCATCTGCATGTCTGAATCCAAACCATGGTGGGGACAACGCATATACAAGTCATTGTACCTCTCCCAAGTATCATGAAACGACTCATTAGATTTCTGGGCAAAGGCCAGTATTTCTTTCTTCAAGGCAAGAGTCTTGGATGATGGGTAGAATTTGTTTAGAAACCTTGTTTGTAACTGTTCCCATGTTGTTATGCTCCCTGGAGGTAATGAATGTAGCCAAGCCCGAGCTTTATCCTTCAAGGTGTAAGGAAAAAGCCTTAATTTAATTGCCTCATTTGAAATTCCTCGAACAATGATGTTGTCACACCCTGACAAGAATTCAGATATGTGCATGTTTGGATCACTATTTGGGAGTCCATGAAAAGTGGGTAGAAGCTCAAGCATGTGATGCCTGATCTCAAAAGTGACTCCGTCTTGTACCTCGGGGTACACGATGCATTGTGGGGTTCCATTCCCACGTGCTGCAAGGCTTTTGCTAAGCGGTGCGCCGACTTCAGGTATTGTTAATGCCATTGGTGCTGGCACTGTGTTGTCTATCTCCGTGAACAAAGCTGCAAGGAAAGTGCCTTGGAGTGTGAACCTTGCATTAATTGCTTGTAGTTGTCTTCTTCTTCTTGCTGTTCTTTCAGGTTCAGGATCGAATTGTGCTAGAATCGGGTTCGTAGACCGTGTAGCAATGACCATGCACAATTAGATAGTCCTGCAAGAGTAGATACCTGTGCGTAAATGTTGATTTGGTGAAGTATAGAAAAAAATGAAAACAAATAATTAACTAAAAGTAAATTAAAATAAGAATTATCGGCACAGTCCCCGGCAACGGCGCCAATTTCTTGATGGGATTTTTCCCACCTGCAAAACAAGGGTTAAAATCACACAAATAATACCTGCAAGAGTACAGGGCTGTTGTAGTATAGCACTGGAAGCAGGGTCGATTTCCTCAGGGACTGATATTGATATTTCTTATTTTTGTATTTACTCTTAATTAATAATAAAGTAAATTGCTTGAAGTTTGGTAACAGAATAAAAATTAAGTAAACAATGTAAACAAGTACTAGGGTTCAACCTTTACCATTAACAATCATATGTGACTGAGAAAAGAATCTATGAATCAATACATGCAACTTTGAAGGTTAGATTTTTCGAAAGCATATTTTCCTCGTGGGCATTCAAGTGAAAACGTATACCTAACATGCGATTAGTCTATGGCATTTAGATCTAATTCTACATGCAAGATTCATTAAGTTCATGAAAATCTTTTATAACCATGCAATCTCTTAGTTATGGTATTTAACCTAGATGTATTACAATCCTTAATCACAAGAAGCTAATCCCAATTTTTAGGTGGGCATTCCTATAAAATTGCATCAAATTACTTGTCTAAATATCCTAAGGGTGATCAAGCATTAAGACATAAAGATAGTTTTAAACAGTGATTAAAGATTCAAAGCATGCATATACGAAAACATAAGAAAAAGATAAATCACATAATCATGTTAAGGCTTAGGTCTAACCCTAGTGAGAAAATTAGTTACTCATGCTCATACTGAATAGAAATAATTTCATTAAAATTGAGGTTGAGAGAACAAACAGTTTGTAGAACAAAGGTAGCCGAAAATCCCAGCTTGCCGTGCTCTTAGATGAAGAATTGTATTCTGAATTTTTGGTGTGTTTAAATCTAAGCCAAGCTTAGGTATTTATAAGGAAATATTCCTAATCCTATTCTGGAAAGGAGTAAAATAAAAATAATCAAATCTAATTCCTAGTTTGAACATAAATAGGAGAGCATATGCCTTCTCCTTCTTGAATTGGGATTTTTAATTGATATACTTCCTTCTTTTGCTCCAAACACTCCTTCTAGAATAAACCTGTCAATATAATCAATTCAAGTATCAATTCTTCCCAAAATAATAATAATAACTAATTAAATATATGGGAAAATACAAGTATATAATTGACTCATCATCTGATCTTAATTATCAGAGGTTAGGCTCGCAAAAAGGCAAGCATGCATCTTAATAAAGATTTAAACTTTATGCTTTTTCCCATACCTCCATGAAATCAGACACAGTTTACCATCAATCCCATGTCCCTGCATGTCTCTCTGACTGTGACCATTTCTGCGTGCAACAAGGTAATTTCGATATATTAAATTATTAGATCGAATTTAAGTGAAAATGAAATTATGAATGCACTGTTTTAATCAACTGATCTAATTCATATTTTCATAATCTTAGTATTTACCGATTGATATGATCATAGAAATTTTTGAGGCTCCTATCCAACACTTCATAGTTCATACGTTATATGTATATATACAGACATATAGCTCCAAAAGTAAAGTAAAAAAGAAAAGACAATAGACAAACAAACATTCCGACTGTACATACAGAGAAAAAAAAAACATTGGAAGATCAACTTTCAGAGAAGATAAGAGAAAAATGAAAAAGCAAAATCTAGGAAATTTTAATTTCCTTCTCTCACCCACATATGCATAATCCAATATAGCTAACATATTTTATTTTTTTTAAATAAATCAATCAAGAAGAGGCATTGGAAATTGGGGTTCCTGAGGATCTGATGATCTTGATGTTGTCCACATTTGTAGTTTCATACACTGGCAGACCACTGGAATAAAACCCCAAGTCATAATTTTGCAGCTCAAAAAGATCAGAACTTGAATCACTCTCTCCATCTTCATCGTAATCATCATCAACAACCTCACTCAATCTTCTCAACAACCCCTTATGATCTTGTTGATCTGATAATGAAGATGAGTTAATCTTGTATTTGAATCTCTCATGATCCTCCAACCATGACATTTCTCTGTTGTCTCTGCTTGATTTCTTGCCGTCCAAGACAACCTCTTTCACCTGTCCATTGGTGTTGTACTTTGAGAAAGATGACACTGCCACTTGTTGGTTTTGTGTCTTCTGATCTGAGTTGCGTGTTAAATCTTTGTAGCTCTTGGAGGTGGTTGATGTTGGTGCGCAATGACTAATATAAGGAGGAGGGGTTCGAAATCCTGAGCTTGAAGACGAGTATATGAACTTCGATTCCGCAGTGGTTGAACTCCCAAAATGGCTGATGCTGCTCCTCCTCCTCCTCCTTACTCCTCCGGGGCTCTCCTCCCCGTCGTTCATGGACTTTGTGGTGGTGGATTTTGACTTCTTCTTCTTGGATCCTGATTGGTTGAAGAGAGAATTCAGGAAGCTAGCTAGCCTCCCACCTGGAGAGCTTGGCTGCTTGTATTTCTTGTCATTGATGTTTTTGTTTTGCTTATTCTCCACCACATGATTATGATTATGATTATGATGATGATGATGATGATGAGGATGAGGATGATGAAGCATGTGTTTAATAGGCATGTCAAGGCTAATTCTTCCTCCTCTCCATGACCTATCTTCTTTCATCATCTTCTGTGAAAACGACGACGTGTTGATGTTGTTGTTGAGACTGGTGGGAGCTTCATTGTATCCAGAGAAGTACCTTGCAGCTTCAAACACATCAAGCTCACCAGAATCGTTCCTCCGGTGGAACGATTTCTTGTGCAGCTTATCTGCCGGATCTGCTGATGATGAGAGCATCCCTGTACTAATAATGGACATGGTTAATTAATTTGAGAGTTTGAAATTCAGTGTTTGTTTTTGCAAGACTAGTTGTTTTTTGAAGGTTTTTAAGGGGGAGGAGGGAAGTTGAGAGATGGTAGGATAAAATGAGGGTTTTGTGAGATTGTGGAGAGATTGATGGGTTTGGAATGATTGCTAGTAGTGGGAAGTTGGCTTTAAAATAATATCTACTCTTATGTCTACATATATGATTGATGTCAAATTTAAATTACTTATGATGAAGATGTTTTTGGGAGTTTTTTTTTTTTCGAAGAGAGGCATATATAAATATACATAGGTTATTGATGTAGAATAGATGGTGGAATGGATAGAAGAAGAGATGGATTGAAAGTTGTATTGGGATATAAGTAACATTTAAAAGTTGTATTGGGATTATCTTTCATATTATTCAATTAAAACTGAGAATTTCTCAAGTATTTTATGGTGGATTTCAGTTTATGATATTTTAGGGTTTACAATGGTAACCCTTGTTAGCTTGTGTTGCGTCAGTTATGCTTGGTGAGCGGAATTGGATCGGATCACTTTTCGAATTCTATGTATTTTGAATATATAATTGGATGTTGTTTTATTGTAGAAAGATTAGATAGGATTAGTCATAGAATGAAATTTACATTTTTTTTATTCTTATTATTTTAAGAATATTGAATTGGATACATTTTATTCCTTCTCTACTCCCTCTAATCCTCTTTATAAAAAACCACATTTAGTTTTACATTCAAAATACATTGATTTTGATGAGTTATCAAATCCAATCCAGCTCACTAAAGCCTCTCAATAAAGAGGATACTGTTTTACAGAAACGATATTGATTAACTTGAATCAACATAGTAAATTATTAAGTATGTATGCTTCAATTACAGTAAATGAAAAGGAGTTTGTGGTGGTTATGGTGGGGGAGGGTTAAAGTAGAGTTGTAGTTGCCTTGGATTCTAGGGTTTGTGAGTCCCTATGGTGGAAATAAGAAATTGGTTCTCAAGTGGGTGTTGGGCATGGGCTATGGGGGGCTATGGGGGGCTATGGGAACTATGGAGGGGTCTAAGGCATGCAATGTTTGCTGACTTTTATGTGCACATATTCATTATAGGTTTGGAGAATTTGGTAGATGCCACCCAACTTTTGTGAGCTTTGAAGTCACTCCTTTAATAAAATAAAATTGAAGAAAGCTTATTTGATGTTGGCCAAGTAATTTTTGACTGGCTTAGATTAGCTCTGGCCCAGTAATATTTTGGTGCCTCCTCATTTATTTGCCCTTCTAATATCTGTCTGCCAACTCTTCTTTGGAAGTGTTTTTCTTTTTTAAATTTCCTTTAATTTTTTTTTAAATTTCCTTTAATTTTTTTTTAAATTTTCTTTAATTTTTTAATGATTCTTTCAAGTTTGTACAACCACAACATGTGATGTAGCTATATATATAGATCATTAAATTTGAAAGGGATTATAACTATGATGGGCAGAAGGCTAGGGTTAAAAAGTTCACAAACAGTTAATGCCCATCACAATCATATACTCCTAATTTTGCCTCTTTTTGGGAGGTGATTTAAAATTGAAATATTATCGTTTTGCTCGTATGAACTGTATAAGTTCTTGTCATTGACCCAAGTGGTGAAGCATAGGATAGTGATGTAATATTGTAATGGCTGGTTTTGATGTGGAAATATCAAACTTTCATCAACTCCCTCCAATATAACCAAAAAAATAAAACATGTATGTCTTTTATTAATCCATAAACCAACCAAGTACATAGAGTTAGATCTTAATAATGAACCGTCTTTCAAATAACAACAATACACGCGTAAATGATTGACAATCAGGCGATATGAACTTTGCAAATTGTGGCACATATACATACACATCATCTTAGTGGATGACCTTGTAATAACTTACAATGACTAATCAAAAAGCTAGGGTTTTATGAAAATTATTAAGTCCAGAGAAGTAGCTGTAGGATTGCAATCTCTATTCCCCACCAGCAAATTAAAGGAAAAAGAGTTATTATTGTAGACATGAACCGCAGCTAGGGTTGCTTTTCATCTTTTCTTTTTGAGCTCCTCGGTTAGTCAATTAATTTGGCTTATTAAAACAAACAAAAATCTCCCCAATATTCCTTGGTGTTTGGGGCAGGTGATCCCACACGTGCATGTTTATGAACCAAAAACATACACGTACCATATTGCCATATATAATGTATGATTTAATATGTCAATATCTATCAACCAAGACAAACTTTGATGTAAACAATTACCTAGAAGATTTTTAACCCATCGTCATCTCCAACGATGATCGCCAATCTTGATGTTAAGTTTGGTTAATTATGGTGTCTAATTAGTAATTACTCAATTTCTCAGTAATATTATAATATGTCATCAATCATGCATTTGTATTTTTATTAAGGAGATAGAAAATTTGAATTCAGATATTTTTTAATTAGAAAAATACTATGGACCAATAATTTACATACTTTAACTTTGATTTCTCACTTACGGCAAATCTTGACAGATGATGAACTTTTCTTTTATTCTCTCTTATCTGGTCCTACGTAGGAACTGGTCATGCATGGCCACTATATAATTAATTCAGGTGCACCATAGCTCAAATCATAAGGCCCAGGGGTGATAGTATGACTTAACTTTGGGTTTATTTTTTCATACGACAGCGATATTATCTTAAAGATTTGAACTTTAGTGTATATGGGTGCACATATTTATCGAGTGATATTCATACAGAGACGGACCTACTACTAGGGTTTTGGTGGGTCATTAATTTGTTCTACACATAAATAAAATGGTGAATGATTTATTAGAGATTTTATGATATATTATCCAAATTCAAAAAGAATTTATTGATAATATCGATATTGATTCAATAATAGACAAATCTAATGTTAGAAGATTATAGGTATTTATTTTGAAGAGAGTAAGGCTCATTGGTGTATATTATTCTTCTTATTAATAAAATTCAATCATACATCGTCGAATTTTGATAAAATTTTACTTAAAATATTAGCCCATTCTATTTTCAAATATTTTATTTAGATAGAGAAGATTTTCTAAGTGTAGTTATAAAAATTTTGAGGTCGTACATGAAGAATTCCTGAAATTTGATTGGAGTTTGGCACACAAATTATGTGTTAGGATGAGAATGTATTGGGTCATAGATGGATAAAGTTTGTCGTGAGTGATCGATGATATTGGGCACATCAAAATGAACATCGACAACTCATCCTCCTAGCCAATCCAATATGATCCATCTGGGATCGTGATGGATTCAATTTAATTCATAAGTTCTGTAGCTTTCTTTTATTCTGCACCATGCATTCTAAAAGTTACCTTTCATGGTCATCGTTTTCCCATCTGTCGGTCTGTCCCATCTCGATCTCTTCCCCCTCTGAATCGATTCAATCAGTTAAAACCCAGCCGGGTTTTTTCCTGGATAAGAGATAGTACCGAACCGAACCGAACTAAATAAAACTGAATTGAATTACGTAGATATTGTCAAACTGGGAATCTAAATCATATGTTTACAAAAAAATTGGCTTAATCAATGATTTAGATTCATAATCTAGTAAGAGATAGAACGTTTATTAGACAAGAATCAACTTAACTGGTGATTCGGATCGATAGCAATTGCAAACTTTGAAGGGGTTTCTTGAGATATCCCCAGCAGGCTAGTTGAAATTTGAAACTAGAGAATGCCCATTGAGAGGGTGAGGCCCAATTGATGACCCTACCAAAACCCAATCTTGTTTTTGTTGGTAAGACATGGAGATATAAAAGGGACGTCAGAACCCTAAAATGTCCCCCAGGCTCACCCCATAGGCTCACCCCATAGGCCATGGTGTCCAAGAGTCTCATTGCTGGCAAGCAATATTTCACCAATTGGGTGCTCTCAAATTCTCAATCAGTCTGGGCTTGCCAATTTCCCCAACAAAGAAGTCTTCTTAGACAAGAAGAACAAGATTAGATAAGATAAGAAGCAGTTGGATGTGCATGAATTGAATCCATTTTCTAATGGAACAACAACACTAGAATTAGATATGGAATTTAACAAATATATATAATTGGTTACCATCATTCATACATAAATCATGCTCAAAAAGCATTCACTCACTGCACTATCTCAGCTTTTAAGACATAATCCGCAGGATATTTTTATTGAGGACTTTATACAGGCGCTAGTTTAACTTACTCTAAGTCATGACCAATTAAGCGCATGAGTCAAATTATTTGAAACCTCCCACATATAAAATAAGAGAAAAATAATAATAATCGTAATGTTAACGATCTAAAACATTAACTCAAATGAATCATTATATATATAATTTTGGTTTAGGGTTATAATTTGTTCGTCGCTACTCTCAAGGATTGAAGTAGAGGAAGCAATATATAAAGTAAGTATATATTCTGGGGTTGAAATTAAACGTGGCCAAACCACCAACACACATAGGGATAGTGGTCTATCACATTAGCGTACATGTCCAAAGTTCCAATCCAATGTCTCTTGGAAAAGACATTGGTCTTCCATTTCCATAATATATATCAAAATGATGGCACTTAGAAAAGATGTTACTTGCTATTGCTATTCCTATTCCCAAATAGATGTCATTCATGTCTCCACCATGTTTTTGGCAACACATCACTCTGAGAAACCACTTGGTGTCCTGATGAGTCGAAAATATACTTGTATTTCCCATTTATTTAATTAGATATTTTTATTATTTTGGGAGGAATTGATACTCGAATTTATTAAATTGACAGATTTATTCTAGAAGGAGTATGTGGAGCAAAATAAGGAAATATATTAAGGAATCCCATACCACAAAGAAGACGTTTTTAAATGAAGATACCAGCTTTGATTTTATGGTTATATAAATGAAATCCCAATTCAAATAGGAGAAGACATGTGATTGCCAAGTTCTGTTCGAAATAGGAATTAGATTTTCTTATTTCTTTTATTTTACTCATTTTCAAAGTAGGATTAGAAATTTTTCCTTATAAATACCCAAGTTTGGCTTAGGTTTGAGGATACCAGAATTCAGATTACAATTCTCCATCTAAGAACACGGCAAAGCTGGGATTTCGGCTACCCTTGTTCTACAAACTGTTTGTTCTCTCAAACTTCAATTGTAATGAAATTGCTTCTATTCATTATGAGCATGAGTAGCTAATTTTCTCACTAGGTTTAGACCTAAGCCTTAATATGATTATGTGATTTATCCTTTTCCTATGTTGTCGTATATGCATGCTTTGAATTTTTAATCACTGTTTAAAACTATCTTTATGTCTTAATGCTTGATCACCCTTAGGATATTTAGACAAGTAATTTGATGCAATTTTATAGGAATGCCCACCTAAAAATTGGGATTAGCTTCTTGTGATTAAGGATTGTAATACATCTAGGTTAAATGCCATAACTAAGAGATTGCATGGTTATAAAAGATTTGTTTAATTGTTTTTAAACTCAATTTACCCTTGTATTTGTTGCTTGATTTTTATTCCGTTATCAAACTTCTTGCAATTTACTTTATTATTAATTAAGAGTAAATACTAAAATAAGAAACATCAATATCAGTCCCTGAGGAAATCGACCCTGCTTACAGTGCTATACTACAATAGCCCCGTACTCTTACATGTATTATTTGTGTGATTTTAACCCTTATTTTACAAGTAGGAAAAATCCTATCATGTCCTATTCATTATGTTCCCTCTCAAATCACTCAAAATTAAGGATATTTTCTTCTTGCTTAGGGCTTACGTACCCATTATTGTACCTACATAAACTCAACCTTCCCATTTCGTTTATTTATGGACTATTTCTAATCAATCTGGATCTTTTAATTTTATCAAGAAAAATATCATTGTTTCTTTTTTTTTAATAAATAAATCAATATTGATTATAGATGAGAGGAAAAAGCACCACGTATATTTGAAAATCAACCAAGTTCATTTTTTGTTTTTTTTTACCGACAATCAACCAAGTTCAATTACCGTAACATAAAATTTAATTTATTAGTTCGAACAACCCCAAATCAATTTATAAAACTTGGGCTTCTATTTTTTTCTTCGGACTAATGACACCCAAATGGGATCCAAAGATTTTTATACTAAGTACATTTATAGGGCCCAGCTTATTTCATAGTTTAGAACTTATCTAATGAAGAGAAAGGACATTCTTTTCCGCCAAGAAAATAGAACGAGATTCTATTACTTTGTCTTCGTTGCATCTTTTTCTTTTAATTATACAGAAATATTTAGGATGCAAAATATTGGATGCATCTTAAATTATGTGTATCTTTACGATCTCCAATCACTTAAGAGTAGTGCTATTAGGACACTCAAAATTGACCACATTTGATGACCACCTTATATAGCATCTGATGTGTTTGGCATTTCAATTAAAATTAATGTCATGTATTTAATAATTTTCTTTTATCTATTTTCAATAATCCTTAAAATTTTAAAAAATAAAATAAAAAATGAATTGACTCAAAGGGCAAAACCTAAAGTATAACCCCAATCCCCACCCAACTATTCCTCCATTGTTGCTTTGATTTTCGACTTTGGGATTCAGTAGGTCTATAGAGTTGAGTTTTCTTCTCTTCTAACTTCTATGAACACAAACACAAACCTAAATAATTAACCCAGATTTGCAAAGATCCGGGGCTAAAATTCAGAGAATAGCATTGGAAATTGATGGAGAATATATAGCCTTGGAAATTTATCGATGAGTTTAGGAATTTAGGGCTCATACAATTTGGTGGGGGAGGGAGTTAGATTGCGTTGCAGAGATTTTAGGCACGGAGCCAAACACTTTCTCCTTGAATATTAAGCAGCTAAATGATGCTTTTTTTGCCCTTTCAAGTATGTCACTGTATATTTGACGATCAAAAAGAAAAAAGTATGTCACTGTATATTATTGTAGCTAGCAGCATCAGTCCATGTCATGTGGTGATGTGTATGAAAACAATCCCAGCCTATCGTACCGCACCCACCAGTAAGAAATCGACACGTACTTGGTGACAGCATGGTCTATTTTCTCATTTGCGGTAGTCCTAGGTTTGTTAACCACCGGTTGCTCACCGGCACTCACTTCAGAACTGCCTCATATTACCACCTAAAATAACCAAAATGCCCTCGCAGTTTTAGGTGTATTAGAAAAGTAAACGAGGACCAAATTCAAATTCTATTGACTCATCAATTTCATGGCAGAATTCATATTCGTTTGTATATTTCTATTATTCTACTTTCTTTTTTTTTAATATTATTAATAAGATATTTAACGTCACAAAATATGTATCTCGTTGAATTTGATCGTCATCGAAATCTGAATCAGAATAAATGGATGTGTGAATAGATTGAAATACAACCCTAGCTAGCTATGGATCAATGGGTCATGGTGAGTTATTAGGTATTAGCTAGCTAGAATTGAAGCAAATTTAAAAACGTCATATAGATATTACTACCAATATGCATGTTGGCTTGCAAAACCATTGATATTGCTGGCATAGTGCCGCATTATTGCAACTGATTAACCGGTCAAGGACGTTCATCATCAGTGAGTTTACTAGATTGGATTTGTTTTCCCATCATGGACTATGCAGAAGAAATGCTTCATTTAGTGGAGTTTTGAATTGACTCTGATCTTTGATCTCATCTTAATTCTTGATATTAACTACACTAATCAAACTAGAGGAAAATTATATTTTCAAAAAGTAAGGGAAATTTAGTAAGGGATAGTGTATCCGATTGAGATTTTCATGTGTGTTCAATATAGAATTTTGCAATGTAAGTACAAATTTGGGGTTATTCAATCTACACACATGTACGTTGGACAAAAAAAAAATTCAATCTACAGCACTTACATGGAAATTTATAAAGTCATTAAAAATTCAAGTGTGCGTATTCCATAAGGGGATTTCATACCTCCGTAAAAGTTTAGACGTATTCCAAACGCCATTGAATATTGGTGACTTCATTCACTGATAGAGTTTAATTTGTAGACTTTGGATATTATTTTTTTTTGTGGAGTTTGACATTTTTTTTAGTGTAAATTAATAAATTATGCTTTACCAAGTTCATGGTTTCTCCAGCCTCCCCCTTAGAATTCAACAAATTTATACCAAGTCTTAAAAGTTATTGTTTGTGGTTTTTATTATTATTATTTTTTTATCAAAAATTGATATTATTATATTATAATGAAGGGTACAAACATACTATCAAACTCAAGCTATGATAGCAAAATCCACAAGTAAATAAGGCAAAATTAATGTGGATAAAAACCGTTCAAACAACTAATTAAAAAACCCACATAACTAAAATTATCAAAATTACAAACCACACCCATAAAGCTTAAAACAACCAAAATCCTAACAGTACCTAACCCTAAACAGACTACCTCCACCAAGAGAAACATCCACCACTGTCAAATCCGGCCATCACATCTGGTCTTGAAGAACCTGTAGAGCAGAGACGGATATGAGGAAGGCTTGATCTGCAGAGATCCAGTGACGCATAAATACTAATAGAGGACAAAAAGTTCTAATATAAGTTCTGTGACCAAAAGCAATGGAAAATATTGCTGCAAATTCATCCACAGCAAGGTAGAACAAAATGTGGAGAAAAAAAAAATTAAAGGAAGATTTTGGGTAAGGGGATGGACTAACAAAATAGCAAAATAACAATGATGGGGAAACTAAATCTGAGTATGGCTCAGACCAAATAGTCACTACAAGGGACTCTTATTACTAACCCAACAGAAAAAGAGAAAAAACGAAGGAGGGGAGAAAGGAAGACGATGAAAGGAGAGAAGAGAGAAAGCGGAACTTAGGGTTTTTTAAGAGAGGAATATTAATAGATTGTTCCTATACCGATATTCCATCGTCATATTGTTATTATTTACAAAAATTATAAATAAGTAAATAATACAAACTTTACATAAATTTATTTTTTATTTAAAGAAGAGAAAAAATTAAACAATACAAATTAATAAAATGCAAATAAATTTTTTCGAAGGCATGTATATATAATGGTTGCCTTTTATATTGATAGTCAATACCATGTTTTTAAATTTATGATTTTTTTTTATGTTATTAATTTGGAACTTTTGAATTATGTTTAGAGCATTACACTACAAGAAAAGCGATGTTGCCCGACTAGGTTTTGCCCGACGACGACAATATCGCCGGGTAAACAACGTTTGCCCGACGGACATGAAGGCTTGCCGGGTAACCTGTCGGCGGGATAAACAAGACGTTGGCGTGCAAAATAGGAAGGGTTTGCCCGACGATTTGTACCTTCCGTCGGACAAAATTATATATAACGACGATTATTCGTCGTCGGGTAACACTTGGCATTGACTCTATTTTGCCCGATGAATCATTAAAGATTGCCCAGCTAATGTGTTTCGTCGGGAAAAAGTTTAAACACACTAAATACCTGAGTCTCTCTCTTTTCTTCTTCTTCTTCTTCCTCCTCTCTGCTTCATCACTTCTCTACTCTCTTTCTCTCAATCTCTCACTCACTCACTCTCTTTCTCTAGCTAAAATCATCATCTGATCATCACCATTTTCACTACCAATCAAATCATTTTTCTCTATCAATCACCAAATATCAATTTTAAGGTTTGAAATTTTTTTTTTTTTTAGTTTTGAAATTTTGATTTTTGATTAGAAATTAATTATGTTTTGTGTTGTAGGAATTTTTTGGTTGATTTGAAGGAATACTTATAAAACGTTATGTGTGTTTACCTCTCAATTTAATTTTGTTAAGAATTTTGGATATAATTATGTTAGGAAATTTTGTATTTATTGTGGAAAATGTGTTGAAATTGTTTAGAATTTGTGGAAATTAGAAAATTTGTTAGGAAAATATGAAAATAGAAAATATGTTATGAAATTAGGAAAATAGAAAATATTTTAGGAAATTAGGAAATTTTGTTGGAAAATAGGAAAATTAAAAATATGTAATGAAATTATTGAAATTAGAAAATATGTTTGGAAATTAGAAAAAATGTTAGGAAATTAGGGAAATAGAAAATATGTTAGGAAATTAGAAAATTTTGTTGGAAAATAGGAAAATTAAAAATATGTAATGAAATTATTGAAATTAGAAAATATGTTAGGAAAATAGGGAAATAGAAAATATGTTAGGAAATTATGAAATTAGAAAATATTTTAGGAAAATAAAAAATATGTAATGAAATTATTGAAATTCGAAATTATGTTAGGAAATTAGAAAATATGTTAGGGAAATAGGGAAATAGAAAATATGTTAGGAAATTAGGAAATTAGAAAATATTTTAGAAAAATAAAAAATATGTAATGAAAATAGAAAATATGTTAGGAAATTATAAAATATGTTAGGAAAATAGGGAAATAGAAAATATGTTAGGAAATTAGGAAATTGTAAACTCTGTTTTATGCATAATTAATATATGTTTGTATTTGTGAATTTGTTGTGATATTTTTTGTAAAACGCTTTATTTAGTTCCGACGGAGTGAAATACGTTTATATTTCATAACCGTTTTTTATTTTTTTTTAAATGTTGTTCAATGAAAAACCTTAGACCCGTTTGAGAGTCAATGAATCGGGTTGATTGCATGACTTTTGAATTGTCCATTTATTCGGACAGTTTGGGGGTGCGCAACTATGTGTTGTGTAGTTAGCGATCTAAGAGGTTAGGTTTCGATTGTGGGAAATTCGGTTTGTATCCCCCCAATGTTCTCCGAATGCATACTAGATATTTGTTTATAATATCTACGTCGTGCATTTGGGGAAATGTAGGGAGATGTTGCCGAAATTTCACTCGATCGAAACTTAGATATTTGTTTATAATATGTATGTTGTATGATTTCATTCACAAAAGTTTCAATTAATCTTTTATATATGTACGATTCGGTAGCTTTTCATACAGGAAGCAAGCACTTTTTCAAAAAATGTAAAATTAAAAAGCCTGCTTTCGTGTGTAGTAAAAAAACTTATAATTTGATTACCAGGTGGTTAGAAAAAAAAATAGTTTTTTTACTTTCTTAAAGTGAGGAGACCATACATGCACTGCACAGATTACAGAACTTCGAAATAAATGAATGTCAAAGATTTAGTCAAAGATTTTGATTATAAGTCATGAAGGTCAATTTGATAAGTCATGTGGGTGAATTTTTACTCACTAGTGCAATGTGAAAGAAAGAGAACCCAACATTAATATTGACCGAATAAGAGACAACAAATTTTTATAAAAAATATTGTCAATAAAATGTGCTATGATAATATTTTTATAAAAAAATTGTGAATAAAATTGTATAAATCTTATAAAAACTATCACACATATGCCCGACGAATATACTTATACATTCGTCGGGTATTATTTAGTAGATTAAATTTACATTTATTTATTAAACAATTTTTTTAAATTACTTTTGCTCGACGAATATTAAAAATTTTACCCGACGTATATGTAACACGTTACCCGACGAAGATGTAAAAGGTTACCCGATGGATATTTAACGACTTACCCGACGAATATCTACCGCTTGTTATTACCCGACGAATATTCATTTATATTCGTCGGGCATTATTTAGCAGATTAAATTTACATTTATTCATTAAACAACTTTTTAAAATTACTTACGAGATGAAATGGACCGATCTAACCGCCAAATTTTATGGTGGTACTCATAGATCACCTACGCGAAATTACCCAATTTGGAAATCCTGAGATTAGGTAACGGTGCGCGACGATTCAACGGTTACACAACGTATCTTCACGATCGGACGACTTGAAATCCTCAAAACATAAACATTTTCGACGGGCAAGATCTAGGCACGTAAAATCAAAAAATGAACGGTTAGATCTGTAAAATTCAATCGTTTGAACATCAATAGAACCAACACTTCGCAAAATGTCTTGAAGTTTTCATCAAGAGTTTAAACTCCTTGGTCAATATGTTTGTTTTCCGATTTTCCATAATTTACAAATTGAAATAGAGCGATATAACCGTCCACATTTATGGTAGGTACTCATAGATCGCCTACGCGAACAATTAAACAATTTCGAAATCCCGGGATTTGGTAACGGTGCGCGATGATTCAACGGTTACACAACGTTTCTTTACGATCGGACGACTTAAAATCCTCAAAATATGGCGAAAACAATTGATGTGGCTTTAGGCATGTAAAACCAAAAATTGAACGGTCCCGATGTTGATTATTCTTTCGTTGAACCTGGTTTTCAGATGAATGATAAACACATCAGAAAACTCAAGCCTGACGAAGAAAGTCATTAGCACCGTCGGGCAAAATTAGAACCGTCGTCGGGCAACATTAGAACCGTTATCGGGCAACGTTAATAAAACGCGCAATTTTATTCCCCCGAAAATTTCAAAAATTCCGCCTAAATTTTCGCGAAATCTCAAAATTACCGCGTACTGTAGCCCGACGGATTTTAAAACTCTTACCCGACGGATAGCCAACCATTAGTGTTACCCGACGAAGGTTGTAAATTGTTGCCCGACGTACATTCTGCCAAAATTTTCGTGAAATATCAAACTTACCGCCTAATATTGCCCGACAAATATTTAAAAAGTTACCCAGCAAATATGTAAAAATATACTCGACGAATAACAAGTTCCCCGACGAAGGTTTAAAAAGTTACCCGACGGATATGTAACGAATTACCCGACGAATATCCACGGCTTGTTATTACCCGACGAATCATTAAATGGTGGCCCGACAAACCCGTGCGTCGGGCAAGGTCAATCAGATAGATATATAAGACCGTCTTCTTCCTTGTTATTCATTTTCCTTATTTTCTTCGGAAACCGCAGCTCTCTGCAACTCACACTCCCGCCCGCTTCGCGCCGTTCCGGTCGCCTTAACTCCCACCCTTTCTCGCTCTCCCTCACTCCGCCACCGTAGCAATCCATCAGACCGCCTCTCTCTCAGCGAGGTTTGCTGTCGCCGCCGCTGGCCTCGCCGAACCGTGCACTCTTACCAAATTTCTTGAAGGTCGAATTCATTGTCCCTTTCTCTCTCTATTGTTAATGTATATTGGTTATTGTTAATTTTGATTGGTTAAATTTTAATTTTTGTTTGGATTGAAATTAAAATTAAAATTATTTGGTTTGGATATTATGAAATTGTATTGAAAAAGGAATTTAAATTTGGATTTGATTATTGCAGATTGTGCATTATTGTCAAATTTGCAGATTGAGAATTTCAGAGAATTAGTTGAATATTGTGATTTTGGATTGGATTGGAATATAAATATTTGTTTGGTATAATGTTGAAATTTTGAAGATTTGTTTGGATTGGAATATAATAGTTGAAGATTTGTTGAAATTGGTATATTGTTATGATTTTTGATATGAAATTTATGTCAATTTTGGATATGTGAATTTTATGAATTTTGGATATTTGAATTTAAAAAAAATATTTTGAAATTTTGATATGGTGTAGTATATGTGAATTTTGGATATGTGAGTTTTATAAATTTTTAATTTGTGAATTTTATGATTTGGATATTATTATTGTATGTTTGGATTAATTTGTAAGTTTGATTTTATTCCCGAAATTTGGATTTAGAAATTTAGGTATAATGTTGTGAATTTTGAGTTTAGTACTTTTGGATTAATTATTATTTTAGGTTTAATTTTCGTTTGTGTTGGTTTTATTTTAAAAAATTAGAATTTGGTGGTTTTAGTTTTTAGATACCAACGGTTACTAATTATTACTAAAAAAATTATTGCTTTATTTATTTACATTTATTGGAATTAAAAAATGTTGGTTAATTTTAAATGTGATTTTGTTTTTATTTTTTGAATTTAATATTTAATATTAAAAATGTTTGGTTTTTTTTATTTAATTAAAAATATGTTGGATAATTTTTTATTAATTATTTTATATTTCTTATTGTAGATGTCGCATCGCACCTTAATCACGTCTAGGACTCGCCCATGCCTTGATCCAGTTGATGATCAAGCGTTGGAGGAGGCAGCCCCTAACTTGGGTGCCTCAACATCGGCGTCGGTTCAGCCACCGATGTCGATTCATCAGTGACCCGGTGTTCGATCGGCTCGTCGACAGCATAGCAATAAACGGGGGGAACCTCGCACCGACCCCCATCCCCCACAGGACGACGCCGGAGCATACGAAACAGGGCCTAATGTCGAGCATTCCCTAAGGGTAAGTTCATTATTTTGTTTATTTAACCAACCGTTTTTATTTTTTACTCATTTTATGTACGAATGTTCATTGAATTTGCAGGTAGGTCGGTGAACGTGTGCGGGATAAACCGGGGTTTGACATCCTAGCGGATTTGCAGGACAACGAATGCAAAGATACTGGTGGTGTACGTGCTGCGCCTTCGGTCCGGGCCGGTAAAAATTCACAGCATGCTGATGCATGACATTGGTGCGATTCTTCGTACTAAGTCCCTAATGATAGGGGAGACTTTCAGAACCCAACCCCCGGAGGAGATCACGCGTTGTTAGGGAGAGTTATCGGTATGTGTTTTTCCCATTTTTAACATTAATTTCATATTTTTTAAATTATTTTACTAACTTTAATAATTTATTGCAGATCAATTTTGAGTTCGACTTGGAGCACGTTGAGCTCAATAGATACCTGAGCCACCACTGGCAGTTACGGTACGCCGACTAGAAGTATGAGCTCCACAAGTACTACAAGACTTAGCCTTCCCTGGAGGAAGCCCGGGTAAATCCTCTAGAGGAGTTGGACGAGCCGAAACTGCCAGGGTGGTTGTGGTTGTGCGACCATTTCGTGTCCCCCACCTATGTGGTATGTATTATCCACATAGTTAATTAAATTATTTATTTTTTATGTTATTTTCCATTTGAAAATATAATTTTTGTTTTTACGAATGAATAGCGAAAATCGGTTGCCAACACATCGAACTGGGGAGCAAAGAAATTCAACCACCACGGGGGGTCGCGATCCTTATCGGCCCAGCATGAGGATCGGCGCATCGCCGGGTCGATGTTCCCAGAAGTGGATGCCTGGGGGCAAGTGTAAGCTGGACGGGGGGACCAAGAGGCTAACCAAATTCACGTAAGTTTATTTTTTTATAGATTAAACATTCTTTCTTAATTTGATAATTATATTTCTAATTAATATTTATTCGAAATTGTAGGAGGTGATGGAGCAAGACATCAAGCAGACACAGGCTGAGTTCACACAATAGCATCCGGATGTGCCATTGGAACAATAGCTCCTGAATCTCGAGATGTCGATCGTCATCCTGGAACGACGACTTGGGAGGTGTCTAGGGAGGATCGTTCGGGGGGGCCGGCGACGGGATAGTGTGGGATGTCTCGAGTCACTCATCGAGTTCATCTCGGGTAGGCAATCCCGAGGAGATGTCGGACCTCAGGAGAAACTTCGAGTTCCTCCAAGCTGAAAATGCTCAGATCAAGACCGCCCTTGCTAAGGTCCTTGATCGCTTGGGTGATCGTGGATTGGATGACATTTTCTCACAGCCTCAACCCCCCTTCCAACATCCCGCCCAGGATCCCGACTACTTCGATTCGTCGACAAGTAGTTTGAGTGTAATATATGTAAAATATTGTTTTAGTTTTAATTATGTAAAAACATAACATTAATTTTTATAAATATTTATTTTATTTTATTTTTGATTATTTTAATTGAAGTTTTTAATTAAATAATTATATTATTTTTAATTATTTATATTTATTTAATTAAAAAAATTATTTAGATTATATTTTTAAATATTCAGCAGTTGCCCGACGAATAATCAAGTCGTCGAGCATAGTAATTGAATTTTTTAAATTTATTTCTATTTTTAATTTTATATATTTATTTAATTAAATAATTTAGTAAAACAATATTTTTAAACATTCGTTGGTTGCCCGACGACGTGTCCCTCCGTCGGGTGTAGTAATACATTTCGATGGACACCTACCGAAATTTTAGTACGGTTAACCGACGAAATAGGTCCGTCGAGCATATTTTGTTGACTTTTGCGTTGCTCGACAAATCATGGCCAACGAATACTTCCGCTGGGCAAGCTTTAGTTGCTCGACGAATGCATTGTTGTCGTCAACTAATATCAAGTCCGACTGCACTAACCCGACGAAGGTTGCCGGGCAGAGATTCGCCGTTTTTATAGTTGCTCGACGAAGACCTAAAGTTGCTCGACGACAGCTGTTCGCCGGGCAAGATGGATTTTTTTGTAGTATTAGTTATATATATTATTTGATTTCGTGAGAGAATTTTAGTGAAAAAAACATTATGATTTGATTATAAAACTTTTCAAATAAATTATATTAAATGATATAACTCAATATGATTTTTCTTAAAATTCGATCACATCATATATAGAGAGCTCAATATGCAGTTTCGTATGTCAAGTAATTCTAATAATTTCGTTATTAACTTTGTAAAAGTTCATTAAAATCAATAAAATTTATAAAACTTAATCATTTCAAAAAAATATGCAAATATATATATAAACTGAATTCACTACACCCTATTAGATCGGTAATTTCTAAATAGACAATTAACAGAAAAATTAACTAGAACTTGACACAATATATAATATAATTTTTAAACATGTTAGTTATTTATTAAAATGTTAAAACCAATTTTCAAGTAGTTGACCATAGTTTTATAAGAAATTACAAAGAAAATCATCTATTGTAATCTAATTTACACGATCTATTAGTGATAATAGGCAAAGACTAAATTGAAATACTGCATGTATTTTTTCAAAATGAGTTGATGTTTTTAAGTCGTCATTACATCCGCTTCAAAACTAGCTTCTCGTAATATATTGTCATCAATTGTTTTTGTTGGCAAGTGATCGAATCGTACATGTGGCCATGTGGGTGTGGCTGGCATATTCAAACTGAATTTCAATGGTTTACATTGACACTTTATTGGGAGAGAGTATTTCAATTTTGGAATATTTTTCTTTTATTGATACGAGAATATTGAAAATAGATTATTACAGCATCAACTTTTTTCTTTATTATTAAAAGTAAACTTCAAATTCGGACGATATAGTTAGACGAATAATACTAATATTTATAATTCATAATTTTAAATATAAATTTAAAATGCTATACAGATAACCGATGAATTGAAATCGACGTAAAGATTATAATTTGATGGGAAAGTAAGGGTCATATTGAAGTGTTGCAAAGAAAAACTGCTTCGGTATTGGAAAGGTGTGACCCCGGCCAATGTGCGATTGACACGTAAAAACCCTAAAGGGAGGAATGTACAAAGTGGAGTTGACATTGCTGTCATTTTCTGTAGTAAGTATTGAAAACAATGAAAAGAACAGGTTCTGCTTCATCATCAATGCTTAAAGAAAATATTGACTGGCAGACACCGAAGTAAATTAGTCTCTCCTAATTTACAAGACAAATGAAAATATCTTAATTAAGCCAAGAAATTAACAAAAGTTCCTCCAAAAGAAACCTCATCAGCACATCTTAATTACCTCGCCCTACCTTGATAGAGCTAGATATATATATATATATATATATTATATTACAAGGAAAATAAAACCTAGTACGATATATAGTCTGGTTGACCGGAGATATATTAATTAAGGAAAAATGGGGAGGGGGAAGGTGGAGCTGAAGAGGATCGAGAACAAGATAAATCGACAGGTAACATTTGCAAAGAGAAGGAGTGGGTTGACGAAGAAGGCGTATGAGATCTCAGTTCTATGTGATGCTGAGTTGGCACTCATCATCTTCTCCAGCAGCGGAAAGCTCTATCACTTCTGCAGCACCTCTAGGTACCTACCACCGCCGTACCACCTACAATAAATTGATTCATTTATTATTTATTTATATCTGTATTTTATATGTAATTTTCAATTTATTGATGCATAAATTGTTTTTTATTCTATGGTTTTTCATTGTCGAATTTGGGATGCATACTGCTTCTTTCTTTTTACATGCATGACAATTAAAAGGGGAAAATTGACACTAATTCTAAAATTATGACTCATAATAATTCTGGATATCACCAAATTAAGGAAAATGTGGCTCCATCCATCGCTAGATCTAATTACATATTTTATATATATATATATATTAATATACTTGGTGAGATAACATTGCTTCATTTTATAAATTGGTATATATACTCTGTGTGCCACTCTTCGATCGATCTCTCTAGCTTTTTGTATAGGTATAATATATCCCCAAATTGCACATTGCAGCAAATAACTAAAAATGAAGTGGAGAATAGGGTTTTGGTAAAGAGGAATATTTATGGATATTGGATATATATCAACATTAATCTTTATGATTAATTTGTAACTACTAATTTGTACTTAACTTGGAACTAATTATTATAATGCATTGAAGGTTGGTTTCCTCCGTATCTTTGATCTCCTCAAATTCAAATATTTTCAAAATAAAAATACACGATTCACTTTTGTTTTTAAGATATATACTTCAAAATTTATGAACTTTATATTGAATCCAATTAAATTGTAAGCGTGAAATGATCTCTTGTAACTAAATTCTGATGACATATATATATGCTTTGGTCTTTTACTTTCCTATATATCATTTGAATGTGTGCAAATGAAGTACCTGTTTAGTACTCTTTTTGTTCTGAACTTCTTATCATCCCTGTCCTAAAGTTGTGATGATGACCTGCTTTAACTTATATATTCAGCTTGGAGAAGACAGTTGAGAGGTATCAAAGAAGCAGAGATGCTGCATTGGAAGCCAGCCAACCTATTCCTCACGATCCACAGGTTACTATATATATATATATATATATATATATATCCTTCATCATATATATATACATAAAGAGCTAGAGAGTTCTGCTTGATTACCCGATTAAAATTAGGACTGTTTGATAACTGTTTAGTTCATTTTCAGAAAATTTTTACTTTTATTTTTCGTTTTTCAATTTTTTGTTTTTCCCTAAATACAAGTATACGTACAACTGCTCTTTTTCATCTATTGTTTTTTAATACTTTCTTTATGTTTTACACACAAAGTAAACACAAAACATATCGAATGGCCCTAAAATTCTCAATCTGTCAGGGAAAAATTTCTTGGTTATTGTCTGATATATGATTTGTTTATATGTAATCTTCGTAAGGGAATAAATGAATTCATCTACAAATTGTATGTTAATTAATTAGTTGATCTTCCACGTATGTTCACAATATATATTACAAGCAGATCAGCAGATACAAAGAATACTTGAAGCTAAAAACAAAAGTAGAGGTCCTACAACGCAGCCAGAGGTACCTATATATATACATTTTATATTATTGTTCATTTGTAAATACTAAATAGAATTAAAAAGTGCTTATTTGAATATTCATCACATGAAAATGCAAACAGCGGCATATATATATATATTTAATTATATATATAGCTGATGAAATCTCACTTGGCATGTATTCGTAAATTAGAAATCTCCTTGGGGAGGATTTGGGTAAGTTAGGCATCAAGGAACTTGAGCAGCTTGAGGATCAACTGGAATTTTCTGTGAATCAAACCAGATCAACAAAGGTAATTATAACTTATTATAAGTGTGTGTATATATATATATATATAATATTTTCAACGTCTTCAAAAATTGCCAAATTAGTTAAAATATTCTTAGGAGAGAAATTAATCTTGATCTTCTATTCATTTTGCAGACTCGATTTATGCATGATCAGATTTCTCAACTTCAGAGCAAGGTGAATATATATTTATATAATATATAACGATATATATATATATATATATATATGTGTGTGTGTGTGTGTATGCAGATCACCATATGTCCATATATACACTTAATTTTTGTTAATTAGCATAAATAAATATGTTGATTAATGTGCAGGAGCAAATGCTACTGGAAAAGAACTACGAACTCCAAAGGAAGGTAAATTGAATTTCATTCTTACTCTTTACTCTACTCCATCCCCATTTCCTCCTATATATACTTTATTTCCGCATACATCAAGCATAAAAAGTAAAAATCAGAAATCAAACCGGCACTCAGGCTAACTTGGGTCTAATTTTTTCCATTTTGGCCGGAAGCTGGAAGGATATCGTAATGCAGGCCTTGAAGGAGCATTATTGAGATCTAATAATGAGGATCAAAATGTTGTAAAGTACAACAATAGCAGCCACCAGCATTTGCAATTTAACAATGCATTGCAGATCGGGTAAGTAATAATCTTAATTACAATCGAGCATTTGAATTTTTCTTCAATCAATCTAATTTTTCATCTAAAGTGCCCATAATTACAGCTACATTCCTGACGAAGTAAATGTAGCAACGTCGTCCTCAACGCAACGTCGTGGGGGATTCATCGTCCCCAGTTGGATGCTCTGAATAATCTTGTATCAGTCATGTATGATCCATAGATTGATACAGCTGGATCGATCAAATGTTCACTTAATTATAATTAATTGTTGCTCAAAAAAGAAAAATAATCAAGACCATTAATAATTAAACTTGCTGTCTAGCTTGCTAGATTGTATAATTTAATCACAAAGATTAATAGTTGAATGCCTGTCGATCCCCTACTTCGATCAATATGTGAACACTCATCGATCAGGATTCATCTGCACTAAATAAGTTTTATTTTTTTATTTTTTTTTTATTTTCAGATTTAGCGATGCCTTAAAACAAATAATTTCTATATGTTTAATATTTCTTCTCCCTAAATTAAAATAAGTGACCCTAGCGCTGGGCTTGGCCTCTCTGTCGGCAATATATTGGAGGGGAAATGCAGAAATGGAGTGAATAAGGAGAAAGAGAGAAAGGGTTAGATATCCATTAGCCAAGATCTACTTTTTGTGTTGTCAAGCATTCTTTACCTAAAATGTATTTCAACTTTCATCTTAATCTTTTCAAATGTACATTTCAAAGTTCAAAATACCTGATAAAAAGAAACAAAAAATTCACCATTTTCATATCACGTAACTGATATTCTCAATAGACCTAAATGTTTTTATTTAAATATACGTACTGATATATATGAGTTGATTGAACCTACTTAAATACAAAGACGCTCAATAAGGTGGTCAATCAATCAATGGCGTTAGCTGAGATCATTGCCCTAAGGGAGGGACTTCTTCAAGTGTTTCAAGTTGGTAATGACTCAGTCATCCTTGTTGATCGAAGGAGATTCGAAGTTAGTCATTGATTATATATATCTGGAACAAATGTATGCGACGTCGTGGAAGTTTCCTCACTATGTTATTTAATGTTAAAGATTTATAATTACCTGCTAAATTGAGTTCATCCACTTCAATCACATTTTTCATGAGCCTAACTTTATTATATAAAGATGCAATGACAACGATAAGCCATACGAAGGATATTTCTCATGTCTGAATTTATTCCATTCCCGAATGGTTTACAATGTCGTTCTATTTGACCTTCTAAATTTGAATTGCCCTATAGGCTTTTGTTTATAATTGTTCTAAAAAATAAAAAATGTGATAGTTATGAAATCCATATATATATAAATAACATATTAACTCATGACTGTGATGACCTGTAGAAGATCTTGGCCGTCCGTGTAGTTGGTAGATGCGATATGACCTTACAACTATTGGATGGTTAAACGGCGCAGCTCAATGTCAGCTTAATTATGTAGGGTAGTTGGAGAACAGTCGGACCACTCAAAGACAAAGCACCACCCATTTACTGCTCAATATCAGTAGCTGTGCCCTCCCTCCCTCTATGCTTTCTTTAATTAGGGAACAATTTTTAAATATTCATCAATAATTACGTGTAAATGCTAAAAACAAGAACGAGCTAGCTAGGTTACATAGAAAATCACTGGATCGATGAAATTAGTGAATAGTCTGAAAACTAAAGTTGCATATCTTTAATTAGTTCTTGACTATTCAATTCAGATATATAGGGTATGAAAATGAAACTATTGGTGGCTAACATTAAATATTTTTCTCAGGGAGTACGATGCTAAGTATACTGTGTTGACATGATAAGCTATATCTTGTAAATATAGGAATTAGAGTACTTATAAGAATTGTAATTATTTTTCTATTTGGTCTAGTTGACCTTTTGTATTGTAACAATATAAATGGTTCATAGTGAGAAGAATTGTATTATTCAGCCCTAATTAAAACCCTAGCAGTCTCTTTCCATTCTCTTTGACATGGTATTAGAGCAATATTAATGCTCTTGAGACCCAAATCCACTGCTTGTGCCGTCGGAGCTTACAACACACACCCACCCCACCCCACCCCACCCCCCCACCCCCCCGGGTCAATTACATGTGCTTTTGCCCTCGGAGATTACTCCTCGTCGGTTGCTTGTGTTTTTCACTTATATCAATTATCATGTGTGACTGGTCATATCCCGTGCGACTAGTCACGATCGCTATGATGAGTTCCATATCTGAATTCGAAGCCGCTCCAGCCTTTATCCAATCTTTCAGTTTTACACCAGAACCCATGGAAATTCCTATTGACGTGAAGTTTAATGGATCAAATTATTCACTTTGGTCACAAGTTGTTGAGACCTTTATTGCGGGTCGAGGCAAATTGGGTTATTTAACTAAAGAAATTGAAAAACCCTCTTCGGATGATGTTTCGTTTGAAACATGGAGCATGGAGAATGCACTTGTTAAAAGTTGGCTTATCAGTGCCATGGAACTTGATGTAATGATATTGTTTGTTCGTTTACTCATGGAAAAAAAATATATGGGATGCTGTATTTTGAACCTACTGTGAAGGAGGTGATAGGTTTGTTACCTTTGTGACTAGTCACGAAACAGATGTGACCAGTCATCCGTCGGGCAATATCGATTTAGCTCTTGTTACCCCTTATTCTGCTAAGACACTGGTTGGATTATTGATTCTGGTGCTACTGACCACTTGACCTTTGACCAATCGCTCCTATAGACTACATCTACACCGCATCGGTCCCATGTCTCTAATGCTAATGGAGTGTCCTCTCCTGTGACTAGTGCTGGCACAGTGGTGTTAACACCCTCTTTGTCATTGGAACATACTTTACGTGTTCCCTCACTCTCTAATAATCTCTTGTATGTACCTCAAGTAACTGAACAATTGAATTGTCTAGTATTAATGCATCCTCAGGACCTCAACAACAAGGAGATTATTGGGCGTGGTACTAAAAGATAGGGGTTGTATTATGTGGATGATATGTGCTCTGGCAATGCCTTGACTAGTCATGGTTCTTCTTATGCTCTGAAGCATCAGATTTAGATGTGGCATCGTAGGTTTGGTCATGCTTCCTTTGGTTATATCATACATTTATTCCCTTATTTGTTTAAGGAGTGTGACCCTTCGGATTTTCATTGTGATGTTTGTGTTTTGGCCAAGAGTCATCGTACTACTTATCCTTTGAGTTCTACTAAGAGCACTGAGCCCTTTTCTTTGATTCATGATGATGTGTGGGGTCCAGCTCCTGTCTATACCTTATCTGGCTATCGTTGGTTTGTGATTTTTGTTGATGATTGTAGTCGTATGACTTGACTTTATTTGCTGAAAAATAAGAGTGAAGTGTCTAATTGCTTCCGTGTATTTCATACCATGATACAGACTCAATTTTTGGATAAATTGAAAGCTTTTAGGTATGATAATGGTGGTGAAATTGTTAATTAGATATTACAATCTTATTTTCAAGGCCATGACATCATTCATGAGACAACATGTCCTTATACACCTCAACAGAACGGTGTAGCTGAACGGAAAAATCGGCATATTCTTGAAATTACTCGTGCTTGTTTGATTGGTGCCCACATGTAGCCCGCTTCTTGGGGCGATGTTATTTTGTATGTTGTTTATCTTCTGAATCGTGTGCCTAGTAGTGTCCTCAACTTTAAAACACCTTTTGATGAACTTTCTACTCATGTGTGTATCCCATCCCACTTAAAATTAGCACCGCATGTTTTTGTATGTGTTATTTTTGTTCACATTCCTAAACATCAACGTACGAAGCTTGATCCGTGTGCTTAAAATGTGTGTTTGTTGGGTACGTACCTCATCAAAAAGGCTACAGGTGTTATCATCCTTCTACTCGTCGTTTCTAAGTAACTATGGATGTCACTTTTTCTGAAACTGAATCCTATTTTTCTCCGCCAGTATCCACTTCTCCTCTTCCAGGGGAGACGAGTGTTGAAGAGCCGAATTGGATAGAAATGTTTCCTAATCCTAGTGTAGTTTCTATTGCAAACGTGGCCAGTCACGATGGTTCTGATACTGGTATGACTAGTCCCGAAGGTTTTGATGGTTCTGATGTTGCTACTGGTATAACTACTCACGAATGCTCTGATGGTTCTGATATTGATACTTGTATGATTAGTCATGATCAATCTGATGTGGATTTGACTAGTCACAATCCTGCGACTCTGAATGATTCGGTTTCTACAAGCCCTCTTCTACACCAACTATACCAACCAATGATCCTGCTGCTGCTAATGATTCTGAGGTATGTAATAATTCTGAGGTTAATACTAACAATGTAATTAATTATCACATGCCAGTTGTATCTAGTGATGGTGACATGTATTGCCTACCTCCTCGGAGTACTCGGGGCAAACCACCGAAGAGATATTCGCTTGAAAATTGAAAGACAGTGAAGTATCCTATTGCAAATTATGTCTCTACAGGGTATTTACCATGTGCTATTCAAGCTTTTGTGAATCAAATGTTGGCTGTCACCATTCCTACAAGAGTACAAGAAGCGCTCAAAGATAAAAACTAGCCAGGAGCTATGAATGAGGAGATGAGAGCACAGGAAAGAAATCAAACATGGAACATTATGTCCTTACCAGAAGGGAAGAAACATGTTGGCTGCAAATGAGTGTTTTTGGTAAAACATAAGCCATATGGTACGATTGACCGGTACAAAGCAAGGTTAGTTGCCCGTGGTTTTACTCAAACTTATGGAATTAATTACCATGAGACTTTTGCACCTGTTGCAAATTTAAATACTATTCGGGTTTTATTATGTATTGCTGCAAATTTTGATTGGCCATTACAGCAGTATGATGTAAAAATTGTTTTTTTACTTGGAGATCTATCTGAAGAGATTTATATGAGTATGCCACATGGGTATAATACTTCTGGTGATTCAAGCTTGGTATGTAAGTTGAAGAAGGCGTTGTATGGTTTGAAACAATCACCAAGAGCATGGTTTGGAAGATTTCGGCTAGCCATGAAGAAATTTGGCTACGAGCAGAGCAATGCAGACCATACATTGTTCCTGAAGAAACAAAATGGTAAGATAACTGCTCTTACAATTTATGTTGATGACATGATTGTTACTGGTGATGATATAAATGAGATGACTAAGTTGAAGTCTAACTTGGCATATGAGTTTGATATGAAAGATCTTGGTGGCTTAAAGTGTTTTTTGGGCATTGAAGTTATTCGATCTAAGAAAGGGATATGTTTGTCACTACGAAAATATGTTCTTGACTTATTGAAGGAAATAGGTATGCTTGATTGGCAGCCTATTGATACACCTATTGAGCAAAACCATGGCCTAGAAGAACTTCCGGATCAAGTTCCTGCTAATAAAGAGAGATATCAAAGGCTGGTTGGTCGTTTGATTTACTTATCACACACTCGGCCTGATATTTCTTATGCAGTTAGTGTGGTAAGTCATTTTATGCATAATCCTAGTGAAGTCCATATGAATGCAGTTGTGCGAATTTTGAGGTATTTGAAGTCAGCACCAGGAAAAGGCCTTATATTCATCAAACATAATCACACTGATGTTATAGGTTACTGTGATTCTGATTGGGGTGGTATAGGAGAAAGACAGCGTTCAACTACTGTGTACTGCCCATTTGTTGGAGGTAACTTGGTAACTTGGAAGAGTAAAAAATAGAAAGTTGTGTCATTATCTAGTGTTGAGGCAGAGTACCGAGCAATGGTTAAAGGGATACATGAACTATTGTGGTTGAAACGGCTTATGGGGGAGCTTGGTTTTCTATCTAATGGAGCTATGAAGTTATACTGTGATAATCAGTCAGCTATTAAGATTTCAGAAAATCCAATACAACATGATCGAACTAAACATGTGGAGATTGATCGTAATTTCATATACAAGAAGTTTGAAGAGAAAATTGTTGAAGTCCCATATGTGAAGACTACTGAACATTTGGTTGATGTTCTTACCAAGGTTGTGTCCAAATAGGCCTTCAATGACTCACTTGTCAAGTTGGGCATGTTTGATGTCCATGCTCCACCTTGAGGAGAAGTGTTGGCGTGAGCCATATCTTGTAAATTTAGGAATTAAAGTACTTATAGGAATTGTAATTATTTTCCTATTTGGTCTAGTTGACCTTTTGTGTTGTAACAATATAAATACCTGCTAGTGAGAAAAATAGTATTATTCAGCCCTAATCAAAACATTTTGGAAAGGGTATATTACTTCAAATTGTATCAATATGTTATATAATTAAAACAATTTATTCTTAGGCTTATTACTCAAAATGCTCCCCGAACCGGACATAGAGTCTCAATTTTCTCCTCCAACGTGAAATCGTAACAATGTAATCCCTGAACCCCCCTTATGTCAAGTCCGTTGCACCAAAAGTGATAATCTGTTACTAACGTCGTTAAAAGTGCTGATGTGACAGTAATATTACAAAATTTATAAGGGCAATTAAGACATTTGCTATATTTTATTAAGTTTTATATTAATTTTTTTTTTAAAATGAAAACAAATCTCAAAATTAAAACAAACTCCTCCCCTCTCTCTTTGCGACTCCTTCTTCGTCTCCCTCATTCTCTGCGACGCAACTGCGAGCAGCACCACCCACCGTTGCCCTCCATTGCGACTAAGGCCAGCCAAGACATCTAGCCCAAACAAACCCCCTCACTCAAACGAACGCTTCCTTGCCTCCGCAGCCGTCTGCTTCCAATACAGGGGACAAAACAGAGCCGAGAAGCCCAAAGATCCTTGTCGTCTCCGACGACCACTATGGTGGAATCAAGCCGCGAGACCAACTCCAAAAGGTTCGTCTGGACAAGACGAATCTAACCCTACCATTCTTCACGGCCATCGGGACTCGTAGCTTGCGAATCGAGCGTTGAAGCTCGACAACGTTCGAAGGCTTTCTACCATTTTTGGGCATTTCAGGTAGAAGATGATCGGTTCCAATTTTTAGAGTGAGAAAGGAAGTGAATTGTAGAGAGAAAGAGCGCGTGAGTTGTAGAAAGATCGAAAAATGCAGAGACGGAGTCCTCCGAAGCACCGACACGATGGGGCTTCGATGCTGCCTTTTGGGATGGATTGGAGTCCTCCATCGCGGAAATGGGTTTTCTTTAGCTCTTTTTCAATTGCATTCATTTCAAGTTCCTAATTTTGAATTATATTTTCGTTGAGTTTGTAAATAGAGCTTACCATTTGCTTCGTCTACCCTCTGGTCTGCAATTGTCCAATTCAAGCTCAGTACGTTCTAATTTAAGCTTTTAATGAATAGTTTGAGGTTAATTTAGGTGTGGGATTTTGCTGTTTTTGTCCCTCAAATTGTGGGAGGTCTAGTTTTGGTAGAGTTGGATTTGTTGAATCCGGAATCCAAGCTAGAATCATCGAAAATTGAAGAAGAAAATGATGAACACGATCTGGCGGCGGAAAGTGAGGAAGAGAGAGGAGGATGAGAGTAAGGTGGAGGAGCGGGTGTATTTGCAGAAAATATTGGGTGGTCGAGCAGTAGGCATAGGAATGGGTTGAGAACCCAGATGGTGTTCATCATCTTCTTCTTCATCTTTTTTTTTTTGTTTTTTTCTAAAATTTAGTTTTAATATTTTGCTACAAAATGAATAAAACATCTACTCCCTTGCTACCACGTAAGCATCCTAAACAGAGTTTGTAACGCTGTTAACTTTTGGTGCAACGAACTTGATAGAATGGGGGGTTCAGGGATTACATTGTTACGATTTCACGTTGGGGGAGCAAATTGAGACTCTTTGTTCGGTTCGGGGAGCATTTTAAGTAAGCTTTATTCTTAATATAAAAGAATCTAGGGTAAAACTAACCAAACATGATTTGACTCAACAAGATAAAACGCGAGGGGGAGATAGTTGTGTGAAACGGGCGTATATATACTTTCGTTTTCCTAACTTTCTTTTTATATGATAAGATATAACGAATAAAGATAATATACATCTGTTCAGTTAAGTTTTATGGTAGACGAAAACTTTATAGTCAAAATCAATCTTGAGTTGTTGTTGAAGTGTGTGACACAAAAGGAACAATTTTCCTTGGCCAGAAACTAAAGTAGAAACTTTACCATACCAATGTGTCAACATCACAGTAAATTATAATTTTACCACGATTAAAATAAATGTGACCGCGGGTACGTTTAGCTGCGACACGACGACAATGCGATCTGCAATGTCCGTACGACGACGAGCTCTACTTTCCTACTCCTGGTCCATTGGAAATCGACTACATGGTACGGCGAGGCAATCAGAAGTCGACAACGCATTCTTAAAAAGCCACACCGGTTTTACCCAAACCCAAAACCCCGGTTTCGCACTCACTGAAACCGCCTTTCTCTATCATATTCATCAATATATGTTAAGCTAAAAAGCACTTCCTTTCTCAGACACACCCAGGGACTTGGCTACAAGAAGAAAAAAAAAACACCCCAAAATTCTCTTTCCTTTTCTTTTACATATATTTATATAGTTAGCAACTCCAAGTTTCTGCTTTGAGTTGCCATTTCCATTTTTGGAGGCTTTGCTTGGTTTGGTTATTTTTTTGAAAAACAAAATTCAGATAATATTGTGATGGGGAGAGGTAGGGTTCAGCTGAAACGCATCGAGAACAAGATCAACCGGCAGGTGACTTTCTCGAAAAGAAGAACTGGATTGATCAAGAAGGCTCATGAGATCTCTGTCTTGTGTGATGCTCAGGTGGCTTTGATTGTCTTCTCCAACAAAGGAAAAATCTTCGAGTATGCTACAGATTCATGGTACTATTTCATATATCTTCCTTTTTTTTTTTTTCATTTTCTTTGTCATTAGGGTTTGTATTATATAGATTGTTCTTATATGTTTTGGTCATATTATAATTTGTATATTAAGTTTTACGAAATTAAGTGTACGTTATCATCGATCTGCTAATTTCTAAGTTAACCATTGCCAGATCGATGATAACGTACGCTTGATTTGATAAACATGATATAAAGATGAAAAGCAGTAATTATCGGTTCAAAATTAGACTAGGGAGGCCTTAATTACTGGTGCCTTCTGACAACAGAGGCTTGGTGATCGTACTTATTTTGGATTATTGGAAATTTTTAGTGACGAGACTAATTAACTATGTTATAACCTGCTGGATTTTTTTGTTTTTGGTAAGAAGTTACCTGCTGGATTTGGGGCAACTTCCTATACATACTATTATTATTATTAACATAAATATTTGTTCAATTTAAATAGTAATTATTTGACAAATTAACTCGTGAATTTTGACAGAAAAAAAAAATTGTTTAAAGTAATATTCAAATTATAATTAAAATGAATTGATCCTGGAAATTGGAAAATAAGTTCATTACAGGCTTCTGAGAAAGCTCCAAGAGTTCATTTTTGTCAGCAAAAGTAAATGTAATCTAATCATGCAGGAAGGTGTGGAAGGAGCAGCAATTGTAGAAGAGGAGGGAATATTCCAATAATTTATATAATTAATATATATAATACATCCAGCACAGACAAAATATAAACAGCTGCTATAGTTGAATACTTTGATATATATATATATATATAGCATACATGAAACAAGAACTTGAAATTATTTGTAGCTAATCTCAAGAACTTTAACAGAAAAAAAAAATCTCCAGAATTTATAATTATTGAAGCTAGGTGTATATATACATGTGTACGTATAATTTTTACATTATATTTGATTGCCATCATTTACAGCATGGAGCAAATACTTGAGCGGTATGAGAGATACTCGTATGCAGAAAGGCAGCTAGTGGAAAGTAATACAGATTTTGAATCACAGCAGGTTGATTTATATTATAAATATATAGGTTATCTAATTTTCTTGTCAGGTTCATTTTGCAGGAAATTAATGTTTTATTTTCTGATAATTTGTGTTGTTTTATGCATCGTGCTTAGGGAAACTGGCCCTTTGAATTTTCAAGACTGAAGGCTAAAGTTGAACTTTTGCAGAGAAACCAAAGGTATTATATTAATTAATATTATAACTAATAAGTAATTAATTTAGTTCATCAGTTTCTTCAACCTTTATGATGCAGGCACTATTTGGGAGAAGATCTGGACTCGTTGACTCTCAAAGAGATCCAAAGTTTGGAGCAGCAGATCGACAACGCTCTTAAACAAATTCGTTTAAGAAAGGTACGCGTATACCATATATTTTAATTATTAATTAAGGGATTATTTATAGCATCTTCAATGTTAAATATAAAACAGCTGAAATGTTAGTTTTATAACTTTGAAATTATTATTCAATTTCATTAATTAAGTGAGAAATTTAGGATGAAAATTCACATCTGGCCAAAAATTATAAAACAAAACGTACATTTATGCATATCGTCACTCAAAATGGACACATTAATTAACATACAATCCAGATAACATACAATAATCCTGGTGTCAGTCCAAAAAAATAAAAACAATAATCCTGGTGCATTTAACATCTTCAATTTAACATTCCAATATTTAACAATTTCTCACTAAATTAAAAAAAAATTACTTTTTTGAGTATTCTGAAAAGATGTTTGTAAAAAGTTCATTTACACCTTCAATAATTTTATATATTTGCACTAACGATTCATTTCCATATTTTATTTTAATTGCAACATTTGTTTTGAGTTTTGAGTTTGATGCCTCTAATTAAAAGATGATATCGATCTGTACTTTCCTCTTTGGCAGAACCAACTCATGCATGAATCCATCTCTGAGCTCCAGAAAAAGGTTGTAATTAATTAGGCCATGGCCAGTTATATAGCAGGTATCTTTTTGTGTTGCATGAAAACTGGAGCATAAATTAAATTAAATCTCTTCATTCCAGGAACGAGCAATGCAGGAGCAAAATAACTTGCTAGCAAAGGAGGTAATTATAATCTCCACTGATCATACTCATACAGCTCAATCCATTCGAATTTCATTATTATAAGATTCAATTCATAATATAATTCTTTTTTCAAATCGCGGTTTTGAATGAGATAATGTTTTTATTTTTATTTTTATTTTTTGGTTCTGTTTCTGTGTGTAACTTATTGGAAATAGATAAAGGAGAAGGAGAAGGCTGCAGCTGAGCAGCAGGTTAATAATAACTGGGAGCAGCAGCAGCAAAACCATGGCCTTAATCTGCTACCACAGCCACTTCTTCCATGTCTAAATATGGGGTAAAACATTAATTAATTATTCTTCCCATTACGTTTAATTTTATTTTGTATACGCAATCTACAATAATTGTTTAAAAAATTGCGACGAATGAATAAACCCTAGCTAACTAGGGTAATTTTTGTTTTTCCATGCATGATATGATCATATGCAGGGGCACAGAGCAGGATGAGTTTCTTCAGGTGAGAAGGAACCAGCTGGACCTTACTCTGGAGCCTCTATATCCATGCCACCTCGGATGCTTTGCCGCGTGATTGATTATCATCAAATTATCGATCGGTTGAAATTAAAAAAGAAAATTATATATATATATATATATATATGCAAGTTGTGTGTATTGAATTTCTAGTTAATTTGCTGGTAAATTTGGATCCAGACACTGGTAAATTTGGATCATTATATTTGTGAAACGTATGTAATATAATCCATGATCCAAAAATCGATCATCAGACAAAGCCAATGAAGAACTGGATATGCTTTGAAACTCCTTTATTTATGAATGCCAATTAATTATTTAAGTAATTAAGGATCTATTGTGCTATAAATTTTCTTCAGGAACAGCGCGCTCATAAAAATGAGTCGAATGAATTTGAGAAGTTATATATATATATAGAATAAAAACTTACAGGTTACGTTACGTACACAGCCCTAATGTGAAAATGGAATCAAACAATTTAATTAACGGTACAAGCTAGATTTTAAGAATTAGAGGAAGATCGACAATGATCGAGCGGACAATATCCATCCACGGGTTAGGGTTTTGATTGCCTAAGCTCTACCACATGTATGTTTGCAGTTGACTTGAGTCCAACGGTTGTGTTGTGTTGCTACTTGTTGCTGTTGGTGTGTCTTCCATCGGCACTGATATATCATTCATATGCCACACATATATATTTTGTCCAAGTCTCAATCACAAGTTTCTCCAAATAACATATCACCTACAAATTCAATCTAATTTTCTTTAGATTTGCCACAATTGGAGAAGGAGTAAGAGTATCACACTTCAGGAAAAATAGGCTTGTTCGGCGAAACAGATTCGTTGAGCAAAGATCGACATGTTCGTCGAGTACAGGTCGACATTCGTCGAGCAAAGGTCGACATTCGTCGGGCAAAATTAAACCCGGCGAACCTCCGTCGGGCTTGATGTTAGTCGACGGAAACAGTGAATTCGTCGAGCAATTTCAAACTTGCCCGACGACTCCTTTCGTCGCCAATGATTTGTCGATCAATTGCAAAAAGTCAACAACTTTTGCCCGACGAATGAGTTTCGCCGAGCAAAGTTACAAAAATTCGACAAGTATCCACCGAATTGTCTTACTTTGCCCAACGAAATTGCTTGTTCGTCGGGCAAAATTTTAATATTTAAAAAATTAATTTTAATAATTTATTTAATTAAAAAATATATTTTTTAAATAAATATAATTAAAATAATAAAACGAATCAAATGAAAATAAAAAAATATATTTATAAAAATTAACGTTATGTTTTACATAATTAAAACTAAAGTAATATTTTACATATTAATTTCTAACTACTCGGCGACGGGTTGAGGTAGTCGGGGTCCTGGGCGGGCTTTTGGGCTGGGGGTTGAGGCTGTGACAGAAGCTCATCCAGCCCATACTCACCCAAGCGGTCAAGCACCTTGGCCAGGACGGCCTTGATCTCCACGTTTTGGGTCTGGATCTGCGCGTTTTGGGTCATGATCTCCGCGTTTTCGACCTAGAGGGTCTCAAAGTTTCTCTGGAGCTCTGAGATCTCCTCGGGATTAGCTTTCCGGGAAGAACTCGAAGAGCAACTGGAGACATCCCGAACTATCTCGTCGCCTGCCCCCTCAGACGATCTTCCCTGGACGCCTACTAAGTTGTCGCTCCAAGACGGCGATTGACCTCCCGGTATCCGGTAGATGCTGCTCCAACGGCACCTTGGGATGCTGTTGCGTCAGCTCGGCCCATGTCTGCTGGACATCTTGCTCCATCGCCGCCTACAAATTTGAATAAATATTAATTAGAAATATAATTATCAAATTAAAAATTAATGTTTAATATGCAAAAAATAAACTTACGTGAATAGTGTCAGCCTCCTGGTTGCCCCGGCTAACGTACACTTGCCTCTAGGCATTCACCTTTGGGAACAGCAACCTGGCGTTGCGTCGATTCTCCTGCCGAGCCAATAAGGATCGCGACCCCCCGTGGTGGTTGAATTTCTTCGCTCCCCGGTTTGATGTGTTGGCAACCGATTTTTGTTGTTCGCTAGTAAAAACAATCATTATATTTTCAAATGGAAAATAACATAAAAAATAAATACATAATTTAACTAGGTGGACAATACCATATACGAGGGGTCCACGAAATGGTCGCATAACCACAACCACCCTTCCACCCGAGGCCCCTCCAACTCCTTTGGAGGAATTGCACGATCTTCCTCCGGGGAAGGCCAGCTCTTGTAGTACTTGTGGAGCTCGTACTTCGAGTCGGCGTACCGTAACTGCTAGTGGTTTCTCAGGTATTAACTAACGTCGGTGTCCTCCAGGTTGAACTCAAAATTGATATGCAATAAATTATTAAAGTTGGTAAAATAATTAAAAAAAATGCAAATAATGTATAAAAAAGGAGAAACACATACCAATAACTCTCCCCAACAGCGCGTGATCTCCTCCGGGGGTTGGTTCCTGAAAGTATCCCCCATTATTAGGGACTTGGTGCGAAGAATCGCGCCCATGTCATGCACCAGCAAGCTGTGGATTTTTATGGCCGCTGTCCGGAGGCAAGGAACGTACACCACCGGGATCTTTGCATTCGTTGTCCTGCAAATCTGCTGGGATGTCAAACCCCGGTTGATCCCGCGCACGTTCATCGACTTCCACTACAAAAAAAAAAACCCTTTTTTCCGAAGGCTAAAAGTGGTCGAAAATATCAGTTTTCCGTCGGAAATATGCTTTTACGAGGGCCAATGGCCATCGTAGGCCATCGTAAAAGCACTTGTCACAAAAGGTGTTTTCCGAAGAACCGTCGTAAAATCTTCTATTTTCGACAATCCTTAATTGTCGGATATGTGTTGTTGCCGTCGTAAAGAAGCTTTGTAAAATGAGGAGAAATTTTTCTTGCGACATATTTTATCCATCGTAAATAGTTTTAGAGTCATCGTAAATGTTTTGTATGCGATGATCTTTTTTTTTTTTTCCGATAACAAGGTTACGACAACACACAATGTCAAAAACTGTTGAGATTGAGCAAAATATTTTTAGTGCCCATCGCCAAAACTGTTCGAAAAGCTTACTGTGAGATCAGAATGTAAGTAGAATAAGTTTTTAGGAAAAATGACATTGTTGAGATTTCTGAAAATATTTTTAGTGCAAATTACCAAAGCAATTATAAGCACTTTGAGACAATGTCCTACCATTTATTAAGCCAAATAATACAAAATTTTGAATTTATAAAGTTATAAAACGTTAAAGAGAATGAATTTACTAGCGAGATCGGGAAGTGACTTTAAAGCTTGAAAAAACCTAAGGAAATTCTCGAGTGAGCTTTAGAAAGCTTACAGGAAGATGAGAATGGAAGTTGAATAAGTTTTTGGAGGTTTATATCGAAATATAAAAAACTGACTAAAAATCATGGATATAGCTTAAAATTTTCTAGGAAAAAATATGAGATTTCCAAAAATATTTGTATTGCACATTATAAAAACTATTATAAGCTATTTGAGACATGTCCTGCCATTTATTGTACCCAACAATACATTTTTTTATAAATCTTTTATACTATAAAACATTAAACTCAATGAATTTGACTACAGGGTCGGGGAGTAACTTTAAAGCTATTAAAAAATTTGTCGAAAATACATTTCCGACAAGAAATTGTTGCTTCGACGGTCATTGTCCATCACAACTACACATTTCCGACGATTATTAGTACTCATAAAAACTGACTACTTTGTCGTAAAAGGAATTCGACTATTATTTCCAACAACCAATTATCCTCGAAAATACGTTTTTTCCGACTAGCTTTTGGCATCGAAAATAATAGTTTGACTTGAGAGATTAAATACTTTCGACCACCTTGTGGCGTCAAAATAATTATTTTTTTCGAGATGACTAACACTTTTCGACTACATTGAAGCATCGAAAATATCCACTTGTTTCGAGAAATTTGTTTCTTTTTCGACCATCTTCATCTATCGAAAACTAATCACTTGTATTGAGAGAATTACTATTTATAACAACCGTGGTCATTCTGAATTTGTCAAAAGTAATGGTCATCCAAATATAAATAAATAATATTTTAAACCATAAAATTAGTCATAAATATGCTATTCATTAAAATTGAGAAGAAAAATATGAAAATTTAACATCAATGTAGTACATTGAAATCATTCAGTATTGCTTACTTAATAAATAATTCAAAATCAACAATACAAAAAAAATTCCCAAAATTGAAAGCACAACGTCTAAATAACAATAAGTCGGAATAGTTTCTTTTGATACGACTTTCAAAGGCATGCTTTAGTTCTTCCTCAGAGCATGTGTAAGACTCACATTTTGGATAGTCAGTAAACTTTATCCATGATCCTGTAATCTCTTGCTTGAAGAGTGCACCTATATTCCTATAAAACTCAGTTTGTTATGATCCTGAAAAGTTTTAACATAAACCTACATCAAAGAACAAAGTAGAGAAAAAGCAACTGCAAAGCCAAGAATGAACAAAAAACTTGAACAAATTAATAGCCACCAAAACAAACCATAACCACAACCCACAACAAATAGGGGAAGAGACATAGAGCCTATACTAAGTTAGATGAGCATTAATTCCAAATATGGGAAATACACATATTAGTAACAGAGGGTTTAAATCTTATAGAACACAAACGACACCAAATAAGGTTTATATTAACAAGACAGAAAAATTAATATAAATAAACTCTGTAGATTATGAGTGAAGATCTTATATAATGTGGTCTTCCCAGAGAAGTAAGTATCATCCATGCAGCAAAATAGAAAATCATTAGAGAAGTACTGACCAGAAAAATAATATAGGTTTTTTAATGTGATTAACTTATTATAGGTCTTGAAGCTTGAAAGTGACAAACACTTTAATCAAATGAGACAATTGCAGGTGATATGAGTAATTACATCAACAAAGTTTCTTACCGATGAGAAAATTTAGCATCTTTGTCACCAAAGATCAATTTTATTACCTATTATCATAAAACTCAATTGGCATGGTTGTGCCTGTCCTTTTTCACCCTTAGCCTTCCCTCTACCTCTTTTCTTTCTAGCATCAGGATAACAAAGTCATCAACCAAAGATTCTTCATCATCAGATACAGCAAAACACTAAATCAGATACAGCAAAACACAAAATTACAATACAATAAAACCAATGTTCAAAAAATCGTTCTAGGCGCTAGGCGGCAAGCCGCCGCCTAGATTTTAGGCTAAACGGTGGAGAAAATTGGAATAGCATTAGGCGAGCGCCTAGACAGCCCTAGGCGGCATTGGGCAGTGCTGGGAGACATTGGGCGGTGCTGGGCGCCACTGACCAGCCTTTGCGAAATTCGTTTTCTTCAATTCACAATCTTGTTTAGAGATGAAAGATTGGGTTGAGAGCTTAAGAGAGAGAGAGAGAGAGAGAGAGAGAGAGAGAGAGAGAGAGAGAGAGAGAGAGAATGCGAGAGCGTTTCCATGAGAGGGAGAGATGTTGAAGAGAGGGGGATGTTGCAGAGAGAGCGATGTTGCTGAGAGAGGTTACAGAGGTCTTGAGAAAGAGAGAGTGAATAAGAGAGTGGGATGGCTAGTGGTTACAAAGTAGCGTACTAGGGTTGTGGAGGATTAAAAATTTATAAAAGAAAGTGTTTGAATTAATTAATATAAATTTTGTAGATTTATTTCATTCCAAGTCGAATGTTTGTAATAAATTTATTATATAAAAGAAAATCACAAGACATTTGTATAATAAATGTTATATAAGAAAACAAATAAAAAATATTATGGCCTATTTTGTTGTATTTTAGATATTTTTTATGTTAGTATTTCTCAATACAAGTGTAATTTTTGTCTTTAATCGGTATATATTTATAACTTTCTATGGTGTACAATAAAATTATAATAATAATAAAAAATTGCCTAGGCTCCTGCTTAGACTCCGCCGAACCGTCTAGGGGCTAAGCCATTGTTCGCCGCTCTAGTAGCGCCTAGTGTCCTTTTGAACATCAAATAAAACTAATCAATAAAAAATAGTAGGAATAAATATCTTAAAAAATGATGGCAAAACTAATTTCTTTGTTGGTCATAACACGCGAAAGAACAAAGGAACAAAGAAAACATAAGGCTACACTACAAAATGCAGCTGCCCCACGCCCATAGCATCATCCAACAGCAAGCTCATGCAGCTGGGCGGTGGTCCGTCCAAGTCACAAAAACCAAAATCACTCATAGCCCCCAACCGAGCTAACTCATCAATAACTCTATTACATTCCCTAAAGATGTGACTTACTTGGCAGCGCCAACATCTTGAAATATTTAAAAACTTTCGGGAGAGTTTTTCAGAGTTTAGAAACTTTAGATGAATTTTGGTGTTGAAAAATATTTAAAAATAAACAATGAATTTAATGTTGGTTTTGATTAAGAATTTTGGTCTATAAAAATTGTACCGTACCTTATCAAATATTGAAACTTTCTTTCGATTTAGTTTGGTGTGGCTGCAAACGTGTACTTGTATTCGATTTGGTGGTTATTCAGAGTTCAGAAATTTTAGGTGAATTTTAGTGCTAAAACATACATAAAATAAATAATGAATTTTTGTAAAAGTACTTTGGCATTATTGGAGTTTAGTTATGAATAGGGGAAAATTTCGGACTCTTTTTTTTGTGTGTAAAGAATTGGGACATCTTTTGTGTACTTATTTTAAAAATTTTGGCAAAATATACTGGCGGGCTGGAAACCTCTCGCGCAAAAAAAAATAATTTTGGCAAAATATGCTGGCGGGATGGAAACCTCGAAAAAAATTGCGCGCTTACAGAGGAAAAATATTGCGCGCTTATAGAGGAAACCTTTTTTGGGACATCTTTCTTCCTCTCTTCGCACTTGATTCTTTCACTGTCCTCCACCATGTTATTCTATCACCGTTACCATAGCTTTCCACCACCTAACTCCATCACTATCCCCATCGACCTCAATGCAGAGCAGCTCTCTTATCTCATTAACAAAAAAATACCCCAAAACCTTTAAATTCGTCACTTCTGTCATGATCTCAAAAACCATACATTATGTTGCTCGAATGGTATAGCTTTCTCCATGAAAGTTGTTCATCTGCTCAATTTATAGCATATCAAAATTTGAGCTTCATCGGATATCCACCTTGAGTGGAATAAAAACCCTTGGTCCATGGTTTGATCCTCAAAGGCTGCAGACTGGGGGATTTGGACGGGGCCTTGGGAACAATACCTTTGTGTCGGAGGAGTGGGACTCCATAACAACACCGTGCCGGTGGGACCGGGGCGGGTTGTTACATAAAAGGCGCCTTTTATGTAACGGCAACTCAGTTGGTGAAAGGTGTCCTCCTTAAGGGGAATAAAAAGTCTTGGTCCAGGGTTCGAATCCTCAAAGATATTGCAACTAGGGGATTTACAAACGGGGACCAGGTAACAATACCTTTGTACCGGGGTAGGCCGGTGGGAGGAGGACTCCTATAACGACCGTTGTCCGTAGGAATCCAGGGACGGATTGTTACAAGAAATCATTGATTTCCCGGCCTCACCATGGAATATAATCCCAGAGAATTGATTATATGAAGGTATTGGGCTTCTTTCTTACTAGAGCTGTATTATCTGAGTAACTCTGTTTGTCGTAGACCTAGTGTTTGTGAAAATGCCTCAAAGAGTTTTCTTCTAAGTGTGGTGTTGTATTGTTCTTGTTACTTCAATGAGTTGTGTATTAATCATAGTATGATAATATGATATCTAACACTGGACTTAGTATTTTACAATTGATTTTGCATTATTTGGATTTAAATTGAATTTATGGTGAAAATATATGTATAATAAGCCTGTTATATTTTAATTCAGCATGTTGAAATTATTGAATATTTATTGGCATTACGTAGATGGAAAAAAGGAAATAGCAAGGTACTTCTGAGTTGAGGTTTGAGTATCTTTTATTGGTTCTACTTATACGAAATCTTAGTTGTATTGGAAGTACCTTGTGGTTTGAGTATCTTTTGTTGGTTCTACTTATGCGAAATCTTAGTTGTATTGGAAGTACCTTGTGGTTATCTTAGGGATTACGAGCATGGATGTCATATCATTTTGAGTTTGTTGAAGAATCCAGTAAAAATTCCTCTTTCTAGCCACATATAATTGACTACCAACTATGTCATGTGATGTGGGTACAGATGTCTTGGGCAGTTATCCGTGGAGGTCTTGATTCAAAGCTTGTGATGTGGGATTTTTCCAAGGGCACCCGATCAATTTATGAATTTTGGTAAATGATCTTTCTTCGGTGATATATAACTTTCTCTGCAGATTTTGTTGCTTTCCACAGCTCTTATGATATGTTAATTTTCATATTAATTTTCTTTAATATTTAATGCTTGGTCAGTTTCCATATTAATTTTAGAGCCTCCTAATTCTAGCATTTCGTAAACATTACACAGTTGATCAGATGCTGAATTGAAGACTCATTTAACTATTTGGTTGCCAATACTTGTTGGAATCAGAGGTGCAGCATCAGAGGTAAGAATTTCTAACTTTGCTTGTAGCTGAACAGCTGGTTAGAATATTCTGTACTTGGTCAGGTTGAACCTGAAAGTGTGCCATATATGGATGGAAAGTCCTGAATGTCTAGTTTCTACAGAAATTGAGGTCGGACGAGGAAGATATTGCAAATTTAGTGACTGTTGCGCAGGGATTTCTGTGCAGATCAGCCATGTTTACAGAATATTCTGTACTTGGTCAGGTTGAACCAGAAAATGTGCCATATATGAATGGAAAACCCTGAATGTTTAGTTTCTGTAGAAATTTAAGGTTCATGATTACAAGGTCGGATAAGGAAGATATTTCAAATTTAGTGACTGCTGTGCAGTACTGGGATTTCTGTTCAGATCAGCCATGTTTACAGAATATTCTGTACTTTCTCAAGTTGAACCAGAGAATGTACCATATATGGATGGAAAGCCCTAAATGTCTAGTTTCTAAAGAAATTTACGGTTCATGCTTACGAGGTCGGACAAGGAAGATATTGCAAATTTAGTGACTGTTGTGCAGTGTTGGGATTTCTGCGCCGGAATTGGCTAAGTACTTAAGCAATCTAATTTATTTAGGTAGTCAATTGAGCTTTAATTTTCATTTCAAGATGACGAAAATGCATGCTAGGGGATGTTAGAAGTACCCAATGGCATGGTGTACCTTGGTCTGAATTAGACAGTAGAATAAATCAACTTCTTTTTCAAATAAAGAGTACATAGTTCTCAAGAGGAAGTAGACAAATAAAATCCAATAGGATTTGGAGACTTTACCTTTGTTGTCGATTATTGCACATCATAATATTTTGTTTATTTTATTTCTTGTCTTTTTTCATTGTTGGGTTGTGTGGTTAGTGTTTCTTACATATTTTCAATAAAGATTCTTTTCATTATATATTTGAGGTAGGCTAGCATATTGGCATTTGAAGCTTACTATTGGAATTCATACTTTCTGATTTATAGTTGAACTAATTTGACAGAGTTGTGATGGATTATTTTGTTTAGATACGGAAAAATCACTATTCATTGCAAGAAATGTTGGATCTCAAGGTAGGCCTAAGGTTGATCCTAAGTCTGCTTGATTGAGGCCAAATTGGATGATTTTGTGGCTCAAATATCCCTTAAAATTTGTTACTTATGGTGACCCAAAAAAAACATAACTTTGTATTGAAGTTTTTTTTTCATTGACGTTTATTATGGCACACATAAACTCTTTCAATAGCCAATATTATAATAAAAAATATATACTCTTGCAAATGGATAGTTATTTATGATTATGATTAATTATAATCGTAAATAAAGAATATCCTCCGACAACTAAAATATGACATCGAAAATAGCTTTTTCTAATTTCGATGATAATTAAAGCGGTCACAATTATAAATTTATTATCGACATGGACTATTTCTCCTCGGAAATACGTAAACACTTTCGGTTATCCCTAAGCATCATCGAAATTAGTAATTTATTACCGACAAGGACTAGCCCCCCTCGAAAGTACTTAATTACATATGACGGAGTGAATACGCTCTCAGAAATTAACATTCTATTTTCGACGACGTTGCTGTTTAGTCGTTAATACTTTGGTGCTAACTTTTCCCTCCAAAAACCCTTCATTTTCGATGGTCATATCACTTTTTTTGAGGGCATGTTTGTGTATCGGAAATCAGAAGCGGTCTAGTGACACATGTTCGACGGATGGTGTTTTGCTGTCGATAAGTACCTTTTTCGACGGTATTTTTGGCTCTCGGAAACAATTGGTCGAAAATGACCATTTTTCTTGTAGTATTCCTTACAAATTCGATGCACTTTAGTACAAAATATGAGTAACAGATGAAAGCGGATTTTTAAATAAACAAAATAATCAACTTACCCTAAGGGAGTGCTCTAGTACCAGTCTCCAGTTGGTCTGGTTCGGCGTACTCTGGTCCGGCGTCGTCCTTTGAGGGTTGGGGGTTGGTACGGGGTTCCCCCTGTTTCTTGCTGTGCCGTCAACGGACTCTGCCGTGGAGACTACCGAGGCCGGGGGTGCCTCCTCCGCCGCATGATGACCAACGAGCTCAGGGCGGGGGCGGGTCCTAGATGTGATCAAGGTACGCTACGTCATCTACAATAATAAATTTAAAACAATTAATATAAAATTAACCTACAAATTTTTAATTTAATAATAAATAATAAAAAAACCAAACATTTTTAATATTAATTATTAAATTCACAAAATAAAAACAAAACCACCTATAAAATTAACCAACATTTTTTAATTCGAATAATAAATAAATAAATAAAACCAAATTTTTTTTATTGAAAATTAGTAAATTGGAAAAAAAAAACCACCAAATTCTAATTTTGAAAATAAAACCAATAATAATATCCAAAATCATAAAATTCACATATCCAAAATTTATAAAACTCGCATATCCAAAATTTATAAAACTCACATATCCAAAATTCACATATCCGAAATCATAATAAAAAATTCACATAACTTTTTTTAAATTCACATATCCAAAATTCATAAAATTCACATATCCAAAATTCACATAAAATTCATATCCAAAATTCACATAAAATTCATATCCAAAATCATAACAAAAATCATATGCAAAATTCATAACATTATACCAATTTCAACATTATGCCAAACATCACAATTTCAAAAAATCATCAACATTAACCCTAAATCCAAACAATAAATAAATAAATAAAACCAAATTTGTTTTATTGAAAATTAGTAAATTGGCAAAACAAAACAAAAACCACCAAATTCAAATTTTTAAAAATAAATTCATTAAAATTAAAATAAAACCAATACAAACCAAAATTAAACCTAAAATACTAAATTAATCCAAACAAACTTAAACCTAAATTACCAAAATCAAAATTCACAAAATTAAACCTAAATTACTTAATCCTAACAATCTTAACCCTAAATTACAAAATCCAAAATTCATAAAATTCATAAATCTTGAACAAAAATTTTTAATTCAAAAAATCATATCTAACAATTATATCCAAAATTCACATTCAACAATCAAATCCTACAATTCAACAATTCATATCCAAAATTAAAAAAAAAAAATCCAGTCCAATAATTCATACCCAAACCAATACAGCAACCACCATTTTCGAATATTCATACCCTAACATCAAAATTTCAACAATTCATCACCATTCAAGTTCTAAATTTCAATTAATTAGTCATATAATCAAGTAATCAAATAATCCTAGAGATAGAGGGACTTATCGTGAGCGACTGAGAGAGAGAGAGTTTGAGAGAAAGCGGCGGCCTTGGCGGCTGAGAAAGGTGTCCAAGAGAAACGGCAGTGGTCTTCGCGACTGAGATAGTGAGATGGTGAGGCTGACTGGTTGTTGGGAGAGATGGAGAGTGAGAGACAGAGAGTGCTTGAAAAAGAGAGAGAGAGGGGGGCGGCTGGGTTGCTAGGGTTGGGGTTGGGTTTTTTTGCAAAGAAGGCGGAAGAACCTATGAGAGGAAGATGAAGAGGAAAAGAAGAATCGATTCTGTTTGTCTCAGATTATGACATTGCCCAACAAAGTCTTCGTCGGGCAAACTTTAACGATTCGCTGGGCAATAAAAGGCGCCATTTTAAATTTTTTGCTAAATATTTGGCGGAAATTTTAAAATTTTCACGAAAAAAATTTGCGCGAGTTTTTTTAATGTTGCCCGACGAATACATGGAGTTGCCCGACGAATTTTTGAAATCTTACCAGGCGAAATCCTTATATTCGTCGGGCAAGATGCTTTTATTGATGAAAATCTGACAAATGTAAAACCAGGTCCGACGATAGAATTTTCAAGATCGGGACCGTTCAATTTTTTTTTTACGTGCTTAATTTCCCACCGACGAAATCGTCATGTGTTACGGAGCTTATGTGTCTCGATCGTTAAGCTTGTGAATTTGAAGGCGTTTTTTGAAGTTATGGTTCAATTGATATTCAAACGATTGAATTTCAAAAAATTGACCGTTCAATACTTACTTTTAAGTGCATAAACCTCACCCGTCGAATATCTTGTGGTTTTGAGGTATTAAAGTTATTCAATTGTCAAACAACGTTTTGTTACCGTTGAATCGTCGTGCACCGTTACCTAATCCCGAAAATTCCAAATTGGCTAATTTTTCACGGAGGTGTTCTATGAGTACGTGCAATAAATTTGGACAGTTAGATCGGTCCATTTTATTCGTAAATTATTGAAAATCGTAAAATAAGCATATTCATCAAGGAGTTTAAACACTTAAAGGGAACTTCAATACATTTTTTGAAGTTTTGGTTCCATTGATATTCAAACGATTGAATTTGACCAATCTAACCGTTCATTTTGTGGTTTTATGTGTCTAGATCTCGCCCATCGAAAATCGTGAGGTTTTGAGGATTTAAAGCAGTCCGATCGTGAAGAAATGTTGTGTAACCGTTGAAACGTTGCACAACATTACCTAATCCCAGGATTTCCAAATTGGGTAAATTTTCACTTAGGCGTTCTATGAGTACGTACAATAAATCTGGACGGTTAGATCGGTCCATTTCATTTCGTAAGTTATTGAAAATCGTAAAATAAGTATATTCATCAAGGAGTTTAAACACTTGAAGGAAACTTCAATACATTTTTCGAAGTTTTGGTTCCATTGATATTCAAATGATTGAATTTGACCGATCTAACCATTCATTTTGTGGTTTTACATGCCTCGATCTCGCTCGTCGAAAATGGTGAGGTTTTGAAGATTTAAAGTTGTCCGATCGTGAAGAAACGTTGTGTAACCGTTGAAACGTCACACACCGTTACCTAATCCTGGGATTTCCAAATTGGGTAATTTTTCGCGTAAGCAATGGATGAGTACGTACAATAAATGTATACGGTTAGATGGTCCTTTTCACTTCGTAAATTATTGAAAATCATAATATAAGCATATTCATTAAGGAGTTTAAATACTTGAAGGAAACTTCAATACAGTTTTTGAAGTTTTGGTTCCATTGATATTCAAACGATTGAATTTGACCGCTTTAACCGTTCATTTTTTGGTTTTACGTGCCTAGATCTCGCCGTCGAAAATCGTGAGGTTTTGAGAATTTAAAGCCATCCGGTCGTGAAGAAACGTTGTGTAACCGTTGAAATGTCGCACACAGTTTCCTAATCCCGGGATTTTCAAATTGGGTAATTTTTCGCGTAGGCGATCTATGAGCACGTGCAATAAACATGGACGGTTAGATCGGTCCATTTCATTTTGTAAGTAATTTAAAAATGTTGTTTAATAATTAAATGTAAATTGAATCTGATATATATGACCCGACGAAGATAAATGAATATTCGTCAGGCATGCATTTCCAGTTTCGGCAACCGTCCACTGAACAGAGAACCACGTGATATTGGACGAAGGTACATGAATATTCGTCGGGCAAAGGTTCTGGCCCATTTTTCCCATAATTCTATACACTATTTTATCAAGTAAAAAAGGTCAAAACCGACTATGCTTATGGAAGCATTCATAAAATTGACATTTTGATTGTTCATTAGAAAATCTTCCTCATTGCATTTCGGAAACTAACTAGTGTAAGTATCAAGGACATGACTTACAGGTGATTCTAGGGCAGGACGGAAGCCGAATCAGGGATGAGGACATCAAAGTTTGTGGCTTTAGTACATAAAAGATTAATTGAAACTTTTGTGAATGAAATCATAAAACATATATATAAATCACACTTATTGATTTGAAGATGGATATTACATATATAAATGAAATCATATATTTACAACTTTCATTCGGTGTCAGATTCGCTCTCCTCCTCCCAATCACGCTCGTCATCTGAGATGTTCATAGTACTTGATTCCTGAGAATCACTTTCAATTTGTTCTAATTTCCCGAGATCAATAAAAATGCCATCAATCGCAATTGGTGGGATGATGTCGTTGGTCGGTACTTCATCCACGTTTAGGGTGGATGCCGAGGAATCCACATGATAAACGATTTAGTCATCGTCTGTTTCCCCATCTTCTTCATGGTATCAGCCATCCAAGTCCCAAATATTTCTATGATTCATCATCTCAGCTACTCTCCAACTAACACCAGCTTTTGGATCATCCACATAGAATACTTTTTCGCCGTACTAGCGAGGATGTAGGGATCACTCTCAAACCATCAAGTGTTTGTATCATCCACACTTGAAAATCTACCGTAGAACCCCGTATCAGCATTTTCCCCATCTCCCGGCTCGAAGACCCCGTTGTTTGGCGTAGAAAATTTGTCGTCTCGTTCTGTGCACACGAACTTAACTCCTTTAACGTGACAACCAGCGTACGTTACTCCTCGAAATGGGCCAATGGCCAGCTGCATTAATTCTTTGTTGAAATTTGGCGAGTTGTCATCTTTCAGCTGTGCCATCTTGTAAGATACACATAAGAAACGAAATTGGTAAACTAAAAAATAATTTAAGAAATTTGCAAATAAAATATTTTACTTACATGCTCGGAAAACGAATGTGGAAATAGTTGTTTGTCAATTTCTTCCTAATTCGAAGGATATTGGGCCATCATCAATGCCTCGTATTGCTCGTGGAAGGGCCAAACTTAGTCACAGTTGTTCAGTATGAACGAATGAGCCACCTCCATGTCGCTATTGGTGAACGGCTCCGACACTGGACCAGTGCCGAATGGTCGTGGGGGTTGGGCAAATATAGAGAGGGTCTCTGGACGTTTACCATCGTCGTCGTTGCGCAAGGCTCTATTGAAGGAAGTTTCAACATTCCAAAGGTACATTGCACAAAATGTCAGTACCTCATTTCCAATGTACGCCTCCGCTATAGAGCCTTCAGGACATTTCTTGTTGCGGACGTACCGCTTATACGTACCTAACATTCTGCAAGGAAATATACATTATGATTCACATATATACATGATAGTAAGAAAATATTATCAAAAAGCAAGAATAAGTTATACCTCTTGATTGGGTATATCCAACGATAATGCACCGGGCCAGCTAGCTTTGTCTCATTCGGCATATGTATTAGTAGGTGCACCATTACATCAAAGAATGCATGTGGATATATTTGCTCTAGCCGGCACATGATGTAAACAATATCCTCGTTAATTGCTTCGAGGTCCGCCTTTACCAACAATCTGACACATAGTATATGGAAGAATTGGGACAAATAAACTATCATCTCAACAACACCAGGCTCCAAGAAGGACCGAATACCAATAAGAACGAGTCGTTGTAGCAAAACATGATAGTCATGGCTCTTCATACCAGACATGGTACTAATGTTTCAGGATATGTTTCCGGCTTACCCGTCTGAAAATTTCACACCATGCAACCACGTCAAGAATTTTTTCTTATTCTCCGGCGTAAATGTATAACTTGGATGAGTAATGATGTATTCGCCATTTACGACTTTTAGCCACAAATTAGGCCGAATCCCCATTTCTTTCATACCCAGACGAGTCTTTTTTGTGTCCTTTGACTTGCCGTCAATGGGTAAAGTCATTTCCACAACACTCTCGGCAACATTCTTCTCGATGTGCATAGGATCCGCTATGTGTCTGATTTTCAATTTCGACAAATACGCTAACCGGAAGAATATGCTCTTTTGCATACAATTTTCATGTTCAGCTGGTTTCGACCCTCGTGTGACGAAGTCATGTATACTGCTCAGTTTGGACAATACCTCATCACCGGACCTCTCCCTTGGCCAAGCTCATAACTCTGATTTGCCATCAAATGAGTCAGATTGCATTCGCCATCGGTGATCCCATGGCAGAAACCTTCTCGCACCCAAGTAGCATACCTTCGATGCGTGCCAAAAGGACGTTGCGTCTGGTCCACATGTCAGGCATGCAAGATATCCTTTGGTGCTCCACCACGACAACATACTATAAGCAGGAAAATCATTAATTGTCCATATTACGACCGCTCGTAGAGTGAACATTTCTTCACTGCACCTGTAGTATGTTCATACACCATTTTCCCACAGATCCACGAGCTTATCAATCAACGGCTGCAAACAACCATCGATGGAATTACTCGGCGATTTAGGCCCCGATATCAAAGTACTGAGGATTATGAATACTTTCTTCATGCATCTCCAAGGAGGCAAGTTATACGGAACCATAACCACCGGCCAAGTGCTATAGGGCATTGCCAAACTACCAAACAGATTCAAACCATCAGTAGCGATCCCTAATCTGACATTTCTTGGCTCTGCGGGATACATCTTATCAAATTCCTTCCAAGCCTCTCCATCGATCGGAAGCCTCAGTACATCATCATCAATGCGTTCATCTTTGTGCCACCTCATATCACGGGTTGTGTTGGATGACATGTAGAATCTTTGTAACCTTGGCTTCAATGGAAAATAACGCAACACCTTGTTCGGAATCTTGTCCTTTTGAAACCAAGGCTCATTGCACACGAGACATTTGTCAAGCTGCTCGAATTCACCGTAAAACAACGCACAGTTGTTCTTGCATGCATGGATCTTGACATACCCTAAACCGAGGCCCTTCAACAGCTTCTTCGAGCTATAATGATCTTTAGGCTGACGGTTGTCTTCAGGGAGCATTCGGATGATGATTTCCATCATGTGATCAAAATTCTTGTTTGTTTGATTATACTTAACTTTGATGTGCATCAACTCCACAACTGCCCTTAGAACCGAAAAGGATTTACAACCAGGGTACAATTCGCTCTGAGCTTCTTTCAACAATCTCTGGTAATGGAGCTCAGAGTCTTCTGGTTGAAACTTGGGTGCCTCATCGTCCATATCAACTGATGTGGGAGGAAAAGTATCGGTTAATATCTGAACGACTTGATCATTATCACATCGACCATCCAAAGCACTTTCGTCCCGACCGGTCCCGGGAACTGAAGATGTCAATGCGGTAAATATGTCTTCACCGTGATAGATCCAATTAGTGTAGTTGTGTACGATCCCATTCCATTCGAGATAATTTTGGACCTCATTCAAAGACATCCAACTGTAATTGTTACATTTAAGGCACGAACATCTGATACGTCTTTCATCACCGCAATGACTACGTGCAAAGGCAATGAAGTTGTCGATCCCAACCAAATACTGATCAGAACATCTATCCAACATTTGCAACCGGCCTCTATCCATTGTGCCTTTTTTCACAAAATAGAGTCAACGTAAGTAATTGAGCTAACATTGTCCGGTAATTAGAACAAGTTCATATCAAAAGCTGCTCGTCTCCTTATGCCTCCGGTGATTTGGCCCTATTCCATTCGAGACTGCAGGTTTTGTGCTGTGTAGTTTGCGACCTACGAGGCTAAGTTTCGATCGAGGGAAATTTCGGCTGCATCTCCCTACAATTCCCCAAATGCACGGCGTAGATATTATAAACAAATATCTAGTATGCATTCAGAGAAGAATGAGGGGATACAAATCGAATTTCCCATAATCGAAACCTAACATCGTAGACCGCAAACTACACAACACATAGTTACGCACCTCCAAACTGTCAGAATAAATGGACAATTCATGAGTTAGTCAATCAACTCGATTCACTGACTCTCAAACAGGTCCAAGGATTTTCATTGAATTTCATTATACGAAGTTAATCAACCCGATTAACTTCGCATAAACGGTTATGAAATATGAACATATTTCAATATGTCAGAACTACATAAAGCGCTTTACAGAAAATATCACAACAAATTCACAAATACAAACATATATTAATTATGCATATCACAGAGTTTACAATTTTCTAATTTCCGTACATATTTTATATTTCCCTAATTTAATAACATGTTTTCTATTTTCCTATTTTCCTAACATATTTTCTAATTTTTTCTAATTTTCTAATTTCCTAACAAATTTTCTAATTTTCTAATTTCCTAACATATTTTCTATTTCAATAATTTCATAACATATTTTTCCTATTTTCCTAACATATTTTCTAATTCCCTAACATATTTTCTAATTTCAATAATTTCATAAAATATTTTTTATTTTCCTATTTTCCTAACATATTTTATATTTTCTTAATTTCCTAACATATTTTCGATTTCCCTAATTTCATAACATATTTTCTATTTTCATATTTTCCTAACAAATTTTCTAATTTCCTACACAAAATTCCACAAATTATAAACAATTTCTACACATTTTCCACAATAAATACACAATTTCCTAACATAATTATATCCAAAATTCTTAGCAAAATTAAATTGAGAGGCAAACACACTTACCTTTTTATAACTATTCCTTCAATCAACCACAAATTTCCTAAAACACAAAACATAATTAGTTTCCAATCAAAAATCAAAATTTCAAAACTAACAAAAATTAGATTTCTCAAACCTTCAAAATTGCTATTGGTGATTGAGAGAGAAATGGATTTGATTGGTAGTGAAAATGGTGATGAGATGATGATTGTTGAAGTTATAGAGCTAGAGAGAGAGAGAGAGAGAGAGAGAGAGAGAGAGAGAGAGAGAGAGAGAGAGGAAGAAGAAGAAAGGGGCGTCTGGGCACTTAATGTGTTTAGACTTTTGTTCGACGAAGCAGTTTAACATGGCAAATTTTAATGATTCATCGGGCAAAATATTTTCAACGCCAAGTTTTACCCGACGAACAAAATTTGCCGTTAAATCTCATTTTGCCCGACTGATAGAATGAATTAGTCGGGCCAAACTTTCCTATTTTACCCGCCAACAACTTCTTCTTCCCTCCAAAACCTTGCTCGGTGAGCCTTTATTTTCGCCGGGCAAAATGACACGGGGCGGTGAAAACGATTTCGTTGGCAAAATCTCGTCGAGCAACCCTTTATTTCTTGTAGTGTCAAGTAGCATTAATCCATAAATGAAGATTTACTCATAATTGATCATATTTAATGACCATCGTGTCATTTTATTGGACGAAAATTTGGCTGAATTGTGAGTAAATATGATGATAGGGAAACTGACTATTCATAATAGTTTCAAGGGGAAAATTGGGAAAAGTAAAAGTTCATAGGGAAATTAACTAGGAGCACTACGCCAATAATAGTTTTTTACGGCGTGCAGGGTGTTTATTAAGGCGTGCATTCTTGCATGCGATAAAAGAATAGATATGTGTTTTATTTACGGCATGCTTATACTATGTGCCTTGTTTTATAATTACGCACGGCACACAATGAATGTATACCGTAAAAATATGACTTTCAAGGCGCGCAATGCATACCGTAAAAACAAATGCAAATTTTTTAGTTCCCACTGTATGTTTCAATTTCTAAAAGCGTAAATTTTTCACTTCCCTCCCGCCCATTTTTTGTAACTTCCCTCCCACCCAATTTTTCTATACCGTCCTCTTCTCCATGTTTTTTCCTTTTGGTCTGAAAACATCAAAAAAAAACTTTCACTCTCCTCTCCACTCTTCTCATCTCCTCACCGTCTCTGCCCTCTCCCAAAAACTCTCACATGCAATCTCTCATCTCCTCCTCAATTTCAATTTTAGGTTTGCAATTTTAGGTTAGCAATTAGAAGGCTAAAAGGGGAATCGAAATCTCCAATTTCAAACTCAAATTTTCTTCTCCACTCAGCGCCGTCACGGAGGAGCACGGAGGAGCAGCAAGCTTCAGCTAGCGGCCCAGCTCTAGCAGCAGAGGTCGCACGCTGTCTTTCTCTCACCGTTCTACAGCTTCAACTCTCAGTCTTAGCCTCTCGCTCTCCCTGCACAAGGTGTCAAGCTAGGTCATAGCCTTTTTTTTTTTCTTTCTCTTTTTATTTGATAGGCCCTTTAGCCATACAGAATCATGATATTTTGTCACAAATACTTTTTGTATCCAATTATTTAACCTAGATGAAGATTGCTCTGCATTGCTTGCTAAAAACTCAAATGTATGAAGTTGAAGATATTCAAATTTGATGATATCTGCCTATTATATATTGACTAAGTTTTCAATATTTGCTCGGTTTTTGGTCATTGTTAAGTTAATTTTTGTACAATCAGGTTTAGAAGCTTTTCGGATGAGGATGCAGAAAATAATGGGATACAGAGAGCAGAAAATATTCTCTAAAAGCTGTATTCTTGAGAGCAATGTTGCTTCTACAACCTGAGAGAACGACAACTTTCAGTACTAACTTTCAGTACTTAAGGTGAAAAGATGAGAGCAATGTTGCTTCTACAACCTGAGACTTTCAGTACTAACTTTCAGTACTTAAGGTTAAAAGATAGGAAGTACATGCATGTGAAGGAATATGAACATTAATATTAATAACTTTGCAAAGTAGGCCGCAAGTTTATACTTGTAATTATTGCCCCGGGGATAAACAATTAAAAACAATTAAGATATTGCTAATCAACATTGCTCTCAACATTGTGTTATGTCCAAGCACCTCAACTTGTTACTTTTCTATTGAATCTACTATCAATTAATGAAGTGTTTCTTTCTTATGGTTGGTGTACTTGTAAATTGATATTTTCTTTCTTTTTATTGAATCTACGGTACAATGTAATAGGTATTGGGTTTGTAAATGGAAACCTAACAAAATTAATAAGTGAATATTAAAAAAATTACAATGAGGGCGCACAAAGTATGCCTTCGATATTCATTTTTAAGGCGTACTACACCGTGTGCCTTCAATATTCATTTTTATGGCGTGTAGTGTGTGCTTTCAAAAAGCATCAAATTCGTTTTTACAGTGTGCAATGCTTGCTTTCGTAAGTATTTACGGCACACTTTTGTTATTATTTACGGCATGCGATGTATGCCGCGAATAATAAAGACTTTACAGCAGACATTTTAAAGGCGCACGTATGTGTGCCGTGAATACACTTTTAAAGCATGCAATGCGTGCCCTAGAAGGCATCTTTTGGAGTAGTGGAGGTACAAATTCAGGTGGGAAATTGAAAAATTATTCTTGATTTTTTCAGTAGGTACGTATGTGTGCAGCTTTTTATATAGTGTTAATGATAGCTCGCACCACAGCAAAATCCAAGTTGCCCGGCGAAAGGACGTCGTCGAGCAACTGTAGGGATTCGTCGAGCAACTTTGAAAACGGTGAATCTCCGTCGGGCAATCTCCGTCAGGCTTTGATATTAGTCGACAACAACAGTGTATTCGTCGAGCAACGTTATCTTGGCTGGCGGACTAGTTCGTCGCCGAAGTCTTCGTCGAGCAACCTAAAAGTCAACAACTTAGTACCAACGTACAATGTGCGTCGGGTAACCTTACAATATTCGTCGGTTAACTATTTAAATATCCATCAGGTAAGTTATTACATATCCGTCGGGTCAGTTTTTAAACATCCGTCGGGTAACTTTATAGACATCCGTCGGGTTAAGTATTACACATCCGTCGGATAACGTTTTACACATCCGTCGGGGAACGTGTTACATATCCGTCGGGTAACATGTCCCAAATTCCTCGGGTAAATTTTGAAAAATTTCCATTATCCCCGACGCCTTAGCAATTCGTTGGGCAAACTCTGAATAATTAAAATATATTTTTAATAAAATATTTAATTAAAAGAATCAAAATAAACTAAAAATAATATTTATAAGAATTAATGTAATATTTTTACATCGTTAAATATATAAAAAAATATTTTATATATAGTACACTCTAACTACTAGTCGAGGGGTCAAAGTAGGCGGGATCCTGAGGGGGCTGTTGGGTGGGCGGTAAGAAAATATCATCCAATCCACGGTCACCCAAACGTTGAAGGACCTTGTCAAGGGCAATCTTGATATGTTGGTTTTGGGCTTGAATCTCCGCATATTGGGCTTTGATCAAAGCATTTTCGGCCTTGAGGTTTCTCCAACCGTTCGACGTCTCCTGGGGATTGCCTATCCGAGATGAACTGGACAACTGAGTCGAGACATCCCGCACAATCCCGTCGCCCGCCCCCCGAAGGACCTTCCCTGGGCGCCTCCCAAGTTGTCCCACCAGAATAGCGATCGACATGTCGGGATTAGGGAACTGCTGCTCCAACAACACTTTTGGATGCTGTTGGGTGAGCTCAACTTGTGTCTACTGAACGTCTTGCTGCATCGCGTCCTACAAATTCGAATAAATATTAATTAGAAATATAATTAAAAAATAATGTTTAATCTTCCAAAAAAATAAACCTACGTGAATTTTGTCAGCCACTTGATCCCCCCTTCCAGCGTACACTTGCCCACAGGCATCCACCTCTGGGAAAATCGACCCGGCGTTTCACCGATCCTCCTGCCAGGCCGATAAGGATCGAGACCCCCCGTGGTGGTTGAATTTCTTCGCTCCCCAGTTCGATGTGTTTGCAATCGATTTCTGCTATTCATTTGTAAAACAAAAAATTAAATTTTAAAATGAAAAATAAAATAAAAATTAAATAATTTAATTAACTAGATAGATAATACGTACCAGATAGGTGGGGGACACAAAATGGTCGCACAACCACAACCACCCTAGCAGTTTCGGCCCGTCCAACTCCTCAGGAGGATTTGCCCGAGCTTCCTCCGGGGAAGGCCAAGTCAAGAAGTACTTGTGGAGCTCGTACTTCCAGTCGGCGTACCGTAACTGCCAGTGTTGGCTCAGGTATCTACTGAGCTCGACGTTATCCAAGTCGAACTCAAAATTGATCTGCAATCAATTATTAAAGTTAGTAAAATAATTAAAAAATATGAAATAAATGTTAAAAATGGGAAAAAAAACATACCGATAACTCTCCCCAACAACGCGTGATCTCCTCCGGGGTTTGGGTTCTGAAAGTTTCCCCCATCATCAGGGACTTGGTGCGAATAATCGCACTAATGTCATGAACCAAGAGGCTGTGAATTTTGACCGGCGCGGACCGGAGGCGCGGGACGTACACCACCAGTATCTTTGCATTTGTTGCCCTACAAATCCGCTGGGATGTCAAACCGCGGTTTATCCCGTGGACGTTCACCGACCTACCTGCAAATTCGATGAACATTGATAAATAAAATGAGTAACAAATATAAACGGTTGGTTAAATAAAATAATGAACTTACCCTTAGGGATTGCTCCGACATTAGGCCCTATTTCGTCTGCTCCGACGTCGTCTTGTGGGGGCTGGGGGTCGGTACGGGATTCCCCCCATTTCTTACTATGCTGTCGACGTGCCGATCGGGCACCGGGTCACTGATGGACTGACATCGATGACTGAACCGACGCCGCTGTTGAGGCAACCGAGTCAGGGGCTGCCTCCTCCGGCGCATGATCATCAACATTATCGGTGTAGAGGCGGGTCCTAGATGTGATTAAGGTGCGATGCGACATGTCAGGACCCGTCCCGAATTTCCCCTCGAAACCCGGGAAGAACCCTGATCCCGTCTGACAACCTAAGGAAAGGTTCCCAAATACCCTTCAATCCTTAGCATAATATAATAACAATAAATAATTTCTCTTGTCAGACAAGGGATTTAAGCACTTAAAATTCCCGTAAGTAAATACCAACCAAATACAAGAATATCAGAGCGTCTAAGTAGGATCAATGTACAAATTAGATATCCTACTCAAGTACAACTACACAGCGTAGCGGAAGTGCTAATGCCTCTGCCTCGAGATACTGTCCGCGTCAACTCTACGGCCTAAAGGGGGTTTAAACACAAAAGTTGTGAGTGGACAAAAATAATCGTTTATAAAACGCTTTCCAAGGAATATTACCTTTTCCCCCCTCCATTTATAAAACCATGCATGCATCACATAAACAATTCATGTTATAAAAACATCATCTTTAAATCACCGGCATTTTCATGTTCGAAATCATTTATTTCCACCTAGACACATAACATCTCACATCCACTGTCATCGACACATCCACTAGCCACCAGGGTATCCCTTGGGGTGTGCTAGTACTGTATCACAATTCTCTGTACTATGCTATCACATCAGTCGGCCTATCTCTCGACTAGCATATCATATCAGTCGGCATATCTCGACTATCATATCATATCAGTCTGCATATCTCGACTATCATATCATATCAGTCGGCATATCTCGACTATCATATCATATCAGTCGGCATATCTCGACTATCATATCATATCAGTCGGCATATCTCGACTATCATATCATATCAGTCGGCATATCTCGACTATCATACTTTAACTGAAATAGTGGAAAACATATGTCTAGAAATCATTTCTAACATTCAGAAATTCAATGCCACAATACATAACCGTATTTAACAAAGATATTTTGATGCATGCAATTCAGTTTATAAAACAAAGTCCACTCACAAACCTGTTCAAGCTAGCTCAATCCCGTCTCGCTCGTTCCTCTGAGGTTCCCGGAACAATATCGCCTGTCAAAAGCAACAATCGGGATTACCGCTAATAATAAGACTCGTATATAAAAACTTCCTAAACCTCGGGAAGTCTACCCTTGCTGTTCCTAAAATCACAGCAACTTCGGACACTTAAAACGACCTCTAAACGATGTCCGATCAACCTGAAACCTGTACCAACAGATTCAGAACGTCCGAAACTAGTTTCCACGCGCCGCCGTGACGTCAGCCTCGACCCCACGCGCCGCCACGCGCCGCCGGAAGGTCGGCACACGCGCCCACGCGCCCTCAAACGCCGGTCACGCGCCTGCTACAGTACCACGAGCTTGAACCGGTCCAACCCGGTTCGGCTCAACCTGACCCGGTCCAACTCGACCCGACCGGTTCACTCAACTCGACCGGTTCAACTCGACCCGACCGGTCACCGGTGACTCGCCGAAGAAGACGACCGGACGCCGTCACCGTCGCCGGAGGCTGGCCGGAGAAGATGACCGGACCGCCACCTCCGCCGCCGTCTGGTTCGCCGGAATCCGCCATTTCCGACCGAAATTCCAAGCTTTACAACTTCCTCAAAACTCAACCGTTTTACACAAATTTTACGTCTAAATCTATCTACTCAAACCCAGGAATCCAAATATAACCTCAAAACATCAAACACGTACCTGTATAAGCCGGAAAATCGATCCAAAGATCCGAAACTTCCTTTACTCGGCTCGGCTTCCACCGTGGTCCTCTCATTCGATGGTTGGTACGGTTGTGATCGTGGGAAAGAGTAGAATACGATTAGTTGATCCAAATGGGAAGTTAAAGCCTTGAATCCGTCGTTGACTTTTGGTTTTCTCTTGGTTTTTCTTCGGTTTCGGTTCAGTGTATGGGTTGTGTTTGTGTTCTGTTTTTGTTACAGAGAGAGAGAAGGATAAGGAGATAAGATGAAATGAAGATGTAAAATAAGTGGGGTTAAAATATCTCCCCTCCATGGCAAATTACCAAAATGGCCTTACACATCTAGACCCACAACTTCCGTATACGAACTCCGTTTCCTGCGTGCCGCCTGTCTACGAACTCGTGAGTTCGAGACCTACGCAACGGTACCCGAAACACCACCAAAAGTGTCTCGAAATAAAACTTGATTTCCAAACCCTTTACCGACCAAGGGTAAAATCGTCATTTAATAAAAATAATTGCATAAAATCAATTATGAAAAGTCCGGGTTGTTACACGACATCTACAATAACAAATATAAAGTAATTAATATAAAATTAACCAACATATTTTTAATTAAATAAAAATCACCATACATTTTTAATAGTAAATATTAAATTAAAGAAAATCATAACAAAATCACATTTAAAATTAACCAACATTTTATAATTCCAATAAACGTAAATAAATAAAGCAATTATTTTTTTAGTAATAATTAGTAAATTGGTATCTAAAACCTAAAACCACCAAATTATAATTTTTTAAAATAAATCCAACACAAACGAAAATTAAACTTAAAAAACTAATTAATCAAAACGTACTAAACTCAAAATTCACAACATTATACCTAAATTTCTAAATCCAAATTTCGGGACCAAAATCAAACTTACAAATTAATCCAAACATATAATAATAATATCCAAATCCTAAAATTCACAAATTAAAAATTTATAAAACTCACATTTCCAAAATTCACATATAATACACCATATCAAATATATATCCAAATATATATACATTAACATTAACAATATCAATAACAATATCCAATTTCATAAATTCTTTGTTCAAATCAAATTTAACAATAAACCAATATATATAGATTAACAATAGAGAGAGAGAGGGACAATGAGTTTGACTTTCAAGCAACTCGGTGAGTGATTGGTCCGGCGAGGGGAGCAGCGGCGACGGCAAAGCTCGCTGAGAGAGAGGCGGCTTCTTTGAATGTTGGGGCGGCAGATGGAGGGAGAGCGAGAAACAGTGGTGTGGTTCTGATATTCAAACGAAACAAAGAGCAAATTGGGAGAGAGACAGAGAGAAACCGAGAGCAACGGAGGAACTGCAGAAAATGAAGAACAAGGAAGAAGAAGAAGAGTCGGTCTGATATATCTCTGTGGTTGACATTGCCCGACGAAAGGGTTCGTTGAGCAACGCTTTAATGATTTGTCGGGTATCTCGTTCGGTATCCGTTAGGTAACATGTGCACTATCATCGTTGGGTAACATGTCGGTATCCTTCGGGTAACATGTTTCATATCCGTCAGGCAATATTAGGCGATAACTTTGAGATTGTGCGAATATTTAGGCGGAAATTCCGTCGAGCTAATTGTAAACCATTCATCGGGTAAGCACAACTGTCGGCAATCCGTCGGGTAAGATTTTCAACCTCCGTCGGGTAAGCACAACGGTCGGCAATCCGTAGGGTAAGATTTTCAACCTTCGTCGGGCAACAAAATGCGGGAATTTTGAGATTCCGCGAAAATTTAGGTGCAGTGTTCGTCGGGCATAATTCAAACCCATCGTCGGGTAAGACCACCTGTCGCTAGTCCATTGGGCAACATTTCGAATATTCGTCAGGTTACACTACGCGGGAATTTTGAGATTTCGCGAAATTTTTTAAAAATTGTGCAGTTTATTAGAGTTACCCGACGACGTACCAAATGTAGCACGACGGTTGTTGGCCCGGCAAATGCCTTTATTCGTCGAGCATGACTTTTCTGATGCTGTTTTTACCATTAATATGAAAATCTGGTCCGGCGAAAGAATAATCAACATCGGGACCGTTTAAATTTTGGTTTTACATGCCTAAAGCCCCATCTATCGTTATCGTGATGTTTTGAGGAATTCAAGCCGTCCAATCGTGAAGAAACATTGTGTGACCGTTGAATCGTTGTGCACCGGTACCTAATCCCGACATGTCCAAATTGGTTACTTTTTCGTGTAGGCGATCTATGGGTACCTACCATAAATATGGACGGTTAGATCGGTCAATTTCAATTTTTAAGTTTTTGAAAATCGGAAAACAAGCATATTGACCAAGGAGTTTAAACTTTTGATGGAAACTTCAATACATTTTGCGAATTTTTGGTTCTATTGATATTCAAACGATTGAATTTGACCGTCTAACCATTCACTTTGTGGTTTTATGTGCCTGGATCTCGCCCGTCGAAAATCTTGATGTTTTGAGGATTCCAAGCCGTCCGATCGGGAAGAAACATTGTGTAACCGTTGAACCGTCGTGCACCGTTACCTATCCCGGGATTTCCAAATTGGTAAATGTTTTGCGTAGGCGATCTATGGGTACCTACCATAAAAGTGGAAGGTTAGATCGGTCAATTTCAATTTTTAAGTTTTTGAAAATCGGAAAACAAGCATATTGACCAAGGAGTTTAAACTCTTGATGGAAACTTCAATACATTTTGAGAATTTTTGGTTCTATTGATATTCAAACAATTGAATTTGACCGATCTAACCCTTCACTTTGTGGTTTTACGTGCTTAGATCACGCCTGTCGAAAATCTTGATGTTTTGAGGATTTCAAGCAGTCCAATCGTGACGAAACGGTGTGTAACGGCTGAATCGTCGCGCACCGTTACCTAATCCCTGGATTTCCAAATTGGGTAACTTTTCGCGTAGGCGATCTATTGGTACCTATCATAAATGTGGACAGTTAGATCGGTCAGTTTCAATTTGCAAGTAATTTTAAAAAGTTGTTTTATAAAAACATGTAAATTTGTTCTGCTCAATCATACCCGACGATTATTCATGTATATTCGTCGGGTAAAACGTAATATCCGTCGGGTAAGATGTTAAGTATCGTCGTCGGGTAAAAGTTAAGTGTCCGTCGGGTAACACCAATTGTTGTGGTCCGTCGGGTAACCCGTACTATTTCCGTCGGGTAAAGTGTTACATATAGTCGTCGGGTAAAAGTTACATATCCGTCGGGAAACATTAATTTAACATATTGTTTATTAAATTAATGTAAATTTAATCTGGTAAACGATTGTTTATAAAAATATTATCAAAGCACATTTTATAGACAATATTTTTTATAAAAAATTATTGTATCTTATTTGGTCAATATGAATGTTGGGTTCAATTTTTATCACATTGCACTAAACAGTAAAAATTGACCGTCATGATTTATCAAATTGACCGTCATGATTTATCAAATTGACCTTCATGACTTATCATCAGAATATTTGACTAAATCTTTGATCTTCAATTATTTTGAAGTTGCGTATTTTGTGGAATTCATGTATGGTCTCCTCACTTTAAGAAAGTAAAAAAACTTTTTTTGTGAATGAAAGCATACAACATACATATATATAAATCAAATTTATTGATTTGAACATGGATATTACATATATGAATGAAATTTCGAATTTACAACTTTCATTCGGATTCGCTTTCCCCTTCCCAATCACGCTCGTCATCCGATATGTGTACAGTACTTGATTCCTCCGAATCACTTTCAATTTGTTCTAATTTCCCCAGATTAACAAAAATGTCATCAATCGCAATTGGTGGGATGATGTCATTGGTCCGTACTCCATCCACGTTTTCGGTGGATGCCGATGAATCCACCTGGTGGTCATCGTCTATTTCCCCATCTTCTTCATGGTATCGGTCATCCAAGTCCCAAATGTTTCTAAAATTCACCATCTCAGCTACTCTCCAACCACCACCAGCTTTTGGATCATCCACATAGAATACTTGTTTCGCCGTACTAGCGAGGATGTAGGGATCACTCTCAAACCACCGGGTATTTATGTTTATAGAGGTACATAACTGATCTTTGATGACACTGCCAGGGATACTTGGGTTCGTATCAAACTAATGACACTTGAACAAGGCGACTTCCTTGCGGTCGGCGTATAACACCTTAACCACAGTTAACAATTTGCTGTAGAAATCCGTATCAGCATTTTCCCCATCCCCCGACACGAAGACCCCGCTCTTTTGCGTGGACAACTTGTCGTCTCGTTCTGTGCAAACAAACTTAACTTCGTTAACTTAACAATCAGCGTACGTTTCTCCTCGGAATGGGCTAATGGCCAGTTGCATTAATTCTTTATTGAAATTTGGCGAGTTGACATCTTTCAGTTGTGCCATCTAGTAAGATAAACACAAGAAACGAAATATGTAAGCTTAAAACCAATTTAAGAAATTTGGAAATAAAATATTTGACTTCCATGCTCGGAAAACCAACGTGGAAACAGTTATTTGTCCATTTCTTCCCAATTAGAAGGAAATTGGGCCTTCATCAATGCCTCGTGTTGCTCATGGAAGGGCCAGACTTTGTCACATTTGTTTAGTATTAACCAATGAGCCACCTACATGTCGCTATTGATGAACAGCTCCGAGATTGGACCAGTGTAGAATGGTCGTGCTGGTTGGGCAAATACAGATAGGGTCTCCGGACGTTGACCACCATCGTCATTGCGAGACGCCCTATTGAAGGCAGTTTCAACATTTCGAAGGTACATTGCACAAAATGTCAGTGCCTCCTTTGCAATGTACGCCTCGGTTATAGAGCCTTCGGGACGTGTCTTGTTCCGAATGTACCGCTTGTACGTACCTAACATTCTGCAAGGAAATTTACATTAAGATTCACATATATACATGATAGTAAGGAAATATTATCAAATAGCAGGGATAAGTTTTACCTCTCGATTGGATACATCCAACGATAATGCACCAGGCCAGCTAGCTTTGCCTAATCCGGCAGATGTATTAGTAGGTGCACCATTACATCAAAGAATGCAGGTGGATATATTTGCTCAAGTCGGCACATGATGTACACAATATCCTCGTTAATTTCTTGAAGGTCCCCTTTAACCAACGACCTGGCACATAGTATCTGGAAGAATTGAGACAAATAAACTATCGTCTCAACAACACCAGCCTCCAAGAATGGTCGAATACCAATCGGAATGAGTCGTTGTAGCAAAACATGATAGTCATGGCTCTTCATACCAGAAATGGTCCCACTGTCCGTGCTAACACTCCGGGTTATGTTGCCGGCGTACCCGTCGGGAAATTTCACACCCTGCAACCACTTCAGGAATTTTTTCTTATTGTTCGGCGTAATTTTATAACTTGGATGAGCCATGATGTATTTTCCATTCACGACTTTTGGCCACAAATTAGGCCGAATCCCCATTTCTTTCATGCCCAGACGAGTCTTTTTTGTGTCCTTTGACTTGCCTTCAATGGGTAAAGTCGTGCCCACAACACTCTCAGCAACATTCTTCTCGATGTGCATAGGATCGGCGATGTGTCTGATTTTCAACTTCGACCAATATGGCAACTGAAAGAATAGGCTATTTTTTGTCCAATTTTCCTGTTCAGCTAGTTTCGATCCTCGTGTGACGAAGTCATGTATACTGTTCAGTTTGGATAATATCTCATCATCAGACCTCTCCCTTGGTCGACCTCTTAACTCTGATTTACCATCAAATGGGTCAGATTGCATTCGATATCGATGATCCCAGGGCAGAAACCTTCTTGCACCCAAGTAGCATACCTTACATGCGTGCCAAAAGGACGTTGTGTCTGGTCCACATGTCGGGCAAGAAAGATAGTCTTTGGTGCTCCATCCCGACAACATGCCATAAGCAGGAAAATAATTAATTGTCCACATTACAGCCGCTCATAGGGTGAACATTTCTCCACTACACTTGTCATATGTTCGGACACCATTCTCCCACAGATCCACGAGCTCATTAATCAACGGCTGCAAATACACATCGATGGAATTACTCGGCGATTTGGGCCCTGGTATCAAAGTACTGAGGATTGTGAATTCTTTCTTCATGCAATTCCAAGGAGGCAAGTTATACGGAACCACAACCACCGGCCAAGTGCTACAGGGCTTTGCAAAACTCCCAAATGGATTAAACCCGTCAGTAGCTAGCCATAATCTGACATTTCTTGGCTCCATAGCAAACTCGAGATACATTTGATCAAATTCCTTCCAAGCCTCTCCATCGGCCGGATGCCTCAGTACATCATCATCAATGCGTTCATCCTTATGCCACCTCATATCACGGGTTATGTGGGACGACATGTAGAATCTTTGTAACCTTGGCTTCAGTTGAAAATAACGCAACATCTTTTTAGGAATCTTGTTCTTTTGAAACCTAGTCTCATTGCACACGGGACATTTGTCAAGCTCATCGAATTCACCGTAAAACAATGCACAGTTGTTCTTGCATGCATGGTTCTTGATATACCCTAACTCAAGGCCCTTCAACAACTTCTTCGAGCTATAATGATCTTTTGGCAGACAGTTGTCTTCAGGGAGCATTCGGATGATGATGTCCATCATGTGATCAAAATGCTTGTTCGTTTGATTATACTCAAATTTCATGTGCATCAACTCCACAACTGCCCCTAGAACCGAAAATGATTTACAGCCGGGGTACAATTCGCGCTGAGCTTCTTTCAACAATCTCTCGTAATGGAGCTCAGAGTCTTTGGGTTGCAACCTTGGCGGATCATCTTCCATATCATCTGATACAGGAGGAAAAACATCGGTTAATAACTGAACGACTTAATCATTATCACATCGCCGATCCAACCACTTTCGTCCCGACGGGTCCCGAGAACCGAAGATGTCGATGCGGAAAATATTTCTTCACCGTGATAGATCCAATTAGTGTAGTTGTGTACGATCCCATTCCATTCCAGATGAGTTTGGACCTCATTCAACGGCATCCAAATGCAGTTGTTAGATTTACGGCACGGACACCTGATACGTCTTGTATCACTGCAATGAGTACGTGCAAAGGCACTGTCGATCCCATCCAAATAATAATAAGAAGATCTATCAAATATTTGCATCCACCATCTGTCCATTGTGCCTGCTTTCACAACATAGAGTCAACGTAAGTAATTAAGTTAAAATTGTCTCGTAAATAGAACAAGTTAAAATAAAAAAACAACTCTTCTCCTTATGCCTTCGGTGATTTGGCCTTATCCCATTCGAGAGTGCACGTTCTGTGCTATGTAGTTTGCGACCTACGAGGCTAAATTTTGATCGAGGGAAATTTCGGTAGCATCTCCCTACAGTTCCCCAAATGCACGACGTAGATATTATAAACAAATATCTAGTATGCATTCGGAGAACATTTAGGGGATACAAACCGAATTTCTCACAATCGAAACCTAACCTCGTAGACTGCCAACTACACAACACATAGTTGCGCACCCCCAAACTGTCCGAATAAATGGACAATTCAAGAGTCAGTATATCAATCTGATTCACTGACTCTCAAACGAGTCTAAGGTTTTTTATTGAATTTCATTATACGAAGTTAATCAACTCGATTAATTTCGCATAAACGGTTATGAAATATGAATGTATTTCACTCCGTCAAAACTAAATAAAGCGTTATACAAAAAATATCACAACAATTTCACAAATACAAACATATATTAATTATGCATAAAACAAAATTTACAATTTTATAATTTCTGTACATATTTTCTATTTCCCTATTTTCCTAACATATTTTCTAATTTCCTAGCATATTTTCTAATTTCAATAATTTCATTACATATTTTTTATTTTCATATTTTCCTAAAATATTTTCTAATTTCCTAACATATTTTCTATTTCCCTAATTTCCTAATATATTTTCTAATTTCCAAACATAATTTCGAATTTTAATAATTCCATTACATATTTTTTATTTTCCTAAAATATTTTCTAATTTCATAATTTCCTAACATATTTTCTATTTTCCTAACATATTTTCTAATTTCAATAATTTCCTAAAATGATTTGATTGATAGTGAAAATGGTGATGAAATGATAATGTTAAGTAGAGAAAAGAGAGTGAGTGAGTGAGAGATTGAGAGAGAGAGCAGAGAAGTGCTGAAGCTGAGAAGAGGAAGAAGAAGAAGAAAAGAGAGAGTCTTGGGTATTTAGTGTACTTAGACCTTTGCACGACGAACCACATTCGCCGAGCAACTTTTAATGATCCGTTGGGCAATAAAGAGTCAACGTCAAATGTTACATGACGACGATTATTCGTCGTTATAGATAATGTTACCCGACAAGGGGTACATATCGTCGGGTAACACTTCCAATTTTGCCCGCCAACGGCATGCTCTTCCCGCCAACAGGTTACCCGACGAGTATGCTTATCCGTCGGGCAACATTTGATTACCCGGCGAGTATTCGTTCGTCGGGCAAGAGCTTGTCAGGCCAGACAAGATTTCTTGTAGTGTCGCTTAACTCGCATTGACACGTAGCTGCGAGATATAAAACTAATTAATACAAAGTATACACCCCGAGACATGCAAGTTTTACTTCATCCAAGTCAGGAGTGATTGAAAATTTCGGGCTGGATCGAAAACTCAATTCCCACCTCAACAATAATCATAATTCTGAGCAGTAATATTGGAAGAGAAGAAATAATAAAATTACCCGGCTGCAAATTGGACAGGCATGGCTTCTCTCCATCCATTCATATATGCAAGCAAGGTGGAAATGGGGAGAGCAATCCATTGTCACCTTTGGATTCTCAGCTGTGTATTCTGCAGATCGAGGAACAAAACAATCAGCAAATTAGCAATCTCCAATCCTGTATTGCCAGTTGGCACCACACGTACTCACAAATTAATTAACAATAATGAATGATCATCACCTTCAAGACATGTAGGGCACTCGTCTTCCTCATGATGTTCTAATGAACAACCATACAAATAAAGAACTTCTGCGTCTTTTTTTTCCCAGTTACAGTACCAGACTGTGTATTAATCTCACATGTGGCACATTACCACTAGAATCTGGATGATGAATCTGTATTTCCATTGCTAATTGATGCTGCATACAACTCAACCTAATAAGGGATCAGATGTATATGTATTACGCTCTTAATTAATGAGCTTGAAAATCAGTTTGTTTAATTAGATAAGGATTTGGATTTGATAAGTAGAATTATATGTTGTTTAATTCAATTGTAATAGTTAATAACTATTCCTTTGTTAAGCTGGAGGTTTCCCAACATACATTAGTGTAAGATGAATCCTCGTTTGCACTCAGATACCAAATAAGCGCTACAGAAATCAAACCTTGAGTGCAGGTTCCTGTTAGTTTTTGCACAAGTCGTTTTGAGTTTTCAAATTTACAATCTTGGTATCAAATAAATAATTAATAAATGGAGTTATTATTGGACTTTTATTTAGGATAAAGACTTAGGACAGTTAATGAAGTGGTTTTCATCCACTTTCTCCATTTTGATTGACAATTAATTACTTTCTAATAGGGATCGAGAGCCTTTGGTGTTTTGGAAATAGAGAGAAGAAGATTGTTGCAATTGTGAAGTTCATATCAGCACTACAGAATCTCTGTAGAATTGCTTTTGCTAGAGAAGGAAGCTATGTCGAACACATGTTAGAATCTGTGCGTATATTGATCTTCTTAATCAATTGAATGGATTAATTGTATGATACAGATGTGGTTTGAGTATTTGATCTGCAATGTTCAAATTGTGTGTTTATGTTTTATATCTGACTAATTGTGGTTTAGTTGTGTATAATTGGATTTCATGTAATTGCATATAAAATGAATCCTACATATCGCACTTATGATTAAGCGTAATTCTCGTTATTTCACATAGTATTTCTTAATCCTAGAATTAAATCCGCACTTAAACAAGTAATTGAAACCCTAAAACATGCTTTGTTGAACAAGTTAGAAATGAAGCTTACATTATGGTTAACGCCATTGTCAAAATTGTTGTTATCTTCTTCTTCTGGATCTTTCACATTGAGGCAACAACAAAGAGAACCCATATATTGTTCATAGTTCATACACACACACACAGCTTGATCAATTATTTTTGCTTCAGCTACTTAAACAGTGAGTAAAAAACCCTTGCCTGCATTGAAAAATATATATTAAGGATTCAAAGAAGAATATATATATGTTAAGTAAAACTAAGAATAACTTCGAAATTATTCGAACGTACAGAAGCATGCCGGATATGATGTTAGCTTCCCTTGCATAATCAAAATCCTAATCAAAGTAAACGATCTATCAAAAACATAAAAAATGAAAAAAAAAAAACGGTAAATATGATAAGACATTGGATTGATTTTCTAAAGTCGTCTTCTGTGTACAATTAAGAGTTCTATTTCTAGTTGTGTATGGAATCTAATGGGATATACGGTCGAGATTTCATAGGGCCTATTGTTTTGTGGGCCTTCTTGATTGACATCGAATCTATTTGTCTCTTGATTTTGGGCCGGGCCGAGCCCAACATACATAAGGCAACAAAAATATACTTTATTTAGAAAAATATATTTCAAAAATATCATTTTCTTAAAAAGTCAATTTAAATCAAATTCTATTTTTACATATTTATAAAAATTACTCAACTTTATATACTCTTATAAATTTGAGGAAGGATCCCACAATTCTCTTCTTCATTAATTTGCCTAGCGTCTCTCTTTCTTTCTCTCCGCCATCCCCTCCATTTCTCTTCTTCGTTACTTTTGTTTTCTCTATTGTTGCAATCATCGACTCAGTGCTCCAACCTCTCTCGTTAATCAACTCCCTCTCTTTTCATCCTTTCCCCCTCTCATGTGCCTATCCACATTCCACTACTCCAACCTCAACGCTAAAGCCTGAAACAAACTTTTCAAAAATCAAAAATCAATTAGGGAGGCGTTGGCGTTGGCGCAGCGGATGGCGGTGGATCCAAGCATTAGCTTGACCCGTGTATAATCTGACGAGCCCGAAAGAAGACAGCGAGGTTCTTGATTGGGGTCGGATCCTTGACACTGACAGAGAAAGAGAGAGAAAGAGAGAGGAGTGAAGATGGAAAAGAGAGAAAGAGAGGAGAGAGAGGTTGGAGATGGACGAGAGAGATGAAGTCATAGTGCTGGTTGTTGCAGTGGTGGCGGTCACTGATCACTCCACTGCGACCAGAACGAGAGGGGGGTCGGAGATAAAGGAGAGAGAATTTTTGGGGCAAATTTTGCAAATAAAAAAGTATAAAGTGGGGTCATTTTTATAAATATGTAAAAATAGAATTTGACATAAATTAATTTTTTTAGAAAAAATGCATCTTTGTAATGTTTTTTCTTAATCAAGGTATACCAACCAATTTCTGAAAAAAGTAAACTCCCTTCCCTTAGTGGGTGGTCACTGCAACTTTAACATCATTGCGATCCGATATCATGGAAGTTATGTGTTTGAGAGCTAGATTGAAACCACGCGGAAAATGAAGTCAACAACTTCGGTGCCTTTCCATTGGTTTCTATAGGTATGATGATCTTCGAGTAATTGTTTGCATTTGTAATATCACTTAATTGTAATTATTTACACTTGTAATATCACTTAATTATGTAACAATTTATTTATAATCTAATATGTGAATTTTTTAAATAAAAAATTAATTTTTACATTTCATATTTAAGTATATTATAAGATATATTAATATAGTAATTGAAATGAAATATATTATATATTTCTTTAAATTTATATAGTTGTATTATAACATATGTATTAATATAAAATAGAAATGAAATATATCATTTATGTCTATCTATATAATATATAAAAAATCATCATTTTTGATAAAACATAAAAAATATATATATATATAATATATAAAATCAAAACACTACAGTATGATTCAGTCGTGGTTGAAAATATCGGTTCAATCGCCGAAATATCGGGATTTTGGACAATCGTAACAAGTGGGGAAGAAATTTCTTCTCCCAATATCGACGCTTTCGCAATATATCCATAAATATCGACGAAATTGACTGATTTTTTAATATCCACCGAAGAAAGCAGCCTATGCGAGGAAGAAGCAAGCAGCCTGCGGCCCTGCGTGAGGAACAAGATGAAGTTCTAGCTTTTAGGAAAAAGAAATTGCATCTGATACGGTGTCGTTTGCACAAAGGCTTTTAACTTCTTTATATTATTTTTTATTTTTTTAAAGTAGGATTTTTAGCTTTTTATGTTGTTTGGAGTCTTTGGACCTTTGTTTAATGGTGGGTAAACCCAATTCAAATAAAAAACATTTAAAAAGCCCACTCTCAAGCCCACTACAATTTTAATGTTGATTGATATTAAAGAGGTATTATATTAAATATACTTAAAATAAATAGTAAATATTATTTTATATTTTTAAAATTTTCCCAGAATTTCCATCGATATCGATATTTTCATAAATATGAATGTCGATATTTCTATTGAAATTGATATTTTCATCCATGAGTGCAGTTAGTAAATTATTATCTCCAGATGACGAATTTCATAATACCTAATAGGCAGAAGTTCGAAATTCGCTTGGACTACTATGTGGCTAGAGACAAACCATACTCCAAGAGAGAATTAAGCCAAACTATAACTGGAGCGGGGAATTAGACACATCCTTCATGTGTGTTTACCAAAACCACTACGCTAACATATCTTCTAATATACCTAATATTTCTCCATACATGATATGATATGATCTAATAATTGGCCACGTCTTTCTCAATTTGATAAGACATGCATAATTCCCTTTTTCTTTCACAAATCTATTGTTTTGCCTTTTAAGATTGGAAGTCAAAATGGAGGTTGGTACGTCCCCTCTAATTAAAGTTAATGATTCACAATCCTAATTAACAAAAGATTTTTGGCACTTGATGAATGAACAAATAATTTTTTTTTTTTCTTTCTTCGTGTCTAAAATGATTGTAATTTCTGTAAATTTATGGCAAAGTATGAAATGTAGTTAGAGCTTCATATGGTCAATCATCTATAAACCTTGTTTTTTTTAGTGGAGTACTTCTTTCTTGGTCCATCTCGTTGTATTAATAAACTTTTCCTATTCACCTTTCATAATCAAAAACCTTATTAAATTGTCAAATAAATATATCCTTACAAAATTTGAAAATTCTAGGGTATTTTTAAAGGGTATTAGTATCATTTCTTATTATTTTATTAACAAATATTTTTAGATTATTGATTTAAATTAGTTTATATTTTCAATCGTTGATTGCATTTTGTCGATAATTATTGCTAAGTTGTTTGTAACAATGGCGGAGCCAGGAGTTTATGCAGCACTGGGCTAAATTTTTTTAGTCAAAACGAATTGCATTTAGACCTAGTGTCATAGTTAAGAAAAAGAAAAAAAATTCCTTGTTTTAGTGGGAAAGAAATCAGATTAGGATAGAATTCTTAATATATTTATTTTCCTATGACTCTAACTAGTATTAAACCCTTGTTTTATTGGTAAATAAATCAAATTAGAATAGAGTTATTAATATATCTTTTTTATATCTTTTTTTTCCTATGACTCTAGTATTTTAGACTATGCTAAATTGCTTTTTTAGTTAATTATATGTATAAAATATCTAATGTTTTTTTTTCACCTCAAAAATCAACCCTGTGCTATAGCACATGGCAGCTCATACTATGCTCCACCTTTGTCTATGAATATCGACATTCTTTCACTAAGTTGTCTAAACTTTGGTGATATATCTCGACAGTATATCGCTAAGTTATTTATACTTTGTCGATTGATCTCGACATTCTATCACTAAGTTGTTTATACTTTGTCTATATATCTCGACACTCTATCACTAAGTTGTCTATACTTTGTCGATATACCTCGACATTGTTTCGATACGTTGCCGATATATCTCGTCGACACTATAAATATCGACACTCTATGGCTAAGTTGTCTAACTTTGATGATTTCGACCCTATATCACTAAGTTATTTATACTTTGTCGTTTGATCTCGACACTCTATCACTAAGTTGTTTATATTTGGTCGATATACATCGACACTATTTCGATAAGTTGTCGATATACCTCAAGATTGGTTCAATAAGTTGTCGTTTGTCAATATATCTCGACATTTTTTCAATAAGTGATCTATATTTTATCGATATATCTTGACACGTACTTTTTCTAAGTAAGTACCTGTAAAAGGAGCTAGGGAACACAAGTATTTATATGCAAATACATAAAAGAAGGGATTCATAATTAGGTTTTATATTAGTTTCTTATCTGAATTTGATCAATCTTACATTAACAATTACTTTAAGATCGAGGATGCCAGCACAATTTAAGAATACAAAAAATTGAAAATCAAACCCCACATAAAGTTAAATAATATAAGCTCACCTAACACGATATATATGGAGTACTTTTAGCTGCTGCAATTCTAACTGGCAAGATGAAAAAAATAGGAAAATACACAATATATATATATGGTGCCAATTCTTTGCGATTTTGAGCTTAATTTTCGTTTTAATCTCGAATTCGAATATCGCAAAGGATAAATAAAATTCTATTTTATTAATAAATATTGTTCATTTATTAATTTATTGTTTGTGCTAGATATGATGAATGTTTTTATTTTGTGGTTTGAAATTAAATATCATGGATAAGTAAACTTGATCTTGATGGCACTAACATGCCAGGAATTGCTCTGAAGTGAACAGGTGCTGAGTCTAAATTAAATAGGAATATCTGGGCCTACACCTTCATGACAAGCACGTTCAGAAAAATAAAAGGAAACTTCTCGACAATGAATCAACATGAACATGATGATTACAAACCTAGCTAAAAAAAAAAACAAACAAAAAGAAAAAGAATAAAGCAAATACCGTATTGGGATGGACCCCCAGACCATGACCAATAAACTTCTAGAAATTTGTTCATCTTCTTTCTCTCTTCTTTATAACAACTACAGGTGTCTCACTTGAGCTCCATATTTTTAACAGAGCAAATTATAATGGGGAAAATAGGCACCAAGTTACCTAATTTCTGCCTCAACAGAATCAGGCCTCATGTTAGGGTTCGTTCTCCGCCTACACAGTCCAAACTAGACATCCCCGACGTCTCGAAAACAAGTAGTGATGATGTAAGCAATGACAAGTCCGGCGCTGCAGCCAATGGTGGTGGCGGTGGAGGAGGAGGAGTTGGTAGGAAGATTATGATTGTGGTTGATTCTAGCTTTGAGGCCAAGGGAGCTTTGCAATGGGCTCTTTCTCACACTGTTCAGAGCCAGGATCAGCTTGTCCTCCTTCATGTAACCAGACCTTCAAATTTAAAACAAGGTTAATTGGACATTAATTAATTATTATTATTTTTTTAAATTCTTAAAAAATTTGATGTAGTATATATGTACATATGTTTGTGTTGTTTGATTATGATGACTTATTTTGTTTCAGGCAGAGGTGAGGGTAATGTAGCTCCAAGGGCTTATGAACTTGTTCACTCTTTGAAGAACATGTGTCAATTGAAAAGACCTGAGGTGGGTATAATATATATTTAACCATTTCAAAATTTTAATAATTAACCCTTTACTTAATTAAGCTCTTTAAGAATAAGGGTGGTTTGGTGGCTTAATCACTAATCTCAGTTGTTCTCAGATAGTCCCATACTAACCAAAGTGTGCAGGAATATACTTCGTGTAATGTCAAAAAATTTAAGCTCCTTAAAATTAGGGATGTAAGTTTAATGGTAGTGGTGATGATGATATCATGTACATGCAGGTACAAATTGAGGTTGCAGTGGTGGTGGAAGGGAGCAAGGAGAAAGGTCCAACCATACTAGAAGAGGCAAAAAAGCAAGAGGTGGCAATGCTGGTTCTGGGACAGAAAAAGCGGTCTACGACGTGGCGGTTGCTGATGATATGGGCGGGTAATAACAAGGTTAATAGTGGCGGCGGGTTGGTGGAGTACTGCATACAAAATGCCAGTTGCATGGCAGTGGCTGTGAGGAGGAAGAACAGGAAGGTTGGAGGCTACTTGATCACTACAAAACGCCAGAAAGATTTCTGGCTCTTGGCTTAATTAATTACTTAATTGATCTTACTAAGTGAAAATCATTATGATTGGTTTCTCTTTCTGCATCGATCTGTTATTGTAAATAAAATGGTTGTGAATGAAAAAAGTGTTACTGTGATGTCATTAGTTGGGGCCGGGCATTGGCTATCATGGTTTTGGAGAGACAATGGGGTCCATTAAACTAATTGAACATATATGAATATATGATGGCCTAGCTTAATTAGCTCGATCACATGGTACCAATTTACCAAAGCATATATTTGGGACAGATTCCCATGGTTATACTACATGGGTGGTGGGTCGATAATGTGTCGATATGCATGTACAAATTATTTGGTATTCGAAGTGAATTACTCTTCGCTTATTGCATGAAATGCACTCTGAAATTAACACTTAATTTTATTTGCACCTTGAAATTAATTATGTTTCAATGTGCACCCTATATTGCATATGTTGTCCCACTTAACATCGCTTCCGTCAACTCCATTCATTCAACGTTAAAAATGATGACATGCCAGTCTGCATAGGGGCAAATTCGTCTCTTCATTTCTGTAAACTAACACTTAATCCCACTTTGTGTTTTGAAACTACTTTTTTTCCAATGTGCACTCCATGTTGCATATGGTGTCCCACTTAACATCACTTTCGCCAACCCCATCAATCAAACATTAAAAATGCTGACATGGAGCCTAAGTGGTAGTTTGAATAGGGGAAAATTCGTCTCTTCATTTCTGTCAACCAACACTTAATCCCACTTCGTACCTTGAAACTACTTTTGTTCCAGTGTGCACACCATGTTGCATATGTTGTCCCACTTAACATCATTTTCGTCAACCTCATCCATCAAACATTAAAAATGCTGACATAGAGCCTAAGTGATAGTTTGAATTGGGGAAATTTGTCTCTTCATCTATATCTCTATGTATATTTAACCAAAAGCATAACCAAAACCAAAAATATCCTCAAGCCTTCAAAGGGATTCGAAGCTGTGACCTCAAGGTTATTAAAGAGATACCTGAAGTTATATATTTGAGGTTATATTTTTTGTTTTGGTTAAATATACATAGAGACAAAGATGAAAAGATAAATTCCCCTATTCAGACGGCCAATTAAGCTCCATGTCAGCAATTTTGGCGTTGGATGAATGTGGTTGACGGAAGTGATGTTAAGTGGGACAACATTTGCAACATAGGGTGCAAACTAGGACCTAAGTAGTTTCAGGTTGCAATGAGGGAGTGGGATAGAGATAGAGATGAAGAGACAAATTTTCCCATAATCAAACTACCACATAAGCGTTTTTAACGTTGGATGGGTGGGGTTGATATAATTGATGTTAAGTGGGACAACATTTGTAACATGTACAGGGTGCACAATAGGACATAAGTAATTTCAGGGTGCAAAGTGGGATTAAGTGTTAGTTTCGGGGTACATGTTGTGTAATAAGTCATTACTCTTTATTAGTTCATCACATTTGAAAATTTTGAATAATTAGAACTGGCTAAATAACTAAATAAGTCATTAGTATTACCTATTTAGTGATATTTTTAAATACTTATACTATGTAATGGAAGATTATAGTTTTAAGTTCGAAATTCGTAAAAAAACAAAGGCAATACACAAGGGATATATATATATATATATCACTCTCTTCTAATACCGATAAATTCATAAAAAAATCAAGACAATACACAAGGTGTATATATATATATATATATATATCACTCTCTTCTAATACCGATAATGAAGACCAGAGAATCTATATGCCCTTAATAATGTATAGATCTCATAATTATACACTGTCGCCAGAAAAAAAGATATATATATATATATATATATATATATGTGTGTGTGTGTAGGGTAGGAAGCGTAGGATCACATAGTTTGTGCATAGCAAAGGCTCCAGTAAAGATGATGCTTGGAAGGACATAAAGGATTGTTGCCCTTCTGTTAAAGCCTGCATAGGCGGTCATGCTTGCACAAATGGAAACGACACAGTTCATTCATGCCTTATTATGGAAATCAAGTGGAAAAAAAAAACCTTTTTTGTATGAATAGTGGTGCAAGAAATTCCACTTTTTTTTTTTGGTTTTTAACGATAATGATTAGGCTGTTTTGTTCCATGGGGTTGGTCCATGAATTTTTCTTATTAATTTTACCACATCTTGTTGAACGGGTTGAAGGAAAATAGTGTATCTAGATGGATCATACGGTTTGAAACGGATTAGGGACAATTCTCAAATTCTTAAAATCAAAATGGGGCGGGTCCTTTGAAAAAAACGAGGCGGATTGGTTCCAAATTAAAGAAAACTATTGAAATTCACTTAAATTTGTTTCAAAGAAGACTTAAATTTATGCTCTAATTGAATTACTTTTAGCTAGTGATCATATGATTGAATGTTTTGATGTGAGCCAATACTACATTTTATTTATAATTTGAGAATTTTCACTTGAATTCTAGTTGATGATTGTTGTGAACTTGTGATGTTAGGCTTGTTAGTAATTAACACACTTTATTTTGGATCTTGTGATAATGAGACTAAATTACTTGTGATTGTTGCGAGCTAACTTCAATTACTGGTTAGCATATGTTCGACTCCTTTGTGATAATGAGGCTGAAGTGCACGAATAGGTACTGCATGAAAAGTAACTAAAGTAACTAAATTTTGCAAAATTGTGAATCCAGAAATTGAAAAGAAAAAAAAAAAATAAGGACTCGTAGGAACTAAAGCATTTCAAAAGGTTCGAGTTAAGGTCAATTTCTATTTTTAAGTAAAAAATCGCCTTAAACCAAACAGTTTTAATTTCAAATGAGTCGGGATTAGTTCCTCCAAAATTGAGCCCGGCCCGACCAGTGCCCACCCCTATCAAAGGGTTCGCAAAAGTTAACTTGATTCTATTCGTTCAGATCTAAGATCGAGGAGAGAATCCTAGGAGAACCACCAACTCCAACCTATCATACATACTAAACCAGATCAATTGTTCATCCTTCATTTTCCACGTATTATACTTGTAACTTCTAACTAATTTCTCCTATAATTGCATTTCGTCTAAAATGTTATTAAACTTATATATTTAGGAAATTAGCTATAATGCCCCACCATCACAAAAAAAATTCTTCAATGCCCCGTTTCTTAAATCCTTACAATCCATACATTTTGACTTTTACTATTTGCAAGTTGGCCCAAGTATATAAACAAAACAAAACCCTTTCAACTCCCACTTAGTCACTTTTTCCACACTTCTTTCTCTCTCTTCTCTTTTTTTTCTTCCTCCCATCCAAACACTTTTCATTCATCTTCATCTCTTCTCAAATTCGAAACCCTCTCTCATCCAAACCAAAAAATCCTTTCCCATCCAAGCCCATAAATCTTCTCCCATCCAAACCCAGAAATCCTCTCCCATCCAACCCCAGAAATCCTCTTCGCCTTCTTCCTCTGCATCATATTTTCTCTCATCTTCATCTTCATGGGTTTCTAGTTATATAACTAAGTGGTTACTAACCGGTATATAAGTGGGAACTAATCGGTAACTAACTCCGAAACCCATAAACCCAGAAACCCATGAAGATGAAGATGAAGAACTCCAGATGAAGATAAAGATGAAGATGAAGATGAAGATCTCTAGACGAAGATCTCCAAATGAAGATGAATGGGGAGGTTGCGGCTTTTTCCTCTGCATTCTCTCTTCATCTTCATTGTTTCTGGTTATGTAACTAAGTGGTTACTAACCGGTATATAAGTGGGAACCAATTGGTAACTAACTGCGAAACCCAGAAACCCATGAAGATAAAGATGAAGATGAAGATGAAGATCACCAAATGAAGATGACGGGGGAGGCTGCGTCCTCTTCCTCTGCATCCTCTCTTCTATATTATCTCTTCATCTTCATGGATTTCTGGGTTTCGCAGTTAGTTACCGATTAGTTCCCACTTATATACCGGTTAGTAACCACTTAGTTACATAACCAGAAACCCAAAAATTCATGAAGATGAATAAGAGAGAAAAGAGGATGCAGAGGAAGAAGGCGAAGAGAATTTCTGGGCTTGGATGGGTGAGGATTTCTGGGTTTGGATGGGAGAAGATTTATGGGCTTGGATGGGAAAGGATTTTTGGGTTTGGATGGGAGAGGGTTGCGGATTTGAGAAGAGATGATGATGAATGGAAAGTGTTTGGATGGGAGGAAGAAAAAAAAGAGAAGATATGTGGAGACTCATCTTCATCGGAGGAGGAAAAAAAAATAAGAGAGAAGAGAGAGGGAAGAGAGGAGAGAGATAGAGAGGGAAGAGAGAAGAGAGAAGAGAGATAAGTGTCGAAATAGTGACTAAGTGGGAGTTGAAGGAATTTTGTTTTATTTATATACTTGGGTCAAATTTGCAAATAGCAAAAATCAAAATGTATGGATCGTAAGGATTTAAACAAATGGGCATTGAAGAATTTTTTTTGTGATGGTTGGGCATTATAGCTAATTTTCCTATTTTTTTTGAGAAGAAAGAAAGTATAATAAAAAAGAAAACAATGGAAAGATAAGACCTCACGGGATTCGAACACGGGAACGAGTCAAACAACCTCTCAAAGTCTCGGCCATTTGGAATTTCCTGCAAAACCCTAAACCCGCCAGCTCTTCTCTCCTGCTGCTCAATCCCTAAACCCCTTTGATGAAAAACAAAAAAATTCCCTAAACCCTTGAGCCCTCTAGCTTTCCTCTGCTCCGTCAGTCACCATGGCGAACAAGGAGAAGAAGACTTCAGGCCCTTCAAAGCCCAGTCCCTTCACCAGAACACCAAGCCATGGCAGAGGGGACGCCAGAAACAACGAGACCTCGGTGACCACGAAGAAGAAGAACAAGTTGGGACCAAGTGCCGTAGCCATGAAGCACCAGCCGCCAAAGCCCAACCCCTTCGAGACCATCTGGTCCCGGAGGAAATTCGACATTCTTGGGAAAAAGCGCAAAGGCGAAGAGCAACGAATCGGCCTCGCTCGCTCTCGCGCCATTGAAAAGGTACCAATTTGGTCACCCCCTTTCTTAGTTTCATATTTTTATTCTTAATTTCATGTTTTCGTTTGTTTGTTTGTTTTTTTATTGCACAGAGGAAGAACACGTTGTTGAAGGAGTATGAGCAGAGTAATAAATCTTCGGTCTTTGTCGATAAGCGAATCGGAGAGCACAATGTTGAGCTCAACGAGTTTGATAAGGCCATTCGGCGCGCCCAGCGCGAGCGTCAAGTAAGTCCATTTTCGAAATTTGTGCGCTTGGGAAAGCTTTGTTTTCTGTTTGATTTAGCAGGAAACTTGAGGTAGGTAGTAAATGGTTATCGAATTGCAAGCTCCAACTGGTTACTATTTAATTTCATCCAAGCTCCAATTGGTTAATATCTAATTCCATTCACTTTCCAAGACCTTTCTGCGCAAATTGTAAACTTTATTTGAATACTATATCCAGTCCTAGTCATAGGAATTTTGTTATTAATCCTATTTCTCATGTTGTCTTTACTTTTTATTCTCTTCCTTTGTGTTTAACAGGTGAAGATGAACAAGAAAAGCAAGTTCAACTTATCTGATGGAGAGGAAGAAGACTTCGAATTTCAAGGTCTTGGTGCATACTCCGGAAGGGATGATTTTGAGGATGATATGCTGCCTAATGATGACGATGATGATGGTGAAGAAACTGCTAAAAGTGAGTATGCATGGAGATAGTGTGATGAGTTTGTTGTTTGGATATTCCATGGTGTTTTAGTTTTCATTTTGCGGGTTAGATTTAGAATCTATCATTCAGGGTTCAGGGATCAATTCAAATTGGGTCATTGACATATCAGTGGGTTTTAAATATAATCTGTGGATATAAGTACATGTGGATGATTGTTGAGTTGTACAATTATGGCTTTTCCTGAATTTCACTATCTGAACTAGGCTTTATTCTCATGTCATCGGTGTTGGATTCACTCATATGGAGTAAAGGGAAACAAAAAGAAAATCCACAGCTGACCTTAACTGTGTATCTCTCTTGTATCTCCGTACATCTTGTTATTGCTAGTGATCAGTGTCATAGTTCCTTAACTGCTAATTCTAGTCCTAATCTGTAGTTAGTTTTCATGTATGGTTCTATTGGACCATTGGAACTGCTTACAATTTGATTATTGATTCTTTAGGACTTGCTAATGGCTTTAATACTGACTGCTTTGTTCTTTGCAGAAAGGTTAGCCTCGCTAGATCTACAGTACGAGGATGTAAACGAAGGAGTAGAAAATGTGAGGTCTTTTCTGGCATAAGAGTTATGTTCTAATTCAAGAGTGTTTTAGATTAGGCTGTCAGCAAAGTAATTACGTTTTCAGATTATTTTTCCTCTACTCGTATTTCAGGATTTTGAGTGACAGTTACTAACGGCTTCATTTAACATCCTTCAGCTTCCCCCTCTTTATAGGACATTTTCCCCTTGTTCAGCTGTGACCATAGGAATTGATTTCAGTGATTCTAATTCGTTTAATTTATTTCATATCACAGCGACATAAAAGCAGTAAGGAAGTATATAAGGAGCTTATGGCAAAAAGCAAACATTATAAGGTGGGATTACATTTATTTCTCGATTTTCTTCTTCTTTAGTTATCATTTCCTTCCTTCATTATTCATCTGATCTATTCCCAGGCAGAGAGAGCAAAAGATAAGGAGGAATTAGGAGATTTCGGGCAAGAACTGGACAAAGACTTTACAGCCACGGTGCGGTCTAAGCTGTTAGGATTGGCTGAACCAGACAACAGTATTCCAAATGAGTATAGGAAGAAGGATGAGCTTTATGAACAGGTATATTATTTTTAATAAGGGTCGTTCTGGGTCCTAACACCTCCCACTCATCAATTCTGATGCTATTTATTTCTACTTCTTAATGTTCTGTAGTCTGTTTTAGATGTTCTTGAAATTTTGATCCCTATCATCTCTTTCACCATCCACTTTTTTATCCCCACCCTTTCAATTTTCATGTCATGTTGTCTAATTTATGAAATACTGCGTCCAATTTTCCAAAGTTTTTCTTCATTCTTTTGTTTACTAGTCCGTTTACATTGGGTCTATTATGTGAAGCTGCAGCTCTCATTGTTAAGTTTCTCTACTTGGCAGGAAGGATCTCGTTCGTATTTCAAAATATTTGGGTCACTAGCACTGGATAGCCGTGGTCAACCCTCAGATAGGACAAAGACACCTGAAGAGATAGCACAAGAGGAGAGAGAGCAGCTTGAGCGTTTGGAGGTATCTCTTTGAGTTATGAATTATGAGTGTTCGGATTCATGCGTTTTCATGCTTGCAATTTTGATGTGCATATCCAGTTGCCCTTGCTTTATGTTCAGTATTTTTATGACTTTTAACAAGTTAATTTTGCTTTTGTAAATATTATATTAAAATTAAGAAGCAATGGAACACTTTTTAATATAACAATATGGTTCTTGACATTAGCTTGACTTATTCAGCAGTATATTTCCTCCCTCATTTACCATGCAATAGTAGTTCAAGTGATTTGTTATGAAGTTCACGTCCTATGCATTCTTTGGCCCACTAAGATATGTCGTTATGCTTTGCTAAGCTTTGTGGTAACTGGTGTCATCATTAATTCAATTTGATTAATGTATCATTTACACCTCAATTCTGGTAAAGTGACAGATTATTTGGAATCTAATGAATAATTCATTAGCGTCAACCTTTGTAGTTAGATTCTATTTCTGCGTAATTTTGAGAAATAGAATGCTGTGTCTTGAAATTGTACTTTTTTGTTTTATATTAAATGCTCACTGGAATGTCCGTCACAATTCAGGAAGAGAGACAGAAGAGGATGCTTGCCACTGATGACAATAGTGACGACGACAATGAGAATACTGACATCCCATCCGCCCAGAGGTCAAGAGCACTATCTGGAGATGATCTTGGTGATTCCTTCTTGCTTGATGAAGAACCAAGAATAAAAAAGGGTTGGATTGATGAGATTCTTGAAAAAAAAGATGCTAGTGAGTCTGAGAGCGAAGAAGGCGATTCTTCGGAGGATTCAGAAAATGCCGAGGATGGCAGTGATGAAGGATCTGATGAAGATGATAGTGAAGGTGGAAGAAATATATTTATGAAGGACTGGGAACAGAGTGATGATGATAATGTTGGAACAGATTTAGATGAGGAAGAAGAAGAAGATAGTGAAGGAGATGAAGAGGATGATGATGTTCATGAAAAAGAAATGGAGCCAAGAGAGTTTAAAAAGTTGAAAAAAAACAAGGCAGCTGAAGCTAGTAAAAAAAAGGGTGATTCTTTAGATGGCAAAAATGGTAAAAGATCTTCACAATCAGACCTCCCATACCTAATTGAAGCTCCAATGAGCTTGGAAGAATTAGGTGCATTGGTGGATAACCTTTCTAACACGGATATTGTCTTGATAATCAATCGAATCCGGAAAAGCAATGCAATCAAGCTTGCAGCAGAAAATCGGAAGAAAATGCAGGTATGAAATTTTGGCGTCGTCTGTGTGCTGTAAATGAGTTTTGAATTATGTGTAAAATGTGTATCAATTCAGTTTGACTTTCTTCAGCAAAAACATTTTTGGTTTCATTGTATTTGCTAAGTACTCGTTTGTGTGTCTGCCTTTTTCCAGGTATTTTATGGTGTACTTCTTCAGTATTTTGCCACCTTAGCAAATAAAAAGCCGTTGAATATGGTGTTATTAAATCTTCTGGTTAAGCCATTGATTGAGATGAGTATGGAGACTCCATACTTTGCTGCAATTTGTGCCCGTCAGAGGATTCTGCGTGCTCGTACAGAATTTTGTGTGACTATTAAAAACCCAGGTAATATATCATGGAATCAATAGTTTTTTGTCTCCGGAATCATAATTAGAGCTTGCTCAAGTTAAGGTGCTAATTCGTTGTCCAATTGTTTTGTTCCTACAGAAAACAGTTGTTGGCCTTCTTCAAAGACATTATTTCTTCTGAGGCTTTGGTCTCTGATATTTTCATGCTCTGATTTTCGTCATGCGGTCATGACTCCAGTGACAGCCTTAATGTGTGAGTATTTGGCGCGCTGTCCTATCATGTCTGGTCGTGATGCTGCAGTTGGTTCTTTCTTATGCTCTATGCTTCTCTTTGTAAGTATATATTTCTCTTTGGCAGATGTATTTTTGATAACAGATTTTCACATTGAATTGTGTCACTTCGTTGTCACATGCTAATAACTGCCATCTAACTTCGTTACTTTCAAATTGTTTTGCACTCCTTATTTAGCTTTATCCAATAATGTGAAGTGTCTTCATGCATCTGTCTATTCGTTGCTTCATATAATTAATTATTATGCAGATCACAAAACAATCACGGAAGTTCTGTCCCGAAGCAGTCATGTTTCTCCAAACATTGCTGATGACAGCTATGGACAGAAAGGCAGTTGCAAATCAAGATTCTCAGGTATGAATTGTTTTTGCCCTCATGTTTTTAGTGTCATAAAAAGGCTATTAGTTTACAGTTGTATGATGAAGTAACATCTTCCCTTTATTTTCTGGCAGTTTTATCAAGTTATGGAATTAAAATCACTCAGGCCGCTTTTATGTATACGTGAATGCGAAGGTGACATTGATCCTCTGAATTTTCTCACAATAGTGGACCTGCCAGAGGACTCCTCGTTTTTCAGTTCTAACAATTTCAGGTCAGGAGTTTGTTATGGTACTTGATGAAACATTGTTGAAGTTTCTAGGCGATACACAGGAACAGGATGGAGATTCTTTTAGTCATATGTCCTCAGAGTGTCGATTTTTCACTTCATTTTGTAAAGGCTGATATTTGTATTTTCAGGGCTAGTGTGCTGGTGACTGTGATTGAAACTCTACGTGGATTTGTCAGTATTTACGAAGGATTCAGTTCTTTTCCTGAAGTGTTTATGCCAATTTCAACATTGTTGCTTGAAGTGGCTGAACAGGAGAATATGCCACAAGCATTGGCAGACAAATTGAAAGACGTTGCTGGACTTATAAAGACAAAAGTAGATGAACATCACATTCTGCGGCAACCAATTCAGATGCGGAAGCAAAAGCCAGTGGCTATCAAAATGCTTAATCCAAAATTTGAGGAGAAGTAATTTATCTCATCCTCTCGTCCCCAATTGTCTTGATATTATGATGTTGGGAAGGTGTTATTTTTTTGTATTGCTAGAGTCACCACTGAATCTGACTCCTGTTACGTTTGTTTCGCAGCTTTGTTAAGGGCAGAGACTATGATCCTGATCGGGAACGAGCTGAGAGAAGAAAATTGAAGAAACTTTTGAAACAAGAAGCTAAAGGGGCTATTCGCGAACTGCGTAAAGATAATGCTTTCCTATATGAGGTGAAGGCAAGGGAAAAGAAGCTGATGGAAGAAGAAAAGGCGGAGAAATATGGAAAAGTAAGACTTTTCCTTCAAGAGCAAGAACACGGTATGAAATCTGGGCAATTAGGAAAAGGAAAAGGCAAGAAGAGAAGGAGGTGAGTTGAGTTTTGGCTTTTCTTGTATCCGCTATGTCAAAGAAGGCAGAAGGGATGGTTGACGACCACGACGATGACCGCAAAGAAAAAGTGGCATGCTTTGGTGATGATGCTGGCTTGTATGTTTAAGATGAAGCCGATTTCTTTGGTGCAAATTTTGTTTCAAGTTAATTTGTTAAATGTATTTGCTGTAAAATGAGGCATCGGATTTTGGTTGAAGTGAAGCTTATGGAGATTTACGTTGTTTTGACATTTTGATTCTTACAATTCCATTTTCTTATTTTTAACCGAAACTGTTTTGTGAGAGTTGTACTGATCCGCATTCTTGAAATAAGCTATCTTGTGAAAAAAGAAGGAATAAGAATTGATGATTATGACCACAAACCTCACTACCTCCTGATATTTTCCGTGGAAAACTCGCCCTAAAAAACATTGATATCTTTCGATTCCACCATACATACATGCATATTATTCTGATGAAGAGTAAATTAAAACAAATGTTGTCAAGCCAAAAACTTAATCACCATCTATAGAAATCAAATCCCTTGTTCAAGATGATATTATGGAAAAGGGAAATTCATGCATTATGCATGTTAGCTAGCAGGACCAATACAAGTATTTTATTCATCATCACATAAAGATAAAGTTACTCGATCTCGATCATTCTGCTTCTTCAACTGCATTATCCAAGATCATCCCACTTCGATCTCTTTCCTATTTGCGCCGCAAGCCTTTGAAATAAGACTTGGGGTCAGCCACAAAATCATCCCGCAAGATTCGGTGGTTTCTCCCCGGAGCTTTCATTGTTTTCCTCTCCTCCGAACCCGAAAAAAGTCTAGAAACAGCATACGAGAGCAGAGCTAATCCGGCAGCAGCACCAACTGCAATAACAACACCACCAACTGCAATAACAACACCATATTCCATGTTTTTATCTCTCAAAATTAGGCTGATTATGGGTGGCTGGTTGGCTACCTATTTATGTATATGGACATGGACACGGACACGGATACAGATAGATATTGTGGTACAGTCAGAAATTAAAGTAATGATGCTTTCATTTGGTACGTTGGATTGGAATCATTTTGGGGTGCCTACTCAACTAATTTTAAAATGGATGTGCTTTTCTAAAATTCCTTTTCCATATATTTGTCGAGAGCAGAGCTAATTCGGCAGCAGCACCAACTGCAATAACGACACCACCAACTGCAATAACAATACCACATCCCATTTTTTTATCTCTCAAAATTAGGCTCATTATGGGTGGCTTGTCGGCCACCTATTTATTTATATGGACATGGGCACGGACAGAGATAGATATTGTGGTACAGTCAGAAATTAAAGTAATGATGCTTTCATTTGGTAGGTTGGATTGGAATCATTTTAGGGTGTCTCCTCCTCAACTAATTCTATTCGAAGCACATTTCAAAATGGATGTGCTTTTTCTAAATTCTTTTCCCATGCATTTGTCCATATTTTGATTAGATTCTCAATTTTGAGAAATTTCGCTAATGATTAAATTGTATAATGTAATTTATTAAAATTTTCATGCATATCAGAGTGCGAAATAAATGTGATAGATTTGTCGGAGTAATAATTTTTAAATTCCGTAAAAATTGAAAAATTTATAAAATCTAAATGGGTAAAATATAGACATAATCTGTTATTATTTTTTACCTCGCCATTTCTTAAACCTAATTAATAAACTATAAATTCAATTCGAGACGCTAAACGTCACATCCCCTTATATATGCTTCACCAACTTATATATATTCTCTCCAAAAAGTCACCACGCCTAAAAAGTCCCTACCAATGCCATAATATCTTTTGAATAAATGATTTGTTACATTTCCAATATATTTGGATATTGCTCATATATATCATCCTCCACTTATATTTTCTCTCCAAAAATCACCACCTGAACTCCCTACCCATATTATCTTTGAATAAATTATTTGTTGCATTTCCAATTTGGATATTGCTCATATCATCCACCACTAATCCTACCCTCGTAATATAACAACCTTAATCCATCCAAACTATTCATATGATATTTGATATAGAGATCGATGTTATCAACATTTCAAATGCATAAGTTAAAAAATGAAGACATTTTGATTGGACCATAATTCATATAATATTGACTACTAACACGATTAGGTGGATCTCTAGAAGCAGAAGGGTCCAAATTAAAGTGGCTTCTCTTGCTTTATTTATGTTATAAGTAGGTTTAATTTCAGACAAAAACAACACCCAAAACCAAAAAAAATAAAAAATAAAAAAAATTGAAAATTGACTTGTTTGGGAGCCATACTAATTTGTGATTAATCTTTCAAGCTGCGTGTGTTTGATTCTTGTCTCAGCTCTCATCATCATCATCAAGATCCTTGACAAACTATGGTGGACTCCGAGTCGAATACAGAAGATGAAGGGAAAAACCCTTTTGACGACCAACAGATAAATGGTCGCCCATTCTTTGAAATTGGTTGATCGCCTAGGTCAAAAGGCGATCAATCAAATTTTCGTTGCAACCTTATGGACGGGAAAAGTGTTGTGGTAGATATCGCAATCAACAACCAAAATTTACTTTAGTAGCTGAAATATAACATCAACTACTATAGTTGGTCGTCCATACAAGAAAATTTGTTCGGCGATCCCTCATAAAATTAGAGCACAAATTTCAAAATTTGGCGGAAAATGAGGATGCATTGGCGACTAAGATATTGTTTGGTCGCAATTTTTTTTTTTACCATCAAAGACATTTGTCGCCTAACGTGAACTATTTAGTCACTTTGATGGGTTTTAAATCATTTTTTGTCACTTATAGTTACAATTTTGGTCGTGAACTTGTTTTGATGTCCAACATTTTTGGTCGCTTATAGTCAAGTATTTGGTCGTTAGTTAATTCGTGTCGGTGTCCAACATTTTCGGTTGCTTATAGTCAAGTATTTGGTTGTGAATTTGTGTTAGTGTTCAACATTTTCGATCGCTTAATTATAATCAAGTAATTGGTCGTGAATTTTGTTAGTGTCCAACATTTTTGGTCGCTTATAGTTAAATATCCTCTTACCCGGTCCAATCCCAAGTTCTGTAGTCAAGATCCCTAACTGGTGCACATAGGGAACTGAATAATCTGATCCTGATTGTTTCCTGCACTTGAGCTTGAAGCCTCAGGATCAATGTACATCTCCATCGTAGCTTCCATGATTTTCTTCATAAAAGAAATACTGATAATTTAGAAATTCGTATATGAAATTAAAAAAAAAAGAAGATAATACAAGCTGAACTTGTAACTAAAAGAGAATTCATTTACTCCTTTATTCTCAGCAGCTTTATATTAACCCATAAGCCAGTTTTCCTATGGATATGCATGTTGTTCCAATTGTCGATCAAGGAAATAGGTTTACCCTTCTACATTTGGGGGAAAAAAAATATGAAGATGTTGAAGATAATCAACCCCAGCTTTCAACTAATTGCTTATGATTGAAGATAGTAAGTCCGCCGAGTTTGACACCGACTTGGGAATGTTAGTTTAAGACTCTAGAAATGTCTAGCAAACTATTATTTAGAGTTTATAATTAAGTAGGTTACTTAAGTAGGTTATTTAGAGTTTATATATATATCATTGTATACACAAAGTCTCTTCACACGACTAAATAAAATACTTGTGTGGACTTCGAAATACTTAAGTCCTAGCAGTGTTCAATATTGGCAAAGTAAAATACTTGTGTGCACTTGGAATACTTAAGTCCTAACGGTGATCAATATTGGCAACTAATGATAAATAGCGGTCACATCTTTTAGCTCAACTTCATCAATCCTTTATTTTTTTTCCTTTTTCTCTCTGTTTTTTTTCCTTCTATTTCTTTCTTTTCTTCAACCTTTTCTTTTCTTCAACGTTTTTTCTGCTTTTTTTTTTTGGAATTGAACTAATCACGATTACATTGCCTTAATTAAATTGAGATGACCCGCACAAATTGAGATGTCACCATTATCCAACTTGGAAATCACACACACACACTTAGTCACTCTCACAATTCTGTTTTATCAATACAACTCACACACACTAGTCAGCTGTGATGTCATAGCATCTTAGGCCTAACCGAAATGTGAGAGAGTGAGTGTATGTATTCTTTCAATTTCATTTCAATCAAAATTAATGAGAATCTCAGTTATAGCTATTCAATTATGTTTTCAATCCAAAATTCTAGTAGAAGAAGAAGAAACGTAAATACATCACAGGCTAGTCCTGATTCAAACTTTTTAGCTAGAGTTTTAGGTTTGAAATCTAACCTGAAATTGAAAACCAAGCCATCTGCACCTCATCGAGCTCAGCCTAGTCTTTGAAATCCATTAGCTAGTTGGCTACCCATTTTTTGATCATACGTGGCGGGTTCTTCTACGCATATGGTTGAAGTTGCTGCAATAAAGGAGGGTCTAAGGCTGGTTTGTCATTTGGGTTTCAGAAAGGTAATCATTGAGTCCGACTCTAAGAAAGCAGTTAGAATAGCAAGGGATCCAGTGGTTTGTGACTGGAAGACCTTCCAAATCTGGGTAGGAATCAAGAAATTGGAAAGTTCGTTTGATAGCCTGCGTTGGTCCTGGGCGAGCCGTGAAGCGAATCAAGCAGCGGATTGCTTGGCTAAGCTTGATCGAAGGAGGATGTGCATGGGAGATTGATTGAATCGTCCCCCATCCTCGCTTGTATCTATTCTGTCTAGGGATGGGCTTCCTGGTCCCCCAGGGTGTTACGGATGATTTTAGTGGTAGCAATGTGTGCGGGTCTTCCCGATTTGTGGTGGTCTTTCTTAGTAATGGTTTGTTTGGTCTTTCGTTTTGCCTGTTTGGCTGGCCTTGTGCATTTTAATGAGAAGTTATTCAGTCCAAAAAAAAAAAGTTGTATAAAAATTAATTGAAGCTTTGGAACAGCCAGAAATTAAAGTAGTGATGTTTTGATTTGGTACGTTGGATTGGAATCATTTTAGGGTGCCTACTCCTCCACTAATCCAATTATGCAAAACACATTTTGTCGTTAAAGCTAGGCTTTTTTACTCAAGATGTCCCATGAATTTTAATTTTAGTCTCAAAATGGACTCTAAATTCGATTTTGTCATAAGATGCCCCCTGATACCCCCTGTCCTTTTCAAGTTGCCCATTTTCTGTCAAGTATCCTAACTTACCGTTAAATATAAGGGCTAAATGGTCAATTTGTACACACACTTGAGTTGAGAGGCCCCAAAACGCGTGACTTGCTTCGCTGTCCTCATTCACTTCACTGGACTACACACACTCACTCATCATTTTCTCTTCTGCCACAACAATGTTCATCTCACCATCTCCCTTCTCTCTATTTTCCACTTCTCCACAAACAACCCTTCTCCACGCCTTCATAAGCCCTCTCATTCAACACTCGCCGCCTCTCCCTCATCCGTACCCGCCATGACATTCAATCCCCTATCGTTCCAGGCTCTTCCACTGGCTCTGGCTAGTACTTCGTCGTTCTTCGCCTCAGCACCCCACCCCAGAGAATACCTCGACGCCAAACATCGGAGAAACGACCCTCTACGAGCACACGACCCTGTGAACTCGTCCCCCAACCCAAATCGAGTCCGTGTAACCACACCCGTCTCCACAGCCCATGTCGGTACGAGTACTCTTACTGCGACGAGTCACAAATGATTATCGTTCGACAAGGTGGAGGATGAGGAGGAGGAGGAAGAGGAGGACGAGGAGGGCTTTGCCAAAAAATAAAAAAAACAGAGCAAGAGGAGAGAGAGAAATGACCATTTTGCTCTTGGATTTAACAGTAAGTTAGGATACTTGACATAAAAAGGGCAACTAGAAACGGAAATGGGGTTTCATGGGGCATCTTGGGACATAATCTAGTTTATGGTCCATTTTGGGACTAAAATTAAAGTTCATGGGGTATCTTGAGTAAAAAGTCTTAAAACTATGCACTAACATACCCATCACCTACATTATTAAAATGGATGTACGCTTTTTCTAAAATCCTTTTCCTATGGTCCATTTGTCTGATACTTTAATTAGATTCTCAATTTTGAGAAATTTCGTATGTAATGACTAATGAATTGCATTTGATTGCATTTGATGTGAATTCAACCAACCACACTTCAGTATTCAATCAGAATTAGATTGTATAATGTAATTCATTAAAATTTTCAAGTATTTAGGAGTACAAAATAAATGTGATAAATTTATCGGGGGTAATAAATGAATTAAATAATTTGTACATTCCGTAAAAATTGAAAAATTTATAAAATCTAAATTGAGATCACAAACAAACCAAAAGCAAAAAGCCCAATCCTTTTAACCCAGCAATTCATCTTCTCCATTATTCAAGTCTGTGTTTCCTTTGTTGTATGTCCTATTTCTACATTCTCACAAACTCAAGTCTCTGGGCCTTCTGGTGTTGGGGGTTTGTAAAGATGATTGATTGAAGTTCAATAAAAAAAAATGTTACAAGCCCCAGATCTTTACAAATTGAGTTCTTGACTTGAAAGTTATGGGTTGGATTGAATTGATGATGATAAAAATAAAATGTTAAAAAAAAAAAGGCATGGAAAGAAAAAATCAATACAAACCCAGGAAATGCCCCAATTTTTTTATTAATAAATTAAATTAACAATACTTGATTTTACTTGAGTTTCTTGGAGATGGAGGCTTGGAGCTCTCGTTCAGAAACAGAAGAGGCCATGTCTGCAGACCTCCTCCCAGAATTCCAAGGGTGAAAGGGTGAAATTTATTTTACCTTTGTTATATATATGTTTTACCTTATAATCCAACCAAATTCACCGTAGATACGTCAAAGTTCTTGTCGATTTGAATACCCTAAAATTTATATGGACATTTTCAAAAACCTAAGGGTGTGTTTAGATGAGGGAAAAAATATGGGATTTGTTGAAAAGTTAGAATTTCAAGTTTCATATGCACCAATTCTCTTGTTTGGATACATAAATATAGGAATCTAAAATTCTAAGAAAATAAAAAACTCGGAATTTGAATGCCACAAATTCCAAGTTTAAATTCCATACAGAAATATATAATTTTCAAAATTCTATCTTTATAACTACAATTTCTATATGAACATTAAATTACATGTTTAAATTTCATTTTACTTTTATGTTAGCCAAACATAAAATTTCATAAATTCTGGAAAATTAAATTCCGTTAATTTAAATTCCGTCATTTGATAAATTTTTAGTAATATTAAAATTCTCCATCCAAACACACTCTAATTGAATACATCAAAATTTATGAGGACATTTTAAAAATTCTTAAATGTATCAATTGAATACTTCTGAATTTTTTTATTGTCTTTTAAAATATTCAGAAATTCTAATTGAATTTAGGAGACTTTTTAAAAGTTATTAAAATCCTCAATAATTTCAATTGAATACACATACTAAAACAAGTAACAAAAAAGAAATTGTTAAAGACAAAAAACTTAATCACCAATTCACCATATATATATATATATATATATATAGAAAGATGAGATTATGGAAAGGGAAACCAATAATACAACTATTTTATTTTATTTTGGATAATTAATAATACAACTATTTTATTTTATTTTGGATAATTAATAATACAACTATTTGATTCATCATCACATAAAGATATAGTTACTCGATCTCGATCATTCTGCTTCTTTAACTGCAATATCCAAGATCATCCCACTTCGATCTCTTTCCTATTTGCGCCGCAAGTCTTGGAAATAAGACTTGGGGTCAGCCTCAAAATCATCCCGCAAGATTCGTTCGTTTCTCCCCGGAGCTTTCACTGACTGCAGTAACAACACTGCTCATGCTAACCTCGGCAAACACCATCTTCATCATTGTTGTTGTTCCTTGAGCTACCAGACCTCTGATCTCTGCTACCATTTGCTTCCATTTTTTAATCTCTCAAATTTAGGCTGATTATGGGTGGCTAGTTTGGCTACTTATTTATATGGACATGGACACAGATAGATATTGTGGTGCAGTGTTTAATTAATTTGATTATAGGAATTTTAAGAGTTGTATAAAAATTAATTGAAGCTTTGGAGCAGCCAGAAATTAAAGTAATGTGTTTTGATTTGGTACGTTGGATTGGAATCATTTTAGGGTGCCCACTCCTCCACTAATATTATTCGAAGCACATTTTGTCGTTAAAGCTACGCACTAACTAACCCACCACCTACATTATTAAAATGGACGTGCTTCTAAAAGTCTTTTCCCATGCATTTGTTTGCTACTTTGATTAGATTCTCAATTTTGAGAAATTTCGTATGTAATGACTAATGAATTGCATTTGAGTGAATTTGATGTGAATTCAACAAACACACTTCATTCAATCAGGATTAAATTGTATAATGTAATTCACTAAAATTTTCAGATATATCAGAATACAAAATAAATGTGTTAAATTTGTTGGAGTAAGAAATAAATAAAATGATTTTAAAATTCAGTAAAATTTGGAAAAATTTATAAAATCTAAATGAACAAAATATAGACATAATCTGTTATTATTTTTTACCTAGTCATTTCTTAAACCTAATTAATAAACTATCAAATTCAATTCGAAACGCTAAACATCACATCCGCTTATGCTTCACCAACTTAAATATTCTCTCCACCTAAAAAGTCCCTACCCATATCTCCGCATGGGTTCGAATTGCAGGCTATAAAATTTGGACTCTAATTTGCTTTTGATGCAGGGCACTGAGGTCACTGGCTCGGAGATCCGATTCTTGCCAATACAGACCTCGAAGCTGCAATTGAAGACGACCACCATGGCTTTCTTCCCTCCTTGCTGGCGACTTGAATTCAGAGGATTAGATTAGTTTGTTTACTATTTTACTATTTGTAGCTTTATAATTTCTATTTTGTAGTGTTTTTAGAACATTATTGTTTTCCTAGTACGTTATACTTTTTTTCTTTAGATTTTTTTTCACTTTTTTTCCTTCGACTAGTTAAATCCCGATAAGATTTTAACGAGATAACATCGTACACTCACCTTTATACAATTTACTTTTGACATCCAATGACGATAAGATTTTAACGAGATAACATCGTACACTCACCTTTATACAATTTGCTTAACATCCAATGAAAAAGCTCGTACTTACATCAAAAAATTAAAGAAAAGAGTCCCTACCCATATATTACCTTTGAATAAATGATTTTGATGAGTTTTAGATACTCTTATATCACTATTAGTATTTTGAGAGTGTTTATATTGGATTTATGAGTGAAGGAGAATTTAGGAAATAATATGATAACAATACAATTTTATTGATTGAAAAAAAAAGTACAAGACTTTCACTTAGACAGACTAACGTGTTTAACTTTTCACCAAAAACACCTAGCTACTTATTAACAAATATGACACATACACGCTCCTATTTCTCTCACCTTCACACTCTCTTACTCTCACTACTCTCTTCTTTCAATTACACAAACTCAAGAACATCACCTCTATTTATAGAGGTCATATGCCGACATTGTTAAGTCGGTTTCTTGATTACTTTCGCCTAGCCACAAGTTGTGGCTTCTGGACAATTCTCAAACTTCAATTACATCATCATTCTTGCTGCCAGCCCACCGACTTGGCATTGTTTCCATCTACTAATTAGTAGATAATTCTAGACAATTCTAGGCTAATCAATTAACCTCCTTTGTTAGCCGACATTATCTACAAACCACTACGCTTCTAGGACAAACTTCATGCTTCTCATCCTTTCTACAATTTTTCTAGAAACTTGTTGCATGTGCATTAATTTTAACATATTTATTACGTACATTTCCAATTTGGATATTGCTCATATATATATAATCCTCCACTTATATATTCTCTCCAAAAATCACCACCTAAAGTCCCTATCCATATTATCTTTGAATAAATTATTATTTGTTACGTTTTCAATTTGGATATTGCTCATATCATCATCCTCCACTAATCCTACCCTCGTAATATAACAACCTTAATCCATCCAAACTATTCATACGATATTTGATATAGAGATCGATGTTATCAACATTTCAAATGCATTAGTTACAAAATGAAGACGTACATTTTGATTGGACCATAATTCATATATTGATTATTAACACGATTACGTGGATCTCTAGAACTACAAGGGTCCAAATTAAAGTGGCTTCCCTTCCTTTATTTATGTTATAAGTAGGTTTAATTTCAGACAAAAACAACACCCAAATACCAAAAAAAAAAAGAAATTGAAAATTGACTTGTTTGGGAGGCATATTAATTTGTGATTAATCTTACAAGCAGCGTGTGTTTGATTCTTGTTTCAGCTCTCATCATCATCATCAAGATCCTTGACAACCTATGGTGGACTCCGAGTCGAATACAGAAGCTTATGGGAAAAACCCTGTCGACGACCAATAGATAAATGGTCGTCCATCCTTTGAAATTGGTCGATCCGCGCGCCTAGGTCAAAAGGCGATCAAATTTTCATTGCAACCTTATGGACGGGAAAAGGGTTGTGGTAGATACCACAATCCCCGACCAAAATTTACTTTAGTGGCTGAAATATAACATTAACTACTAGGGTTGGTCGTCCATATAAGAAAATTTGGTCGGCAATTCCTCATAAAATTAACGTGCAAATTTCAAAATTTGGCGGCAAATGAGGATGCATTGGTGACTAAGATATTGTTTGGTCGCAAATTTGTTTTACCATCAAAGACATTTGTCACGTAACGTGAACTATTTAGTCACATTTGATGAGTTTTAAATAATTTTTGGTCACTTATAATTAAAATTTTGGTCGTGAACTTGTTTTGAGGTCCAACATTTTTGGTCGCTTATAGTCAATTATTTGGTCATTAGTTAATATGTTTCGGTGTCCAACATTTTTGGTTGCTTATAGTCAAGTATTTGGTCATGAATTTGTGTTAGCTAGTGTTCAACATTTTCGATCTCTTATAATCAAGTAATTAGTCGAGAATTTGTTAGTGTCTAACATTTTTGGTCACTTATAGTTAAGTAATTGGTCGTAAATTAATTCAGTATCAAACTATTTTGGTTGCTTATTGCTAAAAATTTGGTTGTGAATTTTGTCTAATGTACACCATTGTAGTTTCTTATACTTCGAAATGTGGTCGAGAATTTTGATCAGCATCCAATAATTTGTGGCTAGAAAACGAGTATTCAATATGGATGTTGAAGAATTCCACATCGGAAGAATAGAAAAAGAAAATATAATATATAATAATGAGTGGTTCAACTCCTAATAATACTGAGACCTTTTGTGATAAAACCCTACACTTGTTAGATTGTACTTGTGGTATTGGCAAGTTGGGGACAATATCGGTGTTGGAAGGAGTGGGCCGCTAGCCCGACTCTGTAATCTTAAAATGGTATATTTGTGATAAAACTCTACACCTGTCGGACTGTACGTATAGATGGTACTAGCAAGTTGGGACAATATCGTTGTTGGAAAGAGTGGATCGCCAGCCCGACTCTGTAGTACATACAAGTGGTCATATCCATTGTAACTAGCTAATAATAAAATTATCATAATCAATTATTATTCATAATTGTATCTAATTAATTTACATACCTGATATTTCTCATTAGTGTGCAAGTTATCAACCAACCAATGCCACTCCTCTATTTTTCTCTCCTTAATAAACACCTTATTAGTGGGAGGTGTTGCTCGTGCAAGCTCAATGTCATGCGTTTGGATGAGAAACTTCAAAGTTCCATGAAATTTATATTATATTACTAAGATATACACTAAAAACAAAAATATGGGAATTTTAAATAGGTGGTTAAGCACAAAAAAATAAAAATATGGGCATTATAAGTTTAACAAACCACTAAATAAGGGACTTTCTAAAGTAACACCTCCATAGGTGTAACTTACAAATCTTATCTATATGTCTTGCATTGTATCATTTGCAAATTCCATGGTACTTTCAAATTCCTTATTTTTAACTAATTTTACCCAAATTCTATGGAACTTTGAAATTTCTCATCCAAACGCACCCAAGTGATTAATTGTGGAGTTTTACTTTCCACTCCTTGTTCATATGTTCATCAATGAAATCCCAAATCTCCGTGTCTAATTGAGGTTGACATCAAACTTAAACTATCAACAATAATCATAAAAGCAAATTACATTAGTTTTTCTAATTAGAAACAATATCTTATTACTGTGAGAAGTTCATCATATCTGCATCAAGATGAATAAAACTACAAGGATTATCTCTAAATAGATTGAAAAATTCTATCCCAAAGTAGATTCAGTTTATTCTTAGCATTTTCATATATTTTCAGGTTCCTTTTATCTTTAAATAAGTAAAGCTGCCATGATAAATTATTGGTTCTGTTACAACTTATCATTATGCACAACCAACTGGATATATTGCTGATTAATTATACAATGAAGAACATAAAGAGGCAAAACTAAACAAACATTTCAATTTTTCTTTGCAAAGATTCTAGTAAAAATACATCTTCTAAGGGAACTATATCAAATTAAATATAAAATAAAAGTATGATGCAGTATGATATTGGGTGTTGTATTAAAGTGCTAACCTTCAATGCCTTTGCCATTTCCATCTTCGTGTCCAAGGTTACTTCCTTCCATCCTTTAACATTTAGTGGAGCCCTTGTTCTAGATTTATGCACAATCCCTCTAAAAAGCACTTTGGCACTAGCAAACAGGTGCTAAGATACATTCAAGGCACAGTGACCTATGGTATTGAGTATGAGAAAGGGAAACAAGCAACACTTATTGGTTACTGTGACAGTGACTGGAGTGGAAGCCTAGATGACATGAAGAGTACTTTTGGTTATGCATTTTCCTTTGGAAGTGGAGTTTTCTCCTGGGCCTCAGTTAAGCAGCACAGTGTGGCACTGTCAACTGCAGAGGCTGAATATGTGAGTGTCTCAGCGGCAACAACACAAGCTAAGTGGTTAAGGTTTGTCCTAGAAGATTTTGGAGAGGAACAAACTGAACCTACACCTATTCTATGTGATAACACTTCAGCAATTGCTATGTCAAAGAATCCTATTTTCCACCAGAAGATGTTAGGTCATAATTTATACACATTTTATCCATGATTTAATACCCCTTTACTTATGTTTTGTTAGTATTTGGTACTATGAAACTAGAGAAAATAATATATTTGTGAGAAGTGTCCAGAATTAGATAAAGCTTGGAATTACAAGAATTTGAGCGAAAGAATCGCCTCAATCGGAGTTATGATGAAGAAGTTACAAAGAAATCAAAATTATGTCCCTGACAGCATACGCGAATCCCGCGAGCCTACGGTCAACTTCAAAATCATCTCAAAATCATTCCAAAAGCAACCCAAGGTCATCCCCCAGTCTATCCCGCATGTTAGACTTCATTCCAAGATCATCTCAAGAACATTCCAAATATTACTTCAATACCCGTGGGAAGCCCGCGGGCCCACTATGAAGCCGTTGACAGCTAGTGTTCACACTTGCTCTCCATGTTTCAAGGGGATTTCATGCTTATTTGGTTGAAAAATATTATTTTTGGTGCTTTTACTTTTAGGAAAGGTTTTAATTATTTCTCTTAAATGTTTAGGAAATTTTTTCCTCATAGAATTTAATGTAAACTTCTATTTATTTGAGGATTAATAATTCTCCTATAAATAGAGGTCCTAGGGTTTTGTAAAATGAACGATGAGGGAGGAGACCACCAACCAACACACCATATTAAACCCAGAGCAAAAACACTTTTCTTTTAAATTGTAGTTTTCTTTTTAGGTTAGGGCTTCTTGAAGCCCTAGCCATGTTTATTTTTTTAATATGATTTTGGCTCTAGATTCTTTGGTTATGAATGCTTGATAAATTTATATTACTACTGTAATTGCTATTCACTTATGTTTATGAGATTGATTACCTTGTTTGCATTAATTATTGATGGAATTGCTTGGTTGACCACATTTATCATCTTGTAATTCACTTAGCATCGAGAGGTTGAGGTTAAAAAATAATCTTGTAATCTGAATTCATGACAGCCTAGGATAGATGCCATGTTCTAGGTTTAGTGTGATGACCTATATCTTCTTTAGCACTTAATGCATTCACTCTATATTAACTTGAGTCGATGTCATGCTAGGATACATAATTGGATAGAAAGTTAGAGTGTAGATGCCATACATCTAGCATACAAAGCAAGAAGAAGATTAATGTGTGATTATACTGGGCCAAGGTCTATTGTATGGGCATCGTAGCAAGGAACATTCGTAGGATGGAAACTAGGAAATCATGCTAGGAAATAATTGTGGTTAGTGGTGGATTGAGTGCCTTAACCTATTATTTTTATTAGTTGTTGTATTTTCAGTTCTTTAATTTGTTTTATTTTAATTATGTTACTTTATTTTTATTTTCTACTTCTATTTTGTTAAGTCTCTGAGTTAACTAATCAGTTTAAGTAATAAAGTGGAACATGGTTAAGACAAGTCCTTGTGGGACTCGACCCTTACTTATTTGTCATACTATCTATTCGATTTGTGCACTTGTAAGGTTAAACTGAATAGAATATGTTTCGTATTTGTGTTGTCTATTTTATCCAACAGAAGACTAAACACATACACAGAAGGTTTCACTTCATAAGAGAGGCTATACAAGCTGTTGAAGTTGAATTGTTCTACTGTAAATCAAAAGAACAGTTAGCAGATGTCTTGACTAAGGCATTAGCTAGCTAAGGAGAGGTTCAATTACCTAAGAGGGTTGCTGGGAGTGAAGCCAATGAACAGCTTAGGAGGGACTGTTGATGCTTAAGCTGTCCACTTGACAGTTGGACTAGAAGCTAATCTTGCAGCTAAACTGGAGGCTAAGTCACAGCTGGAATTGCCAAGTGTAATGTGTGTGCTGGAAAGCTAAAACAAAATAAAGTGAGCATGAGGTGTGTGTGAGCCTTGCTTGAAGGGCAAGGACTTTTATCTAACAGTATAAGTGTAGATGACATCATAATGCATCACACTAACCATTTTGAGTGAGAGATTGTGATATGTGTGTGTGTATCATGTATGCTCATTCATTCAGTTAATCAACCAAGAAACTCAGTCATAGGTGAGGAGAATTATTCAGAAAATTCATTTAGGCATTTCATCAAAGACATAGTGTGCATTCTGCATCACAGTGCAGATCATACCAAAACTGAACACAGAAATCATCATCCATTCTCAATCACAAATCAACCCAATGAACTCTAATCCTATCCTAGGCTCATCCGTTTTCAGCTAGAGTTTTTGGTTTCGAATTCTTCCTGGATTTGTACTCCAAGCTCTGCATCCGCAAACTTGACTCTGAGCTCAAAATACCGACAATCCTCACGTCCCCAATTTTCTTGATATTATGATGTTGGGAAGGTGTTTTTTTTTTTTTTTTTGTATTGCTAGAGTCACCATTGAATCTGACTCCTGATACATTTGTTTCGCAGCTTTGTTAAGGGCAGAGACCATGATCCTGCTCGGGAACGAGCTGAGAGAAGAAAATTGAAGAAACTTTTGAAAGAAGAAGCTAAAGGGGCTATTCGCGAACTGCGTAAATATAATGCTTTCCTATATGAGGTGAAGGCAAGGGAAAAGAAGCTGATGGAAGAAGAAAAGGGGGAGAAATATGGAAAAGTAAGACTTGTCCTTCAAGAGCAAGAACACGTACGGTATGAAATCTGGGCAATTAGGAAAAGGAAAAGGCAAGAAGAGAAGGAGGTAAGATGAGTTTGGCCTTTGTTGGATCGGATATGTCAAACAAAGAAGGCAGAAGGAAAAGGCAAGAAGACGACGACGATGACCGCGAAGAAAAAGTGGCATGCTTTGGTGATGATGCTGGCTTGTATGTTTAAGACGAAGCCAATTTCTTTAGTGAAAATTTTGTTTCAAGTTAATTTGTTTAGTGTATTTGTTGTAAAACGTGGCATCAGATTTTGGTTGCAGTGAAGCTTATGGACATTTTACATTGTTTAACATTTCGCTTCTTACAATTCCATTTTCTTATTTTTAACAGAAACTGTTTTGTGAGAATTGTACTAATCCGCAATCTTCAAATAAATTCCATTTTCTTATTTTTAACAGAAACTGTTTTGTGAGAATTGTACTAATCCGCAATCTTCAAATAAACCATCTTGTGAAACAGAAGGAATAAGAATTGATGATCATCTCCACAAACCTTCCCCTTAAATCATGGTTTGATTACATGTGAATCGAACTCATTACCTCCGCAGAAACATAAAAATACAAGTTGGTCTTACTAATTGGGCAGGGCTATCCAAGGGTCAGCATCATGATCCCTTCCGTGGAGCAAAATAATATTTTTATTAAGCAACAAATAGACGTAAATTCGTCCTAATCATTAGATAAACATACGCAAAAGAACATTGCTATCTTTCGATTCCACCGTACAGATTATGAAGAGTAAATTAAGACAAATATTGTTAAGCCAAAAACTTAATCACCATCTATAGAAATCAAATCCCTTGTTCAAGATGATATAATGGAAAAGGGAAATTCATGGATTATGCATGTTAGCTAGCAACACCAATACAAGTATTTTATTCTTCATCACATAAAGATAAAGTCACTCTCGATCAGTCAGCTTCTTTAACTGCAATATCCAAGATCATCCCACTTCTCTTTCCTAATTGCTCAAGTCTCTGAAAAATAAGACTTGGGGTCACGCTCAAAATCATCCCGCAAGATTCGGTGGTTTCTCCCCGGAGCTTTCATTGTTTTCCTCTCCTCCGAACCCGAAAGCCAGCAGAGCTAATCCGGTAACAGCAGTTACAGCACCAACTGCAGTAACAACACTGCTCATGTCAACCTCGTCATGCTTAGGGAAGTCCACAGCGCCACCATCTTCATCATTTGGCTGCTCTTTCTCGCTGTTCCTTGAGCAACAAAGCCTCTCATCTCTGCTTCCATTAGCTCCCATTTTTGAAATCTCTCAAAATTAAATTAGGTTGCGGTGCTTAATTATGAATTTGACTATGGGAATTTTAAGAGTTGTGTAAGAATTAATTGAAGCTTTGGAACTGCCAGAAATTAAATTCATTATTTCTACTTCTTTCAATGTATAACACCATCACACATTGACATGGATATAATTAATGATATTTTGAGGATTGGTTTGGAATCATAGGGATTATGGCGCCTAGACCTCCATCCAATCCAGTTATATATTCAAACCACATTTTGTCGTTGAAGGAACTATCGCAAATCACACATTATTAAAATGGACGTGCTCTTTCTAAATATATAAATAATAAAGCATCGTTGTATGAAAAAAGGAAAATATTAAAGATATCATATTTATAATCTATAAAATGTGATCACTCTAGCGTGAATCATAAAAAAATATATAATGCTGGATCATTTTAGCAGATAAGGCATAAGGGACATGTTGCCTCTTCATTGAGCATAAAACCTTGAAAACAATTTACCTTACTGATTTTTAGCTAATTCCCATTTGTCTGATTGAGAAATTTCGTATGTAATGACTAATGAATTGCATTTGATGTGAATTCTACCGACACATATCATTCAATCTCTAAGATTAGATTGTATAATATAACTCACTAATTTTTTCAAGTATTATCGAAGTACAAAATAAATGTGATAGAACAACTATTAAATTACATTCAAATTGAAGAAATTATAAAATTTATACATAAATCAGTCATTATTTTTTACTTCGTCATCTCTTTAACTGAATAAATCATCAAATTCTTCCAGATGGCTAAAAGTCACATCCGCTTATGCTTCACCTACGTATGTATTCTCTCCAAACGTCACCAACCAAAGTCCCTACCCATATTTTCTTTGAATAAATTATTTTTTATGTTTCCTATTGGGATATTGAATATGGTGGATGGATCAGAATCATAAGATATAGAGCTGTTATCAACATTTCAAATGCATAGGTTAAAAAACGAAGTCATTTTCATTAGACAATTGATCATACATATTGACTATTAACACGATTAGTTCGACCTCTAGAAGTAGACAAGTCCAAAGTCGCTTCTTGCTTTATTTATGTTATAAGTAGTAGGCTTAATTTCAGACAAAAACAAAACCCAAAAACCAAAAAAAAAAAAACAAATTGAAAAATGTCTTGTTTGGAAGGCATATTTGTGATGAATCTTTCAAGCTGTGTGGTTTCGATTCTTGTCTTGGCTCTCATCATCATCATCATCAAGATCCTTGACAAACTATGGTGGACTCCGAGTCGCATTCAGAAGATGATGGGTTTGCAGGGCATCAGAGGCCCTCCTTACACACTCATCCATGGAAACACCAAACAAATCTCCAACATGATCAACCAAGCCGGCACGCGCCGCCCCAAAGACTTGTCACACGACATATTTTCAGTAGTTCAACCTCACATTTACTCATGGACACAAACATATGGTAACCCATCTCATGTTGGAAAATATATGTTCTTAGTTTGATGGAATTAATGATGTATAAATTTTGGTTAGGTTTTATGAACAACAGGGAAGATTTATCTTCAATGGCATGGTTTGAGGGCTCAGTTGGTAGTTACAGAGCCAGAGTTATGCAAAGAGATAATGAATAACAAAGACAGAGCTTATCCGAAAACATAGGCTGGAAACTATGTGAAGAAAGTGTTGGGAGATGGCCTTGTGGCAACAACAGATGCTCAAAAATGGGCAAAATTGCGAAAACTCGCCACCCATTCCTTCCATGGAGAGAGCTTAAAAGTAAGTCAATTTCCCACCTGAACTATTATTAATAGTCAATTCCTCTGTCATCGTATTTACTCATACCATGACGGTGGTGTTTTATTAGAGTATGATTCCAGCAATGGTAGCAAGTGCTGAGACAATGGTAGAGAGATGGAGATTTTTGGGAGAAAATAAAGAAGTTGAAGTGTTTGAAGAGTTTAGGCTGTTCACTTCAGAAGTGATTGCCAGAACAGCTTTTGGCAGCAGCTACATTGAAGGAAAGGACATTTTTGACAGGTTGATGAAATTAGGCTTCCTAGTTTTCAAAAACGCTCTCACAGTTAGGCTTCCTGGGATAAGGTAATTACCTTCGGCATCTAATTTTCACGATTCCTTTTTTTCACGATTCCTGTTTTTTCCTTATGCAGTTTCCATTTTTTGTAATCCGGAGATTGAGTATATATATCAAAACAAATTCAGTAGAAGAAACAAACAGAGGAGTGCTGGGAGTGATAATCACTTCCCTTAACTTCGATCATTGGATTTTCGGGTCAATTTGGATGTTCTGTAGTTGTGTTTAGGCTTTAGGGTTTAGGATTTCCTGATTTTGATATTATTGCAGTAAGGTTTTCAAAACCCGCGATGAGATTGAAGCAGACAAGCTTGAGAAAGGCGTTCATGACTCCATAATGAAGATCATTAAGAAAAGAGTTGAAGACCAAAAAGACAGCTTTGGGTTTGGGAGTGATTTTCTTGGACTACTTTTGAAGGCTCATCATGATGATGATGATAACCAGAGGATTTCCATGGAGGAGTTGATTGGCGAATGCAAGACTTTTTACTTCGCCGGGCAAGAAACCACCAACACATTGCTAGCTTGGACCGTCTTTCTTCTCGCACACCATACAGACTGGCAAGAGGAGGCAAGAAAGGAGGTTGTTCAATTATTTGGGACACAAACCCCGAATAATCTTGATAAAATGTCCAAGCTCAAAACAGTAAGAAATGAATTCATCAAGAAATCAAGTGCCTATATTAATTAATAATTAGTGCTGATTGGTTTCTTATCGGTCTAATTTAGTAACTTTGATGTTGATGCAGATGACTATGATCTTGAATGAGTCTCTGAGGTTATATCCGCCAATTGTTTCTTTCGCAAGGAAAGCTGAGAGGGAAGTTAGACTGGGAAACATCATTGTTCCCGCTGATGTTACATTGCTTGTCTCAAATCTTGAACTTCACCATGATCCTCGAATTTGGGGAGAAAACGCGCAACTTTTCAGACCAGAGAGATTCGTGGAAGGAGTTGCGAAAGCAAGTAACAAGAACATGGGAGGTTTCATTACCTTTGGAATAGGACCTCGAACTTGTATAGGCTTGAACTTCACAACCATTGAAGCAAAGGTTGCTCTGTCGATGATCTTGCAGCGTTACAGCTTCACTCTTTGGCCAGGATATGTCCACTTTCCGATTCAGTATGTGACGGTTCGGCCCAAACATGGAGTTCAGATAATCATAAATGCAATTTGAACTGCAAAGAAGACAACATTTGTACTGTTGCTTGCATTTTAGAAGACCAACTCACTATTTCTGTGAAAAAGAAAACCTATATCTTCATTTTCGAAAAATTAATAATGTGTTGAAGGAAATTGAGGTTCCACCTCAAAATCAAGTGGCAATGGAGGGAGATGCCCAATTCCAAATAATAATTTAGCAGATAAGGCATAAGGGACGTGTTGCCTCTTCATTGAGCATAAAACGTTGAAAACAATTTTCCTTAGCCATTTCCCATTTGTCAGATTGAAAAATTTAGTATGTAATGGCTAATGAATTATTTTGAGTGCATTTGATGTGAATTCTATGAGCACACTTAATTTAATCTCTTGGATTAGATTGTATAATATAACTACTAAATTTCAGGTAATTGTAGTACGAAATACATGTGATCAATTGATCGGAGTAGGAAATAAATAAGATAACTTTTAAATTTCGTTCAATTTAAAGAAATTATAAAATTTAATTGAAAAAAATTTAGACATATTATTATTTTTTCCTTCATTGTCTCTTATGCTTCACCAACGTATTCTCTCCAAAAGGGAAAAGTCTTGGATACAGCACTAGCTCAGCGAGTTGGCATTTCACCCATCCAAGTCATCTTTCCACTTAGTTTTAGGTTTTGTGCTTTTTTGGACATTATTTTCTCCTCAATCACCTATTCCTTTTTTTTCTTCTCTTGTTTGTTTTCAATTATTTGAGAGAGAATCTTATTTGTTTGATAAGATCCGGGGCCAACTACTCTTCCAACATGTTGTTCAGATTAGCATATTCAATTTCATCTTTGTTATCTAAACTTAATGCTATCATGCTGGAATTTTGTTTGTGTACTTTCCTTTCTTTTGTTGCAATTTCTAGGTCCATTGGGAAGTCTAATAAGCTTTTACTATTGACAAGTTTTCTTATTAACTCCATAGCTACATTTTTCCGGGCTTGTGAAAAAATTCTGCTGGTAGGTAGGTTTGTCAAGAATATTCTTCGTCAATTGGTTGTTTTATCCAAATTGATGGAGTCCACAAAATGTTTTGCAACATCTGATGTATGAATTAAACTCTCAATCCATCATGTTATGGGATTGATGCACAGTGCCAACTGTTTAGTACCTGAAATGGTTTCATCCGGAACATCCCTATCAATTGTTTCAGTTAATAACTAAATTTGATAAAGCTGAAAGAATCTTTCTCTTTCTCTCCATCTGAGTGTGTTTGATATGGGTTTTAATGGGTTTTAAATGATTTTAAAATCTAGAGGTATTCAATCAGGCTTTTAAATGATTTGTTGAAAATCTTGGTGTATTCAATTTGTGTTTTAATAGATGGATTTAAAATATGTCCAAATAAGGGTGTATTCAAAACAAATTATTTAAGAACTCACTAAAATACACCTATATTCAAAATATCATGTATTTTAGATGATTTGATCAAATCCTGAATTTGAAAGGATTTTTTTGTGGATGGTAAGGGGAAGCAACATGTAGCTAAGCTCAGTCAGAAATTTGGGCCTTTAATTTGTAAGAAAATTATATCAAATAGGAAAGAGAAATAGAGTTATTTAGTGTTTGTGCTGTTGTGGTGGGAAAATTTTGAATAAAAGGATTGGTGGGTTTGCTGCTGAATCCATTCACTACAAGAAAAATAGTCTTGCCCTGCGAAACAAGTTAGTCGAGCAAAGAACGACATTCTTCGGGCAAAATAAGCCCCGACAAACCTCCATCGGACAAAGTTCGTCGGGCCTCCACTGTCGGGCATGACGTTACCCAACGCAAATAGTGCATTCGACGGGAAAAGGTAAACTTGCCCAAGGAAAACCGTTCATCGCCTAAGTTTCGTCGAGCAATATTCAACAACTGTTGCGCGATGAAGGCAGTGTCTTGGACGGGCAAAGTATTAAACTCTTGCTCGACGAACCAGCAAATTTCGCCAAGCAAAGTGACCAAAACACGGCTACTTTTCATCGAATTTAGCTTCTAAATTCGGTAAGAGGCCACCGAATTTTCTTACACTTTGCTCTGCGAAATGTTCTTGTTCGTCGGGCAAGAATTTAATATTAAATAATTTGTTTACTAATTTATATAATAAAATAAATATATATAATAAAAATAAAAATATTTTTAAATAAATACAATTAAAATAATAAAATGAATCAAATGAAAATAAAAATAAATATTTATAAAAATTAATGTTATGTTTTTACCTAATTAAAACTAAAATAATGTTCTACATATTTCTAAAAATATTTCTTGCTCGGCGACCGGTAGGGGTGCTGGTCGAAGTAGTCGGGGTCTTGGGCGGGCTGTTGGGTTGGGGGCTGAGACTTTGACAGAGGCATATCCATCCCACGGTCAAGGAAGCGTTCAAGCACCTTGTCGAGGGTGGCCCTGATCTCTGCGTTTTCGGCCCTGATATCTTCATTTTCATATTAGAGGTTCTCAAAGTTTGTCCTGAGCTCCGAGATCTCCTCAAGATTGGCTCCCCGGGAAGAACTTGAAGAGCCACTGGTGACATCCCGAACTAGCATGTTGCTCGCCCCCCGGATGATCTTCCCTAGACGCCTACCAAGTCGTCGCTCCAGGATGTTGACCGACCTCCCGGAATCCAGTAGATGCTACTCCAACGACACCTCAGGCTGCTACTGCATCAGCTCATCCTGTGTCTGTTGGACGTCTTGCTCCATCGCCGCCTACAAATTCGAATAAATATTAATTAGAAATATAATTATCAAATTAAAAATTAATATTTAATATGAAAAAATTAAACTTACGTAAATAGCGTCAGCCTCCTAGTTCCCTCGGCCTGTGTACACTTGCCCCCAGGCATCGACCTCCGGGAACAGCGACCCGGAGTTGCGCCGATCCTTGTGCTGGTGCGATAATGAGCGCAACCCCTCTGTGGTGGTTGAATTTCATCGCTGCCTGGTTTGATTTGTTGGCGACCGATTTTCGATGTTCATTAGTAAAAATAATAATTATATATTAAAATGGAAAATAACATAAAAATAAATAAATAATTTAACTCGGTGGACAGTACCATATATTTGTGGTCGATGAAATGGGTGCACAACTACAGCCATCCTTCCACCCGAGGCCCCACCTCCAACTCCTCTAGAGGATTTGCACGAGCTTCCTCAAGGGAAGTCCAGCTCTTGCAGTAATTGTAGAGCTCGTGCTTCCAGTCGGCGTACCATTTCTGCTACTGTTTTTTTGGGTAAGCATTGACGTCGGCGTCCTCAAAGTTGAACTCAAAATTGATCTGCAATAAAATAATAAAGTTAGTAAAATAATTAAAAATAATGAAAATAATGTAAAAAAAGGGAGAAACAGATATCGATAACTTAGTCGAACAACGGGTAATCACCTCCGGGTGTTGGTTCCTTAAAGCATCCCCCATCATCTGGCACTTGGTGCAAAGAATTGCGCCCATGTTGTGCACCACCAAGCTATGAATTTTTGGGGTCGCTGTCCGAAGGCGAGGCACGTATACCACCGGGATCTTTGCATTCGTTGTCCAATAAATCCACTGGGATGCCAAACCCCGGTTGATCCCTAGCACGTTCACCGAAGTACTAGCAAATTTGATGAACATTAGTACAAAATACGAGTAACAAATAAAAACGGTTTTTTAAATAAACAAAATAATCAACTTACCTTGAGGGAGTACTCCGTCCACACTCTCTGGTTTGGCTACTCTGGCGTCGTCCTGTGGTGGCTGGGGGTCGGTACGGGGTTCTCCCCATTTCTTGTTGCGGTGTCGACGAGCCGATCGAGCACCGGGTATCACCTAATCCGCGATTGGTGCTTGAACGAACGCCGCTGTGGAGGCTACTGAGGCAGGGGTTGCCTCCTCCTCCGTATGATCATTAGCGTGCTCAGGGCGGGGGCGGGTCCTAGATGTGATCAAGGTGCACTGCGACACCTACAATAAAAAATTTAAAATAATTAATATAAAATTAACTGACATATTTTAAAATTTAATAATAAATAAAAAAAACAATATACCAAAATTTTTTAATTTTCAATATTAAATTCACAAAATAAAAATAAAACCACCTATAAATGAACCAACATTTTTTAATTCGAATAATAAATAAATAAAAAAACCAAATTTTTTTTTATTGAAAATTAATAAATTGGCAAAAAAAAAAAAACCACCAAATTATAATTTTTAAAAATAAATTCACTAAAATTAAAATAAAACCAATACAAACCAAAAATAAACCAAAAATATTAAATTAATCCAAATTAACAAACTTAAACCTAAATTACTAAACTCTAAATTCACAACATTATACCTAAATTTCTAAATCCAAATTTCACAAAATAAAACCAAACTTACAAATTAATCCAAACATACAAACTATATAATTTCAAAACCAATTTCAAAACCAAAATCAAAACCAATTTCAAAACCAAAATCAAAACCAATTTATGCCCTATGAATATAATGTCAACATTCAAAAGAAATCAAGTCCAACAATTCATCAACATTCAAACATCACAATTTCAACAATTCATCAACATTAAATTTCTAAATTTCAATTAATCAAATAATTTGGTTTTGAAATAGAGGGACTTACAATGAGGGAGTCTGAGAGAGAGAGAGAGAGAGAGAGAGAGAGAGAGAGAGAGAGAGAGAGAGAGAGAGAGAGAGAGAGAGAGAGAGAGAGAGAGAGAGAGAGAGAGAGAATCCGAGAGAGAGCAGACTCCTTGGCGGCTGAGGGAGATGGCGGCAGTCTTCAGGCTGATAGAGCGAGATGGTGAGGCTCACGGGCCGTGAGGGTTGCTGAGAGAGAGGGAGAGTGAGAGATGGAGAGTGCTTGAGAAAGAGTCGATTGTTGTTAAGTTTAAGGTTTGGGTAAGGGTTTTTTTGCAGAGAAAGCGGAGGAACCGATGAGAGGAAGAGGAAGAGGAAAAGAGGAGTCGGGTCTGTTTTAGTCTCAGTGGAGGACATTACCCGACGAATCTTCATCGGGCAAATTTTAATGATTTTTCGGGCAAAAAAATGCACCATTTTCAATTTCTCGCTATTTTTTTGGCGGAATTTTTGCAAAAGAAATTGCATGAGTTTTTGTACTAAGAATGCATGTCGTTGCCCGACGAATGTTTATATTCGTCGGGCAAGATGGTTATGTTGATGAAAATCTGACTGATCTAAAAACCAGGTATGACGATAGAATTTTCAAGATCGGGAACGTTCACTTTTTGGTTTTATATGCCTAAAGCCCCGCCGGCAAAAATCGTCATGTTTTACGGAGCTTATGTGCCTCGACTGTTAAGTTTGTGAATTTCAAGGCATTTTTTGAAGTTTTGGTTCAATTGATATTCAAATGAGGGAATCTCAAAAAATTGACCGTTCAATGGTTACTTTTAAGTGCGTAGACCTCACCCGTCGAAAGTCTTGAGGTTTTGAGGTATTAAAGTTTTCCGATAGTCAAAAAATGTTTTGTTACCGTTGAATAGTCTTGGACTGTTACCTAATCCTAGAAATTCCAAATTGGCTAATTTTTCACGTATGCGATCTATGAGTACGTGCAATAAATATGGACGGTTAGATCGGTCAATTTCATTTTGTAAATTATTAAAAATCGTAAAATAAGCATATTCATCAAGGAGTTTAAACACTTCAATAAAACTTAATACAATTTTCGAAGATTTGGTTCCATTGATATTCAAACGATTGAATTTCACCGATATAACCGTTCATTTTGTGGTTTTACGTGCCTAAATCTCGCCCATCGAAAATCGTGAGGTTTTGAGGATTTAAAGCCATCCGATCGTGAAAAAAAGTTGTGTAACCATTGAATCGTCACGCACAGTTACCTAATCCCAGGAATTCCAAATTGGCTAATATTTCGCGTAGGCGATCTATGAGTACGTGCAATCAATCTGGACGGTTAGATCGGTCCATTTCATTTCACAAGTAATTTAAAAACGTTGTTTAATAATTAAATGTAAATTCAATCTAGTATCTATGGCTCGACGAATATTGTCTAATTGTCTGGCAAGCCTTTCAATTTTCAGCAACCGTCGACCGAATATATTGGACAACTTTGCCCTACGAAAGGTACCTGAATATTCGTCAGGCAAATCCTCTGACCCATTTTTTGTCAAAATTTTATAAATGTAAATGAATGAATTTGGTACTTAGTTTGAAGTGCATGCAGTAAATGAATGAATGAAGATAGTGCGTTTGGTGCTAATACTCCATGAGAGTAATAGTTAGGGGACCAAGACTGAAAGCATAATGCAGCAAGAACTAATGATCTATTACACGGAATGGAAATTTTGGAGAATTGGAGAATATCATAGATACCAGCTTGGTGCCAAATAAGGTCAATAATAGGCCAAAATCGACTATGCTTATGTATAAATCAAAACATACATGTATAAATCAAAACATACATGTATATCAAAGTTTGAGGCTTTAGTGCATATATAAATCAAAACATACATGTATAAATCAAAACATACATGTAAATCAAAACATAAAAGATTAATTGAAACTTTTAAAACATCAAACTTACTGATTCGAAGATTGATATTACATATATAAATGAAATAATTTATTTACAACTTTCATTTGGTGTCGGATTCGCTCTCCCCCTCCCAATCACGCTCCTCATCAGAGATGTGCACATCACTTGTTCCCTCAGAATCACTTTCAGTTTTTTCTAACTCCCCGAGATCAATAAAAATTTCATCAATCGCAATTGGTGGGATGATGTCGTTGGTCCGTACTCCATCCACGTTTTGGGTGGATGTCGAGGAATCCACTTGGTAAACGATTTGGTCATCGTCTGTTTCTCCATCTTCTTCATGGTATCGATCATCCAAGTCCCAAATATTTCCATGATTCACCATCTCATATACTCTCCAACCAGCACCAGCATTTGGATCATCCACATAGAATACTTGTTTCGCCGTACTAGCGAGGATGTAGGGATCACTCTTAAACCACCGGGTGTTTATGTTGACAGAGGTACATAAATTATCTTTAATGACCCTGCCTGGGATACTTGGGTTCGTATCAAACCAATGACACTTGAACAAGACAACTTCCTTGGGATCTGCGTATAACACCTTAACCACACTTAACAATCTACCGTAGAACCTCGTATCAGCATTTTCCACATCCCCCGGCACGAAGACCCCGCTGTTTGGAGTAGACAATTTGTCATCTCAGCTACTCTCCAACCAGCACCAGTATTTGGATCATCCACATAGAATACTTGTTTCGCCGTACTAGCAAGGATGTAGGGATTACTCTCAAACCACCGGGTGTTTGTGTTGACAGAGGTACATATCTTTAATGACCCTGCCTGGGATACTTGGGTTCGTATCAAACCAATGACACTTGAACAAGACGACTTCCTTGGAATCTGCGTATAGCACCTTAACCACACTTAACAATCTGCTGTAGAACCCCGTATCAGCATTTTCCACATCCCCCGGCACGAAGACCCCGCTATTTTGAGTAGACAATTTGTCATCTCAGCTACTCTCCAACCAGCACCAGCATTTGGATCATCCACATAGAATACTTGTTTCGTCGTACTAGTGAGGATGTAGGGATCACTCTCAAATCACCGGGTGTTTGTGTTGATAGAGGTACATAAATGATCTTTAATGACCATGCCTGGGATACTTGGGTTCGTATCAAACCAATGACACTTGAACAAGATGACTTCCTTGGGATCTGCGTATAGCACCTTAACCACACTTAACAATCTACCGTAGAACCCCGTATTAGCATTTTCCACATCCCCCGGCACGAAGACCCCGCTGTTCTGTGCACACGAACTTAACTCCGTGAACGTGACAACCAGTATGCGTTTCTCCTCGAAATGGGCCAATGGCCAGCTGCATTAATTCTTTATTGAACTTTGGCGAGCTGTCGTCTTTCAGCTGTGCCATCTGGTAAGATACACACAAGAAATGAAATTGGTAAACTTAAAAACAATTTAAGAAATTTGCAAATAAAATATTTGACTTACATGCTCGGAAAACCAACGTGGAAACAATTGTTTGTCCATTTCTTCCCAATTTGAAGGATATTGGGCCTTCATCAACGCCTCGTGCTGCTCGTGGAAGGTCTAGACTTCGTCACAGTTGTTCAATATGAACCAATGAGCCACCTCATTATCGCTATTGGTGAACGACTCCGACACTGGACCAGTACGGAATGGTCGTGCGGGTTGGACAAATACAGATAGGGTCTCTGGACGTTGACCACCGTCGTCGTTGCTTGAGGCCCTATTAAAGGAAGTTTCAACATTCTGAAGGTACGTTGCACAAAACGTCAGTGACACCTTTGCAATGTACGCCTTTACTATAGAACCTTCGGGACGTGTCTTATTGCGGACGTACCGATTTTACGTACCTAACATTTTGCAAGGAAATATACATTATGATTCACATATATACATGATAGTAAGGAAATAGTACCAAAAGTAGGAATAAGTTATACCTCTCGATTGGGTACATCCAACGATAATGCAACTGGCCAACTAGCTTTGCCTCATCCCGTAGATGTATTAATAGGTGCATCATTGCATAAAATAATGCAGATGGATATATTTGCTCTAGCCAGCACATGATGTAGATAATATCCTCGTTAATTTCTTCGAGATCCGCCTTTATCAACGATTTGGCACATAGTATCTAGAAGAATTGACACAAATAAACTATCGTCTCAACAACACTAGGCTCCAAGTAGGGCCGAATACCAATCAGAATGAGTCGTTTTAGCAAAACATAATAGTCATGGCTCTTCATAGCAGACATGGTGCCATCGTTGTTGCTAACGTTTCGGGATGTGTTGCTGGTGTACCCGTCGGGAAATTTCACACCCTGCAACCACTTTAGGAATTTTTCTTATTCTCAGGCGTAAATGTATAATTTGGATGAGCCATGATGTATTTTCCATTTACGACTTTTGGCCACAAATTTGGCCGAATCCCCATTTCTTACATACCCAGATGAGTCTTTTTTGTGTCCTTTGACTTGCCTTCAATTGGTAAAGTCGTTCCCACAACACTCTCGGTAATATTCTTCTAGATGTGCATAAGATCCGCAATGTATCTGATTTTCAATTTTGACCAATACTCCAACCGGAAGAATATGTTTTTTTTTCATCCAATTTTCCTGTTAAGTTGGTTTTGGTCCTCGTGTGACGAAGTTATGTATATTGTTCAGTTTGGACAATATCTCATCACTGGACCTCTCCCTTGGTCAAGCTCGTAACTCTGATTTTCCATCAAATGAGTCAGATTGCATACGCCATCGGTGATCCCAGGGTAGAAACCTTCTCGCACCCAAGTAGCATACCTTCGATCCGTGCCAAAAGGACATTGTGTCTGGTCCACATGTCGGGAAAGCAAGATAGCCCTTGGTGTTCCACCCCGACAACATACCATAAGCAGGAAAATCATTAATTTTCCACATTACGGTGGTCGTAGAGTGAACATATCTCCACTACACTTGTCGTATGTTCGGACACCATTTTCTCATAGATCCACGAGCTCATCAATCAACGAACGCAAATAAACATCGATGGAATTACTCGGCGATTTGGGCCCCGGTATAAAAGTACTGAGGATTGTGAATTATTTATTCATGCATCTCCAAGGAGGCAAATTATATGGAACCATAACCATCGGCGAAGTGCTATAGGGCTTTGCAAAACTCCCAAACGGATTAAAACCGTCAGTAGCGAGCCCTAATCTGACTTTTCTTGGCTCCGCGGCAAACTCGGGATACATCTTATCTTTAGGTTGAAACTTGGGCGTCTCATCGTCCATATCATCTGATGTGGGAGGAAAAGCATCGGTTAATATCTTAACGACTTGATCATTATCACATTGCCCATCCAAAGCACTTTCGTCCCGACCGGTCTTGGGAAACGAAGATATCGATATAGTAAATATTTGTTCACCATGATAGATCTAATTACTGTAGTTGTGTACGATTTCATTCCATTCCATATGATTTTGGACCTCATTCAACGTCATCAAACTGCAGTTGTTACATTTACAGCACATACACCTGATACGTCTTTCATCACTGCAATGACTAGGTTCAAAGGCAATGAAGCTGTCGATCACATCCAAATACTGATCGGAACATCTGAAGCTGTCTATCCTCCATTTGCATCCATCCTCTGTCCACTGTGCCTGCTTTCACATAATAGAGTCAACGTAAGTAATTTAGTTAACATTGTCCCGTAATTAGAACAAGTTAATATCAAAAGCGGCTCGTCTCCTTATGCCTCCGGTGATTTGGCCATATCCCAATCGAGAGTGCACGTTTTGTGTGTTGTGTTGTTTGCGGCCTACAAGGCTAAGTTTCGATTGAGGAAAATTTCGGCAGCATCTCCCTACAGTTCCCCAAATGCACGACGTAGATATTATAAACAAATATCTAGTATGCATTCGGATAACATTGAGGGGATACAAACCGAATTTCCCAAAATCGAAACCTAGACTCGTAGACCGCAAACTACACAACACATAGTTGCACACCCACAAACTATCCGAATAAATGGATAATTCAAGTGTCAGTCAATTAACCCGATTGACTGACTCTCAAACGGGTCTAAGGTTTTTCATTGAATTTCATTATACGAAGTTAATCAACCCGATTAACTTCGCATAAACGGTTATGAAATATCAATATATTTCACTCCGTCAGAACTACATAAAGCTTTATAGAAAATATCACAACAAATTCACAAATACAAACATATATTAATTAGGCATATCACAGAGTTTACAATTTTCTAATTTCCTAATATATTTTCTATTTTCCTAATTAATTTCCTAACATATTTTATATTTTTCTAATTTCCTAACATATTTTTTAATTTCTTAATTTCCTAACATATTTTCTATTTTCCTAATTTCCTAACAATTTTCTAATTTTTTAATTTCCTAACATATTTTCTATTTTCCTATTTTTCTAACAATTTTCTATTTCCCTAATTTCCCAACATATTTTCTAATTTCCCTAATTTCTTACAAAATCACATAACACATTTTTCACAATTTCTACACAATTTTCCACAAATTATACACTATTTCTACACATTTTCCACAATTTTCTAATATAATTATATATCCAAAATTCTTACCAAAATTACATTAAGAGGCAAACATAGATACCTCTTTATAAGTATTCCTCCAAATCAATCATAAATTTCCTAAAACACAAACAAAATTAGTTTCCAATCAAAAATTCTAAACTAACAAAATTAAATTTCTCAAACCTTTAAAATTGGAGTTTGATGGAGTTTGGAGTTTGGAGTTTGGAGAGTTTGGTGTTTGATGGATATTGGTAGTTAAAATGATGATGAGATGATGAAGGATGGTGTTGGGCTAGAGAGAGAGAAAGATGAGAGAGAGGGAAGAAATGAAGCACATAGAGGAAAGAAAGAAGAAGAAGAGGGGCGTGTGGTTGTTAAAAGATTTTGTCCTTTGCCGACGAATACGTTCGCCGGGCAACCGTTTAATGATTTCGTCGGGCAATTTCTCAGACAGATATTTTGTTCTTTGCCCGACAAATTACGTTTTGCCCAACTAATATTTGTCCCAATTTGCCTGGCGAATATGATTAATTCGCCGAGCAAAGTGCCCAAATATATTTACTCGCAAAAAACATTTTCTTCACGCCATATTTTTGCCCCACGATTCGGCCATGCTCGGAAAATATTTTCGTCTGGCAAAGTTAAAAAATTACGCGCCAAAATGTTGCCCCACGCATGTGGCTTGCCTTACGAATTAATTCATCAGGCAAGATTTGACAGAATTTTGCCCGGTGAATGTGATTATTCGTCGGGCAAACCGTTCTTAGGCGGCGATATATTCTTCGTCGGGCAAAATCTGGTCGAGCAATATCGGATTTCTTGTAGTGATTGCTAGCCATGCTTCTCACAGTATTTGAATTTGATTATTTTATTATATATGTTACTTAAGTATTATAAGAAAAATACTTTAGAATTCAAGGGGTATTATATAAAGGGGTTGGTGGGTTTGCAGCTGAATCCATTGCTAGCCATGCTTCACAGTATTTTTTTTCATGTGATACTTTACTAGATGTTAATTACAAGTTATGTCTTCTCATTGCATACATAAAAGCTTCTTGATTATTTATGAGAAACAGCCATATTTAGGAAACTAAAACCTAGAGAAATACTTTTTCGCAATTCGGTTGAACACCTAAAACCAAGATTTTCAACAATCTAGATTTTCAACAGTGTAGACCGACATGTTTCCATTTATTGACACCTGGGACGAAGAATATATTGGTGATATTGCCTTTGTTGTATTATTTCTATTTGTTAATTCTCTTATTTGTTCTAATTCTATTTGTTAATAGTCTTATTTGTTCTATTTGTTAGCTTGTGCAGGGTTATATAACTTTCTTCGCAAGGAGTGTCGTGATGATGAATTTCCTATTGAAGACGACGAGCCTTCATTATCGTTACCAGAAAATGAAGGAAATAACTCAGAAGAAGTTTTTCTAACCCAAGAGCAACAACGAGAAAATACTAATGAATGGAGGAGTGAAATAGCATCACACATGTGGAGAGATGTTGGGGATGATGATAGTCTACCATAATTGAACAAACACAAACCATTTCAAACCATTGAACAAACACAAACCATTTCAAACCATTGAACAAACACAAACCATTTATGTTTTCTAATTGTTCTTTTTTTTGCCTAATTCTTCATATGTTCTATCTATCGTTTTTCCTACATATTAGCAATTTTTTACATTTGTTATGAATATATATTTATATATAGCATAATTAATTAAATTTCACGCGTTTAATTAATTTAGATGGATGAAAGAAGATAGGAGAGTTAGAGAATGATTGTTTAGTGTATTTTTGGATTGAATGCCTGGTTCTGCAGTAATGAGCAGATTCTGAGGCAATTTCGGTGTGAATCTAGTATTGCAGTTTGCCGTTTGGGGGGTTTATGTATGTGTACCTTATTGGATGCTATCCGATGCCTAAATAAGCAAAACTGGTTTGCATAGTCAGCTAAGCTCTACCATTGGAATATTGGAGTTTGTGTATTCTGCATAACAACTTGGCTTGTTGATCTATCTGTTTAGGGTTGTTTGATCCGAAAATGGACGTAACGGAATATATATGGACTTGTCGATCGCTGGTATGTCTTTTTCTCGTCCGCCGAAAAACCTACGGGACAACAAGAATAGTACTTGACACCGGTGGGGTGCCGGCCTAGTAGACTATGATGCTTAAGTTAGTAAGCAAGTGGGAGATCAGTCATGGACTAGGCAACATAAGGGTAAGAGAATAGTAGTTACCTTTTCTTGGGGAGTGTGTCCCGTATTTATAATAGCAATGAATGTGGTGGTAAGAACCCTAATATTGTGATGTCCAAGTTACCTTCAGGATGTTGACACATGTCTTGAGGATGCTAAACGAGTGGTGGTGAATCGTTTGTGCGTCAGGGCAATGTTGTTCTAGTGTGGGCAGAAGTGTGCCGACCGAATAAGCAGATGTGATATGGGGTGACTGGTCCCTGTCAGTCGACTAGAATTGGGCTGGTAGGTTGACAGGGGTGTACTGGTATTGGTGGCTGTTGGTTTTTCTCGGCGGTCAGTTGGAATGGTATAAACATAAGTCCCCTAAGTCATTAACTGAGGTAGATTTCCTTGGTTGAGGACTTGTAAGTCCCATTCAGACCGCGTGGACCGGCCGATAGGGGTATACCCTGTAGTCCCCCAAGTCCTTGGGTGAGGAAGTTCACCTTAGTTGGGCAAGTACCTGAGTGAACCTCGAATGACACGACATATCAGTCTCCGCATGTGGGCTTGCTGATCTACGTGATCTCTGAGAGGGAACCCTAAATGATGCGATAGATTGGTCACCGCAAATGGGCTTTCCGATCAGTGCGATCTTTGAGAGGGAACCTTGAATGATGCGACAGATCGGTCGCCTCTGAAGGCTTGCCGATCAGCGCGATCTCTGAAAGGGAACCTCGAATGATGCGACATATCGATCGCCGCAGGTGGGCTTGCTAATCAGCGTAATCTCTGAGATCGTAGCTCGAATGATGCGACAGATCGGTCACCTCTGAAGTCTTACCGATCAGTGTGATCTCTGAGAGGGAACCTCGATTGATGCGACTGATCGATCGCCTCTGAAGGCCTACCGATCAGTGTGATCTCTAAGAGGGAACCTCGAATGATGCGACAGATCGGTCGCCGTAGGTGGGCTTACCGATTAGCGCGATCTCTAAGCGGGGACCTCGAATGATGCGACAAATCGATCACCTCTAAAGGCTTTCCGATCAACGCGATCTCTGATAGGGGACCTCGAATGATCTGACAGATCAGTCGTCTCAAAGGCTTGCTGATAAGCTCAATCTCTGATAGGGTACCTTGGATCATGCGACAGATCGGTCGCCTCTAAAGGCCTATCAATCAGCGCACACTTGTGATTGGATCATTGGTCTAATCATCTGACATGTGTGAGCTCTTAATGACAGATGAGTGGGGTCTTAATGACTGCTTAGTGGGTGTGAGAATTGAGGAGGCATAATCAGACCGTTGTAGGGGGCCTATATAAGGGGCTGCGGTTGATTTGAGCGTACTTTTCGGAGAGCTCTCGTTGTGACCAACCAAGATCGACATCAGAGTAGAGCAAGTGAGCTTCTGACCATATCTTCAAACCGACTGCAAGCCGAGCAAATTGTGTCCGACCAGATTTCACGGTCGAGTAAAGGTAAAGTTTGATTAATTCGTTTTGCTCTTCCCTTTTTGCAATAGGATAGGTTGATGCTAAGTGTAGTCTCCCCTTCATTTGTAGATGTCAGAGTCAGAGTCAACGAACGGATCTGGGGAAAGATCCCCTCAAACTTTTGGAGGTGAAGCACTGTCCTGCTCGGAAGATGATGCGTCGAGTAGGTCGAGTGGTTCAACATCCACTAGTGGGTCCTCATTGCCTAGTGGTGGGACGAGCAATGGATCCTCGTCCTCCACTGATAGTATTTCACAGCTTTTTAAGGATGTGGCTACGTGTGATGCCGAGGGGAATGTGAATGAGGCGTCGTCGTTGTAGCCTCCAGTGGTCAAGCTTGAAGAATCAGAAGCCGAAGAAATGGAGGAAGAGGCCAAGGATGAGGGGGCCGAGGAGGAAGAGGCTGGAGAGGAGGGTGATGCCGAGGAACAAGATGTGGTAGAGGAGGCTGAGCCGATTCGGACATCCATCGCTTTGAATAACTCTTCGTGGGCCATAGATCATGAGGTGACTACCTTGAAGGAGGCAGTCCTAGTTAAGCTTAGGGACCTATACAACGTGCTGAACAACATTTTCTTCACCATTCCCCCACCTGGTGCTATGTCGAGCCAGCCTCCAGAAGGGTCTATATTTTTTTACATAGACTCGTTCGGACATGATGTTTTACATAGACTCATTCAGACATGATGTTCGTATGCTCCTCCATTTGTGGTTGCAAGATATTATTGCTTGAGCACAAATTGCCTTCGGTCCGTTGAATGTGAATGGCTGGATCACACTGGTCAGCCTCTACACGGCCTTCCGACTGTGCAACAAAGGGGAGCCGAACTGGGGTCAGTTGTGCTACTTGTATAAGTTCAGGAGATAACAGTATGGAACTGGGGTCAGCTGTGCAACTTGTATAAGTTCAGGAGACAACAGTATGGACCTGGGTGGTTCCAGATAGAATGTGTCGGGAAGAAGAAGAATGGGGCCTTCATCACTGACATCCTGTCATCCCAAAAAAATAGGAAGCACCGATACTGCTGGGTGTTCGGCCCATGGGAGGGGAGAAGAGTAAGCTGAAGAGGCGGATCTTCTTTCAGTCGGAAGATGGTTAAGGCCGACTATTTTTTTAGACTTAGGAGTCTTGTTAATGCTAACTTATTGGTTATCGGTCATTATAGTATTCCTGATCAGTTGTGTTTGTTCGCAGGTGCATTCAAAGGCGGTTGCTTGACTACCGAAGAAGGTGAGTGTGAGGATATCCGGCGTCAGCTGTCCAAACTTGAACGAAGCAAGTGCATCCTTCGGCTGTCGGAGATTCTCATCGCGGTCTGCCTCATAAGCGGTCCTAGTAAGTTGCTTGTCATTGTTTGTTTTGGTCGGCATTTGAACCTGAGTTCTGTTTGTGCCGACTGGAAATAACTTGAATGTTATTTTTTGTGTTGTAGTGCACGCCGATATGATCAAGGCTACCGAGAAGAAAATGGTGGAGACCATTTCAAAACACCAGGAGGCCAAGCAGAAATTGGTCGACGAAGTGGTGGCGAAGAAGGGGAAAGGGGTTGCCGAGTCTTCTGGGGGAAACAAGGGCCTCAATAAGAAGACAATGGCCACAAAGAATAAAGAGTCGGTCCTTCCCTAGAAGGAACTGAGGAAGCATGTGCCGACCACATACTCGGCATGAGGTGGTTCGATGCTTTTTATTGGTGCAAAGATGTCGTAGAAACAGTCGACAGAGGAAGTCGGTCTGGAACCGTCTGAGGTGCGTCGGTGAAGGTAGCGGCCTTCCTGGAAAAGTAGAATACTGAGGATGCCGACGATGCTCGGTATAAGAAGAGGAATAAGAAGGTGAATGCCCTAGAGAAGGCTAAGGAGGTTGTGACCTAGGAGCCTGCTCTGCTCCTGCCTTCTCGGAAGGTCCTCAAGCCCCTGCACCGGCCGATCTTCAACCACGGGTTGAAGTTCTTCTTCGCCAATCCTAGTGATGCTCCCAACATAGTCTGGACATCGATTGTTAACACCATCTGACCGAGTGTATCGGAGTGCATGAATCCGACCATGGTGCCGGTCATCAACAACCTCATCGTAGGCAATTAGAAGGAGCTGACCGAGTTTGGGGAGATGAGCTCAACCACCCTTCCTGATTGATACGCCAAGGTTGTGGCCGAGTGTAACGACCCAAAATTTTAATTTTTGAATTTCCATAAATTATTTTGCAAAAGACGAATTTACCCTAGGTTGTTAAGGGGCGTGGAAGTTCATTTTTGTTTCGAGACACTTTTGGTTGTGTTTCGGGTACCGTTGCGTAGGTCTCTAACTTACGAGTTTGTAGACAGGCAGCATGTAGAAAATGAAGTTCGGGTGAGAGAGTTGTGGGCCTAGAATGTCAGGGGCAGTTTGGTAATCTGCCATGGGTAGATATTTTATCCCCCAATCAAATCAGTTCATCATTCATTCACTCTCCCTCTCTTCGACACACCCAATCCGTATGCATTGAACCCAAAAACCCAAATCGTGAACTTCAAACCGAGGCAAGATCTTCCCATTTTGATTCACTAATCATATTCTCCTCTTCCTTGTGATAAAAAATGTACCAACCATCGATGGAGGAGGTCGCGGAAGACACCGAACCGAGGAAGGAAAACTGAGAATTTTCTAATCGATTTTTCAGCCAACACAAGTATGTGTTTCGTGTTTTGAGGTCATTTATGAGTTCCTGGGTTGGAGTAGATAGATTTGGACCTAAAATTTGTGAAAAACGGTTGAGTTCTGTGGAAGTTAGGAAAAATTCAAGGTCGGCCGAAAATGGAGTTTTCCGGAAACTGGTTCGACCGGCGGCGGCTGACGTGGCATGCAAGTGGTAGCCATGTGGTGCCACGTGCATCCATGTGGTGATCGTCAGTGGATGACTCAGCTGCCAGATGAAGCCACATGGCAGAACAGTCAGCGTACAGTCAGCAGTTAGTTGACCGTTGAGTCAACTGACGCCGTCAGGATTTGACAGAATATACTGACGGCGTTAGCATATTCCGTCAAATGATAACGGTGTTATGACAGAACCCTAATGCCGTTAGTCTAGATGGAATATTCCGATTCCATTAGGATATTTCGTCAGGTTTGACGGAATATTCCTTCAGTGCGACGGAATATTCCACCGTGAATAGTATCGGGCGTGTGGCGGTGCGTGAGGGCGTGTGGCTGGTGCGTGAGGGCGCGTGGTACATTGGGCTGTTTTCCGGCCCACGACGATGCGTGGCTAAGGTTTGGGACGTTCTGGATCGGATTTTGGCAGTTTTGAGGTTATTGGAGTTCATTTTGAGCCTCGTTTGAGTAATCCTAGTGGTAATGGTTGACCATGGAGTGGGTTGTGGCTCGGGAGGTCAATGGAGTTGGGTTATTAATGTGTCAAAGGGTTCCTTAGGGCTAGGGTTTCCCTGAGTTGGTACTTTGGATGTATTGAGATCGGACTTGGTTTCTGGGATTGCGTGGCATGTGTACTTCTTGGTATTATGTTATACCACGGGGTTCTCTGATGTTGGCGTTTGAGGGATCTTTCTCCGCTACATTGTTGAGGGGTTCTTCGACTGGCGTTAGAGGGTACGTCTCTGTCAGATCGTTGAGGGGTTCTCCGATGTTGGCGTTCGAGGGGTCTTTCTCCGCTACATTGTTAAGGGGCTCTCCGATGCTAGCGTTAGAGGGTACATCTCCGCCAGATATTGAGGTATGAACTGGGATATCAAGTTACCACTCGGGGTGCTCAGGAGGAGCCGAATAACGAGTTACCACTCGGGGTGCTCAGGATGAGCAGGGATATCGAGTTACCACTCGGGGTGCTCAGGAGGAGCGGGATATCAAGTTACCACTCGGGGTGCTCAGGAGGAGCCGGATAATGAGTTACCCCTCAGGTTGCTCAAGATGAGTAGGGACATCAAGTTATCACTCGGGGTGCTCAGGAGGAGTGGGATATCGAGTTACCACACAGGGTGCTCAAGAGGAGCCGGATAACGAGTTACCATTTAGGGTGCTCAGGATAAGCAGCGATATCGAGTTACCACTCGGGGTGCTCAGGAGGAGCCGAATATCGAGTTACGACTTGTGGTGCTTAGGATGAGCAGGAATATCGAGTTACAACTCGAGGTGCTCAGGAGGAGCCGGATAACGAGTTACCACTCGAGGTTCTTAGGATGAGCAGGGATATCAAGTTACCACTCGAGGTTCTCAAGAGGAGTCGAATATCGGGTTACCACTCGGGGTGCTCAGGATGAGCAGGGATATCGAGTTACCACTCGGGGTGTTCAGGACGAGCCAGAATATCGAGTTACCACTCGGGGTGCTCAGGATGAGCTTGGTTATCGAGTTACCACTCAGGGTGCTTAGGATGAGCCGGGATATCGAGTACGACTCGGGTAAGTCAGTGAAACTCAATTCAACTAAGTCTGGTACCTTCGTCATCCGGGTCAGTGGGTTGGTGTGGGCGGTGACCCAGGTGGATGAGTTATTGACGGTTCACAAGAGAGTGACACGTCAGTTGTCTTGTTAGATTGCGGAGGAGGTTCTCCGAGGTAGTTTGTTAACTACTAGGCTATCCTGCGTCTGACAGGTAGGTGGAGTCAGTCAAGTACAGAGGAGGTTCTGTTGGAACCCTTGTAAAGTATATTTATTGTTTCTAAAGGTTAAGGGTATTTTCAGGTATTAAAATTTTGTGTTAAAAGCTGTCAGTCGAGAGGCTGGGGGTGTAAAACAAGTTCGTGAGGTTACCCTGTAGGGCCACCACTGTTATGAGGTTTCAGTAGTGTCTGACCTACTGTCAACTTGGTATCAAAGCTTGTTAGCAGAGAGCTATAAACTTCGAATCATGATCAGGGGTTCTCACATTATGATCTGTGGCAAAACATTGGCTCTTACCTTAATATGACCAGGCCAGTTAGCCACCGGTTTGGTTGCTCAGTCGATTTTTGGAAAAATTCTCATAATTAATTGTAAGGACTTAGGGGTATTCTGGGAATATCTTTAGGTTGTCAGACGGGAGTAGGGTTCTTTCCAGATTTCGAGGGGAAATTCGGGAAGGGTCCTGTCACCGAGGGTGCTCATGTAAGGCGGCGAGGTAGGCCGAGCAACTGGAGGAAGAGAGGGTCAAGCTGAAGGAGAGGGTCGAACGCCTTAACCAAAAGGATCAGGATGCCCACCGGGCCCTGAAGAGGTGTACCAACCTCATATAGGAGAACAAAACACTCCAAGAATAGGTGAAGGCTACCGAGAGAGGTCGGGCTGAGTAGAGCACCAGGGTGTTGGATCTGGAGAATGCACTTAAGTAGACCCAAGCCGACATAGCTGGTGTGTGTGCCCAGGCGGTTGTCGAGTATAGGGGGTAGACCGAGTTCGTGGACCATATGGACGTCCAGCTGGGTCTGGTGGAGGATGAGGTCATGCAGAAGGTCCTCTTCTGCAACCAAGACCTACTGGTTAAGTTTCCCTGGCTCGACGAGGCTCTTGTGCTCAGGTAGTCATTGAAGTTTCCCCTTCGTCACGATGGTTCTTTTGCCCAGCAAACAACCGAGAAGACCACCGAGCAGATCTTCTGCGGTGTTAAGCCGACCGACCCGATGTTTGAGCCCGTCGATCAGACCCTGGTCGTTTGTACACCTCAAGAAGAAGAGCCGGCTAATGAAGAGCTTGTGATTGAAGATTGATCTCGTCTGCCCCTCTGTCTGCCTTCACTTTTAATGTTTTGTATATTAAGACTTCCCTAGGGTATGCCTCTTGTATAAAGTCCGAACAAGTTATAATTTCCTTTAATGAATTAATTTTTCATCAACTTTGTGATGGTCGGATGTCGACTGATTGTTTGCACACATACATTTCAAGTTGCTTTCAACTGTTGGTTAGTCGACTGACCATTGAGAATTCGTGTATGTTGTAGTTTTGCATATTGACGACTAGTGAGGCCGAGTGGGACTTTAATGAAGTAATTGGAAATCATCATGTGTAATAAAAAAACTTAAGCGTGATCGGTAGTTGAGCTCTAACTAGGACTGATCACTATGTTTAACGTAGGACTAATCCGTGCGTTTAATTTAGGAGTGGTTCATGTGTTTAAAGTGTTTGCAAGTTGGGGGCCGATCGACGTGGGTGCCAATCGGTGGGTGTTTGAACATGCGTCCGACCAAAATAAACTTGAAAAAATAGCAGTAAATTTTGATGATCAAAATAATGAGTATTCATTGATAGCATGTTAATACTGATAAGCCTGAGACATACAAAATTTTAAGGAAGACTAGGCTTCACTTGTAATAATATTTCAGGTGAGCTGCATTCCAGGGGTGGGGTAGTGGTTTTCCGTTTGGTGATTGTAGCTCATAGGTACCTGGTTGGCAGACCTTAGTGACCTGGTAGGGTCTTTCCCACTTTGGTGATTGTAGCTCATAGGTACCTGGTTGGCAGACCTTAGTGACCTTGGTTGCCAAACTAATCTTCCTGATAACCCAGTCACACACCTTGAAACTTCTCAATCTGACCCTAAAGTCATAGTACTGTGCCACCCTTTATTGGTAGGCCATGTTGCGTATGTTGCCTTACTCACGGTGCTCTTCCAATAGATCCAGGTTAAGAGTGAGAAGTTCGTTGTTTTTGTCAGGGTCATAAGAGATCACCCGGTAGGATGTCTCGCCAATTTTGACTGGTGGTGTTTCATTAGTTGATGTTATGTATGATGTCCGGTAAGACCATAGGACGTCTGGTAGGATGTCAGACCAAGCTCCTTTGCTTTCCTCATACAAGCGGATCTTGAGGTTGTATTTTATGATCTTCTTGACGACTTCTACTTGACCATTGGCTTATGGATGGAGGACAGAAGCGAAGCAGAGAGTAATGCCGTATACCTCACAGAATGACCGGAAGCGAGCAACAACGTGTACTACGCTGCCCTTGCCCCTTGGCATTGGTCCAACCAAGTATAGTCCCCATTGTGAGAAAGGCCAAGGACTAAGCATGGGGGTTTCTACAGGCAAGTGTGGTATAGAAGCACAGCGGTTGCACCTATCACATTGTTGAGTTAGGATGATTGAATTTGCTTGCATGGATGGCCAGTAGTAGCCTTTTGGGCGAGAGACCTAGGTCCTGAATGATTTCCACATATGCCTTTGTGGATCTCCTTAAGCATAGCTTGGCCCTTGTCCAGTGGTAGGCACTTGAGTAGTGGAAGAGTGAATTCTCGCTTATATAGATGACCATGGACAATGGTGTAGCGAGCCGCTTGGTGTTTGATGCTCGTGGCCTCATTCTTGTCTGTTTGGAGTTCTTTATCCCTGAGGAATTTTATGATGGGATCCATCCAGTTTGGATCAGTGTTGATGACATTGAGCTGCCGTTCTTTTGGCACATCCAGTAGCTCTACCAGACACTTTGACCAATCTTGTCATCGATGGATGAGGCTAATCTTGACAGAGCATCAGCATATCTATTCTTATATCTTGGAATTTTGGTCATCTCTTAGGCCTGGAAATGGTGGAGGAGTGTCTTTGCCTTGTCAAGATACAAGGTCATAGAGAGGTCTTTGGCCTCAAAGTTTTTGTTCACCTGGCTGACCACAAGTTGAGAATCACTAAAGATCTGGATTTGATTGGCTCCCATGTCTTTCGCGAGGCGAAGACCAGCTTGGGAGGGCCACATGTTCTGCCTCATTGTTGGATGCCTTAAAGCTAAAACGAAGAACATACTCATGTTTCACGTGGTTTGGTGTGGTTAGAACTAGTCTTGCTCCTGAGCCACAGTGGCATACTGATCCGTCCACGTAGAGGATCCATACCGGTTTGGACTTATTGATTGGGATTGAACTGGTCTCCCCCCCTAGTCCTAGCAGTTGGAGGCTTATGGACTTTATCTGGCTCTTTCGGCATGTATTGAGTAGTCGTGTAGGTGAATTCTAAGATTAGGTCTGCAACAACTTGGCCCTTCTCCGATGTTCTTGGGGCATAGGAGATATCAAACTCGCTGAGTTCAATTGCCCATTTTGTTAGTCTTCCGGATGCGTCCGACTTCTATAAGACTTATCTGAGAGGCATGTTGGTGAGGACCAATATGGGGTAAGCTTGAAAGTAAGGCCTGAGCCTTCTTGCAGTGATGATGAGAGCAAGAACAAGCTTCTCGAGATCATTATACCTGGTTTTCGCATCCTAGAATGCTTTGCTTACATAATAGACCGGGTGTTCTACTCCATCTGCCCTCTTGATTAAGACGAAGCTGATTGCTGAAGTAGAGACCGAAAGGTAAACGAGGATTTGTTCTCCTGTGTCTAGTCTGGCCAGTAGGGGGCCTTACTCATATACGCTTTGAGATCTGCGAAAGCTTTCTCACACTCGGTAGTCCATTCAATGGTCTTTCCCTTGGTCTTAAGGGTTTTGAAAAATGGTGTGCACTTGTCGGTGGCCCTTGAAATGAAGCGGGTGAGTGAGGCTACTCTTCCTATGAGGCTCTGGACCTCCTTAATGGTTCGTGGTGGCTGCATATCAGGGATTGCCTTGATCTTTTCGGGGTTGGCTTCAATCCCTCATTGGCTGATCATGTAGCCAAGAAACTTTCCGAAGCTGACTCCGAAGACACACATTGCTAGGTTTAGTCTCATTTTGTACTTCTTCAGTACCTCAAACATTTTTGATAGGTTGTGGACATGGTCAGTTGCAGTCTTGCTCTTGACGAGCGTATCGTCTACATAAACCTCCATGGTCTTCCCGATCTGGTCGGCGAACATGAAGTTCACCAAGCACTGGTATGTCGCCTCTGCATTCTTCAGGCCGAAGGGCAGGACGTTGTAGCAGTATACTCCCAAATCTATGATGAACCTTGTGTGGATTTGATCATATGGATGCATGAGGATTTGATTGTATCCTGAATATGCATCCATGAAACTGAGGAGCTCGTTACCTGCTGTGGTATCAATCATGAGATCAATCTTAGGAAGGGGAAAACTGTCCTTGGGGCATGCCCAGTTAAGATCGGTGAAGTCCATGTATATCTTCCAGGCACCTGAGGGCTTCTTGACTAAGACCACGTTTACTACCCATGCGGCATAAACGGCCTTCCGCACAAAGTGGATTGTGCTCAGCTTTGTGATCTCCTCTTACATTTCAAGCTGACGCTCGGTGACATATGTTCTTCATTTTTGTGTGACTGGTTTGAAAGAAGGATCGATTGTTAGTCTGTGGTATATGACATCCGTTGATATTCCTGGCATGTCAGCGTATGACCAAGCAAAGACTTTGTTGTTTTTCCTGAGGAATTTAATTAGTGCATCCATGGTCTCCTGCTATAGGGTTGTCCCGATTTAACTTGTCGGTCCGGATGAACTGCATGAAGTGTGATTGGCTCAGTCTCTTCAACTGGCTGAGGTGTTGGTGTTGCTGATAAATCCCTTAGGTCATCTGGAGGACTAGATCGGATTTGTTTCATGAGTTCAGGATCAACGGGATATGCCTTGTATACCCTTTCATTAACGGACATGGTCTCCTTACCAGCGTTAGGGTTTACTTTGGTGAGAGCATATTGGTAGCAAGTTCTTGTTGAGAGTTGGTCTCCTCTTACCTAGCATGTCCCCATGATTGTTGGAAACTTCATCAAGAGCAAATGTGTAGAGCATACCGCGTTGATATGATTCATTAGTCCTCAACATAGGATGACATTGGAGGCTGTGGGGCAATCTACCACTAGGAATGTGACGATTGCAGTTGCTATGCGTGGAGTGGTGCCTACTGAAATTGGTAAGGAGATTGTTCCGATAGGCATTACTGAGTCTCATGAGAAACTTAGCAATGGGGTCACTGCTCTATTAAGCTCCTTATCATCAATCCCTAGCTGATTGAAAGCTTCTATGAAGATCGCATTGAGAGAACTCCCTGTGTCTACAAGGATGCGTCCCACATCTAAGTTGGAGATTTGGGCCTAGATAATAAGGGGATCATCTGAGGGAAGACGATGCCTCGTTCTTCCTCCTTGGAGAATGTGATGGCCTCCTAACTAGCCTTTCCAACCTTTCGTGCCCTTCCAGACTCGATATTGAAGATCTGATTGTTGGACTTAGTGGCTTGGAGAAATTCCTTTTCGGCTCTGTTGGAGGTGTAGGCAGAGGAGATCGTTGGTCCACCACTGATGGTGTTGATATGGGGATGACTGGCGACTGGTCACGCATGTTGTAAAAACTGTTTGATCTTCCCATCTCTGACTAAGCCCTCCACGATATCTCGGAAGGCCACACACTCGTCAATTGTATAACCATTGAATTTGTGGTATTAGTAGTGTAAGTTGGAATGGACCGGTGGTCTATGATTCGTTGGTCTTGGATTAGGCTTATCGATCATATCCTCGATATTCATTAGGACATTCTCCAAGGAAGTGTTGAGGATGGTGTATGTTTCAAAATTTGGAACAGGGCCCTTTGGGTGGTCTCCCTGGGGAACCTGATTGTTGTTCTTGTGTCCTTGATGATGGTTGTAGGATTTCTCCTTCTTCCCCTGATAATTGTTGTCATAGGAGCCTTTTCTCTTACCTAAATAAGAGTTATGCCCATAGCCCTGGTTCTGACTGCTGGAGTCATGATGGGGTTTGCTAGTCTGCACATTTTGGGGGGAGGAAAAGATTGGAGTGATATTCTGCTTGGTCGCCACTGGTGGAGCGTTAAAAAATTTGACCTTGGCATGTATTGCCGCTTGCCTCATCAGCTCATTGTAATCTTCCCATCTTTGGGTGAAAGCCTAGTACTTGAAGGTAGATTCATTGAGATCGCTGCGAAATGCGTGGAAGGCTGCCTTGTCATTAGTCTCCTGACATTTGTAATACTTAAGGCTGAACCGGGCGACATACTTCTGTAGAGTTTCACTCTCCCTTTGTCGTAGTGACCCGAGGTCTTTCGTGGTCAATAGGCGGTCTGTCTGGATCATGAACTAGTTCAAGAAGACAGTATGGAGTTCATCAAAGGAATCAATCGTACATGGTTCGAGCCAGTAGAACCAATTGAGCGCTGCTTCTATGAGGGTGGAGCTGAAGATTAAGCATTGAACCTCGTCTGAGAGGTTTTTGAAAGCCACAGAAGGCTGGTAGTTGTTCATGTGTGTGACTGGATCGCCCTTCCATGTGTAAGGTGTGTTCTTGAGGGGCTTGACTTCTGATTCATGGCGATATTGGAGGATGCAAGCAGTGAAAGGACCAGTGTTGGTATTGATCTTCGTTGGAGACCTGATTTTGCTCTTCTCGTTCTCCAAATTCCGAACTCGCTATAAAATATGGGTATGTAAAATATTGTGTAGTGGATGAATAAATTAATGTCTTGTTTTGTTTATATTGTATCTTTATGAATTATGATGATGGAGATGCCTTTATTCCTCGTCTCATTTTGTTTCATCAATGGTACTGACTTATTAGTGATAAAGAATTCCCAGGCATATATTTGCCTCCTGGGAAAGGTTTGAGTAAAAGAGTTCTCTTCTCTTTCTGGAAGTATTGATGTTACATAGTTAAGTGAATAATGTATAATAATATTTGATAATTGGTCAGATGAAAATTACTTGAAATAAAAAAAGACTTTTAAAATCATAATAAATCATTACAAATCAAGAATATAAATGACATAAAATCTATATAAAACTCCTTGAAATAAAAAAAAAGGATTTAAAATCTGTTGAAACCCAATAGATTTGAAACCCATTAAAATCTATTAAAATCCATTAAAATCTAAATTAAATTTGATTTTTTTTCTACTCCGCGATCTCAAGCTTTTTTCTCATCTCAAAGGTATTTCTCACTTGCGCGTTTTCTTTTCTTTGTTGTGTCTTCGGGAGAGAATCCATAAAGCAAGAGACAGAGGAAGAAACAGAGAACCTCTTTACTCCTCTCTCTGTGGAAGGGGGGTTGGCTTCATCTCTCTGCCTTGAATTTTTGGGTTTTTGTTCATGTTTTTTAATCTGGGTTTGTGGGTTGTAAATTTTTATTATTTTGGTTTTGTGTAGAATATAGCTGGTTTTGGCGCTTGGGAGGAGTACCTTCGGTTGGAGCACTCTGATATCTCAAGAGATGGCCAAATGGGTAAAAAATTAAGAGTATGGTAAATCCTTATTCAACACGGGTACAAATGGATATTATATCCATCTACACTCATTCTCAATTTTTAAGGATTTATCCAAACTCTATCATTGAGTAATAGGTACCCATTACAAATTTACATTTTCTTTTCCCTTTCAATTTTTTTTCTTGCTTTCCATTTCTTTTTTAACTTCTAATATATTTTTTCCTTTCAATTTCTTTTTCTTTTCATTTTTTTATACTTTTCATTTTTTTTCTTTTTCATTATAATAAATAGCATATTATCTCAAGATTTTTAAAAACAACATTAGTTTCTCTTTTGGTCCTCGTACATGCATAAAAGTTTATAATATTACAAATTTAAGTTTAATCTTATAAAATTATAAAAAAAATATTGAGGACGTTTGTGCAAGTTTGATCATCTTCATCGTTGTCATCATCATCAACAATTTCAATATCGACGTCATCGTAAAATGTATCAAATTCAGCATTTATAAAATATTTCAATTACATACCCTAACGATGATCAAAACATATCATTTAAGTATCTTTCGTTAACAATAGGCATTTCGTTAACAATAGCTAAAGTGATCCCAATTTTTATAATTATAATAATTCATATTGGCAAAAAACAAAAAAAACTCTTTATAAAAACAATAAAAGAGCTAAGAAAAAGGAAAAAAAAATCAATAAGTAAATTATAAATATATAAGATTAAATATACCCAAAAATATAAATAAATTTAAAAAAAAAAAAAACCACAATTACGAGATGAACATCCAAGCTCGCATTTATTAAACTGCAGAGTTTTTGCCTTGCTTTACTCTCCCACCCATCTCTTTTTTAATTTATTAAACTGATCCTTGGTCTTCTGATCAATGGGGGTTCCATAGAATGCATCTTTCTTTCCCTTTTTGATTTCTAATCACTCAAATCCAAGCTCGCATTTTGGAGATGAAAAACCAACCTCGCCGTCCCCGCACCAACACCCACCGTCCACCCCACGCGAGATGAACAACCAATCTCGCATCGTCATCCTGATCTCCATCCTCGCCGTCTTACCCAACCCACCAGCCCCCTCTTCACTTATCTTTGTATCATCCTCCCTCTTCATCCCTTCTAATTATTCACTATGGTAACGAGAACCCAGCCCTACTATGGCGGAGCTTGACCCACCTAGTGGGGATTTGGTGCTCTCCGCTTTCTAAGATGGTCGAGCCATCAGAAACCAATCTTGGAATCGGTGGACTCGTACGGATTCGAAGACGGTTTCGGGTTTCAATTCAGGGTTGTCGATTGGCAAGAGGATAGTGTCAGTTAGCTTGGTTTGGATTCGGGTAAATTGGTTTTGGCCGTTGGTTGCTTTGATGGCGTGATTTGGCGAAGAGGAAGAGGAGAGTCGAGAGAGCGAGAAGGAGAGTCGAGAGAGCGATCAACGCCGAGAAGGAGTGCTAGAAGAGATTAGGCTTTTTTTTTTAACGGGTAAGGGTACCCGCCGGGTTTACCCTTGCCCTACCCTGATTAGTAATGGGTGATTTTTACCCGGGAATATTTCTACCCATATAGTAAATACCACGGGTACCCAAGCCAATGGGTATTTTTGCCCATCCCTAGATATCTCTCCTAAGAGAGCTTCTGCGGTATATAAGGTAAGTGCTGCTGTATTACTTCCCATTATCAATTATTTCTTGGTTATTATTTGATTGAAATTGTTTACACTTGGATTTTATGCTGCTTCTTCACTTGAATTATAATCAACCATATAACAGAGTTGAGCTTTTTGGGTTGTACAATAACAGAGCTGAAAATTATTAATTGTGTCAACTGTCGTGGTTCAGAGCTTGCCCTACATAAGGCTAAACTCTACTAGAGTAATTTACGTCGAGACTGGAACACAACAGATGATGTTGTAGAACGGGCTCTTGCATTATATTCATCTTATTTTTTGCTTCAGTATTCTGTTTAGCAAATCCTATATGATAAAATTTAGTTTACACAACAAATTAAGCTCAAAACATTTCAAATAATAGATTACTTGGTGGAAGATGAATCTACTATTGGTGCTTTAGCTGATTTCTTTTTTCCATATGGTTTTAGGCAAAGACTAATCCAACGGTTGAAAGACTTCTCTAATCACCAGGGTATGCAATTCTAACTTTCCTCCTAGCTGAAACGAATGGATTAGGATTGAATTCTCTGTATTTGAACAGAATTGGAAGATGAAATTTTCCATAGAAATGCTTAAAGAACAATTTTCTATTTGGTGCATTCTAAGTGTTTGATGAAATGCCTTCAAGAGAATTTTGAGTGTGATAATCGTTATAATGATTATTTATTGACTGTTTTCACTTTCATAGGGGTTCTGAGTTTCTAGGTAAAGCTGCTCCCTTCCTTCTCTCATTCCTCTCTCAATCCTCTGTTTAAAATCCAAATTCCCTTTGTTTATGGCTTTTAATTGAAAGCTTGAGTTGGGTTTCTTTGATCTGCTCAAAAGCATCAACCTTTGTATTGCCTGGGAGGACATAGGGTTTTAAGCTGCTTTTCTATAAATTCCCTTACCATGTATAGTATTCTAGGGGGTTTTTCCCCTATCCATTTCCTACAAAATAATTCGCTTGTTTTCGTGGTCTTCCCTGCTAAGATAATCTGCAAGAATGGTCATTAATTATAAAAGGTTGAACGAACAACTAGAATTTGATGGCTATTTTATAGCAAAAAAAGATGTCTTAGTGTCTTAGTTAACCAAACTAAGGGAGCTAAAATATTTTGGTAAATTTGATTGTAAGTCAGGCATTTGGCAAATAAAACTAATTGAGGAATCAAAAGCTTTAACTGCCTTCAGCACACCAAGCGGCCATTATCAATGGACTGTTATGCCTTTTAGCCTAAACATAGCTCCACAAGTATATCAAATATGGATGGATTAAATCTTTAAAGATTTTAAAGATTTTTGTGTGGTATATATAGATGATATTTTTGTGTTCTCTAAAACCAAAGAAGGGGATAAGCATCATCGACAAATTCATTGTAAAACATTCCAAAGCCATGCAATAACTATCCCCTAAAAAGAGAGGTAGAAAAAGAATCCATAGATTTTCTAACTAAGAATAACCCTAGATTATTCAGGAATAAAACGTCTTCAGGAGCATATAATCTCGAAATTAAGAGATTTTCCTGAACAATTAAAAGATAAAAAATAATTACAAAGGTTTTTAGGAGTTTTAATTAAGGATAAACTAGATAAAAGTACTTAAACTATATGGGTCATTTCAAGTTCATACTCCAACTATGAAAATTTTCATCTAGGTACCCAAACTACCAAAACACAACTTCTAGGTACCCATCGTTAGCAATCTGTTAAAAAAAATCTGTTAAGTGCCCAAGTGGCATTTGTGAGGCTCTGTTTTATGCTGACATGGACGCCACGTAGACAAAAATAATAAATAAATATATTAAAAAAATATTAAAATAAAGGATAAATTACATAAAAATACCCAAACTATAGGGGTCATTTCAAATGAGTACCCAAACTATGAAAACTTGCAAAAGAGTACCCAAACTATATTGCCACTAACATAAGGGTACCTCCGTTACCTTTTACGTCTAAAAGACCGTTAAAAGTACACGTGGCACTAATTGTGTCCACTCAGCTCGTGATGTGGCGCTATTTGTAGGGGCATTTTCGGATTATCACAAATTCACTCCCTATGTCCTCTACCCCGTCGCGCGAAACCCACCCTTCAAACCCAACTTCTTCGATTGGAGGCTGAGACCCATCTTGCACGATCGATTTCTCTGATTCCCAAATCTCTAGCACGACCAACACCACTATCTTGAATAAACCCAGCCCCAAATCTGTATCACGACAAACTCGAAGAGAGTGAAGAAACCCAACCCCAAATCTCGAAGAAACCCACCCAACGGCTCCAACCCTAATGTTGTAGAACAGACGCGCGACAGTCGTCATGGTCCAATGGCGACGACGTAAGTGGCTTCATCTTTTTCCTCCAACGGCGACGACGTAAGCGGCTTTGTCTTTTTCCTCCAACGACGACGACGTAAGCGGCTTCGTCTTTTTCCTCCAATGGCGACAACGTAAGCGGCTTCGTCTTCTTTCTCCAACGGCGCATTGCAGAGTAAGCTTATCCGTCTCCGTCGAAGGCGTGAAGGATTTTTGTCAAAGGTTTGAACGAGTTTTGCATGTTCTTCTCATGTGAAATTCCCCGTAGCAAAGCGAGGATGTCGGAGATGGAAAAAGGCATGATGGAATTTAAAGCCCCCATTTGTCATTGTGGTAAACAAGCGAAGTTGATGACAAGTCTGACAGATGAAAATCCAGGGAGGAGATTCTAGGGTTGTGATGGTTATGGGGTAAGTTTATGTTTTGATCTTAATTCGTATTTAGTTTTACATTTGTAGTATAAATTTCAAATTGTGATTATAATTTCAAATTTCGATTTGGGAATTAGAGAAATCGGAGAGGAGTAGGAGGTGGTGGGTGCAATTTTTTTCAATGGTGCGGCCCAAAGCTCAACGAGAATTCACCTGGTCCAATTCCAGGTCTATTGAAGAAATTGAAGTTGAAAGATGAAGAAATCATGGGTTTGAATAAGCATATTAAAGCTGGTGTGAAGAGGCAGATGTGTTCGCCGGTTTGGGTTGCTGTTTCCTAGATGATTGTGGTTTTGTTTGTGGGAATGATTGTCGGTGGAGCAAGGGGAAATGATAGGGCTCTGTCCAGTAAGAATGTGAATCTAGCTCTTGAGTTTTAATTGTATAATGCAATTGGGTCTTCATGGTCATTGTAATATGAATGAATGGTGAATTTGCAATGTAATATTCTGGTTTGTTTAATTATGAGTGTTTTGGAGGTTTAGCAAGAAGGTCTGGCACATTCATAACACCCTACAACACATCCAAACCAATTAAAAGCATAACAATGCAAATCATTTCAAATCATCAAATTGCAAAGATTCAACTTCATTTTCAAGCTGTCATACAAAACCATTATAGTATAACATCTTCAATTGAACCTGTCAATGCCCTACGTAATTGACCTAAAATACCCTATGTATACATGACTTGGAATCAACTCTACTCCCTAGCTATTTCACTAGTGTCAATGAGGCAGAACATCTTCAATTGAACCTGTCAATACCCAAGGTAATTTACCAAAAATATATGAGGTTCAACCATTCAAGTATCAAAATTACATACATTAGAACCTCAATTTCAAAATAGCAAAACTACATGAATTGGAATCAAGTCTACTCCCTAGCTAATTGACCATTGTCAATGACTTGAAATCAAGTTTATTTGCTCCTTTACTTCTCAAATCACTATCATTGGCACCATCACTTGTGGATTGTTAACTTGGATCCTGCATATGCAAAATTTTGCATTATAAGATGACTTATCGAATAGAATTGTGACAACTGATTCAGATTAAGACAACAATAACAACCATGAGAAAGGGTAAGAATGGCCTATATACCTGATTTGAAGAATGTCTCTTAGGGTGGTTGTTTGTCTTGGATGTCTTTGTAGAAGATGTGGTTGATCCTTGAGTCTACATGAAACAAAATCTAATTAGGACTATATAGTCGATGACTTTAATATAAAAACAAACTTAAAATGGTAATGACATTTGGAGCAGAAGTATCTGCAACATTCTTCTTTGCTCTGCCTCGTGGCCTTGGTGGTAGCTTCTCCTTGGGAGGCAAGTGTCAATGGTGGGTTCTTGCATTATGAGTTTGTGATGAACAAATACTGCAACGCATAGGAATGCCATGTTTTCCCAATTTTTTCCTCCCACTTTGATCGACTGTTTCATATGGATCCTTTGTTCTAACTTTTCTTGGCCTTCCGAGTGGCCTCTTATTTGCTGGTGGCTTAATACTTTGATGGCCAGTTCTCTCCCACATTTTTGGGCTATTTATAGCCTCAATTAGGTTGTTGTAGCATTTCATGTAGGTCTCTTTAGAATATATTGGATCAATATATTCCTCCACCGAGGGGCCACCTTTGTAATGTATGGCTGTTATCCCATGCACAGATGGGATTCCCGTGAGGTCCCACTTTCTACAAGAACACATGTGGGGCTCCAAATTTTCCACAAACTGCTCTCCTCTGCGGTCGTGAACCTCGTAGTTTGGTCCACCATGCCATTTAACACTGCAATGCCCCGAATCCACTTTCAACTTTTGCACATGGTTGAATGCATTCTGACATATATTCTGAGGCCAAGTAGCCATCTTATCTCTTCTCCATTGTATCCTCTTCAACAACAAATACCTAATCATCTCAAACATCATGAAGATTGGTTTATCTCTAACAGGCATTATGGTGTTGTTGAAGGTTTAACAGTAGTTGTTTTGTAGCATGTCTGTCTTCGACCATGTTTTAAAATGGGACCTGGATCACTGATGAGCTAGCTTGTCTACCAACCATTTCCAAGCTACTTCATCTAATCCTTTTAGCTTTTCCATCTCATCTTGGAAAGATTGAACTGTTGTTGCTCTTGCACAATCCCACAGAGCATCCTTCAAGACTTTACCTTTGAAACTATGGTTGTAGTTACTCCACAAATGCCTACAACAAAATCTGTGCTCAGCACTAGGCATTAAGGCTTCAATGGCTGCTTCAAGTCCCTTTTGCTTGTCAGTAAGGAAACTCCAACCATAGCAGTCTTGCATCCCCAAATCCACCATCAACAACTCCAAGAACCATGTCCATGAGTCATTTGTTTCCATTTCAACCACATCCATAACAATCACCCATGTCTCATTATTGGCATGTAATCCAATAGCAGTCAACAACTATCCACCATAGACTCCTTTAAGATGACAACCATCCAAGCCAATGAAAGGCCTACATCACTCCTTAAAACCCTTCTTGCATGCCTCCAAGCAAATGTAGAGCCTCTTGAAAATTTGGTCTCCACCCACAAAATCACAAGCCAATGATGTGGTAGTACCTGGATTAGTTCGCTTCAACTCATGGCAGTAATCCCACAACATACCATATTGCTTTGCTAGGGATCCATCTATTAACTCCATAGCCTTGTGCTTGGCTCTATTTTCCTTCATAGGGCTGATCCCAATGGAAAATTCAGCAGATGCAGCTTCCAAAATTGCATATATGGGCATCTTCGGGTTTGCCTGGATTCTTTGCAGGAAGTGTTGAGAAAGCCAAGAAGTTGTGGCTTGTTGATTTTTATACACCCTTGTACATGTGTGCAGAGGATTATAGTGCTTGACAACCAATGTGATGTCAGTTGTGCTCACCCTAGACACATATATTTCCCATTGACAACCCTCTGCTCTGCATACACACTTCAACTTGTACCTTGCATTCCTCTTGTACCTCACATCTTTACCAGTGTATACGCAATAGTCCCTAATAGCTTGCCTAAAGACACCACAATCACTGAACATCAAACCAGTATCAAAACTTGGCCAGATTCTATCAGTTTCTGGATTGTACTTTGTAAAATTCTTGCCACTTCCCCTTTTCACAACATTTTCATCATCACCATCCACAACTGGTCTCAAGTCTTCTTGATGTGTTTGATCCCCCTCTTCAAGTTGGTCAGCATCTATATCTTCCACTCTTAATTCATCACCAGGAGTGAATGTGGCCCTCCAAAAATTTCCAGCAGCTGAAGTTGCAGCTGCTGCAGGTGGAGCAGCAGTTGAAGTTGCAGATGCTTCTGCTGGAGCAGCAGCTGAATTTGCAAGTGCTTCAGCTGGACCAACAGCTGATGTTGGAGCTGGTTCTGGTAGAGCATCAGCTTCTAGTGGAGCAGCAGCTGAAGTTCCAGCCTGTTCATCTGCAGGGTCTTCATCTACACTAGGTTCTGAAGTTCCCCCAACATCAGTGAAGAACTCGTCCAAGTTTGAAGCTTCTTGCAGCCAACCCTCTAGAATATACCTATCCAACCTCTTCTCTTTAGCATGAATAGCCTCATCACCACTGTCAGCAAATCCAGAACATGTTGATGCTTTAGAGTTCTCATACTCCTCCACTAACCCATCTTCAAACTCATCCTCTTCAATAGACAGTTTACCCTTACAATTGTCTGTTTTTTGCACTGCTTCTTCACCAACATTGGCAGCTTCTGGCTCTGGCCTCTAACGTGGCAATTCTCTTACAACTACTTCTGCCTTACCCTTATAGGGTCCTAGACTCAGTTGTTGCTGCCGTGGTCCCCACCACTTCAGTCTCCTCATCTAACTCCTCAATCACAATCGTGCTTTTCTTGGTCACCACCAATTCTTTACTTGTCTTCTCCTTATCCCTTTTTTTAACATCTTTTAAAAATGCCCTCAGGTTCTTCACATTAATGTGTTTTAAGAACAATTCTATCTCTGTGACACTTGGAACCGCCTCACACATTTTAACCACATCAGAGTCTTGTATCAGCTTACCCCCAACTCCTTCTTCAATCTCATATTGGTATAAGATGATACCATCTTTGTAGCCCAATTACTTAACCATGTTGTCAATTTCAACCAGGGACATCATGTCCTTCTCACAAAAATCAAAGTGGTCAACTTGTCCATCTTGATACATGTCATCAGCCCACTTCCCACCATGGAATACTTTTAATGTAAAGTAACCCGATGGACCTACACTTAAGCAAAATTTAAAGTCTTAAGTCACCACAAACAACATTCACTCCACAAACAACCACATATTGTTGTTTAATTACAGACCTACCCAACTTTCATCTTCAGTATACTACCCAAACCTTATTATCAAACCTACTTTTCTACAACAATCAGACAACAACAATGTGGCCGGTCCCCTTCACTAAAGATTCCACCCAACAACAAAGCACATGGACATGGTCCCCTTCAACAAAGATTTCAGCCAACAAACTCACCACATGCCTGCAATCTTTTCACCCTTCAATATATTCCCTATTCCGTATACACACAAACCACCCATCCTTTTCCCAACATTAACATCAAGCAACACACAAAACACAAGGACCCCAAAACGACCAATACATTCATCTTCCTATAAAAACTATAATTTAAATTAAAAAAGACAAAGACTAATTACCAAATCCAATTATTAAAGTAAGGAGCACTTACCGTATTTAGGCTGCCTTCTTCCTTGCGACCTCAACCGCCACTCGTTCATTTCCCTTAAAATTTCGAACCCTTAAACGCGACAGACAAACTTCACAACTTGGGGGGGGGGGGGGGGGGGGGGGGGGGGGGGGGGGGGGGGTGTGTGTTTCTTCATGATGTCCGGTCACGGCCTCCTCTTCACGATGTCTGGGGTGGGGGTTGTTATCGATTTAGGGTTTGAAGGGTGGGTTTCGCCCGACGGAATGGAGGAAAGACGGAGTGAATTTGTAATAATCCGAAAATGCCCCTACAAATAGTGCCACATCACGAGATGAGTGGACACAATTAGTGCCACGTGTACTTTTAACGGTCTTTTGGACGGAAAAGGTAACGGAGGTACCCTTATGTTAGTGGCAATATGGTTTAGGTACTCTTTTGCAAGTTTTCATAGTGGGGGTACTCATTTGAAATGACCCCTATAATTTGGGTACTTTTATGTAGTTTATCCTAAAATAAATTATAAATAAAAACAAAATTAAATTAATAATAAAACCCTAAACGCCGCACACGATCCATCCATGTATCTCCCCGTTCCTCGCATCCTCAAAATCATAGAGATTCAACCCAAACCATGCTTCCCTAAATTCATTCACAAAATCCAATTACGCGGCCACTGATAGTGTCGGCGTTGGTTGGGACCAACGACATCGAGATCGCTTATCTCCGCCTTCACCGATGCGACGACATTGGTTGGGTCGACCAGTGCTTGCCTCCATCGCCATTTTTTGTTGTTGATAGCGACGGTGTTTGGAGCTGCCGAGGTTGACGTGTAAGGACCTTTCCTGAATTTTCCCTCGAAACCCGGAAAGAACCCTTATCCCGTCTGACATCTCTGTTACCTCAAAGTTTAAATACCAGAAATACCCTTTGTTCTTGAATAATTTTTATTAAACCTTACAGGGTTCCCGACAGAACCTCTGTACTTACTAATCACTCCTACCTGTCAGACGCAGGATAGTATACAGGTCAAAGCCAAGACCTCAGAATAGTGGTGGTTGAAATAGGAATACCCTATGACACCAAATGTCAGTAGGTCAGACACTGCTGACATCTCTACTGGAATACCACAAGACAACCGACTAGTCAGATACTTGTGAACCAACCATAGTTCGTCCCTCTAGGTCACCGCCCACACCAACCCACTGACCCGAATGACGAAGTATTTTCTTAGGTTGATTAAGCCCATGACAACTGTCGTCTGGTTCATATTAGAGCCGGAAATATCCTCGGCTATCATATCACATCAGTCGGCATATCTCTCGACTATCATATCCCTAGCCACCAGGGTATCCCTTGGGGTGTGCTAGTCATGTATCACAACTCTCTGTACTATGATATCTCATCAGTCGGCAAGTATCCTCGACTATCATATCATATCATCAGCCGGTATAACCTTCGGCTATCATATCCCATCAGTCGGCATATCTCTCGACTATCATATCCCTAGCCACCAGGGTATCCCTTGGGGTGTGCTAGTCATGTATCACAACTCTCTGTACTATGATATATCATCAGTCGGCAAGTATCCTCGACTATCATATCATATCATCAGCCGGTATAACCCTGGGCTATGATATCCCATCAGTCGGCATATCTCTCGACTATCATATCCCTAGCCACCAGGGTATCCCTTGGGGTGTGCTAGTCATGTATCACAACTTTCTGTACTATGATATATCATCAGTCGGCAAGTATCCTCGACTATCATATCATATCATCAGCCGGTATAACCTTCGGCTATCATATCGCATCAGTCGGTATATCTCTCGACTGGCATATCATATAATTAGCCGGTATAATCTTCGGCTATCATATCGCATCAGTCGGCATATCTCTCGACTGGCATATCATATCATTAGCCGGTATAACCTTCGGCTATCATATCGCATCAGTCGGCATATCTCTCGACTGGCATATCATATCATTAGCCGGTATAATCTTCAGCTATCATATCGCATCAGTCGGCATATATCTCGACTGGCATATCATATCATTAGCCGGTATAACCTTCGGCTATCATATCACATCAGTCGGCATATCTCTCGACTGGCATATCATATCATTAGCCGGTATAACCTTCGGCTATCATATCGCATCAGTCGGCATATCTCTCGACTGGCATATCATATCATTAGCCGGTATAATCTTCGGCTATCATATCGCATCAGTCGACATATCTCTCGACTGGCATATCATATCATTAGCCGGTATAACCTTCGGCTATCATATCGCATCAGTCGGCATATCTCTCGACTGGCATATCTCTCGGTAACCATTTATCTTGGAGGTTCACCGGGTTCACCGCTAATAACGGATCCTAGTCCCGGGTCCTAGCCTCCCTCAAATCTGACCAAATCCGATAAACTCATACAACTGGGTCAAAACCCAAACCATTGACTCAATAGTTTCCACGTCAAAACGATAGCAAAACCGAGTCCAAAACCCATGATATTTCTCAAATCACACTTTAACTAATATAGTGGATAACATAAGTCTAGTAATCATTTCTAAAATCCAGACATTCAATGCCACAATACATAACCGTATTTAAACAAAGATATTATGATGCATGCATTTCAATTTATAAAACCAAAGTCCACTCACAAACATCATCCAACCCTTAATTCATGGACGCTCTAGCCCAAGGAACACATGCAATATAATGACCCAACTACCTTGGCTTTCCGTGCTCAAAACCCGCTAATAAGGTCAACCATTACCGCTGGGATTACCCAAAACGACCTCTAAACGACGTCCGATCAACCTGAAACTTGTACCAACAGATTCAGAACGTCGAGAACTAGTTCCCACGCGCCGCCGTGACCTCAGACTAGGCCCCACGCGCCGCCGGAAGGTCAGCACACACGCCCACGTACCCTCACGCGCCGGTCACGTGCCTGCTACAGTGTTCACGCGCCTGGACCGGTCCAACCCGGTCTGGCTCGACCTGACCCGATCCAACTCGACCAGACTGGTTCACTCAACCCGACCGGTTCAACTCGACCCGACCGGTCACCGGTGACTCGCCGTAGAAGACGACCGGACTGCTGTCGCCGTCGCCGTCGCCGGAAGCTGGCCGGAGAAGATGACCGGACCGCCACCTCCGCCGCCGTTTGGTTCGCCGGAATCCCCCATTTCCGACCGAAACTCCAAGCTTTACAACTTCCTCAAAACTCAACCATTTTTCACAAATTTTACGTCTAAATCTATCTACTCAAACCCAGGAATCCAAATATAACCTCAAAACATCAAACACGTACCTGTATAAGCTGGAAAATCGATCCAAAGATCCGAAACTTCCTTTACTCGGTTCGGCTTCCACCGTGGTCCTCTCCTTCGATGGTTGGTACGGTTGTGATCGTGGGAAGGAGTAGAACACGATTAGTTGATCAAAACGGGAAGTTGAAGCCTTGAAATCAAAGTTGACTTTTGGTTTCTCTTCAGGTAAGTTTTTCGCACGGTTTGGTTCAATGGTTTCGGGTGTGTTTCAGTTTGTCACAGAGAGAGAGAAGGAGATGAAGATGGAATGAAGATGAGGATGAAATGAATCAGATAAGTCTGATTTAGTTAACAAAATATCTCCCCTCCATGGAAAATTACCAAAATGCCCTTGCACATTTAGACCCATAACTTCCGTCCACGAACTCCGTTTTCTGCGTGCCGCCTGTCTACGAACTCGTGAATTCGAGACCTACGCAACGGTACCCAAAACACCACCAAAAGCGTCTCGAAACAAAACTTGATTTCTATGCCCTTTACCGACCAAGGGTAAAATCGTCATTTTACAAAAATAATTGCGTAAACCCAATAATTAAAATTTCGGGTTGTTACATGACGACTATAATAGTGCGTGGAGGATGACACCGACACCGTCGTCGTCGCCAGCCTCGTCTTTGCTGACAATCGAACTCAGACGCCGTGAATGTGGGATTGGGTGTTAATCGTTAGTTGGGTTTGGGCGTCAATTGCAGGGGCGGTTGGGTTTGGGCGTCAATTGCAGGGCCGGCTGGGTTTGGCCATCAATTGCAGGTGCGGCTGGGTTTGGGCATCACTTGTAGGAAGTTCTAATTGGGGGTTTTGATGTAGGATTGGGTGAGAGCAGAACATTGATCCTTGTAGGCTACGATTAGGGCGTGGGACTCGTCTTGGGTCCAGCATGGTGGTGCGACCTTGCGTCGTTTAGGTTGCGTGGGTGCAGACATGGTGGGTTGAGGCTGGGGTGTAGTATAAGGAGGAAGATGGGGTAGGTTAAGAGCAGAATGAAAGGTGTTGTGGTGGAGGTGGTGGTTTATAATTTTGGTTTATAAACTAATATTTTGGGTGTCAATTTTTAATTATTTTTATCCACATGTCGTACATGTCAGCATATAAAAGGGCCCCACAAATGCCACTTAGGCGTTTAACAAATTGTTTTTGACAGATTGCTAACGGTGGGTACCTAGATATTGTATTTTGATAATTTGGGTACCTAGATGAAAATTTTCATAGTTTGGGTATGAACTTGAAATGACCCCTATAGTTTAGGTACTTTAATGTAGTTTATCCTTTAATTAATTATGGAAGAAGTTTTATTAAAAATTTGTCACAAAAGGAAGTCCCTCTTTTAGAAAAACTAAAAAAGGATCAAAGATTTAATTGGACTCAAGAAGATTCGGAAATAATAAGAAGTATAAAAAATGACTTAAAATTGATTCCATAAGTTTATTTTCCTAAAACAGAAGATAAGCCAATTTTAGAAACAGATGCCTAATATTTATGTTGGGGTTGTGTTCTAAAAGCCATTCCAAAAGAACATTGGAACGAAAGAGAAACACCATTAAAATAAAATGGTATTAAACCTTTAAAAACCACCTTACCCAAAAACTTCAAAAAAAAAAATTAATTTGTGGTTACAATTGAGGTAAAATTAAACCTATTGAAGTAAAATGCATTACCTTTGAAAAAGAACTTTTGGCTATCAAACTTGCCATTAAAATATTTCATATCTATTTGGCACCAGAAGTTTTTATTCTTAGAACTAAACACCAAGCGGTTCGAGATTTTTGAATAAATAATATAACCATAATAGATGGTCGTAAATTAAAATTGTATCATGTTATTTCCCAGTACACATTTGAAGTTGAACATCTTAAAGGAACTAACAATGTTCTTGCAGATTATCTTAGCATGGAAGATCACTAAAACAAGTGAATTATTTTGCAGGAAATGGATAGGGGAAAACCTCTTGGAATATTGTGGTAAGGAAAAAACCTTTCTCACAACAAAAAGTATATGTTGTTTATCAGGGATTCCAACCAGGAATCTACAACAATTGGTCTGCTTGTCACGCTCAGGTAAACACATACCGAGGAGCATGCTATGAAAGTTTTGATAGCTATGAAGAAGCAACAAAAGTCTTTAACAACTCCTTGAATGCCAAACAAATGGAAGCTGAATCCAATTTAGAGGTAAAAAGCTTATTTAATCATGGATTAGAAGAAAATCTATATGAAGAAATCAATGAAATATGGAAAACCCATATTCAGAAAGAAAATAAGGTTTCAGAAAACATATGACTCAATTGTCATTCAATAGTTGAAAAAACAACTGCTTTTGATAATACAATAAAATCAAAGGAACAAGAAATTTCTTTAGTAAAACAAGAAAATGTTTTGATTAAAAATCTTCGTTTTCTAATCATAAAACAAATGAATTGGGATGAAGATTTTAATTTTGAAAAGATAAATAATTTTCTTCAAATGAAGGATATCCTTAAAAATGATTATTTAGATATGTATTTTCGAAATCACGAGAATATAAATATGACTGATAGTATTCCAAGATTGTCCTTTATTCTAACAAATGAACATTGGGATGTAGAAACTGCCGATTAGGGAATTACCAACTAGTCGTTTTTCAAACTTTCAATTTTGATCACCTCAAAGCATTCTCGTCATTCATCAAAGCAATGGTTGATGACGTTGTTAAAAATTTTAAATGGAACAAGTATCTTACTTTCTCCATATATATATAGCACATTCGGATGGAGAGAAAGGAAAGATTCTTTCAGTCCTGCCAAATCTGGTTGTTAACAGAAACAATTGATAGGCATGTTTCGGATGAAACCTTTCCAGGAACCTAACAGCTTGCACTTTGCATCAATCTCATAACACAATGGGTTGAGAGTTTAATTCATACCTCAGAAATTGCAAGACAATTTGGTTAAAGCAATCGATGGATGGAAAATTTTCTTGACAAATCTACCCACCAACATCATTTTCTCTTAAACAGAGAAAAATGAAGCAATGGATTTTTTTAATAAGCTAGCCAACATAAGAAATGCATTGGAATTCCCAATGGACTTAGATTGCACCTGATGAACGCGAAGCCCACAGAGTTCAAAGTTCCAGCATGTTATTATAAAATTCAGATAACGAAGACGAAATTAAATTCGCTAATTTGAATAACATGATGGAAGCATAGTGGACTAGAAGCAATATTTCCATTTGAAAAAAAAAATGAAAATCATTATTAAAAAAACAAAAAACAAAAAGTGATGTTGAAAGATAAAGAAAAAGCTGATTGATGAAGATGGATGATAAGAAAAAATGTGGAGGAAAATAAAAGGAGAAAAGAAGAAAAGGAAAAGGACAAATAAAAGGAAAGTGGCAGAGCATGTTTACGTCTTTAGCCTTATCAAGAGACCAAGACATTCATTTTGGTCGGGGAATTGGTAAACCAATTGGTATCGATTAACAGTCCTAGTAGGAGTTCGATGTGCATCTAAGTCATCCCTGAGGTCTTTGATGTGATGAAATATGTTGAAATTGTCATGGTTCCTTGCGTGAAGGACGTGATAATTTTTTGAATCTGATATATTGTTGGAGCATGTTTTTTGTGAGAATTGGTCTCTGAAATCTTCCCAGACTTGGCGAGCAATTTTGGCATAAACAACTGCTTTTGAGAAGTTAAGTTCAACAAAATGGGCAAACCACGAAAGAATCATATTGTTGCATTGATTCCATGAAGTGAAATCTATTGGTTTTTCGGTTTCTAAAGGTGGTGGAATACTCCCATCGACAAAACCAATTTTATTTTTGGCGATGAGAGCAATTGGTCATGGATTTACTCCAAAGAGGTAGACTACTTTTCTAGTAAGTTACAAAGTCAAAATCCCACCTCTAGGCTGTGATTAAATTACCCATTACTTATTGGATTTCTAAAATCCTTACTACTAGGAAAGTAAATATTTACAGTAATAAATATAATATTTCCTATTAGTTACAGCACCAACTGCAGTAACAACACTGCTCATGCCAACCTCGTCATGCTTACGTAAGTCCACAGCGCCACTAGCTTCATCATTTGGCTGCTCCTTCTTGTTGTTCCTTGAGCAGCAAAACCTCTGATCTCTGCTTCCATTAGCTCCCATTTTTGTAATCTCTCAAAATTAGGTTGATGGCTTATGGCTGGCTAGCTACCTATTTATATGGTACATGAACTAATGGACACAGAGAGATTTCGTATGTAATAACTAATGCATTTTTTTGAATGCATTTTATGTGAATTCTACAAACACACTTCGTTCAATCTCCTAAATTAGAGTATAACATAACTCATTAAATTTCAACTAATCATAGTAATAAATCATCAAATTCAGTTTAATACGCTAAACCTCGACAAATCCACTTATACTTCACCAATGTATTCTCTCCAAAAGTCACCACCAAAAGTCCCTATCTATATTTTCTTTGAATAAATTATTTCTTATGTTTCCAATTCGGATATTGCTCATATCATCCTCATACGTGTACTAATCCTACCCGCATAATATAATAACCTTATCCATCCAAACTATTCGTACGTATATTTGATAAAGGGATGAAATTAATATAACAAACCGTATCGACATCCAAAACCAAAATAAAAAATAAAAAAAATAAAAAATTTTTGAAAATGATTTGTTTGGGAGGCATATTTGTGATTAATCTTTTAAGCTCTGTGTGTTTGATTCTTGTCTTAGTTCTCATCATCATCATCAAGATCCTTGACAAACTATGGTGGACTCCGAGTCGCATACAGAAGATGATGGGTTTGCAGGGCATCAGAGGCCCTCCTTACACACTCATCCATGGAAACACCAAACAAATCTCCAACATGATCAACCAAGCCGCCACGCGCCGCCCCAAAGACTTGTCACACGACATACTTTCAGTTGTTCAACCTCACGTTCACTCATGGACACAAACATATGGTAATCCATCGCATGATTCAAAATATATGTTCCTAGTTTGAGGGAATTAATGATGTATAAATTTTGGTTATGTTTTATGATCAGGGAAGATTTATCTTCAATGGTATGGTTCGAGGGCTCAGTTGATGGTTACAGAGCCAGAGTTAGGCAAAGAGATATTGAATAACAAAGACAGAGTTTATCCGAAAAGAGAGGCTGATAGTTTTGTGAAGAAACTGTTTGGAGATGGCCTTGTGACAACAACACATACTAAAAAATGGGCAAAATTGCGAAAGCTCGCCACCCATGCCTTCCATGGAGAGAGCTTAAAAGTAAGTCAATTTCCCACTTAAAGTATTATTAATAGTCAATTCCTCTGACATCGTATTTACTCATACCATGACGGTGGTGTTGTTTTATTAGAGTATGATTCCGGCAATGGTAGCGAGTGCTGAGACAATGTTAGAGAGATGGAGAATTTTGGGAGAAAATAAAGAAGTTGAAGTGTTTGAAGAGTTTAGGCTGTTCACTTCAGAAGTGATTGCCAGAACAGCTTTTGGCAGCAGCTATATTGAAGGAAAGGACATTTTTGACAAGTTGAACAAATTAGGCTTCCTACTTTTCAAAAACACTCTCACAATTAGGCTTCCTGGGATAAGGTAATTAACTTTAGGAACTGACTTTCACACTCCCCTTTTTGCGTATGCAGTCCTCCATTTTTTGTAATAGTTAGATTGAATATATCAAAACAAATTCAGTAGGCAGAAACAAACAGAGGAGTGCAGGGAGTGATAATCACAACCCTTAACTTCGATCATTGGATTTTCGGGTCAATTTGGATTTTCTGTTGTTGTGTTGAGGGTTTGATGATTTTGATATTATTGCAGTAAGGTTTTCAAAACCCGCGATGAGATTGAAGCAGACATGCTTGAGAAAAGCGTTCATGACTCCATAAGGATGATTGTTAAGAAAAGAGTAGAAGACCAAAAAGACAGCTTTGGGTTTGGTAGTGATTTTCTTGGACTACTTTTGAAGGCTCATCATGATGATGATGATAACCAGAGGATTTCCATGGAGGACTTGATCGACGAATGCAAGACTTTCTACTTCGGCGGGCAAGAAACCACCAACACATTGCTATCTTGGACCGTCTTTCTTCTCGCGCACCATACAGACTGGCAAGAGGAGGCAAGAAAGGAGGTTGTTCAATTATTCGGGACACAATCCCCGAACAATCTTGATAACATTTCCAAGCTCAAAACAGTAAGAAATTAATTCAAGAGATCAAGTGCTTGTATTTATTAATAATTAGTGTTGATTGATTTGTTATCGGTCGAATTTAGTAACTTTGATGTTGATGTAGATGACTATGATCTTGAATGAGTCTCTGAGGTTATATCCGCCAGTTGCATATTTCGCAAGGAAAGCTGAGAGGGAAGTTAGACTGGGAAACCTCATTGTTCCTGCTAATGTTTCATTGCTTGTCTCAAATCTTGCACTTCACCATGATCCTCGAATTTGGGGAGAAAATGCGCAACTTTTCAGACCAGAGAGATTTGCGGAAGGAGTTGCTAAAGCAAGTAACATGAACATGGGAGGTTTCATTCCCTTTGGGATGGGACCTCGAGCTTGTGTAGGCTTGAACTTTGCAACCATTGAAGCAAAGGTTGCTCTGTCGATGATCTTGCAGCGTTACAGCTTCACTCTTTCGCCGGGCTATGTCCACCTTCCGATTCAGTATGTGACAGCTCGGCCCAAACATGGAGTCCAGATCATCATAAATCCACTTTGAAACTGCAAAGATGACCAGAGTTATATTGTTGCTTGCATTTTGGATGTTCTTAGGTTTACTTGTAATATTATGTAAGTTATAAGACCAAACTCATTATTTTTGAGAGAAAGAAATTAATTGTGTACGTGTCGTTGTGATTGTTGATAGAAGCAGGATACATAATTCCAATGGCATATGGAGCCATATGATTTGTCAAAATCCTCAAATGGAATCTTCAGGTTGGTTTCAATGGATCACACTGATGATGATGATATATATATATATATATATTTATGTATATATTTCTCTTTGGATTTAAGTAGGAAATAGTAAGACAACTATGTATCATTCACGAACCCCCTTGATTTATAATATAAATAGCTGGAAAACTATAAAACTCAGAGAGTAGGTTGAGAGATGCATAGCCAAAAAGAAGAAACAACTAATTCGAAAATATGATGAGTTCTTTGGGAGCCCTGGTAGTCATTGTTTCGAGCTTTGTGTGTGTGTGTTCATTGTCATCAAGATCCTTCACAAACTATGGTGGAGTCCGAGTCGGTTACAGAAGCTGATGGCTTTGCAGGGGATTAAAGGCCCTCCTTATAAACTCATCTATGGAAACACCAAAGAAATGTCCAACATGCTCAAGGAAGCTATGATGAGCAGGCCTAAACATTTGTCACATTCACATGACATACATTCTTTAGTTCAACCTCACATTCACTCATGGACACAAGCATATGGTAAATCGGTAACCCAACACTCTCATATTAATTTTGGTTGAATTCGATCGAGATCATCAATTTTGTTTATCTTTAATTTGTATATAATTGAGGGAAGAATTATCTCCAGTGGCAAGGCTCCAAGGCTCAATTGGTGATTACAGAACCTGAGTTATGCCAAGAGATACTGAATAACAAAGACAGAGCTTTTCCCAAAAGAGGGTCACCAAGCTTTGAGAAGAAGCTGTTTGGGGACGGCCTTGCCACAATAACCAATGCCGAAAAATGGGCAGAAGTTCGAAAGCTTGCCAATCATTCCTTCCATGGAGAGAGCTTAAAAGTAAGTATTTATAGTAATTAACAAAGCATTGATCAATTGAATGTAAATTAATTAATCTGGTATATATTATCATTCGTTTGTTACTAGGATATGATTCCGGCCATGGTAGTGAGTGCTGAGACAATGTTAGACAGATGGAAATACCTTGAAGGGAAAGAGATTGACGTGTTTGAAGAGTTTAGGTTGTATACTTGTGAAGTGATTTCCAGAACAGCATTTGGCAGCAGCTATATCGAAGGAAAGAACATTTTCGAGATGCTCCACAAGTTAATGCACTTATTCTACAAAAATTCTCTCAGAGTCAGAGTTCCTGGCATCAGGTACGTAATAATAAGTTAATAACTGAATCACATCGATTGTGGCTGTTTAATATCTTCATTTTTTGCTTATGTTGCAGTAAGTTTTACAAAACATGTGATGAGATGGAGTCGGAGAAACTTGAGAAAGAAGTGGGTGAGTCTATCATGGAGATTGTTAGGAAACGAGAAGACAAGGTAATGAGCGGCGCAGAAGACAGCTTTGGGAGTGATTTTCTTGGATTTCTTGTGAAGGCTCATCATGATGTTGATGAGAGGCAGAGGATTTCAGTGGATGATTTAGTGGATGAGTGCAAGACGTTTTACTTTGCTGGCCAAGAAACCACTAATGCTTTGCTTTCTTGGACAGTCTTTCTTCTGTCAATCCATAGATTGGAAAGAGGAAGTAAGGAAGGAGGTCGTAATGCGGAATTGGAAGCGCTCACATCAACAAAATCTCACAATAAACACACACATACTAGAAAAAATATAAATGCAAGGAACCCTAGCAGCTCAAAGAGCAAAAATCAATATTATTAATCAAACTAAGTCCCTAAATATCTAAATTAAATTGCTTAAATAGTAAAAATAACCTTAAGTCTTTAATAAGAAACAAAAATACATAAGGAAAGTAAATATTTCCTATCCTAATCAGAAAATATTAAATGTAAAATAAGTAACATAATCAAAATGAAAATAAAAATAAATCACTTGATTTGCTCATGCATCAAACTCATCCGGTTGGAAAAGAGTCGTCCTCGAATCTAAATCTTTGACGATTCCATCATAATCTTGAAATTGAATTTTCCCTTTCCGAACAAATAAATATTTGGAATATTTAATTGTTCTTAAAATGGAAAATTTATACTCCTCAAATCTCGAAGCTCGAAACATATCAATCTTCATGTGATTTGCTAAATCAACCAAAACTTTGGGAACCTTCCAAATAAATATATCAATTCCAATAAAATCAATATATTCAATATCATCGAGAAAATCAACATGATCTTGAGACTTGATTATGGTCACGGATTCTCCACCAAGTTCAATCACCTCATTTTCCTTCAGAAACTCTTTAGACCAAAGACTTTCTATTTTTTCACCAAGTTTTTTGCTAAAGACTTTATCATCTTTCACACAAAAAGAATCACAATCGTCACAACTATCAATACAATAATCGAATATTGGAGGTAGATTTAAATCCCATAAATCTGACGCACCAAAATTATCAAAATTGTAATTGGGTTTAAATGATCAAAACAAACCTCGCGGTTAAATGGCCACCTAAAGGCATCTTCTTTTTCACATGGCTCACATAACGGAGCGCAATTATGAAAAAAGATAACATCTCCTTCTCCATTCGGCTCACTCAATGGAACTCAACTATGAAATATGTCAACATCGCCTCCCTCCCCGTCGGAAACGCCACCATCTTGATGTCGCTTTTCAATGCGAGAGATTTGTGTCGTCAAATAAGGAAACATCCAGTTAATCTCTTCCATGTTGTTATGTAGGTAACCACGTTGATGAACTTCCTCTTTCGGTCCTGACCGCCCTTGTTGTAAGTCATGGAATTCGAATCCACGAACACCACCATACACCCAAGTGGGCTCTGATACCAAATAATGCGGATTCGAAAGCGCTTATATCAACAAAACCTCACAATAAACACACACACGAGAAAAATGATAAATGCAAGGAACCCTTGCAGCTGAAAGAGCAAAAATCAATATTATTAATCAAACAAAGTCCCTAAACATCTAAATTACTTTGCTTAAATAGTAGAAATAACCTAAGTCTCTAATAAGAAACAAAAATTCATAAGGAAAGTAAATATTTCCTACCCTAATCAGAAAATATTAAATGTAAAATAAGTAACATGATCAAAATGAAAATAAAAATAAATCACTTAATGTGCTCCTGAATCATGTCGTTAACCTGTTCGGCAAGAAAACTCCAAGAAAACTCCAACTCCTGATGGCATTGCGAAACTGAAAATAGTAAGTGCCCGTTTGATACTGCTTATTTGAGATGATAAGTGATTTCTTTAAAAATTTGGAAAATGCATCATATTTAGTAAATGTCATCATTTATAATGAATTATTTAAAAATCAAGAACTCAAATCATTAGACGTTCCTTTGTGTAAGTGAACCTGATTTTGATCTCTTTAGAATTTTGATACAGATGAGTATGGTAATCAATGAGACTCTAAGGCTATATGCCCCTGTTGTTGCTGTCATAAGAAAAGCTGAAAGGGAAGTAAAACTGGGAAAGTTCCTTCTTCCAGCTAATCTTGAACTGGTTGTTGTAAATCTATCAGTTCATCATGATCCTCAAATTTGGGGACATGATGCGCATCTTTTCAAACCAGAGAGATTCGCGGACGGGGTAGCTAAAGCGATTGACAATAACCTCATCGGATTCATCCCCTTTTCAATGGGACCTCGGATCCGTGTGGGATTGAACTTTGCCACCACTGAAGCAAAGATTGCACTATCAATGATGCTACAGCGCTATTCCTTCACTCTTTCGCCGGGCTATGTCCACCTGCCCTTCCGGCAAGTGGCGGTCCGCCCCGACATGGTGTTCAGGTGATGCTACATTCACTTTGAGCTGCAAGCTCAGAAATCTTGCACTTGCCTTGCCACTTGACAGTATCCATGGCTTTGGATATTCTAAGTAGCTAGCTTGCAAACAAAGCAAAACTGATAAAAAAAAAATTTTTGTTAAATCAATTCAATAAAAGGGAGCAAAAACAACCCAACAAAGAGTCCAGGGCTCAACAGACTAAGACCTTACAGCCTCAAAACATGCCCACAATATAGGCAAGGAAGAACACCTAAACAGGAATGTTCTAGTTATCAGCAGCAATGGAATTAGCCATGCAATGCTTAAACTTAATTATACAAAACTTACTACGAATCATCGAAATAATAAGATTAAAGACCACATTCTGCAGTCTTCTAAACTGAGCGAATAACCCGTTATTCCTTTCTTGCCAAATAAAATAGACAGACACAGCAAGAGCCAACCTTCTAGCCACCTAAGCCAACTTCTTACCCTTCCATTGAGACGCAGCAGCCAACACCGAGTCAGGCCATGCCAAAGTACCCCACGTCCATAAAATGCTAAATTGCTACGAATATTATATCTTATCGGTTGTATGATAAGTTTTTATTTTTTAATTTACAATTATGTCCATTATTGTACGTCATTGATAAATATTTTGTGACAGCTAAACAAACATTTTCCCTAAACAAACTTCAAGACAATGACCGAAAGAAACCTTAAACAATCCCAAAGATGGGGTGGATCATTTCTTTTTGTTTTCTTCTCTATTCTTTCTTTGGACCAATATGAATTTACACTATTAAAAATTGTCCTCGATTGCAAAAGCACCAATTGGCAATTACTTTTGAATAAGACACATTAATCTTGGAATCAACAAGCGAATAAAACTAGAACTTCTAGTACAATTAGCTACAAATTAAAATTGAACTCTTTAAAAACAAATTTTCTAGGTTTAAGTTTGTTGTAAGCAACAAAAAATACCAATGTCTTCCCAAAAAATAAATAAATAAAGAGGCCAATTATTTAGTTTTGCATAAATAAATACCCAATAGTTCAATTTTACCTATGCTAAAAAAAAATCATTTTAGGTTCTCACGTGCTATTTCCGAAAAGAAAAGTTTCACACGTGTTTGAAATTTACATCAGTTTGCGGAGAGGGTATTGTGTAGGAAAGGGTCTTGTGTAGGAAAGAGTCTTGTGTAGGAGAGAGACTTGTGTCCGCTCGACTCACCAAACCAATGGTCCGATTATCCAATCAAGAGTTGCCAGTTGGAACCTAGTCAGTCCACAGTCAGCCAAAAAAAAAATTTGTCAGCATTGGCGGAAAGAAAACAAAACAAAAGAAAGTGGGGAACAAAGAAAAAGGGGATGGTCCATCACATGTTGATCCAATCTCCACTACCATAAGAAGACAACAAAGGTCATTGATCGAGCAACTCGTCCTCAACTCTTCTCTACAACTCTTCTTCAAGCTCTCTCCGCAACTCCTCTCATTCTTCTTCTTCTTCTTCGTGTGGGAAACAAAACTCACACTCCAACTCCAAGTCAGAGAAAACACTTTTTCTTCCTTCTTTTACTACTACTACTACTACTATAAATTAATCTTCTTTCTTTAGATCCTTAGGTGCTCATAAGCTGAGCAATTTGTAAAATATTGTTAGATAAGCTTGTGAAAGATCCTGTTTGTGTAAGTGATATCAGAGCTAGAACAAACTAGCTTGTAGCTTGTGTATCAAAGCCTTGATACACGACTTGAAGAAACAAATCTTCACTGTAAGTATTATATTTCAATGAAATATTTATACTTCTTTCTCGTTTAGATTGTGTAGATGATATTAAATATTTTAAACAAAAAATCAAAAAATGGAAAAGGCAATTAAAAGGTATTAATAACTTACTAAAAATTTGTAAAGCTATTAATATTGAGTCAAATAATATAGAGGATATAAAAGAAAGGTGTGAAGAAGCTATAGGATCTACCAAGTGTCATATAGATCGTAGACAAAGCTATTTATATCTTCTTTCTCGAGCTTAATTACTTAGCTTACTTTCTCTTTTATTCTGTTTAATTTTATTAGTTGGGAAAACAAACTCATACGCTTTTAAGGTTTCAAAGCCCATACGAGTCCCTGCTAAACCTCATAGCCACTGTGTGTGTAGGTGTTTTTGGGATCAACTAGTTTTAGGTATCAGAAATTTTAGTAGATGGCCTTAGGTATCATTGAACCAACAAATGACTGAAGCAGAGAATAAAATAGAGTGTAGAGCTAATCAATTAGGCAAAAGTGAGAACGATTATAATCATAAGTTACATATTAATAAAAGATCAGAAAATAATTTAAACGAAATTAGTGGAAGTATTAATTCGATAATAGATATGATTAGTAGCTGGCTAACAAGGCTGGAAAAAAGACAAATTTACCATGAAAACTATATCGAGGAAAAACTTGATGGTATGGAAGTAAGTCTTGAACAATTAACAGAACAAGTAATCAAACTTCGAAATATTAATGACTTAGATCTAACACAAGAATCTAAGGATCACTTGTCAGTTATCATTCAAAAAATTGAGAACCTAGAAGTCCAAAAATTAGGAGGAATGAGCCACCCAGGAGATAACAAAAATCCTAGGTTATTCTATGGATTTGAAGACATAAAGACTTTAAACACAAAAAAAATTGAGTCTTCATATAATTATGAAGAGTATAAAAACATACTCAACATACTTGACTACTGAAAAACTTTCTATGAAGATCCTCAATTAACCGTTGAGGAAAGAGATAAAATTCTAGAAAATATTCAAGTAACCTCACTCGAATATGAACCACTTTTATCTCATTTTAACCAGGAGATAAATGCTGTATCTGAAGAAGAAACTTCAGAAGAATCATCAGACCATGAGGATAAGTCAGAATCGGATCTAGAAGAACTAGATTTAGAAGAATTAAACCTTAATGGAAAAGGTAAAAGAAAAGCGGAATAACCGTTAAAGGAATTTAAAAATAGAGAAGAATTCGAAGAATACTTGAGAAACACTCAAGATGAAGAATTCATAAAAGTAAAAGAAGAAGACCCTTCTCCATCCAATCCATCTCCATCCTACACCAGGAGAGATGACATGAATAAACAACCGATAGCTCAAAAAGGAAGCTATCTGGATCTAAATAATGTATCCTTTAAGGATCAAGAAAAAACAATTGATGATTGGGCACAATCACTGTCCATCATAGTTTTAAATTACAAAGATAGTTGGACCAAAGAAAAATTCCTAGATTATATTGCAGCTACTCTCCAAGGAGACGTATTGCAATGGTTAAAACAATGGGAAAAGTCTGATGAAGGTAAAAACCAAAAAGCTAGTTTATTATCAAGCTTCCAATCTAAGGAGGATAGATTAAAAAACTTTGCACAGATAATTAAAGAACATTTCTGTTAAACAACTAGAGAAACCATAATCCAGGAAGATGCAAATTTTATACTCTCTAAACTAGAGTTGTGTAATATTTGTCTATTTGAAGATTATACAAGAGTCTTCAAAAAAATACTATTTTATGTTAGAACCTTCAACCAGCTGACACTTGTTAGATCAGTTCTTTCATAAACTTCCCTCACCATGGGATGAATTATCAATCAAAGGTTATCCTGATTGGTTAATAAAAGCCAATAAAACTGATACCTTGGGATTTAGAATAAACTATGTCCTAAGATTAATAACTGATAACTGCTTATCTTTAAAAGCAAAGAAGCAAGTTAAAAATCATAACAAAAATTTTGGTCAAAAATGTTGTGACAAAATTCTAAAATAAAATTGGAAAACAGGTTGTCATCCGCCTAGAAAATCTTTTAAAAACAAAAGATTTAAATGGAAACCAATGAAAAAGCAATCTAGGTTTTCAAAAAATAAAAGGTACGTAAGAAAGAAAAGTAATAACAAGATTACTTCTTCAAAAAATTTTAAGAAAAAATGCAGATGTTATATATGTAATAAAGAAGGCCATAGAGTACCTGAATGCCCAAAAAAGGGAAAATTTGCTAAAAGGATGATTAAAACTCTTGAAGAACAAGGGTTGGAAATTCTATTCGGAGAAGAAATCTCTAATATAGAAGATATCCTTTATGAAGTTACAAGTGAAGAAGAAAGTTCAGATGAAGATGAACAAATCTTCATGATGAATGAATTACAAGCCTTCGCGATACAACAAAGTATCGAAGAAGAGAATCAAAATGTAACTCTCAGAGATGTAATAGGAGAAAGCGTATCCTATTCAGAAGAACAAATAGAAGCCTTACAAAAAACTAAGCAATTAATTAAAAAAGATGACATTTATGAACTATCAAGGTTTAAAATGTTTTCAGCAAGAGTCTTTGAACAATTTAGTGGTAACAGCACTACCAAATGTACTGAAGAAGAAACAGCGGAAATACCCCTGTTTAGAAAAGAAAAAATTAAAAAATGGAAGAAAAAATATCCAGAGATTAAATATGTCCATATGGGATTAATCCAAATCTCTATAAATGCTTTATATATTCAGACAAGGATATGATACACCAATACTTGCAGTAGTCTTTGACAATAGACTGAGTAACCAACTTAAGGCTATTATTGGAGGAATACAATCCAATTTGGTAAATGGAGTTGTTTGGTTTAATGTTAAGCCAAATTATTTCATTTCCATCACTGACGAAAATATAGAAAATTCCGTAAAAATTAAGATTCAACTTAAAAAATCTGCTAAGTATGAATAAACAATCACATGATTTGTCAATTCAGTGGACAACAATCCATGGATTAACAAAATTCTCTCAAACTTCTATGAAAGAAATAAATAAAAAACTTACAGAAGTTTTTGAGCCAAAACCTTATGAAGATGAAATCCAACCAAGATTAATAAACTAGAGAGATTTAGAGATACCTAAATCATGGCTATTTACAAATCTTGTGGGAGAAACTAGTAAAAAACTTAGTGTCTTGGAAGTGCAAGTTTCCAGAAATAATATTTACTTTAGAGATAAATGATCTCAAAATAAAAAAGAATTTGGTTCCCAATCTGAACCCTAATGGGAACAATATTCTCAACAGATAGACAAACCTCGTTCATCTGTTGATTCAAATTTAAGAAATATAAAAGGAAAAGCTATAGCACTAACAAATGTGCAAGTTCCAATTCTCCCAGGAACAAGTTCCTTAAATATTAGAGAACCTGGTAATTCAAAAGATGAAGTAAAAAACAGTTTACTTATATCATCTGAAGGTTGTACAAGAAGAAATCATCTTATCACCACACCATGGTAAAAAATGATTTAGCTATGTGCTAGGAACATTTAATTTTGCAGGATATAAACCATAGAGTCTCTTCACTTTGATTGACACAGGAGCAACAACATGCTCATGTCAACCAAATGCAATTCCTGTAGAAAAGTGGATTCCAATGAAGAACCCAATATAAGTTACTGGAATTCATGGAAACAGTTCAATAAATTAATATAAGGCTACAAAAGTACCAATTTGGTTAAATGATAAAAAATTCATTATACCCAAAATCTTATGTTTTCCAAATATGCATGGAGATTTTATTCTTGGGGATAATTTTCTCTCTACATATTTCCCTATGATTATACGCCAGTCTCTCTAACTCTAACCAAGGAATTTATTGAAATTCCGCCTTTACACCAGCATAAATATCGATGTGCATCAGGGTTTGCGCCAGTCCAGCATGGTGACCCCATACAACAACAACAACAACAAATGGAAGAAACTTTCCAGTTAGAAACCCATCACTGGATCTATAAAATTCTTGAAGAAAACTTTAGTGAAAATCCATTAAAGTTATGGTCTAGAAGCCCTAGATATTGTTCTCTTAAACTAAGAAACCCAAACGTGACAATTCGAGTCAAACCAATGATTTACACTCGAATGGACATTAAAGAATTTGATGTTCAAATAAAAGAACTTTTGGAGAAAAAACTCGTAGAAGAAACTCTTAGTCCTCACTCGAGCCCTGCATTTATGGTAAGAAACCATGCAGAGATAAAAAAGAGGAAAAGTTAGAATGGTCATAAACTATAAAAGGTTGAACGAACAACTAGAATTTGATGGCTATTAAGGGTGCTAAAATATATAGCAAATTTGACTGTAAGTCAGGTTTTTGGAAAATCAAATTAACTGAGGAGTCAAAAGCTTAAACTGCTTTCAGTACACCTAGTGGCCATTACCAATGGACCGTTATGCCTTTTAGCCTAAACATTGCGCCACAGGTATATCAAAGATGGATGGACAAAATCTTTAAAGATTATAAAGATTTTTGTGTTGTCAACATAGATGATATTTTTGTATTCTCTAAAACCAAAGGATCATAAGCGTCATCTACAAATTCTGTTTAAAACATTCCTGAACTATGGAATAATTCTATCCTCTAAAAAGATAGAGGTAGAAAAAGAATCAATAGATTTTCTAGGAATAACCCTAGATTATTCAGGAATAAAACTTCAGGAACACATCATCTCTAAAATAAGGGATTTTTCAACAGAACTAAAAGACAAAAAACAATTACAAAGTTTATTAGGAGTCCTAAATTACGGAAGAAGTTTTATTAAAAACTTATCCCAAAAGTAAGTTCCACTTTTCGGAAAACTAAAAAAGGATCAAAAATTTAATTGGACTCAAGAAGACTAAAAAATAATAAGTATTAAAATGAATCAAAAACAGATTCCCCAAGTTTATTTTTCAAAAACAGGAGATAAACTCATTTTAGAAACAGATGCCTCAGATTTATGTTGGGGATGTGTTCTATAAGCCATTCCAAAAGAACATTGGAATGAGTGAGATATACCATTAAAGGAAAATGATATTAAACCTTTAAAGGCCACAATACCTAAAAAACTTCAAAAAGATGAATTGATTTGTGGTTATAATTCAGGAAAATTCAAACCAAATGAAGTAAAATACATTACCTTTGAAAAGAACTTTTGGCCATTAAACTTGCCATAAAAAGATTTCATATTTATTTGGCACCAAAAGTTTTTATTCTTAGAACTGATAAGTAAGCGGTTCGAGATTTTTTAATTAATAAAATAGCCATAACAGATGGTCGACGTTTAAAATGGTATCATGTTATTTCCCAATATACTTTTGAAATTGAACATTTGAAGAGAACTAACAATATTCTTGCAGATTTTTTTAGCAGAGAAGATCACTAAAACGAGTAATTTGTTATGCTGGAAATGGATAAGGGTAAAACGCCTTGGAACACTGTTGTCTGGAAAAACCCTCCACAACAGAAAGTATATGTTGTATACCAGGGATTCTAACTAGGAATCTATAAAAACTGGTCAGCTTGCCATGCTCAGATAAACAAATATCGTGGAGCATGCTATGAAGGCTTTAAAAATATGGAGGTGGCAACCAATGCCTTCAACAATCTTATTGCCAAACAAATGGCAGAAGAATCCAGTTCCGAAGTAAAAAGCTTCTTTATTCCTGGATTAGAAGAAAATATAAATGAGGAAATCAATGGAATATGGAAAACCCATATCCAAAAAGAAAACAAAGGTTTCCGAAAACATATGACACAATTGTCATTCAAACTAGTTGAAAAAAACAACTATGTTTGAAAACATCATAACTGAAAAAGAAAAAGAAATTTCTTCAGTTAAGAAATAAAATTTTTTGTTAAAAAATCTTTGTTTCCAAATCATTAAACAAATGAATTGGGACGAAGATTTTAATTTCGACAAAATTAATAATTTTCTGAAAATGACAGACATACTTGAAAATGATTATTTTTACCATGTCTTTCACAAAATTAAATGGATTTGTATATTTGAAAACGTAAAGACAATTTTACAACCTGATGTGTTTAACAACATAAACTCAAAGGTTTTTTATCACCAGGAAAAAGTTACGGATTTATACTCTCGAAATCAAGAGAATATAAACCTGAATGACAGTTCCCCAAGACTTTCTTTTGTTCTAAACAATGAGCAATGGAATTTTGTAGAAACCATTGAATGGGGAATAACTAACAAGGTAATTTTCCAGAGCTTTAACTTTCACTAACTAAAAAATTTTCCTTGTTTTATCAAAGCAATGGTTTATGGCATGGTAAAAAATTTTACTTGGAACAAATATCTTACTTTCTCTATATCCAGCACAATAGGATGGGGAGAGAAAGAGAAAAAAAAATTTATCAGGCTTATCAGATCTGGTTGTTAACATCAACATTCGATAAAGATGTTCCAAATCAACTGACAGGACCCTTCCTGAATTTGCCCTCGAAATTCGGAAAGAACCCTGCTCTCGTCTGACCATCTAAAGAAATTCCCAGAATACCCCTAAGTCCTTACTATTAAATATGAGAATTTTGCCAAAAATCCGGCAGAATACCCCTTAAGTATTGTTTAACCGTCTTAGCCCCTCAATAGGTCAACCACACCGGTGGCTAACCGGCCTGGTCATATCAGGGTAAGAGCCAATGTTTCGCCACAAATCACAATGGGAGAACCCCTGATCATGATTCGAAGTTTATAGCCCTATGCTAATAAGCATTGATACCAAGTTGATAGTAGTTCAGACACTGCTGAAACCTCAGACCAGTGGTGGCCCTACAGGGTAACCTCACGAACCTGTTTTACACCCCAGACTCTCGACTAACAGCTTTTAACACAAAAGTTTAATACCTGAAAATACCCTTAACCTTTAAAAACAATAAATGTACTTTACGGGGGTTTCAACAGCCTATCAGACGCATGATAGCCTAGTAGTTAACAAACTACCTCGGAGGACCTCCTTCGCAATCTAACAACACAACTGACGTGTCATCCTCTTGTGAACCATCAATAACTCGTTAATCTGGGTCACCGCCCACACCAACCCACTGACCCGGATGACGAAGGTACCATACTTGGTTGAATTGAGTCTCACTGACTTACTCCGAGTCGTACCCGATATCCCAGCTCATCATGAGCACCCCGAGTGATAACTCGATAATCCGGCTCGTCCTGAGCACCCCGAGTGGTAACTCGATATCCCGCTCCTCCTGAGCACCCGAGTGGTAACTCGATATCCTTGCTCCTCCTGAGCACCCCGAGTGGTAACTCGATATCCCTGCTCCTCCTGAGCACCCCGAGTGGTAGCTCGATATCCCTGCTCCTCCAGAGCACCCCGATTGGTAACTCGATATCCCTGCTCATCTTGAGCACCCCGAGTGGTAACTCGATATCCATGCTCATCCTGAGCACCCCAAGTGGTAACTCGATATCCCTGCTCATCCTGAGCACTCCGAGTGGTAACTCGATATCCCTACTCATCTTGAGCACCCCGAGTGGTAACTCGATATCCTTGCTCATCCTGACATACCTCAGACCTCAACGATATGGTAGAGAAAGATCCCTCGAACGCCTACATCTGAGAACCCCTCAACGATCTAGCAGAGACGTACCCTCTAATGCCAGTCAGGGAACCCTCAACAATGTAGCGGAGAAAGACATCCTCCACGCCAATCATCGGAGAACCCAGTGGTATAACATAATACCTAGAAGTACGCATCCTATGCAATCCCGGGAACCTAGTCTGTTCACAGCGCAACTAAAATATCAAATCAAGGAAGCCCTAGCCCCAAGGAACTCTTTGACACATTAATGACCCAACTCCTTTGACCTCCAGAGCCCAAAACCCGCTCCATGGTGATAGGAGCATATTTATGCGACTTTTTTTCTTGTTTTCTTATGCTTTTCTTAGCATGTTTCGTATGTTTTCTTAATACTTAGCTTGTTTTCATGTTTTGTAGGATTTTTGGAAGCAAAGTTACAAAAGGAGTTAATGAGTGCTGTTTTGGAAATCTAAGGAGGAAACTTTGAAACAGACTTCAGCAGATGGGTCAACTTCTCAAAATTAACTGCACCTGCTCGGGAAGAACTAGTGGATGGGTCATATATCGTTGGAAAGATACGGAAGTCTAGTTTCTAGAGAATTTTACGGTTTGTGAATTGGAGTTTTCTAGAATGAGTTATGGCCGTTTTAATACAGCAATGTCAGGCTGAGCTGGAATTCAGCATTCCTTCTATTTCAAGTTTTCTAATCCTTATCGGGCTTGGACGGCTAGAGGCCTAGTTTATTAAGGTTACGGGAGGAAACGTTTTAATCAGAAAAAGGAAGATAAAAAAATAATAAAGGGAGAGGAGCAGCCACAACGTGAGGATTGATTGAGCAGCGAATGCAAACAGTAACGTCTCTCTCCCTCATTAAGGAAATTAACACCCACATCAATTTTAGGCAGCAAAGGGGCAGACACATACATGGGACAAGGGGAAAACATGAGGAAAGACAAAAAGGCAGCCAGCAAAGAGTCATTCTCCCACACAAAAAGTCAGAAACGTCTCTCTCTCTATCTCATACTTGGAAATAGCTCTTTTTCTCCCGAGAAAAACTGCAAAAAATGTATGGGCTCTCACACAAGGACTCAGCCACACCATCCCATTCTGTCTCCATCCTTCAAGGTTCCAAGATCTAAAAGGCTTAGGAAGTAAGAAGGAACGTCAAGGCGTCATCCAATCACTCTGGCTGACCAACACATCATCAAAGAGCTATCTTCTTCCTCTTTTTATTTTCTGTTTTTTTATGTCTTGCTGTCTATTTAAATTATGGGTAACTAAGTACTTTAGTTAGGGCTCGATTGAAGCCCTAATCATGTTTCTTTAAGGATTTCGATATGCCTTTGCTGCAAACTACTTTTGTGATGCTTAATTGATTAATTTTAGATTATATTTTACTCTTTACATACGTTATGTTATGCTTGATCACCATATGCATGATGTGTATTGAGTTTGTTGCATAGGTAAATTTAGATGACCGAATCTTGTGCCTATGAGAGTAACAAAAGAACTAGTTATAAGTTCTTGAAATTAATCATCATGAATAACTAGAATAGATACCATGTTCTAGGAGTTGTGTGTTTATCGATTTCCATTGTGTTATGCGTTCTTAAAGTGCAACTTAGTAGATACCATGCTAAATACTTTAAGAATGAAAAGAGTTAGCGTAGATACCCATGCCTAACTTGTTGCTTAGGGAAATCAATAATTTCAAGAGTAGATATCATGCATTTAGGTTGACAAACATGAGCATCTAAAATCTGTTTTGTAGCATTGTGCAGGTCATTTGCTTAAGGAAGAAGATTAGCGGTGAACATCGAATCCCTAACTGGTTTTCTCATTGTTTTAACCTCGATCCAATTCTGTTTTTAATCAAATACTGTTTTTAATATTTTGTTTCGAAATTTTCAATTTTCAAAATCATCTTAAAATCAATTTTAAACACATATTAATCCAATCCTCGTGGGAATGATCTCGTATTTGCTTTCTATATTATTTGTCTGATCTTGTGCACTTGCGAGTTAAAACGTGCATATAGTTGTGTAATTTTTATGTTGCTATTTGTACAACAAGTTTTTGGCGCCGTTGCCAGGGATTGTATAATTAGTTTGTGCTTAAATTGATTTTCGGTTTTCTTTTACATGTTGAATTTTGTTTATGCAAGGTCGTCCATCCCAAAAGTTAGCGGTCGGTGTTTACAATCCTGAGATTGAACGAACTCTTAGACGTCTTCAAAAGCAAGCTGAGAGGGCAAAACTTAACACACAAAGAGAAGATTTTGAAGAAGGAGAAAGATTAGAATCTTTGAACAAAATGGGGGATGGACAGGTTCGAAGGCCAATGAAGGACTCCTTTGTTCCTCAGAACCTTAATCAACCATCATGCATTGCCTACCAACCAACTGCGCAAGGCAGCTTCAATTTATCACCTCAATTGCATAACATGGTGCCACACTACAAAGGCACACCTTCTGAGGATCCATACTTGCACATTAGGGATTTCTTCGATCTCTGCAAGACTCAGAACATCCAGGGCTTAACTCCAGAAGGAATCAAGTTAATTCTTTTTCCTTTCTCCTTAAAAGATAATGCTAAGTTGTGGTTAAATTCTCTGGCTGCAGGTTCCATTACTACTTGGGAACAATTGGCTACTAAATTCTTGAAGAAGTTTTTCCCAGTCCAAAAGACAAGACAACTTAAAGGGAGATTCAAGCCTTTCAACAGAAGGATGGAGATCTTTTCTTTGAGGCATGGGAGCATTTCAAGGAGTTGCTTCTCAAGTGTCCACACCACAATTTATCTCAAGACGATCAGGTACAAGCCTTTTATGAAGGTTTAAATGATATTAACAAAAGTCTTGTTGATTCAGCTTGTGGAGGTGTGCTTATGGAAAAGAGCAGTGATGAAGCCATTGAGCTATTTGAGACCCTAAGTGAAAATTCTCAGCAATTCTCATCAAGAGGGAGACAAGGAGTAAAAAGTAAAGGTGTTTATGAAGTTAGCACAAATGGTGGAGTCCAGAGTCAAATGGCAGCAATGGAGAAAAAGTTAGATATGCTGGTGAAAGCAATGTCAGCTCAGAACATCTCTCAAGTTCAACAAGTTGCTAAAGTCGATATATGTGCTATATGTTCTCATTCTAATCATACTACTGAGACTTGTCCTATGTCTTGTTTTACAGATCATGAGCAAGCTAATTATGTGGGGCAAAACAACTATTATCCCAAGAACAACCTATATTCGAACACTTATAATCCAGGATGGAAAGACCACCCAAATTTCTATTGGAGCAACAGTCAGAATGTGCTTAATCCACAAGGGCAGCAGAAGAACTTCCAGCAAGGAAATAATTATCATGCTTCATCACAGGTGGCATAACCAAATACTGACCAGAAGAAGGATAATCTTGAAGGTGCCATACTCTAGTTCTTGACTGCACAACAATAGACAAATGCTCAAACTAGTCAGAACATTCATAAACTAGAGGCAACAACTAGCCAAGCTATTCAGAGATTGGAGGCACAAGTAGGGAAAATGGCAAAGGAGTTATGTGAGAGGAAAAAATGAGAGTTTCCACCACAAACCATACCTAATCCGGGAGGCCAGGAGCAGCTCAAGGCTGTGACAATCCTTAGAAGTGGAAAGGTAGTTGACAACAAGGTGGGGACAGATGAGAATGAACCAGAAAGTGTTGAACCACCTCCAGCCGCAAAGGTAGGTGAGAAGGAGAAGGTGATATTGTCACCCTTCCCTCAAAGGTTAATTAAGCAAAAGAAGGAAAAACATCTTCTTGATATTTTTGAAACTTTGAGAAAAGTAGAAATCAACATTCCTTTACTTGATGCAATTAAACATATTCCATCTTATGCTAAGTTTTTAAAGGATTGTTGTACACACAAAAGACAGTTTCAGGAACATGAGAAAGTTGCATTGACTGAGGAGGTAAGTGCGGTTTTATTGAGAAAGCTACCACTTAAACTAAAAGATCCAGGTAGTTTTACTATTCCTTGTAGGGTTGGTGACCGTCTTTTTGAACGTGCTTTGCTTGATTTAGGAGCAAGCATTAACTTGATGCCTTATACCATTTATGAGGAGTTGGGGTTGGGGGAGCTCAAGCCAACCTCGATTATATTTCAATTGGCAGATAGAAGCATCAGAAGACCTAGGGGTTGGTGACCGTCTTTTTGAACGTGCTTTGCTTGATTTAGGAGCAACCATTAACTTGATGCCTTATACCGTTTATGAGGAGTTGGGGTTGGGGGAGCTCAAGCCAACCTCAATTATATTTCAATTGGCATATAGAAGCATCAGAAGACCTAGAGGTATATTAGATGATGTTTTGGTTCAGGTAAATGAATTTATTTTTCCTGCTGATTTTGTGGTTCTGGATATGGAAGATTCCCCTATGCCATCTTCATTACCTATTATTCTTGGTAGACCCTTTATGATAACTGCTGATTCGAAGATAAGTATGAAAAAGGGTACTATACGCATGAAAGTTAATGGTAAGAAGATAGAATTCATGTTGTCTGACACTATCAAATTGCCACATGATAACCATGATTGTTTCAAGATTGATGTGGTAGGAAGTGTTGTTGAGCAAGTGTTTCAGGTACATAGCATTGACCCTTTGGAGGCATGCATAGCCCACAACCTCACAAGGATGAATTATGAACGTGGATGTGATGTTACAGAGATAGACCTCCATGAAGCTGTGCATTCTCTTGAGGCTTCTAAGCCTTATGCAAGTAAGTATGTACCTTCCTTTGAAACTCTTGTGTCTACTAATACTGCTCTTGTCCCTTCCATTGTCAGGGCACCAGAACTAGAATTGAAGCAACTACTTGAACAATTGAAGTATGCTTACTTGGGAGAGAACCAGACATTACCAGTGATAGTTGCTGCAACCTTGAGTATGGTGGAGCAAGATAAGTTGTTGAGAGTTCTTAGGGAGCATAAGACTGCATTAGGGTGGACCATTGTCGACATCAAAGGCATAAGTCCATCCAAGTGCATGCATAGAATCCTACTTGAAGATAATGCAAATCCTAACAGGGATGCTCAGAGACGGCTTAACCCACACATGAAGGAAGTAGTGAGAGCAGAGGTTCTTAAGCTCTTGGATGTTGGCATCATCTACCCCATCTCAGATAGCAAATGGGTAAGTCCAGTTCATGTTGTGCCTAAGAAGAGTGGAATCACAGTGATGAAGAATTAAGAGAATGAGCTTGTTCCTACCAGGCTCACCACAGGTTGGAGAGTGTGCATTGATTACAGAAAGCTCAACAATGAAACCAGGAAAGATCATTTTCCTCTTCCCTTTATTGATCAGATGTTAGAAAGGTTAGCAGGTCATAGTCATTACTATTTTCTAGATGGTTATAGTGGTTATAATCAGATTGCTATAGCACCAGAGGACCAGGAGAAAACCACATTCACATGCCCCTTTGGCACATTTGCATACAGAAGGATGCCATTCGATTTGTGTAATGCACCCGCCACATTCCAGAGGTGCATGATGAGCATATTTTCATACATGGTGGAGATTTTATAGAGGTATTTATGGATGATTTTAGTGTTTTTGGTTCTAACTTTGATGATTGTCTTAGCCATTTGCAGCTTGTTTTGAAGAGATGTGACGAATGCAACCTAGTGCTGAATTAGGATAAGTGACATTTCATGGTACAACAAGGTCTTGTTTTAGGTCATGTAATATCTAGCAGGGGAATTGAAGTGGACAAGGCAAAGATTGACATCATATCAAAATTACCTCCTCCTACATTTGTGAAAGGTGTGAGAAGTTTTCTAGGGCATGCAGGGTTTTACAGAAGATTCATAAAAGATTTCTCTAAAATGTCTAGACCTCTTTGTGCGTTATTATCTAAAGATGTTGAGTTTGTGTGGACAGAAGAGTGCATGAATGCCTTTAACACTTTGAAAGAGCTACTCACATCTGCACCCATCATGATGGCACCTGATTGTAACCTCCCATTCGAGCTCATGTGTGACGCCAGTGATTATGCTTTGGGAGCTGTTCTAGGTCAGAGAGTTAACAAGGTACCTCATGCTATTTATTATGCCTCTAGAATTCTGAATGATGCTAAGCTTAATTATTCTATTACTGAAAAAGAATTGTTAGCTGTTATATTTTCTTTGGATAAGTTTAGGTCCTGCTTGATTGGTTCTAAAGTTATTGTTTTTACTGATCATGCTGCTTTGAGATTTTTGTTTGATAAGAAAGATGCTAAGCCTAGGTTGATTAGATGGGTGCTCTTACTGCAAGAATTTGATCTTGAGATTAAGGAAAAGAAGGGCAGTGAGAATGTGGTTGCAGATCATTTGTCCAGGTTACTTCATGATGAAGAAGGGAACAAGCTTCCCTTGAGTGAAAACTTTCCAGATGAGCAGTTATTTGCAATTGATTTACAACTTCCATGGTATGCAGATATTGTTAATTATATAACTACTAAGGTTTTTCCTCTAGGTATGTCGAGCCAAGAAAGGAAGTGATTAGTGTCAATGTCTAGGCACTACTTTTGGGACGAACCCTACTTGTTCAAATTTTGTCCAGATCAAATTATTAGAAGGTGTGTTCTTAAGGAGGAGCATATGAGCATTCTCCAACATTGTCATCAGTTTGCATGTGGAGGACACTTTGGAGCGAAGAGAACAACACTTAAGGTATTACAATCTGGGTTCTATTGGCCTAATGTGTTTAAAGATGCTTTTTGGTTTTGCAGCTCTTGTGACAGATGCCAACGAACAGGGAACATCTCTTCTAGAAATCAAATGACATTGCAAAACATTCAAGTGGTGGAGCTCTTTGATGTGTGGGGTATCAACTTCATGGGTCCATTTCCTAACTCATTTGGTTATTTATATATTCTTGTGCGTGTGGATTATGTATCTAAATGGGTCGAGGTTGTCCCCTCAAAAACTAATGATCACAAAGTTGTTGTGAAGTTCTTGCAGGATAACATCTTTACTAGGTTTGGGACACCAATGGCAATAATTAGTGATGGAGGTAGCCAATTCAACAACCAGGATTTTGCTTCCTTAATGAAGAAATATGGGATCACACATAAGGTTGGCACTCCATATCATCCTCAAACCAGTGGTCAAGTGGAGATAAGCAATAGAGAGATCAAAAGCATCCTAGAGAAGACAATGAATACTAGAAGGAAGGATTGGTCTCTACGCTTGAATGATGCATTGTGGGCATATCGGACTGCGTACAAAAGCCCCATTGGCATGTCCCCATATCGTCTAGTCTTTGGGAAGGCATGTCACCTACCAGTAGAGTTGGAGCATAGAGCATATTGGGCTATTAAGAAATTCAACTATGATATGCAACAAGCAGGTGACAAGAGGAAGTTACAGCTAAATGAGCTTGAAGAGTTGAGGTATGATGCATATGAGAATGCTAAGTTGTATAAGGAACGGACCAAAGCGTATCATGATAAGCAGCTAGTTAGGAAGGAGTTTCATGTGGGACAGAAGGTATTGATCTACAATTCAAAATTGAGACTTTTCCCTGGTAAGCTCAAGTCTAGGAGGTACGGCCATTATGTTGTTACAAAAGTTTTCCCTCATGGAGTTTTACAGGTTCATAGCAAAGAGAAGAATTAGACATTCATGGTGAATGGGCACATAGTAAAGCCCTATATTGAGATGAGCTTTGAGCCTAGAGAGGATGATGTGACTCTCCAACATGTTCAGTACATTGCATGAGAGTCCAACAGTCTGGCTGAAGACTATAAACTTAGCACTACTTGGTAGGTAACCCAAAGGGAAGTTGGGAGGCAACCCATGTGAAAAGGATGATGACAGTTTTGGCACTCTACAACCACTGACAATCAGATTTGCTTTCTCTCACCCTTTCCTTCTTTGTCGTTAACTTTACCTTCGTTTGTTTTGTTTTATTTTATTTTATTTTATTTTCTTTGTGTGTGTCGTCACTTGTTTCACCTTCCTTAAATGCTTCATTGTTTATACTTTAACTTTCAAACATTGAGGACAATGTTAGATTTAAGTGTGTGTGTGTGTGTGTGGGGGGGGGGGGGGGGGGGGGGGGGGGGGGGGGGGGGCACTTGTTTCACCTTCCTTAAATGCTTCATTGTTTATACTTTAACTTTCAAACATTGAGGACAATGTTAGATTTAAGTGTGTGTGTGTGTGTGTGTGTGGGGGGGGGGGGGGGGGGGGCGGGGGGGGGAGGGGGAGGGGGGTTCCATTGATTTTTGCGTCAGTACAAAAAAAAATTAAATAAATAATAATAATAATTTTTGACAGCTTTGTTTTTGCCTTAGTTTGTGTCGGTTTTAGTAGTGTTCTTTGGGTATTTTTTGTGTTTGTTTGTGTCTTAGGTTTCTTTCCAACACACTGATGAGATTTGGATTTTAATTGCATGACTTTAAGATGATTTCTAAGCATGATTCAAGGTCTGAAGTTTACTCTTTGGTTAATACTCAATTATTCATGGTTATCATATGCAAAATCACATGTAATCACTCGAGTAAGTGGTACCCATAACATGCTTAATTGAATGAAGCTCAATACAACCCTTTTGTGAGCTTTTGAGCCTTTATCCGTTGTTTGAGAGAGTTGTATTTGTTTAATCTATCACTTTCTTGTCAATTAAGTTGTTGTATGATCTTATCTTTCTTTGCTTGGTTGCTACTTGAATTGTTTATCATCATTGGAACTAAAAGCTAGAACTGGTACTAATTTCTTTTCGAGGCATTGAATTGATTTGCATGACATACTTGAGATGATGAAGGCACCTAGATTACCACCATTGCCAAAATGGCCTTTGGCCCATAATATACTTTCCTCTAGGTAAACCCTTGTTGAGCCTTTGTTTAAGCCTTTTTGTTTCATAACCCTCATTTTCCTCACCTAGCCTAAACACTTTCATCCTTACCTTTTTCTTAAAGATTAGTGAAGCATAATTTGTAGAGACTTAATTGTGAATCAAGGGGTGTTAAAAGAGCAAGTTTGGGGGAATGTTCAAAAGAAACAATATATATATATATATATATATATATATATATATATATATAAGAATTGTACACGGTTCAGAGTGTGCACCAGAAAAGAAAATGAAAAGAAAAAAAAGAGAAAAAAAAAATCCACATTATGTTTGAACTTTGTGTTATCCATATCCATTCTTTCTTTAACCCCTTACCCTTTAGCCTCATTACAATCCTCATAAAAACCTTCTGATCTTGTTTGTTGTGTTTATATCAATATGTGGAGATTTGAATGAAGTATGGGCATATGGTGTCACTTGTTCTTGCATTCAAGTAGTAGCATTCCTTTCATGAGTCATATTCATAAGAAAAATTCTGAAAGTGCCTTTCTTTCTTGTTATATCATATGTGAGCAATTTGTTTCCATTTTACATCAATCCTCTCACATATAACTAGCATGCCACGTTAGCCACCACCGACAGAAGCAGTCGCGGAGTTCACCGGAAACGATGACCAGACCACCACCGCCGGTGGCCGGAATCTGGATTCCCTTGTCGGAGAACACGACTACACCGCCGTCCGCCGTCGCCGGAAAACTCCATTTCCGGCCGACCTTGACTTTTTCCTAAGTTCTTCAAATCTCGATCATTTTTCACGAATTTTACTTCTAAATCTATCTACTTGAACCCAGGAACTCAAAAATGACCTCAAAACACTAAACCCGTACCTGTGCTGGCTGAAAAATCGATCGGAACTTTCGATTTTTCTTTTCCTCGGTCTGGCGTCTCCCGCGCGGTTGCCTCCTCTGATGGTTGGTATGTCCGTGATCGTGGGAAGAAGGAGATTTCGATTAGTAGAACTAGATTGGGAGACTTGGCCTTGAATCGAAGTTCAATTTCATGGGTTTGAGTTTTGGGTCGCACGGGTTCGGGGGGGGGGGGGGGGGGGGGGGGGGGGGGGGGGGGGGGGCGGGGGCGGGGGCCAGAGAGAAAGAGAGTGAAAAAATGACGATGAAGATCAGATCAATTGGGGTTAAAAATATCTACCCCTACCAAATAACAAAAATGCCCATGACAAAAATTGACTTTCACACCCCTTAACAACCAAGGGTAAATTCAACTTTTTGTAAAATAATTTACGAAAATTCCAAAATTAAAATTCCGGGTCGTTACATGAACCCTTTGCTGGAACAAAACAAATTGATATATGCCTCAATCCCATAACTCAATGGATTGATAGCCTAATCCACACATCCGACATTGCTAAACAATTTGTGGATTCAGTCAATTTGGTGAAAGTCACCGATAGCCGAAGAGTTTTCGTGACTAATCTCCCATCAAGCTTTAATTTATCTGAAACACAGAAGATTGAAGCCTTGGAGTTAATCGAAAAACTTGCTAACCAAAGAAGCACATTGGACTTCCCTATTGCACTACAAATCGCTACTGAAGAAAGGGAGGTACATAGACAAAATGATAATTTCATGATGATAAGTTCAGATAATGAGGGTGAAGTTGAACAAACCAATCTAAACAATATATTAGTAGCGTAGTTGGGCCGGAACTTTTCAAAACAGACAAGATTCCCATTAATCAAACCCCTCAATCATTGAAGCCTAACAAAAGGGAAACAGTGATGTTGATACTAATCGATAAAGAACAAAACAAAAATTGGCAGTGGAAAGCCTAGTCAGAAGGATGATTTGGCAACGGCTGCCGTACCCAAGACTTTTCCCTTGTGTAGGGCAGCCGCATGAGGCTGCTATCTCACATGGGGTGGGGTAGGGTGGGGTAGGATTGTACACAATGCAGGGGGTCCATGCTTTTGTGAGGTGGGTCGGACCAGGTGGATGGTCCGGCCTCCCTAGCGAAGAATTTCTCCAGTTTGCGACGTTGCGCCAAATCCCTAAAAGCTATGCTCCCCCAAAAGCGCGCCTTTCTTCTCTTCTTGTTCATCTCTCTTGAGTCTTAAGTCTTAACCACAAAAATGGCAGCTTCGGAATCGAAAGCCACTTCATCAACCATCGGCTATATCATTCGACTACCGTCCCCTTACTACGTGGATTGGTTCGAGTTGGGCCCCCCGATCGGGTGCGCCTTCAGCTAAGGCCAACTAATACAATTCGAAATCAAATATGATGATACCTGAATCCCAATGCAATTGGTTCCATCTTTGGGGGATTCAGTTGAGGGAGTTAATGGGAAAGGTCAAGCCTTTTCCCAAATAAATGATCCATCCAAGCGTTAATGACCTGACCCACATTAGCATTGTCGTCTCCTTGCTTCTTTTGACCAGTTCACTCATTCCAGTTTGCATTTCTTTCTGAAAATCAAAGGAGTCCAAGGATTTCACCGAATATTCCTTCTTTTTCTGCTCTGTTGTGTAATTAAGACCAACCCTCTATTTATGAGAAAATTTTTTGGTAACCATTAATTTATTAGATTATTAGCAATTTTAAAAAATAAAGTATTCTGTGTTTCATGATCATGTTTGTGATGATATGAATAAAAAAAACCCATGTCTTGATTGGTGATAAAAGATCTGACAAAATTAATAATATGGCAATTTCATTGGTGAAAGGTTAGGGGATATATCATCAAAAGTATTACAAATGGCATCTTAAGGTTTTGATGATAATAATATTCTCCCTTTGGATTTTAGTAACAATCAGAAGCTAACTTGATGTAAAAAATGAAGGGCAAGAAAGCTTTAAAATACGGGCTGTTGGAAAGTCAGTAGGGTAAGAAATATAGCCAAAGAGAATAACAATGCCCAAAATGAGTTCTTTGGGAAGCCTGGTAATCATTCTTTCAAGCTTTCTGTGTCTGGTCCTTGTCTTAGTTTTCATCAAGATCAAACTATGGTGGACTCCAGCACGCGTACGAAAGCTGATGGCTTATCCATGGAAACACTGAAGAAATCTCCAACATGATCAAGGCATCCATGAGGAGGCCTAAAAGTTTATCTCACGGCATACTTTCTTCAGTTCAACCTCACATTCACTCATTGACCAAGACATATGGTAACAAATTGATGATCTTCATTAGTTAACTACATTAACTCATGGACCAAGATATATGGTAACAAATTAATGATCTTCATTAGTTAACTACATTAACTCATGGACCCAAGAAATATGTTAACAAATTAATGATCTTCATTAGTTAACTATTGTCTAGAAATCTCAGCTCTGAGATAAATTTGGACATCTTTATCAACAGGGAAGACTTATCTTGAATGGCACGGTTCTCAGGCTCAGTTGGTCATTACAGAACCTGAGTTGTGCAAAGAGATACTCAACAACAAAGAAAGGGCTTTTACAAAAAGAGAGCCCCCAAAGGTGAAAAGTGGGTAAAATTGCGAAAGCTGGCCACCCATGTCTTCCATGGAGAGAGTTTAAAAGTAAGTTCTTAGTTCTTGCAGTACTTTTTTTTTGTTTGTGAAAAGATTACTACCCGTGTCAACTATGTCATGAATACTAATAGCATGGTGGAATTTGTTTATTAGAGTATGATTCCAGAAATGGTAGCTGGAGAAGAAGACGGCTTTGGTAGTGATTTTCTTGGATTACTTGTAAAGGCTCATGATGATGCCAATGAAAAACAGAGGATTTCAGTAGATGATCTAGTCGATGATTGCAAAACGTTTTACTTTGCAAGACAAGAAACCGTTAATTCTTTCCATACTTTGAGTCTTTCTTCTTGCACACCATACAAATTGGCAAGAGGAAGCAAGAAAGGAGGTCCTACAATCATTGGGCAAACTAGCTCCAACTCACGATGGCATTGCCAAACTGAAAACAGTAAGAAAGTTAAAAGTTTATACTCATGATGGCTAGAACTATTTTCTCAGTTAAGTTAGAATTCTGATTGTATTTATTTTTCATTTTCATGCAGATGAATATGATTATCAACGAATCTCTAAGGTTATATCCTCCTATTGTTGGCCTTGTGAGGAAAGTTGAAAGGGAAGTTAGACTGGGAAATGTGATTGTTCCTGCTAATGTTGAAGTGGTTCCCTCATGTCTATCAATTCATCATGATCCTCAAATCTGGGGACAAGATGTGCACTTATTCAAACCAGAGAGATTCTCGGAAGGGGTTGCGAAAACAACCAACAACCATGTAGGCGCATTCTTACCCTTTGGAATGGGACCTCGTACTTGTGTGGGCTTGAACTTTGCAACCACTGAAGCAAAGTTTGCTCTGTCAATGATTCTTCAACGCTACACCTTCACCCTTTCCCCTGGTTATGTCCACTTGCCCTTTCAGTATCTCACTCTTCGTCCAAAACATGGAATCCAGGTATTGCTACATCCTATTTGAACTGTGGAGGTCAGAATAGCCAGTATTTCTTGCACTTGGTGTATCGTGCACCCTGACATTAACGGCTTTGAATATGCTAGCTTCTAAACAGTGCAACTGATACACTGATTGTCAAGAAATATTTTCAAATTGAATAAGAAAATCTGATAGGAATTTGAGACAGACATGGATTCTTCCTTGCCTGGCAAGGTAAGACAAGTTTAGTTACTTTTGGCATGATGAGATTAAAGATGTTGTCACTTAGTAACATCAGCACACTGTATTGTTGAAGGCAGGTGAAATGTTTTCGTGTCTGTGTCTGGCATATGATCTGATCTGATAAACAAACATTTTCAGTTTCAATGCATCATCCATGCATAATCGAACACATTTAAACAATGAGACAGAAAGTTTAAACACAATATGTAAATAGTAATTAATCCCAAATCCAAGATAAGGGTAATTCCATTAGGATAGATTAAAAAAAAGCAAGACTACTACAGTTTATTCATTCATGAATTATCCCACAACGCAGCAGTGAGTATTAGTAGTTCTTAGTTACTTGCGCGAGCCTTGGAAATAGGCGGCGGGGTTACTCTCAAAGCTTTCCCGGGAGATTGTGTAATCTCTTCCCGGAGCTTTCATGCTCCCTCCTCCTCCTCCCCCTCCTTTAGCTCCACCTCCACCTCCGTTAGCTCCACCTCCACCTCCGTTAGCTCCACCTCCAGTTGCTGCATTGGAGGACTTGCCCCCTGCCTGGCTATTGCTACCATTAGAGCCTTTGCTGCCTCCCATTTTTGTAATTCAAAGTGATTTTTCTTTTTGGATTTCTGGTTAGATAATCCAAGGTCGGTTTTGTGAGTTTACTTCCAGGGGTGCATGGCTACTTATATATATAGACAAATCATTATAGTGCAGTAATGTAATGTCATTCTTGGAATTTAAAGAAGCATATATTGGAACTCCCTCTCAGAATTTATATTTTGACTGTTTATTCACTGAAGTTGCAACCTTGGAGTGAATAATATGAATGCTATAATGCATTGGATAATGGGGGTGCCTCCTATTTTCAATGCTAATTCAATATGGTATTCAAGTCTAACCATTTCCCAACAGCATAACATAATACAAGGACCTTTTTTCCCCCCATAGAATAAATGCTCTGATAATTCAACCTGCCAAACTAACAGCAGAAATTACTGCTTAATTCCTATTTTAAGAACCGTGCCATTCAAGATAAGTCTTCCCTGTTGATAAAGATGTCCAAAATTTATCTCAGAGCTGAGATTTCTAGACAACAGTTAACTAATGAAGATCATTAATTTGTTACCATATATCTTGGTCCATGAGTTAATGGAGTTAACTAATGAAGATCATTAATTTGTTACCATATATCTTGGTCCATGAGTGAATGTGAGGTTGAACTGAAGAAAGTATGCCGTGAGATAAACTTTTAGGCCTCCTCATGGATGCCTTGATCATGTTGGAGATTTCTTCAGTGTTTGCATGGATAAGCTTATAAGCAGGGCCTCCGATTCTTTGTAAAGCCATCAGCTTTCGTACGCATGCTGGAGTCCACCATAGTTTGTGAAGGATCTTGATGAAAACTAAGCCAAGGACCAGACACTGAAAGCTTGAAAGAATGATTACCAGGCTTCCCAAATAACTCATTTTGGGCATTGTTATTCTCTTTGGCTATATTTCATACCCTACTGACTTTCGAACAGCCCGTATTTTAAAGCTTTCTTGCCCTTAATTTTTTGCATCAAGTTAGCTTCTGATTGTTACTAAAATCCAAAGGGAGAATATTATTATCATCGAAACCTTAAGATGTCATTTGTAATACTTTTGATGATATATCCTCTGACCTTTCACCAATGAAATTGCCATATTATTAATTTTGTCAGGTCTTTTATCACCAATCAAGACATGGGTTTTTTTATTCGTATCATCACAAACATGATCATGAAACACAGAATACTTTATTTTAAAAAATTGCTAATAATCTAATAAATTAATGGTTACCAAAGAAATTTCTCATAAATAGAGGGTTGGTCTTACTTACACCACAGAGAGGAAAAAGAAGGAATATTCGGTGAAATCCTTGGACTCCTTTGATTTTCAAAAAGAAATGCAAACTGGAATGAGTGAACTGGTCAAAAGAAGCAAGGGACAATGCTAATGTGGGCCAGGTCATTAACGCTTGGATGGATCATTTATTTGGGAAAAGGCTTGACCTTTCCCATTAACTCCCTCAACTGAATCCCCCAAAGATGGAACCAATTGCATTGGGATTCAGGTATCATCATATTTGATTTCGAATTGTATTAGTTGGCCTTAGCTGAAGGCGCACCCGATCGGGGGCCCCAACTCGAACCAATCCACGTAGTAAGGGGACGGTAGTCGAACAATATAGCCGATGGTTGATGAAGCGGCTTTCGATTCTGAAGCTGCCATTTTACTGGTTAAGATTTAAGACTCGAGAGAGATGAACAAGAAGAGAAGAAAAGCGCGCTTTTGCGGGAACAAAGTGACAAGATCCATCCCGAATTTCCCCTCGAAATTCGGGAAGAACCCTACTCTTGTCTGACAACCTAAATAAATTCCCAAAACACCCTTAAGTCGTTACAATTTATTTTGAGAACTCTGCTAAAAATTCGACAGAATCTCCCCTTAAGGACTGGTTAACCGTCTTCCACCTGTCAGACAAGGGATCAAATAACACTCCAAATTCCAATAACCATCAACCATCCAACGATGTAATCGAAATTTTACAATCAGTCTAAAAGTGTTATCAGAGCATCTAGGTAGGATAAATAATTACATAATTAAATATCCTACTCGAAAGTCTAGGTAATTGCGCAACTGAAATTTTAATGCCTCCGCCTCTGGATTATGCTCACGTTTACTCAACAGCTTGGAGGGGATTTAAAACACGAAAGTTGTGAGTGGACAAAAATAATCATTTAGAAATCATTTTCCGAAGAAATCTTACCTTTCCCCCCTCCACGAGTAAAACCATGCATGCATAGCATAAAATCCCTTTGTATATAAAATAATATATATAGACAATCCGAAAACCAACAGACTTTTTTTATTTTGTTAAAAAATATATCAAAACATATCCTATTGTTTCCGAAAAACCCTCCATACACCCGATATACCTCGTGTTGTACAGAAACATGTGCTACGCGTAGACAGCCTCAAAGACCTGATGGAGAAAATATCCCTCGACACCAGCGTCGGAGAACCCTCAACGATCCGGCGGAGCGAGACCCCCCAATGCCAGTCGGAGAAAACCTTGACCCTCGGAGATAGTAATTCAGTGAAAACCAAAAAATCCATGTTTTCAAATCCTTGTTTCTTGGCCTAAGCCAAATTCATTGAAAAACCAGGTCTATGCCCAAATCCAAGGAAATCACAAATCCGGGTTTTCCCCCAAAACCTTGGACTCAAAATCTATTAAGTCAAAACCATTTAATATCAGAGTCCATAAAACCAGGCCATAGCCCAAAACATTGTTTTCACAGTAATATTGAAAACACGTGTCCAGTCATCATTTAATAGTACAATTCTAATTTCCAGAAATGTACCAAAACAATATATAACAATATTTAATTCAAATATACCTTTATGCATGCATTATAATTTATAAACCAAAGTCCACTCACCACACGTCCAAATCAGCTCAATCTCGAGTCATACGCTCCTCCGAAGTTCCCGGAGTAGTATCGTCTGTATAAAGTAATAATCGGGATTACCAACTATAATTAAAACCCTACATTCAAACTCCCTAAACACCGGGAGGTCCGCTTGCGTCACACTAAAAACATAGCAACTTTAGAAGCCCAAAATGATCCCTAAACGACATTCGATCAACCTGAAACCTGCGCCAACATTGTTTTCGAAAACATTGTTTTCGAAGTTTTCAGACAAGTTGGGCATGTGCGATATCTATGCACCAACTTGAGGGGGAGTGTTGCAAGATTTATGTAATTATGCACGATTTATGTAATTAGATAGTTAGGTTTCCTTCTCTTAAAATTTAGGTCTCCTTACCTTAGAAGGATTCCGTGTGATTACTTGTAATTAGGGTTGTAACAGTATATAAAGCCTCTTGTGAGAAAAATAACAGAACTAAATTATTCCCAATACTCTGAATTTCAAGTATATACGCTCTGATCGCCAATTCATACCTTAACTACACCTAGTTGCATTTTATTGGAATTGGGAAAGTAGCAAAAATAAATTTTGCACGGAAATTAAAACTTCTATAAATATGGATAGTCCCAATACATCGAAACTCATTGCCCATGGATAAAGAAAAAACTATTTCAACATTAAAACCAACAAAAACTAGAGCAAACATATAATAACGGAATCTACATTGTAACCAAGCATCTCTCCCATGGGTTCTATCTCTGATTCATAACTCGAAAGTTTTTCTAGTCCTTTGTTAATAGGGGCTAAAACTCCATAAATTATAAATGCCAAAATAGGAATAACACTTGATACTATAAGATATACCCGGAAAGAATTATATTCTTCTGAAAAAAGAAAAAATCATATTCATAAAGCAGAAACATAGATGTACTCCTATTAATGTGCAAAATATTATGGATTAGTCAATATATTCAAATTAGAATTAATGGTAAAATAATCCATAACTGTTTAGTGAAAACAACAATTTATTTTCATTGAACCGCCTTCATTTGTTTGCTACGGTACATGTCTTGTTACTTAGTAAAAAAAGTGTCGATACAATATCGACATACACTTTTTCTGCTTGGCAAAAAAATGTCGATATCTTGTTACTTAGTAAAAAAAGTGTCGATACAGTATCGACGTACACTTTTTCTACGTATCAACAACTTTTCTATGACTTAGCAAATGAGTGTTGATACCATATCGACACTTTTTCCACTTGGAACAAAAGATATGTATCGATACTTTTTCTACAGTTTGGCAAAAAAATGTTGATACCATACCTACGCTTTTCCCACAACTTAACAAAAAAGGATCGATACCATATTTCTTGGTCCATACATGAGTCTGAACTGCAGATAATATGTTATCTGACAAATTCATGCACCTGCCCATAGTTTTCCTTTGCATTCTCGAGATTTCCTTGGTGTTTCCATGGAAAGGTCTGTAAGAAGGGCCTTTGATTCCTTGCAGAGCCATGAATTTCTGCATGCGAGTTGGAGTCCCTTACTTTGTGAAAGACTTTGATGAGAGCCAAGAGAATTAGAGAGAACAACCAGACAAAGCATATTTTTCGAAATAGTGATCACTGGTTCTCTCAACCAACTCAGTTTTCTTGTTTTTCTCTTTGAGATGCTATCTCTGAGTTTCATTCTGCTTATATTGTGGGCGAAATTAAACTTTTCAATGAGTTGTGAGTATCAGTACTCAAAAAAGTGGCTAACATGCAGAGATTAGTCTTCAATACAGGCATTTTATCAAACATATGGTGTGCATTCAATTACAAATTACTAGCTGAGGATCACACGAGTACACTTTGTTTGTAGTTTAATTTAGAAACCATTTATGACAACTGGTGCATCACTTGCACCAAAGCGTAACAATCATCTGCAATTTTGGTCTTCACAGTTCACAGTGAGTTCAGCATTACCTGAACTCCATGTTGTGGTCTTATTGTAAGATAGTGCAGGGGCGAGTGGACATAGCCCGGGGAAAGAGTGAAGCTGTAACGTTGCAGAATCATTGACAGAGCAATCTTAGCTTCAGTGGTAGCAAAATTCAAGCCTACACAATTTCGAGGTCCGAATCCAAAAGGCACAAATGCACCTATGTTATTGTTACTTGCTTTAGCAACCCCTTCTGAAAACCTCTCTGGTTTAAAAAGTTGCGCGTCTGCTCCCCAAATTTGAGGATCATGATGAAGTGCTACGATTGAGATAAGCAATTCAACATTAGAAGGAACCGCGAGCTTTCCCAGTCTAACTTCTCTATCAACTTTCCTTATAACAGAATTCGCCGGGGGATACAACCTTAAAGACTCATGGATGATCATAATCATCTGCATGAAAACGAAAAAATGGATAACAAATCAGGATTCAAAACTTAATTAGAGGACATGTTATATGAGTCATTCATTGTGTTTTTTTATTTTCTTACTGTTTTCATTTTGGCAATGCCATCAAGATGTGGAGTTTGTTGTCCGAATAGCTGTATGACCTCCTTCCTTGCCTCCTCTTGCCAATATGTATGCCGTGCCAGAAGAAAGATAGTCCAAGCAAGCAAAGTATTAACAGTTTCTTGTCCTGCAAAGTAAAACGTCTTGCAATCATCAACTACTTCATCCACCGAAATCCTCTGATTTTCTTTCCCATCATGATGAGCCTTCACAAGCAACCCAAGAAAATCACTCCCAAAACTATCTTCCCCTCCTCCTTTCATTGCCTTCTCTTCCCTTTTCTTAACAATCTCTATTATCGAGCCATGTATTGCTTTCTCAAGTTTCTCGGATTCAATCTCATCTCTGGTTTTCAAAAACTTACTTCAATATTGAATGAGAAATTAGTAAAGCATAAGAACATAAGCAAATGGAAAACAAGAATAAATGCTATACAAGTTACCTGATGCCGGGAATCCTTACTGTGAGAGCATTTTTGAATATGAGGAAGCCTAACTTCATCAACTTGTCAAAAATTTCTTTTCCTTCAATGTAACTGCTGCCAAACGCAGTTCTGGCAATCACTTCTGAAGTAAACAACCTGAACTCTTCAAACACCTCTGTCTCTTTCCCTTCATAACCTTTCCACCTTTCGAGCATTGTCTCAGCACTCGCTACCATTGCGGGAATCATACCCTAAGACAATACCATCATCATGCAAATATTAGCAGACTTACCATTAAAAAATTCCAACTTTGCAAGCAAGAACAGTAACTGACAAAACTTACTTTTAAACTCTCTCCATGGAAGGCATGGTTGGACAGCTTCCGCAATTTTGCCCATTTTTCAGCTCCGTTTGTTGTCGCAATGCCATCTCCTAATAGCTTCTTCACCAAAATTTCGGGCTCTTGTTTGGGATAAGCTCTATCTTTGTTATTCAGTATCTCTTTGCACAACTCCGGTTCTGTAATAACCAACTGAGCCTGAGAACCATGCCACTGAAGATAATTCTTTCCTGGAATTGCATTCAAAACATGACCAAATTAAATTTATCTTCAAACAAAGATTCATAAACAATAGTTGGCTAATATATTGAGATATGGATAATTTTTTGTTACCATATATCTTGGTCCATGTGTGCATATGAGGTTGAACTACAGAAAGTATGTCATGTGACAAACTTTTGGGCTTGCCCATGACTTCCTTTCTCATGTTGGAGATTTCTTTGGTGTTTCCATGGATGAATCTGTAAGAAGGGCCATTGATGCCCTGCAAAGCCATCAGCTTCTGTACGCGATTCGGAGCCCACCATAGCTTGTGAAGGATCTTGATGAGAACTAACACAAGGAACAAACACAGAAAGCTTGAAAGAGTGAGTACTAGGCCTAGGCCTCCTAAAGAACCCATCTTCCTCTCTTTGAACCTATTGAGACTTTATTTTCACCTCAGCAATCCTTAGTTTGAAGGTTTTCTTGCTTTTTGTTTTTTACATAGAGTTTAAAAGAAGCCATTTTTTTTGTTAGCTTCTGAGTGCCAGCTACTTGTGCCGCTAGATACAACAATCCAAAGGGTAAATATCATCTTCAGAAGTGGGTCATTGGAATGTAAGCTGCCATTTGTCCACTCTTGATGTATTCTGTGATCTATGTTAGAGTTATCTCCTCACTATATCTGTCACCAATGACATACTTGCCACATATTATTGAAGTTTCCATACTCTCATTATCTGTCACCACTGACATTTCCCAAACGAACATACAAGAGTTCCAAAAAGAAAGAAAACAAAAAACATATATTATAGGGCGGTTTGATAACTATTTCATTTTTTGTGTTCAAGTTTACATTTTATACTTTAGATATGAGAAAAAGGAGATAAACAAGAGTTGAGGAAGGATATGGTAGAAGGAAATATACACAAGAGAAAAACTAAAAACCAAGAACCAAAAATATTTTTCGTAGGTTTCAACTTTCAAGATTCTATTTCATTTTACATGTTGAAACCTACGAAAAATATTTTTGGTTCTTGGTTTTTAGTTTTTCTCTTGTGTATATTTCCTTCTACATTTATTCGTAATCTCTTCTACCATATCCTTCCTCAACTCTTGTTCATCTCCTTTTTCTCATATCTAAAGTATAAAATGTAAACTTGAACACAAAAAATGAAATAGTTATCAAACCGCCCTATAATATATGTTTTTTGTTTTCTTTCTTTTTGGAACTCTTGTATGTTCGTTTGGGAAATGTCAGTGGTGACAGATAATGAGAGTTTGGAAACTTCAATAATATGTGGCAAGTATGTCATTGGTGACAGATATAGTGAGGAGATAACTCTAACATAGATCACAGAATACATCAAGAGTGGACAAATGGCAGCTTACATTCCAATGACCCACTTCTGAAGATGATATTTACCCTTTGGATTGTTGTATCTAGCGGCAAAAGTAGCTGTCACTCAGAAGCTAACAAAAAAAATGGCTTCTTTTAAACTCCATGTAAAATTGCGAAAGCTGTCCAACCATGCCTTCCATGGAGAGAGTTTAAAAGTAAGTTTTGTCAGTTACTGTTCTTGCAAGCAAAGTTGGAAATTTTTTAATGGTAAGTCTGCTAATATTAGCATGATGATGGTATTGTCTTAGGGTATGATTCCCGCAATGGTAGCGAGTGCTGAGACAATGCTCGAAAGGTGGAAAGGTTATGAAGGGAAAGAGACAGAGGTGTTTGAAGAGTTCAGGTTGTTTACTTCAGAAGTGATTGCCAGAACTGCGTTTGGCAGCAGTTACATTGAAGGAAAATAAATTTTTGACAAGTTGATGAAGTTAGGCTTCCTCATATTCAAAAATGCTCTCACAGTAAGGATTCCCGGCATCAGGTAACTTGTATAGCATTTATTCTTGTTTTCCATTTGCTTATGTTCTTATGCTTTACTAATTTCTCATTCAATATTGAAGTAAGTTTTTGAAAACCAGAGATGAGATTGAATCCGAGAAACTTGAGAAAGCAATACATGGCTCGATAATAGAGATTGTTAAGAAAAGGGAAGAGAAGGCAACGGAAGGAGGAGGGGAAGACAGTTTTGGGAGTGATTTTCTTGGGTTGCTTGTGAAGGCTCATCATGATGGGAAAGAAAATCAGAGGATTTCGGTGGATGAAGTAGTTGTTGATTGCAAGACGTTTTACTTTGCAGGACAAGAAACTGTTAATACTTTGCTTGCTTGGACTATCTTTCTTTTGGCACTGCATACATATTGGCAAGAGGAGGCAAGGGAGGAGGTCATACAGCTATTCGGACAACAAACTCCACATCTTGATGGCATTGCCAAAATGAAAACAGTAAGAAAATAAAAAAACACAATGAATGACTCAATATAGGTTACAGGTTACTGGAATTCATGGAAACAGTTCAATAATTCAATATAAGGCTAAAAAAGTAGCAATTTGGTTAAATGATAACAAATTCTTTATACCCAAAATCTTATGTTTTCCAAATATGCATGGAGATTTTATTCTTGGGAATAATTTTCTCTCTACATATTTCCCTATGATTGTACGTCACTCTCTTTAACTCTAAACAAGGAATTTATTGAAATTCCGCTTTTACACCAGCATAAATATCGCTGTGTATCAGGGTTTGTGCCAATCCAGCATGGTGACACCATACAACAACAACAACAACAAATGGAAGAAACTTTCCAGTTAGAAACTCATCACTGGATCTATAAAATTCTCGAAGAAAACTTTAGTGAAAATCCATTAAAGTTATGGTCTAGAAGCCCTAGATATTGTTCTCTTAAACTAAGAGACCCAAACGTGATAATTCGAGTCAAACCAATGATTTACACTCGAATGGACATTAATGAATTTGATGTTCAAATAAAAGAACTTCAAGAGAAAAAACTCATAGAAGAAACTCTTTGTCAGGACCCGTCCCGAATTTCCCCTCGAAACCCGGGAAGAACCCTGATCCCGTCTGACAACCTAAGGAAAGGTTCCCAAATACCCTTCAATCCTTAGCATATAATAATAACAATAAATATTTGCTCTCGTCAGACAAGGGATTTAAGCACTTAAAATTCCCGTAAGTAAATACCAACCAATTACAAGAATATCAGAGCGTCTAAGTAGGATCAATGTACAAATTAGATATCCTACTCAAGTACAACTACACAGCGTAGCGGAAGTGCTAATGCCTCTGCCTCGAGATACTGTCCGCGTCAACTCTATTGCCTGAAGGGGGTTTAAACACAAAAGTTGTGAGTGGACAAAAATAATCGTTTATAAAACACTTTCCAAGGAATATTACATTTTTCCCCCTCCATTTATAAAACCATGCATGCATCACATAAACAATTCATGTTATAAAAACATCATCTTTAAATCACCGGCATTTTCATGTTCAAAATCATTTATTTCCACCTAGACACATAACATCTCAAATCCACTGTCATCGACACATCCACTAGCCACCAGGGTATCCCTTGGGTTGTGCTAGTACTGTATCACAACTCTCTGTACTATGCTATCACATCAGTCGGCCTATCTCTCGACTAGCATATCATATCATTTTATTGGATTAGTCGGCCTATCTCTCGACTAGCATATCATATCAGTCGGCATATCTCGACTATCATATCATATCAGTCGGCATATCTCGACTATCATATCATATCAGTCGGCATATCTCGACTATCATATCATATCAGTCGGCATATCTCGACTATCATATCATATCAGTCGGTATATCTCGACTATCATATCATATCAGTCGGCATATCTCGACTATCATATCATATCAGTGTTTATCCTGGAGGTTCATCGGGTTCACCGCTAATAACGGATCCTCATCCCGAGTCCTGGTCTCCCACAAATCAGACTAAAATCCGATAAACGCATACAACAAGGTCAAAACCCAAATCATTGACTCAATAATTTCTACGTCAAAACGTTATCAAAATCGAGTCCAAAACCATGATATTTCTCAAATCATACTTTAACTGAAATAGTGGAAAACATGTGTCTAGAAATCATTTCTAACATTCAGAAATTCAATGCCACAATACATAACCGTATTTACCAAAGATATTTTTATGCATGCAATTCAGTTTATAAAACAAAGTCCACTCACAAACCTGTTCAAGCTAGCTCAATCCCGTCTCGCTCGTTCCTCTGAGGTTCCCGGAACGATATCGCCTGTCAAAAACAACAATCGGGATTACCGGCTAGTAATAAGACTCGTATATAACAACTTCCTAAACCTCGGGAAGTCTACACATGCTGTTCCTAAAATTACAGCAACTTCGGACACTTAAAACGACCTCTAAACGATGTCCGATCAACCTGAAACCTGTACCAACAGATTCAGAACGTCCGAAACTAGTTGCCACGCGCCGCCGTGACGTCCGCCTCGACCCCACGCGCCGCCACGCGCCGCCGGAAGGTCGGCACACGCGCCCACGCGCCCTCACGCGCCGGTCACGCGCCTGCTACAGTGTTCACGCGCCTGAACCGGTCCAACCCGGTTCGGCTCAACCTGACCCGGTCCAACTCGACTCGACCGGTTCACTCAACTCGACCGGTTCAACTCGACCCGACCGATCACCGGTGACTCGCCGGAAAAGACGACCGGACGCCGTCACCGTCGCCGGAGGCTGGCCGGAGAAGATGACCGGACCACCACCTCCGCCGCCGTCTGGTTCGCCGGAATCCGCCATTGCCGACCGAAATTCCAAGCTTTATAACTTCCTCAAAACTCAACCGTTTTACACAAATTTTACGTCTAAATCTATCTACTCAAACCCAGGAATCCAAATATAACCTCAAAACATCAAACACGTACCTGTATAAGCCGGAAAATCGATCCAAAGATCCGAAACTTCCTTTACTCGGCTCGGCTTCCACCGTGGTCCTCTCCTTCGATGGTTGGTACGGTTGTGATCGTGGGAAAGAATAGAATACGATTAGTTGATCCAAATGGGAAGTTAAAGCCTTGAATCCAACGTTGACTTTATGGTTTTCTCTTGGTTTTTCTTCGGTTTCGGTTCAAAGTAATGGGTGTGTTTGTGTTCTGTTTTTCACAGAGTGAGTGAGTGAGGATAAGGAGATAAAGATGAATTTATGATGTAAAATAATTGAGGTTAAAATATCTCCCATCCATGGCAAATTACCAAAATGCCCTTACACATCTAGACCCACAACTTCCGTATACGAACTCCATTTTCTGCGTGCCGCCTGTCTACGAACTCGTGAGTTCGAGACCTACGCAACGGTACCCGAAACACCACCAAAAATGTCTCAAAATAAAACTTGATTTCCAAGCCCTTTACCGATCAAGGGTAAAATCGTCATTTAATAAAAATAATTGCATAAAATCAATTATGAAAAGTCCGGGTTGTTACACTCTTAGTCCTCATTCGAGCCCTGCATTTATGGTAAGAAACCATGCAGAGATAAAAAGAGGAAAAACTAGAATGGTCATAAACTATAAAAGGTTGAACGAACAACTAGAGTTTGATGGCTATTTTATACCTAGAAAAGATGTCTTACTTAACCAAACTAAGGGTGCTAAAATATTTAGAAAATTTGGCTGTAAGTCAGCTTTTTGGCAAATCAAATTAACTGAGGAGTCAAAAGCTTTAACTACTTTCAGTACACCTAGCGGCCATTACCAATGGACTGTTATGCCTTTTGGCCTAAACATTGCGCCACAGGTATATCAAAGATGGATGGACAAAATCATTAAAGATTATAAAGATTTTTGTGTTGTCTACATAGTTGATATTCTTGTATTCTCTAAAACCAAAGAGGACCATATAAGCGTCATCTACAAATTCTGTGTAAAACATTCCTAAACTATGGAATAATTCTATCCTCTAAAAAGATAGTGGTAGAAAAAGAATCAATAGATTTTCTAGGAATAACCCTAGATTATTCAGGAATAAAACTTCAGGAACACATAATTAATCTCTAAAATAAGGAATTTTTCAAAAGAACTAAAAGACATAAAACAATTACAAAGATTTTTAGGAGTCCTAAATTACGGAAAAAGTTTTATTAAAAACTTATCCCAACAAGAAATTCCACTTTTAGAAAAACTAAAAAAGGATCAAAAATTTAATTGGACTCAAGAAGACTCAAAAATAATAAGAAGTATTAAAATGAATCTAAAACAGATTCCCCAAGTGTATTTTCCTAAAAAAAAGGAGATAAACTCATTTTAGAAACAAATGGTTCAGATTTATGCTGGGGATGTGTTCTATAAGCTATTCCAAAAGAATATTGGAATGAGAGAGATATACCATTAAAGGAAAATGGTATTAAACCTTTAAAGGCCACAATACCTAAAAAACTTCAAAAGAGGAATTAATTTGTGGTTATTATTCTGGAAAATTCAAACCTAGTGAGGTAAAATACATTACCTTTGAAAAGAACTTTGGCCATTAAACTTGCCATAAAAAGATTTCATATTTATTTGGCACCAGAAGTTATTATTCTTAGAACTGATAATCAAGCGGTTCGAGATTTTTTAATTAATAAAATAGCCATAACATATGGTCGACGTTTAAAATGGTATCATGTTATTTCCCAATATACTTTTGAAATTGAACATATGAAGAGAACTAACAATATTCTTGCAGATTTTCTTATAAGAGAAGATCACTAAAACAAGTGATTTATTGTGCTGCAAATGGATAAGGGTAAAACGCCATGGAACACTGTTGTCAGGAAAACCCCTCCACAACAGAAAGTATATGTTGTATACTAGGGATTCCAACCAAGAATCTATAAAAACTGGTCAGCTTGCCATGCTCAGGTAAACAAATATCGTGGAGCATGCTATGAAGGCTTTAACAGTATTAAGGCGGCAACCAACGCCTTCAACAATCATATTGCCAAACAAATGGCAGAAGAATCCAGATCAGAAGTAAAAAGCTGCTTTAATCCTGGATTAGAAGAAAATATATACTTAGAAAACAATGGAATATGGAAAACCCATTTCCAAAAAGAAAACAAAGGTTTCCGAAAACATATGACACAATTGTCATTCAAACTAGTTGAAAAAAACAACTATGTTTGAAAACATCATAACTGAAAAAGAAAAAAGAAATTTCTTCAGTTAAGAAAGAACATGTTTTGCTAAAAAATCTCTGTTTCCAAATCATTAAACAAATGAATTGGGACGAAAATTTTAATTTCGACAAAATAAATAATTTTCTACAAATGACAGACATACTTGAAAATAATTATTTTGACCATGTCTTTCATAAAATTAAAAGAATTTGTATATTTGAAAAAGCAAAGACAATTTTACAACCTGATGAGTTTAACAACATAAACTTAAAGGTTTTTTTATCACCAGGAAAAAATTATGGATTTATACTCTGGTAATCACGAGAATGTAAACATGAATGACAGTTTCCCAAGACTTTCTTTTGTTCTAAACAACGAGCAATGGAATGTTGTAGAAACCATTGAATGGGGAATTACTAACAAGGTAATTTTCCAGAGCTTTAACTTTCATGAACTAAAAAATTTTCCTTGTTTTACAAAGCAATGGTTTATGGCGTGGTAAAAAACATTTCTTGGAACAAATATCTTACTTCTCTATATCTAGCACAATAGGATGGAGAGAGAGAGAGAGAAAAAAAAAATTAGAAGCCTTATCAGATCTGGTTGTTAACATCAACAATCGATAAAGATGATCCAAATGAACCCCTTACTAGAACAAAACAAATTGATATATGCCTCAATCCCATAACTCAATGGATTGACAGCCTATTCCACACATCCGACATTGCTAAACAATTTATGGATTCAGTCAATTTCGAGGAAGCCACCGATTGACGAAGAATTTTCGTGACTAATCTCCCATCAAGCTTTAATTTCTCTGAAACACAGAAGATTGAAGCCATGGAGTTAATCGCAAAACTAGCTAACCAAAGAAGCACATTGGACTTCCCTATTGCACTAGAAATCGTTGCTGAAGAAAGGGAGGTACATAGACAAAATGATAATTTAACGATGATAAGTTCAGATAATGAGGATGAAGTTGAATATGTCAATCTGAACATTAGAAGTGTAGTTGGGCCGGAACTTATCAAAACGGACAAGATTCCCATTAATCAAACCCCTCAATCATTGAAGCCTAACAAAAGGGAAACAGTGATGTTGAAAAACCAACACACTAATTGATAAAGAACAAAACGAAAATTGGCAGTGGAAAGCCTAGTCTGAAGGATGATTTGGCAACTGCTGCCATACCCAGGACTTTTCCCTTGTGTAGGGCAGCCGCATGAGGCTACTATCTCACATGGGGTGGGGTAGGGTGGGGTAGGATTGCACACAATGCAGGGGGTCCATGCTTTTGTGAGGTGGGTCGGACCACGTGGATGATCTAGCCTCCCTAGCTAAGACTTTCTCCAGTTTGCGACTCTGCGCCAAATCCTTAAAAGCTCTGCTCCCCCAAAAGTGCGCCTTTCTTCTCTTCTTGTTCATCTCTCTCGAGTCTTAAGTCTTAACCACAAAAATGGCAGCTTCGGAATCGAAAGCCGCTTCATCAACCATCGGCTATATCGTTCGACTACCGTCCCCTTACCACGTGGATTGGTTCGGGTTGGGCCCCCCGATTGGGTGCGCCTTCAGCTAAGGCCCACTGATACAATTCGAAATCAACTATGATGATACCTGAATCCCAATGCAATTGGTTCCATCATTGGAGGATTCAGTTGAGGGAGTTAATGGTAAAGGTCAAGCATTTTCCCAAAGAAATGATCCATCCAAGCGTTGATGATCTGACCCACATTAGCATTGTCGTCTCCTTGCTTCTTTTGACCAGTTCACTCATTCCAGTTTGCATTTCTTTTTGAAAATCAAAGCAGTCCAAGGATTTCACCGAATATTCCTTCTTTTTCCTCTGTGCTGTAAGTAAGACCAACCTTCTATTTATGAGAAATTTCTTTGGTAACCATTAATTTATTAGATTATTAGCAATTTTTTAAAATAAAGTATTATGTGTTTCATGATCATGTTTGTGATGATATGAATAAAAAAGACCCATGTCTTGATTGGTGATAAAAGACCTGACAAAATTAATAATATGGCAATTTCATTGGTGAAAGGTCAGGGGATAAGGGGATATGACATGACCCTTTCCGAAATTCTCCTCGAAATTTGGAAAAAATCATGTTCCTGTCTGACAACTTAATAAAATTTTCAAAATACCCTTAAGTCCTTGCAAATATAGTATGAGAATTCTGCTAAAAATTCGGCATAATCTCCCTTTAAGGACTGGTTAACCGTCTTCCACCAGTCAGACAAGGGATCAGATAACACTCCAAATTCCAACAACACAACCATTCTACGATGTAATTACCAAATTGACAACCAATCTAACAGATTTATCAGAGCATCTAGGTAGGATAAGTAAATACACAACAAATAAATATCCTACTCTCTAGGTAAACACGCAGTTGAAATGTAATGTCTCCGTCTCTGGATATGCCCACGTCAACTCAATAGCCTGGAGGGGATTTAAAACACCAAAAGTGTGAGTGGACAAAATAATCATTTAAAACCATTTATGAGGAAAACATACATTTTCCCTCCATGAGTAAAACCATGCATGCATAACATAAAATTCTTTTTCAATAAATCCCTTGTTTTTTGTAAAGCACCGATGAGACCCATGAAAATCCGTATAATGAAAACATATTGTGGTCCACAAACCTGCTTTGAAAAACGCTCCTCAAAGAAGTTTACAAATCATATGAAACCAAATTGGGCACAAATTGTATATCAAAACATTTTCCACTGCTCCCGAATAAAATTCCGAGCCGTAGCTCAATACCCTCCACACACCCGATATACCTCGAGCTGTGCAGAACCCTGTACTATGCATAGACCGCCTCAACGACTCGGTGGAGCAAATACCCCTCAACACCAGCGTCGGAGAACCCTCAACGACCTGACGGAGAAAAACCCCTCAACACTAGTCGGAGAAAACCGTGATCCTCGGGGACAGTAAATCAATAAAAACCAAAATCCATGTTTTGAAATCCTTGTTTCCTGGCCTAAGCCAAATTCATTGAAAAACCGGGACTATGCCCAAATCCAAGGAAATCACAAATCCGGGTTTACACCCAAAATAATGGACTCAAAATCTATTAAGTCAAAATCATTTAATAATAGTGTCCATAAAACCAGGCCACATCCCAAAACATTGTTTCCACTATAATATTGAAAACACGTGTCCAATCATCATTTAATAGCACAATTTCTAAATTCCATAAATGTACCAAAAACAATACATAACAATATTTAATTCAAATACCTTTATGCATGCATTATAATTTATAAACCAAAGTCCACTCACCGATAGCTCAATCCCGAGTCGTACACTCTTCTGAAGTTCCCGGAGCAGTATCGCTTGTCAAAAGTAACAATCGGGATTACTAACGATCATTAAATACCCAACATTAAAACTCCCTAAACCCCGGGAAGTCCGCTCGCGTTACACTAAAAATGCAGCCACTTCGGACACCCAAAACTACCCCTCAACGATGCCCGATTAACCCGAAACCTACGCCAAAAGGTCCGAAACGTCGAAACCTTTTGGACAAGCGTCGTCATGACCCCAGAACCGGTCACACGCGCCGCCACGCGCCTACAGAAGAACGGTGGTTTAGCCACCCACCGGCTACGTGCCCTCACGCGCCTGCATTCGCTTGCATGCGCCTGCACGCGCCCGTACAGTGCCACACGTGCTGCTGACTCAGCTGCCAGGTGGCTGCTAGGTGGCATCCACGTGGTTGCCAAGTGGCATGCCACGTCAGCCACGCCAACCGACTCACTCGTCGGAGTCTCCCCGGAGAAGACGACCGCGTCGCCGTCTGCCCCCTCGCCGTCGCTGGAAAACTCCATTGCCGGTCGATCTTCAAGTTTTTCCTAACTTCCTCAAAACTCAACCGTTTTTCACGAATTTTATGTCTAAATCAATCTACTTGAACCCAGGAATTCAAAAATGAACTCTAAATACAAAACCCATAGCTGTGTTGGCCGAAAAATCGATCGGAAGGTTTTAGTTTTCTTTTCCTCTGGTTGGTGTCTCCCGCGGCTTCCTCTTTCGATGGTCGGTACGATTTTGATCGCGGGAAGGTGTAGAGTGTGATGGTTTAAACCAAATTGGCCGAAGCCTCTTTGAAATGGAAGTCCAAATCGAAGTGTTTTGGTTTTGGTCGGTCGGTCACGGTCTAGTGTGGGAAAGGAAGAAATGAAAATTGAAATATTGCTGGAAGGGTTTGGGTTTAAATACATACGCAAGGCAAATGACCAAAATTCCCCTGAATAAAACTAGACCCGAAACTCGCTCACACGGACTCTGTTTTCCGCGTACCGCCTGTCTACGAACTCGTGAGTCCGAGACCTACGCAACGGTATCCGAAAAACTGTCAAATGTGTCTCCACACAAAGTTGACTTCATGCCCCCTTATAAAATCAGGGGTAATTTTGTCTTTTCCCAAATTAATTTACAAAAATTTACAATTACATGTCCGGGTCGTTACAACTCACCCCCCTTAAAGAAATTTTGTCCTCGAAATTCATACCAATCAATGGTACAAATATGGATGTTGTGCCCCTCATCAGTGCTTCAGTTTCCCACGTGGCCTCCTCCACGTTCTGATTCCTCCACATAACTTTAACCAGAAGAATAGTCTTTCTGTGTAATGCTTTTTCCTTCCAATCTAGAAGTTGCATTGGTTGCTCCTCAAAAGTCAAATCATCTCTCAGCTCAATTGGTTGCGCCTCCAATACATGAGATTCATCGAATAGATACTTCCGGATCATAGATACATGGAATACATCGTGAACCTTTGACAGTTCTAGTGGTAAAGCAAGTCTGTAAGCCATTGGCCTTATCCTCTCAACAATCTCATAAGGCCCAATGTAGCGAGGACTCAATTTCCCTCGTCTACCAAAACGTACAACTCCTTTCCAAGGGGATAATTTCAAGAAAACCCAGTCTCCGACCTCAAATTCAAGGTCTCTGATACCAAATTGAGAGTAGGTCAGACATTGCTGAATCCTCAGACAGTCAAACGTGACTCCTTTTCTTGTCAACCGAGTTAACGAGGCAGCTATCGTAGAAAATTCTTCTACGAATCGCCGATAATATTCCGCCAAACCCATAAAACTTCTCACCTCTAACACTACCCTCGACGGCTCCCAGTTTGCCATTGCTTTGACCTTTTGGGAACCTACGCTGATACCCTCAGCAGAAATCGCAGGACCTAAGAATCCCACATTAGTTAACCAAAATTGACATTTATTGAACGTGACAAACGGTTCCTTTTTTCCTCAACATATTCAACACCAACCTCAAGTGTTACTCATGTGCCTTAGCACTCTTCGAATATACCAAGATATCATCGATGAACACAATCACAAAACGATCCAAATAACGTCGGAATACCTTGTTCATCAAATCCATAAATGATGTCGAGGCATTAGTTAACCCGAAAGGCATCACCAGGAACTCATAATGCCTATAGCATGTCCTGAAAGCCGTTTTGGAAACATCCCCTTCCCTGATCCTCAACTAATGGTACCCGGATTGAATGTCAATTTTAGTAAAATACTTTGCCCCTTTCAATTGATCAAACAAATCATCAATTTGTGGCAAATGATACTTATTCCGCACTGTATTCATGTTAACTGCCGATAGTCGATACAGAGCCTCAAACCACCATCTTTCTTCCTGAAAAATAACACCGACACACCCCAAGGTGATACACTTGGTCGAATAAATCCCATATCCACCAAGTATTGCGATTGAGTCTTCAATTCCCTCAATTCTGCCGGTGCCATCCTATACGATGCATGGGATATAGGTTGAGTACCTGGAAGAAGCTCTATGGTGAACTCAATCTCCCGGTGAGGTGGTAATCCCGGAAGATCCTTTAGAAACACATCTGGAAACTCATTCACCACAGAAATATCCTCTACTCTCACCGGAGTATCCCGAGAATCAAAGACAATTTTACAACCTGATGTGTTTGACAACATAAACTCAAAGGTTTTTTTATCACCGGGAAAAAATTATGGATTTAGACTCTCGAAATCACGAGAATATAAACCTGAATGACAATTTCCCAAGACTTTCTTTTGTTCTAAACAATGAGCAATGGAATGTTGTAGAAACCATTGAATGGGGAATTACTAACAAGGTAATTTTCCGGAGCTTTAACTTTCATGAACTCAAAAATTTTCCTTGTTTTATCAAAGCAATGGTTTATGGCGTGGTAAAAACTTTTACTTGGAACAAATATCTTACTTTCTCTATATCTAGCACAATAGGATGGAGAGAGAGAGAGAGAGAGAGAGAAAAAAAAAATTATCAGCCTTATCATATCTGGTTGTTAACATCAACAATCGATAAAGATATTCCAAATGAACCCCTTGTTGGAACAAAATAAATTGATATCTACCTCAATCTCATAACTCAATGGATTGACAGCCTAATCCACACATCCAACATTACTAAACAATTTGTGGATTCAGTCAATTTGGTGAAAGCCACCGACGAAGAATTCTCGTGACTAATCTCCCATCAAGCTTTAATTTCGCTGAAACACAGAAGATTGAAGCCTTGGAGTTAATCGGAAAACTTGCTAACCAAAGAAGCACATTGGACTTCCCTATTGCACTAGAAATCGCTGCTGAAGAAAGGGAGGTACATAGACAAAATGATAATTTAATGATGATAAGTTCAACTAATGAGGATGATGTTGAATATGCAAATCTGAACAATATATTTGAAGTGTAGTTGGGCTGGAACTTATCAAAACAGATAAGAGTCCCGTTAATCAAACCCCTCAATCATTGACGCCTAACAAAAGGGAAACAGTGATGTTGAAAAACCAACACACTAATTGATAAAGAACAAAACAAAAATTGGCAGTGGAAAGCCTCATCAGAAGGATGATTTGGCAACGGCTTCCGTACCCAAGACTTTTCCCTTGTGTAGAGCAGCCGCATGAGGATGCTATCTCACATGGGGTGGGGTAGGGTAGGGTAGGATTGTACACAATGCAGGGGGTCCATACTTTTAGGAGGTGGGTCGGACCAAGTGGATGGTCTGGCCTCCCTAGCTAAGAATTTCTCCAGTTTGCGACTTTGCGCCAAATCCTTAAAAGCTCTGTTTAACGACCCGAAAATTTAATTATTGAATTTTTGTAAATTATTTTACAAAAAGATGAAAATACCCTTGGTATTTAATGGGCGCGAAAGTCAATTTTTATCTCAAGACACTTTTGGCTGTGTTTCGGGTACTGTTGTGTAGGTTTCGAACTCACGAGTTCGTAGACAAGCGGCATGCGAAAAACGAAGTTCATAGAATGTTCAGGGGAATTTTGGTAATTTGGGATTGGGTAGATATTTTAACCCAATCAGATAAACTCTTTCTCACTTTCACTCTCTCTCTCTCTCTCTCTCTCTCTCCGGACTCATCGCGAACCTGTGCGACCAAAACCTAAAAACCCATAATTTTGAACTTCGATTCAAGGGCAGGTCACCCATTCTAGTTCCACTAATCGGATTATCCTCCTTTCCACCATCACAGACGTACCAACCATCGAAGGAGGCATCCGCGAGAGACACCGATCCGAGAAAAGGAAAACCAAGACCTTTCGATCGATTTTTCGGCCAACACATGAATGACTTTCATGATTAGAGGTCATTTATGAGTTCCTAGGTTCGAGTAGATAGATTTAGACATAAAATTTGTGAAAAACGGTTGAGTTTTGAGAAAGTTAGGAAAACTTCAAGGTCAGCCTGAAATTGAGTTTTTCGGCGACGGTGGACGGCAGCGTGGGCGTCTTCTCCGGCGAGACTCCGGCGACTGGGTCGGTCAGACGGGGCTGACATGGCATGCCACCTAGCAGCCACATGGAGGCCACATGGGAGCCACGTGGAGGCCACATGGGAGTCACGTGGGCGTCACATGGCGGCCAAGTCAGCACTGAGTCAACGATGTGTTAGCACCGAGTCAGGCGCGTGGACACTGTAGTAGGCGTGTGGACACTATAGCAGGTGTGTGGGTCACTGTAGCAAACGCGTGGCAGCGAGCGGCCGGCACGTGGACCGGCCTTCCGTCGGTATGTGGCGGCGCGTGGGACCGAGTTTTGGGTCACGACGATGCGTGTCGAAAAGCTTTCGATGTTCTAGATCTGTTGGCACAAGTTTCGGGTTGATCAGACGTCATTTAGGGGTAGTTTTGGGCGTCCGAATTTGCTGCATTTTTAGTGTGACGCAAGCAGACCTCCCGGGGTTTAAGGAGTTTGAATGTAGGGTTTTAATTATAGTTGGTAATCCTTATTATTACTTTTGACAGGCGATACTGCTCCGGGAACTTCGGAGGAGCGTACAGCTCGGGATTGAGCTGATTTGGACGTGTGGTGAATGGACTTTGGTTTATAAATTATAATGCATGCATAAAGGTATATTTGAATTAAATATAGTTATATATTATTTTGGTACATTTCTGGAAATTAAAATTGTGCTATTAAATGATGATTGAACACGTGTTTTCAATATTACTGTGAAAATAATGTTTTGGGCTATAGCCTGATTTTATGGACTCTGTTATTAAATGGTTTTGACTTGATAGATTTTGAGTCCATGGTTTTGGGGGTAAACCTGGATTTGTGATTTCCTTGGATTTGGGCATAGACCTTGTTTTTCATTGAATTTGGCTTAGGCCAAGAAACAAGGATTTCAAAACATGGATTTTTTGGTTTTCACTAAATTACTGTCTCCGAGGGTCAAGGTTTTCTTCGACTAGCGTTGAGGGGTCTTGCTCCACCAAATCGTTGAGGGTTCTCTGACGCTGGTGTCGTGGGGTATTTTCTCCATCAGGTCATTATGGCTATCTACGCGTAGCACATGTTTCTGCACAACACGAAGTATATCGGGTGTGTGGAGGGTTTTTCGGAAACAGTAGGATATATTTTGTGTCCAGGTCGGTTTCCATGATTTAAACTCCTTTGAGGAGGGTTTTCAAAGCAGAATTTTGGACCACGGTATGTTTTTCATTATTATGGATTTTCATGGGTCCAACCAAGTGTTTTAACAAAAGATGAAAAGTCCGTTGGTTTTCAGATTGTCTATATATATTATTTTATATAAAAAGGGATTTTTTGCAATGCATGCATGGTTTTACTCGTGGAAGGGGGGGGGGGGGGGGGGGGGGGGGGGGGGGGGGGGGGGGGGGGGGGGGGGGGCGTAGTAAGATATTTAATTCTGTAAACCTAGATGCTCTGATAACACTTTTAGACTGATTGTAAAATTTCAATTACATCGTTGGATGGTTGATGGTTATTGGAATTTGGAGTGCTATCTGATCCCTTGTCTGACAGGTGAAAGACGGTTAACCAGTCCTTAAAGGGAGACTCTGCTTAATTTTTGGCATAGTTCTCAAAATAAATTATAAGGACTTAAGGGTGTTTTGGGAATTTCTTTAGGTTGTCAGACGGGAGCAGGGTTCTTCCCGGGTTACCTAGTGTACAACTGATTGTGGTAGTAATGATTTATGGTTCTTTTCAGCATAATTCCTTCGAGACGCGAGCCCCGTCAACGATCTGGAAACGGTGAGGATACATATGAACCCGTAGTAGAGCCTGATTTGAGGCAGACCCTGGATCAATTGGGTCGGGCTTTGACTACAATGATTCAAGGTAGGGTTGCTACTGAGGTGTCTGATATTGAGAGAGCCCAGAGGTTGGGGGCGACAGTATTTACAGGCGAGTTAGGCTCGGATGATGCGGATGAGTGGATTACTCGTTTGGAACGAGTGTTTTGGGTTATGAGGTGCCCTCCGGAGGACAAGGTGCGGTTAGCCACATTCCTTCTAGGTGGTCATGTGTACCATTGGTGGTATGCTTTGGAGTTGTCAGGCTGGGATGTCCATGCATTTACCTGGGAAACTTTCCGGGAGTACTTCCTTGAGCAGTTTTACCCTTGCTCATACTGGGATGCCAGGGAGGCTGAGTTCTTGCAACTACAGCAAGGGGAGATGACGATGGCCTAATATGAGCAGAAATTCCTTGAGTTGGAATTCTTTGTACCGATTCTGGTGGCAACGGAGAGGGATAAGTGTCGCAGATTTGAATATGGGTTGAGAGGTGAGGTTCGGGCAGCAGTAACTGTTGTGGCTCATACTTCGTTGAGAGCTTTGTCAGATGCTGCTTCCAGGGTTGAGTTGAGTTTGCTAGCTCAGCATCAGTTCAGTGGTTCCAGGCGACGCTAGGATCGCTGGAATTTCGGAGCCTCTAGTCAAGGATAATCCAAGAGAGGCAGTTTTAGTTCAGGATCTTCTGGGGGTACGAGATTCGGATCAGGCATTGGCGGTGTCGGTCAGGGATATCAATCATCCACTCAGTATAGCAGGGCTTCAGTGCAGTCGAGCGGGAGACAGAGTGGCAGACTTGGTGAGACCGATTGCTACTTCTTTGAGGAGACTGGTCATTTCAAGAGGGATTGTCCACATTGTCGTCTGGGCAGTAGTTCCTTGGGCCGAGATGCCGCTGAACCTGGTTAGAGAGCAACGCAGACATCTGGTACTGCATCAGGGAGCCAGACCCAAGCTAGTGGGGCCAGCAAGACCAGTGGTGCCAACATGGCCAGTAGGGTCAGCATGGCCAGAGGGAGACATGGGGGTCGTGGTCGGTCTTCGGGTACACATGCCCGAGTTTTTATTATGACTCAGCATGAGGCTCGAGCAGCACCAGAGGTGGTTACTGGTACGTTATCTATTTTTAATCATGATGCTCGTATTTTGATAGATCCCGGGGCTACACATTCTTTTATTTCTCAGGATTTTTCACTGTTTGCAAATAGAGAGTTGTCCGCAATTGGTTAGGACATGGGTATTAGCACTCCTACCGGAGATATGTTAATGATGAATCTCCTGATACGTAGTTGTTCGGTAGTAGTGGGAGGTCATGAGTTAGAGGCATATTTAATCCCCTTGGACATTTATGATTTTGATGTGATTCTGGGGATGGATTGGTTAACCATGCACCATGCCTCCATAGATTATTTCGACAAGAGGGTGGTTTTTTGGAGTCCAGGCTTGCTGGAACTTACGTTTCGGGGTGATCGTAGGGTACTTCCCTTGGGAGTGATATCGACTTTAGCGGCTGAGAAATTATTGAGGAAAGGTTGTGAGGGCTATTTAGCTCACGTGTTTAATTCTCGGGATACTCCAGTGAGAGTAAATGATATTCCTGTGGTGAATGAGTTTTTCGATGTATTTCCAGAGGATCTTCCGGGGTTGCCACCTCATCGGAAGATTGAGTTCACCATAGAGCTTCTTCCAGGTACCCAACCTATATTTCAGGCATCGTATAGAATGACATTGACAGAATTGAGGGAATTGAATACTCAATTGCAGGACTTGGTGGATATGGGGTTTATTCGACCAAGTGTATCACCTTAGGGTGCGCCGGTGTTATTTGTAAGGAAGAAATATGGTGGTTTGAGGCTCTGTATCGACTACCAGTAGTTAAACAGGGTTGCGGTGCGAGATAAGTATCATTTTCCACGAATTGATGATTTGTTTGACCAATTAAAAGGGGCAAGGTATTTCTCAAAGATTGACCTTCGATCCGAGTACCATCAGTTGAGGATCAGGGAAGGGGATGTCCCTAAAATAGCTTTCAGGACACGTTATGGGCACTATAAGTTCCTGGTGATGCCCTTCGGGTTAACTAATGTACCGGCAACATTTATGGATTTGATGAACAAGGTATTCCGAAGGTATTTAGATCGGTTTGTGATTGTGTTCATCTATGATATCTTGGTATATTCGAAGAGTGATAAGGCACATGAGAAGCACTTGAGGTTGATGCTGAATATGCTGAGGAAAAATAATTGTTCGCCAAGTTCAGTAAATGTAAGTTTTTGTTGACTAGTGTCGGATTCTTAAGTCATGAGATTTTTGCTGAAGGTATCAGCGTGGATTCCCAAAAAATTGAGGCAGTGGCAAATTGGGAGCAACCAAAGATAGTGACAGAGGTGAGAAGTTTTCTGGGTTTAGCGGGATATTATCGGTGATTCGTAGAAGGATTTTCTATGATAGCTTCCCCGTTAACTCGGTTGACTAGGAAAGGAGTCAAGTTTGACAGGGATGTTGGGTGTGAACAGAGCTTTCATGAGCTAAAGAGGAGGTTGACTTCTACCCCAGTGTTAACCCTCCCAGATGATAACGGAGGATTTGAGGTGTACAGTGATGCATCATTGAGGAGTATAGGTTGCGTGCTGATGCAACATGAGAAGGTGATAGCTTATGCTTCCGGGCAACTTAAACCCCATGAGTTGAATTACCCCACATATGATTTGGAGTTAGCTGCACTGGTGCATGCACTGAAGATTTGGAGACACTACTTGTATGGAGAAACGTGTCGGATCTTTACTGACCATCATAGTTTGAAATACTTCTTCACCCAGAAATATCTAAATTTGAGACAGAGAAGGTGGCTTGAGCTGACAAAGGATTATGATTGTACCATAGAGTATCACCTAGGAAAATCCAATGTAGTGGCGGATGCCTTGAGCAGGAAGTCTATGGGTTCTTTGGCCCATTTGCATATTGTTTACCTACCGTTGTTGGTGGAATTCCGAAGAGTGGGAATATACTTGACATGGATAGCCAGGGGCCTTTGTTGGCTAGCTTCCATGTGAGGCCTATCTTGATTGACCGGATTATTGAAGCTCAACTCCAGGATCCTACTTTGTGTGTTATTAGGATGGAGTTGGAGGCTGGGAACAGGTAGGATTATGCGATTAGGGATGATGGGGCCTTGGTTAAGGATGGACGGTTGTGCGTACCAAATGATCTAGAGTTGAAAAGAGAAATTCTTGAGGAAGCTCATAGTTCTGCTTATCCTATGCATCCAGGAGGTACCAAGATGTATCGTACTCTAAAAGAACACTATTGGTGGACTGGGATGAAAAGGGAAATAGCAGAGTTTGTGAGTAGATGCCTGACATGTCAGCAAGTAAAAGCAGAAAGGTAGAAACCTTACGGGCCACTACAACCATTACCTATTCCGGAATGGAAGTGGGATCACATCACGATGGATTTTGTGTATAAACTTCCCAGGACTCAAAAAGGTCATGATGGAATATGGATAATTGTCGATAGACTCACGAAGTTAGCACATTTATTGCCAGTACGGAAAGATTATTGGATGGGCCAGTACGCCAAATTGTTTATGGATGAGATCATACGGTTACATGGGACTCCAGAGTCAATTGTTTCAGATAGGGATCCTAGGTTTACTTCAAGGTTTTGGCGGAGTTTGCAGAAAGCCTTTAGCACTACATTGCATTTCAGTACATCTTTTCATCCTCAGACTGACGTCAGTCTGAAAGGACAATTCAGATTTTGAAGGATATGATGAAAGCTTGTGTACTGCAGTTTAAAGGAAACTGGGATTCACACCTGCCTTTGATGGAGTTTGCATACAACAACAGCTATCAGTCTAGTATTGGGATGTCTCCTTTTGAGGCACTATATGGGAGACAGTGCAGGACACCGATATGTTGGACTGAGGTAGGTGAGAGGAGACTGTTGACACCGGAGATTGTGGAAATGACAAAGGAAAATATTAGAATCATCAAGGAAAGGTTGAAGGCAGCTCAGGACCTCCATAAAAGCTATGCGGACCAACGGATCAGAGATCTTGAGTTTGAGGTCGGAGATTGGGTTTTCTTGAAATTATCCCCCTGGAAAGGAGTTGTATGTTTTGGTAGACGAGGAAAACTGAGTCCTCGCTACATTGGGACTTATGAGATTGTTGAGAGGATAGGACCGGTGACGTACAGACTTGCTTTACCCCCGAAACTATCAAGGGTTCACAATGTTTTCCATGTATCCATACTCCGGAAGTACTTATTCGATGAATCTCATGTATTGGAGGAGCAACCAGTTGAGCTAAGAGAAGATTTGACTTTTGAGGAGCAACCAGTGCAAATTCTAGATTGGAAGAAAAAAGTATTGCGCAGAAAGACTATTCCTCTGGTTAAAGTGTTGTGGAGGAACCATAACGTGGAGGAAGCTATGTGGGAAATCGAGGCACTGATGCGGGCGCAGCATCCGCACTTGTTCCAATGACAGGTATGAATTTCGAGGACAAAATTTCTTTAAGGGGGGTGAATTGTAACGACCCAAAAATTTAATTATTGAATTTTCGTAAATTATTTTCCAAAAAGATGAAATTATCCTTGGTTGTTAAAGGGCGTAAAAGTCAATTTTTGTCTCGAGACACTTTTGGCTGTGTTTCGGGTACCTTTGCGTAGGTCTCGAACTCACGAGTTCGTAGACAGGTGGCACACGGAAAACGGAGTTCATGTGAGAGATTAGTGGGTCTAGAATGTTCAGGGGCATTTTGGTAATTTGGGCTTGGTTAGATATTTTAACCCAATCAGATCAACTCTTTCTCATTTTCACTCCTCTCTCTCCGGACACACCCTGAACCCGTGCGACCAAAACCCAAAAACCCATAATTTTGAACTTCGATTCAAGGCCAGGTCACCCATTCTAGTTCCACTAATCGGATTCTCTTCCTTCCCACGATCACAGACGTACCAACCATCGAAGGAGGCAGATGCGGGAGACACGGAACTGAGGAAAGGAAAACTGAGACCTTTCGATCGATTTTTCGGCCAACACAGGTATGGGTTTCGTGTTTAGAGGTCATTTCTGAGTTCCTGGGTTCAAGTAGATAGATTTAGATGTAAAATTCGTGAAAAACGGTTGAGTTTTGAGAAAGTTAGGAAAACTTCAAGGTCGGCCAGAAATGGGGTTTTCCGGCGACGGCGCACGGCGGCACGGTCGTCTTCTCTGGTGAGACTCTAGCGACTGGGGTCAGTCAGACGGGGCTGACGTGGCATGCCACCTGGAAGCCACGTGGATGCCACATGGCAGCCACGTGGAGGCCACCTTGCAACCACGTGGGCGCCACCTGGCGGCCAAGTCAGCACTGAGTCAGCGCCGAGTCAGCCGCATGGATAATGTAGCAGGCGGGTGGGTCACTATAGTAAGCGCGTGGCCAGTGCATGACGGCACGTGGCGTGTGGACTGGCCTTCCGCCAGCGCGTGGCGACGCGTGTCAACAAGCTTTCGACATTTTGGATCTGTTGGCGCAGGTTTCAGGTTGATCGAATGTCGTTTAGGGATCATTTTGGGCTTCTAAAGTTGCTATGTTTTTAGTGTGACGCAAGCGGACCTCCCGGTGTTTAGGGAGTTTGAATGTAGGGTTTTAATTATAGTTGGTAATCCCGATTATTACTTTATACAGACGATACTACTCCGGGAACTTCGGAGGAGCGTATGACTCGAGATTGAGCTGATTTGGACGTGTGGTGAGTGGACTTTGGTTTATAAATTATAATGCATGCATAAAGGTATATTTGAATTAAATATTGTTATATATTGTTTTGGTACATTTCTGGAAATTAGAATTGTACTATTAAATGATGACTGGACACGTGTTTTCAATATTACTGTGAAAACAATGTTTTGGGCTATGGCCTGGTTTTATGGACTCTGATATTAAATGGTTTTGACTTAATAGATTTTGAGTCCAAGGTTTTGGGGGAAAACCCGGATTTGTGATTTCCTTGGATTTGGGCATAGACCTGGTTTTTCAATGAATTTGGCTTAGGCCAAGAAACAAGGATTTTAAAACATGGATTTTTTGGTTTTCACTGAATTACTGTCTCCGAGGGTCAAGGTTTTCTCCGACTGGCATTGGGGGGTCTCGCTCCGCCGGATCGTTGAGGGTTCTCCGACGCTGGTGTCGAGGGATATTTTCTCCATCAGGTCTTTGAGGCTGTCTACGCGTAGCACATGTTTCTGTACAACACGAGGTATATCGGGTGTATGGAGGGTTTTTCGGAAACAATAGGATATGTTTTGATATATTTTTTAACAAAATAAAAAAAGTCTGTTGGTTTTCGGATTGTCTATATATATTATTTTATATACAAAGGGATTTTATGCTATGCATGCATGGTTTTACTCGTGGAGGGGGGAAAGGTAAGATTTCTTCGGAAAATGATTTCTAAATGATTATTTTTGTCCACTCACAACTTTCGTGTTTTAAATCCCCTCCAAGCTGTTGAGTAAACGTGAGCATAATCCAGAGGCGGAGGCATTAAAATTTCAGTTGCGCAATTACCTAGACTTTCGAGTAGGATATTTAATTATGTAATTATTTATCCTACCTAGATGCTCTGATAACACTTTTAGACTGATTGTAAAATTTCGATTACATCGTTGGATGGTTGATGGTTATTGGAATTTGGAGTGTTATTTGATCCCTTGTCTGACAGGTGGAAGACGGTTAACCAGTCCTTAAGGGGAGATTCTGTCGAATTTTTAGCAGAGTTCTCAAAATAAATTGTAACGACTTAAGGGTGTTTTGGGAATTTATTTAGGTTGTCAGACAAGAGTAGGGTTCTTCCCGAATTTCGAGGGGAAATTCGGGATGGATCTTGTCACTTTGTTCCCGCAAAAGCGCGCTTTTCTTCTCTTCTTGTTCATCTCTCTCGAGTCTTAAATCTTAACCAGTAAAATGGCAGCTTCAGAATCGAAAGCCGCTTCATCAACCATCGGCTATATTGTTCGACTACCGTCCCCTTACTACGTGGATTGGTTCGAGTTGGGGCCCCCGATCGGGTGCGCCTTCAGCTAAGGCCAACTAATACAATTCGAAATCAAATATGATGATACCTGAATCCCAATGCAATTGGTTCCATCTTTGGGGGATTCAGTTGAGGGAGTTAATGGGAAAGGTCAAGCCTTTTCCCAAATAAATGATCCATCCAAGCGTTAATGACCTGGCCCACATTAGCATTGTCCCTTGCTTCTTTTGACCAGTTCACTCATTCCAGTTTGCATTTCTTTTTGAAAATCAAAGGAGTCCAAGGATTTCACCGAATATTCCTTCTTTTTCCTCTCTGTGGTGTAAGTAAGACCAACCCTCTATTTATGAGAAATTTCTTTGGTAACCATTAATTTATTAGATTATTAGCAATTTTTTAAAATAAAGTATTCTGTGTTTCATGATCATGTTTGTGATGATACGAATAAAAAAACCCATGTCTTGATTGGTGATAAAAGACCTGACAAAATTAATAATATGGCAATTTCATTGGTGAAAGGTCAGAGGATATATCATCAAAAGTATTACAAATGACATCTTAAGGTTTCGATGATAATAATATTCTCCCTTTGGATTTTAGTAACAATCAGAAGCTAACTTGATGCAAAAAATTAAGGGCAAGAAAGCTTTAAAATACGGGCTGTTCGAAAGTCAGTAGGGTATGAAATATAGCCAAAGAGAATAACAATGCCCAAAATGAGTTATTTGGGAAGCCTGGTAATCATTCTTTCAAGCTTTCAGTGTCTGGTCCTTGGCTTAGTTTTCATCAAGATCCTTCACAAACTATGGTGGACTCCAGCATGCGTACGAAAGCTGATGGCTTTACAAAGAATCGGAGGCCCTGCTTATAAGCTTATCCATGCAAACACTGAAGAAATCTCCAACATGATCAAGGCATCCATGAGGAGGCCTAAAAGTTTATCTCACGGCATACTTTCTTCAGTTCAACCTCACATTCACTCATGGACCAAGATATATGGTAACAAATTAATGATCTTCATTAGTTAACTCCATTAACTCATGGACCAAGATATATGGTAACAAATTAATGATCTTCATTACTTAACTGTTGTCTAGAAATCTCAGCTCTGAGATAAATTTTGGACATCTTTATCAACAGGGAAGACTTATCTTGAATGGCACGGTTCTTAAAATAGGAATTAAGCAGTAATTTCTGCTGTTAGTTTGGCAGGTTGAATTATCAGAGCATTTATTCTATGGGGGGAAAAAAGGTCCTTGTATTATGTTATGCTGTTGGGAAATGGTTAGACTTGAATACCATATTGAATTAGCATTGAAAATAGGAGGCACCCCCATTATCCAATGCATTATAGCATTCATATTATTCACTCCAAGGTTGCAACTTCAGTGAATAAACAGTCAAAATATAAATTCTGAGAGGGAGTTCCAATATATGCTTCTTTAAATTCCAAGAATGACATTACATTACTGCACTATAATGATTTGTCTATATATATAAGTAGCCATGCACCCCTGGAAGTAAACTCACAAAACCGACCTTGGATTATCTAACCAGAAATCCAAAAAGAAAAATCACTTTGAATTACAAAAATGGGAGGCAGCAAAGGCTCTAATGGTAGCAATAGCCAGGCAGGGGGCAAGTCCTCCAATGCAGCAACTGGAGGTGGAGCTAACGGAGGTGGAGGTGGAGCTAACGGAGGTGGAGGTGGAGCTAAAGGAGGGGGAGGAGGAGGAGGGAGCATGAAAGCTCCGGGAAGAGATTACACAATCTCCCGGGAAAGCTTTGAGAGTAACCCCGCCGCCTATTTCCAAGGCTCGCGCAAGTAACTAAGAACTACTAATACTCACTGCTGCGTTGTGGGATAATTCATGAATGAATAAACTGTAGTAGTCTTGCTTTTTTTTAATCTATCCTAATGGAATTACCCTTATCTTGGATTTGGGATTAATTACTATTTACATATTGTGTTTAAACTTTCTGTCTCATTGTTTAAATGTGTTCGATTATGCATGGATGATGCATTGAAACTGAAAATGTTTGTTTATCAGATCAGATCATATGCCAGACACAGACACGAAAACATTTCACCTGCCTTCAACAATACAGTGTGCTGATGTTACTAAGTGACAACATCTTTAATCTCATCATGCCAAAAGTAACTAAACTTGTCTTACCTTGCCAGGCAAGGAAGAATCCATGTCTGTCTCAAATTCCTATCAGATTTTCTTATTCAATTTGAAAATATTTCTTGACAATCAGTGTATCAGTTGCACTGTTTAGAAGCTAGCATATTCAAAGCCGTTAATGTCAGGGTGCACGATACACCAAGTGCAAGAAATACTGGCTATTCTGACCTCCACAGTTCAAATAGGATGTAGCAATACCTGGATTCCATGTTGTGGACGAAGAGTGAGATACTGAAAGGGCAAGTGGACATAACCAGGGGAAAGGGTGAAGGTGTAGCGTTGAAGAATCATTGACAGAGCAAACTTTGCTTCAGTGGTTGCAAAGTTCAAGCCCACACAAGTACGAGGTCCCATTCCAAAGGGTAAGAATGCGCCTACATGGTTGTTGGTTGCTTTCGCAACCCCTTCCGAGAATCTCTCTGGTTTGAATAAGTGCACATCTTGTCCCCAGATTTGAGGATCATGATGAATTGATAGACATGAGGGAACCACTTCAACATTAGCAGGAACAATCACATTTCCCAGTCTAACTTCCCTTTCAACTTTCCTCACAAGGCCAACAATAGGAGGATATAACCTTAGAGATTCGTTGATAATCATAGTCATCTGCATGAAAATGAAAAATAAATACAATCAGAATTCTAACTTAACTGAGAAAATAGTTCTAGCCATCATGAGTATAAACTTTTAACTTTCTTACTGTTTTCAGTTTGGCAATGCCATCATGAGTTGGAGCCAGTTTGCCCAATGATTGTAGGACCTCCTTTCTTGCTTCCTCTTGCCAAGTAAGCAAAGAATTAACGGTTTCTTGTCCTGCGAAGTAAAACGTCTTGCAATCATCGACTAGATCATCTACTGAAATCCTCTGTTTTTCATTGGCATCATCATGAGCCTTTACAAGTAATCCAAGAAAATCACTCCCAAATGAAAGATATTAAAGGGCGTAATCCATGTGATGCCAGGAACTCTGATTGTGAGAGCATTTTTGTGTAATAGGAAGCCTAACTTCATCAACTTCTCAAAATTTTCTTTCCTTCCATATAGCTGATGCCAAATGCTGTTCTGGCGATAACTTCTGAAGTCAACAACCGAAACTCTTCAAACACCTCAATCTCCTTTCCTTCATAATTTTTCCACCGTTCTAGCATTGTCTCAGTACTAGCTACCATTTCTTGAATCATACTCTAATAAACAAATTCCACCATGCTATTAGTATTCATGACATAGTTGTTGACACGGGTAGTAGTCTTTTCACAAACAAAAAAAAAGTACTGCAAGAACTAAGAACTTACTTTTAAACTCTGTCCATGGAAGGCATGGGTGGCCAGCTTTCGCAATTTTACCCACTTTTCACCTTCAACTGTGGCCGTCTCCTAAAAGCTTCCTCACAAACTTTCGGGGCTCTCTTTTTGTAAAAGCTCTTTCTTTGTTGTTGAGTATCTCTTTGCACAACTCAGGTTCTGTAATGACCAACTTACTGTTACATTTTACATGTCACCTGTGTGTAGTGTGAGGGTTTACATGTCAATATTTTTTGAGGAAGTTCATCTTCATTTCTTTCTTAGCCATGGATTTGTTATATCGAGATTCTAATCGTTTCTTGGATGTAATGTAAAAAAAAGGCCACATCTTGTCTTTATTCCTATTTAATTTCTCCACAAACTCGTAGTGGAGTTTGATGTTCTGTTTTGATAACCATTTGGTCTTTGGTTTCTAATTTGTACTTTTTATGTTGAGATGTATGGGGAAATGATGGATGAAAAAGGGTGGAAGAAGAGTATGGTGGATAGGAAGAGAACAAATGAAGAAGGAAAAGTACACAAAATGAAAACAAAATGCCAAAAACTATGTCAAGATTTTGTTTTCGTTCTTCCTTCTTTATTTCTTTATCTCCATACCACTACTTTTCTTCATCCATTCGTTCTCTGACTTTTTCCATAGTTCAAGAACCAAAGAGAGAGAGAGAGAGGAGAATCACGAAGAAATAAAGGAAAAATGAAATAGAATCTTGAAAGTTGAAACCTACGAAAAATATTTTTGGTTCTTGGTTTTTAGTTTTTATCTTGTGTATATTTCCTTCTACATTTATTCGTAATGTCTTCTACCATATCCTTCCTCAACTCTTGTTCATCTCCTTTTTCTCATATCTAAAGTATAAAATGTAAACTTGAAAACAAAAAATGAAATAGTTATAAAATCGCCCCATAATATCTATTTTTTGTTTTCTTTCTTTTTGGAACTCTTGTATGTTTGTTTGGGTAATGTCAGTGGTGACAGATAATGAGAGTATGGAAACTTCAATAATATGTGGCAAGTATGTCATTGGTGACAGATATAGTGAGGAGATAACTCTAACATAGATCACAGAATACATCAAGAGTGGACAAATGGCAGCTTACATTCCAATGACCCACTTCTGAAGATGATATTTACCCTTTGGATTGTTGTATCTAGCGGCACAAGTAGCTGGCACTCAGAAGCTAACAAAAAAAATGGCTTCTTTTAAACTCTATGTAAAAAACAAAAAGCAAGAAAACCTTCAAACTAAGGATTGCTGAGGTGAAAATAAAGTCTAAATAGGTTCAAAGAGAGGAAGATGGGTTCTTTAGGAGGCCTAGGCCTAGTACTCACTCTTTCAAGCTTTCTGTGTTTGTTCCTTGTGTTAGTTCTCATCAAGATCCTTCACAAGCTATGGTGGGCTCCGAATCGCGTACAGAAGCTGATGGCTTTGCAGGGCATCAATGGCCCTTCTTACAGATTCATCCATGGAAACACCAAAGAAATCTCCAACATGAGAAAGGAAGTCATGGGCAAGCCCAAAAGTTTGTCACATGACATACTTTCTGTAGTTCAACCTCATATGCACACATGGACCAAGATATATGGTAACAAAAAATTATCCATATCTCAATATATTAGCCAACTATTGTTTATGAATCTTTGTTTGAAGATAAATTTAATTTGGTCATGTTTTGAATGCAATTCCAGGAAAGAATTATCTTCAGTGGCATGGTTCTCAGGCTCAGTTGGTTATTACAGAACCGGAGTTGTGCAAAGAGATACTGAATAACAAAGATAGAGCTTATCGCAAAAAAGAGCCCGAAATTTTGGTGAAGAAGATATTAGGAGATGGCATTGCGTCAACAAACGGAGCTGAAAAATGGGCAAAATTGAGAAAGCTGTCCAACCATGCCTTCCATGGAGAGAGTTTAAAAGTAAGTTTTGTCAGTTACTGTTCTTGCTTGCAAAGTTGGAAATTTTTTAATGGTAAGTCTGCTAATATTAGCATGATGATGGTATTGTCTTAGGGTATGATTCCCGCAATGGTAGCGAGTGCTGAGACAATGCTCGAAAGGTGGAAAGGTTATGAAGGGAAAGAGACAGAGGTGTTTGAAGAGTTCAGGTTGTTTACTTCAGAAGTGATTGCCAGAACTGCGTTTGGCAGCAGTTACATTGAAGGAAAAGAAATTTTTGACAAGTTGATGAAGTTAGGCTTCCTCATATTCAAAAATGCTCTCACAGTAAGGATTCCCGGCATCAGGTAACTTGTATAGCATTTATTCTTGTTTTCCATTTGCTTATGTTCTTATGCTTTACTAATTTCTCATTCAATATTGAAGTAAGTTTTTGAAAACCAGAGATGAGATTGAATCCGAGAAACTTGAGAAAGCAATACATGGCTCGATAATAGAGATTGTTAAGAAAAGGGAAGAGAAGGCAATGAAAGGAGGAGGGGAAGATAGTTTTGGGAGTGATTTTCTTGGGTTGCTTGTGAAGGCTCATCATGATGGGAAAGAAAATCAGAGGATTTCGGTGGATGAAGTAGTTGATGATTGCAAGACGTTTTACTTTGCAGGACAAGAAACTGTTAATACTTTGCTTGCTTGGACTATCTTTCTTCTGGCACGGCATACATATTGGCAAGAGGAGGCAAGGAAGGAGGTCATACAGCTATTCGGACAACAAACTCCACATCTTGATGGCATTGCCAAAATGAAAACAGTAAGAAAATAAAAAAACACAATGAATGACTCATATAACATGTCCTCTAATTAAGTTTTGAATCCTGATTTGTTATCCATTTTTTCGTTTTCATGCAGATGATTATGATCATCCATGAGTCTTTAAGGTTGTATCCCCCGGCGAATTCTGTTATAAGGAAAGTTGATAGAGAAGTTAGACTGGGAAAGCTCGCGGTTCCTTCTAATGTTGAATTGCTTATCTCAATCGTAGCACTTCATCATGATCCTCAAATTTGGGGAGCAGACGCGCAACTTTTTAAACCAGAGAGGTTTTCAGAAGGGGTTGCTAAAGCAAGTAACAATAACATAGGTGCATTTGTGCCTTTTGGATTCGGACCTCGAAATTGTGTAGGCTTGAATTTTGCTACCACTGAAGCTAAGATTGCTCTGTCAATGATTCTGCAACGTTTCAGCTTCACTCTTTCCCCGGGCTATGTCCACTTGCCCCTGCATTATCTTACAATAAGACCACAACATGGAGTTCAGGTAATGCTGAACTCACTGTGAACTGTGAAGACCAAAATTGCAGATGATTGTTACGCTTTGGTGCAAGTGATGCACCAGTTGTCATAAATGGTTTCTAAATTAAACTACAAACAAAGTGTACTCGTGTGATCCTCAGCTAGTAATTTGTAATTGAATGCACACCATATGTTTGATAAAATGCCTGTATTGAAGACAAACTCTGCATGTTAGCCACTTTTTTGAGTACTGATACTCACAACTCATTGAAAAGTTTAATTTCGCCCACAATATAAGCAGAATGAAACTCAGAGATAGCATCTCAAAGAGAAAAACAAGAAAACTGAGTTGGTTGAGAGAACCAGTGATCACTATTTCGAAAAATATGCTTTGTCTGGTTGTTCTCTCTAATTCTCTTGGCTCTCATCAAAGTCTTTCACAAAGTAAGGGACTCCAACTCGCATGCAGAAATTCATGGCTCTGCAAGGAATCAAAGGCCCTTCTTACAGACCTTTCCATGGAAACACCAGGGAAATCTCGAGAATGCAAAGGAAAACTATGGGCAGGTGCATGAATTTGTCAGATAACATATTATCTGCAGTTCAGACTCATGTATGGACCAAGAAATATGGTATCAATCCTTTTTTGTTAAGTTGTGGGAAAAGCGTAGGTATGGTATCAACATTTTTTTTGCCAAACTATAGAAAAAGTGTTGATACATATCTTTTGTTCCAAGTGGAAAAAGTGTCGATTTGGTATCAACACTCATTTGTTAAGTCATAGAAAAATTGTTGATACGTAGAAAAAGTGTACGTCGATACTGTATCGACACTTTTTTTACTAAGTAACAAGATATCGACACTTTTTTGCCAAGCAGAAAAAGTGTATGTCGATATTGTATCGACACTTTTTTTACTAAGTAACAAGACATGTACCGTAGCAAACAAATGAAGGCAGTTCAATGAAAATAAATTGTTGTTTTCACTAAACAGTTATGGATTATTTTACCATTAATTCTAATTTGAATATATCGACTAATCCATAATATTTTGCACATTAATAGGAGTACATCTATGTTTCTGCTTTATGAATATGATTTTTTCTTTTTCCAAAAGAATATAATTCTTTCCGGGTATATCTTATAGTATCAAGTGTTATTCCTATTTTGGCATTTATAATTTATGGAGTTTTAGCCCCTATTAACAAAGGACTAGAAAAACTTTCGAGTTATGAATTAGAGATAGAACCCATGGGAGAGATGCTTGGTTACAATGTAGATTCCGTTATTATATGTTTGCTCTAGTTTTTGTTGGTTTTAATGTTGAAATAGTTTTTTCTTTATCCATGGGCAATGAGTTTCGATGTATTGGGACTATCCATATTTATAGAAGTTTTAATTTCCGTGCAAAATTTATTTTTGCTACTTTCCCAATTCCAATAAAATGCAACTAGGTGTAGTTAAGGTATGAATTGGCGATCAGAGCGTATATACTTGAAATTCAGAGTATTGGGAATAATTTAGTTCTGTTATTTTTCTCACAAGAGGCTTTATATACTGTTACAACCCTAGTTACAAGTAATCACACGGAATCCTTCTAAGGTAAGGAGACCTAAATTTTAGGAGAAGGAAACCTAACTATCTAATTACATAAATCTTGCAACACTCCCCCTCAAGTTGGTGCATAGATATCGCACATGCCCAACTTGTCTGAAAACTTCGAAAACAATGTTTTCGAAACAGCCTTGGTGAGGATATCAGCCAATTGATCATCTGATCGAATTCCAGGTACTTCCACGAGCTTTCCATCTAACTTCTCCTTAATAAATAACCTATCCACTTCGACATGTTTCGTTATATCATGCAGAACTGGATTTTCTGCAATATCACTTGCAGACTTGTTATCACAATATAGCTTCATAGACTCCTTTGGTGGATAACCCAAGTCTTGTAACAAGAGTTTCAACCACAGTATTCCTTGGATCCCAAGCGCCATTCCTCTATATTCAGCTTCTGCACTAGACAATGCAACAACATTATATTTCTTACTTCTCCATGTAACAAGATTGCCTCCTACAAATGTAAAATAACCAGAGGTAGACCTTCGGTCATCCAGTGCTCCTGCCCAATCTGCATCAGTGTATGCTTCAACCTTCAAATAATCTTCATTCTTAGTAAATAGAATTCCTTTCCTAGGAGAAGCTTTCAAATAGCTCAGAATATGCATAACAACATTCATATATTTTTCTCTTGGATTATGCATGAATTGACTCACTACACTTAGAGCATATGCAATGTCTGGCCGTGTGTGAGCCAGGTATATCAACCTTCCCACTAGTCTATGATATCTACCTTTTTCAGTAGGCACTTGATTAGGTTTTATTGCTAGTTTCAGTCCTTCTTCTAGAGGCATACTTGCAGGCTGAAAGGCTGACATGCTAGTTTCATGCAACAAATCTAAGGCATACTTTCTTTGAGAAAGAAATATTCATTTCTCTGACCGTGATACTTCAATCCCAAGATATTACTTCAAAGGGCCGAGGTCTTTCATCTCAAATTCTTGAGATAAGTAGTTTTTCAATGCTTCTCTTTCCTCAAGATCATTCCCTGTGACTGATCAGTCGTTATTTATGCATCATTTTGATGTCTTTATATGCCTCTCTTACATGTCTTTTGAATGATTTCGTGCCATCAATAGTAGAAAATGATCAATCTTGTGAGACTTGTGCAGAGTTAGAAAGATAGGTAAAATCTGGAAAGAACGCAAAAAGAATGACTCAAATCGGAGTCCAGATGAAGGAGATATCCTCATTTCAATATCAGGTCCTGAACGGAGTCCTGAGTGCGCCAGTGCGCCAGTGCGCCTATTTTGGGCCACTGGCCAAGTACCTCATATCAGGCCCTCCGGGTCCCGAACTTGTGTTTCATGACATCAAGGTCAAGTCCTAGAAGTGCCAAGGTCGCGCCAAGGCAGGTCGAGGACATGTCCCAAGAACTCCCATCCGAGCCCAGAAGTGCGCCCAAGCCGGGGTCCCTGTTCCGCCAGCGGTGGATCAGAGGTTCTCCCTCTGCGCCAAGCCTGACAACATTTGCGCCAAGCCTGAACGACGATGCGCTTCTATTATACTCCTAACGTACTTCAAAAGCGCGGTCCCAAATCCTGATTACGAAGACAGTCAAAAATCCAAGTTTGGCCAGCTTGCGTTCCCATTTGCCAGCCTGCATTCACACTTCCGGCCATGCTCTGATTGGTTCGAATAGATTTTAAAGACTTTATAATTAATTAAAAGTAAAATAACTTTCCCTATTCCTATAGGACATGGTTTTACCAATCCTTATAGAACAAGGTTATACCAATCCTTATAGGACATAGGTTTGACCAATCCTTATAGAACAAGGTTTTCCCTTTGTCTATAAAAGGGAGCCTTTGTTCAGTGTTTTAAAAAAGAGATAATTAGCTAAGGACGTTTTTGTTTTCTGGAAAAACAGAGACCTAAGCCACAGAGTTCCGTTTTGGTTTTCTAGAGAATTAGGGACCATATATTTTCGGAGATAATCTTTCACTTAGATTATTGGACGTGGAGCTTGGAGAAGAAGGCCCTGCCGTGTCTTCTGCTGCATCTGTTCTTAACAATCTCTTCTGTACCCTTATTTTCATTATTGCAATTTACTTATGGATTCAATTATACTTGTGTTTATTTCAGTTATGTGTGAGGATTAGGGCTGCTTGAAGCCCTAGCCATGTTAGCTTATTGATTGGATTTCTGGCTCTTGATTATGATTGCTATGCATGCTGAATAAGTTGGATTACTATGCTTAATGAACTTAATTTATGCCTATAAGATTAGCTACCTTGTTTGCATATAATTATAGATGTAATTGCTTGAGTGACCGTCATATCATCTTGTGATTTGGAGCATCGAAAGTATTCATACTTGTAATCTTAACTCATGACGACCTAGGATTGCATGCCACTTTGCTAGGCTAATGTGGTGTCATTAAATTCTCTTTAAACTTCATGCATCATCTTAAAAGGTAGGTGATAGACGTTCTAGGCATATGCCCTGTTTAGAACATGCTAAGTAAGAGGGAATAAGATGTGTCTAGTGAACCAACGCCAGGTCCTAGGCACGGGCACCTAATTCAGAAAATGCATAGTAATTAGGTCAAGGAAATTTGGTTAAGAGCTATAATTGGTTAGAGTGGATAGTAAGCCTTAATTCTCCTTAGTTAACAACCTTTCATTCTTGCATTGTTAATTTCTGTACTTTGATTTACTTGTCTTTAAATTTCAGTTATCACATCATAAACCCCACCCCCCCCCCCCCCCCCCCCCCCCCCCCCCCCCCCCCCTCTGTGTGTGTGTGTGTTTTTTTATTTAAGTTAACAAATCTGAACTAAATTGGTCATAACGTTGATACAAGTCCTCGAGGGATCGACTCTTGCTGTGCTACTATACTATACTTATCGATTTGTGCACTTGCAAGGATTTTATAACTGTTAGATTTGAATTGCATATTTCTTGCTCTTTAAATCTACCAACAAGTTTTTGGCGCCGTTGCCGGGGACTTGTCCCTCAACGGTGCCCATTCAAGTTTAGATTTGTAACTTAGTTTTTTTTTCTTTTTTGTTAGGTACCCTGTATGTCATTCCAAGGTTCAGTGCACGGGTCATCAAGTGGACCATCATCGCAAGCATCTTCAGTCCACGGCTCCCCGCCACCAAGCCCAAGGAGGATGGCGGACCACAGAGAAGAGCAGGGCCTGGAACGTGGCCTAGTACCGCAAGCCCCATGGCGCCTTAAGGATTTTACCATGCCTCATGTCTCGGAGGATCAATTTCCAATTGTTTTTCCCGAGTCAACAGTGGCAAACTTCGAATTAAAGTCGGGGACAATTCACATGCTGCCTACATTCCACGGCCTTGCGGGCGAGGACCCGCACTTTCATATCAAGGAATTTGTTGAGGTTTGTTCAACACTGCGCATCAATGGAATGACAGAATCTGAAATCCGCCTGCGGCTCTTTCACTTCAGTCTCAAGGATCGCGCCAAGACATGGTTTCATTCATTGGCGCCGGCTTCCATTCACTCTTGGAGGGACTTGACGTCCAAATTCTTAACACAGTACTTTCCCGTGGAAAAGACAAATGAGTTAAAGTCCAAGATCATGAACCCACGGCAAGACATGGAGGAGTCTTTCTACGAGTTTTGGGAGCGGTTCAATCAGATGTTACGGGCGTGCCCCCACCACCATATTGATGCCCATCATCTTATGCTATACTTATATGGAGGCTTGAAAACTAGCGATCGGACAATGGTGGATTCTCAATCCCAAGGGATTCTAGAAGGCACAGCCGAGGAAGCAAGGACCGCCTTTGAGAACATTGCTCAAAGGGAAAAACAGTTCAGCTACAGGGGTCCCTCCTCTAGAGCTACGGGTGATGCATCCGCCAAATACAAAGATGACGCCATTGCTCAGCTCACGGCAATGGTGAAACAATTGTGTAGCGAGAAAGCCAAAGGAGTTCACATCTACGAGGTATGTTCAATTCAGGGCCACACATCCCAGGACTGCTCGGTTGTGGAAGAGGCCAACTTTGCTGGAGGGTTCAATAGCAATTCTCGACCCCGGAATGACCCATATTCCAACACTTACAATCCGGGGTGGAGAAATCATCCTAATTTCTGTTGGAGCAACAATCAAGCAGCCGCGAATCCCTTGCCACCCCCTAGATTTGAGCAGCAAGCCGCAGGCCCTCAGGGGAACTACCACGGTCCTTCCTCAAACCAGAATGGCGGAAGCAAGTCTGTTGAGGACTCCATCCATATCCTGACTCAACAGCAGGCTCAACTCATAAAATTCATGCACGATAGCCAGAGTCAGACGGGAGACTTCAAAAATGCAATTGCAAACTTGGAGCGTCAAATGGGACAGGTGGCGAACCAACTAAATCAGCGGGAGCAGGGCAAGCTACCGAGTCAAGTCCTGGTAAATCCGAAAGGATTTCACAATCCTACGGCTAATGCCATCACGCTGGAGAAGGAAACACCACTTCAAGACCCCACATATGCCACCCTCGCAGGACCTGAAACCGAGCCTCAACCTACTCTGCCAAGGATCACCGACCAGGGCGTGCCGCAAAACATGCCACGACCAACACCTCTGGCGCAGAGCCGGCCCAACGAGTCACCAAGTGCCCTACCGCAAAGAGGACCTGACACTGCGCCTACTTCGGCCACGGCTGGCATGCAACCTGCTCCTAAGCCCAAGTCGCAGCACTCGAATACTTCTAACTCTAAACCTCAGAATTCCAATTCTAAAAAAGTCACTTTTGAGTTAGCTAATAATGTTGATTATCCATTTCCTCGCAGGTTCCAAAACAGGAATAAGCAAAAGGAGGACTTTGAGGAAGAAATCATCAGCATGTTGCAGAAGCTTCAGATCACACTGCCTTTCCATAAAATTGTCAAGCACATGCCTATCTTTGCGAAGCTGATCAAGGACTTAGTTGCAGGCAAGCGTGGTTTTAGCTCCACGGACACCATTGACATCCCTAAGGCCTGCTCGGCTGCCCTTTTGCGCATGCCCCTTAAGGCCAATGATCCTGGGCCGCCATCCCTTCCATGTGTCATTCAGTCAAAAAGATTCGAACATTGCCTTTGCGACACAGGAGCATCAGTGAACATCATGCCATTCCACATTTACAAGTCACTCAACCTAGGCGCACTCAAGCCCACGCACCTATGTGTCAGGTTGGCTAACGCTTCTGTAACCAACCTAATGGGGGTTCTTGAGGACGTACTGGTACAAATCGGAGATACATGCATCCCTGCCGACTTCTACGTACTAAGAATGGACAGAATTGACAAAAGTGAGGAACCTCCCCTCATCTTCGGACGGCCCTTACTAGCCACAGCCGAGTGCCTCATCGACGTCAGAAAGGGCCAGGTCTCCATCAAGGTCCTGGACCAGCTTCGGACATTCTCCATCCATGACACCATCCAGTACCCTGCCGAGCCTATTGTAGATTTTCCGTTAAACACAATGGACTTACTGCTACGGGAGACAATTGCTCATTCTTGCATGACGGATGACCTTGAGAAGGCCGTTACTAGTAACCCACACACTGTGGATTCACTTACAGATAGCGTGATCGAAGAGGTACGAGCCCTAGACATCATGCCAGCCCTCCCATTGCACAGGCCTCCCCTCGAAGCGCTACCATTCACAAGTCAGAAAACCCTGCCGTCTATCATAAAGGCTCCTGAACTCGAGCTGAAGCCCTTGCCCGAGCACTTAAAGTATGCATATTTGGGCGACAATCAAACCCTTCCAGTCATCATTGCATCTACCCTAAGTACGAAAGAGGAAAAGGCATTGGTTCACGTCCTTAAGGTCAATCAAACGGCAATTGGATGGACAATAGCTGACATCAAAGGCATAAGTCCCGCAAAATGCATGCATCGGATACTGCTGGAGGAAGACTCCAAACCATCACGGGAGGCACAGAGGCGATTGCATCCACCTATGAAGGAGGTCGTGAAGAAAGAAGTCCTAAAGCTCTTGGACGTTGGAATCATCTATCCAATTAGTGACTCCAAGTGGGTAAGCCCAGTCCAGGTCGTGCCAAAGAAAAGTGGGATCACAGTGGTTAAAAACGAGCAGGATGAGCTTGTACCTCAACGGATTCAAACAGGATGGAGAGTGTGCATCGACTATCGAAAGCTAAATATAACCACACGCAAGGACCACTTTCCTTTGCCCTTCATTGATCAAATGCTCGAGCGCCTGGCTGGACACTCCCACTATTGCTTCTTGGACGGCTACTCAGGATACAATCAGATTGCTATTGCACCCGAAGATCAAGAAAAAACAACATTCACATGCCCATATGGCACCTTTGCATACAGAAGAATGCCGTTTGGATTGTGCAATGCCCCAGCTACCTTTCAGCGTTGCATGATGAGCATCTTCTCCGATATGGTGGAAGATATAATTGAAGTATTCATGGATGACTTCTCAGTGTTTGGACATTCATTCGAACTGTGCTTAGTTAACCTAACCCGAGTACTGGAACGGTGCAGAGAAAGCAACTTAGTGCTGAACTGGGAAAAGTGCCATTTCATGGTACAACAGGGAATTGTCTTGGGTCATGTGATCTCTAGCCGAGGCATTGAAGTGGACAAAGCAAAGTTAGACATAGTAGAGAGGCTGCCGTACCCCACTACAGTCAAAGACGTTCGATCGTTCTTAGGGCATGCTGGCTTTTACCGCAGATTCATCAAAGATTTCTCGAAAATCACAAGACCTTTGTGTGATCTTCTAGCCAAGGACGCCACATTTGAGTTCACTAAGGGATGCCGTGAGGCATTCAACACACTCAAGGCAAAGCTCACGGCATCACCCATCATCATGCCACCGAATTGGGACTTACCATTCGAACTAATGTGTGATGCCTCAGACTTCGCCATAGGAGCAGTTTTGGGACAGCGTGTTGACAAGCTCCCTCATGTCATTTACTACGCAAGACGAACCCTGAATGATGCCCAGCTGAACTACTCCACCACCGAGAAGGAGCTCCTTGCTGTTATCTTTGCCCTGGAGAAGTTCCGTTCATATCTAATTCAAACCAAGGTCATAGTATACACGGATCATGCTGCCTTGAAGTATCTGCTCACTAAAAAGGACGCCAAGCCAAGGTTGCTACGTTGGATGCTACTGCTCCAGGAATTCGACCTTGAAATCAGAGACAAGAAGGGCAGTGAAAACGTGGTCGCTGACCATATGAGCCGATTGCTTCACAGTTCCAATGAAGAGGCCGATCAGTTGCCCCTCCTCGAGACCTTTCCTGACGAACAGCTCTTCGCAATCCAAGCTATTGATCCATGGTATGCCGATCTCATTAATTACCTTGTCACTAAGCAAATTCCTTCATCTTTAAACAGGTACCAAAAGGACAAGCTGGCTAAACAAGCTAAGTACTACATATGGGATGAGCCGTACCTATGGAAGCATTGTCCAGACCAAATCATTCGGCGCTGCATCCCAGAAGACGAGATGAAATCCGTCTTGACTTTTTGCCATAGTTTGGCATGTGGGGGCCATTTTGGAGCTAAGAAAACAGCCCTCAAGGTACTCCAAAGTGGACTCTACTGGCCCACACTTTTCAAGGATGCACACGAATTTGTACTCACCTGTGACCGCTGCCAACGCCTAGGTAACATCGGCCCTCGAAATCAAATGCCATTACACCCTATTCTTGTGGTCGAAATCTTCGACGTATGGGGCATTGATTTTATGGGGCCTTTTCCGAATTCCCTTGGCAATCTTTATATTCTGCTTGCAGTTGATTATGTCTCCAAATGGGTGGAAGCAATTCCCACCAAAACTAACGACGCCAAAGTAGTGGTGCGTTTTTTACAGAGTCACATCTTAGCCAGATTCGGCGTACCTAGGGCAATCATCAGCGATGGGGGGGCACACTTCTGCAATCATTCGTTTGCAGCCCTAATGAAGAAGTATGGCATCACCCACAAGGTCTCAACACCGTATCACCCTCAAACGAGTGGCCAAGCGGAAGTGTCCAATCGGGAAGTAAAGGCCATATTGGAAAAAACGGTAAATCCTAACCGCAAAGATTGGTCCAGCAAATTGAATGATGCGCTATGGGCCTATCGGACCGCATACAAGACCCCGATTGGCATGTCTCCCTTCCGGCTGGTTTTTGGAAAAGGCTGCCACCTACCAGTGGAATTGGAGCATAAAGCATTCTGGGCTATTAAGCAGATGAACCTGAACTTCGATGACGTTGGAATACATAGGAAGCTTCAGCTAAGTGAATTAGAGGAGTTGCGAAATGAGGCCTTTGACAGTGCTCGTATCTACAAGGAAAAGACCAAAGCTTTCCACGACAAGCGCATTCAGCCCAAGGACTTTCAAATCGGACAGGAAGTCCTCCTCTTTGACTCCCGGCTCAGACTAATGCCAGGTAAGTTGCGTTCAAGATGGACTGGACCATTTATTATTACTAACGTTTTTCCTCATGGTGCAGTTGAAATCCAGCACCCGGAACGGCAGGATCCGTTCAAGGTAAATGGCCACCGCCTCAAACACTACTTGAAGGACCTTTCTAATCCAAGCGCAGTCAACCCTGCAACTCCGCATGCGCCCAGCTCCTAGCATGTCAGCCCCGTCTTGCCTAGACGTTAAATAAAGCGCTCCTAGGAGGCAGCCTAGCCCTGGTTTGTATTTCTCACTTCCTTTTCTGTTTCTGCCCGTTATATCTCTCAAACCTTTCTACTGTTGTCATGCTTACTGCTTATCACATTGAGGACAATGTTCAGTTTAGGTTTGGGGGTGTGGATTTAAATTTTACATATAGAAACAAGTAGGTTTGGGGGTGATACACGGCCAGGACATTTAAATTTCTGCTTGTGATTGGTATGATAACTTGTTAATAGGAATGTATATGCTAACTATCTTTGCTTTACTAAGAGTCATGCCATGGTTAAGTAGTTCATAATCTGCACTTCACAATGCCATGTTTTTAAGTGATTAAGTGAACGAAATAACTGAATTTGAGTGAACCTTAGAAAATTAGTGGAGACTACCCTGTGAGATCTTTGAGCCTAATTGCCATTCTTTCTGAGAGATATACTTGTTTCTACTCTTAAACACTCATCACTTTTGTTCTTAATTGTTGATCTCATTACATCATATTTGCATTGAATTTTAAAGAACTAACATCATTTAGATACTCTTGATTTAATGTATGTTTTGCCATAAGAAGTGATGTAGGCTATGTGTGCTTTAACCTCTAAAGGCCTTATCCTACCCTATTGCATGCTCCCTAAGCCAATTTTGAAGCCAAACACTCAACCTTTTCTTTCATCACCCAAAGTATAACCTAACCCAAAATACTTAGCCATTCATCACAGCCATACCCTATAACCTCAGTTTGTGCTAAGGTTGCCACAAATGAGATTCATGGTGAGAATGAGGGTGAAAGAAGATGATGCCCAATTCAAAGGACATTGGCGTCAATTGAAAGTTCAAAAGTAAAGAAAAGATTTACAAGTTGCAAGCTGCATGATCTTGGTTGCATGATCTTGGTTCAATTCAATTCAAAGACGAACAGAAAAAAAAAAAAAAAAAAAAAAAAAAACGTTCAAACCAAAAGAAGGAAAAAAATAAGTGAAAAAAAAAAAAAAAAAGTGAATTGAGCCAAGTGAGCCAAGAGCCTCAAAATAAGCCACAAGAGCCTCAAAACAAGTCATCAGGAAAGCACAATGTCGTGGGCCTTAAAAAGGATTCAGTTCAGAAATTCCAAGTTCAATTCATGACTTCTCATGCCTTGGCACAACTCAGGTTCTTTGAATCCCATCCATCCTTGCTAAACCCCAAAGCTTAGCCCCAATACAACCTAAAAACGAAGACCTAACGGATCTTATGGACAATCATGCTGAGGATTAAGGTACGTATCTATGTTCTTAAAGTTCAATTCCTTTCATGAGATCTTTATTTCCATAAAGTGCTATTCTTCATTGTTACTCATATGTGATTAAATTTGAATTTCATAACATAAACTCATCACATATGCTTGAAAATAGTGTAAGCCTAGGATTCTTGTGTGAATTGAGAGTTGCCTAGTGAGGATTAGAGTCGAGGCGAAATCTTTCTAGGGCACTTAGATGAAGTTGTTTTCAAACTTGATCACCTGAAAATATTGGCATTTATACACGTACACCTTCACATGACACTCACGGCTATGGCATTCCTTTTAGTTCTGCAAAGCATGTCTACTTACTTTGATTCTTATTAGCTTGTTAAGAGTACTATATCTAGCATCTTTTTGTTTAAGTAAAACATTTGTGGGTATCGTATTGTTATAAGCCTCAGGAGACAAAACTCCTCCTACTAGGTGAACCTAGGGGTTTAAATGTTCTATCTTAACTAAAATCGATTCTTTTCATTTTGTTAGCATTTGTTTTGCTCAGGGACTAGCAAAAGATAGGTTTGGGGGTATTTGATCAGTCGTTATTTATGCATCATTTTGATGTCTTTATATGCCTCTCTTACATGTCTTTTGAATGATTTCGTGCCATCAATAGTAGAAAATGATCAATCTTGTGAGACTTGTGCAGAGTTAGAAAGATAGGTAAAATCTGGAAAGAACGCAAAAAGAATGACTCAAATCGGAGTCCAGATGAAGGAGATATCCTCATTTCAATATCAGGTCCTGAACGGAGTCCTGAGTGCGCCAGTGCGCCAGTGCGCCAGTGCGCCTATTTTGGGCCACTGGCCAAGTACCTCATATCAGGCCCTCCGGGTCCCGAACTTGTGTTTCATGACATCAAGGTCAAGTCCTAGAAGTGCCAAGGTCGCGCCAAGGCAGGTCGAGGACATGTCCCAAGAACTCCCATCCGAGCCCAGAAGTGCGCCCAAGCCGGGGTCCCTGTTCCGCCAGCGGTGGATCAGAGGTTCTCCCTCTGCGCCAAGCCTGACAACATTTGCGCCAAGCCTGAACGACGATGCGCTTCTATTATACTCCTAACGTACTTCAAAAGCGCGGTCCCAAATCCTGATTACGAAGACAGTCAAAAATCCAAGTTTGGCCAGCTTGCGTTCCCACTTGCCAGCCTGCATTCACACTTCCGGCCATGCTCTGATTGGTTCGAATAGATTTTAAAGACTTTATAATTAATTAAAAGTAAAATAACTTTCCCTATTCCTATAGGACATGGTTTTACCAATCCTTATAGAACAAGGTTATACCAATCCTTATAGGACATAGGTTTGACCAATCCTTATAGAACAAGGTTTTCCCTTTGTCTATAAAAGGGAGCCTTTGTTCAGTGTTTTAAAAAAGAGATAATTAGCTAAGGACGTTTTTGTTTTCTGGAAAAACAGAGACCTAAGCCACAGAGTTCCGTTTTGGTTTTCTAGAGAATTAGGGACCATATATTTTCGGAGATAATCTTTCACTTAGATTATTGGACGTGGAGCTTGGAGAAGAAGGCCCTGCCGTGTCTTCTGCTGCATCTGTTCTTAACAATCTCTTCTGTACCCTTATTTTCATTATTGCAATTTACTTATGAATTCAATTATACTTGTGTTTATTTCAGTTATGTGTGAGTAGTCATTAGGATTAGGGCTGCTTGAAGCCCTAGCCATGTTAGCTTATTGATTGGATTTCTGGCTCTTGATTATGATTGCTATGCATGCTGAATAAGTTGGATTACTATGCTTAATGAACTTAATTTATGCCTATAAGATTAGCTACCTTGTTTGCATATAATTATAGATGTAATTGCTTGAGTGACCGTCATATCATCTTGTGATTTGGAGCATCGAAAGTATTCATACTTGTAATCTTAACTCATGACGACCTAGGATTGCATGCCACTTTGCTAGGCTAATGTGGTGTCATTAAATTCTCTTTAAAATTCATGCATCATCTTAAAAGGTAGGTGATAGACGTTCTAGGCATCTGTGTGTGTGTGTGTGTTTTTATTTAAGTTAACAAATCTGAACTAAATTGGTCATAACGTTGATACAAGTCCTCGAGGGATCGACTCTTGCTGTGCTACTATACTATACTTATCGATTTGGGCACTTGCAAGGATTTTATAACTGTTAGAATTGAATTGCATATTTCTTGCTCTTTAAATCTACCAACAGTGACCACCATATCATCAACATATACAATGAGTGCTGTGATGTTACCACCTGTTTTCTTCAAAAATAAAGTGTGATCTAAATTGCTCTGTCTGTAGCCAAAATTCTTCATAGACTATGTGTATCTTCCAAACCACGCTCTTGGATATTGTTTCAATCCATATAATGATTTCCTCATTTTGCACACCTTACTTTTATGCTTAGAGGCTACTTCACACCTAGGAGGAAGATCCATATAAACTTCTTCTGTCAAATCACCATGTAGGAAGGCATTTTTTACATCAAACTATTGTAAAGGCCAATCCAAGTTCATTGCTCGTGACAACAGCACGCGAACTGTATTGATCTTAGCTACAGGCGCAAATGTCTCCATATAATCAATCTCATATGTTTGGGTGTATCCTTTTGCAACCAGTCGAACCTTAAAACGCTCAATTTTACCATTTTCTTTATACTTTACGGTATAAATCCACTGACATCCAACTAGTTTCTTTCCCGTGGGAAGATCCACAAGTTCCCATGTTTCATTTTTCTGTAAAGACTGTATCTCTTCATTCATAGCTGCTTTCCACCTTGAATCAACCAAGGCTTCCTGCACACTGTTAGGAATAGATACAATAGATAATTGATTCACAAATGAATTATTTGATTAAGACATACGATGGTTAGAAACATAGTGACTCATGGGGTATTTCACTTTACTAGAGAGGTCAGGTTCATACGTAACCTTGGGAACACCTCTTGTGACACGATGAGGTAGTTGTCTTCTTTGGGGCTCAAGTACATCCTCAACTAACGATTGGTTATGTGTATCAGGTATTGCAGGCACGAGGGACTCATGTGATGTGTAACAGGGTGGATGTTGAGGTGTCATCTGAGGGATCTGGGCGCTGCGTTTGTGACTGGTCACGTGACTGGTCATGACTTGTTTCTGGTGTAACCAACCACAACATCTGATGATTGTCATAGTTTAAAGCCTGAACTTCCTTCTGGTACTCCCTCTGAAGTTCAGCAGCATGAGGAAAAAACATATCCTCTTTATGAAACACAACATCAAGTGTAACATACATCCATTTTGAAGAGGGTGATAACAACAATATCCTTTTTGAGTAGAAGCGTAGCCAAGAAAAACACACCGTAAGGCACGTGGTGTCAACTTATTTCGATGATGTTCATGCAGATGAACAAATGCTGCACATCCAAATACATGCATGTGGTGACAGATTAGGTACGGAATGAGCACAAATTGCGGATGTAAGAGCTTGAAAGGGTGTTAGAAACTTGAGAGTAATAGAGGGCACTCGATTAATCAGATAAGTTGTAGATTTCAGGGCTTCTCCCGAATAAGTCAAAGGCATGTGTGCTTCAATCAACGATGCACGAACAACTTCCAACAGATGGCGATTCTTTCTCTCCTCGACCCCATTTTGTTGGGATGTATAAGGACAAGTGGTTTGATGAACAATTCCATGTGTCACCAAATAATTTTGTAAATCTGCACTCATATATTCCCCCCATTATCAGAACGAAGAACTTGAATTTGGGATTTGTATTGAGTACTGACCTTCTTGTGGAACTTTTGAAATAAGGAACTCACTTCTCCTTTTGATTTCAAAAGACACACCCAGGTCATCCTGGTACAATCATCAATAAATGTAACAAACCAACGTGATCCACCTAGGGTAACAATCTTAGATGGACCGCAAACATCATAATGAATTATCAAAAAATGAGCTGAACTTTTATGAAAACTGTCGGAAAAGGAAGCACGATGGCTTTTTGAAAGTTCACAAACATCACAACGGAAACTTCTAACATCAATTCCAAAAAACAAAACAGGAAATAGTCTTTGCAAATAACTAAATGAAGCATGTCCCAAACGCTGATGCCATAACCAAATATCATACTTCTTTTTCTCCCCCTGATGACTAGTCATTGCCAGGGCCTGAGTTAATTTTGTTGAACTGTCATACATGAGATGTAAGTAATACAGCTTCCCTAGCCTAACACCATAACCAATCGTCGTTCGGGTTCAGATGTCCTTGAAAACACAACGGTGAGGCTAAAAAATCACAATACAGTGTAGAGCAGTAGTTATTTGGGCAACTAACATGAGATTATAATCCAAAGGGGACGATTAACACAGATCCCACCAGTCATGGTATCCCACAATTTCATAGCACTTATTCACGTCATGACCAGATTGATTGCAATGAGTACAAACATGATCTGAGGAGGGACGAGAATTACCATTAGAACCATTGGAATATGAGGATGACCGGTCACGATCTGAGGATGACCAGTCACGTGACTGGTAGCGGTCCTTGGAATTGTTGTTTCCACCAGTCTGGTGGGAACGATTCTGGTTGGCTTGGAGAATTTTTGTCATTGGAGTAATGATACTTTCAGGGATTCAGGGATGCGGTGTAGATTAGGGTTTCAAGAGATTCAAGCAATGGTACTTTTAGGGATTCAGGAGTATGGTGTAGTTTAGGGTTTCAAGAGGTTCAAGCAAGAGGCGGCGTTCTTGTTTTTCAAGCAAGAAGAACGGTGCTCCTTTTTTTTCAGGGTTTCAAGGGATTCAAGGGTACAACTCTGATACCAACTTGAAATTCAGAGTATTGGAAATAATTCAATTGTGTTATTCTTCTCACTAAGAGGCTTTATATACAGTTACAACCCTAGTTACAAGTAATCACACGGAATCATTCTAAGGTAAGGAGACCTAACTTTTAGGAGAATGAAACCTAACAATCTAATTACATAAATCGTGCATAATTACATAAATCTTGCAACATATATGGATAGAGCTTGCTTATTCGACGATTGGTTCCGGAGAGGAAGCTTTAGAAAGTGAGCTTCATATAATTCTGAAAACACGAGTTTTCTCGAAGCCTCTTGTTCATAAATATATCGACACTTTTTTGCCAAGTTATACAATCGACATTTTTTTTCAAGTGTAGTATCGGTACTTTACCAAGTTGTAGAAAAAGTGTCAATACATGTATCGACACTTTTTTGCCAAGTGGAAGAAAAAGTGTCGATACGTTATCAACACTCATTTTCCAAGTTGTAGAAAAATATGGATATATTTCGATATTTTTTTTAAGGATAAACTACATAAAAATACCCAAATTATAGGGTCATTTCATGTTCATACCCCAACTATGAAAATTTTCATTTAGGTACCCAAACTATCAAAACACAACATCTAGGTACCCACAGTTAATCAATCTGTTAGTCAAACCGATAAATGTTTATGTGGCACTGTTGAGTCAAAATTATATGATGAGTTGGACTCCACACAAGGTAAAAAATAATATAAAAATAAAAATAAATAAATAAAACATTAAAAAGTTTTAATTTTACAAAATTGACCAAAACAAAAAACAAAAAACAAAAACAAAAAGGAAGAAAAAAACCAATCCCCTTCTTCCCCGATAACTCTCCCTTCCCCTTCCCTCCTTGAATTCGGCTTCATGCCTCTTGACAACATCCCATCTAGCAAGGCCTTTGCTTCCCCAAACTTTCTCAATTTGCACAAGCTCTTGATTCTGATTTTGTAAGTGCTCAGCCCAAGATGAAATCCATGTTTTTCCATCAAATTCAATACCTTTCCAATATCTTCAAATTTCATCTCGGTATAAAACCCAGTAAGCAAATGCCCAAAAGTAGTCGCATCCGACTTCACATGCTTCCTCTCCATCTCTGCCAACACTGAATAGGCCGACCCGGTTGAACTTGACTCCAAAAACGTCTTGATCAAGTAATTGTAAGTGTCCAAATTGGGCTCGATCCCATAAACCTTTGGGAATTCGAGAAAAACCCTATTCATCTCCTTGTAATTCTTTTCGAAAATGCAAGCGAGCAGAAGAGCGTTGAGGGTCTTCACATTTCTAGGAATGCCCATTTCATCGCACTGCTCAAAAGCGCGAAAGGCGTCGTCCAGCATATCGGCCTGCCCGTAGAGGATGATGGCATGAGAGGCAAAATGCTTCGTTTTGAGGTCGGGGCGAGTTGCGAAGAGGTCGTCGAGGAATTTGCAAGGTTGTTGTGGTTGTCATCTATGGGCTTGTTAATGGCGACGGAGAAGTTGATGCGGTCGAGGGTCGAGGTGAGCCTCGAGGGTTAGAGAAGCATTTTTGCAGATTTCGAGGATTTTGGAGGGGTCTTTCTCGGACTTGATGAGAGAGAGGGCTGCTCTGGTCTTGTCTTTGGAGGAGACTGAGCCGGCGTCGCGGTGGAGAGGCGAGGCGACCGATGGATTCGAGATGGGTATTTGTCGACTTCAATAATCTTAGACCCAGCAAGGAGTTGCATCACGAGCCCAGATGTGACAATTGGGGTGAAAGAAATGAAAGAAAGGGCCTGACCAAATATAGAACTAGGAATCCGCCACCCATCTTGCTTCGTCTTCATATATGCTAATGGGACCAAACCTGCATCCTACTGAGTCGAGATGGGGTTTATCCAATGGGGGTTAAATTTGATCGAAGAGAGCTATTGGAATTTGGAAGTTGATGCAAAACCGAAAATTGGGATGGGTATTGGTTTAATATAATTAATTTTTTTAATATTGAATTTTTATGTGTTTTCTTTTATCAATTTGGAGTCCATGTAAGCAAAAACATTCAAATTGTATTTTATTTTTGTCTACATAGCATCCATGTCCGCATGATAAAGGGCCTCATAAGTGTCACTTGGGCACTTAATATATTGTTTTAACTGATTATTAACGGTGGATACCTAGATGTTGTGTTTTGATAGTTTGGGTACCTATATGAAAATTTTCATAGTTGGAGTATGAACTTGAAATGACCCATATAATTTGGGTACTTTTATGTAGTTTATCTTTTAACATATGATGATTGTATATGTTGTTTAAGTAACTCTGCTCCCTCTGTGAACTGGCCATAAATCCTGCAATCTTGTTTCCAGACAAATATGCCTTAGTTTCCAAATATATATTATTAATAAATAAAAGAGGCACAAGTTAATTTTTAGTTTCATATGAAGTCCTTGGAATAAATGATGAAATAAAATATTTATGAGAGGGAATCATATGACACTTTGATTGTTGCATCAGATTGTAGATAGCCGGCTAGAGGCTTTTGCTTTTTTTATTTTTTTTCTAAGAATATAAAAAAAAATTGTGTCTTTTAAATGGGTTCAAAATTGAAAAAAAGGAATCTTATTTCTGTCTCATGATAGTCACGGAAAGACAACCTGAATTATTGTATGTTGAAGTCCAGAAAGTGTAGCCAAATAGAAACAATTTTGAAAGACACGATAACATGTGTTCTCTGGGGAGACTACTAATGATTCTTTCAGGCCTTCTGTGTTTGTTCCTTGTCTTAGTTCTCATCAGACTCCTTCACAAGCTATGGTGGACTCCGAATCGCGTACAGAAGCTGATGGCGTTGCAGGGGATCCAAGGCCCTTCCTACAGACTTATCCATGGAAACACCATAGAAATCTCCAAAATGACAAAGGAAGCAATGAGCAGGCCTCAAAATATCTCACACGACATACTTTCTCATGTTCAACCTCATATTCACTCATGGACCAAGTTATATGGTAATTACAATTTACAAACTCTTTTTATGTCTCATTATAAGTTTTGAGCAATTTTGGTCATGTTTTGAATGCGATTCATTTACAGGGAAGAATTATCTTCAATGGCATGGTTCTCAGGCTCAGTTGGTGATTACAGAACCTGATTTGTGCAAAGAGATACTGAATAATGGCAAAGCTTATCCGAAAAGAGCGGTTTTCGCGTTTAAGAAGAAGCTGTTAGGAGATGGCCTTTTCACAACAAACCAAGCTGAGAAATGGTCTAAACTGAGAAAGCTGGCCACCCATGCCTTCCATGGAGAGAGCTTAAGAGTAAGTTTTTACATTCAAAATTGCAAAACAAAGAAAGGCTATTGTTGTAACAGCATGACGGTAATTTTTCCTTTTTTACTAGAGTATGATTCCAGATATGATAGTAAGTGCTGAGACAATGCTTGAAAGATGGCAAATTTTGGATGGAAAAGAGATTGAGGTGTTCGAAGAGTTTCGGTTGTATACTTCAGAAGTGATTTCCCGAACAGCATTTGGCAGCAGCTACACAGAAGGCAAGAACATTTTCGAGATGCTCATGAAGTTAACCTTCTTATTATTCAAGAATTATCACACTGTCAGAGCTCCTGGCATCAGCAAGTTTTTCAAAACCAGCGATGAGATAGAATCAGAGAAGCTTGAGAAAGGAATACGCGACTCCATCATAGAGATTGTGAAGAAAAGAGAGGAGAAAATCGCAGGAGGAGAAGACAGCTTTGGGAGTGATTTTCTTGGAGTACTTCTAAAGGCTCATCATGAGAGCAATGAAAACCAGAGGATTTCAGTGGATGATTTACTTGATGAGTGCAAGGCCTTTTACTTTGCAGGACAAGAAACCAGTAATTCTTTGCTTGGTTGGACTGTGTTTCTTCTTGCACTTCATACAGATTGGCAAGACAAAGCACGAAACGAGGTCATAGAATTGTTTGGAAGAGAAGCTCCAAATCCAGATGGCATTGCCAAACTGAAAACAGTAAGAAATTCCAAGATTCCAAGAATTATCTAAGAAGCATGTCCCAATCAAGTTTTCGGTTTTAATTTCTTTATTTTCGTGCAGATGAGTATGATCATCAACGAGTCTCTGAGGCTGTATTCCCCGGTTGTTTCTGTGGTACGAAAAGTTCAAAGGGAAGGTAGACTGGGAAATAAGCTCATTGTTCCTGGTGATCTTGAATTGGTTATCTCGGCAGTTGCAATTCACCATGATACTCAAATATGGGGAGAAGATGTGCATCTTTTCAAACCAGAGAGATTCTCAGAAGGGGTTGCGAAAGCAACCAACAACAACATAGGTGCATTCTTACCATTTTCGTTGGGACCTCGAACTTGTGTGGGCTTGAATTTTGCAACCACTGAAGCGAAGATTGCTCTGTCAATGATTCTGCAACGCTACAGCTTCACCCTTTCCCCGGGTTATGTCCACTTGCCCTTCCAGTATGTGATTGTTCGTCCGAAACATGGAGTTCAGGTAATGCTGCGCTCAATTTGAAATTCCAAAATCCGGAATTGCCAGTTGCACTTGGTAGCCTCTGATAAACTGATTGTAATACTATTCAATTGTGAGACCAGCTGCTTCTCCACTTGTTGTGTTTAGTTTGGTGTTTGACAATTGGCAGCATTATTTCTGAATAATCCAAAGTTTTCTCCTTGGAGGAAATGAAACAACAACTATGCGACAAGAATCTACCGATGGACGGCACACAATTACCCTATCTACCTTGAGTTATATGTTTTTGGGAAAGAATCTGAAGGTTACAAGTGGAACATGTTAAAGCAATAATAGACATCTCATCTAGGACTGGACAAGGGAGAAGGAAAATTCGGTCCAAACTGAAAACCTACCTGAACTGATCGAGTTAGTTTAGATTTATTAACCGAACCAAAGTGGTTAAGGTTTGATTTGTGTTTTAAAAAATAAAAAACCGCGATAATCCAATTTTAACCGGATATCCAATAAATAAATAAATATTTGGCTGTTTTATTATATGGCATTACACAGTTGGTTATTTGCATAGTTACATAGATATTTGTTGGTGAAGAACAACAATTTCATCGAGTTTGATATGGTTACAGAATCATATGATTTTCTTTTTTGTCACACAAAGTTTTAGATGATTTAGTTGAAAATAAACTTTCCGTTGGACAAAATTGAGGGTTTAAATTAACATTTTCTCATTTAAACCCAATTCAAATTCTTGGTTGAAACAAAAAAAATAATAATAATAATAAGTAGATGATAAATTAAGTTAAATATGTAGTAGCTCAAAAATTGAAACCAACTTAAGCTAAATCGATTTGTTAGTTTATTAAACTGATTGGTTCAACTTTGAAATAATGCAATTTAACTTCAGGAAAAACTATCAAACCATAGAATTCGACCAAAACCGGTCCAACTCAACCGGCTCTAATCTCAACATCAACCTTGCCGTCTTTTTCATGTTGAAATGAATAAAATAACATTAATATAGCAATAATAGACATCCAGACAACAATATTCCTGTCGTATCATCATATATTAATCATAAGTAAGCCGGCAAGGCTTTTTCTAATTCAAAAAGTTGGTCTATTTTTTGTTAAGGTCATAATCGAAAGAAAGGCATCTCTCATTTCGGTCGTCATTAGTAAGCTGAACTTAAATAGTCAACAGGATCATGAACTCTGCTTGAAGGGCCTGAACCAAACCCAAAAACGAACACACAAATAATGGGTGATTTTGGAGGAGGAGTAGTAATCATCACTCTTGCAAGCTCTGTTTGTGTGTACCTTGTGGTAGCTGTGGTCAAGATCTTACACAAGCAATGGTGGAACCCGAGACGCGTGCAGAAGCTGATGGCTTTGCAGGGAATCAAAGGCCCTTCTTACAAACTTGTCTATGGAAACACCAAAGAAATCTTCGCCATGCAAAACGAGGCCATGAGCAGGCCCAAAAGTTTGTCACACGACATATTCTCTCAAGTTCAACCTCATTTTCACTTGTGGATCAAAACATATGGTAAATTTGGTAACAAATGAACCCTTCATTGACTTTGGTTTTCAAATCTTATATATTTTGGTCATTTTTGTTTTGACAGGGAAGAATTTTCTTCACTGGTATGGTTCTCGGCCTCAATTGGTGATCACAGAACCTGAGCTGTGCAAAGAGATCTTGAATAACAAAGACAGGGCTTATCCAAAGACCGAGCCTGAAGGGTTTGTGAGGAAGCTGCTAGGAGATGGGCTTGTGACCATCGAAGGTGAAAAATGGGGAATATTACGTAAAGTGGCCAACCATGCTTTCCATGGAGAGAGCTTAAAGGTAGCAATTAGCAAATGCTTACAAGTTCAGATATTTGAAAATGAAATTGCCAATTAATTTGCTAATGGCATGATTGCTGGTATGTTGTTTTATTAGAGTATGACTCCCGCCACGATTGCTACTGCTGAGATGATGCTTGAAAGGTGGAAACATCATGAGGGGAACGAGATTGAGGTGTTTGAAGAGTTTAGGCTGTTCACCTCAGAATTGATTTCCAGGACAGCTTTTGGCAGCAGCTACGTGGAAGGGGAGAAGATCTTTGAGATGTTGACCAAATTAGCTATCTTATCTTTCAAGAATTTTTTCAAACTCAGAATTCCCATCATCAGGTAAAAAATTTGAATGGATTGATCTTCTATTTGGTGTAGTTTACTTGTTTTGTAAGGAAAGATGAATGTTTACTATTTCCTTCAATGTTGATGCAGTAAGTTTTATAAAACTAGTGACGAGATAGAATCAGACAGGCTTGAGAAAGGAGTGCGTGACTCCATAATAGACATGGTCAAGAAACGAGAAAACAATGCAATGAGTGGAGAAGACGACAGATTTGGAAGCGATTTTCTTGGATTACTGGTGAAGGCTCATCACGAAGCTGATTACAGCCAGAGGATTACAGAAGATGATTTGGTTGACGAGTGCAAGACATTTTACTTTGCTGGACAAGAAACGGTGAACAGTATGCTTTCATGGACTGTTTTTCTCTTGGCACTTCATACAGATTGGCAAGAGGAAGCAAGAAAGGAGGTCTTAGAAACATTTGGAAAACAAAATCCGAGTACAGAAGGCATTACCAAACTAAAAACAGTAAGAAAATTAGCTAGTGTTATAAATGTTCTGATTCAAGTTTGAATCCAGGAGTTGTTTTCAATTTTTCATTTTTCATGCAGATGAATATGATCATCAATGAGTCTCTGAGGCTATATCCTCCCGTTGTTTCGCTTGAGAGAAAAGCTGGAAGGGAAGTTAGGCTGGGAAACCTCACTATCCCGGCGAATGTTGAGTTCATCATCCCATGTTTGGCACTTCACCATGAGCCTGAGCTTTGGGGAGAAGATGTGCATCTTTTCAGACCAGAGAGATTCTCTGAAGGGGTTGCGAAAGCTACGAAGAATAACATAGCTACATTCTTTCCCTTTGGAATGGGACCTCGGACTTGTGTAGGCATGAACTTTGCAACCAATGAAATCAAGATTGTTCTGTCAATGATTCTGCAGCGCTACACTTTCAACCTCTCCCCGGGCTATCAACACTCACCCTTTCGGGCTCTTACAGTTCGCCCTCAACATGGAGTTCAAGTAATGCTGCACTCTCTGTGAACTGGAAGTACCAGAACCTTTGTTCATATGTCTGCTGTCATGTAATAACTTAGATCTTGTTCTTTCTGCTTAATTTGCTCCTTGTTTCTTGTTGAATTCCCATTTATGAAAAATGGTTGTTAGAAACAGAACAGAATCAGAGGAAATGGAGAGAATTGAAGGGTAAATTTGGTGGGTAGGGTTTCAGACTTGCAAATCCACTGTCAAGTTATCAATCCATTCCTATTATAACGCGTGTATCTATATAACATATCACATCGACTAATAACATTACATGACAATGCAACAATTACACTTAAAAACCCAGAAGTGACTGCAGAAGTGATTTCTAGGACAGCTTTTGGTAGTAGCTACTTAGAAGGGAAGAACTTATTTGACATGCTGTTGAAGATATCAGCCTTAACATTTTCAACTGCTTACAAACCCAGATTTCCCGGCATCAGGTAACGAAATATCAAATGTTTTAGTAATGTGAGGAACTTGTATGTCATCAACCCTTTTATCTATCCTTAAGTTTAATCTTTCAATCAATATTGCAGTAAGTTTTTCAAAAACAGCAGCGAGGTTGAATTTGAGAAGCGTGAGAAAGGAATATGCGAATGCATAATGGAGATTGTTTCGAAAAGAGAAAGGAAGCAATGACTGGAGAAGCAGCTGCAGACACTTTTGGTACTAATTTTCTTGGATTACTCTTGAAAGCTCATCATGACAGCAATGAAAACCAAAGGATTTCGGCGCAAGATTTGATTGATGAGTGCAAGACATTTTACCTGGCTGAACATGAAAGCACTGGGACTCTGCTTGCTTGGACTGTCTTTCTCGTGGCACTCCATCAAGATTGGCAAGAGAAAGCAAGAAAGGAGGTCTTAAATCATTCGGAAAACAAACTCCAGATCCCGGTGGCATTTCCAAACTCAAAACAGTAAGAAAGTCATAAACTTTCCTGAATTCTAGTCTAAATGGCAAAAGTGTTTAACTAACGTTTGAAACCATGTTCTCTGCAGATGAGTATGATCATCAACGAGTCTCTAAGGTTATATCCTCCGGTTCTTGCTCTTGTGAACAGGAAAGTTGAAAGGGAAGTTCGATTGAGAAGGCTTCTTGTTCCTACTAATGTTGAGCTGGTGATCCCGGTTTCAGCACTTCACTATGATCCTCAACTATGGGGACAAGGCACGCAGCTTTTCAAACCAGAGCGATTCTCAGAAGGGGTAGCTAAAGCTACTGATGACAACATAGCAGCTTTCCTCCCCTTTGGAATGGTGCCTCGGATTTGTGCAGGCTCAAATTTTGCCACCACAGAAGCAAAGATTGCACTGTCAATGATACTACAGCGCTATGCTTTCACACTGTCCCCGACTTATACTAACTCCCCTTCTCTATTTCTCACAATTCGTCCCCAACATGGAGTTCAAGAAATGCTACACACTCTGTGAATCCGAAGACCAGAATCTCCAATAAATGTTGTGTTAGCAGAAATGACAGCTGGTCTAGCCTATTAAGGCAGCATATATTCTATCTTATTTAGTCTAGCCATATATAGAAGAGTATATTGTATAGTCAACTACTTACCTTGTATAGTCAAATGTAATGGCTGATTTACAGCCTTGTAATTAACCCAATAGTCTCTATATAAAGGAAGGAACTCTCACAAGGAGAGTCATTCAAAACAAAACCCTTTTGACATGGTATCAAAGCCTCAAATTTTTTTTTTTTCAGTTTTTCTTTCAACTTGCCTAAATTCCTAGTTTATTGGTGGCGTTTTGTTTCATTTGTTTCTCGGCTTCAGGACTGTTGGAAACCTCTTCATAGGTTCTGTCGGCAGTCTCTTAGCTTTCTAGAGAATAATTTTTTTTCGATTTTTGGGTGGTTTGGGGCTGTCGGAATTTTTTGTTTCTGCACAGCTCCTTCTTGTCTTGGATTTTTGGGAAATTTTGCTCGATCATATTGTTCCTGTGACTGTTGTGATATGTCAGGTCTTTCAATTTTGTTTCTCATGGTTATTATGTCAGGTGAAAATTCTATTGTTCGCTTTACTGGCAAAAACTACGCTAGTTGGGAATTCCAGTTCAGGATGTTTGTGAAAGGGAAGGATTTATGGGGTCATTTGGATGGGTCTTCTACGGCTCCAAATAATCCCAGGGAATTTCGTTCATGGGAAGCCGGGGATGCCAAAATTGCTTCCTGGTTCCTCAATTCTGTTGAACCCCATATGATCAACAATCTTCGTGGGTTCACTACTGTTAAGGAGATGTGGGATTACCTTCGGCGGATTTATTATCAAGATAATTCTGCCCGAAAGTTTCAATTGGAGTTAGACATAGGAAATTATCACCAGGGGAACCTCTCGATTGAACAATTTTATTCCGGTTTTCTTAATTTATGGAGTGATTATTCTGGGTTGGTACATTCTAAGGTTCCCAACGCCGCTTTAGGGATCAATTTTTTATGAAGCTTCGACCCGAGTTTGAAAGTGCACGTGCTGGGTTAATCAATCGCACAATTTTCCCCTCTTTGGATGTCTGCTTGGGTGAACTCTTGCGTGAAGAATATGGTCTCGCCTCACAGCTTGGCATTGCTCAAGACGCTGGTGGTACAGAGTTGGTTAATGTGGCCTACGCTGCTCACGACAAAGGCCGATACAAATCTCTGCCGCAGTGCTACAGCTGCAAGGAAGTTGGGCACATTGCAAAGCATTGCAGCAAGAAATTCTGCAACTATTGCAAGAAGGAAGGCCATATCATTCAGGATTGCCGTATCCGCCCTCAGAATCGATCCGCTCCTGCCTTTCATACTGATGTTCAGTCCACCTTTGTGCCTGCATCTTCCGCTCAGACTGCTGTTCCGGGTTCTTCTTCCACCATTACTCCCGAGCAGGTTCAACAGATGATTGTTTCCGCTCTTTCTGCTCTTGGTCTCCAAGGTAAAAACCATATTCTTCCTTCTCCTTGGTTAATTGACTATGCGGCTTCCAATCACATGACTGGCAGTCCGGCAGCTTTACATGATGTTCCTAAGTATGATGGTGAGCAGTATATTCAGATCGCTGATGGCAGTACTCTTCCTATTAATGCGGTTGGAAATCTAGGGTCTTCCTTTACTAATGTTTTCGTGTCTCCTTATTTATCTGCCAATCTCATTTATGTTGGCCAATTAGTAGACGAACATTGTTCTCTGCATTTTGATCGTAGTGGTTGTCGTGTGCAGGATCAAGTGTCGGGACAGGAGATAGCGAAGGGACCTAAAGTGGGACGTCTTTTTCCTCTTCAGTCGTTTTCAGTTCCTCGTTCAATTTCTGTTGGTTGTTCCACTATTGCTAATAATAGCCATTTTTGGCACAAGAAACTTGGACATCCCAATTCTATAATTTTGACACATCTTATGAAACATGGTTTTTTGAGCAATACATATGCATTTTCTTCCTTATCTTTTGATTGTGCACCTTGTAAACTTGGGAAAAGCAAATCTTTACCATTTCCTTTGCAGGGTAGTCGTGCTTCTACATGCTTTGAGATTATTCATTCTGATGTTTAGGGTATGAGTCATGTTCTTTCTCATGCTAATACAGGTATTGTGTGACCTTTATTGATGATTACAATCGTTTCACTGGGGTCAATTTTCTTCGTTCTAAAGCTGATGTGTTTTCGACCTTCCAAACTTTTGTTGCCTATATCGAAACGCAATTTTCTACATGTATTAAGACCTTACGCTTAGATTCATAGGGAGAATATATGTCTCATGCTTTTCAATCTTTCCTACAACATAAGGGTATTCTCTCTCAGCGTTCGTGTCCTTACACCCCTCAACAGAATGGCATCGCCGAGCATAAGAATAGACATCTTTTAGATGTTGTTCGTACCTTGATGCTTGAATCTTCTGCCCCTCCTAGATTTTGGGTAGAGGCATTATCTACGGCTGTATATTTGATTAATCGTTTGCCTTCTCCTACCTTGCATTTTGATTCTCCATATTCTCGTTTGTTTGGTGTTCCTCCTGACTATAATTCTCTGCATGTTTTTGGTTGCGTCTGTTTTGTTCACTTACCTCCCATTGAACATCACAAGCTTGCTGCTCAAGCTGTTCAGTGTGCTTTTCTTGGCTATAGTAACTCTCATAAAGGGTTTGTGTGTTATGATGCAGCTGCTAACAAGCTTCGTATTTCTCGAAATGTGATTTTTTTTTAAACTCAATATTTATTTTCGTCTCGTACTACTCCTGTTTCTTCCTCTGTCTCGCTTCCTCCTTTTGATGATGTGTCTAGTACTCCTACTCGTTTTCAACCAGGTATTGTGTATCAGCGACGTTGTCCCCGGCTCCCTCTTCCTTCCTCTGCACCGCCACCTGATCCTGTCTTGCATGAGCCCCGACGGTCTACTAGGATTTCTCGGCCTCCGGATTGGTATGGGTTTTCTTCTTCCACTATTCAGGCTACTCTTGATGCTACTTCTGTGCCTAAGTCTTATTATCAGGCTTCTACTCAAGAGTGTTGGCACCAAGCTATGCAGGACGAACTTCAGGCTCTTCAGGACAATCACACTTGGGACATCGCCCTTTGTCCTGCTGGCGTTAAGCTTATTGGGTGCAAATGGGTATACACCATCAAGCTACGTGTTGATGGCTCTATCGAAAGACATAAAGCTCGTCTAGTGGCACTCAGGAATCGGCAGGAGTATGGCCTTGATTATGTAGAAACATTCGCTCCCGTGGCCAAAATGACTACTATCCGCACTGTTCTGGCCATTGTTGTTTCGAAAGGATGGTCGCTTCGCCAGATGGATGTGCATAATTCGTTTTTACATGGTGATCTACAGGAAGAAATATTTATGTATCCTCCTCTTGGCCTGTTTCCTCCCTCTTCTGTTGAGGTTTGTCGCTTGAAGCAGTCTCTGTATGGTTTGAAGCAGGCACCGCGGGCATGGTTTGAGAAGTTTTGTACTACTCTACTGGATTTCACTTTTACTCAGATTCATTATGACTCCTCTCTCTTCTTTTGCAAATCTGTTATTGGGATTGTTCTACTTCTTGTGTATGTCGATGACATTGTGATTACTGGATCTGATCTCCAGTTAATTGCGCAGCTCCAGCAGCACCTCCAATCTTCATTTCATATGAAAGATCTTGGTCCACTATAGTATTTTCTTGGACTTGAGGTCCAACATTGTCCGAATGGCACGCTTTTACATCAGCATAAGTATACCCAAGACCTTTTTTCTTTAGCCGATCTTCAAGACGGTAATTCGATTCTTACACCTATGAAGGTCAATTTGAAGCTGCATCAGGCGGGTGGTGATTCCTTATCTGATCCCTCGATGTATCGGAAACTGGTGGGCAGTTTAAATTATTTGACCATTACTCGGCCTGATATCTTGTTTGTTGTTCAGCAGGTCAGTCAATTTATGCAAGCTCCTTGCCAGAACCATTTGGCCGTTGTCCGTCGTCTTCTTCGATACCTTAAAGGGACATCTGGTCGCGGTTTGTTTTTTCCTTCAAGGAATTCTTTAAAGTTGGAGGGTTTTAGTGATGCCGACTGGGCTGGTTGTCTGGATACTCGTCATTCTGTTATGGGTTGGTGTATGTTTCTTGGCGATGCCCTTATTTCTTGGAAGAGTAAGAAGCATGCTCGTGTCTCGAAATCATCCACCGAGTCTGAATATCGGGCTATGTCGTCTGCCTGTTCTGAAATTGTATGGCTTCGAGGGTTGTTAGGCGAACTTAGTGTTTCGCAGCTTACTCCTACTCCTCTTCATGATGATAATACCAGTGCCATTAAGATTGCTGCCAATCCCGTTTTACATGAGCGCACCAAACATATTGAGGTGGATTGTCATTTCATTCGTGAAGCCCTTGCTCGCCATGAGATTACTCTTCCACACATTTCCATTGAACACCAAACCGCTGATGTCTTCACCAAGGTCTCTCTCGTCATCGCCATCAGTTCCTGATTGACAAATTGTTGCTTCTTGATCGCCCAGCATCAATTTGAGGAGGGATGTTAGCAAAATTGACAGCTGGTCTAGCCTATTAAGGTAGCATATATTCTATCTTATTTAATCTAGCCATATATAGAAGAGTATACTGTATAGTCAACTACTTACTTTGCATAGTCAGATGTAATGGCTAATTTATAGCCTTGTAATTAACCCAATAGTCTCTATATAAAGGAAGGAACTCTCACAAGGAGAGTCATTCAAAACAAAACCCATTCAAAACAAAACCCTTTTGACATGTTGCACATTATGTTGGGCAAAGTTTTTCATTTGAATAAGAAATCTGTACATGTGAACTGTCATGAATTGTATTTATATAAATTGTATATATAAATTGTATTGTGACCCTAACCCTACTACTATAAAAAGTAGGTTATCTCTAACTTTACTCTTTAGATCCAAACTTTCTTCTCTCTCAATGATACATATTTTCATTGACAACACGTTATCAACAGGATAGTTTTGGAGTTGGAGATTATTTAGGAGGAGAATTATGTTGAACAAACTTACAACTCTAATATTCAAGTGTTTGAGAGACAAACAAGTAAACATAATACTTATATTACACTAACAAAATATTATTACAACACAAACTCTCAATGAAAAATCAATTCTAATACAAACACTCTTTTTCACGAAAGACACTAGGACACTTTGGAAGAACACCTTGTTTTTGGTATTCTTCTACAACTCTCTTACTCTCGCTCTCTTTTTTCTATTTCTTCTTATTCTCTTGACTTTCTTTTTCTTTCTTCTCTTCTTCATTCACAGCACACACACTCTTTTTCTAGCACACACACATGACAATTACACCACACCTCTATACATAGAGATGACAATGTCGGCATTGTCCGAGTCCACCGTCTTAGACTCTTTCTCCTAGCCACCAATGTTGACTCTGTTATTCTCTAGACATTACCACATGAATTACTTTGCTTGCCGTCGTAACTCAATCTAGACCTTATCATATTTTTCTAGCCATCATCTTTGACTAGTATCATCTTCAATCTTCTTGGCTTCTCTTCTTGAATTCTCTACATCCATCTCATCTTCCTACAAGTCCACCGCTTGGACTTGTGATTGCTAGCATCCTTCATACATGCACATCTTTGCTTGCCGACTTTCTCCACCGCTTGGACTTGTTTATTCCAAGACACAAATTGTTTTACTTAGCTGTAAAGACTTGTCTAAGTTAAGTAATTGACAAGTCTAATTAATCATATATAGATTGTAGATAATAGTTGGCTAGACTTTCCTAGCAATCTTCAACCGACATTGCTCAAGTCGGTATCCAAGTCCAAGTCCATCACTTGTATTTCTTTAGAGCTGGAGTTGATATTCTTAATAGATTACTGCTCTTCAAACTAAAGTTGATTTTTGGCTTCTAAATTAAATTTCATGTTCATGATATTTTTTTATTATTATTCAAACCCTAGAAACATGAATTTTAGGATTATTTGATTAATTGATTATATGAATGGATGATAATTGATGCTTGGAAATTGAATTGGATTGCTTGCGGCATGTTTGATAATTGATGTTTTTGACAATTGTCTGGAAATGATGATGATGATCATGGCATGATGCCATGCCAAATTCTTAAGTCCCTGGAACTAGAAAATTGGCATGAATATTTTATTATGGCTCGGCCGCCAAATTTGTCCTTACGTGTGGCTGCCAAAATCCATTCCATAGCCCCTGTTGCCTGTTGGTGCTTGCGAGTTGCGGCTGTGGTATGTTCGAAGCTGCGCTAAAACCATGATTATTCATGGGTTGATAATTCATTGAATTATCATGGTGCGCATAACCAAGCCAGAAGGCTTGCGAGTTGCGGCTGCCAAATTCACCTAGGGCAAGATAGGGCATTTTTTTTTATTGAGCCCAGAAGGCTGCCTACCCCATGGCTTGTAGCCCATGTGCCTAGTGGCCCAGAAACCAAACTCACTCCATTAAATAAAAAGCCCAGAAGGCCCCCCATCTGTGCACCAAGACCACCAAGCCCAAAGATGCTAAATAAGACCATAAGGCCTAGCAACCAAGCCCAAATGGGTCAACGGGTCCGACCCGACCCGGTCTGACCTGATCCGATTCACCAAATCATCATGACACTTGTCACTGAAGTGCCACATCAGCACCAGGAGTGTTAAAAAAAAGAAAAATTAAATTTTCTTTGCAACACTTGTGTTGAACCATAAACCTCATGGTCATAGAACTAAGAGCCTTAACCATAAGGTCAATTGTATTTAAGTGATATTAAACATCACATCTCATACAAAAACTTTCATTGCCAGAAGTATTTGTTTAACATATTAAACCATCTAATGCCAGAAGCATTTGTTTTAATAATTCCTATATGATCTTTAGTATTTATTTACATTGTTTAACTGTTTATATTTCCTTAGATGATTTTATTAGGAAATGAATGTGTATGTGTTTAAATGAACCATAAGTTCATGAATGAACTAGGAGTTTATAAATGAACCAGTAGTTCATACTAAACACCGAGCTCATAGTTTCGGTAATGCCATAAGCTCATAGTTTCAGACTTATCATACCATGTTATAGAACCTGCAATTCTTGTTAATTGATTATGTAAGAGATTGCCCAAAGCACTAAATGTGATTATTTGGTCCTTGCAAAGACTCTCGAATAGCAGTTTAATCATCATATGGGCATCTTCTTGCCTAAAGCAAGAAATGACTAGCATAACATCCGTTTTTTAGGATTTTAAATTCGTGAATGAATATAATTCGGAGATATGTCGGATCTGGTCACTTCTTAAATTTTGTGTGGAGGAGCTCACCGAAGCTGACCTCCTTGAGAAGATTTTTCTCAATTTTCCTTGCCTTTTGATTGATCCTGCAAAATCAATACAAGGATAGGCAATTTACCAAATTCACGGAATCGATCAGTATAATGTTGCTTGCCGAAATGAACAACAATTTGCTAGTACAAAATGATCAATCCCGACCAACTGGTACTAGAGCAACATCATTGCCTGAAGCAAACATCATTGCCTGCATCAAACACGATTGCCTGAAGCAAATGCAACTGCCTGAAACAAATTTCATTGTTCATCGAGATTCAAACAGCGAAAGAAGAAACATGGGTCGTGGTAGAGGCAAAAGGCCCAACCTCCCGAGACCTGGAAGGGAACCCTTATGACTGGCATCAGCGCAACCATGGCGCATGCGACCAAAGGCGCCATGAACCAAGTACCCGTGATCGAGGTACATGTGGTGTGTACACGCTCACTCAACCCCCAAGGCCTGAAATGAGAGAAACACTGGTCCAACCCGTCGTCACTAGAACTAGAATCAGGAAAATCTGTGTTATAGATGTGGAGGAATAGATCACTGGTACTGCACCTACCGTGCAACAGCGCAAGTTGCAATCAAGTATCACGCTAGTTGCGGAACTCGAGAAACCAACTTAGTAGAATGATCAGTTCCCACATACGGATTAATTTGGTGATTTATGTTTTTGGATTTGAAAATGTGGTTTTTGCCCGAATATGATTTAATTCAATACAAATATTTATCCTTATGCATGTGATCCATTGAATTAAATTTATGAATAGGCATGTCTTGTGGGGAAGTTTGTTGTCTGGCTGACAATGCTACCACACACACTATACTCATAGATCGAAAATAATTTACAAACTTATTGCCTAATCATACCTCTGTCACAACCATATCGGGCCAATCCAACCTGATTGAGGGCCATTGCAAAGCCCACTTGATGTTGTCCAATGGTACTGACTTTACCATTAATGAGGCCTTATATTCTCCACATTCCATAAGAACATTCTTGAGATTTAAGGATATTCGAACCAACAGTTATCACGTTGAAACCACTAAGGAAAAGGGAGTGGAATACCTTTGCATAACCTCCAATCTATATGGCTAGAAGCGTACATTGGAGAAGCTAGCCAGAAGCTAACTAATCCGAGCAACTGCTTATTATGGCATGACCAGTTGGGACACCCAGGTCAAGGTATGATGCGATGTATCCTCAATTCATGACACATTCATCCCTTTACTAATAAGGACCTTGTGTTTAATGAAACACTATGCCAAGCTTGCACGCTAGGAAAGTTGAATACTAGACCATCATATGCAAAGATGAGTAATGACTCCACCCTTTTCTTGCAAAGAATATAAGGGGATATTTGTGGACCTATCCAACCACGATATGGACCATTTAAATATTTCATGGTTTTGGTTGATGCATCGACAAGGTGGTCACATGTTACACAATTCTCCACACGCAATGCTGTGTTTGCTAAACTTCTCGTCTGGATCATTAAATTGAGGGCCCACCACCCGGATTATCTCATACAGTCCATAAGACTTGATGATGTAGGAGAGTTTACATCGAAATCATTTGATGATTATTGCATGTCCCTTGGGATTGATGTTGAACTTCCGATTCCCTATGTTTACACCCAGAATGATCTCATAGAAGCATTCATTAAGAGATTGCAAATGATTGCACGGACCTTGGTTATGCGCACCAAGCTTCCAATTTCTGCGTGGGACTATGCAATTTTGCATGCTGCCATGTTAGTTCGGTTGAGTCCCACTGCCACCCAACCCTATTCCACGTTACAGCTGATGAATGGGTATTAACCTGACGTTTCACACTTACGTGTTTTCGGCTGTGCAGTTTACGTGCCAATTGCGCCGCCACAACATACAAAAATGGATCCTCAACGCATGAGGGGCATATATGTCGGTTATGAATCCCCCTCCATTATACGTTATTTAGAGCCATTGACAGACGATCTCTTTACCGCTAGATTAGCGGATAGTCACTTTGATGAGACAGTCTTCCCACCGTTATGGGGAGATAAGAACGTCAACGTTCCTGAAGAACAACGTGAATTGACGTGGAATGTCACCACTATGTCTCATCTTGGTCCCCGAACAACACAATGTGAGAATAAAACGCAGAGAATTCTAGATCTACAGAGTGTAGCTAATAATATGCCAGAAATTTTCTCTGATCTAGCTAAAGTGACGAGATCACATATACCTGCTGCAAATGTGCCTGCAAGGATAGACGTCCCCGTAGGACGCGTCGTCCCAATTGGACGAGTTGTCCCAAACGGACGAGGTACGACCATGGCGACTAACCAGTCATATGTTCCTGCCCAGAAGCGAGGTAGACCAATAGGTTCTAAGGATTCATCCCTGGAAGAGGATAAATTTGGCACAATTGAATCCCCTAGACATCTTAATATCAACAAATCAACCTCATGAGATAATTTCGGATTATGGGTATGTCCTAGAAGAGACGACGTTGGGGGACGCTCCAACATCTGAACCCACTCTCAAGAATATAGAGATCTCGGTAAATTATGCATGCTTAAGTGAGATATGGAATCGAAATAATATTATCATCGATGATATATTTATATTCGCGGTAGCTACCGAAATAATAACTAGTGATGACATCGAACCTCGCTCCGTTGATGAATGCCAACGTAGAGAAGACTGGCCAAAATGGAAAGAAGCAATCCAAATCGAATTAAATTCCTTGACAAAAATGAAGGTTTTTGGGCCTATCTTTCCCACACCTCCCCATGTTAAACATGTAGGATTTAAATGAGTAGTTGTAAGGAAGAGTAATGAGAAAGATGAGATTGTGAGATACAAAGCTCGTTTAGTGGCGCAAGGATTTTCTCAACGCCTTAGGATTGATTACGAGGAGACGTATTCTCCCGTAATGAACGTCATAACGTTCCGCTACCTTATCAGTTTGGTAGCTTCCAAAAAAACTGAGTATGCAGCTTATGGATGTGGTCACTGTTTATCTCTATGGGGATCTTGATACATAGAGAGAGAGAGAGAGAGAGAGAGAGAGAGATATATATATATATATATATGAAAGTTCCCGAAGGACTTAAGAAACCTGATACAAATAGTTCCAGACAACGAAACACGTTCTCCATTCATTTGAGGCGTTCACTTTACGGATTGAAACAATCCGAACGGAAGTGGTATAACCCTCTAAGTGAATATTTGATCAGGATGGGATATGTGAATAATGAACTATGCCCATGCGTCTTTATTAAGAAAAAAAGTTTCGGGTTCGCTATAGTGGCAGTTTATGTCGATGACATGAATCTAATTGGTACTCCTGAAGAGATCAAAGAAACTGCTAAGCATCTTAAGTTAGAACTTGAAATGAAGGATCTTGGGAGAAGGAAATTTTGTCTCGGCTTGGAGCTCGAGCACTGTGCAGATGGGATTTTAGTCCATCAATCGAATTACATCTAGAAGATGTTGTGACGCTTTGATGAGGATAAAGCGAAACCTTCAAGCACGCCCATAATCGTCCATAATCTAGATCCTAAGAAGGACCTGTTTAGTCCCGCATACGATAACGAAGAGATATTGACACTAGAATATCCATATCTAAGTTAAATAAGTGCATTATTGTACTTGGCTCAATACACTAGAACGGACATTTCATTCGCTGTGAACTTGCTAGCTAGATTTAGCTCTGCGCCAACACGCCGCCACTGGAATGGCATAAAAGACATTTTCTCGTATCTCAGAGGTACGACGGATATGATTGTATTTTATCCCTATGCATCGAGGAATGGATCAAACCCTCTAGATCCTCATAATGATGCACGCCTTGTTGGGTAAGCTGACACAGGTTATCTATCAGACCCACATAAGGCGCGTTCCCAAACTGGTTATGTCTTTACCATTGGGAACACAACAATATCTTGGAGGTCTACGAAACAGACCCTGGTTGCCACCTCGAATCATGCAGAGATTTTAGCTCTTCACAAAATAGTTCGTGAATGTATATGGCTGAGAGCCATTACGGGGCATATTCGAAGTACTTGTGGACTGCATTCCACCAATAGTGAACCGACGATTATATATGAAGATAATGTGGCATGCATCGAGCAGATGAAGACTGGTTTCATTAAATGAGATAACACAAGCATATTGCACCGAAATTTTTCTTCAACGAACAGCAACAAGAGCGTCAGAAGATTAAAATCAAGTCAATCTGATCTCAAGACAACCTTGCAAACCTTTTTACCAAGTCATTACCGAAGGCCACATTCTAGTAGCATGTTTGAGGTATTTGCTTACGTAGACTGGCTGATCTACCTAGTATGTAGTTTTTAGGGAGAGTCAATATCAGGGAGAGTATCCCGAAACATACTAAGTATCCCGAAGCATACTAAGTATCCTGAAGCATACTAAGTATCCCAAAGGATACCGAGTATCCTGAAGCATACCGAGTATCCTGAAGCATACCGAGTATCCTGAAGTATATTGAATATCCCGAAGCATACTCACTTGATCATCGTGTACTCTTTTGTCCTAAGTCCAGGGTTATTTTGTCCCATTGGATTTTGTTACCTAGCTAGGTTTTAACGAGACACACTTTTGGTATGGTCACCCCATTGACACTACATCCAGAAGATGTCTGATTCGACTCATATGCATTTGCTCATCTTTTCCCTTCGACCACGGGTTTTTTTTTCAATGGGTTTACCGGGCAAGGTTTTGGTGTAGCAATTCTAATGCATCTCATCCCATAGACGTACTATCTACTCATTATCCAGAAGAGACGACTTCATCTACCTCCGGAGGTTTCGATGCGACTACACCGTATCCACGCGCGTTGCACTCTTTTTCCTTCGACTATGGTTGTTTTTGTCTGACATGATTTTTTTTACCTAGCAAGGTTTTAACGAGGCAACACATAGGCGTGTAGCCAAGCAGCACTAATTACATGGAATATCCAAAGGGGAGTGTTGTAAATAGTTTTATTAGTGTGGCTATTCATGTAAGGGTATTTATGTAAATTGTATTATGACCCTAACCCTACTACTATATAAGGTAGATTATCTCTAATGAAGACTTTACTCTTTACCTCCAAACTTTCTTCTCTCTCAATGATACATATTTTCATTCACAACATATATATATATATATATATATAATTTACATATGTTATAACAAGTCAAAGTTGGAAGCTAATAATAAACTTAGGGTCATTAAGATTGCTAGGGACAAAAATGGCATCTTATTTGTGTCACGATCGTTACCAAAAATATCCTATAAGGATTTTTTTTTTAGAAAATATATGCAAGGATAAAGAAGCATGAAAACTTGAATTGAGAAAAGGAAAATGAGTTGGTTTGGAGTGAGTGTTGTTTCAAGCTGTGTGTGTGTGTTCCTTCTTCTCCTATTAGCTCTCATCAAGAGCTTTCACAAAATATGGTGGACTCCGAATCGCATACAGAATTCATTGGCTTTGCAGGGAATCAAAGGCCCTCCTTACAGATTTATCCATGGAAGCACCAAAGAAATCATGAGGATGAAAAAGGAAACAATAGGGAGGCCAATGAATTTGTCACATGACATATTGTCTAAAGTTCAACCTCATATTCACTCATGGACCAACATATATGGTAATCAACTCTTTGCCTAATCTGGTTTTTGAATCTAAATTCCAAGAAATAATTCATTTGGTCAATTATTTTTTTTTCCAACAGGGAAGAATTATCTGCAGTGGTTTGGGTCTCAAGCTCAATTAGTCATCTCGGAACCTGAGTTGTGCAAAGAGATACTAAATAACAAAGACCGATTTTATCCGAAAAGGGAGCCTCAAGCTTATGTGAAGAAACTACTGGGCGATGGACTTGCATCAACTGAAGGTGACAAATGGGGGAAACTCCGAAAGCTGGCCAACCATGCCTTCCATGGAGATAGCTTAAAAGTAAGTCTTGAAGAAGTAGTAACAGTTGTGTAAATCGAAGGCATGAAAACTAATGGTATGAAATGTTGTTTTTTTTTCTGTACACTAGAGTTTGATTCCGACAATGACAGCAAGTGTTGAGGCGATGCTAGAAAGGTGGAAGTATCATGAAGGCAACGAGATCGAAGTGTTTGAAGAATTTCGGTTGCTGACTTCAGAAGTGGTTTCCAGGACAGCATTTGGCAGCAGTTACTTGGAAGGCAAGAATGTTTTTGAGATGTTGATGAAGTTATTTTTCTTGATATTCAAAAATACTTTCACACTCAGGCTTCCTGGCATCAGGTGATTAACTTCCCTTAATTCAATGCTTTTAAGTTCGTCTGTTTAGCCAATTTACTACTTGGACTTGTATCCTCTTGTCAATTTCCTTCTTGAACTTTTACTCCTACAATTTAACCTATGAGCTGTTATTAATAGCCACTTTTTCGCCTATGACCACATTTCGTTTAAAATTTTGTTAAACTTATTATATTTCAAGTAATTAAACGTATCACATAACATTAATTAATAAGGAGAAAATTACTCATAAAAAATCATATTTAATGACGAACATGTGAATCTTTGAACAAAAAATTAGAGAAAATTTAAGTAAATATGATGACATGGAGTAAATTGGCTATTTATAATAGTTTAGGGAGAAAGTTTGCTGAAATAAAAGTTCATGGAGGAAAGTGGTAAGTAGGTACAAATTTCAGGGGGGAAATTGGTTGAAATTAATGTTTATGGGGGAAAATTAGAAAATAAGTACAAATTGAGAGTAAATTGACAAATTACTCTTTAAGTTTTAACAAATTCATCTCAAGTTGAGAAGAACTAATCTTAAGTCATTAACGAACCAATTGCAGCATGTTGTTCAAAGCCAGTGATCAGATCGAATCGAAGAAACTTGAGAAAGGAATACGCGATGGCATATTGAAGATTGTTAAGAACAGAGAAGAGAAGGCAATGACAGGAGAACAAGTCGACGGATTTGGGAGTGATTTTCTTGGATTGCTTTTAAAAGCTCATCATGATAGAAATGAAAAACAGAGGATTTCGGTGGACGACTTGGTTGATGAATGCAAGACATTTTATTTTGCTGGGCAGGAAACCACCAACACATTGCTGGCTTGGACCGTGTTTCTTCTAGCCCTACATACCGAATGGCAGGAGGAAGCGCGAAATGAGGTCTTAAAATTATTCGGCAAGCAAACCCCGAATTCAGAGGGCCTCACCAAACTAAGAACAGTTAAGTGACTAAAATGTTCGGTTTCTTTGGCAATTGTGATTAAAATGGTTGTCTAATTTTTATTTTTATGCCAATCATGCAGATGAGTATGATCCTCAACGAGTCACTAAGGCTATATCCGCCAATTGTTTATCTCGTGAGGAAAGTTGAAAGAAAAGTTCGACTAGGAAACCTCATGGTTCCTGCTAATGTTGAACTTTTCATCCCAACCCTAGCAATCCACCATGATCCTCAACTTTGGGGACACGACGCGAATCTTTTCAAACCAGATCGATTCTCTGAAGGGATTGCTAAGGCTACTAATAACAACATAGCTGCATTTTTGCCCTTTGGATTGGGACCTCGAAATTGCGTGGGAATGGACTACGCCATCACTGAATCGAAGGTCGCACTATCGATGATACTACAGCTCTACTCCTTCACTCTTTCGCCGGGATATGTGCATTCACCTCTGCAATATGTCACAGTCCGCCCGGAACTTGGAGTTCAAGTCATTTTACATTCATTGTAAACCGTAACGCACAGAACAATACGTGACATTTATTGAGCTAAACTCAGGGTGAGGTGAGCAAAAATGCTCATCAGTTCATCATTTCTTTATATTAAATGCTTTTAATTAATTCTGAAAAAAAATTATGAAAATTAATCTCATTTAAATAAATGTTAAAATACCCAACAACCACCCCAGTCTCCCCCGGCCACCCACCGACCCAACCAACTCTGGCGAACCTCCATTTCCAATCGGACTGAAACGGTCGGCAACCAGATTTCCATCTTGCTGCTACAAAACACGGCGAGCATGTTGGAAAATCCAGGAGGCGTGCTAGTTGTTTGGTGCTACATTGATGACACTCGAGTGAGCCCAACATATGATCCTATCATGAAGCAACTTCATGGCAGATGGCACAATCCTTCCATTTTGGAACAATAAAATTCAGTATTTGATGAATACAAGTCTCATCCTATCCTTTTCAAAGTGGTTGGGTGGCTAGAAGAAAAAACCCATTCGATTTGGAGATGGAGATCTGGTTGCCGCCCGTTTCAGTCCGATTGGGGATGGAGGTTTACCGGAGTTGGGCGGGCCTGTGGGTGGCTTGGGAGGCTATGGTGGGTGGCTTGGGAAGGCTGTGGTGGTTGTTGGGTATTTTAACATTTATTTAATTTCGTTTAATTCTTGTAGGTTTTTTTTTCAGAATGAATTAAAAGCATTTAATATAAAGAAATTTATTGGACACATAGCATCTAAATGGTGAACTGGTTTTTGCTCACCGACTCAGGTCCCAAACAAGTGAATCGAAAAAGCATTATGAAAGTTTTAGAGCGTGGATTTAATTGGAATGGCAGAGAATTTTTAAAGTTTTTAAAATTTTGTATACATTTAATTAGAATTTCTAGATGTTTTAAAATACATTAAAAAAAATTAGAGATATTCAAATGAAATTTTAATGAATTTTTAAAATATTCATACACATTCAAATTCTGGTATATTTAATTATGTGTTTAAAAATATTCAAATAAATCTTGTGGTATTCAAAACAAGAAGAATTTTGGGGAATCTAACTGAGTTGTGAATTTGGATGGACTATAAGCTAAGAAATATACACAACCAAGGTCATAGAGAATTCTTCCTCCACCCCCAGGAATTTATGAGGATCCAATTTTTCAGCAACTGTCCAAGAACACGAACCACCTTCCACCAAAATGCAAACAGTCTTCTCCAGTTCTTCCCGAAGCCATTTTCCAAGGTTTTTACTCACACCCAAAGCAGATATGGTTCTGCCTCTCCATTTTCCAGGGTTTTGGTTGTTGAAAGAAACTGTACTGCAGAATTTTTGGAATAGTCAAACTTTTTTTTTATTTTTCTGTGTACTGCTTGTTTTGTTATATATATATTATTTAGGAGCTTGTTGTGTAATGCTTGTATTCTGCTAAGCCATATTATTATTATTATTATTTGACCAAAGAATCCCACTAAAAATTATTAGATGCACACAAACATGTAATAGAATTCCTTCAGGTTTTAAAATAGAAGAAAGTTCCAAAAGATACTATACAGTGATTGAGACTTTGCATTTGCATACTCAAATGACAATGTTGATTGAAAATACAATTCATATCCACTAAATATTAGGCTTACGTATCAATCAAGCATGCCTTTTCATTTATTGTGTGGTCAGGACTGGTCACCTACAATATGCAATAATTACTCGAAAGTTTTGCCATTAATGGTTTAATTAACCTCCCCAATACCCAACTTACTTATCAAAGGCCGCTCTCATGTCCCCTACTTTTCAAAGATTCTGCTATTTTCATATTAGGAAGATAATTAAAGTTAGATCACGATAGCTCGTTGGTCTAAATCACGATATATATACAAAACGTCACGTTTTAAAATAATTTGTCACGTTTTGAAATAATTTATTTATTCATATAGCGATACATATAAAAAAAATAAGTCATGTTCTCAAAATAGGAAAGATTTGTATTAACATTATTATCAACATACAACTTACCTACCAAAGGCCGCCCTCATGTCCACTAGTTTTTAAAGATTATGCTATTTTTGTATTAGGAAGAGAAATATTTATAGATCACAATAACTTATTCGTTTATATAGCGATATATACAAAACGTCACATTCTCAAATAGCTCATATGCCTAAATAGTGATATATACAAAATTTCATTTTCTCAAATAGCTCGTTGATCTAGATGGTGATTTATACAAAATGTCATGTTCTTAAATAACTTGTTGGTCCATATAACAGTATAATAAAATGCCACGTTCGTAAAATAGGAAAATTTTGTATTAACCTTGCCAACACACAACTTACCTACCAAAGGCCGCCTTCATGTCCACTAATGTTCAAAGATTCTGCTATATTTGTATTAGGTTGAGAAATTTTGCTAGATCATGATAGCTTGTTCGTCTGATATATACAAAATATCATGTTTTCAAATAACTCGTTGATCCAAATAGCGATATATACAAAACGTGATGTTGATAAATAGCTCGTTGATTCAAATAACGAGATAAACATAAAATGCTGCCATCTTAAAATTGGAAAATCAGGTTAAGTTGGTCCTTGGTGAATGGTTATTTTATTCAATTTTGTTATTATTTTATATGTGATTTGACAATTTTGAGGAAGACGAATAGATTGTTTTGAATTTGAAAATAATGGTTCTAATTAATATATAGACGTCATAGTGTTGATCAGCCGACAATGACAGCTTTCAGGTCTCCATAAATTCTAACTCAAAAGCGATGTCCTTATTGTCAACGGTCCCAACACTATCCAATATATTAATGACAACAGGAAAACAGAGTTGAAAAACAGACCAGAAACACAGAGCTGAAAAACAGAGTTCGAAAAACAGAGATAATATAAACAAGAAAATGAGTTGGCTGAGCTGCAGAGACCAAGTAGGAATGAGTCTACTGAGCTTTTTCTGTGTGTGCACGACCATAGTTGTGGTCAAGATATTTTACAAAATATGGTGGATGCCGATGCGAATCCAGAGGATGATGGCGTTGCAGGGGATCAGAGGCCCGGGCTACCGGCTTATACATGGAAACACGAAAGAAATCTCTAACATGAAAAACAAAAGTATGAGCAAGCCCAAGAGTGATTTATCTCATGATATATATCCTCGTGTTCAACCTCATATTCACTTATGGACCAAATTATATGGTAAAATAGTAAGTTCATGTTTAACTATTTATTTATAATATAAGTTCACGTTGCAGGGGATGAATTTTGGTGGGTGTTTTTGGAACTGCAGGGAAGAATTATCTTCAGTGGCATGGCTCGAAAGCTCAGTTGGTGATTACAGAACCGGAGCTTGTCAAAGAGATTTTGAACAACAAAAATGGAGCTTTTCAAAAAACAGACACTCGAGACTACGTGAAGAAGCTCCTGGGAAATGGCCTCACCAGATCCTCTGGTGAAAAATGGTACAAAATGAGAAAGCTGGCCAACCACGCCTTCCATGGAGAGAGCTTGAAAGTAAGTTCTTAACGTAAATCTGTAACTTTTCCAAATGGTAAAAAAAAAGAAATAATGGAAGCAACTTTTTTGAATTGAGTGTGTGATCAGAGTATGATTCCGGCAATGATAGCGAGTGGTGAGACGATGCTAGAGAGGTTGAAAGATTATGAAGGGAAGGAGATGGAAGTGTATGATGAAGTTCGGGTTTTTAGTTCGGAAGTGATTTCTAGAACAGCATTTAGCAGCAGCTATTTGGAAGGGAAGAACATTTTTGAGATGCTGAGGAAGCTGTCTTTCTTGACTTTCAAAAATATTCTCAAAGTCAGGGTTCCTGGTATCAGGTATGTATGGTAAATATTTGATTGTTCATTTTTAGTTAAATTGGTGTAATGATAAGTATGGTAATAATTTTTTGTGATGACATGTTCATAAAAAACATTAAAGAAAATCTTTTTACATTTTTTTTTTATCTAATGTATAGGACGCGGCAACAATTTTACTAAAGATTAATGGTCAAATTAAAATGATGTAAATTAATATATTTTTAATTTTACTAAAGATTAATGATCAAATTAAAATGATGTAAATTAATGTATTTTGGAAACCTTAGAGAATAAAATGAGATAATGTAAACGCGGTTAGTCCATTTTCAGAATCCTTGAAGAGTAAAATGAAGTTTGTTTTGCAAAAAAAAGTTTGTACAAATTTCCATTGTTTATAAATCTCTTAACCAACCCGTTTTTTTATGTCAAAAAGGGCTTAAATGTATCTTGAGAATGTTCAGGAATTTTACGCTTTAATGATTTGACGTTGTATTCTGGGGATTCTCGAGATACGTGCCGTTGTCACGTGCTAGACTTTTGTAGTGCGACTAAATAACTTGTTCTTCACATTTAAGTAACTCATGAATTAGAACATAATCATATTGATAGTCACGTGCTAGACTTTTGTGGTGGGACTAATTTCTTCTTCATTCAACTTTACAGTGCGATTTTCAAAACCAAAGATGAGAGCGAAGCAGAGAAGCTTGAGAAAGGGATACGTGAAAGCTTAATGGAGGTGATTAAGAAAAGAGAAAACAAGGCAGCAATGAAAGGGGAAGAAGAAGAACAAGAAGAAGAAGACAGCTTTGGGAGTGATTTTCTTGGACTACTTTTGAAGGCCCATCATGCTTCCAATGACAAGAAGAGGATTTCCGTCGACGATTTGATCGACGAATGCAAGACAATTTACTTCGCCGGACAAGAAACCACCAACAGTGTGATTGCCTGGACTGTGTTTCTTCTAGCAGTCCACACAGATTGGCAAGAAGAAGCAAGAAACGAGGTCATACAATTATTCGGAAAAAATAGTCCACACCCAGATGGCATTTCCAAACTAAAAACAGTAAGATTATCAGCCAATTAATAAATGAATAAATAAATAAATCACGTGGTTGAAATAATAATTTTTATTTTGATGCAGATGAGCATGATCATAAACGAGTCTCTAAGGCTATACTCTCCGGTTCCTTCCTTAGGCCGGAAAGCTGAGAGGGAGGTTAAATTCGGAAAGCTCATTGTTCCTGCTAATGTCGAATTGGAGATCTCGAATCTGGCATTTCATCATGATCCTCAATTCTGGGGACAGGACGTGCATTGTTTCAAACCAGAGCGATTCTCCGAAGGAGTTGTGAAAGCCACCAAGGACAATATGGTTGCATTTTTGCCATTTGGAATGGGCCCTAGAAATTGTGTGGGATTCAGCTTTGCAACTTATGAAGTCAAGATTGCTCTGTCCATGATGCTGCAACACTATTCCTTCACACTTTCCCCGGGTTACGTTCACTCCCCGTTTCATTTTCTTACCGTTAGGCCCCAATATGGAGTTCAAGTGATCCTTCACGCACTCTAAAAGTATGTAACGGTGTTACAGTCAAAATAAGAATAGAATCCTAGAATTTGCACTTATTTAGTTTTTGTTTTGTTCACAGAAAAATATAAGTAACGGTTCTGTATGAGCCAAATATGTGACTTCTTATTAGCAAAAAGTAATATTATTAAGGGTTAATTATAAATTAATCAATTTTTTATAATTAACATATAAATTAGTTCACTTACTGATTTATCATATTCATATATTATTATTTTTTTATTTACCTAATACTCTATATTCCCTTTTAATTGACGATTTTTTATATATACTTATTTTATTAAGAGTCTGATTATCAAATGTGGATGATAATTTTTCAAATTTTAAATATTTTCTATTTAATTTTTAATATTTATGTTGATAATTAAGATATATAATTTTTGCAAATAAATTTCCTCATAAGCTGTTTTAACGAGTCATTTTAATCATCTAAGTCTTTTAAGATACTATATATCTTATAGGTTTGCAAGATTATAATATAGGTATTTTATCTATCTTTTAAATTTTTTATTTTTTTCCTTTTGATATAATTAGAATTTAAATTGTAATATACCTATATTACATATCAAATTCCTAATATACCTCTATATTCACCGTAGGCAAATTAGCATTTCTGAACACGCAATCAATTAAAATCCACCATACCACCAAGAACCGCAATAGGTAAAAAATAAAAAAGTTGATGAAAACAGAACCAAGAAGACTAAATTTTAGTTGTAAACAAAATCAAACAATTCAAATTTGAATAAAATAGAGGTCGAAGGTGCTATCTTCTTCTGAACAAAAATGCCGAAAAAATCGACGAGTTTCAATAACCATGTAGGGCGAAAAAACAAATTTGAATTTTGCACCGTAATAACTTATAAATTCCACAAGAACAGATGTTAATTATTAATTTTGGTAAGTAATACATAGTTAATTATTAATTTACCTAATATACCTTTATTTTTACATGTATGACTATAATTAGAAGGAATAAAACCAAAAAAAAAAAATTATAAGATAGATAAAATACTTGTATGACTGTAATCGTGCAAAAGTATAAGATAGTAACAAGAAGTTCGGACGATTAAAATGACTCGTTAATTTATAGATAATTCTTAAAGAAATTCGTAGGAAATTTATTTGGAAAAATTATCTTATTAAAATAAATAATAAAAATTTTAATTTTGAAAATTCCTCATCCACATCTGATAAACACTCCCAAAACATAGACGGGGTAGGTAAATAGTCGGTTAAAAGGGTATTAGGAAACTAAAAAAAGTAATTAAGTAAAAAAAAAAAAAAATTAGTTAAGTGAAATCTAGTAAATTAGTAAATGGACTAACTTATATGTTATACATCAAAAGTGGATTAATCTATAATTCCTTAGTACTATTGTCAATAGTGAATTATCGTTTGAAAATAAAGTAAAGAAAAAAGGATAAAGTATTCTAATATGTTTTGCAATTCAGTATTACTCTCCACTACATAATGGAAGGTCTCGACACTCGAACACGACACTTAATAAGACAAGAGTCGATACACCATGTATATATCGCATCCCTAATATTGTTATATATAAGTTTCTATCATACGGCAACCTAATACTTCCAAAAAATTCAGTGGATGCAAACCGAAATGGGGTAGATATTGCGGTTGCACTCCTTTTATATATAAAGTGTCGCGTTCTTAAAGTAGGAAACTTTCGTATTAACCTTGCCAACACACAACTTATTTACCAAAGGGCGCCCTCATGTCCACTAATTTTTAAAGGTTCTGCTTTTTTTTTGTATTAGGAAGAGAAATACGGCTAGATCATGATAGCTCGTTGGTCTAGATAGTGATATATACAAAGCGTCATATTCTCAAAATAGTTCGATGGTCCAAATAACAATGCATACAAAATTTTACGTTATCAAATAGCTCGTTAGTCCAAATAAAAATTTATAAAAATTATCACATTCTCAAAAAACTCATTGGTCCAAGTAACGATATACATAAAACGTTAGGCTCTTAAAATAGAAAAATCCTTTTAAGGCAATGTTTGGTGAATCGTTATTTTATTCAATTTTTTTGATTATTTTATATGAGATTTGACATTTTAGAGGAAGAATATGTTGTTTTGAATTTGAAGATAATGGTTCTAATTAATATATGGACTACATAGTCTTGATCAGCCGACAGTGACAGCTTATGGTCTCCATAAGTCACCATTAAAGAATTGTTCAAGTCACCGAAACTATTCTGTACTCCAAGGGGACGTCATTTTTGTTAACGGTCCCAACACTATCCAATATATTCAACGGAGCAGAAAAACAGAGTTGAAAAACAGGCAGAAAAACAGAGTTGAAAAACAGAGATAGAAAATACCGAGCAGAAAAACAGAGTTGAAAAACAAGCGGAAAAACAGAGGTGAACAAGAGAGTTAAACAGAGCAGAAAAACAGAGATAATATAAATAAAAAAATTATTCTATCTGGCCATTTTTCGGACCAAAATGTCCTTATTCTTAGCCCTTTTTTCAACTCTGTTAATATATACATATAAAATGAGTAAATTTGGAATTGAAGATTAATGGAAAATTTGGAATGAGTATATTTGGAATTAAAAATTCAGGGCAAAAATGTGCCTAAGACAATTAAGACGCAGAACCAATCTGGATTCATTACTAAAATCTTGACATAATCTGAAAAAAGCTCAGCTATGAAAAGCCAATGCCAATTTAGGCTATCAGCCACTGCCTATAATTATGAGTGGCAGAGCCTGCATTGGCATTGCAAATTAAATTGGCCCAGGCAAGGCACTTGCCTATGTGCTCAGGCTTATTGAAGCTCGCCGATGAAGCTGATTGAATGCTTGAAAGGTAGTCGAACCTCAAAAATCACTAAAATAGTTCAAAAGATTATGTAATTAATAACCAAACTGTTTCCCTCCCCTGCGGGGCTGAGCCTTGGCGCGTAAGGTACTACTCTAAAACAAACTGCCGAAGGTTCCAGGACCCGAAGATGTTCGCAACCTCTATGAGAACCTGATTCAAGGCAGACATCATGTTATGATCGAGTTGTGTGTGTGACAACTGGATTTCCAACTTACTACTTGTGACAATATTTTCTCTCATGCCTCATCATTTTTTTGTTAGCTGGTACTTTGCCAACTCTCTCTGCGGATCCGCTGATCGAATGTTTGACAAGGTAAATCGAACCTCAAATATCACTACAGTTGTTCAAAAGATTAGGCCCGAATCCTGATCACCAAACTCTCTTTTCCTTTCTTCTGCCATGTCATTTTACCTCCTCTTCCGGGTTGAGCCTTGGCACGCAAGGCACAAATCCGGCAATAATGTCACTTTCTGGTGCAGCTCAGCAAGGCAGACATCATGTTATGAAGTTATGTGTATGAGATCTTGATTCCAGCTTAATTACTACTTTTTGTTGTAAATAGTTATTAGTTATATGACTATTCATGTAAGGGCATTTATGTCTATGTATTAAATTCTAGCCCTAACTCTATATAAGGGGTTTAAACTGATGAATGAAATAACTGATTATCTCTGCCTTCAAACATTTATTCATAAATTATCAAAACATCAAAGGTTTTTCATGTGCTAATTTTTTTTTTACAAATAATTCAATTATTTTTCATGATCAATTTAGAAAACATAATCACGAAAATCTAAGCAATCAATTCATATAATTCATATAATCAATCTAAACATATAGTCCTAGGGTTCATCTTTCTAGGATTTGAATCAACAATCAAAATAATGAAATTGAACATAAACCAAAAATAATAATGTTGAAATTGAATTTTGATTTCGAAAACATACTTTGTTTGATCAACGATTCTTCTCTTGATTAACAATCTCCAATCGAAAGTTTTTCGTGCTGATAACGATCTTGGGAGAATGAACTTATATCTCGGCCTGGAGCTCGAGCACCGTGCATATGAGATTTTAGTCCATCAATCGAATTACATCCAGAAGATGTTAAGGCACTTTAATGACGATAAAGCGAAGCCTTCGAGCACGCCTATGATCATATGTAGTCTAGATCCTAGAAGGATCCATTTCGTCCCGCAATGATAACGAAGAGATATTGACACCAGAAGCTCCATATTTAAGTGCAATATGAGCATTATTGTACTTGGCTTAATGCACTAGACCGGACATTTCATTCCTTGTGAACTTGCTAACTAGATTTAGCTCTGCGCCAACATGCCGCCACTGGAATGGCATAAAACACAATTTCCGGAACATCAGAGCTACGTCGGATATGAGATTATTTTATCCTTATGCATCGAGGAATGGATCAAACCCTCTTGATCCTCGGAATGATGCACGCCTTCTTGGGTATGCTGACGTGGGTTACCTATCAGACCCACACAAGGCGCGTTCCCAAACTGGTTATGTCTTTACCATTGGAAACACAGCAATATCTTGGAGGTCTACGAAACTAACCCTTGTTGCAACCTCTTTGAATCATGCAAAGATTCTAGCACTTCACGAAGCAGTCTGTGAATGTATATGGTTGAGAGCCATTATGGGGCATATTCGAAGTACTTGTGGAATGCATTCCATCACACTACAAGAAAAGGAAGGTTGCCCGACAAAAAAATTTCATCGGGGAAAACCGTAATTAGACCGGCCAAAAAAAAAAGGACGAAAATTCGTCGGACCAATATTGTTGGGCTAGCGTTGTCGGGCTACATGTTACCCGACGAAAAAAACTAAACCGTCGAGTAAACCCATACTTAACTGACAAATAAAATTGGTTGCGATAACGTTGTCGGGCAATATTGGTAGGTCAACGGATATTTGGTCGGGCAAAGTGGTTCATATATGGTATAGAAGGATAACTTGCCTGACGAAATTTATTTTTTCCTCAGGCAAGGTGTCCCTATTCAGACACCTTTGCCCGACAAACGACTATATTTCGTAGGGCAAACTTTATAATTTGGAAATAAAGAATAAATATTTTAATTACGTTTATAATAATAAAAAAAAATATATATATATATTATAATTAAAATAAAATATTTCAAAACAAATATAATTATAATAAATATAAAAATCAAATATGATTAAAAAAAATTGGTTTACATAAATAAAAAGAAATTACGTCCTATATATCTAAAATTACAGCAGTTGTTCGGGGTACTGGTCGGGTTGTGGGGTCGGATGATGACTCTGCTGTGGAGTCTGTGCCTGGACTTGCGAAGGTAATGGCATCCCACTCGTACGGATCGCTTCAAGAACCAGTTGGAGGGTGGACTAGACGTTCGTTTATTCGGACCTGTAGTTGCCCCCCCCCCCCCCCCCCCCCCCCCCCCCCCAGCCTGGACGTTCACGTAGGCCTTCTTGATGTTCGCGCACTCGGTCTAGAGGGTCGATAATTCGGTCTGGAGGTTCTCGAAGTTGGCCTGGAGTGATAGGAGCATATTTATGCGACGTTTTATCTTGTTTTCTTATGCTTTTCTTAGCATGTTTCCTATGTTTTCTTAATACTTAGCATGTTTTCGTGTTTTGTAGGATTTTTGGAAGAAAAGTTACAAAAGGAGTTAATGAGTGCTGTTTTGGAAATCCAAGGAGGAAACTTTGAAGCAGACTTCAGCAGATGTGTCAACTTCTCGAAATTAACTGCACCTACTCAGAAAGAACTAGAAGATGGGCCATATATCGTTCGAAAGATACGGAAGTCTAGTTTCTAGAGAATTTTACAATTTGTGAATTGGAGATTTCTAGAATGAGTTATGGCCATTTTAGTACAGGAAGGTCAGGCTGAGCTGGAATTCAGCATTCCTTCTATTTCAAGTTTTCTAATCCTTATCGGACTTGGACTACTAGAGGCCTAGTTTATTAGGGTTACGGGAGGAAGCATTTTAATCAGAAAAAGGAAGATAAAAAAATAAAAAATAAAGGGAGAGGAGCAGCCACAGCGTGAGGATTGATTGAGTAGCGAATGCAAACGGTAACGTCTCTCTCCCTCATTAAGGAAATTAACACCCACATCAATTTTGGGCAGCAAAGGGGCAGACACATACATGGGACAAGAGGAAAACGCACAGGGAAGACAAAAAGGCAGCCAGCAAAGAGTCATTCTCTCACACAAAAAGGCAGCCAACAAAGAGTCATTCGCTCATACTTTGAAACAACTCTTTTTCTCCAAAAAAAATGCAGAACACGTTTGGGCTCTCACAGAAGGACTCAGCAACACCCTCCCATTCTGCTCCATCCTTCAAGGTTCCAAGGTCTAAAAGGCTTAGGAAGCAAGGAGGAACGTCAAGGCGTCATCCAATCACTCTTGCTGACCAACACATCATCAAAGAGCTATCTTCTTCCTCTTTTTATTTTCTATTTTTTTATGTTCTGGTTGTCTATTTAAATTATGGGTAACTAAGTACTATAGTTAGGGCTCGATTGAAGCCCTAATCATGTTTCTTTAAGGATTTCGATATGCCTTTGCTGCAAACTACTTTTGTGATGCTTAATTGATTAATTTCAGATTATATTTTACTCTTTACATACGTTATGTTATGCTTGATCACCATATGCATGCTGTGTATTGAGTTTGTTACATAGGTAAATTTAGATGACCGAATCTTGTGCCAATGAGAGTAACAAAAGAACTAGTTATAAGTTCTTGAAATTAATCATCATGAATAACTAGAATAGATACCATGTTCTAGGAGTTGTGTGTTTGTCGATTTCCATTGTGTTATGCGTTCTTAAAGTGCAACTTAGTAGATACCATGTTAAATACTTTAAGAATGAAAAGAGTTAGCGTAGATACTCATGCCTAACTTGTTGATTAGGGAAATCAATAATTTAAAGAGTAGATATCATGCCTTTAGGTTGACAAACATGAGCATCTAAAATCTGTTTTGTAGCATTGTTCATATCATTTGCCTAAGGAAGAAGATTAGCGGTGAACATCGAATCCCTAACTGGTTTTCTCACATTGTTTTAACCTCAATCCAATTCTATTTTTAATCAAACGCTGTTTTTTTTAATATTTTGTTTCGAAATTTTCAGTTTTCAAAATCATCTTAAAATCAATTTTAAACACATATTAATCCAGTCCTCATGGGAATGATCTCGTATTTCCTTTCTATACTATTTGTCTGATCTTTTGCACTTGCGAGTTAAAACGAGCATATAGTTGCGTAATTTATAGGTTGCTATTTGTACAACAAGTTTTTGGCGCTGTTGCCGGGGACTGTGTAACTAGTTTGTGCTGAAATTGATTTTTGGTTTTCTTTTACAGGTTGAATTTCGTTTATGCAAGGTCGTCGATCCCAAAATTTAGTGGTCATTGCCTACAATCTTGAGATTGAACGAACTCTTAGACGTCTTCGAAAGCAAGCTGAGAGGGCAAAACTTAACACACAAAGAGAAGATTTTGAAGAAGGAGAAATATCATAATATGTGAACGAAATGGTGGATGAACAGGTTCGAAGGCCAATGAAGGACTCCTTTGTCCCTCAAAACCTTAATCAACCATCATGCATTGCCTACCAACCAACTGCGCAAGGCAGCTTCAATTTATCACCTCAATTGCTTAACATGGTGCCGCACTATAGAGGCACACCTTCTGAGGATCCATACTTGCACATTAGGGATTTCTTCGATCTCTGCAAGACTCAGAACATCCAGGGCTTAACTCCAGAAGGAATCAGGTTAATTCTCTTTCATTTCTCCTTAAAAGATAATGCTAAGTTGTGGTTGAATTCTCTGGTTGCAGGTTCCATTACTACTTGGGAACAATTGGCCACTAAATTTTTGAAGAAGTTTTTCCCAGCCCAAAAGACAAGACAACTTAAAATGGAGATTCAAGCCTTCCACCAGAAGGATGGAGATCTTTTCTTTGAGGCATGGGAGCATTTCAAGGAGTTGCTTCTCAAGTGTCCACACCACAATATATCTCAAGACGATCAGGTACAAGCTTTTTATGAAGGTTTAAATGATATTAACAAAAATCTTGTTGATTCAGCTTGTGGAGGTGTGCTTATGGAAAAGAGCAGTGATGAAGCCATTGAGCTATTTGAGACCTTATGTGAAAATTCTCAGCAATTCTCATCAAGAGGGAGACAATGAGTAAAAAGTAAAGGTGTTTATGAAGTTAGCACAATTGGTGGAGTCCAGAGTCAAATGGCAGCAATGGGGAAAAAGTTAGATATGCTGGTGAAAGCAATGTCAGCTCAGAACATCTCTCAAGTTCAACAAGTTGCTAAAGTCGAGGTATGTGCTATACGTTCTCGTTCTAATCATACTACTGAGACTTGTCCTCTGTCTTGTTTTACAGATCATGAGCAAGCTAATTATGTGGGGCAAAACAACTATCATCCCAAGAACAACCCATATTCGAACATTCATAATCTAGGATGGAAAGACCACCCAAATTTCTCTTGGAGCAACAGTCAGAATGTGCTTAATCCACAAGGGCAGCAGAAGAACTTCCAGCAGGGAAATAATTATTATACTTCATCACATGTGGCACAACCAAATACTGACCAGAAGAAGAATAATCTTGAAGGTGCCATACTCTAGTTCTTGAATGCACAGCAACAGACAAATGCTCAAACTAGTCAGAACATTCAGAAACTAGAAGCCACAACTAGCCAAGCTATTCAGAGATTGGAGGCACAAGTAGGGCAAATGGAAAAGGAGTTAAGTGAGAGGAAGAAAAGAGAGTTTCCATCACAAACCATACCTAATCCAGGAGGCCATGAGCAGCTCAAGGCTGTGACAATCCTTAGAAGTGGCAAGGTAGTTGACAACAAGGTGGTGACAGATGAGAAAGATCCATAAAATGTTGAACCAACTCCAGCCACAAAGGTAAGTGAGAAGGAGAAGGTGATATTGCCACCCTTCCCTCAAAGGTTAGTTAAGCAAAAGAAAGAAAAACATCTTCTTGATATTTTTGAAACTTTGAGAAAAGTAGAAATCAACATTCCTTTACTTGATGCAATTAAACAGATTCCATCTTATGCTAAGTTTTTAAAGGATCGTTGTACACACAAAAGACAGTTTTAGGAACATGAGAAAGTTGCATTGACTGAGGAGGTAAGTGCGGTTTTATTAAGAAAGCTACCACCTAAACTAAAAGATCCAGGTAGTTTTACTATTCCTTGTAGGGTTGGTGACCATCTGTTCGAACGTGCTTTGCTTGATTTAGGAGCAAGCATTAACTTGATGCCTTATACCGTTTATGAGGAGTTGAGGTTAGGGGAGCTCAAACCAAGCTCAATTATATTGCAATTGGCAGATAGAAGCATCAGAAGACCTAGAGGTATATTAGAGGATGTTTTGGTTCATGTAAATGAATTTATTTTTCCTGCTGATTTTGTTGTTCTGGATATGGAAGATTCCCCTATGCCATCTTCATTACCTATTATTCTTGGTAGACCCTTTATGGTAACTGCTGATACAAAGATAAGTGTGAAAAGGGTACTATGCGCATGAAAGTTAATGGTAAGAAGATAGAATTCATGTTGTCTGACACTATCAAATTGCCACATGATAACCATGATTGTTTCAAGATTGATGTGGTAGGAAGTGTTGTTGAGCAAGTGTTTCAGGTACATAGAATTGACCTTTTGGAGGCATGCATAGCCCACAACCTCACAAGGCTGAATTATGAACGTGGATGTAATGTTACAGAGATAGACCTCCATGAAGCTGTGCATTCTCTAGAGGCTTCTAAGCCTTATCCAAGTAAGTATGTACCTTCCTTTGAAACTCTTGTGTCTACTAATACTGCTCTTGTCCCTTATATTGTCAGGGCACCAAAACTAGAATTGAAGCAACTACCTGAACAATTGAAGTATGCTTACTTGGGAGAGAAACATACATTACCAGTGATAGTTGCTGCAAACTTGAGTTTGGTGGCGCAAGAGATGTTGTTGAGAGTTCTTAGGGAGCACAAGACTGCATTAGGACGGACCATTGCCGACATCAAAGGCATAAGTCCATCCAAGTGCATGCACAAAATCCTCCGTGAAGATAATGCAAAGCCTAACAGGGATGCTCAGAGACGGCTTAACCCACACATGAAGGAAGTAGTGAGAGCAGAGGTTCTTAAGCTCTTGGATGTTGGCATCATCTACCCCATCTCAGATAGAAAATGGGTGAGTCAAGTTCATGTTGTGCCTAAGAAGAGTGGAATCACAGTGATGAAGAATGAAGAGAATGAGATTAAAGAGTTGAGGTATGATGCATATGAGAATGCTAAGTTGTATAAGGAACGGACCAAGGCGTATCATGGTAAGGGGCTAGTTCGGAAGGAGTTTCATGTGGGACAGAAGGTGTTGATCGACAATTCAAAATTGAGACTTTTCCCTGGTAAGCTCAAGTCTAGGTGGTACGGTCCTTATGTTGTTACAAAAGTTTTCCCTCATGGAGCTTTGGAGGTTCATAGCGAAGAGAAGAATCAGACATTCATGGTGAATGGGCACAAAGTAAAGCCCTATATTGAGATGAGCTTTGAGCCTAGAGAGGAGGATGTGACTGTCCAACTTGTTCAGTACATTCATGAGAGTCCAACAGTTTGGCTGAAGACTATAAACGTAGCACTACTTGGGAGGTAACCCAAAGGGAAGTTGGGAAGCAACCCATGTGAAGAGGATGATGACAGTTTTGGCACTCTACAACCACTGACAATCAGATTTGCTTTCTCTCACCCTATCCTTCTTTGTCGTTAACTTTGCCTTCGTTTGTTTTGTTTTGTTTTATTTTATTTTATTTTCTTTGTGTGTGTCGTCGCTTGTTTCTCCTTCCTTAAATGCTTCATTGTTTATACTTTAACTTTCAAACATTGAGGACAATGTTAGATTTAGGTGTGAGGGGGAAACACTTGTATTTTCCGTTGATTTTGCATTGGTTAAAAAAAAAAAAAAATTTATAGCTTGGTTTTTGCCTTAGTTTGTGTCGGTTTTAGTAGTGTTAAATTAGGTAGTTTTGTGTTTTTTTTTTTGTCTCTTAGGTTTCTTTCCAACACAATGATGAGATTTGGTTTTTAATTGCATGACTTTAAGATGATTTCTAAGCATGATTCAAGGTTTGAAATTATTCTTTGGTTAATACTCAATTATTCATGGTTATCATATGCAAACTCACATGTAATTACCCGAGTAAGTGGTACCCATAACATGCTTAATTGAATGAAGCTCAATACAACCCTTTTGTGAGCTTGTGAGCCTTTATCCTTTGTTTGAGAGAGTTGTATTTGTTTAATCTATCACTTTCTTATCAATTAAATTGTTGCATGAGCTCATCTTTCAGGTTGCTACTTGAATTGCTTATCATCATTGGAACTAAATGCTAGAACTGGTACTGATTTCTTTTCGAGGCATTGAATTGATTTGCATGACATACTTGAGATTATGAAGGCACCTAGATTTCCACCATTTCCAAAATGGCCTTTGACCCATGATACATTTTCCTCTAGGTAAACCCATGTTGAGCCTTTGTTTACGCATTTTTGTTTCATAACCCTCATTTTCCTCACCTAGCCTAAACACTTTCATTCTTAACCTTTTTCTTAAAGATTAGTGAAGCATAATTTGTAGAGACTTAATTGTGAATCAAGGGGTGTTAAAAGAGCAAGTTTGGGGGAATCTTAAAAAAAATAAAATAAAATAAAAAGAGAAAAAAATTGGCATTGTGTTTGAACTGTTAATTATGCCCTGACCGTACATGTATTGATTGTCGAAGTATGGTCCATAATGTTCAAATCGGCCATTGAGTGTATGTATTTGCTCGGTACTTATATAATTTTTAAGCCTTGATAGTGATACAAATTCTTATGTCTCTAACATCATTGCATGCTTCTACTATTTCTTTAAGAACCTTGTGTTATCCATATCCATTCTTTCTTTAACCCCTTACCCTTTGGCCTCATTACAATCCTCATAGAGACCTTCTGATCTTGTTTGTTGTGTTTATATCAATATGTGGAGATTTGAATGAAGTATGAGCAATGGTGTCACTTGTTCTTGCATTCAAGTAGTAGCATTCCTTTCATGAGTCATATTCATAAGAAAAATTCTGACAGTGCCTTTCTTTCTTGTTATATCATATGTGAGCAATTTGTTTTCATTTTACATCAATCCTCTCACATATAACTAGTATAGGAAGAGTGACTTAACCAGAAAATATAAGGTAAAATCAGAGCTTATTCGGTGTGAATTTTGACCTAATTGTGCTTTTGCTTTGATTGATTTAATTGTGAGTATGTGTATGATTTCTATGAAGGTGTATTAACTCTCGAATCATGTGGACCAATTCTTAAGCTTATGATGAATCTTAATATGTCATGATCCATTGAAAATCTCTTAGACAAATGTTGGAAGGTTTATGATGAATCATTGAGTCTTTATTTTTCTTTCATTTTTTGTTTCTGTTTTGCTCGAGGACTAGCAAAAGCTTAAGTGTGGGGGAATTTGATAGGAGCATATTTATGCGACGTTTTATCTTGTTTTCTTATGCTTTTCTTAGCATGTTTCCTATGTTTTCTTAATACTCAGTTTGTTTTCATGTTTTGTAGGATTTTTGGAAGCAAAGTTACAAAAGGAGTTAATGAGTGTTGTTTTGGAAATCTAAGGAGGAAACTTTGAAACAGACTTCAGCAGATGTGTCAACTTCTCGAAATTAACTGCACCTGTTCGGGAAGAACTAGCTGATAGAGCATATATCGTTGGAAAGATACGGAAGTCTAGTTTCTAGAGAATTTTACGGTTTGTGAATTGGAGTTTTCTAGAATGAGTTATGGCCGTTTTAGTACAGCAAGGTCTGGCTGAGCTGGAATTCAGCATTCCTTCTATTTCAAGTTTTCTAATCTTTATCGGGCTTGGACGCCTAGAGGCCTAGTTTATTAGGGTTACGAGAGGAAGCGTTTTAATAAGAAAAAGAAAGATAAAAAAATAAAAATAAAGGGAGAATAGCAGCCACATCGTGAGAATTAATTGAGCAGCGAATGCAAACAGTAACGTCTCTCCCCCTCATTAAGGAAATTAACACCCACATCAATTCTGGGCAGCAAAGGGGCAGACACATACATGGGACAAGAGGAAAATGCACGGGGAAGACAAAAAGGCACCCAACAAAGAGTCATTCTCCCACACAAAAAGGCAGAAACGCCTCTCTCTCTAACTCATACATTGAAACAGCTATTTTTCTCCAAAAAAATTGCAGAAAACGTCTGGGCTCTCACAAAAGGACTTAGCCACACCATCCCATTCTGCTCCATCCTTCAAGGTTCCAAGGTCTAAAAGGATTAGGAAGCAAGGAGGAACGTCAAGGCGTCATCCAATCACTCTTGCTGACCAACACATCATCAAAGAGCTATCTTCTTCCTCTTTTTATTTTCTGTTTTTTTATGTTCTTGATGTCTATGTAAATTATGGGTAACTAAGTACTATAGTTAGGGCTCGATTGAAGCCCTAATCATGTTTCTTTAAGGATTTCGATATGCCTTTGCTGCAAACTACTTTTTTGATGCTTAATTTATTAATTTCAGATTACATTTTACTCTTTACATACATTATGTTATGCTTGATCACCATATGCATTATGTGTATTGAGTTTGTTGCATAGGTAAATTTAGATGACCGAATCTTGTGCCTATGAGAGTAACAAAAGAACTAGTTATAAGTTCTTGAAATTAATCATCATGAATAACTAGAATAGATACCATGTTCTAGGAGTTGTGTGTTTGTCGATTTCCATTGTGTTATGCGTTCTTAAAGTGCAACTTAGTAGATACCATGCTAAACACTTTATGAATGAAAAAATTTAGTGTAGATACCCATGCCTAACTTGTTCCTTAGGGAAATCAATAATTTAAAGAGTAGATATCATGCCTTTAGGTTGACAAACATGAACATCTAAAATCTGTTTTGTAGCATTGTGCATATCGTTTGCTTAAGGAAGAAGATTAGCGGTGAACATCGAATCCCTAACTGGTTTTCTCACATTGTTTTAACCTCAATCCAATTCTATTTTTAATCAAACGCTGTTTTTTTTAAATATTTTGTTTCGAAATTTTCAGTTTTCAAAATCATCTTAAAATCAATTTTAAACACATATTAATCCAGTCCTCGTGGGAATGATCTCGTATTTCCTTTCTATACTATTTGTCTGATCTTGTACACTTGCGAGTTAAAACGTGCATATAGTTGCGTAATTTATAGGTTGCTATTTGTACAACTCGCACGGAGTTGTGGGGTCGGATGATGACTCTGCTGCGGAGTCTGTGCCTGGACTTGCGGAGGTAATGGCATCCTACTCGCACGGATCGCTTCAAGCACCAGTTGGAGGGTGGACTAGACGTTCATGTAGTCGGCCCTGTAGTTGGCCCTTCAACCTGGACGTTCGCGTAGGCCTTCTTGATGTTCACGCACTCGGTCTAGAGGGTCGATAATTCAGTCCGGAGGTTCTCGAAGTTGGCCTGGAGCTCCGTGAACCTCTGGATACGGTCGTTGGATCCCCGAGAAGAAGTGAAGAAACACTTGCGGCATCCCGAACTATTGCATCTCCCGCCCCCTCGTATAATCTTCCCTAGACACCGCCCCAGGTGTCTTCCAGGATCTCCACCGACCTAGCGGGATCCGGTAGATGCTGCTGCAACGGGTCCTTGGGATGCTGCTGCAACGGGTCCTCGGGATGCTGCTGCGACAGCTCACCCTGCACACCCTCCATGTCTCGTTACATCCTCTCTTAAAAATTCGATCAAATATTAATTAAAAATATAATTTGGAAATTAAAACTTATCATTTAATATGAAAAAAAAAATACTTGCATAAATCATGTCAGTCGCCTGGTTGTCGTGGCTAGCGTATACTTGCCCCCAGACCTCCAGCTCCGGCCACATCGACCCAGCGGTTCGCTTGTCCTCGTGCCGGTATGCATAAGATCGCGACCCCCCGTGCTGCTTGTATTTCTTCTCGTTCCAATTTTTTTGTTGGCCGCAGATATTCGCTGTTCATTAGTAAAAATAATTATTATATTCAAATCGAAAATGAAATAAAAATGATGAAAAAATTCTTAACTCCGACATGTACCAGGTATCAGGGGGGGGGGGGGGGAGTTCTTGATATGAGTGCAAAACCATTCCCACTCCACCAACCGATGCACCCCCAAGTACTCGGATGGAGGATTCGCACGGGCTTCCGTCGAGGACGTCCAGCTTCGTAGTACTTATGGACCTCGTACTTCCATTCTGAGAACCGTTTCTGCTAGAGTTTGGTGAGGTAGTCATTAACGTCGGCGTCCTCCAGATTGTACTCAAAATTGATCTTAAAAAAAAAAAGTTAGTAAAACATAACAAATAATGAAAACAATGATAAAAAATGGAAATATACTTACCGATAACTCATAACAACATTTCGCCTTCTGTTTGACGTCGAGCTTTTTAAAAGTCGGTGCCATCATCCGGCACTTGGTACGTAGAATAACACCAATGTCGTGTACCACTAGGCTGTAAATTTTTTGCTCTGCTACCCGCATATGAGGCAGGTAAACTAACGTGATCTTTGCATTTTTTGTCCAGCATAACCGCTGTGATGCCAATCCTATGTTGATCCCGCGCATGTTTACCGATGTCCCTATACATACGACACAAGTTAGTACAAATATGAGCAAAAAAGAAAAATGGTCATTTAAATAAACAAAGTCGTCAACCTACCAGCGGGGAGTACTCCGTCCCCAATCTCCTTTTGGCCTCCTTCGGCAGGCGGTGCGGGCTAGGGGTCGGGATGTGGTTCGCCCTGTTTCTTGCTATGGCGTCTATGAGCCGATTGTACGTAGGGTCGCACGGATTGCGAGCTGTTGACCATGCCCTGAGTGGACTCAGCCGTGGAGACTACCGTGGCTGGGGGTGCCTCCTCCTCCGCACCATCAACAAAGGGGGCAGCGCGATGGCTCGTGGAAGTGATCAACGAGCGCGACAACATCTACATTAAAAAATTCAAAATAATTAAAATAAGACCAACATATTTTCAATTTTAATATTTAATTAAAAAAACAAAAAACACAAATTTTGTAATTGTAAATAGTTAATTAATAAAAAACACATAAAACCACTTAATTTTAATTTTTAATAATAAAGTCACAAAAAAAAAACCGCCTAAATTTAATTTTTAATAATAAATTCACAAAAATGAAATAAAACCACCTAATTTTAATTTTTAAAGACAAATTCACAAAAAGAAATTTAAATTTTTAATAATAAATTCACAAAAATGAATCTAAACCACCTAGTTTAATAAACCTAAAATAAACCAAAATTAAACCTAAAATACTTAATCCAAAAAAACTTAATCCTAAATTACTAAAAATCAAAATTCACAAAATTAAACCTAAATTACTAAATCCTAACAAACCTAAATCCAATTCCAATATTACTAATCAATTCCAAATCCAAATTGAATTCCAATTCCAAGCAAATTAAACTAAAATTACCAATTTTCAAATTTTTTTCCTAAATTCACATACAAATTAACAAAACCCAATGAATTAACCAACAAATTCAACTAACCCATTCCAAACATACAAATTCAACCAACCCATTCCAAACACCCAAATTCAACCAACCCATTCCAAACATACAAATTCAACATAAATCAAACATACAAATCTACATAATTCAACCAAAAATTTCTACCAAACATATATAGAAATCCAATTTGGATGAAATTTCATTGAGAGAGAGAGAGAGGGACTTACTATGAGAGACGCGGTCGGCGGTGAAAGAGACGCGATCGACGGCGAAAGAGAACTTGGGTATGAGTTATGGTGATGTTGAGAAAGGGAGAGAGGGACAACGGGATGGTGAGAGAGGGAGAGCAAGGGAGGGTGATTAGGCTGCTAGGAGTCGGATTTGTGCAGAGATAGAGGTGTTTGGCGGAGGAACTGAGAGCAGAATGAAGAAGATGAAAGGAGGAGTCTGTCTTTTAAAATTGGGTCGAGGACTTTGCCCGATGGAAAATGGTCGGGCAAACTTTAAATGATTTTCGTCGGGCCAATGAAACGAAATATTCCCCGGGCAAAGAGCGAATATTTGTCGGGCAACGTTGGCTTTCCCTCTCCCAATCAGGCTCGTCATCCGAGATGTACATACTACTTGTTTCCTCATAATCACTTTCAATTGGTTTTAAGTCCCCGAGATCAATAAAAATCCCATTAATCGCAATTGGTGGGATGCCGTCGTTGGTCCGTACTCCATCCAGGTTTAGGGTGGATGCCAAGGATTCCTCCTGGTAAACAATTTGCTGGTCATCATTTGTTTCCCCATCTGCTTCATGGTCTCGGTCATACAAATCCCAAACATTTCTTTGATTTACCATCTCAGCTACTCTCCAACTAGCATTGACTTTGGGATCATCCACATAGAATACTTGTTTCGCCGTACTAGTGAGTATGTAGGGATCACTTTCATACCACCAGGTGTTTGTGTTGGCAAATACACATAAGTTATCTCGAATGACCCTGCCTGGGATATTTGGGTTCGTATCAAACCAATGACACTTGAACAAAATAACTTCATTGCGCTCTACTTATAACACCTTAACAACACTTAACAATTTGCCGAAGAAGCCCGTAGCAGCATTTTCCCCCTCTCCCGGCACGAAGACCCCGCTGTTTTGTGTAGACAACTTGTCATCTCGGTCTGTGCACACGAACTTCACTCCGTTAACGTGACAACCGGTGTACGTTTCTCCTCGAAATGGGCCAATGGCAAGCTGCACTAATTCTTGATTGAAGTCTGGCGAGTTGTCATCTCTCATCTGTGCAATCTGGTAAAATACACATCATGAATTAAATTGGTCAACTTAAAACAAAACTAAGAAATTATACAAATAAAATATTTGACTTACATGATTGGAAAACCAATTTGGAAATAGTTGTTGGTCAATTTCTTCCAAATTCGAAGGATATTGGGCTTTCATCAATGACTCGTGCTAGTCGTGGAAGGGCCAGACTTCGTCACAGTTGTTCAGTATGAACCAATGAGCCACCTTCATGTCACTATCGGTGAACGACTGCGACACCGGACCAATGCCGAATGGTCGTGCTGGTTGGGCAAATACGGATAGGTTCTCGGTGTGTTCACCACCTTCGTCGTTCCGCAGGGCCCTATTGAAGGAAGTTTCAACGATCCGAAGATACATTGCACAAAACGTGAGTGACTCATTTGCAATGTACGCCTCCGCTATAGAGCCTTCGGGACGTGTCTTGTTGCGGACGTATCGCTTGTACCTACCTAACATTCTATAGGAAAATAAACACTATGATTCACATATATTAACATGATAGTAAAGAATAGTCACAAAAGCAGGATGAAGTTTACCTCTCGATTAGGTGCAACCAACATTAATGCACCGGGTCAGCTTGCTTTGCCTCATCCGGCAGATGTATTAGTAGGTTCACCATTACATCAAAAAATATTGGGGGATATATTTGCTCTACGACGCACATGAGGTAGACAATGTCCTCGTTCATTGCAGCGACGTCTGCCTTTCACAATGTTTTGGCACATAGTTGATGGAAGAACCGAGACAAATAAATGATCATCTCAACAACATCATGTTGCAAGCATGGTCGAATACCAATAGGAAGGAGCCGTTGTAGCAAAACATGATAGTCATGGCTCTTCAAACCAGACAGGGTGCCATCGTCGTTGCTAACGGTTGGGGAGATGTTGCCGGCACACCCATCGGGAAATTTCACTCTCTGCTACCACTTAAAGAATCTTTTCTTATTCTCCGGCGTGAATGTATAAGTTGGATGACCCAATATGTATTTCCCATTGACGAGCTTTGGCCACAAGCTATGTTGAATCCCCATTTGTTGCATACCCAGACGGATCTTTTTCGTGTCCTTTCACTTTCCTTCGATGGGCAAAGTCGTTCCCATAATACTCTCGGCAACATTCTTCTCAATATGCATGGGATCCGCAATGTGTCTAATTTTCAATTTCAACCAGTATGGTAAACGGAAGAATATGCTCTTCTTCGTCCAATTTTCTAGTTCCGCTAGTTTCGGTCCTCGTGTGACGAACTCTAGGATATTGTTCAATTTAGACAATATCTTATCACCCGACCATTCCCTTGGTCGTTTCTGTCTTTCTGTTTAGCCATCAAATTTGTCAGCCTCATTACGCCACCGGTGATCCAAGGGCAGCCATCTTCGGTGACCCAAGTAGCATACCTTCAATGCGTGAACATTTCTTCGGTGACCCAAGTAGCATAACTTGTCGCATGTTCGGACTCCATTTTCCCACAAATTCACGAGCTCGCCAATCAAAGGCCGCAAATATACATCAATGGAATTACTCAACAATTTGTGGGTTGGTATCAAAGTACTGAGGATTGTGAATTATTTCTTCATGCATCTCCAAGGGGCAAGTTATACGGAACAATGACCACCGGCCAAGTGCTATAGGGCCTTGCAAAACTCTCAAACGGATTAAAGCCGTCAGTAACAAGTCCTAATCTGACATTTCTTGGCTCCGCGGAAAACAAAGGATACATCTTATCAAAATCCTTCTAAACCTCTCCATCAACTGGATGCATAAGAACTTCATTATCAATGCGTTCATCCTTGTGCCACCTCATACCATGGGCTGTGTGGGTCAACATTTAGAATCTTTGTAATCTTGGCTTTAGTGGAAAATAAAGTAACACCTTGTCCAGAATCTTGTTCTTTAGATACCTAGGTTCATTGCACACAAGACATTTATCAAGCTGCTCGAATTCACCGTAAAACAATGCACAATTGTTCTTGCATGCATAGATCTTGAAATATCCTAAACCGAGACCCTTCAACAGCTTCTTCGAGCTATAATGACCTTAAGGCAGATGATTATCTTCAGGGAGCATTCGGATGATAATGTCCATCATATGATCAAAATGCTTGTTCGTTTGATTATACTCAACTTTCATGTGCATTAGCTCCACAACTGCCCATAGAACTGAGAAAGATTTACAACCGGGGTACAATTCGCATTGAGCTTCTTTCAACAATCTCTCCTAATGTTGATCTAAGTCTTCGGGTTCAAACTGGGGCGCCTCATGGTCCATAAGACCCGATGCGGGAGGAAAAGCATTGGTTAATATGTCAAAGACTTAGTCATCATCAAAGCTCCCATCCGAAGCACTTTGATCCCCACGGGTCATTGGATTCGAAGATGTCGATGCTGTAAATATTGGTTCACTATGATGGATCCAATTAGTATAGTTGTGTACGATCCCATTCCAGGCCAGATGATTTCCGACCTCTTTCAACGTCCCCCAATTGCAGTTGTTACATTTCTGGCACGGACACCTGATACGTCCACTTTCAGTGCAATGACTCTGTGCAAAAGCAATAAAGCGGTCGATCCCATCCAAATACTCATCAGAACACCTATCGTCCAATTGCATCCATCCTCTGTCCATTGTGCATGCTTCACAAAATTCAGTTTTCGTAAGTAATTGAGTTAACATTATCTCGCAATTAGAACAAGTAAATATTAAAAATCGCTCGTCTCCTTATGCCCCCGGTGATTTGGCCTTATCTCATTCGAGAGTGCACGTTCAGTGTTGTGTAGTTTTCGGCCTACGAGGCTAAGTTTCAATCGAGGGAAATTTCGGCAGCATCCCCCTATAGTTCCCCAAATGCATGATGTAGATATTATAAACAAATATCTAGTATGCATTTGGAGAACATTGAGGGGATACAAACTGAATTTCCCACGATCGAAACCTAGCCTCATAGACTGCAAAATTCACAACACATAGTTATGCACCCCCAAACTGTCTGAATAAATGGACAATTCAAGAGTCAGTCAATTGCGCGGTCACACATTAAGCGTCCACGTGCGCATCCAACTGACTCTCAAATAGGTCTAAGGTTTTTCATTGAATTTCATTATGCGAAATTAATCAACTCGATTAAATTCACATAAACGGTTATGAAATTTCATCATATTTCACTCTGTTGGAACTACCTAAGAAATAATTAAAATATCATAACAAATTCTCAAATACAAACATATATTAATTATGCATATCACAAAGTTTACAATTTTCTAATTTCCTAACATATTTTATATTTTCCTAATTTCCTAACATATTTTCTATTTTCTTATTTTCCTAAAATATTTTCTAATTAATTTCCTAACATCTTTTTTAATTTCAAAATTTCCTACAAAATCACATAACACATTTTATTTAACTGAACTAATAATGTGTTTTTTCGTAGGTTATTCTTTTATGCTCTCATACAACGTAACGGTTGTAACTAGATAAATTTTATTTCAATCCATGTATAGAACTAAAAACAATGTTCTGTCTCTTTTTTATTTTTTAATGATTCGTTTCTTTTAGCATTTTTTTATTAATCTCAAATACAAAATGCATTTTTTGAATGAAGAAAAAATATAAATGAAACATACTATAAACATACTATAATAAATTTTTTTTGTGAGCTTTAACGCTTGATATTTATGTTGTTTATTTTATTCAACACTTGGACATCATATAAACATACTATAATAGATTAATTGAAACATTTAAAACTTCAACTTTATTAATTTGCAGCTTCATACTGCATATATAAATGAAATTATTTCTTTACAACTTTTATTCAGTGTCGGATTCACTCTCCCTCTCCCAATCAGGCTCTTCATCCGAGATGTACACACTACTTGTTTCCTCATAATCACTTTCAATTGGTTTTAAGTCCCCGAGATCAATAAAAATCCCATTAATCGCAATTGGTGGGATGCCGTCATTGGTCCGTACTCCATCCATGTGTAGGGTGGATGTCGAGCATTCCTCCTGGTAAACAATTTGCTGGCCATTGTTTGTTTCCCCATCTGCTTCATGGTCTCGGTCAACCAAATCCCAAACATTTCTTTGATTTACCATCTCAGCTACTCTCCAACTAGCATTGACTTTGTGATCATCCACATAGAATACTTTTTTCGCCGTACTAGTGAGTATGTAGGGATCACTTTCATACCACCAGGTGTTTGTGTTGACAAATACACATAAGTTATCTCGAATGACCCTGCCTGGGATATTTGGGTTCGTATCAAACCAATGACACTTGAACAAAATAACTTCCTTGCGCTCTGCTTATAAAACCTTAAGAACACTTAACAATTTGCCGAAGAAGCCCGTAGCAGCATTTTCCCCCTCTCCCGGCACGAAGACCCCGCTGTTTTGAGGAGACAACTTGTCATCTCGGTCTGTGCACATGAACTTGACTCTGTTAACGTAACAACCGGTGTACGTTTCTCCTTGAAATGGGCCAATGGCAAGCTGCACTAATTCTTGATTGAAGTCTGACAAATAAATTATCGTCTCAACAACATCATGTTGCAAGCATGGTCGAATGCCTATTGGAAGGTGTCGTTGTAGAAAAACATGATAGTCATGGCTCTTCAAATCAGACAGGGTGCCACCGTCGTTGTTAACAATTAGGGAGATGTTGCCGGCGTACGCATTGGGAAATTTCACACTCTGCAACCACTTCAAGAATCTTTTCTTATTCTCCGGCGTGAATGTATAAGTTGGATGACCCAGTATGAATTTCCCATTGACGAGCTTTGGCCACAAGTTACGCTGAATCCCCATTTGTTGCAAACCCAGATGGGTCTTTTTCGTGTCCTTTGACTTTCCTTCGATGGGCAAAGTCATTCCCATAACACTCTCGGCAACATTCTTCTCAATATGCATGGGATCCACAATGTTTCTAATTTTTAATTTCGACCAGTATGGTAAACGGAAGAATATGCTCTTCTTCGTCCAATTTTCCTGTTCCGCTAGTTTCGGTCCTCGTGTGACGAACTTCAGGATATTGTTCAATTTAGACAATATCTTATCACCCGACCATTCCCTTGGTCGTGTCCGTCTTTATGTTTAGCCATCAAATTTGTTAGCCTCATTACGGCATCGGTGATCCAAGGGCAGCCATCTTCGGTGACCCAAGTAGCATACCTTCGATGTGTCCCTAATGGACGTTGTGTCCGGTCCATACGTCGGGCATGCAAGATAACCATTGGTGCTCTATCCCGACAACATACTATAAGCAGGATAATTATTAATTGTCCACAATACAGCCGCTCGTAAAGTGAACATTTCTCCACTGTACTTGTCGCATGTTCGGACCCCATTTTCCCACAAATCCACGAGCTCATCAATCAAAGGCCACAAATAAACATCAATGGAATTACTCAGCAATTTGCGGCTTGGTGTCATAGTACTGAGGACTGTGAATTATTTCTTCATGCATTTCCAAGGGGGCAAGTTATACGGAACCATGACCACCGGCCAAGTGCTATAGGGCCTTGCAAAACTCTCAAACGGATTAAAGCCGTCAGTAACAAGTCCTAATCTGACATTTATTAGCTCCGCGGAAAACAAAGGATACATCTTATCAAAATTCTTCTAAGCCTCTCCATCAGCCGGATGCATAAGAACTTCATTATCAATGCGTTCATCCTTGTGCCACCTCATATCATGGGCTGTGTGGGTCAATATTTAGAATCTTTGTAATCTTGGCTTTAGTGGAAAATAACGTAACACCTTGTTCGGAATCTTGTTCTTTAGATACCTAGGTTCATTGCACACGGGACATTTATCAAGCTGCTCGAATTCACCGTAAAACAATGCACAATTGTTCTTGCATGCATGGATCTTGAAATATCCTAAACCGAGACCCTTCAACAACTTCTTCGAGCTATAATGACCTTAAGGCAGATGATTTTCTTCAGGGAGCATTCGGATGATAATGTCCATCATATGATCAAAATGCTTGTTCGTTTGATTTTACTCAACTTTCATGTGCATTAGCTCCACAACTGCCCATAGAACTGAGAAAGATTTACAACCGGGGTACAATTCGCGTTGAGCTTCTTTCAACAATCTCTCCTAATGTTGATCTAAGTCTTCGGGTTCAAACTGGGGCGCCTCATGGTCCATAAGACCCGATGCGGGAGGAAAAGCATTGGTTAATATGTCGAAGACTTAGTCATCATCAAAGCTCCCATCCGAAGCACTTTGATCCCCACGGGTCATTGGATTCGAAGATGTCGATGCTGTAAATATTGGTTCACTATGATGGATCCAATTAGTATAGTTGTGTACGATCCCATTCCATGCCATATGATTTCCGACCTCTTTCAACGTCCCCCAATTGTAGTTGTTACATTTCTGGCACGGACACCTGATACGTGCACTTTCATTGCAATGACTCGGTGCAAAAGCAATAAAGCGGTCGATCCCATCCAAATACTCATCAGAACACCTATCGTCCAATTGCATGCATCCTCTGTCCATTGTGCATGCTTCATAAAATTCAGTTTTCGTAAGTAATTGAGTTAACATTATCCCCTAATTAGAACAAGTTAATATTAAAAATCGATCGTCTCCTTATACCCCCGGTGATTTGGCCTTATCCCATTCGAGAGTGCACGTTCAGTGTTGTGTAGTTTTCGGCCTACGAGGCTAAGTTTCAATCGAGGGAAATTTCGGCAGCATCCCCCTACAGTTCCCCAAATGCACGACGTAGATATTATAAACAAAGATCTAGTATGAATTTGGAGAACATTGAGGGGATACAAACCGAATTTCCCACGATCGAAGCCTAGCCTCATACATTGCAAATTTCACAACACATAGTTACGCACCCCCAAACTGTCCGAATAAATTGACAATTCAAGAGTCAGTCAATTACGCGGTCACGCATTAAGCGTCCACGTGCACATCCAACTGACTCTCAAATGAGTCTAAGGTTTTTCATTGAATTTCATTATGCGAAATTAATCAATTCGATTAAATTCGCATAAACGGTTTTGAAATATCAGCATATTTCACTCCGTCGGAACTACTTAAGAAATAATTAAAATATCATAACAAATTCACAAATACAAACATATATTAATTATGCATATCACAGAGTTTACAATTTTCTAATTTCCTAACATATTTTATATTTTCCTAATTTCGTAACATATTTTCTATTTACTTATTTTCCTAAAATATTTTCTAATTAATTTCCTAACATCTTTTTTAATTTCAAAATTTCCTACAAAATCACATAACACATTTTCCACAATTTATAAACAATTTTCCCCCAAACTATACACAATTTCTACCAATTTTTCACAACTTCAAAACTAAAAAATTAAATTTCCTAAAACACATACCTCTTGATGGAGTTTGGTGTTTGAGAGAGAAATAGGGAGAGATTGGTGGTTAAAATGATGATGAGATGATGTTGTTAGAGAGAGAGGGGGAGAGAGAAAGAGAGAGAGAGAGAGAGAGAGCTGAGATATGAAGCAGAAATAGGAAAGAAGAAGAAAAGGGGTGGGTGGGCTGAGTTAGTGTGTTTTAATCCTTTCCCGATGAAGAAAATTCGCAGGGTAAATGTAAAAAAAATCATCAGGCATATTCTAGTCAACATTCAGCGTTTACCCGGCGAAATTTTTTTCATTTTGCCCCACGGATTTTGAAATTCGTAAGGCTAAGTTTAATTTTTAAGGCGCCAACAACCTTTTTTTTTGGCGCCAAAATAATATTGTTTCGCGCTAACTTTGCCCCACGAAAACATTATGCCTTACCAACATTTTCCTCGGGCCACGTTTGCCAGTAATTTGGCCGACAATTTTTTTTTTGGTCCTGCAAGACTCTTAATGCGATTTTTTTTGGGTCCTGTAAGACTCCTTTAGGCAACGGAATATATTTCGTCAGGTAAAATATTGTCGGGCAAGCCCTACTTTCTTGTAGTAGCCAATAATGAACCGAAGATTATCTATGAAGATAATGTTGCCTGCATCGAGCGAATGAAGACTGGTTTCATTAAAGGAGACAACACCAAGCATATTGCACCAAAGTTTTTCTTCAATCAACAACAACAAGAGCATCAGAAGATTGAAATCAAGTCAATCCGATCTCAAGACAACCATGCAGACCTTTTTACCAAGTCATTACCGAAGGCCACATTCCAGCAGCATATTCGAGGTATTGGCTTACGTAGACTGGCTGATCTACCTAGTCTATAGTTTTAAGAGGGAGTCGATATTAAGGGGAGTATCCCGAAGCATACTCACTAGTCCATCGTGCATTCTTTTGTCCCACGACCAGGGTTATTTTGTCCCATTGGTTTTTGTTACCTGACTAAGTTTTAATGAGGCACACCTTTGGTATGGTCACCCCATTGACACTGCATCCTGAAGATGCCATTATTCAACTCATATGCATTAGCTCATATTTTCCCTTTAACCATGGGTTTTTCCCACTGGGTTTACCGAACAAGGTTTTGGTGTAGCAACTCCAATGCATCCTACCCCATAGACGTACAATCTGCTCATTATCCAGGAGAAACGACTTCATCTACCTCCGGAGATTTTGATGCGACTACTCTACATTCACGCGCGTTGCACTCTTTTTCCTTCGACCAGGATTGTTTTTGTCCCATTGGGTTTTTATTACTTAGCAAGGTTTTAACGAGACAACACATAAGCGAGTAGCCAAGTAGCATTGATTACATGGAATATCCAAGGGGTAGTGTTGTAAATAGTTATTAGTTATGTGGCTATTCAGGTAAGGGCATTTATGTCCATATACTAAACCCTAACCCTAACTTTATATAAGGGGGTTTAAACTGATGAATGAAAAAAATGATTCTCTCTGCCTCCAAACATTCTCTTTATTTTCAGTATTTCACAACACTTTTGACATTATTGTCATCTATTTTTTTTTTTTTTGCACATATCTCATGAGACTCTCATCTTTAATTTCCTATTGAACCTTGTTCTCCAACTCATTTGATAACCTATTCGTCCTTTCGTGGATTAAGAACCTTGATTATAAATGTAAGTTTGGATGTCAATTTGTTTGTCATACAAGTTGGATTCATTTTATTGATGTGTGCAGTTAGGCACGGACCCAGAGGGTGGCTGGGGTGAGCTCCAGCTCACCTCAAATGTGAGAAAAATAATAATAACGTAGGTATAATAGTTTTCATCCAACCTATCTAGCCCAGTTATTTTATATCAGTTTGAATATATATTTTTGTTTCATTTAAGATTTGAGATATTTAGGTCGCCTCTTCTTGTTGCTCATAATTTAAGGAGATCAATATATAATATAATATAACATTTTATTTATGTATATTATGATCGAGAATGAAATATAAACTGGAAGCATCAACAAGTTTTATAGAATATAGAAAAACCAAAGGAATTTTTAATAAATTTCTATTAAATACTATTACTAAGGAAAATTGGCTTTAAATCAGCCCACTGCTATTTTCAATCCTGAGTTCGTATATGTGTGCAGTGCTATGAAACTTGCCTTCCTTTGCAAAATTTTCTGATATTCTGTTCTTTCTCTGTTTATCATTTCCACGGTGCGCGAGGGAATGTTGATCATGTAATTGTGGCTATGATCTTGCTACTTCATGGAGCTAACTGCAGCTACACATACAGAGATGACTTCTTTGAGCTTGAGGCCTTGAGGTAGGCTTGCTCTACACAACAAAAATATAATGGTAACTATGCTAGCAGTATCTTCATAGTTGGCATGACATCATGAACCGACAAAACCAAATTGCAACCTAAAAGTAAAGCCAAACGAAGATATATTCAAAGAACAAATACAAAAGACAAGACAGTATTATACTTGACAAAACTTCAAGGAAACCAGATCAAGCCCTCTTGTCCTTGGCAAGTCTCGTATCTCATTGACGGCAAACCCATAAAATATAAAATTAACATGAAGAGATTATGTTTCCAAATAGAAACATCCAAGAACAAGAGTACAGATTCTGTGACTTCCTTGTTTTTAACCAAATCTTTTTTGTTGTATATCTATCCACCATTGATTTGAGAATAAGAACACGAAAAATGAGTAGTGTCGGAGCAGAAAAACAGAGATAATATAAACAAGAAAATGAGTTGGTTGAGCTGCAGGGACCAAGTAGTAATGAGTTTACTGAGCTTTCTGTGTGTGTGCATGGCCATAGTTGTGGTGAAGATATTTTACAAAATATGGTGGATGCCGATGCGAATCCAGAGCATGATGGCGTTGCAGGGGATCAGAGGCCCGGGCTACTGGCTTATCCATGGAAACACGAAAGAAATCTCCACCATGAAAAACGAAAATATGAGCAAGCCCAAGAGTGAATATATCCTCATGTTCAACCTTAGGGTGTATTTGGATGAAAACGTTTAAGATTATCAAAAATTTATAAAATGACGGAATTTAAATTGACGGAAATTAATTTTTCAGAATTTGTTAAATTTCGTATTTGGATAATATAAAAATAGAATGAAATTTAAACATAAAATTTAATGTTTACATATAAATTATAAGGAAAAATTTTAGCAGACGTCCCTAAATTTTACAATAATTTTAGCAAACGTCCCTAAATTTGAAATTTAGATTCAACCGTCCCTTAACTTGTTCGAAATAATCGGAATCGTCCCTCCGTTAAAGCTACAAACGGAAGCCGTTAAAATTAAGGGCAAAATCGTCCACTCAAGGGGTTTACTACTTTTTTTTTTGGTAATAAAAAAATTCATTAACCTGCAAAAACAGGGCCTAAAAAGGGAACAAATGCACCAGCAAACAGCTGGAGCAAAACCACAGCAGCCACTCGACTGAACCCGGAACCACAAGCAAGAGATACCAGCAGACCCATAGTTCCCACCCTTAATTGAATTGATTATTTCATCTTCTTTTTGCTTTTTTTATTAGATGGAAACTCCAATACTCTATAGTTCCCACCCTCAGTTTTCTTCATCCAACATCAACTTTCTTCTTCCCTCATTCCTTTTAACATCAAAATTTAACACTGATGATTATTAAACCCAGAAAACATCATCACGATGGAGTGGTATTTTTTAGTAGAGATAATTACTTTGTTGCCATCAACACATTTAAATACCAAAATTCACAACAATTAGTCTAGAATTTCAGCACATGATGAGCTCCAACCCAGTGAAATTCACACAAAATCATCTCAAAATTGAACATCAAAATCCCAAGAGAAGAAAAAAAAAATAGAGCTTGTGAAAGGTCCAGTTGAAATTAGTCCAATAAAGGTTGAAGAAACCACAAAAAGATCCAAGAACAAAAAAATACATAAATGAAGAAGATTAATACTTCTTTAGTTTTGGGTCTTCAAACATTGAGCATCGAGGCGAGGTTGGCTTGAAAGAGTCGATCAGATGAACCAGTCCTGAGCCTTGATTGACTTGAACGAGTGCAAAGTGTACAAGACCGGAAAGCCGCTGCAAATGCATTGACTCAGATAGTCGGTGAGCAAAGCCATGTGCATTGGAGTCCGATTCGCGAGCACCAGGCGAGGACGAGGGTGCCATCCTCCTCAAGGATCTTGTAGGAGATTCGACGGAAGGAAGCTCGACGGAGAAGCCAAGGAAGCTTGATCGGGAACTGGGAGAAGGGCATGAGCAAAAGTTTAGGCTATTATGTTTTACCTGGACAAAACGAACATGCAATATGTTAGATATCCTCTCGTCCTTGAGACTGGTTCGATTGAAGAGCATAAGCGAGCGGTGATAGAGATCAGACTCCGCACCAAGAACAAATATGAAAAATGGCTCAAAATCGCCCAAAACGGCGCAATTAAGCCGTTGATTTTTCAGATGGTGGTCCTCGTCTCGACCAGGCTAGGAGGAATATGGTGGTCGTAGAGGTTGGGTGGCCGTGAGTCGTGGGTGGCGACGGAGAACGCTTTGAGTTGCTTCGGTGGTCTTCGATCGTGCCCGTGAGAAAAAGGAGCCTGCGAGGGAGGGAGGGAGCTTGAGAGTGATCGAGAAAGAGAGAGACTACCAGTGAGGGTGGCTTGATGACATCAAGGGTGGTGGCACTGGTGGGTCTCGGCTGGAGACTCAGTTTTGCTGGGTTTCTCGCTTGAGGAAGACGATTGAAGCCAAACAAGTCATTGAGAAGGGAAATTGTAGGAGATAGGTGAAAAGTCTCTTTTGCCCTCAACTATTCACGCACGTGCAATGCACGTGCCATTTTTTAACGGATTCTGTAACAAAGGGACGAGTCCGACTATTTCGAACAAGTTAAGGGACGGTGGAATCTAAATTTTAAGTTTAGGGACGTTTGCTAAAATTATTGTAAAGTTCAGAGACGCCTATTACAGTTTTTCTAAATTATAATTATAAAGATGGAATTTGAGAAATGACACCTCTTTATATGGAATTTAAAGTTGGGAGATTTGGAGTATCCAAATTCCTTGTTTTTAATTTTTTGGAATTTCTAAATTCCAATTTTTATGAATCAAAACAACAAAATTGATGCTAGAAATTTCAAATTTCTGACTTTTTAACAAATCCTTTGTTATTTTCCCTCATCCAAACACACCCTTATGGACCAAATTATATGGTAAAAAAGTTTGTTAATTTTTATTTATTTATTTATAATGTATGGTAGGGTTTGGGCCTTGGGGATGAATTTTGGTGGGTGTTTTTGGAACTGCAGGGAAGAATTATCTTCAGTGGCTTGGCTCGAAAGCTGAGTTGGTGACTACAGACCCCGATCTTGTCAAAAAGATTTTGAACAACAAAAATGGAGCTTTTCAAAAAACAGACACTCGGAGACTACGTGAAGAAGCTCCTGGGAAATGGCCTCACCAGATCCTCTGGTGAAAAATGGTACAAAATGAGAAAGCTGGCCAACCACGCCTTCCATGGAGAGAGCTTGAAAGTAAGTTCTTAAGGTAAATCTGTAACACTTCCAAATAATAAAAAAGTAAAAATGGAAGTAACTTTTTTGAATTGTTTGTGTGATCAGAGTTTGATTCCAGCAATGATAGCGAGTGGTGAGACGATGCTAGAGAGGTTGAAAGATTTTGAAGGGAAGGAGATGGAAGTGTACGATGAAGTTCGGGTTTTTAGTTCAGAAGTGATTTCTAGAACAGCATTTGGCAGCAGCTATTTGGAAGGGAAGAACATTTTTGAGATGTTGATGAAGTTATCTTTCTTAACTTTCAAACATATTCTCAAAGTCAGGTTTCATGGTATCAGGTATGTAACCGAGGGTTGGTGGTTGTAAATATTTGACGGTTAGTTCTTAGTTAAATTTGTGTCGTGACAAGTACGGTAATAATTTTTTGTGATGATGTGTTCATAAAGAACAATAATTTTTTTTATAAATTTTTTAATCTAATGTATAGGACACGTCAAGCTAATGGTCAAATTAAAAGGTTGTAAATTAATATATTTTGAAAACCTTAGAGAATAGAACGAGAAAATCTAAACGTCGTAGTCTATTTTCAGAATTCTTAAAGAGTAAAATGAAGTTTGTTTTGAAAAAAGTTTGTACAAATTCCCATTGTTTATAAATCTCTTAACCAACTCGTTTTTTATGTAAAAAATGGCTTAATGTATCTTGAGAATAGTCGGGAGTATAACGCTCTAATGATTCGACATTGTATTATGGGGATTCTCGAGGTACGTGCCGTTGTCACGTGCCAGGTTTTTGTAGCGTGACTAGGTAACTTTTTTTTTACATTTACTAACTCATGAATTAGAACATAATTATATTGATAATCTATCAATTCTTAGATCGGAGATGACTAATTTCTTCTTTCATTGAACTTTACAGTATGATTTTCAAAACCCTAGATGAGATCGAAGCAGCGGAGCTCGAGAAAGGAATACGAGACAGCGTAATGGAGGTGATTAAGAAAAGAGAAAATAAGGCAGCAATGAAAGGGGAAGTAGAAGCAGCAGACAGCTTTGGGAGTGATTTTCTTGGACTACTTTTGAATGCTCATCATGATTCCAATGACAAGCAGAGGATTTCGGTTGACGGTTTGATGGACGAATGCAAGACATTTTACTTCGTCGGACAAGAAACAACCAACAATCTGCTTGCCTGAACTGTGTTTCTTCTCGCAGTCCACACAGATTGGCAAGAAGAAGCAAGAAAGGAGGCCATACAATTATTCGGAAAAAATAGTCCAAACCCAGATGACATTTCCAAACTAAAAACAGTAAGATTATCAGCTAATTAATAAATAAATAAATCACGTGGTTCAAATAATAACTTTTAGTTTGATGCAGATGAACATGATCATAAACGAGTCTCTAAAGCTGTACTCTCCGGTTCTTTCCCTAGGCCGGAAAGCTGAGAGGGAAGTTAAATTCAGAAAGCATGGTTGCTGCTAATGTCGAATTGGAGATCCCGAATCTGGCATTTCATCATGATCCTCAATTCTGGGGACATGACGTGCATTGTTTCAAACCAGAGGGATTCGCCGAAGGAGTTGCGAAAGCTACCAAGGACAATATGGTTGCATTTTTGCCATTTGGAATGGGACCTAGAAATTGTGTGGGATTCAACTTTGCAACTTATGAAGTCAAGATTGCTCTGTCCATGATGCTGCAACACTACTGCTTCACACTTTCCCCGGGTTACGTTCACTCCCCGTTTCATTTTCTTACCGTTAGGCCCCAATATGGAGTTCGAGTGATCATTGATGCACTCTAAAATTATGTAACGATATTACAGTCAAATAATAACAGAATGCTAGAAATTGCTCTAATCTTGCACGTGACGTAGTTTTTGTTTTGTGCATAGAAAAACTTAAGTAACGGTTCTGTAGGAGCCAAACCTGAGTCTTCTTATTAGGGAAAAGTAATATTATTAAACCATAGTGCTATTGTCAACATTCTCTTATCGTTTAGAAAAAAAATTAAAGAAAAAAGGGAAAGTATTCTAATATATCTTGCAACTCAATATTACTCTCTACTACATAATAGAAAGTCTCGATTCTCGAATGCAACAATTAAAAAGACCAGAGTCGACACCTCATGTATATATCTCATCCCTAATATCATTATATATAAGTTTCTAGCATACGTCAAGAACTAACATACGACAACCTAATACTTCCAAAAAATTCAGTGGATGCAAACCGAATTGGTGTAGATATTGCGGTTGCACTCCATTTTTTTTATAAAACGTCAAGTTCTTAAAATAGGAAACTTTGGTATTAACATTGCCAACATGTAACTTACCTACCAAATGCCGCCCTCATGTCCACTAGTTTTTAAAGATAATGCTTTTTTTTTTTTTTGTATTAGGAAGAGAAATACGGCTAGATCACGATAACTTGTTGGTCCAGATAGTGATATATACAAAAACGTCACGTTCTCAAATAGTTCATTGGTCCAGATAGCGATATTTACAAAATTTTACGTTCTCAAATAGCTATTGATCCAGATAGCGATTTATACAAATTATTACGTTCTCAAATAGCTTATTCGTCCAAATAGCGATATACACAAAGCGTCACGTTCTTAAAATTGGAAAATCTCGTTAAGGCAGTGTTTGATGAATTGTTATTTTATTCAATTTTTTGATTATTTTATATGAGATTTGACATTTTTGAGGAAGAAGAATATATTGTTTTGAATTTGAAGATAATGGTTCTAATAGCTATATAGACGACATAGTGTTGATCAACCGACAATGACGACTCAAAGTCTCCATAAACTAAGTCACCATTAAAGAATGAGCTATCCATTAATTAGTCATTGACAACATCAATATTTATTCAAAAACTCCCCTAATTATATTTTTGAAACTTTCTAATCCATAACCACAATAATAATTACTCAAATAGCCTTTAAAGCTTTTAATTCCTATTTAGTAGTTTTTTTTTTCTTTCTATTATATGAAAACATTACTTCCACAATCTTTTTACTTTTTCACTTGTTCATTTTAAGGAATAATGGAAGGACAATGCACTTAAAACAAGATAATTAAGAGCAAGAATTATTCAAAAATACTTTTAAACTTCGAATTTGAAATTTTTTTATTATCTTATATTAAAAGATTAGGTTAATCGCTTATGATTTAAGATTTAGTTCTTGGATTTTGTGCCCAAAATCCAAGAGTTAAACCCTAAACCCTAAGTCATAAGCTCTTCCACCACCACCACCCCTACCTAAACACCCCCTACCCCCTCCCTAAAACTTTCTATACCCTACCGTTAAACCCAAGATAACACAAATTTCATTCTTGATTTCAAAGAACAAAAAATGAATTGTAATATATAAGTTTAATTATAAAAGTGTTTTAAGTTTAATTATAAAATAGCGGGTATAGAATCATAATCATGCATAGCTAAAAAATAGTGGAGGGACCTAAAAGTAAATAATTGTTACATTCTAATTTTTAAGTAATATACAATTTTGTCAATGATTAACTAATAATTTATTCTTAAAAAAATTGTTTAAGTCACCGAAACAACTCTAAACTTAGAACGACCTAATTTCAGTCAACGACCCCAAAACTATCCAATATATTAAACAGAGCATAAAAACACGACGGAATTTTAGTCGACGGCTCCAAAACTATCCAATATATATTAAATAGAGCATAAAAACAGAGTTGAAAAACAGAGCATAAAAACCGAGTTAAAAAACAGAGCAGATCAATCTAATTTTCCCCAAACTGATTGATATTTTTGCTTAGGGCCGGGTTTTTTGAATCCCCCAAGCTGTGCCTTCAATTGACTAATGCCTCAAACAAATGAATGAAAAAGTTTAATTTTCTCAATTAGAGAAATTTTCAGGTAAACCATTTGTTTTTGAATTGATTTGAAATTGGATTAAATTAGTTAAGAGTTAGATTCATCAACTGATTTTAATATTTTTGTAGTTGTTTTTGTTCAAGGTTTGAAGAAGGTGATGTTAGCGGTGAATGTTTTTCCCGTCTCAGATCGAAATCAAAGAGTGCTGCGCGCTATGATCCTTTCATCCCAAGTTTATATCAATTCAGGTACATCCTTCTCCATAAATTGATTTCAATGGAAGATGAAGGGGATGGTAAATACTGCTGGGATGGATTTGCAGATGGAGGGATCCACCTCCATCGAATTTCATGAAAACAATGTTGGGGTTTATTTTTTGAAAGCCTTTTTGCTGTGCAATTCTCAAACCTCTAACCACTGCAGTACGTAGTCTCCCAGCAGGGGAGAAGAGCAAGGGAATGAAGATATTAGAAACTCTTTTTTGGGCACAAGGATTAAAACCTGTCTAATTTCGTTGGATTTGGTCACGGTTTGATGGATCATTCATGACTTCCAAACTGGAAGACAAGTTACTGAAAAAGTAGGAAAATTGCATCTTTTTCTTTGGTGAAAATTTACAAAATTATGATTTTATCGAAGAAATGGGTAGTTAAAATTACTAAGGAATTAACCTACCTAATAGGCTTATTCCATGAACCTTTTGTAGAGTTATGTTATATGTGTACATACTATTATATGTCTTCCATTTTTTCTTATACGATTATATGTTTTTATTTGCAGAGAGGGAGACTTAATCCTTTTCAAATTCAAACACTTCCCAAATAAATTCTATAAAAATAAAGTGGTTGAGATAATATGAAATTCTTTTATAAAAAAAATGAAGAAGATAATATGAATTTAAATTATAAGGGTAATATTTAAAGAACAAATTAATATTAAGAAATAGAGGATAATATGCGGATGTGGAATCTGAGTCATTAATAAATGAACTATTTTCAATGTTGGCTATAAAAAATAGACTAATATATAATTAATTCTTTGTTATAAGCCAATAGATGCAGCAGTACTCTTAAAACCATTTTTTATAAGCCAATAGATGCAACAGTCCTCTTAAAATTGTTAGAAATCAAATCGTGATAAATTCTAATTAATATCCTAGATTGATTTAATATCATAAATTGATTCTATATCCTGATTTGATATCTTGCTTAATTCGAATATAATATTTTTCTTTTCTAATTAGGGATTATTGTAACTAGTATATAATATGTGTATTTGTACATTCAATAATTCAATTTGAGAAATAATTTTCCTTCTTTTATTTTTAACATGGTATCAGAGCAATATTGCTCATGAGACCTGAATACGTTGCCTTTCCACCTATGTGGGTGTGTGGAGCCTAATCACTCCATGCACCCACGAGACACATACTAAAGATTAAAATTGTCGTTGTTTTGTAGTTCTTTCTTTTATTTGTTAAAAATTTACTTTCCATACATCTATACCTAATTATCTATCCACCGTCGATTTCGCCATCAACCTTATTTAGCCTTTATGCAATTATCTTGGCCTTTTGTGGCACCTTGATCGACCTTTGTGTCATCCTCTTGGCCTTTGTGCCACCCTCTTTGGTCCTCTATGCTACTCTACTTGGCCTTTGTGCCACCTTGTTCGGCCTTTGTTGTGTCATAACTTGGCTTTTTGTACCACCTTATTCGGCCTTTGTGCTATCTTATTCGGCCTTTGTGCCACATATTGGCCTTCTATGCCACCGTATTTGGTCTTTGGTGCCACCTTATTTGGCCTTCTGGTACCACTCTACTTGGCTGTTGTGCCACCTTATTCGCCCTTTGTGTCACATCTTGGCTCTTTGTGTCACTTTATTCGGCTTTCTGTGCCACTTCTTGGTCTTATGTGCCATCGTATTTAGCCTTTATGCCACCTTATTTGGCCTTATGCCATCGTATTTGGCCTTTGTGCCACCGTCTTCATTTTGCCGTCAGAGCGGGTTTGATTGAACCCTAAAAGAGATTTTTACCTTCCCGAAGTTACCATAATTGTGAGATGATTTAAAGCAACATAGAAGACAATAGGGCAAGAAGCTTACTAATTTGCAAGTTGCGACTTCATAATGTTCACTCTCCAATTTGAGGGGGAGTGTTAGAAATCAAATCGTGACAAATCTTAGATTGATTAATATACTAAATTGATTTAGTATCATAAATTGATTTGATGCCCTGATTTGATATCTTGTCTAATTAGAATATATAGAATATTTTTCTTTTCTAGTTAGGATTATTGTAACTAGTATATAATATGTGTCTTTGTATATTCAATAATACAATTTGAGAGATAATTTTCCTTTCTTTTATTTTTAACAAAAAAAGTAAAACACCTGGGATGGGAAACTCAAATGTGATATATATATATATTACTAACCACTCTAAATTCCAACCTCTCTATATATATATATGCATTGTGACCAGAAGATAGAAAAACAAAATAGCAGAGCCGGCCAAGAGATATGATTACTTCTGGCGGCCTAGTGCTCGTTCTTTCAAGCTCTTTGTGTGTGTTGGTTCTTATTGTCTTAGCTCTCTCTATCATCTTTCGAAAACTATGGTGGAATCCGACTCGGTTAAAGAAGTTCATGGCTCTGCAAGGAATCAAAGGCCCTTCTTACACACTTATCCATGGAACCAACAAAGAAATCTTGAGAATGCAAAAGGAAAATTTGGGCATTAGGCCCAGAAATTTATCACATGACATATTATCTGCAGTCCAGCCTCATATTCACACATGGACCAACAAATATGGTAGCTTGCGATTAACTTCATTCTTACTTTTAAATATATGTTCAAGATCCATTTTTTGTGATTTTGCATGGAAATAATTACAGGGAAGAATTTTCTTCAATGGAATGGTTGTCAAGCTGAGTTGGTGATTATGGAACTTGAGATGTGCAAAGAGATACTGAATAACAAAGATGGAGTTTTTCCCAAGAGGAAGCCTCAAAGCTATGTCAAGAAGCTTTTAGGAGATAGCCTTGCGTCATCAAACGATGAAAAATGGGAAAAAATGCGAAAGCTGGCCAACCATGCCTTCCATGGACTGAGCTTAAAAGTAAGTGTTGTTCAAATTTCTAATTACGGTTTTTGATAAAGTATATATCTTGCTGTGCAACCATAGTCTTGAAGGGAAATTTCGTGAACATTAGGGTATGATTCCCGCCATGATAGCTAGCACTGAGAAGATGCTCGAAGGCTGGGAAAATCAGGAAGGAAAGGAGATGGACATGTTCGAACAATTTAGGACGTTCTCTGCAGAAGTGATTTCCAGGACAGCATTTGGCAGCAGTTACTTGGAAGGAAATGAAGTTTTTGAAAATTTGATGAAGTTATGCTTTTTGATATTCAAAAATTCTTACACTATTAGGTTGCCCGGAATCAGGTAATAATAATTAGCTTCCTATCTATTAGTTTTTTATTTCGAGAACAATTGATCATATTGAAGAAGGAATTGCATAATTAATCGTATTAATCAGAAAAAAAATTGAAATTTAAACGAAATGATTATCATACAACCCCTAAATGTCAGCATAATTGCATATGTAATGCAGTAAGCTGTTTCCAACTAGTGATGAGATTGAATCGGAGAAGCTTGAGAGAGCGATACGTGACGCGATATTGGGGATTGTGAAGAAAAGAGAAGAGAAGGGAATGAATAATGGCAAAGAAGACAGATTTGGGAGTGATTTTCTAGGGTTACTTGTGAAGGCTCGTCACGATGGCAATGAGAAGGAGAGGATTTCAGAGGACGATTTGGTTGATGAATGCAAGACTTTTTACTTTGCAGGGCAAGAAACTACTAATAGTATGCTTTCTTGGACTGTGTTTCTTCTGGCACTTCATACAGATTGGCAAGAGGAGGCAAGAAAGGAGGTCTTACAAATATTTGGAAAACAAAATCAACCGGATCCAAATGGCATTGCCAAGCTAAAAATTGTAAGAATAATTTCATCAACAACTGACCTATTATTGCTTTCAAATTATTTGTTCGAATTATCAGATATATTAGGTTTGATGACATATATAGAAGTCGTTGACAACTTCTACTTTTTTTTAAACAAATAATAAGGACAATCTGGTTTAAATTTTGACAAACAAGGACAAATTGTCAAAAAACACATCAAAAATATCCATATTCACCAAATTTGAAATCTCAGCAATGTCGTAAACGAAAACAAAATTATTGGGATAATCATTTATGGCGTGGGGTTTATGTTAGTTCTTGTACTAGGTTTCATGTTGTAAGTGGCTTTGCCTCTTTCATTGTAATTCTATCCAGCGGGTGTATTAATGTTAGTCTGAGCTTGGTATCCAACTTTCAGTTTAACTCCGCCCAAAATCCGAAGACTAGTTTCATAATTAAAGTTGAGTCGACTATATATGATCTAGAAAGGAATAGCACGCCATAAGTTCTCCTATCACCACCCATATTCAAACACCCTCTGCACTTCCCAAAGTTTCTAATACCTTAAATCTTAAATCTTTAAATCCCAATTAAACAACACCCTTAATTCCGTCTATGATAAATAAATAAAATCACAATATATTCTAAGAAAAATGAGTTTATCTTTGATTGTTAAGAAACGAAAAAATGATAATTGTCCTTCCATATAAGTCTGTTACAATCAGGTCCTTTTTAGTGTATTCATGTTCATTATGCAGATGGGCATGATCATCAATGAGTCTCTAAGGCTATATCCACCGGTCCATTTTGTGGAGAGGAAAGTTAAAAGGGAAGTTAAGCTGGGAAACCTCATTGTTCCTGGTGATGTTGTGTTAGTCATCCCAAGTCTAGCAATCCACCATGACCCTGAATTTTGGGGACCAGATGTGCATCTTTTCAAGCCACAGAGATTTTCAGAAGGAGTTGCTAAAGCTACTAATAATAACATAGCTGCATTCTTGCCCTTTGGAATGGGACCTCGGACATGCGTGGGATCCAACTTTGCCACCACAGAAGCAAAGATTGCTCTCTCAATGATTCTGCAACGCTACGCGTTCACTCTTTCCCCGGGTTATGTCCACTCCCCGTACCAGTACCTTACAGTTCGCCCGCAACATGGGGTTCAAGTGGTGCTGCACTCTCTTTGATGAAATTGCCAGCAACTAGGCCGGAGGGTTATAGAAACTAATACCATACATATATATATATATGTGATGATTATTAATTAATGGAAACTTTGTAGTATGTTGAGTTAGTGATTTGTGTTAAGAAAATGCATGCTCAAACAATAATGTAAGCCAAATTAAGAGAAAAACAGTGCGTATACGATTACAGAAGAAGAAAAATCATGAGTTTGGCAGCAGCTAATTAAACATGTATTGCCACTCTAACCGACTCCTAAGAATGCTAACAACCTCTACAACAAACTAATCTAACTATGACATTCACCTAGCTTGATATACGTGCTCTTGCGGATAGCATTACATGCAATCTAGCTAGCTAGTGATCTACTTGCAAATAAGACGTCTCAGATCTGACTTCTGTAGACGACGAAAGCTAGTAATGAATCCCACCCTAAATTTCTCAAGTCGAATAAACTCATCCCCAGCCTACAACCCCTCCATCGTAATCACAAAACAGAAAACGAAACAAACAAACAAAAAAATTGAATCCCACCCTAAAATCTAGAAGTCAATAAACTCCCCAGCCTAGAACCCCTCAAAATCACAAATAAAAAAAAAGAAACGAAAATATGATCGAGTGAGTACGTAGGTGATGTCATCCCCATTCTTTAACATAGTTAAACCAAATAGGCAAAGTGAGACAGGAAAGTGGAATTCATAGGATAAATGAAAACAAACTGAAGTTGAGAAGCAAATTGAGATTCAAGTCATATCAAAAACAGCAGTTAACTCGAGTATTAGTTGAAACAACAATGATGAGTAGTATAAGTAGATGCAGCCCCAAACAGAAAAACAAACCAACCCAACAAGAAAATTAAATTAAAGTGATATGTCTATTGTTTCAAGCTTTCTTTGTCTATTGTTCCTCCTCCTTCTCTTAGCTCTCATCAAGATCCTTTACAAAGTATGGTGGAAGCCGACTCGATTTCAAAACTTGATGGCTCGGCAAGGAATCAGAGGCCCTCCCTATACAGTCATCCATGGAACCACCAAAGAAATGATGAACATGAAAAAGGAAACCATGGCAAGGCCCATGAATTTGTCACACGACATATTGTCTAAAGTTCAACCTCACATTCACTCATGGACCAAAAAATATGGTAATATATTGGACTTATTTAATTTCTTTTTCTTTCCTATTGATAGCAAAAACTCTCCATTCATCGTTTCATCGTCGTCGTTTGCAATTACAGGTAAGAATTTTCTTCAGTGGTATGGTACTCTGCCTCAGTTGGTGATTGCTGAACTCGAGCTGTGCAAAGAGATACTGAATAACAAAGATAGACTTTATCGAAAAATGAAGTCACAAGGCTATGTGAAGAAGCTATTAGGGGACAGCATTTCCATGGCGGAAGGCGAAAAATGGGCAAAGCTAAGAAAGCTCTCTAACCATGCCTTCCATGGAGAGAGCTTGAAAGTAAGTCACTTCACACTCATTTTTTTTTCTTTCTAATTATAGAATCTCAAGTCAGAAATTTAGAGAAAAGATATACACCATATAAGTGATTCCGTATCATAAATTTAGAGAAAAGATATACACCATATAAGTGGTTCCACTCCTAATTGAGGTCTTTTGAGAAAAATCCCACACCTACTTAGGTGGTCAAGTGGGCACAGTATCGATGTTATTAGTGGTCGGTCACTCATTGGGCCAACTCTGAAATCTTAACATTTTTCTCCTTCTGACTTCATCGTTTGTTTATGTCTATAGATCTGTTTTTTTTCGTTTATGTCCATTGCTTTTGTTTTGATTTACTCAATACGATGATTAGGAGATGATGATGATGGCTGATATATTGTTTGTACTTTTACTAGGGCATGATTCCTGAAATGATAACTAGCTGTGAGACAATGTTAGAAAGGTGGAAAAACCATGAAGGCAAGGAGATTGAGGTTTTTGAAGAATTTAGGTTGTTCACCTCAGAAGTGATTTCTAGGGCAGCATTTGGCAGCAGCTACATAGAAGGGAAGAACATTTTTGAAATGTTGAGGGAGTTAAACTTCTTCATATTCAAAAATGCTTTCAGTCTCAGATTTCCTGGTATCAGGTACCTAATCAATCTACATTACTATGGTAATTCAGAGTTGTTTTGATTCATTTATCAGTCTATCTTTCAAATTTGCAGTAGGTTTTATAAAACAGGTGATGAGATCAAATCAGAAAAGCTTGAGAAAGGAATACGCGACACGATAAAAGAGATTGTTAGGAAAAGAGAAAAAAAGGCAATGACTAGAGAACAAACTGATGGCTTTGGGAGTGATTTTCTGGGATTGCTTTTGCAAGCTTATCATGATAGCAATGAAAACCAGAGTATTTCGGCAGATGACATAGTCGACGAATGCAAGACATTTTACTTTGCTGGACAAGAAACCACCAACTCTTTGCTTGCTTGGACTGTCTTTCTTCTTGCACTTCATACCAATTGGCAAGAGGAAGCAAGAAAAGAGGTCCTGGAACTGTTTGGTACACAGAATCCGACCCCTGAAGGCATTGCCAAACTAAATACGGTAATAAGAAACTCATATTTCAACCATAAAAACGAAAAAATGAAAGGAGATTTGCTGAAATATCACCTAAACTCTTACATCAGTTTCAAATTGTCCCCCGATAAAAAACGTTAAAATTTAAGTGAGATGTCAACTTTCCAAAATCCATCCAGAAAGTCGCATCCTGAGTTGCACATGATTCTTTTGTACTTCTTGTCAAAAACATTGTAAAAAAAATTGATTTTATTTTGAAAATGGAGTTCGTCTATTTCCCAAAGTTGTAAAATCGGGCACTCAAGCAGAGTAATTTTAGATGTGCCTTTTATTCTCTCTTTTTTGTTGTCAAATAGTCCAAAACTACCCTTGAAATAGATGAAAAATTTAGCATCATTGAGTTCGGGTGTCAATTCATGAATATTAGAAAGTTAATGTGCCATTTCACTTAAATTTTTTCATGAGGTGACAAATTGAAACAAGTGTATAAGAGTTCAGTTGACATTTCAAAAAATTTCTCAAAATAAAATGATTATCAAAACGGATTCTGAGTTCTTCACCTAACTTAATTTTGATGTATCCATGCAGATGAATATGATTATCAATGAGTCTCTGAGGCTATATCCTCCCGTAGTTTCCCTCGTAAGGGAATCGAAAAAGGAAGTTAGATTGGGAGATGTTGTTGTTCCTGCGAATGTGGAATTCCACTTCCCAAACCTAGCATTTCACCATGATCCTCAATTCTGGGGAGAAGACGTGCACCTTTTCAAACCAGAGCGATTCTCACAAGGGGTTGCAAAGGCTACCAATAATAATCCAGTCGCGTTCTTGCCCTTCGGGTTGGGTCCTAGAACTTGTGTCGGGTTGAATTTCGCAACCGTTGAAGCAAAGATTGCTCTGTTGATGATTTTGCAACGATACAGATTCACCCTCTCGCCTGCTTATGTGCACTCGCCGATTCAGTATATGACTGTTCGTCCACAGCATGGAGTGCAAGTGATACTGTACCCATTCTGAAGTGTGACACCCGTAGTTTATCAATAAATGTTATTTGGTACGAAATTATGAATACCAAAAAGAATAATTTGAATAAATGTTGAACACTTTTTGGTTGTGTACGTAGTTGTGGTTAATCAGTCAACTTTACTATTACACACAATTTTTACAAGGTAAGAACAACTGCTATTCCTACAGCGATCTTTAGTTATAGATGAGAAAGTAGAGGTAGGTATGGTTCGGTACGATTCGATTTAGTTTACTCTTTATTGATGTACAAAATGTACCAACTTAGGAGTAGTATTTTGTCCACTCAGTGCATGCCACGTGCTCCTCGGAAGACCTGTAAAAGGAAGAGTGATTGGTCGTCGATTAGGGATAGGCACGGGTGTGGTGCCGGCCTAAAGGGTCTCCAACGCCCAAGTCAATATGTAGTCTGTGTTTGTAAGAGAAATGTGGTAAATGGTAATTTTAACAAAGTAAGAGTAAAATAGTGAATCTTAGTTACCTTTTTAGAAAATGTGCCTTCATTTTGTATTGATGTTTGAAGGAAGCTTGATGAATAGTTTCGATATGGGATAAATGCACTTCTGCTGTGATGCTGACACTTGGCACCCAGATGAGTGGTGGATATGTGTCCACGTGTCAGTGTGTTGTTGGTCCTTGCTGGGATCATTTGTTTTGTGGGCTTGGGTCCATTTAGTATTTGGGCCTATTTGTTAAGCTTGGACCTGGTTTGTAATTTATGGGCTTATTCTGTGTGGCCCACTGATTATGTCCAATATGGTGTAAACACTCTTAAAGTTGAAAATTGAATCGTATGAATTAATTAATTTGATTCAGTTTTAATTTGGCTCAATCAGTTTTATCTGATTCAGAATTTCACTCATTTGATTGTCCCACCTTCATTAGAAATACCAACTCACTGAATTCATCAATAAACTCAAAGAAAACCACAAAAGACAATGAGGGCAGTGTTATTTGAAAACAAATGGAATAAGGATGATAGAATTTAGAATAAACTACATAAAAGTACTCAAACTATAAGAGTCATTTCAAGTTCATACACGAACTATGAAAATTTTCATCTAGGTACCAAAACTATCAAAACACAACATCTACGTACCCATCGTTAGACAATCCGTTAGTCAAACTATTAAATGCTGAAGTGTCTTTGCTGAGTCAGAATTATATGACTCAACATATGCTAAAAAATAATATAAAAATAAAAAATAAATAAATAAAACAATTTTGTAATAATCACCAAACTTTTTACTTTTTAATTTTATTATTTTCTGCTTGCTAGGGTTTCGAAAACAGTTCTGGGAATTGGGAAAGTGAGTGACGGAAAAAGAAGAAGAAGATCAGGGCTGGTCAGACATGGCGGTTTTTTCCATGGATTCTTTACTTATGGGGTTTCGATTCAAACCGACGAATGAAGAGCTCATCAACCACTACCTGAAGCTCAAAATCAATGGCCGTTATTCCGATGTCCAAGCCATCCAAAAAATCGACGTCTGCAAATGGGAGCCTTGGGATTTACCAAGTACTTATTTCTTTCTTGTTGCTCCTCTTCCTCAACTACAGCCCACACTTTCAAATCCAAATCTTTCTTAACAAAAAAAAAAAACAATCCAAAAATCTCCAACACCCCAATTCTAATTCAATATTCTCAATTTCTCATCTTCATGGTGTTCAAATTCAACTCTCACACTGACACCATTCCTACACAAATCCAATCCAAACTCACCACCGTCGCAAACCCACAGCCCACATCCTACCCAATTCGACGAATTCGGGTCGAACCACCATCTTCGTCTCTAACCCACCATCATACTCGTTCTTAACACATCTCACCCCATCCCCTCATTGATCTCCCCACCGTCCCTACCGTCTGAACCCACACCCACTAGCCCCTTCTCCATCTCCCTATGTTATTCTGGACCGGGTCGAGACGAGGGAGAATCTAGATCAGATCGAGAGAGAGCATCGGGTCGGCAAAACTATCGAGTCTTGCAGATTTTCACGGCACATGAGAGGGTGATGCATGTGAGAGAGGGAGATGGAGCTGGAACACCGTGGGACGGCTGTGTGTCGTGGTAGGGTTTGGTTTGGTGGGTTGAGGGACTGGGTGTCGGGATAATTGAGGAGGAGAAGCCGTTTCCCTTTTTTTTCTCACACTCTTTGATTGTTTTTTTTTCCTTTAAATTTACTTTTTTTTGTGTAATTTATTGTATTTTCTTTTTTTTTTAATTTATAAGAGACTTTTTATTAATTTTTTTCTTATGTGGATTATTATAATAACAAATATTGGGATCTATTTTGCCACATAAGCATTTAACGATTTGACTAATAGATTGACTAACGAATGATATTTAAATGATGTGTTTTGATAGTTTTGGTACCTAGATGAAATTTTTTATAGTTCGGGTATGAACTTGAAATGACCGCTATAGTTTGGGTACTTTTATGTAGTTTATCCTAGAATTTAATATCAAGCCCCCCAAACTACAGGGGCAATTCAAGTTCATACTCAAACTATAAAATATTTCAATTGCATACTTAATCTATCAAAACACATCATTTAAGTACCCTACGTTAGTTAATGTCTTAAATGGTGAGCTAGCAATTTAAAACTATTTTTTTTCTTAGACTCCATGTAGTTTTCTTTTTGCTGATGTGGATATTTTTAGAATTAGGAAATTTTCATTAAATCAACATAAAAAAAAAGGTTTACGCAAAAAATATAAGGTACATATTAAATCCATCTATGAATAATACTTGCATCTCACACTGGTGGTACCTTCTCGAACCAATCATTATTTCAAGATCATTTACGCAAAAAATCAACGAAATTGGAGATCATTAATCATTCAACTTCTAAAATAATATGACCAATAATTCAGTTCTAGAAGTAGGAAACATGAGAACTGAACCAATCTAATGTAAACTAAGTTTTTCAATTTTCGAGTTCGGTTCTGAAAGAAATCATGGATCCTTATTCAATTTAGGTTAGGTAATTTAAAAACTATGGAAAACAAAGAAAACTCAATGAAGGTGAAGAAGAAGACTAACGGGTCAAATACAAGAAGGAAAAGAGAGAGCATTTTGAGAGTAAATTTGGTAATTTTCATTATGCAATCACTTGAGAATTGAGTGACTCTCACACTCACTTTATATACTACACACTTCACAATACAATAACTTAACAACAATACAATGACTTAATATTACTAACTTCCCCCCTCAATCTCATGTGGAGAAGCTCCATCATAAGATTGGGAAAGCACAAGACAATCTGAGCAACAACAGCAGTAACAACAACTCAAATGCACCAACAATACATCACATCAATGGAAAGAACAATTTGATCAGGGCAATATCAGCAAAAGCAACAACATGCATAATCAGGGCATACAACTGTACCATCAATCCCTGCACCAAATCAGTAGAGTCCACAGCAGCTCAGACATGAAAATACAGCTCAGACCATAGTGCATCTGTAACGACCCAGACCAAAAATTAAAATAATTCGAGAGTTTATTTAAGGAAATGACAATTTTACCCTTAGTTTCGGAGGGGTTCGGGAGACACTTTTTGTCTGGCAGTACTTTTGGAAGTTTTTCTTGGGTCGTTGCGTAGGTCTTGAGGTCACGAGTTCGTAGACAAGCGGCACGCAGAAAACGGAGACTCGGTGAGAACGTTGTGGGTCTAAAAGCTTCAGGGGCAGTTTGGTTATTTTGGAAAAGTCCAAAATTAGGGGGATACTTTTCTCTCTCCTGGAGACTCTGCTCAGACCGGACTCACTTTCTCTCTCTCTTCCCTCGAACCCTATCTCTCTCCCCGTGCGAACACTGCACACCTCCACTACCATCGACCCATTTTGGGCCGTTTCGAACCGATCCAAGGCCACCAAACTCTTCATCTCTATCGTACGAACCGATTGGGCCATTTCTGGGGTGTGAGAACCACCATAGATGGCGGATCAAAGAGCGAAAGTGGACCCGAACCTTTCGAGGGATTTTCCGATTGATTGAGGTAAGATTTCCAACTTTGGACCCCAGTTTTGGATTCCTGGGAGTGCGTAGATGAGTTTAGACTAAAAGATCGTGAAAAATGGTTGAGTTTTGAGAAATTTGGAAAAGCTTGGATTCTCGACCGTTAATGGCCGATTTCGGCCGCCGTTGACGGTGGTCCGATCATCTTTCCAGTAAGAAATCCCAGATTTCATCCACCGGAGACTGTGGCGGTCCAGTCGTCATCCTCGATGAACTCCGGTGACTGGTTTGAACTACAGTGGCTAACGTGGCATGCCACCTGGTAGCCACATCGTGGAGCCACGTGGCAACCAGTCAGCATCTAACTCAACTGCTACGTGGAGCCACGTGGCAACACAGTCAGCGTCCAGTCAGTAGTTAGTTGACCGTTGGGTCAACTGACGCCGTCAGGGTTTGACGGAATATACTGACGGCGTTAGCATATTCCGCCAAAAGGTAGCAGTGTTCTAACGGAACCCTAACGCCGTTAGTTTGGACGGAAGATTCTGATTCCGTCAGGTTTGATGGAATATTTCATCAGAGTGACGGAATATTCTACCGTGACGGTGCAGATGCGTATGGCGGCGTGTGGTCGGTGCGTGGGGGCACATGGCGCGTGGTCCAGCCTTCTACCGACGCGTGGTGGCGCGTAGGGCTGTTTCCCGGCCCACGACGGCACGTGTCTAGGATTTGGAATATTCCGGATCAGATTTTGGCAGTTTTGAGGCCGTTGGAGTTTGTTTAGAGCCCTGTTTGAGTAATCACAACGGTAATGGATGACCACGGAGCGGGTTTTGGCTCGGGAGGTCAAGGGAGCTGGGTTATTGGTATGTCAAAGGGTTCCTTGGGGCTAGGGTTTCCTTGAGTTGGTACTTTGGATGTATTGTAAACGGACTGGGTTTATGGGATTGCGTGACATGCGTACTTCTATGTATTAGGTTATACCACAGGATTCTCCGATGTTGGCATTAGAGGGTATTTCTCCGCCCCATCGTTGACATCGTTGAGGTTTCTCCAATGTTGGCGTTGGAGGGTATTTCTCCGCCACATCGTTGAGGTTTCTCCGATGTTGGCGTTGGAGGGTATTTCTCTGCCACATCGTTGAGGTTTCTCCAATGTTGGCGTTGGAGAGTATTTCTCCTCCACATCGTTGAGGTTTCTCTAACTGGCGTTGGAGGGTATTTCTCCTCCAGATTGTTGATTAGGGTTTTGACCCTGGCGATTGATATGAGGTATGTTATGGAGGATTCCATCATACTCTCGGAATGATATGAGATATGTTATGGAGGATTCCTTCATACTCTCGGAATGATATGAGATATGTTATAGAGGATTCCATCATACTCTCAGGATGAGATGAGCTATGTCATGGACGATTCCATCATAGGCTTGACGAGATATCGAGCTACGACTCAGGGTGCTCAGGATGAGTCAGGATATCGAGTTACGACTTGGGATGCTCAGGATGAGCTGGATATCGAGTTATGACTCGGGGTGCTCAAGATGAGCCAGGATATCGAGTTACGACTCAGGGTACTCAGGATGACCCGGGATATCGAGTTACAAATCGGGGTGCTCAGGATGAGCTGGGATATCGAGTTACGACTCAGGATACTCAGGATGAGCCAGGATATTGAGTTACGACTCATGGTATTCAAGATGAGCTGGGATATCGAGTTATGACTTGGGGTGCTCGGGATGAGTCGGGATATCGAGTTATGACTCAGGGTGCTCAGGATGAGTCGAGATATCAAGTTACGACTCGGGATACTCAGGATGAGTCGGGATATCGAGTTACGACTCGGGGTGCTTAGGGTGAGCCGAAATATCGAGCTACGACTCGGGATGCTCAGGATGAACCGGGATACCTAGTTACGACTCGGGGTACTCAGGATGAGCTGGGATATCGAGTTACGACTAGGGGTGCTCAAGATGAGCAGGGATATCGGGTTACGACTCGGGGTAAGTCAGTGAGACTCAATTCACCCAATTCGGGTACCTTCATCTTCAAGGTCAGTGGGTGGTGACCTAGATGGACGAGTTGGTGACGTTTCACACGAGGATGACACGTCAATTCTCTTGTTTGATTACGGAGGTGGTCCTCCGAGGTAGTTGTGGACTACTAGACTATCCTTCGTCTAACAGATAGGTGAAGGTCAATCAAGTACATAGGTGGTTCTGTTAGAACCCCTGTAAAATTCATTTGATGTTTCTAAAGATTAAGGGTATTAACTTTTGTAGTTAAAAGTTGTTAGACGGGAGCAGGGCTTTTTGCGGATTTCGAGACGAAGTTCAGGAAGGGTCCTGTCAGCATCAACATATACCAAAATCAATGAACTCAACTCAACCATTATATCTCAACAGCAACAATTAACCCAACACAATTCACAGCAGCTCCACTAAGTAGACAGCACCTCAACTCAAAATTTGTGAAAAACAGGATTATAGGCCAAAAAATCACAGCAGCACAACAAGCATACCCCAAAGCCCCAGCACAGAAAACAGATAGAAATTGTGCACGAATTCAATACACAACACAACTCACATCAGATATCTCAGCAACAAAGACCAAAATGTAGGAGCTTAATACAGACAATTAACTCAGCTCAAAGCAAATTTCATCAGCAGAAGCCAAAATGCAATCACTCAACTCAAACATTATGTTGCAGCTCAACAATGAACTCAGCTCAACAATTATAACAAGCATAGCGTACAATAGACATCACAACGTCAAGAACCAAGAAACAATGCATCATAGATTCTAGATGCAAGCAATTGAGATTCGAAAGCAGAAAGAGAATCGAAAGAAAAGGTGAGATAGAAGAACAATTCAATTGTGAGAGAGAATTGCAGCAAGAATCAAGAGTAAGATTGAAGAAGAGTTTGAGACCGAAGAAGAGGAATCATAGATCGAAGATCAAATTAAATTGTGAGATCAAAGTGAGAAAGAATCAAGATTAAGATCGAAGAAGAAGAAAACGCTCACAATATTTTCTGTGTTTAAGCAAGAAATTGAGGAATCGAAAGAAGAAAGAAAGAAGATCGAATAGAGGATCGAAAGAAGATACCAGAACATGAATCGGAATTTTAGGTCACACTCGCACAATTGCTTCAGTGTTTAATCAAAAAATTGACATTAGAATCAAGATTCAGATCGATAAAAGACTTAGCTGAGAGATTTAGGCATCAAGATCAAAGAATATGAGGAATCAGAAGATGAACAAACAAGATAAGCTAGAAACGAGATCAAGGAAGCACCTGCGATCGAGGAAGAGTCTGAGTAAGTCAAAATGTCTGAGCTGAGAAATCTGAAGAATCTGGATCGAAGTTTGATGCAGATGAACAAAGAGAATACCGTAGGTGAAAGATTCGAGAGCTGAGTTGAGAAGAGTGAAGAACCGAAAATCAGAGCTGATGAAGAACAATACACTAGTGACATCAAGTTGAGAGATTCGAGATCGCACAATTTCAATCGCACCAATTCTAGGAAAAACGCGTACCAATTGAACAAAGATGTCTGAGAAATCTGCAAGCCAAGATTCGAAGTCATCGCAGAAGTTAACAAGCTCAAAGGATCGACGCTGAAATTAAAGAGCTCGAAGATTTGATGCAGCAGAAATCTTGAAAATCCGAGAAGCTGACCAACATCGAAGCAGGAAGATTCAAGAATTGAAAACGAGTCGAAGATTTGAGGATTGCCAGAGACACTCGTCGAGGATTCGAGGATTGCAGGATTCGCTGGAATCGAAGAACACAGAGAACTCTATCGCCATAGGCAAAAACTTTGATCGAACATAGGCAAGGTCGAAGCATAAATCGTCGTCTATGCAAGAATCTTCAGTTCATGAAATCGAGGCAGTCGCAGGATGGACAACAATGCAAGATTAAAGATGAAGTGCAGCGGAACCAGAACATGAATCGAAAAACTTAGGTCAAACATGTACTGATTTGTTGCAGAGATTGAATCGTGAAGGTTGCGCAGAAGACTCACAGCCATCGAAATTGAAATCATGGCATAATTTTTGGTAAACGGAAATTGAATACAAAAATTGAAACTCTACATAACAACGGAAGCAAAAAATATCAGGACCACGAGCTATGAGCTTTGTAGCTTTAATACCATGAAAGAAATTATGGATCCTTATTCACTTTAGGTTAGGTAATTGAAAAACAATGGAAAACAAAGAAAACTCAATGAAGGTGAAGGATCAGAACACTCACGGGTCAAATACAGGAAGGAAAAGATAGAGCATTTTGAGAGTAAGTTTGGTAATTTTCATTATGCATTCACTTGACAATTGAGTGACTCTCACACTCACTTTATATACTACACACTTCACAATACAATGACTTAAAAACAATTCAATGACTTAATATTGCTAATAGGTTCAACTCGATTTATCAGTTGTAATAAGAAAGTTTTTTGTTATTTTTGTTGGTAACAGTGATTATTCATGAACTTGAATTTTAAATGAACTAAACTTACATACTAGGGCTTTAGGACTTTTAACATGGGATGAGCTAAGTATGGATTAATAAAGAGTTCAGATTTGGTGAGAATGGAGCCCCGTCCCTGGTTGATCCCTTGGTATATAATTTTTTCTTTATTGAGGAATAATAATGATCATTATTATTATTATGTCAACTAAAGTGATGTAAAGGAGAAGGAAAAACTTGAGCCTTCGTCATATTCATTTAATTGCAGGATTAGTACGCCGTGTAACACTAACAGCAGTCAAGTTAAGTTACATGTCTGGACTTTCAAACAATTCATCCAGAAGCTAATTAACTGCGTATAATCTCCTCCACAAATTAAGAAGACGGCCCCCTTGTTCATAGCTCAAACAAGACGGCCCTTTTTTATTGTTTTTCATTATTTGGCTGGAGCCGCCACCAGATTTGATAACCATTTATTTAATTTTTATTTTCACATGTATACTTGAAAAATGAGGAAAATATATAAGAGAATCATACATGTATAAAAAATTGAAAGAAATAAAAAAAATAAGCTAATTAATATGTTAAATCATAATGATTTTCTTCCAGGAAAAAAAAAAAAAAAAATCGTATAACTAACTTAGAATCCATGATCAAATAAACTGTCAAACCTAGCACGCTGGACTAATCAAATCAAATATTATAATTAGGGAGGAGATGATGCAATTCAATTCCCATTCTTTTCTAGATTCCTTGTTGATTTCCTCATTCAACACTTATCTACTTAGAAAGATGAAAGGGCAAGATACTGATGAGTATAAATATTGCATACAGCAACCCCAGAGAGAAAAACAAGTAGCAATTAAGATCAAGAAAAAATGATTTCTATTTCAAGCTTTATTGTGTGTCTATTTTTGTTCCTTCTTCCCTTGGCTCTCATCACCACCACTATCTTTTACAAAGTATGGTGGACTCCAACCTGCTTTCAGAAATTTATGAGTCTTCAAGGAATCAAAGGCCCTTCCTATACATTTATCCATGGAACCACCAAACAACTCATGAGCATGAAAATGGAAACAATGCGAAGATCTATCAACTTATCACACGACATATTATCTAAAGTTCAGCCTCACATTCACTCATGGACCAAAACATATGGTATACATATCTTCATTATTTTCTTTTTCTTTTTTGTTTTGACAGCACAAGCTCTTGATTCAACGGAAAATGTGGACCCTATTTTTCTAACTTTCGTCGTCATTGTATGCAATTACAGGGAAGAATTTTCTTCAATGGTATGGTGCCCAACCTCAGTTGGTCGTCGGTGAACCCAAGTGGTGCAAAGAGATACTGAACAACAAAGACAGACTGTATCGAAAACAGAAGTCCCAAGGCTATGTCAAGAAGGTTTTAGGAGACGGCCTTGCAATAACAGAAGGTGAAAAATGGGCAAAATTAAGAAAGCTGGCCAACCATGCCTTCCATGGACCCAGCTTAAAAGTAAGTTAATAGTATCCTTTTACATGCAGTGAGGTTATATATATTCATTAGCCATGTTTTACTAGGAGATGATGGGTTATATTTATGAGTCTTTTTACTTTTACTAGGGCATGATTCCTGAAATGATAACCAGCTGCGAGACAATGTTGGGAAGGTGGAAGAACCATGAAGGCAAGGAGATCGAGGTTTTCGAAGAATTCAGAATTTTCACATCAGAAGTGATTTCTAGGACAGCATTTGGCAGCAGCTACTTGGAAGGGAAGAACATTTTTGAAATGTTGAGGGAGTTATCCTTTCTTGTACTCAAAAATCATAATTCTCTAAGCCTCAGGTTTCCTATCATCAGGTACGTAGCTTATTCTTTTAGCTCTAGAATATAAGTATTTTGTTAGCTTATTTTAACAAATTCAATTACTCAAATTTGCAGTAAGTTTTACAAAACCAGTGATGAGATTAAATTGGAGAGACTTGAGAAAGGAATACGTGACACCATAAAAGAGATCATTCGGAAAAGAGAAGAGAAGGCAATGGCCGAAGAAATCGAAAGTTTTGGGAATGATTATCTTGGATTACTTCTTAAAGCTCACCATGATAGCAATGAAAACGAGAGGATTTCGGTGGATGATTTGATTGACGAATGCAAGACATTTTACTTTGCCGGACAAGAAACCACCAACTCCTTGCTTGCTTGGGCTGTCTTTCTTCTTGCACTTCATACAGATTGGCAAGAGGAAGCAAGAAAAGAAGTCCTGGAATTGTTTGGTAAACAGAATCCAACCCCGGAAGGCATTGCCAAACTCAAAACGGTAATAAGAAACTCACATCTCGAGTTCTAAATCATAAACACTGAAAACGAAAAACGAAATAGTTAACCTAATTTGATTTTGATGCATTCGTGCAGATGGGTATGATCATCAACGAGTCTCTAAGGTTATATCCTCCTGTTGTTACCCTAACAAGGGAAGCGAAAAAGGAAGTCAGATTGGGAGATGTTGTTGTTCCTGCGAATGTGGAATTCCACTTCCCAAACCTAGCATTTCACCATGATCCTCAATTCTGGGGAGAAGACGTGCAGCTTTTCAAACCAGAGCGATTCTCACAAGGGGTTGCTAAGGCTACGAACAATAACCCAGTCGCGTTCTTGCCCTTCGGGTTGGGTCCCAGAACTTGTGTCGGGTTGAATTTCGCAACCGTTGAAGTAAAGATAACTCTGTTGATGATTCTGCAACGATACAGATTCACCCTTTCGCCTGCTTATGTGCACTCGCCCATTCAGCATATGACTATTCGTCCACAACATGGAGTTCAAGTGATACTGCACCCACTCTGAACTATTCGCACATAGTTGACCAATAAATGCTGCAATATATTGATAGATTATGATGTAATAGATAGTACAAGAGTGATGAACAGACTGCGAATACGAAAGAATAAACATTTCGATAAATAAATTCAGGATACTTTCAGACTGCAACTGGACTGTTCTTGCACTAATCGCATAGATTGGCCAGAGAAATCTAAGGCACTCAGTTAGTTGCCCACAAACATCTCAGGCTCAAATGGCATTACACGACCAAACAATATAAGCCACTTCAAATTTGCACATAATAAAGACAATAATTTCCCTGGCTAAGTGATGAGGACATCGTTGACAAACCATTTAGGGTTATCAACGGAAGAGAAGGAAGAACAGACCAGCTAATTCAATCATGTCTATGTGGTTCAATTTCTGTTTTAATTAGGAGTTCTAGTTTGTTAGTTCCATATCAATACCCCCATTGTAATTCAATGGAGGATTATGCATTTATGAATAAAAAATTTCTGAGAATTATTTCCTGCAAAAGGATTTCTTTGGTGCGAAACCAAGTTTTGATGTGAAGCCAATTTCGAGTGTGAAATCCTTGGAGTGATTCCAAACCCTATTTTATAATTTTATTCTTGTGCTTTCATAGAATTTTCTTCCGCTAAGTTATTGTTTTCTGCTATTCTGTTTTGTCCTACATCACTAAGTACCCAAAAAACAAAGGCTTATTACTCCAAATGCTCCCCGAACCAGACTTCGAGTCTCAATTTGCTCCCCGAACGCAAAATCGTAACAATGTGATCCCCGAACCCCCCTTCTGTCAGCTCCGTTGCACCAAAAGTTATAGTCTGTTACTAACGACTGTTAGAGTGATGACGTGTCAGCAAGAGATTAGATGTAACAAAATGGGTCCAATCCCAAAACTACCGTTTGTCTTCCTCATCGCCACTGTAAGGACCCTTCCCGAATTTACCCTCGAAACCCGGAAAGAACCCTTATCCCGTCTGACAGCTCTTTTACCTCAAATTTCATATACCAGAAATACCCCTTGTTCTTAAATAATTTTTATTAAACCTTACAGGGTTCCCGACAGAACCTCTATACTTACTGACCACTCCTACCTGTCAGACGCAGGATAGTATACTAGTCAAAGCCAAAACCTCGAAATAGTGGTGGTCCAAATAGGAATACCCTATGACACCAAATGTTAGTAGGTCAGACACTGCTGACATCTCTACAGAAATACCACAAGACAACCGACTAGTCAGATACTTGTGAACCAACAATAATTCGTCACTCTGGGTCACCACCCACACCAACCCACTGACCCGGATGACGAAGTATTTTCATAGGTTGATTAAGCTCATAGGCTGATTAAGCCCATGACTATCGTCGTCAAATCATATTAGAGCCGGAAATATCCTCGGCTATCATATCACATCAGTCGGCATATCCCTCGACTGGCATATCCTTAGCCACCAGGGTATCCCTTAGGGTGTGCTAGTCATGTATCACAACTCTCTGTACTATGATATCACATTAGTCAGCAAGTATCATCGACTATCATATCATATCATCAGCCGGTATAACCTTCGGCTATCATATCACATCAGTCGGCATATCCCTCGACTGGCATATCCCTAGCCACCAGGGTATCCCTTGGGGTGTGCTAGTCATGTATCATATCATATCAGTCGGCATATCTCTCGACTATCATATCATATCAGTCGGAATATCTCTCGACTATCATAACATATCAGTCGGCATATCTCTCGACTATCATATCATATCAGTCGACATATCTCTCGACTATCATATCATATCAGTCGGCATATCTCTCGACTATCATATCATATCAGTCGGCATATCTCTCAACTATCATAACATATCAGTATTATATCAGTCGGCATATCTCTCGACTATCATATCATATCAGTCGGCATATCTCTCGACTATCATATCATATCAGTCGGCATATCTCTCGACTATCATATCATATCAGTATTATATCAGTCGGCATATCTCTCGACTATCATATCATATAAGTCGGCATATCTCTCGACTATCATATCATATCAGTCGGCATATCTCTCGATTATCATATCATATCAGTCGGCATATCTCTCGACTATCATAACATATCAGTCGGCATATCTCTCGACTATCATATCATATCAGTCGGCATATCTCTCGACTATCATATCATATCAGTCGGCATATCTCTCGACTATCATATCATATCAGTCGGCATATCTCTCGACTATCATATCATATCAGTCGGCATATCTCTCGACTATCATATCATATCAGTCGGCATATCTCTCGACTATCATATCATATCAGTCGGCATATCTCTCGACTATCATATCATATCAGTCGGCATATCTCTCGACTATCATATCATATCTGTCGGCATATCTCTCGACTATCATATCATATCAGTCGGCATATCTCTCGACTGGCATATCATATCATTAGCCGGTATAACCTTTGGCTATCATATCATATCAGTCGGTAAGTATCCTCGACCATCATATCATATTAGTCGGTAACCATTTATCTTAGAGGTTCACCAGGTTCACCGCTAATAACGGATCCTAGTCCCGGGTCCTGGTCCTCCTCAAATATGTTTATCTTGTAGGTTCACCGGGTTCACCGCTAATAACGGATCCTAGTCCCGGGTTCTGGTCTCCCTCAAATATATGGCAAATTCCGATAAACTCATACATCCGGGTCAAAACCCAAATCATGGACTCAATAATTTCCACATCAAAATGATATCAAAACCGAGTCCAAAACTCATGATATTTCTCAAATCACACTTTAACTGATATAGTGGAAAACATATGTCTAGTAATCATTTCTAAAATCCAGAAATTCAATGCCACAATACATAACAGTATTTAAACAAAGATATTTTGATGCATGCATTTCAGTTCATAAAACAAAAGTCCACTCACAAACATCATCCAACCTATAATTCATGGACACTCTAGCCCAAGGAACACATGCACAATAATGACCCAACTACCTTGATTTTCCGAGCTCAAAACCCGCTAATAGGTCAACCATTACCGTTGGGAATGCCCAAACGACCTCTAAACGACGTCCGATCAACCTAAAACCTGTACCAACAGATTCAGAACGTCGAGAAATAGTTACCACGCGGCGCCGTGACCTCAGACTCGGCCCCATGCGCCTCCACGCATCACCGGAAGGTCAGTACACGCGCCGGTCACGCGCCTACTACAGTGTTCACGTGCCTGGACCGGTCCAACCCGGTCCAGCTCAACCTGACCCGATCCAACTCGATTCGACTGGTTCACTCAACCCGATCGGTTCACTCAGCCCCGACCGGTTCACTCAACCCGACTGGTTACCGGTGACTCGCCGGAGAAGACGACCGACTATCAGCGCCGCCGTCTGGTTTCCGCCGGAATCCCCCATTTCCGACCGAAACTCCAAGCTTTACAACTTCCTCAAACCTCAACCATTTTTCACAAATTTTACGTCTAAATCTATCTACTCGAACCCATGAATCCAAATATCACCTTAAAACATCAAACACGTACCTGTGCTAGCCGGAAAATCGATCGGAAGATCTGAAACTTCCTATACTCATTTCGGCTTCCACCGTGGTCCTCTCCTTCGATGGTTGGTATGGTTGTGATCGTGGGAAGGAGTAGAATACGATTAGTTGATCAAAACTGGAAGCTAACGCCTTGAATCCAAAGTTGACTTTGTGGGTTTTTCGGGTGTTTTTCGCACGGGTTAGTGTGTTTTGGGAGTGTTTCAGACCGAGAGAGAAAATGAACATCAAGAAATGATCAGATCCCCCAGATTAATCTGATTTGGGTAGTAAAATATCTCCCCTCCATGGCCAATTTACCAAACTGCCCTTACACATCTAGACCCATAACTTCTGTACACGAACCCCGTTTCCTGCGTTCCGCCTGTCTATGAACTCGTGAGTTCGAGACCTACGCAACGGTATCCAAGACATCGCCTAATAAGTTCCGAAATAAAACTTGATTTCCATGCCCTTTACCGACCAAGGGTAAAATCGTCATTTTACAAAAAAATTGCGTAAACCCAATAATTAAAATTCTGGGTTGTTACAATCTACCCCCCTTAAGAAATTTCGTCCTCGAAATTCATTCCTAACCATGAAACAAATGAGGATATTGTGCCCGCATTAGTTCCTCGATTTCCCACGTGGCCTCCTCCACGTTATGATTCCTCAAACGTCACTGCCTCCACTTTTTGGAGATCTACGCTGATACCCTCAGCCGAAATCACATGACCCAAGAATCCAACTTCGGTCAACCAAAACTGGCATTTACTAAACTTGGCAAACAAATGCTTTTTCCTAAGCATATTCAGCACCAACCTCAAGTGCTTCTCATGTGCCTTGGCACTCCTCGAATACACCAAGATATCGTCGATGAACACAATTACAAATCGATCCAAATACTTTTGGAACACCTTGTTCATCAAATCCATAAACGTTGCCGGGGCATTAGTTAACCCGAAGGGCATCACCAGGAACTCATAATGACCATACCGAGTCCTGAAAGCTGTTTTCTGAACATCCTCTTCTCGGATCCTCAACTGATGGTACCCGGATCGAAGGTCAATTTTTTTTTTGAAAAATACTTTGCCCCCTTCAGTTGATCAAATATATCGTCAATCCTTGGTAGAGGATACTTATTTCGCACCGTCACTCTATTTAACTGCCGGTAGTCGGTATACAAACTCAGACTAACATCATTTTTCCTCACAATTAATACCGGCGCACCCCATGGTGAAACACTTGGGCGAATAAATCCCATATTCACCAAGTCCTGCAACTGAGTCTTTAACTCTCGCAATTCTGCCGGTGCCATCCTATACGGTGCCTGTGAGATAGGTTGAGTACCTGGCAAAAGCTCGATGGTGAACTCAATCTCACGGTGAGGTGGTAATCCTGGAATATCATCTAGAAACACATCAGAGAACTCACTCACCACTGGAATATCCTCCACTCTCATCGGAGTATCCCGTGAATGAAACACATGAGCCGAATACCCCTCACAACCTTTCCTCAACAATCTCTCAGCGGTCAACGCTGATATCACTCCAAAGGGTAGTACCTACGATCTCCCCGAAATATAAATTCCGGTAATCCTGGACTCCGGAAAACCACTGTCTTATCATAACAGTCTATGGAGGCATGGTGCATGGACAACCAACCCATCCCCAGAATCACATCAAACTCAAAAATATCTAAGGGGATTAAATCTGCCTTCAAACCATGGCCTTCAACCATCACCGGACAACTGCGAATCACGAGGTTCGCCACCAAAGTCGGTGCAAAGTGACTCAGCGCTATGAATCTCTGTTCATACTGGGCCACAGTCATGTCCCCTTGCTGTAAATGCAAGAACTCGACCTCCTTAACATTCCGGTGTGAGCGAGGGTAAAATTGCTCCAAGAAGCGTTCCCATAAAGTCTGCTAAGTAAGTGTATGGACATTCCAGCCTAACAATTCCAATGAGTGCCACTAGTGGTAAGCAGAACCACCTAGCAAAATGTGGTCGACAGAACTCTGTCCCCTAGAGGACATCTCATAATCAAAAACACCCGCTCCATGCGAGTAATCCAATCCTCAGCCTCATCTGGGCTAGACTCGCCCATAAATATCGTTGCCCCTAGTCTCTGGGCTCTCTCAATATCAGAGCCTTCATGAGAAGCCCTATCCTGGAGTACAGAAGCTAAAGTCTGACCCAGCTGTTCCAGTGTCTGCCTCAAATCAGGCTCCACTGCAGGTTCATGGTCATCTCCACCATTCCTCGACCGTTGACGGAACTCACGTCTCGGAGGCATTATACGCTGTGAAGAAGCTGTAAATCATTAATACCAAAATTTCACCTGTACACTAGATGTACGGTCTACAGGAATTTAACCTAGTGCTCTGATACCACTTGTAAGGACCCTTCCCGAATTTTCCCTCGAAACCCGGAAAGAACCCTTATCCCGTTTGACAGCTCTTTTACCTCAAATTTCATATACCAGAAATACCCCTTATTCTTAAATAATTTTTATTAAACCTTACAGGGTTCCCGACAGAACCTCTATACTAACTTATCACTCCTACTTGTCAGACGCAGGATAGTATACTGGTCAAAGCCAAAACCTCGAAATAGTGGTGGTCCAAATAGGAATACCCTATGACACCAAATGTCAGTAGGTCAGATACTGCTGACATCTCTACTGAAATACCACAAGACAACCGACTAGTCAGATACTTGTGAACCAACAATAATTCGTCACTCTGGGTCACCGCCCACACCAACCCACTGACCCGGATGACGAAGTATTTTCATAGGCTGATTAAGCCTATGACTATCGTCGTCAAATCATATTAGAGCCGGAAATATCCTCGGCTATCATATCACATCAGTCGGCATATCCCTCGACTGGCATATACCTAGCCACCAGGGTATCCCTTGGGGTGTGCTAGTCATGTATCACAACTCTCTGTACTATGATATCACAGCAGTCGGCAAGTATCCTCGACTATCATATCATATCATCAGCCGGTATAACCTTCGGCTATCATATCACATCAGTCGGCATATCCCTCGACTGGCATATCCCTAGCCACCAGGGTATCCCTTGGGGTGTGCTAGTCATGTATCATATCATATCAGTCGGCATATCTCTCGACTATCATATCATATCAATCGGAATATCTCTCGACTATCATAACATATCAGTCGGCATATCTCTCGACTATCATATCATATCAGTCGGCATATCTCTCGACTATCATATCATATCAGTCGGTATATCTCTCGACTATCATATCATATAAGTCGGCATATCTCTCGACTATCATAACATATCAGTCGGCATATCTCTCGACTATCATATCATATCAGTCGGCATATCTCTCGACTATCATATCATATCAGTCGGCATATCTCTCGACTATCATATCATATCAGTCGGCATATCTCTCGACTATCATATCATATCAGTCGGCATATCTCTCGACTATCATATCATATTAGTCGGCATATCTCTCGACTATCATAACATATCAGTCGGCATATCTCTTGACTGGCATATCATATCATTAGCCGGTATAACCTTCGGCTATCATATCATATCAGTCGGTAAGTATCCTCGAGCATCATATCATATTAGTCGGTAACCATTTATCTTGGAGGTTCACCGGGTTCACCGCTAATAACGGATCCTAGTCCCGGGTCCTGGTCCTCCTCAAATATGTTTATCTTGGAGTTTCACCGGGTTCACCGCTAATAACGGATCCTAGTCCCGGGTTCTGGTCTCCCTCAAATATATGGCCAATTCCGATAAACTCATACATCCCGGTCAAAACCTAAATCATGGACTCAATAATTTCCACGTCAAAATGATATCAAAACCGAGTCCAAAACCCATGATATTTCTCAAATCACACTTTAACTGATATAGTGGAAAACATATGTCTAGTAATCATTTCTAAAATCCATAAATTCAATGCCACAATACATAACAGTATTTAAACAAAGATATTTTGATGGATGCATTTCAGTTCATAAAACAAAAGTCCACTCACAAACATCATCCAACCTATAATTCATGGACACTCTAGCCCAAGGAACACATGCACAATAATGACCCAACTACCTTGATTTTCCGAGCTCAAAACCCGCTAATATGGTCAACCATTACCGCTGGGATTGCCCAAACGACCTCTAAACGACGTCCGATCAACTTGAAACCTGTACCAACAGATTCAGAACGTCGAGAACTAGTTTCCACGCGTCGCCATGACCTCAGACTCGGCCCCACGCACCGCCACGCGCCGCCGGAAGGTCAGCACACGCGTACACACGCCCTCACGAGCCTGCTACAGTGTTCACGCGCCTGGACCGGTCCAACCCGGTCCAGCTCAACTTGACCCGGTCCAACTCGACCCGATCGGTTCACTCAACCCGACCGATTCACTCAGCCCCAACCGATTCACTCAACCCGACCGGTTCACTCAACCCCAACCGATTCACTCAACCCGACCGGTTACCGGTGACTCGCCGGAGAAGACGACCGGCTGCCGGCGCCGCCGTCTGGTTTCCACCGGAATCCCTCATTTCCGGTCGAAACTCCAAGCTTTACAACTTCCTCAAAACTCAACCATTTTTCACAAATTTTACGTCTAAATCTATCTACTCGAACCCAGGAATCCAAATATCACCTTAAAACATCAAACACGTACATGTGCTAGCCGAAAAATCGATCGGAAGATCCGAAACTTCCTATACTCGTTTCGGCTTCCACCGTGGTCCTCTCCTTCGATGGTTGGTACGGTTGTGATAGTGGGAAGGAGTAGAATACGATTAGTTGATCAAAACTGGAAGCTAAAGCCTTGAATCCAAAGTTGACTTTGTGGGTTTTTCGGGTGTTTTTCGCACGGGTTGGTGTGTTTTGGGAGTGTTTCAGACCGAGAGAGAAAATGAACATCAAGAAATGATCAGATCCCCCAGATTAATCTGATTTGGGTAGTAAAATATCTCCCCTCCATGGCCAATTTACCAAACTGCCCTTACACATATAGACCCATAACTTCCGTACACGAACCCCGTTTCCTGCGTGCCGCCTGTCTACGAACTCGTGATTTCGAGACCTACGCAACGGTACCCGAAACATCGCCTAATAAGTTCCGAAACAAAACTTGATTTCCATGCCCTTTACCAACCAAGGATAAAATCGTCATTTTACAAAAATAATTGCGTAAACCCAATAATTAAAATTCCGGGTTGTTACATCCACCCTCTTTTTTGTTGCCACATTCACTGGGTTATCCGAATCCAAGTCGCAGAACTCCTATCCATCCAAGCCCGATCCAAATCTGGGGTAATCCACCTCGACAACCACTCACTCACTCGATTTTGGTCCTCCGTCAAAACGCCAAGACCCTACTGGGTTCTTATCTTCTTCGACGCGGCAAAGCTCCACGACAAGCATGAGCTCCACCTCAAAGAGCTCTGCAGCGAGTTTGCTATCGTCCCCGAGATAGAAATAGTCACCGCCCACGGCTTCCCCCATAACAAACTACAAATTGAAAACGAAAAGCATCATAAACCGTCCATGTCACCACCACCAACATCAACATATGTATAATCGGAAGAATTAAAATTAGAAACCAAATCAACTCCATCCCTTGCAAGTCTGAAACTCTCTCTCTCTCTCTCTTTCTCTCTCTCTCTCTTAGCTGCTTGTCTGAGAAAGAGAACTGAAGATATGGTTTGAAACTATATGGTTTGAAAAACCAATCTTTAAATGCCCGTTTGATGACTATATGGTTTTTTATTTTTTAGATTGAGATGAAGAAAATGTGGAAAAAAGTAGTAGTATGGTGCAGAATATTGAAAACAAAACTTTGAAAGTGAAAACTACAACATAAAGAAACAGCCAACAACAAACCCCCAACTCACACAACAGCTTTAGGATGTTCTCTGCCCAACCGAGACCACCCTTTCAAGAGGGCTATCGAACACCAACAGACCAGGCTCCAAATCATAATCCACCGATACCAGCCGTTCCGCCACCCAATTACACTCTCTATAAATATGGCACACACTGCTTCTCCACTCCCTTCGCAAGAAAGCTTGGCAACCAAGAATGAGAGTGGCCAGAGGATGGGTGGTACTCCACTTCGACTTCAACAAATGCACTGCAACTTGAGAATCAAATTCAAGAGAGACATCTCTAAAGCCCAGCTCCCAAGCAACTTTCAACCCGTAGAAAATCCCCCACAATTCTGCTTCCAACACTTCACCGCGGCCCAAGTAGGCAACAAAGCCACCCACTCACACCCCCTTGCTATCTCGCAACACCCCACCAGCATCAATGGATGGATAGGAGTTCTGCGACTTGGATTCGAATAACCTAGTGAATGTGGCAACAAAAAAGAGGGTGGCGATGAGAAAGACGAACGGTAGTTTTGGGATTGGACCCATTTTGTTATATCCAATCCCTTACTGACACGTCATCACTCTAACAGTCGTTAGTAACGGACTATAACTTTTGATGCAACATAACTGACAGAAGGGGGATTCGGGGATCACATTGTTACGATTTCGCGTTCGGAAAGCAAATTGAGACTCGAAGTCTGGTTCGGAGAGCATTTTGAGTAATAAGCCAAAAACAAAAAGCTACACTGCTTTACAATAAAGATTTTTGTTACCTGCTAAAATCAGGTTGCAAAAATTGCCAATGGATACAAGGAAGCTTCGAGGCAAAGGCATCTATCTGCCACAAAAAGACCCCTAGTCTATTGCAATCAGAAAATTGGTCAATTTTGATACACAATTTAACCTGCGAGTTCAATATACAAGTTTTTCCTTCATGCGAGATATTAGCTTAAATTTTTCCTCTGATTCAACCTGCTGGCGTATGTCAGTTCTTGATGCCCGGTCTGGGTGAAATTTCAGCAGTGCCTGTTTATAAGCTGCGTGAACCTGAAATCAAATAGCAAATATATATTATCAGTGGCCAACATTCATTCAAAAACCAAACTACCAAGAAACTAAAGCATCTTGCTTCCTTAACTTATTTCAAATTACCTCCTTTGGGCCCAAAGGGCGGAACCCAGCCCCCACTTCTATTCCTAAGCTACGAAGCAAAGAAGCCATATCTATGCATGTCACTTCCAATCTCTTAAGCTCCTTCCTTATTTCAGCGCGAAGTTCGTCTTTCAAATTTAAGTTTTCTTCATCCTGAATACGGCATTATTTAACACATCAGAATATCTAATCAATTGTACTTGAAAAGCAGCATTCAGAGGGATATATAAGATGAGATGAAGATTGAGTATATGAATCCAAACCTTCTTCTGTGTCTCTCTGACTTCTTCCACACGTTCCTTTTGCCTTCTCTTCATGTCCAATAAGCGCATGCTTTCCGCTTTTTTCCTCTTACGTAATCTCTGTGCCTCTTCTGCCTAAAACAACCGAAAGTAAACTGAATGTCAGGGCAAGTGGTCATTCCCTAAAGACTACAAAGCACCTTTCAATCTCAATTTGTACCAACATCAAGCTATTGCAATGCACAAAGAATATAAGTTAGTGTATGGGTTATAGTTAAAGTCATAAGAAAGTAAATAAATATTGGCATACGAATATTAGATAGAGATGGTACAAACAAATAAAAGAAGGTAGGGCGCTAAACTGAGATAGATGAATGCATTGACAAGGATGTATAATGCATATGAAAAACATGAAATTATTGATTATAATTCATCAGAAACCCTATAACAAAACATAATATGAACTAAGCCAGAATAACTACAATACTAAATAATGACTCAGTTTAAAATTAAACTACCAGCCTCAAAAGCCAAGTTGTTTCCCTTCAGTAAGAGGCAGGACTCAACCCGCAAGAGGGGAAGACACTGCCCCTTGTTGCGTAGTTGTGTAGCCTTAGGCCCAACGGACAAAATTAAAAAAAATTGAACTTCGGTTAGAGTAAAACAAAAAAGGTATGTATGCATTTGAAAAACCTGAATTTGTAAGGCTTTCTGCCTGGCTGCCATTTCTTCTTCTAATGCTCGCTTGTATTCAGCAGTCTCCTTGAGCTTTTCTCGATCATTGACAATATCTCTTTCAACAATGGCAATGTCCCTTTGGAACAGAATCACACTACCATCTTGAGCATCTAACTGATCCCTCAAATCACATCTTTCTTCCCCTTTTGCTGATTCAGGTCCTCCCTGATTACTAGTCGCTGCATTACATGATGTGTTGCACAAAGGTACTTCCTCAAAGTCTCCCCTCACTTTCTCCTGTGGACAAGCTTTTTCATGAACAGAGCCAAGTTTGTCTTCAGAAGGAGCAAAACCAAAATCCATCTGGTTTTCATCAAATAGTCGCCCAAAAACTGCTTCTTCTTTTTCCTCAAAACTAGTACCTTTCCTGTACTCCTTTGGCAAAGAAGGCTTGCAACTATAAGTTGAATCATGAAATTCATCATCTTTTCCCCTTAATTCAACTCTTTCATGGTCACTAGGCCCAGAATTTTGTTTCTTTGAGAAAAACTTTTCTCCATTTGAAACACTAGCTTTTCTTTGATCATTGTTAGAAACCGGAAAAGAATCAGGAAAAGTAGTTTTGTCGCTGAAATTTTGCACATTATCCCTAAAACACGGCCCCGTATGTTTAGATTGTTTACCACCTAGTTCTTCCTTAGACCGCAAGGGAGGCTCTTCAGGACTTTGTTCTTCTTCCTTCCATAAACCAGACATGCCATCATTTTGGTCACTCTTCCACTCATAAATAAGAGGATCTTCTTCGGCCACTTTCTGGTTCAAATCCATGAAAGAGCCACCCATTTTGGGATCAAAAGAATTACTCTTCACGTGGCCATCACCAGTTCTTACAAAGTTCGGAAGATTTCCCTTTCCAAAATTTCCATTTTTTGATGTTGAACAAACAGGAACATCTCCATGTGCAGTCCTTTTCTCTACATTGGCAGGGGTATCACTATGAGATCCAGATCCAGATCCACTAACTTGATCCTCTGAACCAGACTGACCATTATGAACAACATGTTTTCTCTTTTGCGAAGCCTTTTCCCAATGTTCATGAAGCTTACCAGAAGAGCCTTCTATCAGCTCACAATCAGAATAATCACTACCAGATGAACCACTCTCAGTCTCAGTCTCAGTCTCAGACTCAGACTCAAAATTTAAACCATAACGATTTCTGGCAGGAGCTTTACCACGGTGGGTTTGCTTGCACCTTGACCCCTTTAATGCAGAACCTTTTTCATAGACAACCTGACATTCATCACCATCTGAAGTTACAGAATTCCGACTATAGTTAGGAGTGGGAAAAGAACTTTTGCTCGAGGTTGCATCACTATCCAGGTCACCAACAGGACTCGTGTAAGTACCTTCATCATCATCTATAAAAATAAAAGTACAGGATTTAGATTTTCCGTCTTTTCTCAATGTACTGGAACCTCGTGACTGCCCCTGTAAAGACTCCAGATAATCAATGTCAATGACATCTTCATCCACAAGATCAATGAACACGACTTTATTAGCATCCCCTTTATCCTTGCAACGTTTTACAGTTTTCATCCCAGAACAAGGTCTGAGTTCAGAAAATTCTGTCGATGGCCCTCTCCTTTTCATCTACTTCTGCATCACATGAATTCAAATAGAGAAAAAATAATAGAAAGTTGAGTTCTCAATGAGATATATCAGCCTCCAAAGCCAACAAAATAAATACAATCAAAATCCAACAAATATCGATACATTTCCTCATACATGTATGATGCATGTAACATGAATTGAACTGTAAAAGCATAATTCGACACCTACTAATAATCTGTTAGGGTTAGTTTAAGTTGGAACCAACTATATCATAGCTAAAGAAAGAAATCGAATTTCAAAAGTTTTTAACGAAATCAAGCCATCATCATTTCCTGAAGAGAATCGCATAACTATTAAACCCTAAATTCAATCAAAAACTTAAAAAAAGTATAATTGAAAAAAACCATTCACCAGGAACCCCTCTATTGACCGGTAAACATAACCCAAACGAAGAAATTCAAAACATCATAATAAAAACTTAAAAAATTAACAAATATGGAGATCAAGTTAAAAATCCGCGATTGAAATTTGAAACTAACCTTCAACGGAAGAGAAAAGGAAGAAAGATAAAAACCCTAGCTCTCCGTAGACGAAGCCAGCACAGTTTTAAGGCAGAGGAATACAGAAAAGGGCTTCAGAGAGAATATGGAAGGATAGTGTGGTCAATATTTTCGAGAGGGTTTTGAAATTGAAACCGAAAATATTTTGGCACCAAATGGGGACGATGAGGGAATGAATGCAAAATAACGAAACGAAAACCTCAACAGAAGAAAAACGAAATAAAATGAAAAGTAAATCAATAAATAATAATAAATAAGTTGCGTCAGCTGTGACGGTAGCGAGCCTCAAAGACCAACCGACTTCACACTTTATAGCTCTCGAGTCGCCAACGCGTACAATGATTGGTCTGTGACTTCTCGCTCTCAGTCACAGCCTTCACCTTCACTGTTCAATTTCTGAGCTTTCTTCTTTTTAATTGATCTATGTACCGGTGTTTTAAATTTTCACCTATTATTATTATTATTTAGAATTTAATTTAATTTACATGAATAGCGAAAATATTTTTTTTTAATGGAATATATGAACCCAAGGTTTTCTTTTTTTTTCCTGGGAACCAAAGGTTTTCTATTTCGTGTGTCATTTGGTTCATATTATGTAAGATTTTGGCGTCAATGGTTTGACTTTATGTCGACTAAAAGGTTATTGACTAACTTAAGTTGAAGTTTCAAAACTAGTTCATTCACAGTTTTATGGCATCCCCCAATTAAGTTTGTTCTTCCATTAACTCGTAAAATACTATTTGATCTCTCTCTTTAGATCACCGATCTAATAAGATTTTAAATTGAATTGAAATGTATATATTTGAAGTTAGAATGTAGATAATCAATAAGGTTTTAATAATAAATTGAATCTGATGTCAATTTGAGATAAATTTCCCTAAAATACGTTAAAAAGATTGAATTTGATACGAAATATGAGTTAATTTTTGCTTATTCCAATAGTATATATCTATAAATGTTCATAAAATATCACAAATTTTAATCTCAATCTCTCTCGTGTATCAAATTAGATCTTAAATTTTTACGCACATCAATAGGATAAGCCTAAAGTGTTTGTAAAACTATTTTGGTATGGATCTGTTGGCTACACAACTAATGGGCTTCTAACAACAGCAAATTCATAATTGGGCTTCATATTAGAAGAAAGCCCTGAATTTTGGGCTTTCTTGATACTCCAACATCAATCAACTGTGCTCGGAGAATCTCCATAAACATTAACCAATTTGGCGCGACTTTTTAGGTTTCCAACTTTTAATGAAATTAGACGGCACTCTAAGCAGAAATTAGACCCTAAACCCATCTTTCAAGTGTGACTGACACCTCAAGATATTTAAAAAAAAAAGAAAAATCCGACCCCAATCACACGAATCACTCCACAGTAAATGAGATAAAACCCAACAACATACATTTTCCATACAAAGTTTTAGATAACACAAACTTGCCAATGCCTTGAAACATAAACCTCAAGGCAACAAAACCAGAGGGGAAAGTAGTGGGATGGGATCTTTGCTCTGATAAAAAGAGGAAGAAGAACTCGAACCGCCTCCCGCGGAGATTTGCATCCCACTGCAACCAGAAAAGTCGTTGTTATTAGGGTTAGGATTCAGCCGAAGAGGACAAGGTACTCGTCTTTGCAAGCGACTCAAATGCCTTGTGAAAATATTGGTGTCATTTTTGTGAGCACAAGTTTGGAACCCAGGACTGTCCTCCACTGTGTTTGGGTTTGTGATTGCCTCTATTTTAGCTATATAAGTTTGATACCCACAGATCTTAATGCATTATTTAAATTACGCGCTTCATTTAAAACTTTAATGAAATTTCTATTACATGTAATTTTCTCTCCACAATCAGAGTTCATGTGCAATTGTGCAGAAGGATGATGAAATTAAAAAAATGAAATGGTGTGGTGAGAGAGTGAGGCATATCATGTGAGGGCTTGTTTGGATGGTTCCTTATTAATTGCTTTTGCATTGTCTGCCCAATCCAAAAGCCATAGTTTTCAGTGACAAAAAATTCAGAAGCACATGATTCCAATTCAGCACATTGGGCACTGTGATCCGGGGGTTTTGCTTGTTTAATCCAAAAACAAAGAAAACATATCTTACTCGTTAATCGATTTTGAATTTGATTTTCATAAATTTATAACATACAATTTGTATTACATTTTTCGATTGTATTCATATCAAAATTATCTTTTAAAAATATCCATATGATAATTAATTTTGAATTTGATTTCATTAAATTTATAGCATACATGATTGTGCAATAATTTGTGATGCCAACCTAGATGATCAAATTAACTAGTGTGTTGGACTTTTTAGTGTAGTTTATACAAACAAATCCTAATTAATTAATTAATTTATTTATTTTATCCTCCTCCATTGCTCATTGTAATTTTTATTTAAAGAAGAAAAGGAAAAAATATTGGCACAACAGAAAAGGGTGGACATGTTATGAGCATTGACTGTTGACCAATCCAAGCACATGACAGAAGAAATACTTGCTCTCTGCAGTTCTGCATCTTTTGGTGTTTCTTTGTCTTGCAAGATGCATGTACATTGCATTATTGGAGGAAATGCAGGAGAGTGAGCATTAAATATTGCGTTGCATTTTCTTCTCTAGTTATTAACACGGAATAAATCTCGAGTTTACGGATTATTAATCGCTTCATACAGAAGAAGCACATTGTGTACATATTTTGGTGATTCTCATTCTAATTCTTTGTTAGTCTTCAATAAGGATTTTGATCATAATTGTACATAGAGTTGATTATTTTAGGTATAAACTAGTCATAGCTTTTAGTTTTTTTATATGTCAAATTCTAAAAACCTAATATTGAAACGTTCAATACTACAAATTTAAAATCTAAACTCTAAATGATGATTCTACGTATTAAAAATATTGTGAATATTCTTCTAAACAACTGGTGATGTTATCCAAATTATTGCCTAAATAAGTGGATTAGGGTACTAAAACATCATTATTGAATGTGTATCTTAGTACTAATCCATCATTTTTGGTCAAGACAGTACTTAATCCATGTTGATTTTCTTCTTGAGGTGGCCAAGTGGCTGCACCCCAGCCAATAACATATAGAATTATTGGTGAGGGAGGACTAGGGCTAGAGAATTATTAATATTGGCCACAAAAGGAGGCTAGAAAAAATCAAAAGATGGCGCATTTGCTCTTTGCCTTTTTTCCTTTCCATTTATATTTGTTTGGTGGCCTTCTTTGCCTTTTTGTGCTTTCAAATCACACCTTCCTTAGCTTAGCTTAGCTCAGCATTTGGTCAAAAGAAAAATGTTCAAATTGATTTGGATTGGCCTAGAAGAATCTTCAAACATTTGTAAAGAAAATGCTCACGTTATCCTCTTTGTGCGGGTTATTTCCGACAAATGAAAATTGTACCGACGAATGAATATTGCAGCATTTGAAAAGTTTATAGAATATCCATCAATTTGGACTTGTCTGCAAAATATTTTCCAGGAAGATTTAAATCCCACGGAATTGAATTAACTTGAGAGATCAATGATTGGCACCCTCCTCACCCACCAAGAAAGAAAAACCAAAACTTTCAACGGAAATTTCCACTCAGCCTCCCATGAAGCTTCTTATTTTGGACTGCTGTTTGTTCTGTCAAATTGTCAAGAAATTACCAGAAAGTGAAACTGATGTTGATGATACCATAACATTGGATCTGAAATTTTATGTACAAAGCTTCAACCGTTGAAATTGAATTTCACTAGTGACAGTAAAAAATAAAGGTTGAAAGCAGAAGCTGATAAGGGGGTATTTACAAACACTTCACACTCTATTGGTTTTTTCCTTTAATAATGGACTTGTTCCTAAACTCTGAAGTCAATAATTAAACCACTAAAATGGTCTAATTTGGTGAAGTTTGGACTATGATGGGTTGTTCTTATGTACAATGTATGACCAGATCAGACCACACCGGTTGACCAGTTCTCAAGAATAAGATCTAATCAATTTAAAATTGACAAAAGATCTGGACTTGAAGAGACCACCAAAGAGGAACCTGGTTGGAGACTCCTCAGAACCAGATTTTGAGTCTTCAGGGTTGTTGCCTTTCACTTTGAGTATCGTCTGCCCGATTACTTGCCTGATGGACTCAATGGTCTTGGAATCAACAGGGTAACCGGATGCATCACGAACGTAGAAGATGTTTACAGCTTTCCCGGCTTTGGTTGCAACTTCTGCTCTTGTTACAGTGAGGCTGTTCTCACGAAAAATCCGCGTGACATCAGATAGCAGCCCAACTCTGTCAGTAGTGCATAGTTCTAGTTTCAAACCCTAAATGAGGCACAACCAAATTAGCTCCCCACATATCAATAAAATATAGCTAAACACAACTCTTAACAAAAGGACACATTCATTATGGAATCAAACAGATGAATGCAATGGAACATAATGAGACAAAGGAATATTAAAATGTCAATTTGACTCATAATAACCTCAAATGTATGCTTTCTAGCCAAAAAAAACAACCAGAGAAACAAAAACTTTGAAATGAATTAGTCCACGGACCTCAGATACTCTTCTCTCAATAGCTGCTTCAAGGCACTGGATCACTCTTTGTCTCTCGGCATCAGATTTCACAGGGGATCCATCTACATGTCTGATATAGTATTCCTACAGATGCATCAAAACAACAATTAGGCTCACTGAGACCGAAAACACCATGATTCACAACCTGCAAAAGCGAAAATGCCATACCTGATAAGCTTCTGGACCCTCAGCATCAATACTAGCATGGAAAACAACATATTCCATGTCTGTCAAAGTGCAAACCGTGTCGAAAAGCAGCTTTGGCCTGTCTTTACTCCGAATTGTGACCACTGAGTAGTCTTTGTCATGCCAATTAACAACACTCACATTTGGCCTTTGCTTGTCATCCAAGACATCATCATCAACACGCTCATAATCTCTATCTGCAAACATCATTTGGTGAAGCCTTCTTTCAGTGTGTGTAGTAACAGTTTGAGACACAACAGTCCTAGCTCCCCGGGTTTTGTTGCTGCCCTTTAGTACATTGCATAGTAATTCCTTAATCCTAGCTAACCTCTGAGGGTCAGTAATCGCTAACCCCGTCTCCTCATCAGTGACATGCATCACTGATGCAGCCCTTGTGTTGTGAGTCCAGACTTCTGCACTCACTACATTGCATTTGAGATTGGTGAGGACAGCACTCACTTCTGAGAGCAACCCCGGTCTGTCGCTCCCGGTTAGCTCAATTGCTGTATGGTCCATGTCCATTGATTGTTTCACACCAACAGATCTCATGGAAGTTGCAAAACAAGCCTCAGGACCAAGAGACTGCAAATAAAGTGAGAAAATTAGTGGCATTTCACACCAGAGAGAGCCAAAATATGACGAACAACTGTCAAAACACAACTCACTTTTTGAATATAATCCAAAACCTCTTCATCAGTGACCTTGTTACCATCTTGATCAGTGACATTGAAAACTGATTTGAAAAATTCGAAAATTAAACCACAGAATCAGTCTATAACTCCAACAAAAATGACAAAAAAATTTCTAGTGATGAAATAAAGTGTTTCACTAATTAAAGTGATCATTAAGATTCCAAAAGGAACATTACCATCCATGAACCAGCCACCGTCCGATGATATATACGCCTTCAACACGATAAGATTAAGATCAGTTAGAATTTGCACAACTTCCAGAAGAATTCCATGCTTGTTGGCACTATCCACCTGCATAAGAAAAAATAGAGTAAAAACCAAAACTTCCATAAATAAAGCCACTAAGACCAGAAATCTGAGGCATACCCTTATCACAGTGGCATTCTTGCAGACTTCATTATCAATCACAACCCTGAAAAAACAAAGTGGTGGACAAAGAGGTGTAGATCTCAAGATTTGTGGGGTGGGAAATTTTAAGTTACTTTGTGTGACATTGAAGAAAGTGAGATTGATTGGTTGGTTGCATATACCTTGGTGGGTTCATTCTCCGGATGAGTTTCTCATATTCATCATCCATGTCATGTGAAAAGCTCATGCTAACCTCTGAGAAAAAGTAGAAATAAATTAGACAAAAAGCTATGAGAATAAAAGGAACCAATTGGGGAAGAACAGAATCATTTTAACCAATCAGGAAAAGATACTTGAAAATCCCAAAGAATATATAAACGCTATTAAAATAAAAAAGCCATTTTTACAAATTTCTCACAAAATCCAAGGAAGAACACTCAGAAAAAAAAAAACTCCAAATTCAAACTTTCTCAGAATACCCAACTTTCAGAAGCAGCAGACAGAAATAAAAACTGAGAACAGAGATGTAATCCTGCAAATCCCTATTTTTGCAAGGCACGAAGGAACCAAAATCAAAAGGCAAACCAAGAAAAAACTGACAGAAAACATAAAAGAACAGAGGAAGAGAAAACCCAAAATGAAAGAACAGCACCTACCCATTTCAATTGGTGAGGATTGGTGATCTCTTGCAGCAAAAGCTTCTGCCTTTCTTGCCTTAGGTGTCTCGAAACAGAGAGAGAAGAAAGAGTTTTGGGTATGGAGAGGGAAAAAAGGCTGAGTGGGTGTAGGTTTATATACAGAAAGAAGATCTTAGAATCTTAGGCTTTCCTGTTCTTGATCTCTCTCACGAAGGAAACAAATAACAATTAATAATTCTTTACCTTTAATAAAAATTAAAAAAAAAAAACCCTACAAAAATTTAAAACCAGCCCATTAAAACACTCTCCAAATTCAGACACCCCCGACACAATACTCCAAAAACCTGCAAGTTCAAAAAGCACTCACACACACAGCTTTCCCTATTTTTCTCTCTCTTCCTCGTTCTCTCTCTATCTCTCTCTGCGACTTTCCAATTCACTTTCGCTATCAAACGAGAAAAATAAAATGGCGACGTAAAAAGAAAGTTTGCCAAAAATACAGAGTGGGGATGGCTGGGGCTCGGGCTGAGTCCTTCTGAATCTGATGAACTAACTACACCGCGTATTTTAGCATCCACCACAACTTTGCAGGACTGGTGAGTGGTGACGTGGAAGCGTGCGAAAGTGCGCAGGTGGGGTGCGGGACCAGGCTCTGTAAACGGTAAAAACGTTAAAACTAGGGAGGAAAAAAGTAACAATAATCATAGTCGCCAACTCCGAGGTTTTCGGAGCGGACCGATGGAACCAATCGGGTGCAGTCAACGGACCGCGGTCAGATAGTCCCCGTCCGGTCTTAACTTTTTCTTAACGGTTTGTACCTGTCCCCGATAGAAGGCGGTTAAATTTTGAAACGCACCGTTTCGTCGAAGGTCGGTAACTCACTTTGAAATGAATGCCAGCAATTTCACATTTATGTGAGTTTTTAATTCTGGGTTAGTCAGACAGGTAAACAAGGTTGGAAAAAAAAAAAAAGGTGAATGAGGGAATCTGAATCAAAATTGAAATTTTTTTTGGCGGGTTTTAATCCTTAGATTATTCAATTAAGAGTGATAGAAACCCTGTAAAAAAAAAAGCTTATTACTCAAAATGTTCCTCGAATCATACTTCGAGTCTCAATTTGCTCCCTGAACGCGAAATCGTAACAATATAATGCCTGAACCTCATTCTATCAGTTCTGTTGCACCAAAAGTTATACTCCATTACTAACGTAGTTAGAAGAGATATATTTTATTAAAAAATTAAAACAATTATCCTAAAAGAAAAAAATTATTCCCCAATCCACCCCAACCCTCCACAACCTTCCCAATTCTCGCCTTCAACCAAATTGCCCAACCCGCCACATCTTCACCAAAAAAAAAAGGAGTAACGAAGGAATCTGAATCTAAATTGAAATCTTTTTTGACGGATTTTAATCCTTAGATTAGTCAATTAAGAGTGGTAGAAACCCTGTCAAAAAAAAAAATAGAGAAATACAGCACATGTTCCTTGGCTCTTGGGTTTATTCATGGGGGCATAAAACTATCATTTGAATCTAAATGAAATTAATTAATATGAATTTATCTCTATTTTGTATCCCTCTCATTATCACGTAAGATTATAATCTTGTTACGTATAATCAAATATAACGACATCTCATATATAAAAATACAACGTCAAATTAATCATATCAAAAGAAACTTAGGATTGCACTTATACAACAACACATACTAATTTTTGAAAGTGTGAAAATATATTAGAAAAATTGTACCCAAAAACAACATGCTTGTACGTGCTAGTCAGCTAGTGTATAAATACATTTATGTATTTGAAAAAAAATAAAAAAAATAACAAGTTTCATACTGCACGACCTAAAACATATTCAAGGTACCATATATATGTAGTAAGAGAAGAGTATAAAAATTAGAAAATCACAAAGATAAAGCAGTCAGGACTCAGGAATGCTTATAGAGATTCATCAAGACCACCAAAATCTGACCTCATTATTCAACTTTCAAAGTACTGGATGTAAAAATGAAGCCGCCGAAATTGTAAATTAATTCATTCTTATTCATCCTCGTCAATATTCATATGTTAATGTTTTTTTTGGTGGAAAGCAGTGCCCCGCGTCCATATCCAATCTCACATGCTTACCCAAACTGCAAGCAAACCTTAAAATAATTTAACTGAATTGTATTAACCATAATGAATCAGTTTATTTTCCTCCTTCTCTCTTGGCTTAAATATTGCTCCTAAATATTAAATTAAATATTTTCTTTAATACAAAAATATTAATGAGTCAAAAATATTTGGTGCGCGTGTACATATGCGTGTCTTGCGGTTCATGCCGGCCTTCCTGCCCCTCCCACGTTGCCCCATCTCCAACCAACTCACCTTATATTTGTTTTTGGGCCAATTCTTCCGAGCTGTTATTAATCTACCTATTATAATATAAATAAATAATTTAATAGTTTATATTCATGAATTTATATGTTGATAATTTTATTTGCACGTAAGTAAATAAATTAATAATTTCATTCCATGATACACAAATATTTTAAATTTTGAGTTGAGAAGGTATTGGACACGGGGATACAATAAGGATAGATATAGAAACACGATATCCAATACCTTGACTTTGGGATACGGCTCAGGTACATTTCCGATATGGCTCAAGTATGGTCAAACGGTATAATTAGAAGAAATTTTACCTTTTCTTTGGAAAATTTTAATTATTGTAAAACTTTTAATTAGACCTCGTAACCTTTTTTTTTATACAATGATATTAAAGGAGGGGAATTGCTTTATATACATTAGGTATCGACCTCGTCCTTTATAAATGTCAAATCCATGACCTCTCACATATCGTGTAGGAGGAATACAACTGGCCATATCACTAAGCATTAAGACCCACAAATTCACAACCTAAGCATTAAATTCCATAACTTATTAAATTTGTGTGTCCTATTTTATCAAATAGACTGATTTGATGTATTTTAATTGGGTAATATGAACTTATTTTGTGCTTGTATTTATATTATTACTAATTTTATAATATATAGTATTTTAATTATCATATTCTTACCGTATCCTATCCTAATTTTGAAAATTTACAAAATATATAGACTTATCGTATCATCAAATTAGTATATGAATAAGTGCATCATAGAGTTCACTGGTATAATCAATTTGGACGAAATGACTAGCAACTTTAAGGTCGCATTGTGTACTTGATGAAATTTGGCAATCATAAACATGCTTCCCAATTTTTAGGAAGATTTTTTACGCAAGATGTCCCATAAATATCAACTTTAGTTTCAAAATGGTCCATAAACTCGATTTTGACCTAGGATGCTTCCTGAACCCCCCATTTCGTCTCAAGTTGGTTATTTTCTGTCAACTCTGTTAACTTGCTATCAACTATAAGGGCAATATGGTCACTTTGGACAAAAAATTAAAAAAATAATTAAAAAAAATTAAAACTAAATCTTGAAAAAACCCACCACCACCCAAGCCTTCCTCAATCCGAGCCGACTCCTTCATCATTTTCATCCTTGGACAACCAAGATTAGTTGTGCAGGAAAACAATGTTCCACAAAAATTTACTAATGTTCAGGAAGAAACTGCAGGAATTGTCGAGCCTATGCGAAGGGATCAAGGAGGGTTTGGATCCTCTGGAGTGCCAGGTCAGGGAGGTGTTCAATAGAATCGTTAAAAGTCGAACAGAGGACATGGACTCTTTCGGAAGGCCAGAATGAATGAATGAAGATAAAGATGAGGTCAATTTTCGATTTGGAAGTGGCGGCAATCCCTAATAAAATTAGGGTAAGGAGGAGAAATGATCGAAGCTTTTTCATCGATAAAAATGACCCAACGATCTTGAGAAACCAAGCCCCACATCCGAGTAAGAGCACGCGCCACTGTCACCGGCTTTGCGAATATTCTAATTTCTGCTTCATTGGAGAAGCTCCACCCAACTCCCGCCAGGTAAGATTGAGCGGAGAAAAGCAAACAACCTCTGGAGCCTCTCCAAAAGTTGAACATCGGTTTCTTCGACATCGATTTTGTACTCTTCTGCTGCGTAGCCGTTAATGGAGGCCGATTTTGGCGGAGAGAACTAAAACCTTCTGGAATTATAGGAATGCAGAGAGTGAAAAAGGAGACGCTTGGTACTGGTTCTGGTTCTGGTTGCGGAGGTGAAACGACTGCGTGGGTGAGGAGTGGTTGTTGCGATGAGAGGTTTTTTGCGATGAAATGAAGAGAGAATAGGAGGGTGGATGTTGCAGAGCGGCTTCGCCATAGTTGAAGGAGAACAGAGAGGCATTGGATAAAGCCAAGAAGTTATGGCCTTTGAGCTCGAAATCATTATATCCAATCACCCCACTGGTCGTCTTCATCGTCTTCCTGCACAACTAATCTTGGTTGTCCAAGGATGAAGACGATGAAGGAGTCGGCTCGGATTGGGGAAGGGTTGGGTGGTGGTGGGTTTTTTTCAAGATTTAGTTTTAATTTTTTTTTTTGTTTTTTGTCCAAAGTGACCATATTGCCCTTATATTTGACAGTAAGTTAACAGAGTTGACGAAAAAGGACCAACTTGAGACGAAAATTAGGGTTCAAGGAGCATCCTGGATCAAAATTGAGTTTATGGACCATTTTGAGGCTAAAGTTGATGTTCATGGGGCATCTTGAGTAAAAAGCCTTTCAGGAATGTGGCATCGTCTTGCTGAATTTGATTTGGATCAAGATATAGTGGGAAACCTGTTGTACAAATAGCAACCTAAAAATTACGTAACTATATGCACGTTTTAACTCGCAAGTGCACATGATCAGACAAATAGTATAGAAAGCAAATACAAGATCATTCTCACGAGGACTAGATTAATATGTGTTTAAAATTGATTTCCTAAAACTACTAACTAAATGGCACAAACTAAGAATGCAAAAGTGAAGAAAACCCTAAAAAAAACTTATTTCAAAACCCTAAGATTTCTAATCAACGTTAATGTGCAATACACGAAGGCACTCGGTGTTCAAAAGGATGATTTTGAAAATTGAAAATTTTGAAACAAAATATTAAAAACAGCGTTTGATTAAAAATAGAATTGGATTGAGGTTAAAACAATGAGAAAACCAGTTAGGGATTCAATGTTCACCGCTAATCTTCTTCCTTAAGCAAACGACATGCACAATGCTACAAAACGTATTTTAGATGCTTATGTTTGTCAACCTAAAGGCATGATATCTACTCTTTAAATTATTGATTTCCCTAATCAACAATTTAGGCATGGGTATCTACGCTAATTCTTTTTATTCTTGAAGTGTTTAGCATGGTATTTACTAAGTTGCACTTTAAGAACGCATAACACAATGGAAATCGACAAACACACAACTATTAGAACATGGTATCTATTCTAGTTATTCATGATGATTAATTTCAAGAACTTATAACTAGTTCTTTTGTTACTCTCACAGGCACAAGATTCGGTAATCTAAATTTACCTATGTAACAAACTCAATACACAGCATGCATATAGTGATCAAGCATAACATAACGTATGTAAAGAATAAAATATAATCTGAAATTAATCAATTAACCATCACAAAAGTAGTTCACAACAAAGGCATATCGAAATCCTTAAAGAAATATGATTAGGGCTTAAATCGAGCCCTAACTAAAGTACTTAGTTACCCATAATTTAAATAGACAGCAAGAACATACAAAACAAAAAATAAAAAAAGGAAGAAGATAGCTCTTTGATGATGTGTTGGTCAGCCAGAGTGATTGGATGACGCCTTGACGTTCCTCCTTGCTTCCTAAGCCTTTTAGACCTTGGAACCTTGAAGGATGAAGCAGAATGAGATGGTGTAGCTGAGTCCTTGTGTGAGAGCCCCCGAAGTTTCTGCAGTTTTTTCAAGTGAGGGAAAAAGGAAGAGAAATTGCTACCTTGTGTAAGAGCCTCACATTTTTCAGAAATCAAGAAAATTGCTACCTTCTGCCCCTTGGATGCCAAAAATTTATGTGTATATTAATTCGCTGAATGAGGGAGAGCAAGCGTTTCTTTGTCCCTTGGCTGCCAAGAATTTATGTCCCGTGGTTGTTCATTTTTTTCGTTTTTTTTTTCTTCTTTTCTCTGATTAAAAAGGCTCCTCTAATAACCCTAACAAACTGGACTTCTAGTCGTCCAAGCCTGATCAGGATTAGAAAACTTGAAATAGAAGGAATGCTGAATTCCCGCGCAACCTGACCTTGCTGTACTAAAACAACCATAACTCCTTCTAGAAAATTCCAATTCATGAACCGTAAATTCCTTTAGAAACTAGACTTCGGTATCTTTCCAAGGATATATGGCCCATCAGCTAGTTCTTCCCGAACAGGTGCAGTTAATTTTGAGAAGTTGACACATCTGGTGAAGTCTGTTTCAAAGTTTCCTCTTTAGATTTCTAAAACAGCACTCAGTAACTCCTTCTGTAACTTTGCTTCCAAAAATCCTACAAAACACGAAAACAAGCTAAGTATTAAGAAAATATAGGAAACATGCTAAAAAAAACATAAGAAAATAAGATAAAACGTCGTATAAATATGCTCCTATCAAAACCCCGACGGGTGTGAATTTGATGTCTTCCACCTTAAAGATGGAGTGGCCTGAGTTGATGGGGGGCATGAGTGAGGTTGACGTAGGGGGTGGTGTTGCTACATCTATGCGACGGCCACTTGACTAAATGGGAAGCCCTGGCCAAGGGCACACCGGACCATTAACTTGCTGCCATGGGGCTATGGGGGAGCTACAATATGTGATGTTTTGTCTTGTTAAAATTGACCAAAGGTTAGTCTTAGGGATTTGCCTTTCTTCCTCGGACCACACTATATATTGTACCCCATTTGAAACATATTCAAGTCACAAAGTGGTGTCCTAATCACCCACTTTTTAATTTTCATTTTGTGTGTGAAACTATGAATATGACATGCATAAGGCCAAAAAAAAAAGGGGCACATTTTTTGGAAATAATAATACTTTCATCTTATCTTGATAATTATTTGTTGAAAAGTATTCTCTTAATTAAGAATTAGTTTTGGTAGAATTAGGAATTGATTTACTTACTAAATTTGATTAGATTTGGTTTACTTGTGTAAGTTAATTAAGTTATTTATGATTTAGGATTCTGATTTTGTATTGAATTGGAAGTTAGGTTTTATTATTCTTTGTTTACTTAGAATTGGTTGCCTATATAAGACTTGACTTAGGCTGGTAAATTGTAACCTTTTAAACATGAAGAATCCAGATTAATTACAGTAACATATATTGGTTGGTTCCAAAGTACCTATATATCCATGTGGGTGTGCGGAGCTTAGTTTCTCCGTGCACTCATGAGTCATGAATTCGATGATTGCAATTTCCACAGCGTTAATATTTTTGGTTCGTTGTTTGTTTGACATGATATGAGAGCATGTTTGATCTGTCACTTGTACTTTGTTCGTTGTGGAGTATCAATTTGACAACTTCTCGTACCATCCTTTCAATTTATATATAAAATAATTCTTATACATATATCTAATTGGAACTGTTCAATTCCTAAATTATCATTTCAAGATCATTTATATAAAAATGCAAAAAAATCAGAAATCATTTAATCATTCATATGTATAAACTAAATGGACGATTCACCATGATGATCGTAATTGTTAACATTACTGTTGATTTATTTGATACATTTGAATGACTAAACGATCTTTATGTTCGTGAGTTTTTGTAGAAATTATTTTGAAATGATGATTTAGGAATTAAACAATTCCAATTATGATATATATAAGGATTATTCGATAAATCGAAATAGTGATACAAAAAGGTATTCTGAAAATTAGAATGCAAGTATTATCCTTTTGAAAATAACTTGCGAGAGATGGACCGAGTCAGATGGATGGAGAAAGAATGCGGAGGTGCAATATGGGTCGAGACTTTCGACAAATCGGGAAACTCAAATTGATACCGATTGAGCACCTTAATTGATAATCTTCAAATTTTAACCAACATATTGGGATTAATTACGTCGAACACAATTTTTGGGGCGGGTAGCGGGGTCTCGAAATATATTCACAACACTACTTTAACCATGAAATAAATGTACGCAGTCAAATTGATTAAATTAAATGCATGTGATCATTATAAGATCTCGAATGATATGGGAGTTTACATTTCCAAGTAAAAACAGACTCAGCAATACCGGGCACAAGCAGGCGTTCCAATAAATCATTCAATTTCAACCGCTTTTATATAGAATCAAAGTACCAACGTTTGATTATCTTGAAAGCTTGAAAAAGTATCACAACGTACTATATATTCTCTCAATATATATATATATATATATATATATATATATATATTTACGATTAGATGTGTTCGTACTTAATTTGATCAACTTAGTCAAGGTTTATTAGTCATGTCAAAATCATACTTGGCTTTCAGCTCAACAAGAGTACAACAATACAAATCTACAACATCATGTGCATTCCACCGACGCAGCCTTGGACAAAAGATAGCAAAAGCCACTAGGCCAACCAGATCTGGTCGGCCTACCCTTCCATCGGCCGACCTTGTCAACACAACCGCATGACTCGGGACCACCAGGACACATGTCGGTTTCAGGACCAGGGACATTTATCCCACATCGAAATGATTCACCTACAACATTCAATGTCATTATAAATACAAGGGTACCTCTCCTCAGAAAGGTAATGGCAACATTGCCCTTACGCTGCCTAGCTATTATAGTATTATCCACACTTAACTGACTTAAGCATCAGAGACTCTTACTTTCTCCATGCAGGTCTTCCTATCCCCAAGGAAAACGAGTCAAACAAGCTCAACGAACAAACTCTAAGATGGTCTATTTTTTGTATCAACAAGATAAATCATATATGTTATGATTCTTCATCTGCAATGATATTTGCTTTTTTAGATGTGCAAAAAACTAGATTAGTTATCACAATCATAAGATAACAATGCTTCTCTTTGAATCCAAATGTAAATGAACGTGACTTCAATTGTATTTTACTAATATCCCCAAACTCTTTATCATCATGCATGATTCATGAACCGCGTTAACTACCACTAACTACCATTCTAACTGTCTCCAATCCAATGACAAAAGTTAGAAACCCTAGCTAGGTCACACAATTAACCTTCAACCTCAAAACCCTAACCATGGTTAGTTACTTACTTTATACTTACAGGTCGTCGTTTCCTACTCGTAGCCTCGTTGAACGGTCAAACGGCCTATATACATAAGACACGGACCACTTTGTTTTTTAAAAAACAGGTGGTCTTTTTTTCCTTAAATAAAAAACTTTTGGGGGGTCGTACAATCGCACGTGACAAGAGGCAGACTAGTGAGCAGATCTACATATGGAGCTGGCATGGCAGTCACGCACGTAACACGTGCGTGTCATTATCCTGCGGTGTTTGCCTTTTTTTTTTTAGAATTTGTTTTTCTTTTAAAAAAAATTAATAAAGGGCTTTTCGAGGCACCAAGCGTCATCTTGTACCAATTGCCAGTTCATGTACACGTCGGAAAGTCGAGAAAAAAAGAAGAAAATAGTTTGAAATATTTTTGCTCACCACAATAGTGTGATAAATAATCATCCATTCATTTATGTGTTATATGAATTTAATTTTACATTCGGTTAGGATATATTTGAATGAGTAACTTTAAAATTTTAGGCAATTTAAATTAAATTAGTTAAAATGAGAAATTTAAGACGGCTCCAATTTGATATAACCTTTATTGCTATTATGTTATTTTGTATTTTTATATAATTATTGTCCTTATTATCGTTATTCTATTTTTTTTTATATAAAGATATTTAAAGAGGGGAATTACATTATATAACAGTGGATATCAATCTTATCCGACGAGAGTTGAACCCGAGATCCACACATAACAAGTGGATATGAATACTACTAAATCATAGCACTAAGTGTCATTATCATTAATCTATTGTTTTTATAAAGTGCCTTTATTTTAGTTAATCTATCAAAATGGAATTTAAATAATAATTTATAAACTGTTTCAGCTGAACATACGTGACATTATATGTAAAGGTCTTCTAGCCAGGTTCAAATGGAATTTCAAGAATATCATTAAGCCTTCCACCAAAAGAAAAAAGAAAGAATATCATTAAGCCTCTACTAATACAAGTGGGTCGGGTAACAGGATTTTGAGACGTGGTTTTGTGGGCTGATGGTGGCCTAGTGGCATAGGATAAAGTTGGAGTTGGGACCCGGACTCCGTTGTAAGGGATTCTCTAGTTAGGTTTTATTTTTTATACAAGGACATTAAGAAAGGAGGTTTACATTATATAAATATTAAATATCGATCTTATCCGATGAGAGTCGAATCCGAACTAGGTTGACATGCAAACGGCTTTGTTATTTCTCATAAATAATTAGATAACTTTATTTATTTTGTAATTGGCTTCATAAATTAAGAAATAATATTCTTTTATAGAATTAATTATATATTAATCCATTTTTAATGACCAACATTTAAAGTAGTACACTAAACTGATTATTGTAAATCCACAACAGCATTTTATCCTATTTTATATTTTTACTACCTCTTTTATCCTTTTAACACATATTATAATATTTAAAAAGAAAATACTAAAATATATCTAATTTTTTGGTTCAATTATCAAATATTAATTATCAATTTTTGAAATTTAAATTATCAATCTGATTGAATTAATTTTCTATAAGAAGATAAATGAAGACCGAGAATTGAAGAAGAATCGGAATAAGAGGGAGTGAGCACTAGCCATGGGCAATGTCGACAAGCTAGCTCTGGTATATGGATAATATGGTGCCCTATTTTGGTACAATGTGTTTATCTCCTATATAGTAGGTAAATAAAAGTATATATGTGTTTTTTGCATACCGTTCAGGTAAAATTTCTGGGTTTTTAGGTACACTACGTTTATCTCTTATATAATAAGTTAGAATGAAATGTATTTCTATATTTAAGGTACATTGTGTTTATCTTCTAAATAGTAGGTAAATAAAAGTATATATTTTTTTGACTATAGTTTAGGTAAAATTTCTGGATTTTTAAGTACACTACGTTTATCTCCGACATAGTAGGTAAATAAAAGTATATATGGTTTTTGTCTATAGTTATTGTAAAATATTTGGGGGAGTGAAATAATTACATCTCTTTTGCAGTTACAATAATTTTTTTTCTTTCTATATTGTAGGTATTTTCCATATGATTATTTGGGTTTAATATAAATTTTCTTAATTATTGATAATTTTGTTTTATTTAATGCAGATAATCTTAGTCAGAATAAGATTTCTGATAAAATAGAAAATATTCAATATTTAAAATTTAAATTTAGGATCAATAATGATTATTTGTTTCTGAGTATAAAAATAAATAAAATTAATTAAAATTAATAAATGAAATAAATTAAATGATAGCTTAAACTTTTGGACCAATATATAATTGCCCCTTTTTTATATTTAGAGTTTATTAAAATTGATAAACAAAATTGACAATCATGTGTTGTAGTCAATAATCAACATTAAAAAAAGAAAAGCAAAATAAAATTTTTCTTACCAACTCCATATAAATTCCACCTATTATATTATTTTTTGGTAACGTAATTCGAAGTCAAGTCAATGAAGTGTCAAGCGTTTCTTAGCTACAAGGAATCAACACCATTTTTATTTTTCTTAATTTCTTTAATTATAATTACACAGTAATCTTGTACCAATTTCTTCGATGAGTAATTTGTTGATATCCATTTTCTAATTTTCTTTTTTTTCCTTTTCTATGGCTTGTTGCAGACTTGCAGCCGATGTACGTAGTAGGTGTGATTGACAATACTATTGCATGTCCTTAAAGTAAAGGGCTACGTACCACTTAGCCTGTACACGTTTCGTCCAGGGAGCATGTCCACATGTAAAAATGAAAATTTCCGAACATAAAGGCTAGGGCGTGGCCCACACATCGAAGCTGTATGTGTGTAGGACTCTACCCCACAGCTACAGGTCCATGAGGCCCACAGCCAGAGCCCCACGATCCCCGAAGGCGGTCGGAAGCTCAATGGCCAATGCTGATTGATAGAACCTCCCCCCTCCAGTCTTCAGTATATGTGGTCTGCTCCTAAGATACGGTTCGATCCGGATTCCGCTTCGACCCGACCGTAAGTACACGTGTCACCTCGGATCACTTTGCCAAATATTAGACAATCTTCGATGGCAATTGTTTTTTTGTTTGCTACGAAAAAAAGAAATTATAAACAAAAATCGTGAGAGCAATTACAATTAACAAAATCGAATGATCATGCATTGCGCGTATTCATTGGAAAAAACAAGTGACATTTGATTATGTCGCTACAATCATGACCAAGCTTAGCAAGAGCATCATCCAAGAAGTGAGTCTACCTATATAACAGTACCCTTTTCGAATTTCATTTCGAAATTCGTGAAAGACCCGGCTCCCGTCTGATAGCCTTTGACAACAGAAGTTAATACCCTTATTGCCTTGAAAACATCGAATCAAAAATTTACTTGGAACCCAACAGACCCTCCCATGTACTTGATTGACCTTCACTCATCTGTCAGACGAAGGATAGACCAATAGTTCACAAACTACCCCTGAGGACTTCCTTCGCAAGCAAAACGAGTCACCTTCGTTTGAGGACTGCCAAATACAATACGTAACAAGCAATTATATCAAATATACCTTTATGCATGCATTATAATTTACAAAACCAAAGTCCACTCACCAGCAACATCGATGCCTACCTCGCCCATGCATATCATGACTCCCAACTCTCCGCCTCCCTCAGTTCTAGGTCGCTGAAGAGACAAACGTCTCGGAGGCATCTCGTTGATAAGAACCCTTAAATAATTTGCACACAAGTGTGTGGTCTGCAGGAAGTTAAACCTAGAGCTCTGATACCAAATTGACAGGACCCTTCTTGAATTTCGTCTTAATATCCGTGAACAGCCCTGCTCCCGTCTGACAGCTTTTAACCACAAAAGTTAAATACCTGAAATACCCTTAATCTTTGGAAACATCCATTGAACTTTACAGCGGTTCCAACAGAACCTCCTCTGTACCTGATTGACCTTCACCTACCTGTCAGACAAATGATAGACTAGTAGTTCACAAACTACATCGGAAGACCTCCTCCGCAAGCAAACAAGACAACTGACGTGTCACCCTCGTGTGAACCGTCAACAACCTGTCGATCTGGGTCACCACCCACTGACCCTGCTGACGAAGGTACCAAACTTAGTTGAATTGAGTCTCACTGACTTACCCCGAGGTTTAACTTGATATCCCAGCTCATCTTGAGCACCCCGAGTCATAACTCGATATCTCGGTTCATCATGAGCCGTAGCTAAATATCTCGGCTCATCCTGAGCAGTATCTCAATATCTCGGCTCATCTTGAGCACCTCGAGTCGTAACTCGATATCCCAGCTCATCCTTAGCCATAACTCACTAACTAGCCTCCTCCCGAGTAGTACCCGATATCCCAGCTCAACTCGAGCTGTAGCTCAATATCATGAGCCGTACCAGATGTCCCTGCTCATCCTGAGAGTATGATGGAATCCTCCATAACATACCTCACATCATTCATCAGGTCAAAACCCAAATCACAATCCATGGTATAACATAATATATAGAAGTACGCATGCCATGCAATTCTGGAAACTCAGTCCGTTCATAGTATATCCAAAGTACCAACTCAAGGAAGCCCTAGCCCCAAGGAATAACATAGCTCCCTGCCCCCCCCCCCCCCCCCCCCCCCCCCCCCCCCCCCCGGGCCAAAAATAGCCCTGTGGCCGCCACGCGCTGGTAGAAGGCTGGACCAAGCGCCACACGCCAGCCATGTGCCCCCACGCAACGCCACGTACCCCACGCGCGTCTGTACTGTCACGACGGAATATTTCGTCGCTCTGACGCAATATTCCGTTGAACCTGACGTAATATCCAGACGAAATCGAAATATTTTGTCCAAACTAACGACATTAGGGTTCCGTCATAACGCCGTTACCTTTTGACGGAATATGCTAATGCTGTTAGCATATTCTGTCAAACCCTGATGACGTCAGTTGACCTAACGGTCAACTAACTGTTGACTGGACACTGACTTGTCGCCACGTGGATGCTAGATGGCATGCCACGTCAGCCACCACAATTCGTACCAGTCATTGGAGTACGTCGGGGACGACGACCGGACCCCGCCCTCGTCAGTGGTCTGAAATTGGAAATTCTCATTGAAATTCGCCATTTCCGGTGAGCTTCAAACTCTTCCCAAACCCCACCGATTTCTACGATGTACACCTGTAGATTCATCTACATAACACCAGGAACTTGAAAATGAAGTCAGGTGTTCGAGATCATACCTCGTTCGGTCGGAATCTGACTGAGAAGTTTCGGTCCACCTTTCCTCTTTTATGCATCGTCTGCGGTGACACTCCCACCTCGAAAATGACACTAGACCCTTCATGAAGTCGAGGGGAAGACTTCCCCGGCCTTGGATTTGGTCGAATCAGCCTCAAAATGGGACGATAATGGTGAGGGTAGTGCGGTGATAGCACGGGGAGAGAGAGTTTTCGAGGGAGGAGAGAGAGAGAGTTTGAGTCTGGGCTGAGCAGAGTCTCAGGAGAGAGAGGAAAAATATCCCCCTAATTTTGGACTTTTCCAAAATGACCAAAATGCCCCTGAAGCTTTTAGACCAACAACATTCTCACTAGGTCTCCGTTTTCCGCGTGTCACCTGTCTACGATCTCGTGAGTTTGAGATCTACGCAACGACCCAAGAAAAACTTCCAAGAATACTGCCAGACAAAAAGTGACTCCCAAACCCCTCCGAAATCGAGGGTAAAATCGTCATTTCCATAATTAAATTCTCGAATTACTTTAATTTATGGTCCAGGTCGTAAAAATTTCCCCCCTTAAAGGAATTTCGTCCTCAAAATTCCCTTAACTCTAGTCAACTAAACCTCTGCTGCAATTCCCAATGGAACCTGTTCACGCTGCACATGTCTTTGTTCTCATCTCGACAACAAACCGTAGGCGAGAACAACATCCAAGAGACATCCCGAAGGTACAAGAATCCATCCAACCCAAAAATTACCTCAAAGTAAGGCTCTGAGCTCGAGAGGTCCACCGCGGGACCTACTCCCAACATGACTACAGTTACCTCAAGTCATGATGTCACATGCCTGAATATACCTTGAAGTTAGGGGGGTCAGATAGGTATACGTGCATCCACAAATATCGCGAAGTTATGCAGATCCCTATACTCCGTGTAGTCAGCTTCAATGCTCTGGCGGAGAAATACCCTACGACGCCAATATTAGAGAACATCAACAATCTGGCGGACGAAAAAACCTACCACACCAGTCTAGGAGAAATCCCTCCACATATCCGAGTCTTTCAATATATGCGGGTCCCGGTACGATGCGTAGACAACCTTAACGATGTGGCGGAGAAATACCCTGCCACGCCTACATCGGAGAAACTCCTCAACGATCTGGCGGAGAAATACGCCCCAACGCCAGTCAGAGAAACCTCAACGATCTGGCGGAGAAATACCGTCCAACGCCAGTCGGAGAAGCCTCAACGATGTGGCGGAGAAATACCCTCCAACGACAATCGGAGAAACCTCAACGATCTAGCGGAGAAATACCCACAAATACCAGTAAGAGAAAGCTCAACGATCTGGCGGAGAAATACCCTCCAACGCCAGTCGGAGAAACCTCAACGATCTGGCGGAGAAATACCTTCCAACGCCAGTCGGAGAAAACCTTGACTCTTGGGGACAGTAATTCAATGAAAACCAAAATCCCTGTTTTGTTAAAACACTAGGTGGGACCCACGAAAACCAGAATAATAAAAACAACCCATGGTCCATAATCCTACTTGAAATCCCTCCTCAAAGGAGTTTAAAAACCATGAAACCAACTTCGACACAAAATATCATAAAACCTGACTTACAGCTCCCCGAATGGAATCCTGATCCTTAACTCGCCTCAATGATCTGGCAGAGAAAGACCCTTTACGCTAGCATCGGAGAAAACCTTGACCCTCGGGGATAGTAATTCAGATCCATGTTTTGAAATCCTTGATCCTTGGCATAAGGCAAATTCATTGAAAAACCAGGTTTTAAACTCAAAATCATGAACTCGACCAAAATCCAAAATCAATCAAGTCAACATATAAAACTCGAATCCATAAAATCAGGCCATAGCCCAAAACGTCATTTCCAAATAATTATTGAAAGTCCATGTCCAGTAATAATTTAATAATTTTCTAAATTCCAGAAATTTGCCAAATACAATACGTAACAAGCAATTATATCAAATATACCTTTATGCATTCATTATAATTTACAAGACCAAAGTCCACTCACTAGCAACAACGACGCCTACCTCGCCCGTGCATATCATGACTCCCAACTCTCCGCCTCCCTTAGTTCTAGGTCGCTGAAGAGACAAACGTCTCGGAAGCATCTCGTTGACAAGAGCCCTTAAATAATTTGCACACAAGTGTGCGGTCTGCAGGAAGTTAAACCTAGAGCTATGATACCAAATTGATAGGACCCTTCTTAAATTTCGTCTCAATATCCGCGAACAGCCCTGTTCCCGTCTGACAGCTTTTAACCACAAAAGTTAAATACCTGAAATACCCTTAATCTTTGTAAACATCAATTGAACTTTACAGCGGTTCCAACAGAACCTCCTCTATACCTGATTGACCTTCACCTACCTGTCAGACAAATGATAGACCAGTAGTTCACAAACTACCTCGGAGGACCTCCTCCGTAAGCAAACAAGACAATTGATGTGTCACCCTTGGGTGAACCGCCAACAACTCGTCGATCTGGGTCATCGCCCACACCACCCACTGACCCTGATGACGAAGGTACCAGACTTGGTTGAATTGAGTCTCACTGACTTACCCAAAGTCGTAACTCGATATCCTGGCTTATCTTGAGCACCCCGAGTCGTAACTCGATATCCCAGTTCATCATGAGCCGTAGATCAATATTCCGACTCAACTTGAGCTGTAGCTCAATATTCCACCTCATCCTGTGCACCCTAAGTCATAACTCGATATCTCGGCTCATCATGAGCCGTAGCTCACTTACCTGGCTCCTTCTGAGCCGTACCCACTATCCCAGCTCAACTCGAGCCGTAGCTCAATATCCCAACTCATCCTTAGCCGTACCAGATATCCCGGCTCATCCTGAGAGTATGATGGAATCCTCTATAACATACCTCATATCCTTCATCAGGTCGAAACCCAATTCACAATCCGTGGTATAACATAATACATAAAAGTATGCAGGCCACACAATCCCGAAAACTCAGTCCGTTCATAGTATATCCAAAGTACTAACTCAAGGAAACCTTAGCCCTAAGGAATAACCCAGCTCCATGACACCACCACCACCCCCCCCCCCCCCCCCCCCTCCCCGAGCCAAAACCCACTCTTTCATCGTCTGTATAGCTAGAATTACTCAAACAGGGCTATAGGCTGACTGGAACGGACTCAAAATTGCCAAATTCCAAATTGGAATGCTTCAAAACCCTAGACACATGCCGCTTCACGCCGGTAGAAGGCCGGACCATGTGCCACGCGACCCCACGCACCGTCATGCGCGTCTGTACTTTCTCGGTGGAATATTCCATCGAACCTGACGAAATATCCAGACGGAATCATATTCCATCCAAACTAACTACATTAGGGTTTCCTCATAACACTGTTACCTTTTGAAGGAATATGCTAACGCCGTCAGCATATTCCGTCAAACCCTGACGGCGTCAGTTGACCCAACGGTCAACTAACTGCTGATTGGACGCTGACTGTGTTGCCACGTGGCTAAGTCAGCTATTGACTGGTCACCTCGTGGCACCTCATGGCTGCCAGATGGAATGCCACATCAACCATCGTAGTTCGTACCAGTCATCGGTGTACGTCGTGGATCACGATCGTACCGCCGTCGTCGCCTGTGGTCGGAAACTTGAAATTCTCACCAAAAATCGCCATTTTCGGCGAGCTTCAAACTCTTTCCAAACTCCACCGATTTATTTGATTCACACGTGTAGATTCATCTACGCAACACCAGGAACTCGAAAATTAAGTCGGGTGTTCGAGATCATACCTGGTTCGATTGGAATCTGGCTGAGAATTTTCGGTCCACTTCTGCTCCTTCATCCGCCTTCTACGGTGACGCTCCCACCTTGAAAATAACACCAGACCGTTCATGAAGTTGAGGGGAAGAGTTTTCGGACCTTGGATTTGGTTGAATCGACCCCAAAATGGGACGATGAAGGTGAGTGTGGTGCGATGATAGCACGGGGAGAAAGAGAGTTTTTGAGGGAGGAGAGAGAGAGTATGAGTCCGGGCTGAGCAAAGTCTCTGGAGAGAGAGGAAAAATATACCCCTAATTTTGGACTTTTCCAAAATGACCAAACTGCCCCTGAAGCTTATAGACCCACAACGTTCTCACTGGATCTCCGTTTTCCGCGTGCCACCTGTCTACAAAATCGTGAGTTTGAGACCTACGTAACGACCCAAGAAAAACTTCTAAAAGTATTGCCAGACAAAAGGTGACTCCCGAACCCCTCTGAAACTGACGGTGAAATCGTATTTTCCTTAATTAAATTCTCGAATTACTTTAATTTCTGGTCCGGGTCGTTACACACCGTACATCCAAAGTACCAACTCAAGGAAGCTTAAGTACCAAGGAACCCTTTTAAGATCTTCTTGACCAAGCTCCCTTGACCCTTGAACTAGAACCCGCCCCGTAACCAAACAATCCAAACTAAAATGACTTAATCGGGGCCCTAAATAGACTCAAATGGCCTCAAAACTGCAAAATTGATCCGGAACGCGCCAAAACTCTAAACACGCGCCGCAGTGGACCGAAAGACCACCCCACGCGCTGGCAAAAAATCAGACCATACGCCCGCGCCCCCACGCGCGTCTGTATTGTCCTGGTGGAATATTTCGTCGCTCTGACGGAATATTCCGTCGAACCTGACGGAATATTCAGTCGAACCTGGCGGAATATCCTGTTGGAGCTAGAATATTCTGCCCAACTTAACGACGTTAGAGTTCCATTATAACGCTATACCTTTTGACGGAATATGCTAACGCCGTCATCATATTTTGTCAAACCCTGATGTTGTTAGTTGACCTAACGGTTGACTAACTGCTGACTGGTTGCCATGTGGTTGCCAGGTGGCATGCCACACCAACATACCTCAGTCGAACCAGTCGCCAGAGCTTGTCGGGGACAACGATCGGACTGTCATCGTCGGTTGTCGAAATCTGGAAACACTCGTCGGGATCTGCCATTAATGACCGAGAGCTCAAGCTTTTCAGATTCCTCCAAACCCCATCATTTTCATGCTCTACCCATCTAGATTCATCTACTCGACTCTAGGAGTCCAAATCTACGATCAAAAGTGGAGAAACTTACCTCGTTTAGCTAGAAAATCATCGAGAAGATTTGGCTCCATCTCAGACTTTCGAATTGCCACGTACTGTGGTTTCCATTCCTCAAAACTGGCATCAATCGACTCGTAGAGTCGGGGGGATTACTTCCCTGGCCTTGGATTCAACCAGCTCGACCCTACATGATCGAAAGCGGTGGTGGTGGTCTTCGTAATCTCACGGGGAGGGGGGGGGGGGGGGGGGGGGGGGGGTGCGGGAGAGAGAGAGAGAGAGAGTCGAAAGAAGCGAGGTGAAGAATAAGGAAAATCTGGAACAAGGGCCTTTTTGCAAAATATCTGCTTGCCCAAATTATCGAACTACCCCTGAACTTCTAGACCCATAACTTCCTCATCCGAACTCCGTTTTTCGTGTGTCGCCTATCTACGAACTCGTGAGTTCGAGACTTACGTAACGACCTAAGAAAAACTTCCAAAAGTGATTCCAGACAAAATGTGACTTCTGAACCCCTCTAAAACTGAGGGTAAAATCATCTTTTCCCTAATTAAATTCTCAAATTACGTTAATTTATGGTCCGGGTCGTTACAATTTTCCCCCTTAAAGAAATTTCATCCTCGAAATTCCCTTAACTCAGGTCAAAGAACCAACGTCCTGCATCATTTCGAGTCCTTTCGCGTCTCTACCAACAAGAACTGAACGTCTGTTGCAATTCCCAATTGAACCTCTACAAACTTAACGTAAGTTGACCCGAAATGATACAATATGTCAAAACCTTAAATCCTGTGCACCCTGGACATTTCGATCGTAGGCGAGAACTACATCTAGGAGACATCCTGAAGGCACCAGAATGCGCAATACCCAAGGTAGTTCAACCCGAAAATCTACCCCTTTTAACCTCTGTTGAAGATACCTTAAGCAATGATTAGAACCCGAGAGGTTCAACTCGGGGCCTACTCCCCACATGAATGAAAATACCTCAACTCATGACATCACATGACCGAATATACCTCGAAGTCATGTAGTCAGCCTCAACAATATGGAGGAGAAATACCCTGCCACGCCAGCATCAGAAAACATCAACGATCTGGCGGAGAAATACCCTTCCATGCCAGCATAAAAAAACATCAACGACCTGGCGGAGAAATACCCTGCAATGCCAGCATCGGCAATCATGCAGAGAAATACCCTACAACGCAGCGTCGGAGAAACCTTAACGATCTGGAGGAGAAATACCCTGCAACGCCAGTATCGGAGAAACCTCAACGATCTGGCGGAGAAATACCCTGCAATGCCAGTATCGGATAAACCTCAACGATTTGGTGGAGAAATATCCTGCAACGCCAGTATCAGAGAAACCTGAACGAGCACATGATGGGAAATACCAATCATCACGTGCCGAAGAACTCCCATGATACCCGGGGACGGTACACATAGTGAAAAGAAAACTGAAATCCATAAGAGCAAGCCCTAGCCACAAAACCATGTAAATGGGTCGAGGCCCAAAAACAATAAATCCACCAACAACAGTAAATCATTTTACAAAAATAATTATCCTTAATTACCAAATTCATAATTGATACCAAATCATTTAAAACATATAAAAATATGCATGTATTATAGTTTTTGAAAACAAAGTCTACTCACCTGCAACGGCGGGATCGAACTCGCCCATAACTATCATGGCTCCCAACCCATGGCCCTCTCAATGTCCCAGACCTCAATAGTACTTCTACTCCATAACCTCCTAATCATCGCCCGACCCAACGGATCCAGGGTCTGCCCAAATTAGCTCAACCACGGAATCATGCACATCTTATCCACTATGCACTCTCTGCCACCCTCAGTGCTAGGCCGCTGACGAGACAAACGTGTCGGAGGCATCTTGCTGACAAGAACCACTAAAATAAACTGCACACAAGTGCGCAGTCTGTAGGAAGTTAAACCTAGAGCTCTGATACCAAGTTAACAGGACCCTTTCCAAATTTCACCTTGAAATCCGTGAAAGGCCCTGCTCCCGTCTGACAGTCTTTGACAACAGAAGTTAATACCCTTATTGCCCTGAAAAATTTACTGGGAACCCAACTGAACCTCCCCTTTACTTGATTGACCTTCACCCACATGTCAGACGAAGGATATACCAGCAGTTCACAAACTATCCATGAGGACTTCCTCCGCAAGCAAAACGAGTCACCCTCGTGTGAACCATCAATAACTCATCAATCTGAGTCATCACCCACACCACCCACTAACCCTGATGACGAACCCTTGCAACATCTCAGGCATTTGTCACAGTTCGTGACAGTAATCATCATACATATACCGAAAGGTTCTTTGGCTATCGTATCGTCAATTCAGTTATTACACCATAGCTATTCAATGTTCAAGACTTGGTTAAATTGAGACTCACTGACTTTACCCTGAGCCGTAACCCGATATCCCGGCTCTTCCCGTGCCATAGTTCAATATTCCAAACCTCAATCCAATCCTCCCTACCATACCTCACATCTCCCCTGGTGTATGAGGGAATCCTCCCTGACATACCCCACCGAGTGTTTGAGGGAATCCTCCTTGACATACCTCATATCATAACATCCCGAGAGTATCATGGAATCCTCCATGACATACCTATCATATCATCAGAGTCAAAACCCAAATCACAATCCCAGTCCGAATGTAACAACCCGAAATTTCAATTATTGGATTTACGTAAATTATTTATGTAAAATGACGATTTTACCCTTGCTTGTTAAGGGGCGTGAAAGTCAAATTTCAGTTCGAGACATTTTTGGTGGTGTTTTGGATACCGTTGCATAGGTCTCAAACTCACGAGTTCGTAGACAGGCGGCACGCGAAAAACGGAGTTCGTGTACGGAAGTTATGCGTCTAGACGTGTAAGGGCAGTTTGGTAATTTGCCATAGAGGGGAGATATTTTTAACCCCCAAAATCAGATTAATCTGATCCACATTATTTCATCTTCATCTCATTATCATCTCCATCTCTCTCTCTGTGAAACACACTCCCAACCATCGACCCGTGCGAAAAACATACCCAAAAACCCACAAACTCAACTTTAGATTCAAGGCCAATATTTCCATTTCTATTCCACTAATCGTATTCTACTCCTTCCCACGATCACAACCATACCAACCATCGAAGGAGAGGACCACGGGGGAAGCCGAACCGAGTGTAGGAAGTTTCGGAACTTCCGATCGATTTTTCGGCTTACACATGTACGTGTTTGATGTTTTAAAGTCATATTTGGATTTCTGGGTTCAAGTAGATAGATTTAGACGTAAAATTTGTGAAAAATGGTTGAGTTTTGAGGAAGTTACAAAAGCTTGAAGTTTTGGCCGGAAATGGGAGATTCCGACGGGAAACCAGACGGCGGCGCTGGCAACCAGTCGTCTTCTCCGACGAGTCACCGGTGATCGGTCGGGTTAAGGTGATCGGTCGAGTCGAGGTAACCGGTCAGGTCGAGTGAACTTATCGGGCCGGACGAGTCGAGTGAACCAGTCGGGTTGACTGAATCAATCGGGCCGAGTTGGATCGGGTCAGGCCGAGTTGGGCCGGGTTGGATCGGTCTAGGCGCGTGGGCACTGTAGCAGGCGCGTGACCGGCACGTGAGGGCGCGTGTTCTGACCTTCCGTCGGCGCGTGGGGCCGAGTCTGAGGTCATGGTGGCGCGTGACAGCTAGTTTTTGACGTTCCGGACCTGTTGGCGCATGTTTTGGGTCGATCAGACGTCGTTTAGGGGTTGTTTTGGGCGTTTGAAGTTGCTGCGTTTTCTAGGCTAGCATAGGTAGACCTCCCGGGGTTTAGGGGGTTTATATTTAAGGTTCTTATTATTAGCTGGTAATCCCGATTATTAATTTGGACAGGCGATACTGCTCCAGGAACTTCAGGGGAGCGTACAATTCGGGATTGAGCTTGCTTGGACAGGTTTGTGAGTGGAATTTTGGTTTATAAACTATAATGCATGCATAAATGTATCTTTGATTTAAATATTGTTATGTATGGGTGCAATGAATTTCTGGAATTTAGAAATGATGTTGGACACATGTTTTCCAATATTTCAGTGAAAGTGTATTTTGAGAAATGGCCTGGTTTTTGTACTTGATTTTGATATCGTTTTGAAGTGGTAACTATTTGAGCATGTGATTTGGATTGAGACCTGTAATTATGATTTTACCGATTTTGGCCATAAAATGATTTTTCAAAGAATTTGGCTTAGGCCAAGAAACAAAGATTTCAAAACACGGATTTGGTTCACTGGTTTTCTGTCACGATGATTACAGTTGCTCTGACTGGTGTTGAGGGGTTTTGCTCCACTGGTTGTTCAGGATTCGGACTTTGGTGTTGAGGGGTTTTGCTCCGCCGGGTCGCGAAGCTGTCTACGCATAGTACATATTTTAACACATCTCAAGGGATACCCTGGTGTGTTGTGGATATGTCGGGAACAGTGAATTTGAGATATTATGTGTCCAGATTGAATTAAATGAATTTTAAACTCCTTTGAAGAGAGTTTTCAAACCAAACTGTGGATCACGAGGTATTTTCATTATACAGATTTTTTGTGATTCCAACTAAGTGGTTTTAAAGAGAAATGGAAATTTTGGTGATTTATATATAATGTTTTTATATCATAAACTGTTTTATGTGATGCATGCATGGTTTTATAAATGGAGGGGGAAAAAGGTAATATTTCCTTGGAAAAACGATTTATAAATGATTATTTTTTGTCCACTCACAACTTTTGTGTTTAAACCCCTTCAGGCAGTTGAGTTGACGTGGAAACTTATCTCGAGGCAGATGCATTAGTACTTTCGACTGCGCTGTGTAGTTATATTTGAGTAGGATATCTAAATCATACTCTTGATCCTACTTAGACGCTCTGATATTATATTGTATTTGGTTGGTCATTATTTACGGGAATTATTGAGTGCTTGAATCCCTTGTCTGACAAGTGAAAGTATTTATTATTATTATTATTTGTAAGTATTGAAGGGTATTTTGGGAACCTTTCCTTAGGTTGTCAGACGGGATCAGGGTTCTTCCTGGGTTTCGAGGGTAAATTTGGGACGGGTCCTGACACCGACACCCTAAAATAAATTATTAGTTGGGTCTACGCCCCAACCATATACCCTTGAGCCAAGCCAGATATCCATATTCCCACTCAATATCCTTATCAATACTAGACCAAAAATATAATAAATCACTATGAATTCGAGAGATGCATAATGATAAGACATTCAATAAATCCATTTAAACCTTAAGCTTTAGTTTTCGAGCCTCAAATTCCCACCACTCACCGTACATCCAAAGTACCAACTCCATGGTATGACATAATACATAGAAATATGCATGCCATACCATCCCGGAAACTCAGTCCGCTCACCGTACATCCAAAGTACCAACTCAAGAAAGCTTACGTACCAATGAACCCTTTTAACATCTTCTTGACCAAGCTCCATTGACCCTTGAACTAGAACCTGCCCCGTAACCACACAATCCAAACTAAAATGACTTAATCGGGGCCCTAAACATACTCAAATGGCCTCAAAATCGCCAAAAACCAATCCGAAACGTGCAAAAACTCTAAACATGAGCTGTCGTGGACCGGGAGGTGGCCCCACACGCCGACAGAATACCGGACCATGCACCATGCGTCCCCACACGCGTCTGCACTGTCGCGGCGGAATATTCTGTCGCTCTGACAAAATATCCTGACGGAGCCGAAATCTTCTGTCCAACTTAATGGCGTTAGGGTTTCGTTATAACGCTGTACCCTTTGACTGAATATGCTAATGACGTCAGCATATTCCGCCAAACTCTGACGGCGTCAATTGACCTAACGGTTGACTAACCGCTGACTGGACCGCTGACTGTGCTGCCATGTGGTAGCTGAGTCAGCTGCTGACTGGTTGCCACGTGGCTGTCAGGTGGCATGCCACGTCAACATACCTCAGTCGAACCAGTCACATGAGCTCGTTGGGGATGACAATCGGACCGCCGCCGTCGTCGGTGGTCGGAATCTAGAAACACTCGCCGGAATATGCCATTAACGACCGAGAGCTGAAGCTTTCTAGATTCCTCCAAACCCCACCATTTTTCACCCTCTACCCACCTAGATTCATCTACTCAACTCCAGGAGTCCAAATCTGCTCTCAAAAGTGGAGAAACCTACCTTGTTTAGCTAGAAAACCGTCGAGAAGATTCGGCTCCATCTCTGATCTTCGAACCGCCATGTACGGTGGTTTCCATGCCTCAAAATTGGCGTCAATCGACTCGTAGTTCCCTGACCTTGGATTCAACCAACTCGACCCCTACATGATCGAAGCGGCGGTGGTGGTCTTCGTAATCTCACAGGGAGAGAGAGAGAGTCGAAAGAGGAGAGGGGAAGAATGAGAAAAAATCTAGAACAAGGGCCTTTTTGTAAAATATCTGCTTGTCCAAATTATCGAACTACGCCTGGACTTCTAGACCCATAACTTTCTCATTCGAACTCCGTTTTCTGCGTGCCGCCTGTCTACGAACTCGTGAATTCAAAACCTACGCAATGGCCCAAGAAAAACTTCCAAAAGTGCTTCCAGACAAAATGTGACTTCTGAACCCCTCCGAAACCGAGGGTAAAACCGTCATTTCCCTAATTAAATTCTCAAATTACGTTAATTTTTGGTCCAGGTCGTTACACTATAACTGTGCTTCAAAGAGATAAAACGGAATCACCTCCTAATAGCCTTGGCACGTCGAACCACCGTATAGAGACGCGAAGAAATGGAGATGTACCCATTAATCACTTTGATGACAGTTGTTGTTTATCAGAATATTACAGTGTAATGGTATTTTTCAATATAAAGGCATGAAGTTTCATTTTCCCTTTAATGAAAATAATGAATAATCATGATAGAGTTTGATCCATTTTTTTATTTTTTATTAAAGAAGTTCTTAGCAAAGCATCTAAGTTAATAGATGTCAAGTCACGTCTCATGCATGTGGAATTCGTACAAAAAAGCATATGAAATTTGTATGGTGAGTAAGATTGTATTAGATTGAAAAACTCAAAACATTTATTAAGCTATTTTGAAAGTAGAAATGAATCAGTTTTATTCTTACAAGATTATACATGAATTTTTTTGGAACATACTAGCAAATTTGCAAGTTTCTTAGTCATTAGCTTCATGTGGTATAACATGTTCATATCTTTATATACATACGAGTACGAATAAGATGATTGATATTTTGATATTTACTCATTTTAAATAACAATATGAATAAATATAAGTCATATGTTTACAAATTTAATATCACCTAACCCGATTGGAGGAATTATGAAACTATAGCATTCATTGGTAGCTAGCTCTTAAAAGTTGGTTGCTTGGTACAAAAGGAAGACATACATAATTTTGGCCATAATTAAAAGCAATGCTAGGTAGGTAATCCAAACAAGCTTTGGGTCGTGTATAAATTAGACATTAATTAGTTGAGCGATTATTGTTATATATAGGTTTGAGTCATTAATTCACCTTTCATAATTCATCAATTACCACCAACTTATGGTGTGGACGATAACATGACATGTCTCCTCATAGACATGAGGTTACAAAAAAAAACTCATTACAATTTTTCAATTTTTTGGAAGCTGATTTCCACACTCTAAATTAAATGTATTAACTTCGTTAAATGTCAGTTTCGTGTCTCGAACTCAAGACTAGAGAGCAAACCTGACTTATAACCTAAGTTTCCACTGGATCACTTGCTCGTGGCTCATAATTTATTTTAATTAGAATTGGCTAATCAAGTATTTTTTTTAGTTAATCATCATTAGTAGTTCATGCGGGGGTCTTTATGGGTCCATAATTGATTAATAAAATGGTACAGGAGGGGGCGGGGTCACTTGATGAGTTGATGTGGACCTAAACCCCACCTAACAATTATAAGTTGGACACTTTCAACATGGATAACACGTTTGCTTGCATTTGGTTCTTCAATTTTTACTCCAATTTTAATAAGGCTCCTTTATAAATTCGTAATCTAATTGAAAATAAGAAATTAAAATTTGATTAAAGATTATTCACAAGCTAAACAAGGGTTTGGTTGAAGTTGAATTTTGACAACCAAACAATTTGGTGGTTTTGATACCAAAATTGACCAACTTAGAGTTGCCTCACTAAGCTCGCTTGACTCGCTCCCCTCGGGGGTAGGAAGACCTGCAGAGAGAATGTAAGAGCAAAGGAGCACCGGTGGGGTGCCGGCCAAATAGTCTCCGATGATTAAGTTAGTTAAGTCTAGATGATACTATAATAGCTAAGCAGCGTAAAGGCCAGGTTGTCATCACCTTTTTGAGGGGAGGTGCCTTTCTATTTATAGTGGCATTGAATGTTGTAGGTGAATCATTTTGATGTGAGATAAATGTCCATTTTCCTAGAGCCGACACGTATCATGGTGGTCTCGAGTTCTGCGGTTGTGTTGACAAGGTCGACCGATGGACATGTAGACAGACCATATCTGATTGGCCTAATGGCTTTTGGTGTATTTTATCCAAGGCTGCGTCGGTGGGATGCACATGATGTTGTAGATTTGTATTGTTCTACTCTTGTTGAGCCGATGGCCAAGTATGGTTTTGACGGGACTGATCGGCCTTGGCCAGGTTGACCAAATTAGGTACGAACAGAAGTCCCCCAAGTCGTTTGACTGAGGTGGATTTCCTCAGTTGAGGGCTTGTCGTTACTTATCAACCTGCACGGATATTTGTCCTATAATAGTCCTCAGTCCCTCAAGCCCTTGGCTGAGGCGAGACACCGTGATCAATCTTTGGCCAAAAAAAGGGTGGTGAGAGAGGATGGTCGGCCTTAAATTTTGGCTGTGGCTGAGTGCCATCTTGAACGGCCCGTAGGAGGGGAATTTCGTACGGTCATGTGGCCGATCGGCTAGGAATGTCCATGGCCGATCGAGTGCCACTTGTAAGATGAGTGTGTCATCCTGATCGGCTCGTAGGAGCGGAGCCTCGCACGATCATGTGGTCGATCGGCTAGGAATGTCCATGGAGGATCGAGTGCCACTTGGAAGATGAGTGTATGTCATCTTGTACGGCCTGTAGGAGCAGAATCTCGCACGATCATGTGGCCGATCGGCTAGGAAAGTCCATGGTTGATCGAGTGCCACTTGTAAGATGAGTGTATGTCATCTTATACGCCCTGCAGGAGTGGAACCTTGCACGATCATGTGGCCGATCGGCTAGGAATGTCCATGGCCGATCGAGTGCCACTTGTAAGATGAGTGTATGTCATCTTATATGACCCCCAGGAGCGGAACCTCGCATGAACATGTGACCGATTGGCTAGGAATCTCCATGGCCGATTGAGTGTCACTTGCAAGATGAGTGCAAGTCATATTGTTCAGCCCGCAAGAGTGGAGCCTCACACGATCGTGTGGCCGATTGGCTAGGAATGTCCATGGCCGATCGAGTGCCACTTGCAAGATGAGTGTATGTCATCTTGTATGGCCTACAAGAGTGGAACCTTGCACGATCATGTGGCCGATCGGCTAGGAATGTCCATGGCCGATCGAGTGCCACTTGCAAGATGAGTGTGTCATCCTGATCGGCCCAAAGGAGCGGAGCCTCGTACGATCATGTGGCCGATCAGCTAGGAATGTCCATGGCCGATCGAGTGCCACTTGCAAGATGAGTGTATGTCATCTTGTACGGCCCGGATGAGCGGAACCTCGCACGATCAAGTGGCCGATCGGCTAGGAAAGTCCATGGTTGATCGAGTGCCACTTGCAAGATGAGTGTGTGTCATCTTGTACGACATGCATGAGCGGAACCTCACACGATCATGTGGCCAATCGGCTAGGAAGTCTATGGCCAATCAAATGTCACTCGTGACTCCATAGTGTAGCTCTGACATGATGTGAGTTATCTGACATGGTATGTGTGGAGTGCCACGCGTCGTGTTTTGAATGCCTTCAGTTATGTGCGCGACCCTTCGACTAGCCGAAGTGCGTTTGTAACGATCGGTTTTTTTTTTCTATATAAGCTCAAATCCTTCCTTATTTGTCACTTTGGCTTTTGAGAGAGATTTTTGAAGAGTTGAAGGCAATTTCCGGCGACTCTGAATCCTGTTTAGGTGATTTTCGACGAAGAGTTTACGGCGGAGTTTATGGCGGAGTTTACGGTGGAATTCTCATAAACAAGGTATTACACTGTTCTTCTATTGTTTTTTTGATCGAATGTGTGATTTTTGCATGAACTGGTGATGAACTTGATTAATGTGTTCGCTTGATCGTCCGTATGTCTTATTTGCTATGTCTTGCATCTTTCCCTTCATAGATTTTTCTTGTACGTTTGTAGATGTCAAGTTCATTGGGTGATTCAGAATGATCTGAGGATCGGTCCTATCATGTGTTTACCGGTGAATCAGAAGTTAGTTCGGCTAGCTCTGATTCATGGCTAAACGTGTCTGAATCAGCTTCTGGTTCCCCTCGGCCAAACCCTAGGGTAGAGTCAGAGGTGGATATAAACATGGGTGGACCGATCCTTGAGGCATCACAAGGACAATCAGCCCAGAAATTGCAAGAAGAGCTTAATAAGGCCTTTGAGTATATTGACACTCGTTATGTGTCGGCTGGTGACGGGGCCGAGACCTCTAACGTCGAAGTGTCATCCTTTGAACATAGTGAGTTGTTGAAGTCCCCAGCTAGTAAGGGTAAGGGTATGGCTTCAAGTTCGAAATCTCTGGAGACAGCGTCGAGTTCTCGGCCTATGGAGATTGATGTCGAAGAGGCCGTAGAATTGGTTACAGTGGCCAGCTCGGCCTATGAGGTTGATCGGTAAGTCAATACGTTGGATGATGGTGATCTCCTTGCCTATCGAAGAGTGTTCAACATTCCATAATTCTGTGAAGATGAGACTACTCGAGTGATGGGAGAGGCCGAGTAATATGTCGATCGATTGGGCGACCTTTCATTCGGATAATTTCAGTCAGGGGCGATGCTTCCTCTTCATTCGTGGCTGCAGAAGATGGCTATTGAAGTGGGGGTTGCTCTCGGCCAGCTTAATCCAAATTACTGGATTATGTTAACTGGGTGTATACGGCTTTCAAGTTATACGGGAAGGGCAAGCCGACTTGGGGTCACATCAGCAATTTGTACAAGTTTGTGAGGGATAAGACCGGATGGGTCTATGTAGAGTCTAGGACGAAGAAGGAAAATGGGCCTTTTATTGAAGATATGTCGACCTCCCAAAAGGCTTGGAACCATAAGTTCATGTTTGTTTCTGGGAATCGGGAGGGAGTAGATTTGCCATTGTTCGGCCGACGCATGCCACACGTATATCAGTCGAAAGGTAGTAGTAGTAGGAAAAAAAAAATTTGGTCTTGCTTTTTTTTTTTTGATTGATTTGTGAATGATATGGCCGATTGGTATTGACTTGATTCCCTCTTTGTTTTGTAGACGTGTTTAAATGGCTCGATGTCAGTGATCAGGAGAAGGCCGACTGCGCTGAAGTTTTTTCGAAGCCTGACCGAGTTGAAAGGAGTAGAGACTATTTACGGTTTCCTGCCCATCTCCTACAAGTTGGTCTTATATATACTCTACATAAGTGTCACTCAGCCTTGGTTAGTTAGGATTGTGCTTAAGCCTTTTCCTAACTCATTTTTTTTTGTTGCAGCCGATCCAGATTTTGTCTTAACTGCGATCGAGCAATTAACGAAGAGAATGGCAAAGATTGCAGAGGCATTGAAGAAGGCAGCTAAGACAAAGGCCGAGGCGAAGAAGGTCGGGCATCCATGAGGAAGGGCGACTTTCGTAAGCCGATTAAGACAAGATCGGCTACGAGGGTTGTTTTACGGGTGGATGATGCTTTGGCCGAGAATGGCGGTCAATAGGGGTTGGATTCCAAAGGGGTGGATCCTGTTACTGGGAGCCCTTGGCCCAGCTTTTTCCAAGTGCCTCTGGGTTGATTTCTACCCAGTCAACTGATATCTTTGGGCCATCCAGTAATCGGCCTCATGTGCCTCCCTTCATTAGCCTTGACGATGAGGCCGACGAACGTTGCCGCATTATGGCTGAGGAGAGGAAAAGAAGGAGAATAAGCGGAAGGAGTTGGCCTCCTATTCTGACGATGTGCTGTAGCAGAAGAAGCAGGGCCAGGTTGAGGCCCTTGAGACGGTGCGCAAAATCATCTGCCACAACATCGGCTCTGACTTGGAAGGCCGAAAGGTTCCCAAGAAGATGAAGAAGTCGTATCTCAATGCTTCCCTTCAGTCATATTTTTTGAAAACACATAAGGAGTCGGATATGGTGAGGACCCAGGAAGTGGACGAGACTTGGAGGCAGCTATCCATGGCCTTCCATCCCTCTCAGCTAGACTTCATGAACACTGTTGTTTGTGGGTCTTAGTATGAGTTGGATGAGATCGTAGGCTTGAAGTCGAAGGACTCTGTTGATAGGTGCGACAAGACAATGCAAGTCGGGGCATACGTAAGTTCCTTTTGTTCGGCCTTGGTTTTTGTGTACTGCTTTTTTTTTTTTTTTTAATCTAAGCGTATGTGGTTTGTGCAGTTTCTTTGTGAGGTCTTCACCACCTTTCGGCATGCTAACCAGGTCAGGGAGAAAACGGTTGAAGAGCACCAGGCTTTGAAGTTGCAGATGGATTCCTTGGCCGAGAAAGAGAGGATGGCCGAGAGGTCTATTCAGGCCAAGGTTGATGCTGAGCTCAAGGTGAAGGAGCTGGAGAGGCAGCTAGTTGCTCACCAGGAAGAAGCCAATGTAAAGGTGGCTGAGCTGGAGGCTAGAGTCCAGGAGGCTATGTCAGCCAATGCTATGCTGGCCGATCAACTCATTTCGGCCAAGAAGGTTGGTGCTGAAGAGTACAAGGCCTCCCCAGCTCAACATCATGACCTGCAACTGTTTGGGGCCAAGCTAGAAGATGGGATGCTCAAGCGAATTCTTCTGGCTAACACTGATCTTCCCATCCAATTTCCGTGGCTGAAGCATCCCCCATAGTTGGAGGACTACCTAGATGAAGATGGGAAAGCTCTGCCTGATGATGAGGATGATGGTGATACCGATGGTCAGGCCGAAACATCGAGAGATGATGGAGATGATGTCCCCGAAGATCAAGGGAATCTAAGTTTTTGTAATTAATTTTTGTATTCTTTCTATTCATCGGCCTTGTGGCCTTGTATTGAACAAGTAATTTTTTGGTGGAACCATGGAGTCTCACCTATAGATGTGCTTATTTTCTTTCTCAAACCTATTGTGAATGGTGAATTTTGCATTGTCGCTCAGAATAGGTTTACATGTATGCTAGGTCGGATTGTATAGGCATATTTGGTAAGTGATGCGAGGTCGTTCAAAGTAAAGTTTGAACGTTTAGGTGATTGCCTTTGAAAAGGTGGTAGGGCCATTAAAATGACGTAATAAGGTGAGGCCGTTGAAAATGAGGTGCCTCCTCATGAAGAAGGCCGTTAAAAAATGAAACCGTTTTTAATAGGGAATTGAGGCCATTCAAAAAAGAGTTGTAACGAATGTTGAATAGTGTAAATTAAGGCTGTTAAAGATGAGGTTTTGCCTCATAGTGAAGGAAAGCCGTTTAGTTGATAAAATGACAGATTGCCAAAGAGATGAGAGAGAAGAGGTGTTGGCTCATTGTAAAATTCATTAATTGATAATGTCAATTTGGGTATGCTTGGTCATTGGTCGATCGTGTTTGTGGCTGTGGGCCTGTTTACTGTAGTAGAATTTGAGGTGGTCCACATTCCATGGGTATGGAAGTGTCTTTCCTTTCGTGTCTTGGAACTCGTAGGTCCCCTCTTGGCATGCTTTGTAGACTTTTTAGGGTCCTTCCTAGGTAGGGGCAAATGTGCCGACAAATCTCTCCTTGGTTGCAAGGCTGACTTTCCTCAAGACTAGATCTCCTATCTTGAACCTTCTGTGGCGAACCCTTGAGTTGTAATATCCTGCGATACGTTGCTTGTATGTAATGTTCTTGAGGTTGGCCTTCTCTCTACGTTCCTCTAGTAGGTCCAAGCTAAGAGCAATTTGATGGTTGTTTTGTTCTGGGTTGTAGGAGATGACTCGATAGGATGTCTCGCCAATCTCCAATGGTACGACTGCTTCCGTGCCGAATGCCAAGGCAAAAGGAGTCTCGTCTATGGCTGTCTTGTAGGAGGTTCTGTGGGACCTTAACACGTCATCGATAATGTCAGACCATTTTCCTTTGTCTTCATCGAGTCTCTTCTTTAAGTTGTACTTGATGTTCTTGTTGACTGCTTCTACCTGTCCGTTGTACTGTGGGTGAGATGGTGAACCGAAAAGGAGTTTGATGTCGTAGGTCTCACAGAATGCCCTGAAGTGATTACAATCAAATTGCTTCCCATTATCGGTCACAATGGTGTATGGGATCCTAAAGCAACAAATGATGTGTTGGTAGACGAAGTGCTCGATTTGGGCTGCTGTGATGGTTGCTAATGGTTTCGCTTCTGCCCATTTTGTGAAGTAGTCCATAGCTACTACTGCGTAGTTGACCTTTTCCTTACCTTCAGGCATTTGGCCAATCAGATCTAGTCCCCATTGGGAGAACGGCCAGGGGCTAAGCATAGAAGTTAGGGGCTCAGTTGAGAGGTGAGGGATTTGTGCATGTCGCTGGCACTTGTCGCATTTTTGTGCGAGTTCAATGGCGTCTGAGAGCATGATGGGCCAATAGTATCCTTGCCTGAAGGCCTTTTGTGCCAACGTTCGTGCTCTAGAGTGATCTCCGCAAATGCCTTCGTGCATTTCCCTTAGCACGTAATCACCCATGTCTAGTGCCAGACACTTCAATAGTGGGATAGTGAAACCACGCTTGTAGAGATGGTCATGATGGATGGTGTACTGAGCTGATTGTCTCTTGATTTTCTTGGCCTCCATCTTGTCTTCTGGTAGAGTGCCGTCTAGGAGGTAGGCTTTGATGGGATCCATCCAGGTGGGACTGGTGTTGATGGTGTAAACTGGGCGTGGTCTCGTGCTGGGCATGTGTTGGACTTCCACAAGCACCCTTTGCTTCTCCTTCTCATCTAGTGAGGATGCAAGTCGTGCCAGGGCGTCGACATGACTGTTTTCTAATCTTGGGATTTTGTTGATTTCATAGGTCGAGAAGCTTTGAAGAAGTTGTTTTCCTAGGGCCAAGTAAAGTGACATGGATAGGTCCTTGGCTTCAAAGTCATTGTTGATTTGGCTGACCACTAATTGTGAATCGTTGTAGATTCTCAACTGTTTGGCCTCCAAGTCTTTGGCTAAGCGTAGGCCAGCCAACAGTGTTTCGTACTCGGCCTCGTTGTTGGAAGCTTTGAAGCTGAATCGTAGGGCGTATTCTAGCTTGACTAGTTCTAGGGAAGTGAGGACTAGTCCTGCTCCTGATCCACTGTGGCAAGCGGATCCGTCTACGTATAGTGTCCAACATTGGCGCTGCGGCTCAATAGGGGGTTCCTTTGTTGACTCTGGGATTTCCTTGACATTGAGTCCTTGTGGAGGGCTTGACTCCGGTGGTATGTGTGGGTTGGTAGGAGTATTCGGCGATGAAGTCAGCCACTGCTTGTCCTTTCTCAGCTGTCTTAGCTACATAGGAGATGTCGAACTCGCTCAGCTCGATTGCCCATTTGGTGAGACAGCCAGAGATGTCTGGCTTCTGGAAAACTTGTCTCAAGGGTTTGCTCGTGATGATCTTGATCTCATGTGCTTAGAAGTATGGCTGGAGCCTCTGTGCTATAACTATTAGAGCCAGGGCCAGTTTCTCCAAGTTAGGGTGCATGGTTTCCGCATCCTGAAATGCTTTGCTGACGTCGTAGACGGGATGTTCTACTCCTGCTCGTCTTGTGATAAGAACAGAGCTGACAGGTGAAGTTGATATTGATAAGTATATGAAGAGATGCTCTCCGATCTCTGGGCTTGCTAGCAGTGATGCCCTGCTCATGTATTGCTTGAGTTCAACGAATGCCTTGTTGCATTCCTCCGTCAAATCAAGTTGTTTGCTCTTGCTTTTTAGAGCTTTGAAGAATGGGGCGCACCTGTCTGTTGCTTTAGATACGAAGCGGGTGAGTGCTGTCACTCATCCCGTCAAGCATTGGATGTCCTTGTGGGTTTGTGGAGGTTGCATGTCAAGGATTGTCTTGATCTTTTCAGGATTTGCCTCGAAGCCTCTTTAGTTGATCATATATCCCAAGAATTTGCCTGATCCCACTCTGAAGACACATTTGGTGGGGTTGAGGCGCATCTTGTACTCCTTGAACATCCTAGCCAAGTTGGGAATGTGCTCGTCATTTGTTTCGCTCTTTACAAGCATGTCGTCCACATAGACTTCCATTGTTTTACCGATTTGATCAGCGAACATGAAGTTGACCAATCTTTGGTATTCACTTATGCATTCTTTAAGCCAAAAGGCATAACATTGTAGCAGTAGACACCTAGGTTAGTTCGAAAGCTTGTATGGATTTGATCACCTGGATTCATGAGGATCTGGTTGTAGCCTGAGTGAGCATCCATGAAGCTGAGTAATTCATGTCCCACAGTGGCGTCTACGAGCATATCGATATTAGGTAGTGGAAACTGTCCTTGGGACAAGCCTTGTTTAGATGGGTGAAGTCGATGCACATGCACCAGGAGTTGGATGGTTTCTTGACGAGCACCACGTTTGCTACCCAGGCGGCCGAAATGGCTTTTCTGATGAAGTGTATGGTGCTCAACTTTGTGATTTCGGCATGGATGGCCAATTGTCTTTCGGTGTCATAGCTTCGCTACTTCTGTGTGACTGACCTGAACGATAGGTCAATGGTGAGCTTGTGGTAGATCACTTCAGTGGAGATGCCGGGCAAGTTTACGTAAGACCATGCAAAGACTTCGGTATCTTCCTTTAAGAATTCTACGAGGACTGCTCGTATGGTGAGTTTCAGCTTTGATCCTATCCGGATCGTGCAATCTTTGTGTTGATCAGATAGAGATATTGCCTCTGTCTCTTCCACAGGTTCGGCCTGTGGCATGTTTGCAAGGTCTCGTGGATCTTCCGGAGAGCTGTTTCGAAATTCTTCCATTAGTTTAGGGTTGATGGGGTCATCTCCAAGAGAGATTTTAGTGACTGATAGAGTTTCTGTTTGGTATGGCTGACTTGCTCAACTTGGTTAAGGTCGTGGCATAGCATGTTCTCCCGGAGAGCTGGTCTCCCCGCACCTGTCCCGTTCCCATGGCAGTTGGGAACTTCATCAGTAGTAGGTGGGTTGCCACGATGGCCTTTATCTGATTGAGCAATCTTATTCCGGTAATGGCGTTGTAGGCCATCGGACAATCGACCACGAGGAAGGTCGTGATGGTTGTGGCTATCCTTGGGGTAATGCCCATTGATACCAGTAGAGAGATGATACCCTTGGGTAAGACTGAGTCTCCCGAGAAACCCAGAGGTGGCGTGACCTTTCGGTTGAGCTCCTTCTTGTCTATGCCCATATGTTTGAAAGCGTCCCAGAATAGTACATTGACCGAGTTCCCGGTGTCAATGAGTATTCATCCTACGTCGTAGTTGGAGATCAGGGCTCTGATGATGAATGGGTCGTCGTACGGGAACACAATGCTGAGTGCTTGGTGGTTGGCTTGGGTAGCTCGAAGGAAGTTCTTATTTCCTCGGTTGAAGGTGATTGATGAGCATAAGGTTGGTTCTCCACTGATGGTGTTTATCTACTGCTATGCCATGGGCAAAGGGGGATGTTGTAGAAACTGATTGAGTCTGCCTTCGCGGACCAACTGCTCGATAATGTCCTTGAATGCAATGCATTCTTCAATTGTGTGGCCATTATACTTGTGGTATTGGCAGAAAGCTTATTTGTTGTGGGTGGGCGATAGTTGGGGTTCCTTGGCTTGGCTTTGGGGATCATGCCCTCCACGTTTTGCAGTATGCGGTCCAAAGATGTGTTCAGTATAGTGTATGTTTTGAAGCGCCATCTTGGTCCGGAGTTGTTTCCTACCAAGTCTCGTGCCCCTTGGTGATGGTTGTCACCTCGCTTGAATCCCCTGTTTTAGTAATTTTGTCGGCCCTTCTTGTCGTTATGTTGTCCGCCATAGGTGAATTTCCTCTTCCCTTGACGAGATTGGTTGGAGTCATGATTGTAGCCTCCCGTGTTGTAGTTGGTCTTATCTTGGTTGTCGTTGCTCGGGGGAGTTGAGTACGAGGGCACTCTGGTCTCGTTAGTGGGAGTGTGGAAGAATTCTACTTTGGCGTTGATTACCGCCCTCCGCATGATCTCAGTGTAATCCTTTCAGTCTTCTGTATAGGCTGCATACTTGAAGGGTGACTCCCTGAGGCCGCTTCGGAAGGTGTTGAATGCAGCTTTGTCAACTGTGTCTCCGCAGTGGGAGTATTCGAGGCTAAACCTGGCGTCAAATTTTTGAAGTGTTTCATCTTCCTCTTGCTTGAGGGGGAAAAGATCTTCCGTGGAGACCAGCTTATCCATCTGGATCATGAACTCGTTGAGAAAGGTTGTCTGTAGTTCATCGAAGGAGTTGATGGTATTGGGAGCCAGGCGGTATAACCAATTGAGAGCTGCATCGGTGAGCATAGAGTTGAAGATAAGGCACTAGGCCTCGTTCGTCATGTTCTTGTACGCCAGGGCGGAGACATAGTTATTTAAGTGGGTGACATGGTCGCCCTTTCCCGTGTAGAGAGCTATTTTCAAAGGTTTGACCTCTTATCTATGTCTCGACCGAAGGATTCGATTGGTGAAAGGACCAGTGATGGTCTTCCCCTAAGCTGGCGCTTTACCTTTTTCGTTTTCTGCCTCAAGGTTGCGCACTCGACGTAGGAGGTTCTCCACCAGGGCATTGTCTTGTTGAGGTGGAGACGGGTTTGGCTGGTGTCCCTCTTAATCATTGCCTCTTTCTTGGCGATCTCTATTTATCCTTCAGCCATGGAGTAACTCCCAGCAGTTAAGCCGGTCTCATCTTGTAATTCTCGGGTGTTTGCCCTTTGTTGTGGTTCAGGACCTCTCATCCTTTGATCTTCTTGGCCATTGGCCATACCGGAAGCGTGTCTCGTCGTCGGTTGGTCGGCCTGCCGTAGTTAAGATGGGTAAGGGAGGTTGTCCCATTACCCTAGGATACCCTAGGATCCAATGTAGCATAAGTTAGGCGGAGAGGCTCTAACTCAACTTAGTGATCCTCTAGTAGTTGGCGAGTGTCTCGATAGATTCTTGGTTGAGACGGGCCGGTGCCTTTTTGTGGTTGGATGAGCAGTCGCCCTCCGGATGAGCTAGGGTTTTCCTTAGACTACTGTTTCTTTTGCTTGTCTGAGGGAATTCGCTCGATGAAGGGTTGATCGACCGGGGTCCGGTCACAATTTGGTCGGCCTGTGTTTGGTCGATTGGTCCCTTGTCTCATCCTTGATTGCGCTAGGACATCCTTACAAGGGCGAGCGTGCTCTCGTACTGCGCAGACAAGACCTGATTCTTAGCGTCCATATTGGCATTGTGAGCCCTGAGCTCAGCCATTTCCAGTTAGAGGTCGTCTAACGTCTGTCTCAGCATATCAGGGATGTTGTCCCTTGAGCTCCTTTGTAGGAAATGAGTGTTGTTGAGTTCTCTTTCATCGTGATCGTCCAACATGATGCCTAGAGGGTGTTGGGATGGCTTTGGTGGTAAGTGAGTTCGTGGGAGGTATTTTTAGAATTTCCACAGACGGTGTCAAACTGTTGATACAAAAAATTAACCAACTTAGAGTTGCCTTGCTGAGCTAGCTTGATTGGCTCCCCTCGGGGGTAGGAAGACATGCAGAGATAAGGTAAGAGCAAAGGAGCAGCCTACCAGTCTTCGATACTTCAGTCAGTTAAGTGTGGATGATACTGTAATAGCTAGGCAGCGTAAGGGCCAGGTTGTTATTTCCTTTTTTAGGGGAGGTGCCCTTGTATTTATAGTGGCATTGAATATTGTAGGTGAATCATTTCGATGTGGGATAAATGTCCCTGGTCCTAGAACCGACACGTGACCTGGTGGTCCCGAGTCCTGCAGTTGTGTTGACAAGGTCGGTGGATGGACGGGTAGGCCGACTAGATCTGGTCGGCCTAGTGGCTTTTGGTGTCTTTTGTCCAAGGCTGCATCAGTGTGATGCACTTGATGTTGTAGATTTGTATTGTTGTACTCTTATTGAGCCGAGGGCCAAGTATGGTTTTGGCAGGACTGATCGGTCTTGGCCAGGTTGACCAAATTAGGTACGAACAGGTGGCAACATAAAGTTGTGAATAATAGTAATATTTAGGGCAAACATCATTTTACACCCCAAAGTTTAGTGATCAACTTCCTAATGGACCACTAAGTTTCTATTTCATCATTTTACTCTTTGTGATTTTGAGATCACATCAATTTACTCTATCTGGATATTTCACTATTAAATCATCAATTAAGTTAAGGGCATTCTTGGTATTCATCACAAAATCTTGCATTTAAACAAATTACAAGGGATTACATTTACATTTACATTAAGTTTAATTAATTATGCTCTTAAATGCACTAATTTGAAATAGTAGCTAAATCAAAATAATTAGTCACTTAATGAAAAATAAAAGAATAAACTACATAAAAGTACCCAGATTATAGGAGTCATTTCAAGTTTGTACCCGAACTATGAAAATTTTCATCCAGGTACTGAAACTATATGGCCATTAACAAATCACTACCTCCGTTAGGTTTTCCATCCAAATTTCCGTTAAAAGTACATGTGGCAACTCTTTGGTCCAGTCAGCTTATAATGTGGAAAAATTTTAAAGGGCATTCAAGGAAAAAAAAATTTAATAAAAATCTCAAACTAAAATCCTTAAATCCCTAAATCGAAACCCAATTCCCAACCCTTGGTTTGGTTTCAATTTGAATTGGTTTCATCTCATCTATGATCTCATCGTGTTTTTCAGTCTTTTCTTCATTCCTTGTATTATCATCTTCCATTTTCAGTTTTATTTCTTTTTCAATTTTTTTTTGGTGGTTTTCATTCATTCGAACATGTGAGACTTTGAGGAAAACCTAACGGAGGTAGTGATTTGTTGATGGCAATATAGTTTGGGTACCTAGATGAAAATTTTCATAATTCGGGTACGAACTTGAAATTACCCCTATAGTTTTGGTACGAACTTGAAATGACCCTTATAGTTTTGGTATTTTTATGTAGTTTATCCAAAATAAAATGAGTAAGAATGTTTAATTAAGACCAAGAATGCCCTTAACTTAATTGATGATTTAATAGTTGAAATAGGTAGATGGAGTAAATTGATGTTATCTCAAAATCACATGAAGTAAAATTATGAAATTGACTCCAAACCTAATATTTACCAGGTAATACTTAGATCAAAATCCAGATATTCAGAATTCAGATGCAGCTGGCCACCTATAATAACAGGAGTTTCAAATTTAGACTAAAATTAAGTGGAAAATGACAATCATCGATTCATTAATGTTGGGAAATAAAAAATAAAAAAATGATTAAATGATCATTTTCAGAAAATGAGAAGCATGAAACTTGCACAACACAAACTTATCCATAAAACCTCGTGTTTTTGACTTCTACTGAAGTCTACGGATCTAAGAACGATGTCACTAGTTCAACCACCAAATCTTGTGCTCTAAAGATTGATGCTTTCTCAATCTAGAAGGGAATATTCGGTGAGCCGTTTATGTGTTCATGTTTATTCAAATATTTAATTTTAAATTGATTTTATGTTAAAACATATGTTAGAATATCAATAAACGACATGTTTATTCAAATATTTAATTTTAAATTGATTTGATGTTAAAACATATGTTAGAATATCAATAAACGATATGATTGATATCTATAACTTAGAATATGAGTTATAAGTCATGATGATTATGTTATATGATGAGTCCCGTGACATCGGCAATTTATGAAGGGAGTACAAGAACTATCGCATAGACAAAGTAACATCATGGGCTCGCACATGATGGTACTCATTTAGCAGGCGTTGGTTAAATTGCCGACATATTTGGGCTGCTTGTCAAGACCAAACTTTTGGGGAAGAAACACTTGGGACTTTATTTCCCATAAAATCAATGAATTTTTGTTGTACAATACTGAAATTAGAGAAAGGATAAAATAACAAACACAGAATTCTATGAAAACAAAGAATCGAATTCTGTGAAGAAAGAAAAAATCCCCATGAAACAAAAAGCAAACTCGGTGAAACAAGAAAAAACCAATCTGTAATGGACATGTATGGTTGGTGATGAGTTGAGAAGAGCAATGGAGGGGCTAAGGAGGTGAGATGAGGAATCTGTTTCACAATTTATACGTCAAGCTCCCAAAAGGGCACAAGAAAATGAGGGTTGTTGGCGAGCAACGGGTGCTTTTGAAGGTTTAAACTTTTTTTCTGTAGGCAGAAAAGAGGCGAGGTCTCTGTATTCTTGCAAGTATCGGGGAAGAGCCGGAGGAGGTTGAGGGGATGACTGATGAGATCCTATCTCATCTGCTGGCAATCAACCAGATGCAGCATATCTCCCCGGTTCTTGTTTCCGAAACATAGAAAATTAAACCAGAAGAAGAAAGATGTCAAGATAGGATTCACCAAACCTAACCTTGGCAGTGTATCTAGAACAACCTCTAGAGAACACAGCAAGAATCGCAGGCAACATTTGCTCTGTTCGAGTATTAAAAGCATGTTTTCTTATTTGTTTGCACAAATGAATTAGCAGAGATTCTTTTATTGCTACCTTAATTATAACAACATGTTTGAAAATTTTGGTCTGTCTAAAGCAAAATGGCATATCATTTTTTTCATCAACTTCAAGTCTTTAAACAGCAAAAGGGCCACACGAACCTCATGTCAAACACCTCTTTGGTGGGGTTTTGCTCCTAGATCTACGAATCTAATTCTCATACATTTACAGAAGAGAAGAAAAAATTGTTTTAAAGGATTTCCTCAGAAAACATACATGAAATAGCTCTTCAAAAGTCGCAATCTCTTGTCTGCTGTGTGACCGTGCGTAGCGGCAGCAAAGTGACGAGCTGTAAACATTTCGGAACAAAAGTGCATATGGCCATCTATGCTCATTGACTTCCAAGCCTTTTCCCTGTCAAAAATAAGAAACTTATCTCCTTAGTTGAAACACAGAGAAGTAATTATGCAGTAAGAAAGAGAACGTGACAGTCAGAAATTACATCATATTTCAACATCAGCCACTCCCAATAAGAAGGAAGTTGGATCGTTGGAGCCAAGTAGGGGCATATACTCTGATCCTCTCACATGAACACCAAAGCAAGCTACACAAGATCTCACGTTATTAAAGAGTATTCAACAGTAGAATTAAGAATTTGTCAGATATAAATACACAATACAATCACAGGTTTATAATATGAGTTTGAAACTTAGTTATTAAGAGATTAATACTTCTGAAATATTCAAATTTTCAGATTTTTTTATTCTCAACTCTATTGAAACTCTAAAACATATAGATGTGAGTTGTACAATTTTTTGAAAGAGAAACAAGGACTCCTATTTTAATCCCATTCAAAAATTGAGAGTAAAAAATCTCCCTATATTCTATCACTTTATTTAGTTATTCCTAATATTCAAGTCTCTATTAATGTTCTTAAAGCATGAGATTATATATGATTATAACATTTTTGGTCATGGGTATGGGCAAGAAAACTGTTGATACCATACCATTCTCTATCTTCAGTACACTTTGAAGCATTGTCTCCATTTTCGTCTTCATGTCATGGCTATCATCCATAATGGGGACAACAAGGGTCAGTTCCCTGTAAATTTCACGCACAAACTCGCATATCTTCTTAGCAAATTCAAGTTCACCATCTGAAATTCGACCAATTGCCAACCGCATCAACTCTCCAGTCAAATCTGAAAGCTGCACAACAAAAATAATTACTCCTCCGAAAATATACACATATATATATGCTTTCAAGGAATGGATGTAATATGCATTTATATGACAAATACCAAGCAACTCCTACAATACATATCTGTTCTTCTGTTACAGATAAACACACACCAGTTTATGACGTCCACTTAGTCGAAAAACCGTATTCAATTAATCAAGTGGCCATAAAGAATATAACAGAAAAATTGCGAAAGCATAGAAATTACCCCGAGAAGATAGTCAAGGATATTGATCTGCAAAGGCTCAAGAGATGGATCACTGAGTGGCAACAAGGTAGCATTCATCTCATCGAGACTTAAAAGAGTCCCAGTCCTGCAGAATTTGCAGAAGGTTGCAGCTTCAACATATTCTTGTACCTGCAAAGACCCAAAGCATAAGTGAAAAGTTCAATAACGAGGGACAAGATTTCATAGACATCACAATACAACATAAGAATCAAACAGAATGAGAGGCCACCCCGGGTGAGTATGCTCGTCTTAGTTTCCAAAAATCAGTCCCTTGCAGCTCTTTAACCAGTCTGGAAATGTACTGATCCATCACACCCGCTAAATCCTTCTCTGCTTTCTGCAGAACTTCCTCTTTGTTGTGTTTACTGATTCTATTCAAGTAGAATTTAAAGCAACAACAATTCAATAACATCGATGATGATACGAAAAAGAACCCAAAATCCAAAAACGAATTATGAAACAAATGCTGAGTCTGAGATTTTCTTACCTGTGCACCTGAAAGATGACCTTTTTGCTGTTAATGGTGATATCACGACTCGCTTTTACGATTCTTTCCCGTTTGTCATTCTACAAACAAAAGGCAATTTGAAAAGAAAAAAAAACAAGCAAATAAACCCACATTGTAAAAACCCTTTGACTCACTCGTATGGGTGAAATTAGAGAAACTTAATTTAGGGGTTTACGAGGTTATTGAGGTAGTCGGCGTATTTGGAGAAGGCGTCTTTGATGGAGGATTCAGTGGTCATCGTCCTCGCCCTTTTTGCTACGCTCTGCGACGTTGTCTCTGCAACTGTGAGCGAATGCGAATCAATGTCTCGTTCTTAAACGACGGCGTTTTTAAACGAAAACTAAAGGGCGACGGAGAGGAAGAGTGATACTACTGTGGAGGCGCTGGGGTTTGAGAGCCATCATCACCAGAGATAACCGCTGCAACTTCAACATCAGTCCCCTCCCATACCACACCTTCTGCAATTTTTAACGCATATTCACCCTGCAATTTATGTCGTTTTTCTCTTACCCCTCACGACACCATTCTCCATGTCGTTTTCTGTCATCTTTGTTGAAGATGGCAGTCCTCGGAACGACGTCGTGCCCACGCACTTTTGCATTTAGCAAAATATTAAAAAAAAGTTTCTTTCCCAACGCCGGAAGTCCCTCAACCATTTCTCCGAGTTTGGCGGTTAGATTCAACAGCTCCATAGCAGAAGCAGCTACACTCACAAAGAAAATGGTGACGCTGATCGTGGCGACGACGACCGATCCGGCCTCCATCAACCCGGCCAATGCCCTCTTAGCCATGCCCGGCTGGGACCCCACCCCTTCTTGTTTACAGGTGAGAGGTTAAAGTTAAACCCATATCCTAATCACCAATTGACCACCTTTAATACTATAATTAGCGATCGTTAATCTCGTAATAGGATATGAAGGGGTTTGGTTACGGAGGAGGAGTGAGGGTGTTGCTGCACAACAGGGGAATAGTGGAAGAGGACGACTTGGACAAGCGGTGGGAGGAGGTCTCCGGTGAACGAGTCGATGAGTTGATATTCTTGAGCAAACACACCGCCGTCTCCAACCGGCCAGCGCTCACCGTACACCCAATCGGGGTCCCTCATCTGCGCGAAGGCGATGCCGCGCCACAAGGTGGGCGGCCTGGTTGGGCCGCGCCGCCTTGTCCCCGCATTGGGCCTTGGCTCAGGCACTTGAAGAAACTTGTCCAAGCCCACAATTTGGTTCCTGAGTTTGAGGTTTCTTCCTCTCTTACTCTTCATTTTTCTGTTCAACTTCTGTTTGTGAAATGTGTATTTATGTAACTTGCTACCTAATACATAGTTGTATTGCATGTAGATAACTTTGGAGGGTACACATCATGGACCGATTACAAATACGCCTACTATGTTTTTGGAGATTGGTGAGTTTGTAGTGAATCTCAGTTGGCTTATGCTTTCGTTTTTTATTGCTACATTTCGTATTTGATTGGTTTCTTGTGGTTGATATAGGTAGTACAGATGAGTACTGGAAGAGGCAGGATGCAGCTCAAGTTATGGCTCTAGTTAAGTAGACAGCTATCACTTTCAAATTTCAGTCATTTGGGTTCTTGTTGGATTATCTCTCATCTGAGTTGTTTCTTTTGCATTGTCTTTGAAATTTTTCATATAATTTATAAGAGGAAATAATAGAAAGAACAGCTTATGGAGAATAATGGTGGCATTCAGTGTACTTGCAGTTAGTTTGGGAAGGACTTGGGCTTGGAGGAGGAGCTGCTGTGGGAAGCTGGAACGGGTACTATTTCATATTGATCTTAATGCAAAGCTCATGTCTTTGTTTGCAACTTTAAATTAAAGTTTGGTCATTTATATGATTACTTATATTTTGCGCCTCATGTCACCATATTGTATTGTCTAGAAGGATTTTCTTGAACCTAGATATAATTTGTTTGCCAAATTTTGAATTCTATAAATTGGTTGTGTTTCTCCTATCTTCGTGTTGTGTTTCTCATGTCTTCACCTGAATCTAGTATTTTGGCCTTTTAACTCTAGGCTCATTTTTATAACCAGTGGATCTGATTTAACCGTTATGCTTTCTGTTTTCACTTGGATTGACTGGCTTTCTTGTTATGATGTTCTACATATAACTATTCCCTATCTTGTTGGTGCTTCTTTAACCTCTGTGTTATTGGTTTCATAGGGAGAAGGATAAGAATAAAGTTCTTCTTGGTATCGGTGGTGGACATTATGCACCTCGGCATATGGATATAGTTCTGTAAGTTATAGTCATTCCACAGGTTTTCTATTTTCTTTCAATTATGTGACATTAGTTTCTTACTGGCATGCATCCAGCTCTTTCCTTTTTTCCACTTGTTGTCGAGTTTATGCATCAATTTTTAACTTTGAACTGTAACCCCTTCATCTAGATTGATCACGTCGAAGTAGATATGGTAAGTAGGTCTGATAAACTGAAGATGCAATGGGATTACCAAACTGTGGATGATACTTTGTTCCTCTTCCTCTTTCTCTCTCTGTTGCTCATGTGACTCCCTGCCCCCTTTTTTCCGTTTCTTCCAAATTCGATGGAAAATTAGTTACTGCATGTATCAGTAGAAACAAATGCAGATGGTGCGGTTGGTTCCATTCTTTTATCCTTTTGTTACTGCATGCATCATTTGTTACGTGAAAGATTCTCCATGAACATAGTCATTCTTTGCAAGTACAGGAAAGATGGTGTGTGGGTGGGCCATCTACTTTCGGGTTATTCATTGCCAATGGAAGACCCAAGCCAATCCAAAGCAGAAACAAATGCAAAAGATACAAAAGAGATTGGTGGAACTTGGAGACAAGCAATCGAAGCAGCATTTGAGGCTACACAATCTGCTTTCCCTGGTGGGGAAATTATAGCTCACCTTGATCACAAGTAAGTTTCATTGGGTGGTTGCTTTAATATGCGAATTGCTTGTCAAACATTTAATGTTTATATGGAGAGATTGGATGTAGGATAGAAGGCTAGAAGCCTCATGGAACCCAATTATTGTTGATTGCATGCATTTGTAGAAGTATTTATGACAGTGATTTTATGCAAGTTTGATTGTTGATTTTAGGAGTTTCAAAAGCTGGCAAAAGAACGCTATAATGGGTTTCCTAGGTGACCTGAACATCAGAATTGGCAAACCTAATGATTTCTGCTGAATTTCGACGAATGTCATTGCTTCCATTGCATATAGTTTGATTTCAGGGCTCATTTGGCAGAGAATGCGGTGAGATTCGTTGCCAGAGTTAATATCCTGTGTAATTTTACATTTTTACTACTTAGTAGTTAGTGTTAGTATGGTAATTGTTATAACTTATAGGATATATGAAGCATGAATCAGCCTTGTCATTATGAAAGAAATATTAGTCGTACATCAAAATTTTAAAATAACAAACAAAAATTGTTATGAAATCACAATTTTACCAGATTATATCAGGTTGGATTTGAGGCCAAGAAATCTTCCATTTCTAACCCACTTTGGTTGCTGGCCTTTCATCATATATGAATATGACCATGGGCTTTCAGCTTAGATTTGGCCAGATTGACTAGAACGAACGTGCTCTTATTTATGTATCCGAGTTGAGTTCAAACACCGAGGAAAAACACAAGCCTATAACTTGAATTCCCCTTTGGACCAAAATCGTTGAGTGAAATAACACTTTTCTGAGGGATATTGGTTCCATATTTGTGATTTCTGAGTTGTCCATTTATTAACCTTTTCTTGTCAAGCTTGTGATATTTTCTCTTTGCTTTCTGAGTTGTCCATTTATTATGCTATACATGAACCACGAGCATGTTATTAACAATCATAATAGGGTTGTCACGCTTATATATAGTCTCAGAAACCCTATTATTTTACCTTTTAAATACATCGTTTCTCTCTTCACAAGTCACATTTTGACACCGCATTTAAAAAAAGAATTATTAGGGAATTTTAAGTACAAATTAACGGCCCCTTCCACGAGAAGGAGTCTTTCGGAGTCATTATCATTGATACTACTTTACTACCAAGTGTGCTTTCAAATTTATGATTTGGTTGGGGAAAAAATGGGATTAGTTCCAAGTTACAAGGAAACTACATGCATATATACATTTTTAGTATAACTCATCTCTAATCAACTTGATTCATTTAATTATCCAACGAAGTTTTCTTCTTATAATCGAATGCCAAGTGTCAAAATCGGGTTGCAAATTAGGATGTCAACGAGGAGAAGGAGAGATTAAGAAAGTATTTATATTAATGAAGTAGGGGGGGTTCAAGTCTTAAAAAGATGATTAGAGTGACCCAAAATGCAAGGATGCAATCCAATGCCAGCACAGATCGGAAATCCAGCTCCACCCTCCACCCTCCAGGAGGAAGGAGATGGAGAGAGCAAAGTCAAAACTGTCAAAACCCTACATCCAACCATTTTAGGTGTATAATGCAAATTATTATATATTAAAAAAATGAGAAATATTAATCTAATATACTACATAGTTTGATATAACGAAAAACGATGTATCTTAAATATTAAAAAAATTCTCAGGTGACCGCGACTTAATTTGTCGGCAACTACACATCAACCCTTGGATGGAACGTATGGCATTCTTGAGCATGCACTCAAATTAATGCATGAATAATGCACATGGTGGGTATATTAATAATGCACAATAATTGTTTATGTCGATAATCTAAATTTCTAATTTAGATGAATGTTTACCAGAAAAGCAGAAACTACAAAATAAAGAATTAAAATGTGACATTATTTTATAAAATGTGATATTTACACATATATATATATATATATATATTAAATGTGAGAAGGCTTGATGTCTGATTTTATAAGGTTGCCATGGGGGGGCCAACTTACAGGTGACGACCTTTATTTTGTGTCCGAGTAAAATCCAATTTGGTATCCAACAAGAGGATTAGAATAAACGAGTTGAAGGTCATTTCACTTTCATCCATGCCCGATTGACCGACAAGGTCGCTTTCAGATTCAGACATGAGAGTAGCTCTCGCAGCTGGCTGCTAGGGTTCTTTCTGGGGAAGAAGAAGAAGCGTCACAAGACAAAACAACAAAGAAAAACACAAAAGTGCTACACAGAGGATGATCGAGGAAGCTAGCAAGTTACACATACGTCATCAAGTGAGAATTTTAATCACGATTTAATCAAGGCATGAGGAGCATAACTTCACACGAAATCTGAAAGGTGAGTTAATTAATTTGGTGGAATGTTTTTGGTAGGAGATGAATTGATGAGAAGGAGAAATAGGTCATGCAACGCCATTAATATTGTACCCACTTATCAATACTGAACTGTATGTTGTTCTTCTTCTTTCTGATCGAGTCTTTATTATTTCTGCCCATCAATGTCAGATTTTGCAATGACACATTCATTGATGTTTAACCCCGTCTATAATATTAATTAATTAGATAAAATCTATTCATGTAATTTTGATCTTAATTAGGTGATAGTAAATCAAAAATTTGCGGAAGAGAAGCGGGAGTATCGAACGTATGTTAGATCTCTAAATTTACAATTGACTTCAATTCGACGTCCCAAATCAACTAACTATATATGCTACACTTGAGGGCAATTTTGTATTAATTATATATAAAGGATTCTTGTTGCTTGTCAAGAAAGAAATTAAGTCCACCAATATATAGCTAGTTTTTCCCTTTTAATTTGAAAAATCTCATCTAATTTGTGGGTGCCTTATTTCACGTATATAGATACATATAGCTAATTTCCTTTTTTTTTAAAATAACTTATATGTCATCAGCTTTATGTTGTAATTATTGATATCTTGATCTCATTAATCATTTTATTAGACGAAAGATCTGAAGCTCCACTTGATATTGAATTTAATATTTATATTAAATCTGAAGCTCCACATCTACTTTAATTCTTGAAAGTAAAATATCAAAGTGGTGCATATACACTTTCCCGGCCCTTAATTTTTTAAATTAATTGTATATATATAGTTTACAAGATCAACCTCTTTAAAAAATATAGATAATTTGTGGATGATGGTTTGAAGAAAATTATTGACAGTGATTGTTAGTTTGAAATTAGGAAATTTCATAATTAATTAATTAATATTTGCACGGTTGACATAATCAGTTACATGCCATGAGTCATCACGACCCGGCGTTAGTCAGGAATTCCAACAATGAATAATCGTAAAATAGTATAAAAGAGAGGGATTTTCCATTCAATGTTAGGTCATCGTCTTACGTTTGCATGTTCATAATTACGCTTCTTAATTCCCAGCTGGATTCAATGTGAACCATTACATTATGAACAACCATTGGATCATCTTCCAGTGACCGGTGTTCCTAAAGTTGGTAGGAAATCAAATCCATCCATTTCGTCCCAGTCCAAACAGACAAATGCAACACTTTCAAAAATCAAACTCAAATTCGAAGATTTTGTTTATTAATTATATACACACACACGTGCATAAGAATCCTCAAACGAAAAATCGATACATCATTGACATACTATTTATATTATTAAGATATTAATATAATACGCTGAGATAAAATTACAGCTTGATATGATATAAACCTGAAAAGCTATCGTTCTCATCTAGTGTTAATTTGTTTTCGTTGAATGGAGATCTTAGACGAATCGTCTCTCGGGCCTCCAGCTGTTGCCTGCACAAAAGTTTTATACAATTTTGTTTTTTATATAAATTTTGAAAAGAAGAAGATTGAAGCTAAAGAAAAAGAATAATATATGGATCTGATCACGATGACGATTTGTTATTCGCATCTGTACGTTTTGACTCCTGGTGTCTTCTTCATTTACAACACATATTTACTAGTCTTAATTATTAAAGAGAGAACAAAAAACTTATTATCTTTGGTTAATTAAAAACCAAATTACATTAATCCTCCAAAGCCAGGAGACTCCAGTTAAAATATTGTTTACATGCAGCTAGTTGATATCCATGCATAAATATAAATGAACGTATCTTTAAATTAAAAAATTAAAAAATTAAAAGGAGATCATTTATTTAAATAATTAAACAGAGACAAATGAATGTCGATCCCAAAACACTCCATTTGGACCACAATATTGGAAGAAGACAACATCAATATCGACACTTTTAATTTAATTAGTGCAATAAAAATAAAATAAAATATCGACACAATATTGGATACTGCTGCTACTGTCATCACGGTTTAGGGTTTATATTAACTATTATGTATATTTAAAATTCAGTTGGGATCCCCATATGGCCATATGTAGAGATATCCAATAGAAGAATAATCAAAATGACCGATACTATTTAAAAAAATCAAATAAAATCAAATATAAAAACTTTAGAATCCCCATATATATATATATGTAATATTAAACTTACCTTTGACTATTTGCCCCTCCATTGGAATTGGACCTAAATACCCCCACCACATATTTTTAGGGTGGTGTATATTTTTAAAGTGATGTATTGAATTCGGATTTTTATAAATAATTACAGAGTTATTTATGTGATTGATTTTTATAGATTTAGAAGATTTTTATCGACTTATATTAACTTTTACAAAGTTCATGATGAAATTATACAGAGTTATGTTACAAAGCTTTGTAGATTTTTGTATTGAGATTTATAGAATTTGATAAAGTTTTGCAAAATTCTATATTGAGTGTTGTAGAATTTGATAGAACTTTTTCAATTTGAAGTTTTTTTTTTGAGGAAATTTGAAGAGTTTTATAAACAGATCATAATATTTTAATTAATTATTAAACTTCTGAAGAAAAAAATTATTAACACTCAAAACCCTAACAATCAATGAGAGGCTAGCCATCATTGTGATAATGTATGATAATTTGACACCATAATAAAAATAGCCGGTTTGGGCCGAATCTTCCCAATGGTTTTCCGATCGATTAAGGTAAGTTTTCTGGATTTTAAGTTCGAATTCGAGTTCCTGGCATGGAATAGATGATTCTAGACACTTAGATCGTGAAAAATGATGGAGAATCGGTTGAGTATGGAGCTCGCCGGAGATGGCGAATTACGACCATCTTCTTCGGCGAGTCCAGCAAGCTAGTTCGATGCAGGTGCTGACGTGGCAGCCTGGTCAGCAACTAACTCAGCTGACACGTGGTACTACATAGAGCCACGTGGCAGCCTAGTCAGCAGCTGACTCAGCTGACGTGTAGTGCCACGGGGAGCCACCTGGCAACCTCGTCGGTCGCACAGTCAGCCGTCAATCAATGGTTAAGTCAATTGACACCGTCAGGGTTTGACGGAATATGCTGACGACGTCAGCATATTCCGTTAAAGGTTAACGACGTCCTAGCGAAACCCTAACACCGTTAGTTTGGACGGAATATTCCGATTCCTTTAAAATGTTTTGTCAGAATTGACGGAATATTCTATCAGAGTGACAGAATATTCCGCTGGTATTGTTACAAGCGCGTGAGACGTGAGTGGGACCGACCCTCGGCCCACGGCGGCGCGTGGTGACATGCTTTTGACGTTTCAGATATGTTTTTAGTGGTTTTGAAGCTATTTGAACCCGTTTAAAGCCCCAGTTGAGTAAGATCAGTTTGTGTTGAGTTGTTATGAGGCGGGTTTTGACTTTAGGGTCAAGAAAACAGGGTAAGTTGCGTATTTAAGGGTTTATTAGTACTAATACTTCCTTGATTGATTTTCGGATGTACTGTGAATAGGTTATGGACTTACATAAGGGTTTTTATTAGATATACCATCCCCGGGTATCATGGTTTTCTCTAACACATGACGCTGAGTTGTTCTCCGTCATGGGGTCGTTGAGGTTTCTCCGATGCTGGTGTCGAGGGTATTTCTCCGCCAGATCGTTTAGGTTTCTCTGATGCTGGCGTCGAAGGTTATTTCTCCGCCAGATCGTTTAGGCTGTCTACGTGTAGTACAGAGATCCACAGATCTTGAGGTATATTCGGATATGTGGAGGGGTTTCTCCGATGCTAGAGTCGAGGTGTTCTCCACCAGATTGTCGAGGTTGTCTACACGTAGTACAGGGATCTACACACCTTTAGAGGTAATATCAGGTGGGCGGGGAGTAGGTCCCCGGGTTGGACTGCTCGGGCTCTAGCCACTACTTTAGAGGTAATATCAGCGGTGGTTAAGAGGGCTTGTCCTCGTATTGGACGGTTCAGATATCGAGCTGTGGCTCGGGATTATACTAAGGGGATGGTTGGACGTTGTAGATAGGATAATTGAGGCACATGTCGACTTGTTTTTTATATACTAATGATGGTTCCAGCTGATAGGGTACGAGGTACGGGTTGATGTGACGTACTAGCCAACGATTTTGTAGGCTGAGATAAGTGGACGGAGGTTATCGTGAGTTAAGACTCAGGATGATCGGAATATCGAGCTACGACTTGGGATGAACCGAGATTTTGGATTTGCGGCTTGGTGTAAAGTCAGCGTGTCGTAATTCAACCAAGTCGTGAACATTGAATTGGATCAAATCATTGAGGTATGTATAGACTTCTATTCAAGTTCAGGGAAACAGAAGCCTGACCAGTGCCTGAGACATCTGGCTAGGATACCTTCGTCACCAGGGTCAATGGGTGATGTGGGCGGTGACCCGAATGACGAGTCGTGGATGTTTCACGAGAAGGTGACACGTCAGTTATTTTGTTTTCTTGCTGAGGAAGTCTACAGGGGTAGTTTGTGAATTACTATTGTATCCTTCGTCTGACAGGTGGATGATGGCCAATCATGTACAGGGGTTGTTCTGTCGGGTTGTTCGTACGATGTTTATGCCACGGTAAGGGTAGTACTGGTATTTTAACTGGGGTGTCAGAGGTTGTCATACGGGAGCAAGGCCTTTCGCTGGTTTCGAAGGGAAATCCGAAAAGGGTCGTGTCAAATACACACATCAATAAGGTCTAATAATTGAACATCACAAGATTCCTTTGCTGCATATAAAGCAATAGGCCACTAATAGTTTAATTCGAGTATAAAACATATAGTTAATAAATCCAATTTATTCAAAAGGCATATATATATATATAACCTAATTAGATTGATCATTCTAAATTGACCATGGAGATAAGAAAATTTGGTTAACGAATCTAGATTGATCAATCTCACCCAATTTTTTTTCCTACTTGTGATTAAGGTTACAATCTGGATTTTTTTCCTACATGTGATAATGATTTTATAGTAGAAAAAAAATCAATTATTCTATGGAGAATATTCAAATTACTTGAAACCTTAATCATGAAAACAAACACCCTAGAAAATTGTTTACATCAAGAGAAAAAAAAAAATCAAATGGACTTACCAGTTCAACGAGCAAGCATAGAAACATCCCCACGCCAAAAATAAAAAATTCACGTGAAAAATGTCTATGGAATTATTTGGGGTAGAGGTAAGAAAGTGAATTGATATTGGTATGTATATCTCACACCTCCAAATCTACAAAAATCGACCATTTAATGAATTCAATAAATGTCAATCCAATTTTCAATACCACTTAACTTTTGTTGATCCCTGCAAAATTATGATTGAATAACTCTCAACTTTCATAGAGTTTTTGAAACTCGTAAAAATCTGAATTGAATACCTCTCAATTTTCGTAGAAGTTTTGAAAGTTTTAAAAAGTCTGAATTGAATACCCAGTGAGTTATACAAACTCTTTAAAACTCTAAATTGAATACACCTAGAATTAAAAATCAACCAAAACTCTATAAAAGTTGACCAAATTATATATTCAATACACCCCCTTAGTGTTTTATGAGATATTGATATCTTTATGTTATTACTTTGATCAAAATCAATATCTTCATTTATTGATATTTTGTTGATATATTTATCCAATATATTGTCAAAAATCCAAAGACATAAAAAGTAATATTCATTCATATTTTAAACTTTTATTTTATTTTCAATCTTAATACAACTCATAAAAATTGGATGGACCCTACCCTATACCTACTTAATTCTAATCCATGCATGGCATTTAGGAATAATTTTTTAACCCCATGTGTAAGAATGTCATATAGGATTATGAATTATTTCATTTATTTATATTATAATACATGATGAATTAAAAATAACTATGTATACGAAGATGAATCTATAACACTGAAATAGTTCTTCAAGCCTAACCAAACGATTGATTGATCGTGCGATCGCGGTTTTCCAATATTGGTAGTGGGGTGTCAATCACGGTGTATTGAAACATCTGTGATATGGTGGTGGACGGTATTCTCGTCGTCTTCAGAATTCCGCGGAGGTAGCAATAACGGTAGTGATAGGCAGCGACAACAGTGAAAGTGGCCCATTTGTATATTTTGTTGGGTTATTTATTTATTTTTTCTTTTTAGTTTGCTTCATGCAATAAATCCAGCAGTTCTTATTTCGTGTTGGTTGTGTTCGGATTTCCTTTTTGTAGGATTGCGAAGTTAGTTGTTCGGGGCAGTTGTTGATGCAGAAATCGTCCATGTAGGAATTGACCGTTGAGTTTCTACACACACAGGAAACACTTGAGGTTATGGTTAAATCCCGAGGTGGGGGTTTCAACCAAGAACACTCTGATACTTAAGTCAGCTTAATCGAGGGAATAAACTGAAGAGCTAATTATGAGAATAATTCTGAGGTACCTGAGTTATGAGGAAATGTCCTCTATTTATAGTGGAGACCTGGGGGTCTTTGGAGGTTCTAATTGGTTGAAGGAATTTGCAATTAATAAGTAATCTTAGTTAGAAAAGACTTAGGATTGGCTTTTAATAATAAATAATTCGTAAGGAAGTTATTAATTATAAGTAGGAAAATGAGTTCTAATTAAATAAGTAATATTTTTTGGAAAGGAAGTTTACTTATTAATTGAATCCTTATTGAATAAGGATTTCAAGGAGATGTCTTATTACGATGATATAATTACCTATTAATTAATATATTCAGCTGGTAAATATATTTAATTAATGCACAGTAATTATACCTAATAATGACTCCACCACGGGCAGAATTGTCATTATATAAATTATGGGCCACATGGCAGCTCCACAATTTTTGGACGAATTATGCTCCCACAAATGCCCCCACATCCCTTACGAATTTGGGGAATCCTAAGGGATGTAATTGTTTGTTGTTTTAATGATCCATCGCCTTTTGATGCTTCTATGGAAGAATGCTTTTGATGTTTCTTTGAAGGAGGATTGGTTACTTCTATTGAAGAAGGCTAGAGTACTTCGCGGGGCGAAGGCTTTGATACTTCCGTGGAGGAAGACTTGAATGATTCGCAAGACGAAGGCTTTGATGCTTCTACGGGAGAAGGCTTGAATGCTTCGCAAGGCAAGGAGGAAGGCTTGAAAGCTTCGCAAGGCGAAGGCTTTGATGCTTCTACGGGAGGAGGCTTGAATGCTTCGCAAGGCAAAGGCTTCGATGCTTCTACGGGAGAATGCTTGAATTGATTCGCAGGGCGAAGGCTTCGATGCTTCCGTAGAGGAAGGCTTGAATGCTTCGCAAGGCGAAGGCTTGACTGCTTCACAAAGGAAGGCTTTGATGTTTCTACAGGAGAAGGGTTGAATGCTTCACAAGGCGAAAGCTTTGATGTTTCTACAGGAGAAGGCTTGAATGCTTCGCAAGGCGAAGGCTTTGATGTTTCTATGGGAGAAAGTTTGAATTGCTTCGTAGGGCGAAGGCTTCGATGCTTCCATAGAGGAAGGCTTGAATGCTTTTTAAGGCGAATGCTTTGATGCTTCTACGAGAGAATGCTTGAATCGCTTTGCAGGGCGAAGGCTTTGATGCTTCTTCGGGAGAAGCCTTGAATTGCTTCGTAGGGTGAAGACTTTGATGCTTCCGTAGAGGAAGGCTTGAATACTTCGCAAGACGAAGGCTTGAATTGCTTCGCAGGGCGAAGGCTTTAATGCTTCTGTAAAGGAAGACTTGAATTGCTTCACAGGGCGAAAGCTTTTATGCTTCCGCGGAGGAAGGCTTGAATGCTTCGCAAGGCGAAGGCTTCGATGCTTCCGTAGAGGAAGTCTTGAATGCTTCGCAAGGCGAAGGCTTTGATGCTTCTACGAGAGAAGGCTTGAATCGCTTCGCAGGGTGAAGGCTTTGATGCTTCTACGGGAGAAGGCTTGAATTGCTTCTCAGGGCGAAGGCTTTGATGCTTCGGTAGAGGAAGGCTTGAATTGCTTCGCAGGGTGAAGGCTTTGATGCTTCCATAGAGGAAGACTTGAATTGCTTCGCATGGCGAAGACTTTGATTCTTCCACAGAGGAAGGCTTGAATACTTCGCAAGGCGAAGGTTTTGATACTTCCGCGAAGGAAGGCTTGAATGCTTCGTAAGGCGAAGGCTTTGATGCTTCTACGGGAGAAGGCTTGAATTGCTTCGCAGGGCGAAGTCTTTGATGCTTCCGTAGAGGAAGGCTTGAATTGTTTCGCAGGGCGAAGGCTTTGATGCTTCGTGGAGGAATGCTTTGCTGATGACCTCTATGTATTAAAACGCTTGCACAGGACTCGTTGCAACTCGGAATTCTTTTTTCTTGGTGGGATTAGAAATCTGACTTCCGTATCTTTCTAATTCCATCGGCCTTTCTCAAAAACGTTGAGAATTGATTTTTTGACGAATTTTTGAAGTTAGCTCATGTGTGCTGATTCGCAGACTTGACCTCTGTCCAGTAATTTGTCAATTAGTAATTCGTCAATTATTGGAATCAATTGTTTTTTGCGGGGTTAGGAAGCTGACATCCGCATATTTTCAATTCCATAAAACTTTCTGGAAAATGTTAAAAATTGAATTTATGGTGAATTTCAGAAGTTTAATTGTGCGTGCAGGCACGCGATTTTTGCCCTACTTCGCCGTTTTGCCCACATATAATTAATTCGTTTTCCAAATTGGCTGTTCTTAGTGGTGTTGGAAAGATGACATTACACCTTTCAGATGCCGTTAGGCTTACTCAAAAAGGTTGAGAATTGTGTTCTCAAATTAACTCGTAAGACGTGCCTTTGTGCAGGACTTCGCTTTTTATCTTGTGTTATTGAAACGGACATTCTAGATTCGATACAACTCGGATTGGGATGCCGTTGATGGCATTAGAAAGCTAATATCTGTAGCTTTTTAATGATGCCTGGATTATTCCGTGGGTATGAGTGGTGAATCCGAATTTTGCCCTGCAAGTGACGCCATCAGCAAAGGAATCTTCTGTTTGCATGCTCCTTCAAACGTAGATATCGCTGAGATTTTCTCTAACTTTGCTTGTGTGTTTACTTTGCTTTCTCGCATAGAGAAAGGGCTTCTTAGTTCATTCAAATGCCCCCGTTGTATCGCTATGGACACCTAACGATGGTGACTTGAATGGACTTTGCTCTCGGAGGAGGGCTTTACTTTGCCTTGGAGAAAGGGCTTTTTGCTTCTCGGTGGATTCCAACTCGTCCTCCTAATCGGTCGTGAACCGATGGCTTCCGATGCTGGTGACAGTTTTCACCGGGAGAATAACTTTCGTCGGAAGAATTGTCTAAGGAAACGTCCCGCGACATAGAGTGGTTGTGGACAGGGTCCTTGCCATGTCTACAGGGGGCGATTTCCCTAGGATTTCGTGAGTTGGCACGTCTCTCTGTGGGTTGAGATGTACTTCATTCACCCGAGTATTCCTACAGAAGTTATGCTTGAATTTGAGCTTGATTGATGAGTCGGGCCCTGCCAAGATCGTCCCAGCTCCTCTGTGAGTTACAGTAAAGCTGTTGTGTCCGGCGGCCGGCCCCATGCCTTAGGATGCGGTGAGTCCTCTACTTGGGACATGTGTTTCCCCCTGCGCCTAGCTGGCGGTGAGTGTTCCTCTTGGGACATCCATGTCCCCTCGTGCTTAGTTGGCGGTGCTGGCGACGAGACCGGCGATGAGCGATAGCGGAAGGGCTGCTCCAGCGGCGGCGTGGGGTCCTGCGCTGCGGGTCCTGCGGCCATCGGGTTGTGGAGGCGCGTGGACATCGGGCTGCGGAGGCGCGTGGACATCTGGCTGCAGAGGCGTATGGACATCGGGCCACAGAGGCGCATGGACATCAGGCTGCGGAGGCGCATGGACATCGGGCCGCGGAGGCGCGTGGACATCGTGCCGCGGAGGCACATGGACATCGGGCCACGGAGGTGAATGGACATTGGGCTACGGAGGTGCATGGACATCGGGCATCTCGCATACATCGGCCCGTGGACATCGGAGGCGGACATCCGAGGTGTGTAGACATCAGTGCGCTGACATCGGCGGCGGACATAGGGTTGTCCTCCCCTTGGGAAGGGTTCGTTTCGTGGGATCGGGTTGATTGACTTGTTCGTTCCATTATTCGAAGATTTTCGAAGAACGGAAAATAATATTTTGGTGGAAAAGTAAGAACTTTTCGGATTAAAGAGCTCGCATTGAGTATTTCTCAACTCGGCTCTCAATGAAAGCACCAGCTGTTGATGCAGAAATCGTCCAGGTAGGAATTGATCGTTGAGTTTCTACATACAAAGGAAACACATGAGGTTATGGTTGAATCCTGAGGTGGGAGGTTCAACTAAGAACGCTCCGATGCTTAAGTCAGCTTAATCGAGGGAATAAACTGAAAAGCTAATTATGAGAATAATTCTGAGATACTTGAGTTATGGGGAGATGCCCTCTATTTATAGTGGAGACTTTGGGGTCTTCGGAGCTTCTCTCGGTTGAAGAAATTTGCAATTAATAAGTAATCCTAGTTAGGAAAGACTTATGATTGACTTTTAATAATAAATAATTCGCAAGGAAGTTATTTATTATAAGTAGGAAAATGAGTTCTAATTAAATAAGTAATCCTTTTTGGAAATGAAGTTTACTTATTAATTGAATCCATATTGAATAAGGATCTCAACGAGATGTCTTATTATGATGATATATTACCAATTAATTAATATATTCAGCAGGTAAATATATTTAATTAATGCGCAGTAATTATACCCAATAATGACTCCACCAAGGGCAAAATTGTCATTATATAAATTATGGGCCACGTGGCAGCTCAACAATTTTTAGACGAATTATGCTTCCACAACAGTAATGGCCGGCCTGGATGATGCTTAGGGGATTTAAATTATATTATTTTGTGTGTTACTCCCTGTAGATCGCTTTGACAAATATCGAGCCTGATCACTTAAGGTATTTACCTATGTTTGTCATCAAGTTATTATAGTCTATCTTATCTTTACTTTGTATTTTTATTCTATTAATGAAATTTCGTATCTTCTTAAAAAAAAAATTAAACCATCGATCAATATAAGATATTGGAATATATGCCAAACCTAGTGATGAGATGAGTGCATGCCACCAACCTAATTTATTTGGTTGGTTTGGTGGTTATGTTCGAGTGATGCATGCACTCTATGCAAAAGGGATGATATAAAGGTACCCTACCAAATTCTTGATAATTAATTGGTGTAGTTGGGATTTGTTTATACCATTCCGATCAACCACCAGGAAGAAAACCACTGTCATAGAACATATGGTCCCCTGACCTACTGCACATAACTGCCGACTAGATCATCTCTGGTCCGCCGACGAGCGCCAGCTGTCCTCCTGCACCACCCACTGCCGTGGTCGGCACCATCTCGTCACCATACTCATCCACACAGTAACAACACTGCCCTAAAGTCTAAACGAATCACCATCACTCGTTTAACACCCCATGACACGTGTCAACATCCTGGAGGTTACTTGGGCATCACAGCATTAGGGTTTCAACAACCACATTCATTGTTACTATAAATACGGGGCACACTCTCCCATAACAGGTAACAACGATTCACTAAGCCTTACGCTGCCTAACTCGTGTCTGATCTCCCTTTCGCTTACTAAGTTAAGCATCGGAGTCCACTAGGCCGACACCCCACCAGTGTCAAGTACTCTTCTTGTTGTCTCGCAGGTTTCCCGACCAACGAGAAGAAGACCTCCAGCGTCTATCAAGACCAAATTCCGTTAGGTCCATTTTCGGATCAAACAAGTTTCACCCAACGAATCCTAGTTCCTGCATTTGTGAAGTTGGATTATGAGAAAAATTTAGGTGATTAAAATATATATAATGATATTGAGAAAGAATAATTATACAGATTAAGTACATCAATCTAATCTTTTACAATGATGAAATTTGTTCTATTTTTTTTTTAACGGGAATTAGTTAGTGGCGAACCACGATAGTCTACCATTTTAGGGGCCTGAAAAATTAAAACACACGTTTCAACGTATATCTGACCACAATAAGAAGATTCACCACTTACTGAAATCGAACCCAAAATGAACCGAAAACGTACCGAACTTGAGAATGCTACAACCATCTTAAAGAAAGCAAACGTACGTATTACTGATCAAATAACATTAATGACAATTAAGTCCTCGGGATTAAGCTAAATCAAAAGTCACAAGATACCCACTACTTGTATGTATGGTTGTGGGTTGAGCAATGGATCCCCCTTCCCCTTGTTAATTTATAGTTCAATAATTATACAATTTAATACAAGTGAATGAAGTGGAGTTAAATAGGCAATATTCATGCTTCAATGTCTGGCCTCTACTACTGCAACTGGTGGTCTTAACTCTTTTATTAACTACAAGATGGTGGCCTCAACATCCTACCCTTGGAATAGACCATGCTTTACCTTACAACCATTCATTTTATTTATATATATTTCATGAAAATTCACTCTTTAAGTTTTTCTTACAATTGGTACTGAGAAAAAATAATGGTCCAATTTAGGTTAACCAATTGCATTTTGGTACTGAAATACAAAAAAAAAAAAAAAACCACATGTTATATTAACAATAATGGATTGAGACACAGTTACGGATGTTCCAACTCTTAAATAAAAAAGAGTATTATATATGCACAATATAAATGGAAATCCTCAACTAAAACGTCTAGTGTTTCAATTGAGGAAATATCCAATCATGTAAATCTAAAAAAGATTCAATATGTTCCAAAATAAATAATCAAACCAATTTGATTGATCTTGATGATATTTGGGTTTGCCATTAATGTGATATATAGTTCAAGCAAGTATCTCTCATTCGTAAGTTCAAATCCACAACTTAGCTTAGTTTTCGTAATTTACCATTAATACATCTATATATTTTGAAACTTGGCAAACAAGCAAAGTATTTAACAACCATCAATTCAAACCGTGGATGATTAATTAATTAATTAATTAACCCAACTAACTAGTGTTTTGTACATCACCCCCCCAACCAATAAGGCAATAATGCAACAATAATCGACCACAAATTGCTACCAAATTATTATATAATAATACAATATTATAAATTTACAACGAATTACAACACTCGCACAATCTACACTCGAAAAATAAACGAATTTTCAACTCAATTGCAAAAAATATCAAATTAAATGTAACTTAAAACAATATATCAGTAAACCTTCTCCCGCTATCAATCTCAACCGTCAACACCACCTTGATTATAACCATCCCTCAAAACCTTTCCCCTTTTGTTCCAACTCCAATAATCTACGTCGACATGCACACAATATAATGCTTTAAATTATTCAAAATGATTAAGTACTTTTCAAATTTTCGATTATACAATAATACTTTATTAGTCCGACTAATTTTTTTTTTTTTTATAGGAACCCGCTAACAATCAAACCTTCAAAAAGAAACTAACGTGTCAAATTGACAAACCCAAAAATTAGCATAATTATTTTCTTAACAGAAATAAATTTCTATTATTTGATTTTTTCAATCAAGGCCGTCGAGATCTTTTGATTTATAGCATGACATTAACTCATTATTATTTCTATTTTCTTTTTTGGAATTATAGAAACTCCAAATATTTTCCATATTAGTCCCCCACTCGAGCCCTATCAAATCACTTGGTCAATTAATTTTGATTAGACACCACCTTTGTTTTGTCGAGTCGCGACAAGAAAGGTTTAGGTGCCCCCAGAGGCGCATGGTAGCAGAGCACATACGTGCAGCTTACACGTGTGCGACAATCAAACAGAGTTGATCCCAGAAAGTAAAAAGTTCCTTTTCAGATGTCTAGCTCGAGCCTAATCTTCTGCACCGCCAGTCCACAGTAAGAACTCCAATCTCAGATAATCCCCTAAATCCGCGGGAGCTTCAACTAATCAACGGTTCTGAGTTCTCGGATCCCGTCTGATCAAAGAGAGCGGCAGTTTGATAAACGCCACCCAGAAACAAAACTTCGTTAGAAATGGGCCCCGCCGAATATTTTATATAAAATCGCCCCAAGAAAAATAAAAGCTTTTAGTTTTTAGATCCTTGAGGCAATGACGAAGACGATGAACTACTTCTGAAGAGGAGAGAGAGAGAGCGAGAAACAGAGAAGCTACGAATTCTGAAGCTCTTAGAGTCAGCATTGTATCCTGCAGACACACACGAACAAAACCCAATTGCTAATTTCTGGCGTCTGATTCGCCCGGTATCAAAGTTCTGGTTTTGATCACGAATTGCAGTTTCTGATTGGGGGATTCATGATCATGGCTCGGTGAGCTCTGTTTGGGAAGCAGGAAAATACCAAAAGAGAAAATTTGGGGATTTTCCCGGGAAAGTGACGGAAACGGAAAGTGGTGAGGGACAGGTAAGAAGTGAGGAGGATGGGGTTTTGATATTAAATGCTCAACCAAGCCTATTAATTAGGAGCGAAGCGAAAACCCAAAAAAAAAAAAAAAACCCCGTTTAATTACTCTGACTCTTTTCTTCTTTGAACTCACCCTTATCTCTCTCTCTCTCTTTATCTCCCTCATCAAACATCTCTCTGTTCCTACTTGCTTTCGGCGCCGATTGTTCATTTTTATTGCCGCCTTAATTCAGCTCTAGAATATTTCATTCTCTCTGTCTGTTCTAAGAGCTCATGAGGTTCAATTTTTCTCTGTCCACAGAAATTATGAGTAAAAGGGTTATCTTTGCATTAAATCGAATTTAATTTGGTAATTTCGGGGCTGATCCTTGTTCATCTGGTGTTGTGGCTTTTGGGTGCAGCTGTTTCTGATGTGAGAAGAAGAAAGTCTGCTGCTTTGTATGCCACCAGATTGAGATTGAAAAAGGTACTGTATTTGCAAGTTTTTTTTTATTCCTTTTTATCTTCTGGGATCTGATTTAGATCTTTCTAATTCCCCAACTTTTGGTTTTTGGTTTTTTGCTAGTTTGCCCATCTGGGTTTTTTCACTACCTTTGTAGATTTCAGAAGTCTCTGGATTTTTCCTTTTTCTTTTTTTAATTTTAGTTAATTCCAATTCCAAACGGTTGGATCAGATCAGAGTATGCCTGACAACTTAGATGGTGGGAACTGGGAATCTTGTACAGGGAGGTCTCATGGGAGGACCTTCGATTTTAGTATTTTTAACTTCTGTTTACTTTTCAATTGTTAATTTTAATTTTAGTTTTAGCTGTTAAAAGTCTGTGGAGCCTCTTCAAAAAGTTGCATCTTTTCCCTTTGTCTTTTTGTACGGTGAGCACTGTCCGCCAAAGTTTTTCTGGACTCATTTCTGTCTCCTAATTTTTAGGCTTTGGTTGTTTGTTGGTTTTTTTTTTCCCATTTCTTTTTCTTTTCCTACAAAAAAGGAAAAAACTTCTAAATTGTTAGATTCTCCTTTTTGTTTCCCTAAGAATTATCAAAATTTTGGAGTTGATTGCGAAAAAGGGTTACACTGAGCAAATTAGTAAATTAGTTTTATTTGCTTCTTTCTTATGTGCGTGATGAAAAATCCCATGGGTGGCATTTCTATTTTTTGTTTTTTTTTGTTTGCATATGAGGGCTGCTCTTATTTTTAATATCTTTTATGGGTCGGGTCTTATGGCTGCTTAATCCACCATTATCTAATTCATTTTTGCTTCATAATTCAAAGAATAAAAAAAAGTAGTTGTGGGAAACATCTTGCTATTAATTATGGATTTCTTTATAAGATGGGAATATGTTCAAGCATTTATCAGCATCTGTTGTACAAGGTATTTTTGTTCACTGTCCTCCAACATTTTGTTTACTTTTGATTCATGTCTGCTTTGATATATCATTCGGATTTTAAAGTTCATAGATTTGGAGTTAACATGAATCTCGTGATGATGTATGTCTAAAATCTTCTTGTTTCTATTAGCTCTCCTTTTATAAAAAATTTCAAGGTGGCTTTGAATTGAATTCATTAGTAGGTTGCTGACCTCTATACATTGCAATATTTGATGTTCAGGGTCCATGCTTGAAATTTTCGCTCCCGCAGCTTGGAAGCGTTGTCTTGCATTCCTCAATCTATGTGAACCATGAAACTTGGTAATAACTGTTTATCTTTTCATTTCCGGTTTCGATCAATCTGTTATTAAAGTCTTTAGATTTTACTGGCACTGATAAATTTGTTGTTGTTTCAGAAAGAGAACCAGTGTTTGGGCACTTGGCGATAAGCCACAAGCCTGATTCCAATCCTTTCGACCACGATGTCATTATTGTGGACTCTGCTGGATTACAATCAGACAATTGGATCGTGAAGGGAAGTCCGAATAGGGTTTCTTGTGGTTCAAATGAAGATGGTTTGAAAAAGAGTAGTGAAGATGAGGTCAAAGATTTTGTGAAGGAATCGGATTATTACATGGACAAAAGTGTTACGGATTGTGAACTGCCAGAATTGATCGTTTGTTACAAAGAGAGTAGTTGTAATACAGTGAAGGACATCTGCATTGACGAAGGAGTGCCTTCCCAAGACAAGACCTGGTTTGAAACCGCTGTGGATGACAAGGAAAACTGCACGTTTGTATCTCCGGATGACAATCAGAATAAGCAACTGCTTGAGGAGCAAATGGATATCGTTATGAACATTCCTGATGATTTTAAATCTTGTTCTGAAAATAATTTAGAGAATGGTTGTGAGATTCCTTGCGACTCCAATGAGCCAAAGCAGAAAGTCGACACTATATGTAATGTATCAGACAATGAAGCCAGCCAAGAGACTGTTCAGGTATGTCTCTAAACTCTAATCCCACGAGCTGAAAATTTTCTTGCAATGGAAGTTAGGATTTAGCTTGATGTTTAGCTGAATTGTATTTTTGCATTTGATGTAGTTTCGTGTGGTGTCATTGCAGATTTCAAGTGAAAAGGCAAGTGAAGTAGTACGAATTGAGAGCCTTGATTTGGTTTCGGAAACTGAAGAGTCTGAACATGTTGTGAAGGAAGCATTGGTTTTGGAAGCTCCAGAATCAAATGTCCTTGTTGATGAGGTATCCGAAAATAGCAAGGTGGAGAAAGGAACCATTATTACTTCTGGTTTGGACCCATTGGCACATGTATCCATCGACAGAGATATTTTCCCTCAAAATGGTGCCTGTGAACATGTTGAAACTCAAAATATGCGGGTAGATGATGATATCATGTCTGATTCAGAGGCTGTTCCAAACCAAGTTCAACCTTGTTTAGAATTTGAGAATGGTGTCTTTCAAAGTCCCGATACTACAAAGACATCCAAGGTTGATGACGAAAATCCTGATTCACCGGTGGTTTCAAGGCAAGTTCAACATTGTTTAGAACCTCTGGTTACTCGCAGATATGCACAGCTCAATACTTCAAATGCACCCAAGGTTGACAATGATATTCCTGATTTAATGACTGTTTCAAGCCAATCTCACCATGGTTTACCACCTCTGATTATTCCCAAAGACGAATGTCCCGAAAATGGTTTCTGTCCCTGGCCCGAAACTTCATATGCCTCCATTATGAAAGAAGTGAATTCTGATACACACAATAATGCTTCATTCCTTCTTCAACGCGGTTTTGGAGAGTCAAGTTTCTCTGCTCCTGTTAATTACGCAAGTCTCATGAACACTGCAGGCCCTTATTCCGGCAATGTATCCCTTCGATCAGAGAGCAGCACCACCAGCACGCGCTCATTTGCCTTCCCTGTGTGAGTTACTCTTCAAAGACTCAAAACACCTTATTATTGTTTGGTTCTCAAACTTACATAATTGACACGTTTTTCGTGTTTGGCATGACAGATTACAGTCTGAATGGAACAGCAGTCCGGTAAGGATGGCAAAGGCTGATCGGAGGCACGCACGTAAACAGAGGGGCTGGAGGCACAATCTTCTCTGCTGTAGATTCTGAGTGCTTTATCTAAGTTTCTGACCATAGTTTTATCTTATTTTCATCATCAATATACATCATGTTTTCTGGGTCTTGGCATGTAATTTTTTCAGTAGGTTTTTCTTTTTTTGTTGTCTATAATTATAATAGGTGGCATGCTTTTTGTTATGCGTGCATTTTAAGGTGTAAGAATTTACTTATCATTTTCTCATAATATTTTGTCCATTTATTTTTTCTTTTGAAAATTTATTTCTTCATTGCTTTGTATGGTGTTTATATTCGGCTTTCGGTGGCTTCTGGGTACATGTTCAAATTGGGCCGAAGCATTCTTCCAATCCAGCCCAATTCTTACTGTCTTGGAAATGTGCTTATATCGGTTTGGCAAAATGCATAACTCTTGCCCTAACTAACCGTGACTACGTTTATGATTTAGTTGCAAATTTTATTACTAAAATTAATAATAATGCTAGGAGGGATTTTCAAGGAATGTGTAGCGATGAAATCGAAAATGAAAGCTAAAAACCGATCATTTCTTCCACGTTCCTCCCTTCACTTAATATCTTTTTTCGTTTCTCATTTCTATAACATACTTTTTCATATTCCAAGCAACAAATAAGTAGAAAATGAAAATTAAAAACAAAACGATTATGCAACCGGCGCAAATCTCCCTCCATACATGCTTGGTTGCCATTTTGAAGCAAAAATGAAACTTTGGGGGGCAAGTCGGTGGCCATGAATGTTGAGGCATGGGAATTGAATGTTGAAGCTTGCCAAGTTATTGTGTTTTCTATCCTGTTAGGCATGAAACAGAGAAAATTAATGTGAGGTAGTGAGAGAAGGATTGATAAAACTGTGAGGTGGGCTTTGGGTTTGCACCTTTTGAGCTATGCAGAAGATTGTATGGGACATGATAGAATCATATGTAAACAATTCATGGAAAGAATATTCTTCATATATTTTCTTCTTCTTCTTTTACAAATAATCGGTGTTAGTTATATACACAAGGAGTCCTATTTTAGTCTACCCTAGAATCCCTTATAGTATGGGATACACAATCACAACCCAAGTACATCTCCTAGAATTTCTCCTAGAATTTCTCTAATACAGCTCACGCCAACACTCCCCCTCAAGTTGGTGCATACAGATCTCTCATGCCCAACTTGTCAAGTGAGGTGTAAAAAATCTTGCTACATACAGCTTTTGTGAGTACATCTGCCAACTGGTCTTCAGACTTAATGAAAGGAAATCGAATTGTCTTGTTCTCAAGATTTTGTTTGATGAAATGTCAGTCCACCTCCACGTGTTTGGTTCGTTCTCAAGATTTTGTTTGATGAAATGTCGGTCCACCTCCACGTGTTTGGTTCGATCATGTTGGACGGGATTGTGTGAGATATCAATGGCAGCCTTATTGTCACAAAACAGGTCCATTTCACAACTCGGAGCAAAGCCAATTTCTGCTAATAGTCTTTTAAGCCATAGAAGCTCACAAAGATCTTTAGCCATTCCACGGAACTCGGCTTCGGCGCTTGACAAGGCCACCACATTCTGCTTCTTACTCCTCCACTTCACCAGGTTCCCACCAACGAACATGAAATAACCTGAGGTGAACTTTCGATCTGATATATTTCCTGCCCAGTCTGCATCTGTATATCCCTCGACTCTGAGATGTTTATTTTTCACGAACTTAATCCCTTTTCCTGGAGATGACTTCAAGTATCGAAGGATTCAGAGTACTGCATCCATGTGATCTTCACTTAGACAATGCATAAATTGACTCACTACACTTACCGCATACGCAATGTCTGGGCGAGTGTGTGAGAGATAAATAAGTTTTCCAACTACTCTTTGGTATCTTTCCTTGTTTGTTGGCACTTGGTCTGGATATTCTCCCAGTTTGTGGTTTTGGATAATTGGTGTGTCTGCAGGCTTGCATTCCAGTAGTCCCACCTCTGATAGACAGTCTAGAATATATTTTCGTTGGGAAAGAAATATACCTTGCTTTGATCTAGCAACCTCAATTCCCATAAAATATTTGAGTCCTCCCAGATTCTTCATTTCGAATTCATTTGCTAAATGCTCTTGAAGTCTTGATATCTCTTCTGAATCATCTCCTGTAATAATCATGTCATCTACATAGATTATTAAAGTCGTGACCTTGCCCCGTTGATGTTTTAGGAATAGTGTATGGTCTGAGTGACTCTATTGGTACCCATATTTCTTCATTGCCAAGCTAAACCGCCTGAACCATGCTCTAGGTGATTGTTTCAAGCCATACAGTGCTCGCTGTAACTTGCATACCACGTCAATGTTGGAGGTTGTTGTGTAGCCCGGTGGAGCATCCATGTAGACCTCCTCCTCCAGATCACCATGGAGAAAGGCATTTTTTACGTCAAACTGATGCAGTGGCCAATCAAGGTTTGTTGCGAGAGATAACAGTACTCTAACCGAGTTCAACTTTGCTACCGGTGAGAAGGTCTCTTGATAGTCTACACCATACGTCTGGGTCTAACCCTTTGCAACTAGTCTTGCTTTGTATCTGTCGATCGAGCCATCTGCTTTGTGTTTAACGGATAACTCCCATTTACATCCCACCTTCTTCTTTCCTCCAGGCAAGGGAACAAGAGTCCATGTTTCATTTCTCTACAGGGCCTCCATTTCATCCTTCACAACCTTGGTCCACTTAGGATTTGTCAAGGCTTCTTGAATATTTGTAGGGACACGGCATGAGGAGATTCCATGCACAAGTATCTTGAGAGGTTCCGAAAGCCTTTTTGTAGACACATAGTTGGCAATTGGATACTTTGCACTGCGTTCGCCAATATCTGGAGAGTATCTATTCGGTGGTTTACCACGATTGTACCTGAAAGGTAAAGTATAGCCAACAGGGGTATCTATAGCATTAGAGTTTGAAGTTGTGGTAGGAGAGTTTACCTCAGGGATATTCTCATCAGGAGGTGGGTCTTCAGGTACTAAGGGGTGGGGTTCCTCTATTTCGGCATCCAGTGATGTAGTCCTTTTGGGACCTGTATCTCCCCCTGAAGACGTACCGTGTTCTGTATTATTGGGTTCCTCATGAACATGAATATCGGTATTGCTGTCGTATCCTAGCCAATTCTGCTCGTAACCATTGATCTCCCCCTGACAAGGATAATGTGGTAATATGGAAGTGAAGAATGTTTCGGATTCCAAAAAGGTGACGTCCATCGTCACATAGGTACGTTTGGTGGCTGGATCGTAACACCGATACCCTTTTTGGTGCGTGGCATAGCCCAAGAAGAGACAACGAATAGCGCAAGGATCAAGTTTTGTGCGCGGGTTTTTATGAAGGTGGACAAATGCAACACACCCAAAAATCCGAGGAGGAAGCAATAAAATCGTAGGTAAGTAAACATACGTCGACATGGTGTGTAATGGAGACTTGAAGTTCAAGAGTTTAGAAGGCATCCGATTGAGGAGATGTACAGCGGTAGTAACAGCATCAGTCCAATGCCGACTGGGCACATGATCCCCAAGTAACAGAGCCCGAGCAATTTCAAGAATATGGCGGTTCTTTCTCTCAGCAACACCATTCTACTGAGGGGTCGTGGGCATGTGGTTTCATGGAGAAGGCCGTGATGCTGAAAATGATCATGAAACTGGTGGTTCACATACTCACCACCATTGTCTGATCTAAGAACCTGAATCTTAGTTGAGAACTGGGTTTGAACCTTAGTGTGGAAGGACTGAAATGTTTTCAAAACTTTATCTTTATGTTTTAACAGATAGAGCCAAGTCATGCGAGTACAGTCATCTATAAATACCACAAACCAACGGATACCCGATAATGAAGAGACTGGGGAAGGACCCCACACGTCAGAGTGAATTAAAGCAAAGGGAACATTACTTTTATTCATACTCAAAGGATAGGCAGCCCTATGGCTTTTACCAATAATACAAGTATCACATTTAAGGTCACATAGCTGTTTATTGAAAAATAAGCTATGGAATAAGTACTTCATATAACCAAAGGACGGGTGTCCTAACCGACGATGCCAAAGCCAAATATGTCGCTCGGTCTTGTCAACTGGAGGAGACATGTGATGTGCACGGCCAATGCTGAAGTCATCAATGTAATAGAGCACCACCCCCCACCTCTTAGTACCACGCCTAATGATCTCCTTGGTAAGAATATCCTGAAGGAAACAAAATGTAGAGTACATTAGGACAACACAATTGAGAGCTTCAATAACTTGGCTCACAGATAGTAGTTTATGAGAGAGCGAAGGAACGAGCAAAGTATGAGATAATGACAAAGTGGGTAACAATTGGACAGTGCCGGCCCCTGTAACCGGAGACATGACTCCATTGGCATTAGCAATGCTGGTGCGCCGTGGCTGAGAGGTTTGCGAGAAGTCTGTGGCATCGAAAGTCATGTGGTCGGTGGCTCCCGAGTCAAGTAACCAAGAACTTCGATCGTCAGTTTCAGAGGAACTACAAAGAGCGGTACCAAGTTTACCTTGATCCAGGATTGGCAAGTCACCCTAGGTGAGTTCCACGGGGGGAGAGAGAGAGAGAGGCTGGACTGGGCTGCAGCGACAGCAACCTGACCGGCGTCTTGGTTGGGTATTAGAGAGTGACATGCGTCTCCACCAGTAGCATCACGATGTTTACGAGTCTGGTAGTCATTCCACCAGTCAGGGTATCCATGCAATTTGAAGCAAGTATCACGAGTATGTTTCATACTGCCACAGTGAGAGCACTTGGTGCCATCGGAGGGAGAGACTCGCGGCTTGGAGGAGGTTCCGGTCTTCCCAGTGCCAAGAGAGAGATACCGAGTAGAAGAAGGTCCAGTCTTGGGTCCTTTCGAGATGAGAACGAATCCAGGAGTATCTGTGGAGCCATCGGGAGTCATTACTGCTTGTCGAACAGCTTCCCGGTGAACATGAGCGAACGCTTGTTCGACTGTAGGGAGCGGGCGCATCTGTAATATATCACCTTGAACGTTGTCAAGCCTATCGTCTAGGCCATCCAAGAAGGCATATACTCGGTCTTCCTAGAGCAGGTTATTATGGTGATGAATATCAACACCGCATTCCATTGGATTTGGGAGACGAAAATCAATATCTCGCTATAACCCTTGGAGATCAGTGAAGTATTTCTCAAGGGAGCCGCCCGCTTATTTCAGACGAGTCACACGCCGCCGGAGGTCATACACCTGAGATGTATCACTCCCGTCAAAATAGGTAGTAGCAATGGAATCCCATACCTGCTTCGCAATCGGAAACCTAATGAAGTTGCCGATTAGGGTTGGGTCCATGGAGTTGATAAGCCATCCCTTGACAATGGCGTTGTCAGTGCGCCATTTTCGGAAGGATGGGTCGGTCTGTATGGGCTGTGGAATGTCGTCGTTGATGTATCATAACTTGTCTTTGCCAGAGATGTACATCTCAACAACTTGGGACCAAAGAGCATAGTTAAAGCCGTCCAACTTGATACCGATTGGAGCAGCGCTATCAATGGTCTAGGTAGGAGCCGAGGTCTTATTCAAGACTTCGGTCATTCTAGAGGTTAATTCAGTGATGATAGAAAGGTCGTTGTTTTGGTTGGGTTCAGCCATAGGAGCAGCGGCAAGAGGTGTCGTGTGGTAGGGTTTAGAGAATGAGAATCGGACCATGCTCTGATACCATGTCAACAATTGTTGTACAAATAGCAACCTAAAAATTACGCAACTATATGCACGTTTTAACTCGCAAGTGCACAAGATCAGACAAATAGTATAAAAAACAAATACGAGATCATTCCCACGAGGACTGGATTAATATGTGTTTAAATTGATTTTAAGATGATTTTGAAAACTGAAAATTTCGAAACAAAATATTAAAAAAAAATAGCGTTTGATTAAAAATAGAATTGGATTGAGGTTAAAACAATGTGAGAAAACCAGTTAGGGATTCGATGTTCACCGCTAATCTTCTTCCTTAAGCAAACAATATGCACAATGCTACAAAACAGATTTTAGATGCTCATGTTTGTCAACCTAAAGGCATGATATCTACTCTTTAAATTATTGATTTCCCTAAGTTGTCAGGACCCGTCCCGAATTTCCCCTCGAAACCCGGGAAGAACCCTGATCCCGTCTAACAACCTAAGGAAAGGTTCCCAAAATACCCTTCAATCCTTACAAATAATAATAATAATAAATACTTTCACTTGTCAGACAAGGGATTCAAGCACTCAATAATTCCCGTAATTAATGACCAACCAAATACAATATAATATCAGAGCGTCTAAGTAGGATAAAGAGTACAATTTAGATATCCTACTCAAGTATAACTACACAGCACAGCCGAAAGTACTAATGCCTCTGCCTCGAGATAAGTGTCCACGTCAACTCAACTGCCTGAAGGGGGTTTAAACACAAAAGTTGTGAGTGGACAAAAATAATCATTTATAAATCGTTTTCCAAGGAAACTTTACCTTTTCCCCCCTCCATTTATAAAACCATGCATGCATCACATAAAACAGTTTATGATATAAAAACATTATATGTAAATCACCAAAATTTCCATTTCTCTTTAAAACCACTTAGTTGGACTCACATAAAATATGTATAATGAAAATACCTCGTGATCCACAGTTTGGTTTGAAAACTCTCTTCAAAGGAGTTAAAATTCATTTAATTCAGCCTGGACACATAATATCTCAAATTCACTATTCCCAACATATCCACAACACACCAGGGTATCCCTTGAGATGTGTTAAAATCTGTACTACGCGTAGACAGCTTCGCGACCCGGCGGAGCAAGACCCCTCAACACCAAAGTCTGAACCCTCAACAACCAGAGGAGCAAAACCCCTTAACACCAGTCAGAGCAACTGTAACCATCGGGACAGAAAACCAGTGAACCAAATCCGTGTTTTGAAATCTTTGCTTCTTGGCCTATGCCAAATTCTTTGAAATATCATTTTACGGCCAAAATCGGTAAAATCATAATTACGGGTCTCAATCCAAATCACATGCTCAAATAGTTACCACTTCAAAACGATATCAAAATCAAGTACAAAAACCAGGCCATTTCTCAAAACACACTTTCACTGAAATATTGGAAAACATGTGTCCAGCATCATTTCTAAATTCTAGAAATTCATTGCACCCATACATAACAGTATTTAAATCAAATATACATTTATGCATGCATTATAGTTTATAAACCAAAAGTCCACTCACAAACATGTCCAAGCAAGCTCAATCCCGAATTGTACGCTCCCCTGAAGTTCCTGGAGCAGTATCGCCTGTCCAAATTAATAATCGGGATTATCTGCTAATAATAAGAACCTTAAATATAAACCCCCTAAACCCCGGGATGTCTATCTAAGTTGGCCTAGAAAACGTAGAAACTTCAAACGCCCAAAACAACCCCTAAACGACGTCCGATCGACCCAAAACCTGCGCCAACAAGTCCGAAACGTCAAAAACTAGCTGTCACGCGTCACCGTGACCTCAAACTCGGCCCCACACGCCGCCACGCGCTGATGGAAGGTCGGAACACGGGCCCACGAACCGCCACGCGCCGGTCACGTGCCTACTACAGTACCCACGTGCCTGGACTAGTCCAACCCGACCCAACTCGGCCTGACCCGATCTAACTCACCCGACTGGTTCACTCAACCCGACTGGTTCACTCGACCCGACCGGTTCACTCAACCCAACTAGTTCACTCAACCCCGGCCGGTTTACTCGACCCGATCGGTTCACTTGACCCAATCGGTTCACTCGACCTGATCGGTCACCGGTGACTAGCCGGAGAAGACGACCGGCTGGCGGCGCCGCCGTCTGGTTTCCGCCGGAATCCCCCATTTTCGGTCGAAACTTCAAGCTTTATAACTTCCTCAAAACTCAACCAATTTTCACAAATTTTACGTCTAAATCTATCTACTCGAACCCAAGAATCCAAATATGACCTTGAAACATCAAACACGTACCTGTGTAAGCCGAAAAATCGATTGGAAGATCCGAAACTTCCTACACTCGATTCGGCTTCCCCCGTGATCCTCTCCTTCGATGGTTGGTACGGTGGTGATCGTGGGAAGGAGTAGAATACGATTAGTTGATCAAAAATGGAAGTTAGAGCCTTGAATCAAAAGTTGACTTTGTGGGTTTTTGGGTATTTTTTCGCACGGGTTCGGTGTGGGTGTTTCACAGAGAGAAATGGAGATGATAATGAGATGAATATGAAATGATGTGGATCAGATTAATCTGATTTGGGGGGTTAAAAATATCTCCCCTTTATGGAAAATTACCAAACTGCCCTTACACGTCTAGACCCATAACGTTCGTACACGAACTCCGTTTTTTACGTGTCGCCTGTCTACGAACTCGTGAGTTTGAGACCTACGCAACGGTATCCAAAACACCACCAAAAATGTCTCGAAACAAAATTTGACTTTCACGCCCCTTAACAAGCAAGGGTAAAATCGTCATTTTACATAAATAATTTACGTAAATCCAATAATTGAAATTCCGGGTTGTTACATAAGCAACAAGTTAGGCATGGGTATCTACGCTAACTCTTTTCATTCATAAAGTGTTTAGCATGGTATCTACTAAGTTGTACTTTAAGAACGCATAACACAATGGAAATCGACAAACACACAACTCCTAGAACATAGTATCTATTCTAGTTATTCATGATGATTAATTTCAAGAACTTATAACTAGTTTTTTTGTTACTTTCACAGGCACAAGATTCGGTCATCTAAATTTACTTATGTAACAAACTCAATACACATCATGCATATGGTGATCAAGCATAACATAACGTATGTAAAGAGTAAAATATAATCTGAAATTAATCAATTAAGCATCACAAAAGTAGTTTGCAGCAAAGACATATCGAAATCCTTAAAGAAACATGATTAGGGCTTCAATCGTGCCCTAACTAAAGTACTTAGTTACCCATAATTTAAATAGACAGCAAGTACATAAAAAAAACAGAAAATAAAAAGAGGAAGAAGATGGCTCTTTGATGATGTGTTGGTCAGCTAGAGTGATTGGATGACGCCTTGACGTTCCTCCTTGCTTCCTAAGCCTTTTAGACCTTGGAACCTTGAAGGATGGAGCAGAATGGGATGGTGTGGCTGAGTCCTTGTGTGAGAGCCTAGACGTTTTCTGCAGTTTTTAGGGAGAAAAAGAGTTGTTTCAAAGTATCTGATGAGGGGGAGACACTTTGCTTCTCTCTTGTATGCGTGTCTTTGCCCCTTCGGCTTGCCAAGAATTTATGTGCATGTTAATTCAATGAATGAGGGAGAGCAAGAGTTTCTTTTTTTATTCTTTTTAATTTTCTTCTTTTCTCTGATTAAAACAGCTCCTCCCATAACCCTAACAAACTGGGCTTCAGTCGTCCAAGCCTGATAAGGATTAGAAAACTTGAAATAAAAGGAATGCTGAATTCCCGCACAACCTGAACTTGTTGTACTAAAACTGCAATAACTCTTTCTAGAAAATTCCAATTCATGAACCGTAAATTCCTTTAGAAACTAGACTTCCGTATCTTTCCAACGATATATGGCCCATCAGCTAGTTCTTCCTGAGCAGGTGCAGTTAATTTTGAGAAGTTGACACATCTGCGGAAGAAAATCCTTTTGTAACTTTACTTCCAAAAATCCTACAAAACACGAAAACAAGCTAAGTATTAAGAAAACATAGGAAACATGCTAAGAAAAGAATAAGAAACAAGATAAAATGTCGCATAAATATGCTCCTATCAAATTCCCCCACACTTAAGCTTTTGCTAGTCCTAAAGCAAAACAGAAACAAAGAATGAAAGAAAAACAAAGACTCAATGATTCAACGTAAACCTTCCAACATTTGTCTCAGAGATTTTCAATGGATCATGACATATTAAGATTCATCATAAGCATAAGAATTGGTCCACATAATTCAAGAGTTAATACACATTTATAGAAATCATACACAAGCTCACAATTAAATCAATCAAAGCAACAGTACAAAGAGAGATACATGTTGAAAGAATTAGCTCAAAAATCTCACTGAATACGCTCTGATTTTACCTCATATTTTCTGGCTAAGTCACTCTTCCTATACTAGTTATATGTGAGAGGATTGATGTCAAATGGAAACAAATTGCTCACATATGATATAACAAGAAAGAAAGGCACTTTCAGAAATGATCTTTTGAATATGATCCCATGAAAGGAATGCTACTACTTGAATGCAAGAACAAGTGACACCATATGTTCATACTTCATTCAAATCTACACATATCGATATAAACACAACAAACAAGATCAGAAGGTCTTTATGGGGATTGTAATGAGGCCAACGGGTAAGGGGTTAAAGAAAGAATAGATATGGATAACACAAGGTTCTTAAAGAAAAGTAGAAGCATGCTTTGATGTTAGACACATATGAACTTTTATCACCATCAAAACTTAAAAATCATATAAGTACCGAGCAAGTACATACACTCAATGACCGATTTGAACATTATAGACCATACTTCAACAATCAATACATGAACAGTCAGGGCATAACAATTCAAACACAATTCCGATTTTTTTTCTCATTTTTTTTTTCTTTTTAACATGCTCCCAAACTTGCTCTTTAAACACCCCTTGATTCACAATTAAGTTTCTACAACTTATGCTTCACTAATCTTTAAGAAAAAGGGTAAGGATGAAAGTGTTTAGGCTAGGTGAGAAAAATGAGGGTTATGAAACAAAAAGGCTTAAACAAAGCCTCAACAAGGATTTACCTAGAGGAAAGTGTATCATTGGTCAAAGGTCATTTTGGCAATGGTGGTAATCTAGGTGCCTTCATCATCTCAAGTATGTCATGCAAATCAATTCAATGTCTCGAAAAGAAATTAGTACCAATTCTAGCATTTAGTTCCAATGATGATAAGCAATTTCAGTAGCAACCCGAAAGATGAGCTCATGCAACAACTTAATTGACAAGAAATTGATAGATTAAACAAATACAACTCTCTCAACCAAAGGATAAAGGCTCAAAAGCTCACAAAAGGGTTGTATTGAGCTTCATTCAATTAAGCATTTATGGGTACCACTTACTCGGGTGATTACATGTGATTTTGCATATGATAACCATGAATAATTGAGTATTAACCAAAAATAATTTCACCCCTTGAATCATGCTTAGAAATCATCTTAAAGTCATGCAATTAAAAACCAAATCTCATCGTTGTGTTGGAAAGAAACCTAAGACACAAACAAACACAAAAACTACCCAAAGAACACTACTAAAACCGACACAAACTAAGGCTAAAAACAAAGCTGTCAAATTTTTTTTTTTTTTAATCATTTTTTTTTTAACAAATGCAAAATCAACGGAAAACACAAGTGTTTTTTTTTATTTATTTTAAAAAAAATTTAACCAATGCAAAATCAACGGAAAACACAAGTGTTTTGAAAGTTAAAGTATAAACAATGAAGCATTTAAGGAAGGAGAAACAAACGACGACACCTATAAAGAAAATAAAAATAAAAACAAAACAAACAAAGGCAAAGTTAACGATAAAGAAGGAAAAGGTGAAAGAAAGAAAATCTGATTGTCAGTGGTTGTAGAGTGCAAAAAGTGTCATCATCCTCTTCACATGGGTTGCCTCCCAACTTCCCTTTGGGTTACCTCCCAAGTAGTGCTAAGTTTATAGTCTTCAGCCAAACTGTTGGACTCTCATCCAATGTACTGAACATGTTGGAGAGTCACATCCTCCTCTCTAGGCTCATAGCTCATCTCAATATAGGGCTTTACTCTGTGCCCATTCACCATGAATGTATGGTTCTTCTCTTTGCTATGAACCTCCAGAGCTCCATGAGGGAACACTTTTGTAACAACATAAGGACCATACCACCTAGACTTGAACTTACCAAGGAAAAGTCTCAATTTTGAATTGTAGATCAACACCTTCTGTCCCACATGAAACTCCTTCCTAACTAGCTGCCTATCATGATACGCCTTGGTATGTTCCTTATACAACTTAGCATTCTCATATGCATCATACCTCAACTCTTCAAGCTCATTCAGCTGTAACTTCCTCTTGTCACCTGCTTGTTGCATATCTTCAAGGAGGATTCTATGCATGCACTTGGATGGACTTATGCCTTTGATGTCGGCAATGGTCCACCCTAATGCAGTCTTGTGCTCCCTAAGAACTTTCAACATCTTCTCTTGCACCACCAAACTCAAGTTTGCAGCAACTAGCACTGGTAATGTCTGGTTCTCTCCCAAGTAAGCATACTTCAATTGTTCAGGTAGTTACTTCAATTCTAGATCTGGTGCCCTAACAATGGAAGGGACAATAGTAGTATTAGTAGACACAAGAGTTTCAAATTGAGGTACATACTTACTTGGATAAGGCTTAGAAGCCTCAAGAGAATGCACAACTTCAGGGAGGTCTATCTCTGTAACATCACATCCACGTTCATAATTAAGCCTTGTGAGGTTGTGGGCTATGCATGCCTCCAAAGGGTCAATGCTATGTACCTGAAACACTTGCTCAACAACACTTCCTACCACATCAATCTTGAAACAATCGTGGTTATCATGTGGCAATTTGATAGTATCAGACAACATGAATTCTATCTTCTTACCATTAACTTTCATGTGTATAGTACCCTTTTTCACACTTATCTTTGTATCAGCAGTTACCATAATACCAAGAATAATAGGTAATGAAGATGGCATAGGGGAATCTTCCATATCCAAAACAACAAAATCAGCATGCAAAATAAATTCATTTACCTGAACCAAAACATCCTCTAATATACCTCTAGGTCTTCTGATGCTTCTATCTGCCAATTGCAATATAATTGAGGTTGGTTTGAGCTCCCCCAACCTCAACTCCTCATAAACAGTATAAGGCATCAAGTTAATGCTTGCTCCTAAATCAAGTAAAGCACGTTCAAACAGACGGTCACCAACCCTGCAAGGAATAGTAAAACTACCTAGATCTTTTAGTTTAGGTGGTAGCTTTCTCAATAAAACCGCACTTACCTCCTCAGTCAATGCAACTTTCTCATGTTCCTGAAACTGTCTTTTGTGTGTACAACAATCCTTTAAAAACTTAGCATAAGATGGAATATGTTTAATTGCATCAAGTAAAGGAATGTTGATTTCTACTTTTCTCAAAGTTTCAAAAATATCAAGAAGATGTTTTTCTTTCTTTTGCTTAACTAACCTTTGAGGGAAGGGCGGCAATATCACCTTCTCCTTCTCACCTACCCTTGTGGCTGGAGGTGGTTCAACATTTTCTAGTTCATTCTCATCTGTCCCCACCTTGTTGTCAACTACCTTGCCACTTCTAAGGATTGTCACAGCCTTGAGCTGCTCCTGGCCTCTCGAATTAGGTATGGTTTGTGATGGAAACTCTCATTTCTTCCTCTCACTTAACTCCTTTGCCATTTGCCCTACTTGCGCCTCCAATACCTGAATAGCTTGGCTAGTTGTTGCTTCTAGTTTCTGAATGTTCTAACTAGTTAGAGCATTTGTATGTTGCTGTGCAGTCAAGAACTGGAGTATGGCACCTTCAAGATTATTCTTCTTCTGGTCAGTATTTGGTTGTGCCACCTGTGATGAAGCATGATAATTACTTCCCTGCTGGAAGTTCTTCTGCTGCCCTTGTGGATTGAGCACATTCTGACTGTTGCTCCAAGAGAAATCTGGGTGGTCTTTCTATCCTGGATTATAAGTGTTCGAATATAGGTTGTTCTTGGGATGATAGTTGTTTTGCCCCCACATAATTAGCTTGCTCATGATCTGTAAAACAAGACATAGGACAAGTCTCAGTACTATGATTAGAATGAGAACATATAGCACATACCTCGACTTTAGAAACTTGTTGAACTTGATGGATGTTCTGAACTGACATTGCTTTCACCAGTATATCTAACTTCTTCTCCATTGCTGCCATTTGACTCTAGACTCCACCATTTGTGCTAACTTCATAAACACCTTTACTTTTTACTCCTTGTCTCCCTCTTGATGAGAATTGCTGAGAATTTTCACTTAGGGTCTCAAATAGCTCAATGGCTTCATCATTGCTCTTTTCCATAAGCACACCTGCACAAGCTGAATCAACAAGACTTTTGTTAATATCATTTAAACCTTCATAAAAAGCTTGTTCCTGATCGTCTTGAGATAGATTGTGGTGTGGACACTTGAGAAGCAACTCCTTGAAATGATCCCATGCCTCAAAGAAAAGATCTCCATCCTTCTGTTGGAAGGCTTGAATCTCCCTTTTAAGTTGTCTTGTCTTTTGGGCTGGGAAAAACTTCTTCAAAAATTTAGTGGCCAATTGTTCCCAAGTTGTAATGGAACCTGCAGCCAGAGAATTCAACCACAACTTAGCATTATCTTTTAAGGAGAAAGGAAAGAGAATTAACCTGATTCCTTCTTAAGTTAAGCCCTGGATGTTCTGAGTCTTGCAGAGATCGAAGAAATCCCTAATGTGCAAGTATGGATCCTCAGACGGTGTGCCTCTGTAGTGCGGCACCATGTTAAGCAATTGAGGTGATAAATTAAAGCTGCCTTGCGCAGTTGGATGGTAGGCAATGCATGATGGTTGATTAAGGTTTTGAGGGACAAAGGAGTCCTTCATTGGCCTTCGAACCTGTTCATCCCCCATTTCGTTCTCTGATTCTGATCTTTCTCCTTCTTCAAAATCTTCTCTTTGTATGTTAAATTTTGCCCTCTCAGCTTGCTTTCGAACACGCCTAAGAGTTCGTTCAATCTCAGGATTGTAGGCAACAACCGCTAAATTTTGGGATCGACGACCTTGCATAAACGAAATTCAACCTGTAAAAGAAAACCAAAAATCAATTTCAGTAAAACTAATTATACAGTCCCCGGCAGCGGCGCCAAAAACTTGTTGTACAAATAGCAACCTAAAAATTACGCTACTATATGCACGTTTTAACTCGCAAGTGCACAAGATCAGACAAATAGTATAGAAAGTAAATACGAGATCATTCCCACGAGGACTGGATTAATATGTGTTTAAAATTGATTTTAAGATGATTTTGAAAACTGAAAATTTCGAAACAAAATATTAAAAAAAAACAGCGTTTGATTAAAAATAGAATTGGATTGAGGTTAAAACAATGTGAGAAAACCAGTTAGGGATTCGATGTTCACCGCTAATCTTCTTCCTTAAGCAAACGATATGCACAATGCTACAAAACAGATTTTAGATGTTCATGTTTGTCAACCTAAAGGCATGATATCTACTCTTTAAATTATTGATTTCCCTAAGCAACAAGTTAGGCATGGGTATCTACACTAAATTTTTTCATTCATAAAGTGTTTAGCATGGTATCTACTAAGTTGTACTTTAAGAACGCATAACACAATGAAAATCGACAAACACACAATTCCTAGAACATGGTATCTATTCTAGTTATTCATGATGATTAATTTCAAGAACTTATGACTAGTTCTTTTGTTACTTTCGCAGGCACAAGATTCGGTCATCTAAATTTACCTATATAACAAACTCAATACACATCATGCATATGGTGATCAATCATAACATAACGTATGTAAAGAGTAAAATATAATCTGAAATTAATCAATTAAGCATCACAAAAGTAGTTTGCAGCAAAGGCATATCGAAATCCTTAAAGAAACATGATTATGGCTTTAATCGAGCCCTAACTAAAGTACTTAGCTACCCATAATTTAAATAGACAGCAAGAACATAAAAAAACAGAAAATAAAAAGAGGAAGAAGATAGCTCTTTGATGATGTGTTGGTCAACCAGAGTGATTGGATGACGCCTTGACGTTCCTCCTTGGTTCCTAAGCCTTTTAGACCTTTGAACCTTGAAGGATGGAGCATAATGGGATGGTGTGGCTGAGTCCTTGTGTGAGAGCCTAGACGTTTTCTGCAGTTTTTAGGGAGAAAAAGAGTTGTTTCAAAGTATCCGATGAGGGGGAGACTCTTTGCTTCTCTCTTGTATGCGTGTCTTTGCCCATTCGGCTTGCCAAGAATTTATGTGCATGTTAATTCACTGAATGAGGGAGAGCAAGAGTTTATTTTTTTATTCTTTTTAATTTTCTTCTTTTCTCTAATTAAAACAGCTCCTCCCTTAACCCTAACAAACTGGGCTTCAGTCGTCCAAACCTGATAAGGATTAGAAAACTTGAAATAGAAGGAATGCTGAATTCCCGCACAGCCTGAATTTGCTGTACTAAAACGGCCATAACTCTTTCTAGAAAATTCCAATTCACGAACCGTAAATTCCTTTAGAAACTAGACTTCCGTATCTTTCCAACGATATATGGCCCATCAGCTAGTTCTTCCTGAGCAGGTGCAGTTAATTTCGAGAAGTTGACACATCTGCTGAAATCTGTTTAAAAGTTTTCTCTTTAGATTTCTCAAACAGCACTCGTTAACTCCTTTTGTAACTTTACTTCCAAAAATCTTACAAAACACGAAAACAAGCTACGTATTAAGAAAACATAGGAAACATGCTAAGAAAAGCATAAGAAAACAAAATAAAACGTCGCATAAATATGCTCCTATCAACAATTCATGGAAAGAATATTCTTCATATATTTTCTTCTTCTTCTTTTACAAGTAATCGGTGTTAGTTATATACACAAGGAGTCCTATTTTAATCTACCCTAGAATCCCTTATAGTATGGGATACACAATCACAACCCAATTACATCTCCTAGAATTTCTCTTAGAATTTCTCTAATATAGCTCACGCCAACATCATACACAGATCATAATGAACTCAAGGAGAATATTTTCTTTCTCCCAATGGGTAGAGAAGGGTTTGAGCCATTGTTGAAGCTAGAATAGGCCTTCACATTTTGGGATGATGGAGATGTATGTGAGATTAACAAATTAATCAAAAGGGTCCCACTAAAACTGAATGGTAGTATTCTACAAGGTGACAAAATCAACCAAAATGGTGTGAAACCCTTTTGAAAAAGTATCGGTTTGATATTTAAACTAATCTAAATTATAAGCGAATTCAAGTGTATAAAAAATAGTATATATGTGCGAGTTAATCAATATGACTATATTCACGTCTATGAAAGAAAGTATATAATATTATTAATACAATATCTCCTTCCACTGCTTGTATTGGAACTATGCATTTTGTGCTTTGTGTATCCTCTTCTTCTCTCTAGTATTGAGTGATATAAATTCCAAGGCATATCCACAAAAGAGAGGTCTCATTCAAATTAGTATGGAGTTGGTATTTTTCAGTATGCAGTCTATGCTTTGCATTATAATCCTCTCAGTTGCTTCTCTAACACCCTCTGCATCTTTGCAAATTCAACATCAACCATCCAATCAACAACCTCCACCTCCAGGTAATCTCTCTCTCTAGAGTGTATATAGCTTTATCTGGTTCTAGCTAGTTAGATGTTAAGTTTTACATTATGGATGTGAGCAGCCAAGAAGGTTGAAGTTGAAGTATCTCTCCCTCCATTGCCAAGGAAGCTTAGGTTCACTGAGAAAGCAACGGTAAGCAGCTACCAATATCAACTCCTTCATTCCTCAACAAATATACATATTTTCTTAGTTCTTATATTTTCTCTCATCATGCAGGTTGTGGAACAAGAAGGTAATAACAAAGATTCTCTACCTTACATCAACCACAACCAAAATGCTTCACCAAGTAAGATTTCAATCTTCTTCTTCTCTTCTTCAATTCACTAATGTTCTTCCTTTTTGAATTCGACAAATTATTACTTCAAAAAAGTCAAACTTCACTCTAGCTAAGAGTCGCTCAATTTCTACTCTGCTTTTATAAGAACGAAAGGGTGATAGGAATTTTTTCAAATGGTAATAACAACTTGTTTTTCCAAGTTTCTTGAAATTCTTGTCACAATAAGTCTGCCGGTGTAAATTGAATATACAAAAACAGTACTATAAACTTAGCTAATTTCCGAAGTTATAAGAGAATTACAGCCATATAGGTAGCTAGCCACTGACCTCCCTCATTGTATAATATGTCAGACACATATTTGACTACAAAATCAACAGTAATTGACCACATTTGAAATTTTGTACATATTCGTCTTTTGCAGGTAACAACAAGCCAATATTCCATAAACAAGAAAAAGGTCATCTTCAAAATGTGCAGACAGTGCAGGTAGAACAAGTGCAAAGAAGCAGGCAGGAATCGACGCCGTCAACGGAGAGGGAGGAGGAGGAGGAGGAGGACACGACGGTGTTCTTCACAATGGACTATACCAAAGTGAGAGGACGTCGTCCCGTCCACAACAAGTCTGTTTCTCCATAAAACATGCATACAGCTGACAGAGAGAGACGATGAAGAAGGAAGTTTATTAATTTTGGGTACAATTTTTGCAAAAGTAATGTTATGTTGTTAATTAATGTAATGTAATATATTTAGGAAAATGAGGGAGTGTGTTTGCTAACCAGCTCTTGTGGCCGACATTAAGGAGCAAAACCCAAGATTTGTTACTAATTAACTAGGACGACCCTATTTCATTTTAAAACTAATTATAATTCCTCTTCTCTTTCTTAATACACTTGCTGCTTAGTCTTTGTCTTTGTTGGTAGTCAAATGTGGGCTACAAACCCCAACATTTCCTAACATGCTCCTCTCCTCCCAAAGTTTCAATTTATAACATTCACAACTGCTAACAAAAAAAATATGTATTTTTATATGAATTTATTATCTATAATATTATTGATATTCGTTTTTAATTAGTATTAGTATTAGTTGGAACCCATTATATTAGTATTACTGTATTAGGAGGTTGATTAGAGTAGTTAATAACTAATTTTGTTGTTTAGTAGTAGTGGGGTGACCAGCTTCCTCGGTAGAATCCATGCTACAGTGCCGTACGTTTGGCACATGTACTTCTTGTTAATTATGCTTAATTAACTTCTTCTTAATCGAGGTATTTATATGCATGCGTTTGAAACTTTGAATGCTTCCATCCATTCAAGTTTCAACCATCATTTCAAAATATTGTTCCCTTAAAAACAGGAACTACCCTATCACGGAGTGTATGTAAATCTTTGCTACATTTACAATACCAAATAAGAAAAAAAATTAACTTTTGAAAAGAATCCATTGTGTAATCCTTTAGAGTTGGACAAACTTACATGTCCTATAATGTATACAAGCTTTCGCTCGATCTATTACAATCCAACTTAAAAAAAATATATTATATAAAAAAAAGAGGCAAAAGCCTCAGAGGATTACAAAGATATCAACCAGATACCAAACAAAGCCAGAGACGGCAACAAGAAGGCACCAACGCCTTAACTGAAACTCACCACAGAGGCAACAAAGAAAAAACACAGCCCTGGTTAACAGGGAATAGACCAACATTGGGCAATATGTAAATTAGCAGGGCAGCACAGAGGCGGGAACGGACCATATCAATAACCAAAAGCAGGACAGCAGAAGAGGGGTTCCCTGCCGCACCAAAGACCCGAGCGGTGCGCTCGCTCCAGAGGCAATAAACAGTGGCACCAAGGCCCACCTTTTTCACCTCACTGCTAAAAGAGCTACCACTCCATTGGGACGAAATCGAATCGATGAACGAGGGCCAAGGGGGCCTGAGCCACGGGACGCCACAACGCCTTAAGACAGCAGCCCAAATACTCTCACTACACGGGCATTCAAAAAAGATATGGTTATGAGATTCCCCCACCGAATCACACAGGACACACAACAAGCTCTGGCGATTAGAAAACCTCCCAACACGATCAAATGTCATAAGGCGACCCCGGATAGCCAACCAAAGGATAAAGCTAGCACGGGGAATAGAGGAAGAGAACCACACAAGCTTAGACCACCTGACATCAGCGCCTGGAGCCCTGCAAGCATTCCATAAAGAGCCAGAAGAAAATAATCCATTGCAGGTGAGGGTCCATCTGACTGAGTCAAGACTAAGAGGAGAAGGGACAATACTAAGAGAGGATGCCCGGATGACTTGGAGAGCCGGGACAAGGGACTCCGGCCAATTCCAAACACCATCAACTAGAACATCACTGAGCCGCGAATTCAACCCCAACCCAGAGACCGCAACCAAACCCGATCCCCATTTATGCAATAAAGGACCCAATGAACACCAATTATCCAACCAGGTGAAAATAGAGCTACCATTATGTTCAGTCATTATTTATACATATTTTAGATGCTACTTAATGCCTTTTTATTTGTCTTTTGAGTACTTATGTGCCATCAATAGTAGAAAATGATGCATTTTGTGAAACTTGTGCAGAGTTGGAAAGATAGGGATATTCTGAGAAGAATGCAAAAAGAATGACTCAATTTGGAGTTATAATGAGGAAGTTTTCTTCATTGCAATTTCGGGCCCTAAATCATGTCCCGATCTGAAGTCATGCGCCCTATTTAGAGCCAAGATCAAGAACCTCGAATCAAGCCATCCGGGTCCTAGAATCATGTCTGAGGACCAGCAGATCAAGTCCAAGGTGAGTCGAGGTTCGTGCCAAGACGTGTCCTTGAAATGTCTCACATATACCTCATATGTGCCCTAAATCGAGTCCTAGAACCAGCCCCAGACGAGCCATGGCGAGTACTTTAGAGCTCTCAGCCAAGTCCCAATCGTGTCCCTTGACATGCCTCAAGCTCGCGGCCCAGCCCGTATCCCTGCTAAACTAGGAAAGCAGTCTTAGGGTTTCATTAAGGTTATTTTAGGATTTTTGTTGTAATTTTCAATTCCTAGTTTTTAGGGGAAGCCCTAGGTCAATTTAAACAATGTTTTCACGCTGAAAGAGGGTTCCAACCCTTTTTAGCCGCATAACTCTTTTTACAGTGTTTGCGTTTTTGAGTTTTTGTTCGTGTTTTGGAAGAAAACTGAATGCAGGGAGTAAATGAGAGTGCTTGGGCATGTCCTTGGCTCACCATTGATCTAAGTGTTTTGTCTTCTTCTCTTTCTTTTACTTTGCAATAATGAAATTCTTTATTGTTTTATTCAATACCATGTGTGAGTAGTTCCATTAGAATTAGGGATGCTTGAAGGCCTAGCCATGTAGTTCCTCAATGCAGTTTTGGCCCTTGGTTTATATTATGTTGAATGCTGAATATGATTTAGATTATTGTGCGTCATGAGCTTAGTTTTTGTTTATGAATCTGACTAATTCATTTACATAATCTATCGATGAATAATTGCTTGTTAGACTAGTCATCTTCTTGTGATTGTTAGGCATCAATGGTATATGGCTTTACATATATTTGTAATCTAAATTCATGACAACATATATCATTAATCATCTTCTAGGAATAGTGTGGTGTCATTAAATTCCCTTCATGCTTCCTGCATCATCTTAATTAAGTTGATAGAAGTTTTAAGCAAGGAAACGGCTTAAGACATGCTAAGTAAGAGGGAATAAAATGTGTAAAGTGAACTGTAACCAGACCTTTGCATAGGTATCAGATTTAGATAATTCAATGTAATTGAACCTTGGAAATTGTGTTAGGAACTTAATTAGTTAGTGGTGGATAGTTGGCTTTAATTCGCTTTAGTAATTCAATCAATTTCATCATCTTTAAGTATGTTTTAAGTATTTCTAGCATTTTAAGTTATTAGTTGATTTTCAGAATTTCAAGCATCAAACCCCCACACCCCCCTCTTTTTCCGTAAGTTCTTAGTTAGAGTCCTTATTGAGCCTTTAGCGTTTTCTTGTATTGCAAGTTAGTGTCTTAGGTTGTGTTTAGGTCTCTGCATATCTAACTAGTGTGAGTTTAGGTCTAAGTTTTCTTTTGCGTTTATTTCATTATTGTTGAGTCTTGTTTGAGTTAGCTAAATCTAAACTAATAATTGGATATCACGTTGACACAAGTCCTCGAGGGATCAACCCTTGCTTTTCTGCTACACTATCTTAATTGATTTGTGCACTTGCAAGGATTATAACTGTTAAAATTAGATTGCATATTTCTTGTTCTCTAATTTTACCAACAAGTTTTTGGCGCCGTTGCCGAGGACTTGTCCCTCAACGTTGTCCATTGTTTTAGGTTACTAATTCAAGTTTGTTACTCTTTCAAGGTCTATGTCCAACTCGTTCTCTGCTGAACAACTTGCATACATCAAATGACAATTGGAGCTGCATTCTCACCAACCTTCCCCTTCGTACAAAGCTCAAGGGATCACCTTCCATTCTCTGCCAACTTCACCACAATTCCCATCTCCACAAACATCCCCGCCATCATCACCTCCAATGGTTAAGGAACGTGTCCTTGCCAACCATGCACCACGGCTTCTGAAGGAGTATGCTACTCCTCATGTATCTGAGGATCAGTTTCCTATTGTTTTTCCACCATCTACTATGGAAAACTTTGAGTTGAAGTCAGGAACTATTCATATGCTCCCCAAATTTCATGGGCTTTCAGGAGAGGATCCTCATCTACACATCAAGGAATTTGTGGAGGTCTGTTCTACATTGAGGATAAACAACATGACTGAGGCCGAAATCAGATTGAGACTTTTTCACTTTAGTCTCAAGGACAGAGCCAAGGCATGGTTTCACTCCTTGGCCCCTGCATCTATCACATCCTGGAGAGACTTGTCTTCCAAGTTTCTCACCCAGTATTATCCCGTGGCCAAGACTAACAAACTGAAAAGTGAGATCATGGACCCACGGCAAGCAGAGGATGAGTCCTTTTATGAATTTTGGGAGAGGTTTAACCAACTCATTCAGTTATGTCCTCACCATAACATCGATGACTGCCACCTCATGTTGTATTTCTATGGGGGACTGAAAAACAGTGACAGAGTAATGATGAACTCCCAATCTAAGGGTGTTCTAGAGAGCACAGCCGAGGAGGCTATGGCAGCGTTTGAAAGTATTGCTCAACGGGAGAAGCAATTTAGTTATAGGAGACATCAACCCAAAACTCTTGGAGGAGTAAGTAGGGACAAGGATGAAGCCATTGCCCAACTCACAACAATGGTGAAGCAGCTGTTTAATGAAAAAGCAAAGGTTGTCCATGTGTGTGATGTATGTTCTGTTCAGGAGCACAGCTCTTCAGAGTGCCCAATGGTTGAAGAAGCCAACATGGTGGGAGGCTTCAATGGAAACCCACGGCCTAGGAATGATCCATATTCCAATACCTACAACTCGGGGTGGAGGAACCATCCTAACTTTCGATGGGGTAATAATCAAAACATTCAGAATCCACCACTTGGATGGTTGCACCAGTTCCAAACCAAGCACTACCACAGCCCCATGCCCCTCACACTCAAGGGAGTGAACCATAGGCAGATGCCATGCTCAAAACCCAAAACATGCTCCAAACCTTGACTCAGCAAACCATGGCTCGTCAACAACAGCAAACCACAGCTCATCAACAGAAGATTGACAAGGCCATTGCCAACTTGGATCGTCAGATGGGCCAGCTTGCAACCTAACTAAGTCAGAGAGAACAAGGCCAGTTACCAAGCCAAGTAATGGTCAACCCTAGGGAATTCCAGAATCCCACGACCAATGCTATTACACTAAGGAGTGGCACTAAGCTCCAAGGCCCACAATATATCCTATATATAGTTGAGAGTGATGTAGCAGATGATGAAGAAGCCTATGTTGAACCTTTGGCCTAGCCCGCGGGATAGCACCGTGACCTTGCCACATGAGCAAATTAGGGCGCATAATGAGCCCTTGGACTTACTGATGCAGGACACTTTGCGCCAGAGCGCAGGACACATCCATGGACATGTCTTGGGACATGTCCCAGACACGCCACGGCTAGACAAGACAGGGCACCCAATAAGGTCCAGCTTGCAGAATTCAGACTCAGCAGGACCCCAACAAGCTCAAAACGTGTCCTAGCCCTTGTCTAAGGACAAGGACCCGATTTTAGACCATACTAAACTTTAGGACTCTGTAGCTCCTCATTTTACTATGAAAGTTTATTTTGACTCAAATGATGATGTTATCATACCTTTTCCTCGCAGGCTTCAAAATAAGAACAAGAAGAATAAGGAATTTGAAGAAGCAATCATTAGCATGTTACAGAAATTGCAAATCACTCTGTTATTCCACAAGCTGGTTAAACACATGGCAATCTTTGCCAAGCTTATCAAAGACTTGATAGCTGGGAAATGGGGTTTTAGCTCAAATGACATCATAGACATCCCTAAGGCTTGCTCTGCTGCCCTATTGCGCAACCCATCAAGGCTAGTGATCCCAGGCCTCCCACACTTCCTTGTGTTATTCAATCTAGAAGGTTTGAACGCTGTTTATGTGACACATGAGCTTCTGTGAGTATAATTCCTTTTCACATCTATAAATCTCTTAACCTAGGAGAATTGAAACCCACTCATTTATGTGTTAGATTAGCAAATGCTTATGTTACTAATCTAATAGGGGTGCTTAAGGACGTACTTGTTCAGATAGGTGATACCTGTATTCCAGCAGATTTCTATATCCTCAAGATGGAAAGGATTGATCAAAGTGAGGAGCCATCACTAATATTTGGTAGGCCCCCCTTGGCCACGACTGAGTGTATGATTGATGTGAAAAATGGTCAAGTGTCAATTAAAGTGTTAGACCAATTGCGAACCTTTTCTATTCATGATGCAATTCAATATCCTGCTGAACATATAGTTAATTTCCCTTTAAATATGATGGATATTTTGCTTCAAAAAACAATGGATAACTCATGTAATGCAGATCCACTTGAGCAAGCAATTACTTGCCATGTTCCAGATGATGAGCTTCTTAACGAGCACGTGGCAGAGGAAGTGAGATTCCTCAATGTTGTGGCCCCCCATCCACTACACAAACAGCCATTTGAGGAGATGTCCCTCACGGCCAAACAGACCATGGCCTCCATCGTCTAGGCCCCTGAGCTTGAATTGAAGCCCTTGTCTAAACATCTAAAATATGCGTAATTGGGTAATAATCACACTCTTCCAGTTATTATCTCTGCTAACCTTAATGCTATGGAAGAGGATGAGTTGGTGCAGGTTCTGAAGGCCAATCAAACTGCAATCGGTTAGACCATTGCAGACATCAAGGGATTTAGCCCTACAAATGTATGCATAGGATTCTACTTGAAGAGGAAGCCAAGCCGTCATGTGAGGGACAAAGAAGACTCAACCCGCCAATGAATGAGGTGGTGAAGAAAGAGGTACTCAAGCTTTTAGATGTCGGAGTTATCTATCCAATTTCTGACTCCAAATGGGTAAGCCCAGTGCAGGTGGTTCCTAAGAAAAGTGGAATCACAGTGGTAAAAAATGAACATGATGAGTTAATACCACAATGAGTCCAAACAGGGTGGAGAGCATGTATAGACTATAGGAAGTTAAATTCCACAACTAGAAAAGATCACTCTCCTTTACCCTTTATTGATCAAATGCTCGAGCGACTTGCAAGACATTCTCATTATTGCTTTTTAGATGGTTATTCAGGGTACAATCAGATTGCAATTGCCCTGGAGGACCAAGAGAATACCACTTTCACGTGCCCCTATGGTACTTTTTCCTATAGGAGGATGCCCTTCGGACTATGCAACGCACCAGCCACCTTCCAAAGTTGCATGATGAGTATATTCTCAGATATGGTTGAGGACATTATTGAAGTTTGTAAGGATGATTTTTCTGTATTTGGTCATTCGTTTAAGCTTTGTTTATCTAATCTATCTTGAGTGTTGGAAAGGTGTAGGGAAAGCAATCTGAAGCTCAAGTGGGAGAAGTGTCATTTCATGGTATAACAAGGGATTATCTTAGGCCATGTGATTTCAGCACGTGGCATTGAGGTGGACAAAGCCAAGCTTGACATTGTAGACCGGTTACCATACCCTACATCAGTCAAAGAGGTAAGATCGTTCTTAGGACACGCTGGATTCTACAGGAGGTTCATCAAAGACTTTTCAAAAATCACAAGACCACTATGCAACCTCCTAGCCAAGGATGTCCTGTTTGATTTCAACAAGGAATGACGTGAGGCATTCAATTTCCTCAAGGCTAAGCTCATGGGCTCACCCATCATCATGCCTCCCAATTGGGACCTGCCATTCGAGCTCATGTGTGATGCATCCAATTATGTCGTGGGAGCTGTCATGGGGCAAAGGGTGAACAAGATGCCCCATGTCATCTACTAAGCCAGCAGGACACTCAATGATGCTCAATTAAACTACTCCACTACGGAAAATGAGCTCTTAGCTGTTATTTTTGCTTTAGAAAAGTTTAGATCGTATTTGATTCAAACTAAAGTAATCATCTATCCTGATCATGCAACTTTGAAGTACCTGCTCACCAAGAAGGATGCTAAGCCTCAACTAATGAGTTGGATGTTGCTCTTGCAGGAATTTGACTTGGAAATCAAAGACAAAAATGGTGGTGAGAACGTTGTTGCAGACCATCTGAGCAGGCTGATCCACGAGTCTAGTGTGGAAGCTGATCAATTGCCATTACTTGAAACCTTTCCGGATGAACAACTGTTCTCCTTACAAGTTATTGATCCATGGTATGCTAACATCATTAACTATTTAGTTACTAAACGTGTGCCTTCTTTTCTGAACAGATTTCAGAAGGACAAGTTGGTAAAACAGGCCAAATACTATGTCTGGGATGATCCAGACCTATGGAAACATGGCTCAGATCAGATCATCAGACGATGCATTCTTGAGGCTGAGATGAGGTCAGTTCTCAACTTATGCCATGGCTTGGCGTGTGGAGGGCACTTTGGGGCCAAGAAGATTGCGCTTAAGGTACTACAATCTGGATTTTATTGGCCCACCTTATTTAAAGATGCTTATGAGTTTGTCCTCACCTGTGAAAAATGCCAAAAGCAAGGTAATATATGCCCTAGGAATCAAATCCCTTTGCACCCTATTCTAGTGGTCGAAATATTTGATGTGTGGGGCATTGATTTCATGGGCCCATTCCCAATCTCTCATGGTTTCCTTTATATATTGACTATGTCTCCAAGTGGGTGGAAGCCATCCCCACTCGTACTAATGATTCCAAAACAGTTGTGAATTTTATACAGAACAATATCTTAGCACGCTTTGGAGCACCTAGGGCCATAATCAGTGATGGAGGCACTCATTTTTGCAATCGCTCTTTTGAGGCACTAATGCGCAAGTATGGTGTCACTCATCGCATCTCCACATCCTACCATCCTCAAACCAGTGGGCAAGCAGAGATTTCTAACGGGGAAGTGAAAGCGATCTTAGAAAAGACCGTGAGCCCCACACGAAAAGATTGGTCACTGCGATTAAATGATACCTTGTGGGCCTATAGGACAACATACAAAACTCATATAGGCATGTCCCCTTTTCGGTTGGTTTTTGGGAAAGGATGTCACCTCCTAGTTGAATTAGAGCATAAGGCGTATTGGGCTATAAAGAAAGCCAATATGGCCTTGGACGCCGATGGCAATCATGGACAACTTCAACTTAGTGAACTGGAAGAGATTAGGAATGAAGCTTATGAGAGCTCACGTATATACAAGGAGAAAACCAAGGCATTCCATGATCATCACATTCACAGTTAGCAGTTCCAGATAGGGAACAAAGTTCTGCTCTTTAACTCACGCCTAATACTTTTTTCCAGGCAAGCTACGGTCTAAGTGGATAGGGCCATACAGAGTGACTAATGTCTTCCCACATGGTGCCATTGAGATTCAGCATCTCACATGGCCAGAAAAGTTCAAGGTGAATGGTCACCGCCTCAAGCCTTATTACGACATTTTTGTTGAAGGTCCCATTGCAACCCAAGCTTTGCAGAATCCACCTGGCACCTGATATGTCAGCCTCGTCTTGTCCAGAAGTTAAATAAAGCGCTCTTAGGAGGCAACCTAGCCCTGGTTTGTACCACTCTCTCATTCTTTTGTTTCTGCGCACATCACCTCACTAAACTTACATTTTGTCTTGTTTTGCTTCTTCTTCAAACATTGAGGACCAAGTTTTTTTTAGGTTTGGGGGTGTGGGTTTGAAAATTTTGCATATAGAAACCAATAGGTTTGGGGGTGTGCACAGCCAGACTTTGTTCCGTTTTAGCTTCTGTTTTTTTTACATTATTTAGTTAGTTTAAGTTGTCAGTTATGTTGTTGTTAGTAACTATTGCTTTAATGTGTTAATTAAGAGTTTACATGTCAAGTTACTATCCTTGTTTTGTTAAGAGCCGTGCCATAGGTAGTTTGTAGCATGCCATACACTTCACATGCCATGTCTTAAGCAATCAAGTGAACAAAATGACTGAATTGGAGTGAACTTCAGAAAACTAGTGGAGACTACCTTGTGAGAACTTGAGCCTTAATGTCATTCTTCCTGAGTGATTAACATTGTTTCTACTCTTAAAGCACTCTTCACTTTGTTCATAAATATTGATCTCATTACAACATATTTGCATTGAATTTTAAAGAACTAACATTATTTAGATGCTCTTGGTTTGAAGTATGGTTTGCTATAAGAAATTATGTAGGCTACGTGTGCTTAATCCCTAAAGGCCATTTCTTACCCTACCTTGTTGTGTGTTTCCTAAGCCACTTTGAAGCCAAACAGTTAGCCTTTCTTTCATCACCCTATGCATATCCTACCCAATTAAACAACCAATCAAATTGGCCATGCCCTATACCTCAAGTGGTGACAAGGTAGTGCCAAATAAAGTACATGACTTGAATGAGGAAGGAGAACCTGCATTGCTTATGACTCTCAAGTCACTAGCTGCTGGTACACACCGTGCCATGTTGTGCCACAAGCTAGCGTAGGACATGTCCCAGGACATGCCCCTAGGCATGCTCACATACATGCTAGAACCTGCGCCAAATTGTAAAAATCTACGTTAAGATGCGCCACACTGCGCCAAGATGCGCCAGGCTCAGGGATGTCAACAGATCACATCATTGCATGATCTTGAGTTAGTTCAAAAAAAATAAATAAAGAAAGCAAATTGAAAGAAAAGTGCTGAACTAACTCAAGTGAGCCAATGAGATTCAAAAATCAAAGATTAGCATGAAGTCAAGAATTCAAGTCAGTGTGAGGCCATTTAATGCCAAATTGTCTTGGGGTTCTAATAGATCAAAGAAGGACACATTCCCAGTCATGCTACTCCATGCCTTGTACCAATCTGAGTTCTTTGAATTCCAAACTCTTCTTTCTTAAGACAATTAGCCTAGCCCCACTACAACCTGATGTGAAGACCTAACTGATCTTATGGCTAGTCATGCTAAGGATTGAGGTAAGTATCTATGTTCTTAAAGTTCAATTTCATTCATGAGATCTTAAATTAAGAAAGTGTTTTTTTTCATTGAATGCTCATATGTGATTAAGCTTGAATGCCTTTACATAAACTCCATCACATATGCTTGTTATGAGTGTAAAGCCTAGGATTCTAGAGTGAATTGAGAGACATCCAGTGAGGATTAGAGTCGAGGCAAAATCTTCCAGGAGCACTTGAATGAAGTTGTTAGTAAGCATGATCATTTGAGATTTTGGCATTCACACATTACACGTGACTCTTACTGTTGTGGCATTCCTTTTAGTTTTGCAAAGCATGTCTTTCATTGATTCTTATTACATTGTCTAAAGCACTGTCTCTAGCTTTCTAGTTGTCTAAGTAAAACGTTTGTGGGTATCGTGCTGCTATAACTCTCAGGAGACAAAACTCCTTCTACTAGGAAGACCTAGGGGTTTAAATGTCCTATCCTTAATTAAGATCGAGTCTTTTCAGTTTGTTTAGGTTGATTTTTCCTTTGTTTTGCTCATGGACTAGCAAAAGATAGGTTTGGTGGTATTTGTTCAGTCATTATTTATACATCTTTTAGATGCTACTTAATGCCCTTTTACTTGTCTTTTGAGTACTTATGTGCCATCAATAGTAGAAAGTGATGCATTTTGTAAGACTTGTGCATAGTTGGAAAGATAGGGATATTCTGAGAATAATGCAAAAATAATGGCTCAATTTTGAGTTATAATGAGGAAGTTGTCTTCATTGCAATATCGGGCCCTAAATTATGTCCTGATCTGAAGCCATGTGCCCTATTTAGGGCCAGGATCAAGTACCTCGAATCAAGCCATCCGGGTCCTAGAATCATGTATGAGGACCAGCATATCAAGTCCAAGGTTAGTCGAGGTTTGTGCCAAGACGTGTCCTTGACATGTTTAAAAAATATCTCATATGTGCCCCAAATTGAGTCCTCGAACCAGCCCCAGACGAGCCATAGCGAGTCTTTCAGAGCTCTTAGCCAAGTCTCAATCGTGTCCCATGACACGCCTCAAGCCCGCGGCCCAGCCCGTGTCCCTGCTAAGCTAGGAAAGCAGTCTTAGGGCTTCATTAAGGTTATTTTAGGCTTTTTGTTGTCAATTTCAATTCCTAGTTTTTAGGGGAAGCCCTACGTTTATTTAAACAATGTTTTCACGCTAAAAGAGGGTTCCAACCCTCTTTAGCCGCATAACTCTTTTTACAATGTTTACGTTTTTGGGTTTTTGTTTGTGTTTTGGAAGAAAGCTTAATGCAAGTAGTAAAGGAGAGTGCTTGGGCGTGTCCTTGGCTCACCATTGATCTCAGTGTTTTATCTTCTTCTCTTTCTTTTACTTTGCAATAATGAAATTCTTTATCGTTTTATTGAATACCATGTGTGAGAGTTCCATTAGAATTATGGCTGCTTGAAGCCCTAGCCATGTAGTTCCTCAATGCAGTTTTGGCCCTTGGTTTATATATGTTGAATGCTGAATATGATTTAGATTATTGTGCGTCATGAGCTTAGTTTTTGTTTATGAATCTGACTAATTCGTTTACATAATCTATCGATGAATAATTGCTTGTTAGACTAGTCATCTTCTTGTGATTGTTAGGCATCAATGGTATATGGCTTTACATATATTTTTAATCTGAATTCATAACAACCTAGATCATTAATCATCTTCTAGGGATAGTGTGGTGTCATTAAATTCCCTTCATGCTTCATCTTAATTCTTTTGCGTTTATTTCATTATTGTTGAGTCTTTTTTGAGTTAGCTAAATCTAAAATAATAATTGGATATCACGTTGACACAAGTCCTCGAGGGATCGACCCTTGCTTTTCTGCTGCACTATCTTAATCGATTTGTGCACTTGTAAGGATTATAACTGTTAGAATTAGATTGCATATTTCTTGTTCTCTAATTTTACCAACACATTCCCCACAATTGTGCACTTGTAAGGATTATAACTGTTAGAATTAGATTGCATATTTCTTGTTCTCTAATTTTACCAACACATTCCCCACAATTGACTTGATAAAAGGCTTGATTAGCGGCCGAATCTTAAGGAGCTTCCTCCAATTCCAAGAGCAAATAGACGGAGGATTGATATTCTAGAATCACCTATCATGAACCAAATTGGCCTTAATCCAATCAGACCAAAGGTTCCCCTGCAAGTCAGAAAGCAGAAACCAAATATATCAGGCCATCAAGACCCAATTCCAATCACACAGAGACCTGGTACCTAAACCCTCTTCATTAACATCCCCCCCCCCCCCCCCCCCCCCCCCCCAAGAAACCTTAGCATTATAAGCTCCAACAGCCTTACCAGACCACAAGAACCGGCGAAACCTCTGTTCAATATCACGAAGGACTTGTTTAGAAATGAACAAATGGGAAGCCCAATACACCTGCAAGGAGCACATCACTGCTTTAAGGACCAAGAGTCTCCCAGCAAAGGAAAGATGGTGATGCTCCCAAGATCTAATCCTCAACTCCACTTTCGCCACAAGAAGAGCACAATCCAGATAAGAGAGCTTAGAAGTGATAAGGGGAATTCCTAAGTACCTCATCGGGAGGGAACCAATACCAAAGCCAGTAAGCTCCACAAGGTGACCGGCAGTAGCATCATCAATTCCAGCCATAAAAAGATTACTTTCGGACAGATTAGGGACCAGACTCGAATGGGCAGCAAAATTATCCAAAGCATCCTTTAGGACAAAAAGCGAGAACTTGTCACCAAATGATAACACAATAAGGTCGTCAGCAAAAAGGAGGTGAGAGAGACGAGTCGTATCACATCACCAATGATACCTAAACATGGGATTAACATGAATAACAGCGGTCAGACGCGAAGATAGGATCTCCATAGCAAGCACAAACAAGTAAGGAGACAACGGATCACCCTGCCGAAGCCTCCTTTTTCAAGGAAAATACCCAGCTAATTCACCATTGACGGCAACCGAGAACCAGGGAGTAGATATGCAACCTCTGATCCAACCAATCATCCTAGGGTGAACATTAAAAGCAGCCAAATCACTGAACAAGAAAGACCACTCCAAAGAATCATACGCTTTCCTGATATCCACTTTAATAGCACATCTAGGAGGTCCCGAATTGAGATTGTAACCTTTGAAGAGCTCCTGCACAAGTAAAATATTGTCTCTAATTCGACGCCCACTAATAAAGGCAGACTTAGCACTGCTTATAATGCTAGGAAGAACACTTTTCAACCGATTAGCTAACAATTTAGAGATAATCTTATAAACAATATTACAACAAGAAATAGGCCTAAAGTCCTCGATGGAAGAAGGATTCGAGACTTTAGGAACCAAAGTTAAAATTGTAGCATTAATCTCTCCCAGAAGGCAACTAGAAGAGAGAAATTCCCGAACAACCAAGATAACATGCTTACCAACAATATTCCAACGCTGATGGAAAAATAATGCGTTGAAACCATCAAGGCCAGGGGCTTTGGTAGGCTTTAAACGAAAACAAACCAATCTAATATCCTCGTCAGAAAAATCAGCCCCCAAACCCAAACACAGATCATCAGACAAAGGCCGGACCAATCCCTCCTGAATTCCATTATTTGTGATTTGGACAACGACGGGTCGATTAATTTGATGGCGGGCAACGACAGGCGTTTTAAAGCTGCGTGGCTGGGCACTGGGGCAGCGCGCATTCGAGATAAATGCACTCATATGGACCGAACGACGTCGTATGATCCGGCACCTCTCTGCCAAGTGCCAAATCTTGAGGAACAGAGTGGCTAGCAAGTAAGAGTGGGACAAATGACGTAAATAATCCAATCATATCCAAAAGGGCCAAAACGAAAAGGAGATCAGCAGACTAACAATGGAAGACTTGTGGAAGCGAGCCAAGAGCTTCGCTGAAGAAGCAGCCAAGAAGTCTCAGACCCTAACCAACTCCGCCAAAATCACCGATTTAGTCTCCGAAACCGCCAAGCGATCCCGCGAGTTCGCCGCCGAGGCGTCCAAGAAAGCTGACGAGATCAAAACTGCGGCGTTTAAGCAGGCCGATCAGATCAAGTCCCTCTCCGTCTCCGAGATCATTCCTCCTCAGCTCTCCTCGCTCTCGATCGTCAGCCCCACCTCTTCCTCCACCCCCGAGCCGCCGTCGCCCTCCGAGCTCAAGAAGTTCGGAGTCACCGACGATCTTAGAGACTTCGTTAAGGGACTCACTTCAGACACCTTCAAGCATTTTCCGATCGAAGGTATTAGCCGATTTCAGTTCATGTGTTTGTTGATTTAGCTCAATTACCTGAAATGAGCAAATGTGCCTTGTTCGAGTTGTTTCAGATGCAGCGGAAGAGGTATCCGAGGTGCCGACTACGGCCTCGAATGTGAGGAAAGATCTGACGGAGTGGCAGGAGCGACATGCCAATTTCGTTCTCACTACTGTCAAGGTCAGTTTGTATTGCTGTATCTGTTTCAATTGTGATTCAGCGCAACAAAAGTGTTTTTAGTGAATGCCATACATTTGAGGTGTATTCCAAAATTTTAAATGGCCGATTTATAGTCCTAGATGATGCAGAAATGTGTTGAAATATTCTATTGATATCCTTCATGCTCTTGTTGATGTTTTATAATTTATATTGTCTCCTTTTGTGAATTAAGTATTTGAAGTGGTTTACTCCTTGCTTGAATCATAATTGAGCATCAGTAATTCTTTGCTGGTGTTTTGGATTTGAGTATCTTAAAGTTTAGCGCTTGAGTTTTTGCTGGTGCAGAGATTCTTTCCCTCCTGCACCGAAATCAAAGCAAGTATGTACTAATGTGTTTTCGTGATTACTGGTTACTTGTTTGCAGGAAATCTCAAGGTTGAGATATGAACTATGCCCACGGGTTATGAAAGAAAGAAGATTTTGGAAGATATATTTTACCCTCGTTAGCAGTCATGTGGCTCCGTAAGTAGCAATTCATTTCAGTTGGCACTGCTAAATGTTCTGTTTAATCGAGCTTCGTCAGATCCTAGTATGCGATTATATTCATTAAACTCTTATGTAAAGTGTGTGTCTTTTGTCTCATCTAAGTGAGCAATGACATTAAACAAGAGTTTAAGCAGTCATCTAGTTTCAGTGCATTTTACTCATGTTGTGTTCATGAAAAATAGAGATGATGTTTATCTATCCTGAATGAAAAGTAGATGCACAAGGAATAGATCCCTAGATACTTTTTAGTGGGTCTTTAGAGCATAAGTTTATCTTATTTATTATGGGGAGGGCGCTGTGATTTTGGGGGAAAAAAATTAGTCTCATTCTGTTGCATTTTGCTTAAGTGACTATGAATTGTGATCAGATATGAGAAGCAATACATGGAGGAGCTGAAAGTCAAGGAAGCCAAGCAATTAAAAGATGATAATGTGAAGCCAGCACCTGTAGTTGGAGGGACGGACAAAGCTGAAGGATCAGAAACGAACACGAAGTTAGCTTCCAAGTCATCTTCAGCTGAGCAGGACTTGGATACTTTCCTCTTGGGTGATCTTGAAGACAGTGATGGGGGTGCAGGTTTGGTTCCTTTACTTTTTCACTTGTGGCCAAGTTAATACCATTCAAGTTCTATCATAGTTTATCCCCTGTACAAATTTCTACACCGTGTCTGTTATAAAATTGACAACTGTCTAGGGATAAGGATAACATTTAACATTCGTCTACATTTCTAATGATTTTTAGTCTTTAGTCTTCCATCCAATAAAGAAATTGAAATCCTTGAACTGGTATGGAATGGCCAAAAAGAAAGGTTGCATGGGGTTAGAGTCCCTGTGTCTTACTCACATTATGAAGATCTATCTTCAACCTGTTAAAGCTATGTGCAGCTGTGTGTTGTGAGCAAGTTCTTACTGGTCTTAAGTTCATATACTTTTCTGCAGTTCCTGTCTAGTTTTAATTGAACTACCCTGAGGCAATCTGCTCTTTTTCTTTGGTTTTCGCTTTTGTGCATTTACCCCTCATTTTGTTGACAATATTTTACTTTCAGATGATGCCGATGGGAGCTTCGATGATGATTTTGACAAGATTGACAATTCGGTAAGCTTCATTTGTCCCATGACTCAACTGTGCAGCTATCTTTCTTTGTGGATTCCAATTCTCTATTGTATCTCTGTCAGTTTTTACTTTTTACATTACATGAAACCTCCTACCTCAGTTTAGAACTGCTTACTGGTATCATTTATGCCACAAATGAAGTATACCTTGTAGATAATCCGTGCCCTTTTAATGGAAATTTTCAGGATGTTGAAGACGAGAAGCAAGCAAAGAAATGACAACTGCAACAGAATAAAATTAGTATCGGAGATAACATGAAGGAGAAAGCAAACTGCTTCTATAAGAAAGACTATAACAAATAGATGGAGTCATGGAAGTATCAGCCAAGGGCAGAACGTCGTCGCTCATTTTTTCTTCTCTTTTTCTTCTCTTTTTTTTCTCTTAAATTTTTTAGTTGTAGAGTTGATTACTTTGTAAAACTGGAAGTGAGATGCCATTCAAAATCATCATTCATTTGTAGACAAATGGATCGACCCGATTACTTTTTCCTGTACAGATGACCTTATTATGTTAAATACGGTTCTTTACTTGCTTTCTACATATTCGCATATAATTGCATAATGATTTTCATCCACCATAGAATAGAATATTAGAAACCTTTTGCTTCATAGAGGTTTGTAAATCAAATATCTAAATATTTAAAGGATATTACTTACATCCCATCCTGATGGTACTTTCTCGTACCATCTTTTTTATTTAACAATTTGTACATATATCATAATCAAAATTATTCATTCTCTAAATCATCATGTCAAGATCATCTCCGTAAAAAACGATTCGTCATGAGGATCTTAATTCTTAACAAAACGGTTGATTTATTTTATACATATGAATGACTAAACGACTTTCAATTTGTTGATTTTTTATGAAGATAATCTTAACATAATGATTTAGCGAATGAATGGATTTGATTATGATATATGTACAAAAACAATTATATACATCGAAAGGGTGATACGAGAAGGTAGCACCAGGATGGGATGAAGTATTGTCCATATTTAAATATTGGCACCAATTACCCACTTAATATTTAGAAAGGATCATACATTGTGAGCATTGACCTTTATTCTTAGGAGAGTTTAATTTGTGGTTGTTAATACATGGCTATCGACTTCGCTCCTTACTAAAGTTTAATCAGAGAATATGTATGTATACAAATAGTGAAGAATAATTTGTATATCGATCTCGTTTTTACGAAAGTGAATTTCATGTTAAGTAGCATGTTGATTACGTCAGGAAACACATAGTAACAAAGAATGTAAGTATTGACTTCTCTCTTTATAGATTTTATATAGGAATTGACTTCGTTTGTCGAACTTGAAATCAGAAACATACACTAAAGAGAGAATAAGAATAGGTTTTTTTAGTCGAAATGCACAAAAAACTGCAATTTTAATCTCACTTTACACCTAAAACGCTCATTTGTCTCACTTAGCACCCAAAACTCCCCCTCCATACAAAAAATTGCACCAATTCCGGTAACTCCATCCAATAGTCGTCAATATCATGGGCAATTTTGTCAACTCAAGCCACGAGGTTATGAATGAGGCACTAAATACACATGACACGATAAATTGGGATTGTAAGGACCCTTCCCGAATTTCCCCTCGAAACCCGGGAAGAACCCTGCTCCCGTCTGACAAACTAAGGAAAATTCCAAAATACCCTTAAGTCCTTACAAATTTAATTATGAGAACTCTGCCAAAAGTTCGGCAAAGTCTCCCCTTAGGGACTAGTTATCCGTCTTCCACCTGTCAGACAAGGGATCAAATAGCACTCCAAATTCCAACAGACAACAATCATCCAACAATGAAATCGAAAGTTTACAGTAAGTCCAAAAATATTATCAGAGCATCTAGGTAGGATAATTAATTACATAATTAAATATCCTACTCGAAGTTTAGGTAAAATGCGCAACTGAAAATCTAATGTCTCTGCCTCTGAAAGTGCCCACGTCAACTCAATAGCCTGGAGGGGATTTAAAACACAAAAGTTGTGAGTGGACAAAAATAATCATTTAGAAATCGTTTTCCGAGGAAATCTTACATTTTTTCCCTCCACGAGTAAAACCATGCATGCATAACATAAACATTTCTTTTTATGTAAATATGATATAAAGATATCTGAAAACCACCGGAATTTCATCTTTCTTTAAAAACACTTGGTTGGACCCACGAAAATCTGTATAATGAAAAACACACCATGGTCCATAATTTGGTTTGAAAATCCTCCTCAAAGGAGTTTAAAATCATGTAAATTGACCTGGACACAAAATATATTAACACATAACCCACTGTTTCCGAGATACCCTCCACACATCCGATATACCTCGAGTTGTGCAGAAACATGTGCTACGCGTAGACAGCCTCAACAACCCGGCGGAGAAAACCCTCGACACCAGCGTCGGAGAACCCTCAATAAACCAGCGGAGCAAAACCCCTCAACGCCAGTCGGAGAAACCTTGACCATCGGGGACAGAAATCCAGTGAAAACCAAAATTCGTGTTTTGAAATCCTTATTTCTTGGCCTAAGCCAAATTCATTGAAAATCATTTATGGCCAAATCCAATAAAATCATAAATACGGGTCTAAACCCAAAATTATGGACTCAATAATTGTCACGTCAAAACGACACCAAAACCGAGTCCAAAAATCAGGCCATTTCCCCAAAACACATTTTCACTGAAATATTGAAACTTGTGTCCAGTAATAATTTCTAAATTCCGGAAATTGTCACAAAAAATACATAACAGTATTTAATTCAAAGATACCTTTATGCATGCATTATAATTTATAAACCAAAAGTCCACTCACCGCACATCCAAGCAAGCTCAATCCCGAGTCGTACACTCCTCTGAAGTTCCTGGAGCAGTATCGACTGTTAATATTAACAATCGGGATTATCGGCTAATAATAAAAACCCTACATTTAAACTCCCTAAACCTCGGGAGGTCCGCTCGCTTCACCCTAAAACGTAGCAACTTCGGATGTCCAAAACTATCCTTAAACGACGTTCGATTAATCCGAGACCTGTGCCAACATATCCGAAACGTCGAAAACTAGATGACACGCATCGCCGTGACCCCAGAACCTGTCCCACGCGACGCCACGCGCCGACGGAAGGCCGAATCACGCGCCCTCACGCGCCCGGTACTGTTCACAATGGAATATTACGTCGCTATAAAGGAATATCCGTCAAACCTAACAGAATATTCCGTCCAGACTAACAAAGTTAGGGTTCCGTCCAACTCCGTTAACTTTTGACGGAATATGCCAACGACATCAGCATATTCCGTCAAACCCTGACGGCGTCAGTTGACCGTTAAGTTAACTGACTGCTTATTGTGTCGCCAGGTGGCCCCCACGTGGCTGCTAGTTGGTGCCCACGTGGCTCCACGTCAGCACCGTCTGATCAACCCAGTCACTGGCATCTCACCGGAGAAGACGACCACGTTGCAGTCCGCCGTCGCCGGAGAAGACGACAACGCCGTTGTGCGCCTCTGTCGTCGGAAAACCCCATTTATGATCGACCTTGAGTTTTTCCTAACTTCTTCAAATCTCAACCATTTTTCACGAATTTTATGTCTAAATCTATCTACTCGAACCCAAGAATTCAAAAATGACTTCAAAACACTAAACCCGTACCTGTATTGGCCGGAAAATCGATTTGAACTTTCAGTTTTTCTTTTCCTCGGTCCGGTGTCTCCCGCGGGTGCCTCCTCTGATGGTTGGTACGACTGTAATCGTGGGAAGGAGAAGATTTCGATTAGTGGTACCAAATATCTACCCCTTCCAAATTATCAAAATGCCCCTGACATTCTAGGCCCACATCTTTCGCACACGAACTCCGTTTTCCGCGTGCCGCCTGTCTACGAACTAGTGAGTTCGAGACCTACGCAACGGTACCCAAAACACAGCCTAAAGTGTCTCGAAACAAAATTTGACTTTTACACCCTTTAACAACCATGGGTAAAATCATTTTTTTGCAAAATATTTTATGAAAATTCAATAATTACATTTCCAGGTTGTTACAGGGATGGGCATGAAAAAATTGAGATGAGTTATGAATGGTTTCAAATTTGTTCATGCACATTCTAATTTGTCGCGTCATGTGTATTTAGTGCCCTATTCATAACCTCGTGGCCTGATATGACAAAATTGCCCCTGATATTGATGACTATTGGATGGAGTTAACGGAATTTGTGCAAATTATTGTATGGAGGGTGGGTTTTGGGTGGTAAGTGAGACAAATGAGCGTTTTTAGTGCAAAGTGAAATTAAAATTGCAGTTTTTGGTGTATTTCGACTAAAAAGCCATAAGAATATTATTAGACTAGTAGTACTACTGTGACAAAGCGAGGAAATTTAAAAGAAAAATATAAGCCACTTATAGTTTAGTCACTCTAATAATATTTCTCTCCATATTTTATACTAGAAATTTCATATTCCACTATTCTAAAGTTCGATTTCTATACCCAATATGTATAATCATTATAATGTAATTCCCAACCGGCAACTGGGCTGGCATTAGAAGTTTAGAACTTCCCGGGAGAAGTCGCTACCTTGCCTTTCAGTTTCAGTCTGAGTTGGACTTGGAGGTCATTCATGGCTCTTCTTTCTTTCGTCGTTAAACCTCAGCGCTCAATCAGAACGTCCTCTTTGTCCCTCTCTTTTCTCCTATTCCCCAACATATCCTCATCCCTCTTCTCTACTTTCTGCAGAAGCGACTCCATTTCACCACCTCCGCAAGCGTCTCCGCCTGTCCCAAAGAAAGTCCCTTTAACAATCTCGGTTCATGGGCAGATGTGGCAAGACCCCTTCCACTGGATGTCAAACACCGACGACCCTGATCTCTCCGAGTATCTTACCAAAGAAAATACATATGCAGATGCTTTCATGGCTGACACCCAAAATCTGCAACGCACTCTTTTCTCTGAAATGACAAGTCGAATGCCCACCAAGATATCTGCTCCTCCTGAACGCTGGGGACCCTGGTTTGCTCATTGTCCACCCACCCATTTCATATTTTTGGAAAATTTGCCTTCTTTATTTTGCTTCAATTCGTGAATTTTCCCTGATTAATTTTTGAAAACAGTTCAGGCGATGCCGTATTGTGATTTGTCAAAAAGTAAGAAAAGCAACAAATTTATTAAAAAGAGTAAACAACTAAACATTAACAAAATTCAAAATGTGGGGTGAGGGAGTGGAAGTGTTTTACAAGGATGCTACTGAAGTTTTTGTTTCTGCTTGTATTTTGTTGCATATATGTTTAAAACATGAGAATGAACTTATCTATATGGTTTGTTGAACTTGAGCAGGTTGTATTACCAATACATTCCAGAGGGGAAGGAATACCCGGTTCTGTGTAGAAAATTAGAAGTTGAAAGAAGTGATTGGATTAAGAAGTTTCTTCGTAATGCGAAAGGAGTTGGAAGGGAGGAAATTCTGCTAGACTGGAATGAAATTGCACAGCAATATGGCAAGCTCCTTTCTTACTTTCTCATGTGACATAAGCATCATATATATGGATTCACAAACGCACACACATTACATCTAAATAGTTATCTTTACCTCTTTTTTTGTATGCTAGGATAACTAGAAGGTTTTTTCAAACATTCTGGGACAAATCCCGTCCAGTTGCTTTAGAATCAGGCCTTTTTCTCATTTGATGCGTTGAGTAGTTATGTTGAGGCAAATGATATAACTAAACCCTTTCCCAGTTTCTACCGCACTTTATGAGGTAAAGAGTGGTTTTTTTTTAATTTAAGAACATCTTTTGGGGTGGATGGGGAAGGAAAGAAAGGTCGAGAGGAAAGCTTAACAACATTGATTTTATTTTATGTTTATGCAGTTAAATTGAATATGTGACATGGTCGAAGTGCATAAGTTCATTCTCGATATTTGCTGATTTATACTATGCATTTGGTTGATGGGCACATTTATTTGTTAAAGCTGGTGTCTTTTTACAATATAAGTGATTTACTTAATTTATGTACCTTAATTGTAGGTTATGTGCATGTCGGCACATGTAGAATATCACCAGACCACCACTATTTAGCTTACACACTAGATACTAAGGGAAATGAGCAGTTCATGCTTCAAATTAAGGATCTAAGAAGTGGATGTATTATTCCCAAAGTACGAGTCGATGGTGTTGTTAGCTTGGCATGGGCTCAAGATGGGAGAACCCTATTCTATACACTATCAGATGAGAATCAACGACCTTACAGGCATATTTTAATCTCGGTTCTGTATCCCTTTTTTCTTGAGATGATAATATTATCTCACCTCTTTGTCTTTTGGCAGAGTATGCTGCTCAAAACTAGGATCTGATGAGATTGAAAATATCACTGTATTTACAGAAGCAAATTCCAGCTTCTGTGTCGATATAACAAGCACAAAAGATGGCAAGTTTATAACTGTCAATTCAAACTCAAGGACTTCGTCTGAGGAAGGAACTGTTTCACTTTTTTAATGGAGTATTTACTTTGATAACATTCTCCTTTGGTGGGTCTAATCTTTGTGGCTTAACTTACAGGTTTATTTGATAGATGCGGCCAACCCATTAGATGGTTTGCAGAAAGTTTGGAAGCGTGTTTCTGGTGTACAGTATTTTATGGAACATCACCATGGATTGTTTTATGTTCTTACAAATGCTCCTTTGAGGGAAAATAAGGAGTGGTCTGGTGAAGGTTATTACCTAGCTATTCGTAGTGTTAAGGAACTACTATCATCTAATTGGCAGGTCAGTTTTGTTCTTACGCATGGTGTTCTCTATGTTTTATCTAAAGTTTAAGTTCTTCACTATTGAACATCTTTTATACTTTCAAGTCTCTTTTCTTGTGCTGATATACTCCTTCTTTTAGAATATCATCCTTCCAAGTGAAGATTTTAGCATACGAGATATGGATATGTTTGATGGACATCTGGTCCTTTTTCTCAGTAAGAAGGGTTTTGTTATGTTGTGTTCCATTGACTTGCCTATCGTTGTTGATTGTAAGGTAAGGATCTCTCTGCTCACTTACGTTTTTGGTTATGGATAAAAATACTAAGAGATACAAGTTATATCGATAAAGTTTACCTTTTTCATTAATCTGATTCTTCTATTTAATTGATGGGCAGCACCAATTGGAGATTGAAGATCTTAATCCATGGTTTTTTCCTCTGCCCTCAGATTCATGTAATGTTGTTCCAGGTTCAAATCATGATTTCCAGAACTCAGTATACCGTGCGGTGCTTTCCTCCCCTGTGGTATGTTCTGAGTTATAGTACTTTAAATGCTTCATTCCGACTTTCCTGCCTGTATGACTTTGTCCTTTCTTTTTGAAATTTGTAGATGCCTGATGTAGTTGTTGACTACGACATGTCAAGCAGGAGATTCTCAATTGTGCAGCAAGAGGAAGTGAGGGATTGTTGTGATAGAACATGTCCACGAACTAATCACATAGATATGACTCAAAATTCTGAGTCACAATATGAGAAGGAAAATGTCCAGATAAGTGAATCACACAGATGGAAGGACTTTTCCGATGCATATTCATGTGAGAGGAGGGAAGTGATTTCCCATGATGGTGTTAGAGTTCCTTTGACCATATTGTACTCTCATATAGCCTGGCATAAGGATCAGTCACCTGGCCTTCTACAAGGCTATGGAGCATATGGAGAGGTTTTAGATAAAAGCTGGTGTGCAGAGCACCTAAGTTTACTTGATCGTGGATGGGTTGTGGCTTTTGCTGATGTGAGGTTGGTGTCTTTTTTTCTAAACTTTAAAATCTCTCAGATTTGCTAAAGTTGAGCCTGCATGTAAATAGGTGTGCAGCGCACCAAGTCATTCTACTTTCTTAGCTGAAACAAATGGGCTGTTGTTGCTTCTGAATTTTGTTTATCTTCAATTTTTGTTAAATAACTTGACGTGATTGTATGGATAGGGGTGGCGGTGGAGATTCTTCATGGCATAAAACCGGCAGTGGGTTGAATAAATTGAATTCAATATATGATTTTGTATCATGTGGAAACTACTTGATTAAAGAAGGATATGTACATAAAGATCTTCTTGGCGCAATTGGATATAGTGCTGGAGGTCTTCTTGTCGGAGCTACTATCAATATGTACCCACATCTTTTTCGTGCTGCTATTTTGAAGGTTAGCATATTGAAGCCAAGCAGCTACCATTCTATGTGCCTATGCTAATTTGAATCTATTTGTCAGGTTCCATTTCTTGATATGTGCAACACTTTAATGGATCCTAGTTTGCCTCTCACCATTCTGGATTACGAAGAATTTGGCAATCCTCAGATACAGTCCCAATTCGAGCATATCTTGAGTTATTCACCGTATGATAACATTTCTTATGGAAGTTGCTACCCTTCAATGCTTGTTACAGCGTCCCTTCATGACTCGAGGCAAGTTCATCTTGTGCTTTCTGTCATCCTATTTACATGCATTAGTAAATCCGGTTAGACAGACACGCATTCCAGATAACTTACTGTGGTTGCATTTGTATCCATTTTTCAGGGTCGGGTTTTGGGAAGCCGCCAAGTGGGTGGCCAAAGTTCGAGATGCTACATGTCCTGGTTGTTCTCGTGCAGTTATTCTAAAGACAAATATGGCTGCTGGAGGACATTTTAGCGAAGGTGGAAAGTATGGTCAATGTCAGGAAGCTGCTTATGATTACGCGTTTCTGTTCAAAACTATGGGGATGCTGAAGAATGAAAAATAAGACTCGCTATGGACAATGTCAGGAATCAAAGGTCAATGAAATCCCTGGAAATGAGTGGAATTTTTTAGGGGCTAGAATTTTTCATGCAGTGTTTTGCTGAGGCTTTTGAGTGAGTTCAACACTTACTAACCTCTGCAGACAACCGAGAGACCGACCAGAGGCGGTTTCTGAACTACTTGGCCTGGGAAGTTCTGTGCAATCTTCCTCGGATCTCTGCATTCTCTGTCTGTGACTGGAAGGAAAGAAATGAAAGAAGGAAATGACGGAAGAGGTTTTTAAAGCCATGGAAGAGGAAGGTCATTAATTAAGGGCCATAGCCACAATGAATATTTGACATTGCAATTTGCAAATGCATTCATGGAATTATTATTTGAGACCCATATATTAACCATTGTGTTATTATGATTTATGTCTCTGTCTCAAATTTTGAATCCCTGCAGAATCTGATATGTTGCACGTTTTGAATGTGTAAATTAGATTTTTTTTGGTTATTGAAATTTTAAGATAACAATGAGAAGGGAAGAACTATATTGCATCATTTTGAATTAAAGTATGCAGAATCTTGAAGACGAAGGCGCAATCATATTTGCTAGAGCAGGTGTGTTCCTGTCCAAGTACCCGATTTCGAATCCTCTCTCCTCAAAATTGTTAGGTCAGTCACAATTTTGGTTAAATGCAATAATATTAGTCTCTGTTACTATTATTTCTTTAGTTTTAAATTTTAATCATAAATTTGGGCACGGAAGTGTTGATTGATGGTTGCATTTTCATTTTCACCTGTTTTTGTCAGTCTTTTCCTCTTTGTTTGTTTGCATGTCATGGAGTTATTATTAATTAAATCTTTCTAGCAGATTAATTAGCAGAAAAAAAAGAGAAGTAATGAATGAAAATCTGTGTCGAGTAAATTAATTCTTCAATAAAACAATACCAAACTATGTGAAAAACAAGTTCGTTGGTCCGATTTTCTTCTTTAAAAGGGCAACTCTAACACTCATATTTCTTAGTTCAGTGTGCTCAATCTTAATACCAAGTGAGCGAGTACAAGATCAAAGAAGTTTTTTGGGAATGGATAAGAAGGATGAAGATCCGAAGGAGCCCGAATTCGGGGAGGTGAAGTTGAAGCCCTACATTAACAGTAAGATCAGGTACTTGAGGACCACTGGAGGCTTGAAAGCTGAAGTGTTGAAGGATTTGGTTGCTCGAGGGATCAAAGCTGAAAAGTTGAAGGCTTTTATGAATGGGAGCATCAAAGTGGAGAACCTAAGGCGGTTCAACCTGTGGGCGGGTCGAGCCATCACCATTTTGCTGCTATGGGCTATAGCCATGCAGCTCAATGCATTCGGATACATCTTGTTGCCAAGGATCTCTAAAAGCTCTTTTCCACCTCCAAGTATGGTTACAAATTTACAATCTCATAACATGCATTAGTTTTCATTCATTATTTTGTGTGATCGAAAATTCGAATTTAAAACATATTTTTTTGTGAATTGTGATGATTTTCGATTTCCAGGGGTTTACGAGAACAATGGATATCTAATGGTTTCATCCAACGGAGGATTAAATCAGATGCGGTCTGGTGTAAGTAATTTGTTCCCCGCATTTCAGATTCCTTTGAAGTAGAATATCGTTTATACATTTCAATGTAACGTTACAGATATGTGACATGGTGGCTATTGCAAGATATATGAATGTGACGCTTATAGTTCCTGAATTAGATAACACCTCCTTCTGGAATGACCGCAGGTGAGGCTATATTTTGAAGGAAAAGAAAAGTTATCAAGGACTTGCATGTTATCGATCTTTTTTATGTTGCTGTTAATTAATTAGATCTAACATGTTTATATCATGTGGCAGTCAATTCGAAGACATATTCGACGTCGATTATTTCATTTCATCACTGAGAGACGAGGTTCGAATTTTGAAAGAACTGCCTCCTGAGCAGAAGAAGAAAGTGGAATCAGAATCCCTTTACTCCATGCCTCCCATCAGTTGGTCTAACATGTCTTACTACTATAACACGGTTGGCATCATCATTCATTTTTCACTAATCATGATTAGTGATCACTAATTGCAGTAATTATATATTTTCTAGTTGTTTAATTACAGATCATTCCTCGCATGAAAACATATGAAGTTGTGCACTTCACAAAATCTGATGCTAGGCTGGCCAACAATGGGATTCCTGAAGAGGTTCAAAGGCTTCGCTGCCGCGCAAACTACCAAGCTTTGAGATTTGCTCCTCCGATTGAGGCGTTGGGAAAGAAAATCGTGAGTATTCTTAGGGCAAGAGGCCCTTTCTTGGCCCTTCATCTCCGATATGAAATGGACATGGTGGCTTTCTCTGGTTGCACTGAAGGTTGCAATCAAGAAGAGATTGAAGAGACCACAAAAATGAGGTAATAATAATACGTACATGTCTCCAATTTGCATTATTGATTTACAGTCTGGCAACATAACTTATTAAACATGATGAAAATGAGTTTGATTCAAATGCTTTGTGTATGAAAGATATGCGTATCCGTGGTGGAAAGAGAAGGAGATAGATTCGGAGAAGAAAAGGAAGGCGGGTTTGTGCCCTCTAACGCCGGAGGAAACTGCCCTAGCGTTACGGGCGCTGAACATTGACGGCAATATCCAAGTCTACATTGTTGCCGGAGAAATATACAGGGCAGAGAGGAGAATGAGACCTCTAAAAGAAGCTTTCCCAAACTTGGTAATTAAGCTAATTAATTCACTTAAATTTAATTAATTGGATATTATTAATTTGTAAATATGATTATGACTACACAGGTGAGAAAGGAGACATTGGTAGAAGCATCAGATCTTATGCCTTTCCAAAACCATTCAAACCAAATGGCAGCATTGGATTATTATGTGGCAATACAAAGTGACATTTTTGTCCCTACATATGGCGGAAACATGGCCAAAGTTGTTGAAGGGCATAGAAGATACTTGGGCTTCAAGAAAACTATTCTTCTAGACAGAATGGCTCTGGTTGATCTCATAGACCAGTACAACAATGGAACTCTGAGCTGGGACGATTTCGCGTTCGCAGTTAGGGTGGCTAACGAAGACCGGATGGGAGACCCAAAAAGACGATTGGAGGTTCCCGGGAAGCCGAAATTGGAGGATTATTTCTATACGAACCCACAGGAGTGTTTGCCACCTGACTACCTGAGGAGGATGATGAAGATATGAACAATGAATTCGAGCAATCTAATTTAGTTATTTTTAGCAATATTTATATTCATTATTAAGTGTATTCAATCAAATGTTTGTTTAATTATTGCAAATTACAATTACCACTGTTTGCCGCAAATTTGTGAATGCAAGGAATCAAGTGTAAGATGCTCTTAATTGAATATGAGTTTCTGGGAAATTTGTGTTCTTTGTGAAAGCTTCTTTCGTAAGTAAATATTATACAAATAGAACTACGCAATAGCGACTTACCTAAATCTCAATTCTGGCTTGGTGGCTTCCTAACGACTACTTGATACTTATTCGACGGATCATTGCCGCACGCAAGACTTCTCCGGAGAATTTTGACCGAAATGGACCGACTTATGTCATAAATTATTACATGGTATCGTATTATAGTTATATGATAGCATTCAAGTCACATATTATAATATGAGTGAATATTAATGGTTAATATACATATTACTATACTTGTTATTCACTCATATTATAACACGTGTATTAAATGCACTATGATCATAATACGGCACCATCTAATCATTTTTAGACATGTGAGTAGGTATCTATCGAAAATTTCCTCAAGTGATCGGTTGATTGGCACCGACATGCTAGGGCTTATTTTTGCCATTACCTTTTGGGTTCGACTTGTAAAAACACAAAAAACTCAAATTAAGCTCGATCAATAATTTTGGTTTGATCATTGATGAACAAAATAAACCATACAAAAAGAATAGAATTGAACCATGTAACGTTCTAAAAATCTTGTCGAAATTTTCAAAACCAATGCTCTCACTGTTCTTTTTCAATCTTAAATAACAGAATTAGTGCTGATTTCATTAGTAATTAATAGAGATGGCCCAGATGAAGCTATGACCTATCAGTGTCCCTTTAACAAGTGTTACATCCATATAAATTCCACACAAAATTGCCTAATTGGCCTTGTCAACTTTTAATTCAGTTTGGTTTATATTACTGCTTTGATTTGCATTATTATTAAAGATTTAAGCCTATCATCCATCCAGTCCACAATCATACATTAACTTTTTTTCTTAAAGGAGCCTTCATAATAAGAAAAATAAAGAGATGAAAAATTCAAGAAAAATAAGAAAAGAAAAAAAAAATTGGTTTATAAGGTCTTTTCTTCGTTAACAAAACACGATTCGAACATGAAACTTCAAGTACAAGTAAACATTTTTATTAATTATTGAACACTTAATTTACGAGACGTATGATCTCGAACAATTATTACTCTGATTTATGCATATAATCTCTATCTGCATTTACATTTGGGTGCAAATGGCTGATGTGTACGTGTTCGATTGATGAGTTTTTTTTAATTTCTTTTCAGGCTTAATGCTAATGAAACGATATATATGTGCTAATTTAAGGCGCAATAATGATCAGATAGCAAAATATAAAATTATAAATCAAGAATAATCCTTAATTATATAATTTATAGGCTTAATTTGCATGTATAAAAGCAACGATGTATCTCCATTGCTAGCCCGTGGCTCCTCATCTCAAGCCAGCTTTCATATACAAAAAAATAAAATAGAAAGCTGGTTTGAAAAACCACCTTAAACTCCACAAACCAATTAACCTCAGATTATTTCCATTCTTAAACACTAAAACAAATTCAAGCTCGAAGTAGCTAGCTAGAGAGTGGAGAGATCGATGGACTCCAAAACTAAAGCTGGTTTCGAAGAGTCCGATGAATTCGGGGAGGCCAAGGTTAAGGAGTATAAGATGGAACAATGTTTTTTGAACAACTTTGGAGCTGGAATTAAGCTGGACAAAATTATAGGAGGGTTTAATTTCAAAGGGGAGAGATTAACAAGCTGGATCGTAACGCAGTCGCAAATAACCAAGCTCATCAAGTTGTTTGCAGTTGTAGCTACAGCAATGCTGCTGCTGCTCTGTGTCTGTGCACTGCAGCTCACCACCCTCAGCAACGTCGCCATGCCCCGGGTTTTGATGTTCCGGTCGAATTCTCAGCCTCTTGCTCCGCCCCAAGCTACTGAGAGTGAGTGCACAACTTCCTCTTTACACAAGTTGCCCAGCTAGCTATTAAACTTTTATTACATAATATAGTGTCGGATTTTGGTCCAAGAGACTAAACTTACATATTAAACTTAGGAAAATAAAAATTATCAAAATTTTAATATTTGTAAATCGTGATGTTTCATTAATAAGTTTTAAATTATTATTTGGAAATGGGGACAATTCATAGAACATGAACTTAATCTCATAATAAAGATTAAGAAATCACTTGGTATTATATATAGAAACGAATTATGAGTATGGAGGAGCGGGAAAGTGTGTTTTTTATTTTTGTTTCTTGTGTTAGATTATATTGAAATAATAAATACGACTGGATTTACATTTTTATATAAGTATTTTATTTTCTTGAAATTATGGCGTGCTAGACTTCATCCTACCCAGTCTAAAAAGGGATCGTCTAACTTGATGTACATTGTTGATATGTTTTGTAGGAAATTATGAAAAGAAAGGATATCTGATGGTGTCATCAAATGGAGGGTTGAATCAAATGCGAGCGGGTGTAAGCGATTCATTTTCTACTTAATTTTACACGAACTAATTTGCATATCTACAAAACAATGCATCGGATACCTAAGCTGTGCTGCAGATTAGTGACATGGTAGCTATTGCGAGGGTCATGAATGTCACGCTAATAGTTCCTGAGTTGGACAACACCTCCTTTTGGAATGATCGCAGGTCAGTCACTCAAATTAGACACGAGATGATCGATTTCAATGTTTCATTGAATAATATTTGACAGTTGATGATCAATGCTTGATTTTACAGTCGGTTCGAAGACATTTTCGATTTGGATTATTTCATTTCATCTCTGAGAAATGAGGTCCGGATACTGAAAGATCTGCCTCATAAGCAGTGGAGAAGAGTAGAGATAGCTACCCTCTACTCCATGCCGCCTGCTAGTTGGTCCAACATGTCATATTACTCCGACCTGGTTAGTTCCTAATTCCAACTAATTCCGGTTTAAGATTGATTAGCCAAGCTTATTCGCCAAACTAATGTTGAAGGTTTGCGCACAGATTCAGCCTCGGATTAAGAAGTATGAGGTGCTGCATTTTACCAAAACTGATACGAGGCTGCCATTTTCTGGTTGTACAGAAGGTTGCAACGACGAGGAAATTCAAGAGTTGACAGATATGAGGTGAGAGATTATAACTTCACTCCCTATGCGCCCGAGCATAAATCCAGAGTTTACATTATTTCTTTGTATGTTTATATCAAGCAGGTTTGCTTACCCATGGTGGAAGGAGAAAATAATAGATTCTGATAAGAAAATAAATGCTGGGTTATGCCCTTTTGACACCGGAGGAAACTGCCCTTACATTAAGGGCACTGGATATAGACCCCGGCATCCAAGTTTATATCGCCACCGGCGATATCTATGGAGGAGAAAGAAGAATGGCATCTCTGAGATTAGCCTTCCCTCATATAGTTAGTTGCTTGAACCCTAAGAAACAACCATTATATATCTATATGCATACTTTTTGCTTATTATTTTTGTGTGAAAGTGCAGGTTAAGAAGGAGACATTGCTGAAAGCCTCAGACCTTGAGCCCTTCTGAAACCATTCGAATCGGATGGCCGCGCTGGACTACATTGTGTCACTGGAAAGTGACATCTTCGTGCCTACTTACGGAGGAAACATGGCAAGAGTTGTTGAAGGCCATAGAAGGTATATGTATAATATTTATTATCCAAAAAATTTCCATCACTTACATAATTTTTTCTTCATCTGAGATGTTTCTGATTTCTTGGTACAGATACTTGGGATTCAGGACAACGATCCGGCTAGACAGAAAGCTTCTGGTGGATCTGATAGACCAGTACAAGAACGGAAGTTTGAGCTGGGATGAATTTTCCCAGGCAGTGAAAACTGGGCATGCTGGAAGGATGGGAAATCCAACTCAAAGAGATTCCTGGCAAGCCCAAGGTAGAAGAATATTTCTATACCAATCCACAAGAATGTTTGCCAACAATTTCAAAAAACCCTAAAATTCTGTGATTAATATGTATACATGTCACTCACACAGAATGAAATCAAAATGTACCATAATCAAATTGATATAATGCCAGGATAGAAGAGCACTGAGACAAGGACAGACTTTCAACTTAGATTACGAATAAATCAGCCCTGAGTGGCTTCATTTGATTCAGTAGAAATAACTATGTACGATACAACTAAAATATTATGGGTGATGGCATCCCCTAACATGGGTTCCTCGAAGAAATCTATAAATTAAGGCAAAGGTTCTCAACACGAGTTCAATGCAATAGTGTAAAAAAATAAAATGAAAGACAACGGACCCGATGTACACTAGTAAGCAGAAGATGCTGACACTACGGCATCCCAAAGCAGAATAAGGAAAAGAGTAAAATCCGTGAGAAATGGAGATTGAGGAGATGCCGCACTAGTTTTATGTCTTGAAGCGCTTATGAGCTTGATCCGAGTCCTCTCCACTGCCAGCGTCCCGAAAATGTGTCATTGTATGATTGCTTGAATGGGGATTATCGCGATCCTGAAAAGCAATGAGAAAAATAATTGAGAATATATATCTCTCTTGTGAGAAAGAGTGAGAATCGTCAGCACAGTCCGGTATAGGGTAACTGCTACTGGGTGAGAGATCCCCATGATCAAACCTCAAATACCATATATACCTTAGAAGCAGGTGTTGCAGAGGCCAGCCCTCGGTTCGTACGATTCCCAAGATCAATCTGCACTGATATACTAGCATGTGACAGATCAACACCTGCACTCTGCAGTGCTTGACTCAGAGAGTTTAATAACCTGTTCATCATCAATTTCATGCCTGTTATCATCTTATAACTTAGGACCCAAGCTGTAGAAAATGTTTTGAGGAAAATGCTGCACGATAAGTACCAAAAATAGTAGAAATTTCATCAAGCAGTAAAATACTTGAGAGAAACTATGCATAATCTGAGGCCAAGTTTAAAATCAGCTGGACGCTACTAACCAAAATGTAGATTGATTGAATGAATTTGAACATTTTATAAACTGGTGCTTCATTAAACAGAAAGCAACATAACAATTATGCAATCACTATCACTGCACAATAAGCCTTGGTACGAACAAATGCAGACAGTTAGAAGCAAAGATGGTAACCAAGAAGATGCATCAGGTACAATGTATAACGATGATAATCTTGTAAGTAAACAAAATGCAACAAATAATAAAGGTCTGAAATCTCAACAGTAAACAGGCGCACGTAAATAAATTGACTCGATGTAATTGACCGGGGTAAGTTAAAAAAATTGTAGAAAGTAGAGTACCCACCCTTGTGAGTAAACACTTGAGATGCTTATTGTTCCACCTTCAATAGACAGCTCCTCCTGTTGATTCAGTACATCACTAGCACTAGTAGTGGGGCATTGAGTTGATTGGGCATCAGAAATTGGCGCCTGAAGAGGATGAGCAAGTATACCATCACTTCTCACAGGGGGAGTCATGCTTGGAAGAGGAATCGGTACGGGAATTGTCTTATTCAATATTTCAGGTTGCTGATCCATTATTTTTGAGACAATATCCCTGCAAGGATCAGATTCTACTGGATTCTGTGTGCTGCTTGTAAGCATGTTCGGGGTGATGGAGATGTTAGCTTCATCAAATTTTCCTGGAAATGGTGACACTGCACCGGTATCATTCTTTATGGCCTGAGGATGACCGACAAAACTCTGAACACGCCAGTGACTATTTCTCTATTTCACGCAGGATGTCAACATGTTAGATCAAGAAGTATTTTTGACAAGAAAGAGTCATATTCAGAAGCTATCCTCATTGTCTTTTATCCGCTATAAAACATGCATAAAATCAGTTGAATATAATTCCACCTTTGCAACAATTGAGCCCATACTAAAATTATCCAATAAATAAAGACATTATGCAATGAATCAGGGACAACTCGAAAATGAAAAAAAGGTGTCCACAATTGTTCATCCCACATCAGGGAATTAATGATTACATACACTGGAAAAGCATTATGGTCTGCTCAAACAGGACAGCAAGAAATCAGATGCTCTGCTGTACACCAAAGCTTAAGTTTTAGCTGTATAACTTTATAGATCAATCCTATTTCAGAAGTAAGTACAATAGACACAGAATATATAAGTGGAGATTCAGAACATTACCCATGGCATTAACTTGGCGGGCTCAGGACTCCACCCCTGGTACGAACCCTCACATTTTTGAACCTTTTCCTGTAAATACTGGACATACTCAATCACCTGCAAAAAAAAATACTTATCATCAATATACTAAAGTACTGTACTTATATAACAAGTTTTACAAGTTACACAGTTGATGCACACACGAATAATGTATACCTCTAGCAGGAATGATGCCGTATCTCTTTTTTGATCACTATGGGGTATTAGATCTCTCAATATCTGGAATCTGAAACAACAAGATTGATAACTCCAAATATCAAGTACTCATCAAATTCTACCTTGAATAAATGAAAACCGAGCAAGCTTCCAACTTATCTACCCTTTAGAACTTGAGCTAGTCAAGCAACTGATTTCTTTACCAAAAGAAATTAAATTCACCAGGTAAACAAGTAAATGGATAATTTAGCATCATCTTCTTCATTACACTAATTTTAAATTGAGTGACGGGTAAAGGACAGTGATATATAGATATAACCACCCCTTTCTCCTTCTGTTTTTAAGCAATTGCCCCTCGGCCATGTCAAAATTTGAATTTGATGAAAAACAATTGCAAAAAAAGGCATACCTCTCATTGATCTTGCTCCTCCTCCGCTGCTCCGTCACTGAATGTTTCGACCGAATAGCACTAGCCTTATCGCTGTTCTTGGCATCTGGTTTCCATAGCCAAATCCCAAATTTCAAATTAGAAAACAGAAATTCATGGCCCGCTTAATACACCCACAAAATCAGAAGAGAAAATTAAGCTAAAAACAGAGAAGGTGCCGCCTTCTCAAACCATATAAAGATAAACAAATTCCTACCAAAATTTCAGGGAGACTAAGAAGATTGTGATTGCTAAGCTTCGAAACATGTGGTTGGATCTAAATATATGTGTAAAAGCAAGTGGGTACATATAAAAAGGTCACCTTTGCTGTTGGAATTGGATGAAGGACCCTCTTTCCTGGAGGAGCCATACTCGTCGTCGTCGTACTCATCCTCCTCCTGATTACCTTTGGCGGAGGTTCTCATCCTCCTTTTATGTGAATTGCGATGGGCCTAGAATGGTTTTCCCCCGCGAATCTGAAAAACTGCCGGATAAGAAAATCTGAGATACGTTACGCCCAGCGGAGCAATTGGAGCTTTGGGAGACTGAGAGTAAAGTGTTTTGAATGATTGATTTAGAAATTGAAGGTGGATAGATGAGAATTTGGGTGTTTTGCTCCGACTGAGCTGAGCACGACGGCGGCACCACCGCAGTTTAGTTGAGGCAGCTAGTGATGTCTGGGCTCTGTGCCAATGCCTTGTGACCTGTGTGTCACCATGACTCGTTTGCGCGAACTTGATGGAGCAACATTACCATGTGGGTGACCTCACGTGCTTCCCGTGAGGTCACTTAATGGCCTGGCTTCTTTTTTCCAACTTCGATGGACTCGACGGTCAAGATGTAATGAACGGCCGATGTTAGTCATTTTCTTAAAATAAAAAAAAGTTAATATATACAACGATACAATAAAAGGGAGATTATATACATTATATCTCTGAACAACTTATGTTCCATTTGAAATCAATATGCTTTCTGTTTCGATTTGTTTAGCGCCTCTTGTGCTAGGGGTTTTCGGTTGTAATTTATAATTTTCGTATTTAAAAAAAAATAAGAGAGAAATTATACACATTAGATATAAATCGCTCTTATTACAATATAACAACTAAATAAAAATATTGGTGACATGTTAGCTTTCTTTTCGATTTAAACAAGAATAGGTGTGTTTTCGATCAATTAACCTAGCAACAATTGTACAAAGATCGAGTAAATATATTGAATCAGCACATAGTTTCAAGCAACTGACCTAACCACATTTGTATAAAAACTGACCTAATTATATATATGCATGTCTTATTGTCGCCCTTCTCTCTTGAAATAGACGAGGTAAATGAAATGAACAGAAGGTTTACTCTAGGATTATGGAGGCACAAGATAGAACCTTCAAAGTGAGGCTCTACATCTCTTCATCCTTCTTGTCATTCGTTCAAATGGTCGAGTGGTGTTCGCACTCGCTGAGTAGCGGAAAATTCGTAAAAAAATGAGATTAATAGCATGTGCATGCACTCTTATCTTTCAATCTTATAGTATCAAAAAAAATATATTAAATTTTCTTTCTTTTAAAATAAAACTACAACTTAAATATATCAATTACCCTTTATAAAATCCTTATTACCATTTAAATTGATTCCTGTTACTACTTTTTTTTTTGTCAAAGATTCTTGTTGTTATATATATATTTTTTTAGAAGAGATGTTTTATTCAAAAACATCTTACGATAGTACAATAGACACTAGGTCCATCAAGAACCCAATCGTGAAAATCAGGGTCAGCACAAACGGTAAAAGATTTGCGGCATGATTAAGTTCACATGGACTAAAAAATAATATACAATTGTGTTCTAACTATAATGTAATTACAAAGAAGGCATAGACATAGAGTTTAGCATCCTAGTGGAACTTGTGAAGTGAGCATAAGGCTACCTCGTTAAAGAACTTTTGTCGAAAATACCCAATAGAAAAAAATCAAGGCAAAAGAAAAAGAGTGCATCGTGTTTGATACGATATAAGGAAATTGAACATCCTCAAAGAAAGACCCACTACGAGTGAAAGAAATATGCAAAATAAGAATAATACAGAACGCATTAGAACTTGTGAAAGAAAGAGAGATAAAATACATGTGATACATAGAGAGCTAAATCTCGACATAACAACCACCAAGTAACCACTAAAAACTATAAAATAAAAAAAAAAAAAAGCGAAATGAGAAAGGGGCAAAGAAAACATATTTTACGTTATCATGATGTCATTATTTGGAGGATTAGTGAAGTCTAGTCAAATAGGACAAGAGTTCTGACCATTATTTGGTGGGCCAATATACACTTTTGGGCCGTAAAAATGGAAGCAACTCTCCCAATCCTAACCTAACCAACCTTGTAGCACGTACACGGCCCATACCGTAAGTCCAGTCAAGTACTCGGAATCCGGCCCACCAAACCAAACTCTAATTTCCTTGATGGATTGCGTCATCCACGGAGCGCCACCGATAACGAGCGGACGTGCTTGGTATGTGGCTACATATATGCACCACACACAGCAAGTAGCAACCACAACGCCGCCACGTACACACCGCCTTGTTTGCTAATTCCTTCCTAATCCCCTATTATATTATTACCTCAATATCACTCTCCCAACCCTAATTCACCCAAACATGGAGCCTGCATTGGAGTGACACGTGGATTGAGACTAGTCCCCCACTCATCCACCACGTGGCATGCATCGACCGGTGCACGCCTCTAAGCGAGCTAATTAAGTTGTCTTAATTAAAATTAAATTAAGAAAACCTGAATTAGCTTCGTAATGGTGGATGATTGGATGAATGAAATTATATGATCTTCTGCTCTTCAGGTCATTATCGATTGGATTCTTAAGCCAAAACACTTCCCCACGTAAAACCAATTCATTTTTTTTTTTACTGCTGGAAATTGAAAATCAATGCCTTGTGGGAACTCTCAGAATAATAAATATTCAGTTTCCACTTTGTTATTTCAAGTGGTAAAATTGTGGACAAAGGCATGCCTTTGTGTAGCTCTCTCAGTCTTCCTCATAATTTGCATCCCATTTTTAATCCTTGCGACTCTTCCTTTTTTCGTTGCTTTTTTATGGGCATTTTTTCTCTTTAAGATTTTGTGTTTTTTCAGATTGTGCCCACAGTTTAAGCTCCTCGAAGTGAAAATGTTGATGAATTACTTGTCGTACACGGTTGCCAAGTTAACAGGTGGCACAAATTTCAAGTATGATCATAATCGTCATCATCATTCATATAAGCTTGTTAATACTCACGACGAGCTGATGGCCAAGGCTCTCGAGGATAAGCAAGAAAGCGTGGAGTTGGACCCATCGGAGGTTCCATGTTTGCATGAATCTGATTTTGATGTTGATGAAGATCATCATCAAGAGATCAAAGGCAAAACAAGAGTCGAGGATCGAAATGGAATTGGTCAAAGATCCATGTACGAGGAAGGCTCGTGGCAAATTCTCATAAAAAATCCACGTAAATGGAGAGAACCTCAATCGGTACGAATCTTCATATTTAATTTTTATATATGTTTTTTGGGTATCGTTTATTTAATAATTATTTTATTTTTTATTTTGTGTGCAGTTCTACGATGTTTTGTCGTTCTGGAAGCACAAGGAGAAAGGAAATGAACTGTAATGAAAGAATCCAATTGCATCTTGTAAGATTGTTTAGGACTCGGTCTCTTTAAATGTTTAATGGATCTCCACGTACCTTTTGTGTTTGCTTTCCATTTTGAGTACTCTAATTAACATATTTGGCTTTCTCAAATGGAAGATATTCTATTCGATCCAATTGATATCGGCTCATTTCTTTTATCGTTAATTATTGGATTTTTTCTTATCGTTAATTATTGGATTTTTTTCGTATGTAAGTGTGATAATCAGTATCGTTAATTTCGTAAAATATTATATAAATATTATTTATATAAAAAATCAACCAAATTGGAGATTATTTGGTAATAGCTACGATACTTATAGTGAATCGTCAATTAATTGATACATATGAATGACAATCATCATTAAATTTTTTTTTTTTAGAACAGATGATTTTTATAGGATGTTTTAAGAAATCAACGATCTTGATTAACATATTGGATTAGTATAATCAGTAATCAAATAATACGGGAGGAAGGAGCACATCCATGATAATTAAGGTGAATGCAAGCACTGTATTACTCTATAATTTTTCGAAAGCTTCAGTCATATATAACTAAAAACAAAAATAATAACTAATAATTTAATATTTTTTTTTTTGAAATTTTCACCCTTTATGTAACTTTTTTAAAGAAGTAAGTATAATAGAGAAACAATTAAAATAGGAATATTTATTCAATCATATTCACATTTTACAGCAGCATAACAACTTACAAATTAGAAAATACGACAAAATTACAAACCGATGTGAACTAAAGGAAAATCGAGAACTAGTGGTATTCCTTTTCCACATCATATGTCGAAGGTCTCGAGTTCAATTATCGGAAAGAATTAAGTCAAAATTTAATGTGTGCAATGTAATACCTTCTCTCAATATCATTGTATTAAAAAATAAAAATAAAACATACTAGAGAAGCCCCATTGTGTAACATGTTTCTAATAATTGTAGGTCTATGTACCAATATTGCAAGTAGATCCCACCTCAATCTAATGAAAGAGTGCAACACTCTTTCATTAGATCGAGGATTTTGATCTCCCGAGCAATTTTGCTTGATTAATTGAACTTAATTACTTTGCTTGTTGAGGAAAAATACTTTTCTGCGGCGATCATGGTGGCTTCGGACCCTTTATCCGTCGGTATAGTGTTTTCCAGTCTTACATTTTCGGCTTTACCAGAAGTCGATGAGACGGAGAAGCATTTACCGATCAATTTACTTATTCCTGATTTGCCCCTACTATCTCTCTTGCCCTTGCCCATGCTATTCCCCGTATTGCCCATCTTGCCCTTGCAATATATATCTATCAGAGAGCCTCAAAAAGTTGAATAACAATCCTCTGAGCTTAGTTTGATCGATGTGTGTTTGATTTGTTTCTTGAGCAACATGAAACCCGTCATTGCCATTTTATAGGGTGAGGTTACTTGAAGGTTAATCAAGTTGAATTCAGCATACATTTGACTGGATCTGTTTAGAGGGAAGGGAAAGATCCCAGCAATTTGGTAGATTGTGACGCTTTCTTGGTGGCCAAGTGAAGTCTTTTAAGACTCTTAGTCAAAAGCATTTGCATAATGAATTCTCAGGAGATTACAGTTTACAGACAAGTCAAAGACACGGCTCACGCGGTTTCAGCAAATAATGTTTGAGATATCATATTGTGTATCATGTATTGCATTTATGTGTATGTAGTAATTTGATAATGTGAGTTTTGTAACAATTGTGTTTATTCGGACTTGTGGCCCGCCCGGACGTCATGATGATTGATGAGTCAACGGGCCGTTAGGAGGCTCCAAGAGATCACGGACACAGAGTTAAAGGGCATGGGCCACGTTTGGCAGCAACATCTTTATATTCTGTTTAGCCCATGTCATCACAAAATTTCGAATTTACTTTGCTCTATTTGAGGGTGGCTACACTATTTAATTTCATTCCTTCTTTTTTAAGACATTTGATATTATGTTTTTGAACATCATCATTAGTATTACTGTTTTTGGTCTTTTATTACTTTGTGTCATGAATAGTTTAAGGTTTATTTTCATAAAACTATGTCAATATTTAATGTTAATCTCGTTCCAATATCATTTGTATAGATATAAAAATAGTATTCTAGGAAAATTAGTCAAAAATTTGATGAGAAAGGCCAACTCGATTTGAAATAGGAGGAAATAAATGGCACAAATTGGAATGAAGGTGGGGTGAAAGACGTGCATATAGAATGCTATACAAATGAAAATTTAAAAATAATCTTATATAATAACATAAAAACAAAAGAATAAGAATAATGCTACAGACACCAACTTATTTATCAACATTTGAATACCAACTTATATGGCAGCTGAGATAGCAATCATTGTCATATGCTACATCGTTGATTTAATTTACTCAATTTTCTAATTTTACCCCATATTATATTTACCGATTAAACCCTAACCTCCACTACTACCGTTAAACTTGATCCGCTACCACACCTCTATAATCACCACCGAAATCGGAATCTATCTTCCTCGACCAACGGCAGCAAGCCTCCGACACCGAAACCATAACGCTCAAAATGTATGCTGGCTGTTAATCTAATATTAGAAGCAAAACTCCACACTCACCACCATTTTCCAACTTTTGAACTTGATGTAAACGCCAAGCGGAAGGTGTTTATTTTGGAGTTTTGCTCCTAATATTAAAGCTTCAGAGTATTAATGTGGGATTGAGTGGATTTAGCTTAAAACAAAATAGAGGTATTTAGGCAGCTCTGTACTCGTTACGCTCTGTCAAAGATAATAAGATGATCGAGAGCCAACCAATCGATAATTATGAAGCCGCTGGAGGAACTGATGGTGGATTCCGGGTTGAACATGGTGGACAAGTCATCATATATTTGCAGTGTTGTGGTTTGGTTCCGGAGGCTCGTATGTCGTTGGTTGAGGAAGGTAGGATGCCGATGTCGGTGCCGATGCTGGTGGAGATTATAGAGGTGGGGTAGCCAATGAAGTGTGCCGGTGGTAGTGAAGGTTAGGGTTTAATCAGTGAATAGAATGTGGGGCAAAATTAGAAAATTGAATAAATTATATTAATGATGTGGCACATGACAAGGATTGCCAATTGATATGCCACATAAGTTGGTATCCAAATATTGGTAAACTAATTAGTGCATGTAGCATAATGATGATACGGGCACAAAGTGAAATCCCAAATTTCTTATTCTAATACAATATAACGGGCGACGTGACAAATCACATTATCTTTTTTAATTAATTATTTCAAATTAAAAAATAATCATAAATAATTAAAAATTAAAATTAAGAAAAATAAAAGCCTAAAAATTATACTCATAATTCTCTCCTCTACTCCTTACCGTCTTTATTAGCATCGTTCGCTGGAGCCTTCCCATCTTTGGCATCTTTGGCGTCTTTGGCATCTTTAGTGGGAGCAGGTGGGGGGAGGGATCGTGTGAGGTGGAGTTTTATGCTTCAGCTTCGAAAGTATTTGCCGCAGCCTTGAAATATCAGTGGGTTTTCCAGTCTTTGGACCCTGATTGACTTGGATCCCTGGTTTCTTTTCCATTGGTTGGAAGGAATTTGGTAATGGGTGCGTAGTTAGTTGGTGGAGTTCGTCGGCAAGAAAGAGGCGAAAATTAAGAGTTGAGTTTTTAGAATTTTATTTTTTTTAATTTTAATTTTGATTTTTAATTGTTTATGTTTATTTTTAAACTTGAAATAGTTAATTAAAAATTGATATGGATTACCACGTCGTCCGCCACATGTGTTAAGATAGGGAATTTCACTTGGTACCCATAGCATTATTCAAAGCAAAAACGACATAATTATCATAATTTGATTTTGGAGGGATTTTGAAATTTTAAAAAAGCCATCTTAATAATATTTCCTAACCTTTAAAATTGTTATGTGTTAAGAATAATCATAATTTGCCCGCCCCTCTTTTAAGAACGTTGAATTGGAGTGTTCTCAAACTCGGTATACTCCCGATTCATCTTGAGTTTGATCTCGATTTCCTGATGATTCTTCTGATTGTGACTATGAATGCGCCTTGAAAGAATGGATTAGCATTGTTCACCACTTATTGATCCCTTTAAAAAAAATTGGAATTGAAAATGAAAGAGAATAAGCATCCCTTATATCGAATTGATAATGCCCTCGACCATAAAGAGATACAGTAAGAACAAAAAGTCAAAAAGTATCTCTTTATTCACAAATTTCATTTTAAAATAATTGAATGGGATATTGATGTCTCAAGCTATACCCATTTAATTATATTCCATATATTACCCAAAATGTCATGATTTCTAAATATTCCATATATTACCCAAAATGTCATGATTTCTACGTAGGCAAAATGAGGAAACGAATCTTTTGTCCTGTGTCCATTTCTGTTTTTTGAAAAGAAAGTTTTATATACAATTGTCTTATGTGATATTATCTAACCCAATTAAAGTTAAAGTGAAACTAAAATGCAAAAAGCTCTAATTTTATGAATAACTATTACATGAAAACCAAAATTGAAGAACATACGAATTTTTTAGTTTGATCAAAAGAGTCTAAGTAGTATTCAAAATGAAAGATAGTTCCCATTATGCAAAGATGAGACATGAATCATGGGACATAGCTAGCTAGATAGGTCCCTTGAAATCACAGGACCCCGTTCATTAATGGATTGAAGAATTCTTGATGTGCTTTCTTAAACCACATCTGCGGAAGCCAAGTAGGGTTGATAAATTTGATCCACGTGAATAGTATATATGATTAGAGCGCAACCAAACACGGCCTTAAAACTCGGGTTCCGAATAAAAAAGACGAGGATAATTATCTGTCTGCCTGTCTCTGGGTCTCTGATTCTCTCTGAGATGGTGAGACCACCCACTCCACCCTTAAAAGGTCGAATCCATGTGCGCCAACACCGCCCACCGGAAACTCTAGTCTCTATGGACCTCTCAGGGTTACGTGGCGGGATGCTATATATTGAGTGGGATTTTGTCTGTTGCATTTGTTTAGGGTACCAAAATACTCTGATCCAATGTATCGGGTCGCTGACCTATACCGGTGTGGCTCTCTCTACGTTATGGACCTTATGGCCTGTTTATGGGTTTTCATTTTGAAATTTTCATTAATTTGTCGGATTTCTGATTAGCAGCAATAAAAGACAAAATATGGCCCAATGAATGTGGCAGATACTCACAAGTATGGCAGCAGGCAGCAGGCAGCAGCCTGCATATCAATAAAATTCAGTAATGAACAGCGTTAAGAGGTATTCGTTTAAAATTCAGTAAAGAATAACGTTAAGCGGTGGTAAAGTAAATGATGATTTAGGTGGGAATTTCAGTCACGATTCGATTTCTCTATCCTCACTAACAGAGGAAGATTTATTTTGAACATCGCTATATAGATCCTTAGTTGACCATTGCCTTGTTAAGTTAATATCAAAACAACTGAGTTGAGAAAAAGACCCAAGAGAATTCATTAATTACCGATAAAGTGAAGCAAAATTAACCATTTTTCTATTTTCTTTTAGTATAGGGATATAATTGAAAATTGGTCTAATTCCTCCATTTATTTATTTATTTTTTATATATAATGATATTACGAGAGGACGAGTACAGATAAGAGAAGGCAGAGAATACATAGAGAATTTAATGATTATATTCCATTGGGGTTTAACCCTTTTATATACAGATTACAAACCAAATATACAAGGAAAATAAATGATTACAACAAGAATAAAAAGTCAACCAATCTATTACATAATTACACGATCAAATCTTCAATCTTGAATTAATGTGCATAATCAAGGCCATAATCAGAGAGATCCATCATTTCTAACATCCCCCCTCAAACTCAAGACTACTTGGAAAGCAATTGGAGTTTGGAAAGTAGAAACTAAAAACGGTCTAGTGGATGAGACTTGGTTAAAAGATCAGCAGGTTGATGTTTAGAAGGAGTGAATGGTAGTTGGATAGTCCCTTGCGAGAAGTGGTGACAGACAAAGTGGCAATCAACCTCAATATGCTTGGTGCGCTCGTGGAATACTGAATTTTGAGCAATCTGAATTGCACTTTTGCTATCACAAAAGAGAGGAGTAGAGTCTGTAATAGTAACACCCATGTCTGTAATAAGCCATCGTAACCAAACGATTTCAACGGTTGTATGAGCAAGAGCTCGATATTCAGCTTCAGCACTTGAACGAGCAACAATAGTTTGCTTTTTACTTCTCCAAGAAATTAAGGAATCGCCAAGGAATACGCAAAGCCTGTGGTTGAATGTCGATCAGTGACATCACCGGCACAATCAGAATCAGAATAGGCTCGAAGGGTGAGAGAAGAGGAAGATTGAAGATGTAAGCCATGAAATAGAGTGCCTTTGAGATAACGTAGGATATGAAGAACCACAGAAAAATGAGTAGAATGTGGTGCAAACATGAATTGGCTAACAATATGCACAACATGGCTGATATCAGGTCTAGTAATTGTGAGATAGTTGAGACTTCCTACAAGTTGGCGATATAAGGTAGGATTAGGAAGAAGGACACCATCAGAAGCACAAAGTTTGATATTCGACTCGAGAGGGGTGTCTTCGATTTTGGTATTCGTCAAACTAGCTCGATGAAGTATTTCATACGCATACTTAACTTGAGAAAGAAAGTAACCATCATATGGATGATCAACTTCAATGCCAAGGAAGTAGCGGAGAATGCCTAGGTCTTTCATTTCAAAGCAAGTAATAAGATTTGAGAGTTTGAATACATTTAGAGTCATTACCAGTGATGACCATGTCATCAACGTATAGGAGGAGAATGACAATCCCACGATCAGAAGAACAAGCGAACATAGCAGAATCATGAGCACTTTGAGTGAAACCGTGTTTAAGGTTTGTCTGACTAAATTTTTCGAACCAAGAGCGTGGGGCTTACTTAAGGCCATAGAGAGCTCGATGAAGTTTACACACCTGATTAGGGGAGTGAGTTAGCCCAGGTGGAGGTTGCATGTACACTTCTTCATGAAGATCTCCATGAAGAAATGCATTTTTAACATCCATTTGAAAGAGTTCCCATCGGCGAACTGAGGCAATAGAAATTAAGGTGCGAAAAGTGGCCATACGAGCTATGGGAGCAAAAGTTTCCTCATAGTCAATACCATATTCTTGGGTAAAGCCTTTGGCAACAAGACGAGCTTTATAACGATCAATAGAGCCATCGACAATGGTTTTTATTTTGTAAACCCATTTGTACCCGACAATAGATTTTCCAACAGGGAGGTCAACAAGATCCCATGTATGCGTGTTTTGCAAAGCTGTGAGTTCATCTGACATGGCTTGTTGCCATAAGGGATCGAATGAAGCCTCTCGGTAAGAAGTGGGTTCATAAAGAGACAACAAAGCATAAAGGTAACAATGATAGTCTGATAGCTTAGTAGAAGGGAGTCGATCACGGACTGGTCAAAGAGAATATGTATCAGAAGGTAGGATTGATGTAACAGGAGATGAATCAGTATTTAGCATATGGGAAATTGATACATCCAGCCCTAGATATCCTCCTTGATACCAGCAATCTCGGGTGTTGATCGACACCTGGACACAAAGTCCCGGTGACGAAAGCCACTAACTAAGCTGCATTACAGCGAAGAGCAGGATTAACTGGATGATCATTAATGAAACAATAGGGGTTAAGGCCAAATTTCGACCCCCTTTTTCATCTCAGTAAGCAAAACGTCAGCACCATCGTTACATTGAACGATGGCGGTCAATGGACTGTCGCCCTCATGCGAGCAAACATAGCTCGTCTATCCGGGTCACCGCCCACACCAATCCCACTGACCACGGTAACGAGTGTTTACTCACTGATGCTTTGAATCTCGATCAAACCCCATGACAATCGTCGTCAATATATATATTAGCCGGCACCATTCTTGACTTTCATGCCATATTAGCCAATATAGGTCATCGGCTATCACAACCCATAAGTCGGCACAAATCTTCGGCTATCAAGTAGGGACTCATCCATTTCCTGGATGACTCAGATCCATATACCTCGCTCTCGTCGTCTCTCTACGAACGAGGTCAGTCCGATCAACGTCGTAATCTCATCGTCGCTCTACGGACGATATCGTATAACTAGACGTCGCAATCGTGCGTACGGACCAAGACTCTCATCAGTCGGTAAAACCCTCGGCTGGTATTACACGTAAGCCAGCATGTCACATCGGCTATCATATCACATCATCAACCGGCATAACTCTCGGCTGGCATAACACATCATCAGTCGACATGTATCATCGGCTAGCATCAGCCAGTATGTATCATCGGCTGGCACATCACATCATCAGCCGGTATGTATCATCGGTTGACACATCACATCATCAGCCGGGATGTATCATCGACTGGTTAGTGTTCCTCTTGATCATTGCATTTTTCTCGGCGATCTATATTTCTCCTTCGACCATGGGAGTAGCTCCCGGCATTTAAGTCGGTCTCATCTTGCATTTCTCGGGTGTTTGCCCTCTCTTGTGGTTCAGGACCTCTCGTCTTTTGATCTTCTAGGCCATTGGCCATGCCGAAAACGTGTCATGTCGTATGTCTGCATGCCGTAGTTAAGATGGGTAAGGGAGGTTGTCCCCCTGCCCTAAGATCTGATGTAGCATAAGTTAGGCGGAGGGGCTCTAACTCAACTTGGCGATCTTCTAGTAGTTGGCGAGCGTCCCGATAGATTCTTGGTTGAGAAGGGCCGACGCCATTAGGTGGTTGGATGAGCAGTCGCCCTTCGGATGAGGTGGGGTTTGCCCTATACTGTTGTTTCTTATGCATGTCCGAGGGAATTCACTCGATGACAAGTTGATCAACCGGGGTCCAATCGGTCACAATCTGGTCGGCCAGTACTTGGTCGACTGGTCCCTTATCTCACCCTTGATTGTGTTGGGACATCCTTACAAGGGCGAGTGTGCTCTCGTATTGCTCAGACATGACCTGATTCTTAGCATCCATCTTGGTGTTGTGAGCCCTGAGCTCAGCCACTTCTCGTTTGAGGTCGTCCAACGTATGTCTCAGTACATCAGGGATGTTGTCCCTTGAGCTCCTTTGTAGGAAATGAATGTTGTTTAGTTCTCCTTCATCTTGATCATCCAACATGATGCCCGGAGGGTGTTGGGACGACCTAGGTGGTAAGTGAGTTCATGGGAGGTTATTTTAGAATTCCCACAGACGGCGCCAAATTGTTGATGCAAAAAATGGACCAACTTAGAGTTGCCTCGCTGAGCTCGCTTGACTCGCTCTCCTCGGAGGTAGGAAGACCTGCAGGGAGAAGGTAAGAGCAAAGGAGCACCGGTGTGGTGTCGGCCTAACAGTCTCCGATGCTTAAGTCAGTTAAGTGTGGAGGGTACTGTAATAATTAGGCATCGTAAGGGCAAGGTTGTCATTACATTTTTTAGGGGAAGTGCCCTTGTATTTATAGTGGCATTGAATGTTGTAGGTGAAACATTTCGATGTGAGATAAATGTCCTTGATCTTAGAGCTGACACGTGTCCTGGTGGTCCCGAGTCTCGTGATTGTGTTAATATGTCGGTCAACAACTAGATCTGATCGACCTAGTGGCTTTTAGTGTCTTTTGTCTAAGGCTGTGTTGGTAGGATACACTTGATGTTATAGATTTGTATTGTTGTTTTTTTGTTGAGCCGAGAACCAAGTATAATTTTAACGAAACTAATTGGTCTTAATCAAATTGACTAAATCACGTACGAACATAATGAAAATTAAAAAATGGGATAGAAATCAATAAATCCTACTATGCCTAAAGAGTAGGATGAAAGAAGGGCCCATAGAAACGTAGTAGAAGGCATGCACAATCATGGCGGATAATATCACAACTTGTATTAAAAAAAATTGTTAATTAAAAATAGGAAGATAGGTGGCAGGATAATATCGACATGTCAGATAATAAAGTAATTATTATTAGATTCATTAGTCACCGTCACGTGTAGAGTGCAGTCTTTGCAAGTGCTGCAATATGGCAGCCATCGAACGTTTACTCCTCATAATCAGCAACCGTCCCTCCTGCCATGTGCCTCCTCGCACGTACGTTTTTTTTTTTTTAAAAGGTCAAAAAGTATCATTAAAAAAAAATAGCACTAAAAATTTATAAAGGGCATTTTTAAGGAGTTGGACCAACACCCGACCTAAGGACCAAATAGCCCATAGAACTGAGACAAACAACAAGGCCTTCATCACCAGCACCAACACACCAAAGACCAAACCACACCCGCACCCTAGTCATTGTAGCAGCTGCAATCGGAGCCACTGTCGTAGCCATCGTCGTAGCAGCCGTCATCGACACAGTCCAAAGCAGCCACGGTCGCAAAACTGAGATCAGGCAGATCTAAGAAAAAAGCTCCGGAGCACACATAGTAGTCGTAGCAGAGCAATGAAGCTCCGTCGCAGCTGCAACAACGCCGCCCCAAGCGTCGTCGCAGTTGTAGTAGTGCAACGCCCATGCCTCGTCGCAACAGCATCATCGCCCCTCCCAGACGTCGCCGCAGTCGCAGCAACTCCTCACACCGTCGCCATCGCAGACAGGCACATCCTCTAGCACAACGTCGCTGCAAAGACCGCACAAAGCAGCAAGCCCGTGAGCTAACCAACCGTCGTCGCAGTTCGATCTTGCCGTCCACAAAGCCCACATACCGATATGGGCTTCCATCGCATTCGACCCAACAACGGGACTCACGGCCCGAGTCCATCGTCAAGTGGCCTGGATGAGCCACCTCAGTGGCAAACCAACCGCCGCAAAACGTCGCACCACCAACCTTCCGCCATAGGAGCACATCAGAAGTTGGTCCAAGGCAAGGTCGACGAGGCGGAACAATTCGAAGGGGGAGAGAAATAAGAAGGGAAGAGAAAGAAAGGAAGAAACGGAGAAGGAGAGATAGCAAAGGGAAAGAAGAGGGGTACCGCCGACCCTAAAGGGGATTGGCGGCTAGGGTTGGGATTTCGGTTTTTGGTTTTTTAGACTTCAAGTTTGTAGTATAAGATCGATCAATCAATTCAATTTTTAATTTTAACCTTAACTACTTTTTAGTTTTAACCTTGTCAACAGATGTGATTAAACTTGAGCAAGAATGATATAACTTATAAGTAATATTTTAATCACGTGTTAATCTTTATTAAATACATTCAAGATGTCATATACGGAGAAAATATACTTCATTAAGTGCTGGTTTCACAATGAGCCCTCCTTCATATATCGCCTTCCATGCGCTATCATTTCTTTACACAAAAACATTAATGTATTTAAATATCAGAATACGCATCAAACATTGTTATAAATATAAACTATTATGGCAATAATATTCGTCGAATTTATTATTTCTTTTCGACAAAGTGATTCCTCCACCATAATTTATAAGCCGGCCCTACGGAGTAATAATTAAGGTGAAGTGTCTTATTACTTGGTTTAATGTTGCTCTAATATCACCGTCCTTGGGTCCAAGTGACTATTTTATATTCAAATCTTTGTCCTTACCCACTTAACAAGATGATGATAAATTTTGTTGTTAACATGTGCTTAAGATGATAGTGATCAATTAGTCCCATTTTACGCAATACAATTCATTAATCACTTTTTTTATCAGACCTTCACTAAAAAAACCCTCATCGATCTCTTCCATCCAACCTAAACTTATACTTCATTTTATTTTTATTTTTATTTTTATTTTTAATACATAGAGCCATGGTAATTGGCAACTTGGGGAATAAATAATAGTCTTTTTATTTATTTTTACTTTATAGAAAATTGCCAAATGTCGACCTTTTATGTATAAAAATATTAATTGTTTTCTCTCTACAAAATATACTATTAATTGTGTTGGAACTTTCAGTTAATTGTATAGGCAACTAGCACTTAGAACATCTACAGCAGAATCCCTAAAATATATTTCTTAGTTAATTTTAAAGATTTCCAAAAAAAAAGGGCTCCAATTTACTCCCTATTTTAGAATTTGGATATTTTTTGAATTTTGGATCCCTAAATTTAATAAATAGGGGAGAGAAAGTAGGAATTCCTATCTCATCACAATTGGATGAATTTCATAAATAATAAAATAATAAATTGAGGATATTCCAATATTTCATTTGAAATAAATAATAAAATATTTGAGATTTGGCAAAATAGGGAACACTGCTGGAGTAAACTTTTTTAAAGTAATTTGCTAAAATAACTTTTTAACTAGAATTTAACTTCAATTTAGGCACTCTGCTATAAATGCTCTTAACACTTACAATAAGTTATTTTTGAGATGAAAATTAAAACTACTTTAATTTTATTAAAATTCAAAAAAAAAAAAAACTAAAAAATATATCCCTGCAGTAAAAGAGAAAAAAGGTCCCACTTGTGTAATTAGCTACCATACACTTGTAATATGGAATTCCTCATCATTGTATAATGAGTAACTTAGGTTTTGACTCTTGTAAAGGGTGTGTCAATGCCCAAAATGTATAATCTCATTCTTCATCTAGTACTATCGTCTAGCATATTCCTTTTCGTGGTGGATAGTCTAGGGCTCGACACCTAATGTTCATATTACCTTGAACAAACTCTTAAAGGTTAGGTTACTACCTATCTCTACAAAAGAGGTGTACTTTGTACCGCCTGGAGGTCATATAGATCGAAACGTCTCATAGCGATAAGAGCGAAAGTTCTATCCACTGCTACAACTACTGGCGTTTCAAACAAAAGGCTTATATTCTAAGGGCGCTCTTGAAAGCCTTTTTTTAGGTTGTGTAATAGGAAGGTGTAAGCCTCGAAAGTCTTTGGTATTTTGCTAGGACGAGCAGCCCTTAAACCACCTTTCGCATCTGGTACTACTAGCTCGTGATATACCTCGTCATTGGATGATGGGTGATTTCAAATTCGAATCTCATAAATGACGATATTGATACCTTGTATATATAACCAACTAATTAGTATTACAATAATGTTAGTAAGAAATATTGAGTTTAAATGTTTTCTTTTGATTAATGATAAAAGAAAAAAGAAAGCAACTAAAAATACCACATTACTTTTCACATATATATTTGAAAATGTTTAATCACCTTGAAAAAGGATTTTCGGGTTTGGGAACAGAAAAACTAATTTGGGATTTGATTTTTGCATTTCCTTGGGTATAGCAGCTTGGAATTAAAGGCACATTTTTTAAATGATGAATTAAGAATATCACCAAAATTGCTAACCAAGATTTGTGCATGTGAGATGGAAACTTTTTTTTATAGTCCAACTAAAATGAGACGACCATGCTAAAAATGTCATAACAAATATTATCCTCCTTTCAACAAGTGCATAACCAAAATCCAAAAAGATAAAAGGAAAAAAAAAATAATAAAATGTTATTAGTATTTCGATAAAAGAATTGAGGGATGATTTTCATATTTTTATAATTTTTTGTCATGCACTTTTTATTTTTATTTGTGAGATTAAATAAATCAATAAATAGAATTATCATGCATTCATTTTTCACAATATTTTGAGGTGATATTTAATTTTCGTTTTTTATTTTCTAATTTTCTACAATATTGTGGACAAACACAAACCAATGACATGCTTCATAACTTTCCCCAACACCGAATCCATAAATTCTCTGAGTCATCTGACCAAAAAGAAAAGAGTAAATCTGAGATAAGGGCACTTCAAACCGTACGATCTGCCGCACCCCGTCAAACACACCGTAATAGTAGGCCCTACTATTTTTTCTTTTTATTTCCAAATCCCCAACTAATTCCTCAAAATTCAAATGCCTGTAATAATTTATCATTTTAACCCTTACATTTTCATGTCTCGTCATTTCTGTACAAAATTTAATTTATATGTAAAGACAATATATTTAATTTTCAGTACTTTACACTACGTATGTACTATGTGAATGTCAATTTTTCTTATCCAATAAATATCAAAGTTAATATTTCCGGATCACTATTACAATATAGTTTAATTGTGTTCTTACTTATTCAAATTTTTTATATGTATGGGAAGTTTTGGGCTTGAATTTCGTAAAGTACGAGATCGAAAATCAATATCTATAAAATCAATATTTAATCATGCTTTTTCACTATTCTTGTATAAGAAAAACAAATTATATCTCAATGAAGTTCAAATATGGAAATTCTAATAAACACAAGTATCTATTTGTTTATTTTTGAGAAGATAATCACAAGTACTATAGAATGAGTAAACTCGTCGAACTAATAAATTACTAGTAGATGCACAAAAAAAATTAATCTCTAATTGTTATGTTGGAAGTATTGAGTTCGATTCTCGATGGATACTCAATATGTATCATGTAATCCCCTCATCGGTTGTTATTATATAAAATAAACAACTTATCGATAAAAATTATATTGGTTACTTATATTATAAATAGAAAGTGCAATTAATATGAAGTTGAATCAAGAAAATTTACTCAAATGATCATGTCGTGATCAAGACTTAATTGTGATCAGATTATATACAATTTATTTTGTCATGTGTACGGCCCCGATGTGATCCGTCGATCAAATCGGCACACAAACTGTAAAACTAATGGGATATATTTACTTAAAATGAAAAATAAAAAAAAGTCCATCCGAGGCCGCAACCAATCTGACGGTGACAAATGCCATCTAATCACCCAGTCCCTTATCTCCACGTCACCGCGACCCATTACTCCCTAACACGATCAAGAAGACCAATTACATTCCGATAAAAAAAAAAAAAGACCAATTACATCATACGGCCCACGGTTCCCTAGGAGTCTCCCGATCCAGCGGCTCAGATTTCGTGTTCTAGAGTCTTCGAATCAAGCCAGAGAGACAAGAGAGAGGTGAGAGGAGAGAGGGTGATCATCTTCTAACCATGGTTGGTTTGTTAACCGGACTTTCTGCGAGGGGTTAAAGAACGTACAAGGGGGTAGAGACTGCTCTGAGAGAGAAGGGAAAGACAAATATACAGACTCGGAGAGCAAGAAGAAGAAGACGAGCGAAAACTCGAGAGGGTTTTGTGAGTCAACTCGGACGACTCTCTCTCATTAAATACAGCCCTCTGCGACTCGGTCCATTAAGCCTTTGATTCTCTTAGTCAAATTTCAAAAGGGGCTTAAGGTTCAAAAGGGGCTTAAGGTTCAAAAGTTATAGTTTTAGCAGCCGTGTCCGTTTCGCAGCGGTTCGGTTGTTAACTCCTCCAGATCTCGCATTCCGGTGAGTCGCTGCCTCTGATTACGCTCTTCTCTAGCTCAGCAATGTTCAGATTTTGTTCTTCATTGTTGGTTCCCGTTGATGCTTATCGTATTATCATCAATGTTATCTTATTGTTCGTATTTTACTAATAGATGCATTTTAGGTTCCAGCGTTTTTTATTTGGGGCTCAAATCGATTTTTTGGGGATTAGTTTCAGTTTCAATGACTCGGATTTAAAGCTTGTTACGTTTTGTTACTGATGAGTTATTAAGGGAATTTCAAATTAAAGTCTGTGAATGATCTATCTGAATGGTCGAGATGTAGATGAATGAATATTTTGGTCCTCGAAAACTGTTGAGTGCATTAATCTCTATAATTCCTGCATTTGGTGCTATGCAATCTGGGCATTAAATCAATGAATTAGTGTAGATATTGATTTATTTACAGGTAGTGGATTCTTTGAGTTTATCTTAATTTATTTGATATTCATTAAGTGATCTGCCATCTGCATTTGACCCACTCTCTGGGTCTCTTGCATCTTCCTATCCGTGAAGAATTAGTTGATTTAATGTCCGCCTGTTACATTTTATTGCAGATGCTTTATTATTTTCAGAAGAGCATGGCAGTGGCTTCTCTCTCAATGTGGCATTGAGTTACATCACTACTTTCTCAGTCTCCATTCATTTCTCTGGGTTTTTTTGCTCTGAGAATCTGTGGGATTTGAAAGTACTTCTTTTTATCAATTGATGATCGTTTTGGAATTGTGTTTCTACTTGGTCTGTATTCGGCGGCTTGGGAGCTTGGCAGATTTTGGGGAGGGGAGAAGCTCTCTTTCACTTCCACGTCTTGTGCCTGCCCCCCTTAAATTGTCACTTCGCTTTGCTTAATGTCTCGTAAACTGGATAGCCCAGTACAGACCCAGATGGCAGTGGCATTATTTAGCAACCCACTCAGCAGAGAGTACCATGGAAGCAAGAGGATGGAAGGGAAGCAGCCCACTGGCAGGAGGAGAGTTTTTGTGCAAACTGAAAGTGGGTGTGTCCTGGGGATGGAATTAGAGCGTTGTGATAATGTCCATACTGTGAAGAGGAGATTGCAGATTGCTCTCAATGTCCCAACTGATGAGAGCTCATTGACATTTGGGGATATGGTATTGAAGAACGATCTTAGTGCTGTTCGGAATGATTCCCCTCTTCTTCTCACAAGGAACCTTATGCATAGAAGCTCATCAACTCCATGTCTCTCACCTACTGGGAGGGATCTACAGCAGAGAGATCGGAGTGGTCCTATAGAGATATTAGGGAATTCTGATCGTTTTGCTAGAACGGAGCAAGTGGTCAAGGACATGGTGAAGGCCATTAAGATGGGGGTTGATCCAATTCCTGTTCATAGTGGGCTTGGAGGTGCATACTATTTTAGGAACAGCAGAGGTGAGAGTGTTTCAATAGTGAAGCCAACCGATGAAGAACCTTTTGCGCCTAATAACCCAAAAGGCTTTGTTGGTAAAGCTCTGGGGCAACCTGGGTTGAAGCGTTCAGTGCGGGTTGGGGAGACTGGGTTCAGAGAAGTTGCAGCTTTCCTGCTTGATAAAGATCACTTTGCAAATGTGCCCCCTACTGCCTTGGTGAAGATCACTCACTCAATCTTCAACATAAACGATGGGGTGAATGGGACCAAGGCTCCTCAGAAGAAGCTGGTCAGCAAGATTGCATCTTGCCAGCAATTCATACAACATGATTTTGATGCCAGTGATCATGGGACCTCCAGCTTTCCAGTAGCATCTGTGCATCGTATAGGGATATTAGACATTAGGATTTTTAACACAGACAGGCATGCAGGGAATCTCTTGGTTAAGAAACTTGATGGTGTCGGGATGTTTGGTCAAGTGGATCTTATTCCAATTGACCACGGCCTTTGTTTGCCTGAAACTTTGGAGGACCCGTACTTTGAGTGGATTCATTGGCCTCAGGCTTCTATTCCATTCTCAGATGAGGAGCTTGAGTACATAGAAAAACTTGATCCCCTTGAGGACTGTGACATGCTGCGAAGGGAGCTTCCTGTGATTCGAGATGCTTGTCTCAGGGTTCTGGTTCTCTGCACCATTTTCCTCAAGGAGTCTGCTGCATATGGTCTCTGTCTTGCTGAAATAGGCGAGATGATGAGTAGGGAATTTCGTAGCGGCGAGGAGGAGCCCAGTGAACTTGAGGTAATTTGTATGGAGGCAAGGAGGATGGTAGCAGAGAGGGAGGAGGTGTTGTCCCCCAAAGCTGACTTGGGAGATCAGGAGTTCCTATTTGACATAGACTGTGAGGATGCGGAGTTAGACTATACCTTAAAGCTTCCAGCAGATGATTATGTGAGCAGGGCACCTTTTCAATCTGCAAATGGGAGCGGGCATGGCCGTTCTCTTCTCTCTAAACTGGAAGAAAGCATTGAGGAGGAAGAGGACAGTGAAGGGGAAGAGCAAGAGGCACTCGCAAGTCTGCCAACAACCCCTGAAAAGATCCCAGGCGTTTCCAAGCTTTCTATGTCGCTGAAGAACACAGTCTTGGGCGAGAAGAGCCACCTGAAATACATGGGATCAAAATCAGAAAATGGATACTTGGCAAATACATCATCCGGACACAGGAGTGCAAATGAGCAACTTCCTGCAAGCATTAACTTTGTGAAGCTGGCTGACATGAGCGATGATGAGTGGAGCTTGTTCCTAGACAAGTTCCAAGATCTGCTCTACCCGGCATTTGCAAAACGCAAATCAATTACCCTAGGTCAGAGGCAGAGACAGAGGCTTGGCACGTCGTGCCAGTTTTGAGGTTGAGGCAGCAAGGCCGCCCCGGTGCTATATGAGATAGACATGACTGAAGATGAACAATAAGAAGTTTAGTAGGTATGTTCAATGTTGGGAGTGAGGGATTGTTTACTTTGTTAAAGATAGATTTCGAGTTAATGGTTTTTCCCAGGGAAGGTGTTTGTAGTGATGAGTGACTCTAGTAGGAGGAGCTGCTGTACATATTCTTGGCATCAGCTGAGCCCGGAGCTGAGTAGATTGCTTGTACTTCTTGTTTTTACTTTTTTCTCTTCATTTTTTTGTTTTTTGTTTTCTTTCACTCCTTTTGACTTGTTTGATAAATAATCTTGTAGAATGAAATCAAGAAAAAAAAGTTTTATGTAAATAGTGAAACTCCGTTTGCCCCCTTTGTTTCAAATTACTTGCTTTTTAGCTGAGGAAGTCGGTGTTTTTTTATGCATTTTACGGGGTTGAATTTCGTCGCTCATGTTTTTGTTTAAAAGCGCATGTCTTCTTCTTTGCTAGTCTTGATGAGTATATAGATGACAGCTTTGAATGTGACATTTGTTCTTTTCTCGATCGAACCATCAGGCTGTCGTCCACAGATATAAATTAGGCGATGTCCATTATTTCTCGCCGCCTCTCAATTCAAGGGATTAGATCATGGTTGTTGAAATGAAACTGTATAGTGAAAGGATTACAAAGAAATTTTGGCGATGCTGACATAGAAAAGGTCCCCACGAATAATTAGGAGTTTTTTTTGGGTCAGCAGAAGATTGTTTGGCTTGCTGTGAAAAAAGATATTAGCCAGCTTAATTATACACAAGACCTCAACTGTACTCAATTTAGAGGTGGGCCTTGGCTTTTCACTCTTAACAAGGTTCATTTTGGAGTCTATCCACAAAGATCGAAGATGGGCATCATTGTTGGTTGGTGAGGTTCTTCAACTAACAATCCTTGTGGGAAGTCAAAGGGTTTCCCATTTTTATCTGATGCAAATGTTGTTTGCTCAACCAGTTCACCTGGTTGGAGTCGATTTAGTACTGCAGTTGATTAATATTCCTATATATTCTTGTAAAAAATAAGGTCAATATCTCCAATACGTATAAATTTAATCCTTCAATATTGTTCAATAAAAAAAATTACCTAATCAGGGCCCATACGAATGAACATTATAATAGATAAATTAATTATGTGAAAATGAAATATGTATTGAATGATAGTGATGGACGGACAATGCAATGAAATTAGGTGGCAGCCTAATCTTGAACTGGAATTGAATGAATATTATTTTAATTGTTGGCATTTGCCACTAGCTTGGGGTGATGGGGTCATTGGGGTCATCTTCTTGTTCTTCTTCCGGGTTGGGAACTTGGGATTGGCTTTACTGGGATGGCCTAAGGTGCAAGACAAAATGATATGCATTAGCAAATTGCAAGTGAAAAGAGACAGACAAAACGTGGGAGTGGGACATGTCTACTTGTCTCCTCACACTTATTACAGCCATTTAAAGCAAAGGGGCTTTGGGATGACCAGTCAAATTCCAACTTAAAGCATAATACTCTATCACAATAAAAGTACCACTCTCGATGATGATTTAGTGGCAAGGGCTTACTCCCATGTAGTTTGGTGCGTGGAGGTCCTGTGATCAATTCCCACTGGCTCCTGCTTGCTAGTCCTTCGGTGGAACTGAGGTGACGTGTCTGTCCTATTGTGACGAGTAGCTATGGCTCAATGCGAACATTCCTCAGCGTGTGGGAGCCCCATTGACTCTTGCTTGCTCGCCCTTCGGTGGGGTTGAGGTGACGCGCCCGTCCTATTGTGGTGAGTAGTTATGACTCAATGTGGACATTCCTCAGCGTGTGGGAGTCCCTATGGTCACGCCCAGAGGGATATCCATCTAGGGGAAACTTTTTTAAAAAAAAAAAAAAAATTGTATTCCATCTATAATATGTTAATCATTAGATACTACTCATCTACGAGAATTCAGCTTTCCCATCAGTAATATGTTAAATTTTGTTGTGATTAGTAAATGTAAACTTTAAAATTTGTCAAAAGAAACGTTAAGACATGCAAAAGTGAATATATACACTTATCGGGGAGAACCTGATCTTAATGCATGTCTAAAAGGATGAGATCGTATATGTTCTCAAATCAAATTCTATTATATTTATAATAATTCCATTTTCATCACTATATACAATATTTCTAGAAGAATTTCGCTTCCCTTGAAATATATACTTGAATTGTACAATGCTTGTCATTCTTTTTCTTCTCTTTAATAAGATTTATGTGTTGCACCGACCAAATTCATACTTACAAGAAAAATTGACTCCCAAAAAAAAAACCCATTTACAAGAAAAATAAAAACAAAATCCAACTTGATATCCTTTCCCATTTCTGCATGTAAGTTATGGAAAGGAAACCAATTATTAAGTTAATACATTAATTAAACAATACCATATATATATATATTGTTGAGGTTAATTAGGTTAGATATGTCTCCAAGGTCTTTCTGCGAGGCTTACACATTCATTGTACCTATAACAATCCACGAGATGATCAATTGTCAACCCAGCAGCTTGCATGAAGGAATACACGATCACCGGTCCCACGTAACGAAATCCCCGTTTGATCAAGTCCTTGCTCATGGCCTCTGCTTTAGGGCTCCTCAGAGGCACATTTCTAGGGTACCTGAACCGGTTGATCACCGGTTTGTGATTCACCGACCCCCACATGTAGCTGCTAAACGATCCAAACTCCCTCACAATCTGCTTTCATTTCGGAAAAAAACGATTCAAGATTAGGTACTATTAGGGCTGGGCAAGTTATTGGATCGCAATTCGGTCCAAACCAGAAACCGAACTTAACCCATTGGGCTGGTTTGGATTTATTTACATTTTCTGTTATGCAAAAAACCGAAGCAAATTGGTTCTGAGTAAATGGATTTGATTTGCAATTTGAAAAATAAAAAATGGGGATAATTAAACTTGAACCGAATATTTAGATAAATTTATTTTATTACGTGACATTATTGTTCACATAGTTATATGCATGCAATCGATACATGATTACTTGGATATTTGTTTGGTGAATAATAATTTCAATGAGTTAATGAGGTTAAAATTTAGTTTAGACAAAAGTAAGATATAAGTTGACACTTTTTCATCCAAAAGTCATTCAAAACTTTGGGTTGAAAAAATATTAAGTTATAAATTTGGCCAATTATGTAGTAGCCCAAGAATTGAAATGGAACCCGGTTTAATCGTTTTATCAAATCAAATAGTTCTAATTTGAGATGATTCGGTTTAGATTATAAAAACAATAATAATAAATAATAGTAGTTTGGACAGAAATCGACCCAGCCTAATTGACTAATTCGTAGCAACATATATGAGCACCAAAATGAATAAATTAATTTTATGGCTTGCCTTCAATATGCATTTGGCATTGTCAACAATACATCTGACTTTGGAATCTGCCAACATTATTGCATTGTTGGAGACTATTTCTGCAATCTCTTTCTCCCCCATTTTCGCAACTTTGTTCGGATCAAATCCGAAAAATGCTTCCCTACGAGTTACAAACTAAATCATAAGTTCATTCAATCAGCTAATTAATAAAATAGAACACGAGAACTACTAATACTCAAATTTGCATTTCTTACCTGAAAAGCTCCCTTCTTTTTACAATTTCAGTCCAATTGTGGTCCATCAACATACCAGATAACGCAAGAAGCTCAAACAATTGACTGCATATATGAAGACAAATTAAAATTAATTTACAAAATTAAACATCTTAATTATAATCGTTCCTTAATAAGCTAGAATAAAATTCCCAGACGAACTTACTTATCATCGTATGCTGGAACTCCCCAGCATTCGTCGTGAAACGTTACATAAACTTTATCTGCACATTCAAAGGGTACCTTCATGATCAAGGCATCTCTGCATATATAATCTTTTATTTTAAATATGTTATTTTATTTTTTGCATAATGTATTATATATATATTCCATTATTGTTATAATGTCAACAGCTTGGTAGTGATGGAAGCTTGATGACTTTTCTTGTTCATGATAATGTTTACTATCATTTTCTTTAGATTCCACATACCAACTAGCTAGCTACTTTCAACATTTTTATAATTTTCTCCCTTTCTCTTTGGTTGCCTGGAAATTTAAGATTTTGCAAGAACAATTTCTGATATTCTGATGAAAGAATCAGACTTACCACTATTTTTTGTTATCCAATTGCACCTTTTGAGCTCCCCATCATTAGCAATAATATCCTGAGTCTGATGAATCTGCTGCTGCACAATTTTAGCAACTGGGAAATGATTATACTCTCTCCTTTGAGGTGGTGCAATGAATCGGAGCGCGGCAGAGATCTTCTGGTCCATTGTGGAGGTAGAATCAGTGAGAGAAGAGTCAAATGAGTTTTCAGACAATGAGAACGACAAAGATGATGAAGAAAGAGATAGAGATGAAGTGCTCTTGTGAAGCCCAATTGGGTAGATTCTCTTCATATTTTTAGGGCTCGTCTTCTCTTTCTGTGTCATAACTTTGTTCTTCTCCAAAAGTACATGTCTTCTGATCACATTTGCTTTAGACATGTTGAAGCTAGACGCTTTTTCTTAAGCGATAAGGGCAACAGAGGATTAGGCGAGCAAACCGACACTCTCCTTTCTTTCCGAAGTTAATAATTAATAACTTAGCTTAAATGGGGTAGATGTGCTGAAATGGGATGAGATTTTATAAGAAGAGTTTTGGGCTTAGTTGGTTGGTGAAGTGTGAATTTCATGCATAAGTGTGTGTGTCACCATTTCCTTCTTAGTTCCCAAGCAAAATCCAAATTAGTATATAAAGGGAAAGGGAATACATTAATATTCCTCCAAAGGGTTTCTTTGGAATTATTGATCCCATGATTCATAAAGATCACCTGACATGTTTAATGGTTATTCCCATCAACAAAATTAATGTGAAAGAAGGAAGCAAGAAAAAGTATAGTTTTAATAAATGAAGTTGCTTGACTTAATAAGGTGTTACTCCCTTCAATATAAACGCATCATAATGTCTGAATTTAGAGTTTATTCACAATCGTCTTAAGGTAAGTTGATAATAACATATTTTTTTTTCTTCATGGGATTAAATTAAGTTTCTAAATTATCAAATAGGGTTTCTTGCTTAGCGGACAATTATCTCACCTTAGCACACCATGAAGCTTCCATTCCATGTCAACAAGTAATTATCTGTTTTCATATTCTCAGCAAAGAGAAAAATTAGCATGGTTTGCTTAAAAAAAAGAGTCCACACATAAACTTAGACCCCTCTTCATGTTAATAAAATATCGGCTAAAAAAAATCACAAAATGTGATGCAGTTGGTAAACTGTCATTCTCAGATGGTGGATTTCCGCACCCCGAGCGGATTTTAGTTCCACCCTTCGAGTGTGGAGACACGTCGTGATATTTATCGAAATATCAACTAAAACTATGAGGTGATCATACCGTAAATTCATGTTAAAACTCTTTTTTAGCAGATGGTTTGCATATATTAATCCAATGAAAATTGTTATAGTTGTGGTGTTTGTTTCACCGCCGTGTGTGTGATGAAGGGTCAATATATATGATTCTTAGATTCTACTCATCATCATCTCGATAGGCTTCTAAAGGGTTGAGGCATACTTGTTGCCAGCTCAGAAAAAGATATCCCATCTATCCATATCATGCTAATCTATTTTAATTACCACCTTAATTCCTAGTCTCCATCTCTAATCTCAATCTACATCTTTTGTCAAAAATATTTCTTTCTTCTTCTTGGTTTCCTTGTGACAACACATGTATGCTAGTGATGCCTCAGGCTCAGCCAGCTTTCTGTAACATTTGAAGTGGCAACATAACATGATATTCCAAACTTTCGGGGATAAAACGTAGTAGGTTCTAACTAAGTTACTTCTCGTTTTAATTTTCGTCTAAGTTTTCCAATGCCTTATAGGATTTGGAGTGGGTTTATTATTCTTAGTTTTCGAATTTGTTTAGAGTGTTATGATTCAGTATTATTTTTTGTTGAACTTAATACGGTAGGTAGGTATCAAGAAACAATCAAAAAGAGTTTGAATAAACAATTAAATGGCTCCTCACACCGATGGAAAGATAAGTCAACTTTCTGTAGAATTTTACCGTTCATGATTTCGACTTCCTTAAAGGAAGTTATCGGCAAACTTTTTATACATTTCTCAACATATTGCTTACACTTTTCCTCCACTTTTCTTCATCCATCATTATCTCTACCTTGTACATGAAAAAAAAAATCAATTAAAATTTAAAATTAAATGATTATTATTTTTTGATAAAAAATGATATTTCATTATAGCATGAAGAACGGTACAATCATATCATCAAAAACAAACTATGACAATAAAACTTACAAACCAATACGGAAATACTAACGTGAATCAAGACCGGTCCAAGAAATTCGAGGCCTAGGGCGAAAATTTTAAAAGTGCCTCCATAGCCTACATTTACACACACACAAACAACAATATATATATATATATATATACAAGTTGCTGCTATGAGAGTTAGAGTCTTACGCCTCGTTTGGTATGTCATATTGTAATGATTATTTCAGTCAGATAAACTAATCTGTCCACCGGATAGGCTGACTATTTAGTCAGGCGTTTGGTGTTCTATTGGATTAAAATACTGACTATATTATATTGGTTGATCATATTATACTGTACCTAGTGCGAGTTTACAATTTTTTTTTAACATAAAAGCATTTGTTTCTTATTATAAAACAAGAATAAAAAAGAAATTAAGTCCAAGCACACATTTTTTTTTATATAGCATCTCAGGTATTCATCCTAACCAAGTATTTGACAAACAAGTATCTATATCAAACATAAATTGCATAGGAAAACAAAGAAGCTTCATAATGTCATCAAATTCCAAATATTCTCACATGTGCAACACAGCATACCTATAGACCCAAAATAAAACAAAACCAGCAATCACAGTTAACAAAACCTAAGAGCACGAAAATATATGGATTGTACTTATGAGGGCATACCCCATATATTACAACCCATTCCGGAATATAAAATGAAATTTAAAATTTTACCTTAGAATCCGATAAGGGTTGGGTTGGACTAGAAGGTTTGGATCATTTGTGAAGGCCCAACGTGGTATGGGCTAAAGATTTACGAAATTAATAGCAAAAATGACCATTTTACCCCTAATGTATCGATGGGCCCGGCAGTCACTTTTTGATCATGAGTACTTTTGGAAGTTTTCCTCATGCCATTACGTACATATCGAGCTCACGAGTATGTCGACAAGCGACACTCAAAAATTGGAATTCGTACGAGGAAGTTACGGGTATAAAACGATGAGGACGTACGGTAATTTTTGAAATGTCCTAAAATATAAATAGAAAATCTTCTTTCTCCTCACACCATTGGTCCACTTTCACTCTCTCGGTCTCTCTCTCGGTCTCTCTCTTTCTCCCCCATGCGATCATCGCACCCGAGCACCACCATCGACCCATTTCTAGGCCGTTTCGACTCGATCCAAGGCCACCAAATCCTTCCCCTCGACTCCACGAGTCTGTAGATGTCATTTTCGAGGGTTGAGCATCACCGTAGATAGCAGATCGAAGAGAGGAAGTTGGCCAAAAATTCACGGCTAGATTCCAACAAAACCAGGTACGATCTCGACCCAATAATTGCATTTTCGAGTTCCTGCGGTTGCGTAGATGGGTTTAGTTGGGTAGATCACAAAAATCAATTAGGAAATGAGGGAGATAGAAGCTCGTCGGAAATGGAAAATTCCGACAAGAAAATCCAGAATTCGGCCACTATGGTAGCGGCGACCGTGGTGGTCCAGTCGCCTTCTCCGGCGAGCTCTGGTGACCTAGTCCAGCTCGACGGGCTAACGTGGCAGCCACTTAGAGGCCACCTAGCAGCCCAATAAGAAGACATGTGGCGCCACCTGGCAGCCTAGTGGAGCCACGTGGCAGGCCAGTCAGTAGCCGAGTCAGCTGCCACGTGGGAAACGCGTGGTGGCGCGTGTCTCGATCCTCTGTCGGCACGTGGGGTGACCGCCGGCCTTCCGCCGACGCATAGGGTCATTTCCCGACCCACGACAAAGCGTGTCTAGGGTTTTTAGACGTTCCAGATCTATTTTTGATAGTTCTGAGGCTATTTGAGCCCGTTTACAGCCTCGTTTGAGCATTTTAAATGGAAAGTAGGCCATTTAAGGGGTGTGTGTAATTTCGAGAGCAAGGGACCCCTTTTAAGGATTAAATTAGTGGTTATTGATACTACTGCTTCATTTTTGGTTGGTACTATGGTCGAGGTGACGATGGAGAATCACATCACTTAAGACGGGGCTCGAGGAGACGTTTGGAAACAAGTGTATTAGCAAGGAAAGTAACGAAGGACCTTGTCAGGTGACTTCTCCCTGACGTATTGTGAGTGGTGTTGTACAAATAGCAACCTATAAATTACGCAACTATATGCACGTTTTAACTCGTAAGTGCACAAGATCAGACAAATAGTATAGAAAGCAAATACGAGATCATTCCCACGATGATTGGATTAATATGTGTTTAAAATTGATTTTAAGATGATTCTGAAAACTGAAAATTTCGAAACAAAATATTTAAAAAAAAACAGCATTTGATTGAAAATAGAATTGGATTGAGGTTAAAACAATGTGAGAAAACCAGTTAGGGATTCGATGTTCACCGCTAATCTTCTTCCTTAAGCAAATGATATGCACAATGCTACAAAACAGATTTTAGATGCTCATGTTTGTCAACCTAAAGACATAATATCTACTCTTTAAATTATTGATTTCCCTAAGCAACAAGTTAGGCATGTGTATCTATGCTAACTCTTTTCATTCTTAAAGTATTTAGCATGGTATCTACTAAGTTGCACTTTAAGAACGCATAACACAATGGAAATCGACAAACACACAACTCTTAGAATATGGTATCTATTATAGTTATTCATGATGATTAATTTCAAGAACTTATAACTAGTTCTTTTGTTACTCTCATAGGCACAATATTCAGTCATCTAAATTTACCCATGTAACAAACTCAATACACAACATGCATATAGTGATCAAGAATAACATAACGTATGTAAAGAGTAAAATATAATATGAAATTAATCAATTAAGAATCACAAAAGTAGTTTGCAGCAAAGGCATATCGAAATCCTTAAAGAAACATGATTAGGGCTTTAATCGAGCCCTAACTATAGTACTTAGTTACCCATAATTTAAATAGACAACAAGAACATAAAAAAACTGAAAATAAAAAGAGGAAGAAGATAGCTCTTTGATGATGTGTTGGTCATCCAGAGTGATTGGATGACGCCTTGACGTTCCTCCTTGCTTCCTAAGCCTTTTAGACCTTGGAACCTTGAAGGATTGAGCAGAATGGCATGGCGTGGCTGAGTCCTTGTGTGAGAGCCCAGTCGTTTTCTGCAGTTCTTTTGGAGAAAAAAAGCTGTTTCAAAGTATCAGATGAGGGGGAGACTATTTGCTTCTCTCTTGTATGCATGTCTTTGCCCTTTCGGCTTACCAAGAATTTATGTGCATGTTAATTCAGTGAATGAGGGAGAGCAAGAGTTTCTTTTTTTTGTTCTTTTTAATTTTCTTCTTTTCTCTGATTAAAATGGCTCCTCCCATAACCCTAACAAACTAGGCTTCAGTCGTCCAAGCCTGATAAGGATTAGAAAACTTGAACCAGAAGGAATGCTGAACTCCCGCGCAGCCTGAACTTGCTGTACTAAAACGGCCATAACTCCTTCTAGAAAATTCCAATTCACGAACCGTAAATTCCTTTAGAAACTAGACTTCCATATCTTTCCAACGATATATGGCCCATCAGCTAGTTCTTCCTGAGCAGGTGCAGTTAATTTCGAGAAGTTGACACATCTGCTGAAGTCTGTTTCAAAGTTTCCTCTTTAGATTTCCCAAACAGCACTCATTAACTCCTTTTGTAACTTTGCTTCCAAAAATCCTACAAAACACGAAAACAAGCTAAGTATTAAGAAAACATAGGAAACATGCTAAGAAAAGCATAAGAAAACAAGATAAAACGTCGCATAAATATGCTCCTATGAAATTCCCCCACACTTAAGCTTTTGCTAGTCCTCAAGCAAAACAGAAACAAAGAATGAAAGAAAAACAAAGCCTCAATGATTCAACGTAAACCTTCCAACATTTGTCTTAGAGATTTTCAATGGATCATGACATATTAAGATTCATCATAAGCATAAGAATTGGTCCACATAATTCGAGAGTTAATACACATTTATAGAAATCATACACAAGCTCACAATTAAATCAATCAAAGCAATAGTACAAAGAGAGATACATGTTGAAAGAATTAGCTCAAAAATCTCATTGAATACGTTATGATTTTACCTCATATTTTCTGGTTAAGTCACTCTTCCTATACTAGTTATATGTGAGAGGATTGATGTAAAATGGAAACAAATTGCTCACATATGATATAACAAGAAAGAAAGGCACTTTCAGAAATGTTCTTTTGAATATGATCCCATGGAAGGAATGCTATTGATAGGAGCATATTTATGCAACGTTTTATCTTGTTTTCTTATGCTTTTCTTAGCATGTTTCCTATGTTTTCTTAATACTTAGCTTGTTTTCGTGTTTTGTAGGATTTTTGGAAGCAAAGTTACAAAAGGAGTTAATGAGTGCTGTTAGGGAAATCTAAAGAGGAAACTTTGAAACAGACTTCAGCAAATGTGTCAACTGCACCTGCTCAGGAAGAAGTAGCTGATAGGCCATATACCGTTGGAAAGATACGGAAGTCTAGTTTCTAAAGGAATTTACGGTTCATGAATTGGAATTTTCTAGAAGGAGTTATGGCCGTTTTAGTACAGCATGTTCAGGCTGTGCGGGAATTCAGCATTCCTTCTATTTCAAGTTTTCTAATCCTTATCAGGCTTGGACGGCAGAAGTTCAGGTTGTTAGGGTTATGGGAGGAGCTGTTTTAATCAGAGAAAAGAAGAAAATTAAAAAGAATAAAAAAAGAAACTCTTGCTTTCCCTCATTCAGTGAATTAACATGCACATAAATTCTTGGCAAGCCGAAGGGGCAAAGACACGCATATAAGAGAGAAGCGGAGAGTCTCCCCCTCATCTCATACTTTGAAACAGCTATTTTTCTCCAAAAAAAGATACAGAAAACGTTTGGGGTCTCACACAAGGACTCAGCCACACCATCCCATTCTGCTCCATCCTTCAAGGTTCCAAGGTCTAAAAGGCTTAGGAAGCAAGGAGGAACGTCAAGGCGTCATCCAATCACTCTTGCTGACCAACACATCATCAAAGAGCTATCTTCTTCCTCTTTTTATTTTCTGTTTTTTATGTTCTTGCTGTCTATTTAAATTATGGATAACTAAGTAATATAGTTAGGGCTCGATTGAAGCCCTAATCATGTTTCTTTAAGGATTTCGATATGCCTTTGCTGCAAACTACTTTTGTGATGCTTAATTGATTAATTTCATATTATATTTCACTCTTTACATAAGTTATGTTATGCTTGATCACCATATGCATGCTGTGTATTGAGTTTGTTACAATGTTAAATTTAGATGACCGAATCTTGTGCCTATGAGAGTAACAAAAGAACAAGTTATAAGTTCTTGAAATTAATCATCATGAATAACTAGAATAGATACCATGATCTAAGAGTTGTGTGTTTGTCGATTTCCATTGTGTTATACGTTCTTAAAGTGTAACTTAGTAGATACCATGCTAAATACTTTAAGAATGAAAAGAGTTAGTGTCGATACCCATACCTAACTTGTTGCTTAGGGAAATCAATAATTTAAAGAGTAGATATCATGCCTTTAGGTTGACAAACATGAGCATCTAAAATCTGTTTTGTAGCATTGTGCATGTGGTTTGCTTAAGGAAGAAGATTAGCGGTGAACATCGAATTCCTAACTGGTTTTCTCATTGTTTTAACCTCGATCCAATTTTGTTTTTAATCAAACGCTGTTTTTAATATTTTGTTTCAAAATTTTCAGTTTTCAAAATCATCTTAAAATCCATTTTAAACACATATTATCCAATCCTCGTGGGTATGATCTCTCATTTGCTTTCTATACTTTTTGTCTGATCTTGTGCACTTGCGAGTTAAAACGTGCATATAGTTGCGTAATTTTTAGGTTGCTATTTGTACAACAAGTTTTTGGCGCCGTTTCCGGGGATTGTATAATTAGTTTGTTCTGAAATTGATTTTTGGTTTTCTTTTACAGGTTGAATTTTGTTTATGCAAGGTCGTCGATCCCAAAATCCAGCGGTTGTTGCCTATAATCCTGAGATTGAACAAACTCTTAGACATCTTCGGAAGCAAGCTGAGAGGGCAAAATTTAATACACAAATAGAAGATTTTGAAGAAGGAGAAAGATCATAATCAGAGAACGAAATGGGGGATGAACAGGTTCGAAGGCCAATGAAGACTCATTTGTCCCTCAAAACCTTAATCAACCATCATGCATTGCCAACCAACCAACTGCGCAAGGCAGCTTCAATTTATCACCTCAATTGCTTAACATGGTGCCACACTACAGAGGCACACCTTCTGAGGATCCATACTTGCACATTAGGGATTTCTTCGATCTCTGCAAGACTCAGAACATCCAGGGCTTAACTCCAGAAGAATTCAGGTTAATTCTCTTTCCTTTCTCCTTAAAAGATAATGCTAAGTTGTGGTTGAATTCTCTGGCTGCAGGTTCCATTACTACTTGGGAACAAGTGGCTACTAAAATTTTGAAGAAGTTTTTCCCAGCCCAAAAGACAAGACAACTTAAAAGGGAGATTCAATCCTTTCAACAACAGGATGGAGATCTTTTCTTTGAGGCATGGGAACATTTCAATGAGTTGCTTCTCAAGTGTCCACACCACAATCTATCTCAAGACGATCAGGTACAAGCTTTTTATGAAGGTTTAAATGATATTAACAAAAGTTTTGTTGATTCTGCTTGTGGACGTGTGCTTATGGAAAAGAGCAGTGATGAAGCCATTGAGCTATTTGAGACCCTAAGTGAAAATTCTCAGCAATTCTCATCAAGTGGGAGACAAGGAGTAAAAAGTAAAAGTGTTTATGAAGTTAGCACAAATGGTGGAGTCCAGAGTCAAATGGCAGCAATAGAGAAGAAGTTAGATATGTTGGTGAAAGCAATGTCAGCTCAGAACATCTCTCAAGTTCAACAAGTTGCTAAAGTCGAGGTATGTGCTATATGTTCTCATTTTAATCATACTACTGAGACTTGTCCTATGTCTTATTTTACAGATCATGAGCAAGCTAATCATGCGGGGCAAAACAACTATCATCCCAAGAACAACCCATATTCAAACACTTATAATCCAGGATGGAAAGACCACCCAAATTTCTCTTGGAGCAACATTCAGAATGTGCTTAATCCACAAGGGCAGCAGAAGAACTTTCAGTAGGGAAGTAATTATCATGCATCATCACAGGTGGCACAACCAAATACTGACCAGAAGAAGAATAATCTTGAAGGTGCCATACTCCAGTTCTTGACTGCACAGCAACAGACAAATGCTCTAACTAGTCAGAACATTCAGAAACTAGAAGCAACAACTAGCCAAGCTATTAAGAGATTGGAGGCACAAGTAGGGCAAATGGCAAAGGAGTTAAGTGAGAGAAAGAAATGAGAGTTTCCATCACAAACCATACCTAATCCGGGAGGCCAGGAGCAGCTCAAGGCTGTGACAATCCTTAGAAGTGGCAAGGTAGTTGACAACAAGGTGGGGACAGATGAGAATGAACTAGAAAATGTTGAACCACCTCTAGCCACAAAGGTAGGTGAGAAGGAGAAGGTGATATTGTCACCCTTCCCTCAAAGGTTAGTTAAGCAAAAGAAAGAAAAACATCTTCTTGATATTTTTGAAACTTGGAGAAAAGTAGAAATCAACATTCCTTTACTTGATGCAATTAAACAGATTCCATCTTATGCTAAGTTTTTAAAGGATTGTTGTACACACAAAAGACAGTTTCAGGAACATTAGAAAGTTTCATTGACTGAGGAGGTAAGTGCGGTTTTATTGAGAAAGCTACCACCTGAACTAAAAGATCCAGGTAGTTTTACTATTCCTTGCCGGGTTGGTGACCGTCTGTTTGAACGTGCTTTGCTTGATTTAGGAGCAAGCATTAACTTGATGCCTTATACCGTTTATGAGGAGTTGAGGTTGGGGGAGCTCAAACCAACCTCAATTATATTGCAATTGGCAGATAGAAGCATCAGAAGACCTAGAGGTATATTAGAGGATGTTTTGGTTCAGGTAAATAAATTTATTTTGCCTGCTGATTTTGTTGTTCTGGATATGGAAGATTCCCCTATGCCATCTTCATTACCTATTATTCTTGGTAGACCCTTTTATGGTAACTACTGATACAAAGATAAGTGTGAAAAAAGGTACTATACGCATGAAAGTTCATGGTAAGAAGATAGAATTCATGTTGTCTGATACTATCAAATTGCCACATGATAACCACGACTGTTTCAAGATTGATGTGGTAGGAAGTGTTGTTGAGCAATTGTTTCATGTACATAGCATTGACCCTTTGGAGGCATGCAAAGCCCACAACCTCACAAGGCTGAATTATGCACGTGGATGTGATGTTACAGAGATAGACCTCCATGAAGTTGTGCATTCTCTTGAGGCTTCTAAGCCTTATCCAAGTAAGTATGTACCTCCCTTTGAAACTCTTGTGCCTACTAATACTACTCTTGTCCCTTCCATTGTTAGGGCACCAGATCTAGAATTGAAGCAACTACCTGAACAATTGAAGTATGCTTACTTAGGAGAGAACCAGACATTACCAGTGATAGTTGCTGCAAACTTGAGTTTGGTGGAGCAAGAAAAGTTGTTGAGACTACATTAGGGTGGACCATTGCCGACATCAAAGGCATAAGTCCATCCAAGTGCATGCACATAATCCTCCTTGAAGATAAGCAACAAGTAGGTGACAAGAGGAAGTTACTCCAGAATGAGCTTGAAGAGTTGAGGTATGATGCATATGAGAATGCTAAGTTGTATAAGGAACAGACCAAAGCGTATGATGATACGCAGCTAGTTAGGAAGGAGTTTCATGTGGGACAGAAGGTGTTGATCTACAATTCATAATTGAGACTTTTCCTTGGTAAGCTCAAGTCTAGGTGGTACGGTCCTTATGTTGTTACAAAAGTGTTCCCTCATGGAGCTTTGGAGGTTCATAGCAAAGATAAGAATCATACATTCATGGTGAATGGGCATAGAGTAAACCCTATATTGAGATGAGCTTTGAGCCTAGAGAGGAGGACGTGACTCTCCAACCTGTTCAGTACATTGCATGAGAGTCCAACGGTCTGGTTGAAGACTATAAACTTAGCACTACTTGGGAGGTAACCCAAAGGGAAGTTGGGAGGCAACCCATGTGAAGAGGATGATGACAGTTTTGGCACTCTACAACCACTGATAATCATATTTGCTTTCTCTCACCCTTTCCTTCTTTATCGTTAACTTTGCCTTTGTTTGTTTTATTTTTATTTTTCTTTTCTTTGTGGGTGTTGTTGTTTGTTTCTCCTTCCTTAAATGCTTCATTGTTTATGCTTTAATTTTCAAACATTGAGGACAATGTTAGGTTTAAGTGGGAGGAGGAAACACTTGTGTTTTCTGTTGATTTTGCATTGGTTCAAAAAAGAATTATGAAAAAAAAAAAATTTTTGACAGCTTTGTTTTTAGCCTTAGTTTGTGTCGGTTTTAGTAGTGTTCTTTGGGTAGTTTTTGCGTTTGTTTGTGTCTTAGGTTTCTTTCCAACACAATGATGAGATTTGGTTTTTAATTGCATGACTTTAAGATGATTTCTAAGCATGATTCAAGGGCTGAAATTTTTCTTTGGTTAATACTCAATTATTCATGGTTATTATATGCAAAATCACATGTAATCACCCGAGTAAGTGGTACCCATAACATGCTTAATTGAATGAAGCTCAATACAACCCTTTTGTGAGCTTTTGAGCCTTTATCCTTTGTTTGAGAGAGTTGTATTTGTTTAATCTATCACTTTCTTGTCAATTAAGTTGTTGCATGAGCTCATCTTTCGGGTTGCTACTTGAATTGCTTATCATCATTGGAACTAAATGCTAGAACTGGTACTAATTTCTTTTTGAGGCATTGAATTGATTTGCATGACATACTTGAGATGATGAAGGCACCTAGATTACCACCATTGCCAAAATTACCTTTGACCTATGATACACTTTCCTCTAGGTAAACCCATGTTGAGCCTTTGTTTAAGCCTTTTTGTTTCATAACCCTCATTTTCCTCACCTAACCGAAACACTTTCATCCTTACCCTTTTTCTTAAAGATTAGTGAAGCATAATTTGTAGAGACTTAATTGTGAATCTAGGGGTGTTTAAAGAGCAAGTTTGGGGGAATGTTAAAAAAAAAAAAAAAAAGAGAAAAAAAAATCGGCATTGTGTTTGAATTGTTATGCCCTGAGTGTTCATGTATTGGTTGTTGAAGTATGGTCCATAATGTTCAAATCGGTAATTGAGTGTATGTACTTGCTCGGTACTTATATGATTTTTAAGCTTTGATGGTGATAAAAGTTCATATGTGTCTAACATCATAGCATGCTTCTACTTTTTCTTTAAGAACCTTGTGTTATCCATATCCATTATTTCTTTAACCCCTTACCCTTTGACCTCATTACAATCCCCATAAAAACCTTCTGATCTTGTTTGTTGTGTTTATATCGATATGTGGAGATTTGAATGAAGTATCAGCATATGGTGTCACTTGTTCTTGCATTCAAGTAGTAGCATTCCTTTCATGGGATCATATTCAAAAGAACATTTCTGAAAGTGCCTTTCTTTCTTGTTATATCATATGTGAGCAATTTGTTTCCATTTGACATCAATCCTCTCACATATAACTAGTATAGGAAGAATGACTTAACCAGAAAATATGAGGTAAAATCAGAGCGTATTCAATGAGATTTTTGAGCTAATTCTTTCAACATGTATCTCTCTTTGTACTGTTGCTTTGATTGATTTAATTGTGAGCTTGTGTATGATTTCTATAAATGTGTATTAACTCTCGAATTATGTGGACCAATTCTTATGCTTATGATGAATCTTAATATGTCATGATCCATTGAAAATCTCTGAGACAAATGTTGGAAGGTTTACGTTGAATCATTGAGTCTTTGTTTTTCTTTCATTCTTTGTTTCTGTTTTGCTCGAGGACTAGCAAAAGCTTAAGTGTTGGGGGAATTTGATAGGAGCATATTTATGCAACATTGTATCTTGTTTTCTTATGCTTTTCTTAGCATGTTTCCTATGTTTCATTAATGCTTAGCTTGTTTTCGTGTTTTGTAGGATTTTTGGAAGCAAAGTTACAAAAGGAGTTAATGAGTGTTGTTTGGGAAATCTAAAGAGGAAACTTTGAAACAGACTTCAGCAGATGTGTCAACTTCTCGAAATTAACTGCACATGCTCAGGAAGAACTATCTGATGGGCCATAGATCGTTGGAAAGATACGGAAGTCTAGTTTCTAAAGGAATTTACGGTTCGTGAATTGGAGTTTTCTAGAAGGAGTTATGGCCGTTTTAGTACAGAAAGTTCAGGCTATAAGGGAATTCAGCATTCCTTCTATTTCAAATTTTCTAATCCTTATTAGGCTTGGACGACTGAAGCCCAGTTTTTTTAGGGTTATGGGAGGAGCTGTTTTAATCAGAGAAAAGAAGAAAAATAAAAAGAATAAAAAAAGAAACTCTTGCTCTCCCTCATTCAGTGAATTAACATGCACATAAATTCTTGGCAAGCCGAAGGGGCAAAGACACGCATACAAGAGAGAAGTAAAAAGTCTCCCCCTCATCTGATACTTTGAAACAACTTTTTTTCTCCAAAAAAACTGCAGAAAACGTCTGGGATCTCACACAAGGACTCAGCCACACCATCCCATTCCAAGGTCTAAAAGGCTTAGGAAGCAAGGAGGAACGTCAAGGCGTCATCCAATCACTCTGGCTGACCAACACATCATCAAAGAGCTATATTCTTCATCCTTTTATTTTCTGTTTTTTTATGTTCTTACAGTCTATTTAAATTATGGGTAACTAAGTAATATAGTTAGGGCTCGATTAAAGCCCTAATCATGTTTCTTTAAGGATTACGATATGCCTTTGCTGCAAACTACTTTTGTGATTCTTAATTGATTAATTTCATATTATATTTCACTTTTTACATACGTTATGTTATGCTTGATCACCATATGCATGTTGTGTATTGAGTTTGTTACATAGGTAAATTTATATGACCGAATCTTGTGCATATGAGAGTAACAAAAGAACTAGTTATAAGTTCTTGAAATTAATCATCATGAATAACTAGAATAGATACCATGTTCTAGGAGTTGTGTGTTTGCCGATTTCCATTGTGTTATGCGTTCTTAAAGTGCAACTTAGTAGATACCATGCTAAATACTTTAAGAATGAAAAGAGTTAGTGTAGATACCCATGCCTAACTTGTTGCTTAGGGAAATCAATAATTTAAAGAGTAGATATCATGCCTTTAGGTTGACAAACATGACCATCTAAAATCTGTTTTATAGCATTGTGCATGTCATTTGTTTAAGGAAGAAGATTAGTGGTGAACATCGAATTACTAACTGGTTTTCTCATTGTTTTAACCTCGATCCAATTCTGTTTTTAAACACAACAAACAAGATCAGAAGGTCTTTATGGGGATTGTAATGAGGCCAAAGGGTAAGGGGTTAAAGAAAGAATGGATATGGATAACACAAGGTTCTTAAAGAAAAGTAGAAGCATGCTATGATGTTAGACACATATGAACTTTTATCACCATTGAAGCTTAAAAATCATATAAGTACCGAGCATGTACATACACTCAATTACCGATTTGAACATTATGGACCATATTCAACAATCAATACATGAACAGTCAGGGCATAACAATTCAAACACAATGCCGATTTTTTTTCTCTTTTTTTTTTCTTTCTTTTGAACATTCCCCCAAACTTGCTCTTTAAACACCCCTTGATTCACAATTAAGTCTCTACAAATTATGCTTCACTAATCCTTAAGAAAAAGGGTAAGAATGAAAGTGTTTAGGCTAGGTGAGGAAAATGAAGGTTATGAAACAAAAAGGCTTAAACAAAGGCTCAACATGGGTTTACCTAGAGGAAAGTTTATCATGGGTCAAAGGCCATTTTGGCAATGGTGGTGATCTAGATGCCTTCATCATCTCAAGTATGTCATGCAAATCAATTCAATGCCTCGAAAATAAATTAGTACCAGTTCTAGCATTTAGTTCCAATGATGATAAGCAATTGAAGTAACAAGCCCAAAGATGAGCTCATGCAACAACTTAATTGACAAGAAAGTGATAGATTAAACAAATACAACTCTCTCAAACAAAGGATAAAGGCTCAAAAGCTCACAAAAGGGTTGTATTGAGCTTCATTCAATTAAGCATGTTATGGGTAACACTTACTCGGGTGATTACATGTGATTTTGCATATGATAACCATGAATAATTAAGTATTAACCAAAGAATAATTTCAGCCCTTGAACCATGCTTAGAAACTATCTTAAAGTCATGCAATTAAAAACCAAATCTCATCATTGTGTTGGAAAGAAACCTAAGACACAAAAAAAACAAAAATTACCCAATTTAACTACTAAAACCGACACAAACTAAGGCTAAAAACAAAGGTGTCAAATGTTTTTTTTTTTTGAACCAATGCAAAATCAACAGAAAACACAAGTGTTTCCTCCTCCCACTTAAACCTAACATTGTCCTCAATGTTTGAAAATTAAAGCATAAACAATGAAGCATTTAAGGAAGGAGAAACAAACAACAACACCCACAAAGAAAAGAAAAATAAAAATAAAACAAACAAAGGCAAAGTTAACGATAAAGAAGGAAAGGGTGAGAGAAAGCAAATATGATTATCAGTGGTTGTAGAGTGCCAAAACTGTCATCATCCTCTTCACATGGGTTGCCTCCCAACTTCCCTTTGGGTTACCTCCCAAGTAGTGCTAAGTTTATAGTCTTCAACCAGACCGTTGGACTCTCATGCAATGTACTGAACAGGTTGGAGAGTCACGTCCTCCTCTCTAGGCTCAAAGCTCATCTCAATATAGGGTTTACTCTATGCCCATTCACCATGAATGTATGATTCTTATCTTTGCTATGAACCTCCAAAGCTCCATGAGGGAACACTTTTGTAACAACATAAGGACCGTACCACCTAGACTTGAGCTTACCAAGGAAAAGTCTCAATTATGAATTGTAGATCAACACCTTCTGTCCCACATGAAACTCCTTCCTAACTAGCTGCGTATCATCATACGCTTTGGTCTGTTCCTTATACAACTTAGCATTCTCATATGCATCATACCTCAACTCTTCAAGCTCATTCTGGAGTAACTTCCTCTTGTCACCTACTTGTTGCTTATCTTCAAGGAGGATTATGTGCATGCACTTGGATGGACTTATGCCTTTGATGTCGGCAATGGTCCACCCTAATGTAGTCTCAACAACTTTTCTTGCTCCACCAAACTCAAGTTTGCAGCAACTATCACTGGTAATGTCTGGTTCTCTCCTAAGTAAGCATACTTCAATTGTTCAGGTAGTTGCTTCAATTCTAGATCTGGTGCCCTAACAATGGAAGGGACAAGAGTAGTATTAGTAGGCACAAGAGTTTCAAAGGGAGGTACATACTTACTTGGATAAGGCTTAGAAGCCTCAAGAGAATGCACAACTTCATGGAGGTCTATCTCTGTAACATCACATCCACGTGCATAATTCAGCCTTGTGAGGTTGTGGGCTTTGCATGCCTCCAAAGGGTCAATGCTATGTACATGAAACAATTGCTCAACAACACTTCCTACCACATCAATCTTGAAACAGTCGTGGTTATCATGTGGCAATTTGATAGTATCAGACAACATGAATTCTATCTTCTTACCATGAACTTTCATGCGTATAGTACCTTTTTTCACACTTATCTTTGTATCAGTAGTTACCATAAAAGGGTCTACCAAGAATAATAGGTAATGAAGATGGCATAGGGGAATCTTCCATATCCAGAACAACAAAATCAGCAGGCAAAATAAATTTATTTACCTGAACCAAAACATCCTCTAATATACCTCTAGGTCTTCTGATGCTTCTATCTGCCAATTGCAATATAATTGAGGTTGGTTTGAGCTCCCCCAACCTCAACTCCTCATAAACGGTATAAGGCATCAAGTTAATGCTTGCTCCTAAATCAAGCAAAGCACGTTCAAACAGACGGTCACCAACCCGGCAAGGAATAGTAAAACTACCTGGATCTTTTAGTTCAGGTGGTAGCTTTCTCAATAAAACCGCACTTACCTCCTCAGTCAATGAAACTTTCTAATGTTCCTGAAACTGTCTTTTGTGTGTACAACAATCCTTTAAAAACTTAGCATAAGATGGAATCTGTTTAATTGCATCAAGTAAAGGAATGTTGATTTCTACTTTTCTCCAAGTTTCAAAAATATCAAGAAGATGTTTTTCTTTCTTTTGCTTAACTAACCTTTGAGGGAAGGGTGACAATATCACCTTCTCCTTCTCACCTACCTTTGTGGCTAGAGGTGGTTCAACATTTTCTAGTTCATTCTCATCTGTCCCCACCTTGTTGTCAACTACCTTGCCACTTCTAAGGATTGTCACAGCCTTGAGCTGCTCCTGGCCTCCCGGATTAGGTATGGTTTGTGATGGAAACTCTCATTTCTTTCTCTCACTTAACTCCTTTGCCATTTGCCCTACTTGTGCCTCCAATCTCTTAATAGCTTGGCTAGTTGTTGCTTCTAGTTTCTGAATGTTCTGACTAGTTAGAGCATTTGTCTGTTGCTGTGCAGTCAAGAACTGGAGTATGGCACCTTCAAGATTATTCTTCTTCTGGTCAGTATTTGGTTGTGCCACCTGTGATGAAGCATGATAATTACTTCCCTGTTGGAAAATCTTCTGCTGCCCTTGTGGATTAGGCACATTCTGACTGTTGCTCCAAGAGAAATTTGGGTGGTCTTTCCATCATGGATTATAAGTGTTTGAGTATGGGTTGTTCTTGAGATGATAGTTGTTTTGCCCCACATAATTAGCTTTCTCATGATCTGTAACACAAGACATAGGACAAGTCTCAGTCGTATGATTAGAATGAGAACATATAGCATATACCTCGACTTTAGCAACTTGTTGAACTTGAGAGATGTTCTGAGCTAACATTGCTTTCACCAGCATATCTAACTTTTTCTCCATTGCTGCCATTTGACTCTGGACTCCACCATTTGTGCTAACTTCATAAACACCTTTACTTTTTACTCCTTGTCTCCCTCTTGATGAGAACTGCTGAGAATTTTCACTTAGGGTCTCAAATAGCTCAATGGCTTCATCACTGCTCTTTTCCATAAGCACACCTCCACAAGCTGAATCAACAAGACTTTTGTTAATATCATTTAAACCTTCATAAAAAGCTTGTACCTGATCGTCTTGAGATAGATTGTGGTGTGGACACTTGAGAAGCAACTCCTTGAAATGCTCCCATGCCTCAAAGAAAAGATCTCCATCATTCTGTTGAAATGATTGAATCTCCCTTTTAAGTTGTCTTGTCTTTTGGGCTGGGAAAAATTTCTTCAAGAATTTATTAGCCAATTGTTCCCAAGTAGTAATGGAACCTGCAGCCAGAGAATTCAACCACAACTTAGCATTATATTTTAAGGAGAAAGGAAAGAGAATTAACCTGATTCCTTCTGAAGTTAAGCCCTAGATGTTCTGAGTCTTGCAGAGATCAAAGAAATCCCTAATGTGCAAGTATGGATCCTCAAAAGGTGTGCCTCTATAGTGTGGCACCATGTTAAGCAATTGAGGTGATAAATTGAAGCTGCCTTGCGCAGTTGGTTGGTAGGCAATGCATGATTGTTGATTAAGGTTTTGAGGGACAAATGAGTCCTTCATTGGCCTTCGAACCTGTTCATCCCCCATTTCGTTCTTTGATTCTGATCTTTCTCCTTCTTCAAAATCTTCTCTTTGTGTGTTAAATTTTGCCCTCTCAGCTTGCTTTTGAAGACGTCTAAGAGTTCGTTCAATCTCAGGATTGTAGGCAACAACCGCTAAATTTTGGGATCGACGACCTTGCATAAACTAAATTCAACCTGTAAAACAAAACCAAAAATCAATTTCAGCACGAACTAATTACACAGTCCCCGGCAGCGGCGCCAAAAACTTGTTGTACAAATAGCAACCTATAAATTACGCAACTATATGCACATTTTAACTCGCAAGTGCACAAGATCAGACAAATAGTATAGAAAGCAAATACGAGATCATTCCCACGAAGACTAGATTAATATGTGTTTAAAATTAATTTTAAGATGATTTTGAAAACTGAAAATTTCGAAACAAAATATTAAAAAAAACAGCGTTTGATTAAAAATAGAATTGGATTGAGGTTAAAACAATGTGAGAAAACCAGTTAGGGATTCGATGTTCACCGCTAATCTTCTTCCTTAAGCAAATGATATGCACAATGCTACAAAACAGATTTTAGATGCTCATGTTTGTCAACCTAAAGACATAATATCTACTCTTTAAATTATTGATTTCCCTAAGCAACAAGTTAGGCATGGGTATCTACGCTAACTCTTTTCATTCTTAAAGTATTTAGCATGGTATATACTAAGTTGCACTTTAAGAACGCATAACACAATGGAAATCGACAAACACACAACTCCTAGAACATGGTATCTATTCTAGTTATTCATGATAATTAATTTCAATAACTTATAACTAGTTCTTTTGTTACTCTCATAGGCACAATATTCGGTCATCTAAATTTACCCATGTAACAAACTCAATACACATCATGCATATAGTGATCAAGCATAACATAACGTATGTAAAGAGTAAAATATAGTATGAAATTAATCAATTAAGCTTCACAAAAGTAGTTTGCAGCAAAGGCATATCGAAATCCTTAAAGAAACATGATTAGGGCTTCAATCGAGCCCTAACTATAGTACTTAGTTATCCATAATTTAAATAGATAGCAAGAACATAAAAAAACAGAAAATAAAAAGAGGAAGAAGATAACTCTTTGATGATGTGTGGTCAGCCAGAGTGATTGGATGACGCCTTGACGTTCCTCCTTGCTTCCTAAGCCTTTTAGACCTTGGAACCTTGAAGGATGGAACATAATGGGATGGTGTGGTTGAGTCCTTGTGTGAGAGCCCAGACGTTTTCTGCAGTTTTTTTGGAGAAAAAAAGCTGTTTCAAAGTATCAGATGAGGGGGAGACTCTTTGCTTCTCTCTTGTATGCGTGTCTTTGCCCCTTCGGCTTGCCAAGAATTTATGTGAATGTTAATTCATTGAATGAGGGAGAGCAAGAGTTTCTTTTTTTTGTTCTTTTTAATTTTCTTCTTTTCTCTGATTAAAACGGCTCCTCCCATAACCCTAACAAACTGGGCTTCAGTCGTCCAAGTCTGATAAGGATTAGAAAACTTGAAATATAAGGAATGCTGAATTCCCGCGCAACTGAACTTGTTGTACTAAAACGGCCAGAACTCCTTCTAGAAAATTCTAATTCACGAACCGTAAATTCCTTTAGAAAATAGACTTCCGTATCTTTCCAAAAATATATGGCCCATCAACTAGTTCTTCATGAGCAGGTGCAGTTAATTTTGAGAAGTTGACACATCTGCTGAAGTCTGTTTCAAAGTTTCCTCTTTAGATTTCCCAAACAGCACTCATTAACTCCTTTTGTAACTTTGCTTCCAAAAATCCTACAAAACACGAAAACAAACCAAGTATTAAGAAAACATAGGAAACATGCTAAGAAAAGAATAAGAAAATAAGATAAAACGTCGCATAAATATGCTCTTATCAAGTGGATCTCCTTCCCCTAACCTTATGATTATGTACTGTTTATATGTTTGAATACGTGACGAATGTGATACTTAGGGAAGTTAGTAAAATTATGTATGTGATGATAATGATAGGAAGCATAGACTATGTCATGGGTTACCATTAGGGCCCGGCATTGGTTTAATTATGTTATGGTGGTTTATAAACCCCATGAAAGATGAAATACTCCGGAATGAGTATAAACTAACACTATAGTAGGGTATCTCGAGGTTCGATTCCAAGATCAGAGTCGCGATATCGAATCCCGAGTTATGGGTGGATATCGATGTGAAACGAAGAATATGATGAGTTTGGTGATTGAGTATATGATCGAGATGATAGCTAAGGGATATGCCGATTCATGTGTTATGATAGCCGAGGATTTATGCCGACTTATATGATATGATAACCAAGGGATATGCCGCCTTATATGATATGATAGCTGAGGGATATGCCGACTTATATAATATGATTATCGAGGATTCATGCCCGCTTATATGATATGATAGCCGAGGGATATGCCGGCTTATGATAACCAAGGGATATGCCAGCTTATATGATATCATAGCTGAGGGATATGTCGGCTTATATGATATGATTGTTGAGGATTCATGCCCGCTTATATGATATGATAGCCGAGGATTCATGTCGGCTTATATAATATGATAACCGAGGGATATGCCGGCTTATATGATATGATGGCCAAGGGATATGCTGGCTTATATGATATGATAGCTGAGGATTCATGTTGGCTTATATGATATGATAGCCGAGGGATATGTCGGCTCAGGTGATATGATGATAGTTGAGGGATGTGCTGGCTGATATGATTTGACGACGATTGTCATGGGCTTTTATCAGAATTCGAAGTACCCATGAGGTATTACTTGTTATCGCGGTCAGTGGGTATGGTGAGGGCAGTGACCCGGATAGATGAGATATGATTGTGTTGCACGAGTGCGACATAGGAGTTAACCGGTACCGTCTTAGAGAGACGATGATACTGATGTTTAACTTGGTGAAAAGACTTGTCAGGGACAACTCTGATTTCACCCTACGAGGTGTAAAAGATTGAAATCGACTTTAGCCTGTAGGGCTTCATTTATGATCATCAATTGAAATGTTTATGCTCATACTTAGAAATCCTAAATTTTCTTTCGGCACTAGAACTAACCGTCCAGGTGTAAGGACCCTTCCCGAATTTTCCCTCGAAACCCGGAAAGAACCCTTATCCCGTCTGACAGCCTTTTTACCTCAAAATTTAAATACCAGAAATACCATTTGTTCTTAAATAATTTTTATTAAACCTTACAGGTTCCCAACAGAACCTCTGTACTTACTACCCACTCCTACTATCAGACGCAGGATAATATACAGGTCAAAGCCAAGACCTCGGAATAGTGGTGATTCAAATAGAAATACTCTCTGACACCAAATGTCAGTAGGTCAGACATTGCTGACATCTCTACTGGAAAACCACAAGACAACAGACTAGTCAGATACTGGTGAATCAACAATAATTCGTCCCTCTGGGTCACCGCCTACACCAACCCACTGACCCGGATAACGAAGTATTTCCATAGGTTGATTAAGCCCATGATAATTGCCGTCTGGTTCATATTAGAGCCAGAAATATCCTCGGCTATCATATCGTATCATCAGCCGGTATAACATTCGGCTATCATATCACATCAGTCGGCATATCTCTCGATTATCATATCCCTAGCCACCAGGGTATCCCTTGGGGTGTGCTAGTCCAGTATCACAACTCTCTGTACTATGATATCTCATCAGCCGGCATATCTTTCGACTGGCATATCATATCAGTCGGCATATCTCTCGACTATCATATCATATCCCTAGCCACCAGGGTATCCCTTGGGGTGTGCTAGAATATGTACTACTTGGACTCGACCACAATCTCTGCAAAATCACCTTTTATATTGGAGGTTCACTGGGAGTCCGCCAACACGGAACCAAGGCCCGGATCCTAGGCCCCCTCAAATCGGTTTTGTTTATATTAGGGGTTCACCGGGAGTCCGCCAACACGGAACCAAGGCCCGGCTCCTAGGCCCCTTCAAATCGGTTTTGTTTATATTGGGGGTTCACCGGGAGTCCGCCAACACGGAACAAAGGCCCGACTCCTAGGCCCTTTCAAATCGGTTTTGTTTATATTGGGGGTTCACCGGGAGTCCGCCAACACGGAACCAAGGCCTGGCTCCTAGGCCCCTTCAAATCGGTTTTGTTTATATTGGGGATTCACCGGGAGTCCACCAACACGGAACCAAGGCCCGGCTCCTGGGCCCCCTCAAAACGATATTGTATCCAAAATCAAGTATATATTTTGTTTATCATTTATCACAAATACGGTTTCAACTCCAAATCACGGACCCAAATAATTACCACGTCAAAACAATATCAAAACCGAATCCAACAACCATATCATTTCTCACAACACTCTTCCACTGAAATATTGGAAAAACAAATATCCAGCAATCATTTATAAATTCTAGGTAATCATTACAACCATATCCAATAGTATCTAAATCGAGGATATTATACATGAATTACAATTTATAAATACAACCATACACAACAGTATTTAAATCAAAGATATTCATACCTGCATTACAATTTATAAATCAAAAGTCCGCTTACCAACATCATCCAACCCAAAATCATGGATGCTCTAGCCTAAGAAACACCTACACAATAATCACCCAACTACCTTGACTTTCCGAGCTCAAAACCCTCTCCACGGTTAAGCCTTACCGCTGGGATTGCCCAACCGGGCTCTAAATGAACTCCTATGGCCTCGAAACCAACAAAATCTGATCCGGAACGTCCCAAAACCCTAGTCATACGCCGCCGTGACTTCGGGAACAGTCTCACGCGCCGCCACGCGCCACCGGAAGGCCAGAACACGCGCTCACGCGCCGCCACGCGCCAGTCACGCACCTGCTACAATGTTCACGCGCCTGGACCGGTCCAACCCGGCTCGGCTCGACCTGACCCGGTCCAACTCGACTTAACCCGACCGGTTCACTCAACTCGACCGGTTCACTCGACTCGACCGGTTCACTCAACTCGATCGGTTCACTCGACTCGACCGGTTACGGTGACTCACCGGAGAAGACGACCGGACGGGCCTCGCCGTCGCCGGAGGATGGCCGGAGAAGATGACCGGACCGCCACCTCCATCGCCGTCTGGTTCGCCGGAATCCCCCATTTTCGGCCGAACTTGAAGGTTTTCTAATTTCTTCATTTCTTAGCTGTTTTTCACGATCTACACATGGAAATTCATCTACTTTTCACCAGGAATCCAAATATGAGGTCAAAGTTCCGAGATCGTACCTGGTTTGGCCGAAAAATGGCCGAGAAGGTTCGGTTCACCTCCCTCCTCCGTCCGTCGCCCACGGCGGTGCTCCCACTCCGATGATTACACCAAAAGACTCGTGGGGTTGCGGGGAAGATCCTCCCGACCTTGGTTTTGTTCGAATCGGATCGAAACCCATCCGATGAAAATGGGTCTTCGATGTTCACATGGGGAGGTCTTCGGGTGGAGCGAGATTGAACGGGCCAATCTCTCGAGGAGAGAGAAAAATATCTTCTATATAATTCCAACTTTTCCAAAATTACCAAACTGCCACTGAAGCTTCTAGACCCGTAACGAACTCATCGGGTCTCCGTTTTCCGCGTGTCGCCTGTCTATGAACTCGTGAGTTCGAGACCTACGCAACAACCCAAGAAAAATTCCCAAAAGTACTGCCAGTCAAAAAGTGACTCCCGAACCCGTCCAAAACTGAGGGTAAAATTGTCCAATTCTCAAAAGAATTTAATTTTTGGTCCGGGTCGTTACACCAAGTGTCGGTCAGCACCCATGATCAGGGGAAATTCAGTAATTTTTGGGAGAGGAGATATTTTTTTAAGATGTCACTCTCTCTCTCTTCCCCAATTGGACAATACCCTCTTTCTTTCTTCTCTCTCGATCCTTCTCTTTCTTTCTTAGCGAAGACCGAAACCACCACCACCTGGGACTTCCAATTTCAGCCACGACGGCCGTTGATCTTACCACCATCATCTTGCTTGCTTCCTCACGAGTCTAACCATACAAATCCCAAGGATAGAGGACCACCGTAGGCCAAGAATCGAGGAGGAGAAAATCTTCGAATATTTTCGGCCATTTTTCGTCCACCACAAGTAAGGGTTCTCAATTTTGACTTCGGATTTAGATTCTTGGGCTTGAGTAGATGGATTATGACTATTAGAACATTTGATTTGGTTGAATTTTGGAGAAGTTAGGAAGCTTTGATTTTCGGCCTTCAATGGCGTTTTCCGGCGACGGGGGACGGCGACTCACGGCGGATCGGTTGTCTTCTCCGGCGAGGCGTCCGATGACTGGGTCTGATAGGAGGCTGACATGGCAGCCAAGTGGTAGCCTAGTCAACGTCCAATCAGCGCTTAGTCAGTGCCCAATCAGCGCTCGTGTGGGCGCGTGGACAAGCCGCTGGTCTTCCTCTGGCGCGTGGTTGCGCGTGAGGCCGGTCCTTGGCCCATGGAGGAATGTGTCGACATGTTTTCGACGTTCCAGACCTATTGGCGTAGGTTTCGGGTCAATTGGAGTTCGTTTGGGGGGCTGTTTTGGGGTGTTTAAAGTTACTTGGTACGCATTTAGGGGTCGGATTTTAGGTTAATAATTATCGTTTAATAATGCCAAGTAATATTTTTGACAGGCGTGGTGCCGTGAGTGTCACGGGGGACCGAATAGCTTGGAGTTGAATTCGAACGGACATTGAGGTGAATGGACTTGGTTTCCTAGATTGCAAAGCACGCGTAATTTTATGTTTTAAATGTAATATTATGGATTATGAGTTGTGGGAATGGAAAGGAATTATTAGGAATTATACTATTATCCTTAAGTCTCGGAGCTAAGAACAAGGGTTTAAATGGATTTATTAAATTTCTTATCGTATGCATTTTCTGAATTAAGAATATTTTATTACAATTATGAGAATCGTGAACTAAAGTTAGTTGGGTTATTTGGTTTATTATTGACTAAGTGTAATGATTTTGGATGTGGATTTTCAATAATGGATTTGAAAATGAGGTTTTGGATTTAGGCCCGGGATTTCAGTTTTATTGGATTTTGGGCTCTTAGCCCGGGTTTTCTATGATTTTGGTTAAGACCAGGTAATAAGGATTTCAAAAGTAGATTTCGGATTTACGTTACGATTTTCACTATGTATACCATCCCAGGTTTCATGGTTTTTCTCCAACCCATGACGTCGAGGTACTTTCCGTCATGTGCTCGTTAAGGGTTATTTCTCCGACGTGTGGCGTGAGGTATTTTCCGCCATACGATCTTTGAGGCGGTCTACGTGTAGTTCAGGGTTACGTCTGCATATCTTGAGGTATTTTCAGATATGTGGAGAGTAGGTCCCCAGGTTGGACCTCTAGGGTTTTAACCATTGCTTGAGGTATTTTCGGCAGTGGTTAGGAGGGCTTGTCCCGGTGTTGGACGACCCCGGATATCGAGCTATGGCTCGGGATTACATTCGGGGGATGGTGGGATATTTTTACAGTATTTTTGTGTCTAGGTTTTCTCATGATTTTAAGCTCATTTGATGAGCGTTTTCAAATCAACGTTGTGGACCACGTGATGTTTTCATTGTTCATGTTTTCGTGGGTCCCGTTGGGTTTTTATTTTATAATTGGTTTTCCAGTAAGTTCCTCATAATTATATTGAATTAAATAGCTATTTAAAAAGGATTTTATTGTATGCATGCAAGATTATACTTACGGAGGGGGAAAAGTTATATTTCCTCGGAACTTGTGGTTAAAATTATTATTAGGTTTGGCCAAGTTGTTATGATGACAAGTACAGTTGGATTTGGCGAGAGTTCCACCCATGTAATTGAATGGTACTCCGGTAAGTTGTAGGTATATATATATGTCTGTATGGAGGGTCTTAATGTAATTTGATTCACCAAGAGGTGGGTTGTCCGGATTACCCTTACATTTTTGTTTGTTGCTATTATCGTCAGTTTATTAGCGTGTGTACGCTGCGATATGGTTTATTGTCCACTCACAATTGTTTTGGCTTTGGTGTCTTCCAGGTCATAGCGGAGCGAGGCAACAAGATCAGGAGTAGGCATCATCTTTCACTGCGCCACAGTCACGTAGAACTTTCATTAGTTTCTATAATTAAAGGTTACCTAGTTGCTCTGATCCTCTTTTGGTTAATGTAAATTATTCGAGGGCTTGGTAGTTTGAGTTCGGGTTTGTGGTAGCTTGTGGTTGTAGCTGGACTGTTTGGTTTTGTATTTTTTTTTTTGTATCCTTTGTCTGATAGATAAAAGACGAGTTGACCGATTGCAAGGGAGATTCTGCCGAATTTTCGGTAGAAATCTCGTAAAGTCTTTCCTAAAATAGTGAGGGTATTTCAGGGATTATTGTGGTTGTTGAAGTGTTGTCAGACGGGATAAGGGATTCTCATAGATTTCGAGGGGAAATTCGGGAGGGGTCATGTCATTAATAGAATACCCTAATCTTAGAAGAAAAAGAAAATTAAACATTGGGTTCTAATTGAAAGAGATAAGATAGAGAGAAGAAAGAGAAAGTGAGAAGAAAAATTACCTAATCGAAGAAGAAGATGGCAGACGAGATCGAGAACAAAGGAGATGGTGAACGATGGAGAAAAGAGCATACGAGAGAGGAAAGCGCATTCGACTAAATTATGCAGCTTTTTTCTTCCGTATGAAAGAAGCGGATCAAGGCCGGATAAGTTTCCTCAAACTGCTTAAATAAAACGGTGGTTATACAATACATGGGTGAGCCAAACACAAGTTCGGATTATTTAACATATCCGGTTTCTAATATGGCATACCAAACGCAGCCTTAGTGACTTTACAAGACGTGTACATATAATATTCAACACAAACTATATAACTATACATCAATCATGATAACCTTATCAATACATTTCAAGAATATAGGCCCAATTTATTAATAAAACTAGACTTATGCACCTGCATACGCGTGTGTACATTAATTTTTTTTTTTTAAAATTTATTTTTTCTAATTTTTAAGAAATAACTATAAATGAAAATAATAAAAAATAGAAAAGAATTAGGGCTGGAATAACTACCCATTACTTTAATGTTTAATTTTTAATTTTACTATTTTATCCTTATAAATTAAATTATTTCTTTTTTGAAATTGTCATTAGCCAAGGGTAGTTTTGTTAGAAAAATTGGTGAAGCCTACTCACCCCCTCTTGGCTTTATAATAATATAGATATTAAAATTTAAAATCTTCTAACTCAATTTAAATATTTTTTCAAAAAACTAACATTCTTTAATTTTTTTTTTCCCATAAAAATAAGACTAATTTAAAAATTTTGGGCCCTCTTAGTCCATGAGCCCGGGGCGGTTGCCCTAGTTGCCCTAGACCAGAGCCAACTCTTACGTAGATAAAAGCAGCATAAATAACTAAAAAAAATTCACATTATTAAAAATATGCAAAAATCAAATCAACAATGAATTCACATTGAATTATTCCACAAAATACTTATAAACTCAACTGTAATTGTGAAGGATCAAAGTGTAACCCGAATATTATGGCATATGGTAGTTTCGGGTTCAGTTTTTATAAAATAGGAGTCCGACATACATAATTCACCTAAGTCAATATAGTTGTATAAAATAAATTTAAAACAATATGTACTACGACACCGTTTTGGCGTCAGTTAACCACCGAACTGCTGCCGACGACGTTCTCCTCCCCCCCTCTCTCTCCCTCTCTCTTAACCTTCAAAACTGCCGGGAAGCCAACGGCTTCCTAAAACCCTAGCCTCCCTCTATAGTCTGCATCACTAAATCTTCGAATTTGATCCAAAAAATCGAAGCACTCTCTTCTCTCTCAATTCTTCTTTCCACTTCTCTCTCTCAACTTTCCAATTTTCCTGCGAATCAAACTGTTCTTTCCCTTCTATGCTTAAACCCGAGTCCCCAATTCCATGCTCCATCACATCCACAAATAGAAGCCCCTCCATTTTCTGCAAAAATCTCAGGTTCTCGCTCCTCTCTCTTCCCTCATCTTCATGAAACCTCAGTGTCTGCTGCAAAGCTCGACGACGAGCCCACCGTCGTCCCAAACGCTAGAAACACCGTCTCTGAAGTCATTTCCGGCTTGAGAATCTTTGGTTTGAGAAATTTTGTGGGCGATGATTATTTTAAAAACATTATCCCGACTTTAAACCAGTCTCAGGTGGATTTGAATATTGAAAGCCTGAGTATTGAGAACCCGGAGTCAGCTTTCAGTTTCTTCAATTTTTTGAGGAACGAGCATGGCTTTCGGCATTCCTGGGATTCAGAGTTTGTTGTTGCTCACGCATTAGCGGCGAAAAGGCGGTTTAAAGAGCTGCGTTTGGTTGCAAACCAAATGGTGGATGATGAAGGTGTGATTTTTAAGTACTTTCCTTTTTATTATTATAGATTATGGCTTGGTATCTGATATTAGGTAACAGGCTCATATATGCATTTGGCATAGCTGTGTAATGAGTAGAAAATTTTGTTAAAAGTATTTGAACAGCTCATTATTTGATTTTATACCTTACTTTCAGTTAGCTAACAAAGAAATTCAATGGTAGTTTTTCATTCATGGATTGCTGTTGGTTTTAGGTGGAATCACCTTATTCATTTGATTGCTTTGTTTTTCACATTGTTTTGCCCACATACTTGTGATTTGTCACAGGCCCCTGTTCTGCACCTTCACGAGCTGCTGTTGAATAGATTCAGGGACTGGGACTCGACTGATGTAGTGTGGGATATGTTGGCATTTGCTTATTCGAGATTTGAGATGGTTCATGATGCTCTGTCTGTTCTTGCTAAGATGAAAAATCTGAATTTGAACGTTTCAACATCAACCAATAATTGTCTGTTGCATAACTTAAGGCATACAGATATTATGTGGAATGTTTACAATGAAATTCAAGATAGTGGAACTCCTGAGAGTGAATACACTTTTTCCATACTTATTGATGGACTATGCGAACAATCCAGCCTCAAAGCTGCAGTTTCATTCCTCATGGATTCTGAAAGAAAGGAAACTGGGCCTTCAGTTGTTTCGTTCAATACCATCATGTCCATGTTCTGTAAATTGGGTTTTGTGGATGTTACGAAGGTGTTCTTTTGTATGATGTTCAAGTATGGGCTACTTCCTGATTGATACAGTTACAATATTCTTATTCATGGGCTATGTGTAGCTGGTTCATTGGAGGAAGCATTGGAGTTCACTAAAGACATGGAAAGCCATGGGCTACAGCCTGACACAGTAACCTACAACATTCTTTGTAAGGGATTTCATCTACTTGGTTTGATGAGTGGGGCTCGCGAGGTCATTCAGAAAATGTTGATAAAAGGGTTGAGTCCGGATTATGTTACATATACAATTATGATATCTGGGCACTGCCATGCTGGAAATATTGAGGAAGCCCTTAAATTGCGGGAGGAGATGCTTTCAAGGGGTTTTTAGTTGAGTGTCATTGTATATAGTGTACTACTCAGTAGTTTGTGTAAAGGGGGACGAGTAGAAGAAGCTTTGAGATTGCTATATGAGATGGAAGGTGTTGGCTTGGAACCAGATCTTATAACATATTCTATTCTCATTCATGGGTTATGTAAGCAAGGAGATGTTCAAAGGGCTAGTGGAATATATAGAGAAATGTACATGAAGAGAATCATTCCCAATTACTTTGCACACCGTGCTAGTCTGTTAGGTTTGCGTGAGAAAGGGGATATATCTGAGGCAAGGAAGTATTTTAATAATTTGACAACAAGGGTTGCAACAGGGGATATTGTACTGTATAATATTATGATGGATGGGTATGTAAAACTCGGGAATATTGCAGAAGCCATACAACTTTATAAACAAATAATTGAAAAGGGAATAACTCCAAGTGTTGTCACTTTCAATACTCTTATTTATGGTTTCTGCAAAACTGGGAAACTGCTTGAGGCTCGTAGGATGTTGGATACCATCAGGATGCATGGATTTCTACCCAGTCCAATTACTTTTACTACTCTTATGAATGCTAACTGTGATCAGGGAAACATCAATGGCATGCTTGATTTGCTTCAGGAGATGGAAGCAAAAGCTGTAGAACCAACTTGTGTATCTTACACAGTAGTTATTAAAGGACTTTGCAGACTGAGGAAGCTGGAGGAGGCTGTTCAATTGGTTGAGGACATGTATTCTAAGGGCATAAACCCAGATCAAATAACGTATAATACTATCATCAAATGTTTGTGCAAAGCTCGAGACTTTAAGAAAGCTTTTCAACTGCACAATGAGATGTTGATGCATAATCTTCAGCCTACTCCTGTTACGTATAATGTTCTCATCAATGGTCTTTGTGTATATGGCGACGTAATGGATGCTGACAGGCTACTGGTTTCTCTTGGCAACTGCAACATCAATTTGACAATAGTTGCTTATACCACATTAATCAAAGCACATTGTGCAAAGGGTGATGCACATAGGGCAGTGGAGCTGTTCCACCAAATGGTGAAGAAAGGATTTGAAATCTCCATCCGGGATTATAGTGCTGTTATTAATTGACTGTGCAAAAGGTGCCTAATAACTGAAGCAAAATGTTTTTTCTGCATGATGTTATCAGATGGGATTTCTCCTGATCAAGAACTTTGTGAGGTGATGCTAAATGTTTTCCATCGAGGTGGTGATTTTAGTTCTGTAGAGCAACTCCTAGCTGAGATGATCAAATCTGGCTTTCTTCCTGTTCAATCCATGGGAAAGTGATATTCTCTAGCATCTTACCGCTGGGAGAAGTTGTTCACCGGCTCATAAAAAGAAAATTCAGTTCAGGAGGTATAACATTATATTCATATCTCTACAGTTTCTCATAAAAGATAACTCAACAAATAAATAGGTAGCTCACTCTTCAGAAATGCAAATCGTTAGCAGATTCCTAGTTATAAAAGACTTCATTTGTTTCTGCCTGTAGCACTTATTTTCGAACTCTAATTTTCTGCTAAAATGTTGCAAACTTTAGTGTCAGCCCAGTTACAGTTGCTTCAACTCTTTCACAAGCTCAGCCAAAGCTTTTGAAGAGCTTCCACCATCTCCCACGGCTGCAAATGCCTTGTCCCTCATCTCCTTCGCTCTCACTTTCTCAGGGGATTTGCTCTCTTTGCTTGTATTTGATTTAAACTTTTCAATAACATAGATTTAGATGTGTCGAGTCATATGTTCATCATGATCCTTTTTGTATGTGCCTTTTTGTCCCATATGTTAACATCGTTTCGCTTTCCTGTTCCAGTAATGCTAGTGATGCTTTGGACAAGTTGAGATTTTTGAGCATGACTGAGCCTTCTCTGCTTGGAGATGCTGGTGAGCTAAAGATAAGCATCAAACCCGATCCAGATAATGGCACCATCACTATATCGTATGTTGTTTACAAATCTTTGCTTCATTTTGTCCCTAGGTAGATTAGTGAAGATAGTTGAAATCTGAATCTCTGATTTTTAGGGACACTGGTACAATTGGAATGACGAAAAAAGAACTCATTGACTGCCTGGGAACCATTGCTCAGAGTGGTACTTCAAAGTTTTTAAAGGCTCTGAAGGTTTTTATCTCTCCCTCTCTCGCCCTCTCATACTCACTCACTCACTGCCCTGTCCCCTCTGGAAATCAGTTAATTTATATGTTAAATGCATTATTTTTCTGTTTGTGGTTTCTATGTCAATAGTTTTGGGTAATAATGCTTTTGAAACTTACTTTTCAGCCTTATATTTTTGCAGGAAAATAAGGATCTTGGTGCAGACAATGGCTTGATTGGTCAATTTGGTGTTGGTTTCTATTCTGCTTTTCTTGTTGCTGAGAAGGTTTATTATAGATTTCAAAATTATTTTATGCCTTGTTCTAACTATCTGCTTGTACATGATGAGCTTCTAACATGGATGTTCGGTAGTTTCTAATTGGGTTATACTTTTTATGCAAAATCAGGTTGTTGTCTATACAAAAAGCCCACGGTCAGATAAGCAATATGTTTGGGAAGCAGCAGCTGAAAGTAGTTCTTATATGATTAGGGAAGAAACTAATCCTGAAAATCTCATACCTCTTGGAACGCAGATCTCACTATATTTAAGGGTACCTTACGTGTGTCATTTCTCATTTCATGGCATTTGGTCATTTTGCATGTGTATGTCCATGCTTATTGGGCATGGAAACTATGTCAAGCTATTCTCTTTTCAAAGAGTTAACTTGTAGTGAAGTATCTTAAAGTAAAATCTCTCCTTGCAAAGTTTGAGTTCTCAGAGCCGGCTCAGATCCAGGGATTGGTGAAGAATTACTCACAGTTTGTCTCCTTCCCCATATATACATGGCAAGAAAAATCAAGGACCGTTGAGGTGAGGACTTCATGTACTGCTTTACAAAACCCTTTCCCCTCTATGTGGCAGGTTATGGTGGGATTGTTAGAATTGAATTTCTGCATGTGATTCTTCTTTTCTTAATGGCTGGACCATTACTTCTTTATTAGCTGCATGTGAAGTGTACATAGTAGGTTGTAATCAGAAAAATTTTGTTATCAAAATTGCACTCTCTGGATGAGTGTCTTTATTAGCTTGCCCTGGAAAGCTAATATTTAAGGCTATATTTTGAGAAATATCTGTTCTTCATAAGCAATTAGCACTTCTACTGGTCGTCATTGAGCGGAAACTTTTGGCAGGTCGAAGAGGAGGAAGAAACAAAAGAAGGAGAAGAACCAAAGCCAGAGGTAATTGAGACAGAATTCTCAATTGTGGGAAATGCAGTTTTTTCTTGGTGAAGTTTACATTGAGATAACTTACTTTGCTTGTTACCAGGGTGAGAAGAAAAAGAGGACAAAAACTGATAAGTATTGGGACTGGGAATTAGCCAATGAAACAAAGCCAATATGGGTGAGTTGAAGACTTGGTGTTATTGATTTCATAGTATATGCATGTTTGATTCAGCATGGCCTGTTTGTCTAATATGCATGTATTTTTTTGTTCTATATTATACAGGTTTTTTCTACCAATTTTGTCTTTGTTCTTCTGCAGATGCGGAGCCCAAAGGAAGTTGAAAAAGATGAATACTATGAATTTTACAAGAAAACTTTTAATGAGTTCTTGGTTCCAGTTGCTTACACTCACTTCACCACCGAGGTACTGAAATGATCTCTCTCTCTCTCTATATATATATATAGAGAGAGAGAGATATACATATATATATATATAGGATCAAGGGACACACCCTTTTGACACACATTTAAACATACCATTATAGCCATTAGATCTAAGCAGTTTTAACGGCTCAGATTTTATTTAGCATAAGGAATATTAAATATAAAATAAATTTCTGATTATTGCATACTAGAATGAAAAGCACTTTTCCCAATTTTATTTAGCTGTAGACAGAAAAAGAAACATGCATTTCATTCATGTCTTTCAAAATAAATAGGTAGATCACTCTTCAGAAATGCAAAACATTAGCAGATTCATAGTGATAAAATACTTCATTTGTTTCTGCCTGTAGCACTTATTTTTTAACTCTAATTTTCCCGCTAAAATGTTGCAAACATCAGTCTCAGCCCAGTTACAATTGCTTCAACTCTTTCACAAGCTCAGCCAAAGCTTTTGAAGAGCTTCCACCATCTCCCACGGCTGCAAATGCCTTGTCCCTCATCTCCTTTGCTCTCACCTTCTCAGGTGTTTCCCCAGTCAGTGACTCAGCAATCACCTTTCCCAACTCTTCCGGGTCTGGCACTGCATTGCCACCCTCGCACACCTGCACGGCCAGACCCATGTCCTCCGCCAAGTGCTTGGCATTCACAAACTGGTCAGCCTCCATGGGCCACCCCAAAAGGAAAACACCGCCAACTATCGCTTCCAATGCTGAGTTCCACCCACAATGGGTCACAAATCCGCCTACAGCCTTGTGACCCAGGATCAACACCTGCGGAGCCCAACCCTTTATGATCAAGCCCCTCCCACCAACCCTTTCCTCAAACCCATCTGGTACAACTCCGTACCCATCCTTCACCTCTTGGGTCGTCCCCATTTTCATGGCCCACACAAACCGAACTCGGCTGCATTCCAGTCCCGAAGCCATGGCCTCCATCTGCTGCCTACTTGGCAACTTCTGACTCCCAAAGCAAACATATAGCACAGACCCATCCGGGCACTCGTCGAGCCACATCAGCACATGCGGGCACTCCTCCGACATGGTTCGACCCAAACTGCCGTCATCAACCGTCGCCGCAGCTGTTAGATTCAATGGAGCAACCCCATAAACGCGGGAGTGCCCCATTTTGGAGCTCAAGTAATCCAAATACTCAGACTCCAAGTCTTGAAAGGTATTAAAAACGAACCCCCAACTTTCAGTATTTGCAAGGATGGACCTCCTCACGAGTTCGGACTCGGGATCTGATTCTCTGTAGCTGCGCAACACGGAGGGCAGATGTTCCACTTTAAAAGTGGGCGTTCTGGGAAAATCAGAAAGTTGATAGACCGTGGATGAGGAGAGAACCGCATCCAGATGACGCCAGCAGTGGTCAAGCACGGAGGTCAAGATAGCCGCACACGGGCAAAAGGCTAGCCTGCGGATGTTAAGGTGGTTGGCTAGGGGTAGGGTCCACCCAAGGAAGATATCAGAGATGATAGCCAAAGGGGGGTTATGGTGGGACTTGAACCAGTGGATGATTGGGTCGTGGAGCTTGGCAAGGGCATTGATTACAGAAGCGTTGGCGTCGTTGCCTATGTCTCTGATGTTCTCAACGCCCGGGGGGATTTTGGGGTGAGAAGGGAAGGGCAGGGTTAGGGTTTCGACGGAGGTGGGGTGGGTGTGGAGGAGGGGGGTGAGGGTTGGAAGGTTTTTGGGGGTGACCAAGATGGTTATGGAGATGCCTTGCAAGGCTAGCTGGTGGGTTAGGTCTAGGAATGGAAGCATGTGGCCTTGGGCAGGGTAGGGAAACACCAGGATGTGGGTGTTTCCAGCGGTCGACATTGTTCCGTTTTGCTTTCTTTATTTTCTGTTTGGTGCTCCAGAAAAAGAGAGAAAAAGAAGACTTGGAGCTCACATCAGTTATACTCACACCACTGTGAGTGTGGTGTGTGTGGAAAGATGCTTATATATACTCTATAACATACGTTATTGAGAAAATCAACATGACATCATTTAACCGATTTTTCTAGGGTGGGTCATCCATCACATGAGAATTGTGAGTTCTGCTCTGGTTATTATACGTTTACATGCATTTTGTATTATTTTAATCTAACCATTTAAAATATAACACATTTACACGTTAATTTTGAATTTAATATTTATATTCCTATGACAGAGATTAGGTGAAGGGAAATGGTGGTGCCAGGTGTGTTCGGTTCGATCATAAGATGGTGGTGGCTGCGAGGAACAAGAGAGAAGGATTGTGGTGATGGTGGTGGCAGAGTCCGGCGCCAGGAGGTGCAGGAATGATAACTGATCGCCAGGTTTGATGAGAGGTTATGTTGAATTCTGTTTTACTTTAATGAAATTCTAAGTTTTTTAATTTTTAAAGTGAATTATAAATGATAAAAGAATTGTTACCGGAATAATTAGAGGAAGAAAGAAAAATTAAATTCAGAGATTAATTGATGATGTTTCATATTCTAAACAGTTAGATTATACTAACAATTGAGATTTAGAAAAACGCGGTAAAATTTACTATATACTAAAATGGCTGGAGGGTGTACTTTTTACCAACAGTGCATTTTCCAGTATGCCCCTGAATTTTCTTCTTCTGCCTTAAATCCCTATAGTGTGGTGACGAAATTGCCTTGATTTTTACTTTTCATGTATAGTAGATTTCCCAGTTTGCCCTTGAGTTTGCTTCTCTGTCTGTGGTGTTTTAGCTTCAGTGTGCACATTGGACTGCCGAGAATGCCCCTGAATTTTTGGTGCAGAACAACAACTGTCGTGCTATTTCTTCGACACCTCTCTTTGTTGCAGAGAGGTGGTTTTATTTTTCTTCCAGAGTCTCTCACTCACTTTGTAAGCTTGGTCTTCGTTCTTTCATCTCTATTTTATTTTTTTCTTCTTTGGGCCGTCTACTCTCTGAGCAATTTGGAAGATTAAAGCCAAGACTCAGCTACTCTTTTCCTTCTGTGGGCGATTCCGTTTCTTCTTTATTCTATCTTTTCGTTATCATCTTTTGCGGAAGACGGAAACAGATTTTGGAGGGTAAGGTTTTGGTTTTAGTTAGTTTATGATTTAGTTAGGTTAATTAGGTTAATTGTCATGGATTTTGTGGGTGGATTATTTTGCATGTTCCTTTTCTGGAAGGATATTGAGAAAGAAGCTGTTGAAGAATTTTAAGGAATTTGCAAGGTAAGCTTTTGTGTTTTAGTTAATTTATGTTTTTATTAGTTTATTGCTATGGATTGAAGAAGATATTGTTGGGTTTTGGAAGAATATTGAGGTCAACTTCTCTTTTGAATTTATTTCTATCTTTGATTGTTAATGCATCTAGCTGAAAATGGTTGGTTAGGATTTGATTTCGTTTTTATGGATGCTGATTCATGTTTGAGTTTAATGGTGAATGCAAATCTGTTGATGATCCTTATTGCAAGTAGCTGAAATTGGTTGCTTAGGATTTGATTTTGTTTTTATGGATGTTAATTGATGTTTGAATGTAATATTGAATTGAAATCTATTGATGCACACCAAATGTTTGATAAAAGTTCTTAATGGATTTATAAGCTGTTTTAAATGGCTTACCGTTTGGTTGTTAATTGGATTTTCAGTCATTAGGAGGATTTGCTTCGGTCATGGCCTTGGTTTTTTATTCCACTTTCGGTGAATGGAAGTAAGCACTTAGATAATCTGTAAACAGAAATTAAATCAGTCTAGGATATTTAGGTGGTCATCTGAAGTAATCTTCTTTCATGATCTGATAGTATGTGGATGCATATATGTATTCTTATCATCCGTTGGAGCAGACAGGTTTTTGAAGTTATGGTTTGGAATTTTGATTATTGTTTCCTTACCTACCTTTTTCCATCCTCAGATGAAGGAAAAACCAGATTAAATATTGAGTTCAATTTTTTTCCACTTTGGAATTGAGCCATTTTGTTTGTATCTTATCATGTAAAGCTCCTCTGGGAACTAAACAAAGATTGGGGCCGTTTTAAATTTTCTTAGATTCTGAATTTCATGTATATGGTAAAAATGCTTACTTTATTAAAGATTGGGACTGGGAGAGGATGAATTTGCTTTGGTTGAGTTTATTTGTGTTGGATTTGGTGTTTGATTTGATTTTCCCACAAAGCTTGACGGAAAGGTGACTTTTTGAGAGGGCTAAGCGAAGCGGGCGAACGAAGGGCCTTTTTCTTTCGTTTATTCCCTTTACTAAAAAAGTCTTTTCTCTGCAACATGGGAAGATGTTTGTCATAGTCATCGTGGTTCCTTTGTCATAGTCATTGTCGAAATGGAGTTTTTTTTATTTTTGGTGTATCAACATTTATATTTATATATATGATGATCCACTTATTAATAGGACTTTACCCTTCTGGACTCCTGTTTGGTTTTAGTTCTTCATGTTGAGATCTAATGTTCTAATACTTTTGCGAACGTTAATAATTTTCGATATCGATCTCTTTGGTGGCATTTAGTTTTTTACCTGATTATAGGTGGAATTTGCATTTGTTATCAATTTTTAATTTTGTTGCTGGTAATTTACTGCTATGTAGATTTTTGGTTTGGTGTTGACTGAATTTTTTGTGTTGCAGATGAGCTTATTGCCAGCACTACTTACATTGGCACCCCCGGCAAGGGTATTCCTGCTGCTGATGAGTCAATTGGAACTATTGGCAAACGTTTTGCCAGCATCAATGTTGAGAACGTTGAATCAAACAGGCGTGCTCTTCGTGAGCTCCTCTTCACCGCCCCTGATGTGCTCCAATACCTTAGTGGAGTCATCCTCTTTGAGGAAACCCGCTACCAGAAGACATCTGACGGTATTATAACCAAATTAAGATGTCTTTCATACTTTCTTGAATTAGATTCAAGTGCATTCTGACTTAGCATTCTCTTATATGACACTTTGATTGCACAAGCAACAGTCTTCTTACTTGAATCAATTATGTATTTAGTGTATTGTTCATATTCTGCCATACTAAAACCTTTGAATTCATTCCATGATTTTGTAACTTTGTCTGGTTATTTGGATTGTTGGCCTTTTCCAAATTGTTTTAGTTCGAATGGATCTTATCACAAATAATTCCACAAATCTCCCTTGAAACAATACTCAGACTCATTTTTTTATTGTGCAGGCAAGCCATTCGTTGATGTCTTGAAGGAAGGTGGTGTCCTTCCCGAAATCAAGGTTGACAAGGGCACCGTTGAGCTTGCCAGTACCAATGGTGAGACCAACACCCAATCAACGAAGTTGTCAATTGAAGCAGATATGTCAACATGTTGCAAACTTACGATCATAATTTAGTAGATTTTGTAAGTTTTTTCGTTGTCCAGGGGTTGTGATTGAGCTTTAGATTAATCAATTGAAAAGATGTGGTTTCTAATGTAGGTTATTGGACTTGCTAGGTTAGTTGCATGATAACTATTGGCTTTATGATGAGGATGATCACAAATATTGAAATGAAGTTGAGTGGTGTAGTTGCTAGATACCCCAGCTTCATGTCCATTGACATCTATGGTCTGCCTACGAATCTGTCATCTGAACTCATTGACATCTATTTCAGTTTTCATTCATATATTTTCTCTTCTTGAAGCCATTATATCTTCCTTAGGTTCGTTTATTACTAACAATGATACCTGCCAATCATGACAGGTATGGGATGTTGGTGGACAATAACGACTGAGGACTTCGTGGGAAAAATATTACCATGCCATCATTGCGGTAATAGACAGTACAAATACAGCCTGGATTTCCATAATGAAAGATGAACTCTTCAGGTTGCTGGCACATCAGGATCTTCAAAACTCCGTCGTACTGGTCTCTGCAAATAAAGAAGGCCTCGAGGATGCCATGACTTCAGCTGAGATCACGGACAACCTGTAGGCAATTTTTATAATGTAAAGCTTAGGTTTCAGCTGTACATTTTGAAATGTAACATAAGCAGCCAAATAAAATTTAACTTATTTTTATACACGTTGATTCATGTTTATAATCAGTTCGGGCATGGCCTGGGTTTAAAGCCGGTGGGATCTGTCAGTGGTCATGGAACAGTCTATGAACAGTGAATTCCCCATATTACCCTTTGGGCATTAAAGTTACGGTTTTGTCCCTTTCCGTTTTTTGCTTTCCTGTGTTGTGAATAGTTAAATGCCGATTTTTGTTCTGCTTCGTTTTCTTTTCTTCTCTTCGACAGCTTCTCTTCATTTTTCAGCAATCACCGAGTGAGCAAATGAGTGAGCCCAGCAAACCCATCGTCTCTCTTCATTTCTTAGCCATCATGGATCTGATGAGTGAATTAAATTGTTGAGTTACGTTTGATAGCTTGATTGTTTGCATGTTGGTTTTTTCGTTTGGTGGATTCATCATCGTTCTTATTGCCTCTGTCAACAGATCTGCCCTTCAATAACGGATCGCAGCCTCCATATGTCATCGCTCAAACTCGAAAGAGACCAGAACCAGCCCGCAAAAAAGGCCTTCAGAGACGGTTCAGTTTTTATTCTATGATTTTTATTCTAAATACAGTTCTGGGTTCATGAATTTTCTCTGGGTTTTGTGAATTGAGTTCTGGATTGATGAATTAAGCTATGGCTTTTGTGAATTTAGTTTTGGGGATGATTATTGAAGACTGAAAAAACTGTTCTCTGCACCTATTTGAGATAAATATTTACTTTTTTGTTTTCCCCTTTTCTGAGCCTGTAAGTTGCAATGAAGATACAAGTGAATAAAAAGGTCTGATTTAGTTTCAAGTCTTCAAGGTGGCCACTTGGTTTTTTTTAATTGACGACCAATGTCATTTGGACATTTTGTAACATTGTTTTGTCTCATTGGTGATACGATTTTCCCATCCTACACTTCCGATTTGAGTTTTCTTTTGTTCCATTTAATATTAATGCACTGTTTATGTTGTGATCATGTGAGTGGATTGTTATTGATATTTTTTAGTACCATCTTGTTATTGATGCTTGGTGCCTTAAGTTGTGATCATTTAGGATTGTAATAATTCATTAAATGCACCAAACAATGCATTGACATGAATATTTGGTCTATGGAATTATAGCATTTTAACAATAAAGGTGATCCACATGCCCATTTCTGGTATCAAGTGTTTTCTGTGTTCATTTCTTTGAACACCAGGTTTGTAAACCAATAACTTTTGACACAAATACCAATGAAGGCATGAATTTGACTGAAATATTTGGTTTTGTTACTGAAATATTGAGTCAATGGTAGACTAATCCCAGTGGCCATGTTAAATTTTGATTTATGATGTAAATTTTATGACTTAATGCTCCTGCAATGAATTCATCATCTGTAAATAAAGTCAGATATTTTTTTTTTTTGTTACTGAAATTGAGTCGATGTTAAACTATTCTCAAAGGCCATTTTAAATTTTGTTTGTTGTAGCAAAATAGCGTTGATAACTTATTTATACATTTAGTCTATAAATTTGTGATTGAAAATGAATTTTGATTTTATTTGTCAGAAATCTTTAGTTACCTGAAACACAATCAAGCGCATTATGGGATGGATTCCTTAAATGATTATCACTTGAGTTTTGATGAGGATTGTGCTCTGAAGTGCACACACAAGAGCTTTTCTTTTGTCGCTTGAGTTATGATCAAACAGACACTTCATAAACCCTAAACTGAGAAATTTGCTTTTATTACTGAAATTGAGTCAATGGTAGACTAATCCCAGTGACCATGTTCAATTTTGATTACGTATAGTAGCAAATTACCTTTGATAACCTAACTCAAGGAGTGTCGACAAACTAACATGTTTATGAAAAGATTTGTAAGGTTATGGTTACATCTAAAAGTTTTGCATTTCATCAGGGATTTAAATTTATCCTACCGTAAATTTTGGATCTTTTTCATTTTGTGGCAATTGGGACATTATTTTTTTTTATTAATATGCATAATTTTTTATCCTTTTCATTTTGTGGTAATTGGGACGTTCTGTTTTTATTAATATGAATAAATTTTGCATCTTTTCATTTTGTGGCAATTGGGACATAATGCTTTCGATTAATATGCATAAAATTTGGATTTTTTTCGCAGGTGATTGCTTAGGGTTGCTATGGGAAAGCGTCAGCGTCACCATGCAACAATGGATATAAATATGATATCAAAATGTGTATCAAGTAAGTTCTTAAAGGATGAAATCATAACTAAACATAAGTAAATTTGTTTTCTTGGGTTATCAGGTCATAGGCAATGAAGCTTTGAATGCCGGACAATACCCTGTGGTGGTGAGCACATGGCCATTTTTAGATGCTGTCGGAGCTGCTTAGAAGGCTGTTGATAATGGGTTTTCTGCAGTGGATGCTGTTGCTGAGGGTTGTGCTTGCGAGGAACGCAGATGTGATGGTACAGGTGGGTGCTTGAACTTTTTATGTATTTGAGTTATTATAGGAGAAAAAATGTTATTAGGAGCTAGTGTTCAATTTGAATTTTTTCGGTTTCAAATTGAAAACGCTGGTTTTGATTATGTATTTGCTTGATTGGTTAGTCACTAATGTGCATTGCAGATGTTGAGAGAGATGAGAGAAGGGTCTGAGTCTCAAATTTAAAATTGCCGGTGAAATGCGTGGAGAAGTTATTGCTTCCCTACTTGATAGTTGATAATGAAATCTGTGTTCTCAGCTAATTAAAAAGTTACCAACTCTGGTTTAATTGTTAGTATTTTGGACTGTGCTTGGAAAACCAGGAAGAATGATTTGTCAATGGAATTTTGCTAAGCGTGTTGATGTTTATAGCTACTATAAGAGATTATAACTAGCTAGAATCAATGCTTTGGTCATGGACGGGGTAAGTAGTATTCGCATATTCCTACCATCGCAAATATCATTGATTGTTGTGGTTGCTAAAGCATTTTGTATTGTTTGCTCTATAATGACTATTCAATATGGGTTTGATAAGGGCATGCATAGGTGACGATTTGAAATATGATTTCTCTCGGACTCATTTCATATTTGTTTGGCTTATTACTTTATATGCACTCAGAACAAGTCAGTGAATCTTAAAATGCACCCAAAATTGAAAGTTGCCTTAGTTTGCACCCAGAACAAGCATTTCATTACCTTTGTTGCACCATTCGTCAGTCTATGTTATTAATGTCATTAAAAGTGCTGATGTGGTAGTAATATTACAAAATTTGAAGAGGCAAGTAAGACATTTGTTATATTTTATTAAATTATATATTAAAATTCTTTTTTTAAAATTAAAACTAATTTTATTTACCCTTCCCGTTTCCAACCCACCGGATCCTCGTCTCCTTCTCTCCCTCTACTAGACCTCCCTCCACCGCCCACCTACTCAATGCCTACCCTTTTCTTCCTTTGTGGAAGCTCTAGGACAAATTCAATGGAACCCTTATGTACACCTAATGGACAGTACAAAGAACCATGTCACCACGAAACTCCTGCCCATTTGCATAGACTGGGTCGTCGGATTTCGTGGTGGTCTGTGCGACTCTGCATTTTTTGACGACATCGATCGCCGCCATTCTTGGGTTAAAACCATTATGCAATTAGTCTACCAACAAGCTCTCAAGGAGATTATTCTAATGATATCGAAAAAAAGTCCAACGATTACCTTGGGGTATGAAAAACCAACAATTATCACGCGGCTTTGCAATTTTCGGCGAGTTCGTCTCGTCTGCTGTTGATCCTCGCACCAAAACAACATGTAATCAGTCCAAGGAAACACCCTCAACACGAATAATCTCAAACTTAAGCTTAAGGGGTTTGATTTTACCTCGTTTGGCCTCAAACTCTCTGGGTAGCTCTCGGGTCCTCATCGGGTTTTGCTTTGTCGTTTGGGCCCTCGTGGCTCACAGCTTAGTCCGTTGAACTCGTGAGGAGGAGGCGATCACCATGGGCAGTGGCCGAAGCCCTGGTTTGCAGTTTCAAGTGATGGACGTTTTCTTGGTGGTTTACGATTTTTCTTCGAGAAAGCAGAGGTTGACGATGCAGAGGAGATGAGGGTGAAGGGCAAGGTTCGTCATCGTTTTCTTTCAGCAAATGGCTCGCTGCCTTGGTTACTAGAGCTGATGTGCTCTCTTCGTGTTGGTGGAAGATGATGAGAGCGAGGGAAAGTAGAAAGAGAAAGAGAGGTGTGCGAAATGAGGGAGAGAGATGAGTGTTTTAAGAATTTGGGTGATCTCTAATTCGAGAGTTTGGGTGGAAGATGGTGAGGGTGATCGAGGACCAACGATCGGATAGAGGTGATGGGTGTGTGGTGGTTATTTGTTTTTGGCCTCTTTCTCAAAAAAGGAGATGTGTTTGAGAGGGAGATGTGTTCGAGAGGGAGAAGAGAATAAGAGAAATGGAGGGAGATATGGTTATGTTGGGGTTTTGGTTTATGCAAATGGTCGGGAAGAAAGGGGTGGGCGGTGGTGTTAGAACCCTTCCCGAATTTCACCTCAAAATCCGTGAAAAACCCTTTTCCCGTCTGACGGCCTTTTTTCACAAAAATTTAATACCAATAATACCCTTTAACTGTAGAAATATTAAATAAACCTTATAGGGGTTCCGACAGAACCTTCTCTGTACTTACTGACTACACCTACCTATCAGACGCATGATAGTTGCTAATAAGCTCTGATATCAAAAGATAGTAGGTCAACCACTGCTAAAACCTCTACTGTAATAGCACAACTTGTCAGCCTCTTGTGAATCGTCAATAACTCATCATTCTGGGTCACCGCCTTCACCAACCCACTGACCCGGATGACGAAGTAACCAGACTTGATTGAATTGAGTCTCACTGACTTACCCCGAGTCGTACTCGATATCCCGGCTCATCCTGAGCACCCCGAGTGATAACTCGATATCCCGACTCGTCTTGAGCACCTCGAGAAGTAACTCGATATCCCTGCTCGTGTGGAGCACCCCGTGTGGTAACTCGATATCCCTGCTCCTCTATAGCACCCCGAGCGATAACTCGATATTCTTGCTCATCCTGACATACCTCAGACCTCAACGATATGGTGGAGAAAGATCCCTCGAACGCCAACATTGGAGAACCCCTCGAAGATCTGGCGGAGACGTACCTTCTAACGCCAGTCGGAGAACCCTTAACAATGTAGCGGAGAAAGACACCCTCCACGCCAATCATCGGAGGATCCCGTGGTATAACAAAATACCTAGAAGTATGAATGCCCCGCGATCCCGGATACCCAGTCCGTTCGCAATACACCTAAGGTATCGTCTCAAGGAAAACCCCAGCCCCAAGGAACCCTTGATATAAACATATCATCGCTCCTCTAACTCTCCGAGTCAAAACCCGCTTTGTTGGTCAACCAATACCGTTGAGATTACTCAAACGGGGCTCTAAACGAACTCCTATGGCCCCAAAACCATTAAAAATCGATCTGGAACATCCCAAAACCCTAGCCACGCGCTGCCACATGCGGCACTGTTCACGGTAGAATATTCCGTTAATCCTGACGTAATATTCCGTCAAATCTGACAGAATCTCCTAACGAAATCGGAATATTCTATCAACCCTGACGGCGTTAGGGTTCCGTCTAACTCTGTTAGCCTTAACGGCGTCAGTTGACTCAACGGTCAACTGAAGTGCTGACGTCAGCCACCGCAGGGCGAACCAGTCACCGGAGTTCACCGGAGAAGACAGATGTGTCGCTGTCCGCCATCGCGGAAGTCTCGTCGGAGAAGACAGTCGCGTCGCCACCGTCGCCGGAATCTTGAAATTCTCACCGGAAATGGCGATTTTCGGCGAGCTTCCAACTCCCTCACTTCTTGACCGCTTTTTTCGATCTACACATGTAACTTCATCTACTTTTCACCATGAATCCAATATTGAGGTCAGAGTTCCGAGATCATACATGGTTTGGCCGGAAAATAGCCGAGAAGTTTTGGTCCACCTTCATCCTCCGTCCGTCGTCTACGGCGATGCTCCCACCTCGATAGTGACCCCAAAATACTTGTGGAGTCACGGGGAAGACATTCCCGGCCTTGGTTTCGGTCAAGTCGGATCGAAAATGGTTCGATGAGGGTGAGGGTTCGATGATCGCACGGGTGGGGAATCGGGCAGGAGAGAGAGGGGGTTCAAAATTGGTCCGGGCAGAGTCCGAAAGGGAGAAGAAATATCCACCAAAATTTGGACTTTTCTAAAATTACCAAACTGCCCCTGAAGCTTCTAGACCCGTAACGATCTCACCGGGTCTTCGTTTTCCACGTGCCGCATGTCTACGAACTCGTGAATTCGAGACCTACGCAACGACCCAAGAAAAATTCCCAAAAGCACTGCCAGTCAAAAAGTGACTCCCGAACCCTTCCAAAATCGAGTGTAAAATCGTCATTTCCTTAATTATTTTAATTCCTAGTCCGGGTCGTTATAGGTGGGGGGAGGTCTAGTAAAGGGAGAGAGAGAAAGACGAGGATCGGGTGGGTTGGGAAGGGGAAGGGGAAAGGTAAATAAAATTAGTTTTAATTTTTTAAAAAGAATTTTAATATATAATTTAATAAAATATAGCAAATGTTTTAATTGCCCTTAAAATTTTTGTAATATTACTGCCACATCAGCACTTTTAACGGCGTTAGTAACAAAAACTGATGGATGGTGCAACGGATGTAACGGAATGTCTGTTCTAGGTGCAAACTTAGGCAAATTTCAGTTTTTGGTGCATTTTAAGATGGCTTATTACTCAAAATGCTCCCCGAACCGGACAACAAGTCTCAATTTGCTCCCCCAACGCGAAATCGTAACAATGTAATCCCTGAACCCCCCTTCTGTCAAGTCCGTTGCACCAAAAGTTAGTCTTCATTACTAACGGAAGTTAGAAGAAGGTATTTTGTCAAAAAATTAAAGCAATTACCCTAAAAGAAAAAAATTATTCCCCAATCCACCTCAACCCTCCCAATTCTCGCCTTCAACCAAATTACCCAACCCACCACCTCTTCACTTTCGATCCCATCGCCATCCTCTTCTCACAAACCCAGCATCACCATCATCTTCATCTCGATTCGTCTCCCTTCTTTGTCGGCGACTGAACTTGCCGAAGAATTCAGCGAATCCGGGAGGAGATTGCAGCTGGCATTTCGGGTTCAATTCGGTTTTCCCCGAGTCTGGAATGCGAGGGTTGGAGAAGAGATCATAGGGTCCAGTTTCTTTGTTTCTTCAGTAGTGTTGTAGGGAATTAGGGTTGTTGATGCAATTTATGCAGTGAATCTTTGAAAGCGAGAGTTTGGGACGAAATCTTTTAAGGACTAGTGAGGAATATGGTGAGTATCGGCCCAGTTTTGGAAAATCTGTTTCGGATCTTTGCTGGTTTCTATATATAGCAAGAGCTTAAAAAGGAAACCCATTTTTTTGGATCCGGCATTAATCAAGAAGAAGTTTTTCGTTACTGTTGGATGCTGCAAAAGGAAGATAGAGAGATACTGAGATTGATGTGCAACGTAGAGAAGAATGAGAGAAAGGGAGTGATGGGATTCAAGGTGTTAAGAGGCGGATGGGACAAGTTAAAGAACTCGATGATGGCGACTACGTCGCCATCGAGGTCGAAAATGAAGTTGTGGATGATACGAGTGATGACGTCGATTTTGTTGTGGACGTGTATCGTACAATTAATGGCTTTGGGAGATATGTGGGGGCCAAGGGTTTTGAAAGGGTGGCCTATTTGTTTCACTCATGAGTCTGATGCAGCCTCTTCAGTTTTGCAAGACAAGTTGCCTTTCGCTCCGGCCAGAGCACTTCCGCCCAAGAGTGAGTTTTTAATTTATATTTTCAGGAAATTTTGGGTATTTTAAAGTTAATTGGATTTGGGTGCTTGCAGTTATATTACCAATTACTCCAAGGGTAGTAGGGTTGCATTCTGATACTAATTTTGCGGGTAGTTTCCAACTGGAACAGTGCTTTTCTGTGTTTTGAGATTTTCCGAAACCAACCTATTTCCTCACTCGAGTGCCCTTCGACGTCGATATAGAAGGGAGACGAAGCGAGATGAAGATAATGGTGATGCTGGGTTTGTGAGAAGAGGATGGCGATGGGATCGAAGGTGAAGAGGTGATGGGTTGGGTAATTTGGTTGAAGGCGAGAATTGGGAGGTTTGTGGAGGGTTGGGGAATAATTTTTTTCTTTTAGGGTAATTGTTTTAATTTTTTGACAAAATACCCTCTTTTAACTGCCGTTAGTAACGAAGACTAACTTTTAGTGCAACGAACTTGACAGAATGGGGGTTCAATGATTACATTGTTACGATTTCGCGTTGGGGGAGCAAATTGAGACTCGTTGTCCAGTTCGGGGAGCATTTTGAGTAATAAGCATTTTAAGAGTCGCTGACTTGTTCTTGGTGCATATCAAATAATAATTGGTGCATATCAAGTAATAAACCTGTTTGTTTTCCTTTGAACTCAATTCATAATTTGTTTCAAAGTTTGTGCATTTGTGAATGATTTATCTTATTATTTGAAATTCATAAACAGAAAAAGAAGGTGTGTGTGAAACCTGTCTCGAAATGGTTGCCTCTCGGGTTCACAAGGTCATACACTGTTATGCTTACTCCATCTATGGTCTATGAGTGTGATGTTTGTTAGTGGGTTGTTCATTTTGCCATTGGCCTCTTAGTCATGGCTGACATTATTACAGAATGATGGATTCAAATTCAACAACTTGAGCTTGAACAAGCTCTTCATATTGCACAAGTAAGGCTGATTTCATCCGGCTTCAAACTGGACCCAGATTTTGTGTAATATAATCATTAACAACATATTTGCTAATGTAATATATCTTCATTTGCATCTATTTTGTATAAAACTCATGATTGTAATCAGTTAAAACCGTTGGCGGCAACGCCCGGATAACTAAATGTAGAGATGCAGTGAAACGTGGAGAAATTGTACAATAAGTAAATGAAGAGGCTCATAATCCATCACGTGGAACCAACCTTTATGAATAAACTAATAATATAAGCATAGTGATAAAAATACCGCATTTGCTTTGCTTGTAGCACTTATTTTCTAACTCCAATTTACCGCGTCATCCCACCTTCAGTTGGTTCAATTCTTTCACAAGCTCCATCAAAGCCTTTGAAGAGCTTCCAGCATCACCCACAGCCGCAAATGCCTTCTCCCTCAACTCCTTTGCTCTCACCTTCTCAGGTGTTTCCCCAGTCATCGACTCAGCAATCACCTTCCCCAATTCAGCCGGGTCTGGTACTGCATTGTCGCCTTCGCACACCTTCACGGCCACACCCATGTCCTCAGCCAAGAGCTTGGCATTCACAAACTGGTCAGCCTCCATGGGCCACCCCAAGACCAACACACCTGCCACTATCGCTTCCAACAGTGAGTTCCACCCACAATGGTTCACAAATCCACCTACAGCCTTGTGGCCCAAGATCAACAATTGTGGAGCCCAACCCTTTATGATCAGGCCCGCCTCACCAACCCTCTCCTCAAACCCATCTGGTATAACTCCGTACCCATCCTTCATCTCTTGGGTCGACCCAATTTTTATGGCCCATACAAATCGAACTCGGCTCCTTTCGAGGCCAGAAGCCAATGCCTCTATCTGTTGCCTATTCAGCAACTTCTGACTCCCAAAACAAACATAAACCACCGATGCATCCGGGCACCGATCGAGCCACGTAAGTACTTCAGCCTCTTTATCTGACGTAGCTCGACTCAAACTGTCTTTATATACAGTAGGAGAAGCTGTTAGATTCAATGGGCCAACCCCGTAAACACGGGAGCGGCCCATTGTGGCACTCAAGTGGTCCAAATACTCAGCTTCCAAGTCTTGAAACGTGTTAAAAACGCACCCCCAACTTTTGGTATTTGCAACCATGGATCTCCTCACGAGCTCAAACTCGGGATCCGATTCCCTGTAGGCGCGGACCACGGAGGGCAGATGCTCCGCTTTAAAATAGGGCGATCTAGGAAGATCAGGAAAATGAACCACCGTCGATTGGGATCGAACCGCATCTAGATTAAGCCAGCAGTAGTCAACCACGGAGGTTAAAAATGCCCCGGAGGCGAAAAAGGCAATCCTGGGAATGGTAAGGTGGTCGGCCAGGGGTAGGGTCCACCCAAGGAAGAAATCAGAAATGAGAGCCACAGGGGGGTTATCGTGGGAGTTGAACCAGTGAATAATAGGGTCGTGGAGCTTGGCAAGGGCATTGATTACAAAAGAGTTGCCGTGGTTGCCTATATCTTTGACGTTTTCAACGCCCAGGGGTATTTTGGGGTGAGGAGGAAAAGGGAGGATTAGGGTTTTGATGCCTGTGGGGTGGGCGTGGAGGAGGGGGGTTAGGGTTGGGAGGTTTTTGGGCGTGACTAAGATTGTTATGGAGAGGCCATGGAGGGCTAGCTGGTGGGTTAGATCTAGGAGTGGAAGCATGTGCCCTTGGGCAGGGTAGGGAAACACCAAGATGTGAGTGTTGCCGGAGAACGACATGGTTTTGTTTTGTTTTCTTTATTTTCTGTTTGGTGGTCGAGAAAAAGAGAGAAAATGGAGACTTGGAGTTGACTTCACTTAAACACCGTGATTTTGTGTGTGTGCCTTTGGAGAGATGCCCTTACGCCGCCATACACCATTCTTCATAACATAATATCAAATTTTAATTAATGATTTTAATTTTTAATGCTCACACAATATTGACAAAACATCGATATGGACCTTACTAGCGCCCAGGCTTCCATGGGACATCCCAAGGAGTGGGATGGATATATCCTAGGGCTGATAATTGCCTAAAGTGATCCAAAGGCTGAGAAAAATAGGAGGCAAAAATAGGGGATGGCCCACCAAAAACCAATTTAATTTGTTACTGAGGGCACTGTTGGTGCCATTTTTTACCTAAGAAATAAAGGGCATTTTAGTCAAAGGCTATGAATTTGGGGTTTCATGCTCAACAGCCTCCTTGCTCTCGTTCCCAGTCTTGAATTCAGCCAAATACCTAATGATAATCTCCCTTCATCTTCAGATAAAACACCTTGGAATCGCCGACGTTGGCGGAGGGCACCAGCTTCGAGTCAATAAGCTTGAGAATGCCATCGCAGATGTTGGAGAGCTCGTTCTCGATCCGAGTCCTGTAGTCCTTGATGGTGGTCACGTGGTCGCTGTTGCCGCGGCTCTCCTCCTTCTGCTCGATCGATGACAAGATAGGCCATGAGGCACAGCGTGCGCCGATCACGTGCTTATAGGCGACGGAGAGGAGATTGCGCTCTTCGACTGTGGGTTCTTCACCTTCGGGGATGGAGGAGACGACCTGCTCCATGAACTCAACCATCTCTTCGTAGCGCTCGGCTTGCTCGGCCAGCTTCGCCACGTACACATTCTTTTCGCGTGGGGATGGAGTCGCCATTGGGATCAATTGATTGTGGTTCGAACTTCGAAATTGCTGGAATTGGATTTGGGGATTTTGTGGAGCCGTACGGCCATCCAAATCGATGCTGTTGACGTCGATGCCTTGATTGAGGAGGTCCTCAACCTCGAGGACGTCGCCGCGGCCGGCGAGGAAGATGAGGTGCTGGTGGAGTCGATATTCTCGGGGACGGAGAGATCGGCGTCGTCATCGTCGTCGAGGAAGGGATGATGAGAGGAAGAGTGACAGAGAGTGAAGACATCTGTGATCGGCGAGATCGACGGCGCCGCAATGGTTTAATCGTTCGATGGTGAAAACGAGCCGAGGAAGAAGACGCGACGAAGACGAAGATGATGATGAAGAGGACTCGACGAAGACGATGATGAAGACAACTCGACGAAGACGGGTCGATGATGATGATGGCGAATTGGTGATGGGTCGATGATTGTTATTGGGCGAATTGGTCGATGATTGTTATTGGGCGAATTGGTCGATGACAATGATAAGTTGAAGATGATTGTATCCTCAACAATATGTTTGATTTTCGACAGAAACTTCAATTTGTTTCTTCTTAGGATAAATAGACGCCATTATATTCCGAGTTTCGATTCCTTATCCATCTCTGTTTTGATTCAATCTCGGAGAAACTTGAATCTCCCTCGTGGAATTTTGAATTGGGAAATTTTTTTCATTTTTATTTACTTGTACTTGAAAATTGTTTGTGAATGGTAATTTGTAACCTGTTTATGGGTTTATTTCTGTAAATAAACGAAGTTCCTGGTTTTTCTGGGTTCTGATTAATTTTTCTCTGGAAAAAGATGATAATGGTTTGATTCACAAATCGCCTACCTTTTCGAATTGAAACCGGCATTTGTTTCTTATTAGTGTTCCATCATATTTCAAACTTCAATTCCAATAGTCAATTTTGTGAATTTTTGAATTGGGTAAATATGACTTGAAAATTGGCTGCAGGTGGTTGTGGTGCTTGCGTTGTGCTGCTATCCAAGTGCATGGAGGCTGCTATCCGAGTACATGGAGGCTGCTATCCGAGTAGATGGTGGTGAATAAGGGAGAGAAAAATGGAGAAGGGTAGGCTGATGATGATGAAGAAGGATTCTGATTCATGGTGGAATTTGTTGGTTTGTGTTTGTTTGAGAAAAACCCAGTTCATCATCAACTTCTTCCTCTTTTTGGGCTTATTTTTTCAGTAAGTTGCAGCAAAATGACCAAAATACCCCTGTCCCATAAACATCTTAACGGTGTTAGTAACGATGTCACTGAATTGGTGTAACGGTGTCATTGAATTGGTGCAACGGTTTTGACGATGTAACTGTTCATGGAGCAAATTAAGGCAAATTGCAATTCTAGGTGTATTTTGAAATTAAATGGCGTGTTCTTTGTGCATTTTCAGTAATAAGCTTCTTTATATTAGATTTGGGGTTTTTTTTCTTTTACATAGATTAGCTTTTAGTTTTTTTTTTCTTACGTTAAATATTTGGTTTAATAAAAAACCAACAATTATCTTCTTTTATCTTTATAATTATGCTTGTAATTATCTCCTTTTTATTGTAGATTAATTCTTAAGTTATAATTCGTATATAACGCTCTTAAATATTTAAATTATCTAGTAATCTATATGGATAATAATCCTCAAATAACAATTAGTTTTTTTATTTAAGTAATAGAACCAAATGTTTAATATTCATCCATGTGTATAGATATTAGACTAAAATTTATACACGCATAAAACATTTTTATACGTTGCGCGGGTCGACGGAAGCTATGGCTGCCATCAGACTGCTCTAGGTGATTACTGTAGATGAGGGGTTGAGGGATTCAGAGTGAGGGTGTGGATGGGGATGAGGATGAGGATAGGCAGCGTGGCGTTGCGACTTGGGGTTGATTATTTTTTTAGCTGTGGGAGACGATATAACGAGTTCATACAAAATTTTGGAATATTTTTCGGATGTTCTATTTATTTATTATGAATTTTTCAAGAAAATTTGATTAAAAAACTATCAGTTGAACCAAAATTTCAAAAACCTATTGAAATATATTAGTGTTTGATGAATAAGATGATTTACGATTTTAAATAATTTTCGATATCAATCGACTAATCTAACCGTCCACATTTATTGTACGTACTCATAGATCGTCTATGCAAAAAATTAGCCAATTTTGAAATCTCAGGACTAAGTAACGGTGCGACACGATCAAATGGTTACAAAACATTTTTTAACGATCAGAAGGCTTTAACTCCCAAAAATCCGGAGATTTTCGACGAACAAGGTCTAGGCATATAAAACCACAGAGTGAACAGTCCCGATCTTGAAAATCCGACCGTCTGAATATCGGTTGAACCTAAACTTCAAAAAACGTATTGAAATATACTTAAAGTGTTTAAAGAGTTTGATAAACAAAATGATTTTTCGATTTTAAATAATTTTTAAAATCAATCGACCGATCTAATGTCCACATTTATTGTATGTACTCATAGATCACCTACGCCAAAAATTAGTCAATTTCGAAATTCAGGGACTAAGTAACGGTGCGATACGATTCGACGATTACAAAACATTTTTTGACGATCGGACAACTTTAACTCCTCAAAATTTGGATATTTTTTATGGGAAAGGTCTAGGAATGTAAAACCACAAAGTAAATTGTCCCGATCTTGAAAATAGATCGTCTGAATATCGGTTGAACCAAAACTTCGAAAAACGTATTGAAATATACTTAAAAGTGTTTAAAGAGTTTGATGAATAAGATGATTTTACGATTTTAAATAATTGTCGAAATCAATCGACCGATCTAACCCATCCACATTTATTGTACGTGAGTATAGATCGCCTACGCCAAAAATTAGCTAATTTCGAAATCCCAGGACTAAGTAACGGTGCTACACGATTCGACGATTACAAAACATTTTTTGACCATCAAACGGCTTTAACTCCTCAAAATCCAGAGATTTTCAACGGACAAGGTTCAGGCACTTAAAACCACAAATTGAACAGTCTAAATCTTGAAAATCCGATCATCTGAATATCGGTTGAACCAAAACTTCGAAAAACTTATAGAAATATACTTAAAAGTGTTTAAAGAGTTTGATGAATAAGATGATTTTACGATTTTAAATCATTTTCGAAATCAATCGACTGATCTAATCGTCCACATTTATTTTACGTACTCATAGATCACCTACACCAAAAATTAGCCAATTTTGAAATACCGAGACTAACTAATGGTGTGACACGATTCGACGGTTACAAAACATTTTTTGACAATCGGACGACTTTAACTCTTCAAAATATGGAGATTTTCGACGAGTAAGGTCTAGGCATGTAAAACCACAAAGTGAACGGTCCCGATCTTGAAAATTCAATCGACTGAATATCGGTTGAATCAAAACTTCGAAAAAAATAGTGAAATATACTTTAAAGTGTTGGATGAATAAGTTGATTTTACGATTTTAAATGATTTTTGAAATCGACCGATCTAACCGTCCACATTTAATGTACGTACTCATAGATCGCCTGAGCCAAAAATTAGCCAATTTCGAAATCTCGGGACTAAGTAACAATGCGACATGATTCGACGGTTACAAAACATTTTTTGAGGTTCAAACATCTTGAACTCCTCAAAATCCGGAGATTTTTTACGGGCAAGGTCTAGTTACGTAAAACCACAAAGTGAACGGTCCAGATCTTGAAAATCAGATCGTCTGAATATCGTTTGAAACAAAACTTCGAAAAACGTATTGAAATATACTAATGTTTAAAGTGTTTGATGAATAAGATGATTTTCATATTTTAAATAATTTTCTATATCAATCGACAGATCTAGCTGTCCACATTTTTTGTACGTACTCATAGATCGCCTACGTTAAAAATTAGCCAATTTCGAAATCCCGGGACTAAAAAACGGTGCGACACGATTCGACGGTTACAAAATATTTTTTGACGTTCGGACGACTTCAACTCCTCGAAATCTGGAGATTTTCGATGGACAAGGTCTAGGGACGTAAAAACACAAAGTGAACGGTCCCGATCTTGAAAATCTGATCGTCTGAATATCGTTTGACCAAAACTTCGAAAAACGTATTTAAATATACTTAAAATGTTTAAACTGTTTGATGAATAAGATGATTTTACGATTTTAAATAATTTTCTTCATTCTTATAATTTGAAATTGTCATTTGAATTTTTGAGAAATAAAAAAAAATTATCAAACCCATTTTTGGTCTAATACTAATAATTAGTTACTTAATATGTTTATTCTTCATTTATACCAAATTCATTTCCTATTTATTTAAATTATACCAGCAATTTGACACTTTAACATCGAAGGGGATGACATAACGAGTTTGTACAAACTTTTGGAATATTTTTTGGATATTATTAGAATTTATTATGATTTTTTGAAGATAAAATAATGAATTTTAACCAAAAGAATGACATTGGTAGCACCTGGATGGTGCCTCGTGGCGGAACCAAATGAGGCATCATCTATGTGCTGCCACATGTCATTCTCCTTCCTTTTTTAATGTAATTGATTTATTTTTCGTCAAAAAATCATAAAAACTCATAACAATATACCGTAAAATTCCACGCATTTTTCGGGACATTCTCTTTGTTCTTATAAACTAAATTTGGCATTTGGAATTCTGAAATATTAAAAAAAAAAATCATCAAACTCATTTTGGCCTAATACTACTAACTATTCCCATAAAAAGTTTAAACTTCCTTTCTACAAAACGCCTTTTATTAATTACTTTAAAATTTCTTTAAATTATAAGAGAAATTTGACGCTTTTGGGTCGGAGGAGACGGCATACGAGTTCGTACAAAAAATCCGGAATATTTTTCGGATATTCGATCAATATATTATGACTTTTTAAAACCAATTTTTCTTTAAGAAAAATTCATAATAAATAGATAAAATATCCGAAAAATATTCCAAAAATTTGTATGAACTCGTTATGTCGTCTCCTCCGATCCTAAACCGTCAAATTCCTATTACAATTTACAGAAATTTGGAAATGATAAATAAAAGGAGCTTTGTAAAATGAAAGTTTAAACTTATTAAAAAAATAGTTAGTAGTATTAAGCCAAAAAGAATTTGATGATATTTTTCTTAATTTCTTATAATTTCAAATGCTAATTTTAATTTATAAGAACAAAGAGAATACCTCGAGAAGAGCGTATAATTTGATAGTATATTTTTATGATTTATTTATAATTTTTAGAAGAAAAATACATAAATTACAATTAAAAAATAAGGAGAATGAGACATGATAGTACCTGAATGATGCCTCCTCTAGTCCAGACAGGAGGCACCACCTATGTACTGACATATATCATTCTTTTTCATTTTTTAAATCAAATTTTCTTTCAAATTCATAATAAATAGATAAAACATCCAAAAAATATTCCAAAAAATACTACGAACTTGTTATGTCGTCTCCTTCGATCCCAAAGCGTCAAATTTCTGCTACAATTAAAAGAAATTGGAAAGTAAAACAATAAAAGGAGTTTAATACAAAGGAATATTTTATCTTATTTCCAATATAATGTTTAGTGGTGCAAGTGCCATAATTGCGTAATTCATGGATTATGCGAACTTGGTCGTTCTTCTCCATTGCTTGGTACTTCTCCATTGCTTTTTTCTAGCATCATGTCCAGAAAATTTTCTGCGATATTATCAAAAGATCATTGAAAGCTTAAACAATGAAAATAAAAGATGAAAAGATAATGATATGGAGCGAATAATTATTAAACAACTAATTAAAGCTACTCCATGTATACCATAGCCTTTATATCGTAGCATAAAGAACATAAAATAAATGTCATAATTAGCATAGTACCTAGCAAAATTATCATATGCATTAAAAATTCAACCACAACATGAAATAAAAAATTTAAACAAAAATTCCAAAAGAAAGCTATTCAGTCTTCAAAGCAGTAGGCACCTGCACACAAACCAACAAAGAAAAACTCAAAATTTCGAAAAATAAACAATACGCTTGTTTGTATCATTCATATATTAAATATAAGTCACCTTGGAAAGCCAAACAACCAGTTCAAATATTCAATTTTTTGGACAGAATAAAAAATATTTAGAACAAAACTAATAAGGAAAAATTAGAGGATCAATAAGGCCCTCAGGTTTGCCATCACAAAACGAAACTATTCCTCACAAAATACTAATAAATATTGTGTTTTGTGAAACCTAATGTCTCTCCCGAACAAAATACTAAATATAAAGAACAGATTGTTGCATTTACTTACAGTTTTTATGCCGTAGATGAAAGCTCTCACCCTCGTTGCAAAGTTTAAAGAAGACACTATCTCACAGATATCTTCTGCCTTTATATAATAAAATCCAAAACCTATGCATCCATCAGAAGATGAAAGGAATAAAAAAATTGAACACATATATTTCAAAAGATAAATAATAAGGAAACCAACCGTGACGGAGAGAAGTGAGAAGGATTCCAAACTCATTAAACAACCTGCCCCCTGAAAGCATACAAACAACTATTTACGAATATGAAATCTTTATTTTATTAAAGGAGATTCCAAACTCAAAGTTCACAGTGTTAACAAAACATGGGAATTAATAAGCACAATTTGTATGAGTTTTTTACAGATTAACATTTGAATATATATATATATATATATATAAGAAATGAAGTATTTACACGATTGAAGACCATGTAACCAAGATCCAAATCGAGACCGTCAAATGTGATAGTCCGGCCATGGCCACCCAACTACTCATCCTTCTCATAAAGCACCACCTCCACCCCTTCTTTTGCAAGAGCATACGCCGCCATCAAGCCACTAATCCCGGCACCAACCACCACAACTCTCATCTTTCACTTCAAATTATATCCTCCTACAAATGCATTTGATTTTACAAATCTTTAACAAATTAATAATAAAAGGCAACAGAAACCCAGAAAAATGTGAAGTGAAGCTCCTTCAAACACATAAACAACTCCCTATCAATACGCATACAACTGAGCAATGGATCAACAAAGAAAGGGATACAAACATATCAAGCTCCCCCATCCAAAACCCACAATTGAGCAAATTAAAAAAATCCTACATTCAAGATTTACAAACTCAGTGTGTTGCCAGGTAGCGATGAGGCTGCTCGCATCTTTCCTATACTTTTCCATAATCTGTGTGTATCAATCATCAAATCACTCCAATATTATGAACAACGATTTTCTCCTCTGCTTATTAATTAATTAATAAATTAAGGAATTTGATTTGATTTAATTAATATGATCCTTCCATCAACAATAAAGATGAACACTAACCCCAACAATTAGAAATTAAAGATATGGAGAAAATGTATGAAACAATAAAACGATGATCGAAGAGTTTTTTTTTTCAACAGGTCAGCATCCTAAACCCTAAAACCCAACAATTTCTTTGTCCCGTTCCAACAAACAAACATGCAAGATTTTACAATCAGTCCAGAAATTACATGTCAAAAACCCAACTGAATCATCAATTAATTAAACCCAATTTTATATAAACTCAAAAAGAAAACCTTACTGCAATACCATGCAATCATATCAGTCTTTCTTTACCCAATTGCTTGCTGCATCTCTCGGCACTATTTCCTCTCTGTTCTCATGAATTAAAAGAAGAAGAAAAATCAATTAATTCTGGGGAAAATGGAATATTAGCTCAGAAAATTTAAATCCAAATAATTCATACCGCGGTGAGAATAATATCCAGAAGTTCAGACTCAGCTTGAGATTGGTTGTGACTGTTATAACAGGAAGAACAAAATCAAACATCCAAAACGATAACCTTTGACTCTAGTTAAAAATCAAAACTTTAAAAAAGAAAGAAAAAGAAAAAAAGGTATGTACTTGAAATATCTGAAGGGTCTGATGGAATCGTTAAGGGGAGTATTGAAGAGGCTCAAACAACGTGGCTCTGGACACACAATTGAGTCCACCGTCTTCATCCCCTCACAGCCTGCTATGGCGTTCCGCTTGTAAGTGCACACGTTCATATTTCTCCCTGATTTTCGAGATCTCACCAACAAACGCCTGCACACCCAGAATTCATTTCAACAAAATTAACCCAAACCAAAAAAACAAAAAAATATACAATTTCAAATCAGATCACCATTTTCTTTTCTGTAAACAAAGACGAAGATTCCATGAAAACCAAACCACATTTGGGGTGCTAAAATTTCGAGATGCTTAAAGACATAGAATTTCTGATTAAAATTTCGACTAAGCAATTCTGTTTTGGTTAATAGTCTCTTTGATGCCTTAACTGTAATTTATATGTTTCTGGTGCTGGAAGTGTAAGATTAATTTGAATGTAATACTGTTTTCATTGTCAATATCCTAATAGTACCAAAAATACATCAACATCTTTGAACCCAAATGAAATTAGTAGTAAGAAATTGAAAAGAATAATAAAGAGAGAAATTTACCTTAAGGGGGATGACGTTAATGATAAAATGGCAGAGGGGATGGGCTTCGTAGATTCTTTTCACGGTAGAGTGTACGAGAGGGCTGCATAGTAATGAAAACCAGAGATTGAAAAAACCAAAAACTTGCTTCGATGCAATGAAAACCAGAGTAAAAATGGACCAGAGATTATAGTGTAGAGATCTTACCCGTGATTTCAATGGTAGATTTTGAGGGCAGCAGAGAATAAGAAGATAACCCAAATCATCCCAGGTCTGCTTCCATGAAATTGAAACCAAATATAAGTCATACATCACATACAGAGCAAACCCATTGGTTTTCCCAACCAACCAAAATGAAATTAGGTTAGAATTTTGAACTCACCAGAAAAAATCAAAACTGAACCATCGAAGAGGGGAATATCGAAGTGGGTTTGGGAAGAGACTCTTCAGTCCGACATCCTCGTGTAGCACGTTTGGATTCGCCAATTTGTTCCTAACCCCACAAGACAAATTATACTCAGATATTGAATGTGAAAACCCCTTTCCCCAAATCCCTCTTCGCGAAGAACGATACCCAAATGTCACCGTAAGGGCTTCACCACATCGACGGCTTCACCACATGGTCTGAGACTCTAAGGCCTTCGGTGGCTTCCAACGAGGTCAACGGCTTCCCTCTTGGCGCAGAAATATCGCAATGTGCAACAACAAATCCCTAATTGCCTAATTTAGATGATGTTCAGCTGAAATACCACTTATACCCTTGTGGTAACTATTCTATTTAACCACTCCGTATTCTATATTTCTCTTTTCGTATTTCTTTAAAGGGAATATTTTTTTTTTACAAAATCCATCCCATTCCATGGGATGTCCCATGGAAGCCTGATATATATATATATATATATATATATATATATATATATATATGTATATATCTATGCGTAGTAATACACCTTCCATTTAGACCAAAAAAAAGAAAGAAAAGTAATACACCTTCCAATAAAATGTTGTGTGTTACCACGTCGCTCATTATTCTCCAATAAAGCCATTGCAAACATCACGAGGGTGACTAGACTGCATTTCCATTTTAAGCTTATTAATTATTTTATTTTTACACTTAAATTTTTCTTGTGGTGGAGCCAATTCTTTTGAATAGCTCTCATTATTTTTAGTGACATTCACGGAATTTAGTTTCTATTTTTTTAATGAGAATTAGTAATATATTTATACTTTAAAAGGGAGTCAAAATATAAAACTTACAATATCTTCTATCAATTTCTGAAATTAAAAATAAATTTTTATGTTGGAATTTGGAAGGGTGGGGGCATGGCCACTTCAGGCCGTACTATATAGCTTCTCCCTTGTTTACAGAGATGATAGAGCATACAAAGAAAATAAAATGTATAAGAAATAGTAAACTAAACAAAGGAAAAACGATTTAGAAAGACGAGTTCTTGCAAAAGTAACAAAACTTGAAGGTGCATATATAATTAGTACTTTATTATTATTAGTTTCATTACTTAATTAATTTATTGAAACTAATAATAACATATCTTATTAGAAAAGCCAATTGGTACATCTTCATCAGTTGTTCTTAGGCGGGTGGTGCCTTGGAGAATGATAATCCTGGCTAAATGCTACAAAACCTGCATATTCTTCATGACCATCACCGTCGGGGCCGTCGCCGTCTTTTTCGGAGTTGAATCGGCTTTGATCTCTGCATTCCACATTATTATTATTATTGCCGCCTTCATGGCTGCTGCTGCGATTACATGATGATTTATTTGCTTCAAGCTTTGATGAGCTGCTGCCGCCTGAGGCCACTGATACTTTAACCTCCTTGTCCAACCTCGCCGTCACCTGGCGGTCAACCGCCATTCTCCTCCCTCCTATCGATCTTTTGTCCGCCTTAATATTGGTAGCAGTTGAAGGACTCACCACTTCCTCATTCACATCTTCACCCTGCAGCAGGTTTTAAAATGAATGATCAAATGAAATCTTCAAATTATATTAAGCCTATAATTTTGCATGTATAATAAGTAAATTATAACATCAAAATGCAACGTGCGTGTATGTTAATTGTGCAGCGTAGATTGTGTACCTTTTCAGTCGAAACAAAGTTCATTTTTGTCATAGCATTCGCATCATTCGCTCCTTGAAATCATAGAAAATCGAAGCTATTGTCAATAAACATATATGAATGCATTTTCAAATGAACACTTATATATTATTTATTGAGGGGAAAAGTGAAGAATAAAACAGATTTATATATATGTATATATACCTAATTGATGATGGGGATATTGTGCAGAGGAGATATTCCATATGCTTGCAGCAGAAGCAAGCAGAAACAAGAAGCAAGAAGAAGAAGAAGAAGAAGACTTCATGGGACCAAAATCTGTGTCTTTCCCTTTCTGATAACCTTTAAACAATTTGATGAGTGAGTCAGTGAATGTGTTAAATTATGTGGTGGGATTATTTTTGAAATTAAGAGAGTCAAATATAACATTCAAACACACACATATATACCTACCTAGCTAGCAACCCAGGTCAAACTAGTAGACCCTTGGGTTTCTAAAACTTGAATATTTTTGTGTTGAAAGTTGTGGCCAACACACCCTTTCCAAATTCTGCATCAAATCTCGTGTAACCCCATGTGTGGTTTCATCCGGGAACGAAGATTTCGAAGCATTTTCAGAAGAATTTTATACATATATGCTTCCCTTTTTCACAAACAAACCTAACTATTGCTATATATAGTACTGGGAATCTGTTGTATTGTAATCAAAATAAAATATCTAATATGTCATTCATATTTTTAATATCAAATTAGTATCATATGTTAATAAAAATATTACTTATCAATGGAGTTATTGATATGTTATCGAGAATTTCGTTTCAATTATATTAAAACGGTATTTATTTTTTAAAAAAGATAATTTATGTATATAAATATTTATATTTTAAAAGTGATAGAAATTGCATAGTTAATTAGGGGAGAAACGTAGTACTGTAACGTGGAACGGAAGCTACGGACGGTTAAGGTGTGTTTTGTGCCTGTCTGCCGCCATATATATACACACACATCGAAGAGAGCTCTTGACCTAATTTCTTCGCATCGTGCCGAGGTTGCCTAATTAAACCTAATACAATCCCTCATATCTATAATGTATCTTTATACATACGGCGTATATATGACTTTTTATATGTAGTCTATCGTTTCTCCTATATCCTATATGTATATGTACATGTATATATATATATATATGATAAATATTAGATACAGTTAACTTATGTAGTTTAATATCACTAAAATGTAAATACTTAACCTAGTTAATAACAATAAAAAATACCAAAAATTAAGGATAATACTTGTATTCTACCTTGGGGATACCTTCTCATATAATCCTTTCGATTTATTGAATTGTTCTTATAAGTATATTAAAATCGGAACATTTCATTTTATAAATCATCATTTCAAAATGATCCTCGCAAAATATCAATAAGATTTGAGGTTATTTAGCTATTCATATGTAATCAACAGTTTTTTAACAATTAAGATTTTCATGACGAACCACCTATTTAGTTGATACATATGAATGACTAAATGAATTTCAATTTGGATGATTTTTTTTTCGCGTGAATGATATTGAAATAATAATTCAGGAGTTGAACTGTTTCGATTAGATATATGTATAATAATAATTCGACAAATCGAAAGGATGGTGGGATGCAAGTATGATCTGAAAATTAAACTCTTGTCATGGAATTTGTGGCTGATAAAACAACTCATATGTATAGGGGAAAGATATGTGAGTAGATGCACGTTCTATATGGAATTGAATTTGGGGTTAATTAAGGAGTCATCAACTTGGGAAGTAGAATTAGACTAGTAATTAAAATTGAAAAGGGTAAATAATTTCGGTGGGTGATGTTCCTCGTCTGAAGTGTATGAAACCTCACTTGTTTTCCAAGTTCGATCGGAGTTCGTGCAATAATAATATTGTGGGTGGTGATGGTGGCGGTGCACGGCATTTGATTGCCTATAGCTGGCCACATTCATCTGCTGCCACCGCATTCCTCATTTCAATTTTCAACCACTTCTCTTCTTAATTTCTAACGAACAAGAAATCGAAATTCCAAAGTTTGAATCCCTATTCTATTTACAACGTACTCACATGCACATAAATACAGTGTGCCTCTGTATCACCCAAAAACAAAACCCATCGATCCCAAAATCGACTACACAATAAATAACGGTAATATTAATTAATATTATGAGCAAAAAAAAATTATAAATAGAATTGTAGAATAGACAAAAAAAATGGAATTGTAGAATATACTGGTTTTATTTCTCTATTAAATCGATATTATATTCATTTAAACTGCTGAAAAAATGATTCGAATATAAATGCATCTAGAGAAATACATTGTTCTATATAATACTAGCCTCTTGCACCAGTTTACCCGTATGCGAATTTAAAAAAAAATATAACCAGAGATGAAAATAAATCTAAAAAGATAAAAAATAATTAAAAAGGAATGAGAGAGGGAGTAACTACCCACTCCCTCCACTTAAGTGTTTATTATTTAAAAGTTTAATTAAAATATATAATTTTACTATTTTGCTCATATTTTTTTAATCATAATAAAAGTACCTTTGCAAGAAAATTTTAATGAAACCTTTTGATATTTCTGTGTTTATAATAATAGAGATAATTAGATAAATATGAAACATACTGTTAATGTTTTTTTTCCCTCTGATTATGTTTTTGGGCCCTTTCTACCATAAGAATGAGGAGGAGGAAGTATACTGTTGAAAACTGGCATGGGCTACGATATGGTCTTTCATATTTTACGTTTTTATGTATTGGGCCGATAGTTCCCATTATTGGTAATGGTACCCGGAGCTTGATCTATTTAAATATCTCAGAGCAGATGTCTATGAATTATGTCTAAACGTGTAAGAACAGTCATTCCGTTAAATTTATCAACGATTTTTGTTAAGAATAAAGGTAAAATTGTCATAACATGTGTGTTTTTAGCAGAAATTGTTGATAAATTTAACAGAAGGATTGTCCTTACACGTTTAAACATAATCCAAGGATGTCTGCTACTAATAATAAAGTTCATAGACGATAACTAGACTTAAGGTAAAATTCAGAAATACTAACAACTATTTTTTCTTCTTTTATTATGAAGTAATAAGTAATCCTGAATTTGATATACAGTTATGTATTATCCACACTTTCAATATCGTTGTATTTAAAAAAGAGATATTTGAACTTTCCCTACAAAATAGAATCCTGGCAAGAAATGCACTTGAAATGACGGAGATAACTATTATTACTTTAGAATCAAAAATGAGAAAGGAGTAACCAATTAAATTGAGAAGCAAGCAACGTTAAATATTTACTAACCATTTAAAATTAGTTGGACCAAAAAAAAAACGAAAAAAAAAGCCATTTAAAATTAGAACCAGAATATGCCCTAAAGATGAAGGAGGGGGAGGAGCCATTGGCAATTTGGCATTGAAGAAGAAATTTTTTGAAAATGAGTAGTAGTAAGTGAAAGTCATATGAAATCATTTGATGTTCCCTCTCCCATGAGAAGTGAGCCCCCACTCGAGCACTCATTCATTTTCCTTTGCTTATTTTTTCATCAATTACCCCACAAATTCATCATTCTTTTTTTACTTTTGCATTTTCCTCTCTCAATTTTTAAAGGCCGCTGGTTGGAATCAACATTCAAAATTAATATCTCCAATTCGAGTATGAATTTTATCCTTTTTTAGTAGTATTTGCCTGATAAATGAGCCAGGTGTGTTTGACAATTTACAATTTGTAGGGTGGGGATTCAAATCTTTTTTTATTTTCTTTTTATTTTAGTAATTTATCATTATGCAAGTAAAAAAATTTCGTTTGATTATCGTAAAAATTTTGCGTTCAATTATTATGAAGGAATGAGCACTTTCAAATTAGTTGAAGAATATGTCATCATTACTGTTATTAATTTAGTGATTTATCATTCTGTAAATAAAAAAAAAATTCATTTAATTATCATAAAAATTTCGCATTCAATTATTAAAAAGGAAGAAGTACGTCCCCTTCCTAATATCCTTTTATAAACAAAAAAAAGTAATAAAAAAAAGAATATCCAATGATTTATGTATTGTTTTTTTGTTTCCAAAGGAATGGCTAGCTAGTCATATTATATAGAAATCCCTAGGTCAAATAATGTCCACGTCCTAACCAGTGAAAATAAAATAGAGCATTTTTCAAACAATTCAAATATTTGGCTTTCATCTTGATTGCCATGCCCAGAACCCATTTATTTCAAAGAAATCTAGCATATCAATATCAATACGTTGATTGTCTAATTAAGGGATTCTTCACCATACAAATCTTGCAATCGATTTGAACTTGATTTGTAATTTTACATGATTTCAGTAATGTGAGTTTATTAGCTGTTAATGCAGTTTTGTCTGTGTTAGTATTGCAATGTTGACTTGTGGGTTTTGCTCTCATAACTTGATTTGATGGAATGATTGTACGTTTTCTTTATGATATATTGATATCATTCTTTATCCAAAAAAAAAAAAACATGTAATCGAAATTTTTTATTTTATCCACTTCATTTTGTAAAATTTATTACTCTAAAAATTCAATCAAACATTTTCTCAACAACCAAATGGAAAATCTTTTTTCTTTTACCAGAGAATTCAAACACAAATCTTTTTAAATTCATTCTAAAAAAGTTTTAATGAGACTACTTATTAGCACCATATCCCTATCGTACGATATTTTCATCTATCAATAAAATATCTTATTCCAAAAAAAAAAAAATTATACGTTTGTTCTTAATATTTAACATTTATTTATTCACTAAATATCTTATAATTTTGGACGCTCCATGTTTCTGTTTCTCTTATTACGCACATATGTCTAATGCCCAAAAAAAAATAAACTTTGAAAAACAAAAGGAAAACTTTACCATGCAGTGCTTATAGCCACACAATGACCCAAAACACAACCTAAATAATACTCTCCATATTAAACCTAGGATTTTCATTTTTCCACTTTCCACAGATCATCAAAAAAAATGGGGTCTGCAACATCTTCTATGGCTGCAAAGTTTGCATTTTTCCCACCAGACCCTCCATCCTATGAGATATACGTCGACGAACCGACCGGGAAACTGAGGATCTCTGATGTTCTTGCCAGAGATGATGTGGACGTGGTGAAGCTCCTCACCAAGAAGGGGAATGAAATTGTGGCCATTTATGTCAAAAACCCTAGTGCTTCACTCACTCTGCTCTACTCCCATGGAAATGCTGCTGATCTTGGCCAGATGTATCACATTTTCACTGAGCTTAGTCTTCATCTGGGTGTCAATCTCATGGGGTCAGTATTCATATATATCGCTCTCCATTTTTTTTTTTTCATAATTTCCTTTTAATCAATATATCAAAAAAATTATGAAGATTGAAGATAGTGATACCGATTAGTTCTAGTGATACAGATCAGTTCTTAATTCTTGTGCAGGTATGACTATTCTGGTTATGGACAATCTTCTGGAAAGGTATATATATGTTAATTTAGATCAATCAAGTCGAATAGAATATTCATGTATAAGAACGAGAAAAAAATCAATTGTGTCAAATCCAGAATTCGAGCACGTGTCACTACCTGACATGACCAATTTGACTGTTTGTTTACATCTTGTTTGGTGATTGGGAAAACCAATAGTACTATTTTGGCATTTGGTGTTCCCAAGTTTATGCAGAGATTATTATGTTCAGTTTTCAAATGTTTTGACCCAATTTTAAAAATAAAAAAAACAGTGTCAGATCGATTACATTTAGTTTGGTTAAGAATCGAAAGCATATTGATGATCAAATTGATGGTAATGTAAGTTTATGAATTAGCCAAGTGAGCAGGACACATATGCAGACATAGAGGCAGCATATAAATGTCTTGAAGAGAAATATGGGACAAAGGAAGAAGATGTGATATTGTACGGACAGTCAGTTGGGAGTGGACCTGCTTTGGATTTGGCGGCTCGTTTGCCTTACTTGAGGGCTCTTGTTCTTCACAGTCCAATTCTGTCCGGCCTTCGAGTAATGTATTCCGTTAAGAAGACATTCTGGTTCGATATTTACAAGGTTTCCATTTTCATTGAAAACCAGATTGCTTGTTGTTCACTGATTGTTGTAGAGTTGTTGTTGAATGGTTCTGGTTCTGTTGAATGCTTTGCAGAATATTGATAAGATCCCACTTGTCACTTGCCCTGTTCTGGTGATTCATGTAAGCCTTATGAGCACTTCAAGGCTCGTTTGATAACTATTTTGTTTTTGTTTTATTAGATTCAAAAAAGGTTTTTTTTGGATGAATTTTGTAGGGAACTGAAGATGAAGTGGTGGATTTTTCCCATGGCAAGCAGCTATGGGAGCTCTGCAAAGAAAAGTATGAACCTTTGTGGCTCAAAGGAGGGAACCATTGCAATTTGGAGCTCTTCCCAGAGTACTTAAGGCATCTCAGGAAGTTCATATCCGCCATAGAGAAATTACCACGTGTTCGAAACTCAACTGAATCATCAACCACAGATCAAATGGAGTCTCCTCAGAAGACCATAGAAACCAAGGACAAGGCCAGATCAAGCAATGACCAAAGGGAGAAGCCGCGGTCCAGCACTGGGCAGAGAGAAAAATCTAGAGTAAGCACTGATAAGAAAGAGAGATCGAGAAAGAGCACTGATCAGTCAGGGAAGGCAAGAAACAGCACAGATCAGTCAGAGAGAGCTAGAAACAGCTTCGACCGGTCTGTTGAAATATCAACCCTTTTTTCATTTAATTTCCTTTACAAATTTTTTGTTGTTGATACTAACAGTTGAAATATCAATGGTGGCAGATTGGGAGACATGGTGAGATCGGTTGGATTGTGTAACGTTGATTGTCTGAAGCAGACAGCCTTAGGGGCTTGAGAGAGCTCTTGCTTGGATTGTAATTTTGGTTAGAGGCTACATGTTTGTTTTTGATGAGTTGTTTTGGCTCAAAGGACTCATTTTTTTTGCCCCCCTTCTCATGGGGGTTTTTCTTCCGTCTCTTTTTTTTGGTCTATAAAATTAGAGGCTATGCCAATCTGATAAGCTGCAAGTTAGACAATTGTGATTTCTGATCATAAAACATGTTGCTGCTGGCAGCTCTGTTTCATATTGTCCTTGTACATTGAACTTATAGTGGTCATGAAACTTGAAGGTAATGAGTTTTTGAGTATTTGATTATTAGTATTAAAATTTTAAATTAATGATGCAGTTTTTTTAGACGTTAAAAGATCCAAAATTTGACTATCCATTCTCATCAACTGTTTAAACGATCTCTTATTTATTTGTTATCTATTCCCCGTGTTGTTTAGATGATTCTATGAACATGAGTTGAAGGTAAAGGATTGAGTTTGAGTCATCAAATGTTACACGTGTCTAAATCCTAAATTGATGTGTGTTTTTCTATTTTTTATATATGAGCTACAAGCCCCCTTGATCCTAAATATTGTGTGCTTGATTGCTAATACAATCCACAGAAAAGACAAGAGCCCGAAATATGACTATTTGGCAATAATAATTGGTAATTAAATTTTTAAGTCATGATTAATTAACAGAATTCTTACAACATAATACAATTTGGCAAAAGAATTGAAAAGAAAAAAAGAAAAATGGGAAAATGAAGAGGATATTGTTTGAGCTGAAATGGCAGAATCTAGACCTCACAATTCCGAAGAACAAAGCTCCGAGTCCAAACAAAGTGCAAAGTCCCCAAAGTTTTCATCTTTCTAGAACAATCCAGTCTCCCTACTTAAAACGCTAAACCCTCAGATAGTCACAAGGGTTTTTACACTTTGAGACTGCATTTGACGCCGACGCAGCGCTATCGCCCCACAACCCAACATTTGTTAGGTTCTAGGGTTAAATGGCTCCGGTTCTAAGCAGAAGCTTAGCCACTGCTTCTCTAGCTTCACTTCCTTCCTCGTCCCCCTTCACTCTCAGAAACCCCAGCAAGGCCTTGAGCCTGAGAAGTGCTTTTCTGCCACAAAATGGGCTCAGAAAGGGCTTCTCTTGCGGTGGATTGAAGTGTAGCCTTGACAGCAAAAACAGACGGATATCTATTCGATGTGACGCCGCGGTTGCCGAGAAAGAGGCCACCGATGCGCCTGAGGAGAAATTTGAGTACCAAGCTGAGGTTTGTACTCTCTCTGTTTGTGTAAATTTTGGGTCTTTTGTGCTCGTACTCAATTGGGTTTTGAATTATAAATACTTTATGTTTGGCTTTGAAATTCCTCAATTGCAGCTCTGCAATTGTAGCAACCCCATGACTAAAATTCAGTATAAAACTATAGACTTTAATGTATTTTTGCTTTCTTTGCAATAAAAATCGACACTCTGGCTCTAAATTATGGGTCTTTGTTAATGTTTTAGACAGAGAATGAAACGAATCGCTGTTTAATGTTTTCGTATTCTGTTATTGGTATATGAGTTTGGAATTGAAAGTTGAATACTTGGAAACTAATTGCAGGTCAGTCGACTAATGGATTTGATTGTACATAGTCTATACAGCCACAAGGAGGTGTTCCTTAGGGAGCTTGTGAGGTGAGCTTCTTCATATGCCTACACTTCAATAAAACGTGCTTCTGGTGATTCACCTATAGGATATGCTCTCTTTGCTTGTATTTGTTCTTTAAACTTTTCAATAACATAGATTTAGATGTGTCGAATCATATGTTCATCATGATGCTTTTTGTATGTGCCTTTTTGGCCCATATGTTAACATCATTTTTCCTGTTCCAGTAATGCTAGTGATGCTTTGGACAAGTTGAGATTTTTGAGTGTGACTGAGCCTTCTCTGCTTGGAGATGCTGGTGAGCTGAAGATAAGCATCAAACCCGATCCAGATAATGGCACCATCACTATATCGTATGTTGTTTATAAATCTTTGCTTCATTTTTGTCTCCTGGTAGATTAGTGAAGATAGTTGAAATCTGAATCTCTGATTTTTAGGGACACTGGTATTGGAATGACGAAAGAAGAACTCATTGACTGCCTGGGAACCATTGCTCAGAGTGGTACTTCAAAGTTTTTAAAGGCTCTGAAGGTTTTTGTCTCTCTCTCTCTCTCTCTCGCCCTCTCACACTCACTCACTCACTGCCCTGTCCCTCTGGAAATCAGTTAATGTATCTGTTAAATGCATTATTTTGCTGTTTTTGGTTTTTATGTCAATAGTTTTGGGTAGTAATGCTTTTGAAACTTACTTTTCAGCCTTATATTTTTGTAGGAAAATAAGGATCTTGGTGCAGACAATGGCTTGATTGGTCAATTTGGTGTTGGTTTCTATTCTGCTTTTCTTGTCGCTGAGAAGGTTTATCATAGATTTCAAAATTATTTTATACCTTGTTCTAACTATCTGCTCGTACATGAGCTTCTAACATGGATGTCTTGGGTAGTTGCTAATTGGGTTGTACTTATTATGCAAAATCAGGTTGTTGTCTCTACAAAAAGCCCACGGTCAGATAAGCAATATGTTTGGGAAGCAGCAGCTGAAAGTAGTTCTTATGTGATTAGGGAAGAAACTAATCCTGAAAATCTCATACCTCGTGGAACGCAGATCACACTATATTTAAGGGTACCTTACGTGTGTCATTTCTCATTTCATGGCATGTGGTCATTTTGCATGTGTATGTCCATGCTTATTGGGCATGGAAACTATGTCCAGCTATTCTCTTCTCAAAAAGTTAACTTGTAGAGAAGTATCTTAAAGAAAATTCTCTCTTTGCAGCCTGATGACAAGTTTGAGTTCTCAGAGCCGGTTCGGATCCAGGGATTGGTGAAGAATTACTCACAGTTTGTCTCCTTCCCCATCTATACTTGGCAAGAAAAATCTAGGACCGTTGAGGTGAGGACTTCATGTACTGCTTTGCAAAACCCTTTCCCCTCTTATGTGGCAGGTTATGGTGGGATTGTCAGAATTGAATTTCTGCATGTGATTCTTCTTTTCTTAATGGCTGGACTGTTACTTCTTTATTAGCTGCATGTGAAGTGTACATAGTAGGTTGTAATCAGAAAAATATTGTTATAAAAATTGCACTCTCTGGATGAGTGTCAGGACAAGCGAATATTTAAGGCTATATTTTGAGAAATATCTGTTCTTCATAAGCAATTTGCACATCCACTGGTTTTCATTAAGTGGAAACTTTTGGCAGGTTGAAGAGGAGGAAGAAACAAAAGAAGGAGAAGAACCAAAGCCAGAGGTAATTGAGACAGAATTCTCAATTGTGGGAAATGCAGTTTTTTCTTGGTGAAGTTTACATTGAGATAAATTACTTTGCTTGTTACCAGGGTGAGAAGAAAAAGAAGACAAAAACTGAGAAGTATTGGGATTGGGAATTAGCCAATGAAACAAAGCCAATATGGGTGAGTTGAAGACTTAGTGTTATTAATTTCACAGTATATGTATGTTTGATTCAGCATGGCCTGTTTGTCTAATATGCAGTTATTTTTTTGTTATATATTTTACAGTTTTTTTCTACTAATTTTTTCTTTGTTCTTCTGCAGATGCGGAGCCCAAAGGAAGTTGAAAAAGATGAATACCATGAATTTTACAAGAAGACTTTTAATGAGTTCTTGGATCCAGTTGCTTACACTCACTTCACCACCGAGGTTCTGAAATGATCTCCCTCTCTCTCTCTCTCTTTCTCTCTCTCTCTCTCTCTATATATATATATAGGGATCGCATCAAGGAACACACCCTTTTGACACAACATACCATTATAGCCATTAGATCTAAGCACTTTTAATGGCTCAGATTTTGTTTAGCATAAGGAATATGAAATATAAAATAAATTTCTGATTATTGCATACTAAAATGAAAAGCACTTTTCCCAATTTTTTTTTTAAAAGAACACACTTTTCCCAATTAAAGCACCTTGCACATGTTCATTATTTCTGGGGAAAACGAACCGATGATCAACAATTCAACACCATTATCATCTCATCTTCACCATTGTAGTTGCATAGCTTCAAATACCATGCGTAAATCATATTAATGGATTGCGCAGAAAAGTAGAATCAATTTCTTCTTTCTAATTTTTCATCTCTACTTTGAATTTCTTCATTCACTTTCACATTAGATTGCCCAGAAAAGTAGAACCAATTTCTTCAATCACTATTTCTCTCGTCACCTCCTTCTCATGCCTCGCCATTATTTGCCGACCTAAGAGATCTTTATGATCTCCTTCACCTTCTTCAATCTCTATTTTTTTCAATTACATTCATGACATAGGCATGAACTTCTTCAACTGCAGCGCTTTTTTTTTCCGATCGATTACTCTCTTGATATACCTTTCCATTTTCCTGGTTGCAATTATTCAATTTTGTTTTTCTTGAATTGAGAATGAAAAAGAAAGGAACCCATTTATAATAAGAAAGAAAGGACCAAAGCCACATAAAAAACAGAAGAAGAAAGATCAAAGAATCATAGTCAGAATCCCTCCTTCACTCAAGTACTCTGTGTGACAAATTGAATTTGATGTCGATTAGTTTCAAATTTTTTCTTCAAGAAATATCAAAAAACATTAGGTTCAAGTGTACTCCATAGTTGATTGGAATTGCTATCTACCCAAATGAATTTAATCAGGAGAAGGAAATGGGTGTACAGAGTGAAAGAGAGGAAACAAAACGAATAAGCTGATGACACGAGGAATTAAAGTCTTTTTGTTGAGATTTATGAAGAGAGAGGTGAGAGAATGAAAATAATTAATAATTTATTATCAGTGCTTTATTTCTTGTAATCAATCTTATAAATGCAGTGGTAATTAACAGATTTAATCATCACCAGTGAAAGTGGGTTAATCTAATGGATGAGAAGGTGTGTCTTCATGTGTGTCTTCATGTGTGTTTCCCGATCCTAACCCACACACACACGTATATATATATATATATATATTCTTTTGTCTTGCTGTGTTTCAATAATTTGGTTGAGTTAGAAATATAGGAGATTTGGAGTTTTACTTTTTTTCTGAAATATGTGCAGGGTGAGGTGGAGTTTAGGAGTGTTCTTTATATTCCTGGAATGGGGCCTCTTAACAATGAGGATGTTGTAAATCCAAAAACAAAGAATATACGTTTGTATGTGAAACGCATATTCATCTCAGATGATTTTGATGGTGAACTGGTAAGTTTTGTTATGCTGCAATCGATGTAAATTTAAGCTTCCATTTAGTTCTTTGATTTGGTTTCATGTTAGCGATAATGCTCTTTGTTGCATATACTGTTGTGCATTATGTTTCCTTTATGGTTTGTTTTATGATGGAAAAACAATCTTTATATCATTTTCAATGCTGATGTTGACCGTGAACTCCATGTAGATTGGAAATTGTAGTATTCCTTAAATTTCTTTCAGTTATTCTAATCAGAAGAGGAGTTATTTTATTCATCGGTGGAGTTTAGCTGTTATAGTCAATTTCCTGTTTTACAATCAGGATATTTCAACTCAGGACTGGTCTGTGATGGTCTTATATATATTTCTGGTTTCTTGAAGTGCATATAATTTGTGGCATGGCAATTCACATTAACATACGTATTCAAATTGAGATATACCATCTGGAATGTTGAAAATACATTTTGGGCATGATTCCTATTTGCTTGAAGATATGGCTGTAATACCTTGATTTTTTTTTCAGTTTCCACGATACCTGAGCTTTGTTAAGGGTGTGGTGGATTCCAATGATCTTCCTCTCAACGTTTCTCGAGAGATTCTTCAAGAAAGTCGAATTGTAAGCTCGAGTTTTTCCATATCTCTATGAATTTTGTGAGGTGAATGCTATTATTCTTACAAATTTGTGGAGCGTATCTGTATGAATTAGTATTTTGTTCTTCATTCTTATTATACGCATAGATATCTCGGTTGGGTTGTATTGTGTTATTTCTTAGTCTCCGTCTATCTAATATTTTCAGGTAAGAATTATGAGAAAGAGACTTGTACGGAAAACATTTGACATGATTCAAGATATTTCTGAGAGTGAAAATAAAGAGGTTGGTGGCAACGAATGAAGTTTGTATTTTCTTCTTCCATTCTACCTGAAAGGCTGAAAATTGTTATTGACTTTGAAAATTGTTGAACTTGATCACAGGATTACAAGAAATTATGGGAGAACTTTGGCAGGTTTCTAAAGCTAGGCTGCATCGAGGACTCTGGAAATCACAAGCGCATAACTCCCTTGTTGCGGTTCTACTCTTCAAAGAGTGAGGAAGAACTGATAAGCCTAGATGATTACGTTGAAAACATGCCTGAGAACCAGAAGGCAATCTATTATTTGGCAGCAGACAGTCTGAAAAGTGCGAAAAGTGCTCCATTCTTGGAAAAGTTGCTTCAGAAAGATATTGAGGTATGGGTCATACTGAATTTGGTGACAGTCCTTTAGAAGAACAATGTTAATAGGTACCAAAAGTTTGGTTTACAAGCTAGCGATGGAAAAGACAAGAACAGTATGTGTTTCTTTTTCGGTTTTTGGGAGGGAGGGAAATATTAAGCATCATAACAAAAAAATGTTTATAGTTGATCTGTCTCTTCTCCTAGATTTCCTTTCCTTTATAATTAGTTTTCTTCCTCACATTGCTGATTCTGTATTTTTGTCTTAGGTTTTGTATTTAGTTGAACCTATAGATGAAGTGGCTATCCAGAACCTACAGACATTCAAAGAAAAGAAGTTTGTAGACATTAGCAAGGAAGATTTGGAGCTTGGTTAGTATTCTCCCCGGACTGTTATTTGAAAAACTGTTCAGCATTTGCTTCCCGCCTGTGATCGTTTTCATATGTTTCTCACCAAAAAGTTTATTATACCAGGTGATGAGGACGAGGTAAAAGAAAGGGAAACTGAACAAGAATACATTCTTCTGTGCGACTGGCTAAAGCAGCAACTTGGTGATAAGGTGGCGAAAGTCCAAGTGTCCAAGCGTCTAAGCTCATCTCCCTGTGTACTAGTATCTGGAAAGTTTGGATGGTCAGCCAACATGGAAAGGTACATTTCGGCTCAGTCCTCAGATACATACCACCAAGACTAGTGTCGGTTAATTGTTCCCTCCCCTTAGCCTGATTATGATGAAAATTCTGCTTTGCAGATTGATGAAAGCACAAGCACTTGGAGATACTGCAAGTTTGGAGTTCATGAGGGGAAGGAGAATATTGGAAATTAACCCGGATCATCCCATTGTTAAGGACCTAAAGGTATGAATCTCCTTCGTCGAAATTCTACATAAGATATGCTAATATACATAGTTCCATCAAAATGTAAATGAATTATTCTGGACGGGAAGTACCTGAATTAATTAACTGCACGCATTGCAGGCTGCTTGCAAGAATGCCCCTGACAGCACAGATGCGAAGAGAGCGGTAGATCTCTTGTATGACACAGCTTTGATCTCAAGTGGATTTACTGTAAGTGAAAAACCTTTCTTTCAGTGTCAGTAATTTGGAGGAGAAATATCATGTCATTCTTACTTGTTTATTATGACACAGCCCGACAGCCCAGCTGAGCTGGGAAACAAGATATACGAGATGATGGCAATGGCTCTCGGGGGAAGATGGGGTCGTTTGGAAGACGAGGAGGCCGAGAAGGATATTGCAATAAGCAGTGATAAGGCAGTGGAATCTGCTACAAGCTCTAATGAACCCTTGGAAGCCCAAGTAATTGAACCATCAGAGAATGATCCATGGAATGATTAAATGCCTTGCTGAGAAAGCAAGGTTTCTGATTAGCATTTAGGAGAAAGCATAAGGTTTGTGATTATGGACTTTCGTGCTTTTATCAATTTCCAGCTTATGAAAGCAATTCAATTTTCTCAAATTCGGAGGATTCTTCTATGAACACCCTGGAAGATCTTGTCTAACAGAATTTTGCAAATTTAGTACGTTATTGAAACAGAATTTTGCAAATTTAGTACGTTTTTGAAACAGAATTTTTTTACAAAATTTCGTCTTTAATCAAAATCGCAATCATCAGACAACATTAAAAGTTTAAAACAATCATCAGACAACATTAAAACAACCAACAAACTCAGAACCATATGCAACATAAGGATCCGGGTAGTGACGAGACTGAAGGTGCCTATACAACAAAAAGAGCGGCTCAGGTTCGGCTTTGAAGCCCCCTCGCCATTCAAATGAAGATGCTTGACACTAGGAAATGGTGGCGCCACCATGTTTCTGAAATTTTCTGGGAAGACGAGAGCCCACTCCGGCCAATGTTCACAACAAAATAAATAAATAAATATATAAGAGAATTTATCCATCAGTAAAACAAATTGTAAATTAAATTAATACATACGCATATATGTAGTGTATTAGTGTATACCTGAGTAGAAGCATCATCACAGATATCCAGCTATAAAATTTCCTTGCAATTAAAATTTGCGAGAAAATTTCTCAGTCCAAGAAAATCATTGGACGGCGAACCGGAATACGTACAAACCGATCGTAGCCCACTTTAAAAATCGTGCCTTAGTAGAAATCACCACCAAAATAAAAATATTTTAGAAAGTCAGTATCAATTGTGGCGTACACAATTTTTGGGTGTATTCCAGATAAAATCAAGCGCTCCAGAAAACAAGCTGAGATGCTCAAATATTTCAAGTTGTAGCATTCTTTCAAGATTAAAATACGAAGCTCACGACCCGAATCGAAGATAAAAGATTCAAGATTTCTGGCTTTCTCAGCTTCATTTTGAGACTCTAGCTCGAAAAAGATTCCTTCTTTTGAAGGAGCTAAAAGAACACCCAGTTGATGACAAATTTTCATTGGAAGGGCATGCTGAGATTTAATCGGAGAGAGATCTGGCTTCTTTGAAGACGACAGCTTTCAATGACATAGATTTCAAACATGGAAAAAAGCATGGGATTCAAGCTCATAATCAAAATCATGCCAACTAACAATGTTGCCAATTCTGACATGCCCCAAATTCAAACTAGTTAAAAATTTTGCATTCACAAGGGTTTGAGTTGGTAAGCGGTAGTAGTGTTCGAGCCCGGAATCAAAATCAGGATCAGAATCAGATTCGGGATCAGAATCTCCGGCATCATAATCAGATTCAAAATGGGGATCAAACTCATGATCATGTAATTGTATTTTTAGACCAAGGCTAATGTCTAAATGTTGGACCTTTTTCTTGACTGCAAAACTGAGCCATTTGTCCACTCTGGGTGTAGTAAAGGCATCTCCGATGAACTCAGAGTCTCGGTAGGATGCAATTCGAAGCCTGAATTTACCCTGTGTTGTGACGTCATCATCATCATCATAGTATTTCAAACATGTTTCCATGAAGTTGAGGAAGGATTTTGTGCCGCGAATGAGGACTTGGTCGTGGTGGTCGTCGTCATCGGATGATCTGTAGTTGAAGTCGAAATCAAAAAGGGGGAATCCCAAAGACAATACCTTGGCCCATTGCTTGGACACGAGGGTTGCTTGGGCAGCAAGTTTAGAAGGAAAGTGTTGGAAGATTTTGTGGATGACAATGTAGGGCAAGTGTGGTAGTGCTGCTATGTTTGATTGCTCGATGAGTTTATAATTATTGTATATCAAGTTTTAATTAAATCCAAATTTCATGGACCAATTAATATGTCACCATTTTAAATTTTTTCTTCTTTTACATTTGACTTTTTGTTTAATTTCAAAAATTTAATGTCACATTTTACAATAATGCTATAGGCACCACCTAAAATTCCAAATTTTCTATCTCAATATATGTGGCTCATGACGTGGCAATCCATGTTACATTCTTTAATTAACTATCTCAAATTAAAAATAAAAACCAAACATAACAAATTAAAAATCAAAATAAAATTTAGGAGAATAAAACCCTAACAAATCACGTCTTATTTTCTCGTTAAAGGCTATAAGGCCTTGTCGTTGACTCCGCCAAGAAGAACACCGTCGACATCCACCACCAAGACAGTGTGTCGTCGAACCCCACTACCAAGACATCGCCGTCGACTCCGTTGTACCTATATGAATACATTTTTTATGAAAGAATATTTGGTATGAATTGATCGCGATTAGAGTTTTTGGTCATGATTCTAGTTTGATTAATTACTGTATATATATATATATTTTCGATTGAAACCGAAGCACTTAATGTCAACTTCGATTAGCTAGGATGAATATGGAACACAAGAATTGAACCTAACCAAGATCTACGAACCGAAGCACCTCAATTTTGAAGCACCTAACCAAGATCTATGAATTGAACCTCATTCCACAGTCGGAGTCCAATCAACATACGATGAAGTTTGGTGTTAAGGAAAAAAATTATATATACATATGAAGAAGTTCATTCCAAAGGAGGTGGACGTCGTTCTTGTTGGTGGAGTCGACGGTAAGGGCTTATAGTCTTCAACCAGAAAATAAGAATTGAGTTGTTAGGGTTTTATATATTGTTCTTAATATTTATTTTTATTTCTAATTTTTTATGTTTTATTTTATTTTCATTTTTAATTTGAAATAATTAATTAAAAAAGATGACATAGATTGCCACGTCGTGTGCCACATGTATTGGGATAGAAAATTTTGAAATTTTAGTTGGTACCCATAGCATTACTCCGCATTTTATTATTAAATTGTAATGACCGGACCAGAAATTAAAGTAATTCGAGAATTTAATTAAGGAAATGACGATTTTACCCTCGGTTTCGGAGGGATTTGGGAGTCACTTTTTATCTAGCAGTACATTTGGAAGTTTTTATTGGTTCGTTGCGTAGGTCTCAAACTCACGAGTTCGTAGGCAGGCGACACGCGGAAAACGGAGACCAGGTGAGAATGTTGTGGGTCTAAAAGCTTCAGGGGCAGTTTGGTCATTTTAGAAAAGTCCAAAATTAGGGGGATATTTCTCTCTCTGGGAGACTCTGCTCATAGATGACTCAGACTCTCTCTCTCTCTCTCCTCCCTCGAACACTCTCTTTCCCCGTGCGAGCATCGCTCATCTCTACCACCATCGACCCATTTTGGGGTCGATTCGACCCAAACGAAGGCCAGGGATGGAATCCCCTCGACCTCGCGAGCGTTTTGATGTCAGTTCGAGCCTCGATCACCACCAGAGACGGTGGTTTGATGGTTGGAGATGAAGCCGAAATTGTCCATGGATTTTCCGACCGATCGAGGTATGTTTTCTCAATTCTAAGCTTGGATTTGGACTCCTGGGAAGGAGTAGATGAATTTGCATGGGTGGATCGTGAAAAATGGTGGAGTTTGGAGGAATTTGGGGAGCTTGGAGTCTCGGTCATTAATGGAGAATTCCAGCCACCATCGACGACAGCGTTGACGGTGGTCCGTTCATCTTTTCCGGTGAGAATTCCCAAATTCCGACCACCGGAGACGGTGGCTACGACACGATCCGGTCGTCATCCCCGACGAACTCCAATGATTGGTTCAAACTGCGGTTGCTGACGTGACATGCCACCTGGAAGCCACGTGGTGCCCAGTAAGCAGCTGACTCAGCTGCCACGTGGCAGCTCAATCAGCGTCCAGTCAACAGTTAGTTGACCGTTAGGTCAACTGACGCCGTCAGGGTTTGACGGAATATGCTGAAGGCGTTAGGATATTCCGTCAAAAGGTAACAGTGCTTTAACGAAACCCTAATGCCGTTAGTTTGGACGGAAGATTCCGATTCAGTCAAAATATTTCGTCAGGTTTGACAGAATATTTCGTCAGGTATGACGGAATATTTCATCAGGTTTGACGGAATATTTCCTCAGGTTTGACGGAATATTCTGCCGTGACAGTATAGACGTGCGTGAGGCGCGTGGTCCAGTCTTCTACCGGCACGTGGCGGCGCGTGGGGCTATTTTCCTGCCCATGGCGGCATGTCTAGGATTTTGGAACATTCCGAATCGAATTTTGGTGGTTCGGGATTGTGTGGCATTCATACTTATAAGTATTATCTTATACCTCATATTGTGATTTGGGTTTTGACCTTGATGAATGATCTGAGGTATGTTATGGAAGATTCCATCATGCTCTAGGGTTATTGAGCTACGGCTCAGGATGAGCCGGGATATTGAGCTATGGCTCAGGATGAGCTGGGATATTGTGGTACGACTTGAGTTGAGCCAGGATATCTGGTAGGGCTCAGGATGAGCCGGGATATTGAGCTATGACTCAGGATAAGCTGGGATATTGAGGTACGGCTCGAGTTGAGCCGGGATATTTGGTACGACTCGGGATAAATTGGGATAGTGAGCTACTACGGATGAGCTGGGATATCGAGTTACGGCTCGGGGTGCTCAGGATGAGCCAGAATATTGAGCTACGACTCAGGATAAACCGGGATATCGAGTTACAACTTGGGGTAAGTAAGTGAGACTCAATTCAACCAAGTATGGTACTTTCGTCATCAGGGTCAGTGGGTGGTGTGGGCGGTGACCCAAATTGACGAGTTATTGACGGTTCACACGAGGGTGACACGTCAGTTGTCTTGTTTGCTTGCAGAGGAGGTCCTCCGAGGTAGTTTGTGAACTACTAGTCTATCCTTTGTCTGACAGGTAGGTGACGGTCAATCAGGTACAGAGGAGGTTCTGTTGGAACCCCTGTAAAGTTCATTTGATGTTTCCAAAGATTTAGGGTATTTCAGGTATTAACTTTTGTGGTTAAAAGTTATCAGACGGGAGCATGGTTTTTTACAGATTTCGAGACGAAATTCAGGAAGGATCCTGTCATAAATTTTATAACATGTCTCCATAATACTTTTTTTAAGGAAGACCATGAAACTTTATTACTCTTTTGGAGAAACATAATACTTTATTTATAGTTTAAAACATTTTTTTTATCACGTGACTTCAATATTTGTATTCTTCGCCTGATGTAAATAAATATTAATGACTCTTCGATTCTTAATCTTCTTTTTTATTTTCCCCTTGTTTTTCTTCTTCTTTAAGTAAATGATTATTTTCTACATTCTTCAGAACAATTACATTCAAACATGTCTATCGAGAAGCTAATTTTGTGGCGGATGCTATAGCAAACTTGGGTCATTGGATTCCTCACTGTGCAATTTGGAGCCGTTCAATTCTACCATAAGTAAAATTAGCGTAGAGTTTTGACCTTTTAAATGGGGTTTGTTTTAGGGGTTTTCCTTTAGTTTTTGTTTCTTCTTTTGGTATTAAAAAAAAAAATTGATGGCACCTATACCAACTACTATTCTCCTCATCCAAAGTTAGAAAATGGTGAGGCACCCGATAGCTCTGCTAGGGTTTTGATTTGGATTTCTAATTGCATGGAGAAAAGGATGGGATCCTATCAAACTGCTTGCTGGATGGAAAGGAACATGCTATCTCGTGCAGGTAAGCTAATGTTGTTAAAGTCTAGTGTAACTAGTATCCCTAATCATGTGTTATCTTGTTTCCCCTGCCCAAGAAAGTCTCAAAAGAGATCAATAAAGAATGCATGAATTTCTTCTAGGGTAACCAAAATTTATTCCCCACCCCCCTCTCTCCCCACCCCCACCCGCCACCACCCCCCCAGTGGCTTGGAAGGAAGTGTGTTTGAATAAGAAGAAAAAGAAAGGTTGCTGAGATATGTGAAACAGTTTAATGATGCTGCACTAACCAAGCTTGGTTGGAAAATTCTTACAGATAATGATAACTGGTGGGTCAAAATCATAAGAATAAAATATCTAAGAAACAAACCGTTATTTCTCTGTTCTAAAAGAATTCATCATTCAATGCCCTGGAAAGGAATTCTAGACACAAAGAAAAGCCTCATCATAGAAGAGTTCTTAATATGGCCAACATGGTGGGCTCATATTACTACAAGGCTAATGTTTCGTCAGAGCTGCCAGTGATGGACTTGGGTCCTATCACTTGGATCATTTCGAAAGATGAGTGGTATAAGCTAAACTTTGATGCTTCTATTACTTTTGGTAGAAATGCTGCAGTTGGATTCATTATTCGTGATAGGGTGGGACTTCCTCTGATTTCGGGGGCTAAGAATCTTGGCTTCACCAATTGCCTTGTTGCTGAAGGATTAGCTCTCCTTGAGGGTTTAAAGGCGGCTGCTGAGGTTGGGTGTCATAAAGTCTTTGTCGAGGGTGATTCTAAAATCATTATTGATGCGGTTAATGATTTGCTTATTCCACCATGGAGGATGCTTCGAATCATTTCCAATGTCAAGCGCTGGGATATGAGCTTTCAGGCTATCCGCTTCAAACATATGTACCATGAAGCAAACTTTGTTACAAATGTGTTGGCCAATTTGGGGCATCAAGCGAATATGGATCAAAGGTGGTTGAGGTATATTCCTTCAGAGGCGTTGGAGGCTTGAAAATTCGATTTGTTTTTTATTGTGGTTGTCCTAGGGACTTTTCTTTGTTTTAGTTTTTTGCCTTTATAAAAAAAAAAACTAGTATTCTCCTTGTCTTATAATAGTTTGTAGAAAGAAAAAAAAATGTAAAAAGGAATTCAAAGGAAGAGCCAGCCCATTTTAAGTCTATAATGGGTACGAAAGTATTGCTGCGAATTGGGTCGGCCCAACGGGTTGACTTGGAAAATATCGGGTCAAAAGACCCAACGGCTTGACCAAATACACAGAGAACGTAGGTTTAAGGAGGGTTTAAAGCCGCTACTCACCCTTGTTCCTCCTCCAGATCGCACTGTGTCCATTTCATTTATAGATTCTTTTTACAACTAATTTTTTTTATATTTCTTATAGCTTCCAACTTCTTCTCCGATTTGCTACTTCTTCGAATTTGAAGATATTTATATTTTTGATGTCCCAAATTATATTTTCCATACCTCTGCAATTTTCAGTTCCTACGAGTTCGATTGATTAATTTACAAAAAAATATTTACTTGGAAATATGTGGAGGAACTTAGCTATGCAAGTTGCTTCACGAAAGTCCAATCTCTCCTCCCAGTCTCATGTTGCTTCAGCTGCTTCTACTTCTATGAAATTTTCTAAAGAATCGAGCTTTCTCGAGAAAACCAGGCATTTCGAGGCTCGGGCTTGCATAAAGAACCGGTTTTCGGTAATTGGCTTTCGCGGAATTGGTGATGTAGCTTCTCGAAAGGACGAATTGGGATGCAGCTTGGTAAATCCAAGTTACCCTTGTGGAATTTCTGGGTTTGGTTACTATGCCAGAGGCTACGCCAGTGCTGCCGAGGCCATTGCTTCAGAGGAAGACTCCTCCGGGTCTGAAGAGATACAGGAATTGTTGGAGGATTTGGTCAGAGAAAACATCAAGGTGGAGTCCCATTTCAAGCAGCCGCCGAAGAGAATGGTGGCGGGTATGGGAGCATTTAAGTACAATCTCCTTCGAAAGAGGCAAATAAAATTGGAGACAGAGGCATGGGAAGAGGCGGCCAAAGAGTACCAAGAGCTTTTAGCTGACATGTGTGAGCAGAAGCTGGCACCCAATTTGCCATACATTAAGACATTGTTTCTTGGTTGGTTTGAGCCATTACGAAATGCCATTGCAGCGGACCAAGAGGCCTGCAGGCATCCTAACAATAGAGTCAGTCATGCTCCTTACTTTGATCACTTACCGGCGGATAAGATGGCGGTTATTACAATGCACAAGTTAATGGGGCTATTGATGACAAATAATGGTGGAGTGGGCAGTGTGAGGGTAGTCCAAGCTGCTTGTGCAATTGGTGAAGCCATTGAGCATGAGGTATGTGAGCTTAGAACTTTCTTATTTGTTAATTTTCTGTTTGCTCTTTATTTTGACCTATGCTGTTCGAATACTATAGATTTCCTTGAACAAATATAGCTGTGATGACTTCAATTTGGTCCTAAACTTGCTGTACTATGAACATTTTGTCCTAGAATTTGCAACTAATTAGCTTTCGACCATCAATTCGTTAGGTTTGGCATAAAATCATAACTTAAACTCCTTGGATTCACAAAAATGAATATCCACTTTGTAGGATTACATGTATTCCCAATGTGTGAAATCGATTCCTTTGACCTCTTATGCATCCATGACCAGGTGAAGACTTTTCTCATGAGGTAGCCATGCTTATTTTAGCAGGAGCTAGATATTATGGACTGTCCCTTTTTTCCATTTTATTGTTGGTTTTGAACTTAAGAGGAGTTATATATAATAATCATGTGGACCAGGTTAAGATACACAAGTTTTTTGAGAAGACAAAGAAGAAGAAGACCACTACTGATAAGAAGCCTGAAGCTGAATTTGAATCTGATCCTGGGACTGCTGAACAAGAGAAAGTGACCAATGAACAAGAGAAGCTGACTAAAGAACAAGATAGACTTAGGAAAAAGGTTAACAAATTAATAAAAAGGCAGAAAATGCAGCAAGTAAGGGAAATTGTGAAGGACCAAGAAGACTTAAAGCCATGGGGTCAGGAAGCCCATGTTAAGGTTTGTGATATTTATAGATTCAAATATGAAACTATCTTGTTATCATTGTTGTTATATTATCTTGGTGCTTGTACTTGCCAGGTTGGCTGTCGATTGATTCAGTTATTGATGGACACAGCTTATATACAACCTCCAGTTGATCAAATAGGAGATGGTCCACCTGATATACGCCCTGCATTCGTACATGTCCTTAAGACTATCACTAAAGAAGCACAGTAAGAAATATTCGATCTTTATTTTGCTTAACCCCTCTCCTCCTCATCTCTCTCTCTCTCTCTCCTTTCTCTCTCTATATATATATGTATATATATATTTATATATTTATGTATTAATCTATCTCAGTTCCCCCCATATATGTATATCTCTGGGTTTCTTGTAATAGGAAGACCAGTAGGAGATATGGTGTTATAGAGTGCGACTCATTAGTTCGCAAAGGCATGGAGAAAACTGTAAGTTATACCGTTACAGCTGGTTTGGCTCATGCTCACTTTCTAGGTTTTTAAAATATTTGGTTTGCGAGTTGGAAGGGAAACAAACTTTTTTCCTTCCAATTTTAATAGTGCATGTATATCTGAGTAACAGCGGTACGGATTTTTGTTCTGTAAATGCAGGCAAGGCACATGGTCATTCCTTATATGCCTATGTTGGTACCCCCTCTTAATTGGACAGGGTATGTAGTGTTCAGATTAGTTGGACTTCTTAGTTTTGAAGAAGCTAGCTTGATTTATTATTTTGGGGTTTTTAGCCAACTCTTATGGCTGTAGGATATTTTTACAGGTATGACAAAGGAGCATATTTATTCTTACCATCCTATGTAATGCGAACTCATGGAGCGAAACAACAACGCGAAGTTGTCAAAAGGACTCCTAAGAAGCAATTAGAACCTGTTTTTGAGGTTTGCAAGCCCCACTATCTCTTACTTTGGGTTTATGCGCTCAATCTTCTGCTGCCTTTAGTATTTGTGCATATGAACAGATACTAATTATTTATAAGGGAACGAATGGTTATCTTCATTTATTGGAAATTCCTCAAACAACCCTTTGTTTCCACCTATGCAAGTTTATCTTGTATTTAATTTTTGTTTCTTCCCCTAATATAATATTTTGATTGTTTTCTGTTATTAGGCCTTGGATACTCTTGGAAGTACTAAATGGAGGGTAAACAAAAGAGTACTTGGTGTAATAGACCGGATATGGGCTAGTGGAGGGCGTCTTGCTGACTTGATTGACCGTGAAGATGTGGGTTATGTTTAAATGGAATTTATTTTTCATATGTATTGGTGCATACTTTTCATGTGCTTCTGGACAGAAGAAACAGATTTTGTTTGACAAAACTCTATTGTGCAATTTGAAATTTACTTGTAATTCAGCACCTTGGTTCTGGGTTTATTGATAAATGATTCACCTTCACTTTCTTCCTGGTTTAAATAGGTTCCTCTGCCTGAAGAACCAGACACAGAAGATGAGGCAGAAATCAGAAAATGGAAGTGGAAAGTTAAAGCTGCAAAGAAGGAGAATAATGAGAGGCATTCACAGCGATGTGACATAGAACTTAAACTTGCTGTAAGAATCATTCTTGCTAAGTTGAGTAGTGCAGTGCTATTAGAACTTTGATACTAAGTTTCACAAAATGGGTACAGGTATCTCGGAAGATGAAGGCTGAGGACGGCTTTTACTACCCGCACAACCTCGATTTTCGTGGTCGTGCATACCCAATGCACCCATATCTCAACCATCTTGGTTCCGATATGTGCCGAGGCATCCTGGAGTTTGCAGAAGGGCGTCGTCTTGGAAAATCAGGCTTACGCTGGTTGAAGATACACTTGGCAAATTTATATGCCGGTGGTGTGGACAAACTCCCCTTTGATGATCGAGTAGCATTTACCGAGAACCATGTAGATGAAATTTTTGATTCCGCAGACAGGCCTCTTGAAGGAAGGCGGTGGTGGTTGGGTGCAGAGGATCCTTTCCAGTGTTTGGCAGCTTGTATTAATCTCTGTGAAGCATTGAGAAGCCCCTCTCCAGAGACTACCATTTCATATATGCCAGTCCACCAGGTAATTTATCTCTCCTATCATTCTAATCATAGTCTACGAACAATTATAACTTCTTTATTCTATTCCGAAGTAAGAAAGTACCAAAATTGTGAGTTATACATGGTTACAGTTGCATCATCTGGGAAGTTGAAGTCAGTTCTTGTGCTGTAATAAGAATGATAAGCAAAAGGTTTAATTTGTTTGGGCAGGTACTAAAGGAGAGTTTAGCATGGATAAAAGTTAGTGCTTACACATTGTAGATCACAATTTATGATAGATACCAGGTGGTGGAGAGTGATTTTGAGATTTCTATTTATCATGTTGGCTTCTCAACTGTTTCACTTTTATTGAAATTGAGTGGCCATAGGACCTCTCCCATTATTTGCCATGTTTTGTATTTTGTGATTTGGTACCGATGATTATGTTATCCAAAAATTGATTTCGTTTCTCTTTTTGTGTTGCAAGGATGGTTCATGTAATGGTTTACAACATTATGCTGCCCTTGGAAGGGACAAGGTAATAAATCTTTTTATTGTTAAAGGTTAAAAGAATGTTCAGTATATTTTAGTAATTCGTGCACTTAGACCACCTTGTTCCTTATATAATTAATTAGTCCCCTTAGCAACTGTTAATGTTAGTGAGAAACACTTCAAGAATCAAGCTATAGGAAAAAACCTCTCACTTACAACTGTTAATATATGGTGCAATGATAATAAGGTGCATTAACAGTTGGGTCTATGGGTTTTTTTTCTTTCTACAGTTTGATGCTTTTAGAGTTTTCGACAATGCAAATGCAGTTTTTAGGGCTAATTTTTTAAGATTTCTTCATTTTACTCAGATGAGATGTCCAACCCTAGCCTTTAACCCAATGACAGTTCTTGGTTGTCGAATGCATATCTATTGCTTTCACTATAGTTATTTTGCGTTTACCCAACACTTGATCTTTGTTGGTCGAAAAACAAGAATACAGAAGTTCTTTATGGAGCAATTATACTTTACACCTCAAGTTCTTGCGTGAGATTTTTCTTTGTTGATTAAATTTCTCATCCCTTTTAAGCTTGGAGCTGCTGCTGTAAATCTTGTGGGGGGAGAGAAACCTGCAGATGTTTACTCAGGAATTGCTTCCAGGTAACTATTGCTTTCTCTGAATTGAGTAACTAAAGTAGATTTTGGAATGGTGTATAAGCATTTATCTTTTGCAATGATATGATTTCAGTTTAGAAAACTTAGAGGAGTATGCAACCTAATTCATTGCCCTAACAATATCTGTTTTGAAAAAAGCAGATTCTCAATCTGCTGGTAAGTGACATCATCCTTATTAATTTGTCTAATGAAATTTTTTGTGGTGATGCAGGGTACTTGATATAATGCGCCAAGATGCAGAAAAAGATCCTGCCACTAATCCAAATGCAGTGCATGCTAGGCTTTTAATTAATCAGGTTATTATGGTTAATCATGCTTTCTAAAGTGTTAGGACTTTGTAGAATTTTCCAAATTTTGATGACAGCCAGCATAATAAGTTTGTGAGCAAATCATTTAGCTTGCTCTGTTAAAAGAAGAGTTTTCTTCATTACTGCTTAAAATGTTAGGTGGACCGTAAATTGGTGAAGCAGACGGTTATGACGTCGGTATATGGTGTTACTTATATTGGTGCACGCGATCAAATTAAAAGGAGATTAAAGGAGCGTGATTGCATAGCTGATGACTCTGCGCTGTTTGCCGCAGCTTGCTATGCTGCAAGGGTAAGTGAATAGAAGTAGAGTGTGGTTATGTGTCCAATGCCTTTATCTGTGCTGATTATTTTACTGTGTGAGCAGACAACCTTGACTGCCTTAGGTGAGATGTTTGAAGCTGCAAGAAGTATTATGAGCTGGCTTGGGGAGTGTGCAAAGGTCTGTTTCATCTACTTTGTGGTTTGTTTGTACTTCATAGGTTATGTAGATTGTGTAGCTGTTAATGGCTTGAATGGCTGAGCACATGCACAAGGGATAGATGTGGATTTTATGCTTGATTAATTATATAGTGTTCGATCTGTTGGCTGGGTCTTCAGGTTTAGGGTAGATTTTTGGGTCAGGAGAGAATTCCATAACTAGTGCAGGCTATATCTTCCCTTTTCCCGGTAGAAATTCTACTGTTGTTGACTTCAGTTCTTTCTAGTCATGAGCAAACGAGACTTGGCTTTGTTCCGTTCTGCAGTTATGTTTGGAGTTCTGTTTACTGGCAGATCTGGAATCGGTTGGACTAACCTAGCCATTTGGGCCTTTATGATATATTCTAATCAGATCCGTGTCTCATAATGCCTACCATCCTGCTTAAGCATTATTTTAGGTTCAATTGGGAGGAACCTCATACTCAAATTGTAGAAGATATGAAACTTTTTGTTGGATTGGTCCCAAGCTTGGCATTTGTTCTGTAAATCTAGGGGTTCTTCATGGCTGGTCCTTTAGCTATATATGAGTCTCAGTTTTTGGTAGGAATCATGATTTGATTTAGTGGAAGGGGCTTGACTAGCATTTACCTTCTTGTTCCTTAGGGAAATCTCTTTATAGCTTCCACTTTCACCTTTCATCATGAATGCTGGGGAAATACCAGAGTGATTGGCGAACTTTTAGTTTAAGCTCTAGACATTCTCGGATGGTGGTGAAATATACACGTGAACAGGAATTCATTATGTGAGAAGGTTGCACTATTGTGGTTGTTGCATTGATGTTGGTATATGTGTTTATTGATTACTTTAGCTTTTAACGTGTAATTACCTGCTTTCTAGCAACCATGCTTCTGAGCATAATGTCTGAAATTTCATACTTTGTGCTTCTTTTGAAATAGCACTTCTTTATAGTATAAACTAATTCGCTATTGTTCTTATACTAACCTGAGAACTATATTTAAACTTACTAGGTGATAGCTTCAGAGAATCATCCAGTTCGGTGGGTCACTCCTCTTGGACTTCCTGTTGTACAACCATACCGGCAACTAGGAAGGCATCTTGTAATATTTTAACGACTTCTTAGAACTTCAAATGTGGCTATATATTTCGCTTAATTACAAAAAGACTTAGATAAAGATTTTAGGCCAGTGTGTAATTAAATTGCCGCTTCAACTTGAGTGCAGATTAAGACTTCCCTTCAGGTGTTGACGTTACAAAGGGAAACCGACAAGGTCATGGTTAAACGGCAGAGGACAGCCTTTCCCCCAAATTTTGTTCATTCCCTTGATGGTTCCCACATGATGATGACTGCTGTTGCCTGCCATAAGGCAGGCTTAAGCTTTGCAGGTTTCTACGGGATTTCCTTTTTCCTAATTTATATCTCTCTCTTGTATAAGCAAGTACTCGTATGCTTGCACATGTTTGGAGTTTTGCTCAATTTCTGTTACCAATTGCAGGAGTGCACGATTCATATTGGACGCATGCATGTGATGTTGACGAAATGAATAGGATACTAAGGGAGAAGTTTGTTGAACTCTACGATGCACCGATACTGGAGAATGTAAGTATCTTTTCTTGTAAAACATTATTTTCTGAGCTCAGGTCAGAAATAGCCATGTTTAGGAAGTTGGTGATTCGTGTGTTGCTATCCTTATTTTTGTTAGGGCCTCTTGTACCAGATAGGCTGTTCCGATAACTTGTGTGATTATGATTCGGCAGTTCCCCATGCTAGATTCTACTCTGTAAAATTTTGAAGGACGCAAAATATAACTAGTTGTGATTACCCCTAATTTTGAAGCAACCTGTTATCTGCATGGTGAAAATTTGTGAATAAATTACATGATTGACGACCTCTGAAGTATGAAATTGAAATATACTCTTCCCATGTTATGATATTGCTTCTTTAATCTTTTGCTTTTGTGTTTACACTTTACAGTTGTTGGAGGGCTTTCAAACGTCTTTCCCCGCCATGAATTTCCCCCCCTTACCAGAGCGTGGAGACTTTGATCTCAGAGATGTTCTTGAATCTCCCTATTTCTTCAACTAGTCTGAGCCACATGATTGCTAGGCAGCAGTGCCCTTATTTCCTGATTTAGTTCCGTATACCATTCAACCACAATGGACATGGTATTGTCAAGGGGTGCGGATGGCAATGAAGAAAACTGCTGTCCATTGTTCCTACTCTTGTACATATGTTGAGAGAGTATTCAGCAATTAGCTTGCCTGTCTTCTGCATCCGTAATTTTAAAAGGATCCAGGAACAAGATGGTCAGCATGCAGCATTCGAGAAAAGAACAGTCCCATCGGTATAATCAGAGCAAATCGAAACATAAAAAACACTTGGTGAGATTGATTCACACAAATTGGCAGATGAAGGCACACTAAGATTGCGGGGTCTAGGTCTTCGAAGATGAAGAGTGCAACAGATTTTGGGTAAGTGTGTGATCGTCAGTGGCTTGCATAAATGCTCAACATAATTGTTGGTCAAGTTCTGTTTGTATATTTTGTTTCATTGTGATCCCCTTTATTAAATCAAATGTAGAGTAATAAGTTATAGATTGTTTACCCTTTTGATTATTACTCAATCTTGTTGAAGCATATTCATCTGATTTTAAGGTCAAAATTACAGTGGAAACCACAGAGGTTAAAATGGAAACACATACTGTTTTGGTGTATAGTTTCTCGTAGTTGTATAAATTCCTAGTTTATCGGCAACTTATGTTCACAGGCTATTCTAGAAATCAATGAAAGAAAACAGTACTTACCATACCAAAATCCGAACTCAATCGTTGAATCTCAAATGCTAAAATTCACATCAACTTCGCAATACTAAAATTCAAACTCAAAACTGTACGACATTAAAAAAAATTATATTCTAAAGCAAGCTAAGCTTCTCACGGCCCTGAGGAAGCCAAAAGGCCTCCATGTGAATTCCAATCTCAAATCTTAGAATGTCAAAATTCAATATGACAAAGATTTAAGGTATTGCATTGTAATTTTTAAAAGTACAACACAGAATACAGATGGAGCCGCCGTTTGCATGTACAGAGACAAGAATAGTACATGTACTGGAGTTTATCGCTCACTCTTATGGTATATATTTCTTCCCAGAAAACTTCTGTGTTCTCTTCGATTTCAATTTTGATTTGAAAGGGCTTTTTGTACAGGTAGGTACAGGTTGGTCATCTAAAAGTAGCCTCTCATTGGTCCTAAGCTAATGAATGAAAAAAATCATGTTGAGGTGACACCCTACCGTTTAAACAGGGCAGTGGCATTGCTGTATACTGCTATCAAATTTGACAACACAGCAAGAACGATCATGAAAACTGATAAGATCCTCTCCTTTTCCGTTGCAATGACATGTCGATCCCTGAAACACAGAGTTTAAAAATCAAATGACTAGATTGGTAACAACGTCAATGCTCTCAAATTGAAAATGAAAACAATTAATTGTATGTCACAAAACTCTCACCTTAGAGCAATGGCAGCAGGAAAGATGAATCCAATGCAGACTGTCGCAGTTGCTCCAGTAAACTGGAAAACAGTCCAGATGCTGGGGATGAAGTTTGCTCCCAGGAACACAAGAGAAAGGAGCCCAACGGTGATCCATGCAAACCGGTGATTACATAAATGGAGAGGCTTCGCTGGTGGAGGGAAGAAGAGGTTATCCATGTTGAGGCGCAATGGGAAGAAGAGCACGGGGAAAACAAGCATGACGTGGAGGGCATAGCTGATGCGAACAATGTCATTGAACACCAAGCTGTAAGGGATGCCAAGATCAGTGTCAAAGTTGACTAGCACGTCAGTATGAGTTGAGTCCCCGAATAGGAGGAACCCGAAAAAGCTGGTCATTATGTAGACAGCAGAGCACAAAGCCAGTGATGTCTTGACAATTGGTTGAATCAAGGTAGCATCTTGAAGCTCATTTTCAATTGTATGCACTGCAGGAAAAGTGAATCTCATTAAAGTTTATGCCTTATTTTCTGGTTTAATACATTACGAGATGTTTCACTTGCAAAGAAGATGGGTAGCAAAATGGATCAGCAATTGAGCTAGTATACCGTTGAAGTGGCAGATGAAGGCGGTCACAAGAACGGGAACAACTGTGAAGAGATTCCATACTGATGTCATATCAGACACATCAGGAAAGAACCTGGGAATCGAAATGCCTCCGTAAAAGAATTTAGCAACCACGATTCCTGCAGTGATAACTAGAAAAACAATTGCCAGAAAAAGTGCTATAGCAGATGTGTGTCTCATTGCATCTGCAAGTACAAAAAGGCCATGTTATAGAATATAGAACAGCAATTAGTCTATTTTCGGGTTCAATCTCATGAATGAAAGGGAGAATATATGTACCGATTGTCTTCAAGGATGCCAATGGAGCAAATACCAAAATGGTTATAAGAAGCAGCACGAAGGCCCGTCCAGTCCACCAGTGATCACCGAACCACCCTTCCAATAATCCAGCATGGTAAACTCCAGTGGAAGAAGTCCCAGAAAGCACATCACCTGAGTCACATGCAAATGTTCAAAGAAAACTGACAAGAACTACCCATCTACTGGTAATCAAATTGCAAGAACGAAATACATGTCCCAAGATTTCAATCAGCACTCAAATAATACAAACTAAACTGAAATTGAATAACAGTATACTCCTTATAGATTAATAATTATTGTGAATGAAACCCAGTTGAAGAAGTCCCAGAAAGCACATCACCTAAGTCAAAGTTTTCAAAGAACAATGAAAATAACAAAGCCATCTACTGCTAATCATATTGCAAGAACGGAATATGTCTCGGATTCCAATCAGAACTCAATTTATACAACTAAAACTGAAATTGGAATGCATTATCATACTACTGAAGCAGTATAGCTATGAAGATTGATAGGTACGAAAAACTGGATTTGGAATGAAACCCAGTTAAAATTCACCCGTAAAGATCAAAACTTTGATGACAGAATTATCTACCAATGATGATCATGTAGACAACGAGGGTTCCAAGATTGTTAACCAAGATACACAACTGAAACACAATCCTCCCAGCGTTCCCAAAGGCATCTCCCATAACCCCCCCATAAGACGCAGTCATTCCCGCCCTACCGAACCTCAATAGCATCTTTATGGAGGCCTCTGTCAAAAGCGCAACGAAGACGATCATAACAATCCCAACTCCAAGACCCAACACTTTCATGGTGGCAGGCAGCGCCATAATCCCAGCACCAATAATGGTCGTGGACAGATTAAGCACCGCACCAGTAAACGATCCCCCATTGAATCCATGCCCTGCTTGATCCGCTTCTTGGATTTCATGCCCTGCTTTCTTGGCTTCTTGAATTTCATGCCCTGCTTGCTCGGCTTCTTGGGCCTCCCGCTTCGGCAGCAATGGCGTCTCCTCCTCAGTAGCCATTTTGTTCTCTTTTCTTTGCGGGAGTTCCAGTGATGAGACGAAAAAGCTTCTCTTCTTTTCGTTTCTCTTTCTTTCACTGTCTTGTGGAAATTCGTAGCCGCTTTCTTTATCTTGAGCGAGACATTTCTGACCAGAAAAAAGACAAAAGAAATATAGAAGACGACGGTAATTGAGTTGTTCTTCTTATCCAAAAAAACGGGGAGCCTTAACGGGCTCTCCAATTGGACCCTATAGTCCTACTCTAATAATTGTGATTGACATAAAAAAATAATAATTGTGCTTATAAAGTTCTACGAATGGAATAAGTCACGTGTTCATTGCCCGGGACCGTGGGTCCCAACTGTCTGTATTAGGTGCGGCCGCTGTGAAGTATGACGTGTAGTACTGTGAGTGGATGATAAGTTTGGTAGGTCCAGCAAATGTCTTACTATAACGGGCGCAGCAGGCATTAGTTCATTCATCAACCAGTACCATAGGCCCAAGAAATAAAACAACCCAAATGGCCCACCAACAAGTCCTCACATGCGATATCTGTTGCAGATATACTCATATACAGAGTAGTGCAACTAAATCTGTTACGGTTGAAGAACTGTACTGCTGTAGTTGTGATTAACTCAGAACTAGTTAGGAATTGTCATAACCTCTGGAGTTAGTTATGCTGAAGGTTAGATTAGTCTTTTAAGCTTTACAACCTGTTTAGGTATAAAGACTCTGCAATTATCTTCCTTAGAGTTAATGAGAATCAGTTTTTAACACGAGCTAGCTTTACAACCGTATAATTACTATGTAATTATTTTCCTTTAATACTATCCGAGAATTTTAACTGTTGATACATGTAGGGTCAGCATATCAACCGTCGAAAACTTGCTGATTGCTGATGAGATCAAATCTGTTGCCATCCATCAAGTAGTATTATAAAGGCATCAGCTTAGACCACCAGAGTGGTTGATTTCGGCTTCGACTCAGCTTCATCCCTGTAGATGGAAAAAAGAAAAGGTCTACCTTGTTAAGAGTGGATCACCACTCACCAATTTCAAACCTTGATTGTAAAAGAATGCATATCTTAAGGATATTACTTAGTCAATGCAAGTAAAATAGAACCAAAGAAGCATATAATAACAATGTAATGCGATCTAAATTCAATCCTATTGGAATTAATTTATAAAAAGATTGAATAAATCTGCAACTGACCAATATCAGTAGCTTTCTTCTTTATGTTAATCCATCAGAAAGATACTTTTAACCAAACCAGAAGTGATTGCTAGCTGACCAAGTCTTTGTGCACCTGCTCTAAAGTCTCTCAGCCTACAGTAACCAGGCAAATGTAAATTACTAGAGAGAATACAGAAAATCTCGACATTATTAGTGACTGGAAATTGAAAGGTTCATCGCCGCAAAGTCTTCTGCAGACTATGAAGGTGGAGAACAACCACATTTGGATGTCGGTAGGAGCCTCCCGATGCAGTCATTTATTTTCCTTTTATTATAATTTACAGTTCTTGCGTGTCTGAGAATCAATAATGACTAGAAACATAGATTTGTTGCTTCATAATAAGTGGCAAAAATTAATCTCTCTCATTCATCTCTTCAGATCAAGGAAGATGGAAGTCAAATTGAGAGTCTTGCAGAGTCCATATTGGCATCCATTTCAAAGATCACAGTATCAGTATTAAGCATAGAGGCGGAGAAAGAAATTTTTATTGAAACTGCATGTTACCTTTATCGGGCTTCTATGGCGGTAATGGAGTTGAAGACGACTGACACCTGCCCAGAAAATGCAGTGGAAATTTTGTTATCTATTTCCAGAAATGTTGATTTGGCCAAAGATCTTGTGGGGAGATGCCAAATAGGCATCCCACCATTTTCAAATTCTGAACTGAGACTCATTGTAGCACAGCTGGAACAGGTCATCAAAAACATAGGAGAGTGCCTGAGCTTGATACCGCCATCAACATTTGGAGACCAACAATATGCAGAAGTTGCAGTTCGGTCCATTTCAAATGAGATGCAGCATGCTCACTTTGAAATTCAAGCATCTCAGACCAATGAACTAGCCACAAAGATGCCGTCTTTGGGGGTTAAACCGAAGGAAGAACCAGCATCAACAGAAACAGATCTCTACCCTATGAGTTTGGAGGTTTCCACGGAGAATCCTCATTTCTTAAATACACCTGAACTGATTGAAATCCTTAAAAGCACAAGTTGGGTCAGCAAAAGAAAACCTGTGAGCATGAGTGAATCGTTAACATTGCCACAGGTGGGCGAGTACATGGAGCCTCTGTATGAGAGTTTCTTCTGCCCACTGACAAAGAAGATCATGGATGACCCGGTAACCATAGGAAGTGGAGTGACCTATGAGAAGATTGAGATTGATGAGTGGTTCAAGAAGTTCAATGACTCAGAAGAAGTTTTTTGCCCAACAACTGGCCAGAAGTTGATGAGCAAAGCTTTCAATGCCAATATAGCTCTGAAAGTCACAATAGAGGAGTGGAAGGAAAGGAATGAAGTAGCGAGGATTAAGTTTGCTCGTGCAGCACTGTCCTTAGCTAGTTCAGAGAATATGGTACTTGAAGCAGTAAAAGACGTGCAAAACATCTGCCAGAGGAAGCCATACAATAAGATACACGTCCGCAGTGTAGGAATATTGCCATTGCTTGTTCAATGCCTAGAGTACAAAGACAAAGATGTTAGATGTGCAGTGCTGGAACTTACGCGACAACTGGTGGAGGATGATAATGAGAGCACGGTAAATATTAATCTACTCATTTTTACTGAGATTCACTAGAATGGTAAATTGTTAGCTCCAACTTCTAAGTTCTAACAGAGTGGTTTCTTGTGCAGGAAATGATTATGCAAACAATGAGTATTTCAACTATAATCAAAATGCTTTCTAGCAGTCACCAGTCCATAAGGCATGGATCGTTGCTATTCTTGCTTGAGCTTTCAAGATCACAGTCATTATGTGAGAAAATTGGATCAGTTACAGGAGCAATTCTTATGCTGATCACGATTAAATACAAACGGTCTATTGATTCTTTTGCTTCAGAAAAAGCAGATGAAACCTTAAGGAATTTAGAGAATTCGCAAAATAACATCAAATGCATGGCAGAAAATGGACTCATGGAACCCCTCCTAAAGAATCTTAAAGAAGGTAATTTTCAGAACTCAACAATTCTAGCCAGACATAAATATGGAAGAAACTGAAACTTTTTGGACTGCTGGTTTTACCAGTGACCGTTCTGCATGTTCGGATCAAATGACAATCGCAAACTTTATCTAATATAGTTTTTTTATTGAAAAATAATAATGAAACAACAGGTTGTGAAGAGATGAAGATAGAAATGGCAAGTTACCTTGGGGAAATTGTTCTTGGACATGACATCAATACTTATGTTGCTGAGAGGGCCTCTCCTGCTCTCGTCAAAATGGTACATGAGGGAAATACAATGGCCAGAAGGGCGGCATTCAAAGCTCTAGTGCAAATCTCATCATACCATCCAAATGGCAGAATACTTAAAGAGGCTGGAATCATACTAATCATGGTTGAAGAGATGTTCATTCGAAAAATTCAAAACGAACCAATGAACTCGCAAAATGAAGCAGCTGCAATCCTTGCAAACATCTTTGAGTCTGGGCTTGACCTTGAGAATCTCCCGGCTAATTCTCATGGTCATACCATGACTTCAGACTATGTTGTGTGCAACATCATCTACATGCTCAAGAACTCAAGTTCAGATGAACTAAGCAACAACCTTATCAGAATTCTTTTATTTCTTGTTAAGATCCCCAGATCGGTAGCCACCATTGTCTCAGTGGTAAAAGAAACTGAAGCAAGCTACACACTCATTGAATTCACCAGTAACCCACTTGAAGAACTTGCCGTTGCAGCAATCAAGCTATTAACTGTTCTTTCACCCCATATGGGGCATGTGCTAGCAGAAAGACTCTGCAAAACCAGAGGCCAACCTGAGAACCTTATCGCGAGCCCAACTGAAACAACCCTCGTAACAGAGCGGCAGGCAGTTTCAGCAAAATTTCTCGCGAAACTTCCCCACCAAAACTTGACGCTCAACCTAGCTCTTCTGTACAATAATACATTGCCCACAATAGTACAAGCAATCAGTCAAATTCAAAGAAGAGGAACGAGATCAAGCAGGTTTGAAAGCATATACTTAGAAGGTCTAGTAGGCATTCTAGTCAGATTCACAACGACATTATATGAACACCAAATATTGTTTTCAGCAAGAACACACAATTTTACAACGATATTCACAGAACTCCTCATGAAAACATCAAGTGATGAAGTTCAGAGGTTATCAGCAATTGGGTTGGAGAATCTTTCCACAGAATCAATTAATTTATCTAAACCGCCACAAATCAAGAGGACGAAGTCATTCAACCTTCTCAAGTATCTACCTTGTGGGTCACCAAGGACGAAGAAAACACCAATGTGCCCAGTTCACAGAGGGGTCTGTTCTTCACAAAACACATTCTGTATAGTCGATGCAAAGGCAGTAGAGAGGCTATTAGTTTGTTTGGGGCATGAGAATGCTGAGGTTGTTGAAGCTGCATTGTCAGCTATATGTACTTTGTTGGATGAAAAAGTTGATGTGGACAAGAGTGTGAGCATGCTGAGTGAGGTTAATGTTGTGCAACATGTTTTGAATGTGGTGAAAGAGCACAGGCAAGAGGGACTCTGGCAGAAGTCGTTTTGGCTGATCGAAAAGTTCTTGAATAAAGGTGGAGATAAGTCTGCTTCAGATATATCAAACGACAGGGTTTTTCCTGCGATACTGGTGAGTGCTTTCCACCATGGAGCTGGAAATACCAGGCAGATGGCTGAGAACATCCTGAGACATTTGAATAAGATGCCCAATCTCCATCCCTCCAACAATACCATGTAAAACCATCCCGATGGTCATAAACCATTAACAATCACCATGCTCCAATGCTTTCATTGCATAATTTCAGGCATATTAAAATGTCATGTTCACCAGAAAGAATCAAGCAATCCAGACGAAAAATCTACGTAGGGTTGGCCGAGTTACTAATTAATCATTTTAAAGTGGGTTTCTTTCATTGATAGAAAACATATTATGATACTACCCCTACAAAGCCAGTGTCATTTCTAAACTGGTAAAACCAACATCCAGAAATATGAAAGAAAACGTAGCAACTTCAAGCATCCGGCATGCAGAACCTACCAGTTACTCAACATCATATTATATTATCAAACATGCCCGAAAGAATACAGAGGAGACATGAAATTGCTTCACTTGATTTGAGACTTACAGTGTAACCTGCCAATCATCATTTGCCACTTGCCCTCTAATAGACCTCAAAATGGTTGTTTCACCATCTTCCGCTGACACCGGCGATGAAGTTATCGACGGAGGGAACATCCCCTCGCACAGTATTCATCTACTCAAAGATCGGATTTTGGGCTATAGGCTACCAAAGTGGCTGTAGCTGTTTTCATGATCATCGAAAGTACTTAATAATATTTTAAATAAACTGAAATCAGTACGCGCACGCCGAAATCAAAAGCTACATTCCTTACCCGAATATGTTTAGTGGGTTCGGTAGACAGTTGCGAATTGTTGTCTTCGGCCGGTATACGGAATTATTGGTTTCAGAAGGCAGCTGCCCACCAGCCGAATTATTGGTTTCAGAAGCCAGCTGCCGAATATTGTTTTCCGTAGGCCGCTGCTGAATTGTTGGTTTCAGTAGGCTGCTGCTGAATTGTTGGTTTCGGCACATTATCAACGACATGTAGGCAATCCAATCTTCATTAAAGATAGGATGTCATGTTCAAAGAGCAGAAACAAAACAAATAAGGCTGGCATAATAAGATTCACTAAAGAGACAACAAACAAAGCTCAACTCAAGGGAGGAACTCTGAACTGCAACATGAGATTTGACTCCATTGTTTTACATATTATAAACAAACACATTCCTCGACAATGACATTCGCGTTTTGAGAGTGGGACATTTGTAATACAATGGAGCAGGTCTCGGCCGGCAATAGTCCTACATTGTTTCTAGGTTTTGTATTTAGCCACAATCCTACAACCTGATACAACATTTATACCTAAATTAAAAAAAATTTGAATCAAAGTGTTAAATCATTTCTATTGCCGGCCGGCGATGAGATGCATATTGTTTTCAAATCCAATATTTTAATGATCTCAGGCCTTTATATGTCTTGAGAAGTTGAGCCTAGCACCAATAGAATTGACCTCCCTACATCCAGAACCGATCCAGAGAGAATCAATTCATTTCAACTATTCTCTAGTTTTTGTCTAGAATGGCTTCTTTTTCAATAGAAGAATTTGTAGGGGATGGAATTCTAAAGGGATTGATTCCAAAGATGCTAGACGAAGGCTGGGATGATGTTCCAACGTTGAAGATCATGAACACAGATGACATGGATGCATTAAACATGTCACGGCTCGAAAAGGTTGGTTATTTCAGATATAAGAAGCCATATTTTCATTGTGTGTCATTTAAAGAAACATGTTATCTACAATCAATCTCCCTCACAATTATTTTGGTACTCTAGGATGCATTGGAAATCAGGTCATACCTGCACGACCGTGCTTTGATGCAATATGGAGATAAGCTTGAGAGCAGTGGGAAATGTCTGCCTGAGCTCCTGAACTTAAGCACTGGAGATCTCTCTTCCCAGTTTGGCATGAAGCGAGGCCATATTGCCCGGTTCATGGACAGAACCAGTGCTTGTACAGATCACCTAGCAAAATCGTATCCTCCACCTGGAACAGAAAGAAGTAGCTTACTTTCAAAAAATAATAGCATTCAAAGGAGTTTTCAGTCTGTGAACTCTCAAAAGATGCAGAGTAAAATATCAACAAGAAATAGTTCAATTAATGCGAAAACTCTTGCACAATCACTGGCCAGTTTTAAGATCAAGGATGGATACATCTTTAAAGGGATAGTTGCCATGGAGCCATCTGAACCTAGAGTATGTGGTTGTGTCCAACCTGCTCCTGTAGTTGACAAAGTTGCTCCATACTCAACTATTGAAAAGATCTCGGTTCAGAAGCTGACTCCAGAGTACAAGATTGGAATGGAGCATTTGGTGAAAACCAAAACCCCTCCAATGAAGGCTTCAGAACTGTGGCGAGCCAAACCAGCAGTGCTTATCTGCATCCGGCGACCAGGGTAAATTCTTATACTCTGCACAAAGATTCCACTTTCAAAATATTAGCATCTTGCGTACAACTAATTACTTTTCTTTTGTATATATATTGACCTTGAAACAGGTGCATTATGTGTAGAGCTGAAGCTCACCAGCTATATGCCAAAAAGCCCATATTTGATTCACTGGGAGTTCAACTGTTTGCAGTTCTTCATGAGCATATGGAGTCAGAGGTAAAACTACACTTTACTTTCCGGCTCATACCATCAACTTTGGCTGACTTATTATTTTGATGCTGCAGGTAAAGGACTTATGGCCTCGATATTGGGGTGGTGTTGTGTTGTTTGATCGCGGAATGGAATTCTTCAAAGCACTTGGTGGAGGGAAACTGCTGAAGGAAAAATTCTTATCAGGCTTTGTTTTCAATCCTCGAGCTAGAGCAAATTACAAGCGTGCAAAAGCTATGGGCATACAGCAAAACTTCAAAGGAGAAGGTGAAATTAAGGGAGGGCTGTTCGTAGTTGGCAGTGGAAGGACCGGCATTGCTTACCAGTTTATTGAGAGGAACTTTGGTGATTGGGCACCTCCAGCTGAAGTCATCGAAATCTGTAGTCAGTTGCAGGTAAATCTTCTTGGATTTTCTAATGCTTCCAGAGTCTGCATCAATGATAAATTTCATATTAACAGCTCATCTTTAACTTAATGCAGAACCAACATGAAAGTCAGGAGGAGTCCAATAAAAGGTCACAGGAATCTGACTGAAACTTAGATCACCATTTTCTGAGAATGACTGAGATTCACAGTGAATAAAAGCATATATACATTGTAATTCCAGGATAGATAAAAGTATACTTACTATGATTCCTTTGTTATAGATGTTGCTTTTATTGTTTATTATGGCTTTTAGAGTCTTGAATTTAATGGAAACTTTAGACTTTGCAGTACATTGAACAATCTGCAAAACCCACACAAACCCTCTTATGGGCTTTGCTGCCATTAATTTATTCAAGTAAACATTGCACAAATTCAATAAGCCAAGGGTCCACTGCAGGGTGAAGCAATAATCTATGATAAGTTAGCCCCTCGGAAAAAGAACAAAAAGCATGACCCTGAGAGTGACACATTGTAGTCCTTCAAACCATAAACCAATGAAACACCGATGTTCAACTCACATGTCCTAGGTTCAACTACTAGCATTTGATCTCGGATTTCTGAGGTTTAACATAGCTTACATCTCCCAGTGAAGTGACAGTCCTTCTTTGGAGCTTGAGCTCACGTCTGTTGGAATCCTGAGATAAATCACTTGTGATGTCTTAACTTTGCAAGAATGTTCTTTTGAATAGTTGTTTCATGCACAACAGCTCTCAATTGCATCTGTGTATATGAAGCAACAAACTAATCTTCTGAAACTCAGACAAAATTCTGAGTTTGGCCACTCACCTCTCCAACAGCTTTTGACACTATTGCAACCCAATCACCAGAAATCTCCACATGAACAAGTTCCGTCTTTAAATAAATGGTACCGGACAGCATCTCTTACGAGTATCTCTCTCTTGGTGATCATGGAAATGTATTTAGTGGCATTGTGGCAATCCCCACATACTCTAAGGTTTTTAACTACTCGTATAGGAAGACCAGCAGGAATAAATATCAATCCAAATGCAATTGCAAGCTTCTCGCTGTGGTAATTAAGCATCTTCATCTTTTCTGATGCCTCAACATCATGAAGAACAGAACTCGTATCTGGCTCATACCCCTCTTCTATCATTTTGCAATTTAGTTCCTCCAGCTTGGCATATATCTGATCTGAAAATGGACTTGACTGGTCATCTGCTGAAAAAATGTGCACTCTGCTCTTATATTTGATCCAACTGCATCCTGGTTCCTTTCTGACCCCCTTATCCCTCATTCCTTTCCTTAATTTGGCCACATCATCCCATTTCCCTTTAGCAGCATACATGCTTGAGAGCAAGATATAGCTTGCCGGATTCTGGGGCTCTAATTCTAGAAGAGACTCAGCTGCCCATTTACCAATTTCCATATTTCGGTGAAGTCTACATGAGCTCAGCAAGGTGGCCCAACCAATTGCATCAGGAAGGAAAGGCATCTTCTTTATGAAACTTTTTGCTTCTTCTAACCTTCCAGCTCGGCCGAGAAGGTCAATGATGCAAGTGTAGTGATCCACAATTGGTGTAATTCCATGTTCTTTCATCATTGATTCAAAATATTTTTTTCCTTTCTCCACTAGTCCTGCTCTACTGCAAGCTGAAAGAACCCCTATGAAAGTAACTCCATCGGGTTTCAAACCATGGGCCAACATCCTTTCAAACAATTCAATTGTCTCATAAGCTTTTCCAAACTGGGCATACCCTGAAACCAAGGCTGTCCAGGAAACTTCATCCCTGATCTTCATCTCATCAAACAGCCTATGGGAGTCTTCGATACTTCCACATTTACCATATAACGTGACAAGTGCATTTGAAACTGTAATGAAAGAAATCAATCCCGAAGCTAGAGCTTGGCCATGGAACTGCGCACCTTCTTCTAAGCTGGCTAGGTTTGCACATGAGCTAATTACACTTCCCAGGGTAAAATCATCCGGTTCAACTCCCCTTCTCTGCATATCACAAAAAATTCTAACAGCTTCTTCACTGTACCCATTCTGGCCATAACCCACGAGCAATGCAGTCCACGATACTACATTCTTGCGGCGCATTTTGTCAAAAACTGTTTCTGCAGCTTTTATACTTCTACATTTGCAATACATGTCAACAAGAGCACTCCCAACGAATATGTTATCTATAGAATCAGTCCTAATAATAAAAGCATGAACTTGCTTGCCCTCTTCCAAGGCAAAAAGACTCCCACATGCAGTCAATACGCTACCAAATGTATATTGATCCATCCTTAGGCCTGTCAATCTCATTTCTCTAAACCTATCAAGTGCTTTGCTGCCTGAACCGTTTTGGGTAAGTCCGGTAATCATTGTAGTCCATGATATCGAATCTTTTTCAGGCATTTTACTAAACAAACATTCAGCCTCTTTGATCAATCCACACCGTAAAAGCCCGGTGATCAGTGTATTATGCATAACCACATTTCTCTCTGGGATTGAATCGAAAACCCGCTTTGCGTCATAAATTGACCCTGCTTTTGAGTACATATCCACCAAAGGACTACCAACAAACACATACGACTCGAACCCAAATTTCACTACGTGACCATGCAGCTGTCGACCCAACTCCGCACGCCCCTGGCTAGACGAAAGTATAAGCATCGTGGAGAATGTAATCCGGTTCAAATTAGCGGGACTGTCCCTTAACATCAAGCTATATACTTTCACAGACTCAGCAACCAAACCACAGGACGCATGCCCCGAAATGAATGAATTCCAAGATACCCCATCACGGGTTGGCATGCGACTGAAGATCTCTTGCATCTCAGAAAGATGTCCCAATTTAGAATAAACGGAGAGAATGGCATTCCACGAGAAAAGGCTTGGGTGGGGCATTTGATCGAACACATGACGGGCATAACTAAAGTTACCTAATCTTCCGTACGTTGAAATAAGATTATTGAGAAGAAAGGTTTCAGGACTTGCCAACGTTTTTAGAATGTGGGCGTGGAGCTTCTTTGCTTGTGCATGGTTGCCTGCTTGGCAGCAGAGCTTGAGTAAGTCACAGTAGTGGTTAGAAGACCGAGACATTAGTGAAAGGGCCTTTTGGCGGCAAAGAGAAGCTGAAGGTAATTTACAGTTATAGTTTGACTAGGCGTGCCTTGCCGCCTTGGTCATAGTCATAGAAATATCCCATTTCATTTTCACCAATTTAACATCTGGAGGAGTCACACAAGGATTGAATTACAGAAAGAATTTATTAATGTTGAAATTAATTTGTAATTTGAAATTGACAAAAATTAATAAGGATTTATCATATTTGCATGATATTTTATTTTTTCAATTAAATCAGGAACTTTTTCACACTTTCACATCCATTTTGAACCTAAAAGTTAAAACTTCTAAAGACAAAGTTTTGACTATCAATTAGAAATGAATGGGGAAGAGAATGTGAAAGGAAAAGTAGAAAATTTAGGTTAGAAATGTATAAAGATAAGAGAAGATGAGAAATAACACCACATTTTGGTGATAAATTATAATCAATACAAACAACTTCATAATCTAAAATGACCAAAAACATGCCCAACAGTCTCATTGCAGATTGCTTCTTGTCCATCTCAGCTTCCCATCCTTATTAGTCTCTCAGTATCATCATTATCTACGTACATATTCTTTGATCCATAACGTCACCTAAGTCAGAAGCCACTCTCCAGTCTCCCCTTCAATAAAGAATTTCACCTTTCTGGAAGTATACCAAGCATATAATGCATCTTTATAACATGAACTTGTCATCTGCTGCTCTGCTGCATTATAGTTTTTGAGAATCAAACCTCCATGCCAGAAGCTTCACGTTTAACCAGTACAGCTCTCACGGAACATTGCAATAACATCTTCAACCTTTATCATTCTTGGAGATGGAGAAAAGGAAGGTCGCGAGCACTGTAATTTTGCCCAGGTAGTATTGTGGCATAAATATGAATCGTTTTAATCAGAGTTCAACTTTCATATGGCCCGATGGAGCTGATCCTGCAAGTTTAGAAGAGGATTTAGCTCAAGACACTAGAGAAATATAGAATTCAGAGGAAAAGCTTAAGCGGAAAAAAACTAAGGGCATGTACCATCTACATCTTGGCTAGTGGGGGGAGTACTCGCTCCATAGCTCATCTGCACAACATTGTGGAGCTCATCGTCCCACACGTTAGGTAGCTGTAGCCAAACATAGGATTATGAATGTTCAGTCGTAACATTATAGACACTCTGAAAGCTGAACATGAGAATAACATTCAGGTGCACATGGCGTATGGGATATTACCCGGGTGGTATCATATGAAACTTAGTGAAATCAATTCTGGCCATCATTGGTAAGTTACCTGAGACAGTTCCTTGAATCCTCCGGTTATAGGTGTCATTTGGGACCCCATGGCTCTCCGAAGTAAGTCAGAAGAGCTCCCCATCGCAGGAAGGCCAGCTTGGATAAGTCCTGATTCAGATGGACGTAATTGAGGATATGGCGCCATAGGCATTTCCGGCAAAAACCCCAGCAAAGATGAAGGTCCAACTCGGGACTGAAGGATCTGTGAGGAAATGAAGTACATGGGTGAATTAGATGAGGCACCCATTTATTGATGATTAGTATGCATTCTCGTCCAATGTGGGCAAAATGACTTACATCTTTTGCAAGGAGGCCTTCAATGTTAAAATCCAGCAGTGGATTTACTGTCGCAAGCTTCATCGACAAAAACTGCAAAGAGAAGAATCACTGTAAGATGAGATTGAGGGCCCTTTACCAATCGGAAGCACGTGTATCTGACATAAATTTGGAATTGTAAAAATTGAGTTTAAGGCCTGTATAAAGGTTTAAGCTACTCTTTTAGTAAAGGGTTCATCTATTTGCAGTGTTCCCCTTAGATGCAAAACCATAACCAACATTACAAGTTACCAATAGCTCTGAGTCAAAACACAAAAGTTGCATAAAGTTACGAAACCAGGTCTCCAGTCGAACACTTTTGATGAGATCAATTGCAATCCAAGCTACAGGAAGACCAATTTCACCAGACATACTGAGAACCACAACATCCTCAGAAGGAACTGAAAATTTTCCTTACCTCAACCTGCCGTTGCAAGGATTGTACATAGTTAATGATTTCGTCCAGCATCACCGCCTTCCCTGTTACCTGAGAAAAAAAACCAGTTGATTTGTTATGAATTGAACTAGACAACTAAAGTTGGGCATAATTTGTTCTTTAATTATTGTTCCTAAAAGAGAACCTTGCTGCATCCAGGTACAAGGTCTTGAAGAAACTTCATCCTCTCACTAATCTTCTCCCTTCTCACCTGTTATCAAAACCAATCAACTCCAGCCTCCTACACAAATGTAACAATCAAAATGTTTTCAACACAATATCTTACTCTTTCTGCGAGACTATGGCTATTTGTCGCCTGCCCTCTTCGGGCTCTAACATGAATATATTCTTCTTTTGGTGGATCAGAAGCTTGAGGCCCTTGTTTACCCTGTTTTCCAGTCGCCTTGTTGTTCGTTGAAGTTAATTGTTGGTCTCCCTTCTGTTGAATTTCGGCAGTATCCTTTGCAAACTCACCCGGCTGCTGTGCATTGCCATGATCAAGTCCATTAGCCTGATAAACAAACAACTTCCCTAAGAAATGAAAGAAAGAAAATGAACTTTTCACATGTGAAAAAAACATTCAAAATGATGGTTTACCTGCCTATTCCTTTTCCTTTTCTTTGAGCTCTTAGAAGAAGGGTCTACGCCGGTACCCTCCAACAAAGATGGCTCCTCTTGACCAGCACCACCGCTGAAATCTGCCTCATCAGACTCATTACCAGACCCAGCAGCTTGTTTCACTTCGTCATGAGATTTCGCAAGACTCTCACTTTTCTTCTCATTCTTCAGTGGGCTCCCTTCATTAGCCCCAAGCTCCATAGGCAAAGAAACATCTCTTGAACCATCTTCACCCCCCCCATTAATCTCATTCCTATGAGATTGAACTCCCGGGACTGCTTTTAACTCATTATTTGCCGCAACTTCTTGAGTCCAGTGCATCATTGCCCCACCGCCCCTAGAATAAAGACTCATGGATTCAGGGGCACCAAAAGGGTTGATCATGTCACTAAAATTCCCACCACCGAAGCATGAGAATCTAGCAGCACGCTCAATGAAGGCTGAATCGGCTGGAAACTGAGACAAGCTCTGTGGGAGCATTCCAGGCCCATTTGGTATGAAAATTCCACCTTTCAACATTGAATTTGGGGGATTCCAACACATATCAAGACCACTTCTCAAAGAGGCAGGAATACCTTTCCCAATTCCTGCTGTGTCTGAAGTGCTTGAAGCCGTCTGAACATTCATGTCACAAAATCCCAAGTCTTGTGAATTTGCTGGGTGGTCCCAAAGTGCTGGGTTAAAGGAGCCCACCATTGAAGCAGAGGGTCGAGAAGAAGAAGAACCAGCCAGATCCCCTTTACTAACTGCCATAGAAATTCCATTGGGAACCAGACCCATAGATGTATTTGTGCGATTAGAGCCACCAAATCGCCAGTCTGGGGTCATCCCAGGTGAAAAATTCATAGGATCCTCTTTCCTATTCTCCAATTCAAGTTTATCTTGGTCACCCATATCCATCTTTTCCCCTCAAAATTACCAAAGCTCCAAAATTGATCAACCCCTATTAAACCCTAGCACCTCAATTTCGACTTCACTAACAAAAAACCACAACCCGGGAGATAAAAACACAAAAAGATTCAAACTTGGAATTGAAGAAACTTCAAACTGCTCTGAAAAACATTACCCAGAACTCAGAATTTCGGCAGAAGCTAACAACACAAAGATAAAAGCTTTGAAGAAGAATTAAATAAGAAAGATGCAGTTCAATTAATGAGCAGAAGAAGGCTAAAACAGTGAAGCAAAACCCATGTACCAAAAAAAGGTGTACGAAATATTACACTAATTTAGCAGCTACCATTTCCAAAGACGACTGAACTTTGAAGTTACCAAATTTCACAAAGGAAGCCCTCCCAAGGCAGGAGACTAAAAGACAGTTCAAAGAAGGACTGGTAAAAGTCTAGTGAGGCAGTCAATTTAAACAAACAAAATTGATTTCAGCATAATAAATACCCCCACCCATTCAAAACCCTAGTCAGAGTTGAAGAAACCCTCAGCTCTGAAACACAGACAGACACAGAGAGAGAAAGAGACCAGCTAAAAGCGGTAAGAGAAAGATACCCATTTCAGATTCTGTGCTACTTTTGGCTCTCTGCCCTCCATTCAAGCTTTTTACTGAAACAATCTTTTTATTGAATTTGGGTTGCCTTTGTTGTTCAAAGTTGAAACCCCTTAGCTGTTTTTCTCACTCCCTGTCACACATCCTAAAAGAGAGAGATAATTTGTATATAAAGGCAAAGGCTTTAATGTTGTAGAGAGAGAAAGCAGGAGATGGGTTCCTTTAGAGTGAGTGAAAGAGATGAGTAATGGCAATGGTCTTGGCTTTATACCCACGCTTACATCAAAAAGAGAGCTCTTGATGATTAACCACCGCCACTGCCACCGTAAAATATTAAAAACACAACCCGCAAACCCCAACTCCAACACCAACACCAACACCAACACCACCTTTATTATTAATTTTTATTTAATTTCACACTTTAGTTATATATCTTTCCATTTTTACTTTTGATTTTTAACTCTGTTTTGTTCTGGTCAATTAAGTTGTACAATTGAATTGTTTAAGGAGATGATCATTCCAGTTGAGGTAGCTAGCTTGCAAACTGACAGTGCCAACTCTTGCTTGGGATTTCTCTTATCTTTTGTTGCAGTCTCCTTCATTGCACCTTGGAACCAGAGCTTAACATCTTTAATAACCTTTGTTTGGTCAAGACCCCAAAAATTCCATCTCATTTTCACACCTTATTTTATCTTAAATGCATTTGTCGTGAATTTGATATCATATTTCTATTAGAATTTATATACAAACCGTATTGTTTCTGAAATTAGATTGATCAAGAAACTAAGGCAGCGTTACGCAGTCTACAATCTGCATTATTGTGTGAGAAGATCAATGCAATTCTATCTTTGATAACTTCATCGTCTGATCTTAGCAGACCAGCACATTGTGCTGTTTGTTAACTTTGTTTTATGGTGTGTATAATAATATATAGCCTATAATAAGCCGCATGATCTGATCAGCCAGAAAAAAGTACTGAAATCGAATGGCTAGGATCATCTTGGACAGTCTCAGGGTTGACCCATCAGTTAAGAAATCTTCATTTATAACTGGGCTTGCCTAGAGTTCACACATGAAAATTAAAATAAGACGAGGAAAATAATATTCTGTAAGAGTCGTTGATTTTTTTTTTTTCTGGTAATTAAAACTTGTTTATTTTTATTTTTTTATGGCTTATACCATTGATGGACTCTCCCTTTCTCTCTTTCTCTCATGTCATTATTAGTTGGCCTTGGGACTTGCAATCACACTGACCTAAGCCTTAGAATAATGGAATCTCCCTTCATTTTTTTTTTACTTCATAGTTTGCTACTAACCTGTTAGCGGTAGGGCGTCGTGTGCTTTGGAACAATGATTCTAAATTTACCGATTACTTTAATGTATTATTTAGTTATAAATTCATAAATTTTTCTTTATTTTTATTATGTAATTTTTTTATGAAATAGTTAACAATATCTAATTTTATTTGAATATTCGGTTCATTTTATATAATGAAGATGAATTAAGAAACTAAATTCATATAAGAAATTTCTTTTAAATAAATTCAATTAATATTTCTCTTATCGGTCAATTTAGTCATTAAGTAGTTTAAACTAGCACACACATAAATTATAAAAGAAAATAATTAATAATTTCGGTGTGCAATGCATGAGAAAGTTAGAATAAACTGGTTTTAGAGGGAGAGTCCAAAGGAGAAGACAATGAAAACAAAAGTTACAGGGTACCGCCCTATTAAGGAAACTGAGGATTAGATTCCTTCATATCAATTTCCCCAATTACATTATGAGGAAGCCAAGAACTGACCAAATGGATACTGACACGTGTCTTAGTGTGCTCATTTATAGGAGGCCCATTGATTGGTGTCATGTTTTAAATTGTACCCAATAATGTTTATAATTAAATACACCCTACAATCTCTTCAACCAAAAACAAATAAACAATATAACTACTATTTACTGACCTTTTTTTGTTGAGGTGAAATGATTAAATTTTCTTGATAAATATTACGAGATTTTTTCACATTTGAGTGGTGTGTCTAATTCTCTCTCAGAGTGTGACTTACTCCCGACCACAAAGTACTCATAGCGAGTTTTAAATTCTTATTCGTTATGCACCCGAATATTCATCCTCTGAAAATTATTGTTCGACAAACTCTTGAGTTTTAAATTCTTACTCGTTATGCACCCGAATATTCATCCTCTGAAAATGATTATTCGACAAACTCTTTTTAAAGGTTTCAGTTTGATTTACATATAAATATATATTGTTAATGAATTTAATATATAATTTAAACTGATTTATGATATAATTGAACTTAAAACGTTTTCTTTTAAATAAAATATTGTAAATAATTATATTATAGTAGTAAGAGAGTTGGTTCTTGGTTGGCATGGCTCTCCTTTTTGGAAAGCTAAAACCACTCGAGCAACCAAATCCCATTCATGGCATTGGCAACATGGATGAGAGTTCAGGATTCGAGATCTCTTAACCAGAGCTTTAGGATCCTTTAACCTCAATCAAACACTAAAATATAATTCATTGTCACTCTTTATTATATTATATAATTTTTTTCGCGTGTTAAACACATCGCTTGTTAATATTATTAATACACGTATTATAATAAAGTTTTTTACTCAAGATGACCCATGAATATGAACTGTAGTCTCAACATGATCCATAAACTTAATTTTGTACCAGGATGCTCCCTGAACCTCCCTTTTCGTCTCAACTTGCTCATTTTCTGTCTAATTTCACCACTCACCGTTAACTTGAAGGGCAAACTTGTCACTTTGAAAATAAAAACAAATTTAAAGTCTTTGACATTGATTTTCATCATCCTCAGCATCCGAAGACACAGAGATCTCTCTAACTCTATCTCTCCTCTCAAACTTGCCTTTTTCTTTCTCTCTCTCCGACTCGATTCAGCAGAAGAAAAGCTGACAAATTACAACACACCCACTATGTAACTACCCGGAAATTTAATTAGTGAATGTTCGTAAATTAAGTTTGGAAATGACGAATTTACCCTTGATTTTATAAGGGGCTCGAAAATTACTTTTTGATTAGAGACACATTTGGCAGTGTTTCATAGACCGTTACGTAGTTCTTGAACTCACGAGTTCGTAGATAGGCAGCACGCGGAAAACGGAGTTTGTATGAGAGATTTGTGGATCTAGAATGTTCAAGGGTAGTTTGGTAATTTGCACTTGGCAAATATTTTTAACTCATACCCTCTCCAGATTTTTCTCATTTTATCCTTTCTCTCCGCGATCCTCATCCAAACCGTGCCACCGAACCCAAAACCATGTACCCTTGACCTTTGATTCGAAGCAACCTCGTCCATTTTGGTTCCACTCATCGGAATCTCCTCCTCCCCGCTATCAAGGATGTACCGGCCATCGGAGGAAACCGCCACGGGAAACACCGAATCGAGGAAGGAGAGAACTGAACATTTCGATCGATTTTCTGGCCAACTCAGGTATGGGTTTCTTGTTTAGACTTCATTTTTGAATTCATAGGCCTGCGTAGATAGTTTTAGGCTATTAATTCGTGAAAAACAATTGAGATTTGAAGAAGATAGGAAATTTTCAAGGTCGGTCGGCAATGGCGATTTTCGACGACGGCAGCGCACGGCGGAGCGGTTGTCTTCTCTGGCGACTGGTTCGGTCAGAATGCTAACGTGGCATGCCACTTGGCAGCCACGTGGAGCCACTTGACGGTCTAGTCAGCACCGAGTCAACGTGCGTGCGGGCACTGTAGTCGACGCGTGGACGAGACGCCAGCCTTCCGCTGGCTCGTGGCGGCGCGTGGGGCTGGTCCTTGGGTGATGGCGGCACGTATCAACATGTTTTTGACTTTTTTGGACCTTTGGGCGTAGGTTTCGGGTTAATCGAACATCATTTAGGGGTAGTTTTGGGCGTTTAAAGTGGCTACGTTTTTAGTGGGACGCGGGTGGATCTCCCGGGGTTTAGGGAGTCTGAATGCAGGGTTTTTAATCATCGTTGGTAACCCCAATTGTTACTTTTGATAGGCGATACTGCTCCGGGAACTTCAGAGGAACGTACGACTCGGGATTGAGCTTAATTGGACGTTCGGTGAGTGGACTTTGGTTTGTAAATTGTCATGCATGCATAAAGGTATATTTTAAATAAAAGTACTACTTTTGAAAAATTGTCGAGTATTAATTTAATAAATTATTACTGGACACGGGTTCTCATAATGAATTGGAAATGACGTTTTGGGTTGTGGCCCGTCTTTTGGACTCTACTTTTATGTCGTTTTGACTTATTAGATTTTGGGTTTTGGTCGAGTCCATGATTTTTGGGTTAGATTCGGATTTGTGACTTTATTGGATTTCGGCATAGACCCGGGTTTTCAATGAATTTGGCTTAGGCCAAGAAACAAGGATTTCACGAAATGGATTTTGGATTTTTCTTTACTAGTTGGTTTCCACTATGTATACTGTCTCCGAAGGTCATGGTTTCTCCAGCACGTGATGTGGAGTATTTCTCATCACGTGTTCGTCGAGGGTTCTCCGTTGCTAGCGTCGAGGGTCTGTCTCCTCCAGATCGTTGAGGTTTCTCCGACGCTGGTGTCGAAGAGTATTTCTCCACCAGGTCGTTGAGGCTGTCTATGCGTAGTACATGCATCTGCACAAATCGAGGTATATCGGGTGTGTGGAGGGTTGGACCTGAGTCAGTCAGCTCAAATATCGAGCTTCGATTCAAGATTCCATTCGGGGAACGGTGATATATGTTATGATATTTTTGTGTCCAGGTCTATTTACATGATTTTTAAACTCCTTTGAGGAGGGTTTTCAAAGCAAGGTTGTGGACCACGTGATGTTTCCATTGTTCTGGTTTTCGTAGGTCCTACCGAGTGTTTTAACTAAAAATGGATTTTCCGGCAAGTTTTCAGATTATCTTTATATATTATTTGTTTAAAGGGAATTTTATATTATGCATGCATTGTTTTACTCATGGAGGGGGGAATATGTATGTTTTCCTCGAAAATTGTTTTAAACGATTATTTTGTCCACTCACACTTTTCTTGTTTTAAATCCCCTCCAGGCCGTTGAGTTGACGATGGCACATCTAGAGGCGGAGACACTAAATTTCAGTTGCGCCCTTACCTAAGACTATCAAGTAGGATTTATAAATTTTCTGTATTTACCTTTCCTACCTAGTTGCTTTGATAAGCCTTTTGGACTTATTGTAACTTATGACTACGTCGATCGTTATTTGGTGATGTTGGGATTCGAGAGTGGTATTTGATCCTTCGCCTGATATGTGGAAGACGGTTAACTATTTTATAGAGGAAGTTCTGCCGGATTTTTTGGCAAAATTCTCGTAACTAATTGCAAGGGCTTAATGGTATTCAAGGCAATTTATTAAGTTGTCATGTAGGAGCATGGCTTTTAACGGGTATCGAGGGGAAATTCGGGAAGGGTCCTATCACACTCCCTCCAAACACCTATATAAACACTCCTTGTAAAGACCTTTCTCGAATTTCACCTCGAAATCCGCAAAAAGCCCTTATCCCGTATGACAACTCTTTTTCCACAGAATTTACTACCAAGAATACCCTTAATTCATAAATATATTAAATAAACCTTACATGGGTTCCGACAGAACTTCTCTGTACTTACTGACTACACCTACCTGTCAGACGCAGAATAGCTTACAAGTCACAACCGAAACCTCTGAATAGTGGTGGTCCGAAAAGGTAATACGCTCTGACACTAATTGTCAGTAGATTAGACACTAATGAAGCCTCTACTGTAACAACGCAAGACACTGACTTATCAGCCTCTTGTGAACCATCAATAACTCGTCAATCTAGGTCACCGCCCACACTAACCCACTGACCCGGATGACGAAGGAACCAGACTTGGTTGAATTGAGTCTCACTGACTCGCCCTAAGTCGAACTCGATATCCCTACTCCTCCAGAGCACCCCGAGTGATAACTCGATATCCTGGTTCCTCCAGAGTACCCCGAGTGATAACTCGATATCCCTGCTCCTCCTGAGCACCCGAGTGGTAACTCGATATCCCGGCTTGTCCTGAGCCCCCCAGTGGTAACTCGATATCCCGACTTGTCTTGAGCCCCCGAGTGATAACTCGATATCCCAGCTCGTTGTGAGTCCCCGAGTGGCAACTCGATATCCTGGCTCTTCCTGAGCCCCCTGCAGCTCAATTGGTGAAAGGTGTCCACCTTGAGTGGAATAAAAAGGCTTGGTCCAGGGTTCAATCCTCAAAGGCTGCAAGTAGGGGATTTGGATGGGGACTTCGCTAACAATACCTTTGTGAAGGTAAGATTCCACTGTTAAAGGTGGTGAACCTTGGGCTTCGCTTTGGGAGGATTCCCGGCGGCCATAACGTATTGTCGTCGTACCGGGGTTTCCGGGACGGGTCGTTACATAAAAGGCGCCTTTTTTGTAACGACCCGCCCTGCAGCTCAATTGGTGAAAGGTGTCCACCTTGAGTGGAATAAAAAGGCTTGGTCCAGGATTCAATTGTAACGACCCGGACCAGAAATTAAATTATTTTTGAGAATTGGACAATTTTACCCTCAGTTTTGGATGAGTTTGGGAGTCACTTTTTGACTGGTAATACTTTTGGGAATTTTTCTTGGGTTGTTGCGTAGGTCTCGAACTCACGAGTTCGTAGACAGGCGGCACGCTGAAAACGGAGATCCGATGAGTTCGTTACGGGTCTAGAAGCTGCAGGGGCAGTTTGGTAATTTTGGAAATGTTGGAATTATATAACAGATATTTTTCTCTCTCCTCGAGGGATTGGTCGATGCAGTCTCGGCCCTATCCGATCCCTCCCCGTGCGAACACCGATGGGCCATATTCATCGGAGGGGTTCCGATCCGATTCGAACAAAACGAAGGTCGGGAGGATCTTCCCCGGGACCCCACGAGTATTTTGGGGTAGTTCTTGGAGCGGGAACACCGCCGTAGGCGATGGACGGAGGAGGGAGGTGAGCCGAACATTCTCGGCCGTTTTCCGGCCAAACCAGGTACAATCTCGGAACTTTGACCTCATATTTGGATTCCTGGTGAGAAGTAGATGAATTTACATGTGTAGATCGTGAAAAACGGTTAAGAAATGAGGAAGTTAGAAAACCTTGAAAATCGGCCGGAAATGGCAGTTTCCGGCGAACCAGACGGCGGCGGAGGTGGCGGTCCGGTCATCTTCTCCGGCCAGCCTCCGGCGACGGCGAGGCCGTCCGGTCGTCTTCTCCGGCGAGTCACCGGTAACCGGTCGAGTCGAGTGAACCGATCTAGTCGAGTGAACCGGTCGAGTTGGACCGGGTCAGGTCGAGCCGGGCCGGGTTGGACCGGTCCAGGCGCGTGAACACTGTAGCAGGCGCGTGATCGGCGCGTGGCAGCGCGTGGGCGCGTGTTCTGACCTTCCGGTGGCGCGTGACGGCGCGTGGGACTGTTCCCGAAGTCACGGCGGCGCGTGACCAAGGTTTTGGGACGTTCCGGATCAGATTTTGTTGGTTTCGAGGCCATAGGAGTTCATTTAGAGCTCGGTTGGGCAATCCCAGCGGTAGGGATTGACCGTAGAGAGGGTTTTGAGTTTGGAAAGTCAAGGTAGTTGGGTCATTATGGTGTAGGTGTTCTGAGGCTAGAGCGTACATGAATTTTGGGTTGGATGGTGATGGTAAGCGGACTTTGATTTATAAATTGTAATGTATGTATAAATATCTTCGATTTAATTACTGTGGTGTATGGTGATATTTATAAATTGTGATGCATGTATTAATATCCTCGATTTAATTACTGTTGTGTATGGTGATATTTATAAATTGTGATGCATGTATTAATATCCTCGATTGCTGGATAATTGTTGTTCCAATATTTCAGTGGAAGCGAGTTGTGAGAAACAATATGGTTGTTGAATTCGGTTTTGATAGTGTTTGGCCGTGGTAATTATTTGGGTACATGATTTTGAGTTGAAACCGTAATTGTGATAAATGATAAACAAAATATATACTTGATTATGGATACAAAAAACGATTTGATGGGGCCTAGGAGCCGGGCCTTGGTTCCGTGTTGGCGGACTCCCGGTGAACCCCTAAATTAAACAAAACCGATTTGATGGGGCCGGGCCTTGGTTCCGTGTTGGCGGACTCCCGGTGAACCCCTAAATTAAACAAAACCGATTTGATGGGGCCGGGCCTTGGTTCCGTGTTGGCGGACTCCCGGTGAACCCCTAAATTAAACAAAACCGATTTGATGGGGCCGGGCCTTGGTTCCGTGTTGGCGGACTCCCGATGAACCCCTAAATTAAACAAAACCGATTTGATGGGGCCGGGCCTTGGTTCCGTGTTGGCGGACTCCCGGTGAACCCCTAAATTAAACAAAACCGATTTGATGGGGCCGGGCCTTGGTTCCGTGTTGGCGGACTCCCGGTGAACCCCTAAATTAAACAAAACCGATTTGATGGGGCCGGGCCTTAGTTCCGTGTTGGCGGACTCCCGGTGAACCCCTAAATTAAACAAAACCGATTTGATGGGGCCGGGCCTTGGTTCCGTGTTGGCGGACTCCCGGTGAACCCCTAAATTAAACAAAACCGATTTGATGGGGCCGGGCCTTGGTTCCGTGTTGGCAGACTCCCGATGAACCCCTAAATTAAACAAAACCGATTTGATGGGGCCGGGCCTTGGTTCCGTGTTGGCGGACTCCCGGTGAACCCCTAAATTAAACAAAACCGATTTGATGGGGCCGGGCCTTGGTTCCGTGTTGGCAGACTCCCGGTGAAACCCTAAATTAAACAAAACCGATTTGATGGGGCCGGGCCTTGGTTCCGTGTTGGCGGACTCCCGGTGAACCCCTAAATTAAACAAAACCGATTTGATGGGGCCGGGCCTTGGTTCCGTGTTGGCGGACTCCCGGTGAACCCCTAAATTAAACAAAACCGATTTGATGGGGCCGGGCCTTGGTTCCGTGTTGGCGGACTCCCGATGAACCCCTAAATTAAACAAAACCGATTTGATGGGGCCGGGCCTTGGTTCCGTGTTGGCGGACTCCCGGTGAACCCCTAAATTAAACAAAACCGATTTGATGGGGCCGGGCCTTGGTTCCGTGTTGGCGGACTCCCGGTGAACCTCTAAATTAAACAAAATCGATTTGATGGGGCCGGGCCTTGGTTCCGTGTTGGCGGACTCCCGATGAACCCCTAAATTAAACAAAACCGATTTGATGGGGCCGGGCCTTGGTTCCGTGTTGGCGGACTCCCGGTGAACCCCTAAATTAAACAAAACCGATTTGATGGGGCCAGGCCTTGGTTCCGTGTGGGCGGACTCCCGGTGAACCCTAAATTAAAGGTGATTTTGCAGAAATTGTGGTCGAGTCCAAGTAGTACATATTCTAGCACACCCCAAGGGATACCCTGGTGGCTAGGAATATGATAGCAGAGATATATGCCGACTGATATGTTATGATAGTCGAGATATATGCCGACCAATATGATATGATACATATTCTAGTACACCCCAAGGGATACCCTGGTGGCTAGGGATATGATAGTCGAGAGAGATGCCGACTGATATGTTATGATAGCCGAAGGTTATACCGGCTGATGATACAATATGATAGCCGAGGATATTTTCGGCTCTAATATGAACCAGACGACAATTGTTATGGGCCTAATCAACATATGAAAATACGTCGTCATCCGGGTCAGTGGGTTGGTGTGGGCGGTGACCCAGATGGACGAATTATTATTGGTTCACTAGTTTGTTGTCTTGTGGTTTTCCAGTAGAGATGTCAGCAATGTCTGACTACTGACTTTTGGTATCAGAAAATATTTCTATTTGAACCACCACTATTCCGAGGTTTTGGTTTTGACCGGTATTTTATCCTGCGTCTGACAGTAGGAGTGATCAGTAAGTACAGAGATTTTGTTGGGAACCATGTAAAGTTTAATAAAAATTATTTAAGAATAAAGGGTATTTTTCTGAAAAAAAAAAAAAAATGTTGAGGTAAAAGAGCTGTCAGACGGGATAAGGGTTCTTTCCGGGTTTCGAGGAAAAATTCGGGAAGGGTCCTTACATCAATCCTCAAAGGCTGCAGCTAGGGGATTTGGATGGGGACTTCGCTAACAATACCTTTGGGCTAGTGTGTGTGCTTAAGGCTGCCACCAGGGGCTTCACTTTGGGAGGATTCCCGGCGGCCATAACGACGCCGTCAAGGTCGGGGTTGCCTTGCGGGGTGGGTCGTTACATCAAGTCAAGCAGTGGTTGGAGCAACAAGTCATTCGACATGTTGCTACAAGTGTTGAAAAAAGCATTTCCTTTTTGCAAAAAATTTCCTACATCTTATTTAGGAGCAAAGAATATTGTTCGAGATCTCGGCCTTCATTACGAGAGTGTTGATGCATGTGATAATGATTGTGTCATTTATTATAAAGAGCTTGCAAATGCATCCGAATGTCCGACATGTAAGCTGTCAAGATGGAAATCACAAAACAATGGTGTCAAAAAGAAAGGTAAAAAGGTTCCGTGGAAGGTCTTGTGATTTTTCCCACTCACACCATGACTCCAAAGGTTATTTATGTCGTCCAAGACGACTTCGGATATGAGATGGCATTTTAAGGACCGTGTGAAAGATGGGGTGTTGAGGCACCTAGCAGATGCTGAGGCTTGGAAATCTTTTGATATAATGCATTTTGATTTTAGTAATGACCTTCGAAATGTACGACTTGGATTGGCAACTGATGGTTTCAATCCTTATGGGAATATGAATCTCGAGTACAGTGTTTGGCCAGTCCTTCTATTTCCATACAATCTACCCCCGTGGATGTTGATGAAAGAGCCTTATGTTTTCATGAGTTTACTTATACCAGGAAAAAAAAAGCCCCGGTAATGATATTGATGTGTACTTAAGGCCATTGATTGATAAGTTGCAACAATTGTGGGGGAATGGTGTTGAGACATATGATGTATCAAGCAAGGAAAATTTCCAAATGAAAGCTGCAATCATGTGGACTATCAACGATTATCCAGCTTTTGCTTATATGTCAGGTTGGAGGACAAAGGGAAAGTTGGCATGCCCATATTGTGCATCAGAGACCACAAATTATAGGTTGACTCACGGTTCTAAAACATGTTGACTACATATTTGCAGCCATATTGAATTCAACCAACAGAAAAATTCAATATTCAGAACCAGAATCTACGATTTTTAGAGACCAACATCCTTAAAAAAAAGCTAGCCAAAATGGGTAGATTTGATGGTTACCTCCATAAGAGGAGTGGTGGAAGTTGAACTTTGATGCATCTATTAAACCTGATAAATCTGTTGCAGCAGGATTCATCATTACAGACTTTATGGGGCTTCCTCTGGTTTCTGGGGCCTTGAACTTAGGTAGACTAATTCTCTAATCGCTGAGGGTTTAGCCCATCTAGAACACATGAAAGCAGCTATTGATTTTGGTTGTCAAAAGTTGGAGATGGAAGGGGATTCAAAGATAATCATTGACGCTACTAATGGCAATCTTAAGCCACCATGGAGGATTATCAAGATTATTTCAAATGCTAGAAGACGGAGTAGGAGCTTTCAAGAAATTAGGTTCTCCCACATTCATTGTTTATTTTTAACTATTTTTTAACGCCAAAATTCATCTAAAGTTTCTAAACTCCACCGAAAATGCTACGAACATGTATTCATCTCTACTTTCATCCTATGGCCTCAATATAACCACTAAATTGCTAGAATGTTTAAATAAAATTTCACATCTATAAACTCCGAACAACTCCCCTAAAATTCTACGAACACTTATTCATCTATGGATATATCTATAAACTATGGGTGCCATAATATTTTCTGTAAGTGACAGTTTCATCCTTGACATTCATATATTTATAAATGAAAAATGAAATTTCGTAAAAACTAATATATGTTACTTTATATTTCTACTAGGGGTGCAGTTTGGATTGAAAATTTTGATTTCGAGCTAAATATTTCCAACAAAATCCAATTTCAAACGTGTTTGGACTCTATAAAATAATCAATACCTGAAGTTCCATTTTGGTCCCTCAGTCTCTATTATTTTGACCAGGTTACACTCTAATTGAAGGATGTAAGAATACATCTAAGGGTGGGCGTATGGGTGGTAAAATCGTGGGTCCAATCCGAATCGTATGATTCAGGGCGGGTTTTGCAAGGTTCTTAAATTCGGAAAATCAAAACGACAAATACAATAGCTAATACACTTCTTTGGCGGCTGCAATGTGCATCAAACCCGCCTCACCCGTTACTTGTCATTTACCTGCCCTTTCCCGGGACCTTTATATTCTAATGCACGTGCAGTCCAAAATGATAGGCTAAATTGGGAGCCATCTTCTTCTTCTTGTTTTTATTTATGTTTTTCTTCAAAAAAAAAAGAAAAAACAAAGCAAAGAATTGATCTTTATACAAAATTCAGGCGAGTGACACGTTGCAGCCCTAGAATGGTGCCTCTCGGGGGACTAGTGGATGCACCATTATGGTGTTACAACGTGTCACAGTCTTTCAAAATTTTTTTTATCAAAATTTCCTTAAAAATTCATAATAAATACATAAAATATCCAAAAAATATTCCGAAAATTTATTGGAATTCGTTATGACATTTCCTTTTATACAAAAGTGTTAAATTGCTGTTACAATTTAAAATTGAAAATTGAATTTTAATTGTTGGGCAACACCAATGTTGATTAAAATTTTTCTATCAATAACAAGTTTAATATGGGAATATATATGCGCGGGTTACTTGGAATTAAAAGAGTCCCAATATTGATTTATGTTTTTATCAAAACGGTGAGGTTTGTCTTAATAATAGAAGAAGACAACGGCTTCTTTTTCTAATTCCTCATATCCACCTTCCTCATCCGAGCTTTCTCCCTTTCCAACCCGCCACTTCCCCACCGCCATCACGCACAGTAAAGTTTCTATCAAATTTGATGGCCTTATTTTACTTATTAGGTTTATTTTTAAAATTTTCAGAATCATAACCACTAAAGTTTCAAGGAATATAGGTGCGCGCACTCTTCAAGCAAGAGATTACAGGACCCTGGATAAACTTTACTGACTACGCCAAGACACGTGAGTTGGGTAGATTATTCGATCGTTTCAAAGGATCTAAATTCACTTACACATGGTATGAGGAAGAACTAAAGCATGCCTTTGAAAGTCATGTCAAAATAAACTATTCTGACTTGATGTGGAGGCTGAGGACTAGTGTTTTCAACAAGTATAAGTCTACTGGGCAGAGATATGCTAACCGCCCATCAAATGTACCAGATCCTGAAGTTTGGAATAAAATGGTTGATGCATGGTTGGATCCTACTTGGAAGGTAACAATTCATTTATGAAACAAGCTTACTTAATTCAAGTTTGATTAGCTGGTATATAATTGGTATGTTGACATAAATATAGCTTGACTTGGTTGATTATTTGATGGACGTTTTAATGTCTTGATTTATAAGTGTATCATTTTCCCTTGTTGCTAACTATTCTTATTTTTTTTTAATAGAAACAAAGTGATAGAAACACATCTAATAGGGATAAATCACAGATTGTGCATACAACAGGTTCAGTTCCAATGGCAAAGTACTGAAAAGAAGAGGTGATAAATTAAAATTATTAATATTTATTGATTCTTCCTTTTGTTTTTGTTGGATGTTCTTGCTTGGAAATCTGATATTAGTTATCTTTTATGAAATGTTGACAGCTTAATCGAACTGGAACTGAACCTAGTTTGATAGATTCTTTCATAAAGTTTCATGTAACCAAGGGTAAAAATGGAGAAGGAGAAAATTGGAGAAGTGACAAGGCTAAAGAGCTATATGTATGTTGTTATACTTTGCTTCCCAATATCATTTTTTCATTGGTGTGATTTTTGTCTAACTGTATACACATGTATATATATTTACATATTCTCAATTTTCATGAAGGAACAAATGGAGAACAAAAAGACTGATGTTGTTGAGGAAAACCTTGAAGTAAGTGACTGGGATATATATGGGCAGGTGATTGTGCCTAGTCATGGTCACATTCTTGGCTTAGGTGATGGACTCAAAGCCAAAGATGTGTTTCCATCACCTACCAAAAATTGTCATAAGTGTGTGTGCTTAGAGCGTGCTGAAAGCCATGAGGAATTGAAAGAAACGCTAAAAGGCGTCCAAGATCAAGTGTGTACTTTACAAGAAAAACTTGAACTCTTCTTGAATGGACAACATTCTGAAAGCGCAAGGAGATCACCTATGGTACAATTTCCTCTTCATATTCATTTATTGTTGATTTTAATTTACTCTACCTGATGTTTAAGCCGTTGACTTGTTGTCTTAGTTTCTATTTGAGGAACATGTGGTTTAGTTTAGTGTCTGCACCTATGTATTAAGTTTGCTATGTATTGCTTTTATCTTTATTCTGGTCTTGTTGGATTCTAGTTTCCTTTGGTTTGGTACTCCTTGTGAGGCTGTTTCCTTTCTGTGTGGATTGGTCTGTCCACTGAGGGACGCCTCTCTGTGAGATTGTTCCTCTATGAGGCAGCATCAGCTAGTTTGTGGCTGTTGCTTTCTTTTTTCTTCTTCTTGGCTTTGCCATTTTATATGATTGAATTGCCCAAAAACAAAAAGGCTCAAGAATCAATAACTAGGTTCTGTGGAAAGATTCTATTTACTTATATGATGTCTTAATTTCGTCCAGTAAATATCAATATTACTCTAGTTTATAAGTGTATGGTTTGCCCGTGGAATATGCTGTCTTAACTTGCTTATATGCCAAGAAGAGTCCTAACTTGCTTGGACCTACAGTTTCCATATCACTTGCTTAGACTTACAATTTCTATGAACGAGAAAATAGTTTTGCATTAGGTTTATGTCGTATTCATATAGTTTTCAGTAATGTTGTACATAACTACTATGTATAATTTCTGCAATTTTTTTCACTTTTGTATTACATGGCTCTTAATATTATTTCTTTTTTATTTTGAGTAGAACAATGTCGAAAGTTCAGAAAATGCAAATACTGATCGTGATGAGTAGAGCAATTATATTGGTGGCAATCAAGTAGATCAACTATTTTCGTCTCAATTAAGAAAACAAACTATTATTTTTTATTTCTATCTTCGTTTAAACATGTTATTTAGTCGCTGTAGTTTCCATTCTAGCAAATTTATTTGGATTGTTGATTTTGAATTATTTATGAAGTAAGCAATACTGAATGATTTTAATGTACTATATGGATGTTAAATTTTCATATTTTATTTCTAAAATTTAGCATATTTATGACTAATTTTCTAATTTAAAATATTATTTATTTATATTTGGATGACCATTACTTTCGACAAATTAAAATGACGATGGTTGGGAGGTGGTAAAAAACACAAGTACTCACTTAGCAAGAAAAATTTCTCCTTATTTTAAAAAGCTTCTTTACGACGGCAACAACACATATCCGATAGTTAGGGATTGTCGGAAATAGAAGAGTTTACGACGGTTTCTCAGAAAACACCTTTTGTGACAAGTGCTTTTACGATGGCCTACGATAACCAGTTGCCCTCGTAAATGCAAATTTCTGACGGAAAACTGATAGTTGCGACCACTTTTAGCCTTTGGAAAAAAGGTTTTTTTTTTTGTAGTGATTATAGCAGTCTTTGTGTCTTCTGCTGCTGAGGATGATGAAAACCAATGTCAAAGACTTTGACTTTGTTTTTGTTTTCAAAATGACAAGTTTACTCTTCAAGTTAACGGTGAGTGGTGAAATTAGATGAAAAATGGGCAAGTTGAGACGAAAAGGGAGGTTCATGGAGCATCCTGGTACAAAATCAAATTTATTGACAATTTTGAGACTATAATTCATGTTCATGAGTCATCTTAAGTGTGAAAATCTTTATAATAATAACGGACATACTAAATATTTTTAACATATATAATTACATGTTAATATAATAATAATAGTACGAACACCATTACTCCAAATACATTTACAAAAAATAAAGTAGCTAGCTAGGTAGGACGACTCGGACTTGACCTTTTAATCAAATGGAAAAGTAGGTTTCAAAATTTAAATTATGTAATTCTTTTATTGTACTTGCATAAGTTTAAAATTGTTTTACACTTCGCTTAAAATCTACGTACGTACGTGCATAATTAAAAAAATTCAACTTGAAAACACATGCTTAATTTATAATTCAAAACAAATCTATGTTCTTCCTGAGTTGCAAATCTATTTTTCTTTCTCACACACTAAATTAATTATACATTAATGATGTAGAAAATTAAGTCCAAACTCCAACCATAGATCGGGAAATATATAGCTCGCGTTTATTGATTAGAACGAAAAAAACGTGTAATGAAAATAAATATATATTTGTTTAGAATTGTATAATTTAAAGTTTAAACCGGATTGCGGTCACATTTCTATCTATTATATACTTCATTTCTATATTTAGTTAAACTTTAATTAGGATCCAAATTAAGAGCTTATTTGAAGGGTAGAGAAGAATGTGATCGAGTTGGGGAGTTGGGTCTCTACAATGGTCGATGGACACCGCCAGATACACATATCTCCTCAAAAATAAAATATTTATTTTGTTCTGATGAATTTCATGCAAAAACATCATTACACATTCGCTGAAAGAAATGATCATGATGAGATCTGTTGTTGAATCATTGTTTTCAAATAATTAGCTTTTGCATCCTCTTTTTTCTTTCTCTGAAACCCTAAATTCCATAAAGGCCATCTCTTTTACACACTGATGTATCATCCACAGAAGATGCCTCTGGAAAATATATATATGTGGGGCGTCTTTCCTGTTCCTTTTTCCCTGCATTTTGAGTTTTTAACTCCGTTGTTCTGCGGAACCTGTTTTTGTAAGAGAAATAATGTATACGAATATGCATGGGACCCGTTTAGGTCATAAAAGAGTGCCTGCAATTCCAACTCTTTGTCTCTCCATCCCCCATGCATTTGAGTGGCTTCAAAGATGTCGATCCTGATGGGTAGGCCTTCACCCTTGATCTGTAGGGTGTACTACTAATATATGAGGACTAGTGTGAAAAATCAGACCTCGATCGGTAGGTAAGATGTCGACTCTATATATCTCTCGATTTTCCGCCAACTACTGTAGCTTTGTTAAGAAATTTTGATTCGACTTGCATCAACAACAAAGAGCATACAATTTCTATCCATTTGGAATTCGGTGTGTAATCGATTATAGCTAAAGTATCATATAGGGTTTACCCAAATCCACCAACCCTATCATAGTTGTCTAAAAAATGGAAAGCTGTGAAGAAAAAAAAGAAACACTACCCATCATCATCATCATCATCATCATCATCATATATAGTTGTAAGATGCTCAAAATAATTTATGATTTGACATTTTATTGTAGAATGTCTCGAGCATATTCCATCAAGTGCCCTTTTACCCCCGGCGCGAGATGATTTAGTGGAACCATCAATTGTCCCATGACATTTGCTTCTCTCGAATTTTGTCACCTTGGGTTCGTGATTACTTTATGTGCATGCAGCAAGGATGATTTTGAATTAATTATCTACGTAAATACGTACATCATAATTAAATAAATGACAGTAAAAAGTAAATCTTTTGGTCGAATTGAAGTGTTGCTACTTCTGATTATCACAAAAAATTAGAGTTTTGTTCTCATAAAATGGATCATCAAATTAAGCTTCACTTTACCAGCAAGGATTTAGTGCTCATGAACCCTTTGACATGACGTGCCTTTGGAGAAGTGGAGTTTTTTTTCTAGGCCATAACAGCTACGTACTGTCTCTATCCAATCCAAGTAGGCAACTGTATGATTGGTTTTCTACGTACTATTGACACTATTTGTTCACCACTTTACACAAAATTTCCAATATTGTTTTATTTTAAACTATATATATATATATATGTAAAAAAATCCTATTCTCAATATATTTTTAATAATTAAATAATGATTTTTTATTATTTATCTGTGTAAAACTTTAAACATTTATGTACTTAATTATAAAATAGAAAGAAAGAAAAATATCTTTAAATCATTGCATTCATTAGTTAATAATCCAATATTGTTTGAAGAAAAAAAAGTGTGAATCAAATAAGGTTTGTTGTTTGGCAAATATATATATATATATATATATATATATATATATAATGTCTTTATGTAAATTCCAAATCTGAAATTGAGCTAAACATTGCAAAAGCTAGGTCAAATTATCGATGCATTTGGAAACCTAGCCGGTAGTTAAGCATGCATCTAGCCCTAGATTAATGACATGTGGCATTAATTTGTATACAAACACAAACACGTTGGAGATGGTTTCCAGTCCTTTTGTAGTTTGTTTCATTAGTCAATGATAATTGTACGTGGACAACAAAATTAAGATTGATTCAACTAAGTGTTAAGATTGTAAGTGGAGAGGGATGGGTCTAAAAATATGAAAATCAAATGGCTTGGATGGTATGTTTTATTTGTAGCTTATCTTTAGGAGTCTTTTGCACTGAAGAGAGTGTCTCTCTCAGCAAGGTAAGGATAAGAGCCTTTCTTCACCACGTTTTCCTTACTTGTACTATGAGGAGTGTTTCATGTTAGGATAATGGAGAAGAAAGATACATAGAGAATTTCCATCCCGCTTGTTATGAGTGTTGAATTCGAGATTTACGATCTCTAATTATACGGTAGAGATAAATACAATTAAATTGTAAAATTTACGATCTCTCATTCCGTCCAAGTTATGTATTAAGGGTGGTTTTCGTACTTCTTAACAAAAAAAATTAGCACAAGATTTTGGGTCATGGTCAAATTCGAGAATCAAGTCCTCTCACTACACTGTGAATAATATTGATGATGATCACGTGATACATTCAATGTGTGTTGTAATTTAAGTATACGATAGAATTGATAATTTACGTGTTAAATAATAACTCATATTATAACATGTTAGATTGTTTTCGTTTATTATTTTATTTTTTGGGAGCAAGTGCCAGGTCCTATTGCTTTCAACTCATAGGCCCAACATTAACAGTAAATCAAAATGGACCACAAATACAAAAAGCAAAGCTTGTTCCAAGTATGGATCACATGGAGCCGGTAGCAATGACAAAAAACACAGAGAAAATGAATTAACTGAAAAGAAATAAAATAATAAATGTTCCTAATTCTTATGAGGGGTAAATATATTTTGGGTTTTGTTGAAAACGAAAGATATGACAATTCACGAATTGTTATCGAGATCGGAACATGTGTTTAGTGTCTTTGCTTTTTGGTTGTACAAACTTGGGAGTGTATGGGGCTGCATCAAAACCTTCTTGTCTTGAACTGGCATATGAAGAAAGCATTTGATTTTTCATTTTTGTTTGTGTCTTTCTTTTTTCTGGGAACTGAGATGTTAAAGATGTCTGATTGATTGATTCAGAGTTCAGACTACTTCCAACTTGGTATAAAAGAAAATACGGGGCTTATCTTTCAACCTCAGACCAAAATAATATGGGCTGTATTTAGCCCAAGAACTTATGCATTCAAGAGCGGGGACCCCAGAATATATGGGCTGCATCTAGCCGAACAATTATACATTCAAGAACCGGAGCCCGACCCAAAAGTCCAAACTGGGTAATGTGGCCCCCTATATAGGGCTTTATCTTTTGAGCTAATTGGAGAACCGGATACCACTAGTATTGTTGGCCACCGGGCCAAATATCTCGATTCTCAAATTTGATTATCATAAAAGTGAAATTGATTTTTAATGTATATAATTCTTCTTTCTTCTATTTTTTTATAAATTATAAAATCGAATTACCCAATTTGATTTTTAGTTGTAGCCGGCCTATTCGATTAATCGAATCGTATCCGGCCCTAGTTCAAATTTCACATGTATAAACTCTTAGTAGTACTAAAAAAAACTATAAGAAATGTCAACAAAATTTGCTGTCAAGTTAACTTATTTTATACCATAGAATGAATTAATATATTTTTTTATTTTTTACGATAGTCAAATTCGAAATCTTCATATTTATTATTTAACATCCATCTAATAATAATTGGAATTACATTGGTGAAATGAAACATAATCAATTCCATTAGCAAAGTAGTAAACTATTGAAATCGCCAGCAATCAATTGCATATCAAATGCAAATTTGCAAATAGCAATAATTGCTTGAGTTATTAAAACCCAAATTAATATCTTAGCGTATGAGCTTCCTCCCCCTGAAAAAAAAAAAAAAAAAAAAGCCACCAATTCTCCAAACATCTGTTTTCAATATCTGAAGGCAGAGGACCAGACCGTAGAGTACTTTGTACGTAATTTAGTTTAGTACTCAATTATTGAGGTTGTCTGGCTTTGCCAACGTGCACCGCACAACTCAATAACATTCTGATTTCTGAGTACGGCAGCTGTTGCAACTTGCAAGCTCACTTTTGTTTCAGACGCTCCTCAGCTTCACAGATCCCGCAGAAAGTGAAACCAAAGCCGAGTCCAAAGTTCAAAGTCCACCTTGGTTAATTTAACGGTAAAATACAATCACTGTTTAGTCTTTAATTAATAATTTTTTTTTTTTTTTTGCTGGCTATACATAATAAAGCAGTCTTCTTTTCAATTCCCCTGGTCAGCTGTCAACAAGACCCAGAAAAGCTTCCTTCTTTTCCATCCTCTCAGGTATCATCTGAAAGACCTAGAAGATAAATTTTCGAACTTTTTGTGTTTCCTTGTGAAATTTGCTTGCTTTTTATTGTATACTTGTGTTGCTTTCTTTACAATGTTTGGATTCTGCATGCATTTTGGAATTTGATTGCCTCAATTCTGGAAATTTGTTGTTGAATCTGCTTAACCATTGAAACTTTATGGTATTTAGTAAAGGCAGTAGTTTAAAACTCTTATTCATATCCATAATGTCAGAAATTTGTATGTTCTTTCGTATCCTGTCTTGCTTTTGGATCTTAAACTTCTGGAAGAATATGTTTATACTTTATAGCCAATCAATTTTAGTTTCGTTTACGAAATTTAGTAATCTGTAGGATTTGTTGGGCATAGAGAACCAGCTCAATCTTGTGTATCAAAGTTATTAAGTTCATTCTGGTGTGTGTCTGTTGGATTCGAGATCGATAAAATGGGAATGAGATATGGATTTGCTGTTCTGAATGTCTTTTCCCAACTCATTTCGGGACATAATTGGAAGTTTCGCTGGATTTCGGGGTTGATTCTTGTTCTGACTTTTGTAACTTTGTAGGGAGAGATTAGTGCACAAGGCCTTTATTTCCCTCTGTCAGGTTACCAAAGCTCGAATTGAGCATTATGGAAGAAGAACGGGTGACATCTAGTGAATCTGGGATGCAAGAGTTAGAGAGCTCAATGAAAGTCTTAGCAAAGGTGGACTTGAACTTGGCATATTCTTGTGAGAAGTTATCAAATCTCCATGTGCCTCTGATGTACCTGTTGGCTCAGCAAAATGATCTTGAGGCAATGGCCACCATCGATAACTACATCCTCGCAGACTTTGTTGAGAAAGTGTTGGTATTCAATCTCATGTCTAGCATTTTTGATTCCGAGGTAAGAGAGCTAGACAGATTCATGGACACTCTCCAAGAAGAAATTGTTGGTGCCCGTCAGAAAATATCTTCATCTAAACACTTGGGAGAACTTTACTCCATAATGAAAAGAAAGTTGAATGATTCTGAAGAATCACTAAAGCAATCTTGGCAGCAGATTTCCGAGGTCAAGATGCAGTCGGAGAGGTTTCAGAGAACTGTTGAAGCTTTTTCACATGAGAATTGTAAGTTGAAAGCTTCTGTCTTGTTAAAAGATTGTTTTCAAAATTCAAATAGAAATGATGCATTTTTACATGTCAACAGGGAAAATTGACATTGCCATGGATTTATCAGAAAATGCTCAACTGTCGAATAAAATTGCACTGTCAAATGTAAGGATGCCTAGACAACAAAGACATAATCTATGGATGCTGGAGAAGTCTCTTTCAAGGGAGCTTTATCTTGAGAAGAAATTGACTGAGTCACGGCAAAATGAGGAGCAGCTTAAATTGAAGCTACATCATACAGAACAGGTGGCATTTCGAATGGGAGAAGCGGCAGAAGTTGTTTGGGGAAGATTTTTAGAGGCAGAGAATGCTGCTGAGGTGCTCCAAGGGATTTCAAAGGAGTTATTAGGTCGACTTCAGCTTGTTCATTTTAGTCTGAACGGCTCAATTCAACGCGAAAGTGAGTTAAAATCCAAACTTGATGATAGTTTAGAAGAGCTTAAAGTAAAAGATGTTGCATTGCAGAAGCTCAATAAATGCCATGACGAGAACGTTAAGAAAGATGTTGAATTGTCTGATTTGAGAGAAAAGGTGGCGCTTCTTCAGAAGGAGCTGAAAGAATCAGAGATTCGGGTCACAAATGCAAATGCCATGAATGAATCGCGTGAAGAGAAACTTGGGGAAACGGAAAGGTTAGTTGAGTCTTTGAAAGAAAGAATCTCTTTAGCAGAAGTTAAGGCTGAGAGTGCAGAACTTATGGTTGCGGAATTGACAGGAACAAATGTGGAGCTAACTGAAGAGATGAATTTTCTCAAGGGAAGTGCTACGAACACTGAGAAAAAGGTTGGGAGTCTGGAGAACCAGTTGAGGAACGTTGAGATTCAGTTACAGCATGCGAAAGCATCTTCTGAAGCAAGTCAAGAGCAGCAGAATATGCTATATGCTGCAATTTGGGATATGGAAACTTTAATTGAAGAGTTAAAATCCAAGGTTTCAAAAGCTGAGATTAAGACAGAAACTACGGAGGAGCAATGTATTATGCTTTCTGAAACTAACTCAGAGCTAAATGCGGATATAACTATTTTGAGGGATAGAGTGGAATACTTGGAATCGTCGTTGGATCAAGTTAACAATGCAAAATTGGCAAGTACGGAAGAACTCAATACCAGAATCAAGCTCATAATGGATATGGCAATGCAACTAGCTAAAGAAAGGGAGCGCATCCAAAAGCAGGTATATAACTGAAAACTGGAAAACAAAATGGTGACATGTCAATCATGGAAAACAAGAAACTACAAGCATATTCATATTCATATCAATCCTTGAACAATAATTCCTTGTTTGCAGTTACATGTCTTAACGAAGGAGAAAAAACTTCTGGTGGAGAAGTTATGGGACATAAAAAAGGAGGCAACTGAGTCCAACAACAAAGATAATGACAACAAAGAGCTTCCATTATCCAAGAGTAATTTTTCGAATGCTACTTCTGTGAAAAAAACCATGGAAGCTGAGGCAGATTCGTTAGAGAAAAGTTTCCAGGCAGGTATTCCCTTTGGATCTTTCATATCACTTGTCTACTGTAAAATGACTGAAACATTTATACTTATTTTGTTTCATTCTAAATTGACTGAAACTCGAGTTATTAACTTATTATGAATGAACTTACACATACAACGGAGGGTGAGTCGATGGACAACAGGTGAATATTCCTGTACTACCTACCCCTTGTTGGTCCCGGGGGACGGACGTGGCTAGGTTAGCTGAAAGATGGTTATCTGTTCAAGGACGCGGGGTACCCCTTGTTGGCTTGGTGGAATAACTGTTAAGATGCTTTTAATATAAGTTGCAAGGGATTCTGAAATGGTGTTTACTTTACGTAATGAACTTAGAGTTTTCTGGGATTGACCTTTTTGTATCTCATCTCTTCATGATTAATGTGCTGATTTTGGATCATTCTTCTCATAAAGTCTCCTTTTATTCACTGAATCAGGTGGCTGAACCATCACAGGAGGCACCTGAGAGTGACTCTGATGTAGGCGATTCCGATTCAGAGCTTGACACTGCCGGAGTGGTAGATGCGAGGGGGCTGAGCCTCAAGTATGTTTTAGTAATTTTTGTGTCACTATTTACAGCATCAGCCATGTATTTGCTTAACGAGAACCCTCTCCTCACCGACGAATTGTGACAGATAACATCATCAGGTGCCTTTCATATTGTTTACACATTGAATTAATTGTTTCATGATATTCTTTTATGAATCCCCACTACATTGAGCTAGGTGTCTTGTGACTAGGTTTGTAGGTAATCTGCATAATGAAATGTTGTATATAGTATTTTGTAAAAGGTTTGAAATTTGAAGCTAAGTATTCCATTAGTTGGCACTTGCTAATCATGCTTATAATTAGCAAAGCAGTCATTTTATGAGAGTCTTCGAAGCAAAGCAGATGCAAAAATTATGATGTCATTGATATAAAAAGGTCTTGCTTTTATTATGATCATCAAGACATGGACATATATATATATATATATATACATACATACATACATAAATATATATATATATATGTATTATATTTTTCCCATTGGTAATGATATTTCTACGGATTAGAGTTTGGGAGAGGAGGGTTGCCGGCGTCGCATATGCATCCGCCGTCAACGCAGCGCCATGGGAATCCTTGGCACACGCTGCTGCAGTCGATCATGCGAGGGCACCGGAATTTTCCTCTTGCTTCAGCTCCTGGAGGCACCTTCCAAATTGCCATGCCTGCTAATTAATATTCATCATGAGTTAATCTAATCTAACGAATTATTAAGTGTGTGACAGGAAGAGAGATATATAGACAGAGGGACTAACAAGAAAATATAGTGAAAATAAGGACCAGTGAAGCAAGTTTAAGAGATGGTTTCTTCTCCATGTTGATGAACTTGATGACTTTGTGTTGGCCTGATCTCCAGTGGGCAGTGGATATGCAAAAGTAGCTCGTCCTTCCACTTCAGTTTATAGGTGAAGATGATATTAAGAGATGGAGAGAGATTCCATATTAAATAACATCACGAGAATGAATCATTTCTTGTAGTACAGCAAGATATTAGTGAATATTTATGACAGTCCCACCCATTTTCACGTTTCCTACTAGAAAGGAAAAAGATCCAGGCTAAAGCAAAAATATCAAAGCTAAAAAGGAAATAACATGAATAACATTTGCCATTGACTGATCTCCTCGGTAAGCTTTTCTTCTCTCGTGAATAAGTAAATATCTTAAGGGTGTATTCAATTGAGATTTTTATAAAGTTTAAATTTCTCTGAAAAATTAGATGTATTCAATTAGAACTTTAAGAGTTAGTAAAAGTTTGAGGGTATTCAATTTATACTTTTATACAAATTTATAAAGTCATTTAAAATTGAGGTGTATTCAATCATGACATTTTATAACTTCATAAAAGTTAAGGTGTATTCAAAATATCAATGAATATTATAGACTTCATTAAATGGAAGAGTTTTATGGAATTTTACAAACATTTTAGTGTAAATTATGCTTTAGCAAAGTTTATGATTTGTCTAGCTTCCCCCCCTCGGATTTCTACCGACAAGACTTAAAATATAATTTGTGATTTTTATATTTTTCAATAGACTCAATAAAATTCAAGTCTCCTACCTATATATATTATTCTCTATAGTAATTATAAGTAATTAAATAAAACAAACTTTACATGAATTTATTTATTGATTGAAGAAAAAAAGAATAAATAATCACATTGATCGTTAGAAATTTTTATATTTTTGTATTATTAGAAATATTATTTTATTTTATTTTAGTTAGAGAACTTTTAGTAAAAAAATAATTATGATTTGATTATAAAATTCTTCAAGAAAATATATATCAAATTATAAAACTCAATATCATTTTCTGCAACACTCAATCACAATATATAAAACTCTGTCACGTAATTCTATATAATTCTGTTATTGGCTCTACAAAAGTTTATGAAAATCAATAAATTTATAAAAATCAATCACTTCAAAAAACTCTACAATTATCTATATAAATCTGAATTGAATACACCCCCTTACTCTGATTAGCCTGATTTTGATATTTTTGATAAAACGATATTTAGGAGAGTATTGCACATATTGAATATCGAGTTCGATATTTAGCCTGGGGAGGTGTCTGATGTGGTGTTTGAAGACCAGTTAGGAGTTAGCTAATCTAGAGCTATTATTTAAGTTGCTGCTGGTTGTTTCTGTTTAGTTCTTTTTGTCACCAAAAAAATATGGAGTTCGTTCTTTACAAAAGTCAAAGTCGAGAACTTCCACTACGTTATATGTATGATTATTATCACTTGATTAGTTGTATTAGTAGCAACTTCAATTGTGATTTTAAATAATCAATTTTATCACTATAGATAATTCATTCACTTGATGAGTTGTATTAGTGGCAACTTCAATTATGATTAGCCCTAGGCATATGTAATTGAAATATCGAAACCAAATCGAAAAAATACCTGTAAGGACCATTCCTGAATTTTACCTCGAAATCCGTGAAAAACCCTTATCCCGTCTGACATCCCCTTTTACCACCAAATTAATACCAGGAATACCCTTTATCCTTATAAATATTAAATAAACCTTACAGGGGTTCCGACAGAACCTTCTCTGTACTTACTGACTACACCTACCTGTCAGACGCATGATAGCCTAGTAGTTAACAAACGACCTCAGAGGACCTCCTATGAAATCTAGCAAAACAACTAACGTGTCACCTTCTTGTGAACCGTCAATAACTCGTCAATCTAGGTCACTGCCCACACAAACCTACTGACCCGGATGACGCAGTATCCATACTTGGTTGAATTGAGTCTCACTAACTTACCCCGAGTCGTAACTCGATATCCCGACTCGTCTTGATCACCCCGAGTGATAACTTGATATCTCTGCTCCTCTAGAGCACCCCGAGTGGTAACTCGATATCCCTGCTCCTCCAGAGCAACCTCAGTCCTCAAAGATATGGCGGAGAAAGATCCCTCGAACGCCAACATTGGAGAACCCTTCGACGATCTGGCGGAGACGTGCCCTCTAACACCAGTCGGAGAACCCTCAACAATGTAGCGGAGAAATACATCATCCACGCCAATCATCGGAGAATCATGTGGTACAAGCTAATACCTAGAAGTATGCATGCCTCGCGATCCCGAAAACCCGGTCCGTTCCCAGTACATCCAAAGTACCGACTCAAAGAAACCCCAGCCCTAAGGAACCCTTTGACATAAACATATCCCGGCTCCTCTAACTTCCCGAGTCAAAACCCGCATCCGTTGGTCAACCATTACCACTTGGATTACTCAAACGGGGCTCAAAACGAACTCCTATGGCCTTAAAACAGCCAAAACCCAATTTGAAACGTCCCAAAACCTTAGCCACGCGTTGCTATGACCCCAGAATCAGTCCCACACGCCGCTATGCGTCAGTAGAAGGATGGGCCATGCGTCATGCGCCACGCGCCCTCATGCGCCGGCACGCACCGACACTGTTCACGGTAGAATATTCTGTCAACCTTGACAGAACATTCTGTCAAACCTGACAGAATCTCCTAACGAAATCGGCATATTCCGTCAACCCTAACAGAATCTCCTAACAGAATCGGCATATTCCATCAATCCTGACAGAATCTCCTAACGAAATCGGCATATTCCGTCAACCCTGACGGCGTTAGGGTTCCGTCAAATGCCGTTAATCTTTGACGGAATATACTAACGCCGTCAGCATATTCCGTTAAACTCTTGACGGCGTTAGTTGACTCAATGGTCAACTGACGGCTGACGTCAGCCACTGCCAGCCGAACCAGCCGCCGGAGTTCATCGGAGATGATGACCGGACCGCTTCCATCGTGGCCGTCGCCAGTGTCTGAAATCTAGATTCCCTCGCAAGAGAAGACGACTGCGCCGCCGTCCGCCGTCGTCGGAAAGCTCCATTTCCAGCCGACCTTGAGTTTTTCCTAACTTCTTCAAAACTCAACCATTTTTCACGAATTTTACGTCTAAATCTATCTACTCGAACCCAAGAATTCAAAAATGACCTCAAAACACTAAAATCGATCGGAACTTCTAATTTTTCTTTTCCTCGGTCTGGCGTCTCCCGCGGTTGTCTCCTCCGATGGTTTGTACGGTTGTGACCGTGGGAAGGAGGAGATTCCGATTAGTTCCACCAAAATGGGAGACATAGCCTTGAATCAAAGTTCAAACTTTGGGTTTTCTTGGTGTTTTTGGGTCACACGGCGGGGGGGTGGGTGGTTTGTGTCCAGAGAGAAAAAAAGTAAAAAAAAAAATAAGGATGCTGATAAGTTCAAAACAATTGGGGGTTAAAAGCAAATATCTAACTCTGCCAAATTACAAAAATGCCCATGATAAACTAGACCTGTAACTTTGGCACACGAACTCCGTTTCCCGCGTGCCACCTTTCTACGAACTCATGAGTTCGAGACTTACGCAACAGTACCCGAAACACAGCTAAAAGTGTCTCGAAACAAAATTTGACTTTCACGCCCCTTAATAACCAAGGGTAAATTCGCCTTTTTGTAAAATAATTTACGAAAATTCAGTAATTAAATTTCTGGGTGGTTACAAATCACCCCAATTAAAGAAATTTTGTCCTCGAAATTCCCTTAACTCAGGTCAAAGGACCAACCTCCTGTTTCAAGTTTTCTCGCGTCACCCTCAACACGAATTGGGCCTCAGATGCGATTCCTAATAGAACCTGTGCACACTGCACATTTCTTATTCCAGTCTTGATAACAAACCGTAGGCGAGAACTACATCCATGAGACATCATGGAGGCACCAGTATCCGTTCAACCCGGAACATACCTCAAAGTAGGTCACTGAGCCCGAAAAGTCCACCGCCGACCCTACTCCCAACATGACTACCATCACCTCAAGTCACGACGTCAGGTGTCCGACGTCAGGTTTCACGCCCCTTAATAACCAAGGGTAAATTCGCCTTTTTGTAAAATAATTTACGAAAATTCAGTAATTAAATTTCTGGGTGGTTACAAATCACCCCAATTAAAGAAATTTTGTCCTCGAAATTCCCTTAACTCAGGTCAAAGGACCAACCTCCTGTTTCAAGTTTTCTCGCGTCACCCTCAACACGAATTGGGCCTCAGATGCGATTCCTAATAGAACCTGTGCACACTGCACATTTCTTATTCCAGTCTTGATAACAAACCGTAGGCGAGAACTACATCCATGAGACATCATGGAGGCACCAGTATCCGTTCAACCCGGAACATACCTCAAAGTAGGTCACTGAGCCCGAAAAGTCCACCGCCGACCCTACTCCCAACATGACTACCATCACCTCAAGTCACGACGTCAGGTGTCCGATAGGGTCACTTGTACCAAGTGCAGTCACCCTCAACGTCTAGCGGAGAACTACCTTGCAACGCTAACATCAGAGAACCCCGCAACAATCTAGTGAAGAAACACCTTCCAACGCTAGTCGGAGGAAACCTTGGCGAATACTTGCTGGAAAGTACCATTCGTCGTGTGTAACACAATGCATGCATACACAAAGTTTCTTTTCAAACAAGTCCATAAAGATAAGTAAAAAACTTTCTAGAAAATCCATCATTTGTTTAAACACTTGGTGGGACCCACGAATATCCAAATAATGAAAACATCTTGTGGTCCGCAACCCTGCTTGAAAACCATCCTCAAAGGAGTTAAAATCATGTAAATCAACCTAGACACACCAAATCCATTGTTCCCGAAATCCCCTCCACACACCCGATATACCTCGAGTTGTGTAGAAACATGAGCTACGCGTAGACAGCCTCAACGACCCGGCGGAGAAAACCCTCGACACCAGCGTCGGAGCCCTCAACGAACCAGCGGAGCAAGCCCCTCAACGTCAGTCGGAGAAACCTTGGCCATCGGGGACAGAAAACCAGTGAAAACCAAATTCATGTTTTGAAATCTTTATTCCTTGGCCTAAGCCCAAATTCATTGAAAAATCATACATGGCCAAATCCAGTAAAATCATAAATATGGTATAAACCTAAAATCATGGATTTAATAATTATCATGTCAAAACGATATCAAAACCGAGTCCAAAAACCAGGTCATTTCCCCTAAAACACATTTTCACTAAAATGTTGAAAACCTGTGTCCAGTAACATTTTTTTTTTAATTCCGGAAATTGTCAAAAGTAATACATAAGAGAGTTTAATTCAAATATACTTGTGTGCATGCATTGTAATTTACAAAACCAGGGTCCACCCACCAGCAATAGCGACACCTACCTCGCCCGTGCATAACATGACCCCTGCCTCCCTCAGTTCAAGGTCGCTAAAGAGACAAACGTCTCAGAGACATCTCGTTGACAAGAATCCTTAAATAATTTGCACACAAGTGTGCGGTATGTAGGAAGTTAAACATGTCGCTCTAATACCAATTGTAAGGACCCTTCCCGAATTTCGCCTGGAAATCCGCGAAAAGCCCTTATCCCGTCTGACAACCTTTTTTACCACCAAATTAATACCAGGAATACCCTTTATCCTTAGAAATATTAAATAAACCTTACAGGGGTTCCGACAGAACCTTCTCTGTACTTACTGACTACACTTACCTGTCAGACGCATGATAGCCTAGTAGTTAACAAACGACCTCGGAGGACCTCCTCCGAAATCTAGCAAAATAACTGACATTTCACCCTCTTGTGAACCGTCATTAACTCGTCAATCTAGGTCACCGCTCACACCAACCCACTGACCCGGATGATGCAGTAACCAGACTTGGTTGAATTGAGTCTCACTGACTTACCTTGAGTCGTAACTCGATATCCCGACTCGTCCTGAGCACCCCGAGTGAAAACTCGATATCCATGCTCCTCTAGAGCACCCCGAGTGATAACTCGATATCCCTGCTCCTCCAGAGCAACCTCAGTCCTAAAAGATATGACGGAGAAAGATCCCTCGAACGCCAACATTGGAGAACCCCTCGACGATTTGGCGGAGACGTGCCCTCTAATGCCAGTCGGAGAACCCTCAACAATGCAGTGGAGAAAGACACCATCCACGCCAATCATCGGAGAATCCTGTGGTACAACCTAATACCTAGAAGTATGCATGCCCCACGATCCCAGAAACCTGGTCCGTTCCCAGTACGTCCAAAGTACCGACTCAAAGAAACCCCAGCCCCAAGGAACCCTTTGATATAAACATATCCCGGCTCCTCTAACTTCCCGAGTCAAAACCCGCATCTGTTGGTCAACCATTACCGTTGGGATTACTCAAACGGGGCTCAAAACGAACTCATATGGCAACAAAACTACCAAAATCCGATCCGGAACATCCCAAAGCCCTAGCCACGCATCGCCGTGACCCCGGAATTAGTCCCACGCACCGCCACCCGCCCTCACTCGCCACCACGCGCCGGCGCTGTTCACGCCAGAATATTCCGTCAAACCTGACAGAATCTCCTAACAGAATCGGCATATTCCGTCAACCCTGACGGCGTTAGGGTTTCGTCAAACGCCGTTAATCTTTGACGGAATATGCTAACGCCGTCAGTATATTCCGTCAAACCCTTAATGACGTTAGTTGACTCAACTGACGGCTGACATTAGCCACCGCCGGCCGAACTAGTCGTTGGAGTTCGCCATAGATGATGACCGGACCACCGCCGTCGTCGGTTGCCTGAATCTGGATTCCCTCGCCAGAGAAGACCACTGCGCCGCCGTCGCCTAAAAACTCCATTTCCGGCCGACCTTGAGTTTTTCCTAACTTCTTCAAAATTCAACCGTTTTTCACGAATTTTACGTATAAATCTATCTACTCGAACCCAAGATTTCAAAAATGACCTCAAAACACTAAAGTCGTACCTGTGCTGGCCGAAAAATCGACCAGAACTTCCGATTTTTGTTTTCCTTGATCCGGCGTCTCCCGTAGTTGTCTCCTCCGATGGTTTGTACGGTTGTGATCGTGGGAAGGAGGATTCTCCGATTAGTTCCCACCAAAATGGGAGACATAGCCTTGAATCAGAGTTCAAACTTTGGGTTTTCTTGGTGTTTTTGGGTCACACGAGTTCCGGGGGTGGGGGGGTGGGGGGGGTGGGGGGGGGGGGGGGGGGGGGGGGGGGGGGGGGGGGGGGGGTGGAAGTGGGGTTTAGGGTGTGTCCAGAGAGAAAAAAAGTAAAAAAAAAATGAGGATGACGATAAGATCAAAACAATTGGGGGTTAAAAGCAAATATGTACCTCTGCCAAATTACCAAAAGGACCCTGATAATCTAGACCCGTAACTTTCGCACACGAACTCCGTTTCCCGCGTGCCGTCTATCTACGAACTCGTGAGTTCGAGACCTACGCAACGGTACCCGAAGGACAACTAAAAGTGTCTCGAAACAAAATTTGACTTTCATGCCCCTTAACAACCAAGGGTAAATTTGTCTTTTTGCAAAATAATTTACAAAAATTCAGTAATTAAATTTCCGGGTCGTTACAATACCGAATAGTAAAACCGAATGGAAGTTTGGTACGGTACCGAACCGAACCGATTTTGGTTCGGTACGGTTTCAATTCCTTGTTTTGAAATATCGTATCATCCCGTACTGTATCGAGTTAGATTAAATTTTTTTTTAATATAATTAATAACATATTATTATTTGATGCTTTTCAATTTTTGTATTTTTTTGCAAAAAAACAAAAGGAAAGAGTAAAAGACATGCACATAAGGCATTATTTTCCATGCTTGAAAATGAATATACGGACGCGAATGAAGAACCTCAAGAAATAAGCTATAAAATGATTGAAGCAATGAGCCATAAGCACCATCTCCAAGCACTTGCTGGAATATGCATTAGTAAGATTAGCCCATATATGTGCTGTTTGAGGATCTTCTTTTAGTGATGTTAACAAACACTCCTTTGCAACATGAATAGCAGAAATATGATCTGCATAAACACCCTCACCAGCATTTGCCCCAGCACCTGCAACAACTGAACCATATCTACATAAAACCAGGGAAGCATAATTAATCAAGGCTGCAGGATGATTTTGATCTTTGAGGATCAATATTTATTTCAGCAAAGCATTGCATTTCATTCCTTCACAATTCATTAAAATTTTTGGCTCAAAATCGAACCGAACCGAACCGAAATTATATTGAATACAATCGATATTGTATGATCCAGTTTCAATTTCAAATTGTGTAATACCGAATCATACCGAACTGGTTAAAAATTAACGGTATAATTCTAATATCGACTCAAAACCGAATCATACCAAACTGTGCCCTTTGCTAATTATGATTTTAAATTATCAATTTTATCACTACTGATAATTCATTCATGACCTCAATAAAACGACTTGTCGTTCGTAGGGGAAACTGATAATGAATATTCAGTATTTACCAATGAGTCAGTGACCACAATTGCAGGGGCCAACCTCTCCTCTTTTGGCACGTGTGAAAGAAAATCCAAATCCTTCCCAAAGCCGCCGAGTAGAAACCCTAACTCAAACCCCTATAAAAATCTCTCTTTGCCGTATTTGGCTTAACATTTGGCCTCTCTCTCAAATAAAATTTCAAATCAGGTATAAAGCGAGCTATGAACTCATAGATTTCGCTTGTCAGGTACTTCGTTTAAGTATATAATCCTTTTCTTTATCGTATTTATTGTAAGGAATTGATTGGAGTTGACATTATTATCGGCTTAATCTTGAGATTATCACACTGAAATGCACCAGTTAGCCCCTTGCTACTTTGAAATATAGCGGCAAGGAAATTGCGAGCAAAGGGTCGGTGCAAGATTGAAACTTTGGCATCATTTGTGCAGTGAATTTGAATGATTTCTCTTGCACAACCATGTTTTGACCAGAAACGAAAAAAGTAGAAAATTTTGGAAAAAGTTGAAAATTTTTGAAGAATGGCAAAGCAAAATGATGAAATTAGATTTGAAAATCTGAATTTGATGTAGATTTCATATCATGCCTTCAAAGTTCTCTGATTGCTTTGCTAGATCTTTACAAAATGAGATTTTTTTTTCTTCTGTATTGTTTGTCTGATGAATTGATATGTATAAGGTGTTTGTGAATCTTGATCTGATGGGACAAACAAAATGATGAGATTTGTTTTACTGAATTTGATGAGGATTCCCATACCAAACTGGTCTTCAAAGTTCTCTGATTACTCAAGTAGTTACCTGCGTGATTGTTTATTTGGCAAGTTTCTGAAATAAGTTCCTTTCTTTTGTTTTGTTTTCCAAGTTTTGAAGGATTTTCTTGCTTGTATTTTGTGTATGGATTAGTTGAGGGCTGTTGGCATTTGGCTATTGTTTCTACCTTTTAATGTGAATCTTTGCTTGTTGATGAGAATAGGTAAGGCCGTGAATGTGATGTGCACCAAAGTTCTTGATTCCGACTCCTTGAAACATTAGTTTTGTACTGATTGTGTTGTCGAATGTTCTATGTTGCCTTGATTTCCATAAATGGGTGGCTCTTTTTATAGATTAGAAAGCTTGACAAGATTTATAAGAATGAAAAGATTTGTTGACATGAACTGCTGCTTGACTGCCTCAAAACATGTCTTTGATAAACCTTAGATGATTACAAACAGATGGGTGCCTTGAGTAAGAGAATTGATTGGACATTTTTATAAGACTGTCTTTGCTTTGAAGCTTACATAGATACAGGAGAATAAAAATATATTTGGCATAGCATTGCCCTATATGTTGTTGAGGTTCTCAAATTCTGAACTGACTTGCATTTCAAAGCTCGATTGATCCAGGCTCTCATTGATGTATTATTGAGCTCCAATGGTATGACATGACCCTCCTCTTTCATCCGGGCTTGGGACCGGCTCTGTATAAGATGGGACTTTAAGCACGATACAGGCAGAGTTATCATGTCGCAACCTCTGACCAAATTAAGGTTCAAGTAGTTGCTTAACTTACTTTCTTTAACATTGTAGTATTGTGTATGCTGTTTGTTCCTTAGCTTGAGAATTTAAGGAACAAACTGTAATGGAGGCTAGATTGGAATTACAATGACAGAAATATCATAGAAGTTAACTTGTGCATATGGAGGTTTTGTAGCTTTATGAAATCATCAGATGAGTGCTGTAATGGAGGCTAGAATGGACAATGCACAAGCAAGCCAATTGATCCATGTGAAGTACTTCCCTGAAAGGAACAAACTGGTCATCACAAAGAACCCCATTGCAGCTGAAACAGACCCAATTATCTCAACAATCTTTGCAGTCCTTGGACCGATATAATTCAAAAATATCTCAGTAAAAGAAGCTGCAAAAGCAACAACTATACAAACCTCAACCATCCTCAGGCGAAGCAGAGGAGGCTGCTGCTCCTGCTCTTGGCCGGTGGACAGTGAGTATTGTGTGGCCAAGGCAAAAGCTGCCTGGAAATTGTCTTCCCAAGACTCAATGAAGTCTTTTGTACTGGGATATTTTGCATCTCAATATCAAATGCATTTACATAAAGTGGGAGGCTATGATGATCTAATGGTCTTGACCTCCCCTGTGATGCTATGAGGCACATTACTCTGGTAATGGAAAACAAATTGGGTTGAACTGGTTTGGGTGGAGCATTGGCCGCTAACCGGTTCTGAGGCCAATCGAGACAAAGCGATACAAGCATGGCGAAAAGCCAGCTTCTGTGGTGGAAAAGGGACATGGTATGTCGTTTGCAGGTCTTGGCATGACACAAAACAAAACTCATAGACTAAATGAAGTTTTGAACTGGTTTTATGCCCCCTTATATGAGAAAGAAGGTAGAGAAAGAAGGTAGAGAGTTATCATGTGTGAACTGAAGCAAAGTTCATTGGGACCACCGATGACCAAGCCAAAATCATAAACTGTACTTTATATCCAACACGTTATTCTTGTCTTCTGTCAATTTTGTTCCTTTCTTTTCCCTTAAGAATATTTTCACTCACTCGATAGAATAAAATTTTCATTGAGACAAATATTCACCACATATAAAACTCCATTCAAGCAAAATTCTATGGCTGTCTATCAGAAACCCTCCTCTTTTTATCCGGGCTTGGGGCCGGCTGTGTAAACTGTGAAGTACGAACACGACACAGGCGGAGTTACCATTTTTGGCTGAGCCAACCAAACTTTTTTTTTAAATTAAATTTTTTTTTTAATGTTTTTGGTGTAAATAATGAGGGCATATATGCATTATACACTACGGATTACGAAAGACCAAAATGATAGTAAGGAAAAAAGAAAGGCTTATTACTCAAAATGCTCCCTGAATCGGAAAACGAGTCTCAATTTGTTCTCCCAATACGAAATCGTAACAATATAATCTCTGAATCCCCTTTCTATCAAGTCCGTTGCACCAAAAGTTAGTCTTCGTTACTAACGCCGTTAAAAATGCTGATGTAGCAGTAATATTACAAAATTTGTAGGGACAATTAAGACATTTGCTATATTTTATTATGACAACTCTGACCTAGTCGTGCCCTCCCTTGCTTGAGACGTTAAATCAAGCGCTCCTAGGAGGCAATCTAGCCTTGGTTTGTGATTCTACACTTTTCTTTATGTTCTATGTTTTGTATGCCTCCTTTACGTCTTAACTTTTTGACCTTCATGTTTTAACTTGTTAACATTGAGGTCAATGTTTAGTTTAGGTTTGGGGGTATAGATCAAAATTTTGCAACATTTAGGTTTGGGGGGTACACGGCTAATACCTTAGTACTACTTGTTAATAAGTCACATCTTTTTAAAAAATTAAAACAAATTTTAATTACCCAATTTTCCCCAACACACTCAACCGACCGATGATCTCTTCTTCATCGTCTTCATTGACGACGCTAGCCACAAAATCAAACCCCAAAAAGCTCCCTTCACAATCTCAATAGCTTCATCTCTCTCTTCCGCTTCAAACCTACTTCTCTCAATCTCACACTCATTTCCCAAATCAAACTACTGAAATCAAATCCCAAATCAACAAATTTGGGAAAAACTAGCCAAACCCATCAAAAAGCCCAACATTTAGAGCAACCCACCTTCGAGGCCGTTGCAGAAGAGGTTGCCGTCGCAGTCCCCAGTGGCGCAGCGGCCGCGGTAGGAGGCGTCGAAGGCGCATCCGTGGCAGCCCCAGAGGCGGCCGAACCAGAGTCAGGGAGGCGGAGAGTGTAGGCTTTGTTGGGCGGGGGAGTGAAGCCGCCACGGGCAAGGATGGGATGGCCGGCCGCATGAAGTCGCCGCATGCTTTCACGGACTTTTCTCCACCTCAACATCCCTTCTTCTGCTTGTCTTCCTTTTCTACTTTGGTGCAGAAAAAGATTAAACTTTGATTCAATTATTAGAAGCTAGGGTAAATTAAAGTTGAATTTCAAGTATTTGGACTCAGAATCTCATCTGGGATTTGGGCACTTTTCGTTTTTGTGCCACTGGTTTTTGGCTCACGAAGTGCCAAACTCTCATATGGGTAAGATTTTGAATTTTACTCCGGCCAATTTAATTATTTGTGCTTTTGTTTATATTGGGTGATTTTGGTTGAGACTTGAGAGTGAAATTTTGGATGGATGCTTGAATTGGGTTTTCCTTTCTTTTACTGCTTTTGAATGAATGCATTGTTTGGATTATGGAATGGTGATGGAGTGATGGTATTGGGCATGCTTCAGAGTTCAGTTGATCTTCATAATCTTCTTCGAAACCCAAATCTTCATAATCTTCTTCGAAACCTAGATCTTCATAATCTTCTTTGAAACCCATATGGTAGGGTGGGGAGGGCGGGCGGGCGATGGGCATGGGAATGGGTTGAGAAACCCAGTTGGTGTTCATCGATCTTCTTTTTCATCTTTTGTTTTTGTTTTTTGACTAATATTTAGTTTTAATATTTTTTTACAAAATGATTAAAACATCAAATCCCTTGATGCCACTAAGCATTCTAAACAGAGTTTGTAACACTGTTAACTTTTGGTGGAACAAACTTGACAAAATAGGGGTTCAGGGATTACATTGTTACGATTTCGCGTTGGGGGAGCAAATTGAGACTCGTTGTCCGGTTCGAGAAGCATTTTGAGTAATAAGCCAAAAAGAAAAGAAAAGAAAAGAATACCGTATAGAACTAGTGAAGGTGAAGATGAAGGTGAAGGTGAAGGTGAAGGTATTTAAAAAAAAAGTAAAAGGAAAAAAGAAAAGTTAAGGTTTTTTTATTTAATTTAGAAAAAGAATTATCTTGTGATGGTTAAGGCTAAGGTGAAGGCTAGCTAGCAATGAAAAAGCAACTAGGCAGGAAATCCATGTGAAAATTGTTGGAAGGAAAATACTTGTCATGAGAAAAACAGCAAGGGTAGCAAAAAAAGACCCAATTTTCTCGCAGATGCTTGCAACTCTAGGGTAGGCATGCCTCAAAAAAATCCCAGAGAAGCAAGCTGCAAAGGCAACCACCATGGCCACACCAGCAATATCCCAAGCTAGCCAATGGGCCGGGTCGGGTTTGCCAGCTGGCGGAGGATCAGGAGCAGATGCAAGGTGCTTGGAATGTGAGACCCATGACGGTATTCCCCAAACTATGTGGATGATCATCATCAGCCTTTGATTTGTATTGGTAACTTTGGACTTCAATTTGAGAGCCGTTGAGATTATAAATTGGTAAGCAATCTAATGGCTGAGCAGAATTAGAGCAGCTCCAATGACAGCTCCTTATTCTTGTGAGACAAGTCAGAGCCATTAGAGGGGCCAAAGTTGGAGAAGTAGGGTTTGAAAGAGGCCAAAAATAGGACATTACATTGTAGAATGCAAGCTTCATTGTTACCAAAAGGGAAAGTAATGTTGTGGGAAAACTCAGAGGAGCCATGGAAACTAACTATAACGTTGCATTGCTATTGTATGTCTTCTGTTTTTCCTTTTATAATAAATGTAATTAAAGAAAATGTTGATTAACTAAGAGATTGCTTAATGACGCTTATCTGATTTTCCACCGTCCGCGGTCTTTCGAAATTTCCAAGCAGAAGCCAAAAGAGAAAAGCCCGTACAAAGCAGTAGGAAAAGCCAGCTTAATTAGCTTGACTGCAGTGGAGGGGAAATATGGTGAGTGAATGAGCTCATTTGATCATAGTTTCTAACACCAACGGATATAACTTAGGATTTAGCTCCTAATGTTTGGAGGGAAGTAAACCGTAACTTACAAGTTTTTTCACCACTAACCTTTTTTTTTGGGAAATAAGAAAAGAAATTACAAGCTCAAACCTCTCAAACATCCAAAGTTTACAGTATCAAAACAAACAGCAGTAGAAGCACAAGGAGGAGTTTGATGAACCCAGATTTTAGTGCCCTGCAGGGAATGTCACTCTGAAGCCAACACATCAGCAGCAAAATTAGCTTCCCAGTAAATATGATTGAAGCGAATAGTCATAAAACGCCTAGAGAAAGCCCAAACATCCTGCATAACTATCTTGAGCTTCCAAGGCAACTCACACTTATGGTTGACACAATCAATTACCAACTTGGAGTCTCCTTCAATACAAATAGATTGGAAGCCGGCGCGTGATGCTTGGACTAACCCAAGCAACAGAGCAGAAGCCTCCGCCTGATGGATAATAGAAGCTCGAACACAATGAGATCCAGCTAACAAGGTAGCCCCATCACCATTTCAGATAATAAAACCACTAGCAGCAGAGGAATTCCGAAGAGAGCCATCAAAATTGAGTTTAACATAGTCATCAGAGAGAAAACTCCATTTAATTGTTGAAGTAGGAGCGTCCAACCTAGGAGAGGAGGATGAAGCAGGAACATGGATATTATTAGCTTCCCAATAGTCTTCACCAGTCTTGGCAGCAACTCAAAGAACACGAACATGTAGAGGAGGCATATTCCTGAAAATACAGTTATTTCTAGAAACCCAAATTTGCCAGGTAATTAGGAGAATCTTGCTAAGAGAGAAATTTAACAACTCTAGGGGAATATTCCAAGAAGCATAAGAGGATAACCAATATAAAAAAGAGGTATGGAGGGGAGGCTTAGGGGAATCAACTATCACATACCAAACCGCTTGAGCAAATGGGCAATGGCAGAAAAAGTGATCAATATTCTTAGGGTTAGAGGAGCAAAGGTGGAAATTTGGATCTAGGGTAGGCATAAAGAGAGATAAACGATCTTTAGTTCTCAACCTACAACGAATAAGCAACTAGCCAGAAATTTTAACTTTAGGAGGTAGGGAAAGGGTCCAAAGTTTTTTAAGGAATGAGGTACGAGGATGATTATCATCCTGAGACAGAGAGATCCAAGTAGCTGATTTCATAGTAAAGTGCCCATTAGGGGAAGGCCCCAAAACAAACTCATCCTCCCTATCCCAAAGAGATAAGGGAATTGCCTCAATTTTATGAACAATGTCAGGAGGAAGAACTTGATGCAACAAATTAGAATTCCAAGAGTGATTACTAATAAAATGGTCAACAGAGACATGAGAATTCAAGTTCTGCAGCTGAGAAACATCAATTAGATTATAAAGAGGGAAGGAGAAAACCCAATTATCATGCCAAAAAGATATGTTACGTCCATTTCCCACAATCCATCAAATACCTTTAGTAAGGACATGACGAACATATAAAATACCCTTCCAAACAATAGAAGCATTAGTTTTAGGCTTAGCATGAAATAAATGATGATGTCGTAAGTACTTAGCATATATTACCTTAACCCATCAATTAGTTGGTTGAGTCAAAAATTTCCATCCAAGTTTTGCCAAGGCAGCATCATTAAAGAATCTTGTAGGGCGTAGACCAAGGCCACCCATATTCTTAGGACGACAAATATCCTTCCAAGCAATCGCATGGGAAGAATTAGACCCCCAAAAAAATTTCCGAGCCTCCGCATCCATGGCTTTAGTGACCTGAGGAGAAAATTTGAAACATGACATCACATGATTAGGAATGCCAGAAAGATTTTATTGAATAAGAGTAGCTCTCCCAGTTTTAGAGAAACCATTACTCTTCTAGCCTGCTAACCTAGTCTTAATCTTAAGCAACATTTCCTTAGCCTTTAACGGGTCTTTCCCAAAAACAATATTAAGGACTCCCCGATACTTCCCTATTGTGGACTTATGCTGAATGGACAAAATAGAAACAACAGTTCCTCACCACTAACCTTATCCAACACTCTCTCTCTCTTCCAATTTTTTTTTTTAAAATTATAAACTAAATTCAAGAATGTGTGGGAACTAATTAAAGTCCTACATTGCAAAATTACACGAACTTGCAAGTACTTAAAAGGAAGTGGACTACTCTCATTATTGCCAATTAATTTTAGAATGAAATCTCGCTCAACTTTTTTTATGGTATTAAAGCGGGTTATTCCATGTTGATAGGAAGTAACACACTTGGTTGCTTAAGAGGCAAATAAGTAAAATTGAGCTTGTCCCTTAGAGTAATAAAAAAAATTTTGACTTTTGATTATTATAATTGTGTGTTTTAAGTGTTATTATCTCTGGTATTAATGGTGTGAACTGTGAATCTTTCTCTCCTGCTTCACTGAATTTTCTCAATAGGGAAAAAGGTCACCGACCACAAAAATTTGGCCGACTCAACCATTTCAATTAGTTAATTGGTTTGGCGGTGCCCAACCACCATTCTCAGTCTCCATCCGATGTTATCTTACATGTTTGTTTCACAAATGAAGAACTGTACCATCATTAAAACAAAAAATGCCAGGGTTAATGCATGAAGTACTAATATTTTTTTTTTAGAGAAAGTACGAAAATGCATTAGAAAATTATAACAAATTGTACAATTTTGCAGTGGTGCAATCTGTATGGCCTCATTAAAATCTTACCGAAATTTTCAATCCGATGTAAGGAAAAAGAGTATCATGCACTCATCAAATTACAAATTTATAGTAATCTAAAATAAAGTTTGTAAGTTCCTCAAACTAAACTACATCTGAAACCAAAGTTGTACCCACACGTGCAAGCCTATGGGCCGTCCTGTTCGTCTCTCTTGGTGCGAACTGAAATTTAACTGCTCCAAGGTCCCTGGAAAACTCACGCACATCATTTAGCACAGGGCCCACCGCCGACAGGTCTTCGCGGCCATAGCAATCGCGCAGTTTCCCTCTACGAGCACCTGACTCAGCTCCAGCAGCAGTTTGACTCCCTTGCTAGCCGCTTCTGCTTCCGCGTGCAGGGCTGAGCTTAGCTCACTGAGATTGCCTGCTGCAGCTGCCACGAACCCAGTCAATGGAGTTAAAACAAAATTCCTATAAACGGAACCAATAAAAAACCTAATTTTTTTCCAAATTGGAAAATGTATGGATTGAATCGATATATTGTTGGGAAATTGGTTGGAATGTATGTAGACAGAACTGTGGCAGTCGTGGCCGGTGACAATTAATGGATATGACGGTTCTATTATTCTTAAAAATTTCATATGATGGTTCTATTCTTAAAATTTCATACTTTGTTTCCTTGTTAATGCATTCCCAAATTAGGAAATTAAACATTATACCCAATCAGCTACAAATATATCCCAAGCCCCAGGGGATCACTTTACTAGACAATAAAAAAATATGGAGGTCAGGCTACCATGTCTAAGAACACTATCATCATCACCTGGATCCTCTTTTTGGTCATTCTATCTGGTGAGTTCTTCTCAATTAATAATCATCAATATTTTCTCTTAATTATTCCCCATATAATAATTCATTGTTTTATTTTGACATAATTAAAGGTCTCTAATGAAATATTATTATTTTTGTTTGCATATGGCCGGGCACTTGCAGTAGCAGCAGCGAAAGCAGCAAAACCGGCGGCAGCCGGAGTAGGCGAGTAGCAACGACTGCAGAGATGCTGCCGAAGAATGCCTATGGGGCAAGGCATTTTGCCATCATGGCAAAGACGATGCTTTTAATTCCTTTAGGCAGTGGCGGATCCAGGAATGTTTTCCCAAGAGATGACGTCTAAAAAATCTCTCACTTCAGCTTTAGAAAATAGACCCTTCCTAAATATAGGTTTAGGTAAATAACTAAATATACCGTTCAATTTACATTTTGATACTCTATTTAATGAAGGAAGTGAGTTTATGATGGTTAAACTAGTGTAGACTTGTCATAGCTAGGTAATAAATTCAAATGAATATATATTGAAATTGTTATTATGTGAGCTGAATTTAGAGATGTCACTACTTAAAGGTAATGGGATTACTATTACACCGTTGTCCATAATAATATTTCTCCTAAAATTTTAGTAACTGATATATTTTGCTAAGAAAATAAATGCAAAAAATATAGTATGAAATACTTTTATTTAGGAGACCTTTTTTTATTATATAAATTTTGGTAATAAGAGTCTTTTCACTTGGTATTCATTATTTATTAGTATAAGAATCTAATTTTTCATGGAATATAAATTTTGGTAATAATAGTTTAATTTTTATTAGATTAATTTTTTTAAGAGCAAATTACAGTTTACTGCCTTATAGTTTATTTCAAATAACACGAGTTATATTTATATTTTCAAATCTTTCAATTCACCCTCTAAACTTTCTATTTTGTTTCAATCGGAACTCTCAATTAAGTATTCTGTTAAGTGATGATATGTCTGATGTGGGATCTACATTTTAAGCTTATGTGGAGGACTATTTGTGCCACATAAATGAAAACTATTTAAAAATCAAATGATTTTAGAAAGCAAAAAATAAATAAATGAAGAAAAAATATCTGCCTCTCTAACAGTCTAACCCAGCAAGCCAAGCACAAAAGCGACAAAGCCTCCGACCTCCGACCAAACCAAATCTCTTGCCGCCTACCCATCCCTTGTGAACGGACCACCACCAGCCGCCACATTCCTAATCCAACCTTGCCCACCCCTCGTTGACTTCGACTGACCATCTGGCACAAATCTCTCTCACTACGAGCAGCCCAAAACCCAACCCCCAACCTCCCACCGTCGTAACCAGGCGTCGCTCGCTCTCTCTCTCTCTCTCCATGAGCAGCCCCAAATAAATCATTTGAAGGTTCAATTTGAATTTGATGGAATATGGTTGGATTACCTCCCTTTAATAAATAAATTTTTTTTATAGGAAATTAATAATTTATTTAAATTTGTAAAACTTAAAACCCAACCAAGTCACTCATCCACAATTTCATCATCAATCATCATCCCCATCGTCAAACCCACCAGCCTATCATCTGAAGGCTCTGTAACTTTTCCCTGAAAGGAAAAGAATCAGCAAAGTGAAAAAAATTCTAAAATATTTATAAATAATAAAAGTAAATAATTTGGTCATTTGCCTGAACCATGTCTCGGCCAGAGGGAGATTTGATGATTTCAATCGGCCTGAATCCGATAGAGGTTTCAGAATCCGAATGGTTATAATATGGCGGAAGTGATTTAGACTGGATCTTGGGAAAGCTTGTCCTCAGTTTTCATCAATTACAAATGAAAGGGTTCTGATTTGGGATTAAGGAACACAGATTTTTCCTGTTTTTTCCTTCTGGTTTGGCTGGATGGGGATGATGATTGGTGGATGGGTTCATTTTTCAATTAAATTTTCTAATTAATTATCTTTTTCCGTTAAGTTTTTTTAATTAAATTAAATTAATAGAAATAAAACACTCTCCATAAATTTATTCAAAAATAGAACACTCAAAAATGTGTTTACAAAAACAAAACATATATAAAGGGGATGGTAACCTCATATAGTAATTAGCTGGTGAAATCTCTCTCATCTTCATCTGATCTTCCAAATATTCCCCTCATCTTCTCTCATCTTCCTCCATCTTCCTCTCATCTTCATGGTCTTCCCCTCATCTTCATGGTCTTCCCCTCATCTTCTCTCATATTTCTCTCATCTTCCTCCATCTTCCTCTCATCTTCTCTCTTCTTCTCTCATCTTCCTCTCATATTCTCTTTCGAACCGTCTGTCCCTCCCACGAAATCGAACCCTTCCTCCCTCCCACAAGATCGAGCCTCCCTCCCTCCCACGAAATTGAACCCTCTAGGCCTCCCTCCCACAAAATTAAACCCTCCCTCTTTGGCGACTCGGGACTATTCAGGCAGTGGTGGTGACTACTCGTCTCGAACAAGTGAGATAGAAACAAAGGTGGATAATAGTTAGTCTTATAGTGCCCCAATAGTTTAGATCTAGTCTCATAGTCTGGTAGTGTCCTCATAGTCAGGGTAATGAGAATTGCTTTTTTTGGGCAGTGCAAATTGGATGTATTGGTCTGAAATTTTCATCAACCTATGCTCGTTTATGCCCTTATAGTCAGGTAGTGTCCTCATAGTCAGGGTAATGATAATTGCTTTTTGTGGGCAGTGAGAATTGAATGTTTTGATCTGAAATTTTCATCAACTTATGCTCGTTTATGTCCTCATAGTCAGGTAGTGTCATCATAGTCAGGTAGTGTCCTCATAGTCAGTGCAGTGAGAATTGCTTTTTGTGGGCAGTGAGAATTAGATGTTTTGGTCTGAAATTTTCATCAACCTATGTTCGTTTATGTCCTCATAATCAGGTAGTGTCCACATAGTCAGTGCAGCGATAATTGTTTTTTTTTGGCGGTGAGAATGAGATTTTTTGATCTGAAATTTTCATCAACCTATGCTCGTTTCTGTCCTCATAATCAGGTAGTGTCCTCATAGTCCGATAGTGCCCTCATAGTCAGTGCAGTGAGAATTGTTTTTTTTGGGCAGTGAGAATTGGATGTTTTGGTCTGAAATTCTCATTACCTTGACTATGAGAACACTACTGAACTATAAGACTAGATCTAAACCAGTGGGGCACTATAAGACTAGATCTACAAATTCGCCCTGGTTTCTATGGCCTTCTACCCAATCATCTTCCCGACCTCACACCTCCAATTTCAACTTCCTCACTCCCCAATTGGTTATTTGCTTTAATTTCTTGAATTCACAACACTTTTGGTTCACCCACTTTAACAAAAATCAAACATAGGGAAGATGAGAGGAAGATGAAATAAGATGAGAGAATATGAGAGGAAGATTTGAGAAGATGAGAGGAAGATGAGGAAGTTGAGAGGAAGATGAGAGAGATTTTACCAACTCCTTTGCCCTCTCTTCTAATTTCAAACCAAATTTGAGTATTGGTTACTACAAGGTTACCATCCCCTTTATATATGTTCTATTTTTGTAAACACATTTTTTAGTGTTATATTTTTGAATAAATTTATGGAGAGTGTTCTATTTTCATAAATTTTCCTTTTAATTAATTATGTTTTAACTCATTTAAATAAAATATTATTATTTTTGTCAATTTGGCAATTATCTGTCATCCACCTCAGTTAATGAATGATTCATTTTGACCACATCAATACTTAAACAAAGTCTTTAACGAAATAAGTAACCTAATGTTTTGATTGAAACAAAATAAAAAATTTAAAGGGGTGAATTGAAACATTTAAAAGTATAAATATAACTGTGTTATTTGTGATAAATTATAGAAAAATAAACAATAATTTGCCCTTTTAAAGGCCGGAGGATCTAACTTTTCCTTATTATTTAAACTTGAGCTCCCAAGGAAAAGATACGGAAAATACTGTAGCAATCTCTTCTCCTCCGTGAGAGCTAAATCTTTGTTTAGATCTGTTTCTACTGGAAAGGTTATTTCAACTGGTTTGCTGACACTTCCCAACCACCATTGCTATCTCTTTGGATTTCGTCCAAAAGCGACCCCTGTTGCCCCTTCTTGGATCCGCCCCTGCCTTTAAGGCCACATTTCATCAGTAAAATTGGATTAGATTGGATCAGATTATCCTTTCTTCTTCTTTTGATTGTCAATCGTACTGTGCTTGATCGAAAATCTCCAGCAAACCAAAACTATTCATTATTATAATCTTCTAGGTTACTATATAGCTACCTTACGATAAGACCCTTTCTCTCACACAATCTTTAATTATCATTCTATGGGTCTCCTCACTTGGGGCAGCTATATATTTTCAAGCAATAGGAAGGAGGCTAGGGCTCCTTCATCGCCGTGCACATGATAATGATTTGATTAAGATAACTTTTTGAGATGTCATTTAATATTACGGTCTAATGAGATTTCTTTTCAAACGTTATGTTAGAAGTCTTGAGTTCAATTTTTATAAATAACAAGGTCAAAACTTAATGTGTAATCCTCTATCCGCTCTCTCTCTCTCACTATATATATATATATATATATATATATATATATATATATATATAAAATAAAAAGACAACTTTTTGTCATCATCATTTTGAATGTTTGAATGTAATAGCAAGTTTCGAATTGGACTACTTTTCCTATATGGAATGTCAATTAGCTAGCTAGCTAATGTTTTGTGATCATCATTTTAAATCACCTTACATGGATATTACTCTTAATGAAGAATTGGAGCAATAGTCCATGAACTTTATCATAATGTTAGAAATCGTCCATAAATTTTAATATTAGTTTTTTCCGTTTATGAAATTTACCATAATAGTTGATTTAGTCAATCCGTAAAAAATTTGAACGGAATCCGTTAAAAATTAAGGACAAAATCGTCCATTCATGTTAGTCCCTCACCTCCTTCTTCTCCCTTCTCACGCAGACACTCCTATCTGTCATCTCCCTCACACGAGTAATCTCCCAAGAACAGAGCCACAAGCCAAGGCCCACCAACTCCACCTTCTCAAAGCCAACAAGCCAAGGCCCACCAACTCCACCTTCTCGAAGCCAGCAAGCCACCAACACTGGTAGACTCTCTCGATTACCCTCACACTCTCTCTGCCTTCCTCGATTACTTCTCTCTCTCTCGCACGGTCGAAGACCATCAAAAGCAGAATCGATCGATCACCTCCAAAGGCGTCGACTCCGGCTAGCTCAGGCACTCAGACCACGACCAATATCTTCCCCTCGACGACACAATGCCAAACCAGTAAACCATTACCGTCGAGGACCGTCAAAGCGTGAGAATCAAGGAGATGAATCTCAATGAAACCGAAGCTTCTCGGTCGATTTCCGACCACCCTAGATAATCATTGGACTGGTTTTCAATACCGTTAGAATCGTCTTGTTGAGAGCTTGATGCTAGGCTAATTGATGGTTAGCAATAAAGGATCGAAGGCGGTGTCGATGGCTCACAAGAGTCCATGCCAAGATTGGAATCTGTTGGAATTTGTTTGATTTGGGGTTTCTTATTGGTGCTCTGTTCCAAGATTGGAAGAGTGAATGGTTGAATCAATTTTATTAAATCTTCTTCATATTTTTCATATTTTTTTCAAGAATCAATCTTTGTTGGGCTTTTCGCTCTCCTTAGGATTTCTGGGTTGAGTTCCTTTGCATATGTTGTAATCTTGTTGGAACAATTAATATTCTTTAAGCTCTGTGGTTCATTTGAATTGAGTATCATCAAGTATCATCTTCTCCATGGTTCATTTGAATTGAACCCTCCAAAGCTGATACAACTGATTTGGGGTGGTTTTAGACAGAGAGAGGATGATCGGATTGGGTGGGTTGGCTGCCGGCGGAGGAAGGTTGATCTTTATGGGTGTTCGTCGAATTGGGTGGGTGGATGGGGAGGTTTGGTGGCTGTTCAGATTTTTCTTTTTAATTTTGATTTTGTTTTTTATTGAACTTAAAAAAAATATTTAATATGACTATTTTGTTCATATTTTTTAAGAAATTTCGTTTGAATTTTTGACAAAGAAATTAAATTAATTATTATTATAAATTATGAAGACAGAAAAAATTAATATTAAAATTTAAAGATGATTTCTAACCTTATAGTAAAAATTAGGAATTATTACTCTAAAATTTTCTACTTTTAATATATTTATTTTTTATAATAAATGATATGTCACATCAAATATATTAATTAAGTGTGTTTAAATCAAGGTTCAAAACGGCGGGTTAGGCGGCGCCTAAGTGCACGGCGGAGGAGAAATGCCCCGAGTATGGGCTGTGCATTTTGATTAGGCGGAAAGACATTAAGCGCCCTCTAGGCGCCTCCTTGGCGGCGTTGGGCGGCTGGGTGGCCGAAGATTGCTGGGTGGCTGAGGACGGCTGGCGGCAATTTTAGAGATTTTTTCCTTTTTTTTTTGGGTAAATTTGAAATTTTCAAATCTTATTTCATACTCTAAATTGTAAATTTTGAAATAACAATGAAAATTGGAAATTGAAATAGAATACCAGAAAAAAATTCTAAATTTGAGAATCTCTGAGTCCGAATCCAAGCTTCATTAATTTCGCTGAATCAGTTTCCGATGATGATGAAGACGATGTGGATGGGTCTAGCTCAATCTCGATTAACTGGGCCTTTCCGGATTGGGTTGAGCGGGTGCGGTGGACCTGGGTGAGGGAGCATGGTCCCAGTAGGCGGTGAAGGAGAGAGCGGCCAAGTTGGAGAGTTTGAGTGAGGAGTCGGGCCATTTGGAGCTTGGACTGTTAAACTGTGTGAAGGGAGAGATTGAGAGATATAGAGGGGAAGAGGGAGGTTCTGGAAGGTGAAGTGTGTATAGGATGATTTAATACTCAACCAAAACTCAAATATCAGATTTCACATATGAGCTTTGTGCATTATATTATGGTTTTAATATTATTATTATATACGGTGCATATTAAGTAGTGGTTGTGTATAATTTTTTCATAATTAAAAAAAATTGCTTAGGTCCCGCCTAACCGTTTAGGTGTTAGGCCTAGCCTAATCGGGACCTAATAGCCTAGGCTCTAGACCCTTATCTGCAACCCTAAGAACGCCTAGCACTGTTTTAAATATTGGTTCAAATAGCATCACTCATATTATAAATAGCATTATTCAAACCATAGGGTTTAGCAAGGAATGTGGTATTAACAGAAATTACTACTTACAAGAACTTATTTCTACCATTTGTTCAAAAATGGAGAGGCCAGGGTGGGCTTAGTTCCTAGATAATATTGGGGTACACACTTAAAATAATTTTTCTTATTACTAATTATCAAATTTTTTACGTTGAATTATTAGGATCGTTAATTTTTTAAAATATTATGGGAAGTTTATTTTTACAAAAATTCAGTTAACTAGAGATCATTTGGTCATATATATATATATGTATAAAAACAATCGACTATTTTGGTAACAAATAAAATATATTAGATAAACCATCATTTTAATTAATTGATACATATGGTTGACTAAATAATGATTCTCCAATTTTATCCCTAATTTATTTTTTAACAGATGATATAAACATGATGATTAAGAACTCAACAATGGGGGAATGAGCATATCCACCCAATGTGGATGCAATTAGCTTCGCTCTTTAATTTATATATATACCCTTCAAATTTTTCATAGGTAATAATGCAAGAGAAGATATATGTATCAGACTAGGAAATAATCATTACAATTAGAAACAATGCATGCATGAAATCTTATTAGCTTAATATAAATAATTAATAAATAATGTTTTTACTGTTAATTATTCAATGGAGTTGAAGAAAATCCCGATAATCAAACCAACAAAATCTTTTGATTATACATATATAGACAACTGTGTCCGGTGATGATGGATATTATGCATGGTAGGTTTGATTATTATATATTGTCTTCTTAAAATTTCATATGTTTTACTTCACGATACCAATTAATCTAGGAAATTCATGATTGTATTTCATTCCCCCAGAATCTGAAATTAATTAGTTAACTGAATAATTATTTCTGTGGAAATCATCACCTGACCTAGCTAGGCTATAAATAGAGCCCAAGAGGCTCACTTTAGTACATGCAGTGCAAAGCAAACCTTGAATATTTTGAAATTACTCGCATTTCGATATATATATCCAGGTCGATCCAGCATATCACACAATCAAAAACAGATGGAGATGGCTCAATCTAAGAAAACTATCATCAGCTGGGCCATCCTTTTGGTCATTGTAGCTTGTGAGTTTTTTTCAATTTATATATATGAATCAATTTCTCTTCCTATTTATATATTATTGTTGTATTTTAAGTTCTAATTAACATGGATAATGAATGAATTAATTAAAGATTGTTTGCTGGTGAATTGGTGATTTGCAGCAGCAGCTGAAGCAGCTAAACCGGTGTCTAGATGCAATAAGAACGATGACTGCAAAGTGTATCCATGTGCCACATCGTTCGCTCTATGTGTCAACCATTTATGCGTGTGCCAAGTGGCAAACAATATTGCTGTAAATGTCAATGCAGTCAATGCCGATGCCATTGTTGATGATGAAGACTCCTCCTCTGGAATTCATCCAAATGCCAAGAAATGCACGGTTAGGAATGACTGCGCAGGAATTGGCTGTGTTTCGGGAACGATTCAATGTTATGGCGGCACTTGCCAATGCATACATTAGAGGCTCTAATTAATAATTAAGGGTCCATTTTAATAAAATACCAAGCCTACATATATACACCTATATATATTTTGATGAGTACTTTGATGTTTCGTCTCCTGTTTGCTAGGTGTAATCTTTCTTCAAGAAATAATAAGATTAATAAAATTGTTTTAATAGTTATTAATATCGATTCGTATTGCAGCTACGTCTTAATTTGCTTGTTCTTGCAACTTCTGTTGTATTTTCATAACCATTTTGAGTAGATATTAATTACTAGGGGAGAGCCATGTTTGCATTTTTAATTAGGACCATATATATCATATTATTATAAGAGAAAACAAAATCCTGCAAAACATATATGGTAGCATAGGTTTAATTAATTTCTTATTTATGGTGAATTTGACATTTTTTACTAATGCAATTCTTAATCTGAGTTCATGATGATGTAAAAGAATAAAATTATTAATTTTTTTTTCTGGCTTAATGATCAACACCTCGAGTTATTCGAAATTCATATGCAATATATGAGGGGAAATTAGCAAGGCGAAGTTTGCCATTTGGTTTGGAATTTTATTTAATTATAGTGATGTGTGGTTGTTTAGTTGTTTGTGCAGTTTTTGTCCAAGTCATTAATAGCTTGTTAACTTGTTGGTTTTATTATTTTTTCAGATTTGATATTGACAATCTGACTGTATTATTGTCCGTTATTATATAATAAAATTCCATTTTAATAAAGAAAAAAGTTTCATCCAAGAAAAATTCTACTACTTTTTTAGTTTGTTTTAGAGAAGTACGATATTATTGACGGTTAGAAAGAAAAAAAATCCTATGAAGTAGATAGTGTACAAAAAATGTGGCCATTAAAATCTTGTCGGGAATTTCAACTTGATCGAAGAAAAAAGAGTAACACATTCCAGTAAATTAAGAACTATTGTATATATCATCTTCTAAAACGTCAACTATTACGTACATTACACGCTTCCTCGATCCAAATAGAGATTGGCATTAAAAGAAACACATAATGCACTTGATCGACGATGGGCGATCGTATTTGCTTATTCACATCTAAAATGGACGATAAGCTTCCTTATTTTTAAGGTAAAATATCCATTTACATTATAACGTGTGAAATAAATATGACATTCTATAACGATAATAATTTCACCGTGCTTGTATTTGGTGGTGGGAGCAAACCCTAATCGTTGCAATCCTCACCCTCCCGCAGTGGGACAAAACCCGGCCACTTCAATAACCCTAATTCCCAATTATTTAATTTCAAACTTCCATGATCAAAGTATTATATAATGTGAACAATAAAAAACCATAGGAAATTGTTCATCTTATAAAAAATAATTTTTTGTTGAGTTTTTTTTTTTGGTAAAAAGGGGGTGAAACACCCAACGTACAGAACAGAGACAAGCTATACAAAATGGAGAATTTTTTATTTTTCTTGAACAAGTAATTAAATAAGTAATCTTGATTTGATTGAAAATTTATTTGATATGAATTAATGCATTCCTTGAATAACATAATAAAAAAGTATTATGTAATACAAATATAGAAAGATAATAATTTCTCTTATTATATTAACAAATTTACATATTAATTGAAATCGTTAACTATAGTTAACTTTTTAACCAAAAAACAATTATAGTTAACTTATAGCAGACATGTGTCAAATTCTGAGATTGGTAATAACCGTTACTATCACTTTTTGGTCGTGAGCAAAATCGGACTTATATATCATAATGAAAACTGTTTATTAACTTATCATTTTAAGATTATATTCGTAAAAAATCAATAAAAGAATTTATTATATAAGTTTATCATTCACGGTTGATTTATCACAATCTCGTTGACGGTTGACTTATGTACGTTATCATTTCGGTATAAAGTACATACTTACCTATCTTGCATTTAATCTAAATTACTTTCCCGAGATTCATATTTATTTTCCTTATTAATGATATCAAACTAGGAAATTAATTGAAGAGTATAATATCGATCTCCATGACTTGCCCTATTCAATTAGATTGCTTTGGCGGCCATATGTAATAGTATAAATCATCAGAGACCCTCTTTGCTAACGCAAAGGAAAAACTTGAAATTGATCAAATCATCAATCTAGTGCCAAACAACCCAGAAATATACACATGGAGAAGCCTACAATATCTAAGACAACTATGATCAGCTTCATCGTCATGGTCATGGTCATTTGTGAGTTTTTAATTTCTTACTATTAGTATATATTTATCTTCCATATAAATTCGTTTCTACATGATTTTGTTTTTTGGTTAGGTTTGCCATTATTTTCAAGGTCGGAAGCTGTTCCCGGCGACCGGAAATGTTTGAGTATACAGGACTGCAAAGATGTTGTTTCCTGTGGTGATAAAAGTATCGAATGTTTTAATGGGAGATGTGGATGCTTTGAATTGCTTGTTAGGACTGGGCTGCAGCAACTGCAAGATGTTCCGTATCGCCAATGTTCCATTTCTCGTGACTGCAAAATGGTATATTGCACTGGTGAGGATGAACATATCGAATGTTTTAATGGTGGATGTAAATGCTTTGATGACTAGCCCCTCAATTTTATGATGATCAAGCCATATTTATTGATCTTCGCATGGTGGTTGTTTAAGTTGCTGTAATCTTCAATTTTTTTATGAAATAATAAACGAAATTGTCTTACAAATATTATGGTTTTGCACATTGATGGAAGAGTTGATCATATTCATTGTTTGCGTTCGACTCTCTTAAAGGGCGATCAATATCTAATGTGTACAATCCACTTCTTCAAATATTTACTCATTGGCTTCAAAATTGCAACAAAAAAATTGTTTAAAGTCATAAATATAACTTCATCATTATATATGATTGGAAATCATGTCTATAGCCTTGCATTTGATCTTCAAATAAAAAACGAATGAGATCCCAAACATGAACTTATTAAAACCCCCAATGTGAATTCTATGAGACGTTGGCTGCTTTCATATAAAGACGAAAATTAAATTGAATAAGATTGCTAAATTCAATCCCCCTTCAACATTTTTCAATCCCCCAGCAGCATTCCATATATATGTATATATAAAGCTATGGAAATCGGACAAAGTTTCTATTGATGCGGATGATGATGATGGTTATAGTTAATTGGTTTGATTCTTTTCCTATTTCAAGTTTCATTTTCTTCTTTTTTTTTCGTGAAATTAAATTTTGAGCTCAACCAAATTGTATGTACAAACAAAATGCAATTTAACTATTTATGTGATTAGTACTTCAAATTTAAATGGAAGAGAATCCATATAATTCAAGCACCAAATATTTTTCCATCTATGATTTTATTCAATACAATTTATTTGGCCTCAAGGTATAAAGGGAAAATTAGAATAGTAATAGCTCATCAACTTTCCATATGATATTTCCTTTTATGACATGAAAGTATTTGGGAATTTTGGGTGATGCATGCATATTATTAGAAAATAATATATAAATATCAATAGTTACGGAAATCAATCAATAATTGATATGTAGTATTTTTTTTTTGGGTCGAAACCAGACATGCAATCCCTATAACTATGATCCAGAAGAGCTCAATCATATCAGCATATTGCAAAAAAAATTACCTTGAAATTCACAAAGCTAAAATAATAAAACATAAAAGTATGGAGAAGTCTATGTTGTCTAAGAAGGCTATCTTGGTCGTCTTCTTGGTCATTGCAACCTGTGAGTTTTCTTGTTTGTGTATAAGCTGTCCACTTGGCATTCTAGGTGACAGCTAGGTGGATAAGCTGATCTGGAAGAAATCTCTAACAGAAAATAGCACGTAAATGTGTGTGTGTGTGCGCTTTACTTGATTAACAAGTATTTCTAGAAGTTCGGTAGCCGTGTGGAGGCTTGCAATTGGGTGAAATTGACATCATAGTGTCATCAATATACAACTGAATTGTAAGAGTGCATTGTGTATATGTAAGCTCAATTGAGCAAAAGAAAAATTAATGAAAGATAGCTCAGTCATAGCTGAGTGTATTATAACAATTTATCAAACACTTGGTGTGCAAAGATCATTACAGTGATCATCACTAAAATTGAGTGTACATTCAATCCAGAAATTTGGTTGACAAAATCCTAATCTATTCCAAAACCATCCATTTGCAGCTAGGCGTCTAGGATTAGACGATTACCTAAGATTGAAGTTTATCCATGTTGAGAAGTCTTGATCTCTCCTGGAATCGACTTTGAAACCAACATGGTATCAGAGCTACGACTTTGAACATCATCTGGGACGTCAATTCTATGAAGAATCAGCTTTACATTGCTGATCTAAGGTGCAGTCTAATATGGCTGGAACCGTTGGAGGAGGAGAGATGAGAGCACCTACATTTACATGGGAGAACTATGACGTTTGGAGCATTAAAATGAGAACAATACTGAAAGCACATGATCTATGGAAAATTGTGGATCAAGGAATACCTGAGCCTGAATATGATGAAGATGATGAGGAGATTGAGACTCCACAATCTCGAGCCGATCAGATCAAGGATGCAAGAACACCGAGTATGCTTCAGAATGCTGTGACAGAAGACATCTTTCCTCGAATCTCCAATGAAGTGCATGGCAAGGACGTCTGGGATCTTCAAAGGTAAGGGCTGTAAAGCTTCAATCACTTAGAAGGGTCTTTGAATACACTAGAATGAAGGAAGATGAGTCATTATCTGTGTACTTATCTAGATTTCTTGGGATTGTAAATCAAATGAAAACTTATGGAGAAGAAATCTCAGAGAAACGGCTTACACAGAAGATCCCAATCAGTCTAACCTATGATGCCATTGTGTCCATCCTAGAAGAAACTAGAGATTTTAAGCATATAAGTGTACAAAGTATCATTGCATCGATTAGGGATTTTGATCAAAGATTATAAATACATTCTAGTGATGTTGTTGAGGAAGTATTATATGGTCTAAGCATGAACCAAAAATACGTAACAGCAGAAATTACTTAGCAATAATCTTAGCACATACATCACCCTATGGGATTTGGAACAAATACAAAAGCAATAAGAAAAATACCATGGGTTTTGTTAATCAGATAACTAAACTCATAATGCTTCCTATCCTCTAACATTAGCATATAAACAGAAGACCAATCTAAACAGAAATAGGGGGAAAATTCCACATTACAAAGCAATTGCCTGCAGCGACAAGAGAACATATAAAGATCTTTTCAATTCCTCTAACAACCATTAATCCAGAAGGAAGCCAGAACATACCATACGACCACGAAACTTTGGATGTAACACATGACTTTTCACTGTCACATGGTTTCTATCTTGGCATGAAAAATAAATGAGAAGTCAAATTATAGTTAAGGTGAACATCAAAATGAAAATAGATTTTGGGGAAGATGAATAACAAAAGAAAATTTGTTGAAAATTAACACACTACTCTCAAGAGCAGGCTTATTGCGATGATAAGAGATACTTAACTTACACTAATACATGTGGATTACTAAAAAGAATTCTCAGAGGAGATAGAAATAACTCAAAAAATTGTGCATAATTTCAATAAGAAGAATACATTTAGAAAGATATAATTATTGAAAAACCTGACAATTTGAACACCATGGCATACCTGCAAAACATTCAATGTGCTTGCATATGTTGAAGGTCTTCCAATCCCAAGCTCCTCCAATTTCTTAAGTATAGCACACAACACTACAAATGTCATAAGATCAATCTAAACAGAAAAAAAGTACCTAATTTGACCTCTAAACTTTAGTGTGAGCACCAACACTTGCCAAGTGTGTACACATCAATGGCAACAGACAAGTACTTATATACTAAAACTTTACCAATGAGCATACAAGTCTTCTCCACCGCTCCATCCTCAATTGTGACACACTTTATGAACCTAGAGTCTTTCATAATAGCTCGCACATAACAATTGTCAAATGTTATCATCACCCACAGAAAGGAAGCAGAAACATCAACCAATACCTCACATTTCCATCCAAAACCCAACAAAGAAACCTAAAACCCCAATTAATGACAAAGGAAACAAAAAGATAACAAATTTAGTTAAACACCCAATCAAATTTACTGACTCCAACTATATTGAACTTGAAGCCCAACCACCATACCAGCCTCTCTAACCGACCCTTCACAACATGTGATAGCCCCAACAAGAGCATATTGCAAGTATTTCCCTCTTACCACACTGACAATATGCTGATCTAGGGCCTCCTCAAATCCTCCTCAGAGAGCCCCACTTCGTGCAGAATGGTCTGTGACAATCAATACCCACAAAATTACAAAATCAGTATTAATAGGAAGTAATTGCCAATCAATAAGTAGCAACCAAACTAACAAACTTAATCAGTGTAAAAATTACAGTAACTATAAACTTAATTAGTGTTAAAAGTACAATAAGTCCACTTTAATAAAAATTTAACACCAAAACAACAATTTAACAAAAAACTTGAGATAAAAACTAGCACTAGAAAAATGTATAATGAATGTACCTTTTGAGTCTTGAGAAGTTGCACAGACATACATAAGCATATTAACAACATCTTCACACCGTTCTAGTTGCTGCAACTAAGTCAACTCGGCGGGAAAATTGAGAGGTTGGAGCATTGCAGTTGATTCAAAGACCAAAGGTGAAAGAGTCTCTTGCGTAGAATTGTGAAATTGCAGCACCGAGGTCTCAATTTCTTCAATTTCCGTTCAACCCATCAAAACCAAGAATCTGATCCCCATGGGAGCTGGCCACTGGCCTCCTTGACCTCTCTTACCTCTCTGACCTGACTGACTCTTCCATTAGCATTCTTCTTGGGCTTGAACGGGAGATTGAAGTAGAAGACGGAGACAACATAGAAGGTAACGACGTAGACGACGAGGAGAATTGAATGCGAGTCGAAAGAGGCTTTGATGAGAAATTGCGAAGGAGGAGAGCGTTTCCTTCGGAAAGGCTTATGCGTTTTCTAAGAGATTGAAGACCGCTGGTGGGCAATCAGAGAGTGTGGCCGCATCCAAGGAAATGTCTCCGAATTGACCGGCGAGGAGAAAAAGAAGATATATGACTGCTTGAGATTAGGTTAGGGTTTGAGGAGAGAGCTAGGTATCGAGGAATGATGAAGAGAGATTAGATTGGGATGGGCTGGGGAGTGATGAAGGCGATACAAGCTTTGGATGCTCGAGTTTGTGTGCTGTTTGAGTTCTTTTAGGGTTTGACTTAGGAGTTTTGGGGGTATTTTTCTGTTTTTTTTTTTTTTTTCTGTAAGTGTAGAAAGTAAAGAGGGAAAGTAAGGAGGGAAAAAATCTAAGTGTGAAAAATAAAAGGGGAAATTAAGGAGGGAAAGAAAAGCTGAAATTTTGGGATTTGAATTGGGAATTATTTGTGAAAATTTTGTTAAGGCATCATTTTTTGGTAAGTTACAAACCGATGCGAACCAATTGGAATCAAATTTTTCAATAGGCATCCGTTTTAACACTAGGTGATGCTGAATATTAAACTAAAGACATCGTTTAAATTTGCACTGATGTGATTCCAGATTTTTGGCATTGTTTATTATAGAAGTGATGCGTTATGTGTTTTCAGCGTCGTCAGCTTTACAAACCGATGCAAAACGAGTGATGCGTATGACCAGAATTCTAACAGTGCATAAAAAGAATAAGGCAGGTCAAGGGAGTAATTAAGAGACATAATAAATATATAATTAATAACCAATGAAAGAGAATTGTCATCTTTAAGAAAAAAATCATGATTGGTAAGATTGTTTTTAATTTCGAATATATATACTCAAAATTGAAAATGAAATTAATTTTCAAGTATTTAGATCCTAACCATTAAAGCTAAACTATTCAAATGGTTTACAACTTGTGTAAAAATTTATGGTGCCTCCGATCCCCCTTATGATTGGGCAAAAATACCCATGAGCTTGGGTACCCATGGGTATTAGCTACATGGGCAGATATATAAACGGGTAGAAAATTACTCATAACTACCAAGGTAGGGCAAGGGTAAACTCGTCGGGTACCCTTACCCGTTCAAAAAATAGCCCCCTTTCTTCGAGACTTCGACTCTCCTTCTCGCTCTCTTCACTGCCTTCCTCTTACTCTTCGCCTTCTTCCACGCTCGCCAGACACCTAGCTTTGCCAAAACTTCAACAATCCAACTACCTAAACACATCTACGAGACCCCAGGGTCATGAATTTGGGCTTGGATTCTCGAGACAGTACCTGGATTGCACGGAAATGGCCGGGAAGCTTCGAACACCGCTGGGTTCCAACCCTCGATTCGTGAGCTACGAACTCTGATGATGGTGAAAGAGGGCAGGGATGGCTTCGTCTTGCCCAGAAGAAGCGTTTGGATATGGTCTCACAACTTGGGTCGACCGAAAACGCTGTTGGCAACAATGGCATTCTCTGGTTTTCTCAGCGATGGTGCTCCCTCCACGACGAACTTCGACAGCGACGGTGGCAGGGACAAGGTCTTCTTGAGGAAGGGAGTCATTTAGGCTTGGTGGAGGGGCTGGTCGTGGCTGGTGCGTTCGTGGTCGCTGATCGCAGAGAGAGATGGAGGCACGGTTGGGGAGAGAGATTGTGGTTGGTAGAGAGAGAGTGGAAAGATAGAAAAATAATAACGAGTTCCGGTTTCCTCGTTTCGAATCTCGTCTTCGGAAATCTTCTACCAAATCCTAAATTTAAGTCAAAATTTTGGAGTCTATAACTCCTGAATAAACTCGTTTTGCTAACTTAGTAAACTTTATAGGAATTCGGTCATTAAGATAGAAGGGTAATTTGGTAATTTAATAATTTCAATTTTGAAATTCCGAGACGGGTTGTAACAAAGATGATTAAACTTGCATAATGTCCTCATTATTTAGTTATAATTTTATAAAATTGAACTTAAATTTGTAATATTGTGAACTTTTAAGCATGTACTAGGACCAAAAGAGAAACTAATATTGTGTTTAAAAATTTTGAGATAGTATATTATTTATTATAATGGAGGAGAAAAAAAAATGAAAAGTAGATAAAAAAATGAAAAGCAAAAGAAATTGAAAGGAAAAAGAAATATTCGAAGTTAAAAACAAAATGAAAAGAAAGAAAAAAATTGAAAAAGAAAAGAAAATGTAAAATTATCATGGGTACCTCATACCCATTACCCAATAGATAGGGTTTGGGTAAAGCCTTAAAAATTGAGAATGGGTGTAGATGAGTTTAATACCCATTTGTACCCATATCCTTAATTTTATCCATTTCGTCATCCCTAATTCATCCCTACTATATGCTAACGTAACATTTTTAACATGCAAATTGTAGCATTGATGCAAATTGTAGCACTTTCAAGGTCGCCAAGAGCCCAAGCCAGTTTGGTTGAAGAAAATTAATTATTGTTCGGCTGAACCCCGATTGCAATCCAACTCAATGCATTTCAGGCAAAGCTGCTTGTGTTGACAACAATTGCACATGCAACAAGTTGGCTTTGGATGACAGTGCATCCAGGCACGAGCCCAAAGCATGGGCTGGGGTGGGCTTCAGCCCATCCGAAAATTACTAACTTTCAGCACAAGCCCCCATTTCAGCCCATTCGAAAATTTCAGCTCAGGTTTTGTTTTTTACTTTACCTCATCTGAATAATCAGCCCACCAACCAATACACACACCTAGCCCACCAATCCTCTACATCAGCCACATGGCCACAGTAAAAAAAAAAAGCAAAATAACTCACTTTTCTTTTAAGTCTCCAAACAGAGACAAACTTTTTACTCTTTGCTGGGAAAGATGGAACCGACGGAGCCCTTTGCTTGGCCAATTAATCAAAAATTCTTTCATTCAATCATCTTCTTCCAATATATTTAGTAAGTGTTTTTTTTTTCTTTTTCCTATTTCATTGTTAATATTTTTTATTTTGCTTCTATATATTAGGGATATGCTATTTAGGGATTTAGATATAGTGGGTTCTTGTTAGGATTTTGATGAACTTAAATAAATTACTTAAGTTTTATGTTAAGTTAATGAATCAAATAAATTGCTTAAGCACATTAGTGATTTTTGTTAATTGATTGTGTGTTGTGGTCCTTATGGAGTATATTGGGTTTTTCATTGTTGTATGCATGTGCAATTTTGTTTGTTTATTTTTTTTTTCTTTTTGTTTAATAGATGATGGTGGATTGGTATGTGGGATAAAGAGACAACTTCTTATTGTTCTTTTAGTTTTTAAAATTTGAGAATTAGATTTATAAGTTTGTTAAACACATGTTAATTGCATACTAATTAAATATTTTTAACTCACATATGTCATATAGGTTATCACTCCTTCTTTGTTACGTCTAAACAATCCAAAAATTCCAAGTCAAAAAATAACATTCTTGTATATTTTACAAAAAAGAATGAGGGTGAATCATCAAATCCATATCCTTCTCCAATTACAAAATCTCTTCTTCTAAAGATGAGACAAAATGGTTGGGATGCTTTCATTGAAAGGGTGGTATCTTTTTGTCAAAAAGAAGACACGAGTATTCCTGATTTCATTGCTCCATATATGGAAGGTACAGGTCGATCTTGTCAACAAAAGGACTTTACTACAGTTGAGCATTACTTCCGTATTAAGATATTTAATGGTGTACTAGATTATCAATTGAGTGAGTTAGAAGGTAGATTCAGTGAGCAAGCAATGAAACTCCTTACTCTTGGCTCATCATTGGATCCTCGTGATGGTTTCAAATCATTTGACATTGAGAAGATATATATATATATATATATATATATATATATATATATATAATTTGGCAGAGAAGTTCTATCCTGAAGATTTCAAAGATTATGACATCCACTTATTAAGAGAGCAATTACAACATTATGAGTATGAGATCTTTGATCTTTCACAATTTCTGAATATGTCTTCTCTTTCTAGTTTATGTGAAGAACTTGTTACATCAAGGAAGACATATTTTTTGATTGATAGATTAATTCGGCTAGTATTGACTCTCTTTGTTTCTACCGCTACAACGGAACGGGCATTTTCAGCTATGAAAATCATTAAAAATCGACTTCGAAACAAGATGGAGGATGACTTTCTTGGAGATTGTATATGATTCTCAACATAGAAAAGGAACTTGTTGAAAACATCGACATAGATTCGATAATTGATGAATTTAGTGCTTTAAAGACTTGTAGGGTATAATTTAAGTAGTTTTCTATTGTATTGCATTGCATGTTTATTTTCGAGTTTGTTGTTTTTTCTTTGACTTTTTATGCATAGTATGCATTTTGAGGAGTATGACTCATTACGTCTCCCCCTAACTAGGTGTATATTTTTTTTCTTCATATTAATGAAATTCACTCGTACCGTCTAATTTTGCTAAAATTCCACATTAAAACTTAGCCCACCTCGTATTCAAATCCTGGGTTCGTGTCTGGATGCATCTGCACCGGCCCCGCCTAAAATCGAACCTTCGCTAGCACCGGAGCTAGTCCAATGCCGGAGTATAGCCGTGAATGTAGTGGAGGGCTTTTTGTGTGTAGATAGCATGCCGTTATGTATTAATGGAAGATGCAGATGCGTAATAGCAAAGGTGATACTAGGGAGACATTAGTTGTTATACTGTTAGCGACTGCAGCATGCCGAGGAATTCTTTGTGTGAGGGCAAATCTCAAATGTATCGATGGCCAATGCATTTGTATCGACGACCCGCAATTTCCCTTAACCCCATCTCCTTAGATATATGTTTGTATATTTTTGTTCAGATGGAAATATATATATATTTTAATTCTTTATCAATCATTCTTTTTTTTGGTTTTTCTTACTGACTCTTTCTGGTGGCTCAAAAATTATGTACAAGTATTTACGTCTTAATTTGATTATGTGGAGAAAATAATGGTAATTTAAATTGACGAAATTAATTTTCTAGAATTTGTGAAGTTTCTTACTTGGATAGTATAAAAATAGAATGAAATTTAAACATAGAATTTAATGTTTGTACATAAATTATAATTTGGGAAATGACACATCTTTATACGGAATTTAAAGTGGGGATTTAGGACATCAAAATTCCTTGTTTCTTATTATTTGGAATTTCTAAATTTCAATTTTTATGAATTAGAGAATTGATGCATAGGAATTTGAAAATTCTAACTTTTTATCAAATCCCTTGTTATTTTCTCTCATCCAAACACACACTAATTGTGTTGATTTTTTACGGAATAAATAATGATTTAGAGAATAAAAAGTTTCAATTATGACATATATATATATAAGGATAATTTGATAAATGAAAAAAAATGGAGTGAAGAGCTAAGTTTCTTGCAGTCCATGAGATGCTAGTATATATTATAAAAAATAAAATCTCACTGCGTTCAATTTTGGAAATAATATATATCTATGTAATTAAGTAAAAAAAAGTCAAAAAATTTGATATTGTTTTCCACATTTAGATTCAAGATTTCCGTATGGGTAAAATGATACAAATATTTCCTATGTATGTAGTTTGATTTCTTTAAATTTAAATGTCATTAAACTAGCAGAAACGTCAACATACACCTTCCTCCACATATATAAATACAGCCCAAGAGGGTCGATATGATCACTCACCACATTGCAAAAACAAACTGTGTGAAAAACTCATAGTCTCAAAGCTCGATCATTCCAAGGGAAACACAATCAACAAAATGGAGAAAGCAGCTATGATCAGTGTCTTCTTGGTGATTGCAGCTTGTGAGTTTTTCTCACTATCTCCCTTTTTTTTTAGTACGGGTTAAATTACATAAATATATAGGATAATACTTGCATTTCACCCATGTGGTATTTTCTCCAATCACTTTCTTAATTTATCGTATTGTCTTTATACATGCATATATATAACAAAATCGATACAGTTCATTTTCTAAATCATCATTTCAAGATCATCGATCTCCTTCCAAAAATTAACAAGATTATTAATGAAGTTCGTTTAGTCATTCATATCAAATAAATCAATGATATTGCTTATAATTAATATCCCCATAGTGAACTGTCCATTTAGTTAATACATATATATGAATACCTAAAAGATCTCCAATTTCATTGATTTTATTTTATTTTTTGCATAAATAATCTTGAAATAATGATTTAATAGTTGAACGGTTCTGATTGTGATATATGTACAAAGACAATTCGTCAAATCGAATCGGTGGTACGTGGAGTTACCCTGAACTTTATATAATGTTTCATTCTAAACAGAAAATTTAGTGAACGTTTGGTAACTTTTTCGTTTTTATTTTTGTGTGTATGAAACATGTAGAAAGTATTGAAAAGATATAAAGAATGATAAAGAATGGTGGTACGAAGAGGAAGAAAGAAATAAGGAAGAATTTAAAAAAGAAAAACTAAAAGAACTAATTAAAAAGTGAAACACACAAAAATTAGGTTTAACTTTTTGTTCTTTTACGTTTTCATTTTTTGACATTTATATTCCTCTTTCACCATATCCTTTATTTCTCATACCTCAAACGTAAAATTAAAAACTAGAAACAGAATAATTATCAAATGCCCGATATTATGTTTTTGCATTTTTTCATTCTACAGGTGTACCATTCTTGGCAGAAGCAGACGCATGCTATATTGGCACCGACTGTAAATGTAAAAAAGGCTACGAACCGTATTGCAGTGACGACGTCTGTTACTGCGCCAAAATTCGTGGCTCTGGGATTGCACCTGGACCTGCAGCTGCAGTTGATGACGATGCTGAATATTCATGTTCCAATCAGACCGACTGCCACAAAATTAATATTATCTGTAATGGGAAGCTACGTTGTGTTGATGGACACTGCAAATGCCTACACAAAGCTTGATCATACCATATATTCATATATTGTGCAACTTTATTTAGTGTTTATTCGATATTAATAATAATAAGAGCACATATATATGTGGGAAGATATAGCTTTCTCCTTATAGAATAAATTATAAACGAAATGAATTAATGATATGGTTAATTTTGTCTATCAATTAATCTCTTATGGGTGATTTTTACTAGCTAAATTATAATCTCTATCTAACTAACGGTCAAATTAATGAAAGATGTAATTAAGTTAATGCATTTTGAAAATTTTAAGGAGTAAAATGAGAAAATTAAAACGTGGTGGTTCATTTTAAAAATTATCTCCTAACCTTGTAAGGTAAAATGTTTTTTTTTATGTGGATATGAGAGAATAATATACATATTGGATATCAACTTCGTCTTTTAAGAGAGTTGAATCCAAAACTTCTCATTGCAGATTAAATTGAATAGAAACACGACAAAATAACCAATAAAACTAGTGATAAAAATATAGTAAGTATATATGTAAACACGTGATTACTACCCAGAGATATACCAGATATATATATATATATATATATATATATGTGTGTATGAAGCATATCCCCATAAGTTAGAAAGTAATTAACAAACCTGCCATTTTTAGCTTTCACGTTAAAGCTAGAAATTTGATGCCCTATAAATGGAATAAAATAGAGCTCACTATGTATAAAAAAAATTACAGAATAATACGATACATCTACTTTGACCTTAACTCGGGTGTTAACACAAATTAATCATAAAAACAAATGGAGAAGGCTACATCTAACTTAGCTATCTGGTTCCTCGTCTTGTCCATTGCAACTTGTGAGCTCAATTTCTCAATTATATATGATTAAGTTCTTGCATTAAGGAGATCAGCAAGCGGATGCTCGACATCGTGAAGTCCAGGACCGCCGTTGCCTATGTTCTTCAAAATGGTGCGTCGGCATTGAAGACGATCGTGGAATCTGACACTGCTACCCTCAGTGAGGATGTGAAGACCGAACCATAATGATCTCGTTGTGTTTTAGGGCACTTTTAGCTTCATATTTTGGGCTTCCAAATCGAGATCTATTTTGTAGTAATTTGGATTTCTTTTGATGCCTATATACTATAATGACATGCTAAATATTTAAATTTTAAGGTATTATTGCAATGCAATTCAATTCTACGTGGTTCACATCCTGTGGCTTTCTGTTAAGTATTGATCTACTGGTTCTTCATCTGATTTGTTCTAAAATGTTTGTGTTGCATAAATTATAATGAAGTGATTGCATTTTGAAATGGAAATTTTTTGAAAATTTTCCTCTTACATACTCTCTACATGTTTTACTTTTGTAAATGGGCCCCACTCAAATGCTGATTTGTTCAAAGTGACCATATTGCCCTTATATTTGACGGTAAGTTAGTAGACTTGACGAAAAATGGGCATTTTGAGACGAAAAGTGGGTTTCATGGTGTATTTTGAGATTAAAAGTGGGTTTAATGAGGTATTTTGTTACAAAATCAAGTTCAGGGTCCACCTTGAGACTAAAGTTAAAGTTCATGGGGCATCTTGAATAAAAAATATTGTGAAAGACACAAATTAATATATTTTTACTATTATCTTGAAGACTTTTCATTTGCTAGGAAAATCGAATATTTGAAAATTGTGGAATTTCTATTGATACACAAGGAAAGAAAAATTTATACTAAGGTCGATCAATATAATTTAAAATCATTGGATTGGCAATAGCAATTGCGGTGGTATAGGTATAGCCATTAGCCATTTTGGTCTGCAATGAGGTAAGATGTACTCGGATAATATTTGACACTACAAGAAAATTAAGGTTGTCTGACAAGGTTTTGCCTGACGAAATCAATTTCGCCGAGTAAACAACGTTTGCCCGACGAACCCGAAGGCTCGCCGGGTAAACTGTTGGCGGGAAGATTAAGATGTTGGCGCGCAAAATAGGAAGTGTTTGCCAGATGATTTGGACCATCCGTCAGGCAAGAGTATATCTAACGACGATTATTCGTCGTCGGGTAACACTTGACGTTGACTTAAGTTTGCCCGACGAATCATTAAACTTTGCCCTGCAAATGTGATTCGTCGGGTAAAAGTCTAAACACACTAAATAACTGAGACGCTCTCCTTTCTTCTTCTTCTTCCTCCTCTCTGCTTCATCACTCTCTCGCTCTCTCTCTCTCTCTCTCACTCACTCACTCTCTTTCTCTAACTACAATCATCATCTCATCACCATTTTCACTACCAATCAAATCTTTTTTCTCTCTCAATCACCAATATCAATTTTTAAGGTTTGAGAAATTTAATTTTTTTAGTTTTGAAATTTTGATTTTTGATTAGAAACTAATTATGTTTTGTGTTGTAGGAATTTTGTGGTTGATTTGAAGGAATACTTATAAAAAGGTATGTGTGTTTACCTCTCAATTTAATTTTGTTAAGAATTTTGGATATAATTATGTTAGGAAATTTTGTATTTATTGTGGAAAATGTGTAGAAATTGTTTAGAATTTGTGGAAATTAGAAATTAGAAAATTTGTTAGGAAAATATGAAAATAGAAAATATGTTATGAAATTAGGAAGATAGAAAATATGTTAGGAAATTAGAAAATTTTGTTGGAAAATAGGAAAATTAAAAATATGTAATGAAATTATTGAAATTAGAAAATATGTTTGGAAATTAGAAAATATGTTAGGAAAATAGGGAAATAGAAAATATGTTAGGAAATTAGAAAATATTTTAGGAAACTAGGAAAATAAAAAATATGTAATGAAATTATTGAAATTAGAAAAAATGTTAGGAAATTATAAAATATGTTAGGAAAATAGGGAAATAGAAAATATGTACGGAAATTATAAAATTGTAAACTATGTTTTATGCATAATTAATATATGTTTGTATTTCTGAATTTGTTGTGATATTTTTTGTAAAGCGCTTTATTTAGTTCCGACGGAGTGAAATATGTTCATATTTTATAACCGTTTATGCGAAGTTAATCGAACTTCGTATAATGAAATTAGATGAAAAACCTTAGACCCATTTGAGAGTCAGTGAATCGAGTTGATTGACTAACTATTGAATTGTCCATTTATTCAGATAGTTTGGGGGTGCGCAACTATGTGTTGTGTAGTTGGCGGCCTTCGAGGTTTGGTTTCGATTGTGGGAAATTCGGTTTGTATCCCCTCAATGTTCTCCGAATGCATACTAGATATTTTTTTATAATATCTACGTCGTGCATTTGGGGAACTGTAGGGAGATGCTGCCGAAATTTTCCTCGATCGAAACTTACCCTCGTAGGTTGCAAACTACACAGCATAGAACATGCACTCTCGAATGGGATAGGGCCAAATCACCGGAGGCATAAGGAGACGAGTTGCTTTTTGATTTTAGCTTGTTATCATTACGGGACAATGTTAACTCAATTACTTACGTTGACTCTATGTTGTGAAAGCATGCACAATGGACAGAGGCTGGATGCCAATGTTTGATAGATCTTCTTATCAGTATTTGGATGGGATCGACAGTTTCATTACCTTTGCACGCAGTCATTGCAGTGACGAAAAACGTATCAGGTGTCGTGCCGTAAATGTAACAACTGCAGTTGGATGCCGTTGAATGAGGTCCAAACTCATCTGGAATGGAATGGGATTGTACACAACTACCCTAATTGGATCTATCACGGTGAAGAAATATTTTCCGCATCGACATCTTCGGTTCTCGGGACCCGTCGGTGTAACGACCGGCCCTCCGTCTCCCATCACAAGGGGTCCCTAGGAAGCCACCGATACGTTATGGCCGTCGGGAATCCTCCCAAAGCGAAGCCCCTGGTTCACCCACACAAGGGGTCCCTCCCAGCACAATCGGTATTGTAGGCTTGTCCATTCTAATCCCCCAGTCTGCAACCTTTGGGTTTCGAACTCAAGACCAAGCCCTTTTATTCCTCTCAAGGAGGACACCTTTCACCTTTCATCAATTGGTGAAAGGTGTCCTCCTTGAGAGGAATAAAAGGGCTTGGTCCTGAGTTCGAAACCCAAAGGCTGCAGACTGGGGGATTAGAATGGACAAGCCTACAATACCGATTGTGCTGGGAGGGACCCCTTGTGTGGGTAAACCAGGGGCTTCGCTTTGGGAGGATTCCCGGCGGCCATAACGTATCGGTGGCTTCCTAGGGACCCCTTGTGATGGGAGACGGATGGCCGGTCGTTACATAAAAGGCGCCTTTTAAGTTGAGAGGTGACCTTAAATCCTCGAGCAATCACATTCCACTCTCAAGGTATTATACAACTAGTCCCATTCTATACCCCCGCTGCAGCGGATAACGGGTCTCGAACTCGGGACCTGGTTCTTTGCTTCCCAAACCAGGGAACGCCTTCACCAATTAAGGACCCTTTCCGAATTTCTCCTCGAAACCCGGAAAGAACCCTTATCCCGTCTGACAGCACTTTTACCTCAAGATTTAATACCAGAACTACCCTTTAACTTTAAATAATTTTTAGTAAACCTTACATAGTTCCCAACAGAACCTCTGTACTTTCTGACCACTCCTACCTGTCAGACGTAGGATATCATACAGGTTAAAGCCAAGACCTCGGAATAGTGGTGGTCCATATAGGACTACCCTCTAACACCAAATGTCAGTAAGTCAGACACTGCTGACTACTCTTCTGGAATACCACAAGACAACAGACTAATTAGATACTTGTGGACCAACAATAATTCATCCCTCTGGGTCACCGCCCACACCAACCCACAGACCCGGATGACGAAGTATTTCCATAGGTTGATTAATCACATGACAATCGTCGTCAAACCATATTAGAGCTGGAAATATCCTCAGCTATCATATCACATCAGTCGGCATATCCCTAGCCACCAGGGTATCCCTTGGGGTGTGCTAGTCTTGTATCACAACTCTTTGTACTATCTGTACTATGCATAGACAGTCTCGTGACCCGGCGGAGCAAAAACCCCTCAAATATGTTTATCTTGTAGGTTCACCGGGTTCACCGCAAATAGCGGATCCTGGCCCAGATCCTAGCCTCCCTCAATCAATGTTCATCTCGGAGGTTCACCGGGTTCACCGTCTCAACGGATCCTAGCCCCGGATCCTGGCCCCCCTCAAATTGGTATTGTTTATTGTTGGAGGTTCACCGGGTTCACCGTCTCAGCGGATCCTAGCCCCGGATCCTGGCCCCCCCTCAAATCTGTATCGTTTATTTTTGGAGGTTCACCGGGTTCACCGTCTCAGCGGATCCTAGCCCCGGATCCTGGCCCCCCCTCAAATCGGTATTGTTTATTTTTGGAGGTTCACCGGGTTCACCTTCTCAGCGGATCCTAGCCCCGGATCCTGGCCCCCCTCAAATCGGTATTGGATCCAATATCAAGTATTTATAATCACAAATACGGTTTCAACTCAAAATCATGGACTCAAATAATTACTACGTCAAAACGATATCTCGCTGTGACTCATGTTTTTCACCGAATGTATCATACCTCACGACTTGATATTGTGATACGTATCTCGGAATTGACCCTCGAGATACCCTAATCGAGTGGTAGTTTATACTCATTCCAGAGTACCTACTTCTCATAATTAACAATGCTGGGTCCTAAAGCTAACCCTGGCATAGTCTAGATTTCCTATCATCATCTTGCATCATTCTCATTCCATAAATATATTATTAGTCAATCAAACATTCATCACCACACACATAATTACATCAAATACTACTAACACAATTAAATCAATCATCATTCAATTGAAATCCCAGTCATCACATAATCTATCACATAACAGTACATAAGTCATATAGGTATGAGTTTAGGAAAGGATTCCACTCACAAACATCATCCAACCCAAAATTCATGGACGCTCTAGCCCAAGGAACACATGCACAATAATAACCCAACTACCTTGACTTTCTGAGCTCAAAATTTCCACTTCAAGGTCAACCATTATCGCTGGAATTACCCAAATCGGCCTTAAACGAACTCCTATAGCCTCGAAACCAATAAAATATGATCCGGAACGTCCCAAACCCTAGTCACGAGCCGCCGTGACATCGGGAACAGTCAAACGCGCCGCCACGCGCCACCGGAAGGTCAGAACACGCGCTCATGCGCCGCCACGCGCCGGTCACGTGCCTGGACCGGTCCAATCCGGCCCGACTCAACTTGACCCGATCCAACTCGACTCAACCCGACCGGTTCACTCAACTCGAACGGTTCAACTCGACCCGACCGGTTCACTCAACCCGACCGGTTCACTCGACCCGACCCGGTCTGACCCGACTCGACCGGTCATCGGAGAAGACGATCGGCTGTCGGCGCAGTCGCTGAAGTCTGGCCAGAGAAGATGACCGGCAGCCGCCGTCTGGTTTCGCTGGAATCCCCCATTTCCGGTCGAAACTTCAAGCTTTTATAACTTCTTCATTTCTTGACCGTTTTTCACGATCCACACATGTAAATTCATCTACTTTTCACCAGGAATCCAAATATGAGGTCAAAGTTCCGAGATCGTACCTGGTTTGGCCGGAAAATGATCGAGAAGATTCAGTCCACTTCCCTCCTCCGTCCGTCGCCTACGGCGGTGCTCCCGCTCCGATGATTACACCAAAAGACTCGTGGGTTCGCGGGGAAGATCCTTCCGGCCTTAGTTTCGGTCAAATCAGACTGAAATTCGTCCGATGAAAATAGTGATTCGGTGTTCGCACGGGAAGAATTTCGGGTAGGAGAGAGAGACTGCTTCCTCCAATCTCCCGAGGAGAGAGAAAATATCTGATATATAGTTCCAACTTTTCTAAATTACCAAACTGCCCCTGAAGCTTCTAGACCCGTAACGAACTCACCGGGTCTCCGTTTTCCGCGTGCCGCCTGTCTACGAACTCGTGAGTTCGAGACCTACGCAACGACCCAAGAAAAATTCCCAAAAGTACTGCCAGTCAAAAAGTTACTCCCGAACCCGTCCAAAATCGAGGGTAAAATCGTCCAATTCTCAAAATAATTTAATTTCTGGTCCGGGTCGTTACAGTCGGAGACGAAAGTGGTTTGGATGGGCGATGTGATAATGATCAAGTCGTTGAGTTATTAACTGATGTTTTTCCTCCCGCATCAGATGATATGGACGATGAGGCGCCCAGGTTGCAACCCAAAGACTCTGAGCTCCATTACGAGAGATTGTTGAAAGAAGCTCAGCGCGAATTGTACCCCGGTTGTAAATCATTTTTGGTTCTAGGGGTAGTTGTGGAGTTGATGCACATGAAAGTTGAGTATAATCAAACGAACAAGCATTTTGATCACATGATGGACATCATCATCCGAATGCTCCCTGAAGACAACTGTCTGCCTAAAGATCATTATAGCTCGAATAAGTTGTTGAAGGGCCTCGGTTTAGGGTATATCAAGATTCATGCATGCAAGAACAACTGTGCATTGTTTTACGGTGAATTTGAGCAGCTTGATAAATATCACGTGTGCATTGAGCCTAGGTGTCAAAAGAACAAGATTTTGAACAAGGTGTTGCGTTATTTTCCACTGAAGTCAAGGTTACAAATATTCTACATGTCATCCCACAAAGCCCGTGATATGAAGTGGCGCAAGGATGAACGCATTGATGATGATGTACTGAGGCATTCGGCCGATGGAGAGGCTTGGAAGGAATTTGATAAGACGTATCCCGAGTTTGTTGAGGAGCTAAGAAATGTCAGATTAGGGCTCGCTACTGATGAGTTTAATCCGTTTGGGAGTTTTGCAAAGCCCTATAGCACTTGGCCGGTGGTTATGGTTCCGTATAACTTGCCTTCTTGGAGATGCATGAAGAAAGCATTCACAATCCTCAGTACTTTGATACTGGGGCCCAAATCGCCGAGTAATTCCATCGATGTGTATTTGCGGCCGTTGATTGACGAGCTCATGGATCTATGGGAAAATGGTGTCCGAACATACGACAAGTGCAGTGGAGAAATGTTCACTCTACCAGCGGCCGTAATGTGGACATTTAATGATTTTCCTGGTTATGGTATGTTGTCGGGATCGAGCACCAAGGGTTATCTTGCTTGCCCGACATGTGGACAAGACACAACATCCTTTTGGCACGCATCTAAGGTATGCTACTTGGGTGAAAGAAGGTTTCTGCCTTGGGATCACCGATGGTGAATGCAATCTGACTCATTTGATGGCAAATCAGAGTTACGAGCTCGACCAATGGAGATGTACAGTGATGAGATATTATCCAAATTAAACAGTATACATGACTTCGTCACACGAGGATCGAAACCAGCTGAACAGGAAAATTGGACGAAAAAGAGCATATTCTTTCGGTTGGCATATTAGTCGAAATTGAAAATCAGACACATCGCGAATCCTATGCACATCGAGAAGAATGTTGTTGAGAGTGTTATGGGAACAACTTTACCCATTGAAGGCAAGTCAAAGAACACAAAAAAGACTCTTCTAGGCATGCAAGAAATGGGGATTTGACCTCATTTGTAGCCAAAAGTCGTCAATGGCAAATACATCATGGCTCATCCAAGTTATGCTTTTACGCCGGAGAATAAGAAAAAATTCTTGAAGTGGCTGCAAGTTGTGAAATTTCCCGACGGGCACACCGGCAACATATCCCGAAGTGTTAGCACCGACGGTGGGACAATTTCTGGTATGAAGAGCCATGACTATCATGTTTTGCTACAACGACTCATTCTGATTGGTATTAGGCCTTTCTCGGAGCCTGGTGTTGTTGAGACGATAGTTTATTTGTCTCAATTCTTCCAGATACTATGTTCCAGATCGTTGGTTAAGGCGGACCTCGAAGTAATTAACGAGGATATTATCTACATCATGTGCAGGCTAGAGCAAATATATCCACCTGTATTCTTTGATTTAATGGTGCACCTGTCGGATGAGGCAAAGCTAGATGGCCCGGTGCATTATCGTTGGATGTACCCAATCGAGAGGTATAACTTATCCCTGCTATTTGATAATATTTCCTTACTATCATGTATATATGTGAATCATAATGTAAATTTCCTTGCAGAATGGTAGGTACGTACAAGTGGTACGTTCGGAACAAGACACGTCCCGAAGGCTCTATAGTGGAGGCGTACATTGCAAAGGAGGTACTGACATTTTGTGCAATGTAGCTTCAGAATGTTGAAACTTCCTTCAATAGGGCGTCGCGCAACGACGATGGTGGTCAACGTCCAGAGACCCCATCTATATTTGCCCAACCCGCACGACCATTCGGTACTGGTCCAATCTCGGAGCCGTTCACTAATAGCGACATGGAGGTGGCTCATTGGTTCATACTAAACAACTGTGACGAAGTCTGGCCCTTCCACGAGCAGCACGAGGCGTTGATGAAGGCCCAATTTCCTTCTAATTGGGAAGAAATGGACAAACAATTATTTCCACGTTGGTTTTCTGAGCATGTAAGTCAAATATTTATTTGTAAATTTCTTAAATTGGTTTTAAGTTTACCAATTTCGTTTCTTGTGTGTATCTTACCAGATGTCACATCTAAAAGATGTGAACTCGTCAAATTTCAATAAAGAATTAATGCAGCTGGCCATTGGCTCATTCCAAGGAGAAACGTATGTTGGTTGTCACGTTAACGGAGTTAAGTTCGTCTGCACAGAACGAGACATTTTATCCTTGAATCGGTTTCCCACCATTTCATCTTATTTGATAAAATAGTGTATACAACAAACAATTAATTATAATAAATTTAAAAATAAAAAAAATTAAACTAAATCTAATTTGAATTTATAAAAACTAACAGACATTTACCCGACGAATATACTTTTACATCCGTCAGGCAAAGACTTCAAATATCATCAGTACGTGTTTCTCTGTTCGGTGGGCTGTTGCCGAACTGGGAGATTTTTCCCGACGAATATTCATCTATATTCTTCGGGCAATATATACCAGAATCAATTTATATTTATTTATTAAACAACTTTTTAAAATTACTTACGAAATGAAATGGACCGATCTAACCGTCAAATTTTATGGTAGGTACTCATAGATCGCCTACGCGAAAACTACCCAATTTGGAAATCCCGGGATTAGGTAACGGTGCGCGATGATTCAACGGTTACACAACGTTTCTTCACGATCGGACGACTTGAAATCCTCAAAACATCAAGATTTTCGACGGGCGAGATCTAGGCACGTAAACCCACAAAGTGAATAGTTAGATCAGTCAAATTCAATCGTTTGAACATCAATAGAACCAAAACTTCGCAAAATATATTGAAGCTTCCTTCAAGTGTTTAAACTCCTTGATGAATATGCTTGTTTGACGATTTTCAATAATTTACAAATTGAAATGGACCGATCTAACTGTCCACATTCATGGTAGGTAATCATAGATCGCCTACGCGAAAAATTACCCAATTTGGAAATCCTGAGATTAGGTTACGGTGCGTGACGATTCAACGGTTACACAATGTTTCTTCACGATCGGAAAGCTTGAAATACTCAAAACATAAAGATTTTTTACGGGTGAGGTCTACAGACTTAAAAGTAACTATTGAACAGTCAATTTTTGTGAAATTTAATCGTTTGAATATCAATTGAACCAAAACTACGAAAAACCCATTGAAATTCACAAACTTAACGATCGAGGCACATAAGCTCAGAAAAACATGACGATAACGATCGATGGGGCTTTAGGCATGTAAAACCAAAAATTGAACGGTCCCGATGTTGAAAATTCTATCGTCGGACCTGGTTTTCAGATCATTCATAAACACAACATCATAAGACTTAAGCCCGATGAAGTAAACTATTCACCGGGCAATATGTAATGATTCGTCGGGAAACAATAGCAACGTCGTCGGGCTACGCAAATAAAACGCGCAATTGTTTTCCCTGAAAATTTTAAATATTCCGCCAAAATTTTCTCGAAATCTCAAACTTACCGCGTATTGTTGCCCGAAGAATATGTAAAATGTTACCCGACAGATATCCACCGCTTGTTTTTACCCGACGAAGCTTTTAAACGATTGCGTGACGAAAGTTCCACAAAATTTTTCTCAAAATCTCAAACTTACCGCGTATCCACTGCTTATCGTTGCCCGACTAATATGTAAACAGTTACCCGACGAATATCCACCGCTTGTTATTACCAGACGAATCATTAAAAAGAATGCATGACGAACCTGTTCGTCGGGCAAGGTCAATCAGATAGATAAATCATACCGACTCGTCTTCTTCCTTCTTCTTCATTTTCCTTATTTTCTCCTGAACCCCCATCTCTCTGCAAGTCAGACTCTAGCCCTCACTCCAGCCGTTCCGGTCGCCGCAACTCCAGCCATTTCTTGCTCTCTCTCACTCATACTCCAGTCCTTACTCTGCCGCCCCAGCAATCTCTCGTGCCACCTCCCTCTCACTGAGGTTAGCTGTCGACGCCGCCCCTATCCTCACTGGCAGTTTCTTCAAGGTCGAACTCATTGTCCCTCTCTCTCTATTGTTAATGTAGATTGGTTATTGTTAATTTTGAATGGTTAAATTTTAATTTTATTTTGGAATGAAATTTCAATTTAAATTTGGTTTGGATATTATGAAATTGTATTGAAAATGGAATTTAAATGTGAATTTTGGATATGTGAGGTTTATAAATTTCGGATATGTGAGTTTTATAAATTTTTAATATGTGAATTTTATGATTTGGATATTATTATTTTATGTTTGGATTAATTTGTAAGTTTGATTTTATTCCCGTAATTTGGATTTAGAAATTTAGGTATAATGTTGTGAATTTTGAGTTTAGTACTTTTGGATTAATTAGTATTTAGGTTTAATTTTCGTTTGTGTTGGTTTTATTTTAAAAAATTAGAATTTGGTGGTTTTAGTTTTTAGATACCAATTTACTAATTTTTAATAAATAAAAAATTGGTTTATTTATTTATTTTTATTGGAATTAAAAAATGTTGGTTAATTTTAAATGTGGTTTTGTTTTTATTGTTTGAATTTAATATTTAATATTTAAAATGTTTGGTTTTTTTTATTTAATTAAAAATATGTTGGTTAATTTTATATTAATTATTTTATATTTCTTATTGTAGATGTCGCATCGCACCTTAATCACGTCTAAGACCCGCCCCTGCCTTGATCTCGTTGATGATCATGCACCGAAGGAGGCAGCCCCTGACTCGGTTGCCTCAATAGCGGCGTCGGTTCAGCCATCGATGTCGGTTCATCAGCAACCCGGTGCCCGATCGACTCGTTGACAGCACATCAAGAAACGGGGGGAACCCCGTACCGACCCCCAGGCCCCATAGGACGACGCCGGAGCAGACGAAACAGTGCCTAATGTCGGAGCACTCCCTAAGGGTAAGTTGATTATTTTGTTTATTTAACCAATCGTTTTTATTTGTTACTTATTTTATGTACGAATGTTCATAGAATTTGCAGGGAAGTCGGTAAAAGTGCGCGGGATAAATTGGGGTTTGACATCCCAACGGATTTGCAGGACAACGAATGCAAAGATACTGGTGGTGTACGTGTCGCGCCTCCGGTCCGCGCCAGTAAAAATCCACAACCTCCTTGTGCATGACATTGGCGCGATTCTTCGCACCAAGTCCCTGATGATGTGGGAGACTTTCAAAACCCAACCCCCGGAGGAGATCACGCGTTGTTGGGGAGAGTTATTGGTACGTGTTTCTCCTTTTTTTTTACATTAATTATATATTTTTTAATTATTTTACTAACTTTAATAATTTATTGCAGATCAATTTTGAGTTCAACTTGGAGGACGTCGACGTCAGTAGATACCTGAGACACCACTGGCAGTTACGGTACACCGACTGGAAGTACGAGCTCCACAAGTACTACAAGAGCTGGCATTCCCCAGAGGAAGCTCGAGCAAATCCTCCGGAAAAGTTGGACGGGCCGAAACTGGCATGGTGGTTGTGGTTGTGCGACCATTTCGTGTCCCCCACCTATGTGGTACGTACTATCCACCTAGTTAATTTTTTTTTTTATGTTATTTTCCATTTGAAAATATAATTTTTGTTTTTACGAATAAACAGCGGAAATCGGTTGCCAACAAATCAAACCGGGGAGCGAAGAAATTCAACCACCACGGGGGGTTGCGATCCTTATCAGCTCGACAGGAGGATTGGCGCATCGCCGGGTCGATGTTCCGAGAGGTGGATGCCGGGGGGCAAGTGTACACTGGACGGGGGGACCAAGAGGCCGACAAAATTTACGTAAGTTTATTTTTTGCAGATTAAACATTAATTTTTAATTTGATAATTATATTTCTAATTAATATATATTCGAAATTGTAGGAGGCGATGGAGCAAGACGTCCAACAGACACTGGTTGAGCTCACACAACAGCATCCCGAAGTGTCGTTGGAGCAGCAGCTCCCAGATCCCGAGAAGTCGATCGCCATCCTGGAGCAACGACTTAGGAGGCGTCCAGGGAAGATCGTTCGGGGGGCCGGCGACGGGATAGTGCAGGATGTCTCCAGTCACTTATCGAGTTCATCTTGGGCAGGTAATCCCCAGGAGATGTCGGAGCTCAAGAGAAACTTCGAGTTCCTGTTGTATAAATAGCAACCTAAAAATTACGCAACTATATGCACGTTTTAACTCGCAAGTGCATAAGATCAGACAAATAGTATAGAAAGCAAATACGAGATCATTCCCACGAGGACTGGATTAATATGTGTTTAAAATTGATGTTCTAGAACTACTAACTAAATGGCACAAACTAAGAATGCAAAAGTGAAAGAAAACCCTAAAAAAAACTTATTTCAAAACCTTAAGATTTCTAATCAAAGTTTATGCGCAATACACAAAGGCACTCGGTGTTCAAAATGATGATTTTAAGATGATTTTGAAAACTGAAAATTTCGAAATAAAATAGTAAAACAACGTTTGATTAAAAATAGAATTGGATTGAGGTTAAAACAATGAGAAAACCAGTTAGGGATTCGATGTTCACCGCTAATCTTCTTCCTTAAGCAAACGACATGCAAAATGCTACAAAACAGATTTTAGATGCTCATGTTTGTCAACCTAAAGGCATGATATCTACAGTTTAAATTATTGATTTCCCTAAGCAACAAGTTAGGCATGGGCATCTACGCTAACTCTTTTCATTCTTAAAGTGTTTAGCATGGTATCTACTAAGTTGCACTTTAAGAACGCATAACACAATGGAAATTGACAAACACACAACTCCTAGAACATGGTATCTATTCTAGTTATTCATGATGATTAATTTCAAGAACTTATAACTAGTTCTTTTGTTACTCTCATAAGCACAAGATTCGGTCATCTAAATTTACCTATGTAACAAACTCAATACACAACATGCATATGGTGATCAAGCATAACATAATGTATGTAAAGAGTAAAATATAATATGAAATTAATCAATTAAGCATCACAAAAGTAGTTTACAGCAAAGGCGTATCGAAATCCTTAAAGAAACATAATTAGGGCTTCAATCGAGCCCTAACTAAAGTACTTAGTTACCCATAATTTAAATAGACAGCAAGAACATAAAAAACAAAAAATAAAAAGAGGAAGAAGATAGCTCTTTGATGATGTGTTGGTCAGCCAGAGTGATTGGACGCCTTGACGTTCCTCCTTGCTTCGTAAGCCTGTTAGACCTTGGAACCTTGAAGGATGGAGCAGAATGGGATGGTGTGGGTGAGTCCTTGTGTGAGAGCCCCCGACGTTTCTGCAGTTTTTTCAAGTGAGGGAAAAAGGAAGAGAAATTGCTACCTTGTCTGAGTGCCTCACGTTTTTCAGATTGAGGGAGATAAGGAGACGTTCCAAGTGAGATGAGGGGGAGACTCTTTGCTTCTCTCTTGTGTGTGTGTCTGCCCCTTGGCTGCCAAGAATTTATGTGCATATTAATTCGCTGAATGAGGGAGAGCAAGCGTTTCTTTGTCCCTTGGCTGCCAAAAATTTATGTCTCGTGGCTGCTCCTTTTTTTCTTTTCTGTTTTTCTTTATTTTTTTCTTTTCTCTGATTAAAAAGGATCCTCTCATAACCCTAACAAACTGGACTTCTAGTCGTCCAAGCCTGATAAGGATTAGAAAACTTGAAATAGAAGGAATGCTGAATTCCCGCGTAGCCTGACCTTGCTGTACTAAAACGCCCATAACTCCTTCTAGAAAACTCCAATTCACGAACCGTAAATTTCTTTAGAAACTAGACTTCAGTATCTTTCCAACGATATATGGCCCATCAGCTTGTTTTTCCCGAGCAGGTGCAGTTAATTTTGAGAAGTGGACACATTTTCTGAAGTCCGTTGCAAAGTTTCCTCTTTAGATTTCCAAAACAGCACTCAGTAACTCCTTTTGTAATTTTGCTTCCAAAAATCCTACAAAACACGAAAACAAGCTAAGTATTAAGAAAACATAGGAAACATGCTAAGAAAAGCATAAGAAAACAAGATAAATCGCATAAATATACTCCTATCAAATTCCCCCACACTTAGCTTTTGCTAGTCCTCGAGCAAAACAGAAACAAAGAATGAAAGAAAAACAAAGACTCAATAATTCAACCTAAACCTTCCAACATTTGTCTCAGAGATTTTCAATGAATCATGACATATTAAGATTCATCATAAGCATAAGAATTGGTCCACATGATTCGAGAGTTAATACACCTTCATAGAAATCATACACATACTCACAATTAAATCAATCAAATCACAAGTACAAAGAGAGATACATGCTGCAAAGAATTAGCTCAAAATTCTCACCGAACAAGCTTTGATTTTTCCTCATATTTTATGGTTAAGTCACTCTTCCTATACTAGTTATATGTGAGAGGATTGATGTAAAATGGAAACAAATTGCTCACATATGATATAACAAGAAAGAAAGGCACTTTCAGAATTTTTCTTATGAATATGACTCATGAAAAGAATGCTACTACTTGAATGCAAGAACAAGTGACACCATATGCTCATACTTCATTCAAATCTCCACATATTGATATAAACACAACAAACAAGATCAGAAGGTCTTTATGAGGATTGTAATGAGGCCAAAGGGTAAGGGGTTAAAGAAAGAATGGATATGGATAACACAAAGTTCTTAAAGAAATAGTAGAAGCATGCAATGATGTTAGAGACATAAGAACTTATCAAGGCTTAAAAATCATATAAGTACCGAGCAAGTACATACACTCAATGGCCGATTTGAACATTATTGACCATACTTCAACAATCAATACATGAACGGTCAGGGCATTAACAATTCAAACACAATGTCGATTTTTTTTTTCTTTTTTTTTTTCTTTTCATTTTTTTTTCTGGTGCACACTCTGAACCGTGTACAATTCTTATCTTTTTTTTTTATTTTTTATTTTTTTATTATTTTTTTTAAACTAATGCAGAAATCAATATGAAAGTTTTCACTCAAGGGAAGCTTGTTCCCTTCTTCATCATGAAGTAACCTGGAAAAATGATCTGCAACCACATTCTCACTACCCTTCTTGTCCTTAATCTCAAGATCAAATTCTTGCAGTATAAGCATGCTATGATGTTAGAGACATAAGAACTTGTATCACCATCAAGGCTTAAAAAGCATACAAGTACCGAGCAAGTACATACACTCAATGGCCGATCTGAACATTATGGACCATACTTCAACAATCAAACATGAACGGTAAGGGAATAACAATCCAAACAAAATGCCGATTTTTTTTTTCTGGTGCACACTCCGAACCGTGTACAATTCTTATCTTTTTTTTTTCTTTTTTTTGAACATTCCCCCAAACTTGCTCTTTAAACACCCCTTGATTCACAATTAAGTCTCTACAAATTATGCTTCACTAATCCTTAAGAAAAAGGGTAAGAATGAAAGTGTTTAGGCTAGGTGAGGAAAATGAAGGTTATGAAACAAAAAGGCTTAAACAAAGGCTCAACATGGGTTTACCTAGAGGAAAGTGTATCATGGGTCAAAGGCCATTTTGGCAATGGTGGTAATCTAGGTGCCTTCATCATCTCAAGTATGTCATGCAAATCAATTCAATGCCTCAAAAAGAAATTAGTACCAGTTCTAGCATTTAGTTCCAATGATGATAAGCAATTCAAGTAGCAACCCGAAAGATTAGCTCATGTAACAACTTAATTGACAAGAAAGTGATAGATTAAACAAATACAACTCTCTCAAACAAAGGATAAAGGCTCAAAAGCTCACAAAAGGGTTGTATTGAGCCTCATTCAATTAAGCATGTTATGGGTACTACTTACTCGGGTGATTACATGTGATTTTGCATATGATAACCCTGAATAATTGAGTATTAACCAAAGAATAATTTCAGCCCTTGAATCATGCTTAGAAATTATCTTAAAGTCATGCAATTAAAAACCAAATCTCATCATTGTGTTGGAAAGAAACCTAAGACACAAAAAAAAAACAAAAATTACCCAATTTAACTACTAAAACCGACACAAACTAAGGCTAAAAACAAAGGTGTCAATTTTTTTTTTTTTTTAACCAATGCAAAATCAACAGAAAACACAAGTGTTTTCCCCTCACACTTAAACCTAACATTGTCCTCAATGTTTTAAAATTAAAGCATAAACAATGAAGCATTTAAGGAAGGAGAAACAAGCAACAACACCCACAAAGAAAATAAAAATAAAAATAAAACAAACAAAGGCAAAGTTAACGATAAAGAAGGAAAGGGTGAGAGAAAGCAAATCTGATTGTTAGTGGTTGTAGAGTGCCAAAACTGTCATCATCCTCTTCACATGGGTTGCCTCCCAAGAAGCGCTTGCATTAACGTCATTCAGCCAGACTGTTGGACTTTCATGCAATGTACTGAACAGGTTGGAGAGTCACATCCTCCTCTCAAGGCTCAAAGCTCATCTCAATATAGGGCTTTACTCTGTGCCCATTCACCATGAATGTCAGATTCTTCTCTTTGCTATGAACCTCCAAAACTCCATGAGGGAAAACTTTTGTCACAACATAAGGACCGTACCACCTAGACTTGAGCTTACCAGGGAAAAGTCTCAATTTTGAATTGTAGATCAACACCTTCTGTCCCACATGAAACTCCTTCCTAAGTAGCCGCTTATCATGATACGCCTTGGTCCGTTCCTTATACAACTTAGCATTCTCATATGCATCATACCTCAACTCTTCAAGCTCAATCTCTTCATTCTTCATCACTATGATTCCATTCTTCTTAGGCACAACATGAACTGGACTCACCTATTTTCTATATGAGATGGGGTAGATGATGCCAACATCCAAGAGCTTAAGAACCTCTGCTCTCACTACTTCCTTCATGTGTGGGTTAAGACGTCTCTGAGCATCCCTGTTAGGCTTTGTATTATCTTCACGGAGGATTTTGTGCATGCACTTGGATGGACCTATGCCTTTGATGTCGGCATTGGTCCGCCCTAATCCAGTCTTGTGCTCCCTAAGAACTCTCAACAACAGCTCTTGCTCCTAAAAACTCAAGTTTGCAGCAACTATCACTGGTAATGTCTGGTTCTCTCCCAAGTAAGCATACTTCAATTGTTCAGGTAGTTGCTTCAATTCTAGTTCTGGTGCCCTGACAATAGAAGGGACAAGAGCAGTATTAGTAGACACAAGAGTTTCAAAGGGAGGTACATACTTACTTGGATAAGGCTTAGAAGCCTCAAGAGAATGCACAGCTTCATGGAGGTCTATCTCTGTAACATCACATCCACGTTCATAATTCAGCCTTGTGAGGTTGTGGGCTATGCATGCCTCCAAATGCTCAATGCTATGTACTTGAAACACTTTCTCAACAACACTTCCTACCACATAAATCTTGAAACAATCATGGTTATCATGTGGCAATTTGATAGTGTCAGACAACATGAATTCTATCTTCTTACCATTAACTTTCATGCGTATAGTACCCTTTTTCACATTTATCTTTGTATCAGTAGTTACCATGAAGGGTCTACCAAGAATAATAGGTAATGAAGATGGCATAGGGGAATCTTCCATATCCAGAACAACAAAATCAGCAGGCAAAATAAATTCATTTACTTGAATCAAAACATCCTCTAATATACCTCTAGGTCTTCTGATGCTTCTATCTGCCAATTGCAATATAATTGAGGTTAGTTTGAGCTCCCCCAAGCTCAACTCCTCATAAACGGTATAAGGCATCAAGTTAATGCTTGCTCCTAAATCAAGCAAGCACGTTCAAACAAACGGTCACCCACCCTGCAAGGAATAGTAAACTCCCTGGATCTTTTAGTTTAGGTGGTAGATTTCTCAATAAAACCGCACTTACCTCCTCAGTCAATGCAACTTTCTCATGTTCCTGAAACTGTCTTTTGTGTGTACAACAATCCTTTAAAAACTTAGCATAAGATGGAATCTGTTTAATTGCATCAAGTAAAGAAATGTTGATTTCTACTTTTCTCAAAGTTTCAAAAATATCAAGAAGATGTTTTTCTTTCTTTTTCTTAACTAACCTTTGAGGGAAGGGTGGCAATATCACCTTCACCTTCTCACTTACCTTTGTGGCTGGAGTAGGTTCAACATTTTCTGGATCTTTCTCATCTATCACCACCTTGTTGTCAACTACCTTGCCACTTCTAAGGATTGTCACAGCCTTGAGCTGCTCCTGGCCTCCCGAATTAGGTACGGTTTGTGATGGAAACTCTCATTCTTCCTCTCACTTAACTCCTTTGCCATTTGCCCTACTTGTGCCTCCAATCTTTGAATAGCTTCGCTAGTTGTTGCTTTTAGTTTCTGAATTTTCTGACTAGTTAGAGCATTTGTCTGTTGCTGTGCATTCAAGAACTGAAGTATGGCACCTTTAAGATTATTCTTCTTCTGGTCAGTATTTGGTTGTGCCACCTATGATGAAGCATGATAATTACTTCCCTGCTGGAAGTTCTTCTGCTGCCCTTGTGGATTAAGCACATTCTGACTGTTGCTCCAAGAGAAATCTGGGTGGTCTTTCCATCATGGATTACAAGTGTTTGAAAATGGGTTGTTCTTGGGATGATTATTTTTTTGCCCCACATAATTAGCTTGCTCATGATCTGTAAAGCAATACATAGGACAAGTCTCAGTAGTATGATTAGAATGAGAATATACAACACATACCTCGACTTTAGCAACTTGTTGAACTTGAGAGATGTTATGAGCTGACATTGCTTTCACCAACATATCTAACTTCTTCTCCATTGCTGCCATTTGACTCTGGACTCCACCATTTGTGCTAACTTCATAAACACCTTTACTTTTTACTCCTTGTCTCCCTCTTCATGAGAATTGCTGAGAATTTTCACTTAGGGTCTCAAATAGGTCAATGGCTTCATCACTGCTCTTTTCCATAAGCACACCTCCACAAGCTGAATCAACAAGACTTTTGTTAATATAATTTAAACCTTCATAAAAAGCTTGTACCTAATCGTCTTGAGATAGATTGTGGTGTCGACACTTGAGAAGCAACTCCTTGAAATGCTCCCATGCCTCAAAGAAAATATCTCCATCCTTCTGTTGAAAGGCTTGAATCTCCCTTTTTAGTTGTCTTGTCTTTTGGGCTGGGAAAAAATTCTTCAAGAATTTAGTAGCCAATTGTTCCCAAGTAGTAATGGAACCTACAACCAGAGAATTCAACCACAACTTAGCATTATCTTTTAAGGAGAAAGGAAAAAGAATTAACCTGATTCCTTCTGGAGTTAAGCCCTGGATGTTCTGAGTCTTGCATAGATCGAAGAAATCCCTAATGTGCAAGTATGGATCCTCAGAAGGTGTGCCTCTATAGTGCGGCACCATGTTAAGCAATTGAGGTGATAAATTGAAGCTGCCTTGCGCAGTTGGTTGGTAGGCAATGCATGATGGTTGATTAAGGTTTTGAGGGACAAAGGAGTCCTTCATTGGCTTTCGAACCTGTTCATCCCCCATTTCATTCTCTGATTCTGATCTTTCTCCTTCTTCAAAATCTACTCTTTGTGTGTTAAATTTTGCCCTCTCAGGTTGCTTTTGAAGACGTCTAAGAGTTCGTTCAATCTCAGGATTGTAGTCACCGACCGCTAAATTTTGAGATCAACGACCTTGCATAAACGAAATTCAGCCTGTAAAAGAACACAAAAAATCAAATTTAAACACAAATTAGTTACACATTCCTCGGTAGCGGCGCCAAAAACTTGTTGTACAAATAGCAACATAAAAATTACGCAACTATATGCATGTTTTAACTCGCAAATGCTCAAGATAAGACAAATAGTATAGAAAGCAAATACGAGATCATTCCCACGATGACTGGATTAATATGTGTTTAAAATTGATTTTAAGATGATTTTGAAAACTGAAAATTTAGAAACAAAATATTAAAAAAAAACAGCGTTTTGATTAAAAATAGAATTAGATTGAGGTTAAAATAATGAGAAAACTAGTTAGGGATTCGATGTTAACCGCTAATCTTCTTCCTTAAGCAAACGACATGCACAATGCTACAAAACAGATTTTAGATGCTCATGGTGTGGCTGAGTCCTTGTGTGAGAGCCCCCGACGTTTCTGCAGTTTTTCAAGTGAGGGAAAACGGAAGAGAAATTGCTACCTTGTCTGAGCGCCTCACGTTTTTCAGATTGAGGGAGATAAAGAGACGTTCCAAGTGAGGTGAGGGGGAGACTCTTTGCTTCTCTCTTGTGTGTGTGTCTGCCCATTGGCTGCCAAGAATTTATGTGCATATTAATTCGTTGAATGAGGGGGATCAAGCGTTTCTTTGTCCCTTGGCTGCCAAGATTTTATGTCTCGTGGCTGCTCCTTTTTTTCTTTTTATTTTTTCTTTTTATCTTCTTTTCTATGATTAAAAAGGCTCCTCTCATAACCCTAACAAACTGGGCTTCTAGTCGTCCAAGCCTGATAAAGATTACAAAACTTGAAATAGAAGGAATGCTGAATTCCCGCGCAGTTTGACCTTGCTGTACTAAAACAGCCATAACTCCTTCTAGAAAATTCCAATTCACGAACCGTAAATTCCTTTAGAAACTAGACTTCGGTATCTTTCCAACGATATATGTGATAGGAGCATATTTATGCGACGTTTATCTTGTTTTCTTATGTTTTGCTTAGCATGTTTCCTATGTTTTCTTAATACTTAGCTTGTTTTCGTGTTTTGTAGGATTTTTGGAAGCAAAGTTACGAAAGGAGTTAATGAGTGCTGTTTTGGAAAACTAAGGAGGAAACTTTGAAACAGAGTTCAGCAGATGTGTCAACTTCTCGAAATTAACTGCACCTGCTTGGGAATAACTAGCTGATGAGCCATATATCGTTGGAAAGATACGGAAGTCTAGTTTCTAGAGAATTTTACGGTTTGTGAATTGGAGTTGTCTAGAATGAGTTATGTCTGTTTTAGTACAGCAAGGCCAGGCTGAGCTGGAATTCAGCATTCCTTCTATTTCAAGTTTTCTAATCCTTATCGGGCTTGGACGACTAGAGGCCTAGTATATTAAGGTTATGGGACGACACGTTTTAATTAGAAAAAGAAAGATAAACAAATAAAAAAGGGAGAGGAGCAGCCACAGCGTGAGGATTGATTGAGCAGCGAATGCAAACGGTAACGTCTCTCTCCCTCATTAAGGAAATTAACACTCACATCAATTCTGGGCAGCAAAGGGGCAGACATATACATGGGACAAGGGGAAAACGTGAGGGAAGACAAAAAGGCAGCCAGCAAAGAGTCATTCTCCCACACAAAAAGTCAGAAACGTCTCTCTCTCTATATCTCATACTTTGGAACGTCTCTTTTTCTCCCAAAAAAAGAAAACTGCAGAAACGTTGGAAGCTCTCACACAAGGACTCAACCACACCATCTCATTCTGCTCCATCCTTCAAGGTTCCAAGGTCTAAAAGGCTTAGGAAGCAAGGAGGAACGTCAAGGCGTCATCCAATCATTCTAGCTGACCAACACATCATCAAAGAGCTATCTTCTTCCTCTTTTTATTTTCTGTTTTTTATGTTCTTGCTGTCTATTTAAATTATGGGTAACTAAGTTCTTTAGTTAGGGCTCGATTGAAGCCCTAATCATGTATCTTTAAGGATTTCGATATGCCTTTGCTGCAAACTACTTTTGTGATGCTTAATTGATTAATTTCAGATTATATTTTACTCTTTACATACGTTATGTTATGCTTGATCACCATATGCATACTATGTATTGAGTTTGTTACATAGGTACATTTAGATGACCGAATCTTGTGCTTATGAGAGTAACAAAAGAACTAGTTATAAGTTCTTGAAATTAATCATCATGAATAACTAGAATAGATACCATGTTCTAGGAGTTGTGTGTTTGTCGATTTCCATTGTGTTATGCGTTCTTAAAGTGCAACTTAGTAGATACCATGCTAAATACTTTAAGAATGAAAAGAGTTAGCGTAGATACCCATGCCTAACTCATTGCTTTAGGAAATCAATAATTTAAAGAGTAGATATCATGCCTTTAGGTTGACAAACATGAGCATCTAAAATCTATTTTGTACATTGTGCATGTCGTTTGCTTAAGGAAGAAGATTAGCGGTGAACATCGAATCCCTAACTGGTTTTCTCATTGTTTTAACCTCAATCCAATTCTATTTTTAATCAAACGCTGTTTTTTTTTAATACTTTGTTTCGAAATTTTCAGTTTTCAAAATCATCTTAAAATCACTTTTAAACACATATTAATCCAGTCCTCATGGGAATGATCTCGTATTTGCTTTCTATACTATTTGTCTTATCTTGTGCACTTGCGAGTTAAAACGTGCATATAGTTGCGTAATTTTTATGTTGCTATTTGTACAACAAGTTTTTGGCGCCGCTGCCAGGGACTGTGTAACTAATTTGTGTTTAAAATTGATTTTTGGTTTTCTTTTATAGGCTGAATTTCGTTTATGCAAGGTCGTCGATCCCAAAATTCAGCGGTCGGTGACTACAGTCCTGAGATTGAACGAACTCTTAGACGTCTTTGAAAGCAACCTGAGAGGGCAAAATGTAACACACAAAGAGTAGATTTTGAAGAAGGAGAAAGATCAGAATCAGAGAATGAAATGGGGGATGAACAGGTTTGAAAGCCAATGAAGGACTCATTTGTCCCTCAAAACCTTAATCAACCATCATGCATTGCCTACCAACCAATTGCGCTAGGCAGCTTCAATTTATTACCACAATTGCTTAACATGGTGCCGCACTACAGAGGCACACCTTCTGAGGATTCATACTTGCACATTAGGGATTTCTTCGATCTATGCAAGACTCAGAACATCCAGGGCTTAACTCCAGAAGGAATCAGGTTAATTCTTTTTCCTTTCTCCTTAAAAGATAATGCTAAGTTGTGGTTGAATTCTCTGGCTGCAGGTTCCATTAATACTTGGGAACAATTGGCTACTAAATTCTTGAAGAAGTTTTTCCCAGCCCAAAAGACCAGACAACTAAAAGGGAGATTCAAGTCTTTCAACAGAAGGATGGAGATCTTTTCTTTGAGGCATGGGAGCATTTCAAGGAGTTGCTTCTCAAGTGTCCACACCACAATTTATCTCAAGAGGATCAGGTACCAGCTTTTTATGAAGGTTTAAATGATATTAACAAAAGTCTTGTTGATTCAGCTTGTGGAGGTGTGCTTATGGAAAAGAGCAGTGATGAAGCCATTGAGCTATTTGAGACCCTAAGTGAAAATTCTCAGCAATTCTCATCAAGAGGGAGACAAGGAGTAAAAAGTAAAGGTGTTTATGAAGTTAGCACAAATGGTGGAGTCCAGAGTCAAATGGCAGCAATGGAGAAAAAGTTAGATATGCTGGTGAAAGCAATGTCAGCTCAGAACATCTCTCAAGTTCAACAAGTTGCTAAAGTCGAGGTATGTGCTATATGTTCTCATTCTAATCATACTACTGAGACTTGTCCTATGTCTTGTTTTACAGATCATGAGCAAGCTAATTATGTGGGGCAAAATAACTATTATCCCAAGAACAACCCATATTCGAACACTTATAATCCAGGATGGAAAGACCACCCAAATTTCTCTTGGAGCAACAGTCATAATGTGCTTAATCCAGAAGGGCAGCAGAAGAACTTCCAGCAGGGAAGTAATTATCATGCTTCATCACATGTGGCACAACCAAATACTGACCAGAAGAATAATAATCTTGAAGGTGCCATACTCCAGTTATTGACTGCACAACAACAGACAAATGCTCTAACTAGTCAGAACATTCAGAAACTAGAGGCAACAACTAGCCAAGCTATTCAGAGATTGGAGGCACAAGTAGGGCAAATGGCAAAGGAGTTAAGTGAGAGGAAGAAATGAGAGTTTCCATCACAAATCATACCTAATCCGGGAGGCCAGGAGCAGCTCATGGCTATGAAAATCCTTAGAAGTGGCAAGGTAGTTGACAACAAGGTGGGGACAGATGAGAATGAACCAGAAAGTGTTGAACCACCTCCAGCCGCAAAGGTAGGTGAGAAGGAGAAGGTGATATTGCCACCCTTCCCTCAAAGGTTAGTTAAACAAAAGAAAGAAAAACATCTTCTTGATATTTTTGAAACTTTGAGAAAAGTAGAAATCAACATTCCTTTACTTGATGCAATTAAACAGATTCCATCTTATGCAAAGTTTTTAAAGGATTGTTGTACACACAAAAGACAGTTTCAGGAACATGAGAAAGTTGCATTGACTGAGGAGGTAAGTGCGATTTTATTGAGAAAGCTACCACCTAAACTAAAAGATCCAGGTACTTTTACTATTCCTTGCAGGGTTGGTCACCATCTGTTTGAACGAGCTTTGCTTTATTTAGGAGCAAGTATTAACTTGATGCCTTATACCGTTTATGAGGAGTTGAGGTTGGGGGAGCTCAAGCCAACCTCAATTATATTGCAATTGGCAGATAGATGCATCATAAGACTTAGAGGTATATTAGATGATGTTTTGGTTCAGGTAAATGAATTTATTTTGCCTGCTGATTTTGTTGTTCTGGATATGGAAGATTCCTCTATGCCATCTTCATTACCTATTATTCTTGGTAGACCCTTTATGATAAATGCTGATACGAAGTTAAGTGTGAAAAAGGGTACCATACACATGAAAGTTAATGGTAAGAAGATAGAATTCATGTTGTCTGACACTATCAAATTGCCACATGATAACCATGATTGTTTCAAGATTGATGTGGTAGGAAGTGTTGTTGAGCAAGTGTTTCAGGTACATAGCATTGACCCTTTGGAGGCATGCATAGCCCACAACCTCACAAGGATGAATTATGAGCGTGGATGTGATGTTACAGAGATAGACCTCCATGAAGCTGTGCATTCTCTTGAGGCTTCTAAGCCTTATGCAAGTAAGTATGTACCTTCCTTTGAAACTCTTGTGTCTACTAATACTGCTCTTGTCCCTTCCATTGTCAGGGCACCAGAACTAGAACTGAAGCAACTACCTGAACAATTGAAGTATGCTTACTTGGGAGAGAACCAGACATTACCAGTGATAGTTGCTGCAAACTTGAGTTTGGTGGAGCAAGAGAAGTTGTTGAGAGTTCTTAGGGAGCACAAGACTGCATTAGGGTGGACCATTGCCGATATCAAAGGCATAAGTCCATCCAAGTGCATGCATAGAATCCTCATTGAAGATAATGCAAAGCCTAACAGGGATGCTCAGAGACGGCTTAACCCACACATGAAGGAAGTAGTGAGAGCATAGGTTCTTAAGCTCTTGGATGTTGGCATCATCTACCCCATCTCAGATAGCAAATGGGTAAGTCCAGTTCATGTTGTGCCTAAGAAGAGTGGAATCACAGTGATGAAGAATGAAGAGAATGAGCTTGTTCCTACTAGTCTCACCACAGGTTGGAGAGTCTGGATTGATTACAGAAAGCTCAACAATGAAACTAGGAAAGATCATTTTCCTCTTCCCTTTATTGATAAGATGTTAGAAAGGTTAGCATGTCATAGTCATTACTGTTTTCTAGATTGTTATAGTGGTTATAATCAGATTGCTATAGCACCAGAGGACCAGGAGAAGACCACGTTCAGATGCCCCTTTGGCACATTTGCATACAGAAGGATGTCATTCGGTTTATGTAATGCACCCGCCACATTCCAGAGGTGCATGATGAGCGTATTTTCAGACATGGTGGAGAGATTTATAGAGGTATTTATGGATGATTTCAGTGTTTTTGGTTCTAACTTTGATGATTGTCTTAACCATTTGCAGCTTGTTTTGAAGAGATGTGAGGAATGCAACCTAGTGCTGAATTGGGAGAAGTGCCATTTCATGGTACAAGAAGGACTTGTTTTAGGTCATGTAATATCTAGCAGGGGCATTGAGGTGGACAAGGCAAAGATTGACATCATATCAAAATTACCTCCTCCTACATCTGTGAAGGGTGTGAGAAGTTTTCTAGGGCATGCAGGGTTTTACAGAAGATTCATAAAAGATTTCTCTAAAATGTCTAGGCCTCTTTGTGCGTTATTGTCTAAAGATGTTGAGTTTGTGTGGACAGAAGAGTGCATGAATGCCTTTAACACATTGAAAGAGCTACTCACATCTGTACCCATTATGATGGCACCTGATTGGAACCTCCCATGATGTGACGCCAATGATTATGCTTTGGGAGCTGTTCTAGGTCAGAGAGTTAACAAGGTACCTCATGCTATTTATTATGCCTCTAGAACTTTGAATGATGCTCAGCTTAATTATTCTACTACTGAAAAAGAATTGTTAGTTGTTATATTTTCTTTGGAGAAGTTTAGGTCCTACTTGATTGGTTCTAAAGTTATTGTTTTTACTGATCATGCTACTTTGAGATAATTGTTTGATATGAAAGATGTTAAGCCTAAGTTGATTAGATGGGTGCTCTTACTGCAAGAATTTGATCTTGAGATTAAGGACAAGAAGGGTAGTGAGAATGTGGTTGCAGATCATTTGTCCAGGTTACTTCATGATGAAGAAGGGAACAAGCTTCCCTTGAGTGAAAACTTTCATATTGATTTCTACATTAGTTTAAAAAAAAAAGAAAAAAAAAAGAGATAAGAATTGTACACGGTTCAGAGTGTGCACCAGAAAAAAAAATGAAAAGAAAAAAAAAAGAGAAAAAAAAAAATCGACATTGTGTTTGAATTGTTAATGCCCTGACCGTTCATGTATGGATTGTTGAAGTATGGTCAATAATGTTCAAATCGGCCATTGAGTGTATGTACTTGCTCGGTACTTATATGATTTTTAAGCCTTGATAAGTTCTTATGTCTCTAACATCATTGCATGCTTCTACTATTTCTTTAAGAACTTTGTGTTATCCATATCCATTTTTTCTTTAACCCCTTACCCTTTGGCCTCATTACAATCCTCATAAAGACCTTATGATCTTGTTTGTTGTGTTTATATCCATATGTGGAGATTTGAATGAAGTATGAGCATATGGTGTCACTTGTTCTTGCATTCAAGTAGTAGCATTCCTTTCATGAGTCATATTCATAAGAAAAATTCTGAAAGTGCCTTTCTTTCTTGTTATATCATATGTGAGCAATTTGTTTCCATTTTACATCAATCCTCTCACATATAACCAGTATAGGAAGAGTGACTTAACCAGAAAATATGAGGTAAAATCAGAGCTTATTCGGTGAGAATTTTGAGCTAATTCTTTGCAGCATGTATCTCTCTTTGTACTTGTGCTTTGATTGATTTAATTGTGAGTATGTGTATGATTTCTATGAAGGTGTATTAACTCTCGGATCATGTGGACCAATTCTTATGCTTATGATGAATCTTAATATGTGATGATTCATTGAAAATCTCTGAGACAAATGTTGGAAGGTTTAGTTCGAATTATTGAGTCTTTGTTTTTCTTTCATTCTTTGTTTCTGTTTTGCTCGAGGACTAGCAAAAGCTAAGTGTGGGGGAATTTGATAGGAGCATATTTATGCGACGTTTTATCTTGTTTTCTTATGTTTTCTTAGCATATTTCCTATGTTTTCTTAATACTTAGTTTGTTTTCGTGTTTTGTAGGATTTTTAGAAGCAAAGTTACAAAAGGAGTTATTGAGTGCTGTTTTGGAAATCTAAGGAGGAAACTTTGAAACAGAGCTCAGCAGATGTGTCAACTTTTCGAAACTAACTGCACCTGCTCGGGAAGAACTAGTTGATGGGCCATATATCGTTGGAAAGATACGGAAGTCTAGTTTCTATAGAATTTTTCGGTTTGTGAATTGGAGTTGTCTAGAAAGAGTTATGTCCGTTTTAGTACAGCAAGGTCAGGTTGAGCTGGAATTCAGCATTCCTTATATTTCAAGTTTTCTAATCCTTATCGGGCTTGGAAGACAAGAGGCCTAGTTTATTAAGGTTACGGGAGGACACGTTTTAATCAGATAAAGGAAGATAAACAAATAAAAAAGGGAGAGGAGCAGCCACAACGTGAGGATTGATTGAGCAGCGAATGCAAACGGTAACATCTCTCTCCCTCATTAAGGAAATTAACACCCACATCAATTCTGGGTAGCAAAGGGGCAGACATATACATGGGACAAGGGGAAAACGTGAGGGAAGACAAAAAGGCAGCCAGCAAAGAGTCATTCTCCCACACAAAAAGTCAGAAACGTCTCTCTCTCTCTCTATATCTCATACTTTGGAACGCCTTTTTTTCTCCCAAAAAAAGAAAACTGCATAAACGTTGGAAGCTCTCACACAAGGACTCAGCCTCACCATCTCATTCTACTCCATCCTTCAAGGATCCAAGGTTTAAAAGGCTTAGAAAGCAAGGAGGAACGTCAAGGCGTCATCCAATCATTCTGGCTGACCAACACATCATCAAAGAGCTATCTTCTTCCTCTTTTTATTTTCTGTTTTTTATGTTCTTGCTGTCTATTTAAATTATGGGTAACTAAGTACTTTAGTTAGGGCTCGATTGAAGCCCTAATCATGTTTCTTTAAGGATTTCGATATGCCTTTGCTGCAAACTACTTTTGTGATGCTTAATTGATTAATTTCAGATTATATTTTACTCTTTACATACGTTATGTTATGCTTGATCACCATATGCATGCTATTTATTGAGTTTGTTACATAGGTAAATTTATATGACCGAATTTTGTGCTTATGAGAGTAACAAAAGAACTAGTTATAAGTTCTTGAAATTAATCATCATGAATAACTAGAATAGATACCATGTTCTAGGAGTTGTGTGTTTGTCGATTTCCATTGTGTTATGCGTTCTTAAAGTGCAACTTAGTAGATACCATGCTAAATACTTTAAGAATGAAAAGAGTTAGCGTAGATACTCATGCCTAACTTGTTGCTTAGGGAAATCAATAATTTAAAGAGTATATATCATGTCTTTAGGTTGACAAACATGAGCATCTAAAATCTGTTTGGTAGCATTGTGCATGTCGTTTGCTTAAGGAAGAAGATTAGCGGTGAACATCGAATCCCTAACTGGTTTTCTCATTATTTTAACCTCAATCTAATTCTATTTTTAATCAAATGCTGTTTTTTTTTTAATATTTTGTTTCTAAATTTTCAGTTTTCAAAATCATCTTAAAATCAATTTTAAACACATATTAATCCAGTCCTCGTGGGAATGATCTCGTATTTTCTTTCTATACTGTTTGTCTTATCTTGTGCACTTGCGAGTTAAAACGTGCATATAGTTGCGTAATTTTTATGTTTCTATTTGTACAACAATATGGCCCATCTGCTAGTTCTTCCCGAGCAGGTGCAGTTAATTTCGAGAAGTTGACACATCTGCTGAAGTCTGTTTCAAAGTTTTCTCTTTAGATTTCCAAAACAGCACTCAGTAACTCCTTTGGTAATTTTGCTTCCAAAAATCCTACAAAACACGAAAACAAGCTAAGTATTAAGAAAATCTAGGAAACATGCTAAGGAAAGCATAAGAAAACAAGATAAAACGTCGCATAAATATGCTCCTATCAGTTCCTCCAGGCCGAAAATGCTGAGATCAAGGCTCAATACGCGTAGATCCAGGCCCAAAACGATCAAATCAAGATCGCACTCGCCAAGGTCCTTGACCGCTTGGGTGACCGTGGACTAGATGAGCTTATGTCACAGCCTTAGTCCCCGTCCCAACAGCCTGCCCAAGATCCCGACCACCTCGACCCGTCGCCAAGTAGTTAGAATGTAATATGTAAAACTTTGTTTTAGTTTTAATTATGTAAAAACATAACATTAATTTTTCTAAATATTTTTTATTTATTTTAATTTGATTCTTTTTATTCTTTTAATTGTATTTTAAAAAAATATTTTTATTTTAATTATATATATTTATTTAATTATTAAAATTATATTTTTAAAATTTAAGAGTTTGCCCGACGAACAATCATTTCGTTGGGCACAGTAAGAAAATTCGATGCACACCTGCCGAATTTCTGCATCTTTGCCCCGCGAAAGGTATCCGTCGAGCAAACGTTGTTGACTTTTGCATTGCTCAACAAATCATAGGCGACGAATACGTCCGTCGGGCAAGCTTTCAATTGCTAGACGAATTCACTGTTTTTTCGACTAACATCAAGCCCAACTGCAGTAGCCCAACGAATGTTGTCCGACAGAGGTTCGCCGATTTAAATATTGCCCGACGAAGTCCGAACGTTGCTCGACGAATAGGTTTCGCCGGACAAGCCTAATTTTATTGTAGTGAGAATTTTGTAACTAATATTTATTAAACAGTCAACGGCAATTAATTTTTTTTTATCATGATTCGTCAATTTAATATATATATATAGAGAAAATTAAATAATTTACATTTATTTTTTATTGTTTGGATTGAAAAAACAAAGAAATAAAATAAATTTGCATAGAAAAAACTCTATAAACAACCATAAGAGAAAGAGTACATTCAATTCACATTAGAATATATAGAGGCATTTATTGTTCTTAAATTATTATCAGGGCAATCTTATCCGGGAATTAGGAAATATCATTACATATGATCAGTAGATTTGTCATTTTAGAATAGATGCGTGTATTATTCTTAAATGATTGTTGGGCAATATAATGATAATTAACCTTCTAAATTTAGGTTTATTTGGCATCAAAATTTGACCCTTGTTCCCAGTAAAATTTAAATGGGGCCACCTGACTTGCACCGCAAAGCCTTATACAAAATTTTATCCGTCTCCAATGAATTGTTGTACTTTCCTAAAATGTGGATAAGAAAGCTATCAACTTGGTCGTCATCATCTTCTTGATCATAACAACTTGTCAGTTTTCTTCTTAATTCCGAAAAATACTAACGAAACTCTCTTTATTCTTTGTCACCAATTGTTAATTAAAGTCAATTTTTAATTTTCAGGTGCACCAATATTCATGTCAAGGTTGGCAATATAATAGGAGCAGACGCCAGCAGATTGATCGATAATGAGGGAGAATATTGTTCAACTCCCACCGAGTGTGACCAAATTTCATGTGTTTCTAAAACAGTAATGTGTTTGGATCACAAATGCAAATGCATGGATCCAGTAGTTACAGCTGTTCATCCTCATCGGCGGCCGGAGGAGAAATGCGTTACCAAAGACGACTGCCTGGGCCCGGGAGTACGGAAAAGGGTGTATCGGCGGAATGGTTTTTGTGTCGATGGAAATTGCAAGTCATGCATGTGAATGGTAAAAATGTAATCTTTTTTAAATTTGAGAAAATAATTAATGAAGAGAAATGTCTTGATCTTTCATATACCATATGCCAATTTCTGACTCTCTCTAACTAAATCATGCTTTTTATTTGACTGTTAAATTTTAGGTAAAAAAATAGTAGAAAATTATCTTACTATGAGCTCTCTAAATAATTTTGACCCCAATACCATGCTCCACAGTATAGAAAGTAATTAATGTTTTAGAAAGAGGGCATATAAATATCACATACAATCCAAGTTAAGCTTAAGCAAGATAAAAAATGGAGAATTAATCAGCTAAGCTCATTCTCATCTTCTTGGTATTTAAGGTTTATAGTAGCAGTAACTCTGGGATTTAAGGTTTATAGTAGCAGTAACTCTGGGATTTAAGGGAAAGATCGACTGTGTTGATGGACACTGAAAATGCATGGACACGGTTGCAGATGTTCATTCTACTCTCCCCAACGAGTATTGCGACGCCAAAGATGAGTGCCGAGAGTTTGGAAAATGGTGTATTGGGGCGAAATGTATTTTTGTAAGAATGCAAGATCGCTGCATATATTTGTGAATTGTGAATGGTAAATGGTAAATGCATGCAGCAATTAAGCACCCGGCCCGGCCATCATGCACCAGATTAAATTCGATGGAGAAAAGGTTATTATTAATTTTGGCTATATATATATATATATATATATATGGTTGTAATCTTTTTGAAGTTAGATACAAATTAATAATGACGGCAAATGTTTTGATGTTTCATATATATATATATATATATATGGGAGGCTAGATGAAATTGCGATGCTATATATATATATATAGCATCGCAATTTCATCTAGCCTCCCTAATGAAATTACTCAATTAAGGACCTGAAATAAATAAATGTAAATAAAACTAATCTCTTGGGATCCGCTTATATACGTATGTTTTTTTTATTTTCGGTTTACTTTTTCTTAATTTTTGAAAATAAGAAATAAGATAAAATAATTTCAAATTTAAAATAATAAATTAAATTAAAAGAAAATGGACTAAGGATTATATATATATATATATATTGCCAAAGCTTTAATTGGTGAGGGGTTCTCCGCCAGATCGTTGAGGGGTTTTCCGATGTTGGCGTTGCAAGGTAATTTTCCGCCATATCGTTGAGGCTGTTTCTGCGTCGTACAGGGACCCGCATATGTTGAAATACTCGGATATGTGGAGGGATTTTTCCTAGACTGGCGTGGTAGGGATTTTCCTCCCCCAAATCGTCGATATGCTCTGATTATGGCGTGGCAGGCAGTTCTTCGCTAGATCGTGAGCCTGATTGCACTTAGTACACGTGACCCTATCTGACACCTTGCTTCGAGGTATGTTCCGGATTGAATGGATTTTGGTGTCTCTAGGATGTCTCCTGGATGTTGTTCTCGTCTACGGTTTGTTGTCGGGACGGGAACAAAGAAACGTGCATAGTGCATAGGTTCAATTGGGAATCGCAGCTGAGACTCAGTACGTATCGGTGGTGACGCGAGAGGACTTGGAACAGGAGGTTGGTTCTTTGACCTGAGTTAAGGGAGTTTCGAGGATGAAATTCCTTGAAGGGGGGGAAACTGTAACGACCCGAACTAGGAATTAAATTAAATTTGAGATTTTAACTAAGGAAAATACGATTTTACCCTCGGTTTCGGAAGTGTTTGGGAGTCACTTTTTGACTGGTAGTGCTTTTGGAAAATTTTCTTGGGTCGTTGCGTAAGTCTCGAACTCACGAGTTCGTAGACAGACGGCACGCGGAAAACGGAGACCCGGTGAGAACGTTACGGGTCTAGAAGCTTCACGGGCAGTTTGGTCATTTTGGAAAAGTCCAAAATGTGGGGGGATATTTTCTCTGTTTTCGGATTCTGCCCAGGCCGAGACCCGGACTCTCTCTCTCTTCCCTCAGAAATCTCTCTCTCCTCCCCATGCGAACACCGAATCCACCACCACAGTTAACCCATTTCGGGGTCTTTCCGATCGAAACCGAGGCCAGGGATGGATTCCCCTCGACCTCATGAAGCTTTTGGTGTCAATCTCGAAGCACAAACACCACCGAGGACGGCATAATGAAGAGATGAAGTTGGCCGAAACTTTTCATGTCGGATTCCGTCCGAATCATGTAAGATCTCGAACTCCCGACTTCATTTTTGGGTTCTTGGTGAAAAGTATATGGATTTACATATGCGGATCGTGAAAAAAGGTAAACAAATGAAGAAGTTGGAAGCTCACCGGAAATCGCCATTTCCGGCGAGAATTTCCAGATTCCGGCCACCAGAGACGGCGGCGACGACGGAGATCCAATCATCGTCTCCGGCGAGACTCTAGCGATTGGTCGACCGGCGGCGGCTGACGTGGCCTAAAGAACTCTAACTGCGTTGATTTGTTATGGAGATACACTTGAAGTAATCATTTATGGAGTGATTTTGATATAAATGACTAAAGAACTCTAACTGCGTTGATTTTTTATGGAGATACACTTGAAGTAATAATTTAAAAAATAAAAAATTCTGATTATGATATATGTATAAGGACATTTTGATAAATGAAAGAAGTGGAATGATGAGCTAGATTCCCCTCCCCACGTACAGTATGGGAGATGCTAGTATAAATATTATCAAAAACAAAATCTCACTGCGTTCAATTTTGGAAATAATATCTATGCAATTAAGTAAAAAAAAGTCAGAAAATTTGATATTGTTTTCCACATTTAGATTCAAGATTTTCTTATGGATAAAATGATATAAATATTTCCTATATATATATATATATGTGGTTTGATTTTTTAAATTTAAATGCCATTAAACTAGCAGAAACGTCAACATACACCTTCCTCCACATATATAAATACAGCCCAAGAGGGTCGATATGATCACTCACCACATTGCAAAAACAAACTGTGTGAAAAACTCATAGTCTCAAAGCTCGATCATTCCAAGGGAAACACAATCAACAAAATGGAGAAAGCAGCTATGATCAGTGTCTTCTTGGTGATTGCAGCTTGTGAGTTTTTCTCATGACGTACTATCTCCATTTTTTTTAGTACTAGTTAAATTATATAAATATATAGGATAATACTTGCATTCCACCCATGTGATACCTTCTCGTACCTCTCTTTTAATTTTTTCGTATTTACCTTTATACATGCATATAGTAGAATCGAAACTAATCATTCTCTAAATCATCATTTTAAGATCATCTCCTTCAAAAAATAACAAGATTGGAGTTTATTTAGTCATTCATATGTATCAAATACATCAACGGTACGTATAGCTAACAATTAAGATTCCCATTGTGAAATGTCCATTTATTAGTTGATACATATCATTGGCTAAAAGATCTCAAACCATTTAGTAGTTGAACGGTTCTAATTGTGATATATGTATAAGGACAATTTGTTAAATTGAATTGGTGGTACGAGGAGGTATCTCATCATGAGTGGGATATGCAAGTATTATCCATTCATATGGGTAGTACGAGAAGGTACCCTGAACTTTATATAATGTTTCCAAACAGAGGATTTTGTGGTCGTTCGATAATTTTTTTCGTTTTTATTTTTTATGTATGGCACATGTAGAAAGTATTGAAAAGGAGTAAAGAATGATAAAGAATGGCTGTATGAAAAGGAAGAAAGAAATAAGGTAGAATTTTAAAATTAAAAAAAAAGACTAAAATGTGATACACAAAAATATATAGGTTTGACATATATATTTCATCTTTTTCACCATATCCGTTATGTCTCATTCCTTAAGCGTAAAACTAAAAACTAGAAACAGAATAATTATGAAATGCCTGTTAATATGGTTTTGCAATTTTTCATTCTACAGGTGTACCATTCTTGTCAGAAGCAGAAATATGCTATATTAGCACCGACTGTACATGTAAAAAAGGGTACGAAGCGTATTGCAGCGACGGGATCTGTTTCTGCGACAAAATTCGTGGCTCTGGGATTGCACCTGCACCTGCAGCGGCAGCGGCAGTTGATGACGATGCTGAATATTCATGTTCCAATCAGACCGACTGCCACAAAATTAATATTATCTGTAATGGGAAGCTACGTTGTGTTGATGGACACTGCAAATGCCTACACAAAGCTTGATCATACCATATATTCATATATTGTGCAACTTTATTTAGTGTTTATTCGATATTAATAATAATAAGAGCACATATATATGTGGGGACATATAGCTTTCTCCTTATAGAATAAATTATAAACGAAATGAATTAATGATATGGTTAATTTTGTGTATCAATTAATCGCTTATGGGTGATTTTTGATAGAATTGGATCAGGATTTGTAGACAGGGAAGATGAAGAGACTACAGAATATCAACAAACTATAGAATAGATGAACTTGAGTCTGTTATTCTTATTAACCATTCATAACCAACTACACAAACTATATATACCTTCTACTAAACAAGTATAACTGACTAACAAACTAACAGATTCTAAACAATAAGATAGCTGTTTACAGCTGTAATTGAACAAGGAAAAGCAAGTTTTTAGCTATGTTAACACCCTCCCTCAAGCTCAGCTAGGGCAACTAGTCTGAGATTGATACAATGGGACCGAAAAAGAGGAGAAGGCAGTCCCTTGGTCAAGATATCAGCTGTTGGTTCTGTGGTAGAGACATATTCCAAGCAAAGATCATTCTGTTGAACACGTTCTCTAACAAAGTGAAAGTCATTATCCAAATGTTTAATTCTGGAATGGAAGACAGGATTAGAAGCCAAGGCAATGGCAGATTGATTATCACATCTCAGCAGAGGGGCTTGAGGAATAGAAACATGTAGATCACATAACAAATGACGAAGCCAACTAACCTCAGCAGCTGTATTGGCCAAGCTCCTGTATTCGGATTCAGTGGAGCTTCGAGATACGGTTCCTTGTTTCTTTGATTGCCAGGACACTGGACAGAGACCAAGGTACACAACAAAGCCAGTAGTTGATCTTTTCTGAATAACCTCACCAGCCCAATCAGCATCACAATAGGCCATGATATGAGCAGCATTAGTTAGAGAACCAGTAGAGCTAAAGAATAACCCTTTCTATAAAGAGCCCTGTAAATACCTTAGGATACGTTTGACAGCAGTATAATGAACATCAGTGGGACATGTCATGAATTGACACACTGTATTGACAGCATAGGCAATATCTGGACGAGTGAAAGTCAAATACTGTAGAGCCCCAACAATGCTTCTATACAAAGAAGGATCTCTGAGAGGGATACCTTGAGTTTTTGTCATCTGAGAATGAGGAAGACAAGGAGAACTGCAAGCCCGAAGGGTAGTCATTCCTGTCTTGTTAAGCAGATCAGTGGCATACTTGGTTTGACTTAGGAAAAGGCCACCGTGAAGCTTAGTAACCTGTAAGCCAAGAAAGTAAGACAAGGTGCCAAGGTCCTTCATGTCAAAAACCATACTCAGCTCAGAGATAACCTCATGAATACCAGAAGTATCAGACCCAGTAATGACAATATCATCAACATACAGTAATAATGCAACAATACCGCTAGAAGAGTGTCTAATGAATAGACTAGGATCAGAATGAGAGAAAACAAACCCCAAACTTGGCAGGAAACTAGTGAACTTTTCATTCCATGCTCTAGGTGCCTGCTTGAGACCGTAGAGAGTTTTGTTGAGAGAGCACACATAATCAGGATGAACAGGATCAATAAAACCCTGTGGTTGAGTCATGAACACTTCTTCTTTTAAGTCACCATGCAAGAAGGCATTCTTAACATCTAGCTGGCGCAGTTCCCAGTCATTCATGGCAGCAAGAGCTAAAATAACCCTCACCGTGCTATGTCTCACAACTGGACTAAACGTTTCATCATAGTCCAGACCTTTGGACTGACTAAACCCTTGAGCCACCAATCTAGCCTTGTATCTGGAAATAGAACCATCAGGATGCTTCTTGATTTTGTAAATCCATTTGCTGCCAACTATATTCCTGTCCTTGGGGCAGGGAACTAAAGACCATGTACCTTGTTGTTGTAAGGCTTCGATTTCCTCAAGCATGGCAAGATCCCATTCAGGTGTGTCAGCAGCAACCTTGAATGATTTGGGTTCAAGCACATCACAAATGTCAGTGATGGCAGTGAAGCCACCAAAGAAAGGAAAATCATCATATAGCTTCTGATGAGAGACATCCGAAAAACAATAGAAGTCGTCAAAACTCTTTGGTTTGATGATGCCATTCTTAGCCCTGGTCATCATGGAATGAGCACCATAGTTTTGAGAGGCAATAAACTCCAACTCCGGGGGAAGATTAGGAGCATCAATATCGCCATCAAACTGCAAGCCATTAGACACATTAGTAAGGCCAGCAACAGGACCGTCGGAAGACACATGAGTCACCTCAGGAAGAGGAGGAATGATCTCACCAGCAGCAGCAGCATGAGACACAGGAATTACAGCACAGTCAAGGCTACCACTAGGCTCATTATCAGAGACAACCAAAAGGTCATCAGGAGGTCTAGGGGCTGCTGCAACATTCTGAGAACCGGCAAGATTACTGGCATCATTGGACCTGATCAATACGGGAGAACTCTCACTTGAAGGACTAGAAGCATGGACAGGCATTTGAGGAGGAGGAGTAGTAAGGTGGACAGAAGAGGAAAAAAATATAGTAGGCTTAACAGGAGAGGATTGAGATTGAGAAGAGGACAAAAAAGGATAACATGTTTCATCATGCACAACATGCCGAGAGACCCAAAGCTTAGCATGAGAGATGCTGTAGCACAAAACCCCATTGAAGCCTAAGACATAGCCGAGGAAAACACATTGAGTTGTTCGAGGATCGAACTTGTCATGACTATATGGTCTAAGATATGGATAGCAGGAGGAACCAAAGATCTTAAGCTGTGAGATATCGGGAGGTTTATGAAACAAAGCAGCATAAGGGGAAATCATATGTAAGGATCGACATGGCATTCTATTAATAAGATAGCATGAGTGAACAACTGCGTGGAACCAAAAGAGTTTAGGAATACCAGCAGTAGAGAGCAAAGAAATAGCAGTTTCAACAATATGTCTATGCTTTCTCTCAGCAACCCCATTTTGCTGAGGAGTATAGGGACAAGTGATGTGATGTAGTATACCTTTCGAAGAAAGAAAGTTAAGAAAAGCTTTGCTATTAAACTCCCTACCCCCATCTGTTTGAAAAATCTTAACTGAAGAATCAAATTGTGTGTGAACAAAGGCACAAAATTTCACAAAATGAGCAAGAACATCTGATTTATTGACAAGTGGGAAAATCCACACAAATTTAGTACACTCATCTATGAAAGTAACATAGTATTTGTATCCTTCTATGGAAAAACATGGGGCAGGACCCCACACATCAGAGTGAACTTTATGAAATGGCACAGAAGAATTAGAAACAGATTCAGAAAAAGGTAATCTATGCATTTTGCCTTCTAAACAATGAGTACAAACTTGACTAGGTAATGAATTGGACATCCTTATTTGAGAGTTAGACAACATCTTAGACACTACAGAGGGAGTAGGATGACCTAAACGCTGATGCCAAACAGGATATGTAGAAGTTGGACTAACAAAGGCAGAATGAGATAACAGTGGAATGGAAGATAAATGGGGAGTATGGAAAAGAAACAAGCCTTCCTCACTACTCCTTCCTTGGTAGAGAATTGTTTTGGATGCCTTGTCCTGCACAGCAATGTTAGATTCATCAAGTGTGATGAAACAATTGTTATCTCGACACAGTTTGGTGAAAGATAATAGATTCATAGCAAGAGCAGGAACATGTAGAACTTTGTGCAGGTTTAAAACATGATCAGCATGTTTAATATAGCTAGAACCAGTATGAGCAATATGCAAACCTGTTCCATTACCAATGGTGATTGTGTTATCTGAAGAATATGGTTGAGCAACAGTCAAATTACGAAGGTCTGACGTCATGTGATGAGTAGCACCAGAGTCACCTATCCATACTTCATTATTGACATGAGGATTGGACGAGAGAGCACTATTTGATGTAGAAGCACCAGCACTCGGATTAAAACCACCAGGAAAGCTAGAATTAGAGACACCACCAGTGGAAACAAAGTATGTACCACGAGAAGTACCATTACCATAAGGTGTAGTTGTATGAGCAGATAAAGCTGTGAGAGAAGCTGGTGGCTCAGATCCTTGATAAGAAAAGTTTGTTCTGTGTGAGCAGTTCAATGCAACATGTCCTTTAAGTCCACAAATCTGACAGGTAGGGATAGAAAGTGAGGGGTGATCAGCAGGTATATCAGTTCTGTAAAAAACAGTTAGCAGCTGTATGCCCTTTCTTGGAACATATTTGACACTCAGGGGATGGTCCAGTGGCCACTTGTCTAGGTTGTGACGATGTTCCAGATTTGTACTCAGGGTTCTGATAACATTTGCTCGTCAGATGACCATGTTTACCACAAATCTGACATTTATGAATACGAAAACAGGTGTCAACAGAATGGCCTTTCTTTCCACATGCAGGACATTCAACACTAGGATTGCCAGTTTTGAAGCCTCTTTCTTTCCCTATATTTCCAGTCAACCAGTCTGAGCTATCTCCATTGCTTGTACCTGTCCTGGTCTCCCCTTTAGCCACCATTGCACTCATAGATGAATGAAGAGAAAAGCTTCCTTCAATACGTCTCTCAGCAGCTAGCATTTGAGACCTCAAATCACGAAGAGTGATTGAGGTCTCCCGTCCTTCAACAACTGTCCTTAATGTAGCATACTCATCTGGTAATCCATTCAGAATAACAATAATGACATCCTCATCTGGAATAACAACACCAATAGAGACCAATTGATCACGAGCATTCTTCACACGTTGAAGATATTTTTCAATGGATTCACCTCCCTTCCTCATCGTTTGCAATTCAGTTTTAAGCTGCATGATATTCACCCTTGACACAACAGAGAAACGTTCTTGAAGAGCAAGCCAAGCCTGTCTAGAGGTTTTGCTCCCAATTATAACATCAACAATGTCCTCATCCAGGGTTGCCATAAGCAGGCTCAACAATGCCATATCATTTTGCTTCCATGCTTTGTAGGCAGCAGTCTCTTCATTAAGAACTTCTCCTTCAGGACTAAGAACATACCGCGGTGGTGTAACCTCAATGCCATCAAAATAACCAAAGAGACCATTTCCAGCAAGAGTAGACTGGAACTGAAAACTCCATTTTAAGAAATTTCTTTCTCCAAGTCTAATGGTAATAACACTCATCAATGAATGTACATCATTGTGAGTCAGAGCAGAGGTTGAGTTTCTAAACGTCATTACTAAAGATGAGCAGACACACACACAGTTTGCCCAATTTACAGCAAGAGCTCTTTAAGAGACAAAATAACAAGAACTCCTCAAGAACCAGATATATGAGCAGACACACACACAGTTTGCCCAATTTACAGCAAGAGCTCTTTAAGAGACAAAATAACAAGAACTCCTCAAGAACCAGATATATGAACAGACACACACACAGTTTTACCCAATTTTCTCCAATTTAGCTCAGGACCAATTTTGGACAGCAAGAACACCACAAAACTGACACTCGTATACCCAATTTTACTCGATACTCTTCAATTTTGCTCAAGATTAGCTCAACTAAACATGGCTCACAAGTTTTATATACATACATCACTCGTCATATAGAACACATACACAATGAACTAGTCAAGATCAGTGATTCACCTTGTAAAAGTAGTGATGAACACGATAGATTCCGAAAACGTTAGGACACCCAGAGAAGACGGCGGGTACCACGAGACGATTCAGCGAGTCGAACCGTGAGTTTGAGGATCAAGAAACGACGGCCCGAATCGTGAGTTTGAAACCGGAGAAACAACGGCCCGAATCGTGAGTTTGAAGCCGAAGCACAGAAGATAAATGGAGCTGTGTACCAGTGTACTATGCGGTTGTCGGAAACCCAGAGAAGACGGCGGGTACCTCGAGACGATTCGGTGAATCAAACCGTGAGTTTGAGAATCGAGAAACGAAGGCCCGAATCGCAAGTTTGAAGCCGAAGCAACGCAGGTAAATGAAACTTGTACCAGTGTACTATGCGGAAGTGTATGTAGGTCTAGGATCTTCTTGCTCTGATACCATGATAGAATTGGATCAGGATTTGTAGACAGGGAAGATGAAGAGACTACAAAATATCAGCAAACTATAGAATAGATGAACTTGAGTATGTTATTCTTATTAACCATTCATAACCAACTACACAAACTATATATACCTTCTACTAAACAAGTATAACTGACTAACAAACTAACAGATTCTAAACAATAAGATAGCTGTTTACAGCTGTAATTGAACAAGGAAAAACAAGTTTTTAGCTATGTTAACAATTTTTACTAGCTAAATTATAATCTCTTAAAATAATCTATTTTTCTAAATTGTAAATAATAATCTAATTCAACTTCCAAATTTATTTATAATATGTGAATTGCTAACACCATATGGTGATGTACTCATAACATTTAAAAATAATAATTCTGCTTTACTAGCATTTAGAGAGATAAAGTTTAAAAAAACAAAATTTGTTATTTTTTTTGTCAACATATATATATATATATATATATATATATATATATATATATATGTGTGTGTATAGAAATTACCGTACTTGTCCCAACACCAATCTAACTAACAGTCAAATAATTAATAAAAGATGTAATTAAGTTAATGCATTTTGAAAATTTTGAAGGAGTAAAATGAGAAAATTAAAACGCGGTGGTTCATTTTAAAAATTATCTCCTAACCTTGTAAGGTAAAAAAAAAATTTATGTGGATATTGGAGAGAATAATATACACATTGGATTATCAATCTCGTCTTTTAAGAAAGTTGAATCCAAAACTTCTCATTGCAGATTAAATTGAATAAAAACACAACAAAACCAATCAAAAACTAGTGATAAAATATAGTAAGTATATATGTAAACACGTGGTTACTACCAAGAGATACACCAAATATATATATATGTATGAAGCATATTCCAGAAGTTAGAAAGTAATTAAAAAACCTGTCATTTTTAGCTTTCTTTAACGTTAAAGTTAAAAATTTGATGTCCTATAAATGGAATAAAATAGAGCTTACTTCGTATAAAAAAAATTTACAGAATAATACGATACATCTAATTTGACCTTAGCTTGGGTGCTAACACAAATTAATCATAAAAACAAATGGAGAAGGCTAGATCTAACCTAGCTATCTGGTTCCTCGTCTTGTCCATTGCAACTTGTGAGCTTAATTTCTCAATTATATTTGATTAAGTTCTTGCATTAAATCTACATGTATATATAGATATATAGATATATATATATATATATATATATATATATATATATATATATATATACGTAGTACATGTCGTTAACATATATAACATTTTTCACATGCAAATTGTAGCACTTAATTTCAAGGTGGCCAGGAGCCGAAGCCAGTTTGGTTCAAGAAATTTATTGTTCGGCGAACCCCGATTGCAATCCAACGGAATGCATTTCAGGCAAAGCTGCTTATGTTGACAACAAATGCACATGCAATAAGTTGGCCGTGGATGAGGATGCATCTGCGCCAGCGCCGGAGCTAGTCCAACGCCGGAGTAGCCGTGAATGTAGTGGAGGGCTATTGTGTGTGGATAGCATGCCGTTATGTATTAATGGAAGATGCAGATGCGTAAAAGAAAATGTATTAATGTATTAATGGAGACATTGTTCTAGCTAGTGTTCGTGACTGCCGAGGATTTCTTTGTGTGAGGGCAAATCTCAAATGTATCGATGGCCAATGCATTTGTATTGACGACCCACAATATCCTTGACCCCATCTCCTTAGATATATGTATGTATATTTTTGTTCAGATGGAAATATATGAATAATACTAATAAAATTGTTACTTCAGCATCAAGCTAGGTTTTGTTGATGATCAGAGCCAGAATTTTGGTTTTCTTTATTTATTTCTAGTTCTATTTTTTGGCTATCGATCAGATCTTAATTTCTAGCAATCCAACAAGGTTTATATTATTGAAAAAAGATAGTAATCACTCTCAAGTGTTATGGAGTACGTTCTCGAATTTTGCTTAGAGAAATGAGTGTCGATGAAAAAGAACAAGGATGATGCGATATGAAGAAATGTAAAAGGAAGGTAAGTGACCAGTACTTACACATAATGGAAAGAACAAAAAACTAAAAATGATGATTAAGTTGTTAATTTCAAATTTGAGTTTTTATTTCCTACTCCTCCCTTCCTTGTACCACATCTTCCTTCTTCCATAACCTTTATTAATCCTTTCCGAATTTCCCCTCGAAACCCAGGAAAAACTTTGTTCCCGTCTAACAACTTAATAAAATTCCCAAAATACCCTTAAACCCTTGCAAATAATTATGAGAATTCTGTAAAAAATCCGACAGAATCTCCCCTTAAGGACTGGTTAACCGTCATCCACCTATCAAACGAAGGATCAGATAACACACCAAATTCCAATAAAATCAACCCTCCAACGATGTAACCACAATTTTACAATTAGTCCAAAAGATTTATCAGAGCATATAGGTAGGATAAGTAAATACAGAAATAAATATCCTACTCGGTAGTCTAGGTAAATGCGCAGCTGAACATGTAATGCCTCCGACTTTAGATATGCCCACGTCAACTCAACAGCCTGAAGGGGATTTAAAACACGAAAAAAAATGTGAGTGGACAAAAATAATCTTTTAAAACCAGTTTCCGAGGAAAACATACATTTTTCCTCTCCACGAATAAAACCATGCATGCATAACATAAAATTCCTTTTCAACAAATCCATAAGGATAACCCGAAAAGATACCGGCAAATCCATTGTTTTTTGGTAAAACACCGGCGGGACCCACGAAAATCCGTATTATGAAAACATCCCGTGGTCCACAACCTTGCTTTGAAAACCCTCCTCAAAGGAGTTTAAAATCATGTAAACCGACATGGACACAAAATATACATCAAAACATATCCCACTGTTCCCGAAATAAAATCACGAGCTGTAGCTCGATACCCTCCACACACTCGATATACCTCGAGTTGTGCAGAACTCTGTACTACGCGTAGATAGACTCAACGACCCGGTGGATAAAAATACCCTCGACACCAGCGTCGGAGAACCCTCAACGATCTGAAGGAGAAAACCCCCTCAACGCCAGTCGGAGAAAACCTTGATCCTCGGGGATAGTAATTTAGTGAAAACCAAAATCCATGTTTTCAAATCCTTATTTCCTGGCCTAAACCAAATTCATTGAAAGACAGGGTGTACACCCAAAAATCATGGACTCAAAATCTATCCAGTCAAACCATTTAATAACATATTCCATAAAATCAGGCCACAGTCCAAAACACTGTAATATTTAAAACACGTGTCCAGTCTTCATTTAGTAGCACAATTTCTAAATTCCAGAAATGTACCAAAAACAATACATAACAATATTTAATTCAAATATACCTTTATGCATGCATTATAATTTGTAAACCAAAGTCCACTCACCGATAGCTCAATCCCGAGTCGACGCTCCTCTGTAGTTTCCGGAGCAGTATCGCCTATCAATAGTAACAATTGGGATTACTAACGATAATTAAAAACCCTACATTTAAACTCCTTAAACCCTGGGAAGTCCGCTCGCATCACACTAAAAACGTAGCCACTTCGGACGCCCAAAACTACCCCTATACGACGTCCGATTAACCCGAAACTTGTGCCAAAAGGTCCGGAACATCAAAACCTGATCGACACGTGTCGTCGTGACCCCAGAACCAGTCCCACGCGCTGTCTCACCCCGACAGAAGACCGGTGGTTCGACCACAATCTGGCTACAGTGCCTCACGCGCATGCTGACTCAACCGCCAGGTGGCACCCACGTGGCATGCCATGTCAGCACCTCTGGTCGACTCAGTCGCCGGAGAACTCAAATGTTTTTCACGAATTTTACGTCTAAATCCATATACTCGAACCCATGAACTCATAAATGAACTCTAAACACGAAATCCATACCTGTGTTGGTCGAAATATCGACCGAAAGGTTTCAATTTTCCTTTCCTCGGTTCAGTATCTCCCAAGGCTGCCTCCTTAGATCGTTGATATGGTTTTGATTGCAGGAAGGAGGGGAAGCTAATAAGGGGAACCAAATCGGCTAAGGTTGCCTTGAATTGGACTTCAAATTTTGAAGGTTTTCGGTGTGGGTTCGGCCGGTGTTGGTGTCACAAGTCTGAATGTGAGAAAGGAAGAAATGAGAACATCCTCGTGAAGTCTATGATTAAATACATATACCCAAGGCAAATGACCAAAATGCCCTTGAACATTCCAGAACCACTACTCGCTCACCCGGACTCTGTTTTTTGTGTGCTGCCTATCTATGAACTCGTGAGTCCGAGACCTACGCAATGGTACCCAAAAATCTGTGAAATGTGTCTCCACACAAAATTGACTTCCAAGCCCCCTATAAAACTAAGGGTAATTTAGTCCTTTCCCAAATTACTTTAGGAAAATTTGCTAATTAAATTTCCGAGTCGTTACAACTCACCCCCTAGGGGATACTCTATGGTACAATCATAATCCTTTATCAGCTCAAGCCACCTTCTCTGTCTCAAAATCAGATCTTTCTAGGTGCAGAAGTATTTCAGACTCTGATGGTCAGTAAAGATCTGGCAGGTTTCCCCATACAGATAGTGTTTCCAAATCTTTAGTGCATGCACCACTGCCGCTAACTCTAAATCATGTGTGGGGTAATTCAACTCATGAGGTTTAAGTTGACTATAAGCATAAGCTATCACCTTCCCATGTTGCATCAACACGCAACCTATACCTCGTAATGATGCATCAATGTACACCTCAAATCCTCCGTTATCATCTGGAAGAGTTAACAATGGGGCAGAAGTCAACCTCCGCTTAAGCTCTTGAAAGCTCTGTTCACACTCATTATCCCAATCAAACTTGACTCATTTCCTTGTCAACCGAGTTAACGGGGCAGCTATCGTAGAGAATTCTTCTACGAATTGTCGATAATATCCCGCTAAACCTAGAAAACTTCTCACCTCTGACACTGTCTTCGGTTGCTCCCAGTTTGCCACTGCCTCGACGTTTTGGGGATCCACGCTGATACCCTCAGTAGAAATCACATACCCTAAGAATCCCACATTAGTCAACCAAAATTGACATTTACTGAACTTGGCGAACAGTGCCTTTTTCCTCAGCATATTCAGCACCAACCGCAAGTGCTTCTCATGTGCCTTAGCACTCTTCGAATATACCAAGATATCATCGATGAACACAATCACAAACTGATCCAAATACCGTCTGAACACCCTGTTCATAAAATCCATAAATGATGTCGGTGCATTAGTTAAACTAAAAGGCATCACCAGGAATTCATAATGCCTATAGCGTGTCCTGAAAGCCGTTTTAGGAACATCCCCTTCCCTGATCCTTAACTGATGGTAACCGGATCGAATGTCAATTTTTGAGAAATACATTGCCCCTTTTAATTGATCAACCAAATCATCAATTCGTGGCAAAGGATATTTATTCCGCACTGTAACGACCCGGACCAGAAATTAAATTATTTTTGAGAATTGGACAATTTTACCCTCAGTTTTGGATGGGTTCGAGAGTCACTTTTTGACTGGTAATACTTTTGGGAAATTTTCTTGGGTTGTTGCGTAGGTCTCGAACTCACGAGTTCGTAGACAGGCGGCACGCTGAAAACGGAGATCCGATGAGTTCGTTACGGGTCTAGAAGCTGCAGGGGCAGTTTGGTAATTTTGGAAATGTTGGAATTATATAACAGATATTTTTCTCTCTCCTCGAGAGATTGGTTGATGCAGTCTCGGTCCTATCCGATCCCTCCCCGTGCGAACACCGAAGACCATATTCATCGGAGGGATTCCGGTCCGATTCGAACATAACCAAGGTCGGGAGGATCTTCCCCGGGACCCCACGAGCATTTTGGGGTAGTTCTTGGAGCGGGAGCACCGCCGTAGGCGACGGACGGAGGAGGGAGGTGAACCGAACATTCTCGGCCATTTTCCGGCCAAACCAGGTACGATCTCGGAACTTTGACCTCATATTTGGATTCCTGGTGAAAAGTAGATGGATATACATGTGTAGATCGTGAAAAACGGTTAAGAAATGAAGAAATTAGAAAACCTTGAAGTTCGGCCAGAAATGGGGGATTCCGGCGAACCAGACGGCGGCGGAGGTGGCGGTCCGGTCATCTTCTCCGGCCAGCCTCCGGCGACGACGAGGCCATCCGGTCGTCTTCTCCGGCGAGTCACCGGTAACCGGTCGAGTCGGGTGAACCGGTCGAGTCGAGTGAACCGGTCGAGTCGAGTGAACCGGTCGAGTTGGACCGGGTCAGGTCGAGCCGGACCGGGTTGGACCGGTCCAGGCGCGTGAACACTGTAGCAGGCGCGTGACCGGCGCGTGGCAGCACGTGGCGCGTATTCTGACCTTCCGGTGGCGCGTGACGGCGCGTGGGACTGTTCCCGAAGTCACGGCGGCGCGTGACTGAGGTTTTGGGACGTTCCGGATCAGATTTTGTTGGTTTCGAGGCCATAGGAGTTCATTTAGAGCTCGGTTGGGCAATCCCAGCGGTAAGGATTGACCGTGGAGAGGGTTTTGAGTTTGGAAAGTCAAGGTAGTTGGGTCATTATGGTGTAGGTGTTCTGAGGCTAGAGCGTACATGAATTTTGGGTTGGATGGTGATGGTAAGCGGACTTTGATTATAAATTGTAATGTATGTATAAATATCTTCGATTTCATTACTGTTGTGTATGGTTGTATTTATAAATTGTGATGCATGTATTAATATCCTCGATTTAAATACTGTTGTGTATGGGTGCAATGATTGCTGGATAATTGTTATTCCAATATTTCAGTGGAAGTGCGTTGTGAGAAACGATATGGTTGTTGGATTCGATTTTGATAGTGTTTTGACGTGGTAATTATTTGGGTCTATGATTTTGAGTTGAAACCGTACTTGTGACTATAAAATAATCGATTTTGGATCCAATACCGATTTGAGGGGTCCAGAATCTGGGCTAGGATCCGCTGAGGCGGTGAACCCGGTGAACCTCCAAAAATAAATAATACCGATTTGAGGGGGCCAGGATCCGGGCTAGGATCCGCTGAGACGGTGAACCCGGTGAATCTCCAAAATAAACAATATTGATTTGAGGGAGGCTAGGATCTGGGCTAGGATCCGCTGAGACGGTGAACCCGGTGAACCTCCGAGATAAATATTGATTTGAGGGAGGCCAGGATCCAGGCTAGGATCAGCTGAGACGGTGAACCCGGTGAACCTCCAATATAAAAGATGAATTTGCAGAGATTGTGGTAGAGTCCAAGTAGTACATATTCTAGCACACCCCAAGGGATACCCTGGTGGCTAGGAATATGATAGCCGAGAGATATGCCGACTGATGAAATATCATGGTATAGAGAGTTATGATACGATATGATAGCCGATGATATTTTCGGCTCTAATATGAACCAGACGACAATTGTTATGGGCCTAATCAACATATGAAAATACGTCGTCATCCGGGTCAGTGGGTTGGTGTGGGCGGTGACCCAGATGGACGAATTATTATTGGTTCACTAGTTTGTTGTCCTGTGGTTTTCCAGTAGAGATGTCAGCAATGTCTGACTACTGACTTTTGGTATCAGAAAGTATTTCTATTTGAACCACCACTATTCCGAGGTTTTGGTTTTGACCGGTATTTTATCCTGCGTCTGACAGTAGGAGTGATCAGTAAGTACAGAGATTCTATTGGGAACCATGTAAAGTTTAAAAAAAAAATTATTTAAGAATAAAGGGTATTTTATGGTAATTAAATGTTGAGGTAAAAGAGCTGTCAGACGGGATAAGGGTTCTTTCCGGGTTTCGAGGAAAAATTCGGGAAGGGTCCTTACACGCACCATAACCCTGTTTAACTGCCGGTAGTCGATATAGAGCATCAAACCACCATCTTTCTTCCTTACAAATAACACCGGTGCACCCCAAGGTGATACACTTGGTCGAATAAATCCCATATCCACCAAATCCTGCAATTGAGTCTTCAATTCCCTTAATTATGCCAGTGCCATTCTATACGGTACCTGTGATATAGGTTGAGTACCCGGAAAAAGCTCTATGGTGAACTCAATCTCCCGGTGAGGTGGCAACCACGGAAGATCCTCTAGAAACACATCTGGAAATTTATTTATCATAGGAATATCCTCTACTTTCACCAGATTATCCTAAGAATCAATCGCGTGAGCTAAATATCCCTCATAATCTTTCCTCAATAATTTCTCAGTCGTCAAAGCTGATATCACTCCCAATGGAAGTACCCTACGGTCACCCATTACCATCGGACAACTACGAATCACGAGGTTTGCCACTAACATATCTCTGGTAGGGGTACTAATGCCCATGTCACAACCAATCGGGGACAATTCTCTATTAGCAAAAAGGGTAAAACCTCGAGAAATAAAAGAATGTGTAGCCCCGGGATCTAACAAAACACGATAATCATGATTAAAAATAGATAACATACCTGTGACCACCTCTGGTGCTGCTTGAGCCTCCTGCTAAGTCATCGCAAAAACTCAGGCATGTGTACCAGAAGATCGACCACGACCCCCATGTCTCCCTCTGGCCCTGCTAGCCTCATTAGCCATGTTGGCCCCACTAGACTAGGTCTGGCTCTCTGCTGGAGTACCAGATGTCTGCTCTACTAGCTAACTCGGTTCAGCAGCATCTCGGCCCAAGGAACTACTGCCCGGACGACGATGTGGACAGTCTCTCTTGAAATGACTGATCTCCCCATAAAAGTAACAACCGGTGTCACCCGACCGTGCGGGTCTGCCACTCTGTCTCCCAGTCGACTGCACTGAAGTCCCACTAGACTGAGTGGATAACTGTTGTCCCTGACTGGTTCTTCCAGTACCTGCTCTGGATCCTGCACCCCCAGAAGATCCAGAACTAGAGCTGCCTCTCTTCGATGGTCCTTGACTAAAGGCTCCGAAACTCCAGTGATCCCGGTGTTGCCTGGAACCACTGAACTGCTGCTGAGTTGGAAAACTCAACTATACTCTAGTAGCAGCATCTGACAAAGCCCTCAAAGACGTGTGTGCCACAACAGTTACTACTACTCGAACCTCATTCTGCATTCCACACTCAAACCTTTGGCACTTATCCATCTCAATCGCCACGAGAGCCGGTACAAAGCGTGATAACTCAAGAAATTTCTATTCATACTGTGCCACCGTTATGTCCCTATGCTGTAACTGCAGGAACTCAACCTCTCTGGCATCTCAGTATGAATGAGGATAAAACTACTCGAGGAAGCACTCTCGGAAAATTTCCCAAGTAAAGGTACGGACGTCCCAGCTTGTCAGCTACAAAGCATGCCACCAACAGTATGCATAACCACCCAAAATAAATGAGGCTAACCATACCCTATCCTCCGGAGGGCACCTCATAACCGAAAACACTTGTTCCAAACGTGTAATCCACTCATCCGCATCATCTGGGCCTAACTCGACTGTAAAAATTGTCGCCCTCAACTGCTGGGCTCGCTCAATGTCAGACACCTCAGTAGTAGCCCTACCCTGAAGTACCGGAGTCAAAGTCCAACCCAATTGATCTAAGATCTGCTTCAAATCCGGCTCTACTACGGGTTCATGTGTGTCCTCACTATTTCCAGGTCGCTGACGGGGGTCGCGTCTCGGAGGCATTACGTTGAAAAGAACCATAAAACACCAATAACACAATCAGATGTACACTAGGTGTACGGTCTACAAGAATTTAAACCTAGTGCTATGATACCAAGTTGACAAGACCCTTCCTGAATTTCCCCTCGAAACCAAGGAAAAACCCTGCTCCCTTCTGACAACTTAATAAAATTCCCAAAATACCCTTAAGCCCTTGCAAATAATTATGAGAATTCTGTCAAAAATCCGACTGAATCTCCCCTTAAGGATTGGTTAACCGTCATCCACCTGTCAAACGAAGGATCAGATAACACACCAAATTCCAATAAAATCAACCCTCCAACGATATAACCACAATTTTACAATTAGTCCAAAAGATTTATCAGAGCCTCTAGGTAGGATAAGTAAATACATAAATAAATATCATACTCGGTAGTCTAGGTAAATGCGCAGCTGAACATGTAATGCCTCCGCCTCTAGATATGCCCACGTCAACCCAACATCCTGGAGGGTATTTAAAACACGAAAAAAAATGTGAGTGGACAAAAATAATCTTTTAAAACCAGTTTCCGAGGAAAACATACATTTTTCCCCTCCACGAATAAAACCGTCCATACATAACATAAAATTCCTTTTCAACAAATCCATAAGGATAACCCGAAAACATACCGAAAAATCCATTATTTTTGGTAAAACACTGGTGAGACCCACGAAAATCCGTATAATGAAAACATCCCGTGGTCCACAACCCTGCTTTGAAAACCCTCCTCAAATGAGTTTAAAATCATGTAAACCGACCTGGACACAAAATATACATTAAAACATATCCCACTGTTCCCGAAATAAAATCTCGAGTCGTAGCTCGATACCCTCCACACACCTGATATACCTCGAGTTGTGCATAACCATGTACTACGCGTAGACAGCCTCAACGACCCGGTGGAGAAAAATACCCTCAACACCAGCGTCGGAGAACCCTCAACGATCTGACGGAGAAAAACCCCTCTACGCCAGTCAGAGAATACCTTGATCCTCGGGGACAGTAATTCAGTGAAAACCAAAATCCATGTTTTGAAATCCTTGTTTCCTGGCCTAAGCCAAATTCATTGAAAAATCGGGTCTACACCCAAAAATCATGGACTCAAAATCTATCAAGTCAAACCATTTAATAACAGAGTCCATAAAACCAGGCCACAACCCAAAACATTGTTTCCATTGTAATATTGAAAACACGTGTCTAGTCATCATTTAGTTGCATAATTTCTAAATTCCAGAAATGTACCAAAATACATAACAAAATTTAATTCAAATAAACCTTTATGCATGCATTATAATTTGTAAATCAAAGTCCACTCACCGATAGCTCAATCCCGAGTTGTATGCTCCTCTGCAGTTTCCAGAGCAGTATCGCATGTAAAAAGTAACAATCGGGATTACTAACGATAATTAAAAACCCTACATTTAAACTCCATAAACCCCGGGAAGTTCGCTTGCATCACACTAAAATTGCAGCCACTTCGAACTCCCAAAACTACCCGTATATGACGTCCGATTAACCCGAAACATGCGCCAAAAGGTCTAAAACATCGAAACCTTGACGACCCGCATCACCGTGACCCCAGAATCGGTCCCACACGCCGACAGAAGACCGACGGTTTGGCCACGCGCCAGCTACAGTGCCTCACGCGCCCTCACGCGTCTGCTGACTCAGCCGCCAGGTTGCACCCACGTGGCTGCTAGATATCCTCCACGTGGCTGCCAGGTGGCATACAAGTGGCATGCCACGTCAGCATCTCTGACCGACTTAGTCGCTAGAGTCTCACCGGAGAAGATGACCGCCCCGCCGTTCGCCGTCGCCGAGAACTCCATTGATGGCCGACCTTGAACTTTTCCTAATTTTCTCAAAAATCAACCAACTTTCACCAATTTTATGTCTAAATCCATCTACTCAAACCCAGGAACTCATAAATGAACTCTAAACATGAAACTCATACCTGTGTTGGCTAGAAAATCGATCTGAAGGTTTCAATTTTCCTTTCCTCGGTTCGGTGTCTCCCGCGGCTGCCTCCTTTGATGGTTGATATGGTTTTGATCGCAGGAAAGAGGGGAAGCTGATAAGGGGAACCAAATTGACCAAGGTTGCCTTGAATTGGACTTCAAATTTCGAAGGTTTTGGGTTCGGTGTTGGTGTCACGGTTCTGAATGAGAGAAAGGAAGAAATGAGAACATCCTCTTGAAGTCTGGGATTAAATACATATACCCAAGGCAAATGACCAAAATGCCCCTGAACATTCCAGACCCACCACTCGCTCACTCGGATTCCATTTTCTACGTGCCGCCTGTCTACGAACTCGTGAGTCCGAGTACCCGAAAATTGTCAAATGTGTCTCCACACAAAATTGACTTCCGAGCTCCCTATAAAATCAAGGGTAATTTCGTTCTTTCCCAAATTACTTTACGAAAATTTGCTAATTAAATTTCCGAGTTGTTACATAAAGGGTATTCATACCCTTTATTTTTATTTTTTTTATTTTACGTTGAGGTTGTAAATTCGTGACGTTGAAGTGTAATTTGCTACCTTGGATTTGTAAATTATCTATCTTAATGTTATAATTGTGAACCATGATCGTGTAATTCGGCTACCTTGAAGCGTAATCTGTGACCTTGATTGTGTAAATCTTCTTTAACGATATAACTTCGAACTATGATCGTGTAATTCTAACCTTACTTCGTAAGATTAACTTTCCTTTTGAGATTGTAGTTAACGTTGAGGATGTAAATTGGTGACGTTAAAGTGTAACCTGCTACATTAGTTATGTAAATCTGCCTAAATGTTGTAACTTCAACCATGATTGTGTAATTCACCTACGTTGAAGCATAATATGTAACCTTGATTGTGTAAATCTACCTTAATGATGTAACTTCAAACCATGATTGTGTAAGTCCAACCTTACTCCATAACATTAACTTTTTCTTTGAGATTTTAGTTAACGTTGAGTTTGTAAATTGGTGATGTTGAAGTGTAATCTACTATATTGGTTGTATAAATCTACCTAAATGTTGTAACTTTCAACCATGATTGTGTAATTCACTTACATTGAAGCATAATATGTAATTTTGATTGTGTAAATCTACTTTAACGATGTAATTTTGAACCATGATTGTGTAAATCCAACTTTACTCTGTAACATGAACTTTCTCTTTGAGATTGTAGTTAACGTTGTGGTTGTAAATTAGTGATGTTGAAGTGTAATCTACTACTTTGGTTATGTAAATCTACATAAATGTTGTAACTTCCAACCATGATCGTGTAATTCACCTATCTTGAAGCGTAATTTGTAACCTTGATTGTGTAAATCTACCTTAACGTTGTAACTTCCAACGTTGAGCGTATAATTTCAACCTTACTCCGTAACATGAACTTTGTCTTTGAAATTGTATTTAACCTAGAGGTTGTAAATTCGAGACGTTGAAGTGTAATTTGCTACTTTGCTTGTGTAAATATACCTGGTTAGTTTCGTAATTACACTAAATTTTAATAACTGTTGGTGGGTTTTGCTTTAGGGATTATAATTGTTCTCTGGGGATTGTAATGTTTGGTTTTGAAGTTTCTGGGATTTCTGTTTGATTCATTTTATGACCAATTTACAAAATTATGTGGTTTCTTAGAATGATCTAATTTTTGATAAACAAGTGCTGGAAGAGAGATTTGTGGTAGAATTGAAATTTGAAGTCATTGGGGTTTCTAAATTTGTCAGCTTTCATCAGCTTACCAGTCTCTGAGATTTGAGTGTTGCTGCATTATATGCTGGCGACTTATGCGTCTACCAAGTTTACTCTTTCTGATACTCGAAACTTGGTGAGGGTACTAACAGGACGTGGAGGGAGGTTATTACTGGAGAATCAATTAGGAAGGTTTAGGTGCTTGAAAATGGTAGATGACAAGTACGGTTTCAGGTACGATACACCCTGAAGTTTCACATTCAAAACTATGACCATATCCAGATTTCAAAAACCCAAAATTAACTATTATCTGTTTTGAGTAATAAAGAACACAGCTTGATAATAGAAACCAATAAATCAAATTTGAGCTGAAATTTTAATTAGAATCCTTATCAAATTCAAAACTACATGCATACAATTAAGCATAAACATACACATTGGTAACATACAAAGAAGCACAACCACCAAAAACCCACTTTCTTATGGCCATGGGTCTGAAGCTAACAGCCGAAGTAATTAGGGTCTTTATCTTCGGATTTAGAAATATTGGCAGCAGCTTCAATAACCCAACAATTGAGGGACCAATAATTGTCTAATTAGTTTTAGTTCCATCTTGTTCACCATCTTCTTGTCCGGGTACTCTTTCCTATATGCATTTGACGATTAATTTTTATACATAACATCATTATAATCAACAACTAAAACTAAAATGTTTACTGACCATTTTCTTTGTCAAACACTGCTAGTTCAAGTTATGGATCTTGTTTTTGAGTTTTTTCTACAATCCTTACTGTAAAACCTGACTGAATTTCCTCTAATGGCACCCTGTTAATTTCAAGTACAAGTACAAGTTCATATATAATTTCAAGATCATATATTTATAGGCATGATGATCTCAATGAGAGAATAACAAAGCACAAAATTAAAGATTTGTGTGCTACTGCCTGTTCATGCTCAAAACTAAAGATTTGGCCAAGAATACAAAGTACAAAGGTAACAAAATATTCGATCCATGCATTCACATTTTGATTATATATATATAAGTTAAAACAATATAATATATGTTATAACAGAAGTGTGTCGTTATAACACTGTAAATAATGTTACATTATACGAACAAGAATATAACGATAATCGTTCAAGTTACAATTATAAAATATGCGTTATAACGCATACTGTTAGCTATAACATTTCTATCAAACATGTACACTATTCGGTATAGCATGCATATATAACGACCTAATAATCAAATAGCATTATTATCAATAATATAGACTTTTTCATTATAACATTTACATATATATGTTGTTATAATAGATAAATCACATGTTTTGACAAAAAAAAAAATCCTAGAAGAGAACGAACCTAATTTCTTATTACTAAATTGATCAACCAAACGGATTCACTTTCACCTGAAAAAAAAAAAAACCCAGAACGCCCAAACCCTGATATTCTTATTGCAAAATTGATCAAACAAAATAATAATAAAAAGTGATCATGATTATTATAAATCTTTCTAACCGATGAACCAAAATAATATTGACATTTATAATTGTAATCAACGTGAAACAATTCAATTTTATTTACTCAATAACTAAACAAATTCTTCAATTGAAAAAATAATAATAATAAATTCATCATCATGATTACAATACTTACCTTCATAATTGTTGGAATCCATATTGCCATCATTGTTGAACTCTTCATAATCCATACTCACTTAGCTAATGGGTCTTCACAAAATTGATGGGAGAAGTGAGAATTGGAGAAGACAATTTTTTTTTTCAAGAACGACATACAGCAAGTTTTGTGCGGCAAGTATTGTGATTTGTGTGTGCTAAAAAACACAAGAATTCGACGAACAAGATAATACATAACCCAATCAACGGTCTTGATTATTCAAATATATTCAACGGTTAAAAAAAAAGTTCAATTTAATCAATTGTTTAAATTAATTCGTTATTTAAATAAAAATTAAGGGTATGAATACCCTTTTTTAATAATGGACACCCTAGAATTTTCCATATATATATAATATATATGTGGGCGGATCCATGACACCACATTTTTGACACAAATTTTGAGCATTTAGATCTATACTCTTTTAAAGGTGAATATTAATCTAGTTTGGCATGTTTTATTACATAATGGTCATTTATTTTTGAAAAAAAAATTCTTCTAAAATTTAAAGTAATAATATTTTCTCTCCTCTCTCATTAATTCTTTCCTTAATTATCTCTATTTCCAATTCCAACTAATTCTCTCTTCTCTGTTCAACTTCTTCCTCCTCCGGTCCTCCCTTGATCGATCGCCTCGTCCTTCCATCTTTCTTCTTCTCCATTCCTATTGTTTTTATATTTTAAATTTCTTCGCCAATTCTATTTTGTTTTGTTTTTTCACACAACACCATTAATTTTTTTTAATAATTAACAGGATGCCCTGTATGCTAGCAAATGATAAATGATCCGAGGAATCAAACTAAAATCATGAAATGATATTGAACATGAAAACCTGAATCATCAACAGAAGCTATGCATTGAATCAAACGTAGTAACCATCATAAAGTTGTGGTGCTGTTGTGAGGGAAAACAACGAAATTTTTTATTTGTTAATGAAGTTAAAGTGAGTTAAAGAGATAAGGGAGAGAATGGAAAATTAATTTGCAATTAATTGTGAATTTTTTTTATTTCAAATGATACTTATTTAAGAAAATAAAACTAAATGGATATTGTATATATAATCTCAGCCATCCATACTGAAGTAAATCTAAGGGCTCAAAATTTGTGTCTAAAAAGGCTGCAAAAGTGGGTTGGAATATAAGAGCATTGCAAATTTAGTCAAAATGGTAAGAGCAGAAAGCAGTAATGTGGAAATGTTGAGAAAAAAGCCTATGTATTGGGATTCATCTCGGATCATTTTCTCTCAGAAGCACAAGTAGTGTATATATGTAAGACCATATACATACCGCATACATTACTTGCTACAAACACATATTAAGGGTATTTTGATTACTTATATTCTGCAATCTCAAAAACTAGGGCAAATCCATCGGTAGAAACTGAAACGAGAAACTCTTGGTTGGCAGAAACCGCGAGAGACTGAACATTTTCAGTGTGGCCATGGAAGGTTCTCACACAATCACCAGAGAGACTATCCCAGACTCGAACCTTCCCATCCCCGCAACCTGTTGCTAGGTACCTAGACGCACCAAGCCATGTCAAGCATGTCACGCCGTCCTGCGGGCCCACAACATATATTTCATTTCTTCCATTGACACATTTTCAGGGATTTATAATCCTTATTTGAATATAGGTAAATTACACTTTAGTACCATGTCTTACACCAAATTTTGGAATTAATACTTACCAAATTTTGCATTTAGGTATCCTGAACTTCTTAAAACGTTTAACAGGTGTCGCACCGACACATTTTCTAGAAGAATTTCTGTTAGTTGATGACGCATGGGGCCCGCCAAAATACGAATCTCAAGGTGACTTTTGGCAAAATTACTTAATTAGCCCTTGGTTTGGTTATCCCTCACCCAACATTTCGACAAGAAATGTTGGGCAAGAGATAACCAAGCACTAATTCAGTAATTTTGCCTACAGTCACCTTGAGATTCATTTTTTGAGTGGGCCCCACACGCACCACATTATCAGCTAACGGAAATTCTTCTAGAAAAATTTGTCGGTGAAACATGTGTGAAACGTTTTAAAAAGTTCAAGGTACTTAGATGCAAAATTTGAAAAGTCAAGTATAACTCTGAAAGGTACTAAAATGTAATTAACTCTAAAATATATGTAAAAAGGGGCATCTCATCTCATTCTCATACAAGATGAAACCCTAACACACCTCATGCTCACAAGTCGAACGGGGCATTGAATGCTGCAAATCCCAGATAATAAGCTTGTTATCCATACCTCCTGTTGCAGCCCAAGGGTGGCTGCCAATTGCCATACACAATTTGAGGCATGATTATAGTATAAGAATCTGTTGTACATGAATTAAAGAGGTCTGTCTGTGACAGGACAGGAATGAGCGTACCTTGATGCAAGCGAAACACATTCAATAGAACCTGTATGTGAAGCAAGGGAACTAACAACCTGTCGATGGGAAAAAGAAATTCTAGTAAAATACTGAAAATTCTAGATGTGAGACTAGGGAACTCACCGACCAACCATATCCTGCCAGTTGTTTTCAATGCAACAAAAGTAAAATCATACCCTTCCAGTTAATATGTTGACAATATGAACAGAGCCATCTTCAGAACCAGTAACAGCTAGGGTTGAATCAGAGCTCATTGCCAAGCATGTTAACCCTGCAGTATGGTACGGGTGACCTACAAGACAAATGGGGTCAAAATTGCAAAGTAAAAACAAAATTGTACCATCTGTTGTGACATTATTTTGAAAATAAACAACTTCCGATATTGGAAACAACATTAAGTTCAGATAAAAAAGGAGATATTGACACAGTATGAGATGATTGATTTTTACGCATTGAAAGTGAAATCCTCAGGATTGTAAATCCATAAGCACACCACAATGCATAGGAAACAACTCACAGTAGATAAGGGATGTCAGATGAACCACCATGATAAGAATAGGCACTTTGGTTAAACTATGAAAACAAACTGATTGAAGTTACATAGAAATTGGGAGAAATTCTTTATAGATAGTCAAATACAACCAAAGGGTGGAATGATAGACCTTCTACCTAAGTTTCGGTATCCACACCTAATAGAAACGGACTGTGCAACTGCTGCAGAACCTACTACTTCTTGTATCTATTACAACATACAGTGGAGTCCTCATCTTTATTTACTTTAGAGGTTATCTGCTCTATAATACATACTGTTTTCGAAATGCAAGCTTCTTAATGGAGTTGAAATATTCTACCATCAATTAGTAAGCATATATCTCAAGCTTCTTCACATCATTTAGTTGCTTTTATAAGGTTATACAATAAATCTAGTTACAAATGATCAGCAAAATAAATCATGATGATTTGGTTTAAGGTTCAAACTTCCCTTTCTACATGACAATTTGAACATACCTTGTACCACATGAATGTTTTCGCCACCTTTTGGATTCCATATTCTCAAAGTTGCATCTGCCGAACCAGTGCAAATTGTTTTTCCTTAAGAAACCAGCCAAAAAAGTAAGAAAATTAAGTCATTTGTGAAAATTTAAAAAATAGAAAATTCTTTAGAAATCAGTACAAATAAATTAAAATGAAGATTAGTCACCATCAGGGGTAAAATCTCCACAACTCACGCTACTGCCATGGCCTGAGAACATATTAAGATAAGAACCTTTGTCCGCATTCCACATCCAAACCGTAGAGTCCTCTGAACCAGCCAGGACCAGATGGCCCCTAGGATGCCACCTGACCCACTGAGAAAGTGAGAAGTAACAGTCCACATTAAATATTTGACAAACAACAATACTATAGGGGCTCATTTGGCATGAAGGACTGGCTTGGTCAGGATATTCTCAATGACTAGGCTGGATTGGCTTGGTTCGAATTAAGAAGGATTAAGTATTGCCCAATGTTTTGTGCAAAGACGCCTGGGCTGGACTATTTTTTTTTTTTAACAAACTTTTATTTTTAAGTATTGCTTGTGTTTTGTTTTTTAATATTTTCTTTAAAAAATTTAGCCCTAATTCCCCCAAAGCATAAGCCCAGAATAAAAAACGGCTTCTGCCCTGATATTAAGACTATATTCAAACAGATGGAGCTGAGAAAGGTGACCCGAGAAAGGTCTTAGCTAGTCCCCATTTCTTTAGGGTCTAAATAAGACCAGGTACAGTCATTTTTTATGTGGGCCCCGCAACTATAGTCTCTTCTTACAATACGAACTTGTTTACCAAATGTGGGATAATTTTCTTAAAGAAGCCAGTCGCCCTTAGTGAGCCCTCCCAAATAGCCCCTAGCGGTAAGAATTACTGCTTAAATGTCTTACCTCGATGCCCCCTCCAGGACCATCAAGAGTGCTTTTTAGATTTCCTGACGTTATATCCCAAATTTGAATAATTCCATCCAAGCTTCCAGATGCAAGCAACTGCCCATCAGTACTAAATGCTAAACTAGAAACAGAATCCTTATGACCTGCAGGTACCATTCAGAAATTTAAAAGAAGAAGAGTGGAGATGATATCTAATAAGTAATAAATACATAGTTTACTAATTTTTGACGCTAGGGTTCTAAAGCTAAATTGGGTTCAAACCAAAGCACTAAAGCAAATACTTATGGACAACAAAGCAGGAAACGTAGGTAGCTTTTCTCTTGTACGGTACCTTGCAGCTCAAGAGGCCAATCTCTTTGTCCAATCTTCCAAAGAAACCCTCTGTCATCTCCACCCCCAGTCGCAACTAATGTAGGATCTGTTGGGCTGCAAACAACTGTGTAAAGTTCACCTGTACCATAAGGAGAAGGAAACTGATTGATACCCAAAATTTTTTAAATAATCTAAGACATGGCCTAGCACGAGCTAACAAGCAAAGCATCAATCTCAAGCCAAAGCTTTGCACACTCCCATTTTATACTACAATCAAAGTTAATCTCCCATGTGCAAAGGACATAAAATACAATAGAAGATCATACACATTTTGTAAACAGAAAACAAGAAAGAAACTGTCAGGAACTCCATCTAGGGACAGAGGAATCTACAGCTTCAAAATCAATGTGGCCTAGAAAGTGAAATAAATGATATCCCTGTATCTCATCTCAGTGGTGCCTAATTTCTTATAACAATCACCTTAAGAAAGTCCCTTATGGTATGTTTGGATGAGGAACTTCAAAGTTACAAGAATTTACACAAAATTAGTTAAAGAAGAGGAACTTCAAAGTACCAAGGAATTAGCAAATGACGAGATGTATGGAATTTAGATGGAATTTGTAAGTACCAACTATCAAAGTGTTACTTTGGAAATTCCTTGTTTATTGGCTTTGCTATGCTCATGTGGTGCATCTGCCTCCTTGTTTGTAATGCATTTATAACTAATATAGCCTAAATCCCTTGGAACTTTGAAGTTCCTCATCCAAACATACCCTTAAGGTAAGGTTTCTTAAGGTATTTTGCATCCATCCTTATGGTGCTCGCACATATTACAATTGGCACAAATGTAAAGGGAAATGTGCATTTCCCAAAGCTAAAATTGTTATTGTAAGAACATCATGCAAGGTACAAGTATTGGGTTGGACAATGTTCGACTTTAGAGGAAATATTTGTGACCCTATTCAAAGGAAGAGACCTAAATCTAGGCTGTCTATTTCTCTTTAAAGGGGGAAGAAAGTAAAGGCCAAGTATATATAATTGTGGCGTGAAGTCTACATTGTGGATTGTATGGAAAGAAGCAAAGAATATGACTCAAAATTTATGGGCTTCTATGTTATATATTTTCAGAATACGCCTTCGATATCATGCAGATTGGAAGGCAGTTGTTTCTAAATTCTTCCTTGTTTAGTTAGATGCTTTGAGAAGTTAACTTAAGATACTATCTGACAATCTAGGATTATTAAAGCAGCTGATTCTTTAGAGTTCGTTCTTTCACGTATTTCCAGTAGACAGCTTGTATACAGAGTTGTATTGATATTTATATCATTCCTTTTGTTTTTCTCACTGAACAAAACATAAAGAAAAAGCTCTTGTTCTCTCACTGAACAAAATATAAAAAGAAAAAACTCTTGCACATATATAGCACAACCACCATATGCATATAGTGTTTAGGCAACGTTTGGTGGGTCCACATTGGATTGGATTTTATAACTTACGAGATTCAATATACTTTGAAGGTAAAATGGATGTGTTTCCATTGTAAAGGGATTGGAGGAAATTCGACATAGAAGGAAAGTTATCCAATACAATCTCCTCAAAATAATAGGATTAGAAGAGGTAAGTTTCCTTCTATGTCTAATCCCCTTAGAATGAAAAAACATTCACTTCCACCTTCAAAATCCATTGAATTTGATGAGTTATCCCATCCATTTCAATACGACCAGCCAAACGTGCCTTAGAGTATAAATTTAAGGTTGGAACTAAGAATTCTCCCAAAGTAATTTACAAATTGAGAACAAGACAAAGTCACTATTGACTATTAAGACTTCATTGACAATTAAGAATGCATGATGTGCGTAAAACAAACTGGTGAAAATAATAAAAAACACAGTAAGGGAAACTCTCACCACTGTGACCAGTAAATCTGTGTATGGAATCATCAGGCTCATCTGAAACAACCATCAAAACATACATACTATACCAATCAATCGAATTAATTCAAGAGGAAGGGAAAACAAAACCCCATGTTATAAATAATGAATTATATGTTGAAGAGGTGGGTTCTAGTGAAATGGCATACCAACAGTTTCATCATCTGCATCAGGAAGATCTGCAGCCATATAAATGACCAAAGAGTTAACAAATTGCATATACTCTATACATAATCGAGGGAAAGAGAGAGAGAGAGAGAGATCACCTTCCTCGTCGACATCAACTTCACGAATAATGTCAGCTTCATCAAGCCAATCACCTTGTTCGTCATCTTCTTCTTCTTCTTCATGAAGATCATGAGCTGGATTGGCCATCTTCTTTCTTTCTCTAACACATGCAAAGACTTAATTAGGGTAAATTTTGACTGAAGTGTCGTAATCAAACCAAACATGTCTAGAAAACTGAAAAGGAAGATGAAATTTTAACCTTCAAGAGCACTAACTTCAAAACTGATTCTCATTTCCTTAATATAGACAACTCAAATGTAACAAAATTTATCATTTCCCTAATAGGCATTTACCAATGTTATTACTTAGCCATCTCCAAAGAAGAAACTTATGTTATACTTTGCAAAAGAGATCTGCATAGCTTAGTCAACAGCTACATTTTTCTTCTTTGTCTGTTTTCTCTATCGCTAAGTTACACCAAGGCTAATTAAAATATGGAATTACTAGTAAAACTGTAGGAATATAAAAGAACAAATCTAGGTCAAAAATACCTAACATTTGCTATTCTCTGAATATTTTAAGATTCAACTTTGAGCAAATCCTGAGACACCCATTAATAAACAAAATTAAAATGAAAAACACTGGATTCCAACATTCAAACAAAATCAGAGGCTGGATCAGGGGATCTATTAAGGGGCAAGGGTGGTCAATTGACCACCCCAACCCCTGAAATCCTCCATTAAAGCTTCCATCGTCAAGCGTAAAACCTCTAACATCTTGCCCTCTAAGTGCTTCAATAAGTAATTGCTTACCTTTGTGTCCCCTCTAATTCCCCCTTGCTTTTGCGCTGAGTTCTGCTCGCCCACTGCCTCTGCGCTCCAACTTTGAGGCAATTACACCGATGAGCTAAAGAAATTAACTGTCAAAGAAATTAAAAAATGGGAGTAAGATGAAAAACCTGACAGCTAAGAAGAGAAAGCGATCAGATGAACCGGAGAAACCAACGCCCTTCGCGGCTGCAGGTGAATTCGATGCCGGCGAAATCGCGAGAACGACAATAAGAGAGGGAGAGAGGGAGGGATGCTGTCGTGAGGAGTGGGAGGACTACGCTAGGGTTTGCCGCTCTCAAACCTAAACAGTCGACTCAATCCTTCAAAGCTGGTTCCGGTCTAAGTTTGGGCTGTACGCGGATATAAGGATTTTAGCATATCAGCCCATTTTAAATTATAACAATCAATCACTGAGATGTGATGATATTTGATTTCAACGTGAAGAGTCGGATTTTTATTGCACAATATTTTACTAGGTGAATTTGGTGTAAATCACTTAATTCATTTGTCAAAATTTAATATTAAACTCAATACATTAATACATCACAATCGACATTCATATGAGTCAAAAAACGTCTCTCCAAATTAACAAAATCGTTTAATAGGAATAAGTTAATTTAACAGCTATTAATTATCATTTAGAATGCTTCTATTTGAACACACTTAATTGATCATTTCATTTAACCCACTTAATGTGACATTTTTTTTGCTAAAAGAAAAAAAATTCAAAACTAAAATATATAGAATGTAATTTAATTTTTTGACATGACATAACATATTGAATGCCACACCAAATGTAGTCAGTTATTATGGTCGAATATCGTAAGTCTAGCTATCATTTAAGGTCTTCCATGCTGGGCCGAAAAATTTGAGTTCGAACTCATATTTGGCCGGATTATGAATTAGGTTAGAGATTCCAAAATTGAAATTAATGCATCGATGAATTTCGAATCTAATTAGTATCTTTTCTTACTTACCACTTTATTATGTGGCACATCTACATCGGCGGATACATCAGCGGATATGCTATGGAACCTGCCTCAATTCAACTAGCCCTAATCAAACATAATAATAGGTGTACCAAGTTTTGCACCAAATTTTATATTACGTTTACTTACAAATAATGGGGAAGTAGGTACTCGGTGAAAGAGTACCTGTTTACTTACAAATAATGGGGAAGTATGTAATCGGTGAAAGAGTACATGTTTACTTACAAATAATGGGGAAGTAGGCAATTATTTTCATTGATATATACGTTTAATAACCATATAACATTAGAACGCTTACTAATTATTTTCGACACCAACAAGTATCTCTTTTTTATCACTTTTGTTAAGTGGCATGACATCGGCAGATAGGCGATGAAACCTGCACTTAATTCAACGCCACATCAATGGGCCCTAATTCAACGCCACATCAACGGGCCCTAATCAAAAAAAATAATATATGTACAAAGTTTTCATACCACGTTTTATATTAAGGGCACATTTGCTTATAAAGGGGGAAGTACGTAATCGGAGTAATCGTAGAAGTCGGTAATCATTTTTTATTGAGTTGTATGTTTACTAACCATATAGAATCAGAACATTAATAGTAGTTATATCATTTTAAGTGTTAATGTCAGGACCCGTCCCGAATTTCCCCTCGAAACCCGGGAACAACCCTGATCCCGTCTAACAACCTAAGGAAAAGGTTCCCAAAATACCTTTCAAATCCTTGTTAATATAATATAATTTTACTTTCACATGTCAGACAAGGGATTCAAAGCACTCAACAATTCCAACAATAACGTCCAACCAAATAACATATAATATCAGAGCGTCTAAGTAGGATAAATAGTACAATTTAGATATCCTACTCAAGTTTAACTACACAGCGCAACCGAAAAACTAATGCCTTCGCCTCGAGAGAAGTGTCCGCATCAACTCAACTCAACAGCCTGGAGGGGATTTAAACACAAAAGTTGTGAGTGGACAAAAATAATCGTTTATAAATCGTTTTCCGAGGAAATCTTACATTTTTCCCCCTCCACTTATAAAATCATGCATGCATCACATAAAATAGTTCATGATATAAAAGCATCATCTGAAAATCACCGAAATTTCCATTTCCCTTTAAAACCACTTAGTTGGACCCACACAATCCATATAAGGAAAATATAACGTGGTCCACAGTTTGGTTTGAAAATCATCCTCAAAAGAGTTCAAAATCATTTAATTCAACCTGGACACATAATATATCAAATCCACTGTTCCCGACACATCCACTAGCCACTAGGGTATCTCTTGGGGTGTGCTAGTCCTGTATCACAACTCTCTGTACTATGCATAGACAGCCTCGCGACCCGGCAGAGCCAAAACTCCTCGATGCCAGAGTCGGAGCACTCAATGAACCAGCAGAGCAAAACTCTCCAAGCTAGTTGGAGGTTCACCGAGTTCACCACCGATAGCGGATCCTGGTCCCAGATCTTGGTCCTCCTCAAATTGGTGTTTATCTTGAAGGTTCACCAGGTTCACCGCCAACAGCGGATCCTAGTCCCGGGTCCTGGCCTCCCTCAAATCAATGTTTATCTTGGAGGTTCACCGGGTTCACTGCCACTAGCGGATCCTAGTCCCGGGTCCTGGCCTCCCTCAAATCAATGTTTATCTTGGAGGTTCACCGGGTTCACCGCCAATAGCGGATCCTAGTCCCGGGTCCTGGCCTCCCTCAAATATAGCCAAATCCGATAAACTCATACATACGGATCAAAACCCAAATCATGGACTCAATAATTTCCACGTCAAAACGATATCAAAACCGAGTCCAAAAACCATGATATTTCTCAAAATACACTTTAACTGAAATATTGGAAAACATGTGTCCATCAATCATTTCTAAATTCCGGAAATTCAATGCAACAATCCATAACAGTATTTAAACAAAGATACATTGATGCATGCATTTCAGTTTATAAATCAAAAGTCCACTCACAAACCTGTCCAAGCAAGCTCAATCCCGTCTTGTTCGTTCCTCTGAGGTTCCCGGAACAATATCGCCTGTCAAAAACAACAATCGGGATTACCAGCTAGTAATAAGACTCTTATATAACAACTCCCTAAACCTCGGGAGGTCTACCCATGTTGTTCTAGAAAACACAGCAACTTCGGATGCCCAAAATGACCTCTAAACGACGCCCACGTGCCGCCATGCGTCCTCACATGCCGGTCACGCGCCTGCTACAGTGCCCACACGCCTGGACCGATCCAACCCGGCCCGGCTCGACCTAACTCGATCCAACTCGACCAGACCGGTTCACTCAACCAGACCGGTTCACTTGACCTGACTCAGTCTGACCCGACCCGACCGGTCGCCTGTGACTCGCCGTAGAAGACGACCGACCGCCGTCGTCTGGTCTCGCCGGAATCCCCCATTCCCGGCCGAAACTTCAAGCTTTTATAACTTCCTCAAAACTCAACCATTTTTCACAACTTTTATGTCTAAATCTATCTACTCAAACCCAAGAATCCAAATATGACCTCAAAATAACAAACACATACATGTGTAAGCCGGAAAATCGATCGGAAGATCTGAAACTTCCTACACTCGGTTCGACTTCCCCCGTGGTCCTCTCCTTCGATGGTTGGTACGGTTGTGATCATGGGAAGGAGTAGAATCCAATTAGTAGAACAGAAATGGAAGTTTAAGCCTTGAATCAAAAGTTGACTTTGTGGGTTTTGGGGTGTTTTCTCACGGGTTCGATGGTGTTTGTTTCACAGAGAAAGATGATAATGAAATGAAGATGAAAATGAAGTGAAGATGAAAATGAAGATGTAAAAATGATTGGGGTTAACAAAATATCTACTCCCCAAGTTAAAATTACCAAAATGCCCTTGAACATATAGACCCATAACTTTCGTACACGAACTCTGTTTTCCGTGTGCCGCCTGTCTACGAACTCGTGAGTTCGAGACCCACGCAACGGTATCCAAAACACCTCCTAATATGTTTTGAAACAAAACTTGATTTCCATGCCCTTAACCGACCAAGGGTAAAATCGTCATTTTACAAAAATAACTTACATAATTGATAAATAAAATTTTTCGGCTCGTTACAATCCACCCCCCTTAAGAAATGTTGTCCTCGAAATTCATTTCTATCCTTGGAATAAATGAGGATATTGTCCCCGCATTAAAGCCTCTGTTTCCCACGTGGCTTCCTCCACGTTATGATTCCTCCACAACACTTTAACTAAAGGAATATTCTTTCTGCGAAGTACCTTCTCCTTCCAATCCAGAATTTGCACCAGTTGCTCTTCAAACGTCAAATCGTCTTTCAGCTCAAGTGGTTGCTCTTCCAACACATGAGACTCATCAAATAAATATTTCCGGAGCAAAGATACATGGAAGACATCATGAACTCTGGATAATTCCGAGGGTAAAGAAATACGATATGCCACTGGTCCTATCCTCTCCAAAATCTCATATGGGCCAATGTAGCGAGGACTCAATTTTCCTCGTCTACCAAAACGCACCACTCCCTTCCGGGGAGATAATTTCAAGAACACCCAGTCACCTACCTCAAACTCAAGGTCTCTGGTTCGACAGTCTGCATAGCTCTTCTGGCGATCCTGGGCTGTCTTCAACCTTTCTCTAATGATTCTAATCTTTTCCTCAGTCAAATCCACCAACTCTTGTGTTAACAGTCTCCTTTCACCTATTTCACTCCAGCACAATGGTGTCCTACACTGCCTCCCATACAGTGCCTCGAAAGGAGATATCCCAATACTCGACTAGTAACTGTTATTATATGCAAATTCCATCATAAACAAGTGTGAATCCCAGTTCCCTTTAAACTGTAGTACATAAGCCATCCTCATATTCTCCAAAACCTGGATTGTCCTTTCAGACTGACCATCCGTCTGAGGATGAAAAGCTGTACTAAAATGCAAGGTAGTGCCAAAGGCTTTCTGTAAACTCCGCCAAAACCTGGAGGTAAACCTAGGATCCCTATCTGAAACAATAGACTCTGGAGTCCCATGTAGCCGTATGATCTCATCCACGAACAGTTTGGCATACCGACTCATACAGTAATCTTCTCGCACTGGCAAGAAATGTGCCGACTTTGTAAGTCTATCCACAATTACTCATATCCCTTCTGTGTCCTTGGAAGTTTATACACAAAGTCCATTGTAATGTGATCCCACTTCCATTCCGGGATAGGTAATGGTTGCAGTGTCCCATAGGGTTTCTGCCTCTCTACTTTCACTTGCTGACATGTCAGGCATCTACTTACAAACTCATCAATTTCTCTTTTCATCCCAGTCCACCAATAATGTTCCTTTAGGGTGTGATACATCTTGGTACCTCCTGGATGCATAGTGTAAGCCCAACTATGAGCCTCATCAAGAATTTCCCTATTTATCTCCAGCTCATTCGGTACGCACAACCGTCCATCCTTAACCAAGGCTCCATCATCCCTAACCGCATAGTCCTACCTGTTCCCAGTCTCCAACTCCATCCTGATAATGCACAATGTAGGATCCTGGAGTTGAGCCTCAATAATCCGATCAATCAGAATAGGCCTCACATGGAAACTAGCCAACAAAGCCCCATGGCTATCCATGTCCAGTACAATCCCCGCTCTACGAAACTCTACCAACAATGGTAGGTAGACTGTATGCAAATGGGCCAAAGAACCCATAGACTTCATGCTCAAGGCATCTGCCACAACATTGGCTTTTCCTGAGTGGTACTCTATAGTACAATCATAGTCCTTTATCAACTCAAGCCACCTTCTCTGCCTCAAATTCAAGTCCTTCTGAGTGAACAAGTACTTTAAACTCTGATGGTCGGTGAAGATCCGACACGTCTCCCCGTACAAATAATGTCTCTAGATTTTCAGTGTATGCATCACTGCAGCTAACTCCAAATCATGTGTGGGGTAATTCATCTCATGGGGTTTAAGTTGCCTGGAAGCATACGATATCACCTTCCCATGCTGCATCAACACACAACCTATACTCCGCAATGATGCATCACTATATACCTCGAATCCCCCCTTACCATCAGGAAGGGTTAATACTGGAGCAGAAGTCAACCTTTTCTTTAGCTCCTGAAAGCTCTGCTCACAATCAGCATCCCAGTCAAACATAACTCATTTCCTAGTCAACCGAGTCAACGGGCCCGCTATCGTAGAAAATCCTTCTACGAACCGCCGATAATATCCTGCCAAACCCAGAAAGCTCCTCACTTCTGTCACTGTCCTCAGTTGCTCCCAGTTTGCCACTGCCTCCACTTTTTGGAGATCTACGCTGATACCCTCAGCCGAAATCACATGACCCAAGAATCCTACCTCGGTAAACCAAAACTGGCATTTACTGAACTTGGCAAACAATTGTTTTTTCCTAAGCATATTCAGCACCAACCTCAAGTGCTTCTCATGTGCCTTGGCACTTCTTGAATACACCAAGATATCGTCGATGAACACAATTACAAATCGATCCAAATACTTTTGGAATACCCTGTTCATCAAGTCCATAAACGCTGCCGGAGCATTAGTCAACCCGAAGGGCATGACCAAGAACTCATAATGACCATAACGAGTCATGAAAGCTGTTTTCTGAACATCCCCTTCCCTGATCCTCAACTGATGGTACCCGGATCGAAGGTCAATTTTTGAAAAATACTTTGCCCCCTTCAGTTGATCAAATAAATCGTCAATCCTTGGCAGAGGATACTTATTCCGTACCGTAACCCTGTTTAACTGCCGGTAGTCGATACACAATCTCATACCACCATCATTTTTCCTCACAAATAATACCGGCGCACCTCATGGTGAAACACTTAGGCCAATAAATCCCATATTCACCAAGTCCTGTAACTGAGTCTTCAACTCTCGCAATTCTGCCGGTGCCATTTTGTACGGTGCCTGTGAGATAAGTTGAATACCTGGTAGAAGCTCTATGGTAAACTCAATCTCACGGTGAGGTGGCAATCCTGGAAGATCCTCTGGAAACACATCAGAGAACTCACTCACCATAGGAATATCCCCCACTCTCATCGGAGTATCCCGAGTATCAAACACATGAGCCAAGTACCCCTCACAACCTTTTCTCAACAATTTCTCAGCGGTTAACGTCGATATCACTCCAAAGGGTAGTACCCTACGATCTCCCCGAAACGTAAGTTCCGGTAATCTTGGACTTCAGAAAACCACTATTTTGTCATAACAGTCTATGGAGGCATGGTGCATGGCCAACCAATCCATCCCCAGAATCACATCAAACTCAAAAATATCTAAGGGGATTAAATCTGCCTCCAACCCATGGCCTTCAACCATCACCGGACAATTGCAAATCATGAGGTTCGCCACTAACATATCCCCAGTAGGAGTACTAATACCTATCTCCCAACCAATCGGGGGACAGTTCTCTACATCCTCTAGGCTAGACTCGCCCATAAATATCATCGGCCCCAGTCTCTGGGCTCTCTCAATATCAGAAACTTCATTAGAAGCCCTATCCTAGAGTACAGAAGCTAAAGTCTAACCCAGTTGTTCTAGTGTCTGCCTCAAATCAGGCTCCACTACAGGTTCATGGGCATCTCCACCATTCCCAGACAGTTGACGGGACTCAAGTCTCGGAGGCATTATACGCTGAAAAAGAAGCTGTAACTCATTAATACCAAAATTGCGCTTGTACACAAGGTGTACGGTCTACAGGAATTTAACCTAGTGCTCTGATACCAATTGTCATGACCCGTCCCGAATTTCCCCTCGAAACCCGGAAAGAACCTTGATCCTGTCTGACAACCTAAGGAAAAGATTCCCAAAATACCTTTCAAATCCTTGTTAATATAATATAATTTTACTTTCACCTGTCAGACAAGGGATTCAAAGAACTCAACAATTCCAACAATAACGTCCAACCAAATAACATATAATATCAGAGCGTCTAAGTAGGATAAATAGTACAATTTAGATATCCTACTCAAGTTTAACTACACAGCGCAACCGAAAAACTAATGCCTCCGCCTCAAGAGAAGTGTCCGCGTCAACTCAACTCAACAACCTATAAGGGATTTAAACACAAAAGTTGTGAGTGGACAAAAATAATCGTTTATAAATCATTTTCTGAGGAAATCTTATCTTTTCCCCCCTCCACTTATAAAACCATGCATGCATCACATAAAACAGTTCATGATATAAAAGCATCATCTGAAAATCACCGAAATTTCCATTTCTCTTTAAAACCACTTAGTTGGACCCACACAATCCATATAAGGAAAACACATCGTGGTCCACAGTTTGTCAGGACCCGTCCCGAATTTTCCCTCGAAACCCGGGAAGAATCCTGTCCCGTCTGACAACCTAAGGAAAAGTTCCCAAATTACCCTTTAATCCTTAAGAATAAATCATGAGATTTCTACCAAGAGTTCAGCAGAATTTCCTTTTAGGGATTTAAATAACTGGTTTCCACCTGTCAGACAAGGGATAAATAATACAAAATTAGATATCCTACTCAAAGTTTAGGTACAAAGCGCAGCTGTAAAACTAATGCCTCTGCCTCGAGAGAAGTGTCCGCGTCAACTCAACTCAACTCAACTCAACAGCCTGATGGGGTTTAAACACAAAAGTTGTGAGTGGACAAAAATAATCATTTATAAATCGTTTTCCAAGGAAATATTACCTTTTCCCCCCTCCATTTATAAAACCATGCATGCATCACATAAAACAGTTTATGATATAAAAACATCATTTGAAACCATCGAAATTCCATTTCTCTTTAAAACCACTTAGTTGGACTCACATAAATTCTGTAAAATGAAAATACATCGTGATCCACAGTTTGGTTTGAAAACTCTTCAAAGGAGTTAAAAATCATTTAATTCCACCTGGACACATAATATATCAAATCCATTGTTCCCGACATTTCCACAACACACCAGGGTATCCCTTGAGATGTGTTAAAATCTGTACTACGCGTAGATAGCCTCGCGACCCGGCGGAGCAAGACCCCTCAACACCAAAGTCGGAGCCCTCAACAACCAGCGGAGCAAAACCCCTCAACACCAGTCAGAGCAACTGTAACCATCGGGACAGAAAACCAGTGAAAACTAAATTCGTGTTTTGAAATCTTTGTTTCTTGGACTAAGCCAAATTCTTTTAAAAGTCATTTTATGGCCAAAACCAGTAATACCATAATTACGAGTTTAAATCCAAATCACAGGCTCAAATAGTTACGACGTCAAAACGATATAAAAATCGAGTACAAAAACCAGGCCATTTCTCAAAACACACTTTCACTGAAATATTGGAAAACATGTGTCCAGCATCATTTCTAAATTCCAGCAATTCATTGCACCCATACATAACAGTATTTAAATCAAAGATACATTTATGCATGCATTATAATTTATAAACCAAAAGTCCACTCACAAACCTGTCCAAGCAAGCTCAATCCCGAAATATATGCTCCCCTGAAGTTCCTGGAGCAATATCGCCTATCCAAATTAATAATCGGGATTACCAGCTAATAATAAGAACCTTAAATATAAACCCCCTAAACCCCGGGAGGTCTACCTATGCTGGCCTAGAAAACGCAGCAACTTCAAATGCCCAAAACAACCCCTAAACGACGTCTGATCGACCCAAAACCTGCACCAACAGATCCAGAACGTCAAAAACTAGATGTCACGCGCCACCATGACCTCAGACTCGGCCCCACGCACCGCCACGCGCCGACGGAAGGTCGGAACACGTGCCCACGCATCCTCACGCACCTTCTACAGCGCCCACGCGCCTGGATCGGTCCAACCCGGCCCAACTCTGCCTGACTCGATCCAACTCAACCCGACCAGTTCACTCAACCTGACCGATTCAACTCGACCCGATCGGTTCACTTAACCCGACTAACTCACTCGACCCGACCATTTCACTCAACTCGACCGGTTCACTCGACCCGACCGGTCACCGGTGACTCGCCGGAGAAGACGACCGGTTACCGACGACACGGTCTGGTTTCCGCCGGAATCCCCCATTTTCGACCGAAACTTCAAGCTTTTATAACTTCCTCAAAACTCAACCATTTTTCACGAATTTTATGTAACGACCCGGATCAGAAATTAAATTATTTTGAGAATTGGACGATTTTACCCTCGATTGTGGACGGGTCCGAGAGTTCCTTTTTGACTGGCAGTAGTTTTGGGAATTTTTCTTGGGTCATTGCGTAGGTTTCGAACTCACGAGTTCGTAGACAGGCGGCACGCAGAAAAAGGAATTCGTGTACGAAAGTTATGGGTCTAGATGTGCAAGGGCATTTTGGTAATTTTGGTTTGGGATAAGATATTTTAACCCCAATTATTTTACATCTTCACTTCAATTCATCTTCATCTCATTATCACTCATTTCTCTCTAAAATACAAACACATCGAACCCGTGAGAAAACACCCAAAACCCACAAAGTCAACTTTTGATTCAAGGCTTTAACTTCCATTGTTGATCCACTAATCGTATTCTACTCCTTCCAACGATCACAACTGTACCAATCATCGAAGGAGAGGACCACGCGGGAAGCCAAACCGAGTATAGGAAGTTTCGGATCTTCCGATCAATTTTTCAGCTTACTCAGGTACGTGTTTGTGGTTTTGAGGTCATATTTGGATTCTTGGGTTTGAGTAGATAGATTTAGACTTAAAATTTGTGGAAAATGGTTGAGTTTTGAGGAAGTTATAAAAGCTTGAAGTTTCGGCCGGAAATGGGGGATTCCGGCGAAACCAGACGGCGGCGACGGCGACTGCCGGTCATCTTCTCAGGCCAGACTTCGGCGATGGCACCAGTAGCATCGTCTTCTCCGACGACCGGTCGAGTCGGGTCAGACCGGGTCGGGTCGAGTGAACCGGTCGGGGGTTGAGTGAACTGGTCGGGTCGAGTTGAACTAGTTGGGTTGAGTGAACCGATCGGGTTGGACCGGGTCAGGTCGAGCCCGATCGGGTTGGACCGGTCCAGGCGCGTGAACACTGTAGCGAGAGCGTGGCCGGCAGGTATGGGCGCATGGCGGTGCGTGAGCGCCTGTTCTGACCCTCCGGTGGCGCGTGGCGGTGCGTGGAACTATTACCGAAGTCACGGCGGCGCGTGACTAGGGTTTTGGGACGTTCCGGATCAAATTTTGTTGGTTTCGAGGCCATAGGAGTTTGTTTAGGGCCCAATTGGGCAATCCCAATGGTAATGGTTGACCGTGAAGCTGGTTTTGAGCTCGGAAAGTCAAGGTAGTTAGGTCATTATTGTGCATGTGTTCCTTGGGGCTAGAGTGTCCATGAATTTTGAGTTGGATGATGTTTGTGAATGGACTTTTGGTTTATAAACTATAATGCATGCATAAATGTATCTTTGACTTAAATACTGTTATGTATGGGTGCAATAATTTCCTGGAATTTATAAATGATTGCTGGACATTTGTTTTTCTAATATTTCAGTGGAAGTGTGTTGTGAGAAATGACATGGTTGTTGGATTCGGTTGTGATATTGTTTTGACGTGGAAATTATTGAGTCCATGATTTGAGTTTTGACCCGGTTGTATGAGTTTATCGGATTTGGACATATTTGAGGGAGGCCAGGAACTGGGACTAGGATCCGTTATTAGCGGTGAACCCGGTGAACCTCCAAGATAAACATATTTGAGGGAGGCCAGGAACTGGGACTAGGATCCGTTATTAGCGGTGAACCTCTAAGATAAACTTATTTGAGGAGGACCAAGATATGGGACTAGGATCCGCTATTGGCGGTGAACCCGGTGAACCTCCAATATAATTGATTACTGTTCTCCGACTAGCGTGGAGAGTTTTGCTCCGCTGGTTTGTTGAGTGCTCTGACTCTGGCATCGAGGAGTTTTGGCTCCGTCGGGTCGCGAGGTTGTCTTTGCATAGTACAGAGGGTTGTGATACAGGACTAGCACACCCCAAGGGATACCCTGGTGGCTAGGGATATGCCAGTCGAGGGATATGCCGACTGATGTGATATGATAGCCGAAGGTTATACCGGCTGATGATATGATATGATAGTCGAGGATACTTGCCGACTGATGTGATATCATAGTACAGAGAGTTGTGATACAGGACTAGCACACCCCAAGGGATACCCTGGTGGCTAGGGATATGCCAGTCGAGGGATATGTCGACTGATGTGATATGATAGCCAAAGGTTATACCAGCTGATAATATGATATGATAGTCGAGGATACTTGCCGACTGATGTGATATCATAGTACAGAGAGTTGTGATACTGGACTAGCACACCCCAAGGGATACCCTAGTGGCTAGGATTATGCCAGTCGAGGGATATGCCGACTGATGTGATATGATAGCCAAAGGTTATACCGGTTGATGATATGATATGATAGTCGAGGATACTTGCCGACTGATGTGATATCATAGTACAGAGAGTTGTGATACAGGACTAGCACACCCCAAGGGATACCTGGTAGCTAGGGAAATGCCAGTCGATGGATATGCCGATTGATGTGATATGATAGCCGAATGTTATATCGGCTGATGATACGATATGATAGTCGATGGATATGTCGACTGATGTGATATGATAGCCGAATGTTATACCGGCTGATGATACAATATGATAGTTGAGGGATATACCGACTGATGTGATATGATAGCCGAATTTTATACCTGCTGATGATACGATATGATAGTTGAGGGATATACCGACTGATGTGATATGATAGCTGAATGTTATACCGGCTAATGATACGATATGATAGTCGATGTATATGCCGACTAATGTGATATGATAGCCGAATGTTATACCGGCTGATGATACGATATGATAGTTGAGGGATATACCGACTGATGTGATATGATAGCCGAAGGTTATACCGGCTGATGATATGATATGATAGTCATGGGATATGCCGACTGATGTGATATGATAGCCGAAGGGTATACCGGCTGATGATATAATATGATAGTCAAGGATACTTGCCGACTGATGTGATATCATAGTACAGAGAATTGTGATACAGGACTAGCACACCCCAAGGGATACCCTGGTGGCTAGGGATATGCCAGTCGAGGGATATGCCGACTGATGTGATATGATAGCCGAATGTTATACCGGCTGATGATACGATATGATAGTCGAGGGATATGCCGACTGATGTGATATGATAGCCGAATGTTATACCGGCTGATGATACGATATGATAGTCGAGGGATATGCCGAATGATGTGATTTGGTAGTCGAGTATTATGCCGGCTTATATGTATTGCCAGCCGAGGGTTATTCCGGTTGAGGATACGATATGATAGTCGGGGATACTTGCCGACTTATATGATATGATAGCCGAGGATATGTCTGGCTCTAATATGATTTGACGACGATTGTCATTGCTTAATCAGCCTATGAAAATACTACGTCATCCGGGTCTGTGGGTTGGTGTGGGCGGTGACCCAGAGTGATCAATTATTGTTGGTTCACAAGTATCTGACTAGTCGGTTGTCTTGTGGTATTCCAATAGAGGTGTCAGCAGTGTCTGACCTACTGACTTTTGGTGTCAGAGGGTATTCCTTTTTGGACCACCATTATTCCGAGGTCTTGGTTTTTGACCTGTATGCTATCCTACGTCTGATAGGTAGGAGTGGTCAGTAAGTACAGAGGTTCTGTCGAGAACCCTGTAAGGTTTACAAAAAAATTATTTAAGGATAAAGGGTATTCCTAGTATTAAATTTTTGAGGTAAAAGAGCTGTCAGACGGGATAAGGGTTCTTTCCGGGTTTCGAGGGGAAATTCGGGAAGGGTCCTTACATTTTATGTCTAAATCTATCTACTCAAACCCAAGAATCCAAATATGACTTCAAAACCACAAACACGTACCTGTGTAAGCCGAAAAATCGATCGGAAGATCCGAAACTTCCTATACTCGGGTCGGCTTCCCCCGTGGTCCTCTCCTTCAATGGTTGGTATGGTTATAATCGTGGGAAGGAGTAGAATACGATTAGTGGATCAAAAATGGAAGTTAAAGCCTTGAATCAAAAGTTAACTTTGTGGCTTTTGGGGTGTTTTCTCACGGGTTCAAGTGGGTGCGTGTTTCACAGAGAGAATGAGGATGATGATAATGAATTGATGTGGATCAGATTAATCTGATTTGGGTGGTTAAAAAATATCTCCCCTCTATGGCAAATTACCAAACTGCCCTTACACGTCTAGACCCATAACTTTCGTACGCGAACTCCGTTTCCCGCGTGCCGCCTGTCTACGAACTCATGAGTTCGAGACCTACGTAATGGTATCCAAAACACCACCTAAATGTTCCGAAACAAAATTTGATTTCCATGCCCTTAACAACCAAGGGTAAAATCGTCATTTTACATAAATAATTTACGTAAATTCAATAATTGAAATTTCGGGTTGTTACATAGTTTGGTTTGAAAATCATCCTCAAAAGAGTTCAAAATCATTTAATTCAACCTGGACACATAATATCTCAAATCCACTATTCCCGACACATCCACTTGCCACCAGAGTATCCCTTGGGGTGTGCTAGGCCTGTATCACAACTCTCTGTACTATGCATAGACAGCCTCGCGACCCGGCGGAGCCAAAACTCCTCGATGCCAGAGTCGGAGCACTCAACGAACCAGCGAAGCAAAACTCTCCATGCTAGTCGGAGAAACAGTAACCAATTATATTGGAGGTTCACCGAGTTCACCGCCGATAGCGGATCCTGGTCCTAGATCTTGGTCCTCGTCAAATTGGTCTTGGAGGTTCACCGGGTTCACCGCCAACAGCGGATCCTAGTCCCGGGTCCTGGCCTCTGTCAAATCAATGTTTATCTTGGAGGTTCACCGGGTTCACTGCCAATAGCGGATCCTAGTCCCGGGTCCTGGCCTCCCTCAAATATAGCCAAATCCGATAAACTCATACATACAGGTCAAAACCCAAATCATGGACTCAATAATTTCCACGTCAAAACGATATCAAAACCGAGTCCAAAAACCATGACATTTCTCAAAATACACTTTAACTGAAATATTGGAAAACATGTGTCCATCATTCATTTCTAAATTCCAAAAATTTAATGCAACAATCCGTAACAGTATTTAAACAAAGATACATTGATGCATGCATTTCAGTTTATAAATCAAAAGTCCACTCAAAAACCTGTCCAAACAAGCTCAATCCCGTCTTGTTCGTTCCTCTGAGGTTCCTGGAACAATATCGCCTGTCAAAAACAACAATCAGGATTACCGGCTAGTAATAAGACTCTTATATAACAACTCCCTAAACCTCGGGAGGTCTACCCATGATGTTCTAGAAAGCACAGCAACTTCTGACGCCCAAAACTACCTCTAAACGACGTCTGATCAACCTGAAACCTGTACCAACATATCCGGAACGTTGAAACTGGTTACCACGCGATGTCGTGACCTCAGACTCAACCCCACGCACCGCCACACGCCACCGGAAGGTCGGAACACGCGCCCACGAGCCGCCACATATCCTCACACACCAGTCATGCGCCTGCTACAGTGCCCACGTGCTTGGACCGATCCAACCCAGCCCGGCTCGACCTAACACGGTCCAACTCGACCCGACCGGTTCACTCAACCCAACCCGGTCTGACCCGACCTGACCGGTTGCCGGTGACTCACCGGAGAAGACAACCGGCCACCGCCGTCGCCGCCGTCTGGTTTCGCCGGAATCCCCCATTCCCGGCCGAAACTTCAAGCTTTTATAACTTCCTCAAAACATAACCATTTTTCACAAATTTTATGTCTAAATCTATCACTCAAACCCAAGAATCCAAATATGACCTCAAAACAACAAACACATACATGTGTAAGCTGAAAAATCGATCGGAATATCCGAAACTTCCTATACTCGGTTCAGCTTCCCCCGTGGTCCTCTCCTTCGATGGTTGGTACGGTTGTGATCGTGGGAAGGAGTAGAATCCGATTAGTGGAACAAAAAGGGAAGTTTAAGCCTTGAATCAAAAGTTGACTTTGTGGGTTTTGGGGTGTTTTCTCACAGGTTCGATGGTGTTTGTTTCACAGAGAGAGATGATAATGAGATGAAGATGAAAATGAAGTGAAGATGTAAATGAAGATATAAAAATGATTGGGGTTAACAAAATATCTACTCCCTAAGTTAAAATTACCAAAATGCCCTTGAACATCTAGACCCATAACTTTCGTACACGAACTTTATTTTCCGCGTGCCGCCTGTCTACGAACTCGTGAGTTCGAGACCCACGCAACAGTATCCAAAACACCTCCTAATATGTTTCGAAACAAAACATGATTTCCATGCCCTTAACCAACCAAGGGTAAAATCGTCCTTTTACAAAAATAACTTACATAATTGATAAATAAAATTTCCGGGTCATTACAGTTAACCCTCCCGAAAAAAAATCATGAGTTCGCCATTGGGATGAATGATTGAAATTAGTAAAATCTGATGGAAATAAGGTGAGCTTACATATAGATGATAGAAAGGCAACATATAAACAGACAATATTCAAAAAGAGTTTGATTAACAGTATTTTCAATAGCCTTTCAAAGGCGTCGTCTCGCCTATTAACAATATTTTCAATAGCCTTTCAAAGGCGTCGTCTCGCCTATTAACAATATTTTCAATAGCCTGTCAAAGGCGCGCCTTCAACGATGCGACGCCGGATTGCCTAAGGCGTAGAAGTTATTCTGTGAGTTACCAGTTTGGCGTGCGCGTCCCTGGCAGAGGAAGGTGTTGATAGCGGGCGTAGTTTTCTAGCTCAGGGACTGGTAAGTGCACGAGGAAGAATAACCGTAACTCAGGATGACAGGACCCCTCCGGAATTTCCTTTTGAAATACATGAGAAGCCCTACTTCCGTCTGACAAAACCTAAACCTCAAAACAATTCCCCGAAATACTCTCACTACACCAATAAAGACCCTACGAGAATTCTACCGAAAATTCAGCAGAGTCTCCCCTATCGCTGAATCAAACCGTCTTCCACCTATCAGACGAAGGATACAAATAAAAAATCGCTAACCCAACGTTCCAAATAAACTAATTCCAAGTAAACCACACAACCACTCAACAACTAACCCATAAAACAACCAGAGCACACGAAGTTAAGTTACATTACAACCCAACCAAAACCTACTCTGATAACGCAGCAGAAGGTGATGCCTCATCCTAGTCTCGACGCCTGGTCTCGCTATAGCCTAGAGGGCATGAAACCAAAACAACCTTGAGTGGACAATAGAACCAAATATAATAAAAGTGTGGTCTCGCAAATAAAAGAATATTAGTTCATATAGTCCCACCTCATTATCAAACCTTACATGCAACAAGATCCGCATATATAAGTAAATACAACTTATCAGAATCCAATTGATTTACCACGGTGGAACCCACACTATCTTTACATGTGCCCGCCATATCAGTAACCCGATCGAAGCCATCATCTTGAGTCGTAGCTCGATATCCCAAACATAGCAGTCATCCCGATCCGTAGCTCGATATCCAGGTCGTAGCTGTCAACCCGAGTCGTAGCTCAATATCACGACCATAGCCGTCATTCCGAGCCGTAGCTCGATATCGCTATCGTAGCTGCCAACTCGAGTCGTAGCTTGATATCCCGACCATAGCTATCATACCGAGCCGTCATTCCGATATCCCAGCGATAACCGTCATCCCGAATCATAGTTCGATATCCCAGATGTAGTCGTCATCCCAAGTCGTAGCTCGATATCCTGGTCGTAGCCGTATCCTGAGTGTATGAGGGAATCCACCCTGTCATACCTCACCGAGCATATGAGGGAATCCACCCTACCATACCTCATTGAGCATATAAGGGAATCCACCCTGCCATACCTCACTGAGCGTATGAGAGAATCCACCATGCCATACCTCATCAGGCGTATGATGGAATCTACCCTGCCATACCTCACCGAGCGTATGAGGGAATCCACATTGCCATACCTCACCAAGAAACTCCCACTAGGGTCAAAGCCTAACCCATTATCCTGGCTCGACATCCCAAAACCATCAAATACCTAGGCCAAAGCCCAAATACATAACCTTGGGCCTAAGCCTAAAATCCATAAATCGGAATCCATAACATCACCCTTTTGGGCCTAAGCTCAAGTCAATACCAAAATTGTTTCCCAAAAATATTATTGAGATCCATAATCCGTGAAAAACAGAAAGAAAATCATTATCCTGAATTCCGAGGTTTGGAAAAATAATAAACACTTTATAATAATTATTCTTAATTTCCGAGACCATGAAAACAATAAATAATTTCAGAATCATTCCATTTATTTCCCAAAACTCATAATCGATAATAAAATATTTAGAACATAGCAATTTGCATTCATTACAACTTAGAAAACAAAGTCCACTCACCGTAACGTCCAAACAAGTCTGATTCCGAGCTATTCGGTCCCCTATGACCTTGGAAGCCACCACGCATGTGGTGGCCGAAAATTTGACGAGAAGCTTCATGCAAACTTCTGAGCTTCACTGCACCTTCCACGGTGATCCTCACGGCTCAAGGAAAATATGGCTGGGTTCGTGAGGTCAAGAGGAAGGTCATGGTGCATTTGGTTTGGGTCGAAAAGGCCAAAATCAAAATCCCAAAATTGTGAGTTCTTGGTTTCTCACGGGGGAAAGGGGAGAGAAATTTTCGAAAGACAGAAGAGAGAATGGTGAGAAAAATCTGGAGAAAATGAAGAAAAAATCTTCCCAAAATATCTACCTTTCAAAATTATGAAAATACCCCTCAAGGTTCTAGACCCGTAATTCTCTCAAACAAGCTCCGATTTTTGTGTACCGCCTGCCTACGAACTCGTGAGTTCGAGACCTACGTGATGGCCAAAGAAAAACTTTTAAAAGTATTCCCAAACTCAAAGTGACTTTCGAACCCCTCATAAACATGAAGGCAAAATCGTCCTTTCTCCCTTAAAGAAATTTCATCCTCGAAATTCAAACAAACCCAAAGAAATAAGTGTGGCTACCATCTTGCATCTGATTCTCGAGCCATGCGATTAGCCTCCTCAAGGCTCAACCTCTCCTCAACTCAAAATGTAGCTCGTCCTTCCCACGAGACTCGTGAAGAAGGTACTTCCTCGCTACTCCCTTCCACATAGAAAACAACAGGAACCCTCAAGTCTGATTCGATAGGCAACAACTCCTTATTCGCCAATAGTGCGAAACACCGAGTCTCTGGCCCTCTCAACCTCGGATACCTCTTAAACACCTACCTTGCAGAACTACACTCACTTCTCCATTCAACTGGTCATAGTATGATACAAAATAGAAATCAACCTTGGAGCCCATGCACCTTGCACATTGCTCCGTTCCCATCTCAACATCAGGTCGTGTACGAGAACGTCGTCAAGGAGGCATCGCAGAAGCGACAAAATTTACACTATGTGTTCGGTCGACAGGAATTTAACCTAGAGCACTGATACCAAGTTGACAGGACCCCTCTCGAATTTCCCTTTGAAATCCGTGAGAAGCCCTGCTCCCGTCTGACAAAACCTTAACCTCAAAATAATTTCCGAAATACCCTCACTACACCAATAAAGACCCTACGAGAATTCTACCTAAAATTCGACAGAATCTCCCCTATCGCCTAGTCAAACCACCTTCCACGTGTCAGACGAAGGATACAAATAACAAATATGCTAACACAACGATCCAGATAAACTAAATCCAAGTAAACCACACAACCACTCAACAACTAACCCATAAAACAACTAGAGCACACTATGTTAAGTTATATTACAACCCAACCAAAACCTACTATAACAACGCAGCAGAAGGTGATGCCTCCTCCTAGTCTCGGTGCCTCGTCTTGCTACGGCCTGGAGGGCACGAAACCAAAACTATAACGACCCATAATTTAAATTAGTGAATTTTCGTAAATTAATTCAGGAAAGGACGATTTTAACCCTTGATTTTGTAAGAGGCTCGAAAGTCACTTTTGTTTGGAAAAAATTTTGGAAAATTTTCTTGGACCGTTATGTAGGTCTCGAACTCACGAGTTCGTAGACAGACGGCACGCGAACAATGGAGTCCGGATGAGAGAGTTATGGGTCTAGAAGCTTCAGGGGCAATTTGGTAACTTTGGGTTGTGAGATATTTTTAAAAAACAATCAGATTATTCAGATTTTTATCATGATTCTCTGTCATCTCTTGATACCTCTCTCTTGGCCGAAGTGGAAAACACACCCAAAGCCCCAAATTTTGAATTTTGATTTAGGCCAAACCACCACGAACAAATAACACATCATCTTCCTCTCTTCATTATGAACATCATCATATTAACCACGAAGCTTGACAGTGTTGGGAGAAGCAGATACGAAGGTGAATAGTAACTACCCACCTTCCCGGCCAATATCCGGCCACCAAAGGTAATAAATCTCAATTTGGACTTCATATTTGGATTCCTTGGCTCGAGTAGATAGATTTCCATTATTAGAACATTAAATTTGGTTGAGAAATGAGGGAGTTATTAAGCTTTGAAAATAGGGTGGGTGGTTATGGAGGTTTTTGGTCGAGTGAACATTAACTGACCTTTGATGTAGGAGGAGAGTACAAGATGTAATCGCGTATAGGGAAGGAGTCCCGACCGTCCACCGATGCGTGGTGGCACGTGGGGCCCTTCCCCGGGTTCCAGCGAATACGTGTTCTCAAGTTTTCGACGTTCCGAACCTGTTGGAGCAGGTTTCGGGTCAATTGGAGTTCGTTTAGGGGTTGTTTTGGATGTTCAAAATCGCTGCATTTTTAGTTAGAACGTATGCGTACTCCTGGGATTTAGGGGGTTGGATTTTAGGTTTTAATTATTGCTGGTAACCCCGATTGTTACTTTTGACATGCAATACCGCTCCGACAACTGCATAGGAGTGTACATCTCGAGATTGAGCTTATTTGGACTTCCGGTGAGTGGATTTTGGTTTGTAAATTATAATGCATGCATAAACGTATATTTTAAATAAATTCTTATTAAGTATGAATTTTGATAAATTAGAATAATTATTCTAAAATGATTTATTAATTTTGATGAATTTCAGGAATTTAGAATAATTATTCTAGTAATTTATTATTGGATGTGAATTTCAATAAAGAATTTGAAAATGAAGTTTTGGGTTACGACCCGACTTTATGGACTTCGATTTTACGGATTTGTTAAGTTATGAATTTTGGCTTTGGCCAAGCGTATGATTTTGGGCTTAGGCCCGGGTTTTCGATTTAATGAATTTGGGGCTCTTGGCTCGGGTTTTCTATGATTTTGATTAAGGTAAAGAAATAAATATTTCAAAAGTGGATTTTGGATTTACGTACGGTTTTCACTATGTATACCATCCCGGGGTATCATGGTTTTTCTCCAACACGTGATTTGAGGTATTTTTCCATCATGTGTTCGTTGAGGGTTATTTCTCCGCACGTGACGTTGAGGTAATCTCTGTCATGTGCTCGTTGAGGGTTATTTCTCTGACATTTGGTGTTGAGGTATTCTCCGCCATATGATCGTTGAGGCTGTCTAAGCGTAGTACAAGGTTACGTCCGCATATCCTAAGGTATTACCGGATGTGTGGAGAGTAGGTCCCCGGGTTGGACCTCTAGGTTTCTAGCCATTGCTTGAGGTATTATCGGCAGTGGTTAGGAGGACTTGTCCCCATGTTGGACGGCTCCGGATATCGAGCTACGACTCGAGATTTTATCGGGGGATGGTGGGATATTTTTACAGTTTTGTGTCCAAGTTTTCTTATGATTTTAAGCTCCTTCGAGGAGGGTTTTCAAGCATGGTTGTGGACCATGGGTTGTTTTATTTTTACACCAATTTTCGTGGGTCCCGCCGGTTTTAAATTGCTAAATGATTTTCCAGTAAGTCCTTTCATGCTTATTCTTACTTAGTAACTATTTTAAAAAGGATTTTACATTATGTATGCATGGTTTTACTTATGGAGGGGAAAATATATATTTTCCTCGGAAATTGTATATTAAACCATTATTGTTTTTATCCACTCACATTTTTCCTTATTTTACGTCCCCTCCAGGCCGTTGAGTTCGACGAGGGCACATCTTGAGGCGGAGGCACTAACTTCCAATTGCGCTATTACCTACGATCATCGAGTAGGGTTTTTTAGGCTTGCACATTTATCTTTCCAACCTAGTTGCTCTGATAAACCATTTGGAATTGTTGTAAATTATTTTTATGGATTGATTATCTTGGACCAGGAGTTGGTTAGTAATTAGTTGAGGTGAACTGTTTGGAATTTTATTCTAGATTTTGAATCCTCGTCTGACAGGTGGAAGACGGTTTGGTCAATTTACAAGGGAGATTCTACCGAATTTTCGATAGAATTCTCGTAGAGACTTGTTGGACTAGTGGGGGTATTTTAGGAATTATTGTGCGATTTTCAGGTATTGTTAGATGGGAGCAGAATTTTTCACAGATTTCGAAGGGAAATTCGGGAGGGGTCCTGTCAAAAATTAACGTGAGTGGACAATAGAACCAAATACAATAAAAGCGTGGTCTCTCTAATAAAATAATACTAATCGATATAGTCTCACCTCGTTATCAAACCTTACGTGCAACAAGATCCGCATATATAAGCAAATACAACTTATCGGAATCCAATTGATTTACCTCGATGGAACCCACGCTATCTTTAAATGTGCCCGCCATATCAATAACCCTACTGAAGCCATCATCCCTAGTCGTAGCTCGATATCCCGGCAGTAGCCATCATCCTGAGCCATAACCATTATCCCGAGTTGTAGATCGATATCCCAGCCGTAGCCGTCATCCCGAGCCATAGCCGTCATCTAGAGTCGTAGCTCGATATTCCGATCGTAGCCGTCATCTTGAGTCGTAGCTCGATATCTCGACCGTAGCAATCATCCCGAGTTGTAGCTCGATATCTCAACCATAGCCGTCATCTTGAGTCGTAGCTCGATATCCCGGCCGTTGACGTCATCTCGAACCGTAGTTCGATATCCCGGCCGTAGTTCGATATCCCGACCATAACCGTCATTCCAAGTCGTAGCTCGATATCCCGACTGTAGCTATCATCCCGAACTATAGTTCGATATCTCGATCGTAATTCGATATCCCAACCTTAATCGTCATCCCAAACTGTAGTTTGATATCCCGACCATAGCCATCATCCCAAGCCGTAGTTCGATATCCCAACCATAGCCGTCATACCTAGTGTATGAGGGAATCCCCCTAACCATACCACACCGAGCGTATGAGGGAATCCACCCTGCCATACCTCACCGAGTGTATGAGGGAACCCACCATGTCATACCTCATCGAGCGTATAAAGGAATCCACCCTTCCATACCTCACCGAGCGTATGAGGGAACCCACCCTGCCATACCTCATCAGGTGTATGAGGAAATCCATCATGCCATACCTCACCGGGCGTATGAGGGAATCCACCCTACCATACCTCACCGAGAAACTCCCACCAACCCTCCTACTAAGGTCAAAGCCTAACCCACCATCCGTGGCCGAAATCCCAAAACCATCAAATACCTAGGCCTAAGCCCAAATACATAACCCCCGGCCTAAGCCTAAAATCCATAAACCAGAATCCATAACATCATCCTTCCTGGCCTAAGCCCAAGTCAATACCAAAATTGTTTCCCAAAATCATTATTGAGATCCATAATTAGTGAAAAATCAAAGTAAAATCATTACCCTGAATTTCCGAGGTTTAGAAAAATAATAAACACTTTATAATAATTATTCTTAATTTCTGAGACCATAAAAACAATAAATCATTTTAGAATCATTCTATTTATTTCCCGAAACTCATAATTGATAATAAAATATTTAGAACATAGCAATATGCATGCATTATGACTTAGAAAACAAAGTCCACTCACCGTAACGTCCAAACGAGTCTAATTCCAAGTTATTCGGTCCCCCGTGACCTTTGAAGCCACAACGCATATGGTGGCCAGAAATTGGACGAGAAGTTTCGGGCAAACTTTCGAGCTTAGCTGCGCCTTCCATGGTGATCCTCACGGCTCAAGGAAGATATGGATGGGTTCATGAGGTCGAGAGGAAGGTCATAGTGTGTTTAGTTTGGGTCGAAAAGGCCAAAATCAAAATCCCAAATTTTGCAGGTTCCTGGTTTCTCACGGGGGAAAGGGGAGAGAAATTTTTGGGAGACAGACGAGAGAATGGTGAGAAAAATCTGAAGAAAAGGAAGATAAAATCTTCCAAAAATATCTACCTTCCAAAATTACGAAAATGCCCCTCAAGGTTCTAGACCCATAATTCTCTCAAACGAGCTCTGATTTTTGCATACCGCCTGTCTATGAACTCGTAAGTTCGAGACCTACACGATGGCCCAAGAAAAACTTTTAAAAGTATTGCCAAGCTAAAAGTGACTTTCGAACCCCTCTTAAACCTGAGGGCAAAACCGTCCTTTCTCCACTAATTTTCAAAATTTCCTTAAATTTAAGGTCCAGGTCGTTACACAGGTTGCTTTTGTTTTGTTAGGTTTTCGGAGCCCAAAATCTATGGGCTTGGGTCGGGTCATCAGGCTTGGCTTTTGTCATTGTGTCAAAAAAATGCAGGTCGTGCCGGGCTTGATGAAAAATATAGAAAACTCAAGCCTATCATCGGTGAAAGAGCACGTGTTTACTTACAAATAATGGGGAAGTATGTAATCAATGAAAATGTAATAGGGGAAGTAGGTAATTATTTTCATTGGTATGTACGTTTAATAACCATATAACATTGGAACGTTTAATAATTATTTTCGACACCAGCAAGTATCTCTTATTTATCACTTTTGTTAAGTGGCACATGCACATCGGCGGATAGGAGATGAAACCTGCACCTAATGCAACGCCAAATCAACGAACCGTAATCAAACAAAATAATAGATGTACAAAGTTTTCATACCACATTTTATATTAAGGGCACATTTGCTTACAAATAATGGGGAAGTCGGTAATCATTTTTCATTGAGTTATACGTTTACTAACCATATAGAATCAAAACATTAATAGTAGCTAGTATCATTTTAAGTGTTGACCCTCCCGAAAAAAAATCTTGAATCCGCCACTAGGATGGATGATTGAAAATAGTAAAATCTTATGGAAATAGGGTGAGCATAAATACAGATGATAGAAATGCAACATATAAACAGACAATATTCAAAAAGAGTTTGATTAATAGTATTTTCAATAGCCTTTCAAAGGCACAACTCCAGGTGAGGTGGCGCCGGATTGCCTAAGGCGTAGAAGTGATTCTGCGAGTTACCAGTTTGGCGTGCGTGTCGCTGGTGGAGGAAGGCGTTGATAGCAGGCGTAGTTTTCTGGCTCAAGGACTGGTAAATGCACGAGGAAGAATAACCGTAACTCAGGATGCTTTTGTTTTGTTAGGTTTTCGGAGCCCAAAATCTTTGTGCTTGGGCCTGGTCAGGCTTGGCTTTGGTCATTGTGTCAAAAAAATTGCAGGCCGAGCTAGGCGGGTTTGATGAAAAATATAGAAAATCCAAGTCTATTATCGGGCCCAATTTTTTCGGGCTTTACGGCCCTGACCCGGTTAGCCCATTCGGGCTGGGCTTAAATGGGCATTTTATGAATATAAAAAAGATGTCCACTCAAATTTAAAAAAATAAAATAAAAAATTATTGTAAGTCCAGGCATATATAATTACTATAGTTTGGGAATATATCTTTGTTGATGTATATGGTTACATAGTGATTATATTTTTTATTGATGTGTGGTTACATAGTCCAAACTTAATTTGGAAATATATCTTTGTTGATGTATATGGTTGCAATAAATATATGGTTACTTTGTGGATATATCTGCGTTATATATGATTATAAAATTCGGACTTAGTTTAGAATTATTTTATGGTTTAAAGGGTTAATTTAGAATTATTTTGTTGGTGTATATAGTTATCTTAAACCATAAACCCTTTTTATTTTAAAACAATAATAAAATTAGTGGGCCTTGCGGGCCGAGCTGACTTTTCTTTAGCGGGCCGGGCCGACTTTTCTTTAGCTGGCCGGGCCTATCGAGTATTTCGGGTTTAAATACCCAAGCCTAAGCTCGGTCCATAAAATATCGGGCCGAGTTTTTTTTCAATGGGCCAAGGAGGCCCCCACGAGCCCATGGGCTTATGGACCAAATGATGAGGCCTACTTGGAGGATATTTTGTTGACCCAATTACAACAACCGACTTTTAAAAAAAAAAATTTGTTAGAGACCTTTTTTTCATACTCCACTTTTCTCCTTTTGTACTCCTCTGTTTGTTTCTGTCCATGGATTTTTCTTTGATTTACTCAATCATACGGTTAAAAAAAAGGAAAAAAAAAAAAGAGTGTAAATATCAGTTCTCTTTTTTATTTAATAATTATGTCTTCCTTTTTGTTTTCAATATTTTAATTTAGGTCAATTATTTATTAGGCCCTTATTTACTTAAACTCATTCTAAAAGAACCCCTAGCTTATAAATTATTTTTAAAAAAGTCCATGGTTAAATTAATGTATTATAATACCCACTTAAAAACCAAAAAAGTACACATGTGACACTAAACATCACAAACAACAGTTGCAGTTTTGTCAGTCGACAAACAGTTGCAGCTGCACTGGCAACCAGACATTCGTTGTTCCTCCGGTCGCTGGAATTCGAACAGTTGTAGTTCCTCCGATTGCCGAAATCCAAACGAGTTGCACTTCCTCTTGTCTTCGGAATCTGAAACAATTGCAGTTCTTCCGGTCGCCGAAATCCGAAACAGTTGCAACTCTTCCAGTCTCTGGAATCCAAAATAGTTACAGTTTCTTCGATGACCAGAATTCGAAACAGCTGCCATTCCTCCGGTTCCCGAAATATGAAACCGTTGCAATTCATTTAGTCGCTAGAATTCTAAGCAATTGTAGTTCCTTTGGTCACCAAAATTCGAATAAGTTGCAGTTCCTCTAGTGCAGGTCGTCGGAATTTGAATCCTTTGTATTAGGTTGTAAACTAGTATTTATTTTTATTTTTTGAACAATATGATAGAATTGGCTTATATCTTAATATCGATGTTATAATAGATAAATCACATGTTATAACGAGGTTACGTTGACAGAAAAAAAATACTAGAAGAGAACGAACCCTAATTTCTTATTAATAAATTGATCAACCAAAATGATTCACTTTCACCAGAAAAAAAAAAAAAAAAAAAAAAAAAACCCAGAACCTAAATGATATTCTTATTGCTAAATTGATCAAACAAAATAATGATCAAAGTGATCATGATTACTATAAATCTTTCCAACCGATGAACCAAAATAATATTGACATTTATAATTGTAATTAACGTGAAACGATTCAATTTCATTTACCCAATAACTAAACAAATTCTTCAATTGAAAAAAAAAAAAATGTATCATCATGATACTAAACTTACCTTCATAATCGTTGGAATCCATATTGCCATCATTGTTGAACTCTTCTTCGTAATCCATACTCACTTAGCTAATGGGTCTTCACAAAATTGATGGGAGAAGAGAGAATTGGAGAAGACAATTTTTTTTTTCAAGAACGAACCAAGAACGACGTACGGCAAGGTATTGTGCGGCAAGTATTGTGATTTGTGTGTGCTAAAAAACACAAGAATTCGACGAACAAGATAATACATAACCCAATCAACGATCTTGATTATTCAAATATATTCAACGGTTAAAAAAATAAGTTCAATTTAATCAATGGTTTGAATTAATTCGTAATTTAAATAAAAATTAAGGGTATAGATACCTTTTTTAATAAAAGACACCCTAGAATTTCCCAATAACACACAAAATGGTATAACAAAATAATGAAGTTTAATGGATTGAATTCGTGAAAATTCTACATAATGATCTAATAGATGATTATTTATAACTGAATCAATTACATAGTAATTTCTTCAAATTAATATTAAAAGATATTATATTCTAAAGATTGTAGTGTGCATAAATATACTATTAGTTAGGTTGATGAAATCCCCTTTAACCATGCCATAAAGACACCATATTCTCTGTCCGATTCTTCTCTTTTAATGAATTCTGTATTTCCTTAAAAAAAAAAAATCATTGTAAATACTATAAATAGATTTATAGATTAAATATAAGGAAAAATGTTGTTATTGTCTCTTAACTTTACATTAATTTTAGCTATCGTCCATGAACTTCATTATTAGTAGCAGACGTCCCCGAATTATGCCTAAATGTGAATTGACAGTCCTTCTGTTAAAATTCATAACTATTTCTTAACTATGCCTAAAAGTGTTAGCTTGATTCGGCGAGATGACACCGACTACTCTATACATCTCCAAACACGTTTAGCAAGTTCGATTTCTTGCACCAAATAAAGCCAACAAAATCGGTAAGTCCCCACCGAAGTTTGTAGTATGACGGCAGTGGCATATATTTGTTTATTTTTTACCTAACGATTTTAGGAAAGTATATATATGGAATATTGACCTTACTATTTAAGTGTGGAACTCAAGATCTCTTATTACATAATAAATAAGAACATCATTAAACCAAGGCTTATTACTCAAAATGCTCCCTGAACCGGACATCGAGTCTCAATTTGCTTTCCCAACGCGAAATCGTAACAATGTAATCCCCGAACCCCCCTTTTGTCAAGTATGTTGCACCAAAAGTTAGTATTCATTACTAACACCGTTAAAAGTGCTAATGTAGCAGTAATATTACAAAATTTGTAGAGGCAATTAAGACATTTGCTATATTTTATTAAAATTTATATTAAAAATCTTTTTAAAAAATTAAAACAAATTTTAATTACCCAATTTTGCCCAACACACCCAACCGACCGATGATCTCTTCTTCATCGTCTTCATCGACGACTCCATCCACAAAATCAAACCCCAAAAAACTCCCTTCGCCATCTCAACATCTCCATCTCTCTCTTCCGCTCCAAACCTACTTCTCTCAATCTCACACTCATTTCCCAAATTAAACTACTGAAATCAAATCTCAAATCAACAAATTTGAGAAAAACTAGCCAAACCCATCAAAAAGCCCAAAATTTAGAGCAACCCACCTCCGAGGCCGCTGCAGAAGAGGTTGCCGCCGCAGTCCCCGGTGGCACAACGACTGCGGCATGAGGCTTCGAAGGCGCAGCCGTGGTGGCCCCAGAGGCGGCCGAACCAGAGATGAGGGAGGCGGAGAGTGTAGGCTTTGTTAGGCGGGGGAGTGAAGCCGCCGCGGGCGAGGATGGGATGGCCGGCTGCGTGAAGCCACCGCATGCTTTCACGGACTCTTCTCCACCTCAACATCCCTTCTTCTGCTTGTCTTCCTTGTCTTCTTTGGTGCAGAAAAAGATTAAACTTTGATTCAATTATTAGAAGCTGGGGTAGATTAAAGTTGAATTGCAAGCATTTGGACTCAAAATCTCATATGGGATTTGGGCACTTTCGTTTTTGTGCCACTGGTTTTTGGCTCACGAAGTGCCAAAATCTCATATGGGTAAGATTTTCAATTTTACTCCGGCCAATTTAATTATTTGTGCTTTTGTTTATATTGGGTGATTTTGGTTGAGACTTGAGAGTGGAATTTTGGCTGGATGCTTGAATTGGGTTTTCCTTTCTTTTACTGCTTTTGAATGAATGCTTTGTTTGGATTATGGAGTGATGGTATTGGGCATGCTTCATAGATAAGTTGATCTTCATAATCTTCTTCGAAACTTAGATATTCATAATCTTCTTCGAAACCTAGATGGTAGGGTGGGGAGGGAGGGCGGGCGGGCGGTGGGCATGGGAATAGGTTGAGAAACCCAGATGGTGTTCATCGATCATCTTTTTCATCTTTTGTTTTTATTTTTTTACTAATATTTAGTTTTAATATTTTCTACAAAATGATTAAAACATCCAATCCATTGCTGCCACGTTAGCATTCTAAACCGAGTTTGTAACGCTGTTAACTTTTGGTGCAACGGACTTGACAGAAGGGGGGTTCACGAATTACATTGTTACGATTTCGCGTTGAGGGAGCAAATTGAGACTCGTTGTCCGATTCGGAGAGCATTTTGAGTAATAAGCCTTAACCAATGATACTAGTAGAAGGTAGCATATTTGTACTGTGAAGAATCCATATATTTTTATTTTGTTGACTGAAAAATCCATATATGTTATAGTAAGTTTATGAAATCCATATATCTAGAGATATGTATCTAAGACAGCATCCCTATAGATTGGTAAGTAATTAATTGGCATGCTGCTTTTAACTTCTATGGCGTTAAACCTGTAGATGCAAAATCCCTATAAATACATACCCAGAGAGCTTCACTTAGTACAGCACAAATTATACCTTAAAAATCCAAATTCACAGTGATCTAAGGTGTGACACAAATCATAGATAAAAAAAATATGGACAAAGCGACATCTAACATAGTTATCAGGGTCCTCTTCTTCGTCGTTGTATCTTGTGAGTTTCTTATTATATCGTTAAACATCATTAAACCGTAATACTAATGACTAATTAGTGGTTATAGTACACTACTACGTACTAATGAAACTACATTGTTTGCAGGTGCAGCATTATCAGGAGCAGAAGCCAGCAGTTTGGCTCAAGAACAATGTCCTGATTGCAACATAACTGAATCTGAATGCAATCCGGGCAAAGTTGTTTATATTGACAACGTATGCACATGCTTGTTTGTTATGGGTACCCCTGCGTTGGCGCTTGAACCCACCAAGTCAGGTGCCCCTGCGTTGGCACCTGAACTTACTGAGTCAAGTGAGATAGGCACAGGAGCACCCGAATTTGCCGAATGCGGGACTAGCCGTGAATGCGAAAAAACTACGTGTCCAGAACAGAGCACGGCGTTTTGTGTCGATAAGAAATGCAGATGCGTAGAGATAAAGTATATTGGACCGTCCTGTCACATATATTATGACTGCCAATTCCAAGGAATGTATTGCGCCCACGGACATCTCAGATGTGTTGATGGATTATGCGTATGCATAGATGACCGTCCATCAACTCCGCCTTCTTCGATTTACTTTTGTTTCTCTGAAGTAAACACAAATGGAACAACAATGGTAATCTTGTAAGATAATAAATACCAAAAGTAGTTCTTCAGTTTACTGAACAATTTCCAACTGTAAAAGAAGAAGATCACAACATGTCTAATAAACTGTCTTCTGGTTTGGGGTCGAACTTGAGTTCAGTTTCCTTGAAAACCGTCTCAATGTGCTGATTACAGCGAGAGGGTTCTCGAGATGAACAGCATGTCCACAATCTGGAATCTTCGCTAGCTCACAAATGTCGTTAGGCAGGCCATCGTTTCCTGTGCCACCGCGAATTTCATGGCATATATCGTTAGCTATTCTTTTGAATTTTTCGTCTTTCTCTCCAACGATGAGCAAAAGAGGTGTTTTGCATTGGTTCAAGTCTTCCCATAATGGCCTAAAACATGCAACAAGAATCATCAGCTCTCCTTATGTATTATATGTTGTGTGATAATCAAATATTCAGGTAAACTTACGGTTGCCTCCCAATACTTAAGGCAGACAGAACTTCTGCAAGGCTCTGCACGTCTTCATGATGCAGACGGCTGGAAACTATCTGATGAATTCTGGGATGAACTCTTAAGCTGATCAAATTACTCATACGGGTTAGAGGCGATCTTATTAGCCAATCACCATTAAGTATAAAGAAAAACAAACTAAAACTCACCTGTTCCACAGCTCTCCAGAATACCAGGTGTCTACAAAGATATCTAAGCCATGAGTAACAAGGAAGCGTGCTCTGGAGTCATCCGTAGCTCTACGATTTTTTCTTGCCACGTCATCTTTTAATCCGGGGCTTCCAGATATTACAACAGCTCCCTTGACCTTCATGATAATAATCCTACTTTGTTAACGCAGAGGAAACACAAAGTATAAACTGAAATGAAAATCTTCAAAACTGCAGACATACTCTGTCAGGAAGCCTTAGTGCCATGTACAGTGCAATCCTTGCTCCCATAGAATATCCTACGAGCGTAACCTTCCCAGGAGTAATATGCTTAATCAATTCACATAAAAGATCAGCAACTACCTCCGTTGACAAACCTGGATCCTGTATAGCATCCTTATCGCCATGGTTTTGAATCTTTGTTCCACCGTGACCAGGAAGGTCAAGGGAAATGCACCTTGAACATCCTGAAATGGCCTTCATGATAGCCATCCAATCTTCGCCGGTTCCAAGAAACCCATGAAGAAATACAAATACATTGTCCTGCATCAGCACAAATTTCGTGTAGTGAGAGAGTGTGAGAGAGTGAGAGTTCAAGCACAAGAAATTTATACTAACATTATTGTTTTGTCCAATCTCGTAGACTTTGATGGAACAAGAGAAACCCTTTGAGTGTACAGGCAGCTGGCATACACGAACTTGCTCTCCAGTAAAATTTCTTTGAATTATGTTGCCCTTAATTTGAAAGTTCTGAAGAACTTGATCAGCATCAGCAACAGATGCTTCTATGAAGCCACTGTCTGGATTACAACTTATCTTGAGAGGAGTGGTCGTTACATCTTCTTTTAACCAGCGATATGTTCCCAAACCATGTGCGATTGATGGGCCCAATGCATAGTTCATCATTTCACATACTTCTGCATTCTTCTGGTTGAGATAACAAGAAAAATGAATATATGCTGACAAACCAAGGCCACTTTCAAAGGCAGCACTAATAACAGCCATTTTCCGGTGCTGCTGTGCCCATTGGGCAATTATTGCTGCATTTTCAAACCCGCCAACAACACTAGGTTTAATAACCTGAAAGAACCAATACGAACAACCTACTTTAGGAACAAATCATTAACATATTTCAAAGTTGTCATACAGTTCAGTAATAAACACTGAAACAACCTATATTGCCACTTACGGTAGCTACTATTCCTGGATGGATATACTTCTCTAGCTTTTGAAGTGGGTGTTCCCTAATACTGTCAATAGTTTCATCCAGTGCCACGGGTAACCCACTTTCTTCACAGAATTTGATAATATCATCTTCATTTTGGACAGGTTCCTGAAATAAACAAATAGTCATAGGGTCACTGATGACATTAAGAATACATTGACAAGTATCATAACTCCTAGATTTATGTAGATAAAAGGAAGAAGAGGCACGACGCTGAAGCATCAATTTCAAAGTACGCCAACCACATAAAAAATTTGATCTAAAAGAGATTCTATCGCTCGGGATGAAATGGTAGTGTAGAGTAGAGCTGTTAAGTTAACCAATTTTTCGGAGTATACCTCAATATACTGTAGATCACAATCCTGTACCAAGGAGCCAAACTGGATAGCTTCTTTATATGTCCAGTTCCGATTGGCATCTGCACGAACTTCAATCTGGTATCCAACTTTCTTTCTTATTTCCTGTATAACTGCAGCATCATGAAAGGGACTCCCCCAGCGTGCTACCTATTGCAAAACAATTGGAAAGCCACAAACACAAGTTTTTATTTTTCTTTTATGCATAACAAGAGTCATACTAACAAATCTTTGTAATATGAACATCGTGAAGTTAGAGAGATTAGTGCCTTCAGCTTTACTGCAGTAAATCCTTCTTCAACAAGTGCAGTAACAACATCAGCTACTTGTGTGGGCGTCCCCATGGAATCCACAAGGGCACAGATCCGAACTGTTGACGAACTTTCAGATATACCTCCTTCAGCTTTCTGGTGATGGAGTATGCCTGATAGATTGGAACTTTGTCTTGTTGCTAATGCATTTAGAATTGCCATTTCCAAACCACATCTGACACTAGGAAGGAGCGTGCATGGCTGTATCACAGTCAAAAGCACAAGTTTTTTTTTTGAAGGATCACTCAGTTGAAGATGTATAAAGACAAGAAGATATATTTATAAAAAGGCTCTATCTTTTTTCTCTTTTTTGATAAGTAATATTGTTTATTCTCTGTTAATTTTCAGTTTTTTCTACCAATACTCATATGCAGCAAGAAAAAAATTGGCTCTACCAGGATTCCCAAGTTGGTCCATATCCAAGAAGAAAATGAGCCCTTTAGCAGAGGAAGGAAACAGCTAATCTGAGCTCCTTTCATCATATGAATAAGAAACCTCAGTTGCTCTTCTACATCTAGAAGGCTTTCTCTGTGGATATTCAGAGGCGAAACCTGTTCAATTCATGAATGGCCAAATAACTATCATAGAATACAAGAGTGGATTAAGTAGAAAAATAGTAACCGAAGGTTCAAAACTAACCTCGCCAAACCCAACACTTCCATCTTCAAGACACAAAGTTAAAATAAACCCTTCTCTGTTGAAGCTGATGTCTTTATCATCAACAGAAACCATAGTAGGAGGAGCACAGAGTGGTATACTGTCCGAAACAGAAACTATAAAATTATATCAAATCCTTCTTTTTGAGCATATCTAGACAATATTCAAAATTTATTCCATCGACAAAGAAATCACCTATATAATGAATACTCCATTCTATTGACTCTATTAAGTAAAGCACCATCTGCTGTTGAGTCTTTAACAGAAAGCCTTGAGAAGAGGCTCAAGGCTTGATCTGCTGCTTGGCATGCAAACTTTCTTAAAGTACTGAGATAAGAATAACAAAATTTGTTCCGGTAAGTACTGAAGAGAGGAAGAATGTGTCTGCAGTCAGTTGATAAGCTAATAAAAATGACTTAGAATCAAGATAGTGTAACCACTCACCTGTGAAAGGTGGCATTGGAATCTATGCAGCTCTCAACTTCAATGACGCGATCCACCTCTTCATATTGAGATTTGAGTAATGCATCTTCAAGCTCGAACTTTGTCTTCACATGTAGATGCATCACACTGAAATAATTTCTCAAGTCTAAGAGACAATTGGTTTACATATTGTTGATGGTAAGTCAACAATGAAGATGAAAAATGCAAGCATTGGTGAAGCTTCTCAACAAAAGAAATCATATGTAGTATAATGGTAAAAGACACAGCAAGGTGAATACATGTGGAATTGTCTGATTGCATGATCTCATGTAGAAATGTATGATTTTATGAATACATGAATCTCATGTGCGGCAGCAAAAACAAGTTTATATACTTCTCATATATATGAAACATTTTACCCATGTGCCACACACAGCTTCTGGATTGAAACATTGTGAGAGGTGTAGAAGTACTGATTTAGTATTCTTGGCTCAACTTTATCCGCTAGAGGAAGGAGACTGAATATTGCGCCACCATGATTATTAATCACAAGTATCGTCATTGGTTTCCGCAATGTCCTTCATCACATATTACATTTGTTAAACCACCAAACTAACAAAGACTTTATACTGGTTAAAAGACAGCAGAAAGAGAGAAAAGAAATACAGAGAAGATATCAAGGGCATACAATTACCAATACAAAATGAAAGGAAAATCAGAAAATTCGAAGTTAGATGAAGGGGAGCAATATATAAGAAGAGAACCTACAAGCTTGGAAAACCTCTAGATAAGAGTCCTACCTCTGGTTCACAATTGCCAAGCCATTTGTATCATGGAGGAAAGATACATCTCCCAGCACGCAAACCACCTGAACATATCAGAAATTTGAAGCAGATTAAATTTGTATAGATTTGAAGAGAATAGGAAAAAGAAATAGGTGTCAACCGAATTGCACGCATCCATTCAGTTAACTAAATGAACTTCTTAACATCTTAGCTTATTTTTCCAAGAAATTAAGACAAATATTAAAAATAAATAAAAAAACCTACTTTTTTATTGCAACCTACAGCAAATCCAACAGCTGTGCTGAGTAACCCATCAATGCCACTTGCACCCCTATTCCCAGCCACCCGAATCATATGAAAGGGCAGTTCTGATTTTGGAATCACAGCTGCACTACTATGACTACAACCCGACCAACCACGCCCATACATGTCCGCATCACGTATTGCCATACTGTTCCCTATGAAAAGGGCAGACTCAGCTGAAAGGGCTTCGGATATTACGTGTGCGACTTGAGGTTCAGTCAAGGAGCCTCTGGCATAAATTTGAAATGACAACTCCCTTGCAACCTATAATAGGGAATGAGAGCTTACAAAGGAAAACCCAACAAAGAACAATAACATGAACTGTAAGAACAATAACAAGTTTTATCGGTGTTCTTCGTTTTCCTATCCCATCTAAATTAAATAAGAACAATAACAAGTTTTTCGTTCCTTTCTTCCAGACAGAATACATGTATGCAATGATGAGAGAGCTATATATGGAGTTCAAAAAACGGGAAAACATGAACTGTAATTAAACCATAGTTTTAGAATGTTAGCCTAGCTGCGAATTTAATGAGTAGTCTACCCAGCAAGGAACTAGCAGGGCCAACCAACCTATTGAACTATATCAACAAGCAGAATTTCCTTTGAACATATCAAAATCAGGATGAGAGCTAGAATTAAAATCATCAAATAGTTCATCATAGAATTTAGAGTGTCATTCTTTTGATTCATTACCATCACATTTAACACTTGAAGATAAGTGCTTCGTTCGTTTCTGATATGGGGAACTCCAGCTTTACGTAAATAATCAGCAAATGCAACAATGCTACTTTGGATTCTATGGGTGACAATATGAGAAGGATCATGACGAAATGGATGCTCGTCGACCATGACATATGAGCATGGAAAGCAGTCCTCTAGCATTTTAGCAACACGCTTGCTTGTAATCCTACTCCCTATCTGTTTGCATAACAAATCAAGGCATTAGATCAACAAGAAAAGAAAATAGCTCCTCATGCAGTTGGGATCTGTAGTATAGCCCATAACCACGGTTATAAGATTTATAAAAAGTCATCTCATCCAGAGAGTTCAAGAATACTATTAACCCAAGCTAACTACAGTTGGCATCTGCAGAATACTCCATTTACTCTTACTACAGTCCTGGTGTCTGAGCTTCCATATAGAAGACAAAAATAACACTAGAGGCCATAAGACTAAGCTTAGTGCAGGAGGATGGTAATGGAGGAAGAGGCATACCTGAATAATCACGTCAAACTTTATCCAATTACGGACAGAAGCTGATAGTAGAGCATGATCAAGATGATCAATAAATAACAAATCATCTTCAATTTCAGGAAAAGCGTTTAAAAGCTTTCTCAATCGTAATCCTGACAAGATGTCAGCTACGACAGGCCACTGAAGGTGTTTAGCCAAGAGAAGAACTGCCCACATCTCATCCTCTGAATGGATTGCACCAATAAGTAGAAGCCCTTTGTAAGTCCTTTCAACTAGATTTAGAATCTCTGGCATCTTGCCACAATCATCATCATAAGCATGAGCCTGTTGTACTTGGATATACTTAGTAAATGGTTCAGCAGTGGACGTCCAAAAGTCTAATCCTTTCAAACAACTCAACATCCATTTCCTAGGGCTATTTTCCAGTGGCTCTCTGAAAGGACAGTTAATATGAACAGGGCCACGTGGTGAAGAGGTTGCCCAATGTACAGCAGAATCAAGTGTTGTAAGAACCATCCGTGCTGGAATCTCATCGGTGGGTGCAGGAAGGCTGAAGAAAAACCTCACAAAAGAACCAAAATGGTTTACCTGGCAGACAAATTAAAATGTGAAATTAAAGAAAACATTAATCCATAATCTCAATGCTGCAGCTAATAATGTCGTCAGGAAACTTCATTTTAGTACCAACTCTACATGACATGTTTTGCTTATTTTTAGTATTAGGATGTATCTAATAAAGTACGTTCACTAGTTTTCCGTGCAATAAAATTCCTTTATAGCATTGATGAATTTACAACCCTAAGATGTATTCAGATGGATATAACCATGGAAATGCATAGTCATTCAATTTTGAGAATATAATTTGTATACACACAGAAATATGCATAGTCATTCACTTCAAATAATATCACAAATAATGTAAGTTTTTTTAATACCTGATTGATTGCTTGGTTTGCTCCAGCGTCCTGCAGTTCTGCAGGACGGTCGGCCGTGAGCAATAGAAGTGGTACAAAATCTTGACTGGCCTCGACGACCTGGACATAATATTATGGTGACATCAGAAAATTAAGAAAACTTCCATAGGCAAATAAGGCAAATCTTACAATCTGCTACATATACGAACACTTGTAAAATAACAATAAGTGAGAAATTGCCAGCATGCAGACCAGAACAAGACAACGCAAAATATACCAGAAGGCCAAGTGGTTAATTGCTATAAAAAAAATTGCAGGATTGAGAAGAAGAAAAGGAAATTACAGGTTTTCTGACAAAAGTCTTGTAGTTTACAGATTAAATATTAGGATTAATTTTGGGGAAACTCACAGCAGGAAGAAGGTTTGAAACTGCAGTTCCTGATGATGTTATGACTACTGCTGGTTTATGAGATCCTCTTGCATAGCCAACAGCATGAAATGAAAGTGAGCGCTCATCGAAACACACAACACACGTAATAAGAGGATGAGCAGATGCAGCAACAGCAAGAGGGGACGATCTTGAACCTGGAGCTACACAAAAATACTAGAATGAAGATGAAAAATGAATCAGGAAAATGTACCACATTCAGGGATAGATTTATATATAATTCTCACCGTCAAACCAAGTCGAGAACATTCTTCAATTATAAGTGATGCCCAAACAGTATTGATGTTGGCACAATCTTGAACTGAGTAGCACATTTTATTGACATGATCCAGCTGATAGTAGAAAGAGACACAAATCCTGAACAATATTCACCCGAGTTTGTTCCTCCAACAACATTGAAATTTAATGTAGAGTTCTAAAATGCAATCAACAAAACAATAGATGTAGGAATATAAAGTAAGCGGCATGTCTTCTTCCAAGCTACTAGTGTTTTCCACTTCAAGTTCTCATAAGCATAAAGTTCTCCAAGCTACTAGTGTTTTCTACTTCAAGTTCTCATAAGCATAAAGTTCACGCTTTCATATATTTACTAACACTGAGAATATCATACCATATTTCTAGCAACAGCAATGGTAGGTGAAAGCCTGGTACAAAACTGGCAGGAAGAAGGAGACTCTTTCTGAAAAAGAAGTATGATTATAAAACAATCAGCCAGAGAATGTTTCAAATAAAGGAAGAATAAACACCAGAAAAATAGCAATAATTGCCTAAGCTGAGAAACAAATAGTAAGTTCAACCTAACAGAAGAAAATGAACAATTACCAGGAAAGGGAGGATACCAGTGCCATGATGTCAGCCAGAACATGTTTTCCACTTGATGACAGAGCATTCATGTACACCTACAAAATCTTGTCATTCAGAAATACGTATAGGCTGTCCCATGTTTATGAATTTAAACATTATTTTAAACATTATTACAGTGGAAAACTAGATGAGAAAAAAAAACGAAAAATGTTTTGTGAAGAAATAAAAATAGCAAAGTCTTGATGTTTATACCATAGGAACATTTTCGTCCTCCTCAAGATTGAGTTTTCTAAGGGTACATCTTATATTCATGGTGTGGGAGTTCTTTGTTGTGGGCCAAACATGACAACTCGCCTGCAAAGGAATATCATAAACAGCATGGTGAGTAGGATTACGTAGAACTTAAACATTTTAACAGCTTAAAATTGCAAACGCTGAATTATAAATTAGAAAAAGAAACATGATTATTCTGGAGAAAATATAAAACATTTCTAAAAGATCTCATGAGGACATAAGCAGTGATTTACATAGAGTAAAATAAAATGTGTGAAGATTGAGGTATGAACCAATCCTGGTGATTACGGAAAATTAGTAGCATAGAGCTGAAAGAAATAAAACAATGGCCAGATCAAATTCCACCATTGACAATTCAAAACCAAAATCCACAAATTCCATCAAAATCTATCTTCTTCTTTTTTGGTTACAAAGGGGGGAACCAAGACCTATTCTTTCACTCATAAGAAATCAGCGCGTAAATAATGCTCCCAGATCTTTAAAATTATCAAGGGAAAACACTGTACACAATAATACTACCAAAATGAGAAACTACAACAAGGGATACCTGCTTGAAAGATAACTCATAAGAATGAATGGCTTCCTCAAATGTACAAAGGGTAGAGTCACCCCAAGCAATAGTTGCAGATAAAATAGAAGCGCCCTCGTACTCATGTAACTCAATCTGTTGAAATAAATACCTATGTAAATAGTAATATTATAATGCTGAACAGTAGTCTTTCACTTATTCCTAGTCCTAAATTTTGAAGGGAAAAAGCGGATGCATTAAATAATCAAATCAAAAAGCATACAAGTTTACCTGAGGAACAAAAAAGTAATAAGAACCTTCTTCATGTTGCATGAAAGATGTCTCTTGATTATAATTGATACCCACAAAACCGTAAGCTGTTACAAAGTTTGATCCATGGGACATATATCTGCAGATAAAGCATGCCTATATGAAATATAGCACATATAATAAAATGCAAAGTAAACATTAAAATGTATGTTCTGATGTTTTTAAGGAAGTACGATCCTTCGTTGATGGAATGTATGTTCTGATAATAGAATAGTTATTAACACAATTTTGACTAACCTTTTGACTGAAGAAGAGGACGAAGGTGTGAAGTAAAATGCTGCACCAATTCCAAACACTCCCCGGGTTTCATTCACATACAGGGATTTAAAACTCGGATTTTCGGTATCCTTGGAGAGGAACAACAGAGGATACACCGAAGAAAACTCCGGTTGACTGCAAAACCAATTCAAGGCTTTGGCACTCGGCGGGACGGCAACCTGATGCAACATCACAGTCAGAATTCAATGCACATTGTCGGAGTGACAATCAGTAAATGAAGATTTGATTACCTGAAACCTATGCATTCCACTACAATTGGAAGGAGGATTGAGCTTCAACACCTCAACTGCCCCTTTTATTTTCTCAAGCCCTTCCTCGAGAGTCAACGCCGGAGTCAGAGTTCGCGTGACGCAGGTCTCGATCAGAAAATCGCCGTCCGCGGTGTTCGACACTTGGCCGACTTCGATCACCGGGCCGTCGAATGTCACCCCTTGAACGACCTGACAAAAAGAAAATCAGAATTAATTTCCATAACAGAGCGTAAATTACAGGAGAATGAAGGTAAAAATGACCTTGGAATTATGGTTTTGAGGGAGTGGAAAATGGCGAGAGTTTGGGTTGAGGAATCGGAACGGTGGTGGTGGTGGCGGGGGTGAGGGCATTGTGTGCGGGGGAGACAGAGACCCCTTCAAATGCAGGAACGGGAGAGGGTTTGTGAGTAATAGCATTGAAACTGGAGATGGAGTGAGGGAAGTTTGAGAGAGAGAGAGAGAGGGTGAAGTTAAAGGTGAAGAAGAAGAAGAAGCAGAAGATAAGGAAACGCAGTACTCTCAGTTGATGATTTTTCTTTTTTCGTGACCGTTGTGAATTTATATCTATTATAGCTATTATTATAATGGGAAGAGGTAGGTTTGATGAAACCCCTTTTTTTTTTCGTATATACCCATCGTTTAAGGATATAATTTTTTTAATTAAATATAAATAATGAGGGTGCAATAGTAATCCCACATTTTGGTAATTTTTTTTTACCAAACCACATTTTGGTGATTAACTCACACTTCCCACTAATTCATATTTTTTTATTTTATTATAAAAGAAAGGTGGTGGTTTGGTGAAATTTTTTTCTTTTCGTATATACCCTTCATTTAAGGATATAAAAAATTTAATCAAATATAAATAATGAGGGTACAATAGTAATCTCACATTTTGATGGTTAGCTTACACTTCCCATTACTTCATATTTTTTTAATCTCTATTATTATAAAGCAAGAAAGTAAAAAGGTTTCATCGAAAAATTCTGACGAAAATAACCTTTAAATTATTTAATAGTTAAGGAGATAATAGTAAAATCAAATATAAAATTTAAAAATTACAAATAATAATAATAGTTAATGGAAGGAATGGGTGGTAAAAAAAAAAAGGGTAGTGGGCTCAAGTAATTACTCCTCTTATTTTTGTTTTAAAAAAATTAAAAAATAATATTATTTGTTTTATTTTAATTTTTTTCTAACAAAAATAAAAAAATAAATTAGTACACGTGTTAACAAGTGACAAGAGTCTAGTCTTATTATAAAAGAAAAAGGGCAGTTTGGTGAAGCCTTTTCCTTTCTGTATATACCCTTTTTTTTTTGTCTGAATATATACCCTTCATTTAAGGATACAAAAATGTTAATCAAATATAAATAATGAGGGTATAATAGTAATCCTACATTTTGGTGGTTAACTCACAATTTCCACTAATTCATGTTATTTTATCTTATAGGAAGATGGTGGTTTGGCGAAGCCTTTTTTTCCGTATATACCCTTCATCTAAGGATATAAAATTTTTAATCAAATATAAATAATGAGGGTACAATAGTAATCCTATCTTTTGGTGGTTAACTCACACTTCCCACTAATTCATATTTTTTTTATCTCTATTATTTTAAAGCCAGGAGGGTCAAAAAGCTTCACCAAATTTTTGGGACAAAAATATCCCCATAATTCTAGATTAGACAAATATAATTGAAAGTAAAAAGGGCAATATATCGATAATAAATAATTAAAAAATCAAAGTTAAATAAAAAAGAAAAAGAAATAAGAGATAAAAGTGGAGGGAGTGGGTAGTTACTCCTCCTCCCTCCTCCCACAATCCTTTTTATTTATTTTTTATACTTTTGGATTTTTTATTTTTCTTATTTTTTAAAATTTAAAAAAAATTACACACGCGTAAGCGGATGCAGCGAAGCTAGTCTTATTATAAAAGGAAGATGGTGGTTTGGTGAAGCATTTTTCTTTTCGTACATACCCTTCATTTAAGGATATAAAAAATTTAATCAAATATACATAATAATGGTACAATAATAATCCCATCTTTTGGTGGTTAACTCACACTTCTCACTAATTCATGTTTTATTTTATTTTATTATAAAGGGAAGAGGGCGATTTGGTGAAGCATTTTTCTTTCCGTGTATACCCTTCATTTAAAGATATAAAATATTTAATCAAATATAAATAATGAGAATACAATAGTAATCTCACCTTTTGGTGGTTAACTCACACTTTCCACTAATTCGTGTTTTTTATATATTAATTTATATATACAAATATAGATAAACTTAGAAAGAAAATAATTTTCAATAAATTTGATATAAAGAAATTTTAAACGGCGTAGCCGCATTAGTCGAACTTAAAATATAACATCACAAACATAAAACGTGTGTAGGAAGTCTAATAATTTATAATCTAAACGGAGTGGGCTTGACAGTTTCCACAAAGGTTTAAATATCGGTGGTTCTTCTTGTTGAGCCTAGCTGGGTCATATCTTGTCCTCAAATTACGTAGCACGGTAGATGCCCATCAGAACGACGTCGGTTCGGGGATGACTTTGTGCATAGGCCCATGATGATCTAGTGTCGGTGAAAAGTGTGGAAAAAAACATCTAGTGTCGTGAATCTTCATGTTGGGCCTCAATCAAGTCTTATCTTATCCACAAAGTACGTAGCCCGGTGGATGCCTAGCGGAACGACGTCGGCTCGGGGATGACTTTGTACATTGGCCCATGATGATCTAGTGTCGGTGAATCTTCATGTTGGGCCTCAAAAAAGTCTTATCTTGTCCACACAGTAAGTAGCCCCATGCCTACCCGAACGATGGCTCATAGCCTCATAGCATGCAGTCAGCTGTCGGCAGATGACTGCCGAATATCGTACCACTTATTCGGTCCCTTTGGATAAACATATTCCTAAGCTCTTGCATGTTTATCTAGGGATACTGATATTAATAACCCAATAACGTTATCTTACTCTTTTTTTCCAACTGATAAAAAGATATAGAGAAATTAAACAGAGATATATATAATATATGATGATTGATGAATATTTTGGTATGTTGATAACAATTTATTTATGTATGCAAAATGATAATTTTCATTCAATTTTAGATAAACTCAAAATTTTCTTGGATAAAAATAGCTAACAAAGCACATCATTATTCAAAAAAAAAATTGATAAGTAAAAGAATATTTGGATCGAAGCGAATTAAGGTTTAGGGTTTGGCTGGAATCCAAAATGCACGTGATGAGTTAAGTTGAGGGAAGCCACTCGATGCTCTCCTCATTCCACGTCAGCCCTATCAGCTATCTAGAACGAGTTCGTCAACTGATGGAGTCAAGGAGAAAGTCGATCTTGTATCAGGCTATTGTGACAGATCAGTCAAACTCTGCAAACGCCAAAACTCAGCACACATCAGCCACAATTTTCCTTCATCACACTTCATGCTCTCCAAACTACCCTTCGAAAATTCAACTCCCAAGCTATTATCATAATCTACAACCGTGGGCATTATGGACATTCCCTACCCAGTTTAATACCTTTATTAAAACTCTATGTAACCATTATATATTCATCCTAATCAGCTCCAACAAACTCAGTTTCAAACTCACACACAACAACTCACCAGTTCACTAATCGCCATGGCAGCCAAACTCTATGCTGCCACCGTCATCCTCCTACTGCTCATCAGTATTGCATCCCATGCAGACGCAGACGAATCATCACCATCATCACAACAATGTGGGTCCGGCTCCAAAGGACAGTGCCACAACAAATCCGAGGCCCTAAAATTGAAGCTCATTGCCATATGTTTCATTTTGGTCACGAGCATGATTGGCATCAGCCTACCCTTACTTTCGCGCTCAGTTCCGGCTCTTCATCCCGACAAGGAGATGTTCGTCATTGTCAAAGCCTTCGCCTCCGGCGTCATACTCGCCACCGGTTACATGCACGTTTTGCCGGACGCATTTGACGACTTGACGTCCGAATGCTTGCCCGAAACGCCGTGGAGGAAGTTCCCTTGCACGACGTTTGTGGCAATGCTTTCAGCCGTGCTCACTCTCATGGTGGATTCATTTTCCATGAGCCATTATAGGAAATATTTCGCCCCGGCTGCTGGTGATAGAGATGAACAGAATGCCACAAATGTAGGCTCTCAAGTACAAAATTTTGGGCACGGTCACGCCCAGGACATTGTCAACCATGAGAATGCAACTGTGGATTCACGGTTGCTCCGGTACCGTGTTGTGGCACAGGTAACAACTAGCATCTTGACACGCCCGTAAATTTGTATTTTGATATAAAATATACAATGGGTAATTTATTTTCTAGTAGGTAACAATAATTTTTTTATTTTTATAAAATGCACGTGTAAGCTCTTAATTTAACTTATGATGCAGGTATTGGAATTAGGGATTGTAGTGCACTCAGTAGTAATTGGATTGTCAATGGGTGCATCGGATAATCCATGCACAATTAAGCCACTCATTGCTGCCCTTTGTTTCCATCAACTCTTTGAAGGAATGGGTCTAGGTGGATGCATACTACAGGTGATTATTTTTAATTCCAGATAATAATATTAAAAAAAAATCTCATTATTTGACCACAACTCAAATACAGATTAGATCGTCTTATCTATTAAAGATCTGACCAAATCTTTCTAGCATTTTTTTCATCAATCTTTTATTTTTAATATCCTTTTCAAATGTCGCATTATTAATTAATTTTATTTTATTTTTGCAGGCTGAGTATGGGAGGAAGATGAAATTAATAATGGTGTTCTTCTTCTCGGCTACAACACCAATTGGGATTGCACTAGGAATTGGGTTGTCAAATGTATACAGCGAGGACAGTCCGACGGCTCTGATTGTGGTAGGGGTACTGAATGCTGCATCTGCAGGGCTGCTGAACTATATGGCTCTGGTGGACCTGCTAGCAGCTGATTTCATGGGTCCTAAATTGCAAGGGAATGTCAGGCTCCAAATATGGGCTTATATTTCAGTTCTTTTAGGTTTAGGGTTAATGTCATTGATGGCCAAATGGGCATAGTTTACAAATTTACATTTATTTTTAACTCTTATTGGGTAGCAATTTTTTCACCACGGTAACTTTATGAATTGACTTGCAAGTCAGTCTTGTTATGGTTGGCCCTGAATATTTCTAACCTTTCCCTATATATATATATATATAGTGCATTAACAATACAATATTATAATTAAAAGAGTATGATCCGAATTTGAGAATTATATATTAATCAGCTAGGTTTTTTTTTAAACCAAAAGGAAAAATTGACAAGCACTAGCTACCACCTAAAAGTTAATGGAAATAAATTAATTGGAACTCTCAAGGCATTTTAGGTTTAGGTACAGTGACTCGTCATGATCGAATGTTCAATGAAGACGTTTTAAGATACAGTTACGTTAATATTTCTTTGATGAAATAGAGAATTCCAACTTAGCATTTCAAAGGCTGTAGATGAGGCCATGTATGAATACTAATGACCACAAATCACAATCTAGAAGACTAGCAAGTTAATAGAAACCGAGAAAGGTTTATAATTTCGCCTATGGAATCATAAACAAATCTCAAATCGTGGTTATAAATTGTCCCATGCCCATATATGGATCAGACGTCACAAATAATTAAGAGTGTGAGAGAAAGAGAAAGACAGATGTCTCATTCCAAAATCAAAATTGGAGAAGACAATAATAGGCCTCAAGTGTCCCTCTATGCAATCAAAAAGACACTCATTAATTCCACTCAAGACCTTTTCTAAAGGCTTTGGCTTTATTAAGTGGATAATGATATCACAATTAATATTGCTCTCGAAATGATATTTTGTAGAGTTATATATATACCCTCGTCAATTACGATTTATTTTTTATGATAATGATTTTCAATTGCTGATGTATGTAATTAAACATTTTTTAAGTACTGTTTTGTAAAATCTTAAGTCGATATATTCCATAATCGAATATATATAGTTAACCATTGTTAAGTTAACCCCAATTGGTGGTTAATTATATGTATCCATATGAAAGTTTTGAAACTTAAGTGGGCAGATTAATGTACTAATGGAGAAACAAAAAGCTTTGAAGTTGACAAGCTTTACGCAATTTGGTTGAGTTAGGTTCAAAGATCGATGACGATCATATATATATATATAATAATGGCATTAATATTTTCCACATATAATGGCATTCCATTTGCTGGGATTAGCAAATTAGCTGCCAGTTTTTGGTGGAGCAAGGGCAAGTGCTTGTGGCTCTCGATGCTTAGAGAATCCTCTTAATCATTCTTTGAATTAACAATGCTAATTAATTACCCATATTTTAGACATGATCGAGTTGCTCAATTAGATCAACTTCTTAACCTCCATATTAATTAATTAATTGATTCAAGGGTAGAAACCAATCAACTACCAGTAATAATATATATATATATATATATATAATTATTACTTGGCTTAGGTTAAGTTGCACCGAAGATGTGGACGTCGATGATTGGTAAATATTTCAAAGCGAATAGAGATGGGTCACTGTGGCACGTCTTTTGGTTCCATGTTTGGCAACACTATTGTGACTTTATTAGGATCGTACTTGGAAGCTTTCAAGTTTTGGCCACAGCCACTCAGAAATTGGACGTACTCCGTGGTTATTAATTCACTTAATATCCACTTTATATGTATGAGATTCGAGATTTGAGATTCGATGAACGTTATTCGTGATCAAGAATCTTTTTCCAATACAAGTATCGAACAATTAAACATCTTTTAGAATTACAATCAATTCCTCTACATATTTAGGGATATATATATTTACTTCCAGTTCGAACATCGACCAACTAATTAAACATCTTTTAGATTTCAATCAACTCCTTTATGTATTTAAGGACAACCTTGCTATATATATATATATATTTATCTTCCAGTATGAACATCGAACAAGTAATTAAACATGTTTTAGATTAATTTCAATCAATTCCTTAATTTATGTATTTAAGGACGACATTAATTGCTATATATTTATCTTTCAATTTGACCAAGAGTAGTAAAACTAATGATTAACCAAAACCCCCATTTCTTTTCAACACCCAAGGAACAACTTTAGTATCCACGTTAAGTGGATTATGACCTTAATTAAGTCGCGTAGCAGGCACACAGGCAAGACAAACATTCGTGGAAGTTAGGATTAATTTAGTAAAAGGCTAAATGGGTCCATATATTTCCCACTATAAATAATTAATATACGAAAAGCTATACTCCATAAACAACAATGCCACAAAAAAAGATTTGGAGAATATATATTGAATACTACCAGATCTAGCTAGCCTATCTAGGTTAGATTATAAATTAAAATTTTATTCATATTATCCATTACTAAATTAGATTTAGTTATATGCGTACTTGCAAGTACAATTTACATTACAAGTTTCACATAGACTTCATATTTAATTTTTTAAAATAATAAAATAAATTATATTTATATTAAATTTCACGTTTAATTATAACTCGCGGTGAGTTAATTAGTCATTTTAATTTATGATTTTTTAAAAAATATTATTGTACTAGTTAAATACTTTGATTTGAAATATAATCTAGCATAAGAGAAAAGGCGATGAGCTTATCCTATAGGGACCAATTACTAGAAAGTGTGACATCAGCTAGGGTATTGAAGGGAGGAAGAAAGAAAAGTCTAGTTGCTTGAGTTGGAGGGGGGAGGAGGAAAGTGGAGACAGTGCACCTATGGTACAAGTGTCGGTTCGTAAAATTCAAATAAAAATATTGAATTTCTATTAAGGTAAAAGCCCAAAATATTGAATAATTTGAACTATTTGAAATATTATCGATTTCGTGGTATTTTTATTTTATATATTTTAATAATATATTTATATTAATTAAAAATAAATTTACATATTATAATATAATTTAATAAAATACAATTACATAATCTTAATTTTAAATAATAAAAAAATTACTTAAAAGGTGGCATGAAAATTCAAAATAGACGTTCAAGAGATTAATGTCACGCGGTGAAAGGTAGAAGAAGATTGAGTAAATTACGCCTAGACAATGATCTGCCATGTCCTTATTCTCAAAACCACACCATGTGGTAACAATTCAGCTTTGATGAGTATACATCTGGTTTTACTAGTATTGCTAATGGACTATCCCCAGGTTTGACCCCAGCTTCTAGACTTTAAGGTTTTAGTCTTTATAGGTCTCATTTTCTCTGTACCAGTTTGTTTGAGCAACACAGCTTTAATTACCACACTTACTGTAAAGTTTTAAAACCAAAATTCTCTCTGAACCTGGTTCCTTTGCTGCGCCCTTTCATTATTTCTTCAGCTTTGCTCTATTATGGTCTTTTCGAGCCTATACTTTTCCTTTCACGCTGTTCACCAGTTAGTCACTGAACTGTTTTCATTCATTATTTCTCTCTCTCTCTCTCTATCTCTATTATTGAACGATAGTTCAACGATGCAATCCAAATTACTGATAATTGATCTGTTTCTGAATTGCAGCCCTCCCAAATCTAAAGGACGGGAAGACAAGGGACAAATTCACATTAATACTAGCATCAAAGTGTTGCACTCTTTTTCCTATATCAAGCTTTTTTCTTATTGGATTTTTTCGGGACAAGATTTTTCAACGAGGCAGCACAAAGGGAATTTCCAACCCTCACTTGACGCTAGAAAGAAATAACTCAGTGTAAAAGCAAACATTTAGAAGTTATTTTTGTATTGCAAATGTAGTTTTTTTTGGTTTTATTTTATCCTATGTGAATAAGGTCATACCGCAAATCTTTATAAGATTTTGCTATTGTTTCGACTATTCATCATGGGGTATGCAAGAGACTATGTCTCTATTCTTGTACGCTCTTTACGATATTTTTAAATAAAACATCTATTCAAACAAAAAATAATATATATATTTTCTCTTAATAGAAAATCGATGTTTAGTTTTTCTTTCTGAAGGCAAGTTGAAGTCTACACATTATTTTTTATTCTCAACTTTTTAAAGCATTTTGTCCAACATATTGTTACCTTTATGAAATAGATTTTAAGAAAAACATAAGAGAACCATTAGGGCAATTTCAAGTTTAACGGTAATAAGAAAATGGTCCATCGCATTTACCACGCCTAAATGAGGGTAAAAATGAGGAACTTTTATTTTTTGGTAATTTTTAGTACATAAAAAAAGTCATAAATATCGAGTTTATTAGATTATTTTCTTTTGTGTTCGTCAAACTTATTCAGTACAAATAAGTATTTCTTGTACAAATTGGATGTAAAAATAAAACTTTGTAAGCTACATCTTATCGATCATATGATATATCCCAAAAAAGATGGGATCTGGCTCCTGCGTCCCATGATCAGTCTCGGAGGAGTACAGGAGATAGAGAATGAGTACAAAAGAGAGTGAGTGGGTGGGTGGTTTCTTTGCTCGGGCTGAGTTGACGGCGGGCCAATGCGAGCAAATGGAGGGTGGCCCACTGGCCCTGGTGGTGGGTTGGTCCACCGGGCACCCACGCGAGGTTGAAGAAGAAATTAAAATATACAAGAAATGAATCGGAGGGACCCCACCGAGCCACAATCATATGTTCCATGTTGGTTCGCCCTCTAAATTCCAAAATGATGAAATATTGGTACCCAAATGGGCAGATGTTCAATCCAGTCCCCCTCCGTACACAACACTTTTATATATGGTGTTGGTGCCTCCCTCTCCCCAGTGTCTCACAAACGCTACAGCAACCTATATATAGCTAGGCCTCCCATGGAGATATCATCCATAATTCCATATCTCCAAGTGAATTATGTCCATATATCTTTTGCTTTTTCCCTTTATTCCATTTTCTTCGCCCCGAGAGTGTGTTTACTTTCGGATGAATAATTCGGATAAAAAAAAATGGATAAAAAGGTGTTCATATCAAATAACTGGTGGTGCTTAATTTATCTGTACGTTTTCCTCTCTTTTTTATTGTACACTCCATAAAATTTTTAGAGTGCCGACTCTTTTAATATCCATCTGCATTTCAAATTGAACATCTTACAATTTTTGTCTGGATTCGTAGAAAGAAGAGTGCATGAAGATGAAAAAGAGTTGTGTTAGAGTCCCACTAGCCTTGTTTTATGATCATGAGCTTATGACTGATGAAAATCTATTTGTGGTAGTCATGGATGGGAGCAATATAGGGCCTATCATAGCCAATTGTTTGGCTTTTTTTGGGTAAATTCTTTATCCGCTTGGACATCACAACACATGCAAAAGTACTTGTTGCCCATCTTGAAAAATTACTTCAAATTGATAAAATTACTAACAATTATAACAAGTTGTATACACCCGAAAAAATTCTACTTTGGGCCAAAGCAAAGAGCCAACTAAAATAAATACCCAATTCGTACGGTCTAGCCCAAAACGCCCACTTGGGACGTGGGAATGTGGAAACGTGGGGAAGGGAAAGTCGGTTTTGAAGCGTCGAACGTGTCAGAGGGCAAAATGGATGTTCGAAACAAGCAAACTGCAAAGCGGGTCTAGTGAGAGTCCATTTGGCAAGCCGCATCAGCTCCCTCACCGCTTATAAAAGAAGAAGAAACCTTCTTCTCAAAAGACAACAAATCAATCAATCAAACAAACAAATTGATCAAACCAATCAATTTAAAAACAACTGCAAACCCTCAAAAGTTTCTTTGTTTCAAGGCTTGCCTATTTAGGCACAATCTGTTTCTTCGATCCAGGATCAAGATTCAATCTCTTCTCTCACCTCCTTCTCAACACAAGTTTTTCCCCCATCCCGACTGCTTCTCAAACCAGTCCCTTGAGGAAACCCAAACACTGCCTCATCCCGACTACCACTCACTCTAATCTTTGAGGTCCCCATACACTCTGTAACGACCCGGACTAGAAATTAAATTATTTTGAGAATTGGACAATTTTACCCTCAGTTTTGGATGGGTTCGGGAGTCACTTTTTGACTGGTAAAACTTTTGGGAATTTTTCTTGGGTTGTTGCGTAGGTCTCGAACTCACGAGTTCGTAGACAGGCGGCACGCTGAAAACGGAGATCCGATGCGTTCGTTCCGGGTCTAGAAGCTGCAGGGGCAGTTTGGTAATTTTGGAAATGTTGGAATTATATAACAGATATTTTCTCTCTCCTCGGGAGATTGGTCGATGCAGTCTCGGCCCTATCCGAGCCCTCCCCGTGCGAACACCGAAGGCCATATTCATCGGAGGGGTTTCGGTCCGATTCGAACAAAACCGAGGTTGGGAGGACTTTCCCCGCGACCCCACGAGTCTTTTGGTGTGATTATCGGAGTGGGAGCACCTCCGTGGGCGACGGACGGAGGAGGGAGGTGAGCCGAACATTCTCGGCCGTTTTCCGGCCAAACCAGGTACGATATCGGAACTTTGATCTCATATTTGGATTCCTGGTGAAACGTAGATGAATTTACATGTGTAGATCGTGAAAAACGGTTAAGAAATGAGGAAGTTAGAAAACCTTGAAAATCGGCCGGAAATGGCAGTTTCCGGCGAACCAGACGGCGGCGGAGGTGGCGGTCCGGTCATTTTCTCCGGCCAGCCTCCGGCGACGGCGAGGGCCGTCCGGTCGTCTTCTCCGGCGAGTCACCGGTAACCGGTCGAGCCGAGTGAACCCGTCGAGTCGAGTGAACCGGCCGAGTCGAGTGAACCGGCCGAGTCGAGTGAACCGGTCGAGTCGAGTGAACCGGTCGAGTCGAGTGAACCGGTCGAGTCGAGTGAACCGGTCGAGTCGAGTGAACCGGTCGAGTTGGACCGGGTCAGGTCGAGCCGGGCCGGGTTGGACCGGTCCAGGCGCGTGAACACTGTAGCAGGCGCGTGACCAGCGCGTGGGCGCGTATTCTGACCTTCCGGTGGCGCGTGGCGGTGCGTGGGACTGTTTCCGAGGTCACGGCGGCGCGTGACCAAGGTTTTGGGACGTTCCAGATCAGATTTTGTTGGTTTCGAGGCCATAGGAGTTCATTTAGAGCTCGGTTGGGCAATCCCAGCGGTAGGGATTGACCGTAGAGAGGGTTTTGAGCTTGGAAAGTCAAGGTAGTTGGGTCATTATGGTGTAGGTGTTCTGAGGCTAGAGCGTACATGAATTTTGGGTTGGATGGTGATGGTAAGCGGACTTTGATTTATAAATTGTAATGTATGTATAAGTATCTTCGATTTAATTACTGTGGTGTATGATTGTATTTATAAATTGTGATGCATGTATTAATATCCTCGATTGCTGGATAATTGTTGTTCCAATATTTCAGTGGAAGCGAGTTGTGAGAAACGATATGGTTGTTGAATTCCGTTTTGATAGTGTTTGGCCGTGGAAATTAATTGGGTACATGATTTTGAGTTGAAACCGTAATTGTGATAAATGATAAACAAGATATATACTTGATTATGGATACAAAAAACGATTTGATGGGGCCTAGGAGCCGGGCCTTGGTTCCGTGTTGGCGGACTCCCGGTGAACCCCCAATATAAACAAAATCGAGTTGATGGGGCCTAGGAGCCGGGCCTTGGTTCCGTGTTGGCGGACTCCCGGTGAACCCCTAAATTAAACAAAATCGAGTTGATGGGGCCTAGAAGCCGGGCCTTGGTTCCGTGTTGGCGGACTCCCGGTGAACCCCAATATAAAATATGATTTTGCAGAGATTGTGGTCGAGTCCAAGTAGTACATATTCTAGCACACCCCAAGGGATACCCTGGTGGCTAGGAATATGATAGCCGAGATATATGCCGATGATAGTAAAGAGATGCCGATTGATATGTTATGATAGTCGAGATGTTCAATCCAGTCCCCCTCCGTACACAACACTTTTATATATGGTGTTGGTGCCTCCCTCTCCCCAGTGTCTCACAAACGCTACAGCAACCTATATATAGCTAGGCCTCCCATGGAGATATCATCCATAATTCCATATCTCCAAGTGAATTATGTCCATATATCTTTTGCTTTTTCCCTTTATTCCATTTTCTTCGCCCCGAGAGTGTGTTTACTTTCGGATGAATAATTCGGATAAAAAAAAATGGATAAAAAGGTGTTCATATCAAATAACTGGTGGTGCTTAATTTATCTGTACGTTTTCCTCTCTTTTTTATTGTACACTCCATGAAATTTTTAGAGTGCCGACTCTTTTAATATCCATCTGCATTTCAAATTGAACATCTTACAATTTTTGTCTGGATTCGTAGAAAGAAGAGTGCATGAAGATGAAAAAGAGTTGTGTTAGAGTCCCACTAGCCTTGTTTTATGATCATGAGCTTATGACTGATGAAAATCTATTTGTGGTAGTCATGGATGGGAGCAATATAGGGCCTATCATAGCCAATTGTTTGGCTTTTTTTGGGTAAATTCTTTATCCGCTTGGACATCACAACACATGCAAAAGTACTTGTTGCCCATCTTGAAAAATTACTTCAAATTGATAAAATTACTAACAATTATAACAAGTTGTATACACCCGAAAAAATTCTACTTTGGGCCAAAGCAAAGAGCCAACTAAAATAAATACCCAATTCGTACGGTCTAGCCCAAAACGCCCACTTGGGACTTGGGAATGTGGAAACGTGGGGAAGGGAAAGTCGGTTTTGAAGCGTCGAACGTGTCAGAGGGCAAAATGGATGTTCGAAACAAGCAAACTGCAAAGCGGGTCTAGTGAGAGTCCATTTGGCAAGCCGCATCAGCTCCCTCACCGCTTATAAAAGAAGAAGAAACCTTCTTCTCAAAAGACAACAAATCAATCAATCAAACAAACAAATTGATCAAACCAATCAATTTAAAAACAACTGCAAACCCTCAAAAGTTTCTTTGTTTCAAGGCTTGCCTATTTAGGCACAATCTGTTTCTTCGATCCAGGATCAAGATTCAATCTCTTCTCTCACCTCCTTCTCAACACAAGTTTTTCCCCCATCCCGACTGCTTCTCAAACCAGTCCCTTGAGGAAACCCAAACACTGCCTCATCCCGACTACCACTCACTCTAATCTTTGAGGTCCCCATACACTCTGTAACGACCCGGACTAGAAATTAAATTATTTTGAGAATTGGACAATTTTACCCTCAGTTTTGGATGGGTTCGGGAGTCACTTTTTGACTGGTAAAACTTTTGGGAATTTTTCTTGGGTTGTTGCGTAGGTCTCGAACTCACGAGTTCGTAGACAGGCGGCACGCTGAAAACGGAGATCCGATGCGTTCGTTCCGGGTCTAGAAGCTGCAGGGGCAGTTTGGTAATTTTGGAAATGTTGGAATTATATAACAGATATTTTCTCTCTCCTCGGGAGATTGGTCGATGCAGTCTCGGCCCTATCCGAGCCCTCCCCGTGCGAACACCGAAGGCCATATTCATCGGAGGGGTTTCGGTCCGATTCGAACAAAACCGAGGTTGGGAGGACTTTCCCCGCGACCCCACGAGTCTTTTGGTGTGATTATCGGAGTGGGAGCACCTCCGTGGGCGACGGACGGAGGAGGGAGGTGAGCCGAACATTCTCGGCCGTTTTCCGGCCAAACCAGGTACGATATCGGAACTTTGATCTCATATTTGGATTCCTGGTGAAACGTAGATGAATTTACATGTGTAGATCGTGAAAAACGGTTAAGAAATGAGGAAGTTAGAAAACCTTGAAAATCGGCCGGAAATGGCAGTTTCCGGCGAACCAGACGGCGGCGGAGGTGGCGGTCCGGTCATCTTCTCCGGCCAGCCTCCGGCGACGGCGAGGGCCGTCCGGTCGTCTTCTCCGGCGAGTCACCGGTAACCGGTCGAGCCGAGTGAACCCGTCGAGTCGAGTGAACCGGCCGAGTCGAGTGAACCGGCCGAGTCGAGTGAACCGGTCGAGTCGAGTGAACCGGTCGAGTCGAGTGAACCGGTCGAGTCGAGTGAACCAGTCGAGTTGGACCGGGTCAGGTCGAGCCGGGCCGGGTTGGACCGGTCCAGGCGCGTGAACACTGTAGCAGGCGCGTGACCAGCGCGTGGGCGCGTATTCTGACCTTCCGGTGGCGCGTGGCGGCGCGTGGGACTGTTTCCGAGGTCACGGCGGCGCGTGACCAAGGTTTTGGGACGTTCCAGATCAGATTTTGTTGGTTTCGAGGCCATAGGAGTTCATTTAGAGCTCGGTTGGACAATCCCAGCAGTAGGGATTGACCGTAGAGAGGGTTTTGAGCTTGGAAAGTCAAGGTAGTTGGGTCATTATGGTGTAGGTGTTCTGAGGCTAGAGCGTACATGAATTTTGGGTTGGATGGTGATGGTAAGTGGACTTTGATTTATAAATTGTAATGTATGTATAAGTATCTTCGATTTAATTACTGTGGTGTATGATTGTATTTATAAATTGTGATGCATGTATTAATATCCTCGATTGCTGGATAATTGTTGTTCCAATATTTCAGTGGAAGCGAGTTGTGAGAAACGATATGGTTGTTGAATTCCGTTTTGATAGTGTTTGGCCGTGGAAATTAATTGGGTACATGATTTTGAGTTGAAACCGTAATTGTGATAAATGATAAACAAGATATATACTTGATTATGGATACAAAAAACGATTTGATGGGGCCTAGGAGCCGGGCCTTGGTTCCGTGTTGGCGGACTCCCGGTGAACCCCCAATATAAACAAAATCGAGTTGATGGGGCCTAGGAGCCGGGCCTTGGTTCCGTGTTGGCGGACTCCCGGTGAACCCCTAAATTAAACAAAATCGAGTTGATGGGGCCTAGAAGCCGGGCCTTGGTTCCGTGTTGGCGGACTCCCGGTGAACCCCAATATAAAATATGATTTTGCAGAGATTGTGGTCGAGTCCAAGTAGTACATATTCTAGCACACCCCAAGGGATACCCTGGTGGCTAGGAATATGATAGCCGAGATATATGCCGATGATAGTAGAGAGATGCCGATTGATATGTTATGATAGTCGAGATGTTCAATCCAGTCCCCCTCCGTACACAACACTTTTATATATGGTGTTGGTGCCTCCCTCTCCCCAGTGTCTCACAAACGCTACAGCAACCTATATATAGCTAGGCCTCCCATGGAGATATCATCCATAATTCCATATCTCCAAGTGAATTATGTCCATATATCTTTTGCTTTTTCCCTTTATTCCATTTTCTTCGCCCCGAGAGTGTGTTTACTTTCGGATGAATAATTCGGATAAAAAAAAATGGATAAAAAGGTGTTCATATCAAATAACTGGTGGTGCTTAATTTATCTGTACGTTTTCCTCTCTTTTTTATTGTACACTCCATGAAATTTTTAGAGTGCCGACTCTTTTAATATCCATCTGCATTTCAAATTGAACATCTTACAATTTTTGTCTGGATTCGTAGAAAGAAGAGTGCATGAAGATGAAAAAGAGTTGTGTTAGAGTCCCACTAGCCTTGTTTTATGATCATGAGCTTATGACTGATGAAAATCTATTTGTGGTAGTCATGGATGGGAGCAATATAGGGCCTATCATAGCCAATTGTTTGGCTTTTTTTGGGTAAATTCTTTATCCGCTTGGACATCACAACACATGCAAAAGTACTTGTTGCCCATCTTGAAAAATTACTTCAAATTGATAAAATTACTAACAATTATAACAAGTTGTATACACCCGAAAAAATTCTACTTTGGGCCAAAGCAAAGAGCCAACTAAAATAAATACCCAATTCGTACGGTCTAGCCCAAAACGCCCACTTGGGACGTGGGAATGTGGAAACGTGGGGAAGGGAAAGTCGGTTTTGAAGCGTCGAACGTGTCAGAGGGCAAAATGGATGTTCGAAACAAGCAAACTGCAAAGCGGGTCTAGTGAGAGTCCATTTGGCAAGCCGCATCAGCTCCCTCACCGCTTATAAAAGAAGAAGAAACCTTCTTCTCAAAAGACAACAAATCAATCAATCAAACAAACAAATTGATCAAACCAATCAATTTAAAAACAACTGCAAACCCTCAAAAGTTTCTTTGTTTCAAGGCTTGCCTATTTAGGCACAATCTGTTTCTTCGATCCAGGATCAAGATTCAATCTCTTCTCTCACCTCCTTCTCAACACAAGTTTTTCCCCCATCCCGACTGCTTCTCAAACCAGTCCCTTGAGGAAACCCAAACACTGCCTCATCCCGACTACCACTCACTCTAATCTTTGAGGTCCCCATACACTCTGTAACGACCCGGACTAGAAATTAAATTATTTTGAGAATTGGACAATTTTACCCTCAGTTTTGGATGGGTTCGGGAGTCACTTTTTGACTGGTAAAACTTTTGGGAATTTTTCTTGGGTTGTTGCGTAGGTCTCGAACTCACGAGTTCGTAGACAGGCGGCACGCTGAAAACGGAGATCCGATGCGTTCGTTCCGGGTCTAGAAGCTGCAGGGGCAGTTTGGTAATTTTGGAAATGTTGGAATTATATAACAGATATTTTCTCTCTCCTCGGGAGATTGGTCGATGCAGTCTCGGCCCTATCCGAGCCCTCCCCGTGCGAACACCGAAGGCCATATTCATCGGAGGGGTTTCGGTCCGATTCGAACAAAACCGAGGTTGGGAGGACTTTCCCCGCGACCCCACGAGTCTTTTGGTGTGATTATCGGAGTGGGAGCACCTCCGTGGGCGACGGACGGAGGAGGGAGGTGAGCCGAACATTCTCGGCCGTTTTCCGGCCAAACCAGGTACGATATCGGAACTTTGATCTCATATTTGGATTCCTGGTGAAACGTAGATGAATTTACATGTGTAGATCGTGAAAAACGGTTAAGAAATGAGGAAGTTAGAAAACCTTGAAAATCGGCCGGAAATGGCAGTTTCCGGCGAACCAGACGGCGGCGGAGGTGGCGGTCCGGTCATCTTCTCCGGCCAGCCTCCGGCGACGGCGAGGGCCGTCCGGTCGTCTTCTCCGGCGAGTCACCGGTAACCGGTCGAGCCGAGTGAACCGGTCGAGTCGAGTGAACCGGCCGAGTCGAGTGAACCGGCCGAGTCGAGTGAACCGGTCGAGTCGAGTGAACCGATCGAGTCGAGTGAACCGGTCGAGTCGAGTGAACCGGTCGAGTCGAGTGAACCGGTCGAGTTGGACCGGGTCAGGTCGAGCCGGGCCGGGTTGGACCGGTCCAGGCGCGTGAACACTGTAGCAGGCGCGTGACCAGCGCGTGGGCGCGTATTCTGACCTTCCGGTGGCGCGTGGCGGCGCGTGGGACTGTTTCCGAGGTCACGGCGGCGCGTGACCAAGGTTTTGGGACGTTCCAGATCAGATTTTGTTGGTTTCGAGGCCATAGGAGTTCATTTAGAGCTCGGTTGGGCAATCCCAGCGGTAGGGATTGACCGTAGAGAGGGTTTTGAGCTTGGAAAGTCAAGGTAGTTGGGTCATTATGGTGTAGGTGTTCTGAGGCTAGAGCGTACATGAATTTTGGGTTGGATGGTGATGGTAAGCGGACTTTGATTTATAAATTGTAATGTATGTATAAGTATCTTCGATTTAATTACTGTGGTGTATGATTGTATTTATAAATTGTGATGCATGTATTAATATCCTCGATTGCTGGATAATTGTTGTTCCAATATTTCAGTGGAAGCGAGTTGTGAGAAACGATATGGTTGTTGAATTCCGTTTTGATAGTGTTTGGCCGTGGAAATTAATTGGGTACATGATTTTGAGTTGAAACCGTAATTGTGATAAATGATAAACAAGATATATACTTGATTATGGATACAAAAAACGATTTGATGGGGCCTAGGAGCCGGGCCTTGGTTCCGTGTTGGCGGACTCCCGGTGAACCCCCAATATAAACAAAATCGAGTTGATGGGGCCTAGGAGCCGGGCCTTGGTTCCGTGTTGGCGGACTCCCGGTGAACCCCTAAATTAAACAAAATCGAGTTGATGGGGCCTAGAAGCCGGGCCTTGGTTCCGTGTTGGCGGACTCCCGGTGAACCCCAATATAAAATATGATTTTGCAGAGATTGTGGTCGAGTCCAAGTAGTACATATTCTAGCACACCCCAAGGGATACCCTGGTGGCTAGGAATATGATAGCCGAGATATATGCCGATGATAGTAGAGAGATGCCGATTGATATGTTATGATAGTCGAGATATATGCCGACTGATATGATATGATATGATACATATTCTAGCACACCCCAAGGGATACCCTGGTGGCTAGGAATATGATAGCCGAGATATATGCCGATGATAGTAGAGAGATGCCGATTGATATGTTATGATAGTCGAGATATATGCCGACTGATATGATATGATATGATACATATTCTAGGACACCCCAAGGGATACCCTGGTGGCTAGGAATATGATAGCCGAGAGATATACCGGCTGATGATACAATATGATAGCCGAGGATATATCCGGCTCTAATATAAACCAGACGACAATTGTTATGGGCCTAATCAACATATAAAAATACGTCGTCATCCGGGTCAGTGGGTTGGTGTGGGCGGTGACCCAGATGGACGAATTATTATTTGTTCACTAGTATCTGACTAGTTTGATGTCTTGTGGTTTTCCAGTAGAGATATCAGCAATATTTGACTGGTGTGTTATGAATATGTCAGGAACAGTGAATTTGAGATACTATGTGGCAGATTGAACCAAATGAATTGAATTTGAGATATTTTGTGTCCGGATTGATTTAAATGATTTTAAACTCCTTTGAAGAGAGTTTCCAAACCAAATTGTGGATCACGAGGTATTTCATTATACATATGATGTTTTTATATGATAAATTGTTTATGTGACGCATGCATGATTTTATAAATGGAGGGGAAGAATGGTATTTGATTGGTCGTTAATTACAGGAATTTTGAGTGCTTAAGTCCCTTGTCTGACAAGATGAAGTATTTATTATTGTTTTTATAATTTGTAAGGATTAAAGGGTATTTTGGGAACCTTTTCTTAGGTTGTCAGACGGGATCAGGGTTCTTCCCGGGTTTCGAGGGGAAATTCGGGACGGGTCCTGACACACTCAACCCTTGACGTATCATCGTCGTTTGAATACTCTGCCAACCTATGACATGATTCCGACTGATGTTCATTTCAGTTGATGATTTTTAGAAGATCGTGACCCTCAACGAGGCTTGATTGTGAAGGAAATATTTACTTATAGTACTTGTATTTTGTTTGTTGCATTTAACATTTACGCATTTACTTTCCAGTATTTGTACTTTACTTTCTTTACTTTTCAAAAAGATTTTCTTAAGAGGAATTATTAGTATTCGGAATATACCAACCATTGCATTGTATGGCTGTTCTAAGCCATAGAATCGTTTATGTGTTTTGGTCCAATCCCATCATCCCGACTTAAAGAAATTCTTGTACCTAATTGCTTCTAACCAATAACAAGCTGCTAACATGAACAAATCGGAATTAACATAAATTGAACTTGGACTAGATTGGAAAGAAAATTTATTAAAGTCCTTGGATACATTAAGAAGAAGGTATAGAAAAGAACAGTGCGAGCTATTTGCCCGCTCGCCTCACAATCACTTGATTAAAGAAAGGTTCTTAGGCCGCAACAGAAACCAACCATAACTGTCTAGTAGCAGCTTCTATTAGTGGCACACCTACTTTGAAGGCAGCTAAGGCCTGTTTACTCCCTCATAAGCCCACCTACTTTGAGGAAGTTATAAAAGCTTGAAGTTTCGGTCGGAAATGGGGCATTACGGGTAAACCATACGGTGGCGCCGGCAGCCGGTCGTCTTCTCCGGCGAGTCACTGGTGACCGGTCGGGTTGAGTGAATCGGTCGAGTTGAGTGAATCGGTGGGGTCGAGTTGAACCGGTCGGGTTGAGTGAACCGGTCGGGTCGAGTTGAATCAGTCAGGTTGAGTGAACCGATCGGGTCGAGTTGGATAGGGTCAGATCGAGCCGGGTAGGGTCGGACCGGTCCAGGCTCGTGAACACTGTAGCAGGTGCGTGATAGGCGCGTGAGGACGTGTGGCAGTGCCTGGGCACGTGTTACGACCTTACGGCGGCGCGTGGGGCCGAGTCTGAGGTCACGGCGACGCGTGGTAACTAGTTTTTGACGTTCCGGATCTGTTGGTACAGGTTTTGGGTTGATCAGACGTCAGTTAGAGGTCATTTTGGGCGTCCGAAGTTGCTGTGTTTTCTAGAACAGCATGGGTAGACCTCCTGAGGTTTAGGGAGTTGTTATATAAGAGTCTTATTACTAGCCGGTAATCCCGATTGTTGTTTTTGACAGGCGATATTGTTCTGGGAACCTCGGAGGAACGAACAAGACGGGATTGAGCTTGCTTGAACAGGTTTGTGAGTGGAGTTTTGTTTTATAAACTGAAATGCATGCATCAATGTATCTTTGTTTAAATACTATTATGTATTGTGGCATTGAATTTCCGGATTTTAGAAATGATTACTGGACACATGTTTCCACTATTTCAGTTAACGTGTGATTTGAGAAATATCATGGTTTTTGGACTCGATTTTGATATCGTTTTGACGTGGAAATTATTGAGTCCATGATTTGGGTTTTGACCCGGATGTATGAGTTTATCGGATTTGGCCATATTTGAGGAAGGCCAGGACCCGGGACTAGGATCCGTTATTAGCAGTGAACCCGGTGAACCTCCAAGATAAACATTGATTTGAGGGAGGCCAGGACCCGGGACTAGGATCCGCTAGTGACGGTGAACCCGGTGAACCTCCAAGATAAACATATTTGAGGAGGAACAGGATATGGGACTAGGATCCGCTGTTGGTGGTGAACCCGGTGAACCTCCAATATAATTGGTTAATGTTTCTCCGACTAGCGTGGAGAGTTTTGCTCTGCTGGTTCGTTGAGTGCTCAGACTCTGGCATCGAGAGTTTTGGCTCCGCCGGGTCGCGAGCCTGTCTATGCATAGTACAGAGAGTTGTGATACAGGACTAGCACACCCCAAGGGATACCCTGGTGGATAGTGGATGTGTCGGGAACAGTGGATTTGAGATATTATGTGTCCAAGTTGAATTAAATGATTTTGAACTCTTTTGAGGATGAATTTCAAACCAGATTGTAGACCACGATATTTTTTCCTTATATGGATTGTGTGGGTCCAACTAAGTGGTTTTAAAGAGTAATGGAAATTTCGGTGATTTTAAGATGATTTTTTTATATCATGAACTGTTTTATGTGATGCAAGCATGGTTTTATAAATGGAGGGGGGGAAAGGTAATATTCCTTGGAAAACGATTATTTTAGTCCACTCACACCTTTTGTGTTTAAACCCCCTTCAGGTTGTTGAGTTGAGTTGACGCGGACACTTCTCTCGAGGCAGAGGCATTAGTACTTTCGGCTGCGCTGTGTAGTTAAACTTGAGTAGGATATCTAAATTGTACCTTGATCCTACTTAGATGCTCTGATATTATATTTTTTTGGTTGGTCATTAATTACGGGAATTATTGAGTGCTTGAATCCCTTGTCTAACAAGTGAAAGTATTTATTATTATTATTTTGTAAGGATTGAAGGGTATTTTGGGAACCTTTCCTTAGGTTGTCAGACGGGATCAGGGTTCTTCCCGGGTTTCGAGGGGAAATTCGAGACGGGTCCTGACAATTGGTATCAGAGCAATAAGTTAAATTCCTGTAGACCGTACACCTAGTGTACAAGTGAAATTTTTGTATTAATGAGTTACAGCTTCTTTTCAGCGTATAATGCCTCTGAGACGTGAGTTCCGTCAACTGTCTGGGAATGGTAGAGATCCCATCAACCTGCAATGGAGCCTGATTTGAGGCAGACACTGGAACAACTGGGTCAGACTTTAGCTTCTATACTCCAGGATAGGGTTACTCATGAGGTTTCTGATATTGAGAGAGCCTAGAGACTGGGCGCGACGATATTTATGGGCGAGTCTAGCCCAGAGGATATAGAGAATTGTCCCCGATTGGTTGGGACATGGGTATTAGTACTCCTACCAGGGATATGTTAGTGGAGAACCTCGTGATTCGCAGTTGTCCGGTGATGGTTGAAGGCCATGGTTTGGAGGTAAATTTAATCCCCTTAGATATTTTTGAGTTTGATGTGATTATGGGGATGGATTGGTTGTCTATGCACCATGCCTCCATAGACTGTTATGACAAGACAATGGTTTTCCGGAGTCCAGGATTACCAGAACTTACATTTCGGGGAAATCGTAGAGTACTACCCTTTGGAGTGATATCGGCATTGACCGCTGAGAGATTGTTGAGGAAAGGTTGTGAAGGGTACTTGGCTCATGTGTTTGATACTCGGGATCCTCCGATGAGAGTGGGGGATATTCCTGTGGTGAGTGAGTTCTCTGATGTATTTCCAGAGGATCTTCCAGGATTGCCACCTCACCATGAGATTGAGTTCACCATAGAGCTTCTATCAGGTACTCAACCTATCTCACAGGCACCGTACAGAATGGCACCGGTAGAATTGCGAGAGTTGAAGACTCAGTTACAAGACTTGGTGAATATGAGATTTATTCGCCCAAGTGTTTCACCATGGGGTGCGCCGGTATTATTTGTGAGGAAAAAGGATGGTGGTCTGAGATTGTGTATCGACTACCGGCAGTTAAATAGAGTGACGGTGTGAAATAAGTATCCTCTGCCAAGGATTGACGATTTATTTCATCAACAGAAGGGGGCAAAATATTTTTCAAAAATTGACCTTCAATCCGGGTACCATCAGTTAAGGATCCGGGAAGAGGATGTTCAGAAAACACCTTTCAGGACTCGGTATGGTCATTATGAGTTCCTGGTGATGCCTTTCGGGTTGACTAATGCTCCGGCAGCGTTTATGAACTTGATAAACGGGGTATTCCAAAAGTATTTGGATCGATTTGTAATTGTGTTCATCGACGATATCTTGGTGTATTCAAGAAGTGCCAAGGCACATGAGAAGCACTTGAGGTTGGTGCTGAATATGCTTAGGAAAAAGCAATTGTTTGCCAAGTTCAGTAAATGCTAGTTTTGGTTGACCGAGGTAGGATTCTTGGGTCATGTGATTTCGACTGAGGGTATCAGCGAAGATCTCCAAAAAGTGGAGGCAGTGGCAAACTGGGAGCAACTGAGGAAAATGACAGAAGTGATGAGCTTTCTGGGTTTGGCAGGATATTATCGGCAGTTCGTAGAAGGATTTTCTACGATAGCGGGCCCATTGACTTGGTTGACTAGGAAAGGAGTCATGGTTGACTGGGAAGCTGATTGTGTGCAGAGCTTTCAGGAGCTAATGAGAAGGTGGACTTCTGCTCCAGTATTAACCCTTCCGGATGGTAACGGGGGATTTGAGGTATATAGTAATGCATCATTGCGGGGTATAGGCTGTGTGCTGATGCAACATGGGAATGTGATAGCGTATGCTTCCAAGCAACTTAAACCCCATGAGATGAATTACCCCACATATGATTTGGAGTTGGCTGCAGTGGTGCATGCACTGAAAATATGGAGACATTATTTGTACGGGGAGACGTGTCGGATCTTCACCGACCATCACAGTTTAAAATACTTGTTTACTCAGAAGGACCTGAATTTGAGGCAGAGAATGTGGCTTGAGCTGATAAATGATTATTATTGTACCATTGAGTACCACCCAGGAAAAGTCAATGTTGTGGCAGATGCCTTGAGCAGGAAGTCTATGGGTTCTTTGGCCCATTTACATACAGTCTACCTACCGTTGCTGGTAGAGTTCCGTAGAGCAGGGATAGTACTGGACATGGATAGCCAGGGGGCTTTGTTGGCTAGTTTCCATGTGAGGCATGTTCTGATTGATCAGATTATTGAGGCTTAACTCCAGGATCCTACATTGTGGATTATCAGGATGGAGTTGGAGGCTGGAAATAGGCAGGACTATGCGGTTAGGGATGATGGAGACTTGGTTAAGGATGGACGGTTATGCGTACCGAATGAGCTGGAGCTAAAGAGGGAAATTGTTGTTGAGGCTCATAGTTTGGCTTACGCTATGTATCCAGGAGGTACCAAGATGTATCACACCCTAAAAGAACAATATTGGTGGACTGTGATGAAAAGAGAAATTGCTGAGTTTGTGAGTAGATGCCTGGCATATCAGCAAGTGAAAGCAGAGAGGCAGAAACCCTATGGGACACTGCAACCATTACCTATCCCGGAATGGAAGTGGGATCACATTACAATGGACTTTGTATATAAACTTCCAAGGACACAGAGGGGATATGATGGAATATGGGTAATTGTTGACAGACTTACGAAGTCGGCACATTTCTTGCCAGTGCGAGAAGATTTTCGGATGAGTCAGTATGCCAAACTGTTCGTGGATGAGATCATACGGCTACATGGGACTCCAGAGTCTATTGTTTCGGACAGGGATCCTAGGTTTACCTCCAGGTTTTGGCGGAGTTTACAAAAAGCTTTTGGCACCACTTTGCATTTCAGTACAGCCTTTCATCCTCAGACGGATGGTCAGTCTAAGAGGACAATCCAGGTTTTGGAGGATATGATGAGGGCTTGTGTACTACAGTTTAAAGGGAACTGGGATTCACACTTGTCTCTGATGGAATTTGCATATAATAATAGTTACCAGTCGAGTATTGGGATATCTCCTTTCGAGGCACTGTATGGGAGGCAGTGCAGGAGACCTTTGTGCTGGAGTGAAATAGGTGAAAGGAGACTGTTAACACCAGAGTTGGTGGATTTGACTGAGGAAAAGATTAGAATCATCAGAGAAAGGTTGAAGATAGGCCAGGATCGCCAGAAGAGCCATGCAGACCGTCGAACCAGAGACCTTGAGTTTAAGCTAGGTGACTGGGTGTTCTTGAAACTATCTCCCTGGAAGGGAGTGGTACGTTTTGGTAGACGATGAAAATTGAGCCCTCGCTACATTGGCCCGTATGAGATTTTGGAGAGGATAGGACCAGTGGCATATCGTATTTCTTTACCCTCGGAATTATCCAGAGTTCATGATGATTTCCATGTATCTTTGCTCCGGAAATATCTGTTTGATGAGTCTCATGTGTTGGAAGAGCAACCACTTGAGCTGAAAGACGATTTGACGTTTGAGGAGCAACCAATGCAAATTCTGGATTGGAAGGAGAAGGTACTGCGCAGAAAGAATATTCCTCTAGTTAAAGTGTTGTGGAGGAATCATAACGTGGAGGAGGCCACGTAGGAAACCAAGGAACTAATGCGGGCGCAATATCCTCATTTGTTCCATGGGTAGGAATGAATTTCGAGGACGAAATTTCTTAAGGGGGGTGGATTGTTACAACCCGGAATTTTAATTATTGGGTTACGTAATTATTTTTGTAAATTATTTTGTAAAAGGACGATTTTACCCTTCGTCGGTTAAGGGCATGGAAGTCAAGTTTTGTTTTGGAACATTTTAGGCGGCATTTTGGGTACCGTTGCGTAGGTCTCGAACTCACGAGTTCGTAGACAAGCGGCACGCGAAAAATAGAGTTCGTGTACCAAAGTTATGGGTCTAAATGTACAAGGGCATTTTGGTAATTTTGGCTTGGGAGAAGATATTTTAACCACAATCATTTTACATCTTCACTTCATTTTCATCTTCATCTCATTATCACTCATCTCTCTCTGAAACAAACACACCATCGAAACCGTGAGAAAACACCCCAAAACCCACAAAGTCAATTTTTGATTCAAGGCTTTAACTTCCATTTTTTTATCAACTAATCGTATTCTACTCCTTCAAACGATCACAACCGTACCAATCATCGAAGGAGAGGACCACGGGGGAAGCCGAATCGAGTATAGGAAGTTTCGGATCTTCCGATCGATTTTTCGGCTTACACAGGTACGTGTTTGTGGTTTTGAGGTCATATTTGGATTCTTGGGTTTAAGTAGATAGTTTTAGACATAAAAGTTATGAAAAATGGTTGAGTTTTGAGGAAGTTATAAAAGCTTGAAGTTTCGGTCGGAAATGGGGGATTCCGGCGAAACCATACGGTGGCGCCGGTAGCCGGTCGTCTTCTCCGACGAGTCACCAGTGATCGATCGAGTTGAGTGAATCGATCGGGTCGAGTTGAATTGGTCGGGTCGAGTTGGACCGGGTCAGATCAAGCCGGGTCGAGTCGGACCGGTCCAGGCGCGTGAACACTGTCGCAGGCGCGTGACCGGCGCGTGAAGGCGTGTGGCGGCGCATGGGCGCGTGTTTCGACCTTACGGCGGCGCGTGGCGGCGAGTGGGGCCGAGTCTAACGTCACGACGACGCGTGGTAACTAGTTTTTGACGTTCCAGATCTGTTGGTACAGGTTTTGGGTTGATCAGACGTCGGTTAGAGGTCGTTTTGGGCGTCTGAAGTTGCTGTGTTTTCTAGAACAGCATGGTAGACCTCCCGTGGTTTAGGAAGTTGTTATATAAGAGTCTTATTACTGGCCGGTAATCCCGATTGTTGTTTTTGACAGGCGATATTGGTCCGGGAACCTCGGAGGAACGAACAAGACGGGATTGAGCTTGCTTGAACAGGTTTGTTAGTGGACTTTTGTTTTATAAACTGAAATACATGCATCAATGTATCTTTGTTTAAATACTGTTATGTATTATGGCATTGAATTTCCAGATTTTAGAAATGATTACTGGACACATGTTTTCCACTATTTCAGTTAACGTGTGATTTGAGAAATATCATGGTTTTTGGACTCGATTTTGATATCGTTTTGACATGGAAATTATTGAGTCCATGATTTGGGTTTTGACCCGGATGTATGAGTTTATCGAATTTGGCCATATTTGAGGGAGGCCAGGACTCGGGACTAGGATCCGTTATTAGCGGTGAACCCGATGAACCTCCAAGATAAAAATTGATTTGAGGGAGGCTAGGACCCGGGATTAGGATCCGCTAGTGACGGTGAACCCGGTGAACCTCCAAGATAAACATATTTGAGGAGGACCAGGATATGGGACTAGGATCTGCTGTTGGTGGTGAACCCGGTGAACCTCCAATATAATTGGTTACTGTTTCTCTGACTAACGTGGAGAGTTTTGCTCCGTTGTTTCTCCGACTAGCGTGGAGAGTTTTGCTCCGCTGGTTCGTTGAGTGCTCAGACTCTGGCATCGAGAGTTTTGGTTCCGCCGGGTCGCGAGCCTGTCTATGCATAGTACAGAGAGTTGTGATACATGACTAGCACACCCCAATGGATACCCTGGTGGCTAGTGGATGTGTCAGGAATAGTGGATTTGAGATATTATGTGTCCAAGTTGAATTAAATGATTTTGAACTCTTTTGAGGATGAATTTCAAACCAGACTGTGGACCACGATATGTTTTCCTTATATGGATTGTGTGGGTCCAACTAAGTGGTTTTAAAGAGTAATGGAAATTTCGGTGATTTTCAGATGATGTTTTATGTGATGCATGGTTTTATAAAAGGAGGGGGGAAACGTAATATTCCTTGGAAAACGATTTATAAACGATTACTTTTGTCCACTCACAACTTTTGTGTTTAAACTCCCTTCAGGTTGTTGAGTTGAGTTGACGCGGACACTTCTCTCGGGGCAAAGGCATTATTACTTTCGGCTGCGCTGTGTAGTTAAACTTGAGTAGGATATCTGAATTGTACCTTGATCCTACTTAGATGCTCTGATATTATATTTTTTTGGTTGGTCATTAATTACGAGAATTATTGTGTGCTTGAATCCCTTGTCTGACAAGTGAAAGTATTTATTATTATTATTTTGTAAGGATTGAAGGGTATTTTGGGAACCTTTCCTTAGGTTGTCAGACGGGATCAGGGTTTTTCCCGGGTTTCGAGGGAAAATTCGGGATGGGTCCTGACATTCTAATCAGTCTCTGTGGTATGATAACCCTTGCTTGTGCTCCGCTATACCATCTACAACTTGTGCACTTGCAAGGAAAATTAAACAACAAGTTTTTGGCGCCGCTGTCGGGGACTGATTCATTCTAAGCATAGCGTGCCTTTTACCTATTCTATTTTTCATTTTCTGTTTTACCTATTCTATTTCTCCGGCAAGTCACCGGTAACCGGTCAGGTTGAGTGAACCGATCGGGTTGAGTGAATCGGTCGGGTTGAGTAAACCAGTCGGGTTGAGTGAACAGGTCGGGTTGAGTGAACTGGTCAAGTTGAGTGAACCGTTCGGGTTGAGTGAACTGGTCGGGTTGAGTGAACCGGTCGGGTTGAGTGAACCGGTCTAGTCGAGTTGGACCGGGTCAGGTTGAGCCAGACCGAGTTGGACCGGTCCAGGCGCATGAACACTGTAGCAGGCGCGTGACCGGCGAGTGAGGACGCATGGGCGCGTCTGCCGACCTTCCGGCGGCGCGTGGCGGCGCGTGGGGCCGAGTCTGAGGTCACGGCGGCGCGTGGTAACTAGTTTCGACGTTCCGAATATGTTGGTACAGGTTTCAGGTTGATCGGACATCGTTTAGAGGTCATTTTGGGTAATCCTAGCGGTAATGGTTGACCTTATTAGCAGTTTTTGAGCTCGGAAAGTCAAGGTAGTCGGGTCATTATTGTGCATGTGTTCCTTGGGCTAGAGCGTCCATGAATTTTGGGGTTGGATGATATATGTGAGTGGACTTTTGTTTTATGAACTGAAATGCATGCATCAAAATATCTTTGTGTAAATACTGTTATATATTGTGGCATTGAATTTCTGAATTTTAGAAATGATTACTAGACACATGTTTTCCACTATTTCGGTTAAAGTGTGATTTGAGAAATATCAGGGTTTTTGGACTCGGTTTTGATATCATTTTGACGTGGAAATTATTGAGTCCATGATTTGGGTTTTGACCCAGTTGTATGAGTTTATCGGATTTGGTCATATTTGAAGGAGGCCAGGACCCAGGACTAGGATCCGTTATTAGCGGTGAACCCGGTGAACCTCCAAGATAAATGGTTACCGAATGATATGATATGATAGCCGAAGGTTATACCGGCTGATGATATGATATGATGGTCGAGGATACTTACCGACTGATATGATATGATAGTCGAAGGTTATACCGGCTGATGATATGATATGATGGTCGAGGATACTTACCGACTAATATGATATGATAACTGAAGGTTATACCGGCTGATGATATGATATGATGGTCGAGGATACTTACCGACTGATATGATATGATAGCCGAAGGTTATACCGGCTGATGATATGATATGATGGTCGAGGATACTTACCGACTGATATGATATGATAGCCGAAGGTTATACCGGCTGATGATATGATATGATGGTCGAGGATACTTACCGACTGATATGATATGATAGCCGAAGGTTATACCGGCTAATGATATGATATGCCAGTCGAGAGATATGCCGACTGATGCGATATGATAGCCGAAGGTTATACCGGCTAATGATATGATATGCCAGTCGAGAGATATACCGACTGATGCGATATGATAGCCGAAGGTTATACCGGCTAATGATATGATATGCTAGTCGAGAGATATGCCGACTGACGCGATATGATAGCCGAAGGTTATACCGGCTAATGATATGATATGCCAGTCGAGAGATATGCCGACTGATGCGATATGATAGCTGAAGGTTATACCGGCTAATGATATGATATGCCAGTCGAGAGATATGCCGACTGATGCGATATGATAGCCGAAAGTTATACCGGCTAATGATATGATATGCCAGTCGAGATATATGCCGACTGATGTGATATGATAGCCGAAGGTTATACCAGCTAATGATATGATATGCTAGTCAAGAGATATGCCGACTGATGCGATATGATAGCCGAAAGTTATACCGGCTAATGATATGATATGCCAGTCGAGAGATATGCCGACTGATGCGATATGATAGCCGAAGGTTATACCGGCTAATGATATGATATGCCAGTTGAGAGATATGCCGACTGATGCGATATGATAGTCGAAGGTTATATCGGCTAATGATATTATATTCCAGTCGAGAGATATGCCGACTGATGCGATATGATAGCCGAAGGTTATACCGGCTAATGATATGATATGCCAGTTGAGAGATATGCCGACTAATATGATATGATAGCCGAAGGTTATACCGGCTGATGATATGATATGATAGTCGAGGATACTTGCCGACTGATAAGATATCATAGTACAGAGAATTGTGATACAGGACTAGCACACCCCAAGGGATACCCTGGTGGCTAGGGATATGATAGTCGAGGGATATGCCGACTACTATGATATGATAGCCGAAGGTTATACCGGCTGATGGTATCATATGATAGTCAGGGATACTTGCTGACTGATAAGATATCATAGTACAGAGAGTTGTGATACAAGACTAGCACACCCCAAGGGATACCCTGGTGGCTAGGGATATGATAGTCGAGGGATATGCCGACTAATATGATATGATAGCCGAAGGTTATACCGGCTGATGATATGATAATATAGTCGAGGATACTTGCCGACTGATAAGATATCATAGTACAGAGAGTTGTGATACAGGACTAGCACACCCCAAGGGATACCCTGATGGCTAGGGATATGATAGTCGAGGGATATGCCGACTAATATAATATGATAGCTGAAGGTTATACCGGCTGATGATATGATATGATAATCGAGGATACTTGCCGACTGATGTGATATGATAGCCGAAGGTTATTCCGACTCTAATATGATTTGACGACGATTGTCATGGGCTTAATCAGCCTATGGGCTTAATCAGCCTACGAAAATACTTCGTCATCCGGATCAGTGGGTTGATGTGGGCGGTGACCCAGGGTGACAAATTATTGTTGGTTCACAAGTATCTGACTAGTCGGTTGTCTTGTGGTATTCCAGTAGAGATGTTAGCAGTGTCTGACCTACTGAAAATTGGTGTCAGAGAGTGTTCCTATTTGGACCACCACTATTCCGAGGTCTTGGCTTTGACATGTATAATATCATGCGTCTGACAGGTAGGAATGGTCAGTAAGTACAGAGGTTCGGTCGGGAACCCTGTAAGGTTTACAAAAAAGAAATAAAATTTATTTAAGGATAAAGGGTATTTCTGATATTTAAAATTTGAGATAAAAGAGCTGTCAGACGGGATAAGGGTTCTTTCCGGGTTTCGAGGGAAAATTCGGGAAGGGTCCTTACATTTGGCACTGACTCTAAGGAAGAGGAAGAGATGGCAGAAGAAGAGAACTTTATGGGAGACCTTGATATCCCAACCATTGATACAAATCCTTCTTGCATTACGTTGTCATCGCAAGCCCGAAACTATGAGCTGAAATCTTCTCATCTTAATATGCTTCCTTCATTTCACGGTTTACCTAATGAAGATCCACTTACACATTTAAAAGACTTATTTAACGTTGTGAGTACTTTTCCTTTGACAGGTGTATCCGAGAGCAATTAAGGATGAAAGTGTTTCCATACACATTGAAGGAGAGAGCTAAGTATTGTCTTAATTCTCTTAGGCCTAGATCACTAACCACATAGGCTGAGATTCAAAAGAAATTCCTAGAGAAGTACTTTTCTACAGCCAAGACAGATATGTTGAGGGATCAAATCATGACATTCACACAACAAGTTGATGAGTCATTCTCAGAGGCATGGGAATGATACAATGGGTTACTTCTCCAGTGCCCCCATCATGGCATTCCTTTAAACTTACAAATGCGTATTTTTTATAAAGGACTAACCCTCTCGAGCAAGAACATTGTTACAAATTTTGCAGGGGGTTCCATGAAGAGCAAGACTCCTAAACAAACTTGTACTTTTTTCGAACAGATTGTCATGGAAACTCAACACATGAACACTAGTGGTAAGCGAGCTGGAATATATGAAATTAGTGGTTCTAACAATGCTAAACTTGATGCTCATATATCTATGCTAGGAAAGAAGTTGGATGCATTAGTTGCTGCTCAACCAAGGTCTAACATGAAGGGATCATGTGGGGTATGTGAAGCCTTTGATCATACCACACATGAGTGCCCTATGGGATCTGCATATCCAGAAATTGGACAAGAACATGTCAATTTCACAAACTCCTACAATCAGAGGCCAAAGAATGATCCATTCTCTAACTCATACAATCCTGGGTGGAGGAATCACCCCATTTTTTCATGGAGCAACAACAACAATGTTCATAATCAAGCTAGTTCCTCTTTCCAACCGAAAGCCAACAATTTAATCGAGGACACCGTGAAGCTGCTTGGCCAGAATACTTTGCAATTCCAACAATCAACGAATAGCATGCTTTAAAACCATTATGCAGCCCTAAATAAGATGGAGATTCAACTAGGGTAGATTGCAGATGTTCTTAATAAAAGGGAACCTGGAAAATTTCCAAGTCAACCACTTATGATTCAAAGGAATCAAGAGCAAGCCAAAACAATTACAATGCTTAGGAGTGGTAAGATGATTGATAATGGTGTTGGTAATGATGGTTCTAACACCAAATCTGAAATTAATTCAGGGGCTATGGAAGAGAAGAACTTGGGGGACCAAACGGAAAGGGAGCAATAACCAAAGAATTGAAGTCATGCAAGCTCAAGCCAAAATGATCAGCCACTTCACAAGGCTGAAAAGCCTTATATTTTACCAATTCCTTTCCCTGGAAGACTTGCTAAAAGCAAACAAGATAAGTGTTTTAAAGAAATATATGATATGTTAAGTAAAGTGAACATTAATTTGCCTTTGCTTGATGTCATTAGGAACGTGCCTGCATATGGAAAGTTTTTGTAAGGACCCTTCCCGAATTTTCCCTCGAAACCCGGGAAGAACCCTTATCCCGTCTGACAGCTCTTTTATCTCAAATTTTAAATATCAGAAATACCCTTTATCCTTAAATAATTTTTTTTCTTTTTTGTAAACCTTACAGGGTTCCCGACCGAACCTCTGTACTTACCGACCATTCCTACATGTCAGGCGCAGGATAGTATACAGGTCAAAGCCAAGACCTTGGAATAGTGGTGGTCCAAATAGGAACACTCTCTGACACCAATTTTCAGTAGGTCAGACACTGCTGACATCTCTACTGGAATACCACAAGGCAACCGACTAGTCAGATACTTGTGAACCAACAATAATTCGTCACTCTGGGTCACCGCCCACACCAACCCACTGACCCGGATTACGAAGTATTTTCGTAGGCTGATTAAGCCCATAGGCTGATTAAGCCCATGACAATCGTCGTCAAATCATATTAGAGCCGGAAATATCCTCGGCTATCATATCACATCAGTCGGTATATCCCTCGACTGGCATATCCCTAGCCACCAGGGTATCCCTTAGGGTGTGCTAGTCCTGTATCACAACTCTCTGTACTATGTTATCACATCAGTCGGCAAGTATCCTCGACTATCATATCATATCATCAACCGGTATAACCTTCGGCTATCATATCACATCAGTCGGCATATCCCTCGACTGCCATATCCCTAGCCACCAGGGTATCCCTTGGGATGTGCTAGTCATGTATCACAACTCTCTGTACTATGATATCACATCAGTCGGCAAGTATCCTCGACTATCATATCATATCATCAACCGGTATAACCTTCGGCTATCATATCACATCAGTCGGTATATCCCTCGACTGGCATATCCCTAGCCACCAGGGTATCCCTTGGGGTGTGCTAGTCCTGTATCTCAACTCTCTGTACTATGATATCACATCAGTCGACAAGTATCCTCGACTATCATATCATATCATCAGCCGGTATAACCTTCGGCTATTATATCATATCAGCACAAGAGAAAATATGGACCAAATGAGAAGGTTGTGGTGAGTGAAAAGGTTAGTGTTGTGCTACAAAGGAAACTGCCACCGAAATTGAAAGATCCAGGAAGTTTCTCCGTCAACATCACCGTTGGAGACAAAATGATTGAAAAGGCCATGCTTGACTTGGGGGCAAGAATTAATCTGATATCGTACTCGGTGTACATACAATTAGGTTTGGGGGAGTTAAAGAAGACCACCAACTCACTTCAACTTGCCGATCGTTCAGTCAAGTATCCTATAGGTATTGTAGAGGATATCCTAGTTCAAGTTGATAAACTAATCTTGCCTGCTGATTTTGTAGTTCTTGATATGGATGAGGATCCAAAACATGATCGTGACCTACCAATCTTGCTTGGAAGACCATTCATGGCCATGGCAAAGACTGTAATTGATGTACATAATGGGATGCACTGTACTAGGAGAGACCATTCAGTTTAAAGTGTTTGAATCCATAACTCATCCTTCTACTACTTTGGATTGTTTTTATGTTGATGAGTTGGATTCTTTGGTGGTTTCTAAATTTTTGCAGACTGAATCTGGTGATACACTTGTAGTGGCATTAACTCACCCGCAAGATGAATTTGAAGAGGAATATGCATTAATGGAAGAGGTTGCTGCTCTAGAAGTATTGAAGTCATACCCATCCTCCATTAAACCGTCCTTTGAACCACGTTTACCCTCCGCCACCCACCTGATTCCTTCGATTGTACAAGCCCCTAAGTTAGAGCTCAAATCACTTCCATCACACCTCAAATATGCCTACATTGGTGAAGAAGAAACCCTCCCAGTTATCATATCTTCTGATCTTACTCCATTGGAAGAAGACAAGCTTATTAGAGTACTTAAGGAGAACAAATCTGCTATTGGTTGGTCTATTGCAGATATCAAAGGAATAAGCCCTACAATGTGCATGCATAGAATTCTAATGGAGGAAGGAGCCAAGCCAGTTCGTGAGGCACAAAGGAGATTGAATCCTCACATGAAAGAAGTAGTGAGAGCTGAAGTGTGGAAATTGCTTGATGTGGGTATCATATACCCTATTTATGACAGCAAATGGGTGAGCCCTGTCCAAGTGGTGCCTAAAAAGTCAGGGATCATCATGGTGAAGAATGACAACAATGAGTTTGTGCCTACAAGAATGACCACTGGTTGGCATGTGTGCATTGATTACAGGAAGTTGAATTCTGCCTCTAGAAATGATCATTTCCCTTTACCTTTTATTGATCAAATGCTGGAGAGATTAGCTGGCCACTCATACTATTGTTTTCTTGATGGATTTTCAGGTTATAATCAGATTCCCATTGCTTCGGAAGATCAAGAGAAGACCACATTCACTTGTCCATTCGGAACATTCGCATATAGGAGGATGTCATTTGGTCTATGTAATGCTCCTGCCACCTTCCAAAGATGCATGATGGCCATCTTTTCGGATATGATTGAGAGGTTTATATAGGTATTCATGGATGATTTTTCAGTGTTTGGTTCCTCATTTGATAATTTCCTTAACCATCTCTCTCTAGTGCTTCAAAGATGCAAAGAAACCAGATGATCTTGAACTGGGAGAAATGTCATTTCATGGTTAAGCAAGGTATTGTACTTGGTCATGTGATTTCTTGCAAGGGAATTGAGGTTGATAAAGCTAAAATTGATCTCATCTCTAAGTTGCCCCACCTACATCAGTTAAGGGTGTTAGAAGTTTTCTTGGGCATGCAGGTTTTTATAGGCATTTAATCAAGGATTTTTCCAAAATAACTCGTCCTCTTTGTAGTTTATCAAGGAGTGTTTAAATGCATTTGATACCCTAAAATGTGAACTAACCTCTTCGCCTATTATCATGGCTCCCAATTGGTCTTTACCTTTTGAATTAATGTGTGATGCCTCTGATTATGCTATAGGTGCAGTTTTGGGACAACGTGTTGATAAGTTACCTCATGTGATCTACTACGCTAGTAGAACCTTGAATGATGCTCAACTCAACAACTGAGGAGTTTTTGGCTGTAGTATTTGCTTTAGAAAAATTTCGTTCTTATCTTGTTGATTCTAAAGTGATTGTCTATTCTGATCATGCATCCATTAGGTACTTACTTACGAAGAAAGATGCTAAGCCTCGGTTGATAAGGTGTATACTCTTGCTTCAAGAGTTTGACCTGGAAATTCGTGATAAGAGTGGAAGAGATAACCTAGTTGCTGATCACTTGTCTCGACTAGTTGATGATGTTGCTAAAGAAAAAAATGTTGTCCCCATTAATGAACCATTCCCTGATGAGCAGCTCTTAGCTATTCAAGAAAAAGAACCATGGTATGCTGATTTTGTTAATTATCTTGCTTGTGGAGTGATTAGAGATGATCTTTCTTCTCAGGAACGAAAGAAGTTTCTCTCATGGGTGAAGCACTATTTGTGGGATGACCCCTACCTATTCAAGTACTATCCAGATCAAATTATAAGGAGATGTGTACCAGAAGCTGAACAACAAAGCATACTCAAGTTCAGCCATGAATTTGCTTGCGGAGGACACTTTGGTGCAAAGAAAACAACACTTGAGGTTCTTCAATCTGGTTTCTTTTAGCCTTCTTTATTTAAAGATGCTTTTAACTTTTGTTCTAGGTGTGACAGATGCTAAAGGATGGGAAACATAAGTAGTAGGAATCAGATGCCATTGACTAACATCTTGGTGGTCGAACTCTTTGATGTATGGGGAATCGATTTTATGGGTCCTTTTCCATCTTCATATGGTTATACATATATTCTAGTGGTGGTAGATTATGTATCCAAATGGGTAGAAGCAATTGCTACAAGAAGTAATGATCATAGAGTGGTTCTCAACTTTCTTCGAGACATGATCTTTACAAGATTTGGAACTCCAAGGTAGATTATAAGTGATGGTGGCAGTCACTTTTGTAATCGTCCTTTTAATGCTCTAATGAAAAAGTACAACATCAGTCATAGAGTTGCAACTCCGTACCATCCCCAGAGTTCTGGACAAGTTGAGATAAGCAATAGGGAGATTAAGAACATACTGATGAAGATTGTGTCCCCTACTCGGAAGGATTGGTCCTTACGCCTCAACGATGCTCTTTGGGCTTACTGGGCAACTTATAAAACTCCAATTGGAATGAGTCCCTATAGGCTGGTTTTCGGAAAAGCTTGTCATTTACCTATGGAGCTTGAGCACCGTGCGTTTTGGGCAATCAAGAAGTTCAATTTTGATTGAAAAAAAGTTGGGACAACAAGGAAACTTCAACTGAACGAGCATGAGGAGTTGAGAAATGAAGCTTATGAAAATACCAAGATTTACAAAGAGAGAACCAAGCTTTATCATGACAAGGAAATCCTGAGAAAGGTATTCACTCCTAACCAGAAAGTTCTTTTGTTTAACTCACGGTTGAAACTTTTTCCAGGAAAGTTGAAGTCTAGATGGCTTGGTCCTTTCAAAGTGATTCATGAATTCCCTCATGGAGCCATTGAGATTGAGAACGAGAAGAATGGGGATCGATACAAAGTTAATAGGCAGCGACTTAAACCCTATTTGGAGGATAATCCAGATATATCCCACTATGATGTTGCCTTGGTCGAGATTTCAGCAACTTAGACATCTCTACCTCGTCTTGCCTAGACATTAAATATAGCGCTCCTAGGAGGCAACCTAGCATTGGTTTGTGTTTTCTTTTATTCTCTTGTTTATGCTGTAATGCACTCTCTAAGCATCGAATCTATTTTAGTCTTCTCATTGCATATTTCTTATCACATTGAGGACAATGATCAGTTTAGGTTTGGGGGTGTGGATTGGAGAATTGGTATATAGAAACAAGTAGGTTTGGGGGTTATACACAGCTTGATTTTGAAAATTTCAGCTTTAGTTTTTGTTAGTATGTTTAGTTCGTTAGTTTAAGTTTTTGCTAATGATAAGTGTGTTAACTTGTTAATAAGAGGTGTGTTAACTTGTTAATAAGAGTGTACATGCTAAGTTAACTATCTTTGTTCTACTAAGAGTTCTGCCATAATCCGTTTGTATCATAACCTTGCACTTCACAATGTCATGTCTCGAGTGATTAAGTAAACAAAACTACGACATTTGAGTGAACTTCAGAAAATTAGTGGAGACTACCTTGTGAGGTTATTGAGCTATATTGCCATTCTTTTAGAGTGATATACATTGTTTATACTCGTAAACACTCTAATTTAGTTCTTAAATGCTGATCTCATTCCATTACATTTGCATTGATTTTAAAGAACTGACATCATATAGATGCTCTTGATTCGAGGTGTGGTTTTTCATAAGAAGTTATGTAGGCTATGTGTGATTAAACCTCTCAAGGACTTGTCCTACCTTGTTGTGTGCTCCCTAAGCCATTTTGAAGCCAAACACTCAACCTTTTCTATCATCACCATAAGCATAATCTGCCAAACACGCAACCATTCAATCATGCCATGCCCTATAACCCAAGTTTGTGTTAAGGCTGCATTAAATGAGATTCATAGTGAGAATGAAGAGTTAAAGATGTTGCTGCCCAATTCAAAAAGAGCTATTGCAGCAACGACAATAATGTGAAAGTTAAAGTCTGAATGTGATGGAAAAAGCTATACAATGAATAAGGAAACCATTGCATGATCTTGGCTCAATTCAGAAAAAAAAGAAAATAAAAGAAAATAAAAGTGAAAGAACACCTGAATTGATCCAAGTGAGGCAATGAACTCAAGAAGACTTCAAAACAGGAATCAAGTTCTTATCAATACTGTCGTGGGTTCTAAGCAAGAAATCAGAGCAGAACTTCAAAGTTCAAGTCATGACATCTCATGCCTTGGCACAACTCAGGTTCTTTGAATCCGACCCTTTCTTTCTTTCACCATAAGCTTAGCCCCATTACACCAAAAACTGAAGACCTAACTGATCTTATGGATAACCATGCTGAGGATTGAGGTATGTATCTAAGTTCTTAAAGTTCAATTCCATTCATGAGATCTTAATTCCAGAAAGTGCTATTCTTCATTGCAAATCATATGTGATTAAACTTGAATTCCTCTGCATAATGCCCTTCACATATGCTTGATAAGAGTGTAAGCCTAAGATTCTTGTGAGAATGGAGAGATACCTAATGAGGATTAGAGTCGAGGCGAAATCTTTTTGGAGCACTTGGATAAAGTTGTTTTTTAAACATGATTACTTGAGATATTGGCATCTACACATCACCCATGATACTTGCTATTGTGGCATTCCTTTTAGTTTTGCAAAGCATGTCTACTCTCTTTAATTCTTATTAACTTGCTAACAACTATCTCTAGCATGTTAGTTGTTTAAGAAAAACGTTTGTGGGGATCGTAGCTGCCATAACCCTCAGGAGACAAAACTCCTCCTACTAGGAACACCTAGAGGTTTAAATGATCTATCCTTAACTAAGATTGAGTCTTTTCATTTTGTTCAGTTTAGTTTTTCTTTGTTTTGCTCAGGGACTAGCAAAAGATAGGTTTGGGGGTATTTGTTAAGTCATTATTCATGCATCTTTTTTATGTCATCTAATGCTCATTTACTTGTCTTTTGTATGATTTAATTGTCATCCATAGTAGAAAGTGATCATTCTTGTGAAGTGTGTGCAGAAGTAGAAAAGTTCATATAAGTGTGGAAAAGGAAGAAAGAATGAATCTTTCTCGGACTCAAGTCAAAGAAGGAGGAAAAAATATTTCTTGCCATCCAAGAAGAAGTCTTCAATGTCAAGATTGTGCCTTTCCACATAAGGAAGGCCTGAGCATTTCGGAAAGGGAAAGTACCACATAAGGAAGGCTTGTGCGTACCAAATAGGAAAGTGACGTCCAAGGAAGTCTCAAGAAGGGCAAGAACACAACTTGCTGCACAAGTAAAGTCCAAGACATCAGGAACCTTCATTGCCAAGAGAATTTCAGCCAAGAAATAAGATAAGGGCCTGGTTTTTAGGACCCTTGTCTCAGCCCTGTTAGGAAAAACGGTTTTAGGATTTTATTGCCTTGTTTTAGGTCTGATTAGGAGTCTTTTAAGTCAGAGATATTTCCTATTTATTCTCCTAACTTCTAGGGATTGTACACTCCTATTTAAAGGAGTTTAGTTCAGGAAAAAAAGAAAAAGAGGGAACCCTAGCCGCATCTTTTATGTTTTTTTTCATTCAGAAAGAGTGGTTGCCATTTTAACATCAGAAGCAGTCTCTGGTTTGAAAAACAAAAAGGCTGAACGGAACGAGAAGGAGTTCGACATCAGAATTGCTTCAAGGGGTTTCTTCTTCTCCTTTTAATTTTGATTTCAGTAATGCTTCATATTGTGTTTATACTTTCTTTGATCATGGTGTGTAACTGAATTCATATATAGGGTTTTGATGTAACCTTGTAGTTCTTATTCCATGTATTGAACTTAAGTGTTTTTCAGTTTCCTGCTGTACTTTATGATTCAATTACTATGCTCTATTGATCATTAACATTCTATTTTGATGTCTGATCACCATTAAGATTGTTTGTTAGTTTTCTTATCCCAATACTGAGTAGACACCCATACCTTTGTTTGGACGATACGTAATTGAATGAATAATATCCTGAGAAGACACCCATTCCATGGAGTTATCTGGTTCTATTGTTTTCCTGTTATTATTGGTTATTTGATTGAAATCAATGTTGGACATCACATCTAGATTAAGGTTAAAGGAACTTGGTTCGATCGGACACCCACGACTGACCATAAGCAAGTGAAAATGAACCCATGAAACTAACTTGTGAAACTGATTTGTACTAGTTTAATTTACATGGAATTGAATTGTAATGGTGAAGTCAAGACCCTAGGCCTTTTAATCATTAGTCTTCTTCCTTGTTTAGTCTGTTCTCTACTTAGTTGCTTTTAACGTAATTCAGTTACTAATTCAAAACCAAATCAAAAACCTGAACATTCAATTTTCTGTTTTTGTTGCATTTACATAGAATAGTTTAAGGCTAGTTTCTGCTTCATTCTAATCAGTCTCCGTGGTAAGGTAACCCTTACTTGTGTTCCGCTATACCATCCACAACTTGTGCACTTGCAAGAAAAAATAAACAACAGGGACTAGTGACTCTCAAATCGTTAGTTAAACCCGCATGGGAACAAAGGCCAATCAACCAGTGTAACAACCCGGAATTTCAATTATTGGATTTACGTAAATTATTTATGTGAAATGATGATTTTACCCTTGCTTGTTAAGGGTGTGGAAATCAAATTTTGTTTCGAGACATTTTTGGTGGTGTTTTGGATACCGTTGCGTAGGTCTCGAACTCATGAGTTCGTAGACAGGCGGCACGCGGGAAACGGAGTTCGTGTACGAAAGTTATGGGTCTAAATGTGCAAGGGTAGTTTTGTAATTTGCCATAGAGGGGAGAGATTTTTACCACCCAAATCAGATTAATCTGATCCACATCAATTCATTTCTTCATCCTCATTTTCTCTATGTGACAAACACTCCCAAAACCACCTGAAACCGTGCGAAAACTCACCCAAAAACCCACAAATTCCAAGTTTGATTCAAGGCCAAGACTTCCATTTCTATTCAACTAATCGTATTCTACTCCTTCCCACAATCACAACCGTACCAACCATCGAAGGAGAGGACCACGGGGGAAGCCGAACTGAGTATAGGAAGTTTCGGATCTTCCGATCGATTTTTCAGCTTACACAGGTACGTGTTTGAAGTTTTAAGGTCATATTTGGATTACTGGGTTCGAGTAGATAGATTTAGACGTAAAATTTGTGAAAAATGGTTGAGTTTGAGGAAGTTACAAAAGCTGGAAGTTTCGGCCGAAAATGGGGGATTCCGGCGGAAACCAGACGGCGGCGCCGGCAGCCGGTCGTCTTCTCCGGCGAGTCACCGGTGACCGGTCGGGTCGAGATGATCGGTCGGGTCGAGGTGACCGGTCGGGTCGAGGTGACTGGTCGGGTCGAGGTAACCGGTTGGGTCGAGTGAACCGATCAGGTTGAGTGAACTGGTCGGGTCGAGTTGGATCGGGTCAGGCCGAGTTGGGCTGGGTTGGATCGGTCCAGGCGAGTGGGTACTGTAGCAGGCGCGTGACCGGCGCGTGAAGGCACGTGGACGGGTGTTCCGACCTTCCGTCGGCGCGTGGGGCAGAGTCTGAGGTCACGGTGGCCCGTGACAGCTAGTTTTTGACGTTCCGGACCTGTTGGCGTAGGTTTTGGGTCGATCGGACGTCGTTTAGGGGTTGTTTTTGGCGTTTGAAGTTGCTGCGTTTTCTAGGCCAGCATAGATAGACCTCCCGGGGTTTAGGGGGTTTATATTTAAGGTTCTTATTATTAGTTGGTAATCTCGATTATTAATTTGGTCAGGCGATACTGCTCCAGGAACTTCAGGAGAGCGTACAATTCGGGATTGAGCTTGCTTGGACAGGTTTGTGAGTGGACTTTTGGTTTATAAACTATAATGCATGCATAAATGTATCTTTGATTTAAATACTATTATGTATGGGTGCAATGAATTTCTGGAATTTTGAAATGATGTTGGACACATGTTTTCCAATATTTCAGTGAAAGTGTGTTTTGAGAAATGGCCTGATTTTTGTACTTGATTTTGATATCGTTTTGACGTGGTACCTATTTGATCCTGTGATTTGGGTTTAGACCTGAAATTATGATTTTACCGATTTTGGCCGTAAATGATATTTCAAAGAATTTGGCTTAGGCCAAGAAACAAGTATTTCAAAAGACGGATTTGGTTCATTTGTTTTCTGACCCGATGGTTATAGTTGCTCTGACTGGTGTTGAGGGGTTTTGCTCCGCTGGTTGTTGAGGGTTCGGACTTTGGTGTTGAGGGGTCTTGCTCCACCGGGTCGCGAAGCTGTCTACGCGTAGTACAGATTTTAATACATCTCAAGGGATACCCTGGTGTGTTGTGGATATGTCGGGAACAGTGGATTTGAGATATTATGTGTCCAGGCTAAATTAAATGAATTTTAACTCCTTTGAAGAGAGTTTTCAAACCAAACTGTGGATCACGAGGTATTTTCATTATACATATTTTATGTGAGTCCAACTAAGTGGTTTTAAGGAGAAATGGAAATTTTGGTGATTTACATATAATGTTTTTATATCATAAACTGTTTTATGTGATGCATGCATGATTTTATAAATGGAGGGGGGAAAAGGTAATATTTACTTGGAAAACGATTTATAAATGATTATTTTTGTCCACTCACAATTTTTGTGTTTAAACCCCCTTCAGGCAGTTGAGTTGACGCGGACACTTATCTCGAGGCAGAGGCATTAGTACTTTCGGCTGCGCTGTGTAGTTATATTTGAGTAGGATATCTAAATTATACTCTTGATCCTACTTAGACGCTCTGATATTATATTGTATTTGGTTGGTCATTATTTACGGGAATTATTGAGTACTTGAATCCCTTGTCTGACAAGTGAAAGTATTTATTATTATTATAATTTGTAAGGATTGAAGGGTATTTTGGGAACCTTTCCTTAGGTTTTCAGACGGGATCAGGGTTCTTCCCGAGTTTCGAGGGGAAATTTGGGACGGGTCCTGACAATTGGTATCAGAGCACTAGGTTTAAATTCCTGTAGACCGTACACTTAGTGTACAATTATTTTGGTATTGATGAGTTATAGTTCTTTTCAGCGTAATGCCTCCGAGACGCGAGTCCCGTCAACAGTCTGGAAACAGTGGGGACACACATGAACCTGCAGTGGAGCTTGATATGAGGCAAACACTGGAACAATTGGGTCACACTTTGACTTCTGTACTTCATAGTAGGGCTGCTACTGAAGGGTCGGACATTGAGAAAGCCCAGAGATTAGGGGCTGCAATATTTATGGGCGACTCTAGCCCAGATGATGCAGCGGAGTGGATTACTCGTTTAGAGCGAGTGTTCTTAGTTATGAGATGTCCTCAGGGGGACAGGGTGCTGTTAGCCACTTTTCTGCTAGGTGGTTCCGCTTATCATTGGTGGAACGCATTAGAGCTATCAGGCTGGGATGTCAGTACAATTACCTGGGGCGACTCATTCTTTCATTTCTCGGGGTTTTACATTGTTTGCTGATAGAGAATTGTCTCTGATTGGTTGGGACATGAGTATTAGTACTCCTACTGGGAATATGTTAGTGGCGAATCTCGTGATTCGTAGTTGTCCAATGTTAGTGGAAGGTCATGCATTAGAGGCAGATTTAATCCCCTTAGATATTTTTGATTTTGATGTGATTCTGGGGATGGATTGGTTGACTATGCATCATGTCTCTATTAATTGTTATGACAAGAGAGTGGATTTTCGGAGTCCAGGTTTACCGGAACTTACGTTTAGGGGAGATCGTAGGGTACTACCCTGTGGGGTGATATCAGCTTTGACCACGGAGAGATTGTTGAGGAAAGGTTGTGAGGGTTACTTGGCTCATGTGTTTGATTCTCGGAATACTCCGATGAGAGGGGAGGATATTCCAGTGGTGAGTGAGTTCTCTGATGTGTTTCTAGATGATCTTCCGGGATTGCCACCTCACTGGGAGATTGAGTTCACCATGGAGCTTTTACCAGGTACTCAACCTATCTCACAGGCACCGTACAGAATAGCACCGGCAGAATTGCGAGAGTTGAAGACTCAATTGCAGGACTTCGGGAATATGGGATTTATTCGCCCAAGTGTTTCACCTTGGGGTGCACCAGTGTTATTTGTGAGGAAAAAAGATGGTGGTCTAAGGTTGTGTATCGACTACCGGCAGCTAAACAGGGCTACAGTGCGGAATAAGTATCCTATGCCAATGATAGATGATTTGTTTGATCAACTTAAGGGGGCAAGATATTTTTCAAAAATTGACCTTCGATCCGGGTACCATCAGTTGAGGATCAGGGAAGGGGATGTTCAGAAAACAGCTTCCAGGACTCGGTATGGTCATTATGAATTCCTGGTGATGCCTTTCGGGTTGACTAATGCCCCAGCAACATTTATGGATTTGATGAACAGGGTGTTCCAAAAGTATTTGGATCGGTTTGTGATTGTGTTCATCGATGACATCTTGGTGTATTCGAGGAGTGCTAAGGCACATGAGAAGCACTTAAGGTTGGTGCTGAATATGCTTAGGAAAAAGCATTTGTTTGCCAAGTTCAGTAAATGCCAGTTTTGGTTGACAGAAGTGGGATTCTTAGGTCATGTTATTTCGGCTGAGGGTATCAGCGTAGATCCCCAAAAGGTTGAGGCGGTGGCAAACTGGGAGCAACCGAGGACAGTGACAGAGGTGAGGAGCTTTCTGGGTTTGGCAGGATATTATCGACGGTTCGTAGAAGGATTTTCTACGATAGCATCCCGTTGACTCGGTTGACTAGGAAAGGAGTCAAGTTTGACTGGGATGCCGATTATGAACAGGGATTTCAGGAGCTGAAGAGGAGGTTGACTTCTGCTCCAGTATTAACCATTCCTGATGATACTGGGGGATTCGAGGTGTATAGTGATGCATCATTGCGGGGTATAGGCTGCGTGTTGATGCAGCATAGGAAGGTGATAGCGTATGCTTCTAGACAACTTAAAACCCATGAGTTGAATTACCCCACACATGATTTGGAGTTAGCTGCAGTGGTGCATGCACTGAAAATTTGGCGACATTATTTGTACGAGGAGACGTGTCGGATCTTCACCGACCATAAGAGTTTAAAGTACTTGTTCACCCAAAAAGACCTGAATCTGAGGCAGAGAAGATGGCTTGAGCTAATAAAGGATTATGATTGTACTATAGAGTACCATCCAGGGAAAGCCAATGTTGTGGCGGATGCCTTGAGCAGGAAATCCATGGGTTCTTTGGCCCATTTGCACACAATCTACCTACCATTGTTGTTAGAGTTCCGTAGAACGGGGATTGTATTTGACATAGATAACCAGGGGGCTTTATTGGCTAGTTTCCATGTGAGGCATGTTCTGATTGATCGGATTATTGCGGCTCAACTCCAGGACCCTACATTGTGCATTATCAGGATGGAGTTGGAGGTTGGAAACAGGCAGGACTATGCGCTTAGGGATGATGGAGCCTTGGTTAGGGATGGCCGGTTGTGCGTACCGAATGAGCTGGAGCTAAAGAGGGAAATTCTTGATGAGGCTCATAGCTCGGCTTACGCTATGCATCCAGGAGGTACCAAGATGTATCATACCCTAAGGAAACACTATTGGTGGACTGGGATGAAAAGGGAAATTGCTGAGTTTGTGAGTAGATGCCTGACATGTCAGCAAGTGAAAGCAGAGAGGCAGAAACCATATGGGGCACTTCAACCATTACCTATTCCGGAATGGAAGTGGGATCACATTACGATGGATTTTGTGTATAAACTTCCAAGGACACAGAAGGGACATGATGGGATATGGGTAATTGTTGATAGACTCACGAAGTCTGCACATTTCTTGCCAGTGCGAGAAGATTGTCGAATGAGTCGGTATGCCAAATTGTTCGTTGATGAGATCATACGGCTACATGGGACTCCAGAGTCAATTGTTTCGGATAGGGATCCAAGATTTACCTCCAGGTTTTGGCAGAGTTTGCAGAAGGCTTTTGGCACTACCTTGCATTTTAGTACAGCTTTTCATCCTCAGACGGATGGTCAGTCTGAGAGGACAATCCAGGTTTTGGAGGATATGATGAGAGCTTGTGTACTGCGGTTTAAAGGGAACTGGGATTCACACCTGGCTCTGATGGAATTTGCTTATAATAATAGTTATCAGTCGAGTATTGGGATGTCTCCTTTCGAGACACTGTATGGGAGGCAGTACAGGACACCGTTATGCTGGAACGAAGTGGGTGAAAGGAAACTGTTAACACCAGAGTTGGTGGATACGACTGAGGAAAAGATAAGGATCATCAGAGAAAGGTTGAAGACAGCTCAGGATCGCCAGAAGAGCTATGCAGACCGTCGAACCAAAGATCTTGAGTTTGAGGTAGGTGACTGGGTGTTCTTGAAACTATCTCCTTGGAAGGGAGTGGTACGTTTTGGTAGACGAGGGAAACTGAGTCCTCGCTACATTGGTCCGTATGAGATTTTGGAAAGGATAGGACCAGTGGCATATCGTCTTGCTTTACCATCGGAATTATCCAGAGTTCATAATGTTTTCCATGTATCATTGCTCCAGAAATATCTGTTTGATGAGTCTCACGTATTGGAAGAGCAGCCACTTGAGCTGAAGGATGATTTGACCTTTGAGGAGCAACAAGTGCAAATTTTGGATTGGAAGGAGAAGGTACTGCGCAGAAAGAGTATTCCTCTAGTTAAAGTGTTGTGGAGGAATCATAACGTGGAGGAGGGCAAGTGGAAAACCGAGGAACTAATGCGAGCGCAGTATCCTCATTTGTTCCAAGGGTAGAGTTGAATTTCGAGGACGAAATTTCTTAAGGGGGGTGGATTGTAACAATTATTTGATTTACGTAAATTATTTATGTAAAATGACGATTTTACCCTTGCTTGTTAAGGGTGTGGAAATCAAATTTTGTTTAGAGACATTTTTGGTGGTGTTTTGGATACCGTTGCGTAGGTCTCGAACTCACGAGTTCGTAGACAGGAGGCATGTGGGAAACGGAGTTCGTGTACGAAAGTTATGGGTCTAGATGTGCAAGGGTAGTTTGGTAATTTGACATAGAGGGGAGATATTTTTACCACCCAAATCAGATTAATCTGATCCACATCAATTCATTTCTTCATCCTCATTTTCTCTCTGTGACAAACATTCACAAAACCACCCGAAACCGTGAGAAAACTCACCCAACAACCCACAAATTCCAAGTTTGATTCAAGGCCAAGACTTCCATTTCTATTCAACTAATCGTATTCTACTCCTTCCCACGATCACAACCGTACCAACCATCGAAGGAGAGGACCACGGGGGAAGCCGAACCGAGTGTAGGAAGTTTCATATCTTCCGATCGATTTTTTGGCTTACACAGGTACGTGTTTGATGTTTTAAGGTCATATTTGGATTCCTGGGTCCGAGTAGATAGATTTAGACGTAAACTTTGTGAAAAATGGTTGAGTTTTGAGGAAGTTACAAAAGCTGGAAGTTTCAGCCGAAAATGGGGGATTCCGGCGGAAACCAGACGGCGGCGCCGGCAGCTGGTCGTCTTCTCTGGCGAGTCACCGATGATCGATCGGGTCGAGGTGATCGATCGGGTCAAGGTGACTGGTCTGGTCGAGGTAGCCGATCGGGTCGAGTGAACCGGTCGGGCTGGTCTGGTCGAGTGAACCGGTGGGCGCGTGTTCCGACCTTCCGTCGGCGCGTGGGGCAGAGTCTGAGGTCACGGTGGCACGTGACAGCTAGTTTTTGACGTTCCGGACCTGTTGGCGCAGGTTTTGGGTCGATCTGATGTCGTTTAGGGGTTGTTCTGGGTGTTTGAAGTTGCTGCGTTTTCTAGGCCAGCATAGATAAACCTCCCGGGGTTTAGGGGGTTTATATTTAAGGCTCTTATTATTAGTTGGTAATCCCGATTATTAATTTGGACATGCGATACTGCTCCAGGAACTTCAGTGAAAGTGTGTTTTGAGAAATGGCCTGATTTTTGTACTCGATTTTGATATCGTTTTGACGTGGTAACTATTTGAGCCTGTGATTTGGGTTTAGACCTGAAATTATGATTTTACCGATTTTGGCCATAAATGATATTTCAAAGAATTTGGCTTAGGCCAAGAAACAAAGATTTCAAAACACGAATTTGTTCATTGGTTTTCTGTCCCGATGGTTACAGTTGCTCTGACTGGTGTTGAGGGGTTTTGCTCCGCTGGTTGTTGAGGGTTCGGACTTTGGTGTTGAGGGGTCTTGCTCCGCCGGGTCCCGAAGTTGTCTACGCGTAGTACAGATTTTAACACATCTCAAGGGATACCCTGGTGTGTTGTGGATATGTCCGGAACAATGGATTTGAGATATTATGTGTCCAGGCTGAATTAAATGAATTTTAACTCCTTTGAAGAGAGTTTTCAAACCAAACTGTGGATCACGAGGTATTTTCATTATACAGATTTTATATGAGTCCAACTAAGTGGTTTTAAAGAGAAATGGAAATTTTGGTGATTTACATATAATGTTTTTATATCATAAACTGTTTTATGTGATGCATGCATGATTTTATAAATTGAGGGGGAAAAAGGTAATATTTCCTTGGAAAATGATTTATAAATGATAATTTTTGTCCACTCACAACTTTTGTGTTTAAACCCCCTTCAGGCAGTTGAGTTGACGCGGACACTTATCTCGAGGCAGAGGCATTAGTACTTTCAGCTGCGTTGTGTAGTTATATTTGAGTAGGATATCTAAAGTATACTCTTGATCCTACTTAGACGCTCTGATATTATATTGTATTTGGTTGGTCATTATTTACGGGAATTATTGAGTGCTTGAATCCCTTGTCTGACAAGTGAAAATATTTATTATTATTATAATTTGTAAGGATTGAAGGGTATTTTGGGAACCTTTCCTTAGGTTGTCAGACGGGATCAGGGTTCTTCCCGAGTTTTGAGGGTAAATTTGGGACGGGTCCTGATAACCAGACTTGAGGTTACTTTGCGAACAAGGTCCCAGTGTTTAACTCATGCTCATTTGACCTTACTTAGGTTGGAGAGATTTATGATGAATTAGCAAAGGCAAAAGTAATCAGACCCGATCCCAAGCAAGAGATGCCTCGACTAGTGGACATCAAAGGAAAGCAATTCTGAAAATGGCATGTCTCACCACACCATGCCACAACTAATTGTGTTCAGTTCAGGGACACAATTCAAAGCTTGATTAACCAGGGGCACATCTCACTAGTCCCAATTCCTAAAGCACCAATAGGGGTAGACACTAACCCTTTCCCGATGGCATCCAGTGAATATGCTCAACCTACAATGGCCACAATCTGAAAAGAAAACCAGGATAATGAAGGAGGATCAACCAAGACGTCATGAGGAAATCTGGCAACTCGAAAAGATACTAGCCACAATCATTGTTGGGATAGTAATGTGCAGCAAGTGCAGGACAAAGTGTGTGCTAGAGATCCCGACCCCAGGTACGAAAATAGACTTGGGACTCAAGAAGTCGAGCGGGATGATAATTTCCTCAAGGTCCCAGAAACAAGCTTTTGACCTCATAGCCCTAAGGAAAAGTTACCTCGCAGCTATGTTTTCTAGAGACTGGAAACATTAAGAGAAAACATGAATGGGTTACTAGTCAAGAGACTAGGGGGAAAACTAGCCAGCGAAGTCTCAGCAGCAAAAATCTACTCTTCCAGAACAGACGGCTGCAAAACCAAAGCCCCGGAAGGCAACAATTCGGGAAGGAAAATGGTACATGGCTGTCAGAGATGGAAAGCCAACTAGAGAATTGGGAAGAACATCAAAGCGTAGAATCAAAATAAAATATGGAGCCTACATGTGTGCCCAAAAGAACTTGGGGGTAATTCTTCCCGAGAATGAGAAAGAGCCAAAAACCCCTCCCGCGACCAAAAAAGAGTCAAAAAGCCCTCCCGAGAAGAACTGGAAGAAGAAAGAAATTGTGATCAACACCGTGTCTCTACCTGATTCCATTTCAGGAACATCTTCTAAGGTGAGAAGACGAATCGTGTTTGGCCGCTTTGCTCAGGAGGAGGTACCCAACAAGCAACTCAATGATGCATAAATCCCGATTTCAAAAGGAAGGCAAAACAAGTCATTCAAGAAGATTACGGTCAAGGCATGACCGAAGAAGAACTAAGAGAGTTCGTGAAGGACTTGTAGGAAGTCATGGAAATGGATGACTTGTTTGACAAGAAACAATAGGAAGTTCAAGCAGAAGTAGACTTGGTAATTGTATTACCAGAGCATCTGGCAGCAGTTTACCAGCAAGTAAAGTACATGAAAGGGGATGTCGTTACCCACGAGCCGTCCCGAGCACTAATCGAGATACCAACAGACCATGAGAATGATCAGAGCATTATCTCGGAATCCGACCCACATAAAGGAAGGATGATGTTCTCGAATCTGACTAAAAAAATGACGGATCACTTGTGACCCATCATCATCACGGCCCATCTAGAAGGGATCCCGATTGACAAAATGATAATTGATGGAGGAGCATCCATCAATGTTTTACCCCCAAGGATACTGAACAAACTTGGCAAGCCCCTTCGGGATTGTTTGCTGACCACGGCCATAATGTCCGATTTTAGTGGGACAATCACCAAGACTCATGGAGTTTTACCTCTAGAGATTGAGGTCGGGTCCAAGAAGATGATGTTAGCATTCTTTGTGGTAAACAATACTGCCAGTTACAATGTTCTTCTGGAAAAAGATTGGACACACAAGAGCATGTGTGTCCCCTCCATATTACATCAACATATCATTATCTAGAATCCTACTAAAACTACCTACGAAGGAGGTTTCTGGGAAATAATTCAGGCTGACTCAAGGCCTTTCATAGCCAGCCCCACAGTTACTGAAGCCAATTTTTATCACCCGAAGTGGGCAATATTAAGTTGGCTAGAGAAGATGAGAAAGACCACCCTACTAAGGTGACGACCCACAAACTACTAGAACAAGGACTCGTAACTCATGAGGAATGGGATAGGCCCTTCCTGAAATAGGACTTCCAAAATGAATAGCAGACCCAACAAGGAAATAGACCGAACGAAAGCAATCAGGTCTATAAAAAGGAGATTGATCATACACTGGAAAGAACAGAGGAAGGTACGGTCCTCTCTAATTAACGAAGAGAAGGACCAGTTCCAAGGGATAGAAAAACAAGACCTAACGCTGAAGGAGTCACCCATTGATATGGTAGAATTCGTTCAGGATGATGGGGAAATGGATGAGGAGGATGAAATTCCGCCTAAAGTCATTCGCTTTTGGTCAACGGAGGTGAATAAACCTCCCCCTGAAGCTCAAGATCCTTTAGAAGAAGTTAACTTGGGTTCCAAGGAAGATCCCCCACCAACCTTCATCAGTGGGATGCTGGAAGATTCACTGAAAGAGAAAGTGGTAACACTTTTAAGGGAGTTCAAAGATTGTTTCGCATGGCACTACACGAAAATGCCAGGTTTGGACAGATAGCTCGTGGAACATAGATTACCTATCAAAGATGGATACAAACCTGTATGTCAAACAAGAAGAAGGATGTAAGTAGAAACCAAACTCAAAGTCAAAGAAGAGCTTGACAGGCTTTTCAAGGCCGGTTTCATCCGAACGGCCAAATATGTGGAATGGGTATCCAACATAGTACATGTCATCAAAGTAAAAACAAGACAAGTCAGGATATGCGTAGACTAACGAAGCAACACTGAAGGATGAATACCCAATGCCAATGGCTGACATGCTAATTGACGGTGCCTCTCAAAATCAACTTTTGTCATTCATGGATGGCAATGCAGGATATAACCAAATCTTAGTAGCAAAGGAGGACATCCACAAGACCGCATTCAGGTGTCCTGGACACTTGGGGGCATTTGAATACGTTGTCATGCCGTTCGGATTGAAGAATGCTGGAGCTATATATCAACTGGCAATGAATGCTATCTTCCGTGAAATGATAAGTAAATACCTGGAAGTGTACATTGATGATGTAGTGGTGAAGTCTCAAAATAAGGAAGAACACATAAATTATCTAAGGCAAGCATTCCTGAAGATGAGACAACACAAATTAAAAATAAATCCCAAGAAGTGTGCATTCGGGGTTTAGTCGGAAAATTTCCTAGGATTTTTGGTTCACCAGAGAGGAATCGAGGTGGATAAGAACAAAGAAAAAGCAATCATGGAACCCCCACCCAGGAATAAAAACAGCTTCAGAGTTTTCTAGGGAAGGTTAATTTTCTCAGAAGATTCATAGCCAACCTATCAGGGAAAATCCAGCCATTCTCTTCGCTATTTAAACTCAAGGACACAAAAGAATTCAAGTGGGAGGACAAACATCAAGTAGCCTTCGAGGAGCTGAAGAACTACTTGTCCAAACCACCGGTCGTAATGCCACCCAAAAAGGGAAGGCCTTTGAAGCTGTACATATCGGCATCCCTCAACATCATTGGAAGTCAGTTGGCTCAGGATAATGAAGAAGGAAAAGAGAAAGCAATATACTATCTGAGTAGAACATTAACAGAAGTGGAGGAGAGGTATATAGCAGTAGAAAAGTTGTGTCTAGCATTATATTTTACGGCTATTAAACTAAGGCATTACATGCTCCCCTTCACTATTTGGATCATTGCTCAAATAAACTTGCTTAAATACATGTTATCCAGACCTATTCTGAGAGGTCGGATAGGCAAATGGACTCTAGCTTTATCAGAGTTCAATTTTCAGCACGTACTCCAAAAAGCTGTGAAAGGCCAGGCTATCGCCGACTTCCTAACGGAGTATCCCGATCTAGGTGTCAAAGAAGAGATCATCCCACGAGTAAGCATGGTAATGATACTATCATGGAAATTGTACTTTGATGGATCCAAAACCAAAGATTCAGCAGGAGCCGAAATATGTTTAGTGGATCCCGAGGGAGTATACCACCAGTTCTCATTCAAGTTGGATTGGGAAAATATAACGAATAATCAAGCAGAGTATGAGGCTTTGATTATCGGTTTAGAGATCTTAATCGAAATCGGACCTCCACAGGTGGAGATCTATGGGATTCCGAGTTGGTAGTTAATTAGGTCACAGGCACCTACACATGTAGGAATATTTGTTTGGCTAGCTACTATACCGCAGTTACAACTCTTGCATCAAAGTTCATCAGCCCGACTATCGAACATATCCCATGTGAAGAAAACTGGGCATCCCATGAAATGGCCCATGTAGGATCTGGAGTTCTACTCCAAGAAGGGCAGTCAAAGAAATGGATCAAAGTCGAAAGAAGATCCTTACCCTCCATCATGGAAAGAGATGTCGAATTATAGATCATGGACATCGAAGCTGAGCCTGACGACTGGAGAATATCCTTTTATCAAATACCTAAAATATCCATCCAACGAGGACAAAAGCTTTAGAAATAAGGCTTGTCAATATACCTTATGGGGACAGGACTTGGTAAGAAAGGATTATGATGGTACTTTATCCCGATGCCTTAGCCCCAAGGAAGCCAAGGTCATAATGGGAGAAGTACATGAACGAGTGTGTTGGGCACACCAAGCAAGGCCAAAAATGAAATGGCTCATACGAAAACATGGCTACTACTGGCCAGACATCCAATCCGATTTTTATGCATATGCTAAGGGATGTGAAGCATGTCAAAGGCATGGCCCATTTCAACATGTACCTATAGTGCCAATGAATCATGTGGTCAAACCATGGCCATTTCGGGGTTGGGACATAGATGTCATTGGGAAAATCTTCCCAGAGTCTTCAAAGAAACACAGCTTTATCCTCGTGGCTACGGATTACTTCACTAAATGGGTTGAAGCAAAATCGGTAAAGCAAATCACAAGTCGTGAATTGATAAACTTTCTGAAAGAAAACATTTTGAGTCGATTTAGGGTACCAGGGACAATTGTCACTAACCGTGGATCATCATTTACCTCCCGAGAATTACAAGAGTTCGGTGAAGAATTTTCTATCAAATTTGTACAATCCAGACCCTATTATCCTCAAGCCAATGGCCAAGCGGAAGCTAGCAACAAAAGCATCCTCACAATTTTGAAGAAAATGCTAGAAAAAAAAACCCGATAATTGGCATGAGCAGTTGATCTACACCCTCTGGTCTTATCGGACATCGAAAAGGGAAGCGATCAGGACCGTACCGGCAGACTTAGTCTATAGTCGGGACCTTATGCTACCCGTGGAGGTAAATGTGAATTCATTGCGACTTCAGTACCAATACGGAATAGAGACCAACAAGTATGAATAGGCTATGTGTTATGAATTAGATGATCTAGATCAGAAAAAGGATTGATGCTTTGAACAAAATCATGGCCAACAAAACAGCTGTGTCGAGGGCATACAACAAGAGGGTGAAAGGAAAGTCATTTCAAGAAGGTGACTTAGTCTGGAAAACTGTTTTGCCACTAGGAACATATGTACTTGGAAGGGGAAAATGGAGCCCGACTTGGCAAGGACCGTTTGTCATCCATAAAGTAAATGGAAAAGGATCATACTACTTAAGAAACGACGACGGAACAGTGGATAAAAATCCCACCAACGTTATCCATCTCAAGAAGTTTTACCCAACGCTTTGGGATTCAACAGAAGGACTGATCTGATAGGGATCCTACGTTCATTAGGAGGGAAAAATATTTGGAACCGCCTTAACATTTGATTGGAAAGTAAAAGTTCCATTAAAGTTAAAAAGGCGAAGTACAAACAAAACACAAAATGAACATTACGAAGAGAGGTTAGGTCATGAACTAACTCATAATACAAAAAGGCCACACAATGGCCAGGAAACCCAATGGGGGATAAAGCGGTACTATTATTACTAGGGAGTGACGTGCTCAGCAACGACGTTGAATCTGGATCTAGCTGTGATTTTCGCAACCAGCTTATCTTCGGACCAACCATCAGGATGAGGACGGCCAAAAACATGAGCGATATATACATCATCATAGCCATTTTTGAACGAGACCTCAGAGATAGTCTCAATGACATGATCCCTAGTTGTCACCATCTCCAGAAGTTCGGAAATTCGTGTCTTAGAGATAGCATGTTCGCTATGTGCGTGCTGGAGCACTAGACACTTCTTTTGGTAAGAACCATCCAAAGTTTGGATATGCTGTTGGAAGGATAGGAAAGAAACAACATAAAGATGAAGGTTGTTCTGCTTATCAACCTGGTGCGCGTAGACCAAATCCAGTAAATGTTGTATTTCCACTGCTTGGGCTTCGACCAAGCGGCGAATGGAGGTAGTCTGGCTCTCTAAGAAGATTACAAAATTTTGAAAGCTATTAGGATTGGAATATTCAGCTTGGGCATTCATAGGGTTGCTAGAGCTAGCCATGTTCAGAGAATGAAGATGAGAAGAGAATGTTTGATGTTGCATGCAAATTTATGGTATGATTTATAGGCCAATTATTATCGCTTACGTCATCATTTAATTATTACTACATTCAACTTGAAGTTATCTTGAGCCAACACGTCAGCTCTGACGGATAGTAAAACTGTGCCTAGGCCTAAACTTAGCCGACAAAGAATGCGGTGGAAGGCAGTAGAAATGCTATTATAAGTTAAAAAGATCAGGTTACAGCATGAGGGTAATAGTTTAATGCCTTAAAAGAAAAATTACAAGGTCAGAGTTTGGGGATGGGGCTTCTCGACTGCACAGCCAGTAAATCCTTGGTCGAACCCATCCCAATACGAGGCTAACCTCAGTTGTTTGGTCAGCGCATCGCAAAATGCAACATCTACCCTGAGTTGCTCTGTTTCATCTTTCATAACAGCCACTTCACTTTCAACATGAAAGAGTTGATCTCGGGTTTCTCTGATTTTTCCACCAATAGAAATAGATTGAAGATGAAGCAAATATCATTTTTTATGACACTCAATGAGGCCACTTTCTTCAGAGACCCTCGAAGAATGAAGTTCCGTCCTTAGATCAATAATGATCCTTAGCTGCTTTTGAGATCGAGCATGAAGGCGTTGAATGAGCATGTCATAGTGAGAAATAAGGAGAGTATGAGAATCATAGCTATTGGACGCCATGTTATTGCAAGAAACTCATTGAAGAAGAGTCAATTTATAGGCGAAAGAAATGAGATATCACAATAAATGTTGTGGTTGGGAATTAGATATGGTTGAAAGACTTCAAGGAAGAAAGACAAGAACTTCAAGCCAAAATGAATATTTTATTAATATTTAAAATGGCGGGAGTACAGCATAAAAAAAATTAAAAGGATGCACAAGGACTTCTTTAAATAAAGCCCACCTTATCAAAACCCGTCTGAAGTTCCGCAGTAACAGCCACATCCCGATCACGAGTGGCCTTCTTCTCTGCTTGCGGAGTTGGGACAGGTTCTCCTGCAACTCCTTCCTCCTTGCCTGAAGATTATCCAGGGCCGTGCAATTGTCAGAGCCTAGACGGCGCAGATAACGCTCTCACTTTTCCCAAGCTTCTTGAGCAACCTTCAGTCTAGCCTTCAGCATTTGGTTTTTGGTTCATTGACGTTCTTCTTCTTCCAATAGGGTTTCATACGTAGGGTACACGAACTCCTCAAAAGAAGAGGAGCTTGGGTCTGACAAACCATGGAAGGAAGAAAGGGGAGGAAGACATTGTTTAAGATGAACGATGAAGAAACGTGCAAAACAAATGAAAATTTGCTTTGTACTTATAATCTGAAGAGGTTGGGTGGGTGTTAATCTCAAATTACGTGAGCAGTAATGGGGATTAAAGAGAAGATTACTATCATTATAATTCCAAGGCAAGCAGGAATCTCAAAATAATCAAATGAGTAATTACTCGTGGAGCGGAATTAATAATGGTTGTTAAAGAAAAGGGCCTATGAAGGCCCAAAAGTTACAAAAAGGGCTAAAAAACAAAGAAATCACAGCAGGTCCAATAATTTACTAAGCATGGCTTGGAGATCAGCTTTCATAATTCTCATGTCTTGAGAAATTACAGAGTCTTGATGGACTGCTTCGCGAGCTCATTGTTCGCCTTCCCGGAGTTCTTTTTGCATTGCATTACTTTTAGCCTTTGCAAGGTCGTACTTTTGCATGATCATCGCCTGATGAGCTTGCGCTTCGGTCATATGAACTTTAAGGGCTTGTAACTGTTTAAGCTCATCAAGCATGCCAGTTCCCCGGGTAAGGCAATCATCATTTTCGACAGAACATCTTTGGCGGAGTTCTTCCAGCTCGAGTCTAGTTGGGGCCTCCGTTGGACGAGAGAGTTTCTGCAGACTGAAGGAACTAAGATATTCTCGGTAACGTCACAATCACGGGATGAGAAGACACCGAGGTTGTAGGGGAAGAATTGGAGAAAATCTTCATTGCTCTAAACACTTCCCCCATATCCTGAGAATCACCCCTAGCAACGAAAGACATAATGACGTCCCGAGCAGCGGATAATTCAGGAGGAGAGGAGCTTGCGGGTGATGCGTAAGCCCGAGCAGAGGAAGCAAAAGAATTTACCTATGCCTCCAACAGCTCAAATTCAGAACAAGTGCATACCTATAAAGCAAACTGGCATCTGGCCAAAAGTAGGGGGAGATGATGATATCCCGATCACAGAATCAGGGCCGCTTGATGATGAGCTGCTTCCTGAAGGATAATCGATTGATGGGATCAGGTCTGGATCCTGAAATGGGATAGAATTTATCACAACTCGGGGACGTCGTGAATAGAGAAGAGAGGAATAGGGTTCCTCATCTTCAGATTGTTCCTCTTAAGAAATTAAAAATCAGCAAAGGAAGGTCCATAAACAGAGACATCAAAATTAAAGACTCAAAAGGACTTACTTCAAAGGACCACTTGCGCTTTTGCTCCGCTGGGAGATAAGTTGAAACTGATACAGCCACCTGAGCAGTCCTCACATTTGGGACCCCTATACCATCCAAACTTTCTAGTCAATTAAGGACAACAGGATCATATGGCACATTTTCAATGAAAAGAGGATTATCAGTCCTTCCCACCAACAGCTCTGTCTCATCATACCCAATTGAGTAGCAAAACAAGATCATATGATGTGATGAAGGAAAGCAAATGCATTGAGCATACCTATGGAAGGAGCAGCATTAGTTTCAGATATCCTGTTGGTAAGGAGAGTCAAATTCGTTGAGACAGTTCTACCCAGCCTTTCCAGTAGAAAGAATTGTTGGTTCCACACTATCCCAACAGCAGCCTTGAAAGTTACCTTGAAGTAGGCAGCCCACCATACAGAAAAAGGGGTTGTGCACCCATGAGAAGCCTCCATAGCGTTCGGGAAATGCACGGGCACAACAGACAAGATATCCCGAGCAGTGATTGCCGCTACTGCTTCAAAATCTTTGAGTCTGTATGAGGTACCTCCATTCATTCCCTTCACAAATAGGATGGGGATGGCCTGATGAAAGCCAAACTGGCGAGCATAGTAGTTGGGTTGATAAACTTCAAAACCAGGAGTCGACATGCTGGTATTTCCATCACTCTTCAAGAGATCACGAGTCAAAATGCAACTCATGAAATCTCTTGCAAATACCCTCCTACGCACAGGATGAGAAGGCAGATGCAAGAAACTTCCCCCTCGGGACCAGGGATACTTCCTGATCACACTGGCCTCCTAATGATCACGAGGACGAGAGGATAGCGTACAAAAGAAGGTTAGGCAATCCATGGTGGAGAAAGGGACAAGAGTAAGAGGCATCAACAGCTAGGCCGGGATGACGTTATCTAGGCAGTCAATGGAAAGACCCCGAAATTGGGGAAATGACCAATTGAGCCATACTTGGGCCATCCAGAGAGAGCCATTAAAATGGAAAGGCCTTACGGGTTGACAAGTAATGGAGCGCAAGATGTTGTACAATTGAGGCAAAACCACAAGTCCCATGGCTATATTGGAACAAGAGGCTAGAGCTTCAGCCAAAGGAATCCATTCCACTTTCGGACTCTTCATGACGTTAGGAAATACAAACCAATCTAACCAAAAATGGTAAAATTGGATCTTCTCAAAGACGGATCCCAAATATGAGCCCGACAAACCTAAATCCCCAAAATCACTTTCCGCCTTGATTTTCCCGTTGCTATTGAAGGGGCAGAAAGTAGTCAACATTGGGGAAGGAAAAATAAAGTGGGAACTTATGAAGGCAATCTAACGATCAAGGGGTCAGGATCTGTACCCGGGCAGGATTAGAAAGAAGGGGTAAAATCGGCGATATTTCTAGATAGAGATAGTCCAAACAAGACAAACATATCTAAGAGAGTCGGAGTTATTGGCCCAACCCGAAAATCAAAAGTATTCGTGCTACTATTCCAAAAGCATATACCAGCACTAAGAAGATTAAAGTCAGGCAGAGTAGGGATGGTAGAATTCCATTACTCCAAGGTTCGTCGGAATATAACTACTTCATCCGTTGAACCCACAAAACCCAAAGATTGGTGAAACTCAGCTCATTCACAAAGGAAAAAAGTGCCCCCAGTCCGAACGGAGCTTTTCCCAAGGGAATGGTTTCCACTGGTAGATAGGAGAGGCCTTAAATTCTTCGAGATGGGTATAAAAAGGCTCTGCAGTGGGCGGAATAGGATCTCTCCAGCAAGGACCTAAAGCAAAATGGCGCTCTAAATCAATCATGAACCAGGGGTCGCAAATAACATCACTATCGTTCTCAAAAGTCGACAGAATATTTCGGAAAATAGCAACATGTTCTTCAAAACCCATACCACATATCCATGGAGTGGTAGCGGTGGGCTCTAGAACGATGGGATTGGAGGGTTCTACCTTATTTTTCTCTTTGAAGTAGATTTTGGATCCAGATTTTCGGTAGAATTATCGTAGTGTAGTTACGAGGCGGTAAGGGTATTTTAGGAATTATTTTGAAGTTTAGGTTTTTTCAGACGAGAGCAGGACTTCTCACGGATTTCGAAGGGAAATTCGAGAGGGGTCCTGTCAGCCCAGCCCAAAATGCCCACTTGGGACGTGGGAACGTGGAGAAGGGGAAGTCGGTTATGAAGCGTCGAACATGTCAATGGGCAAAGGGGATGTTCGAAACAAGCAAACTACAAAGCGGGTCCCGCGATAGTCCATTTGGCAAGCCACATCAGCTCCCTCACCGCTTATAAAAGGAGAAGAGGTGTTCTTCTCAAAAGACAACCAATCAATCAATCAAACAAACAAATTGATCAAACCAATCAATTTCAAAACAACTGAAAACCTCAAAAGTTTCTTTGTTTGAAGGCTCGTCTATTTAGGCACAACCTGTTTCTTCGATACAAGATCAAGATTAAGTCCCTTCTCTAAACTCCTTCTCAGTTCCCAACCAGTAGAAGGCATAGAAAAGAACAGTGCGAGCTATTTACCCGTTCGCCTCACAATCACTTGATTAAAGAAAGGTTTTTGGGCCGCAACAAAACTCATCCATAACTGTCTAGTGGCACGCCTACTTTGAAGGCAGCTAAGACCTGTTTACTCCATGGTCTGCCCATATAGGGAAAGACCGTGGTATCAAGGCCTTCAAGCCCACAGCCTTCAATCCAAATTCAAATCCAAACAAGTCCACACCACCACCATCACTAAAGAAACCCACACGAGCCCGCTCTTTCAAGCGTCGATTTCGACGGAGATCTACTGAAGGTGACCTCAAACCCGCTGTCGTATTTTTGGGCAGAACACAAGTTTTGATTCTTGATGAGATAGATTTCATTGCAAATTTGAACTTATTTGTATATCCATCATCCCCAATTCATAATAAATTAAGGTTCAAACTTGCGTACACGAGTTTAAGTTTGTGAAATAGTGTTTAGGGGATGGTTTTTTTTCTTGGAATGTTCCTTAATCACCCTCACTGATCTTATCCAATTTGCTTTGGAATTTAGAGGCAGAATGGAAGTTTGTTTTTTTGGTAGTGGGGAAGCACCTAAACCATGCATATTTGTTAAATAATTGTACTTAATTAATAAAGGAAAGGATAGAATAGTGAACTCTGTTTTAAAATACAAGTCATTAACAAATGAAGAAGATTTGTGTCTGCAAGTTGCTGTCATGCTTTTTAAATCTAATCTAATCTTTTTTCTAGCATTCGTCTTTTGTTTAAAAAATTGCTAGTAGGTCTCAAGCAGACATGCACAGCCACAAAACCAACGATTAGAAAACTAAACAAGAATAATTGGCTATTATAGTTTTCATATCAGAGATTAGCTTCCAAATATTACTTGATTCATATATAATAATAGAGATTTGGTAGCTTAATATGTGTTAGAGAGAGAGGGAGAGAGAGAGAGAGAGAGAGAGAGGTGGCAATACTTGATATGCCACTGAACCTTCACATGATCTTTAATGGTTTTGTATACTATCAATCCATATCTGGTATATCATATCATATATGATATATCAATAGTAGTATTTGTTTGAATGGAGAAAGAGGTTGATTCAGGCCGGCTATAGTTCGTAGGACAGTTCACATAAATAAATGAAATTAATTTCTGTATTTAAGAATGTGAAATGAAAGAATCTCGTTTTATTGTGAGAATTGTCATATGAATGATGTGACGTATTCATGCGTTATGATCGAAAACTTTATGGTTGGAATGAATGCCATTGGCATAATATAGCTACCCTTTCCAATCATATATAACTGCAAGTATGCACTTCTAGATCAAAGAGAGAACAAAGAATTTTATGTGAATCTGGTTTTGTCCTACTTTATATCCAAGAGAATTAGCATTTGATCATGGATATATTTGTTCCATAAATATTTCTTCTTAATTATAGCTCATAACTAAAGTGTGGAAATGAGCCGGTGAAAAAAAGGGAAAGCGGCTGAAAAGCCAGGTACTATGTTGCTAAGCTCACTCAGGAATCTGCATATAATAGAAGATGTGTTCATGGCCAGTTAAAAACTCACTAAAAAAGACTTTTTACTCAAGATGTCCCTTGAACTTCAACTTTAGTCTCAAAATAAACCATGTAACAAAATATTCCCTGAAACCCACTTTTCGTCTCAAAATACCCACTGCAACCTACTTTTCGTCTCAAAATGTCATTTTTCCGTCAAGTCTGCTAACTTACCGTCAAATATAAGGGCAATATGGTCATTTTGAACAAATCAGCATTTGAGTGGGCACCACTTAGAAAAGTAAAACATGTAGAGATTATGTAAGAGGAAAATTTTCAAAAGAGACACCTTCTAATAAACCAGAGAAGCAAAACCCTATCACCTCCTTCAGCATATGGCCTCCGGCCCAGCGCACTCGCGACTCCATCGTCCACTGTCTCAGCGAAACCCTCTCCACCCTCTCCGCTCTCTCTAAGCGCTATGGCACCTTGGCCGCAGATGAGGCCGCCGTCGCTGCCCGCCTCATCGAGGACGATGCTTTCGCAGGTGATGTGAATTAAAACAAGCAACAATTACGAAGCCTAGTCTATCCAGTTAAACTTTGCAAGTATACAAATCGATTTAGACAATTATAGTGACAAGCAAAGGCCAATCCCTCGAGGGCTTGTTCAACGATTAAACCCACTTATAACTTAGATTCAGTAAATCAAATCAAAACTCTAAAAACAATTAAGAAACAAAAAAATTACCTTGACCTAGACTCACAAAATAATGCAATGAGAAAACAAACACTAAGACACAACTAGGACTTTCAAACAAAATTAAATGCTTACTTAGGACTCAAGAAACACAAAAGACTCCAAACAAGAACTCGCGGAAAAATAGGGGTTTTGATAATTTGGGATTGGATTTAAAGCAAGTAACGTAAGATGAAAATAACAAGTAAAACAACAATGAATAAGATTGTAAATCGATAACTAAGGCGAATTAAAGCTAACTATCCACCACCAACCACTTCTAGTTCCTAACAAGATTTCCAAGATTCCATTACTATGAAACATCTGAATATGATGCCCATGCAAGGGTCCTAGTTAGGGCCCACCTCACATATTTTATCCCCTTCTTACTTAGCATGTTTTAAGCCATGTGTGACATACCCCGACCTGTAAAGTCCACAAGGATGCCAAAACAGAGGTATGTTGGCCGACATTCAAACAGTGACGTCCAGATGACGAAAGCTAAAAATTTAAAACGGTGAGTTTTAAGAGGTCGTGTGAAACGTAATTAGTGAAAACCAATTAGCAATTCACCGTGACAGCGGAAGTTCAGAGCATAGTACACTAGTTTGATGATCATAAAGTTTAAAGAACTACCTGAGTTATCCCGATTCCCGAGCTCATCACACCCGAGCAGCTGGTGTGAATGTCAAAGCAACAGTTGAGAACTTCTCCTCGATAAGCGTGAAGTACCACTAAGACCTGAGGGGTACAAAAACAGAAGGGTGAGTAGACCTTATAAGTTATTTCAGTATAAAAAAGTAAGTTGAAAACATGTTTTAATTAACCCCTCAGTTTTGAAAAGAAACTCAATAGTTACCATCGAGGTATGGATAACAAACATGTGCGTTTTACAAGAAAATAATAATAAGACAATAAATAGTCAAAAGATCATCCCGAAGCAATAAGTATAGGACATATAACCCATTAACTATGTTCTTGAGTCGCTTGAGTCATGCGCACATGACAAGCTGGGTATCTAGGCTTCACTTGTGTACCTCTATCACGTTAAGGCTGGGTGCTAAGCACCATCACCTCATGTCCCCTAGAGCTCGGGGACAAGATGGCACTATTTAACTAGTATTAAGCGAGCGCGGGTGAGCGATCACATAGAGGCCGGTTTGTGGCCAACAGACGAGTACTAAGATACCGGCGACTCCAAGTAGGCATACAACCACAATCGCAACTTGATAAACATATCTCGAGATAACCATCTCAAGGTCGTCTAAACTTTATTCACATTCATAATCAAGCAATAAGGGTAAACCTCTCAAGACCTTTCATATGCACACACCTCTCGTGAGGCTAATGTATGTAAGAACACTCTCGTAGTAGTGGTCACAAATTAAATTTCAACATACCATGCCCGGGAATAAAGGTGTCACTAATTAACAACTTAAATCAAGGACATAAACCACAATATAATCAACCAATCATGATCTCAAGTGACAATGTCACCAAACATGCAAGTAAGATATAATAATAATAAAAAGTAGGGTTTAGGTAGGAGGTCCACTCACTGATTAGTAAGGGGTTAAAATCACCTAACATGCCCAGCCAAAGCAAGCTCCAAATAGTCACAAACCTAAACAAAGCCAACCACAAGGTTTACTAACCACTTCAAAAGGAAAACTAAAGAAAACCCCTCTTGGGTTTCCCAAAATGGAACTAAAACAACTCTAAACGAATTTAAACACGTGTTTAGAAGATCCGAAACGTCCCGAAACTTGGCCCACTCACCGCCATAAGCCATAAAATAGCCCCACGCACCGCCACGCTCCGGCTGAAGGTCGGGAATCGACCTCACATGTCGCCACACACCGGCCACGAGCTAGCTGACTAAGCTGCCACGCAACTGCCACATGGCTCCATGTGGCACCCACATGGCTGACAGGTGGCCCCCCACGTGGCTGACAAGTGGGGCTCATGTGGCTGACACGTGGCACCATATGTCCGTCAAGTGACAGTCACGTGCTCAACGACTGGTGACCGGCGCCACCTCGACCCGCAGTCGGACCGCCGTAAGCGCTGCCGTGAGTGGTGATCGGATTCTGGAAAACTAGTCGTAGTTCATCCTGAACTCCGATCTTGACCAGACTTCCACTACCTTACTCAAAATTAAACTAGGATTCTAGAATTGTACCTTTCAAAGCTTGATTCCAAATAAAAATCTTCGAATTCGCTTGGAAACACACGGTGAGCATTGCAAAACTCCAGTTTCCAGCCAAGCTCCTCCGTCGACCAAACCTCCACCAAAACCAACATGCAATAGGTCAAAATCTACCCAACCGATCTCAAAAAATCAATGGTAGTCAGCTGGAGCTTCGATTTTACCTAGTTCAATCGGAAGGGCTCTAAACTCGTTGTAAAGTGAATAAACACACCAACTCCAATCTCGGTCCAAACCTTACCAAATCCAACATGCAAAGGGTCAAGGTTCATCTAGACAATCTAAGGAGTCGAATGGTAGTCAAATCGTGGACTGAAGTTACATGGATTAATCGAAAAAATCGTCGGAAGGCTAGGTGCCGTCGTCGTTTTCTCTTTGATTCTAGCACCACAGTGCACGTCGACAGGGGAGGTTCACCTTGCCAAGGCGCGTCGGTGGATGGTGGCTGTGGGGCCTGGGTTGATCGGAATTATCTTGAGAGCTCCACGGTCGTCCCTCGTTTTCTTGTTGATTCTCTCGCCTCGGTGCAAGACGACGGTCGGGGTTAACAAGGCTGAGTTCGTCTCATCGTGGTGAGCAAGGAGGTGGTGGTACTGAGAGGTGGTTCACTAGATTTCATAGGTCGTGGTAGAGATGGGCTGTGGTGTGGTTGTGCTGTTTACCGTGAGAAAGAAAGGTCGAGAGTGGTCGTGAGGGAGAAGAAGAAGCATAAATGAAAAATGGGTTTTAGTGGGTTGGGCTTGGTAGTTTAGGATTTGGGCGAAAGCTAGGTTTTGGGCTCAAGAAGCACCCACAAATTATCACAACTCTCAAAGCCCACACAACAATTATAAGGGCATTTTGGTAAATTGTAAATTTTACTTTCGAGTTTACGAGACGGGTCGTAACAGTGTAAGCACTTAAAACGTCTATCATATTTTGGGCTTCCATATCGAGATCTATTTCGTATTAATTTGGATTTCTTTTGATACCTATATACTATAATGACCTGCTAAATATTTAAATTTTAAGTTATTATCGCAATGCAATTCAATTCTATGTGGTTCATATCCTGTGGATTTCTGTTGAGTATTGATCTACTAGTTCTTCATCTAATTTGTTACGAGATGTATGTACCGCACAAATTATAATGAAGTGGTTGCATTTTGAATTGGAAATTTTTTGAAAATTTTCCTCTTACATACTTTTTACATGTTTTACTTTTCTAAGTGGGGCCCACTTAAATGCTGACTTGTCCAAAGTGACCATATTGCCTTTATATTTGACGGTAAGTTAGCAGACTTGACGGAAAAATGACATTTTGAGACGAAAAGTGGGTTTCAAGTGGTATTTTGAGACGAAAAGTGAGTTTCATGAGGTATTTTTTTACAAAATCGAGTTCATGGTCCACCTTGAGACTAAAGTTAAAGTTCATGAGTCATCTTAAGTAAAAAGTCTTATAAAAAATAAAATAAAATAAAAATTGGATGGGGGTTTTGGGTATTTGATGCTAACAATTTAGACAATTTAGTGATTCACCATTAAGAATGGGGTTCAAAATTAAAAGTTGAAACATTCAAGTGCTCAATGAGTCATCAGAATTAAAAACAAAAATTCACAAACTCAATTTAATTTAATAAATTAATTAGTTTGCCCTTTTAAACTGGCCTTCTTTGCGTCATCAGTCCTCTAGTGTTTTAGTGGCTTTTGTTGTTTTCTGTATTTGTGGCTTTGGTCTTTGGATGTTCATCAAGAAAGACCCCCTTCAATTAAATTTGACTTCCAATCCATTTCTCCAATTCCCCATTTTTCCTCTCATTCCCAAAACATTCTCTGCCCTAATTATTACACCCCCCACATCATCGATCAACTTTTTTTTTCCCTCTCCTAAGCATGCCTCATTTATATGTGACCCCAAATCATTATCCAAATCTCATACATGCAAACACATACATGTTAACATCCCCAACACCAACTAATAACTTGATGTAATATGGTCCATGTGTTAGATGCATATCTTCCACTATTATCTTCCACTATTAGAATTCTCTGTGCAAGACATCCGGTCTTTAAGCAAAAATACATCAATACTACAATCTGGCAAAAATACATCACTACTACAATCTGACACGACTTGAATGAGAAAAAAGAAAACAAATCTAGGCATAATGGTTTTACCAAAACCCACCCAGCTCACTTACTCCATATCAATTATAATTATTTATTTTTATTTCGCTTAAGATTTCAAACATGTAGGTTACCTCTTGTTGTTTCTTATAACTTTATAAACCTCGTATATCTTTTATGAGTAATGCTATTTAGACACATTAAATTGACTATGCTCATATTTTATTTATACATATTGTGAAGTTTTGTAAAAACTGAAAAAATTTACTTTAAATGAACTCATTTTTAATTTTAATCATGCGTTGGTACCTAACAACAATTTATGAACGTCAGATACAGAACTGGACTAGTTCACCGTGCCATTTCAATAATTGTTCACACTGATGATGTAAGACCACCCTGAAACTGTTTCTCTTTAACTTGTTGCTAAAGCTGGCCCACTAATCTACACCCATTTTCCCTCTCCCCCCCTATATAAAACCCCTAATCACTCTTCATGCTGTCATCCCCTGCCATTCCTCCAAATAAACCTTTGCAATACAAGTTATTATTACAAGTTTACAACCTTAAAAACAAAACAATTTGAGCCATGCTTCCAGGTGAGATCATCTCAGGCCTCCACTTCCTTGCACCAGAAGGCCAAATCCCAAACCCTAATCACTTTGGCTTCATGGACAACTTCCACAACAACAACAACAACAACCTCCATTTCAACACTTTGTTTCACAACTTCCCCCAAACTCAACAGCTCCCTCCTCTAACCCATGACCACTTCACTCAACAATCTTCAAGCCTCAGCAACAACTCCAGCACTTCCGATGATGCCGAAGAGCACCACCACCAGCACCTCCGGATCATCGACGAAAGGAAGCAGAGGAGAATGATATCCAACAGAGAATCAGCTCGGAGGTCGAGGATGAGGAAGCAGAAGCACCTTGATGAGCTCTGGTCGCAGGTGCTTCGTCTCAGAAATGAGAACCATAACCTCGTCGACAGGTTGAACCACGTGTCGGAGTCCCATGACAAGGTGGTCGAGGAGAACTCAAAGCTCAAGGAAGAAGTCTCTGATCTTCGCCAAATGCTCACAAACCTGAAAATTGGCAGCAATCCTTATAACAACAACACAAACGCCTTCAGAGAGCTGCAGGAGGCAGAGATCCCCTGCAACACAGCCTACCTCAGAGCTGAGTCATCCAGCCAATCCATTGCTGCATCCACCAACTTGCTCCATTGAGAATCTGAGATACATAGCCTGCTACTTTATGTTACTTTCGTTAACTATGATTGCTATTCACTTTTTTTTTTCCTCCATCTTAGAGAATGAGATTGAGATTTTTATGGGAGAACATAACGTGCAATAACGCACTTAGCCACCATCTTATCTCATCATCAATCACTTGGGCTTAATTATATCCAATAGTCTTCAACTCTTCCATCATTGAAAATCAAAACGAACTCACAAACTCAAAATCAAGTGCCTGCTACTTTTCATAATCTCCTCTCGCCGCGTACAATATGAATCGATTCATGCACTTGCAGTGCAGATCATCCGAGAATTATCAAACACTGAATCATGGATATGACTTTATCTTTTTTCTCATTTGACAACTGAGCAGCCCACCAAGAAGCACCTGAAAAAAAAAAAAAATCAATAAGCATAAGGGACATCAGATTTCAGAACAAAAGGGTAGTTACTAACTTGATAGAAAAACAGAAAATTCTGGCATCACCAATGTACGAAATTGTGGATAAAAACGTACAATGACCAACCGTCGGCGATCGACATGGTGGAAACAAGCAATGATCCAAGCAGTGTTGCAGTACAAAGAGTAACAGTAGGAGTTGGACAAAATGTGGTGGAGTTGATGGTGCTAGTGGTGGCTAATCATTCAAATGCATGACTAGTATGTATCTGTATATGAGAAACAAAACATTTGGAAAGGTTATTATCCACTACCTATAGCTATGGCTAAATTATACACCGCCCTCAGTAATGTTCTGTTTATAGCTTGTTATAGGGACGGCATCAACTCATCTCCAGGCTGTGACGTGTCTTTGTTGTCTAGCTTTGTTGAGCCAAACCAAGGTTTCATGATTCATCTGTTTGAGTCGTGCCAAGAAATCCGACGCTTCAGGTGTTGCTGAAACAGTGGCTTTCCCTTTCTGCAGGACGCTACTGTTGGCCAACACGCATATCACATATGCTTTTGCCATATATAATGCAGCATTACCAATTCACTTGTCCCACCATATGTATTTGCCTTCCCTTCTAGCCAGGCCCCCACCCCCACAGACTCACAGAGTATGTCATTCCATTGCATGAAGGAAATTCAAACACTCATACATGTAGTCATGACCATAAATTCGAAAAGTTGTTTTAAGTTTTTATGCAGAAAGGTAAGGACATAATCGAGGTTTAAAAGCATGAGCTTATTACTAATCATATCATTACAGTGATTGATTATGTAGCGGATGCCGAGCTTGGCCTTTGGGACACAAGGCACACTTTATCCATTATGGGCAAGAATAGCAAGCAACAAAAGTCATGTTTGATGAGTCGTATTAGATTTGATTAGATAATTCGAAAGAGCATTCACTTTTAACTTTCAAAGTAGATTGAATTTGATAGTGTTATCTTATTCATTCGGAATGAATACAACACACCAAACATGGCAATGAAAATCTGTAGTGCAACATTATAAACATGTTAGTGATGAGAATATTTTTTGATCAGATAATGTTGACTAATTTGGTGATCTTTCCATCATGGTGATTTTCTATAATGTCAAACCAAATCTTGCCATCTTGCTGGCTAATCTTTCTTACCTCAATATTCATAGCAAGAGTTGGACTCTCTTATAGTCATCTTCTTTTTTCCTTTCTTTGAGATATTCAATCAAACAGCTGCTGTGCAAATTTGTGACATCCACACATAGATATGGAAAGATAGATCATAGATGAAAGAAAGTCAGGAGAAAAAGCTTGTGACAATGAGATAACAAAGAGATAACCCAGACCAAAAATTCAATTTCAGATAAATTAAAAGCCCTTTTTCTTTAAAACTTTCACGTAACTAATAATTAAGGTTGACAAATGGAGATTAGTCACCAGTGCAACAGCTACATCAGAAAAGGAAAAAAAATAAAGCTTTTGAAAATGATTTTTTATCTCTAAATCTCAGGAAGAAAATTTGAAAATTTAATTACAAAGAAATTAAAGGATTAGGATGATGATAACTAAAATTCAAAGAGCACTAGCAAATTCAAAATAAATTTTCCATCAATGAAACAAAAGTGCAGTGATAGGAAGGTATGGTAATACAAGTAATGTGGGGAATCAATCTTTTATCAAAATATCAAATAAAGATGAATGAACTACAACTTTATCTATAAAAAAAAAAATGAGCTTCACCTTTAATATGTTATCCAACTTTATCCTTGATTTGTATGTACAAACAAGTACTGAAGTTGAATATGTTATCAGAATTGCTATCCTTCCTTATATTTAAGGCAAATGTTAACCGATTATGGACCAAAATAAAGCCAAAGCTACATGCTCTTAGTGTTAAAAACCTTTTGGATGATTGATAATCTAATTTTGGTTCCAAAAAAAGCAAAAGCGTGCTCCACTAAAACTGCTTTTACAACTCTCTATCTCTCTCTTATCGTCAATTGGAAAGTTGATTAACAAATACGGGTTAATTAACCACAAGGTGTGGTGCAATTGACAAACTGTCATTTTCAGGTGGTGAATTTTCTAGTGCCGAACTAACAATAGTTCAAAACTCGATGAGAATGCTATGTAGTTAGGGGAAAATCTCACCCCGAGCGGGGATAAAACCCAACTTCATATGCGGGAACACCTTGTGGTATTTAAAAAAGAATGTAGGTTAATTTAGTTCATTTATACACTCATTGCATCCGAATTTTCATGGTTGCTTGTTATGTCATTGTAGGTTAGAAGGGTGGGTTTGTTGACAAGAAGAGGAAGTCCAAACCCCAACCCACCAGAATTTGGACTTGGAAAACCAAAAATTTAATCTTTTTTTAATGACAATTATACCCATCTGGAAAATAGATTATAAAAGGTCCATTTTTCATTTAGGGCCTGGTTCGTGGTGTTCAGTGAAGTGAAAAAGCCCATTCTTGCAAAAAGACAGCAACTTTCACTTGGGGTTTTCACCGAAATTTGATTACACGATTGATCAACTTAAAAAGAAAATCTCCTACAAATTAAAAATAAAAAAACAGAAATGATGATCATGGTTCATCAGAACTGATATCTTGTGTGTAGATATAGTCAGTGTGAGCAACCATTGAACTTCTAATCAAACACTCTTCTCTGCTTAAACCCTTGCAATCATCTTCAACCAGGCTACTCTGTTTCTCCTACAAATTTAAGATTATAAATTAAAAACAGAAATTATAGCAAAACGCAACCAAAAAATTATATTAACATGAAAGAAAGAAAATGAAAGGGTAGCTTACAGATGATGATGATGTAGTTTGACGAGATTCAGGCAAAATGGAGGCAGGTGGCATTGCTCTGGCTTCTGCTCTTGAAAATACAACAAAACCCAAAAGAAATAAGATAAAAATGTGCGATTTTGCCATTGTATTGGTCTTCAAGGTTTGAAATTCTCAGAAGATTCTAAGTTTCTAACACAATTGTGAATATAAAGGTCTCAACTTTATAGTGAGGAGATTGTTGGGTTTTGACTTTTGAGTGATGAGGCAATGATTCTGTGTGTTAGGATATGGAGGAGGAGGAGGAGGAGGAGAGTGATGGGTGCCATGAATGAGCATTGATTGGCATTATTGTGCAGGCAGTAGAGGGATGCACAAAGTCAAAACGGCGCCGTTTCCCATACCAGAGTTAATGCTCCTCTTTAATTTTCTCCCTAGGAAAATTCACCATTTAAAGACTATCATTGAGAAGCGTTTTTTTTATTTCACAATCTTCTTTTTAAATTTCTCATCTTATTTGTTTTGGTGTGATAGGAAGCTAACTTTACTATTCCAATGAGCATCGAATTCCTAAAATATATTTTTAGTTAATTTAAGAATTTTTAAAGAAAAAATGACTCCAACAGAGTTTCTATCTAATTCCATATTTTAAAATTTTAATATTTTAGGAATTTCAGTTTTCTAAATTTAACAAATAGGAAAAATAAAGTAGGGATTCCTATCTCTTCACAGTGTGATGAATTTTATGAATAATAAAATAATAAGTTGAGGATATTTAAATATTTGATTTGAAACAAATAATAAAATATTAAAATTTACTAGAAATAAGGGACATTGTTGGAGTAAATTTTTTAAAAGTTATTTACTAAAATAACTTTCTAATTATTTTAATTTTAATTTAGCGACTTTGTTGGAAATACAAATTAATGGTGCAAGGGAGAAGAAGTCGCGTGCATTTGCTGCACGTGTAAGACACGTGTTGATGTCGGGTCATCTCTCATTGTTCTTACACAAAATGGTTTTGGAAAGAAACAAAATGATCATGTGCATATTTGTCCAAGATGGCTGCTGCATAAACATTTCACATTCATAGACCTAAATTACAAGTTCTTAAATCAAGTTATGTTGGATGATGAGATTTTGAACAATAAAAACTATAATAATTGATTTTTTTTTGTTTTTTTAACATATCAGGCGATTGAATTTTGGGAGGGGACGTCACGAGCACGTTCAAATCCATTGATCCCCAGACAAGCATTACAAAACTTTATTTTGTGAACTGGTTTTGTCTCGTTTGGGTCAAATGCTATATTATTAGTGCAGAGGAGAAAAATTAATGGGATTTTTATTTGGATATGGTGTGGATGTAAATGAGCATTTAAATGATTACAAGAATTAGAGAGCTTTTGCGGGAAACATGAATCCTCCTTAATTCTATTTTATGTTTTATGGAATAACAAATCATGATTAACAAGATCGTGCGTCACCTTGTTACAACTTGTTACTTCTTACTTGTTACACAGATTATGCTTTCAAGGATCGTTGACTGTATAGTCAATTAATCACCATGCATGGCTTTCATCATTTCATCTTCCAAATTCTCTTTGGATTCTATTTGTCCGTTGCAAGGAACATCTACCGTTTTGGTAAAAAGTAAAAAGTGAGTTATGTTCCAGTAAAGTCTCTAAATTTAAGTTAAATTATAGCTGTAAGTTATTTTAGCAAATTATTTTTAAAAAATTTACTTTTCATATTTTGGCAAATATCAAATATTTTATTATTTGTTTCAAATTAAAAATTTGAATACCCTCAATTTATTATTTTATTATTTATAAAATTTGTTTTAAGTTAAATATTTGAATATTCTCAATTTATTATTTTATTATTAATTTATGAAAATCATCCAATTGTGAGAAGATAGCAATTGCTACTTTCGCTCTTCTATTTGCTAAATTTAGGGATCCAAAACCCTAAAATATCACAATTCTAAAGTAGGGAGTGGGATAGGGACTGTATTGGAGCCCCTTTTTATTTGAAATTCCCTAAATTAGCTAAAAAAATGTATTTTAGGAACTCTGCTGGAGATATCCTAAATTCTATATCAAATTTTAGAGTTATATATGTATTTTTAAAAACAATTTTAAAAAGTTTCATCAGTATTCGACCGTTACATCTTTCGACAGAATATCGTTAGCTGGCGGCGCATGAATGCGGTCCACCTAAAAAAGAATCTCAAAATTACTTAATTAACCATTGGTTATTTTTCGGATAATATCTCATTCTGAAATGTTAGACGGTAGATAACCAAAGATTAATGAAGTAATTTTGTCTAAAAGTCGCCTTGAGATTAATTTCATGGTGGACTACACAAGCGCTACGCTATCAGCTTACGAAAATTCTGTCAAAAAATGTGATAGTGGGACATGGATGAATTTTTTTAAATAGTTCATGGTATTTAAATGAAATACTTGAAAGTTCATATTATAACTTTAGATTTTGGTGTAAAACAGAAGATGGTAAAATTACATGAAATGGGCTCGAAAGAGTTAGGAATGGGCTGGGATTTATTGGGCCCAGTTTGAGTTTCTTGGTTAAGGCCCACTTGAGATAGCGCCAAAATAAGTTCCGTTAGAACTGCCTCTCTTTCTCATCCTCCAAAACTTCATCAACTATCTTGAAAGTTATCTCCCAGAACTTCAATGATATTTGCAGCTCCAGACTCCACCGTTCAAACCAGGTCCAATAGGTGAACCCAACCATGGCATTTTCTCCAACTGCCATGTCTACCTTTTCTTTCACCAACCCAACACTCCCCAAAAGGCTTTTTTCACCGCCTTCTGCTGTAAACTCAAAAGGCATACCCAAAGACCTCATCTTTAACCACGATGGTTCCGCCACAAAGAAGCTTCTGGTACTCTTTTTGAAGCCCTCAATTGTGTTTTTCTTGACTTCATTTTCTTTAAGTGGGCTAATAGTGTTTGATTTGGTGGTGGTGGTGCAGGCTGGGGTGGACATCGTGGCGGAGCTGGTTGGGGTTACATTGGGTCCAAAGGGAAGGAATGTGGTGCTGCAGAATAAGTACGGACCACCCAAGATTGTCAACGACGGTGAAACCGTCCTCAAACAGGTATTTCACACAAAATCCACAAGTTCATTGGCCCTTGCTTTATCCCTTTTAATTTTTACCAATTGGGGTTTTAGTGATGAAGTTGTTAAAGTACAAAACCATCTCTTTAGAATGAATCTTTAATACAGCTTTCCTTTGTCCTTAATCGATTATATAATCTTGTGAATCGAATAGGAATTGTTGTTACATATTGTGATTTGGTGCAGTTTTTTGCTGAGTTACGTGTAGCCAATATCACTGATCAGTAAGAAATTGTACGAAAATATGGTATTGAACTTTTTCTGATGGTTACTTTAATTAACTGGGTGCATTTCTCCCCCCTCCCCCCCTTTTTATTAAGATCGAGTTGGAAGACCCTGTGGAGAATGTTGGAGTTAAATTGGCGAGGCAAGCTGGTGCAAAAACGAATGATCTCGCTGGAGATGGCTCCACTACAGCTGTAATTCTTGCTCATGGTTTAATTACTGAAGGTGTTAAGGTATGAATGTGATGCCACCCATAGGTTGTCTACTGGAATATAAGAGACAAAGTACTTGTTGTGATGGTTAAGGATCCTACATTGTCATAGAAGGCTTTCCACAAATACTAGGTAGTTCGTGTATGTCTGTCGGTCAACTTGTAGGTAGTTCATATTGTATTGTACATAAACTTTCTTCTAGGTTACTGCAGCTGGCCTAAATCCCATTCAAATTGCTCGCGGGATTGAGAAAACCGCAGTGGCCCTCGTTTCTGAACTCAAACTGATGTCCAGAGAGGTAACAAGTTTGTTTACTTCTAATTGTTTGAATGATTAAGGTCCCTGGAGATCCGAACATTCTTAAAGATATAGTGAAACCAGCCCTATATAATTTACTATGCAGATTGAAGATCATGAGCTTGCAGATGTTGCTGCAGTTAGTGCAGGCAATGATCATACAGTGGGGAATATGATTTATGAGGCTTTTCGTCAAGTAGGGAAGAAGGGTGTGGTTACTATTGAATCCGGGAAAAGTACAGAGAACAATCTACAAATTGTAGAAGGAATGCAGTTTGATCGTGGATACTTATCCCCTTACTTTGTCACTGATAGAAGAAAAATGATAGTGGAGTTTCAGAACTGTAAGGTAAGAACTGAAGGTTAGATACCGGATTGGCATCCTCTCCTATGAAGTAATTAGAGGTTATGAAGCTCTTTTATTGCAGTTGCTTTTGGTCGACAAGAAAGTAACAAGCCCGAAGGAGATGTATAAACTATTGGACAATGCAGTACAGGAACAGTATCCAATAGTTATAGTTGCCGAGGGCATTGAGCAGGAAGCTCTAGTTCCAGTGATTAGAAACAAACTCAGAGGTGTGCTAAAAGCAGCCGCTATTAAAGCTCCTGCCTTCGGTGAGCGCAAAAGCCACTACTTAGATGACATTGCCATTTTGACTGGAGGTAGTAGGTTAAACAACAACATTTCGATATTATTAGCTCCGTTATGGTCATGCAAAATCTTGATATTGCCTCTCCATTTATTTTGCAGGAACTGTAGTAAGAGATGAAATGGGGATTATCCTAGAAGAGGCTGGCGAGGAGGTTTTGGGCACTGCTACTAAGGTTGTGATAACTAAGGATTCTACATTGGTAGTTACTGATGGTAGCACCCGGGAAGCTGTTGAAAAGAGGGTTTCTCAAATACGAAAGCTTGTTCAGGTACATCTAGCATCTCAAATGAATTCTACATCATTAGGCTTCTCTGATAAATACGACCCATTTTTTTTTTTCAGAACACTGAAGAAGAGTTTCAAAAGAAGATATTAAATGAAAGAATAGCAAGATTATCAGGGGGAATTGCTATTCTGCAGGTAATGAAAATTTTTAATGCACTCAGTGTGTTTATAATTTGAATGTCCAGAGGCTGGATTTCTTTTAATTTGATGCCATTGGTTCCGATAATTTATTCATAGGTAGGAGCACAAACACAGGTTGAGTTGAAGGATAAACAACTTAGAATTGAGGATGCTTTGAATGCAACCAAGGTAGCTTCTTTCTGTCTTAGTTGTATAGGAAGTTGAATGCCAATCATTAAAAGAGATTTGTAACTGGGTTCATAATATAGGCAGCAATTGAGGAAGGTGTTGTAGTTGGTGGTGGCTGTAGCCTTTTGAGGCTCTCTAAAAAGGTGGATGCTATTAAACCAACTTTGGATAATGAAGAACAGCGGGTACCTCTCCCTTCACTGCATTTTAAACTTTTGATTTCAATATAACCATTGTGAAACTTATATTTACTTGTACACAGATTGGAGCAGAGATCTTCAAGAGAGCTTTAAGCTATCCAGCAAAACTGATAGCTAAAAATGCAGGTGTAAATGGAAATGTTGTAGTAGAGAAGGTCTCTGCATGTTATATGCATTATCTTCTTAAAAAGTAATCTTAGATGCATTTTACCCTTTCTGACCAGATATCTTGAATCAAACAAACTGCTGTATTTAGAATTTGTTAAATTTTGCAGATTCTTTCAAACGATGACATGGGGTATGGATATAATGCTGCAAAAAACTGTTATGAGGACCTAATGAAAGCCCGGATCATGGATCCATCAAAGGTATTGTAATATTCATTGGTTTTTGAAGAAAATTTCAACTCTTGATACATAAATCAGAAAACTTGACATGAATTCAGCCTTATTTTTCCATACCAAAATTTGGACAGGTAGTTAGATGTTGTTTGGAGCATGCAGCATCAGTGGCCAAAACGTTCCTGACATCCGATGCTGTTGTAGTCGAAAGTAAGGAATCACAGCCAATTCCAAGAAGAATGCCTCCAAAACTGCCGGATATCCCAAGAAGAATGCCGCCAGACATGTCCATACCAAGAAGAATGCCACAAGACCTGTCCATCCCAAGAAGAAGGCCAAAACCAATGCCCATGCCAAATCCAGGTAATTCCCGTCTTCCGAACTGGGATTTTGTTTCCCTGTGGTATAATTTGGCTGTTGAAGTCAAAAGATTCAAACTTTTGATCATTCAGGTGGTGGACCATTTGGCTTTTAGGATGGAAGTTGAAACTCAGTGGCTATACGGATTCAGCCCACAAAACCATGCCTTCATCTGAGCAAAGTTGGAAGTGATCATGAAAGAGTCATAAAACAATGTAGCTAATGGCTTCAAAATTACATCCACAAGAGTTGGCATCGCGAATTGATGCTACCGGTGTGAAAGGGAATGCAGCAACACAAGGTTTTTGCCTGCACTGAAAATTTGCATGAAACTGAATCATTCATTGTTAATAGGAAATTAGGAATTTTTTTTTTTTTAACCAATGTATGACCAGAGGCATCCATCCCACCATGTTTATACAAGGTTGCTTGCGGTACAAGATTTATATGTAATAGGTTTGAATTCTTTCTCCATGATTAAATTTCTCAAAGCCCTGAGCTTTTGGAACCTCATTAAGAGCATAATTTTTGTGCCAACGTAGTTTTATTAAATATTATGACCAAAGCCCAGGAATATAGATTAGTGACGCGCCCATATTTGTAAGGTGACGAAGACACGTGCAACTGCAACTGCAACAGCATCAGAAATGCACACCAACCCAAAAGGTGGAAGATCCTCACCTTCTTCTTCCCAAGTCCCAAAGAATTTCTTTGTAAATTTTTTGCGTTTCGTTAATTTATTCCTTCTCCTTTATTTTGTTCCTTTGTCTCTCCTCACCTCCTCAGTTTTTACATAAATGTAGGCAGACGGACACCTGGGCTTTTCAATAGAATTCTGTTGGGAGCTGATATTAGAAAAAAAACCAAGCTCAAAATTTTCTGTTTCTTTTTTTAATCAAATCATTGAGGGCTGAGTATTGAGTGGTGGAAGATGATGTTGATGATGGGTTTGAGCATCCAGAGCTTATTGGATTTGGCGGTGGCGGGGGTTTCTCTGATGATCGGTTTGGGGATCTTTGCGTTTATTGCTTCAATTCTTTGTTCTGCTGCTTTCGTGCACACCGCCAAGGACGCCTCTTGATCCATCCTCCATTGCTCAAGGTCAAATCTCTTTCTGGGTCTTTTTGAATTCCTTCAATTAGACGTGAGATTTCATCAAGATGAAATTTTTTGTTTGATTCAATTGGTCATGTTAATGGGTTGAATAAGTTTAATTCCAAAACTTGGAACAAAAACCGAAATGAATATAGGGATTTTAGAGTGAATTTACTCTTTACCAGAAGGGAAAGTTTGAATTCAATACATCTTATCAGTGATATTCATTTGTTTGTGTTGTAGGTATGGATCTAGAGTTGAGAAGCTCTCACTGGTTTTGATTTTGAAGATGGTTGTGACAATATTATTGTAAATCCATATCAACTGCAAGGAACAAGGGTATGAAATATTTTGGTTGGATTCAATAAAATTGAATAATCAAAGTGAGAGACTTAGATATTGATCTTGTTCGTTTAAATAAGTGAAAAAAAAATCTATACAAAAATGCTTGCTTACTAAATGGTGTCAATTCATCTTGAAAAACATTGATTAATGTATTATGTTTTTCTTTTGGGTTTTCTGGAGTACACCATCCCTCGGATCCCATCCGGATCCGCCACAAAACCCAATGGTCTGTAAAACCCGAGAACCCGAGGCTCCGAATACAGAGCGATATTACAAATCCCTTTCTCCACAAGCTCCTCCACCAATCTCTCCATCACCGCCTTCCCCAGCCCAAGCCCCTGAAACGACGGGTCCACCACCACGTCCCATATGATCGCGTTGAACACGCCGTCCCCCGTCGCTCTCGCAAACGCCACCGGCCTATTCGTCTTCTTGTACTCCATCCACAGCAGCGAGTCCGTGTGCTCCAGCGCGGTCCGGATCTTATCCGGGTCCCGCTTCGGAAACCCGACAGCCACGAAGACCTTGTTGAGGTGGTCCAGGTTCAGGTCCGAGATGGTGCGGTGGAGGAGGAAGCCTCGGGAGTCGAGATCTTGGTCGGAGATTGAGTAGGTGTTGGTGGTCGGTGTGCGGCGCGAAACGGTGACGGTTTGAGGGGGAGTGGAAGTGGTCGTGGTGCTTGTGAGGCGGAGACAAGCGAGGGGAGCGGAGATTGTGCCACGTAGGAGCATGATTTGGGAAGTGATGATGATAAGCTGATAACATTTGTTGCCATGAGCGGCCCAGCATTGAGTTTTGTATGTATGCGCTGTACAGTGTTGGGGTTTGGCGTTTGTGGTCGTGACTCGCCGTTCGTGGATTTAATACGTCGTCGCATTATCGAGTTCAATGTCCAAAAAGTCTACTATCCTTGGACCTCGGTGTGCATTTTCTTCGAGGGCATAGATGTCTATAATGAATAGTTTTAACGACACATTTAATATTTTTACCAAAAATTTGAAATCTATATAATTATTTCATTTTGAATGAATCCCCAAGTATTTTGGAGTGAATTAACGGTCCAACACATATATTATAATAAAAATGGTCAATTTAAGAATTAAACAGGTATTTTTGAGTGAATAAACCGTCAAATATACATGTTTATATAAAATATTAGGGAAATTAAGAGTTAGAATAAATACTCGATTGGGTCATCTATTTTCATTTATATAGAAATAGTTAAATTAAGATTCGAATACATATTATAGAGCGAATAAATATTCGAATATATATATGTTTATATAGAGATTATAAAATTAATAAATAAGAATTAATTTTTTGTTGAACATGTATCTTTCACTCATAATTTATTAATCTTACAATAATTTGTAACTCAAGTGATTAAGAGTATTTATCCACGCATCCAAAATCACGTGTTTGATTCTCCCGTCACAAAACACATGTATGAGATTTTGGGTTAGCATAAACCAATGACAGATATATGAGGAAAATTGAAGTGCAAATATATAGTTCCTCTCTAGCATTTTTGGTTTAATTTTTCTTACCTTGACTTCTGCTAGCAGTTGCACTCAAGGTGCTCTTAGACTTGACTGGCTGCACTTTCTGCAGTTTGCGCCAACTCCTCTTTCTCTTCCTTGACCCTCAATCTTTCATCTATTTTCTTCCCCTTTCTGCAACCGACTTTCTTCCCTGAACAACATTTATATTCACCATGCTCATGATCTTCCTTATCTCCTCGCCAGAGGCGGCCCGGCCGGCTTCCATTTCCCTCACCATTTTCACTTTGAAGTAGCACTACTTCATGGTCATGACTTGGGCCAGAGGAGGCATCTGAAACCATAGAATCGTCACTCTCATCGCCATCATTATCATCATCATCATCAAGAAATATTGCTTTCTTCCCATTGTTTTTCTCACTCCCTTCTCTATAAACATCACAATTAGTACTAATTTCACTGTGGATATTGGGGGAGCCAATATAACTTGTCCACCCAGACTCATCACTCCCACTCCATCTTTCTGCATCCATTGAAGCTCAAGAAGTTGCAAACTTTGACTCAAATTTTACAACTTGTAAGCCAACTTAGCTTCAATTTGTATCTATCTGTCGCATTATTTCGCTTCAAATAGAATTACAAAAGGACAAGAAACCCATCTCAACAGTGGATTTGAAGAAGCACCTCTGTGTACCCCCATTATTGAATTTTGCCAGGATGCATGTCACCACCTGGCAAAACTATCACTATGTTTTCATTGCTCAACCTACTCAACCACTACGAGACAAGGTTTTAAGGGGTAAAAGGGATTCTACTTGTGCATGCCTGGATAAATAGTCAAGCACCAGACACATGACAAATACAACCTTTACCTCTCTGTGCAGCTTGTAATAAATTTCAAGCAGCTTTTCGTTGGGGAGTAGACGGTCCCCTATTCAATTTCAGAGTACATTGGCAATAAGTTGTTTCCAATATTTGTATCTCACTCTGGTGGAACATTCTCATACAACCATGGTGATACATTCTCATACTACAATTTCAATTTATCGAATTGTCTTTGTACATATGTCACAATCGAAACCGTTTATTCTCTAAATCACCATGTCAAGATCATCCCCGTAAAAAATCAGCAAGATGGGAAGTTGTTTAGTCATTCATATATATCAACTAAATGGAAGGTTCACCATGCTGATCTTAATTCTTACCAAAATCGTTGATTTATTTGATACAAATGAATGACTAAATGACCTTCAATCTTGTTGATTTTTTACGGAGGTGATCTTGACATGATGATTTAGAGAATGAAGGGTTCCGATTATGATATATGTACAAAGACAATTCGATAAATCGAAAGGGTGGTACGAAGATATATCACCATGGTGGGATGCAAATATTTATCTAAGTTTTTTATATACATTCGGAGTCTCTCTTTTGAACAAATTCCATTAACATTTCTCTTTTGGTCATACGCTTTGTATGTATGATGTTTCCTCCCCAAAACAAGCGAAGCTTACTTCCTTTGTCTCTTGTGATGTTTCCTTCCGGTGTTTTTAACTAACATTTGGAAATTATTCATAAAAGTTTGAATTTTTGGTAATTTTTGAGTTTTGATGGCTAGCTCTAGCTGATTAGGGTTTTAATTACTCAAATGTGTCTCTTATTAAGCCTCTGTGTTAGTTGTGAGCCAAAAGAAAAAGAAATTTGGTATTTTTTTAGCGTTGCACCTGGTGGCTCATGGGTGCTTGATTAAGTAGTGGAAAGAACTGCAACTTTTCCAGGTAGAATCATTTCCAGGGCCATTACAAATCAATTTAGCTCAAGTAACAGCTGGCCTTACTTTTACCAGGGCCATTCTTTTGCCATTTCATAAAATTGTCTTTCCACGAGAAAAATTACCAAAACCTCAATTCTCATTAAGAAAAAATTGTTTATTTGCTCCAGTTGTCAGCATAGCAGTAGCAGTAGGGAATCAAATAAATTGGTATTTTCGTATAATCTCTCCTCTTGCTGTGTGAAGTTATTGCTCAAAGCTACAGTAAATGTTCCACATGAATAAATTCCTGATCCCAATACCATGTTTGTAAACCATAAATGGGAATCTGTATTTTTCTTTACACTAAAAATAAAAAATCATGTCCAAATTCACGGTTTTTATGTAATATGGTTGGCTTCAAACTCTCAAATCCAATTCCATGTGGAGATTTTGTGATTAATAACCAAAAAATACAACATTCTTAGGATGCACATTCATGAAGGAGCTTTTATTTCAGCTCACAATAAAATTGTAAGCTTACACGATCGCATATCCCCAACTGAGGAGCCCTAAATTGGGTAGGCCCAGCAAGCCCATTTCCACGTGGCGCACAAGCAAGTGATCTCCAGCTCCACACAATTAGGATCACATGGGAATTAAGATCCAATTTTTTTTTTTCAATTAAAAAAAAATAAGTCCCCCAACTATTGCTCGCAAAATCAAAGGGGAAATGCCGAACAAGAAAATTACAGCGGTAAGCAAATGAGAGAATCAAAGAAAATCGAGGGCGATTAACAGCCATTAAAATATTCTTCTTGGACGGTCTCGAACGAGGCCGATCCTTCTCTCCATGTTCTAAACAGAACTCTACTGCCTAAAAGTTAGAACCCTTTTACAATAGCAAAGTTAGAGAGAGAGATACCAGAGACGCGTTGAATGTCTCTGCTTCTCTTTTTGATCCAAAGCTAGCGACTTGTTTATTTCTTGAGAAAATTTGGATCGAGGGAAGTAGAATCTGAGATGGGTTTGACTGAATACTTGAGGACAATCGATTGGGAGCAAGAATCGTACCCTGCATATGGAGATTTCACAATTCTTCCCTTGTTCGTTCTCTACTTCCCAACTGTTCGATTTTTTCTGGATAAATTCGTCTTTGAGGTACTGCGCTCTACATCCACATAAATTTGATTGGAGCAGAGGCAGCTAAGTTTTCCATTTTTTTATAGCTTACTGATGCGTTAATTCTGTTTAGTCATAGGATTAGATCGTTAATGATGTATTTCAGTATTATGTTTGTTGACCCATTTGTGTAATGCACTTTTATTTGATGGGTTGTATTTGGTTTTTTGGTATTTGATGGCATAGTTTAGTTGTTGGATATCAAGTTGGTCAGTATGATATGTTATGATGTTTTTGAAGAGATTTTATTGGTTTATGGCGGATGGTTTTGTGCTGTTACTGAAATCAGATTGGGGTCTGAGATTCAATGATTGCTTGTCCTGTCTTTGAGTTTCCTTTAGATCTTCGCTATGGAATTTCAGTAATAAGCTGCCCTGTATACTTAGCATACCTGTGTCAAAATTTTCTTTTTCTATGAATGACGTAATATCAATGTGCTTTCATTTTAAGGTTCTAGAAGTTTTAAGGGTTCTGAACTCGTACATCAATATGTCAGTTTTGTAAATACTAGCACTTTTAGAGAGTGAAGAGCTGCTTATTATTGAAGGCTATAATGGCTGAACAAATTTTGCTTAAATTGGTAACTGCATATATAAAGGGGACAGCTACTTTCATTGGGAATGATTTGTTCTTATCTTCTCGTGGAAATCTATTGAACTTTTGTCTTCCTCTTATAGGTTCCTACTTTTTATGGTTAATGAGGAGCCAATTAAGGATTCTTTCTTTTTGTATTACGCGTACATGTTTTTATTTCCAGCAAGCAGTTTAAATAGCACTCTTTGTGAATATGACTGATTAGATTATATGGCCAGAACAACAAACATAATATTGTCAGTTTTGATCGTTGGTGTAAGATCATTGTTATGAAGATCAAGGATTTCCGACTTTTCTCGAATTTTCTCACACTAGCTATTGCAATAGTATAAGCTTCTGTTTAACAATCCTTATCATCTTGATTATGCTCGAGGAGAGCTTTCTTCTTTTTTTCCCACTGTTATATTTTATCCTTGGAAGTTTCCCCTGTTGCCTGTTGGTGACAATCAGCATACTAACTTGCCCTGTTTCAAGAGAATGTTAAATGTGATAGGTTAGATTAGAATGCACCATAATGGAGAACTGAACCATGTAACGCCTAATCTTCACCTGAGATCCATTTTTTCTTTTATTACATTTGTTTACTTTTTTTCATTCCATCTGCTACTACTATGATATATTCCTAATCAGGAAATGCGTAAATTGACATTACATGTTGCAGAAACTAGGGAGATGGTTAATATTTGGAAAGGGGCATCAGAAGCTGGATATAAAAACTGATGAACAAAGGAAGAAGATTAGAAAATTTAAGGAGTCAGCATGGAAGTGCATATATTTTCTTTCAGCAGAGTTTCTAGCCCTTTCTGTAACTTATGACGAGCCTTGGTTTACTAATACAAAATACTTTTGGGTAGGGCCAGGGGACCAGGTCTGGCCTGACCAGAAAATGAAGTAAGAATTCTTACAATTAGAATTTTTCACATTATTTGTATTTGTTTAGTTGAAGTATTCACATGTGATGAGATTGACACTACTTGAATCATGGTTTGACTAATATGAAAAGCTAAACTTTTGACATAATAAATAAAATGGCTACTTTTGAATTTCAGGTTGAAATTGAAGGGAGTTTATATGTATGCTGCTGGATTTTACACGTACTCCATATTTGCTTTGATTTTCTGGGAAACAAGGCGTTCCGACTTTGGGGTGTCCATGGGCCATCATGTAGCAACTGTCATCCTCATTGTGCTGTCTTACATTTTCAGGTATGTTCTGCTGGAGTGAGTTTGTAGCTTTCTCATGTTCTTTTAGTCACAAAACCAAGGATGCAAGAGTGCTACCACCTTCAAAAGGTATGGAGGGATTATTTGAAGTCATAACTATTAGAGCATCACCCCCTACTACACTATACAAGCACTGTAATAAAAGGGTTAAACATCAATGAAGTAGAAGAGATACGATATTTTGCAGAAAGTTTCAGTTGCCACCCCCTATTGAAGTCATAACCTATTAGTATCTGTTTCTTGCAGGTTTTCCCGTGTAGGTTCCATTGTATTAGCTCTTCATGATGCTAGTGATGTGTTTCTGGAGGTAGGAAAGATGTCCAAATACAGCGGTGCTGAAAGGACTGCTAGCTTTTCATTTATCCTTTTTGTATTGGCTTGGATCTTACTGCGCCTAATTTACTATCCATTCTGGATTCTTTGGAGTACAAGGTTTGTCTAACTTGATCCCTAACTTATATTAAACTTGTGTTATACTCAATAGCTCCTTCATTTCTGTCTTTGTTGCTTTAGAAACTTTCCATGCATTGTAGAAATAAGTATAATTGCTGCTTTGCTACACATCACTTTATATAAAACTTAACAGAGCATATTCATATTAACTGAAAAACAAACCATTAAATGTATACTTTAAACACAATTAGTGGTCTGTCTATCTTCTTATTCATTCTTGTTCGCTTGTCCTTTTGGCAGCTATGAAGTTATCCTGACATTGGACAAGAACAAACACGCTGTAGATGGACCAATATATTACTATTTGTTCAATACTCTTCTATTCTGCCTACTTGTTCTTCACATTTTCTGGTGGGTGTTGATTTATCGGATGCTTGTTAAACAAATCCAAGCAAGAGGTCAGCTTAGCGATGATGTTCGGTCAGGTGAGTGAAAATCATGTTTGATAGATGGCTTTTATTGTACACCTCCACATACTTGGGTCATTAGATAAACTGAAGCAAGTGATTTCCACCAGGAAAAATTATTGAGCAATTTGAAAAAAACCAATGGTATCAACAGTCTTTAAATAGACATATATATGGTGAACGGACGGTTATTACTCAATTGGTAATATATGCAGAGACTTCCTTGATTACACTCTCTGAAGGCCCACTACTCTGAGGCTCTGAACTAATACTTCGACTACTTTACCATTTCGGTGTGGTTAGGCACTTTTATAAAATGGTCTTTTCTTCCTGTTTTGTCAACCACGAAGTACATAATTTGAGATGATTTGTTGGATGTTTCTGTACTCCACCACTATTAGTTTAGCATTCAGAAATATTTTCTTTGTGAATGAACGAAGCAGTGTACAGTCATATGGAATTGGGCTTCTAAGCGAATGCATGTTTTGTCTAGCAATTTCGATCATGGAGAACATGGTGCCTTCAGATCAGTAGTGCTGTCATTAGTTTCCTCTGTGTTTGGTGCCTGATCTTTGTTTTCCTTGCTTTCTATGTAGATTCTGAAGGTGAAGAAGATGATCATGAAGATTGATCAGGAAACAGAATTTACAGCCACACCGTGACCCTCTCAAGCAAAGGTGCTCTTAAATTTTCGTGAAGCCATTTGGATTTCCCAATAAAGAAACCACATTATCATTTAGCATTTTATGTTGAATGAAATTAAACGTAGCGCACAAGATGTGGTTTCAACTGGAAAAATATAAGTGTGATGATGTATCATGCACAAAAATAAATGGGAAACTGAAATGGCTGTCGTTGATGCTTTCTGTGATTTGTCCTGCAGATGAGGAACGCTTTACATTTACACATTTGATGTACTCTTTTGATAGTTAAAAGATTTTGGTTGAAGAATTACATCGTGATGCCGAAATGATGATAGGTTAACCTGAGATAAGATTATGAAAGTAGAGGTTGGAAGAACAGAATGGCAAGGAAGAAGATAGAGAAGTTTGATTCTGACTGAGCTCCCCATTCACTGCCTTAAATTTGAGTCTGCTGCCATGATTGAATGTATTGCAAGGAGAGTTCAAAATGTGATTGGAACTTTAATAATTGTATACTTTTTCAGGTCACCTGTAAGTCTTGTGAATGCAATGGATCGTTAAGTTTCTGGTGTCCCAATTCGAAGGAAATTTATATATTTTTTCACCTTGCTATGACTTGTGTTTCCGAAGGTCTGGATTTTTAAGAGCTTGATTGGCATTCATTTCGTTTTAAATATTTTACTTTTTACTTTGTACTTTTTTTGGGTAATAGATTGGGTTTTCTTTTTCGTGCTTCGTCCTCCTTTCCTCAGATACTTTTCTTTCCATTCTTGGCATTAAAAAAATTAAAATTTAAAAGCAAAACGAAATTTTTTATCTGGTTACTGAAAAATTGCGGTAGTTTTTCAGTTTGACACAATGTTATCAAACGATGGCGTTTGGTTCTAAGTTTTATGTTGGACAGAAATTCCGAACAAAATTTGAACTTCCACATTTCCATTTACTACTTTTTCACATTAGAAGCTAGCCTTTAAGCTCAAACCCAAAAGCTGTGAACTTGGTGGGACGTCGTTTACCGTACGGCCTTCTCTGCTTCTGGTTTGCTAGGGTTTCTGATACTCCACGATTGACAGTCATGGAAGATGTACTGACGGAGATTCCGCCGCCTTCGAGGTTCTTCCAGGAAGATCTGAACAACTTCACACCTCCATCGCCGCCGCTTCCTTCTCCTTTCCTCTTGTTCTCTCCTGACGAGGCTGCAGAGGCGCCTCTTCGCCCCTCTCTCCTCATCGTCGCCCTGTCCTCCCCATCCCTCCATCTCTTTCACAACCTCTCTTCCAAAACCCTAATCGGAACTCTTGTCCTCCCGGAGACCCCCTTCTCCGGTAACTCAATCAACCCCTCTCTCAAGGACAAGTCTTGCAACATTTATTCCCTCAATCAACTCCAAAACCCAACCCTCCTCGTCTCCTTCCAGTGCCCCATTGCCCCCGAGAGATGCCACGCCGTCGCCAAGTTGCTAATTTCCCATCAGATTGTTCCTCAAAGGGTTCTGATACTGGACTCGGTTCAGAGCCGGAACTTCAGAGGCAAGCTCTCGACTGATGAGGCGGTGGCGTTCAAGCTGGAGACGACCGCGGAAAGAAAGGCCCCATCTTTGAGCTCGGAGTATTTCCCTTCGGCCAGCGTTGTAGATGGGTTGGGTGCGGCTCTCTTGGCTGCCTGTGAAATCAAGAGTATCAAGGCAACGCTTTGTGTGACATGGCCGCCATTGGGTGCTCCAGTGCTGTCCCTCATCAGGTCCCTCGTCTTTCCTGGCTTGGATTTAGATTTGAGTGTTGCCTCTGGTGTTGATGATTATGCCATTTTAGGTCAAGATAAGGATCATCATCGTTTTGATTCTGATTTGTATACTTAAATGTGTTGTGATCTCAAGCTCGTCATCACTTTTGAATGTTTGAAAAATGTCTACTTTTTCTTTGTAATAATGCTGGATTTATGGTTTTTGGATTCAATAGAGTTGCTGAATTTTTCTGCACTGTGTAATGGAAAAATCAAATTGAAATCAAAGCCTGTATGTTTGATGAGTTTACGAAATTTCATTGAAGCCAAATTTGCAAACATTTCCTGCAAAATTTGGTACTAGCAAGAAATACAAATCCGAAAACGTCATGGAGGCTTAGAAATCATCTGTGTTAGATTTTAATGACATAGAAAAGCAATCAAGAATAAGCAAGAATGGTTTCTTGTCTGTAAAGAAACAGTGACATTAAGGATGGCAAACAAACTGAAATTCGACTTTTTCAACCAAAGTTTTAGTACAAGAAATCAATAATTAGGATTATATAAGTAATAAATCCCCACCGTTTAACCTAATCCTTCAAGATTGAACTTTTTGTACAAGAATATATTAATTTACAAGCCCCTTTTTCTTTTTCTTGCAGATGGAATTATGCAGGAAGACTCAACTGCGTGGTCTTTGATTTACTGTTAAATCAAAGAGAGAATAAATTAAGGTGAAGCTTCTGTAAAGGTCAAAAAGGAGGTGAACATTAGCTGTTAATAGTTTTTGTTTGGTGGCTGGTGCAATCTTCTCAAGTAATATATAATGCAAAAGCACACGTCTTTTTTAACTCTCAGTGATTGTACTATTTGGAAACTCCTGGTTTGAGAATACTCACCAACCATGCCTTTGTTAGTTGCATCCTCTCTTGACTTCTACAATATCTTCATTCAAAATACTGAAACTTGCCATGCAAAGATTTCATGCACTTTTTACTTATATATATCTCTCACAGTCCCAACCATCTCTCCCACTCTTTTCGATCATCCAAACAAACCATAACCAGCAAAAATGGCAGCACCTTCCCTTTGTTTCGGGCCCTTCGTTCTGCATTTCATGCTTTTAGTTTTCTCCATTTTGAGCAACAGTTTGCATGCAGGTGAGCCTCCATTAACATCGGACTACTATGCATCAGCTTGCCCCACTTTGTTTGAGATTGTGAGGAAAGAAATGGAGTGTGCAGTGCTGTCTGATCCCCGCAACGCAGCCTTGATTGTTCGGTTACATTTCCATGACTGCTTTGTTCAGGTGCACAAGTCTATTCATTTGATCAGTTGGTACTTTGGATTGTTTCACATGATGCAACATTTTATAATTCTATGAACACAGGGATGTGATGGCTCGGTTTTGCTAGAGGACACGATCACACTAACAGGGGAGAAGAAAGCTTCCACCAATATACACTCCTTGAAAGGCTTCAGATTGGTTGACAAAATTAAGAACCAGCTTGAATCAGAGTGCCCTGGAATTGTTTCTTGTGCCGATATCCTCACCATTGCAGCAAGAGACGCTGTAATTTTGGTACTACTAATTAGAATATAAATCTCTCAAACATGTATATATGTGTGAAGCTTTCAATAGTATAGTAGCATAGTTTTTACCCTTACATTCATCATTTTTTTACTATGCAGGTTGGTGGACCTTATTGGGATGTTCCTCTAGGAAGAAAAGATTCTGTAACTGCCAATCCTGAACTTGCAGAAACTAACCTTCCAACTGCAAATGAGGGCCTTGTCTCCATCATTTCCAAATTTCTATACCACGGCCTGTCTGTGACAGATATGGTAGCTCTTTCAGGTAACTTAAAAAATCTCCAAGATTCAAACTTTATCGTATCACAGCATGTACGCTGGACTAACTGCTTCCATATTGATCATGTTTTTGTAGGGGCTCACACCATTGGCATGGCACGGTGTGAGAATGTCCGAGCTAGGATTTATGGTGGTGACTTTGAAGCAACTGCAGGAAATGAGCATCTGTCTGATTCATACTTAAGCAGCTTGAGATCGACATGCCCGCCTGTAGGTGGAGTTGGGGACAATAACATAACAGCCATGGACTACGTGACTCCTGAACTGTTTGATAATTCTTTTTACCATTTACTGTTGAAAGGAGAGGGAGTGCTGAGCTCAGACCAGGAGCTGTATTCAAGTCTGTTTGGGGTTGAGACAAAGAGGCTTGTGAAGGAGTATGCACTTGACACAGTTGCTTTCTTCAAGCAGTTCTCAGATTCAATGGTGAAACTGGGAAATATTACCAATCAGGACAGCTTTGTGAGTGGTGAAGTTAGGAAAAATTGCAGATTTGTTAACACATGAGCTGCTATGCTGCAATTTTAGGCCTTATTTATTTGTTATACCAAGAAATTGTTGCACTAATTTCAAGTTTATGTTCCTAATGGAAATTTGATGTTTACCCTTGTTAAAAGAAGATGGAATAAGGTTGAGAAAGATCATGGGCCTCTTCAAACTTATTGAAAGACTAGGATGATCCAGGTTTGGTTTAAGCAGGTTCACCAAAAAGAAAAATAAAAAGTTTCTTTATAGTAGAAAATTGGAATCACATTTACTAATTTGAAGTGATCAGGATTCAAGTTTATCAAAAGAAGGATTTTTTATTTATTTAATTATTATTTAAAGAGAAAAAATAGCGGTACTTTTTGAGGCCATGTTCATTATTCATGATATGTTAGGTTGACAAAGATTCTTTATAGAGTTGAATTGAAGTTGTGTGGTCATATACTCATATCTTGTTTTCTTTTCGGTTTCCCACAAACACTCGGAATCTTCTAGCTTTGCTCTCGTGAAAATGGAAGAGAGTCTTTTCGGTTTTCCACAAACACTCGGAATCTTCTAGCTTTGCTCTTGTGAAAATGGAACTGCTCCATCTCTCTCTCTCTCTCTATATGTACGGTGGCGAGGGTGCCCAACAATAATTTACTATTACTCAGGTTTAAAATTTGATTTGTATATGCTAGTTTATTGATATGATATTTTGTATACTCAGAATTCTTTGAGTTTAATTTTCATAAATAGTGAGAATGATACATAATTGTGTATAATTCCTCTCTAATGTTTTGTATAAACAAAAGAAATTATGTGTAGTGATTTTCAAATTTTATTTTTCTCTTTTTTACATCCACAAGATAAGTTCACTTATTTCACACAATTTTTCTAGTCATGCCAAAAAAATAAAAGTGTTATTGAGAAGAAAATGAGAGTGAAAAAATCACTTCTCAATACGAATACGTAAAGATCTAAAATGTGGCTCTTTCTTGGGATTGTTGTGTCCAATATCTCTTTCTTGAGTTATCTTAATATTCCCTTTTGTGGAGATTGTTGTTTACAAAGATTGGTTGTTTATGTAATAATGACACAGTCGTTTTGATGGCGAGTATATATATGTTTTCAAATTGGTTATTGTTGTGTGTGGTTCCCTCTAGATCATTTTGACGATTGTTGAATTTAGTTACTAGAGATATTTTATCCATAATCATCGTTTAATTTTGAAATTTAGGATCGTATTTTTAATTTTAATAGAAAATTAAAGAAAAGTATCTTTGTTTTGAGATTTGAAAAACAAAAGAACAAAATTGTACGTCGAAGAGTGCTCACTTTTTCAAATATATGTTGCCTTTATTCCATGTTCCTTTTCCCAATTGCCGTGCAGATTGGTTTTCAATTTAATGGCGATAAAGTAACGTTGCCAATATATTGCTCATTAATTGGATCCCAATAAAGTCCATGATCTATAAATGAATGAATGAAAAATAATGACTATGATCTTGTCCTTGCAAATGTGCAATTGGGTTAGGTTATTATTAAGTTGAACATGCATGCTTCGCCTTTTTTTTTTTTCTTTTTTTTTAAACAGTCTAATTACTGTTATTTACAAGGAATGAGGTTCGAACTTGAAATTATTAGTTTGTAAGTCAAGGATATTATTGAAAAAAATATATATTAAATAGACCACATAATTTGCATTTTTTATAACTCACATTAGATGGATCCTATTTATATTAGTGGACCCTATAATTCATGTGATTTTTCAATTGTTCCAAAAAAAATTAAGAACAAGCATGATGCATGCACTTTTGGGAGGAAAAAGAAGCATGATGCATGCACTCATGCGCCTAGGGATGGAGATTGTTTTGTCATATATCAGAATGAGGATACTCAGTAATTCTTTATTGTATTCGAAATGTAATGTGAACGTGTTTAATTGTTTTATATTATAATATGCGTATGTATTTATTTTATTACTATATCTTAAAAATGGGACATATCAACTTTATTTGACAGAAAATAATTACCCTCAGAATTCTTATGAACATGTTTTTTTGATAAAATGATATTATTCATTGGAGATTTTTATGCCGTCAAGGTCCCATTTACAGTTACTTGGGAAAATTTCGAGGAAAATCCTATGGATTTATTTTTGAAACCCAAGTGTCAAAATGAAAAATAAGAAAATTTTGTTATGGGTTTGGATTAGAATGGAAAAGGAAAAGAAAAAGCAAACCTTCTTCTCACACTGGGCACTTAGTCATTAGGATTTTGAGCTGCAGAAGCCATTGCTTCTTCGGCAACGGTCAAGAGGTTCAAGGACTCATTCCAGCAGTCAGCAGCACGCCACAGAGGCTTGGCTTTAGGGGAATAAGGGTGAAGAAGCCCTCCTGAAACACCAGACGCGCCTCCTCCAATTCCAACTTCATCGTAAATGTCGACGAGTATATGTGAGTCTTTCAGACTCTGATTTAACAAGTGCCAGGCGACATAGAGGCCGGCGAAGCCAACACCAAGCACGACGTACCTCATACAAGTGAGACTCGGAGGACATTGCCGCTGAGTGAAAGAAACTGGGGACCCAGCCGAACAAGAAGAAGAAAATAGTAAAGTGGTTCCACTGCTGTTATTGCGTACACCACTATGAGCCATCTCCTATTCGGTTAGAAAGTAGAGTGCTTCCTCTCTTTTTGCCGCCAGTGGTGGTGGATTGGCCAGCTTGGAGGCCCTCTGGCTCGTCTCACTTCTGTCGGAGTTGGACCCAGAGGAGAGAAGAAAAGAGAGAGAAAGAAATGAAAAATTACAAATTAGTCCTTGGAGGGTATATATACCTTCGGTCAAAATTGCAAATACCCAATTTCTAATTCTTGTTGTTGGTTTGAAAACGAAAAGGGGATAACGATGGATAATTTTTGCGGAAAATGGGCATTAGCGATAATTCTCCAAAAAGAAAAACACCACAACTTCTAGAATGATATAGGGGTGGGTCAATTTTCTTGGTCAAGCTTTTAGATATTTCAAAGGAGAAAGCTACAAATTTTTAATGATAAAAAACAAAGTTCGTACTTTCTAATTAATAAAATTAAAAAATCCTTTAGAATTGGTCAAAGAAATAAGGAAGAAAAAAAAAGGAGAAAAAAGGAGTACTTTTTGAGGTCATTTGGTTGTTGACAAAGACCCGACGCGCCTCCTCCAATTCCAACTTCATCGTAAATGTCGACGCGTATATGCGAGTCTTTCGGACTCTGATTTAACAAGTGTCAGGCGACGGAGTGGCCGGCGAAGCCAGTACCAAGCACGGCGTACCTCATACAAGTGGGACTCGGAGGACGCTGCCGCTGAGTGAAAGAAACTAAGGACCCAGCCGAACAAGAAGAAGAAAATAGTAAAGTGGTTCCACTGCTGTTATTGCGTACACCACCATGAGCCATCTCCTATTCGGTTAGAAAATAGAGTGCTTCCACTCTTTTTGCCGCCAGTGGCGGTGGATTGGCGAGCTTGGAGGCCCTCTGGCTCGTCTCCCTTCTGTCGGAGTCGGACCCAGAGAAGAGAGGAGAGAGGAGAAAAGAGAGAAAGAAATGGGAAATTGCAAATTAGTCATTGGAATGTATATATAACTTGGGCCAAAAGTGCAAATACTCAATTTCTAATTCTTGTTGTTGGTTAGAAAACGAAAAAGGGGGTAACGATGGATAATTTTTACGGGAAGAGGACATTAGCGATAATTTTCCAAAAAGAAAAACACCACAACTTCTAGAGTGATATAGGGGTCAATTTTCTTGGTCAATCTTTTAGATATTTCAAAGGAGAAAGCTACAAATTTTTAATGATAAAAAGTAAAATTTGTACTTTATAATTAATAAAATTAAAAAATCCTTTAGAATTGGTCAAAGAAGAAGGCATACTATATTTCTTTATCTTCAATGAAATTCTCTTGTAAAAATGAAATTCTCTTGTAAAAATGAAATTCTCATTACTACCAGCACTGCAACAACTATATTCTCTGTTAAGTTTAATTCATATAAATAATGAGAATTTAGATTGAATATGATACCAAATTTAAATTTACCTTATTTTTCTGAGTAAAATTTAGTGGTATAAAAATGGATCTAGAAATATTGAAATTTCACTAGTTTGTAGGGCAGTCATTAGTACTTTATGAGGAAAGGGAAAGGGAAAGGGAAAGGGAAAGGGAAAGAACGAAGCAAAGATGGTGATTGGATGATTTGGTATAGCCATTGGTGACAAAGGAGTCACAATTGATGCAAGTTTCCATTGGTGGCACCTTTGCTTTCTGTCTTTCTCATTTCTCAATCATTTATTCCTTATTTCACCCCTCACTTCTTTTCCAATGCGTTATTTTGCTATTATTCCAATTTCCCCTATATTTAGTTTTGAATTAATAATCATAATATCGCGTTTGAAAATAAATAAATAATCATAATGTCATATATACAATAAAAACTTATGATCATGGAGTGAATTAATGTCGATCACATTTAGCTATTTGCATTGCATTGCAATCACACACTCTTTATCAGTATATGGATAGTTATCTTTCAAGCACAAGTTTAGGTTGGTCCGTGATGGCAAAATACTGGTCGGGCATTGACCCAAGAAGAATCAATTTTAGATTTATTCATAATGCACTATCAACTTCCTTTCGTAGTCCCTATCTTATAACGTTAGAGTTACATCAACATCTCACAATGTTATAATCACATTGAAACGTGATAAGGTTACAATCACGCTGACACGTAATAGTACAATCAAACCAAACTTTAATACTTTAGGAATCACACGGACATTTAATACTAGAAGTGTAAAATCGCACCGATATCTCGTAGTGTTACAATCGCACGGGCATATCCTAGTGCTACAGTCACACATACATCTTGTAGTGTTACAATCGTACCAACATTTTGTAGTAATACAATAACTCTCACATCTTGTGGTATTACAATCACACTAATATCACGTAATGTTACAATTCTACTAACATCTTGTAGTCCTACAATCACACCGAAAAATTGGTCCGAAATTAAAAAGATCAAATGGCTATCTTGTTCGGCATTAGGCTGGTCCCATGGGCGTACAAAGACCTAAAGTCTGTGTGTACGGCCTTGCGCCTCTTCAACCTTGCAAGGGCCAATTGACACACTTCAAAATTTTATTTTTATTTTTTCATGAAACTTAAGATTTGTGAGGCATAGACACCTAATTAGTAATTGCATAATCATTAGATTAATGTTCATATATTGGGATTCATCCCCTTAATTAGGATGATTATTTGACACATTTTGGTAAAGGCTCTCTTGGTTTTGCTTGTTAGCTATCTTTGGGAATTTGCCAACAAAGGAAAGAAGTTTAAGTGGGAATCAATTAAAGTTGTTTGCCTAACTAGACATGCTAAACATGTAACACAAACTACACCACATAATTTGGAAAATGTACAAAAATAAACAAAATGTTGGCATCTAAATGTCATTATCAATCCCAATTTTCCATTGCTTGATGGATAATCTCCAAAAAGAGTAAAGGAAAACACTATGAGCCTAATGGGTTGGTTCTCCATTTCTTCATTTTATGGAGCTCAACATTGAACCAAAAAGCCTTAAATTTGTCACAATGCATGTTAAGATGATAGTCTCCATCATCACATATGTCACGTTTATCAATACTCTTTTATTGAAGTTTAACAATTATTGCGTATCATGATCCGTATTAAGCGGGAACTGTTTTTCTTTTTTTAATGTTGCGTATCAAGTAAACTTCAGTCACGTTTCTCTCATTAACTAATAAAAACTAATATCGAAAACAACAAGTATCTTGTGTTATAAAGCATATTAAAGTGATAGCTTTGTCGCGTTTCAAATCATTTTATGTAAAATAAGAATCAAATATTAGTATTATGTATTTTTCTCCATGTTAATAGAGCCAAAAATGGAAATTAACAACTAATCACACTCCGTGTTAAACAGGGAGTCTCATATTGTCATCCATATAAATTGGATGTAAGTTTTTTCCCTCTAGGATTCTCTCAAATATGTTTTTATATAGTGTCACTACACATGTTAAACGAACAATTTAATTATCACTAAATACATATGATGTATGTAGATTGTTTCTTAAAAAAAGAACCTAAATATCATCATTTCGTCACACAATTTGTATTAAATGAAGAATTTCATCAGTGTTAAACAACTTAATTATATATTTTTTTTCAATAATAAAATTTTACATAAATATATATTTCTCAATGTAAATGTATTTTCAAAAACTAAAAAGATAATAGCTTAGAAAGAAATTGCAATCCATCCAAATTCCAAAGGTAGTGGTGGTTTAGGATAAGGGTGGCAATTTTTTGACACGACTCAATACACGATTCGAAACCCGTACGAAATTTATTTGTGTCAATCTGCACGATTAAAATTTCGAATCATTTTCGAGTCAAACCGTTATGACAAATTTAATAAACGGGTGGATTTTGGGTCAACCTATTAACTTGCATAATGACCTATTAACCCGTTTAATAAACAGGTAAATTTCGGGTCAACATGTTAACCTGTATAATGACCTATATATTAACCCATTTAATAAATGTGTCAATCACTAACCCATATATCTATCAATTTACCTACCTATATACCTATTAAATCTTATAATTTAAATAGGTTAAACAGGCTAAACGGATTAAACAGGTCATAGGTTAATTGTGTTTCAAACACGATCTGTTTATTAAACGGGTTATACGGATTACTTGGTTCATTAATAAGTCGGATTCGAGTTGGACATTCTTGACACGATTATTAAATGGGTTGGGTTCAAATTGAGCATATTTAGGTAAAATAAAATTTATGGCACGATACGAACCCGACACAACACGACCCATTGTCAGCCCTAATTATGGAGAAGTTGAATCCTAATGACCTTTAACTATTAACATTAGAAAAAATCTAAAATATATTAAAAATTGCAGAAAAATTATAAATACACTCCTCCTTACTCTCTCTCTCTCTCTGTCTTTTGAGAGCAGCTCGCTTCTCTCTCTCGATATTATGCAGTTTCTCTAGAATTCTCACTTCCGAAAAAATCCAGAGGGAAAAATAATCACAGTGCTTTCTATTCCAGAAAAGGAAAATACCAAAGGAACATTAAATATTTTATAGCAGAAGAAACCGACCTGACCTTCATACGGTGACCAGGCTCTTCTCAGTTGGTTGTTGCTGAACTCACCTGGCCTTATTGCCGCATAATAAGTGAGTCGGTCACTGCTCTCATCATCACAACCACACACATTGGTTTTCTTTTGATCCATATCATCATTGCAATTTTTATTCAGCACTTGGGTATTGCTTGTTTTGCCATTCTAATTTCTGGGTAATCATTAGTTTTTTCTTCTTTGATTCGTGCTTTTTTGAGGCGGTTTGCTTTGGTACTCGTTGTTAGATCCATAGAGGGCGTAGGAACAGAGTTGTTAAGGCTCTTCTGTGCGTTTTTGCCTGTGTGGCTGTGTGGATGTGTTTTTGTGTTGATTTTCTTGTCTGCGCATGTTGTGTTTGTGATTTTACTATCTGGGTGATCCTTACTTTCAGCTTTTGTGATGTTGATATTGTTTGGATCAAGATTTTGTCGTGTATTTTTCAGGGGAGTGCAAAATGATCTTTTTATCTATGGTTTGAACTCGTTGAGAGTATTGGTATGGCTCTTACAACTTGCGTTCTGAATAAGTTAAAGAGTGTACAGTATGCCTTCTTCAATGGAGTCTACAGTTACTTTTGGAACTTTCCGGTTATGAAATTCGAGCTACCAAAAATGTCTGTTTTGTGATATATGGCACAGATCAGTTAATAGTATGGGACTGTATCTAACTGTTAGTATCAATGAGAGATGAAATCAATGTGAATTGTATGATTATGTTCTCTAGGACCTAATGTTTTTTTGCCAGTGGCTGAACTTAGAGATCATGGGTTTTTGACTGCTGAGAATTTCGTTACATGTATAAATGGTTCCAATTATCAAAATTCTGCATGCACACTTGCAAGTATACAAGGTTATACGGTAGAGGTGTGAAATGGAATGGTAGTACTTGATATCAGCATCAGCATAGTTTTACCTTTGCATGTTATAGCGTAACTTATGCAGACTTACAACAAGGATTGTTACTGTTGTTGCAGTATAATGAAATCTTTGACTAGGCTTTTGGGACAGTACAATCAATCAGAAGCATACATACCATGAGTCCCCTCAAAAGCTGAACCATCATCGAAGTTTTTTTTGTTTGTGTCCTGAAGTTATTATCAGGGCTATTTTTAACTTGTAATTAGTGCTGTAAATGGTTAATGGTCTAGGGTTGGCAAATTGTCCCTTGATGCAACATTCATACCTCACTAATGCTTAGATATTGCAGTTCCTTAACTTTTGCATGCACACATATGTTGTTACACCTCTGAGTAACTAGAAGCAGAGGCATTCTAGATGTTAAGAAGGCTGAGGCGGTGACCTGCTATTTTGTTACGTTTTGCCTTTCGAGTTTTCACATTACACTCTCATTTCATGTTTATGTTGTTTTATCATTTTTATATCTCTTTACCTCTGTTTTTTCTTTTGCCTATCAGAGGGAGCCAACAATATTAATGGCCCATGATATGTCTGGTGCTGATTCACACCAAAGACGGCAAGGCCTATTAAAAGATCAAGTTCGGTTGGTTAAGAAAAAGGATTCCACTCATTATGAGGTTGCACCAATCCAAAGCCCTTTGTCATTTGAGAAGGGATTTTTCATAGTAATCCGAGCATGCCAATTGTTGGCACAAAAGAATGATGGTATAATATTGGTAGGAGTTGCGGGTCCTTCTGGGGCTGGAAAGACTGTGTTTACAGAAAAGATACTCAACTTTATGCCCAGTGTTGCTGTCATTTCAATGGACAACTACAACGATGCCAGTCGAATTGTTGATGGAAACTTTGATGGTAGTCATAATTTCACTTATTTTTCTCTTGTTATGAAGCTTTAGAGTATGTCTTCCTTCTTAAATAAGCTTCCTTAATCAAATAAGTTCTTGTACAATACTTATGCAATCTTTTTGGGAAAGGCCTCATTCTCATTTTGCGATGCATGTCTAATTGGTGATGAACCAATGATAATTACTTCGTAAAAATGATTACCTAGCATCATACGGACTACATTACATTATCTTTAGATTTGTGTTCCTTGTGAGCAGAATGCATTAGGTTATATAATTATTTTCTTTTTATTCTTCTTAATTTCCTTTCTTTTTACTTAATATATAATTATAAAACAGATCCACGCTTGACAGACTACGACACCTTGCTCCAGAATGTCTATGACTTAAAAGCAGGGAAGCAGGTTGAGGTTCCAGTATATGACTTCAAATCCAGTTCCCGCACAGGATACAGGTTTTGTTCTCCATTCATTGATTTGCATAGATTTACATATCCATGGATATCTTTTAGAAATCTTTTGGAAATTATATTATCTTAGGGAAACTTGGCATTGGAAACTTAAGGAGAACCCTTAATTGTGAATTTGCAACTCTATTTTCTCCATTGCAAGTATTAATATATGCTGATATCTGAGTGTTTTACTTGTTGGCCATGGAAGTTGTGAATACTGAACACTTTTGTATTCATTTTACATGGGAATCTGAATGACCAAGCATCCTTAAGAAGAGATCGGATTTTTCCTTTTCAGTACCCTTTCTGTATTAAAAATTGGAATGTTTTCTGTTCAAAACTTGAACCTTAATTTTTACCCTTTAATTTGTAATTATGCCATTTGTTTAATGTTTCTTGAGACTAGTATTGGTTGTCTTTTTGAACCAGTAAAATTTTAGTTTTATGTTCTACAACTTCAGTTTTATGCTTCCTGGGTGCTTGGATTAATTATACCTTCGTAAAATCATTTATCGAAGAGATTGTAGTTTCTTCAATGTTTTCGTATTCACTGGTCTGGCTAAAATCTTATCTTGAAGAATGTACTGGTGACAGGACAGTTGAAGTTCCAAGCTCCCGTATTGTGATCATTGAGGGCATTTATGCTTTGAGTGAAAAGTTGCGGCCTTTACTGGATCTACGAGTATCTGTCACTGGTGGTGTTCATTTTGATCTTGTCAAGAGGGTTTTACGAGACATACAACGAGCTGGCCAAGAACCAGAAGAAATAATTCATCAAATATCTGAAACTGTATATTTTTTTTCCCTCTCCTATATCTCATTAAGCACTTGATAAGTTGTTATTTTTCATAAAGTTGGAACTTCTCTCCTGTCTACAGGTATATCCAATGTACAAAGCCTTTATCGAGCCAGACCTTCAAACAGCACATATTAAAATTATCAACAAGTTTAACCCATTCACTGGATTTCAGAGTCCCACTTACATATTAAAGGTTAATTTTCTTTCCTTTGTGAAATTTTATGGTTTTATTGTACTTAATTTCTAACCTTGACCTTGAGTTAGTACATCTTCATTTACATTGAAAGTGAAATTTACATTTCTTTGTAGTCAGCAAAGAACTTGTCAGCAGATCAAATTAAGGCTGTCTTTTCTGAAGATCACACAGAATCAAAGGAGGAGACCTATGATATATACCTTCTACCGCCTGGTGAAGATCCTGAATCCTGCCAATCATATCTGAGGATGCGAGATAAAGATGGGAAATATAGTCTAATGTTTGAGGTTTGCCTTTAAAGCTTGTTTCTGTATTTTATGCCAAATGTGACAGATTGTAAAGGACTTAGTACGGGTTAAAACTAATTTTTTCTGCAATGTCAAAAGAGTTCAAAGCTATCTTTAGTCTCTGTCTAAGTGTGGTTTTGTTAATCAGACAGTGTTCTGCATATTTCAGGAATGGGTGACAGATAATCCATTTGTCATATCACCAAGAATAACTTTTGAGGTTAGTGTTCGTCTTCTTGGTGGATTAATGGCCTTGGGATACACAATTGCAACTATCCTTAAAAGAAGCAGCCATGTGTTCTCCAATGAGGGGGTGTGTGTAAAAATTGATTGGCTAGAGCAACTAAATCGTCGATATATTCAGGTACTGCTATTTTACTCTTGTGCAGAATCTAAAGACCACTTGTGAGTTTTGATATGGACACTTGATCATCTTATTCTCTTCTCCTAGTTGCATAAATGACTGGATGGTTATGGGTCTTTATGCATCATAAATTTAGGTGACCTGATCTAACTTATTACTGTCTTGGTAAGATTTAGCTTACCAAGTGTTGTATTTGTATAGGAATCTGAAGATACCAACAAATGAAATTATTTAATTTGCAGAAAGCACAAAAAAGTAAATGCAATTTTTATGTGGCTTTACATTTTGAATAGAATTGATAAGGATTTCTAACAGATTAATAGTGCAGTGCTTGAAATGCTCTATCTGCCACTTCTGGGGGAATCCAATATGACTAATATACACAGGATTATGTGACGGGAAACAAGATTAGGAAATTCTGGCACAGAGAAAAGATAGAATTTACACTATTTTAGTTAAGTTTTATGATTAAATGCTTTTGGGTTGTTGATATAAGTGTTGTTGTAATTGGAACTGAGTTTGTGGGTGCTGATTAGGAATACAATTTTTAGTTAACCCTAATTCAATACCGTCCCTCTTGTTTTATTTCTTTCTGAACCTTTCTTTTTACCTCTATCTTCTCTTTTTCAGTCCCTCTTCAGTATTTCCCTCGCATTTTTTTTCTATTCTCCATCGATTTTTCTATTTTTCTTTGTTCCTTTCTTTTCCTGGTTATCTTTCACTCTCTTTTATACTATTTCTCCTTTTGCTGCATCATTACACTAATTGTATATCCATTGATGATGTGGATAACGCTGTAGAACATTGAGGATTGGAAACCTCATTATTCATCTTTTTCTTGTCCTCATTTGTAGTTTGTTTTGTAACTCATATTGACATAACTTTTTTGCTTATTTACTTATAGGTGCAAGGGAAAGATCGGGTAGTTGTACGATGTGTTGCAGAGCAACTTGGCTTGGAAGGCTCATATATTCCTCGTACCTACATTGAACAAATTCAACTGGAAAAGCTTGTAAATGAGGTCATGGTATGATAACTACATCTTATCCTCTCTGTAGGATGACTATCACTCTATCATAAAGCTCCAAATTGTATGATGCCATGTCTTGCATCTCTATTTCTGATCTGATCTTCTTGCAGGCCTTGCCAGAGGATTTGAAGACTAGGCTTAGTCTAGATGAGGATTCAAGCCCCAAGGAAGCACTTTTAAGAGCCTCTGCAGATAGGGTTGCCATGAGAAATAAGTATCTCAAGAGGTTTGATCTTTTGTATTCCATCTCTAGTTTAGTTTCTCTTTGTAAATTGGAAGTTAGGTGTTGGCATGCATCTTAGGAAGGGTATAGAAAACCCAATCCGGCTCGTTCCTTCATTTATTATTTTCAATTTTCTTAGAACCTTCTTTTAGAAGCTATAGCTGCCTTGAACTAATTGATGGAATTTATTGTGGACAGTGGTATGTCGCAGTCATATACAACCCAAAGGGACAAAAGCACATCTAAGCTTACCGGATATGCTTCCAACAGTCAAAGGTTTGATGAGAGAAATTCAGAGTCATCAGCAACACTAGCAAGCCAGGTAGAGTCTGTCTTAATGATCTTCATGTACTTTTGTAATTTGAAGCCCCAGCAAGTTAATATATTCACTTATCAATATTGTTCTTTTTTTTCCTTCCCATTTCTGTTGTGGCAGGGAGTAGTTACTCAGCTATCAGAACAAATGTCTTCACTGAATGAGCGAATGGATGAGTTTACAAATCGAATTGAAGAGCTGAATTCAAAGTTGAGTGTGAAACATTCTCCTAGCCAACAAAACCTGGCTCTTCAAGCTGAAACCTGCAACGGCTCTGTCCCCGCTTCTTATTTCATCTCTAGCTTAGGCAACGGTTCTTTAGCTGGCTCGATAATGCCAAACTCCTCCTCTTCATCACAGCTCGTTAAGGAGTCTCCAGTAATGGAAGAGGTAATGTCCTACTCATAGAGTCTCAAAATCAAACTGTTTTGTTTATCTTCTTATCTTGCCTATTTTTTTTCCTTGTAATTCAATCAGATGTCAAGCATTGCACGGGGGCAACGTCAAATCATGCATCAGCTAGACAATCTCAGCAATCTTCTCCGGGAAAGCACGGGAGAGAGAATTCGCCCAGTAAAAACTAACAGCAGGAAGAACATCCCAGCTCCACCTGAAGCACCCTTGACAGTTCCTCTTGCAATAACGCTGGCAGTCGGAGTTTTAGGAGTCATCATATACAAGAATATCTTAACTAGAAATTGATGTGATTTCGAAATTTGTTAGACTGATCAACATTTACTTTAATTCGCCCCTCTGATTTCATCGCAGAAAACTACCCTTCTGCTCGGGAAAGACAGTTGAGAGATAGGGATACTGCTGGAAGCAAACATAAGCTGCTTTCTAGCTTCTGAGAGTTTGCAAAGAAGGGTGCCCTACCAATTTTGAAATTTTGTGGGCTAAATCCATTAGTTTTTTTTTAGTTATTACTTCTCTAATTTTAACATATCAAAGAAGATAATGAAGAGACAAATTTCACAGCGAATCATTCTCAGTGTTCAATTTTTGGTTCGTGGGATTGTTTTTCCTTTAATCTGAAGGGCTTGAATTCCTCTATGGGAATATACAAACACAGAAATTAATTGAGGTAAATAGCAATGGAAAATACTTGAACTTTACGAACCAAAAAATGGAACCTTGCATAGAGAATGAGTATATAAACAAAAAATGTACCCTAAGAAGAAAATAATTGAACCCTACAAACAAAAAAATTGAACCAAAATAGGACCAAACCCTATCAAGAAAATGAATTTGAGCCAAAATAGAACTGATAATGGGAATGTATCTGTGTGTAGAGGAAACATATGTTCTCGAGTTCAATTCCACGGAATGAAGAGAATATAGTTATGTGTAATCCCAATACTCACGACTTCTCTAATTCAATTCCAGAATATATTTACGGATTGATTCATAGGCCCAATTCATGTTGTGAGAAAACATCTCCAATGTAATTGAAAATCAGAAAACAAAATATGGGTCGAAATTGGGCCTAAGTGGTTGAGCTTTAGCTTTAGCCTTTAGGTCCAATATTGATTTTGGAGGGAAGACCCTTAAAACTTGGACGCATATTCTTAACCCAATTTTCTCCTGAGTCCTGACCCAAAATAAATAAAAACACAAAAAAGAGCAACCTAGGGCCCATTTGTTGGTTATCAGCTGTTTCACGTGTAAAACCCAAAATTTATTTACCAAAGAATTGAAATAAACCAAACCAATCCAAACTTGAACTGGAGTTTCAGTCTGAGTAAAAAAGGGTGAACCCAACTTGATGAGGTTGCTTCCCCTCCGTTCTCATATAAAAGCCAGGAATGTTATGTAAAATCAATGAGAGCCAAGCACAGAAGTCTATGAATTGAATTCCGTGTTCAGAGTTCCCATTATACAGTCCAAACCGCCACACCGAACGTCAGAGCAAGCTTTCATCTTTTCCTGTTGACGTTGGGGAAAAGGAGAAACCTGACATTTTAGTAAAGATAACAAAGCTCGCCCATTCATTCTTCTCTCTATCTGGGTACCTAACATTTCTCTTATTCTCTAAATATTTATGTTTCTTTTGTTGTTGGATTGGTATTTCTTCATCATGAATTGCTTTAAGGATCTGATCCATGATTAATGGAGTTTTTTTTGGGCTTATCTGTGATTTTAGAGAATTTTGTTTGATAGGCGTGGTTGGAAGTAAAAGCCATAGACATCAATTTATGTTCTTTTGTCGATTTTCTGTATGAAATCTGATGGTATTCACCGTGAGTTGGAGTAAAAAAATTAGATTGGTGAAGAAGAATCTATGATTTGCATGTTCGAATTTTCCTTACATTTTGTTGTTTATAACTTCATAAGCAAATAGAATGTGTGCAGGAAATTCGTGGGCTTTGCTCAATTTTTGATCTTGTTGTGGCATTTTGGAGTTTCATGGATATACATTTATTGTGCCATTTTAGTTTCTTTACAGCCCTTCAGCTGCTCATTGCTTTTTTTACGTTGATTTGTAGTCGGTTTAGTTGGAATATACAAATGGGCGATCTTTCAGTCCATGATTTCGATGATTTGATAAGCAATCTGCCTCAGAGCATTATAGAGACCATTCTCACACATCTTCCCATAAGAGATGCTGTAAGAACTAGCGGTTTATCAAGGAGATGGAGATACAAATGGAGTGCACTTACCCATCTTGTATTCGACGAAAAATGTGTCAATCCATCTAATGACAGAGCTCATGTCGAAAAAAGCCTTAAAGACTTTATCACTAGGGCTCTCTTTCTTCACCAAGGACCCATTCACAAGTTCCAGCTCTCGACTTCCTACTTGCAGAGTTGCCCAGATATAGACCAATGGATACTTTTCCTTTCAAGGAATGATATCAAAGAATTGGTTCTTGAATTAGGAGAAGGCGAGTGGTTTAGGGTTCCTTCGTGCCTTTTCTATTGTAATAAGTTGACCCGTTTGGAGCTATTTCGCTGTGAGTTGGATCCACCTCTTAATTTTAAGGGATTTTTGTGTTTGAAGAGCCTCAATCTTCATCAAGTTTTGGTTGCTCCTGATGCAATTGAAAATCTTATATCTAGTTGCCCTCTACTTGAGAGTCTGGCTCTGTCATATTTCGATAGCTTAGCTCTTAATATCCGCGCTCCAAATCTCAAATACCTGTGTCTTGAAGGTGAGTTCAAGGACATTTGCCTTGAAAATACTCCTCTTTTGGTTGCCATATCTGCTGCTATGTATATGACTGATGACATTGCTGAGCACTTTGAGCAAAGTTCAAATTGCAATTTTATCAAGTTTCTCGGTGGCATACCACGTCTTGAGAGGCTTGTTGGACATATCTACTTTACAAAGGTAATTCTTCCTTTTTGTCAATCTTGAGTCTACGTAATCTACAAGTGCATATATGTTTCTCATTTCGACACTGACATGATTTCTTTTGTTTATTTTGTTTGGTTGAAGTATTTGAGTATAGGTAATGACACAGGAATCCTTCCATTTACTTATAACCATTTAAAGGTTATTGAATTATATCAAGTAAGTTTTGAAGACATGAATGAGATACTAGTTGTTCTTCGCTTGATTACGAACTCTCCTAATTTAAAGGAACTTCACATCTCAGTAAGTTATTGTCAACTTGTTTACTCATGGACGTTTTTAGCATTTAGTTTTACATTTCTGTTGATAGCAAAGATGTTATTGCCAACTTAGGGATCATCAAACACTTTAGCAGCAATAGAAGCATCCGATCTGGATTTCTGGGAGAAAAAATGCTCGTCTGATTGCACATTTCGAGGACTTAAAGTTGTGAAGATGACAGACATGTCTGGTGTGCCACATGAGATGGAATTCATCAAATTTTTGTTGAAGAAATCACCGGTGCTTGAGACGATGAGCATTACGCCATGTGCATATGTTTTGGATGGACGGTTGAATATGTTGATGGAGTTGGTGAGATTCAAAAGGGCATCTCCTGAAGCAGAAATTATATTCATCCAAGATTAAGTAGCGCCGGTATGTTTGACAGAGCTGGCCTTTGAATTGTGTTTTTTAACGTCTCTTGAGACTCAAGAAATCACAATTTGTTAATGTTGTTCAAGGTCCCATTCAATCGTTTAATAACAAAAGAAAAACAATTCGCATTCAGTAACTATTTGCATTTTATAATGGTTAATGATATTTATATATGATTTGAAAATTTAGGTTTGTTATTGTTTTTTGTTTTGTTTCCTTTGGGTGATCCTCAGTTCTTGACGTTGAGTAAACAGAGACGTCCATTTTGTTTGTTTGCACCTTGTCCATGGAGTACGCCACCATTTCAGTTTATCAAAAGTATTATAATTGCTTCGTTTTTAATTTTCAGTTTTCATTTTTATACTAAACAATTAGGGAAAGTCTATGTTTTTTTGGTTTTGCTTTGCTCTCACCATATGCTCTTGCTCTGCTCTCACCATATGCTTTTGCTCCATCCTTTTTCCGGCTCTCCGGCTCGCCGGCTCTCATTTTTTTCCCATATTCGTATTCTCCTTTATCTCTACAACACAAACAAAAACTAAAACAAAAAATAGAAAAAAAATGATTACTAAGGGCCGTCTGATAATCATTATGTTTTTAGTTTCTAATTGTTACTTTTTATGTTTGAGATAAAAGGGATAAAGAGCCATAGAAAAAAAATGGTAATAAAAATAAGAACCCAAAAAACGAAATCTATTTTAAGTTGTTTTCAATTTTTAGAGTTTGTTTTCAATATTTCTTCTCTTCCCTACCTCCATTCTTCTTCGTCCCTCCTTTTTTTCATCTATAGTTTCCATATATTCTTCGTCCCTATTTTTTTTCATCTATATTTTCCATATATTAAGCACAAAACGTGAAAACGAAATTGTTATTAACGGGCCCACACTATCCCTAATTCCTAAGATAAGCAAAAGACGGTGAGAATTGCTTGTGAATCTTTGGCTGCAAGGCCAAGCCTAGAAAAACAAGTTGAAAAAACAGATAAAATTGTCATTCCTGTAGTAATATTCAGAATGGCATTGAAATCAAGAAAAACAAAATTCAATCTGAGAACATTATTCTTACAATCTCAACAACCCAGATGGATGTTCTCAGCAAAACTATTTCACTCAAGACGAATCGAAAACTGCATTTCAACACTCAAATCTACATGTCAGTTTCTGATATCAGATTCTGTACACAACTCTTTGGAGCTTCAATGATGCTAATAATAATAAGTACACTATACAACAAACCCTTTCTGCTTCATATACTTGGTACCATCCAACTTCTGTTATGCATATATTTTCCATCTTTTTGTATTATCTTGGCCCAGACAGCTCCATTGCTTGTGCAAGCAATGAAGAATCGTCGGTAAGATCAGAGTACCTCTCTGAGGAGGAAAAATCATTGGCTCTGCACCTATTGGATTCAGCTCTCTGAGAAGCTTCCCATTTCTCCGCGAGTCCATCTCCTTCAAGCATTCGAACCACCTCAGACATCTTCGGTCTCTGGCTGGGAAGATTTTGTGTACATAAGAGAGCTACCTGGATCATTTCTTCAAGCTCAATTGGATCATAGTCGTTTTTCAGTTCCTTGTCAACCAGCACATCAAACTTCTTCTCCTGCTGGATTTTCTTCACCTGCAAGAAAGAGTCTTTAGTTGCGAACCTCGACTAATTTTCTTTTAGCAACAAAAGCCAGCAAGACATTTCTGTTTGGCTCACCCAGTCAAGTATAGCTCCTTTCTGATTGGCTGCTTTCCCAAACTCCAAAGCTCTTTGGCCTGATATCAGTTCAAGTATAAGGATCCCAAATCCGAAAACATCAGTCTTCTCAGAGGACTGGCCGGTTGAGAGGTACTCCGGTGCTATGTGCCCTACTGTGCCCCTCACAGCGGTTGTGATGTGTGAGTCATGGTGATCCAACAGCTTTGCCAACCCGAAATCTCCCACCACAGCCTCACAGTAATCGTCGAGCAGAATGTTTGCAGCTTTCACATCCCTGTGAATGATCTTGGGGTCACACTGCTCATGCAAATACAACAATCCCCTTCCAGCTCCCAATGCAATCCTTTTCCTTGTGCTCCAATCCAGGGCTGGCTTGGCTACAATTGCACAAGTACACTGAGGGTTATATATTGATATTTGATAAGGGCAGCATGTCATTTTACTCAAATGTTGACAAAGGCTCGTTACCTTTGAGACGCGAAGCAACACTTCCATTAGACATGTAGGGATAAACCAGAAGCCTCTCCTTGGCTGTCATGCAAAACCCATAAAGCCGGAGAAGGTTCCGGTGCACTGCTAGGCTGATCATCTCAAGTTCTGTCTGAAATTGGATTTCACCGCCTATGGCATTGGCATCCTTGAGCCTTTTGACTGCTATCACAGTACCATCTCGGAGACATCCTTTGTAGACATTTCCAAAACCTCCCTTGCCAACCAAGTTTTTGCTGCTGAAGTTGTGTGTTGCAGCTTGAAGCTCTCGAAAGTGAAATGACTTCAGGTTTCCAAGGCAAATCTCTTCATGATGTTGTTCTGAAATGTCAAGTTAGTGTTTTAAACCCCAAAACCATCTCAGTCTTTATTTGAATGAATCAGTTGTTTTTATATACTTACCATTAACATCTAAGAAAATCTGCTTGTTGTGCTTCTGCCTCCACCAAAGAAGGAAACCAAAACCAAGAATTAGGAGGCAGATGCAGCCTAGACTCGAGGCAAATGCCAAGGCCATTTTGTGGCTCTTAGGTCTCCCAGCAGGTTGAGAATCTTAAGACACATCACGACAAGAAAATTAGGGCTTGTTTAAAAAGTTTTTGAACCATAAAGATAGTAGTCATTTGCAGAAGAAGAACATAAAAATGCAGATTTTGAAATTTAAAACAGAACCCAACACAAATGATATAAAAACAAGTTCATTATTAGCTTTAAACTAAAGTGAGATACAAAACTTCAAATTTGAATGGTAAAAGAAAGCATCAACAAGCAGGAACTGTAATTACTTTGTGAATTGTTCAAGAGAGGAGATAGCGGCGTCCTCACAGTTCCAGAGCAGGCTTGCTCAGCACATATTATTGGGTTTCCCAGAACACTGTGTCAATTCATAAACTAGACATATGAGTCTTAGTTACTCATCTACTTTATTGAAGATGGAAAAAAAAGCGAAATTAAAATGACTCACTTGAATGTTTTAGCATGAAACTTGGGGACTGGACCACTCAAATTATTATAAGACATGTCCCTAAGCCAACAAACAACATCATATTTCAACATGAACAGATAGTTTATTTATTAATGATAAAAATGTCCAAGTTTGAGAAAATTACAGAAAGGCCAGCTGAGTGAGGTTAGCAAAAGAGGAAGGGATTGCCCCTGAGAGACTGTTATTGTTTAGCCGGCTGCTTGCAACACAAACAACAACCATTATGACTACCCAGCTACTAAAATACACTTCAAAAATTTGTTGACATCTTATTTAACTCACAGGTATTGTAGGCTTTTCAGGCGGGATAGAGTGGTGGGAATTTCACCGTCGAACAAGTTGCTGGACAGATCAAGTGTTTGAAGCTTCCGGAGCCGCCCAATCTCGGCGGTGATTGATCCAGTTATATGGTTATCCTCAAATGTACTGCAATAAAAAAATTCTCATTTATTAAAATATGATAAGCAGATAACAAGACTATATTTTATTTAATTCAAATAATAATTGGTCACTCACATAAACACGAGGTTTGTCAAGTTGCCTATGCTTGGTGACAAAGTGCCGGATAAATTCTGGCTTGGAGTTCCTCTGCACAAAAACAATTATTGCAGCAACTTAATTAACACATTTATTTATTTTTATTTTTAAAAGAATTTATTGCATGCAACTTTTTTCTTTTTTTGAATTTCTTACAGGCCAATGACTAAACCATCAGGAGAGCAAGTGACCATGTTCCAGACGCAGGGATCAACGGAAGTATCATCCCAATTTCGAAGCACGCCGCGAGGATCCTTGAGAGCGCTTCTAATGCCCGCCAAAGCTTGCACTGTAAAAATTGTTTGTAATTGTAAGAGACTGGCTTACATGTCCTGTATTTTCCTTTTTTTTCAATGGCTTATGAGTAAAAAACATGATCATCAGAATCCGAAGAAGAACCCAGTTACCTTCGGAGTTGACACCTTGTGGAGAAAGCAAAGCGGTCACAGAATTGCACAAGCAAAAGAAGGCCACAAAGCACAAAGCTTTGCCTTCCTTCCCAATTTCCATGGAGTTAGAAGCAAGCAATTTCAAGTTTGAAAGGTTGAAAAGAAGCAAATTTCCAAGTGGGTTTTATCCAAATTGCTGGTTTGCTTGCAATGTGTATGATGATGATTTGCGTCAGAAGGAAGAGAGAAGTACAAATCCCTCGTGCTTTGCAAAACCAGAATTGCACTCACTCACTCACTTACTCAGTCACGGCCCTCTCTCTCTCTCGCTGTCTCTCTGTGCTGATTGCTGACAGACCCAACAGCCAAGAAGCAGAGTTTTTGGTTTGGTTATGAAAAAGCACTTGGCATGCTCCTGATGCCTGCCACTGCCTCTCACTAAAGAAAAAGTATATATAAAACATTTAAAAAGCAAAAGAACAACGCTAACCAAAATCTAGATAATCGCAAAAGATGATTGCTAAAGAAAATTCCTTCAATCATACACCCAAGCAAAATAGTAATCCGAAAAATGGAGTGTGAAAGTCACTCGCTATGCAAAACGAGAAAAGAATATTGTTTCGTAGAAAATTATTAACTTCTCTTTTAAATGATGGAGTGTGAAAGTCACTCGCTATGCAAAACGAGAAAAGAATATTGTTTCGTAGAAAATTATTAACTTCTCTTTTAAATGATGGAGTGTGAAAGTCACTCGCTATGCAAAACGAGAAAAGAATATTGTTTCGTAGAAAATTATTAACTTCTCTTTTAAATGATGGAGTGTGAAAGTCACTCGTTATGCAAAACGAGAAAAGAAGATTGTTCCGTAGAAAATTATTAACTTCTCTTTTAAATGATGGAGTGTGAAAAAATAAGATTGTTCCGTAGAAAATTATTAACTTCTCTTTTAAATGATGGAGTGTGAAAGTCACTCGCTATGCAAAACGAGAAAAAAAGATTATTTCGTAGAAATTTATTAACTTCTCTTTTAAATGATAGAGTGTGAAAGTCACTCGCTATGCAAAACGAGAAAAGAAGATTGTTCCGTAGAAAATTATTAACTTCTCTTTTAAATGATGGAGTGTGAAAAAAGAATATTGTTTCGTATAAAATTATTAACTTCTCTTTTAAATGATGGAGTGTGAAAGTCACTCGCTATGCAAAACGAGAAAAGAAGATTGTTCCGTAGAAAATTATTAACTTCTCTTTTAAATGATGGAGTGTGAAAAAAGAAGATTGTTCCGTAGAAAATTATTAACTTCTCCTTTAAATGATGGAGTGTGAAAGTCACTCGCTATGCAAAACGAGAAAATAAAGTCACTCGCTATACAAAACGAGAAAAGAAGATTGTTCCGTAGAAAATTATTAACTTATCTTTTAAATAAGTTCCGTTAACATTTCTCTTAGAGAAGAAAAATGTGTTTTCCCAATATAAAATATTTACTTATTATTCCTTTTGATTATAAAATGTAAAGTAAGTGAAGGATTACCTGTTAAGCACTGTTAAAAGTTATAATTAAGGCAGATTAATCAACTAATGACGCTATGGTCAGCAGTTAGAGTGAGAGAGAGAGAGAGAGAGAGAGAGAGAGAGAGAGTAAAGGAAAATCTAAACAGTATTTATTTGGCTCCTGATATGCTAAAGCTTCCATATTGGCTCCCTGGGAATCCAACATTCCATTAACCTAGCCATTTATATTGACTCTCAAATTCCATCCTTTATTTTTCGAATCATTTTCTTCCAACAAACTTAAATATATTCAGATTTTCCACCGATCCTCTTAAATCTTAATTTTAACTTTTAACTACATCAAATTAAAAAATTCAATTTTCAAAAATATTTTAATCATAACGTAAATATGAATTCTTCGATTTCATGATAATATTCTTTTGAACAAAAATATGATCTGTTCACTGATACGTTATTTTTGGAAGTTTACGAAATTAAATTAGGTTAAGAATTGGATTGGTTGTAACAACATAAACTACTATTGGGTCCCTTACAATAAATAATCAAAAGTATCAACTTTTAAAAAGCAAAAGTTGCTCTTTCTTTTTATCTGCTCGGCTTCAACATTGTATAATTGGCAAGGTGTGGGTCCAGAAAATCGGCTGATGAGCTGTGATGCCGATGAGCCAATCCGATCAAGAACAACCAACGGTCCTGGTGTTACTAGCAAGCAGAGGGTTTACGTGTGCCTGCGTTGCACCGGAATGGGAATGCGGGGCCCACGACCAGAGAAGCAGAGGATGATGATCATAGCCGTGTTTAGGTTGTGCACATGTGCGAATGCAATGTGGACCACACAGCGGGCGTTGACTTGATGTTCAAACGTTTGTTTGGACCAATATATTGCCCGTTCCTTTCATGATGCTCGATCTGGAGATTCTACATTGTAAAAAGTTGATCAAACGGCTATCATTTGCCATTCAAATATAAAAGATGATTAAGATGGGAATAGCACCTAATAAAGGCGTTTTACAACTTGCTAAAGCAAATTATCATTTGGGAAGATTTGTGTTTCGTAATACCCACTCATATTTCTTGTGTACTTGATGATCTCGAGTTCAATTCTTGTTCATATTTAATATATGAAATATTTTCTAAGATTATTGTATAAAAAATAAAAAATAAAAAATAAATATTCATGACTAGCCAAATTGAACCGCGTTCGATGACCCTGATCAATATGCCTCAACTCATGAAATCGAATCACATCCATCCCTATGGATGTATTTCAACATATTTTTCATCCAGGAGTAAGTTAGTAAAAATACATTTCTTTGCATGTAAATTTTATTCCGAAAGATAGATGAGATGAGATGAGATCAGGGATGGGAATGATACCCCTAATACGACATGTCGTATGTGGCTCCTATGTCCACTGGCACTGGCAGACGCACTTTTCTTATCTCCCTCGTGAGTGGAACATGCATGCAAACCAGTACGACACAAAAGGCCAGTTTGATTAAGAGCCAAGGGACTTGGAGGGACTAATCGTTTGTGCATATTTTGTCCTTCATCACACAGACTACAACTACAACCATTTTGATATATCACTTGCTATAACTCCACCTAAATTGACGAAGATATGGTTGGTATATCTCTGTTCATGACAAGTCTCATAACTTCGTTTGGCTCCATATCCACCTCATTTCATGCTTTTACTCACCATCTTTCACTCTAGGTACTTTTTACTTTTTACTTTTCATTTCTTGATTTATGAATATTCATATTCATTTAACCATAAAGATGGTCTAGTGATGAGAGCACAAGTTTGGGATGTTTTCAGGTCTCGGGTTTGAGTCATCTTGGGCTATTCTTATGTGGCTAGCCTACATGAGCATAAAGGAGTTGGTTCGAGGGGAGAACTGAAACATGTAGCTGTAAACTCAAGCATGGTCAGCTATTCGATCCCTCGGTCGCTTTATGAGTTCCTGGTTTACCCCATTTTTCCTGGTGAGTCTTGGGCGCGAGGCGAGATTTTCTCGGTCGCTTTACGAATTCTTGGTTTACCTCCTTTTGCCTGGTGATTTTTGGGCACGAGGCGTGATTTTCGTGCTCAAGGCACATCCAATAGAGTGCGTCTTATGTATATTTCTCTAGTTAACAAAAAAAAGTTTACATCCATTTAACGACCAGAAACTTCCGTGCAATTACTACAAGAGAGATAAAGATAATGTCACATATATATACAAGACGTTGAGTGAAATATTCCAACAAGGATTATAGTACTCTTGAAACTTTTATGCCTTTACTCATTTTTTACCCTAACTTTCTAATTTTCACTCTCTACTTTTTTTCTCTGATTTATAAGAATCTACGTCTAATTAACAATAGGAATTCCCGTGTAACTAATGAAAAAGAGAATAAAAATAATGTTGCATAAAAGATGTTAGAGTGAGATTTTCCAGCTAAGTGATCTTGGTCCTCTAAGGAGCCAAAAGAGAGTCAAAGAAGTGGGGGTTTCAAGAGAAGTTGACTGAGATTCTAATCAAGATCATACAAATGAGTAGGAAATTATTGTTCTTTTTTTACCACTTGGACTAACTTATTTGAGTGAATTGGACAATTTGTACCAAAGCCACATGCATGATTTTGTTTTTGGTACTATCGCTCAAAAGAGAAGGAGAATTATAATGTGGTAGGAGACTCCTTAACCCCACATTGTCCAGTCCTTTTTCTTTAAAACCCCACTTATAAAGAAAAAAAAAGGACTCTCATTTTCTGAATGTATTCCCCACCCACTAGACTTTGTACCTAAATACAGAGAACTCTGTCTATAATATCAACGCCCATTTTGTTCCACCATGTCCATTTGATTCTCTAATAGGCTCATCTTTATCGCCCATATGTACGTTTTTATGTTTAAAGTCTTTTTTAGTTAACGAAAATGTTGCTGATACTAACTTAGTAGATCACTCGTCCATACTAATTTAGTTTTAATTACTTTCCCACACGTATTGCTCATTCGACTTTCTCTGAGTATTGCCACATAAATTATGCTACGCTTAAAATTAGACGTTAAAAACGGGGCATACATTGGCAATTTCGAATCTTTGTTGACTCCCAAATCCCACTTTTCTTTTTGTTTGGTGATGCACCACATGGAATAAATTCAATTTTCAAACGGTGCCATCTAAAGCTTAGGATACCGTCCACGCCATGAACCAATCTGTTGTTTCCTTTTGTAGTGGTGCACAGAAGACTTCACAATTTTCTTCCATATATTTATTTCTATTAGCTAAACCAAAATCTCAATACATTCCTCATACCACCCAAAAAAGAGTGGACAAAATGGAAAGCAACTAGCTAGCTTTGTATATGTCCAACGGAATATGCTATAATATAGTACTCTACTATTTATCTTTCTTTTAATTAATTTCAACCCAAAAAAAATGGTTTAACGAGTAATTGAACCAAATAACATTTAGTTCAATGATAATTTTCTTCATCAAATAAAAAAACAATTCAAAGTCACATATAACGTTCAATCAATCAACCACTATGCTCTTTCTTTGATGGCCATCAAATTTATCGATCCGGTTCAAACAACACAAAGAAAAGTCGAAATTAGCTAATGCGTATTAGCTAAGAAGGGTAAGATATATCATCCACTTATTGGATCAATAATTTTGAGTAAGTTTTGGAAGGATTGGGCGGATGGCAGTGTAAGACAAATGGGATTTGACATAAAGTAGCAATTAGAGAAACCTAACAAAGATTTGGCCTAAGAAAACGTTAAAATGAAAAGTTAATGACCTCCTTTTGGAAAAGCAATGGATCAAATGCAAACCTTACGGCCCTGGCAGCTGGCATCCATATATCACAACCCGAAAAGTACCATAAACAATATAAGACAAATTCCATAAAATCACCAAAATTATAGAGGTTATTCAAACTATGCAAATTTTCATTTAGATATATCCACAAGGATGAAAATATCGTTTTTCATGAAAATATCGACAATTAAATTTATGGAAATTTTGACGGATATTTTAATATCGATATCAATATTATTCACGCTCAACAAAAAATTGTTGGAAATTAGTCTAAAATTTGAAATTTTTAAATGAAATTTTGGAAAAAAAACTTAAGCATTCAATAATATTTATATAAGACTAATACCTATATCATGGAAATTGAGGGGAGATTTTTCTTCCCCCCTATTTTTATACCAAGTCCCTTAAAATACAAGTATATTCAAGGAAATATCGTGAATATTTCTTTCCCCCCTATTTTAATGTCGAGACCCTAAAACACGGATATATCGACGGAAATTTCACGGATATTGTGGATATTTTCATCCGTGGGTACCTAAACTATATAACCACCAACAAATCACTACCACCGTTAGGATTTCCATCCAAATTGCCCTTAAAAGTACACGTGACAACTGTTTAGTCTAGTCATCTCATGATTTGGCCAAAATTAGAAGAACATTTTTGTCACAAAATTTATCATCTTAATTTTCCTCATAATCTTCATCAATCATCATCATCATCTTCATCATTCTCATCATCCTCAGATTGAAACCCCTCCCCAAATTGAAACCCCTCCCCAGATTGAAACCCCTAATCATTGACTCAGACATCAAAAGACCCAATCATCATCGACTCAAGTGATCTTGACGAAGCGAGAGAAAAGGGTGTGGAGGTCCGAATTTGCCATCATCATCGACTCAGACATCAAAACCCAATCATTCCAACAAGAACCCGTATTCTAACCTAACCCTATTTCCAAACCCAACCCCGACTACTCCCGACTCCTTCAACGACCTCTCCTTCGTCGACATTCGCCTTCGCCTCTTCGTTGACCCCTCCCCCGTAGACCCTTCCTCCCTAACCATGAAAATCCACGACTCAGACATAAAAATCGGCGTTGTTTTGGCATCTCTATAACTCCAAGCATAGAGACAGCCGAGGCCGAAGAGCGCCAACCGATATGGCCTTGTTTCGAGTCTGTTTCACCAGGCACAAAGTGATGATCGCCTTCACACCGATTTTCAACACCCACTGGTACGAAATTGGGTTGCAGAGAATTGAAACGACGCCGTGGTGGATTTCGTTAACTTTGCTAATATGAGTTTAGAGCTCAATCGTCTGGGACCCGGCCAAGACATTCTCAGTCAATGAGGCTGAGTTACCCGGGCCTCTATCGACGAGTGTTGCACCAACCGGCCCAGTACCCGACCCATTCCAGGCCTAACACCATTTTCGTGTAATCCAACTCGGGTAACGGGAATAGAACGCACAGCGCGAGCGCCTCGTGAGTCAACCCCGACAATTTCGAATCGGTATCGGCAAAGACAAGTTGAACGAGGATTTCGAGGGAGTTTGTGAGGAGATGATGGAGCGATTCTTATCAAGGTCGCCAGCCAGGCCACGAGCCGGCTGAGGGTGAGAGCCGAGTCGGGTACATGTTCGAGTTCGAAGTGGATTGAGCGTGGAGATGTCGGATGTGGGTGGGGTCAGCAGGCAACTTGAAGAATGATGAAGATGATGAGGGGTTTCAATCTATGGATGATGAGAATGATGAAAATGATGAGGATGATTGATGAAGATTGAGCTCTGAGCTCAGATTAGCAATGTCAACGTGTCCGTGCACAAGAACGTTTTGGTATTGGATGTCTGGGTTTGGGGAAGAGGAAGAAGGGAAGAAGAAGACGAAGGGAAGAAGATAATTAGGCATAAAATAGTGACATGACAAAATTGCCCTTCTAATTTTTGCCAAATCATGAGCTGACTGGACCAAAGAGTTGCCACGTGTATTTTTAACGACAATTTGGATTGAAAACCTAACAGAGGTAGTGATTTGTTGATAGTTATATAGTTTGGGTACCTAGATGAAAATTTTCATAGTTTGGATATGAACTTGAAATTACCCCTATAGTTTGAGCATTTTTATGTAGTTTGTCTAACAATATATATATATATATATATTCAATAATTGAGGTTATGATTTCCCATCTAACGGTCAATTTTAGTTGGGCTTTTTGTTTTCATTTTGTTAATTTATGACTGCTAGATGATGAATTCATTGAAGTATAACCCTAATAATTGATGCAACCATTTTATAACCGTTCCAACAATATTTCTATATAGGGAAAATAGTTGTCAGTGTCTCTGAACTTTACCCTAATTTTAGCTATCGTCCATGAACTTGATTATTAGTAGCAGATGTCCCTGAATTATGCCTAACGTGCAATGAAAGTCTTTCTGTTAATTTTATCAACGATTTCTGTTAAAAAAAAACACACTTGATAAGACAATTTTACCCTTATTCTTAACAGAATTCGTTGAGAAATTTAACGAAATGATTGTCCTTTTACATTTAGACATAGTTCAGGGACGTCTGCTACTAATAATAAAGTTCATGGACGATAGCTAAAATTAGTGTAAAATTCTAGAAAGCTAGCAACAGTTTTCCCTTCTTTACGCCTGAAAGCCAAAACGACCGAGTATTTGGCATGTTTCAATTGCCTTTCAGTTTCGAGCCATGACTGATTAAAGCCTGTTTGGTTTAGCAGAGGCACTCAAATCAGAGAGATCAGAGATTTCAAAAGTCCGAAGGCTTATATAATACGATCACTTTTTTGTCCATTTATCTTATTAAAGCATTTGTAAGAAATATTCAAATGTGCCTTAAATTTTACCTGAGATGAGAGCATGACCAAGGGAGTAGGCATGTTGGGTCTCCGGTAAATCGATTCAAACTTATGTCGAGTGTTGAGAATGGAGCACATCCGCTTCAGTCTACTTGCCTAACACAAGGTTCAAAATATGAACTTATGTAGGGTGGAGAGAATGAGCACATCCACTTCAGTCTTCTTGCCTAACACAAGTTGCGAAATATGATACTAAATATTAAGTATATTAGAACCTTTTGTTATGATCCACACGAGTCAACTATACCATGTTGCAATGTCTCGTTTATAGTTTAACTACTATGATATAGATCTACTCTTTCTTGCGCCAAAGGTCTCAACGAAAAAACTAAAATTACATCTCTTTTTCATTCAAGAATTCGTATGTATTTCCATGCCCCTGGATGGCCCTTCAAGACCTCAAAGAATGGACAATTTCCATTTCCTTGAAACGCATACAAAATTCATCAACTACCAAACCGACATGCAATAGTTGGAGAACCATCTTAGACGGGGAAGCATAGAAAAGAACTACTATGTAACGATTTTTTTTTTTTAAGGCTAATTCCCAAATAATATAATCGGGACTGTTTCAAAATAGCTTTCTCTAATTATCGAATATCGAGGCTGTGTGGTCATCTTCACAACAAATATACAACACTCCTGAAATTTCATTTCCCAGATTTGAGATGCGGGTGTGTGGTCAAGGTAAAAAGTTGAGGCTGCCTCTCCCTCTCAGTCTCAGCTATGTTTGCAGCGCTTATCCAGAGTGATCGACACAGGACCAAGTACTTTCAAGTTTGCTCTCGTACTGATAATCAAAAGTTAGGCAGCTTGTCCCCTTATTCTCAACTATATTTGACTAAAACAAGAATCTTTTTGGTCGCCGGCACTCTTTATGTTAGGTTCCTTTCAGGTTTCAGATGTCCCAATTGCAACCAAGAACCACCTCCTCCACGGTCCGACACCACACAAAGGTGTGGACATAAAACCCATAGGGGACGAGACCAAGTGAAATGAATCTAACAAACATATATGGTCCAGAAAGGCTCATATGAGATAGTCAATCTCAACCAAGCTGTAATAAGCTCACGTCGTGGATAAATAGAAGAAAACAAATGACAGCGACCAAAGACATAAGCAAGCATCTCAACATCAACCAAGGCAAATTCATTGTAGGGAAGCAAATGAAAGAAAAATCAGAATTAGATAGCTTAAACATAACCAAGAATGGATACACTTTCAATAAACGGTCTCTCTCAATATGTAGCTTAAGAAATGTAAATAACCAGAGCCAACCTAGGCTTGTTTCTTGTGCTCTATCATTCCTGGAAGAAATGACACAGCACTCGACATGCGGAATTTGAAAAGACTACAGCAACACCAAAAATAATTTAGGATAAATTTCGGAAATGCCAAGTTTACCATTATCAGGCTGTTGCCTGACAGGTCATTTATTCCCAATTCGAAAATGCCAACCATAATAAAGTTAAATGAATGCACTAATCTTCCTCTTCTTCATCATCTCTCCAGCAGCCTTTGAGAGTTGATCTAGGAGAGCCACAGCGCTCGGTCTTAAGGAACCTGTTGTAGACAATGGAACCGCCCATTCCAAGCTCTTCATGGCTGCTCTCTTCGCGACAGTATCCCTTCAGGTCCACTGAAGACACTTGCTGGAGTGACTTGCTGGCAACATCGGAGTGCACAGCTATGGAGAACTCCCTCGGTTGGAAGCAAACCAATACCCTCTCAACCAGCTTGCTAAGATTCACGCCTCTCAGATCATATCCGGCTGTTTCAAAACTTGCATAACTGAAGCCATCTTCTGGTGTAATATGAATGGTCGAAATTGCAGCTCCTTCAATGGAATTCATGGAATAACCACAGGGATCAAACTCAAAATCGCAAATATCAGAGTCTGGAAGGATCTTTCGAATGCCAGAATCAACTGTCATTTTAGCCGCAGAGCTTGATTCAGATTTGAAGAATACAGATGCCTTTTCCCTGTCCAAGCCAGTCATACACATCTCTAGGGTGTAAACAGGTTCAGCCAAGCTTGCTGATTCAGCAGACGCAGAATACACATGCCATTTCTGAGGTCCGTCTGACCTGCCCATCACATACGCCCTGGTTCCAGACCCAAGCTTGCCAAAGTAGCCATCGAGGACAGAAACTTCTTCTGAGAAGCTACGGTGAGGGTATGATTGTGCTCCTGGAAAAATGAAACTCCCACGAGTGTACTTCACGGATTTCACAGCGAGGGAAATAGTTTCAGCCAACTTCAGGAGAGGTGGGATCACAAGGAGCAACTTAGTTGTCCCGCAAGTTTTGATGATCATCTTGTATGAATAGATAAAGAGGCTAGACTCAGAAAGAACATAGGAGTCAACATCGTCATTTGATAGTGAAGAGACGATAGTGCACTCAGCTTGGTCAAGAATGTCATCTATCTGAGCTTTAGACAGAGATCGAAGACCCCTTCCTTCAGGATCAGCAAAGATACTCGGTTCAAAAAATGATATTTCTAGCCTCTTTTCAAAACCTTCAAATCCAATTGCAGAGACCGCCATGGCCATATTGACTAACAGGAAAGTTTAAAAGCACAAGCGATTGCAGAAGCAAGGAGATCACAGTTGAAAGAGATTAAAGTCGCAAAGAGAGAACGAGAGGAAGATGCCAATTGAAAAAAACTGAAACAGAAACCTAAGAAAGCAATAATTTGATGAACCACTTATGGTGGTTCGGTTTCCAACTTAGGAAATATCAGGATGGTTTGCGAGCGCACTGCAATACAATGGAATACGAAAGTTAGCATTTTTCATGTTCAATAATTACATAGCCTAACTCTATAATTCAATTGAATCCATAATTTTAGTATTAAACCAAGACTTACGTTAGAGTAAGCAGCAGATCTAAACTTCTTGATGCCACCATTAGGTCGGATGTCTTCGATGCTGTAGCCAAGGGGTGCTTCGTAGAATAAGGATTTACTATTACTACTAGACTTTTTACCACCTTTAGACTCCATTAGATCATTCAGTTCTTCCTGAAGACAGAAAAGTACAAATATTTCAATAATCAGAAACAAATAATTAAACATGTGAGGGATGGGTATAAAACACAGCAATGAAATTTCTCAACAGCCACAGGATGTAGAGAATGAAACATATTGAGTCCAAACCATTCTAGCAATTAACACGTTTTAACCCAGACCATAATGCGGTGGGGTTACACAGTTGATGCTTGAACAATAAAAATCCAGACCATTCAATTTCTAGCAATAAACAATGATAACACATTTAACCCAACCCATTATATTTTTTTCAAGTAAAAGATGGGTGAGATATACTAAATAATGCAGTTGGGTTATGCTTCAACAATTAAAACATTAGAACTATGGCAACAATTTATCAAACATTACTGGTACGTTAGAAAAACCATTCATCGATTTGGATTGTGGACAGATCTAATCCAAATTTTAGATTCAATGTATCAATTATCAAAGAATAAATAAATATAATCATTCAACCAACTAAATCACCCTATTTGATATCAAACCATTTGTAACACAAACTAACCAAGCAGAGCAAACCCAACCAGCTTTAGCATGATAAAATTTCAGATAAAGATACAAACTTTAATTAACAAATAAAATGTATCTATGTTATCAAAGCTTCCTCATTTCACAATTATATCACATAGCCAAGTACGAAATCATCAATTACGAGAAAGCGTAACAAAATTGGGAAAAGAACAAGAATGGGACTTACAAATATGAAAAATTGTGAGGCACTATCTTCAGACGGCTATCGACCTCCCCGCTAACCTTGGTTGGGAATCAATACCAAAATCCGACGAACAAACGGAGGACGCGGAGAAGGCAGAGATATCAGCACGGAGGCGGATCGAAAACCCTAGAAATTTTATCTAACTTTCAGTTTTTGAGGTAACCCTAGAAAGTTTTGATTGCTGCAAGTTGCTGCTGTTTCGCTTTTCTTCCAAACGACGGAGATATGGAGCTTATTTATAGATGACGTGAGAGTGCGTTACCAAGTTTACCCCTGCTGGATGGTGAAAAGGCGATCTTGCCCCTGCTCTTTCTGGTCTGCTATGATTGGCTGTTGTCGTTGTTTCTTGGAACCTGCTCAGCCTCTGAATAAACAAGAAACTTATTCACGGTCATGCATTCTTTGATTTTTTTTTTTGTTTTTCTTTTTTTGCCAAGAAGTTTCTTTTTGTTTTTTGACTTTCCAAATATTGTTCTACAGTTATTTTTTTTGGTGAAAAATGTTCTACAGTTATTCACCCTTTGAAATAGTAAATATGCACTAATTAATAAAATAAAAAAATTACTAACACATAATTAAAAATGACTTTAAGAATTAACGAATGTAATTAAATGGAAGAGATATAAAACGTATTCCATCAATATTTTCTTGGTTTCAATTTTCCTATTATTTAAAGTATTAACTTTTGACAATTATTAACAATAGGAGAAAAAAATTGAAAAGAAAAATATCCCAAATGCAGGGAAATAGACATATTTCTAAAACTAATTCGCTTAATTCGCATTTGCAATATTACTTTTTTTATCATATTATAATATTGTGCTTAAAAAAACTACACAAAAAACTTTTCTTTTTTAATTAAATGAAATAAGCAAGATGATTATTACCAGAATTATTTTTAAAATAAGATATTAATAGAATCATCTCTATATAATATATTATTATATTATACTTTGAATAAAAATTAACAGTTAAATGAGTTATTTTTATGAAAATCACAAAATTACACCAAAAAAAAAAGTCTTGTTTGCATTACTCCGTAAATAAAAGTTACAACTAGTGAAGGCTTGAACTACATAAGTTTTACAATAAATTCGCGTGCCTACTAGTTTTTGGTCTTTTACCAAGGATGGGCGGAATTTGATGAGTCGGGATTCGAGTATGAATAGAGAAAAGACGAATAAGGACAAAGACAGGGAGAATCAGATTCGTGTGGCATGGCGTGGCTCAAAATGCCAGGCCTATCTCCAGATTTAGATATTGGTGGGGTTTGGTTTTAAAAACAGCCTCAAACCTTCTTACACGTGTTCGACATGTGTTTGGAAAAATTATTAAGTGGTATTGGACCACCACGTCAGCTCATGGTATTTTCATTCAAAATTTGATACGTGTCTATTCTTTTATACGTGAATTTAATATTTTTTTATATTTTGAAATTAGATTAAAAAATTAAATAAAAAACTTACAAAATAGAAAATTCAAAATCATTCACCATAAACTGACGTGTTGGATCTAATACCATCTAATAATTTCTAATGCGTGTGGCTGTATCTTTTCCCCTTTTTCCCTATAATTCGCTGCTTTCGTTTGTGTCCACACGTTCTAATATTCTTTGTCGTTGCATGGCAACTTGTGTAAATTAAAGATGTATTTATGTGCTTTCCTTATTCTTCTCCAATAATTACGTGAAAATGAGAAAGGAACCCCGTGAGTCTACGAGTCACGTTCAACAACTTTCAAATTTATATTTTTTTTGTTTTAAGAAATTTCAAAATGTAATTTTTAACAAAATGGAAATATTGCTCTCATCTTTTTAAATGAATCCTTCTCAATTTTTTTATTTTCATTTAATTAGTAGAATCTGTTGTTTTTTGTTTTTTATTTTTTATTATTTTATAAGTTAGTGAATATTTATTCAATCATTCAGTCTTTGAGCAGCTTATTACGAGTTTTATATGTTTAATTCAAACATATATAACAAATAAGAATATCTCAAATGTAAGATGTAAATTCGTAGAAATTGAAGTTTTACAACTTAAAATTCCAATTTGTGGCATAATGGATTGGAAAAGCGAGATATCAATTTAACATCCCACCCAAAATTGTAAAAAAATACAAGTTTTTACATATTCATTGTGGATCGCTATGCATTAAATATGGATACTATTTAATGACAAATAATGGATTATTTAGTACAAATATATGCATTTAATGCGTGTTATATATCTAAAGGTTCAAATATAGATTCATTTGGAATCAAGGGTTGAGTTTAAACTTCATGATGAAATTGTAAATTTTACATTTCAATATTTTTCAATTTCTCATATCAAAATAATTTTATATTTTAATATGATATCATCGAAATTCTAAAAAATACATTATCATCTTCCAAATTACTTCCTTGCGTCAAAGATGCTCTAATATTATTTTTCATAATACATGAAAAAAATAATACAAACTTTGATTATGCCTGAAAATTTGCTTCGAATTGTCGATAAATGAGATTCCATCTCATCGAAATTCACAAGATCTGTAGATGCCATGCCAAAAATTTCAACACAAACTTTTGCATAGATCCGGGAATATATATTGCATATTATATTTGTAAAGAATATTTTTCAATTTTCAACTTTTTCTTTTTAAGCAGAAGAGAGCAAATTAGGGTGGAGAATTTAATTAATTAATACTCAATGATTTAACAATATTATCTGTGACTTGGGAATGTGGCCTTTTGGGCCGCCATGCAGATTTCTAGATTAGTCAAAATATATTTCTCAATATATTCCTTGCTAATTGCGGAAGATATTTGATTAATTTTTTAAAGTTAAATTGGAGTAACAGTCCTTGAATTGTACAATAATTTTAATAACAATCCTCAAATTTTAATATTAGTGTCATTCATCCCTGAATTTTATCATAATAGTTTATTTAGTCCATCCGTTAAAATTTCAAACAGAATCCATTAAAATTAAGGACAAAATCGTATATTCAAAATGATTTTTCTAACATATTATGTGCGAATTTTTGACAGAGGGACTAACTTAATTATTATATCAAAATTCATAGACGGAGGATATTAATATTAAAGTTTATGGACGATTACTAAAATTATTATATAATTCAAAAATTATTGCTCCAATTTATCCATTTATTTAATTAGGGCCTGCAAGAAAGGTGGGATATGTTCTAACTCACTAATATGTATTATCTTATGCCTAATGGAGTATTATTGCTTACTTTAATGGACAAAATAAAGTGAGGAGGAGGTGGGGGTGCATGCAAATTGCAATGTATCTCTCCTCAGAATTTTCAATTTTTTTTAATATCATGATATCGATTGAGAAGATTATTTATGTTAGATATTCATTTTAGCTCTATAATAATTTAAATAATTTTTTTTATTGTATATTAAATTGAATAAGCATACTAAGAATATTAGTAATTTTGAACTAGAGTACGTAGAATTTTGGAGATGGGTTGGGAGCTAACTCCCCTCATTACTAAGAATATTATTCTTTAATTAACTATCAAGCTGAGCTGGTAGGGACCTTAAAAGGCTAAAGCTCCAAATTAAAAATTCGAAAATTAGGTCAGAGATATTTTTCATAATCATGATCTAATTATGTACCGGTCGTGGGATGAGCTCATGAGCCTCATGCAAAACTTTAAACCAACTTGTAGTTTTTGTGCTCATAGCACTAGACGTAGTGATCAATTTTTATTTAACGGATGGATGCATTTGTGTACACTTCAATATGTAGCAACTGATTTATCGTGTCGTCTAGATTTCAAAAATTTCGGTTCATTATAGGAGTTTCAATATATACATGATGTTGAAAAATAGATTATATATATTGAATATCTATTTCACCCTTTATAAAAGTAAAAGCTGAAGAAGAACTCGATATTACTCATCGTGGATCAATAACTTTAACTAATTCCTTTATAGAGTGTGTAGAAATATCAATGCACTAGTAATAATCCTAATAACAAGAGTTTGAATGTATAAATATAAATTAAATTCTTCTAAAAAAATAAATAAATAGATAAATTCAAATTTTGTTGCTCATCCCGGAAGGGCCTTAGAGTTACCGACATCAATGGAGGCCTGCCCTGTAATGTAATGGTTTGGGCCTATTTTTGTCGTCGTTTCGTTTTGCCTCTGTGGCCTTCAAGGCTTGCCGTGGCCATTTTGTTGGGTTGATCCCATTTTTGTAAAACGCATTTTTATGTGGGTTGGGCCTCTTGGCATTAGCTAGCAGAGCCCATGAGTAGTCGTCTCCAATTTCAGTGCTGAACCAAAATGTTCAGTCATAATTGATTAAGAAAATGGTTACGGAAATTTGTTTAAAAAACATAACGGTGATTTTTTAAACATATTTGGCTAGACCATATTTTGTGTCTAACTGATAAAAATTTGAAATTTACTGGGAAACTTTGTGATTAGGGTCAAATTGGACCCTAATGGAGATTAATCACACCCTTCAAGTGTGGGAAAACCTCATGGTAATTACTAAAAAAAATATTTTGCTAGCATTTTTTCGGGGCAGATATTTAAACGGGGAATAGCCAACCGAAGGATCGAGGTCAATTCTAATTACTAATTGACGTAGAAAAGTTGGTTAGGTAAAATCCTCACCTTTACAATAATTTTTGAGAAATTTTGATATTTATTGATAAATTAAAACGTACAAGAGGATAAGGTGATTTAAAAGTGACATCATTAAAAATTTAAAATTTAAGTAGGACTCACCCAGTTGAAAAAAGAGAGAGTACTAAATACCAAAGATACAAGTTAATGAACTATCCTCAACTAGAAGATCTTAAGTTATATCAGACAATTTGGCGCATCACAAGTTAACAAGGCTTACAAGTGTAAAACCTAAATGAATATAAAATAGAATCCATCATGGAATACTTAAGAAATTCTCAATTTTAATTGAATAATATCAAAGATAAAAAGATTACAACCCTTTAAGGTTGTTTTTATACCTACCAAATCCTAGGTTTGAAAAGGAAAGCAAAAAACCTAATTAAGCAAAAACTCCAAAATACCCAGAAATCTTAAAAGCTAACTTTGAGGTAAACGACCTTATTTGGTTAAAATAGCTCATACATCACAGCTATTTGTTAAGAGTATTGTTCTTTCGTCATTCTCTTTTCGGAAAAGTATCATACGCCCCATTATGAGTTCGGACGCCAAATTTGTAAATTACCGTTGTGTCATTTTTTCATTTTTCGGTCATTCACTTCTTCGATCCATTCCGCCATTTGTTCTACATCACAATTTTTCAAACAAAATCATATCAGCATCCATGAACAAACGAACACATGCACAAGGTGAACCAAATTGACGAAATTTTCTCAATTTAAACCACAGTAACCAAATTGAATTTTCCATATGAACAAGGTGAAAAAAAATTTCAAAAAAAAAAGACAAATTTTTTTTATAAGATTTGTACAAATAAAAAATGATAGTTGTATCGATCAAATTTTATTCAAACCAAATTAATTATGTACTAAGTATAATGTGATCTGACTTTTTACTTATTATAAATACAAATAAATATAAATAAATAGTAAATTAAATATTATCATATCACATTTTATTCACAATTTTATATAAAAATTTGTTGTCTCTTTTTCGGTCACCATTAATGTTGGGTTCTCTCTCTTTCACATTGCACTAGTGTGTAAAAATTGACCCTCATGACTTATCAAATTGACATTCATGACTTATCATCGAAATCTTTTACTAAATATTTGAGAATCTGTGTCATATAGCAGCATGCTTGCTTTCCCAAACAATAATACAATTACAACGGTTGAAAATGGATGAAAAAATAATTTGGTTGATTTTGAGTCATTTATTTCGAAGTTCTGTAATTTGTGCAATGCATGTATGACCTCCTCATTTTTTTCGGTAAAAAAACTATTTTTTCCTTCCTAACCACCTGTAATCAAATTCTAAATTTTTTGAGTACACACGAAAGCAGACTTTTCAGTTTTACCTTTTTTGAAAAAAAGCTTGCTTCTTGTATGAAAAGCTACTGAGTATTGTCTTGGAATATGTGTACGAAATGAGAAACCCTATTATTTAGTGTATTCTCTTTTCCAATAATATTTAATTATTTAGATAGTAAGAAAGACCCGTTTTTTTTTTATTTTATATATAATCATATTAGGGAAAAAGATTACAATTATGGGTCAAAAAAAATTTCACCTTGTTCATATGGAAAATTCAATTTGGTCATTGTGGTTTAAATTGAGAAAATTTCATCATTGTGTTTTAAGAGGGTGTATTCAATGGGATTGATGAGAATTTTAATAATTTTTAAAAATAGGGTGTATTCATTATAAGAAAATCGAGGTTGCCCGATAAATTTTTGCCCGACGAAGTAGTTTTCGCCGCCTAAATACATTTTGCCCGACGAAAACGAAGGCTTGCAGGGTAAGGCGTTGGCAGGAAAAACAAGTTGTTGGCGCGTAAAATAGGAAGGGTTAGCCCGACGATTTGTGCTTTCCGTTGGGCAAGATGAGTTTGGACCTCATTCAATGGCATCCAACTGCAGTTGTTACATTTACGGCACATACACTTGATACGTTTTTCATCACTGCAATGACTACGTGCAAAGGCAATGAAGCTGTCGATCCCATCCAAATACTGATAAGAAGATCTATCAAACATTTGCATCCAGCCTCTGTCCATTGTGCATGCTTTCACAACATAGAGTCAACGTAAGTAATTGAGTTAACATTGTCCCGTAAATAGAACAAGTTAAAATCAAAAGCAGCTCGTCTCCTTATGCCTCCGGTGATTAGGCCCTATCCCATTTAAGAGTGCACGTTCTGTGCTGTGTAGTTTGCGACCTACGAGAGTAAGTTTCGATCGAGGGAAATTCCGACAGCATCTCCTTACAGTTCCCCAAATGCACGACGTAGATATTATAAACAAATATCTAGTATAAATTCGGAGAACATTGAGGGGATACAAACCGAATTTCCCACAATCGAAACCTAACCTCGTAGATCGCCCACTACACAACACATAGTTGTGCACTCCCAAACTGTCTGAATAAATGGACAATTCAAGAGTTAGTCAATCAACCCGATTCACTGACTCTCAAACGGATCTAAGGGTTTTCATTGAATTTCATTATACGAAGTTAATCAACTTGATTAACTTCGCATAAACGGTTATGAAATATGAACACATTTCACTCCGTCGGAACTAAATAAAGTGTTTTACAAAAAATATCACAAAAAATTCACAAATACAAACATATATTAATTATGCATAAAACAGAGTTTACAATTTTATAATTTCCGTACATATTTTCTATTTCCCTATTTTCCTAACATATTTTCTAATTTCCTAACATATTTTCTAATTTCAATAATTTCATTACATATTTTTTATTTTCCTAGTTTCCTAAAATATTTTCTAATTTCCTAACATATTTTCTATTTCCCTATTTTCCTAACATATTTTCTAATTTCCAAACATATTTTCTAATTTCAATAATTTCATTACATATTTTTAATTTTCCTATTTTCCAACAAAATTTTCTAATTTCCTAACATGTTTTCCATTTTCCTAATTTCATAACATATTTTCTATTTTCATATTTTCCTAACAAATTTTCTAATTTCAAATTTCCACAAATTCTAAACAATTTCTACACATTTTCCACAATAAATACAAAATTTCCTAACATAATTATATCCAAAATTCTTAACAAAATTAAATTGAGAGGCAAACACACATACCTTTTTATAAGTATTCCTTCAAATCAACCACAAAATTCCTACAACACAAAACATAATTAGTTTCTAATCAAAAATCAAAATTTCAAAACTAAAAAAATTAAATTTCTCAAAACTTAAAAATTGATATTGGTGATTGAGAGAAAAAAAAAATTTGATTGGTAAATGGTGATGAGATGACGATTGTAGCTAGAGAAAGAGAGTAAGTGAGGGAGAGAGAGAGAGAGAGCGAGAGAGTGATGAAGTAGAGAGGAGGAGGAAGAAGAAGAAATGAGAACGTCTCGGGTATTTAGTGTGTTTAGACTTTTACCCGACGAATCACATTCGCAGGGCAAAGTTTAATGATTCGTCGGGCAACATATAGTCAACACCAATTGTTACCCGACGACGAATAATCGTCGTTAGATATACGCTTGCCCGACGGATGCTTCCACTCGTCGGACAAAACCTTCATATTTTGTGCGCAAACATCTTGATCTTCCCGCTGGCAGTTTACCCGGCGAGCCTTCGGGTTCGTCTGGCAAACTGTGTTTACTCGGCGAAAATTACTTCATCGGACAAAATCTTGTTGGGCAACCTCGATTTTCTTGTAATGAAAGTAGTTAAGGGACATAGAAAAGTAGACAAAAAAGGTAACTCTGTTATAGGAAGGTGAGTTAATATGAGAAAGGCAAGTAAGTAATTAATATTCTACAAAAGGAAAGACTGAGTCAATTACATACCAAAATGAATTATCTCACTCTTTGTTAAGTTTTTAATTACTTGTTAGATAAATAGTGAAGGAAATCTCAATCTGCTTCAGAATACATACAATTTGAGCAGCAGATAACTAGCTAGCTATGACCATGAGGCCACTTTTCCTGAGTTATTTTTCATTCCTTTTGTCCTTCATTATTGTAGCTCATCATGTAGCCATTGTATCATCTAAAGCACCACCAGAAACTACTAACTCCATCATCAACCTCGGAAATTACAATCAGATAGAGGTGGCTCCGGGGATCGGCCCCGAAAGCATTGCCTTTGACTGCCATGGACAAGGACCTTATGTTGGAGTTTCAGATGGTACAATCCTCAAATGGCAGGGACCTCAACATGGTTGGACTGAGTTTGCCTTCACCTCCCCAAACAGGCAAGATCAATCTCTCATATATTCTGTATTTCTATTTAGTTCTTAATTAGATTTCTTTTCTTTTTCTTTGTCAATGTACTTGTAGATTTGCAATCTTCTTCCTTTTGGGTTGGGAAGGAGATCCAGCTCGAAATGGTAGGTAAAGGATTGCGAGGGCTTGCTACTACAGAAAGTTGACTTTTTTCTGGGTGTTGAACAAAGTTGACTATTTTTGGAATGAGTGATAATGTTACAGATATTCTACTTTAATCAAATTAAAATTACGTCCGAATCCAGTATCGTGAGATTGTTAAACAGAATATTCATATTGGGTATTGTCGTATTGATCATGCTTTTTACGAGATTCAAATTTGAGATCTCTCACCGCATAGTGGTTAGGAATACCAATAAACCGTAACAGTAGTGACAAACTAAGCACAACATTTAAGTGATTAGCTATTTGAGACATCTTGTCCGGTGAGATAGGGCTGTCTTTCATTTGTCCACATTGTTGTGAAGGCGCACTTAGCATGTCTTTATACTTTCGGGTTAATACCCTCTATGTAACTCTCAAATTTAAATTGCAAACAATATATATATATATATATATGTTCTAACCAATGTAATTACGTTCATATCTACCTTTTTTTTTCCCTCTTGTTATTCTAATCTACTGCTTCATGGTAAGAAAAGAAACTATTAAATGTATTTTGTGTTTACTAATCAGGCTAAGGAAGTTATGTGATGGGTCAACCAACTCAACAAATGAGCCAATATGTGGGAGGCCATTGGGTCTCAAGTTCAACACCAAAACTTGTGAATTGTACATTGCAGATGCCTACTTTGGAGTCCTAAAGACAGGGCCTAATGGTGGTAAGGTGGAAGTAGTAGCCAATTCTGTAGGAGGAGTTCCATTCCTTTTCACAAATGCTTTGGATGTTGATGAAGAAACAGGCATTATTTATTTTACAGATACCAGCACTGTCTACCAAAGAAGGTAACCTCATCACTTCTTTCCTTCCCTATCTAACTGTTAAGCCGCATAGAAATTTACTTACAATGGACAATAAAGTGTATATTTCTCTTTTTCTCTCGTTTTATCTTTTCACATAACTATCACTTTTCCTCGAGAGGAGAGATAAGAAAAAAAAAAATCACAAGAGCGGACCGTGCATGGGCTCTTGTTCAAACGTGATTTTGGGTTTATATACGTTACTTTATAGTTTTTTTTTTCCCTTTCTAAAGATTCATGTTAGCCAGTTGATAAAATTCCATTTTTATCTCTCTTGTGATCGTGGTTTGAGTATGCCACATTTCCACCCTAGTTCTGGAGTCTGTTTCTAAGAGGAATGCTGCTTACCACTCAAATTTTAATTTATAGGTCCGTTTTTAAGAGAGGAATGTTATACAAAAGTTCTTTGGTTTCATTTACCATGCACAAAAATCATGATACAAATTTGAAGAAACCATTTTTTTTAACACTCGTTTCATCATCTGAATTGTTCATTTTTTGTAACGTATTTGTTTAATCTCAAAGCAATCTAATCGATGTACCTTAGGGTATGGATTCAGTCGATCATAACCGGTGACAAAACTGGGAGGCTACTCAAATATGACCCTCACACAAAGCAAGTGACAGTGTTGATCAATGGCTTGGCATTTGCAAACGGTGTGGCTCTAAGCAAAGACAGGTCTTTTGTCCTAGTAGCTGAATCTGCCCCATTCAAAATCCACAGGTTTTGGCTTCGGGGCCCCAAAGCTCAGACCTTTGAGCTTTTCTCTCAGCTACAAAGGCCTCCAGACAACATCAAGAGCACCAACAAAGGAGAGTTTTGGGTCGGACTCAACAGTGGAAGAGGTGTCAAGGGTGTCAAGATGAATGAGACCTCGGCCCATTGGTTGAACGTAGATGATCCCGTGGGAGTCAAGTTTGATGCACAAGGCAAAGTTGTGCAGGTTTTGGATGGAGAAGGTGGTCCAGCTCTAGAGGCTATTAGTGAGGTTGACGAAAACAATGGTAACGTGTGGGTTGGATCTGTTGTCAAGTCTTATGTTGGTGTCATCCATGCGGGTTTAGATAGTAAAATAGGACTCTAATTCTTCAATGTAGCCGATGATATCACTATTTCTTATCTCATTTGTTCAATAACCTAAAATTGGAAATAAAAATGTAGTGATATATCATCAATTACGCTACATATTTTTCTTGTTAGAATACGAGTTTTGTTATCGCCATAAGCTAAAGCATATTCATATTAGAGGACATAGCATTTGGTTACGCCATTGTTGTTTATTTGGCTTCTTGCAGTAAAATAGGACTCTGATTATTGAATGTGACTAGTGATATCATTATAATTTTTTTTATCTCATTTATTCAATCACCTAATAATATAAAAAGGTAAGTACTAGTGATATCATCAGTTACGGATGTGACGAATCTTTCTTATTAGAATATGATCGAGTTTGGTTAACATAAGCTAAATCATATTCTCATTATAGGAAATAACATTTGGTTACGCCATTGTTGTTGTCATGGCTTCTTTTGCAGTGATGCTCAAGCTTTTGTGGTTCATTTGGGCATGGAAAAGTACATTTGGGCATGGAAAAGTACCTTTTTTTTTTTAAAAAAGATTCCCACTTGCCAACTTGCAAGAAACTTCAATCTTCTTGGGGGTTGATGTGATTTTTTTCACATGAGAATATGATGAAAAAAATATTCATATCAGAAAATTAAGAACTAAGTATTTGTTAGAGGATTAATTACAAGTTTAATATCTATTGAGAATTCCTTTTGGAATGGAATATCAACTTTGATATCTGGACTCTTGAGAGGTCGCTCTCAAATATGCAGATTATATGTGTATGAAGTATGAAGAAAGGAAGAAACGTAGGGTGGAGGTTGACTAGAGGAGGGATTAGGGAATATGTTGAAATCTTAAATGTAAGCATAAACAATGCAAAAGGTTCTCTCTTTTTTTGACTCATCAACTTGTTTTTGGTTATTGTCTCTTTGGTTTTTACTCCAAGAAAAAGACTCAAGGGTAAAATACTAAAATGCACAAAGAATAAGGAATATGGTAAACTATTGTCTCTTTGGCATGCCACGTCAGCATACCTCGGTCGAACCAGTCGTCAGAGTTCATCGGGAACGACGACCGGTTCTCCGTCGTTGTCGATGGTTGGAATCTGGAAACACTCGCCGGAATCCGCCATTACCGACCAAGAGCGCAATCTTTCTAGATTCCTCCAAACTCCACCATTTTCCACGATCTAAGTGTCTAAAATCATCTATTCCTTACCAAGAACTCAAAAATCCAGAAAACTTACCTTAATCGATCAAAAAATCGTTGGGAAGATTCGGCTCCATCTTCGACCTTCGAACCACCATGTACGGTGGTTTCCCCGCCTCGAAATGGTCATCAATCGACTAGTTGAGTCAAGGGGAGTACTTTCCTAGCCTTGGATTCCACTAACTCGACCCCTACACGATCAGCAGCGGCGGTGATGGTCTTCGCAATCTCACGGGGAGAGAGAGATAGTGTCGACAGGGGAGAGGAGAAGAATGAAGAAAACTCTATAACAAGGGTCTTTTTGTAAAATATCTGCTTGCCCAAATCACCAGACTACCCCTAGACTTTTAGACCCATAACTTCCTCATCCAATCTCTATTTTCCGCGTGCCGCCTGTCTACGAACTCATGAGTTTGAGACCTACGCAATGACCCAAGAAAAACTTCCAAAACTGATTCCAGACAAAATATAACTTCCGAACCCCTTTAAAACCGAGGGTAAAATCGTCGTTTCCTTAATTAAATTCTCAAATTACTCTAATTTCTAGTCCGGGTCGTTACAATTTTTCCCCCTTAAAGAAATTTCATCCCTGAAATTCCCTTAACTCAGGTCAAAGAACCAACCTCCTGCATCATTTCGACTCATCTCGCGTCACTACCGACATGAACTGAACCTCTACTGCGATTCCCAATTGAACCTGTGCACCCTGCACATTTCTTTATTTTCGTCTCAACAACAAGTCGTAAGTGAGAACAACATCCATGAGACATCATAAGGGAACCAGAATGCTCAATATCCAGGGTCGTTCAACCCGGAAATCTCCCATTTTTAACCTCTGTGGACGATACCTCAAAGCAAGGGTATGAACCCGAGAGGTCCACCTCGGGGCCTACTCCCCACATGACTACAACTTACTCAAGTCATGACGTCAGATGACCGAATATACCTCAAAGTCAGGTGTCAGATAGGTACACGTGTACCAAGTGTAGTCAGCCTTAACGATCTGACGGAGAATTACCCTGCCACGCCAGCATCAGAAAACATCGACAATCTGGCGGAGGAAATACCTTGCCACGCCCGTCTCAGAGAAATCCCTCCACATATCCTAGTATCTTAAAATATGCGGGTCCTTGTACGACGCATTGACAGCCTCAACGATGTGACGAAGAAATACCCTGCAACGCCAACATCTGAAAAACTTCTCAACGATGTGGCGGAGAATTACCCTACAACGCCAGTATCAGAGAAACCTCAACGATGTGGCCGAGTAATACCCTGCAACGCCAGTATCGGAGAAACCCCTCAACGATCTGGCAGAGAAATACCCTGCAACGCCAGTATCGGAGAAACCTCTCAACGATCTGGCGGAAAAATACCCTGCAACGCCAGTATTGGAGAAACCTCAACGATGTGGCGGAGAAATAACCTACAACGCCAACATCGGAGAAACCCCTCAAAGATCTAGCGGATAAATACCCTACAACGCTAGTATCGGAGAAACCTCAACGATGTGGCGGAGCAATACCTTACAACACCAACATCGAAGAAACCCCTCAACGATCTGGTGGAGAAATACTCTGCAATGCCAGCATCAGAGAAACCTCGATGAACACGTGATGGGAAATACCCCACATCACGTGCCAGAGAAAATCATGACCCTCGGGGACAGTATACATAATGGAAATAAACCCGTAAAGTAAAATCCAAGTCCATTTTTGAAATCCTTGTTTCTTGGCCTAAGCCAAAATCATAGGAAAACTGGGGCCAAAGCCCAAACCCGATAAAATCACAGTCACGGTCTAACCTAAAGGGCCTAGAATCAAATTAAAACCGTATTTTTTAAAAATTTCATAAAATCGGAATCCATAAGACCGAGCCCTAGCCACAAAACCATGTAACTGGGTCGAGGCCCAAAACAATAAATCATTTTGCAACAAATAATTATTCTTAATTACCAAATTCATAATTGATACCAAATCATTTAAAACATATAAAAATGTGCATGCATTATAGTTTTATAAAACAAAGTCTACTCACCTGCAACGGCGGGCCTAACTCGCCCATAACTATCATGGCTCCTAACATATGGCCCTCTCAATGTCCCAGACCCCAATAGTACTTCTATGCACAAATTAGCTCAACCACGGAATCCTACACCTCCTCCACTATGCACTCTCCGTCTTCCTCAGTACTAGGCCGCTGACGAGACAAACGTCTCGTAGGCATCTCGCTGACAAGAACCACCAAAATAATTTGCACACAAGTGTGCAGTCTGCAGGAAGTTAAACCTAGAGCTCTAATACCAAATTGATAGGACACTTCGCGAATTTCGACTCGAAATTCGCGGAAAGCCCTGCTCCCGTCTGACAGCCTTTGACCACAGAAGTTAATACCTGAAATACCCTTAATCTTTGGAAACATCAAATGAAAATTTACAGGGACCCCAACAGAGCCTCCCATGTACTTGATTGACCTTCACCCACCTGTCAGACGAATGACAGACTAGTAGTTCACAAACTACCCCGAAGGACCTCCTCCGCAATCAACCAAGACAACTTACGTGTCACCCTCGTGTGAACCGTCAACAACTCGTCAATCTGGGTCACCTCCACACCACCTACTGACCTTGATGACAAAGGTATCCTTGCCACAACTCCGGCATTGGTCATACTTCGTGGCTATCATATCGTCGATTCAATCATTACACTATAGTGATTTCCTGGTTATGCCAATCTAGGCAGGCTTCTATTTCCCTGAACCATTCTTATAGCGATTTGATCCCATTCAATATTCAAGACTTGGTTGAATTGAGTCTCACTGACCTTACCCCGAGCCGTAACTTGATATCCCGGCTCATCCCAAGCCGTAGCTCAATATCCCGAGAGTATGATGGAATCTTCCATAACATACCTCATATCATTCATCAGGGCCAAAACTCAAATCACAATCCCGGTCTGAAACCCTAAAATAAATTATTAGCTGGGTCTACGGCCCAACCATATAACCTCGAACCAAGCCTGATATCCATATTCCAAATCAACAACCTAGTCCATACTATTCCATAAACACATATAATAATTCACTCTTACGCATGCCTTGAAATTCCGGAACCCCGTTCGCTCACAGTACAACCAAAGTACCAACTCAAGGCAGCCTTAGCCCTAAGGAACCCTTTAACATATCGATAACCAAGCTTCCTTGACCCCCTGAGCCAAAACTCACCCCGTGGTCGTCCATTATAGCTGGGATTACTCAATTGGCGCTCTAAACGGACTTCAATGGCCTTGAAACCGCCAAAAGCTAATCTGAAATGCTCCAAACTCTAGACATGCGCCGCTGTGGGCCGAGAAACAACCCCACGTGCTGCCACGCGCCGGTAGAAGACCGGATCAGGCGCCACGCGCCGGCCACACGCATCCACGCTCCCTACGCGCGTCTGCACTGTCACGACGGAATATTTTGTCGCTCTGACGGAATATTTCGTCTAACCCGATGGAATATCCTGACAGAATCAGAACCTTCCGTCCAAACTAACATCGTTAGGATTCCGTTATAACACTGTTAGCTTTTGACAAAATATGCTAACGACGTGAGCATATTCCGTCAAATCCTGACGATGTCAGTTGACCTAACAGTTGACTAACCGCCGACTGTGTTGCCACGTGGCCCCATGTGGCAGCTGAGTCAGATGCTAACTGGTCGCCACGTGGCTCCACATAACTGCCAGGTGGCATGCCACGTTAGTATATCTCGGGCGAACTAGTCGACGGAGCTCGTCAGGAACGATGACTGGTCCGTCGCTGTCGGCGCCGTCACCGGTGGTCGAAATCTGGAAACACTCGTCGGAATCCGCCATTATTGACCGAGAGCGCAAGCTTTCCAGATTCCTCCAAACCCCATCATTTTCCACGATCTAAGTGTCTAAAATCATCTATTCCCTACCAGGAACTCGAATTCGAGCTTAAAATCTAGAAAACTTACCTTAATCGATCGAAAAATAGTTGGGAAGATTCAGCTCCATCTCTGACCTTCGAACCGCCATGTACGGTGGTTTCCCCTCCTCGAAATGGTCATCAATCGACTCGTAGAGTCAAAGGGAGTACTTTCCTGGCCTTGGATTTCGCTAACTCGACCCCTACACGATCGGCAGCGACGGTGATGGTCTTCGCAGTCTCACGGGGGGAGAGAGAGTGTTGACAGGGGAGAAGAGAAGAATGAAGAAAACTCTGGAACAAAGGCCTTTTTGTAAAATATCTGCTTGCCCAAATTACCAGACTACCCCTAGACTTCTAGACCCATAACTTCCTCATCCGATCTCCGTTTTCCGTATGCCGCCTGTCTACGAACTCGTGAGTCTGAGACCTATGCAACGACCGAAGAAAAACTTCCAAAAAGTGCTTTAAGACAAAATGTAACTTCCGAAACTGGGGGTAAAATCGTCTTTCCCCTAATTAAATTCTCAAATTACTCTAATTTCTGGTCCGAGTCGTTACATTTTGCGCCTGCAATAGGCATTTCGACGCGCTACGCATGACTTCAAAACTGAATAATAAATTGGCACATGCGTGCGCGATACTTTTTCATATTTTCACTTTAAACGCACTTAAATTTATTGTATACGTGTGTGTCAATTTGTATTTTTTTAATATATAAAATGTGATTACAATTTTTAATTTTAATTTTTAAAAACAAAGGAAAAAAAAATCAAAGTAAATGGATGGATGTAGTTCTATGTTCTTAGAGTTTGACTTGCTTTGGTAACTGAAAAAAAAAAATGAATGTGGGTATGTGGAAGAAAATACAACTAAAGAATGCCCTTATGATTAAGGGTGGACACAAACCGTTATTGGTACTTCAGTTTGGATGTGACCGGATAAAAGTTAAATGGTTTGAAAATCAAAACCGTTCCATTAATAACGGTTTGGTTTTGGATTTTCGTTTTGAAAATCGTTGAATTCGAAACCAAACCGTTATGGTTTTTATTTATTAGTTAATTTTTCATCTATTTTTTAATGAATTAATTTAATTTGCAAGGGTATTTTTTAGAATATGAGTGCAAGTCTTTTTCTTTTTATATATTAATTAATAAATATAAGTTTACCATTATAGCCTCATGATATTAGAAATCTCCCATTTATTATTTCAATTATGTATGGGCATTTTGGGCATTATGAAAATTTAACCATATAGCCCTTTGGGCTTTATATATATAGATAATTATTTGGGATTTAATGTAGTATTATACCAATTGTGGTTATTGATTGCATGTGTATTTGGTCATCTAAAGGATTCTCGACAAAAACAAAATTTATTTAAAGTTTAAATTTGAGATAAAGAAATAAATTTATAAAATAAGGAATTTTAATTTGTTGCTACTACTATTTTTAAGGGTATAAAATGTATAAAAATAGACAAAATGATCAAATTAATATCTGGATTGAATTCAAAAGTAAATTAAAACTTGTGGACTCAAATATATTTGCCTCATTAAAATATAACCAATGGACAAAAATCGAAAAAAGAGTGCTAAAAAAAATATCAAGTGTAAGAATGATTTTGGAAGGGGATGAGCAACTATTGGTATTGGACACAAGTGTGGGCTTACTTGACAAGGGCTTATAAATCCTGTCTTTCCTTTATTATTCAATTTAAACCATATAATATTCATCATTTACTAATCAAATTTGAAATCTTTTAATTAATAATAAAATAATTATAATCGAATTTGAAATCTTTTAATTAATAATAAAATAATTATAGTCGAATTTGAAATCTTTTAATTAATAATAAAATAATTATAATATTAATTAACTATAATTTATAATTACAACAATAATTGAGAAATTGCTGAGTTTAATAACGACGTGGACTTGTAATTAAATAGAATATTAAAATAATTAGTTCCAAAAAATACATCCTGGGTAGATAGTGAATATCTGATTATCACATCGAATTAGAAAGAGGGGAAGAGGGTTATTTTCATATTTTGTTTGCTGTGGATTTTATTTTTTCAAAATTTTGAACGTTGTGTACAGTTGACTCCTCTTCCGCCACTCTTAAGTTAGACTTGGCACTGCCGACCTTGACAATAAACCATACACGCGCACGTTACACATTTTACACACGCGCTACGCATCGCCTTTCAAATCGTCCGATAAAACTTTGATAAAGTCCCTTTCCCGGAAAAGAGAGTTTGGGCTATTTGATTCCAAGTGACAGCCAGAAATTTTCCCTCATCACTGTACTTGGGCAGGTTAGACATCGCAGCGGCACATTTCAGAAGAAACCCTCTTTCTCTACTGAACGATCTCTACGACTGAAATAGGTAAATGTGGCTTTTATTTTTCTTCTGTGTTCTTCTGATCTACTCTTTTCCCAACTCACAACTTATTTACTTATGTTCTCAATTTAGATCCCTGAATGATGTATCCACCACTTCATCCACCCTTTTTGAAGAGAAAAAACAAATTTTGGGTACTTATTCATAGTTTAAAGCTCGGTTTTTGATTGAGAAGTTTAGTGCTTTGATTATTTTCTCTCTCTTTTGAAAATAAATATCAACTGGGTTATTAAATCTTCCATTGTTTCTGTATTCATCGATGCCCAAACATATTGAATGTCACAAATGTGATCTGGATTTTTGTTCTTCCAGTTTTTATGGCCAAGTTGATAAGCATTACTCAATGGTGCGTTATTTAAATGCCATGTATTGTCTTATTTCAGTTCAACTTGTTAGCAGGTCGTGCTGAGGCTTATTTGGGGTTTCTGTGAAGCGAAAAATCAGAGCTTGATTTGGAAGACATGGGGTATATTGGGGCACATGGTGTGGCTGCTTTGCATAAATACAAGTACAGTGGTGTGGATCACTCTTATACTTCTAAATATGTTCTGCAACCCTTTTGGAGTCGCTTCGTTAAAATCTTTCCCCTTTGGATGCCGTAAGTTTTGTAATCTCCCCTTTCTTTTATTACTTACGAGAGTTATGCATGACTGAAGTTACGAGTGGCTTTATCATCTTCTGATGTACTGTTTTCTCTGGGTTTAATTGGTTGCTAGAATTATGAGTTTAATATGCCTGTCTTCAAATTCTGTTTGATTTGTTTGTGCTGGGTTAATCTTGGATTTAGGTTATTTCAGTAGTTTAATATCAGATACATTTGATTTAAGAAAATTCACAAATAGACAAGCATTTGTAGTTTGCATGTCTACTGATGTTTAGCTGAATTACTTAATTTAAATTTAAAAACTAAGCAATATATAAGTGTATCATAAATGCACCTATTTAGCTTAGCAGATGGTTAATTGTTCTATATTTGAAATTGTGTGCTTACAGTAATGAACATTTTTAGATTTTTTCAGAGATTTTTTTTTACCCTGCTATTATATTTGGCTTATGAATTCTTACATCCCCTGTTGTGTGTGGTTTTTGCTGAGGTTTGCTAACCACTTCCTTTTTGTTGGCTCTGCGCACGTTTATATTTCTTCTTCTTCAGGCCGAACATGGTAGGGTGGCATTTTCTCCCAACTATGGTTGATCCGTTTTTGAAACTGTCTTCTTTTGCATCGATGATAATGCTTTATCTTTGGCCAGATAACACTAATGGGATTTATGTTCTTGCTCACATCTGCGCTGCTTGGCTATGTGAGTGTTAATTTTTCTTATCACCTTATTAATTTTGTTTGTTACTTTTCTTATTTTAGAATGCTAATCGTTTACTTGAACTCCCACATTTATTTTCACTTTATGATGTTATTACTTATTAAACACATTGCCTCCAATTGTGATGTGCATAATGTCCAAAACAAAAACACTGTTATTTAGTATTTTGTAACCTCCCCATGAATTTTCTATGTTTTTCTTCCCAGATATATTCACCACGTTTGGATTCACCTCCTCCGAGATGGGTTAATTTTGCACATGGCCTGCTTCTTTTCTTATACCAGGTTTGCTCAAATCCTTTTCAAGCCATGTTGCCTTTGATTTTTTGTGGTGTGCCTCTTTACCGTGAAGTCTGATATGCATTTCTTTTTATTGGTATTGTTATATCTTCTAACAGTAGCTTGTTTGACCTTTATCACAATTATTCTAGACCTTTGATGCTGTTGATGGGAAGCAAGCAAGACGGACAAATTCCTCAAGTCCACTGGGGGAACTTTTCGACCACGGTATGCACTGTAATCATGTTTATTCTATCCTCTTTGTTCAATAAGACTTTGATATTGATGGACTATATTCTGGGATTCTTAATGAAATGCAGGTTGTGATGCCCTTGCGTGTGCGGTATGTGTCTTCATCTTTTCTGGTCATTTGGTAACCCTGAAACATTAGAATGATTTTTTATGTTCCAGAGGTATTTGTTTAGTTCGAAGGATTGGCTTTTGGGAGCACTGCGATGTGTGGAAGAGCTACTTTCTGGTTCTGGGTGATTTCAGCCGTTCCATTTTATTTAGCAACTTGGGAGCAGTAAGTTCCTGACTATGTATGGTTTATATTAGTAATCATGTCTGACCTTTACCCTCAGACATCCTTCAATAAAACAATCCATAATATGTACAATGGATTTGGACTCTGACGTTAATAATGTCACAGCACACTTATTTTTTTGGAGGGGAAATAAATGGGGGAGTGGGTTGATTCAAAATTCTTGCAAGAAGGATGTTTACTCTATGATCCTGCATAGAATACGTATATGAAAGCTTGATGTTTTGTTAGCAATACTGATGTATGGCATTATTGATCCAGTTACTTTACCAATACCCTAATCCTTCCTGCTGTTAATGGGCCCACAGAAGGTCTCATGCTGATATATTTGTCCCACTTTTTCACAGCTATTGTTGGTAAACTTCTGATGTCGTCCTTCTATTCTCTACTTATGTAGAATTTGAACTTTGAAATCTTATTTTCAAAACCTTCCTGAAAGTTGTTTTGTTCTTCTCGAGTTACATATAAATTGACTTAAAATTCGTTACTTTTCTAGGTTCTGGTTGGTGGGCTCAACAATTTGGAAAGTCTCTTCCTTTTCTGAGTTGGGTTCCATTTATCCATGGTAAGGCTGTGTTTAGTTTAGTTGATAGCATACAAAGTATAATTGGCATTGAACACATCAGGAATCTACATTTTGTGAGATTTGACTGCATGCTAGAATGAAGTTGATTTTAACTTCTTTTTAAGCTTACTTTGTGCACCTTCCATTATTTTTCCAATGGATATATCAAGCTGCAAGTGTTTGGTAGCTGCTATTTTGTGTTTTATTTTGTTTGTATGGCTGCTGTTTTCCATATTTAATTTTCAATTCATCTGTATATATGCAATCTTATGATCTTGGTTTTTATCAATTTTGGACCATTACAGTACATAATTATTGTAGCTGCTTCACAAGATTCCTACTTCGGTTGCAATTGGTCTTAATTATTTCCTTTCTTGTTTCTGACTTCAGAAATTACAACATACAAAGCTGTGATGTTTCTAATGATAGCTTTTGCTGTTATCCCAACGGTCACATTCAAGTATGTAATTCTTTGGGCTCAAAACATCTTGCTCATGTATAATAATTTCTTTCTTTGGTTCCTATATATAGTATATACCTGAGCCCTCATACATGCATCATGACATTTTCAACTCAGCTCAACTTATTTTGTTTAAGTGTCTATATGGAACCTCTAAACTGTTACCGATACTACTATGATGTATATTTGAACGCTGGTTAGCTACTTGGCCCTTATGCTGCACCATGCTTGTGTTCAGTGTGTGCAACGTTTATAAGGTTGTTCAGGCAAGGAAATCAAGCATGTTATTGGCACTGGCAATGGTAATGCTATTATGTTTCGGATTTTTTATGTCAATTCTTGATACTTGCTATGCCTAATGGTTGTTTCATGTTGTTTCCTCCCAGCTTTACCCTTTTGGTGTTCTTTTGGGAGGAGTTTTGGCATGGTATGTCTATATCCTTTCTGTCCACACCTGTGTTTTTCCCAATTTAGAAAAGCATATATTTTGTGTAATTTGTATTATTTAAATGATTTTGATCTTGTAATTATCAATATGCAGGGGTTACTTGTCACCAGCTGACATTATGGGGAACTATCCACATTTAGTCGTTGTGGGAACTGGGCTTGCTTTTGGGTATCTTGTGGTAAGATGTTCGTGTTTCTTCACAACCAAATCTTTTAAATTTTCTCATTTGTCCATCATGAATGTAACTGCTCTTACTATCAGTTATGAGTGTCCTAGATTTCTGATGATGCCATTTTAAGGGGTCTGGTAGACAATCAAATTCTTTATTATATTGGTGTTGAAGGAAAGCTTTGTTTTGGCAGGGAAGAATGGTCCTTGCGCACTTGTGTGATGAGCCAAAGGGTTTGAAAACTGGAATGTGCATGGTATGTAACAATCCCAAAACTACTGGAGTTTTACAGTCTGTTGAAGTTATGTTTTCTCAAAACACTACAGTAGCAGCTTGATAATTTTCTCCCATTCGAATTTTGCAGTTGTAGCCAGTGTTCATTATTGATAACTTTTGTACAATTTATTGTTATCTTTTAATATTAAAGACCATATTGCAATACTAATTTCAAATTTCATTATTTTGTACAGTCATTGTTGTATCTCCCTTTTGCCATTGCGAATGCACTCACAGCTAGACTTAATGGGGGGTATGTTGTCTTTGACATTACCTTTGACCTCGGCAAGTAGACATTTTATTCTTCCGTTAGTGATAGTCTTGATGTTTCTCATCTCTTGAACTTCTTGTGCACCATTTGTTGCAGAGTTCCTTTGGTTGACGAGGGCTTGGTTCTTCTCGGTTACTGTGTGTTTACAAGTACGGTGATTGACAACTTAGTATCTTGTATCTCATTTCATTTACCATGTTGTTTGGTTGATGTTTATTTTTCTCTGAACACAGCGGTGCTCTATCTTTACTTTGCAACAACAGTCATTCACGAAATCACGGCAGCCTTGGGCATTTATTGCTTCAGGTGAGAATTTGGTTTTTTATGCATAGCATTTTGTCCGCCATTCTTGCAGAATTTGCAGAGTCCTTCATCCAGACGACATTTTTCTTGCCTTCACCTACATTTTGTTCCTTATCCTAACTTTCAGTTTCTTGTTTAATTACAGGATAACAAGGAAGGAAGCTTGAATTCTGCTGGTGCTCACTTTAGGGTACCCTTTATTTACAATGCATTCATCTTCTTCTTACTACAAATAGAAATGGTTACGTTGCATCCATTTTCTGAATTTTCGATTTCTTTTCCCATATTTTTCTGAGCCCGGATGGCAAGCCAAGAATGATGCAGCTAGGGGGAGGTTATTCATCGATATGATTTTGTATAAGATGACTGGTGAGTGAATAGAGCGATCAAGATCCAAATGTGATTCACTCTGTGTAAGATATTTTTATGTTGGCAACTTCCAGAATAGTGGACCATTTATTTAGGCATATTCTCTTCCCTTGATGCATTATTTTTTAAATTTATAAGAATATTAGTTTCAGCATTTGATTCTACATTGCCCAAATGTGTTTGTATGTCCAAATTCCCTAATCCACAAGGGAGCTTCCATCTATACCCAACTTTGAAGTTCTCACCCAGCAAATTTTCTACACCCAACAAAATCATCCATCCATCTGTTTTGTGATGACTGAGAAATGGAAATCAACATTTGAGCACGTACTATAATCAATTGTAATTCGAGTTACACATGGCAGTCCTACAGTCATTCGAAATGGTTGTAGAATCTTAACCCCCGAAAATGAATCCAGTGGTACTATGGACTATGGAGTATTCACTATTAAATCCCTCAGAAGATTGCCTTCTCCAGCCATCTTGGCAATCTCAATGAAGCTTTCATCCCAAGCCGGGCGAGGAACACGGAATACAATAGGTGGAGCAAGAACATGAAAGATGCACTATTCAACATTACCTGTTAAATAACACAAAAAGTATTCAATACTTCTAGAGTAGGTAAAATTATGAGAGATAGGGAGAGATGGAGGGAGAGAATATATACCAGAGTACCAAATAAGAGATATATCGCTTCCATCGATGGGACTGTATGGATCCCGGACGCAGTGAATATGAAGGCTAGAGAAGCATGAATGTTTAAAGTGATCTGCAAGCAAATTGATCCACCAAAGAAGAAAGGAATGTAGCTCAAATTTCAGTGTATGGCATCAAAGCAAATATAAGATGAAGGATAGTCAGTTACCAAAGCAAGAATGTTTTCACTTATCAAGAATGAAGATATCAAAACATACCCTACAGCACCAAGTGATCGAACCTGCATACCATCAACATTCATATTCAAGGCATCCAATTTTGAAAACTGAACTTTTAAAACTAGCTAGAGACACTCGATGAGCTCAAGGCACAAGGGAGTAAACATTACAATTGTGCACAAGGAAATTGAAAGACCCCAATTTGCTCCAGACCTGAGAATATGCAAAACAGAAGTTAAAAGTGCCAAGCATGACATTCACAATAAAATAGTAATTCATAGTCATTGCTTATACTAATTTCAATCACTTCATTCATACCTCCATAAACCTCCCATTGTGAAACCAACTAAACCATGCTTGAGCTGGACAAAAGAGAGATCTATTAAGCAAGCCAATAATCAATTCATATGTTTAATTGTAAACCACCAGAAGTAAGAATAAAACTGGCTGGTTTATAAAGAACTGGCCAATCCACTTTAATTTAGGCTGCTAGGTGCAAATAGGCCAGCTGGCTAGCCAGTTTTTGGTAAACCAGAATGGATCAACTAGTTCGGTATGGTGTTGGAGAACTATGAGAATATCTCAGCTATATACACGAGAGGGAAGATTCTGAAGAGCTAAGAACAGCTTTTTTGGTTTTGGGATTTGGGATGATCACATCATCATCACTACCTACCAGCCATCGACCCTGAGACCATGCGTAATGCAAGTGCACTCAACCAAAAGGCTAGGACGATGGGCATTGGGCGGTAACTAAGAACAATTTGTTGAACATGAAAAATCAACAAATTGTTATATACATGCTAATTCACGATAACAAGAACAACAGCACAAAGATCACGCTCACCAGATAGGTTAAGGCTTTCACTGGCCCAGACAAGACTAGTAATAGCATAGTTGTTGCCACCTAGGAAAATAAGAAAACCATTGCCATTATACAACGTGGGAACAATATTTCAATCTTTAAGTTCTAACATGGTGGTCATGGATGGTCACAAACCATAGTTTTTCTACCAGTAGCGGTGCCCCATCTCATTGAGGTGATCACTATTGGCAGTGAGAAGAAGAAGCCAAAATAATTCTGCAAAGAAACCAAATTTGATTGAGATAATGTATACTAGAATGCATAACATAATACATCATAGAAAACCATAACAAAAGTTCATAGTTCATACATAATCTGGAAAAAGTACATCAGTTATAAACCATCGAAATCATACCAAGAAAAGAAATCTAAGGGAAAAAAAACTGATGTGGATTTAAACCTAGAACCAAAACCAAGCAAGCTTGAAACAAATAAACAATTTCATATAAAGCCCACTGCTTTATAAGTAAGAAGCATCATAAACTATAAAAAACGCAAATACACAAGTTAATTTGGGTTGTTTCTCAAATTGTACAAAAACCCATTTTTCAATTATAATCAGACGAACCTCAATTGAGAGGGAATTGCTGAGGAAGTACACCAAACCAGTAAGTGCAGCGAACATGGAGCACTCCACCAGTGCCAATGTCTTCTTATAAACGACGCCGTCCGGCGACAAATCTTCGAGCTCGGCTGAAATTTCTGTGCTTTCTTCTTCATTTCCACTAAGTGATAGAGTTTGAGTGTCGGAGGCCCTAAGAAATTTGAAGCTGGGGTTGGAAGGTGAAATTGGGGAAAACGAAAAGGGATTGGGTTTTAGGGGAAATTTTATTCTTTGAGACGTGGAAGAGAGGAGGTGAGGAAGAGAGAGGGAAGAGTGGAGAGGGGAAATTTTGGAAATGAAGAAAGATGAGGTGACCTGATGAATTTGCAGGGGAACCATGGAGGTCACCGAGAGTGAGAGAAGAGCTCCGGGAAAAGTGAATGAGGGATTTGAGAGCGGGGGAGGAGCTATAGATTGGGCTTAATGGGCTTTCAGAATGTTGGGCTTTAATTATTTACACCCAAAAACTTGATCAATAAACCCAATACTCTTTTTTTTTTAATTTTTCAAAATTTCTAAATAGTTGGTCAAAAAAGAAGAAAAAGCACTAAAATTCCTTGAACATTAACATCTTAATCATGAAGCTTTGATGAACTAGAATTTTTAATTCAAAAGATATTCCAACATTCCACTAGGATTATTGATTTAGTGCTAATCCTCATCACTCCAATCAGCAGTGAGAATCTGAGTTGATCCCCGAAATCAATACCAAAGTGTATATTCTCCATCCTTAACATCTTGTTAAAAAACAAACTATAATATTACGCGTAAACTCAAGATTTAAAATTCAAACCCTAACATGAAATTTTCATAACAAATTCATTTAATAACTTGGCTAGAAGAAGATTTATGAAAAATGACACAATTTAAAGATTTATAAAAATCTGGCTCTGCAGGTAAAACTTGCACTAAATCATTGAGCACATTCCAAAACAAAACAAAAGCAAATCTTATGATCCCAAAACAGTTTTTATTCATGAATTACAACACAACAAAATAATTAATGAGGCAAAAGAGCAATGGAAAACAAAACATCATGATTACCGCACTTCCAACATCTTTTCTTTCATTAAATTAAACAAAAACAAAACATTCTTTTCTCAAATAATTGGGTTGTGTTTGTGTCCCAACCTCACTATACACCAGCATCTGCATGCGTTGGGGCGTGCCACCTTTGCTATTATGTCTCCACGCGGTGACATACCAACAAAACGTGTAGCTATATTCGGTGCCTACATACCGATCATAAAAATCTAATTCAAATACGTATGATTTTTTAGATTATATATTTTCTGAAATGGCTTAAATGTGTGAAAATGAAATCATGAGATTTAAGTGGGGTTCAGTTAATCAAATAGGGATCTATTCCTAACCCTATCTTCTTCCCATGTCCATTCAAATCATTTTCTATCACTTAATCAAATAGGGATTGAAGACTTTTAGCGGACGATTTGTAAATTCTAAAATATAGACATAATATCTTTCATATAAAGCCTCGTTATGGCAATTTCTCTTGATAAACGATCTATATATTCTAAAACAAAGGCATAATAAAGTCTATGTAAGATATTATTATGCCAATTTCTTTTAGTTTGATATATGTAAATTCTAAAATAGAAACATTATTCCTTTCTATAAATCCTCAATGAAGCCTTTATATTGCCCGGAGATAGAGTAGCGTCCCCTCCTCTTAAACTTTTTAGAACTAAAAACAAAATAGGGATTGAAGTTTAACTAACTTTTTTGCACCCTCCATAACTGGAATCAAAATGCAACAAATTTAATTCAAATTTTCATCTTTAAGTGGAAATAATTAAGATCTTCTTATATTTTTAACCGTTTGGAAGATATTGAATTTCTGTATGTTTTTTAATATTAAGAGAGAAATTTTAGGCGAATCCATTCGAAACCAAGACTGGGATTATGGATCAAATAGTAGAGTTGGGGACCCATGATTTATGTTCATGAGTTATGAAGAGACATGAAATATGAGAATCTTTGCAACTCCCAACTCTCCACGGCACGTCAAAGGCAACGTGACAGATGCAAACAATCAAACATCGTCATCATGATCATCATCAATCTTTGCTTTGCGACTTTCATGGCATTTCTTCATTTACCAGGAGCCCTAATTAGGCAGGTTTAATTTGGAGTTTAGTAGTAAGCTAATGTGGTTGTCATCAGTATGGACGTCGATGCACCCTAGCTTCCAAGGCCATCAATGTGGTTGTCATCAGTATGGACGTCGATGCACCCTAGCTTCCAAGGCCATCAATGCCGTCGGTTTCCATTGGAAGTCTCGAAAAAGAGAGGCCACGTCGGGTCAACAACATGGCAGAGTTGTCGGTGGTACACGTGGTTAAAATCTGCAAGAAAACGACATGGTATGAGATTGTGTCTTGATGAATGATTGTGGAATGTCAAAAGCGAGTGGACAAATGAATTATGAATATGCCTGCCTGCCTGCCTGCCTTAGCTCACTCACGCCACTCTCAACTCTCTCACGCCCTTGTTTTACCACAAAAAATTTACCATGAATCAAGTGTTCATACAAGAAATCGACACGTTAGAGGGTTTTGCCTATGCAAAAGTGAACGACTTTTGTATTATGAATGGGGAGAAATAAGAATCAATTACAAATGCTTTGAATGATTGAAGGATTAAAGGCCAGCACAAGCCTTGCTCCAAATCCAATACATAATTTCAATACTTCTATACTAATGTTAGAGCGGTTAATAGAATCAGCTCAGCTCAAGTATTAAGATGGACGAGAATTGTTGAAACTAGAATATTAAAAAATTAATGTGCTAAAATAATCATGAAAAATACGAGAAAAATATTGTAAGTTATTTTGCCTTGAACAGACTTAAAATTTCTATTGGTGGATTCATTTGCTCGCCTCTAATACACCTTACCAATACAATCAAGTTAAGAATTTGTAAAGAGGGAGTCGAGAAAAGAAAGAAAAGTCCGATGGATCTAGACCAGAAGATGTAATTACTTTTACTTGAAGTGAGAAGGATGGCTATATGATGTATATTGGGTAGGGAACTGTGCGTTTGGTGGGTCTAACAAGCATTGATGGTACAGATGCACGCAGTAGAAGTGGAAATTTTATGAAGGCAACAAAGGGCTCTCTCACTCTCTCTGTGTGTTCACTTCACTCACTGATTTTACTCTTAACTTTGCTGTGACATTCACTTCCCTACACAATAATGCCTGCAGCAGGGGTTAAGTGCTTTTCTTGCATCACTCCTTTTCCTCCTTGCCTTGCCTCCCACTGTTTCCTGGAAAGCTAACGTAAAGTTTACTCCTCCTGCATCCATCAATTCAAATTCAATCACTCCAAATCTCACATCTCAAATCTCCAGCTGATTCTTCAATTTCCCAAAAAGAACGAAAAAAAAGAGAGAAAAATCTCTCTACTCTTTAGTCTTTAGGCTCTTTACCATTCTTTCAGTTTCAGGCCCACATTCTTTGTTCCTTTCATTAGTAAATTTCGATCCTTTTCTTAAGTCTCACCAAAGCTTTGAATTTTCCGACTACCCTTTATTGTTTGAAGCTGTATCTTCTTCAAGATTGAAGCTTTGGGGAAGCCAGCCATGAAAGACAGAGGCAAAGCTGTGGAAGCACACAACAACAATGTCGACATGGAGTTTTTTTACTCTTCTTCATCTGAAATGCCGTGTAGGCGACATCCCAATTCATCGTCTGTTGGGATTTGCGCTTACTGTCTTAAAGAGAGGCTTGTGAAGCTGGTCTGCTCCGACTGCGGCGAGCAGCGTCTCTCATCTTGCTCATGCTCTGAGATCTCATCAAACAGAAACTCATGCACTGTGGAGGTGGGCAGTGTGGGGAGGGTTTCCTTTCTGATTGAGAACGAAAAGCATGAATCTTTGAACTCAAATTCCAAAACCCACAAAACCCAAGAGAAGGAAGATGTGGTTGTGCTGAGGAGAAGCAGCAGCAGCTGTGTTGAGATTAAAAGAAGTGGGTTCTGGAGGTTTGGAAGGCTGTTTAGGAAAAAGAGATCAGATCATAAAGATTGTGGGAACAAAAGTGTTGCTGGTGGTGGGTTTGATGAGAAAAGTGAGATGTGGTTGGTGGATCATATGGGTGTCTCAAGATCAAGGTCTCTCTGTAGTTTTAGAGGAGGTGGGTTTTTTGGGTCTGAGGATGGTGGTGAACATTTGATGGTGTCCGAGGCAAGGAGCTCAATTTCAGCTGCAAGAAGCTCAAGTGTCACAACTGCTGGCATGGTTTTGGATTCTGGGAGGAAAAGTGGGTTTAGTGAGGGAAGAAAAAGTGGGTTTAGTGAGGGAAGAAAAAGTGGGTTTAGTGAAGGAAGAAAGAGTGGGTTTAGTGAAGGAAGAAAGAGTGGGTTTAGTGAAGCTGAGCCAAGGAAAAGTGGGTTTGATGGTGAGAAGAAAGATGAGGGTTTGGTTTCTGAGTTTGGTGTGAAGAAAAATGGGTTTGTGGATGTTGACAAGGGTTTCATTGGGGCAACAAGGAGGGTTTTTTCACTGAAAGAGAGTGATTTTAGTGGCATGGATGAATCAGGGTTTATAGATTTGAAGCTTGATTATTCAGCAGAGTCGAAGCATATTGGTGATTCAGAATCTATGTGTGGGAGCATGAGAGGGAGTGATTTTGAGGCACTTGAATGTGGGGGAGGACAATTTGGGGGTTTAATGAGAGATGGATTTTTAAGCCATGGAGGTTCTTGTAGGATTACAGTGAATGACAGAGGGATTAAGAGAGGGAGGAAAAGCTTGAAGGGTTGGAAATGGATTTTCAGGCATCATCCAAGCTGGGGAAGTACAAGGAAGAAAGATGAAGATTTAATGTTCAAAACCTGAAAATTATTCATGGAGATGGACCACAACAAAACAATGACAAAATAAATAACTGTGTTTTGTGTAGCTTACAACATCAAAATCTCTGTCTGTCTGTTTTTTATTCCTCAGTCTTCCCATTTGTAGTTAGTCAATAGTTACATTTATTGCCTCCTCTAATCTTTTTCCTCCTTCCGTATTTATCTTGTTTATAATGTTTTGAAAGGATGTAGCAACTCATGCTGACTATAACGGTTATAGTCCGAACGCTTATTTATGTTAGCTTTGAAGGCATTAATAACTGAGATGTTTGCAATTGCAATACATGAAAGAAAAAGAAAGCAATGGCCTTGTAAATGTTGTTTGAAACAATGCTTTGAAATTTCAGGGAAAACCAAAAAGAGCATGTTCCAAAGCCTTTTGCTTTTCTCCATTATCAATAAAGGATAGTGGCCCAAGATAGAGATCTAGGATCAGAGAAAGATTGGATTGGTTTTTTGAACCTTTTCATTGAAGCAACCTAAACCAAACATAGTGTATCATAGTGTCTTTACTATGTCTAAAATTTGACTAGTTTTTCGAAAATTTTCAATTTCAACCATCAATCCCATGTGTATCACCTCCAAAGGTAGCGTACGGCATGATTAGATAAGTTTGGTAGATGTGTTTGTGAAGATAAATGCTTGGACTGCCATTTACCAAATGTGTTGAGGAAGCTAAAGTTGTTATCTTTGTTTACACAGAAGTTAGGAATTAGGATGGATCATTGAGTCTGTTTAGTAACTATTAATAATTGAATGGACTCGATGATCATAATTTTGGATATGGACGTGATTGGAAAGGCGAAAAGTATTGTTGAGAAAACATACCTTATAGAATCTGTAGAAACAGATTTTTTTCATATTTGAATAAACACTATTACATGGATTTTATACAAGGTGTAAAGGTCTAGGAGTTATACTTGAATTGGAACAGACAACTAGGCAATTATGAGTATTAACAATTGTAACGGAAATCTCCTTAATGTGCTGTAACTTTCATGAATATGAAGAGTCTCTAACACTCCTCCGCAAACTTGACGGCGGAGGAGAGACAAGTTTGGATACCAGGCGGGCAAAGCAGTCTGTAGGAAGGCCTTTGGTAAAGACATCAGCGAATTGAGCATCAGAGGGGATGAAGGAAACTTTGTGGCTGCCGGAGGCAACATGTTCTCGAACAAAGTGATAATCAAGATCAACATGTTTCGTGCAGACATGGAAAATAGGGTTTGCAGCCATGTATGCCGCAGAGAGGTTGTCACAATTGAGGAGAACTGGCTGGTGGAGATGGAATTGTAATTCTTGAAGGAGACCATGTATCCAAATGGTGTCAGCACATGCATAGGCAAGGGCATGGTATTCTGCCTCGGCACTAGAGCGTGAAACCATACGTTGTTTCTTAGCACTCCAGGAAATTAAATTTGGCCCTAAGAACACGCAATAGCCAGTTGTCGAGTGACGTGTATCGGGGCAACCTGCCCAGTCTGCATCCGAATAGACAACAAGAATGGTGGAATTGGGGGACCGATGGAAAGGTAAACCATGACCAAGAGTGCCCTTAAGGTATCGAAGAATGCGTTTGACAGCTTCCATGTGAAGATTAGTGGGAGAGCCCATGAACTGAGACACAAATTGAACCACGTAGGCAATGTCGGGACGAGTGAGAGTTAAGTATTGGAGAGTGCCAACCAGCTGCCTATAAATGGAGGGGTCAGAGAGAGGATGACATGTGGTAAGGGATAGTGAGCCTTTGGAGGCCATGGGGGTGGTGCACAACTTGCACTCCAACATGTTACTGTGTTTGATTAAATCAATGGTATATTTGTTTTGTGTGAGATGAACACTACCAGACAAATAAGTCACCTCCATACCGAGAAAATAATTGAGTTGCCTAAGATCTTTGAGATCAAATTCAGCGCCCAAGATGCGGATGAAATTCAGAAGAGAAAAAGGACTACTGCCGGTGAGAACAATGTCGTCGACATAACGAAGTAAGACCATCATGTGTGAGTTGTTTCGAAAAATAAACAAGGAGGAGTCGGCACGGCTTTGGAGAAACCCATAATGAAGGAGGAAAGAGCTGAGGCGATGAAACCATGCGCGAGGAGCCTGTTTGAGGCCATATAGAGCTTTATGGAGTTTGCAAACATGTTGGGGCCGTGGGATCAATGAATCCTAGAGGTTGCTGCATATAGACGTCTTTAGAAAGCGTGCCATGAAGGAACGCATTTTTGACGTCTAATTGGCGAAGAGTCCAACCACAGGAGATTACAATACCGAGAACAGTGCGGATAGTGGTGGGTTTGACAACAGGGTTGTAGGTATCAAACTAGTCAATTATGGGTTGTTGAGGATAACTATTGGCCACCAAACATGCCTTGTAACAACCCAGAATTTTTAATTATTGGGTTTACGTAATTATTTTTATAAAATGACGATTTTATCCTTGGTTGGTAAAGGGCTTGGAAATCAAGTTTTGTTTCGAGACACTTTTGGTGGTGTTTCGGGTACCATTACGTAGGTCTCGAACTCACGAGTTCGTAGACAGGCGGCACGCAGGAAACGGAGTTCGTATACGAAAGTTATGAGTCTAGATGTGCAAGGGCATTTTGGTAATTTTGATTTTGGAGAAGATATTTTAACCCAATCATTTTTATCTTCATCTCATTTTCATCTTCATTTCATCTTCATCTCATTCTCTCTCTGTGACAAACATAAACACCCACATCGAACCTAAACCGTGCGAAAACACCAAGAGAAAAACCACAAAGTCAACGTTGGATTCAAGGCTTTAGCTTCCAGTTTTGATCAACTAATCGTATTCTACTCCTTCCCACGATCACAACCATACCAACCATCGAAGGAGAGGACCACGGTGGAAGCCGAACCGAGTAAAGGAAGTTTTGGATCTTCCGATCGATTTTCCGACTTATACAAGTACGTGTTTGATGTTTTAAGGTTATATTTGGATTTCTAGGTTCGAGTAGATAGATTTAGACATAAAATTTGTGTAAAATGGTTGAGTTTTGAGGAAGTTGTAAAGCTTGGAGTTTCGGTCGGAAATGGGAGAATCCGGCGAACCAGACGGCGGCAGAGGTGGTGGTCCGGTCATCTTCTCCGGCCAGCCTCCGGCAACGGCAACGGCAGTCCGGTCGTCTTCTCCGGCGAGTCACCGGTAACCGGTCGGGTCGAGTTGGACCGGTCGAGTCGAGTTGAACCGGTCGGGTCGAGTTGGACCGGGTCAGGTTGAGCTGGATCGGGTTGGACCGGTCCAGGCGCGTGAACACTGTAGCAGGCGCGTGACCGGCGCGTGGGCGCGTGTGTCGACCTTTCGGCGGCGCGTGGGGCCGAGTTTGAGGTCACGGCGACGCGTGGTAACTAGTTTTCGACGTTCTGAATCTATTGGTACAGGTTTCAGGTTGATCGGACGTAGTTTAGAGGTCATTTCGAGTGTCCGAAGTTACTGTGTTTTCTAGAAACAGCATGGGTAGACTTCCCGAGGTTTAGGAAGTTGTTATATAAGAGTCTTATTACTAGCCGGTAATCTCAATTGTTATTTTTGACAGGCGATATTGTTCCGGGAACCTCAGAGGAACGAACGAGACGGGATTGAGCTAGCTTGAACAGGTTTGTGAGTGGACTTTGTTTTATAAACTGAAATGCATGCATCAAAATATCTTTGTGTAAATACTGTTATGTATTGTGGCATTGAATTTCTGAATTTTAGAAATGATTACTAGACACATGTTTTTCACTATTTCGGTTAAAGTGTGATTTGAGAAATATCATGGTTTTTGGACTCAGTTTTGATATCGTTTTGACGAGGAAATTATTGAGTCAATGATTTGGGTTTTGAACATGTTGTATGAGTTTATCGGATTTGGTCATAATTGAGGGAGGCCAGGACCCGGGACGAGGATCCGTTATTAGCGGTGAACCCGGTGAACCTCCAAGATAAACATTAATTTGAGGGAGGCCAGGACCCGGGACGAGGATCCGTTATTAGCGGTGAACCCGGTGAACCTCCAAGATAAACTCTGATTTGAGGGAGGCTAGGACCCGGGACGAGGATCCGTTATTAGCGGTGAACCCGGTGAACCTCCAATATAATTGATTACCGATGTGACAGTCGAGAGATATGTCGACTGATGTGATATGATAGCCGAAGGTTATACCGGCTGATGATATGATATGATAGTCGAGGATACTTGCCGACTGATGTGATATCATAGTACAGAGAGTTGTGATACAGGACTAGCACACCCTAAGGGATACCCTGGTGGCTAGTGGATGTGTCGAGAATAGTGGATTTGAGATGTTATGTGTCTAGGTTGAATGAAATGATTTTGAACTCCTTTGAGGATGAGTTTTCAAACCAGACTGTGGATCACAATGTGTTTTCCTTATATGGATTTTGTGTGAGTCCTACTAAGTGGTTTTAAAGAGAAATGGAAATGCCGGTGATTTAAAGATGATGTTATTATAACATGAATTGTTTATGTGATGCATGCATGGTTTTATAAATGGAGGGGGGAAAAGGTAATATTCCTTGGAAAACGTTTTATAAACGATTATTTTTGTCCACTCACAACTTTTGTGTTTAAACCCCCTTCAGGCAGTAGAGTTGACGCGGACATTATCTCGAGGCAGAGGCATTAGCGCTTTCGGCTATGCTGTGTAGTTGTACTTGAGTAGGATATCTAATTTGTACCTTGATCCTACTTAGACGCTCTGATATTATATTGTATTTGGTTGGTATTTACTTACGGGAATTTTAAGTGCTTAAATCCCTTGTCTGACAAGAGAAAGTATTTGTTATTATTATAATTTTATAAGGATTGAAGGGTATTTGGGAACCTTTCCTTAGGTTGTCAGACGGGATCAGGGTTCTTCCCGGGTTTCGAGGGGAAATTCGGGATGGGTCCTGACAATTGGTATCAGAGCACTAGGTTAAATTCCTGTAGACCGTACATCTAGTGTACAAGTGAAATTTTGGTATTAATGATTTACAGCTTCTTTTCAGCGTATAATGCCTCCGAGACGTGAGTTCTGTCAACGGTCGGGGAATGGTGGAGATGACCATGAACCTGCAGTGGAGCCTGATTTGAGGCAGACACTGGAACAGCTGGGTCAGACTTTAGCTTATGTACTCCAGGATAGGGCTTCTCATGAAGTCTCTGATATCGAGAGAGCCCAGAGATTGGGGGCGACGATATTCATGGGCGAGTCTAGCCCAGATGAGGCTGAGGAGTGGATTACTCGCATGGAGTGCATGTTTTTGATTATGAGATGTCCTCTAGAGGAGAGAGTTCTGTTGGCCACATTTTTGCTAGGTGGTTCTGCTTACCACTGGTGGCACTCATTGGAGGTGTCAGGCTGGAATGTCCATACACTTGCTTGGTAGACTTTCCGGGAACGCTTCTTGGAGCAATTTTACCCTCGCTCACACCGGAATGTTAAGGAGGCCGAGTTCTTGCATTTACAGCAAGGAGACATGACTGTGGCCCAGTATGAACAGAGATTCATAGCGCTGAGTCGCTTTGCACCGACTTTGGTGGCGACCAAGATAGACAAGTGCCACAGATTTGAAAGTGGGCTGAGGAGTGAGATTCGGTCAGCAGTTACGTCTATGGATCACACTTCCTTGAGGACTTTGGCTGATGCTGCATTCCGAGCAGAGTTGAGTTTGAGTTTACCAATTCCGCAGCAGTACAGTGGTTACAGGAGACGTCGAGATCACTGGACTACCGGAACCTTTAGTCAGGGACCATCCAAAAGAGGCAGTCATAGTTCTAGATCTTCTGGGAATGCGAGATCTAGTACAGGCAGTGGCGGAGCTGGTCATGCACGACAATCTTATGCACAGTCTAGCGGTGCCTTAGTGCAGTTCAACAGAGGACAGGGTGGCAGATCTAGTGGCTTCAGTGATTCCAGTTGTTATTTCTGTGGGGAGACTGGTCACATCAAGAGATTATGTCCACAACGTTGTCCGGGCAGTAGTTCCTTTGGTCGTGGTGTGACTGATCCTAGCCCGAGTACATGACAGATGTTTGATACTGCAGTTGGGAGGCAGACCCATTTCCATGGGGCCGGTAGAGCTAGTGGGACCAGCAGGGCTAGAGGCAGGTACGGGGATCATGGTCGATCTTCTGGTACACCAGCTCGAGTTTTTGCCATGATGCAACAGGAGGCTCGAGTAGCACCGGAGGTGGTCACTGGTACGTTATCTATTTTCAACCGCAATGCTTATGTTTTATTAGATCCCGGGGCAACTCATTCTTTTATCTCTCGGGATTTTACATTGTTTGCGGATAGAGAATTGTCCCCGATTGGTTGAGACATGGGTGTTAGTACTCCTATCGGGGATATGTTAGTGGCGAACCTCGTGATTCGCAGTTGTCCGGTGATGGTTGAAGGCCATGGTTTGGAGGCAGAGTTAATCCCCTTAGATATTTTTGAGTTTGATGTGATTCTGGGGATGGATTGGTTGTCCATGCACCATGCCTCCATAGACTGTTATGATAAGACAATGGTTTTCCGGAGTCCAGGATTACCGGAACTTACATTTCGGGGAGATCGTAGGGTACTACCCTTTGGAGTGATATCAGCGTTGACCACTGAGAGATTGTTAAGAAAAGGTTGTGAGGGTTACTTGGCTCATGTGTTTGATTCTTGGGATACTCCGATGAGAGTGGAGGATATTCCAGTGGTGAGTGAGTTCTCTGATGTGTTTCCAGATGATCTTCCAGAATTGCCACCTCACCGTGAGATTGAGTTCACCATCGAGCTTTTTCCAGGTACTCAACCTATCTCACAGGTACCGTATAGGATGGCACTGGTAGAATTGTGAGAGTTAAAGACTCAGTTGCAGGACTTGGTGAATATGGGATTTATTCGCCCAAGTGTTTCACCATGGGGTGCGCCGGTATTATTTGTGAGGAAAAAGGATGGTGGTATGAGATTGTGTATAGACTACCGGCAGTTAAATAGAGTGACGGTGCGAAATAAGTATCCTCTGCCAAGGATTGACGATTTATTTGATCAATTGAAGGGGGAAAAGTATTTTTCGAAAATTGACCTTCGATCCGGGTACCATCAGTTGAGAATCCGGAAAGAGGATGTTCAGAAAACAGCTTTCAGGACTCGGTATGGTCATTATGAGTTCCTGGTGATGCCCTTCGGGTTGACTAATGCCCCGGCAGCATTTATGGATTTGATGAACAGGGTGTTCCAAAAGTATTTGGATCGATTTGTAATTGTGTTCATCGACGATATCTTGGTGTATTCGAGGAGTGCCAAGGCACATGAGAAGCACTTGAGGTTGGTGCTGAATATGCTTAGGAAAAAGCATTTGTTTGCCAAGTTTAGTAAATGCCAGTTTTGGTTGACTGAAGTTGGATTCTTGGGTCATGTGATTTCGGCTAAGGGTATCAGCGTAGATCTCCAAAAAGTAGAGGCAGTGGCAAACTGGGAGCAATCGAGGACAGTGACAGAAGTGAGGAGTTTTCTGGGTTTGGCAGGATATTATCGGCGGTTCGTAGAAGGATTTTCTACGATAGCAGGCCCATTGACTCGGTTGACTAAGAAAGGAGTCAAGTTTGACTGGGATGCTGATTGTGAGCAGAGCTTTCAGGAGCTAAAGAGAAGGTTGACTTCTGCTCCAGTATTAACCCTTCCAGATGGTAACGGGGGATTTGAGGTATATAGTGATGCATCATTACGGGGTATAGGCTGTGTGCTGATGCAGCATGGGAAAGTGATAGCGTATGCTTCCAGACAACTTAAACCCCATGAGATGAATTACCCCACACATGATTTGGAGTTGGCTGCAGTGGTGCATGCACTGAAAATATGGAGACATTATTTGTACGGGGAGACGTGTCGGATCTTCACCGACCATCAGAGTTTAAAGTACTTGTTCACCCAGAAGGACCTGAATTTGAGGCAGAGAAGGTGCCTTGAGCTGATAAAGGATTATGATTGTACTATTGAGTACCACCCAGGAAAAGCCAATGTTGTGGCAGATGCCTTGAGCAGGAAATCTATGGGTTCTTTGGCCAATTTGCATACAGTCTACCTACCGTTACTGGTAGAGTTCCGTAGAGCATGGATTGTACTGGACATGGATAGCCAGGGGGCTTTGTTGGCTAGTTTCCATGTGAGGCATGTTCTGATTGATCGGATTATTGAGGCTCAACTCCAGGATCCTACATTGTGCATTATCAGGATGGAGTTGGAGGCTGGAAACAGACAGGACTATGCGGTTAGGGATGATGGAGCATTGGTTAAGGATGGACGGTTGTGCGTACCGAATGAGCTGGAGCTAAAGAGGGAAATTCTTGATGAGGCTCATAGTTCGGCTTACGCTATTCATCCAGGAGGTACCAAGATGTATCATACCCTAAGGAAACACTATTGGTGGACTGGGATGAAAAGAGAAATTGCTGAGTTTGTGAGTAGATGTCTAACATATCAGCAAGTGAAAGCGGAGAGGCAGAAACCCTATGGGACACTGCAACCATTACCTATCCCAGAATGGAAGTGGGATCACATTACGATGGATTTTGTGTATAAACTTCCAAGGAAACGGAAGGGACATGATGGGATATGGGTAATTGTGGATAGACTTACGAAGTCTGCACATTTCTTGCCAGTGCGAGAAGATTTTTGGATGAGTCGGTATGCCAAATTGTTCGTGGAAGAGATCATACGGCTGCATGGGACTCCAGAGTCTATTGTTTCGAACAGGGATCCTAGGTTTACCTCCAGGTTTTGGCGGAGTTTGCAGAAGGTCTTTGGCACTACATTACATTTCAGTACAGCCTTTCATCCTCAGACGGATGGTCAGTCTGAGAGAACAATCCAGGTTTTGGAGGATATGATGAGGGCTTGTGTACTACAGTTTAAAGGGAACTGGGATTCACACTTGTCTCTGATGGAATTTGCATATAATAACAGTTACCAGTCGAGTATTGGGATGTCTCCTTTCGAGGTACTGTATGGGAGGCAGTGCAGGACACCTTTGTGTTGGAGTGAAATAGGTGAAAGAAGACTGTTAACACCCGAGTTGGTGGATTTGACTGAGGAAAAGATTAGAATCATCAGAGAAAGGTTGAAAACAGCCCAGGATCGCCAGAAGAGCTATGCAGACCATCGAACCAGAGACCTTGAGTTTGAGGTAGGTGACTGGGTGTTCTTGAAACTATCTCCATGGAAGGGAGTGGTACGTTTTGGTGGACGAGGAAAACTGAGTCCTCGTTACATTGGTCCGTATGAGATTTTGGAGAGGATAGGACCAGTGGCATATCATATTTCTTTACCCTCGGAATTATCCAGAGTTCATGATGTCTTTCATGTATCTTTGCTCCGGAAATATCTGTTTGATGAGTCTCATGTGTTGGAAGAGCAACCACTTGAGCTGAAAGACGATTTGACGTTTGAGGAGCAACCGGTGCAAATTTTGGATTGGAAAGAGAAGGTACTTCGCAGAAAGACTATTCCTCTAGTTAAAGTGTTGTGGAGGAATCATAATATGGAGGAAGCCACGTGGGAAACCGAGGAACTAATGCGGGCACAATATCCTCATTTGTTCCATGGTTAGGAATCAATTTCGAGGACGAAATTTCTTAAGGAGGGTAGATTGTAACAACCGGGAATTTTTAATTATTGGGTTTACGTAATTATTTTTGTAAAATGACGATTTTACCCTTGGTTGGTAAAGGGCTTGGAAATCAAGTTTTGTTTCGAGACACTTTTGGTGGTGTTTCGGGTACCGTTGCGTAGGTGTCGAACTCACGAGTTCGTAGACAGGCGGCACACAGGAAACAGAATTCGTATACGAAAGTTATGGGTCTAGATGTGCAAGGGCATTTTGGTAATTTTGATTTTGGAGAAGATATTTTAACCCAATCATTTTTATCTTCATCTCATTTTCATCTTCATCTCATTCTCTCTCTGTGACAAACATAAACACCCACATCGAACCGAAACCGTGCGAAAACACCAAGAGAAAAACCACAAAGTCAACGTTGGATTCAAGGCTTTAGATTCCAGTTTTGATCAACTAATCGTATTCTACTCCTTCCCACGATCACAACCATACCAACCATTGAAGGAGAGGACCACGGTGGAAGCCGAACCGAGTAAAGGAAGTTTCGGATCTTCCGATCGATTTTTCGACTTATACAGGTACGTGTTTGATGTTTTAAGGTTATATTTGGATTCCTGGGTTCGAGTAGATAGATTTAGACGTAAAATTTGTGTAAAATGGTTGAGTTTTGAGGAAGTTGCAAACCTTGGAGTTTCGGTCGGAAATGGGGGATTCCGGCGAACCAGACAGCGGCGAAGGTGGTGGTCCGGTCATCTTCTCCGGCCAGCCTCCGGCGACGGCGACGACAGTTCGATCGTCTTCTCCGGTGAGTCACCGGTAACCGGTCGGGTCGAGTTGGACCGGTCGAGTGGAGTTGAACCGGTCGGGTTGAGTGAACCGGTCGGGTCGAGTTGGATCGGGTCAAGTTGAGCTGGATCAGGTTGGACCGGTCCAGGCGCGTGAACACTGTAGCAGGCGCGTGAACACTGTAGCAGGCACGTGACCGGCGCGTGAGGGCGCGTGTGCCGACCTTCCGGCGGTGTGTGGGGCCGAGTCTGAGGTCACGGCGACGCGTGGTAACTAGTTTTCGACGTTCTGAATCTGTTGGTACATGTTTCAGGTTGATCGGACGTAGTTTAGAGGTCGTTTTGAGTGTCCAAAGTTGCTGTGTTTTCTAGAAACAGCATGGGTAGACTTCCCGAGGTTTAGGAAGTTGTTATATAAGAGTCTTATTACTAGCCGGTAATCCCGATTGTTGTTTTTGACAGGCGATATTGTTCTGGGAACCTCAGAGGAACGAACGAGACGGGATTGAGCTAGCTTGAATAGGTTTGTGAGTGGACTTTGTTTTATAAACTGAAATGCATGCATCAAAATATCTTTGTGTAAATACTGTTATGTATTGTGGCATTGAATTTCTGAATTTTAGAAATGATTACCAGACACATGTTTTCCACTATTTCGGTTAAAGTGTGATTTGAGAAATATCATGGTTTTTGGACTCAGTTTTGATATCGTTTTGACGAGGAAATTATTGAGTCAATGATTTGGGTTTTGAACCTGTTGTATGAGTTTATCGAATTTGGTCATAATTGAGGGAGGCCAGGACCCGGGACGAGGATCCGTTATTAGCGGTGAATCCAGTGAACTTCCAAGATAAACATTGATTTGAGGGAGGCCAGGACCCGGGATGAGGATCCGTTATCAGCGGTGAACCCGGTGAACCTCCAAGATAAACTCAGATTGGAGGGAGGCCAGGACCCGGGACGAGGATCCGTTATTAGCGGTGAACCCGGTGAACCTCCAATATAATTGATTACCGATGTGACAGTCGAGAGATATGTCGACTGATGTGATATGATAGCCGAAGGTTATACCGGCTGATGATATGATATGATAGTCGAGGATACTTGCCGACTGATGTGATATCATAGTACAGAGAGTTGTGATACAGGACTAGCACACCCCAAGGGATACCCTGGTGGCTAGTGGATGTGTTGAGAACAGTGGATTTGAGATGTTATGTGTCTAGGTTGAATGAAATGATTTTGAACTCCTTCGAGGCAGAGGCATTAGCGCTTTCGGCTACGCTGTGTAGTTGTACTTGAGTAGGATATCTAATTTGTACCTTGATCCTACTTAGACGCTCTGATATTATATTGTATTTGGTTGGTATTTACTTACGGGAATTTTAAGTGCTTAAATCCCTTGTCTGACAAGAGAAAGTATTTGTTATTATTATAATTTTATAAGGATTGAAGGGTATTTGGGAACCTTTCCTTAGGTTGTCAAACGGGATCAGTGTTCTTCCCGGGTTTCGAGGGGAAATTCGGGACGGGTCCTGACATGCCTTGTAACGTTCTATATTACCATCAAAGTGGCGTTTGATTTTGAAAACCCACTTGCAACCGACAACACGAACAGAAGGAGGCAAGGGTGTCAGGACCCGTCCCGAATTTCTCCTCGAAACCCGGGAAGAACCCTGATCCCGTCTGACAATCTAAGGAAATGTTCCTAAAATACCCTTCAATCCTTACAAAATATAATAATAATAAATACTTCCACTTGTCAGACAAGGGATTCAAGCACTCAATAATTCCCGTAATTAATGACCAACCAAATACAATATAATATCAGAGCGTCTAAGTAGGATCAAGAGTATAATTTAGATATCCTACTCAAGTATAACTACACAGCGCAGCCGAAAGTACTAATGCCTCTGCCTCGAGATAAGTGTCCGCGTCAACTCAACAGCCTGAAGGGGGTTTAAACACAAAAGTTGTAAGTGGACAAAATAATCATTTATAAATCATTTTTCGAGGAAATATTTCATTTTCCCCCCTCCATTTATAAAACCATGCATGCATCACATAAAACAGTTTATAATATAAAAACATCATATGTAAATCACCAAAATTTCCATTTCTCTTTAAAACCATTTAGTTGGAATCACATAAAATCTGTATAATGAAAATACCTCGTGATCCACAATTTGGTTTGAAAACTCTCTTGAAAGGAGTTAAAAATCATTTAATTCAATCTGGACACATAATATCTCAAATTCACTGTTCCTGACATATCCACAACACACCAGGGTATCCCTTGAGATATGTTAAAATCTGTACAACAACTCTCTGTACTATGCATAGACAGTCTCGCGACCTGGCGGAGCAAGACCCCTCAACACCAAAGTCCGAGCCCTCAACAACCAGCGGAGCAAAACCCCTCAACACCAGTCAGAGCAATTGTAACCATCGGGAAAGAGAACCAATGAACCAAATCCGTATTTTGAAATCTTTGTTTCTTGGCCTAAGCCAAATTCTTTGAAATATCATTTTATGACCAAAATCGGTAAAATCATAATTACGGGTCTAAACCCAAATCACAGGCTCAAATAGTTACCACGTCAAAATGATATCAAAATCGAGTATAAAAAACCAGGCCATTTCTCAAAACACACTTTCACTGAAATATTGGAAAACATGTGTCCAAAATCATTTCTAAATTCCAAAAATTCATTGCATCCATACATAACAGTAATTAAATCAAAGATACATTTATGCATGCATTATAGTTTATAAACCAAAAGTCCACTCACAAACCTGTTGAAGCAAGCTCAATCCCGAACTGTACGCTCCCCTGAAGTTCCTGGAGCAATATCGCATGTCCAAATTAATAATCGGGATTACCAGCTAATAATAAGAACCTTAAATATAAACCCCCATAAACCCCGGGAAGTCTACCTATACTGGCCTAGAAAACGCAGCAACTTCAAACGCCCAAAACAACCCCTAAACGATGTCCGATCGACCCAAAACCTGCGCCAACAGGTCCGAAACGTCAAAAACTAGTTGTCACGCGTCACCGTGACCTCAGACTCGGCCCCACGAGCCGCCACGCGCAGACAGAAGGTCGGAACACGCGCCGGTCACGCGCCTGCTACAGTGCCCACGCGCTTGGACCGGTCCAACCCAGCCCAACTTGGTCTGACTCGATCCAACTCAACCCGACCGGTTCACTCAACCCGACTGATTCACTCGACCCGATCGGATCACTCAACCCGATCGGTTCACTCGACCCAATCGGTTCAACTCGACCTGACTGATTTACTCGACCCGACCGATCACCGGCAACTCGCCGTGGTCCTCTCCTTCGATGGTTGGTACGGTTGTGATCGTGGGAAGGAGTAGAATACGATTATTTGAATAGAAATGGAAGTCTTGACCTTGAATCAAACTTAGAATTTGTGGTTTTTTGGTGAGTTTTTGCACGGGTTCGGTGTGGGTGTTTCACAAAGAGAAAGGGAGATGATAATAAGATGAAGATGAAATGATGTGGATCAGATTAATCTGATTGGGGGGGGGGGGGGGGGGGGGGGGGGGGGTGGGGTTTAAAAATATCTCCCCCATATGGCAAATTACCAAACTGCCCTTACACGTCTAGACCCATAACTTTTGTACACGAACTCCGTTTTCCAAGTGCCGCCTGTCTACGAACTCGTGAGTTCGAGACCTATGCAACGGTATCCAAAACACCACCAAAAGTGTCTCGAAACAAAATTTGACTTTCACGCCCCTTAACAAGCAAGGGTAAAATCGTCATTTTACATAAATAATTTACTTAAATCCAATAATTGAAATTCCGGGTTGTTACAATCTACCCCCCCTTAAGAAATTTCATCCTCGAAATTCAACTCTACCCTTGGAACAAATGAGGATACTGCGCCCGCATTAGTTCCTCAATTCCCACGTGGCCTCCTCCACGTTATGATTCCTCCACAACACTTTAACTAGAGGAATACTCTTTCTGCGCAGTACCTTCTCCTTCCAATCCAAAATTTGCATCGGTTGCTCCTCAAAGGTCAAATCATCCTTCAGCTCAAGTGGCTGCTCTTCCAATACGTGAGACTCATCAAACAAATATTTCCGGAGCAAAGATACATGGAAAACATTATGAACTCTGGATAATTCCGATGGTAAAGCAAGACGATATGCCACTGGTCCTATCCTCTCCAAAATCTGATACGGACCAATGTAGCGAGGACTCAGTTTTCCTCGTCTACCAAAACGTACTACTCCCTTCCAAGGAGATAGTTTCAAGAACACCCAGTCACCTACCTCAAACTCAAGGTCTCTGGTTCGACGGTCTGCATAGCTCTTCTGGCGATCCTGAGCTGTCTTCAACCTTTCTCTGATGATTCTTATCTTTTCCTCAGTCGTATCCACCAACTCTGGTGTTAACAGTTTCCTTTCACCCACTTTGTTCCAGCATAATGGTGTCCTGCACTGCCTCCCATACAGTGCCTCGAAAGGAGACATCTCAATATTCGACTGATAACTATTATTATATGCAAATTCCATCAGAGCCATTTGTGAATCCCAGTTCCCTTTAAGTTGCAGTACACAAGCTCTCATCATATCCTCCAAAACCTGGATTGTCCTCTCAGACTGACCATCCGTCTGAGGATGAAAAGCTGTACTAAAATGCAAGGTAGTGCCAAAAGCCTTCTGCAAACTCCGCCAAAACCTGGAGGTAAATCTAGGATCCCTGTCCGAAACAATTGACTCTGGAGTCCCATGTAGCTGTATGATTTCATCAACGAACAATTTGGCATACCGACTCATCCGAAAATCTTCCCGCACTGGCAAGAAAAGTGCAGACTTCGTGAGTCTATCAATAATTACCCATATCCCATCATGTCCTTTCTGTGTCCTTGGAAGTTTATACACAAAATCCATCGTAATGTGATCCCACTTCCATTCCGGAATAGGTAATGGTTGAAGTGCCCCATATGGTTTCTGCCTCTCTGCTTTCACTTGCTGACATGTCAAGCATCTACTCACAAACTCAGCAATTTCCCTTTTCAAGCCAGTCCACCAATAGTGTTTCCTTAGGGTATGATACATCTTGGTACCTCCTGGATGCATAGCGTAAACCGAACTATGAGCCTCATCAAGAATTTCCCTCTTTAGCTCCAGCTCATTCGGTACGCACAACCGGCCATCCCTAACCAAGGCTCCATCACCCCTAAGCGCATAGTCCTGCCTGTTTCCAGCCTCCAACTCCATCTTGATAATGCACAATGTAGGGTCCTGGAGTTGAGCCTCAATAATCCGATCAATCAAAACAGGCCTCACATGGAAACTAGCCAACAAAGCTCCCTGGCTATCCATGTCCAGTACTATCCCTGCTCTACGGAACTCTACTAGTAACGGTAGGTAGACTGTATGCAAATGGGCCAAAGAACCCATGGATTTCCTGCTCAAGGCATCCGCCACAACATTGGCTTTCCCTGGATGGTACTCTATAGTACAATCATAATCCTTTATTAGCTCAAGCCATCTTCTCTGCCTCAGATTCAGGTCCTTTTGGGTGAACAAATACTTTAAACTCTTATGGTCGGTGAAGATTCGACACGTCTCCCCGTACAAATAATGTCGCCAGATTTTCAATGCATGCACCACTGCAACTAACTCCAAATCATGTGTTGGGTAATTCAACTCATGGGGTTTAAGTTGTCTAGAAGCATACGCTATCACCTTTCCATGTTGCATCAACACGCAGCCTATACCCCGCAATGATGCATCACTATACACCTCGAATCCGCCAGTATCATCAGGAAGGGTTAATACTGGAGCAGAAGTCAACCTCCTCTTCAGCTCCTGAAATCCCTGTTCACAATCAGCTCCCCAGTCAAACTTGACTCCTTTCTTAGTCAACCGAGTCAATGGGCCTGCTATCGTAGAAAATCCTTCTATGAACCGTCGATAATATCCTGCCAAACCCAGAAAGCTTCTCATCTTTGTCACTGTCCTCGGTTGCTCCCAGTTTGCCACTGCTTCAACCTTTTGGGGATCTACGCTGATACCCTCAGCCGAAATCACATGACCTAAGAATCCAACTTATGTCAACCAAAACTTGCATTTACTGAACTTGGCAAACAAATGATTTTTCCTAAGCCTATTCAGCACCAACCTTAAGTGCTTCTCATGTGCCTTAGCACTCCTCGAATACACCAAGATATCATTGATGAACACAATCACAAACCGATCCAAATACTTTTGACACACCCTGTTCATCAAATCCATAAATGCTGCTGGGGCATTAGTCAATCCGATGGGCATCACCAGGAACTCATAATGACCATAACGAGTCCTGAAAGCTGTTTTCTGAACATCCCTTGTCTAATCCTCAACTGATGGTACCCGGATCGAAGGTCAATTTTCGAAAAATATCTTGCCCCCTTAAGTTGATCAAACAAGTCATCTATCCTTAGCAAAGGATACTTATTCCGCACCGTAGCCCTGTTTAGCTTCCGGTAGTCGATACACAACCTCAGACCACCATCAGTTTTCCTCACAAATAACACTGGTGTACCCCAAGGTGAAACACTTGGGCGAATAAATCCCATATTCACCAAATCCTGCAACTGAGTCTTCAACTCTCGCAATTCTTCCGATGCCATTCTATACGGTGCCTCTGAGATAGGCTGAGTACCTGGTAAAAGCTCTATAGTGAACTCAATATCCCGGTGAGGTGGCAATCCCGGAAGATCATCTGGAAACACATCAGAGAACTCACTCACCACTGGAATATCCTCCACTCTCATCGGAGTATCCCGAGAATCAAACACATGAGCCAAGTAACCCTCACAACCTTTCCTCAACAATTTCTCAGCAGTCAAAGCTGATATCACTCCACAGGGTAGTACTCTACAATCTCCCCTGAATGTAAGTTCCGGTAAACCTATACTCCGGAAATCCACTCTCTTGTCATAACAATCAATAGAGGCATGGTGCATAGTCAACCAATCCATCCCCAGAATCACATCAAAATCAAAAATATTTAAGGGGATTAAATCTGCCTCTAATGCATGACCTTCCACTAACACTGGACAACTACGAATCACGAGATTCGCCACTAACATATTCCCAGTAGGAGTACTAATACCCATGTCCCAACCAATCGGAGACAATTCTCTATCAGCAAACAATGTAAAATCCCGAGAAATGAAAGAATGAGTTGCCACCGGATCTATCAAAACATAAGCATCACGGTTAAAAATAGATAACGTATATGTGACCACATCTGGTGCTGCTCGGGCCTCCTGTTGCGACATAGCAAACACTCGGGCTTGTGTATCTAATGATCGACCACGACCCCACTGTCTGCCTCTGGCCCTGTTGGACCCACGGGCCCTGTTCGTCCAATTGGCTCAGTTGGCCCCACTGGATTGATTCTGGCTTCCAACTGCAATACCAGACGTCTGAACTGTCCTCTGCCTCTGTTCAGTAGCACCCCGCCCCCAGGAACTACTGCCCGGATGAAGATGTGGGCAAAATTCCTTATGTGACCAATCTCCCCACAGAAGTAACATCAAGTGCCACCGGAGCTGCCACTCAGTCTTCCAGTTGACTGCACTGAAGCACCACTAGAACGAGCGGATGACTGCGGTTCCTGTCTGGCTCCGCCACTGCCTGATCCGGATCCCGCACCCCCAATAGATCCAGAGCTGAAACTGCCTCTCTTGGACGGTCCCTTACTAGAGGCTCCAATATCCCAGCGATCCCGGAGTCGCCTGGAACCCCTAAACTGCTGCTGGACTGGCACACCCATGCTCAACTCTACACGAGCTGCAGCGTCAGACACTTCTCTCAATGAAGTATGGGCTGCAGCCGTTACCGCTGACCGAAGTTCGCCCCTCCGCCCATTTTCAAATCTGCGTCGTTTGTCCATCTCGGTTGCCACTAGAGCCGGTGCAAAAAGAGCCAACTCTATGAATTTCTGCTCATACTGAGCCACTGTCATATCTCCCTTCTGTAAGTGCAAGAACTCAACCTCCCTGGCATCTCGGTACGAGCAAGGATAAAATTGCTCAAGGAACTTGTCCCGAAAGGTCGCCCAGGTAATTGTACTGACCTCCCAGCCTGATAGCTCTAAGCGTTCCACCAATGATAAGCGGAACCACCTAGCAGAAAAGTGGCTAACAACACCCTGTCCCCCTGAGGACATCTCATAACTGAGAACACTCGCTCTAAACGAGTAATCCACTCTGCTGCATCATCTGGGCTAGAGTCACCCATAAATATTGTAGCCCCTAATCTCTGGGCTTTCTCAATGTCCGAACCTTCAGTAGCAGTCCTACTCTGAAGTACAGAAGTCAAAGTGTGACCCAATTGTTCCAGTGTTTGCCTCATATCAGGCTCCACTTCAGGTTCATGTGTGTCCCCACTGTTTCCAGACTATTGACGGAACTCGCGTCTCGGAGGCATTACGCTGAAAAGAACTATAAGTCATCAATACCAAAATAATTGTACACTAAGTGTACAATTTATAGGAATTTAACCTAGTGCTCTGATACCAATTTTCAGGACCCGTCCCGAATTTCTCCTCGAAACCCGGGAAGAACCATGATCCCGTCTGACAATCTAAGAAAAGGTTCCCAAAATACCCTTCAATCCTTACAAAATATAATAATAATAAATACTTTCACTTGTCAGACAAGGGATTCAAGCACTCAATAATTCCCGTAATTAATGACCAACCAAATACAATATAATATCAGAGCGTCTAAGTAGGATCAAGAGTATAATTTAGATATCCTACTCAAGTATAACTACACAGCGCAGCCGAAAGTACTAATGCATCTACCTCGAGATAAGTGTCCGCGTCAACTCAACAGCTTGAAGGGGGTTTAAACACAAAAGTTGTTAGTGGACAAAATAATCATTTATAAATCATTTTTCGAGGAAATATTACCTTTTTCCCCCTCCATTTATAAAACCATGCATGTATCACATAAAACAGTTTATAATATAAAAACATCATATGTAAATCACCAAAATTTCCATTTCTCTTTAAAACCACTTAGTTGGAATCACATAAAATCTGTATAATGAAAATACCTCGTGATCCACAATTTGGTTTGAAAACTCTCTTGAAAGGAGTTAAAAATCATTTAATTCAATATGGACACATAATATCTCAAATTCATTGTTCCCGACATATCCACAACACACCAGGGTATCCATTGAGATGTGTTAAAATCTGTACAACAACTCACTGTACTATGCATAGACAGTCTCGCGACCCGGCGGAGCAAGACCCCTCAACACCAAAGTTCGAGCCATCAACAACCAGCGGAGCAAAACTCCTCAACACCAGTCAGAGCAACTGTAACCATCGGGAAAGACCAATGAACCAAATCCGTATTTTGAAATCTTTGTTTCTTAGCCTAAGCCAAATTCTTTGAAATATCATTTTATGGCCAAAATCGGTAAAATCATAATTACGGGTCTAAACCCAAATCACAGGCTCAAATAGTTACCACGTCAAAACGATATCAAAATCGAGTATAAAAAACCAGGCCATTTCTCAAAACACACTTTCACTGAAATATTGGAAAACATGTGTCCAGCATCATTTCTAAATTCCAAAAATTCATTGCATCCATACATAACAGTAATTAAATCAAAGATACATTTATGCATGCATTATAGTTTATAAACCAAAAGTCCACTCACAAACCTGTTGAAGCAAGCTCAATCCCGAACTGTACGCTCCCCTGAAGTTCCTGGAGCAGTATCGCCTGTCCAAATTAATAATCGGGATTACCAGCTAATAATAAGAACCTTAAATATAAACCCCCATAAACCCCAGGAAGTCTACCTATACTGGCCTAGAAAACGCAGCAACTTCAAACGCCCAAAACAACCCCTAAACGACGTTCGATCGACCCAAAACCTGCGCCAACAGGTCCGAAACGTCAAAAACTAGTTGTCACGCGCCACCGTGATCTCAGACTCGGCCCCACGCGCCGCCACGCGCCCTCATGCGCCAGTCACGCACCTGGACCGATCCAATCTGGCCCAACTCGGCCTGACCCGATCTAACTCGACCCGACCGGTTCACTCAACCCGATCGATTCACTCGACCCGACCAGTTCACTCAACCCGACCAGTTCACTCGACCCAACCGGTTCAACTCGACCCGACTGGTTTACTCAACCCGACCGGTCACCGGTGACTCGCCGGAGAAGACGACCGGTTGCCGGCGTCGCCATCTGGTTTCCGCCGGAATCCCCCATTTCCGGCCGAAACTCCAAGCTTTACAACTTTCTCAAAACTTAACCATTTTTCACAAATTTTATGTCTAAATCTATCTACTCGAACCCAGGAATCCAAATATGACCTCAAAACCACAAACACGTACCTGTGTAAGCCGAAAAATCGATCGAAAGATCTGAAACTTCCTATACTCGGTTCGGCTTTCCCCGTGGTCCTCTCATTCGATGGTTGGTACGGTTGTGATCGTGGGAAGGAGTAGAATACGTTTAGTTGAATAGAAATGGAAGTCTTGGCCTTGAATCAAACTTGGAATTTGTGGTTTTTGGGTGAGTTTTCGCACGGGTTCGGTGTGGGTGTTTCACAAAGAGAAAGGGAGATGATAATAAGATGAAGATGAAATGATGTGGATAAGATTAATCTTATTTGGGGGGGGGGGGGGGGGGGGGGGGGGGGTGGTTAAAAATATCTCCCCCTATGGAAAATTACCGAACTGCCCTTACACGTCTAGACCCATAACTTTCGTACACGAACTCCGTTTTTCACGTGCCGTCTGTCTACGAACTCGTGAGTTCGAGCCCTACGTAACGGTATCCAAAACACCACCAAAAGTGACTCGAAACAAAATTTGACTTTCACGCCCTTAACAAGCAAGGATAAAATCGTCATTTTACATAAATAATTTACTTAAATCCAATAATTGAAATTCCGGGTTGTTACAAAGGGAACCAAAGACCAAATGCCCTGCTTAAGGAGCGCATTAAATTCATCATACATAACCTAGCGCCAATGAGAAAATCGAGAGGCCTGGGTGTAGCATGTAGGCTTAAGATCAGAATCAACCAAAGCAAGGAACGCCAAAGGAATAGGATAACAAACTGTGTAGTTGGATTGAAATTTGGGTTTGAAGATGCCAGATTTGGACCGTGTGTGAACTGGGCTGGTCCGATTGAAGGGAGGAGCCAGGGGCTTGTCTGGAATCTGTGCTGAAGGCGGGAGTTGGGGGGCAGCTGTTGGCGCTGGTGCCGAAGCAGACGCAGAGGACTGGGCAGGATCCGAGACCTGTGTAGCGTTGGCCGGTGCTGGAGCCAAGAGAAGGGGTGCTGGAGCCGAGAGAGAGGTTGCAGAGGCTGGTGCTGGTGCTGGTGCTGGTGCGGTGACAAGAGCAAAGGGTGATGGTGGAGTCGAGGTTGCGAGGTCGTCTGGAGCGAGAGAATGGATTGGAGATGAATACAAGTTGGCGGCTACAAGACCAGAAAGCTCCACATGTGCTGACTGTGTATGGGGCGAATTGGGCTCCAAATGTGGCGGTGACCCAGTATCTAGGTGAGAACCATCAGGGCCATTAGGTGTGGCTGAAGTGGTGACTACTGGAAAAGAGACCAAATCAGTGGCATTTGATGGCGTTGGTGCATAGGCAGAATAGAGAAAAGTATGCTCATGAAAGACAACATGGCTAGAAGTATAGACACGCCCGGTGGGTGGATGATAGTAGCGATATTCGCAATGATTAGCACTGTAGCCAAGAAAAACACAAGCAAGCGAACGTGGTTGTAACTTGTTAGAAACATAAGCACCAAGATAAGGATAACATGTACACCCAAATGTGCGGATAAAAGAATAATCCGGATCTTTACGAAACAACTGCCGATTAGGCGTTTCCCACATGAGAAGCGGAGTAGGAAGATGATTGATTAAATAAACAGCGGTGCAAAAGGCCTCAACCCAGAAAGTGTTAGGAAGATGGGCAGTAAAAAGTAAGGTACGCCCCATGTCTGTAATATGGTGATGTTTACGCTCGGTGAGGCCATTTTGTTGTGGGGTATGGGGACAGGAGAAGCGATGAATAATACCTTTGGAAGCACAAAATTGTTTAAAAGTGTCATTATCAAATTCTTTTCCCCTATCACTTTGAAACTGTTTAACGGGCATGTAAATTTGAGTTTCAAATAGGAGACAAAAGTAGAAAAATGATGATAGACTTCCGATTTGAGTCGCATAGGAAAAATCCACGAGAAACGAGTGAAATCATCAGTAAAAAAGACATAATACCGAAAATCGGAAAGATAAGCAACCAGCGACATCCAAACATCATAATGTATTAAATGAAAGGGTGCACTAGAACAATGGTCATGAGATGAAAAAGAAAGACGAACTGATTTTGCTAAGGCACAATGGCTACATGACTTATGGGATAATTTAAAATGAGAACCTAACAAGGACTGAGAGACTAAGGCGCCAAACACTTTATTGGACGGATGACCCAAATGGCGATGCCAAAGGGACGACGACGAGACGGTGGAAAAGAAAGCGGACTTGGATCTGGAAACAAATGTGGAGGCAAATGAGGGCAAGACCGGATAAAGGCCATCATTACATTTGCCCTGAAAGAGAATAACACATGTGTGTAAGTGTCGAATAACATATCCCCAAGAAACAAAAGTAATACTAACAGGATGAGCGTGAGTAAATTGAGCAATGAAGAGAAGATTTTTGTGAAGAGAGGGAACAAGGAGGACATCGGATAAATTAAAGGCAAAAGATCTAGAGGAAAAGGCGACATTACTAGAATGAGTAATGGGAAGAGAGGCACCATTACCAATGAGAACTTGATCATAAGAGTTGGAGACAATTGTCAATGTGCGGGCATCATTGGTCATGTGATTGGTGGCACCGGAGTCCAAATACCAATTGGGGTCAGAGGGTTGAGAGATATGCATGCCAGCAAATTGAGGAGAGAAGGCAGCATCATGCGAAGATAGTAGGCACTGAGCAACAATATGGCCAAATTTTTGGCAATTCCAACATTGAAGATGAGGCCCCAAAACGCCAGTGCTGTGCTTGGAGAAGCGGTATGGCCAGTTATGAGGCTGGCTGTAACCGAAAAAAAGGGTACGGGTGAATCCACCAGAGGGGGGGTCCGGAGCGATAAAAATGGGAACCATGGCGGGTGCCACGAGAGCCACGAGGATGGCTAGAACGTTGATGTTGGGGATGAGCAGAATAAAAAGCTTGCAATGGTGGCGGAGAAGCCATAAGAGCGGTGAGAGATTGTTGGGCATTGAAGGCGAGGAGACGAGCACGAAGATCAGCGAAAGTGGGTAGTGGAGGGAATTGCATGATAGCAGTGATGAGCATGGCGTAGTCGGGGCCCAAGCCACGAATCACATAGCTGACCAAATCATTAGAGGAAACTGAGGCTCGTATGGCTGCCAACTGATCAGATAAGCTCTTGGCAAGAGCAAGATATTCAGAAACTGTCTTAGTCCTTTTGGTGATGGAGAGAAGTTGAAACTTGAGATGGGTGGCAGTAGCGAGAGATTGTTGAGAAAAGTTTTGACGAAGACAGTCCCAAACTGCCTGGGAAGTGGTGAGACCAACAACTTGAGCAAGAACCGGCTCAGTGAGAGTGGAACGAAGAAGACTGATAAGAGATTGATCGGTTTGATACCAGGTAAGAAATTCCGGGTTAGGAACGGGGACCATGGGGTCCGTAGTAGCGTCAACATCTTTTTCTATGGTGGGGGTGAGAACAGCAGGAAGGCATGGGTGAGAACCATCGATGAAACACCAAAAAAATTTCCCAATAAGATAGGGTTGGACATGACTTTCCCAGAGAAGATAATTGGTGTCCGAGAGGTTGGTGGAGACAAGAGTAGAGAAATTGGGGAAGGAGAGAACACCAGCCGAAGAGGAGGAGGAGGACGACATGGAAAGGAAGAGAAGCAGAAGAATTTTAAAGGAAAAATGGAGGCTCTGATACCATGTAGAAACATATTCTTTTCATATTTGAATAAACACTATTATATGGATTTTATACAAGCTGCAAAGGTCTAGGAGTTATATTTGAATTGAAACAGACAACTAGGCAATTATGAGTATTAACAATTGTAACAGAAATCTCCTTAATGTGTTGTAACTATCATGAATATGAAGAGTCTCTAATAGAATCAACCAAAGGAGACCTATTGCATGTGCCGAGATACTTGAAGCCAAAGAAAAGGTCTCCCTAAGGACTCCTTCAATGTGTTCAAGTTGGTAATCTTTCAATGAGTACTCGCGAGGTGATTTGAGATAAAAGTCGTTGGAGAAAATGCCCTAATATTGGGAGACAATCCCTTAGAAAAGGAACCCCTCACTTAATATTATGCTCTAAATCCTAGAAATTAATCCGAACATGTCACACTCATTTTGGATTGTGCCAACAGTGATGGACTCAACTTCGTGGCACAAGAAGTAGCCCTTGGCCACTAGTGCTACAGGCCTCAGCTTACACTCGACAACCACACATTGGCAAATCTTATCAGAATGGTAGGCCAAAGCAATTCAATTTCTTCACCTAATTATTGTTACTATTAGGTCATAAATCTTCATATAATATACTGACAGTCAAGTCAACTTGGGCAACTCTGGACGACTATGTCAAATTCTAAGTCCTCCTGATCTACAAATCATAAGAAATTCTTTCATTTTTACAAAGCAATTGAAGAATCTGTGGAAAAATGTATGTGACAAGGCCCCTGTCTTTGTACAAGAAGTCCCCTGCTGATCTCTCATTGCCACCACCGGAGGGTCCAAACTCCGGCATTCTTGTCATCCAAGACGAAGAGCCGACGTGCTGTTCCGGCCTATTCAACACCGACATCATCAAACACCTTCCTCTCCCTCAGAACAAGAATCTCGAACTCTACTATGCTACCGGGTTTTATCCGAATCGAACCCTTAATTTTCACAAAATTTTGTTCATCCCAGTTCTTGATCAGCCCTTGTCTTCCAACCGCTACTATGCAATATATCCATACGGGAAGGATAGAGGGTAAGAATGTAAATTTGCTTCTTTTTTGTTTTTGAGTAATTTGTCAAATTGCCTCTTGAATGTGTACCTCTTTATCAGTTTCTATTATGAACTTTTATTTTAGACAATTATCCTTTAACTTTTCTTTAATTAATACCCAATTTATTCCATGCTATCATATTTATGCATATTTCATCTAAGTTTTTGTATAAAAAAATCACATTTCGTCATTAAATATAATTAATTATGAGTAATTTTTATTAAATAATATTATATGGCACGTTTATTTATTTAAAATGTAATAAATTTAACGAAAAATTAAATAAAATACGAACATACGTGGGAAATTAGAAGGGGGTACAAATTTAGAGATAAATTGCTAAACAACAACTTTGTCCACATATAAGGAAACCTCATTTCTATTTAACTTTTGCAGAGAAGGGTACACAAGCTCAAAAGATGATGAGGGTATGGAGATGGACACGTGCTGCTTCGACAGCTGCGCTAACGATGTGCCATCGCAACGTTTTGATCACCGGAACATGTACCAGCAATATGAGATCAATCTTCGTAAAAGATGGATAAATGTGTCAGGTGGTTTTGTGGCCAAGTCAATGGCTGAAGATGGGTTTCCTCCGGAGGCATTGTGGAGGAGAGGGTGGAAGCTGATCAAAACCTCAACATTGCGAGAATTCGAAATTGGCGATGCACAGGGGCTGGACACCGCCCTCCGTGCCCGCCTCCCGGATTTTGATTTCCCGATGAAGCGTGTGGTGGTCGGGAAATGGTATTGTCCGTTTATGTTTGTGAAGGAAGTTACACCGAGATCTTTGAGAGACGAAAGGAGTAGGTCAATGTACTATGAGATGACACTTGAGCAGAGATGGGAGCAAGTGTTTGAGGAGGATTTTTGTGAGAAAGGGAATGCGGTGGCGGTGGATGTGGTGGTGCAAAGTGAGGTGGTGGTGGTTGGAGGGAGGGAGGTTGGGTGTGGTGAGAAAAAAGAGGGAGATGGGATGGTGTGGTTTAAGAGTTTTAGCAATGTTGGGGAGGAGACAAGGGTAGGGGTGAGCTTAGCAATTGTGGAGAGGATGAGGTGGGAGGAAGGGAGGGCTGGGTGGGTGGATGGAGAAGAAGGGAAGGTTAGGGTGGAGAGAGTGGAGGAATATGGAGGGGTGGTGGGTGGGTGGAAGAAGTTTGGGTGTTTTGTGTTGGTTGAGAGGTTTGCTTTGAAGAGAATGGATGGTAGTTTGGTAATTAGCCATGATTTTAGACATGCTCATCAAATTAGGAGTAGATGGGGATGAAAAGATATATGTAGATTGTCATTTGGAAACACCCCAAATGAGAATTTGATTTGTTTTTGTGTGTAATTCTTTACTTTGGACTGTTTAAATGTTCAATTTTTTTTTGGTAAGAAGAGTTTATTCATTTTAAGAGCAAATTAATACAAAATATTGAAAGCCTAAGAATAAAAAAAAAAACCCCCGAAAGACAAACAAAATACAAAACGCTAAAACGACATGGCACAAAAGAAAACAAAAACCTAAATCAAATGCAAAAAGAAAAACGGAAAGAAACCTTAGATCTTTACCTGGAGTAGCCTCCACAACTCCATCTGCCACAGTAAGACACAATAGCTGCCATAAAACCACATGTCCACAGCCACCAAAGAGGAAAAAACTACAAGCCAAACCAAAGAATCAATTGGAAAATGGGGGTGGGCAAGCTACCCACGCATAAAGCGTTCACATAATCAATTCAAATAGTGCAACATGCACTTTAAACGCCATCCAAAACCACCACGAACAACCGATGAAGATGGTGACGGACTCGTTCAATGTGTTCAAGTTGGTAATCTTCCAATGGATACATCGTGAGGTGGTTTGAGATAAAAGTCATTGGAGAAAACGCCTTAATATTAGGAAACAATCGCTCAGAAAAGAAAACCGTCACTTAACATTACGCTCTAAACCCTCTTAACATCACACTCTAAATCCTAGAAATCGGAATATGCCAGACACTCATTTTGGATTGTGCCACCATTGATGGACTCAACTTCGTAGCACAAGAAGTAGCCCTTGGCCACTAGTGCCACTTACACGCACTACAAGAAAACATGGATTCAGCAACGAAACAATAAGCAATGATCGGAACTTCCTTGCCTATAGTAACAATAGGCAACAACTTTTGCTAGTTCTTGCCTAATCTTGCAATAATTGACGCGGGGAGTCATTAGCGCCTTTTAATGATTCGAAGTTGTTGTCAATGTACCAAATGCGGGAAACTTGCCGTCATAATGAAATTACTATAGACAACGACTTGTGTAAGAGTTGCTTATTATTTAGTGCAATAACAACAAATTGTTGAATATTTTGGAATGCAGAATAGGCAACAACTTGTAATGCAGAATAGGCAACAACTTGTAATGCAGATTCTGCAACAACTTGTAATGCAGATTCTGCAACAACTTGTAATGCAGATTCTGCAACAACTTGTAATGCAGATTCTGCAACAACTTGTAATGCAGATTCTGCAACAACTTGTATCTTTGCTATCTAAAAGAACAGTAACAAAAGTTATGACATACAGCAACAACTAATGGGTATTTCGGATATTTTACTTTTAGGTCGACAAATTGGGTTGCTTCTTAGAAGAAAAATTTTAGCTTCAGACCAGCCGACTCAAATTTCAAGCGGAAGAAGATGAAATCTCCCAAATACCTTCTCTTCTCTCTTGCATTTTTCAACCACAAATACCCAGCCACCATCTCTCAATCCCTCTGAAATACTCAAACCCCTTCGCCCCTCAATTCTCTTTGAAATGCCAAAACCCATCTGGGCTTTCCAGCTTTGCTTTTGTCAAAGCCATGGATGTCATCATGGAGGCCAAATAATATCTGAAATTTCTTCTTCTTTTTTTCCTTTTTTTTTTCTTTAACAGATCTCAATTCCCTCGGAAATACCCTAAACCATCACCTCTCAACTCTCTCCTAAAGTACCCAAATCGAAAAGGAGCTGCTGGCTTATTTTCTACTTCGTACCGGAACTGCAATCTTTCTCAAACCGAAAAGGTATGTGTAACCTTTTTTTCTTAATTGTTTTTTTTTGTTTAATTTATTTTCTAATTATTTTTTCATCTATTATCAAGCACTGTGGTCACCCCGTACTACCAACATCACCCACCTGCTGGTTTTGAACGCTCTGTACTTGCTGAGGTAATTTTATTTTATTTTTTTAATTTATTGATCTTGTATCTTTTCTTTGTTTGATTTTTTTTAAATGAATCTTCGATGAGTCTATGTTTCTTTGGTTGAACAATTAAACTGTTTTTTGAACTGTGGTATTGGAGTTGATTATCTTTTTATGTGGTTGTGTAAATCCCGTTCTTCAAAAGGTTAGCTTGTTTATCTTGTTTTTTTGTTTTATAAATATAGTTCCATTCCAGGCAGTGTCTAGCTTGAATAATCTTGTTGTGGGGTTGAATAATCTTGTTGTGGGGTTGAATAATCTTGCTGTGGGGTTGAATAATCTTGCTGTGGGGTTGAATAATCTTGTGTAACTCCGATAATGTCTAAGGTAAACGAACGCAGGCAAGAATTGTTGTGTCCACCAGGATAATGTGAAGAGTAATCATGGCATTGATTTCATAAAGATACAATCAGCGTTGGAATACAATTAGGAGTTTACAAAGTCTATCAAAGAATACGAAATCTATCAATTAAAGACATGTATATAGAGAGATAAATATCATGATTGAGTTGTGATAGGAGTAATCTGATCAGGTGTAGAGGATGAGGATCAGGACGAAGAAGCTTGCTGAGGTGAGGCTTCAGACAAGCATTTACTGTTATAAGGAAGCTGAAAGGATTTTAGGGACTTGTGGGCAAGTTTTCTGCCATTCTAAGCAATGACTAGTGCCCTGAGTTGGCTGAGAGGTAGTGACAGTGTCTTGCCTGTTTTTTAAGTTCCAATTGCAATTGAGTGGTTGGCGAGGTTGAAGTGATGTTTCTAGTAATTTGATTTTATTGTAATTTGTTTTGTTTTCTAAGGGTGGGTACAAAAAGTATCAATATTTAGATAAATTATTAGATAAATTTAACAGAATTATAACAATGAACAATTATCAATATTCAGGAGTTCAATATTTAAAGATCTATTGGAGAAGGGGCTGGGGCAAGTAGTTTTTTTGTCTGATTCTTTATTGAGTTAGAGGCAATGAGGAAAAATGGGTAGGATAGTTATTTTCTGGGTTCAATTTTCCAAGATGCGTGATAGGTTATGCATCACATTTCTGGTGTAAGTTTGTAACATGTGCAGCAGAATGCTAATGAAACAGCATATTGTTTGGCAAAGTTTGGGTTGTCTGCTGATGGTGATTGGCTATGGTGTGATGAGGCACCTATTGTATACTGGATTTGATTGCTAATAAGGGTAGATCTAGTTATATTTTGTATATCCTACTCTGCACATTTTCCATTTATGCAAAAACATTGCAAACCACAAAGAATTTTCTTCCTTATTTCATTAAGTTCATATACGACCCATGAATTTTGGTTAGGGGCACTGTTAGAATTTAAAATTTAGTGAAGGGATATTTTTGGTTCTTATGTTAATTTTTTGGCTTTATTTGTGAAATTTAAGGATTAGTTTATTCTTGATTATAAAAAATATAAATTGTGTCATTGTTTGAAGAAAAGAAAACAAATTGTCACGGATCTGCATGTCATCATGTCATCGACCCTATAAAAAAAACACATCCAACCAAAACTTAGAAATTATTTCACATTAATTGTTCTTGTAGGCAAGCATACACCAGTTCAACAGACGATGACTTGGAAACATGCTGCTTCTGCACTTATGTAAGAGGTTCCATCACAGCCATTCAATCCCAATAACATATATCAACAATTTGAGATCCAACGCAAAACAAGTACTTTCAATCAATTTGATGGCTTTGTTGCCAAGTCCAATGCTCCAAATGGGTACCCTCCAAAATTTCTTGGAAGAAAAGGGTGGGAGATATACACCTCACTACTTGCCTGCCTCCCGGATTTCAGCTTCCCATTATCGCTTACAAGCTCGAACCCCGTGCTTGTGGGGAAGTGGTATTGCCCCTTCATGTTCATCGAGGAAGGAACACCAAAGATCAAATTGTTGGCAAATATTGTTTAGAATAGGAATTGTTTACTTACTTGTTTTGGTTTATTTGGTTAAGTTAAGTAACTTATGATTTAGGATTCCGATTTTATATTGGATTGGAAGTTAAGTTTTGTTGTCTTTGTTGACTTAGGTTTGGTTGCCTATATAAAGCTTAGTTTAGATTTGTAAATTGTAACCCTTCATTAACCTTTGTTATCGCATATAACAATATATTGATTGGTTCCCAAAATATCTTGCACCCCCTATGGGTGTGCGGAGCTTAGTTTCTCCGTGCACCCATGGACTACGAATTTGCATATTGAGATTTCCGCTGTATTAGTTTCATGTATTTGTTTGGTCAACAAGGTATGAAAGCAGATTCGATCCGAGTCTTGTATTTTGTTTGTTTGTTGTAGAGTATCAATTTGACACAAATGAGCAGGACAAGGTTCTATGAGATGACACTTGAGCAAAAATGGGAAAAATATTTTCATGTGACAGAAATGATAATGAAGACAATGCTATGGTTAATGTTGATGTTTGTGTTCAAAGTGAGTTTGTTGCTGTTGCTGGGAATGTGGAAGCTGTGGGTGAAGAGAGAGATTTGGACAATGGGGTTATGTGGTATAGGGGTTTTAGCAATGTGGGTGGAGAGGGCAGTTTGGGGGTGAGCTTAGCAATTGTAGAGAGGGGTGAAATGGGAACAAGAAAGGTTTGGATGGGATGGAGGAAATGAGAGGCAAGTGAGAGTGAATAAAATAGAGGAGTTTGGAGGGATGGGAAAGTGGAGGAAATATGGTTGCTATATATATTTTGGTTGAGAGATTTGTGTTGAAAAGAATGTATGGAAGCTTGGCATTAACCCTATGGTTTTAGACACACTGGTTGCATCAGGAGCAAATGGGAGTGAGATCTTTGCATATTCATTTTGTTCAGTTCAGATTTTAGGACCAGCGTGCCTGTTTGGGTCAGTTTCTAGAATTTTGGCTGATATTTTTTCACTTTGTAACTTGTGGTTTATCTTCGTAAAGAACTATAGATGTAATGTAAAAGTGTCCCATTATGATATCTTCAAAGACCTAATGGACCCTTAATCCTAAGTAAGAAAATCATATATGTAACCGATTATTTATTAATATGCGTCTATCTTTCCTCTCAAGTTATTGTATTTTAGACATATTATGCTTAAAAGTCCATTTTGCAACTTTTAAGGATTGTTTTTGTCAATTTTGAAAAAGACAATAACCAAACTGCTACGTACTAATGCCAAATTTGCCTCGACGATGTCACATTTGTCGGAAAAATAACAACCATATTTAACCATGAACCTAAGAGTTAACGTGTCTTCTTCTACGTTTGATTTTCATGAATCCTATAAATTAATCATCTTTTAATCAATTATTTCATCAAGAAAATTTAATGTGATTAATTTAGTCTTCCTCTTCTTATTCACTCTTTGGTAACAATTAGCAACACCAAAAAAATGTATGTGACAAGGCCTCTGTCTATGTATAGAAGGAACCCTCAGTTGATGTCGCTGCCGCCACCGGAGGGGCCAAATTCCGGTTATCTTGTAATAGATACCATGTCATACATCACAAAGGGAAGCATAAAGGGTATGCAAATATACAAATCCTTGACAACTTCCTAAGTTCATCAAAATTACCATTTTAACACAAATGATTTTTTAATTAATAATCTCTCATCATATCTCTCACCATTTATTTTCACATCGTGGTGTTATTATCACACTGAAAGATTTCCTTGTAAAATTGATTAGGGTTTTTGAGTAAATTTGCAGGGAAGCATGCACAAGTTCAAGGGAAGAGGACATGGAGATTGATTGTTGCGGTTACACTCATGTTCGAGATGCTAAATCAAAACCATTGGATCCCTCATACATATATCAGTAAGTTGAGATAGTTCCTAAGAAGAAGAGCAAGAGTAGGTTTATGGCCAAGTCTGTTGCATCAGATGGGTATCCTCCTTGGTTCTTGAGGGTCGAATGGGGGTGGAGCGTGAGGATGGACACACCCCGGCATTACCAGTTGGGAGAAGCCTCAGCTCTCAACTCTTCGCTGCGCGCAAGTTTTCCCAGGTTTAACTTTCCATTATCTTATGATTGCTCCAAGGATGTGTTAGCGTGAGCCATGTACATCCTTGTTAATATAGGAATTGTAAATTAATTGTAATTATTTTCCTATTTGGTCTAGTTGACCTTTGTATATTATAACATTATAAATACCTCATAGAGAGAAGAATAAGTATTATTCAGTCCTAATTAAACCCTAGCCATCACTTTGACATTCTCTTTTACATGGTATCAGATCAGTAACGCTCTTGAGATCCAAATCCGTTGTGTGTGCCCTCGGAGATTACCACCCGTCGGTTACCTATGTTTTTGCCCTTGGAGATTACCCGTCGGTTGCCTGTGTTTTTACACTTATATCTATTATTCCGTGCGACTCATATCCCGTGCGACTAGTCACGATCACTATGATGAGTTCTATATCTAAATTCGAAGCCGCTCCAACCCTTGTCCAATCCGTGAGTTTTACACCAGAACCCATGGAAATTCCTATTGACGAGATGCTTAATGGAGTGAATTATTCACTTTGGTCACAAGTTGTCGAGACCTTTATTGCGGGTTGATGCCAATTAGGTTATTTAACCGGATAAATTGAAAAACCCTCTTCGAATGATGTTTCGTTTGAAACATGAAGCATGGAGAATGTCTTGTCAAAAGTTGGCTCATCGGTGCCATGGAACCTGATGTAATGATAATTTTTGTTCGTTTACTCACGACGAAAATTATATGGGATGCTATATCTCGAACCTATTGTGAAGGAGCTGATAGGTCTGTTACTTATACGACTAGTCACGAAACAGATGAGACTAGTCATCCTTCAGGCAATATTGGTATCGATTTTGCCCTTGCTACCCTTTCTTCTACTAAAGACACTGGATGGATTATTGATTCAGGTGCCACTTATCACATGACCTTTGATCAATCGCTCCTACATATTACAACTACACCGCATCGATCACATGTCTCTAATGCTAATGGAGTGTCTCCTCCTGTGACTAGTGCGGGCACAATGGTGTTAACACCCTCTTTGTCATTGGAACATACTCTACTTGTTCTCTCATTCTCTAATAATCTCTTGTATGTGCCTCAAGTAATTGAACAATTGAATTGTCTAGTATTAATGTATCCTCGTTTTTGCCTTATTCAGGACCTCAGCAACAAGGAGATTATTGGGCGTGGTACTAAAAGAGGGGGGCTGTATTATGTGGATGAGATGTGTTATGGCGGTGTCTTGACTAGTCATGGTTCTTCTTGTGCTCTGAAGCATCAAATTTGGATGTGGCATTGTAGGTTTGGTCATGCTTCCTTTGGTTATATTAAACATTTATTCCCTTCTTTGTTTAAGGAGTATGACCCGTCGGATTTTCATTTTGATGTTTGTGTTTTGGAAAAGAATCATCGCACTACTTATCCTTTGAGTTCTAATAAGAGCAGTGAACCCTTTTCTTTGATTCATGCTGATGTGTGAGGTCCAGCTCCTGTCTCTATCTTATCTAGCTATCGTTGGTTTGTGATTTTTGTTGATGATTGTAGTCGTATGACTTGGCTTTATTTGCTGAAAAATAAGAGTGAGGTGCCTAATTGCTTCCGTGTGTTTCATACCATGATACAGACTCAATTTTCGGCTAAATTGAAAGTTCTTACGTATGATAATAGTGGTCAATTCGTTAATCAAATATTACAGTCTTATTTTGAAGATCACGACATCATTCATGAGACAACATGTCCTTATACACCTCCACAAAACAATGTTGCTTTACGGAAAAATCGGCATATTCTTGAAATTACTCGTGCTTGTTTGATTGGTGCCCACATGCAATCTACTTCTTGGGGCGATGGTATTTTGTACGTTTTTTATCTTCTGAACCGTGTACCTAGTAGCGTCCTTAACTTTAAAACACCTTTAGATGAACTTTCTACTCATGTAGGTATCCCCTCTCACTTAAACTTAGCACCGTGTGTTTTTAGATGTGTTGTTTTTGTTCACCTTCCTAAACATCAACGTACGAAGCTCGATCCGTGTGCCTTAAAGTGTGTGTTTGTTGGGTATGTACTTCACCAAAAAGGCTACAGGTGTTATCATTCTCCTACTCATCGCTTCTATGTGACTATGGATGTCATTTTTTCTGAAACTGAACCTTATTTTTCTCCACCAGTATTCACTTCTACTCTTCCAGGGGAGATGATTGTTGAAGAGCCGAATTCGATAGATATGTTTCCTGATCCTGGTGTAGTTTATGCTGCAAACGTGATTGGTCACGATGGTTCTGATACTGGTATGACTAGTCCTGATGGTTCTGATGGTTCTGATATTGATACTGGTATGACTAGTCCTGAAGGTTATGATGGTTCTAATATTGATATTGGTATGATTAGTCACGATCAGTCAGATGTGGATTTGACTAGTCATGCGGCTCTGAATGATTCAGTGTCTACAAGCCCCCCTTCTACACCAACTGTACCAACCAATGATCCTCCTATTGCTAATGATTATGAGGTATGTAATAATTCTGAGGTTAATACTAACAATGTAATTAATGATCACATGCCAGTTGTATCTAGTGATGGTGACAAGTATTACCTACCTCCTCGGAGTACTCGGGGCAAACCACCAGAGAGATATTCACCTAACAATTCAAAGATGGTGAAGTATCCTATTGCAAATTATGTCTCTACAGGGCACTTGCTATGTGCTATTCAAACCTTTATGAATCAAATGTCAGATGTGACAATTCCTACAAGAGTACAAGAAGCGCTCAATGATAAAAATTGGGCAGAAGCTATTAATGAGGAGATAAGAGCACTGGAAAGGAATCAAACATAGGACATTATGTCCTTACTAGAAGGGAAGAAACCTGTTGGCTGTAAATGGGTGATTACTGTGAAACATAACCCAGATGGTACGATTGACCGATACAAAGCAAGGTTAGTTGGCCGTGGTTTTACTCAAACTTATGGAATTGATTACCATGAGACTTTTGCACATGTTGCAAAGTTAAATACTATTCGGGTTTTATTGTCTATTGCCGCAAATTTTGACTAGCCATTACAACAGTATGATGTTAAAAATGATTTTTTACATGGAGATCTATCTAAAGAGATTTATATGAGTATGACACCTGGGTATAGTACTTATGGTGATTCAAGCTTGGTATGTAAGTTGAAGAAGGCGTTGTACGGTTTGAAAAAATCACCAAGAGCATGTTTTGGAAGATTTCGACTAGCCATAAAGAAATATGGCTACAAGCATAGCAGTGCAGACCATACGTTGTTCCTGAAGAAACAAAATGGTAAGATAACTGCTCTTATCATTTATGTTGATGATAAAATTGTTATTGGTGATGATATAGATGAGATGACTAAGTTGAAGTCTAACTTGGCATCTGAGTTTGATATGAAAGATCTTGGTGGCTTAAAGTATTTTTTGGTCATTGAAGTTATCCGACCTAAGAAAGGGATATGTTTGTCACAACGAAAATACGTTCTTGACTTATTGAATGAAACATGTATGCTTGGTTGTCAACCCATTGATACACTTATTGAGCAAAATCATGGCCTAGAAGAACTTCCAGATCAAGTTCCTGCTAATAAGGGGAGATATCAAAGGCTAGTTGGTCATTTGATTTACTTATCACACACTCGACCTGATATTGCTTATGTGGTTAGTGTAGTAAGTCGTTTTATGCATAATCCTAGTGAAGACCATATGAATGAAATTGTGCGAATTTTACGGTATTTGAAGTCAGCACCAGAAAAAATGTCTTATATTCTCCAAACATAATCACACAGATGTTATAGGTTACTGTGATTCTGATTGGGGTGGTATAGGAGACAGATGGCGTTCAACTACTAGGTACTTCACCTTTGTTGGAGGTAACTTGGTAACTTGGAAGAGTAAAAAACAAAATGTTGTGTCATTATCTAGTGCTGAGGCAGAGTACCGAGCAATGGTTAAAGGGATACATAAACTATTGTGGCTGAAACGACTTACATGGGAGCTTGATTTTCTATCTAATGGTGCTATGAAGTTATATTGTGATAATCAGTCAGCTATCAAGATTGCTGAAAACTCCATATAACATGACCGAACTAAACATGTGGAGATTGATCGTAATTTTATATATGAGAAATTTGAAGAGAAAATTGTTGAAGTTCAATATGTGAAGACGACAGAACAGTTGGTTGATGTTCTTACCAGGGCCGTGTCCAAAAAGGTCTTCAATGACTCACTTGTCAAATTAGGCATGTTTGATGTACATGCTCCACTTTGAGGGGGAGTATTAGTGTGAATCATGTATATCCTTGTTAATATAGAAATTGTAAATTAATTGTAATTATTTTCTTATTTGGTCTAGTTGATATCTCATAGAGAAAAGAATAAGTATTATTCAGCCCTAATTAAATCCTAGCCATCACTTTGACATTCTCTTTTACAGCCTGTGGTTGTTGGTGAGTGGTATTGTCCTTTCGTGGCTGTCAAGGAAAGAGGGGTGGAGTTGAAGGACCAAATGGAAAAATGTATGCTCAATGAAATTAGATTAGAGCAAAAATGGGGAAAAGGTTTTCGAAAAGCTCAATGACGACTAAAACAATGGTTCTGGTTGTCGGAAAGTGTTTGTGGATGCATTTGCTGAAAGAGAGGCGGTTTTCGTGGGTGGGAAGGAGGGTGTTTGGGCTGATAGATATGTGGGTGATGGTGGGTTCATGTGGTTTAAGAGGTTTGATGGGGTGGGAGGAGAAAAAAGTGTGGGGTTGAGCTTGAAAGTTGTGGAGAGGATGAAATGGGAGGTGGAAAGAGTTGGATGGTTTGGTGGAGATGAAAGGAAAGTGAGGGTGGAGAGATTGGAAGAGTATGCCGTCAGGGGGGGCGGCCGGAGGTGGAGGAGATTTGGTCGTTATGTGTTGTTTGAGAGGTTTGTGTTGAAGAGAAAGTCTATGACTGGAAATGCAGCTGAACTTTTGATATATGATTTCGAGCACACTCACACGATTAGGTACAAATGGGAATGAAAGAATGAAAGTGCGGAGAATTTGTAACCTGTCTTTTAATATACATGATGTGACTTTCGATTGCACAAATAATCTTAATTAATTTCACCTCATAAGGTAAAGTCTTAAAGAAAATTAGATTAATTTATAATAAATAAAGAGAAATTTTAGAAAAGAACACGTAGTTCTTACTTGGTAAAGTCTTAAAGAAAATTAGATTAATTAATAGTAAATAAAGAGAATTTTTAGAAAAAAAACACGTAGTTTTTACTTTTGATCGTAATATGAAAATTATTTTTAAGACTAGACATTTGAATAACTAGAATCTGAGGCGGCGTCTGTTAAGCAAGACTTAAGTGTCCCTACTGCAGCTAAGTAGCATTAGCATACAAATGCACAAATTATCAGAAAGAAAGATATACATTGCTTCAGAAATTTTTTTTAAAAAAAATTACACAAACAAAACCCAGTTTTTTATCTGATAATCGTGTTCATCAACTTCGAATGAAAAAAAAAAAATCAAAATTGCTAATCTAATCAGATTTCTTCCCTGATAACGGTGTTGATTTAAATAGGTAGAAGATGGAGCTATACTTAGAGACCAATCTAGAATTTCGAATGAAAACGATGGAATAAATTGAAACTGACCATAACAAGAAATTCAAAAGTAGAAACACTTCGCACGAAGACGATGATCGACGAGTTGTAATGCGTCGACCGAAATAAATCGCGAGGCTTCGTCTTCAGATACCGAGAAGAGGAGAAGGCGAGCGATGGGATTAGTTAGTGAGGGTTTTGAAACTTTACTAGTTAAGCCCAGCTAAGGAGGGGTGTGTTTTTTAAGTGGGTCTATTTAAGCCCACTGATTTTAGTCCAAATCATTACCAAGCATGGGTCTAATTTTTTATGTAGGGTTGTCCGTTGTCCCATTTAGTGAGGCTTAATGAGACCTGCTGTGGCCTAAAAGACAAACAAACACAACACACACAGCCAACACAAGGAAACAAGGAAAAATCAAATCATCCACTCATGATTAACAACATTATTAACTTAAACATGTATTTAAATTAAGTAATTATCAACTTCGGAGTTAACGTACGTTGTTAATGTGACAAGGAAAGGAAACCAATCCAATAAATGGATCAAAATTTCGTGGAGCAAAGCAAATTGAACAAGTAAAACCCCAAGATAAGAAGATGTATGTGACAAAGCCTGTGTCTTTGTATAGAAGGTCACCTGAGTCACTGTCTTTGCCACCTCCAGAGGGCCCGAATTCCGGCTATCTTGTCATCCATGACGAAGAAGCAGACGAGGTTAGTTGCTGTGGATGCATCGATACCCATGTTAAGAAACTGCCTTTCCCTCAAAACAACGATCTGACGGTTGGATATGGCTCCGACGGCGATGATGTTACTTTCATCCCAGTTCTTGATCAGCCCTTGTCTTCCAATAGATACCATGTGGTATGCCGGGGTACACGCAGTAAAGGGTACGTATAAATCCATATATACTCTTGCACTCTCCTATTTTTTTTAACGTACTATAAACAAAAATAACAAGTGCAAAACGAAAAAAATTGAGTTCCATAATTATACATGAAGTGTTCATTTGATCCCTGAATCAAACTATTACATTTTCTAGTCCTCAAACCCCGTCAAATGCACCAAATTGATCATTTTCTTTCACATTGGCAACTTTGCCTCTTTTCGAAGAATCTAAGGATGGATTCATTTTTTTTAATGAAAAAAACTTTAAATAAAGGAAAATTTTATAATAAGAAAAAGGACTCCCAACTTCTGTCTCACCCCTTGTATCCGCCCAACCGCCCCGGTGCCCATCCCGTCCTTTTTACAACCCCTTATCTTTTAAAGTAGGGTAACTATAAATTAATCCATTTTTAATAATCAACATATAAATTAATTCACTTACTATTTATCAGATTAATATATTATTAGTTTTTTATTTAATTATTTTTTTATTTACCTAATATCCTTTATATCCTTTTAATCGGTTATTTTTCATATATACCTATTTTATTGGGAGTCTGGTTATCATATGGGGATGATAATTTTTCAAATTTTAAATATTTTCTATTTAATTTTTAATATTTATATTGATAATTAAGATATATAATTTTTGAAAATAAATTATATCTGATATGTTTTAAGGAGTCATTTTAATCATCTAAGCCTTTTAGGATACTATATATCTGATAGGTTTGCAAGATTATAATACAGGTATTTTATATATCTTTCAAATTTTTTATTTTTTTCCTTTTGATATAAATAGAATTTAAATTGTAATACACCTTTATTACATATCATATTCCTAATATACCTCCATATATAATTAGAATTCGGTTGTAATAAACTTATATATATTACATATCATATTACTTGACTCTAAAAATTTGTTTTACTTCTTTGCCACAGGTACTTAAACTATAGGTATATAAATATAGTTAGATTTTAAATTTGAATTTACGTATAGTTATATTATTCAACCATGCATGATCCACCAATCCACCCACCCTAATATATCTATTTGTAATTTGTCCTAACAATTTGTTGTAGGTAAAATGAATCGTAAATTCTTACACGTGCACATTTGACCACTATATACCTATTACTCACCGTAGGTAAATTAGCGTCTATGAACACGCAATCAATTAAAATCCATCATATCACCATATATTGCTAGAACCGCAATAGGTAAAAAATAAAAAAGATAATGAAAACATAACCAATTAAGAAGACTAAAATTTAGTTGTAAACAAAATCAAACAATTCAAATTTGACCAAAAATGCCGAAAAAATCGACGAGTTTCAATAACCATGTGGGGCAAAAAAACAAAATTGAATTTTACACCGGGATAACCAATTTCCTTATAAATTCCACAAGAACATGTATTAATTATTAATTTTGGTAAGTAATACGCAGATAATTATTAATTTACTATCAGATTGGGTGATAATTCTCTTGTATTATTCTTTTTAATAGGAAAGTTATATATATATATATATAGCGATTAGGAATGTTACTATGGACCTAATTAGTGGACTGAGTTTAATTAGGAATCTACAACTCATTGACACTCCCCCTCAAGTTGGAGCATGTATGTCGTCAATGCCCAACTTGCTAAGTGAGTTGTGGAATACTCTGCCGGTGACTGCTTTAGTGAGAACATCTGCAAGTTGATCTTTAGATTTAACAAATGATACCTCAATGATCTTTGCCTCGAGTTTCTCCTTGCTGAAATGTCTGTCAACTTCAACATGCTTGGTTCTATCATGTTGCACTGGATTATGTGCGATGTCTATTGCGGCTTTGTTGTCAGAATTCAGTTGCATGGCATGTTTGGATTTTAACCCCAATTCCCCCAACAAATTCCTTATCAAGAGTAGTTCACATACTCCTTGTGCCATACCTCGATATTCTGCTTCACACTTGATCTTGACACTACTTTCTGTTTTTTACTTCGCCAAGTCACTAGATTGCCTCCCACAAAGGTAAAGTATCCAGATGTTGATCTCCTGTCAGTCACAGAACCTACCCAGTCTGCATCAGTGTGACCCTCAACATCTAGATGACCATATCGAGAGAACATCAATCCTCTTCCAGGAGCTGACTTTAAGTATCTCAGAATTCGGTTTACCGCATCCATGTGGGCTTCACTTGGTGCATGCATGAACTGACTCACCACACTTACGACATATGCGATATCAGGTCTAGTGTGTCCTAGATAGATTAACTTACCCACTAGGCGTTGATATCTTTCTTTGTTGGTGGGTACCTAATCCGGATATTCACCAAGTTGATGATTCAACTCCATTGGCGTATCTGCTAGTTTGCTAGCTAGCATTCCAGTGTCAATTAAAATGTCAAGGATATATTTCCGTTGTGATAGAAATATTCCTTGGTCTGAACGAGCCACTTCGATGCCTAAGAAATATTTCAGTGCATCAAGATCTTTCATTTCAAACTCACTCGCCAAGTGGTGCTGCAACGCTGCCTTTTCCTCTGGATTATTCCCAGTAACTACCATGTCATCAACATATACAATAAGGGCAGTGACTTTACCTTTCTTATGTTTCAAGAAAAGAGTATGATCTGAGTTACTTTGTTTGTATCCGAAGTCCTTCATTGATTTGTTGAACTTTCCAAACCATGCTCTGGGTTATTGCTTCAATCCATAAAGGGATTTCCTCAGTTTACAAACCATGTTGCCCTTATTGGGCCCCATCTTGCATCCTAGAGGTGAATCCATATAGACTTCTTCTTCTAAGTCGCCATGCAAGAAGGCATTTTTGACATCAAATTGGTGTAATGGCCAATCTAGGTTTGATGCTAGAGAAAGAAGTACCCGAATTATGTTGATATTGGCTACAGGGGCAAAGGTCTCCTCATAGTCAATCCCATAAGTCTATTGCGAAAGGCTGGTTCAGTGGGTCGGTGAGGGCGATCGGTCGGTGGGTTTGTGGTGGACGGGAGTTTGTTGCGGAAGTGTTTGTGTCGCGGAAGGGTTGTTTGCCGCGGAAGGGGTTGTTTGCTACGGAGAAAGGGTTTTGCGGAGGAAGGTTGGTGTTGCGGGAAGGTTGGTTTTTTTTTTCTGCGGCAGGGTGTTGCTGCAGAAGGTTGGGGCTGCGGGAAGGTTTTTCGGCGTGAAGGTTTATGTGGCGGAAGGAAAGTGGTGGTGCGGCGGAAGGAAGGTGGTGGTGCGGCGGAAGGAAGGTGGTGGTTGGGAAGGTTTATGCGGCGGAAGGAAGGTGGTGGTGCGGCTAAGTGATAGTGGGCGGTTTCTAGGGTTGTATGAGGGCTAGGGCACCGTATTGATTTCTAGGGTTAGGGCAAGAGACAGTCATGATCGATTGCTCTGATACTATATCAGATTGGATGAGAATTCTCTTGTATTATTCTTTTTAATAGGAAAGTTATATATATATATATAGCTATATATATAACGACTAGGAATGTTACTATGGGCCTAATTAGTGGACTGAGTTTAATTAGGAATCTACAGGCCATTGACATTTACCTACTATACCGTTATTTCTACATGTATGACTATAATCAGAAGGAATAAAACCAAAAAAAATATATTATAAGATAGATAAAATACATGTATGACTGTAATCCTACAAAGTATCATATAGCACCAAGAAGTTCAGACGATTAAAATGACTCGTTAATTTATAGTTAATTCTTAAAGAAAACCGTAGGAAATTTATTTGGAAAAATTATCTTATCAAAATAAATATTAAAAATTAAATACAAAATATTTAAATTTTTAAAATTCCTCATCCATATATGATAAATAGACTCCCAAAACATAGACGCAGTAAGTGGTCGGTTAAAAGGGTATAAAGGGTATTAGGAAACTAAAAAAAGCAATTAAGTAAACAAAAATGTAAATTAGTTAAGTGAAATCTGATACATCAGTAAATAGACTAACTTATATATTATACCTCAAAATTGAATTAATTTATAATTATTTATTTAAAGTACTAATAAATTGAACACTTAAATACAGGAGAATGAAATCAATTGATCATTTTGAAGGTCCTAAAATAGGCATGTAAATGGTAGGTGACGGGTGAGGCGGGTTCAATGGACAAGGTAGTGGGATGGGGATTGACAACAACTTTTTTCGTTGCTTTTTTTTTTGTTCTTTTTAAAAGAACATAAATTTATTCTTATATCCTTCAAACATGGGTTAAAATGATCAAATTAAGTTGATATTTGGAATTTAATGACTACACTTGTAATAATTTAATTCAAAGATGAACATAACATTTGAGCATAATTGGGGACCGGCACTATTTGAGGAATTAACCTTATTTCCTTACAAATTTGCACTGCATTACCAGTACTGAATTGATTTCATTTGAAGGAAAATATGGACAAATTCGAGGGAGCAGGACATGGCGATTGGCTTGTTTAACCGACGTCACATTCGAGATGTTGAACCACAGCCGTTCGATTCATCAGACATATATCAGCAAATGGAGATTGTTCCAAATCAGTACATCTATGGTAATGACTTCACAGCCAAGTCGGTTGCTTCAGATGGGTTTCCTCCTCGTTTCTTGAGGAGAAAAGGGTGGACTGTGTACATGAACACACCACGCTATTACCGATTAGGTGAAGCTCCGGGGCTCAGTTCTTCACTACGATCATGCCTTCCCGGGTTCGATTTCCCATTAATGAATGATTGCTCGGAGTCTGTGTGTGTTGGGAAGTGGTATTCCCCTTTCTTGTTTGTCAAGGAAGCAGGGGTGAGGCTGAAGGACCAAATGAAAAAATGCATGTTCTATGAAATTAGGCTTGAGCAGAGATGGGAGAAGATTTTCGACAATGTGAACGAGGAAGGGCAGAAAGGAGCTGCGGTTTTTGTGGATGCTGTTGTTCGGAGGGAGGCGGTGGTTGTCGCCGGACGGGAAGCGATTTGGGATGAAGGGAGTGTGAGTGATGATGGGTTTGTGTGGTTTAAGAGTTTTGATGAGGTGGGCGGAGAAACAAGTGTGGGGTTGAGTGTGAAAGTAGTGGAGAGGATGAAGTGGGAGGAGGAGAAAGTTGGGTGGGTTGGTGGGGACGGGAGGGAAGTGAGGGTGGAGAGAGTGGAGGAGTTTGGTGGCGGAGGTGGCGGCGGGAGGTGGAGTAGATTTGGTTGTTATGTGTTGGTTGAGAGGTTTGTGTTGAAGAGATTGTCAGTGAGGGAAAGCCCGACAATATTACTTACATATGATTTCAAGCACACTCATCAGATTATGAGCAAATGGGAATGAAAGCAAGAAATTGAAAAAAGATATTCGTTATCTTCTCAATGTCTTTATTTAATCAATAAAACTTTGTATTTTTTTAAAAAAAAAATATTGAAGAATCATTTTTTTTTTGGTATAAAGATGTAAAAATCACCTGAAATGTTGGAATAAAAACAGCTATCTTCGAAATGAATACTAATTGCTTCACTTGGTTAAACATAATTGAGTCGAACTTATCCGTATTAATTAATGGATTATACATTGATAATGGATTATACATTGATAAGGCCATGAGAACATCAATATTTATTCAAAATTTCACTAATTATATTTTTGAAACTTTATAATTTTTTACCACCATAATAATTACTCAAACAATGAAATTAATCCTTTAAAGTTTTAATCCTTATACTATCCCTTTAGTATTTTTTCCTTTCTATTTTATGAAAACATTACACTCACTTATATTCTTTTTTCTTTTTCACTTGTTCATTTAAGAGTAATGTAAAAACAATCAAACTTTAAACAAAATAATTAAGAGCAAGAATTCTTCAAAAATACTTTTAAACTTCAAATTTGAAAAATATTTATTATCTAATTAATAAAGATTAAGTTAATTACTTATAATTTAGGATTTAGTTCCAATAATTAAATCATAAGTCATAAGTTCTTCCACCACCAATCCTACCTAAACACCCCCACCATTTCCCTAAAACTTTCTATACCCTATCGTTAAACCTCAAACAACACGAATTTCATTCTTGGTTTTAAAGAAGAAAAAAAAATCAGTTGTAATATATAAATTTAAGGACAAACTACATAAAATCCCACAAACTATAGGGTCATTTCAAGTTCATACTCGAACTATTAAAATTTTCATCTAGGTACCTAAATTATATGACCATCAACTAATCACTAATTTCGTTAAGTTTTCCATCAAAATTGCCGTTAAAAATTCACGTGGTAACTATTTGATATAGTCAGTTCATGATTTTATAATTATAATAATCCACATAACCAAAAAAAATTAATAAAAAATAATAATTTCTCTTTTATGATTATAATGATTCATCTTCAACCTCCCTCTACCAGCAACCTCTGATTGGGTCCGGGAGGACCAAGCAGCCAGTGATGGCATATCCAAGTGAGACGGTGTCAAGAACAAGCAAGCCCAAAAGTACCTCGAGTCAATGAAAGTTGATGACCTCTGCTTCTTCTACCACTCCGGTGCCAAGGCCCGCCCCGTGGTCAGCGTTGTGGCAGTTGTTCGCAAATGGTATTCGAAAAGTGGTGATGATGGATCGGTTGGTGTAAAGGCGGTTGGGGAGATGAGTAGGCCGGTGGACTTGAAGTAGATGAAGGGGGAAGAGGGTCTCAAGGGGTTTGCTTTGCTTCGACAACCCAGACTGTCGGTCGTGCCGGTTCCTGAGGATGTGTGGATTAAAATTTGTGATTTGGGAGATGGGTATGAAGGTTATTGGGAGGAATTCGAAGAGGATGATAGTGATGTTAGGGCTGATGGTGAGTCTGTTGATGAAGGAGAGTATTGAAAGTTAAATTGGGAGTTCTAATTTTTTGCACAGTAGGTGTTTGTGATTGTGTCTCAATGACGCTTGTTCCTTGTATTATGAATAGCTAGTAATCTTTATGTAATTGACCAGTTAAATTTGCTGCTAGTGAATCTGTAGCTATCTAATTTCCTTTGTGCTCAAAAAAATGATTCATCTTCAACCTCCCGATAGGAAACAAAACCCACCACCCCAGTCCCCAACCCCCAACAATTCAAGTCCAAACCCAGAAACACCATCCCTTCCGAGCCCGCATCCCAAGTATATCCGACCCATGCCGCGATGCTTCACCTCCCCCACCCCTCATTCTCTTTCTCTCCTCCCTTGTTTCAGATCTGAAATAAGGTTGGGGAGGTTGTGAGATCAAGACCCAATCAGAGGTTGCTGGTAGAGGGAGGTTGAAGATGAATCATTATAATCATAAAAGAGAAGTTTTTTTTTTGCTTTTTTTTTTTAAAATTAAATTTTTTGCTTTTTTTTTAAAATTAATTTTTTTGCTTATGTGAATTATTATAATTATAAAATCATGAGCTGACTGGACAAAAGAGTTGTCACGTGTATTTTTAACAGCAATTTGGATGGAAAACTTAATAGAGATATTGATTTGTTGATGACCATATAATTTGAGTATCTAGATGAAAATTTTCATAGATCGGATATGAACTTGAAATTGCGCATATAATTTGGGGGATTTTATGTAGTTTATCCTAAGTTTAATGATAAAAGTGTTTTAAGTTTAATTATAAAATAAGGGTTAGAATCCTAATCCTGTATTGTACAAAAATATGACAATAAATATTCATGATTAAAAAATTATTATATTTCAATTTTTAAGTAAAATTCAATGTTATAGATAGTAGTTTATTCTTAATTAATAGAAGAAGGCCAAATGGCGTGAAGTTAAATATGTCCTCAACTGCAGAAGGCTGAAGACAATTTGGCAAGATCTGGAATAAGGCAACAACTTTTGTGACGAATTCGTGAATAAGGAAAATACACAATATCGTTTTCACACTTCACGTGTTTGGCATATGACACCAGTTTCAGTTTTGCGCCAAAAACCGCTCGGGCAATGCCCGCCCTTTTTCTTTTTCTTCTTCTCCACCACCGCCGCCGCCTACACCACCACGTCCATGGAGCTGGAGTATCCAAATCCAACCGGAGTTCATCACAAGGACATGTTCGATCGGGTCGGTTCCGGAGGGATGTGTACAGGCAGAGCCATTGATTTGAAGTAGACCCGTAAGTTCTTTACTAGTGAAGAAGGGGGCTGATTTTGGGCAGGTAATTAATTAAATTTCGATTGGTTCTGGATTGGTTTTGTTGGGTTTTGTTTGTTTCAGAAGAAAATTGGTAAATTTTGAGCCTTGTTGAATGGTTTTGGAGATGGTATTGGATAATCTGGATTGGATTGGCAAATGGTTGCTAGTTTAGAGTTTTTTCCCGTTAGGGTAAATATTTTTCTTTTTTTTGAGGTCTTTTCTAATTCTAAGAATTAAAAGGATTACATTTGCACATAGTTTACTGTAAAATCTATCACATCACACTGGGGGTAAATAAAATGCTGTATCTGATTAAAATCCTTGTATTTCTTTAGATTGATTGGAAGTTTCAAGATTAGCTGCCAATCATTAAATTTATTAACCAAATAAGCAAAGTAAATTTAAATTTAAGTTGAAGATCATTTTAAAGTCTTCAATTTTAGTTCTTGGCGGTTAATTCTTGGCTTAATCTAAGCTTTAAAAGACCTTTTGGGGGACGGTGATTGCGAAATCTGCGAACCTTCCTGGTATATGCTACCAATTGTGACTTTATGTAGAGGACCAGTGGAATGATTGCGAAAACTGCGAACCATCCTGGTATTTGCTACCAATTGTGACTTTATGTAGAGGACCAATGGAAAATTAGTTTGATTTATTGAAGTCGGTTGAAACTTGGAAGGGCAAACAAACTATACTAAACTACAGCAATAGACAACCAGATAAGATAAGATGAAAATTAAATATAATAACATGATTAAAATTTTAAGCTACTCCTAGAGTTTCTTAAACATTTTCTCAGCAGATTAACTCTTAAGAATATGACAAGTTTTACAATTTGATTAATTATGATCCTAGGAGTTAACGTGCGACCTTAGATGTTTGACTTTGTGAATTCTATAAATTATTACTCTTTGTAATCATGATTTTTTCATTCAAGCAAGGTTTGTGAGCTGGTGTTCCATTTCTTATCCTTTTTCTTCTATTTCCTCTGGTAATAAGTAACCCCAACAACATGTATGTGACGAAGTCTTTGTCTGGCTATAGAAGGTCTCCTGCGTCACTGTCGTTACCACCCCCGGAGGGGCCAAATTCTGGTTATCTTGTACTCCATGATGACGATTCTGTTGAGATAACATGCTGTGGATGCACTGATAACCTGCTTAATGACCTGCCTTTCCCCCAGAACAAGGATCTATCCGTGGGATATGGCTCAGATAACGACGATGTTGCATTCATTCCAGTTCTTAATCAGCCCTTGTCTTCCAATAGATACCATGTCATACTCCGAAGTGGGAAGCACAGAGGGTATGTTACAATAATATTCACGGTGTAACTGTCACAGAAAAAGGTCCTCAGTGTAACTAATATTGATATGGAATTTAATTTGCAGGGAAGCATGCACAAATGCAAGGGAAGAGGACACGGAGATGGGCTGCTGTGGCACCTACGTCCCAGATGCTAAGCCGAAGCCATTTGACCCGTCAGATATATATCAGCAAGTTGAGATAGTTCCTAGGAAGGACAGGGATTGTTTTGTTGCTAAGGCTGTTGAGGCAGACGGATTCCCTCCTTCCTTCTTGATGAGAAAAGGGTGGAACGTGGCCATGCACACACCCCGTCATTACAACTTGGGTGAAGCCTCGGGACTCAACTCTTCACTGCGAGCAAGCCTTCCCGGGTTCAACTTTCCATTATCACACGATTGCTCTGAAGTTGTATCGGTTGGTAAGTGGTATTGTCCTTTCATGTATGTTAAGGAAGTAGGCGTGGCGTTGAAGGATCAAATGAAAAGATGTATGTTCTACGAGATTAGACTTGAGCAAAGATGGGAAAAGATTTTCGATAATGTTAATGAAAACGCTGAAGGTAAAGAGAATGCTTCTGTGTTTGTGGATGCTTTTGTTCAAAGAGAGGTGGTTATTGTTGGTGGAAAGGAGGCTGTTTGGGATAAAAGAAATGCTCGTGACGATGGGTTCTTGTTTTTTAAGAGTTTTGGTGTAGGAGGAGAAACAGTGGTGGGATTGAGCTTGAAAGTTGTAGAGAGAATGAAATGGGAACAAGAAAGAGCTGGATGGGTCGGTGGCGATGAAAGACAAGTGAGGGTGGAAAAAGTGGAAGAGTTTGGAGGGACGGGCGGGAGGTGGAAGAGATTCGGTTGCTATGTGTTGGTTGAGAGGTTTGTGTTGAAGAGAATGTCAATGGATGGAAGCTTTGCAGTACTGGCATATGATTTCAAGCACACTCACCAGACTAGGACGAAATGGGAATGAGAGAGAGAGTGAAAACTTTGCCAGTTTGTCGAATTTTCGTGTTCCTTGTTGATCTTTGAAGTGATTCAATTATAATCCTCTATGGCTTATACAAGATGATGGCATCTTGAATTTGAGGAAATATTATCTATCAAAACTTGCTGTCCTTTTTTCCATGCTTATCATTTCTTGTTTTCTGTTTCATTTTTTTGATTTTGCTGTCCATCTCTTGTCCACGCTCTGTAATTTTATTCTCAATAGCAATAAAATTTGTTTCCAGTATCACCTCATCCAGTTTAGTTTTGTTGTAAGCCATGGATTGATTAATATTCATATACATGACTAAATACTACACACAAAAACAAATCAAAATTTCTCACTTTGGTTAGTGTCTTTTTCAAAATTGACAAAAACAATCCTTAACGTTGCAAAATGGACTTTAAGTATAATGTCTAAGGTTCGCGCAATATCCTAAAATTCAATCGCTTGATGAGAAAGATAGACGTATTAATAAATACTCGATTACATACATGTTTTTTTTTACTCGGGAACAATCCATTAGGTCTTTGAAGATATCATAATGGGACACTTCTACATCATATCTATAGTTCTTTACAATGATAAGCTATAAGTTACAAGGTAAAAAAATTCGGTAAAAACCCTAGAAACTGACTCGAACAGGTACGTTGGTGTTAAAACCTGAACCGAACAAAATAAATATGCAAAGATCTCACTCCCATTTGCTCCTGATGCAACCAGTGTGTCTAAAACCATAAGTTAATGCCAAGCTTCCATCCATTCTTTTCAACACAAATCTCTCGACCAAAACATAGCAACCAAATTTCCTCCACTTTCCCATCCCCCCGAACTCCTCCATTTTATTCACTCTCACTTGCCTCTCATTTCCTCCAACCCATCCAAACCTTACTTGTTCCCATTTCACCCTCTCTACAATTGCTAAGCTCACCCCCAAACTGCTCTCTCCACCCACATTGCTAAAACCCCTATACCACATAACCCCATTGTCCAAATCTCTCTCTTCGCCCACAGCTTCCACATTCCCAGCAACAGCGACAAACTCACTTTGAACACAAACATCAACATTAACCACAGCATTGTCTTCATTATCATTTCTGTCACATGAAAATATTTGTTCCCATCTTTGTTCAAGTGTCATCTCATAAAACCTTGTCCTGCTCATTTGATCTTTTGGTGTTCCTTCCTTGATGAACATGAAGGGGCAATACCACTTCCCGACAACCACGGGGTTCGAGCTTGTAAGCGATAATGGGAAGCTGAAATCCGGGAGGCGGGCACGTAGTATGGTGTCTAGACCTTGTGCTTCACCTAGAGAAAAATCATGGGGAGTTGAGGTGTATATCTCCCACCCTTTTCTTCCAAGAAATTTTGGAGGGTACCCATCTGGAGCAATGGACTTGGCAACAAAGCCACCAAATTGATTGAAAGTACTTGTTTTGCGTTGGATCTCAAATTGTTGATATATGTTATTGGGATTGAATGGCTGTGATGGAACCTCCTTTACGTAAGTGCAGAAGCAGCAGGTTTCCAAGTCCTCGTCTGTTGAACTGGTGTATGCTTGCCTACAAGAACAGTGTGAAATAATTTCTAAGTTTTAGTTGGATGTGTTTTTTTATAGGGTCGATGACATGATGACATGCAGATCCGTGACAATTTTATTTTTCTTTAAACAATAACAGAATTTATATTTTTTACAATTAAGAAAAATTAATCCATATTTTGACAAATAAAGACAAACAGTCTAACAAAACAACAAAAAATATCCCCTCATCAGACTTTAAATTCTAACAGTGCTCCTAAACAAGATTATTAGGCTAATTCCTCATGGCTAAGATTTAGTGCTTGCGCGAATTTTGAGTTTTCACTTTTAAAAAGCCCCTGCTCGAGCTCCGCCGCTAACTCTGCTGGGGGGAGTCCGTAGAGTTATCACTGCTTAGCTTTCAATTTCCACCACCCAACCCTCCTAAGAAACTTCTAAATTTCTAAATCCCAAACGGTTAAACTCCAAATAACACCAATAATTATGTACAAGGGCAAATAAATAAAATCAAAATTCTAAAACTCGGATTTGAACTTGATAAGTAACACTGTTAATTCCTTGAGGCTAACTAAGTACAATTATAGTTTGGAAAAATGAATTTATACGCAATTGTTCTATATAAATTTGGTTATAATTAAAGATAGAGATCGATGGTTAGCATATATGCATACCCTTTAAGCCGTCCTTTGTACTGTATAGCGTAGTACCGGTTTGAAGCCAAAGGCTGGTTAAGAACTGGAATGAAGGCGGTGTAGAATCGAGAAACATGTTCGTTTTCTCCGCTGCCGGTGGAATATCGAAGCTTTAGGTTCTTGTTCTGAGGGAAAGGCAGGTGATGGAGCTCATGGCCTTTAAACAATCCAAAGAAAACTCTAGGCTCTGCTTCTTCATCTTGGATGACCAAAATGCCTGAATTTGGGCCCTCTGGTGGTGCCAAAGACAACATCGAAGGGTTCTTTTGGTACATAGAAAGACGCCTTGTCACATACATTTTCTTAAAAAAAAAAAGTTTCAAGCTTTCTTCTTGTTGTATTTTTAGTACCAGGTTGATATGAATCCTGGTTTATTTATAAAATGAAAGATTTTTCAAGTTTGATATTGCGTAGACAAATTAGACAAGTTATGAGGTGTTCTTAGTTCATTCAGTTATACAAATCAACCTTTTGACTATTATTAAGAATGTGTAGAGTATTTGATAAGGTAAGTTTTGAGAGGTATATGGATCTACTGGCTGACATTTGGGTTGGATTGGACTCCGATAAGAAACGGCCAAAATTTTGCGTGTCGCATTGAATGGTGTTGAGTTGGTCTATGTCTTATTCCACGACTTGTTTGTTAAGCAGGATTAAAGAATTTGACAATTCATCAAACTCAAAGTATTTTGAATATAAAATAGATGTGTATTTTTGTAAGGGTATTAGAGATTAGAAGAAAACGTATCCAATCTAATCCCCTTAAAATAGTAAGATTAGAAAATATAAATTTTCATGTATGTCTAATGTTATCTAATCCTGAATACTGATATGAAGAGCTGACCTAATATTCTCCTGTAATGACCAACAATTTACCAAGTGGAAGACAATTATTGGCTTTGCCCATGAATCAAAGAAGATTTTGGTATCTGAAGTCGAAAATTAACTAATTGTTCGTCTAATAATATTTCTCTTCCACTAATAAGGTATTAGTCAAAAATTAAAATATTACACCAATAGACCTATTCTATGAACACCTGCTGAACTCTCAAATCATATTCGGGGGGGGGGGGGGGGGGGGGGGGGGGGGAGGAATGCACCGATTAATTAATACTTACTCAAGAAGCATTCAAATGCTTAATTATTGCGGTAGACATATAGCTCGAAAGGACAAGCAAACATCACCATTTAAGACAAGATTAATACACAAACAGACATACACAACAATTTCCAGCTAATTTAAGGGTGATGGAGAAATGTGAGAACCTTCCTGGTATGTTCTACACAAATTCTGACTTAGCCTTGATGTGATTATTTATTTAGACGATAATGTCAGCAAGGAGGTTTCAAATTCTGACTTAGCCTTGATGTGATTATTTATTTAGACGATAATGTCAGCAAGGAGGTTTCAAATTCTTTGACCGAGCATGCTAAGGCATGAGGGGCGCCGGTTCTTGATCCAAATTAATATAAAATTCAAATAAAATATATTATTTTATAAAATAAAAAATAAAATAAAATTTAAAATAGCTGTGTTTAGCATAGATTGACAGATAAATCAAAGAGTAAAGAAGGTTTTCACCCAAAAAAGAGGCAAATAAGATATCAATTTAATAACGATTAGAATTTCAAGTGGGACCTCGATTTTGATTTTCGAAGATTGATGGTTTTAACGAGGGCTCGTAGTATAAAAATGAAACAAGCAGTTTATAAAAATTTACATTTTTAATAATTATGTATGAATTGATGGTACATTTTATATTCTTTGAAATGTTTGTAGCAGCAGTCCTTATCAGATTAACCAAACCGGAACTGCACTCACACCACAGATAATTACAGGGAAAATGTATATAATAAAACAAGTGATCTCTTTTTATTTATTTTTAATTCAATTGAAGTATTAATCATAAATAGAGGAGTTTCATCGAGATAATTGGAAAGTGAGCTAGTTTTCCTCTTCTTCTTCACCGTCTTGTAACAAAATGTATGTGACAAGGCCTCTGTCTATGTATAGAAGGTCGCCGCAGTTGCTGTCGTCACCTCCTCCGGAGGGACCGAACTCCGGTTACCTTGTAATCCACGACGAAGACTGCGATCTCAAAACATGTTGCGGATGCACTGATCACAACCTTAGAGACCTGCCTTTCCCACAGAACAAGGATCTAACACTACTTGGACATAAATCAAAGAACCAAAAAGTTATATTCATCCCAGTGCTTAATCAGCCCTTATCTTCCAATAGATACCATGTCATACACCGGACTGGGACACATAAAGGGTATCCATACATACATATATATATATATATATATATAGATTTTGAATCTTTATGGTGAAAAAAAAAAACTAGATTTTAACGAAGTTTGAATCTTTTTGGTACATATGAAACTCTAGTATTTCTGATTCTTCAGAATTTAATGTGTAGGGAAGTGTGCACAAATTCAAGGGAAGATGACCTTAAGATTCGCTGTTGCCGCAGTTCATATGTGCCAGATGCTAAGCCAAAGCCATTGGAGCCGTTAGATTTATATCAACAAGTTGAGATAGTTACTAAGGATAAGGGTCGATTTATTGCCAAGTCTGTTACTCCAGATGGTTTTCCTCCAGAGTTCTTGAGGAAGAAGAAAGGGTGGAGAGTGAAGATGCAAGAACCCCGCCATTACCGGTTGTGGGAAGCCTCAGGAGTCAACTCTTCACTAAGAGCAAGGCTTCCCGGGTTCAATTTCCGGTTATCGGAAGATTGCTCTGAGGTTGTGTTTGTTGGCAAGTGGTACTGCCCTTTCTTGTATGTCAAGGAAGGAGGGGTGAAGCTGAGGGACCAAGTGAAAAATTGTATGTTTTATGAAATTAGGCTTGAGCAAAGATGGGAAAAGATTTTCGAAAAAATCAATGAGGATTATAACAATGACTCTGATCATTCTGTTTTTGTGGATGCATTTGTTGAAAGAGAGGCGGTTTTTGTTGACGGGAAAGAGGGTGTTTGGGGGGATAGATATGTGGGTGCAGCTGGGTTCATGTGGTTTAGTAGTTTAAATGAGGAGGGAGGAGGAAAAAGTGTGGGATTGAGTGTGAAAGTTGCGGAGAGGATAAAATGGGAGGAGGAGAGAGTTGGATGGGTTGATGGGGATCAAAGGCAGGTGAGGGTGGAGAGAGTGGAAGAGTACCGTGGCGGCGGCCGGAGGTGGAGGAGATTTGGTTGTTATGTGCTGGTTGAGAGGTTTGTGTTGAAGAGAATGTCTGTGACTGGAAATGCAGCTGAACTTTTGGCATATGATTTCAAGCACACTCACCAGATTAGGAGCAAATGGGAATGAGGATTGAAGGTTTATCTTTTCTGCATCCAGATTATGATATCATGTTAGACTATTACCTGTTCGAAAAGTTAAAATGATTAAATATGTCACGTTAATGTTTAGCTGACTAACAATTGGGTATATAATGGAATTTTTTTTGTTCTCATTAATTTTTTTTTGGTAAGGTGAAGGCTGAAATCAACAAAACTAGTGAGGAACGATTCTCAGATCGTTACAGATTTTAAATAAATAAAAAATATCATCAAAAAGAGCCGAGATAATAACCATCAACAAAACTAGTGAAGAACGCTTCTTAGATTCTAAATAAATCAAAAATATTATCAAAAAGATCCGAAATAATAACCGTAAGTGAGGATTCAAAATTAGTGCACCCCAAGTCCACATTTCGGCTGTGCCTCGCAAGGGCATCAACAACCATATTCACCTCTCTATAGACGTGCTTTAGTCTAGCGTCAGCAAACAAATGCAGCAACTTTTTACGGCCATTGATTAGCGTTCTACGGTGGTGGGAAAGCGATGGGCATCCATAGAGGAGTTGCAAACTAGTCGCCGAATCCGTCTCAACGTCTAAGAAGTCCACATGACGATAGCGATGGCCAAGTTGCAAGCCATAATAAATCCCCCAAAGCTCTGCATCAAGAATTTCCCCTATACCCAAATTGACAGACAACCCAGCAACCCAATCTCCATTGCAATTCCTGATCACACCACTTGCTCCCACACATCGCGAAGCTCCACGGCGAGATCCATCCACATTTAATTTGAACCAACCACAAATGTGAGTTTCGTGTTGAAATACTCATAATTTAATATCGGAAAAATCAAGAATCAAAGGGGTCAGGAGTGAGCTCAAGTAGTGAGGGAAAGTGATGAAGATTCATTAGTTCATTTTCCTGACTCGTCCAATAAGAACGAAATGTTGAGAGGATGATAAAATTTATTCAAATATCTTACAAACATAATTCATCTACCATTTGACAATGAAATCGAGACCGACCGTCTTGATGTTATTAAAAACATATTATATTCTAGGACAAGATGTTAAGTTCAAGTATGTCCTATGTGTTGGATGTAATTTATAATTTGGATTAATTTCATTCGTCTTAGGACCTACCGAAATCGTGAAATGTCTTCGGCCGGTTGTTTATTATTTTCTTTTTACCAATAAAAAAAGTTTCCCGGCCTCGGGCCGCTCCCTAGAGTCCAAACCGAGCCCAAAGATAACAGCGTGATTTTGCGACCCTATGTATCTGTCGCTACGCAGCGCCAACGAAGTTACGGTTGTGCCACTAGAGGAGAGAGTGACGGACTCTCCTTAATCCCTATATAAACCAGCCGCCTACCAACATCAAACCCCACTACCAAACCTGCCCTCTCCGATTCACTTCGAGGCGGGAAAAAAAAAAGGAGCTACTCAGACTGAAAAACCCAAAATATTTAAAACAAAATTAGAAAAACAATGAAGACAAGAGCATTTACTTTCAACAGTTTGAGAGATTAGGGTTTTTGGTTTTGGAGCTGCGATGGCGAATTTCAATATCGTCGTCGATGAAGATCAGCAATGGCTGCTCAATTGTCTGTCTGCTACTCTCGACCCTAACCTCGAGGTCCGCTCTTTCGCCGAAGCTTCGCTTAATCAGGCTTCTCTTCAACCAGGTCCCACACCTAAAACCCTCTCTTCAATTAGTTTTCTCATGTTCAAATGCTCAATTTGATGTTAATCCAATCAGCAACCTTTTCATTTCTCATGCTGTCACACAAGCTGCAATTTTGTTTCAATTTGATTGATAATTTGAAATTCTAGCTGAAATGAGGAAAATGAAGAGAAAATGATAATTTGAAATTCTATCTGAATGCACCTATGAGGTTGCTGATTTGGTCCCAAATTTAGTCAGTGGAGTGAAATAAATTTATGCCTTCCTTCCGAAATTGATTTAACTTTTCTGTCTATGGATCGCAGCAACACCTAGAAAATAGAAATTGTTTGACGGAGTTTCTAATTGTCTGAAGGTTTCGGAAGTGCATTATCCAAGGTTGCTGCAAACAAGGAGCTCCCATTAGGATTGCGCCAGATATCCTTTTGTCACTATGGTTCTTTATTTAGAATCCAGCAATTTAGATTCCGTGGCTTTTAGTGAAATCTTCTCTTGCATGTTTCGTCTCTGCTCTCTTCTTTGTCTTCATTGTTTTTTCTTCTGTTGGACAATGTAAAGAGCATGAGAGATTGTTTTCTTACCTTTTCCATTATTCCCCTCGAAATGAAAAGGCGTGCTATAGTTATATTTGCATGCTGGATGCTTGATTAAAGGTCTCATTGTTTGCTTCTTTTTTTCATTTCTCTTCTTGTGTGACTTAACATACTTTTACCTAGCTGCTGTCCTTCTTAAGCAGTTTATTAAGAAACACTGGCATGAGGACGAAGAAGCATTTGAACATCCTGTTGTTTCAAATGAAGAGAAGGTATTTTCAGCTGTCGATATTTCCAAGAGCTTTTGTAATTGTTTGTACACTTCCAGAAATTAGGAGGATCCTTTTTCCATTGAAGCAATGAGTCTATCACATAATTCTAATTTTAATTGCCTACTTTTCTTATTGGTAGCTCTTCTACTTCCCTTTTGCCCGTTGTTGCTCTGGAGTTATCATCTATATGTTTTCTTATGTTTTTCGGGCTTACTGGTATACAACTTCTTCTCCCTCCCTTATCTATTTTGGTCATGATTGCATATTCAGGCAGTTGTACGCAGACTTCTGCTGTTGTCATTGGATGATTCTCATGGGAAAATCTGTACAGCAATTAGTATGGCTGTTGCGTCTATAGCAGTTTATGACTGGCCAGAGGATTGGCCTGACTTATTACCATATATACTGAAGTTGATTGATGACCAAAGTAGTATGAATGGAGGTAAGTCTTTCTTATTCATGACCTGCTCAACCCTCTCTCTGTCATCTGGAACTCCGGCCATCTGCCTCTCTCTCTCTCTCTCTCTCTCTCTCACTCACACAATCTGTAAGTTTTTTTTCTTTCTCATAAGGTTCTCAACTAACTGCTATTGCCAAGAGCAGCCTGTTGAGAATAAGTCTATCAGAAACGCCAAGTTCCTTTAAATTGTTTGTTGGGCTGTTTTATGCTTGGGAGTTTATAAGTTTTGCTGCTGAAGTCGTATTTGTTATCAAATTTTGTAGTAAATGGCGCTCTAAGGTGCTTGGCTCTTCTCTCTGTTGACTTGGATGATACAGTAGTTCCAACATTAGTACCGGCTTTGTTCCCATGCTTGCTTAAAATTGTATCATCTCCTCAGGTTGGTTTTTGTTTATTTATTTTCTTTTTCATTTAATTGTCATTTATATGAGCTCTTCTTAGCACCTGTGCTTCAATTTTTTAGGGGTTTCTTTTCAAAAGTAAGGGTATTAAAGCTCTTTGTAGGATTTCTGTTATGTGAACTTGTGTGAGTATAGACATGCTCTCGTACATGAACTCTGATTACGGAAATTTTTTCAGGAGGAAACAGTTTTCATGAAATTTGCGAAACTTTCCAATAACTGAGTTGTTACAAATTTGAGATGGTTTGCAGATTTATACAAAGTGTTTCCATTTATTCTGTTCTTTGTTGTGGGATTTGTTTGTGCAGGTGTATGACAAATATTTACGCTCAAAATCCCTGTCAATTGTTTATGCTTGTATCTCCATGCTAGGGGTGATGAGTGGTGTTTATAAGGTATTTTTTTTGTCTATTCTAATTAATTTCCCCAGGATATGAAGTGTGGTAAAGTAAGCTTGGTCCATTGTGAATTAACAGATTTAGATGTTTATGTTCAGACAGAAACCAGTGCATTATTAGTGCCAATGGTTAAGCCATGGATGGATCAATTCTCAACAATCCTGAATCATCCAGTGCAATCTGAAGATCCTGATGATTGGAGCATAAGAATGGAGGTTAGTTTTTCTAGTTTGATAAAAATTCTGTCATGATTGTGGTCCTGCAATGTGTATACTCTGCCATTAGAATGAGGCATTTGATTTATGGTTTTCTTGGTCCTTCACCATTAGGTATTGAAGTGCTTGAATCAGTTTGTTCAACACTTCCCTAGCCTTATTGAAAGCGAATTTATGAGTAAGTCATATCAACCAATGGATCATACATATACCATATGAACTATCGTTCTGCTCATTGATAAATCTAGTTTCATTTTCTTGTGTTGAAAAATCTCTGTTTGTTACAGTTATTGTAGGACCTTTGTGGCAAACCTTTATGACTTCTCTTGGGGTATATTTGCAATCATCTGTTGAAGGCACAGCAGATCCATTTGATGGAAGATATGATTCTGATGGTGCTGAGATAAGCCTTGACTCCTTTGTCATCCAGGTAGTTGATCTGTGTCATTTGCAGTTGCAGGTGTTGTTTTATGTACTTGTAGCCTGGTGCAGCACAAAATTATAAAAGTTTCTTGATGTTTCTTGGTGTGTTCGTAATCCATTTACAGATTTCGTCAATATATTTGTTTCTAAATTATGTATTTTGCATATACAGTTGTTTGAGTTTTTGTTGACCATTGCGGGTAGTGCTAAACTGGTAAAGGTATGCTTCATAAATTTTAAACCTTTCTTTACTTGTTGCCTTCCTTGGTACCTACTTTCTTTCAATTATACAAGGTCTTTTCCTCCCCTTTTCTTCTTGTAGGTCATTATGAATAATGTCAAAGAGTTGACATACTACACCATTGCCTTTCTCCAAATAACAGAACAACAGGTTCGTTTGTGGTGCTTTGCTATTATGAACATCTTGTCTGTACATCTTTTGAAAGGACTCAGTGATCCAGCAGGAAAGTATTAGAGGTTGAGATCCAAAAATTAATGAACTTCTAACTCTATTGCTTGCATAAACACCTTAATGGTCCTAAATACTATTTCCACTGATTAACCAATAGAAAATTTTACCTCTCTGCTGACTTTCATCAGGATGGCTCTCTATTTGACTATTTGAAACTAAACACTGAAACCCACTTGAGTTATTATGATTGTTTAACTCAAATGTGCCCCAAAGTTGGGGACGTATTTCCTCTCATATTACATATTATATTCGCAATCTTATTTCTTTTTGTGCTATTAAAACCTTCAGTTGAATATCTTCTTGTAGCATCATTTTTTGTTTTATAATTGTCTTTGTATTTTAGGTTAATACTTGGTCAGCAGATGCCAACCAATTTGTAGCTGATGAGGATGATGATACATATAGCTGTCGTGTTTCTGGTATGCTTGTGCATCTCACATGCCAGTTAATGCTTCTTATGACAACCATAAATTTGTGGACTGAAGATTAAATTTTACAGCATTGTATTGATTACAGTGTCATGATGGTGTTTTATTATGTTGAATTTGGAGTAAAATGTTGAACTTATACTGAAATTGAAATAATATGGCAATATATCTTTGAAAGATAAGTCCTGCCAGAAAACATTTGGGTTTTATGGTCAATTGATCCAAAATGAAAATTGCTCTGCCAAAAGTCTCCAGAAGTTCAAAAAGTATCTCAATTTGCTGGGAGAACAACAATTACACCTGCATTTTGATTTTTGTTCCATATCTACCCATGCAAAAAGGGATAGTTTCCGAACTTCTGAAAAATAAGTTAGATTTGGATAATGATTTTTATTTCTAGTCATTTCACCCTAAAACTCAAAGCATTTTGCGGAACCCAAACCTAGAATCTATGACCTTCCCACCCCACCCCAATGCTACTAGAGCTCAGGAGTCGACGAAACAATAACTAATGATGGTGCTTATCCTGAGTTATTTTTTTCTGTAGATGTTCATATTTAAATACTATGGTTGTTTTCCTTTTCAGTTTGTATTCATTAATTGGAGTATAGTGCTGCTTATTTGTCGAAAATAATTATTTATTCTCATTGCTTCGATTAGATTTCTGGTTTAATTATTCTAAATCACTGCTCTAGAAAATTAATCACTGCCATCGTTGGTGTTGCTTTATCATAATCATGTTCTGATGATATATTTCTACAATTTGTTACTTTTGTACTCTGGAATCTTTATTTTGGGATCTCTTTTGAAAGTTCAATTTCTTTCTTCTGACCTCCTTGAGCTTTAATAGGACTTTTCCTTCCCAGGTGCACTTTTGCTTGAAGAAGTGGTGAATTCTTGTGGTATAGGAGGAATCAGCGCCATTATTGATGCTGCAAAAGAACGTTTTAGTGAGTCTCAAAGAGAAAAGGATGCTGGTTCTCCAAGTTGGTGGAGAGTAAGTAGAAAACATGTTGCCTACGTTTGTTCATTTTACTTCTCTATTAACTCTTTCTTCCCTTGTTTTGTTTGTATTTGCTATCAGATTAGGGAGGCTACTCTCTTTGCTTTGGCTTCTCTATCAGAACAATTGCTCGACTCTGAGGTTTGTGTTATTTTTTCTTCTTATTTAGAAGGGGTAGTTTTAGTGTTTTGGTAAAGTTCTGATGAGCTTGGTGCAGCTTATTTTCAATGCTTCTTGGATGTTGTGCAATTTTTTTTTGGAGTAGATTCACTCTTGGTATAGTATGATCAATTTTAGTTTACAGGATTTAGGACTGACTAGAGTTGGCTTAGGAAACTTTCTGGAGCAAATGATCACTGAAGACATTGGATTAGGTTATCTTTTCCCGGAAATTACTTTACCCCTCCCCCCCTCTTCCCTCAACATAGAAAATAAAACTGTTTCCTTCCGTTCATCAGTGAACAATTGCTGTTATTGTGTTGCAGATGTACATCAATATCCCTTTCTTTATTCTCGTATCTTCTCAACAGTTGCTAAGTTCTCCTCCGTGGTAACCATTGCAATATATTTTTCCTTATCTAATTAGAAGTTAAGTCATCTTTATAATATTTCTATTATTATACAGATCAGCCATGGAGTTCTTGAGCACTTTCTTTATGCTGCTGCCAAAGCGATTGGGATGGATGTGTAACTTTCCCTCTCTGATTTATCTCTGTACATGAGTAGTCTAATCAAGAACCGGTTATATTAATACGTTTTTCTTGACATTAAATGTTGTCAGGCCTCCACCTGTCAAAGTAGGTGCCTGCAGGGCACTTTCCGATCTCTTACCTGAAACAAACAAAGGAATAATTCAGCCACATCTTATGAGTTTGTTTTCATCACTATCAGATCTTCTTAACCAGGTAATTTATGGCTAGCATAAAGCTTAGTGTTTTTGTCATAATTGCTGTAGGAATTCACTATAATTTTGGTTTCAGGCATCTGATGATACCTTGCACCTGGTACTTGAAACACTGCAAGAGGCAATTAAGGCAGGTAAGTTTTAAAGGCGGAATGAACATTGTATAATTTCTTGTTAGAATTGGACAAATTTGTAAGCTTGCTATATATAAAATAAATTTTATGGTTTTATTGTTTTCTTTTCTTTTGACTTTAATAGGTTGCTTGTCTCCATACTTTGTTTTACACTGATCATAGGTTACGAACAATCAGCATCAATAGAGCCTATCATCTCTCCTGTAGTCCTTAACATGTGGGCACTGCACATTTCAGATCCTTTTATCAGTATTGATGCTATAGAGGTTCTGGAGGTAATTATGTGGAGAATTTTGGTAAATTTTGTAAGATATTCAAATGCCAACATTGTTCGAGTGTTCGTATGAATTTTTAAGTTATGTGTTAGAATCAACCATGCAGGTCGGATGGTTAATCAGTTAAATGATTTCTTGTTAAATTAACAATGCTTTTGTTTTTGTTTTAAATTACTTACTCCAGGCACTCAAGAATGCTCCTGGTTGTATTCGTCCACTGGTTTCCCGAGCTTTACCATATGTTTGGCCAGTCCTGAATAAAGTAAGGCTTGTAAGAGTGTCTGTATGAATTACATTCTCATTGTGCTTAATTTAGCCGGTTTTGGGGAAAACGTATTTTTCTCTTGATGCATATTGATGGTAATTTTCAGCCCCAACAGCAGCCTGCTGGATTAGTAGCTGGATCTGTGGATCTGGTAACAATGTTATTGAAGGTAAGATATACTTAGTGGACGTCCATCTCTTATTTTCCTCTGCTCTTGGCTTTTCAGTTTTATCTTTAGGAAGCATCTTGTTTGGTATTACAAGATTATTTTAATTAATTTTGTCATAGTGTTGATGCAGAATGCTCCTAGTGATGTGGTGAAAACAATATATGATGCCTGTTTTGACGGCGTTATACAAATAGTCCTTCAAAGTGACGATCATAGTGAATTGCAGGTAATCTTCTATGGTTATATCTCTCTCCCTCCCTCCCTCCCTCTCCCATAACTAAAGTTTATGCACTACTACATATCTAATGTATATATAACTAAAGTTTCTTGTGAAAACTTTGTTCAGAATGCAACAGAATGTTTAGCTGCCATTGTATCTGGTGGAAGACAAGATGTGCTTGCTTGGAGTGGTGATTCTGGAAATACAACGAGAAGATTGCTTGACGCAGCTTCAAGGTAAGCAGTTGCTTTCTCAAATTGCATTTTGTATTTCTCAATTTCGTAAGTGTTTTGGTTCAAATTTTGTCATGCGCTAAGGGACTCAACCAGAAATGGAGTATTGATGGGCACTTTTTAGTTCCTTCCTCTAAATATCTGTTGGTGGGGGTGCGCCTGGTGGGTTGCTTTGTTTTTCTTTTCATGCCATTTTCTTTAAGGAATTCACCTCAACATTTGTCTTTGGAAGGTTTATAATGCTAATGTTTACTTCATCATTTGATGGATGCAAGTGATACTCTGCAAGTTCTTCTTTATATGAAAATGACATGGTTTCTTGCATGCTGAAATAAGTGTCAGGTTATTGATATTCCTTGTATACTATTTTATTGTTTTTAATTGAGTGATCATCATGATAATACCTGTAGGATTTTGTACATCGTAGTTACTGAGAGTTGAATGTTTGACAAATAAGTGCAGGCTTCTAGACCCTGATTTGGAAAGCTCTGGTTCTCTTTTTGTTGGGTGCTACATTTTGCAACTTATTTTGCATCTGCCATCACAAATGGCACCCCATATTCGAGACCTGGTTGCTGCTCTTATTAGGCGCATGCAATCTGCTCAGATAGATGGATTGAGAAGCTCACTGCTACTCATTTTTGCTAGATTGGTATGCTCCTCAACTGTTCATCTTTGGGAGTTCCTTTGGTGGCCATTTTTTAGCTAGAAGTGACATGTTAATATATATTTTTTATCTGATGTTTTTAATGATGTCACAATTAGTCTAATGTATAAATTTGTCCGTTGGAAGCTTTAGTTATTTTACCAAGATTATCAATGATTTTTTCCTTAATGCATAAGAAGCTTTTACATTGGTAATTTCCCTACAGACAATTTCATATACAGAACTTATTTATCAATGAGAATACTTCTTTGGTTGGTTAATTTTCTCAGCTTCTAGCCTTCTACCTTATTAATGTGTTCCTCATCAATTTGCATATTTATCTTTGCATTGCATTTAATGTTTGATGCTTTGATCTTAGCTGGTCTAGTAAGGATCAGGTATCAAGTAGAAATATCTTATATTTGATTGGTTTTTTAAATGTCGTAATAAATAGGTACACTTAAGTGCCCCACATGTTGAACAGTTTATTGATCTGTTGGTCACCATCCCAGCTGAAGGCTATGATAATTCTTTTGTCTATTTAATGTCAGAATGGACTAAGCAGCAAGGTAAGTTTTTATATTCTTGTTAACTCATCATATAGCTAGATCAGAATACAAATCTGGACTGGAATTTTCTGATTGGTACGATATATGATTTATAAAATATAATTCATCAAAAGCAATCCTTGTCCCTCCAAAAGGTTGCAACTTATCTTCAGTACATGAACAAGTTTCCAATGTGTATGCCCAGTCGCATCTCAAATTTTCAGAATTTGGATGTAGATTATGGGTTTTTGAAAGGGATGTAATATCAAAGGGTGGCTAAGTGACAACCGTATCAAAATCCAATGTGTATGGCCAATGGGACCAATATATTGAACGTGGGATTTTGAATGGGAAGTTGAATTTTAAAGAATTTATAGTCAGTTGCTTTTGGTGATGTTTTGGGTCGCATACTTTGGCAAATCTTTGGGTCACCTGGCTAAGTGGTAATAATAATCTTGAGCATGCATGCGTGCAATCATTTAATCAGGATTTTTGTACTGTTTAGATAATTTTTATCCGAGTCTTCTTAATGTTACTGACAAGGCCAAGACTTGTTAGAGGCTATGCGAAAATGAGATATAAGATATTCCTTCTGCATGTCAATTGAATACAGGTGAAATCCAGGGTGCCTACCAAATTAAAGTCACTACTACTGCTTTGGCCTTATTACTATCATCCAGGCATGCTGAATTAGCCAAAATTAACGTGCAAGGATATTTGATTCAGGTTCTACTGAAACTATGTATTTTTGTGCACTTATTATTTTCTCAAATGTGCTTGCTGATTCAAGAACTTGCTCTTCTTGTGTTTCTAAAGTCTGCAGCTGGAATAACCACTCGCTCTAAAGCTAAATTAACTCCAGATCAGTGGACTGTGGTGTCACTCCCGGCAAAGGTACTACTATCTATATATTTTTGCCATCAACCAGAAGATTAATTTTTAATTGACTAGGTTGTGGCTGCACAGAGGCACGACTGTATATCTGGTTGCCTAGTCCCCTAAGGGAAGCTTTAAAGACAGACTTTCTTTTGTCTCCTATACATTTGTTTCAGCATCTCATTATATTGGCTAGTGCACAATATGCTTAGCTTGATGATTTTAGTAATTGTACGAGGAAGTTTGCCATTAATGTTTGTTCCCATGCAACCTTAAGATTGCCGAAAATACCAGTTTTAAGCTCTCTTTTTTTTCTTCCCATTTTCCCTTTTTTTGTGTGCAGATAATGGCTTTACTGGCAGATGCGTTGGTGGAAATCAAAGAACAAGTTGTAGCTGGTGATATTGAGGTAGTTAATCATTTGTCCAGTTTACTCGGTTTGGTAACCATAAAGTTGTAAACTTAACTTTAAGCTTTGAACCAATTCCTGCTGCAGGATAGCGATTGGGAAGAAGTTGAGGCAGAGGATGTGGAACTCGATAAGGACTTGATGTGTTCAGCTGGCGTTACTTCATTCAGCAGACCCTCGCATGAACATCTTGAAGCAATAGCAAAAGCATTTAATAAGGTATTCTCTTGTTGCTTGCATATTTTATTGAAAGTCCTTGGGATTAGTTGGAACTTACGAAACTTGGACATTTTCTGGAAGGATGATGAGGAGGATAGGTATGAAGATGATCAACTTAGAGTTGCCGATCCCCTTAACCAGGTATCTTTGAGGGCTGACTACATCTGCGGCATTATCATGATTCATGACCATTCCCGTTGTTACTTATATTTATTCTTTCATTCCACCCTACAGATTAATCTGGCAAACTATCTTGCGGAATTTTTCACAAATTTTTCTCAGAGTGAAAGACAACTGTTTGATCATCTTTGCCAGGTGTGAACTTCAATAGTTTAATTCATTCTCTGATTCAAGCACATGCAGTTGAAACTTGAAAGCATATACTAAAAGTGAATTTTATGTACTTTTCGATCGCCTGCAGAGTCTGACGCAGGATCAAAGGAATGCTATTCAAACGGTCCGAACACACTGAAGATTTTTAGCGGATGGATAAAGCTTGCATTTGTTGGATGGATTAAGCTTGGATTGTTGCCTTGTTGGCTCCCAAGCCAGGAAACTAAAGATGTATCCACTCCCAAGATAAGTAGACGAAAAAATGTGATATTGTTGGCAAGGGAAGGGTGTGCTGCTGAGGAGGTGACTGGGTTTGCCATTCAGTGGAAGTTTTGAGTTTGAGTGCAGTTGATCAATAGCCTAAATGCAGAACTATCAGATCCGAGCCTTGTATCTTTGTTGATTTATTGCTGTGAATATTGAGAAAAACAATAATAATTAATTCAAATGAAAAGCATGAACATTGTTATTGTAAGATATGATCATAAGCAGTGAGCAACTTCAATTCCATATGCTGTGGATCAATCCATCTTGGCAAAACAATTCTATGCCTCCTAATCTTCTTACTCTTGAAATTGTAGAGTCGCAGCCAAACTTGGGCAAGCTCAAGGCGGCCGGGGCTCCGAGCCAACCCTCCATCACTTCCGACCAAGAGCTCGGGTGTGAACAGTACGCAAAGAAACCAACCCACCTGAAACAGAGGAGGAGAAGTATGAAGATGACGACCAAGAGTCAATGATCTCCTTCACCCACCGTGGTTCTTGCTGCTTATAAATCCACAACTCCGCCATGTCGGGCGACCGGTACACATGTATTATTGCCACACATCCACATCGACAACTTGTTAAGGTTTAGACGCTCGTCAAATTGTTTCACAATTGCAAGATGCTGCTTCTGCTTACTATTCCAGTTGCTCGTAAAATATATAACATCATCGTTATTCTTAGGGTTACTGTACTTATAACGAGGGAGTGAGATCTCTCCAAATCTCTCCTCTCCGACGTGGAAAACCACAATAATATCTTTCCACATATGGAGCCAATATATGGCTCCGTCGACGCACACACCAGTTCCTCCATTCCTCGAAAACCACCGGCACCGGAGAGTGAGGATCGGAGAAGAGACGATTAACGTGAATGTCCCTCCATGAATTTGATCCCACCGCGAAAATCTTGAAAATTACTTTATTTGGTGATCCTCTGGAAAACACTTGTAAGAGGACTGAATCCAAAGTTGTATACAACATGGGCTCTTCTTCTCTTAAGCTTGTTTTCCGGCAGGCCGCGGACTATGCGGGGGCGGAGAGTAGCATCATCGTCATCAGACGACATCACCATGGGCATCATCGGCAATGCAGAGAAAGGACATGGTGCCTCTGGGGAAGGATTGTTGTAACTTCCGCCGGGTATGGAGTCTCGGCGGACGGGGGTGTGTGGGTAGGCATAAAAGTTATTTGAAATCCATTTGATTTCTTCATTTTTGTTCTTATTTAAATCGTAGCATGCATGCATTGTACGTAATAGTCTAAGCAATAAATTTAATTAGATTCACATTATTAATCCAAATGGACTTTTAACAAACATATAGAAAAAATCATCTAGTCAAGAGCACCGGTGGAGCCACAAGGGGTCCTGGGTGGTCTTGGGTGGTCCTGGCCCCCACTGACATTATTTTTTAATGTTTATATATTTATTATACAGTAGTATTTGATTAACTAATTATTCTTTTTTACTCACATTTCGTCTTATTATGCCATTATTTGCTAATATGAGATTAACTAAAATTATTCCTTCTTTTGTTTTGGTCAAGATAATTAATTACATATTCATTTTCTTTTAGGAAGATTATACATCCTATTCTTTTTGAGAAAGATTAATTATACATTTCTTAGTAAACAAAGAAAAATTGATGTGCATTGCCCAATATTATCCAAGTGATTTCTTCAAATATGACCTTGAGCTACTTAAAGAACAACTTGAGAATTAAATTTGGGACATGGCTTCTAACAATGATTTCAGAGAATTGAAAGCAATTATTGATGTTCCAAAAAAGATGGTCGAGACAAAAAAATATCAGATTTATCCATTAGTGTACTTACTTCTGACTCTAACACTAATTCAACCAGTTGTAATTGCAAGTGTAGAGAGCGTGTTTTCTACTATGAATTATGTGAAAAATGACTTGCGAAGCCAAATGGGGGAATTATGGATGACTGATTGCTTGATTCTATTTATCGAGAAATATATTTTTAAGAGTACAGATAACCAAGTTATTATGCAATGATTTCAAAAAATGAAAACTCGTCGAGAGCAACTATGATCGTAATGAATTAGTAACATGATATGATGCTTTTGATATTTTAATAAGTTTGATATATATTAGGATGAGTTGAATTACATTTAAAGTTCAATTTTTATTTAAATACTTTATGAAAGGCCCCCACACAAATGAAATAATGGCTACGTCATTGATCAAGAGAGAGAATAAAAGCCAATATAAAAAAAAAAATTGAAAAAACCCCAGCCAGCCCCCTTAAAGCCTTCGCCGCTATTTACATAATGGGAATGAGTCGATGAGGATTACATTGAGTAGCGGTTTTGACTTGATGAGAATTATATATATGCTAAATACTACTAAACCAAAGACATTGATAACGACATACAACTGAATTCATTAGAAATTCCGTTTATTTTAAGAGAGATTTGAATTGAACCGAGAGTGGTTGGTACTTGGTATGCTTCAGCTGGTATTTCCTCTCGTCAATCCCTATCCAGATATTAACCATGGCTCCCAAGCCACACGTACCATAAGCTATTAAGTAGATTCAGATACTACTAACATTGCCGATCGCTAGGTTTACTGCTTAATTACGCTTTATAAGGATACAAGTTATTATAGTCTCTCTCTATCTCCTTGTCTTTCTCTTCACCGCAACCACCATGTATCGCCGCCATCGTCACTCTCCGAACTGAAAGAACAGAACTGAAATACCAGCACTTGGAACTGCTGACGATGATGGGAACCTTCTGTGGCTGCCGGTGGAGATATAGAACTCCGGCAGAGGGGACACGTGGTCTGCTTAAAGCCGGTCCATCTGTCCAAGCATAGTTTATGAAAGGGATGACCGCATCTCAATTCTGTCACCTCTTCTCCTTGTTCAAACTTGCATAGGCACACGGCGCAATATTCCACATCATCACCACTCTCCCCCTCCTCCTCCTCCTCCTCCTCGATCCCGGTCCTGGCGTACCGGACCGTGCTAACTGGTGATATTGACGACGATGATGATGATGATTGTGTGGTTTGATCGTCGGAAAGGACTTCGAAGTCGCAAAAGCATTGATCGTAATGTACGGAGAAGGAATGGTAAAGCAAGAAGTTGAACAACCAGCTTAAGTGGGTACCAATTGCAACTATGTACTTCCACATGATTTTAGTTAAGTTCGAATTAGATGGAAAGATGTTGAGAAATTTGATTTGCAAATGGTGAGTTTAGGAGGGGGAAATATGAAGGTATTTATAGACCCAATATTATTATTGCTTCATGCATGCCATGGAGGAGCATATAATAAAAAAGAAAATATAAATGGTTTAATTATTTGTGGCTCAAAAGATTAGTCACTGAATTAAATATCATCCACTACTCACTAGGTTGTTGCCTACGCATGTACGACTTTGGGCGGCTTAAGGATGTCAACAACGGTAACATATCGCTTCCTGGTTTAAATATTTTTATTTTATTTTTAAATTAAAGGTATTTTTTTTTATCCATCTAAGTCCTACTATTTAATCGGATTGGAAATCTTCATGTCTAGCTAGCTAATTCATCTCCTTTACGTACACACGTTTGACAAATTTTAGAAATTAACGTTCTTTTTTACTTCATTACTTAATTATACGTACGTTGACTCTGATGAGCTACATACGTACATATCAATATAACCTTAAGTATCAAATTATATAAAATAATAACTCAACTGTAGGTTGAGTATGGAAGATTTGCAAATAGTACTGTACCTAATTTGATCCGTTAATTAATTATTAAACATGCAAATTAGTTTTGAGATTAGGTTAGTTAACTAATTAAGATGTAATTTTGAGTAAGAGAGAAGCAGGCTACACTACACCAGTCGTACGGTAGGACATGATGCGGAAATTATGGATCGAATTTGTCCTTGGCTTGGTTTGTAACCACTAACCAGGCCTTTGCTAAATACCATTATTCTTCTTTGTCAAAAAATAAGTGAATAATATGTGGTTGTAGCAGCTCGCGGCTGAGACTTTTTTGCCGGTTTCTGTTTGTTCTTGAAATGATACTGATGTGCCATCAAGAGACTGCGTATATGGTATAATACTATGAATTGTGATTTGTAAGGACCACGTGATTCACAAAATAAATGGAAAATAAATCAATGATCGAGTACCATTTTGATTGTGATGAAAAAAGAAATAATAAATTCATAACCAAACATTTAATTGCTTCAATTGTTGGTGGTGGACCGCGCTTTCTTGATGGTGGTGTTCGACGATAAGGAATCAATTTAGGATTTAATAGTTTTTTTAATTTTAATTTTAATTGTTTACGTTTGATTTTTAATTTGAAATAATTAATTAAAAAAAGATGATGTTGAGATAGAAAATTTGTGATTTCACTTGGAACCGATCGATAGCATTACTCCTAAATTAATCATTACAAGTCATTAATTGATAAGTATATAATTTTCTTGAAACAAAAGACACATAATTCAAGTGACGTACACATGACATTAAAATTACACATTGAAATATTCTTAAAACAACCACAAAGTAAGTAAATAAATAACTCGGTGGCAATATGTAATTCGAGTGTAGTGATATTGGATGGGTCAGTAGGTTCCTCCAGTAATCTGCGTTCTTGAGATTTCTTGCAATTAAAGCCTGAGCTTTCTTGTGCTCCAGGCGGCTTAAGGAGGTCAACAACGGTAACATAACGCTTGCTGGTTTAAATATTTTTTATTTTTTTTTTATAAATTTAAGGTAGTTTCAACTAAAAAAAAAGTATTCTTCTTTGTCAAAAAACGGTTGTAGCAGCTCGCGGCTGAGATTTTTTTGATTTTTTTTTTGTGTTTTTTCTTTAAAAGATTAATGTACCATCAATAGACTCTGTACTATATATGCATTATGATTTGTAAGGAGCTCGCACGTGATTCACAAAATAAAGGAAAATTTAATAAACGAGTACCGCATTCCGAAGAAAAACGTAATAATCAAAGAAAGAAAAATTCAGAAGCATTCAATTCTTAGTCCCAGTCCTTATTTTGGTAACAATGATTTCTGGAACGGCTTGCTAATTTAAATGAAACCAGGTTTTCATTCTTTAAAAACGTATCATTATCATTAATTAAGCAGGTTTACACTTATTTATGTTACTAAATTAATCAATACAAGTCGTTGATTAAGTATACAATTTTCTTGAAATAAGGAACACATCATTTAAGTGACACATGGAATTAAAATTAAACATGAAATATTCTTAAAACAACCACAAAATAAATAAATAAATATCTTGGTGGCAATATATATATATAATTTGAGTGTAGTGATGGATGGATCAGTAGGCGTGGGTACGTAGTCTTGTTCCTCCTGTAATCTGCATTCTTGAGATTTCTTGCAATTGAAGTCTGAGCTTTTCTTGTGCTCCATTTCTACCCTCATGCTTTCAGTCTTTTCAATTTTTTGGTACCGAAATGCATTTTTATTATTCCTCCCTCCTATTTAAAAACCTCAGTTTTGATCTTAGACTCTCCATTAATAGCTTCACTAGACCTCTCATCACCATGCTTAATTTCAACCTGCATATATTATATATATATATATATATATATATTGATCGGATTAATCAAGCGAAAAAGACTCACATAATAATCATATAATTAAGTTTATAACTATGAGAAATATATGCATACCTCTTCGAAATTAAGTTGTTGTGGCACACACATCTCTTAGAGGATTAAACGAGCTGGATTATACAGTACATAGTTCGATCATCAACATACGGCCTCGCATGTTGGACTATATATAAGCTATCCAATGGTTCACTGCTAGCTGGTAAGTCAGCAGCTGAGCTGGAGCATGGAGTCACAGCTGGAAGAATGTGTGTCGTGTGTGTGAGTGAGTGAAATCATAACACAATGTGAGTGTGTGAGGTTTTCTTGTAGAGCAAGGACTCCTAAGTGTAAGCATGTGGCGTGTGGAGTGTGTGCCATCATGATGTCACAACTCTAACTGTTTATGTGAGAATGGATGAAAATTATGCTTGTGCCAGGATTGGATGAAAATTTACTCAGTGTAGGTCAAATGGTTGAGCATGGATACAAATTGATATTTGAAGACATAATTGCTAAGATATATGATCATGGGTATGAAGTTGCATCTGTTCCAATGACTAGGAATAGATGTTTCCCACTCTCATTCAATCAAGTTATTCCAGTAGCAAGAATTGCCACTGAGGAGGGATATTCCTGGTTATGGCATAGAAGGTTTGGTCACTTGAATCATTCTAGCCTAGCTACTCTATACACAGAAGATATGGTTGTGAGAATACCAAAACTATCTAAGAAAGTTCATTCAGATGTTTGTGGTCCTATGCAGACTGAGACAATGGGAGGGAACAGGTATTTCCTAATATTTATTGATGACCATTCTAAGATGTGCTGGGTCTACTTTCTAAAACACAAGTCTGGTGTGTTCAATGCATTCAAGAAATTCAAGGCAATGGTTGAACTACAGACTAAGAACAAGATCAAGAAGTTAAGAAGTGACAGAGGAAGTGACTTCACATCACAAGAATTTCTCAATTTCTGTGAAGAAATGGGAATAGAAAGGCAGCTTACTGTGACATACTCACAACAGCATAATGGAGTTGCAAAAAGGAAAAATAGGACAATTGTTGAAATGGCTAAGTCAATGCTACATGACAAGAAAATGCCATATCATTTTTGGGCTGAAACTATTAATACATCAGTATATCTTCTTAACATATATCCTACAAAGGCTGTTATAAGAAGTCACCATTTGAGGTGTACAATGGGAGGAAAATAGGTGTGAAACACTTGAGAGTGTTTGGTTCTGTGTGTTATACTCACGTGCCCACTCAACTGAGACAGAAGCTGGATGAAACTGCTAAAAAGGGTGTATTTGTAGGCTATGGGAGCTGTGAGAAAGGATATTGAGTCTATAATCTGGAAACCAAGAAGATTGTGATTTCCAGGACTGTGACTTTCAATGAGAAGACAATGTGGAGTTGGGAAGCAAATGAAGAAGTCAGAGTTCATATTCCAATTGGAATTGACACTGGGATTGAAGCTGAAGTTCCTATGGTTCAAGAACTAGATCTACAATCACAGGACTCGCAGTCAAGTTCTAGTAGTAACTCATCCTCAGGATCATCATCTGAATCTATACTCCAGTGAAAATGAGAAATATAGGGGACATCTATGCTAGATGTAACCTAACTATTGTTGAGCCTGAAAACTTTGAAGAAGCAGTGAAAGACAATGCATGGAAGAAAGCAATGGAGAATGAGATTGAAATGATCGAGAAGAACTCAAACTGGGAGTTGGTTAACAGGCCATCTGATAAACCAGTGATTGGAGTTAAATGGGTGTACAAAACCAAGCTGAACTTGGATGGATCTATTCAGAAATACAAGGAAAGGCTTGTAGCTAAAGGCTATGCACAGAAGCCTGGGATTGACTTTAATGAAATATTTGCACTTGTTGCAATGCTAGATACAATCAGAACCTTGATTGCACTAGCTGCACAGAAGAAATGGTGTTTATACCAGCTTGATGTTAAATCAGCCTTTCTAAATGATGTATTAGAAGAAGAAGTATATGTGGATCAGCCAGATGGTTTTGAAGTGCAAAGTGAATAAGGGAAGGTGTACAAACTCAAAAAGGCCCTCTATGGTTTGAAACAAGCTCCTAGAGCATGACATGGAGAAATAGATTCCTATCTACTGTTATGTGGATTCCAGAGAAGTCCTAGTGAGGCTACATTGTACATGAAGTCAAATCATGACAATGAAGTACTCATAGTATCTATTTATATGGATGACATCATCTACACTGGAAATAGTGAAGAAATAATTGCAAGTTTCAAGCAGTACATGATGGGAAAGTGTGAGATGATAGACTTGGGACTTCTACACCATTTCCTAGGCATGTGAGTGATTCAAACCAGTAAATCTATCTTCATTCACCCGAAGAAATATGCACTGACTCTACTTGACAAGTTTGGCTTAAAAGATTGTAAGCCTGTTAGCACACCATTAGCAACCAATGACAAACTAAGCATGGAGGATGGTTCATAGGCTGCATATGAGATGACCTATAGACAAATGGTAGGTAGCTTACTCTATTTGACTGCTACCAGACCTGATATAATGTTTTCTGCTAGTCTACTTGCTAGGTTTATGCACAATTCTACTAAGAAGTACTTTGGCACAGCCAAAATAGTGTTGAGGTACATTCAGGGTACTATCAACTATGGTATTGAGTATGAGAAGGGAAAGCAAGCTACTCTAATTGGGTACTGTGACAGTGACTAAAGTGGAAGCTTGGATGATATGAGGAGTACCTCTGGCTATGCATTTTCTCTAGGGAGTGGAGTGTTTTCATGGGCTTCAGTAAAGCAGCACAGTGTAGCACTGTCTATTGCAGAAGCAGAATATGTGAGTGCTTCTGAAGCAACAACACAAGCAAGATGGCTGAGGTTTGTACTAGAATATTTTGGAGAAGAGCAAACTGAACCTACTCCTATTATGTGTGAGAATACATCTTCTATAGCCATGTTAAAGAACCATGTCTTCCACTCGAAAACAAAGCACATTCACATACGTTTTCACTTCATCAGAGAAACAATTCAATCAGGTGAGGTGGATATGTTCTACTGTAAGTCAGAGGAATAAATGGCTGATGTATTTACTAAGGCCCTACCTAAGGATAGGTTTAATTACCTAAGAAGTTTACTTGGAGTGAAACTTGTGAACAACTTAGGAGGGACTGTTGGACTATAAGTTGTCCAATGGTTCACTGCTAGCTGGTAAGTCAGCAGCTGAGCTGGAGCATGGAGTCATAGTTGGAAGAATGTGTGCCGTGTGTGTGAGTGAGTGAAATCATAACACACTGTGAGTGTGTGAGGTTTTCTTGTAGAGCAAGGATTACTAAGTGTAAGCATGTGGCGTGTGGAGTGTTTGTCATCATGATGTCACAACTCTAACCGTTTATGTGAGAATGTGTGAGGAAAGTGTGACTATGTATCTCCTTTCTCATTCATTGAATTATACAAGAAATTACAATCGCAGTCACAGCTGAGAGATTCCAATTTAGAAATCCAAAAAAGCAAATTATCAAACACTTGGTGTGCAAAACAATATCATAGTATTTTTTACAGAAATTTAACTAAGTGCATCACCAGAAGGATTCAATCCTAAAAACTAAACACAATCAATTCAATTCTAGTCTAATCCAAATAGATTTCAATCAAAATTTAGAATTGAGATCATACCTGAAACTTGCAATTTCGTCTCCGACTGTCCTGAGCTCCAGATTCGATCTCTTTGCTCTCGACCAGAGAAATTGGAGGGAACCAAATTCACGATTGATATATAGCACACCCCTATATTGTCGCCATAAGATCCATAGCAATAATGAAAGCTCAAGATCGAAGAATTGCAATCCTCAAAAATGGAGGATCGTCAACTAATTATTCTTCTTTCTTTTGAAGTTACAAAAACAGCAACACGTTCGTACGTACACTTTAAACAAATAAATAATACCTGACAATAGGGCCAAATTGTATTAATTATACCAACTTTAATTGTAAATTATTGATTAATTAAAGTCACGGGAGTGATTTCTGTGACGAGCTAGATTAACTAATTAATTTGAGTAATGATCGAAATGATTCAAACAATACTCCAATTATCATTGCTGGTTATGAATGAATGAATTAATTATAATTTATATTAATTCATTATAATTAAGGATAAATTATATAAAAGTACCCAAATTATAGAGATCATTTTAAGTTCATACTCGAACTATGAAAATTTTCATCTAGGTACTCATACGATCAAAACATATCATCTTAGTACCTACCTTTAGTCAATATGTTAATCAAACTGTCAAAATTTGAGCTGACAATCTTTAAAAAAATATTTGCTGACATGGACTCTAAATAGACCCTCTTTTTGCTGACATAGACTCTAAATAGATTAAAAAAAACATAAAAATTCAATATTTAAAAACTTAATATATTAAACCATACAAATATTCAATATCCCTAAAATTAGAATTAAATATTCAATATCCCTAAAATTAAAATTCAATATTCAATATCCCTAATATTCAAATTCAATATAAATCATATGAACAGCCAACCCCCCACCCAGCACTATCATTGTCTTCTTCAAATCCCTAACCCAGCACAAAGGATTTTTCCTGTTGCCACCCCCATCAATACTGTAGCCGGAAAATGCACCATCGCCTATCTCGAAGTCAATGGTATGAATGGAGACGATTTTGTCTCTGATTGTAATGAAGGATCCAAAACCCTACAGATCAAAGCCAACCCCTGAGTCTGTTACACAATCACAGCCATGCCGCCTCCTCGGCACCGCCGTGCACCTCAAATGGGTAGCTTTTGTTAGCGAGTTCGGACCCGGTCCCGAAAGCCTTGGTTCAGAAAACGAGTTCGATTCAGGAGAAGAAGCACTACCGGGAGGTCCAACAAAGGTCGTGGGGCAAGCAACTCTCAATGTTGGCGTCCACCACCATGGGCTTCTCAATCGCGTAGAAGGCCCACATTTCTATTGGCCTGTCCAAGGAGGAAAGTCAAAAGCTTCTCGCTCAGACATCCACTGCGGTGGATTCCATAGCCAAGGTCAGTCCAAGGAGGAATGTTGGCGTTCACCCCTTTGGTTTTTTTAGTCAATTTTGTACTCTGCATTTAATCCAGATCTGCAAAACCAACCATCTTCCTAGCCTTGCGTGGTTAAGTGCACTTTGCATTTAAGTTTCATGGTCTTGGGTTCGACGTCTGGTAGATGATGATGATGATCCCAATTCCAAACCCAGATCAACAAACATCTTGGGCTAAAATTCAAAGAATAGCCTTGGAAATTGATTGAGTTTAGGAATTTAGGGCTCACACAATTTTGGTGGGGGGAGAATTAGATTGCGTTGCAGAGATGGATGAGAGAAAATTTACCATGGCGCATATCATGGGGAATTGAAGACATGGATGAACGAAAAACAAATAAGAATTTGAATACAAATAAAATTGTGAAAGTCTTTAGATATGTGTTTTTTTAATATTTAATTCTAATTTTAGGGATATTGAATATTTGTATGGTTGAATATATTAATTTTTTCAATATTGAATTTTTGTTTTTTTTTAAATTTATTTAGAGTCCATATTAGCAAAAGGATGGTCAATTTGGAGTCCATGTACGCAATATATTTATTTAAAGATTGTCAGCTTAGATTTTGACATTTTGACTAGCAGATTGATTAACGGTGGCGGGGTATTAAAATGTTGTGTTTTGATAGTTTAGGTACCTAGATGAAAATTTTCATAATTCGGGTATGAACTTGAAATGACCCTTATAATTTGGATACTTTTATGTAGTTTATCCTATAATTAATTATTGATTGGAAATTAGGTAGCTAACCTCGTAATAATAAGCTCATGTTGTTAGCCAAGATTACAGTTAGAAATCTGACGATCAATGCCCATGATGATTATGGAAAGTGCATTACAAACCTAGCTTGTTTCAATCGCCACCGTACAAGGCTCCAATCTGTCACAAACAGATCCAACCAGAAAACCACCCATGTGAAAAGAAACGATGATGATGACCTGCATAATGTAGGGTTTGTATTCATTAGTTTGACTCAGCCAAAGTTCGCTAAATGGCAAAATCAATCACACTGCATGCTATGCATGTAGCACGTGAGTATTGCCATACCCGTGGAAATTAATTCGAAGTATTTCTTCGAATTACGTGCACGACAGCAATGTATAAAAGACGAATTGTTGCTTTCCCCGTGTCCAACCTGGGCCATATGTGTCTTTTAACCACAAAGTTTAGGGATTTATAAACCGAAATGCGTATCAAAATGGGCATGCAGCACCTAAATTTAACCTAAAATTTAACTTTTTCAATAAAGAACCGAGCGCTAGAAATCGCTATTTCTTCATCCCGTTTCTCTCTGTCTACTACCACCAGCGTGACCGTCTTGCTATCTTCTTCAACTTTCTTCACTTCGACGTCGACTCATCTCACCGCCACCACAATCCACGTCGACGACCGCCAGCTTCTCTTCCTCGATCCGTCGGTCTTGCTTCCCGGTAAGTCTCAGTCACTCTATTTGACTTTCGGATGTGTTTGCTTTCATCAATCGATTCACAAAGGTTAAGCTCTTCTGCTTCGTTTCGTTTTCTGAGTTTTTAATTTTCAATTTTCTGTCATTCTCTTCATCGCCATACTCTCTCTGCCATTCTGCTTCGTTTTCAATTTTCTGAGTTTTGATAGCTGACCAAAACCTATCAAATTTGGAATTATGGGCACTGAATTTTGGTGGGTTTTGGTCATAGTCTGTAGAGAAATTAGTAGATCGTGAGTATAATATATACATAAAGGAAGGAATTTTATTTCTGCTGTGCTATTGTACATGATCTATTATATCAATAGGCATCTCCAATGTTCTTTAGCATATGTGTAATTGACTTAAATATTCCTGCTGTGCTATTGTAAATTATTCTCCCTCTATTAGGAGCTCTTGTTTGTGTGTGTGTTCGATTTGTGTTTATACACACAGAGATGCTCCCAAATTCAGGCTTTGCAGATAGTTTACAAGTGTCCTGAGTTCACTAACTAAATAGTTAACTTGTATTTATGATATCTAATGCGTATATCCACAGCTATTACTTTGCTTGTAAAAACTATAATAGGCATACATGATATACATTCTTTTGCGCTCCATTTATTCCATTTGTAGTAATTTACTGATCATGTCATAGGGGTTGACTACCTCTTGAAATGGATGATGGATTGGGGGTGAAAGAGAAAAGTTTAATATGAATGGGAAGTGGTTGACTAGCTCTTCCAACTGACCCATAAAGATCTTTGACTTCAACCGTGAATCATCGTTTCATCCCACATTATAGTCATGGTTAATACTTTCATTATTTTTTCTTAAGTTCCATCAAATGTTGATTCTGCAATTATACTTATCAAAAGAGAAAACTATGTATAGGTCTGGAGCAGTTTATCAAAAGTGGAGACTGCTGCGCTTGGAGATTCCAACATGCGAATGCTGAAATGTGGGGATGTATTGCAGCTTGAGCGGACTGGGTTCAAGTAATGGCTGTTATTTTGTTGTTTCTGTTAGTTATTTGCAGTAATGGCTATTTTTTGGATTGTTGCATTGCAGTAATGGCAATCTAACAATGAGATTGAATTTTCTTTTCTGCCAAAAATCCATTTTATCTTGAAGGGAATATATGAAACGTCTATTTCATGGATTAGAATTCTTCTCAACTTTTAGTGATTTTGATATGAGAATGCTTTCATTTAAGTTCTTGCAATTTATTAAGTTCATCAAGGAAGTTCTTGCAATCTCTGGTGCATTGTAAGTATCTTTTTTCTTTTACTTTTTAATCATTTAGAAAGTTATTAGTACCCTTTAATTTTTTGATATATTCTTGGACATGTGAATGTGTAATTGGTTCTCTAATTGAGAACTGTTGTCATATGCTCTGAAGTGGTAGCTTGGATTTCCATGGTCTGAGTTTTGTTTTAGCTTATGCTTGCTTGATGGGGATAAGATTTGACTCATGACTCTTTTGACTTGGTTTACTAAAATTGGAATGTGAAGAAGAGCTCATTATAAATTCTGAATTGCTGCTGTCGCTGATAAACGTAAGTTCCCAAATTTACTGCTAGTGTGCTATCGATTGGTTCATTGAGAGGGTTTGGTTTGACTGTCTTTACCATTTTGGCTTTCTTTTTCTTGTCGAATTCAGGATTTTTAATGTTGCATAGAGTACCATTATGATTTAACCGAAAAAAACTTTGTTACCTAGTTGGAAATGGGAGTCAAAGAGCACAAGTGTTTGGCTTTGTAGATGCTTACTTCTCATCAGTCTTTTTCAACCTTTTTTCATCTCTAATATTATTACCTTTTCCCTTTTGCAAAACTATAAAGTAATTGATTTTATTGTTGTATTTGGATGAAGACGCAGCTTTACTGTTTCTTTTTTCTTGGAATTTTCTGCCTTTCATTGCTTTTCTCCATTTTATTTATTAAGTTCACCCTTTAATTTTTTGATATATTCTTGGATGTGTGAATGTGTTATTGGTTCTCTAATTGAGAACTGTTGTCATATGTTCTGAAAGTGGTAGCTTGGTTCCATGGTCTGAGTTTTGTTTAGCTTATACTTGAATTTTCTGCCTTTCCTTGCTTTTCTCCATTTTTTTTTTCTCTGGGCTAAATGGAATTGCTTTGTTGTTTCTGTTAGTTGTTTGCAGTAATGGCTATTTTTTGGATTGTTGGATTGCAGTAATGGCTATTGTTGGATTGTTGTTTGGTTTGTGCTGAAATTCGTGTGAATAACATTTATATGCTTGGTAATGGTATCTCATACTTATGCTGTGAGGCTGTCAAGTGTCACAAAAAAAGAAGAGAGATCTTTGAGTTTGAGTTTGGGGCTTGTCACTTGTCACTTGTGGCATGGCTTTTTGCATTTGATGTTTAGTGGTGTTTTCTGTGGCCATAATTTGGTACAGATCACAAACTGGTAAGCAGAATGTTGTTTGCATTCTGATAGGTCACTTCCCCTAGTACGTTGTTTAAATGAATTGAATCCACCTTGCGGTCCTTGCCAGTTTAACAGAATGTTGTTAACGTACAGATTTACCTAACATTTTAAGTCTGGTAATGAAAGTGATGGAGAAGCAAGAGGAGATATTTGTTTTCTTACTTGAGAATCTGTTTTCTTTCTGGGTTTAAATTTTAGATATTTGGTTTGTGTTACTTGTTTTTTGAATGGTTGGATTGATAATTTGATTGCATGCTTCAATTGTTAGGCTATTTTGGATGGTCGTTCACAAACATCAACTCTGTTTACTTTCGGCAGGAAAAGTTTGTGGGTTCATTCAAAATTAAAACGTCACTTCATGTTTGCAGCAGTAAAGACCTCATTTGTTGGTACAAGAATATGAAATATATAAAACGAAATGAAATACAATAATGCAAATTTAAATTTCTCTACTTTATTCTCCATGAAGTTGCCACATGTGTTCAACTATGTCCGATTGGAGCGTAGAATGACCTTGTTTATCTCTAATGCGATGATGATTTTCAAAGAACTCCAACAATCCTAGTGTATGCTCATGTGACATTGATATCGGCGGCCTAGACTCACTTTGCTCATAATCCCTCATTAATTGTTCATATTTTCGTCCATCATCTCGCTCGTCTTCAACGGTCATGTTGTTCATTATTGTGAACGCTGTCATATTATCACTCAAGTCATCTTGACTCCAAACTCGCGATGGTTCTCGTACTATGGCAAACAGTGCTTGAAGCACACCAAAAGCTCGCTCTGCATCTTTCCTTATTGCCTCTTAAGCAGCAGCAAAATGTTTTTGCTTGTTTCCTTGTACAACTGGAATTGTTTTTCACAAATTTTGCCCATGAAGTGAAATATAAACAAATTTTTTTTTTTTATAGATGAGGAATTATCATTTTAAAAAACTAGCCCTTAAAAATTAGCTGTTAAAAAATTAACCGTTAAAAATTAGCCGTTGTAGAAAAATTATGTTGTTATATATTCTAATTTTAAAAAATGAATTTAATATTCAAAGTTGATTAAATATAGAGAGTCTGATTTTGGTAGCTATAAAAACTGACTAGCTATTAATAACTTTTGGATCATTTAAAGTTAAATTTGTTAAAAAATTTAAAGAGTCTAATGTGGATGCTCTAATGTTTTATTTTTTGGTCAGACAATAATATTCATTCATTCAAGATAAAGAGTTTAAAATTCAAAATGGAATCCCAATATTATTCAATATAAATAAAAAACGTTTAATCAAATAAAAATAAAAATCTACACACACTAATAACTGACCCAAGAAAACAACGATCCAAAAAAAACAAAAATCCTAATATCAACATTAACCCTAAAGCAACATAAGCAGCAACCGCCGTCATGAGGAATTCAAACAACCAACGAACCAAAAAGGAATAGATGTTTTGATACAACGATATTAAGCAATTTCGGTGATGACGGTTGAAAGAGCGCGATGCATGTGACTGGATTTGCACCTTTACCAAGTTAGTTAACCAAAAAAAAAAGGGCAGGTCACAGGTGTTGTTCTTTGATTGGACCCTATGATGAGGAGGAATTCCTCATTAACCTTAAAGAGCCTAATATATATATATATATATGCTGGAAATATATTTATGGAGAATAAACTTTGTTTAAAGAGCCTAATCTATTTGAGATTTTTCACCACACCATGGAGTAGGCCTTGTCAATGGGCTGGACCGGGCAAGTCCGATCCAAAATCTATGGGCTTGGGCCAGGCTTTTGTCATTGTGTCAAAAATATGCAGGCGGGGGCGGGCGAGTTTGATTAAAAATATAGAAAGCCCAAGTCTATCATTGGGCCGGGTTTTTTCAGGCTTTACATGCCGAACCAGGTTAGCCCGTTCTGGTCGGACTTAAATGGGTTTTTTATGAACTTCAAAAAAATGTCCACTCAAACTTAAAAAAAAATATATATTATTGTAAGTGTGGGCTTATATATCTTTGTTTATGTATATGGTTACAATAATATATGGTTACATAGTGAATATATTTTTGTTGATGTATGTGATTACATAGTCCGAACTTAATTTGGAAATATATCTTTGTTGATGTGTATGGTTACAATAAATATATGGTTACCTAGATGATATATCTTTGTCGAAATATATGGTTACAAAATCCGGACTTAATTTTGAATTATTTTGGTTGGTGTATATGGTTATCCTAAACCCCTTTTATTTTAGAACAAAAAAAAAATTGGTGGGCCTTGCGGATCTGGCTTATGGGCGGACCGGGCTTTTCTTTACCTGGTCGGGCCGGGCTTATTGGGTATATCGGATTTAAACACCCAGGCTCAAGCCTGACCCATAAAATATCGGAACGGATCGGTCTGTGACCTATAGAGAGCCGAGCTGGGCCTTTTTTCAATGGGCCTAACGGGTCCCCACAAGCCCATGGGCTTATGGGCCATGATGAGGATATTTGAATGATAATGGCTTGAAAAAAATGTTTTAATTAGAGGCATAAGATAATACTAAAGCTAGTTGGGCTATGTAACCCGGCCATACTTTATATGAAGGCTTATTACTTAAAATGCACCAAGAACACGCCAGTCAATCTCAAAATGCACCATGAACAGAAATTTGCCTTACTTTGCACTAGGAACAGTAGCAACGTCAAAAACGTTACACCATTTAACTGACGTCGTCAAAACGACGTTTATGGTGCATATGTGACATCCAAAGGTGGGTATTTGAATAATTTTATACAAAAGGAGATGGGTAGAAATTAGGGTGCGAAAATTGCCCCCAAATTCGTCCAACATAGCCGCCACACCGAACCCCAAAGAGTGTCCAGAAAACACCATATTGTAACAACTCTCATTCTCAAGCCATAACCGCTTCAAAGTCTCACCTTCTTCTTTCAACAGCCAAATCGCCGACTTCAATAGACTGTGATGCACATAGCCACCATCAAACATCTGCATTCCGAGCTTGTTATCGAGCAAGATCTTGTAGTCCCTTTCTTTAATCAAATTGAGGCCGTGAATCGCGAGGACTAGCTCTTTATGGTCGTGATCGACGTATATGAGGTAGGGCGGCGCCTGGCTTGAGGTTTGCTCGTAGGTGACGCTCTTGACGACCCAGTCGGGGTTGGGTCGGAATTCGACGGTGGGGATGAAGGTGGGGGTTATGGAGATCGGGCTCGTAGACGGCGACGATCAAGGTGCAGATGCGCGGGACCGAGTCGAACTCGTCAGTCACCAATTACGCGATTGATGAGTTCTTCAATTCATAGTTCTCGAGAAACTTTCCTCAAGAATTGGCTCCGCCATTGATGACCTTTACCTTGGGTGATGGACTGAACCCCGGCTCGACCGGGAATGTCAATTTGGAGGTTGAATTGCACATGCCTAATCCTGAATCTTTTGGTTCAATTGCGGATTTCTTGAGGTCCAAAGGGTATGCACGCATGGCTTTCACTCATGGTTTTCCTTAGGATTTGTTTTGCCAACCCTCAAAGTCTTTTAACTTTCTCACAAGATTGGTCAAGGCATTGACACATTTTCATAAAACAACAAACTTCACATCTATTTTAGCTGTCCTCCTAATTGTTCTTTGAGAGGCAAAGATCTCATCTTGGATCAGCAAAAAGATTCCTTTACACATTGCATTGGTTTTAGTTTTGTTTAGGCAATTATCAAGGTAATCTTTTTGTTGATATCTGGATATTGCTTAGCCTCTGTGCATGTTGATGTAAATTAATGGGTCCCCAATCTCCCTCCAATTTCTTTGGCCCTTTCTTGGCTCTTGCACAAGCCATTGTCTCTGGCTTATATTGTGCAACCCAATAGGGTTTCTCTCTCACTCTCTGGATTGGATTGGATTAGATTGGTATGTGTTTGATTTGATTTCATGGGTTTGCTCAATTTTTCATTTTTTTCTGTCTTGATTCTTATTAAGTTTTGAGATTGGGGAAAGTCTGAGGATACCCAGAAGGGTTCTTATAGATTTCATCAGGTTTTTCCTGGGATTTGTTTGAGACGAATAGATGAAGGAGCTAACGACCAAAATGACTAAAATACACTGTCGTCTTAACGGTGTTAGTAATGATGTCAGTTAAATGGTGCAACGTTTTTGACGTTACTACTGTTCCTAGTGCAAAATGAGGTAAATTCATAGTTCATTTTAAAATTAACTAGCGTATTATATGTGCATTTTAAGTAATAAGCCTTATATGAAAAGTAAAAAGAACGGCTTCGAGAAATAAACTTTGGTTGTTGGTTGGTTTCAATGTCTGAAATTATGGCGCTTAATTCACCGACTCATTGCGCAGCTCCACTGTGCCGCTCTGTCCCTCCTCGCTCGCCTCTCGCTTTCTTCAATCGGACCTTCTCCAGACCCGGATTTTCCACCGAAGCCCCGACCAGCAGGCTCGTCTCCGTTCGTTGCCAGACGCCCAGTCCGGACGGCTTCGCATCCAAGCGGTCTCTCAGTTTGGACGAGTCCGAAGCTTCGATCGGATCCGCGGGTTCGTCAACCACGTCCTCCGCCATTGATTTTCTCACATTGTGTCATCGTCTCAAGGTATGCAGTGATTCTGTTTCTACTCTACTATGCGGTTGCTTACCGAGAAATTGAGGAATACAATGAAAGAAAATTTGGACAACTGTTTATGTTTGTGTTCTCCAGTTATATAAAGATTGAAATTTTGTGTCGCAATTGGATAACTGTTTGTATCTGTGCTCTCTAGTTATATATAAGATCAAAACTTTGTGTCGCAGTCTGAGATAAATGTGTCCCTATTCTATATTAGGTGGGAGGCTAGTAACAAATCTAAGAATGTTTATTCAGTTTTGAATTTTCTCAGCTGCCAAACGAGAGCTTAAATGGGCCTAAAAAACTGAGCTTTGATGATACTTGAATTGAAAACCTTGTTTTTGAATTTTATTGAAGCAATTATGTCACGGCATGTTACTTACTGTGATTAAGAGTTTTTCTTATACAATCTATAGCCTAAGGGATTGGTTCATTTCACTGCTTGGAAAAGAGCATTCTGGCTGTGTCGCTGTAAGAGCATTTTTTTTTGGTGAAAAAAAAAAAGCATCCTTGCATCATCTGTAATTGTTGAAGAAACAAATTGTAGCTATATTAATGTTACAGGAGTGAAATTGTGTTTCTACAGGGTAAAGAATAAATCAGCGGTGTTATAATAGTTTGAAACAAATTGGAAGAATTGAATTGGATTATGAAAGATGTGGCTTATTGGGAAAGGTTGTAGTTTCAACTTTTAACACTATAATATGAAATTATGCATTCACAATAAAGAACAAAATGTTTGATTGACATAATGGTAGGGTCTTTAATATGCCTCACGATATGAATTTCTTAGAAGATCCGTGATATTCATCCTCTCTCTTGTAGACCACAAAAAGAAAGGGTTGGGTCAATCATGGAATAAAGGGTGAGTCCATTGCTGATCATATGTACCGCATGGCTTTGATGGCTTTGATTGCTGGTGACTTTCCTGGCTTGAATAGAGAAAGGTTGGAGTTTGTAATGCTATATGATGGCCCTTGCCCTTTATCATTTTCTAATGGTTTTTATTTATTATACTGCTAACTGATAAGTCACTTGGACGTTTTCTTGCCTCCCCTTATTTGAACAGGTGTATCAAGATAGCAATTGTGCATGACATTGCAGAAGGTATCTTCTGTTCTCTTTTCACTATATTTCTGGATTATATTTTCAAATGTGTAGTTCATTGTGAGTCTATATAGCAGCTTTAGTTGAAATAAATAGACTTCAAACTTCGATGCTTTCTATGGTTGTGGTAATGAAAAATGAAAAAAATGAAAAAAACTTTAGCTCGTGCATGCTTGTCTTGCTGAGTTGCTGGTTTGAAGTAAAGATTTTGACAAAAGTTCATGGCTCTTGGTTGATATGGTAATACAGCTGGAGGTGATATGTGTGCTTCATAGAGTTTAGTTTTAGTTTTACCATTGAAAGTTGTTAAACATATTGTTAGTTTTTTCATGCGATAGTACCAAATGAGGATTGTTAGTTATGATTTTTCCAGTTCTTATTGTGTTATCGTTTTTGGGATGTGTTTGGATGTCAAAATTGTCATTGTAAATTAATGTGCAGATGCAGATGTGTGTTGTGTGCATCTGTCTGTCTACTAATACATATATGTACATATAAACACGAGTGCCTAAATTGTATCATGGGGTTTTGATATTTGATTGGTTTTTGGACTGTTCGTAGCAATTGTTGGAGATATAACGCCATCTGATGGTGTACCTAAAGCAAAAAAGAGCAGAATGGAGCAAGCAGCTTTGGATGAAATGTGCATAGTTCTTGGTGGAGGGATGAGGGGTGATCATTAATTCTTGTTTTCATAAGTCCTTTATTATCTAAAAACTTCCACTTTTGGAAATTAACTAACTAACTAACTGTAAACGTTCTTATCTGCAGCTGAAGAGATCAAAGAACTTTGGACTGAGTATGAAAATAATTCGTCCATAGAGGCTAATCTTGTGAAAGATTTCGATAAAGTATGTATATATTGACGTTCACATTCAATGTTACATGAACAGGTTTCAATATAAATGGAACATAGATGGAACTTCTAAGTCAGTTATCTTTGGAATGCATGGTGATTTTAATTTAAACAATTTTGTGGCATGTGTGGATATCTTATGTGTGCTTGTGTGTATGTACTGTGTGCTTGCGTGCAGATGTGAGTTACGCATATAGACATTTCAGAACTTTTACTGTATCTTAAGATATTCCTTTTAACATGGTTATGCAACTCTCTCCAGGTTGAAATGATTCTGCAAGCATTGGAATACGAAATGGGTAAAGTGTTTCTCTTCTGATGTAACTTTGCTAGCTTTCGTGTGTTTCTCTCTTGATAGTTTTATCCTCATAACAGAACATGGAAAGGTGCTGGATGAGTTTTACATTTCCACAGCAGGTAGATTCAACTATTTTGAAGTTTACTGGAGTACGAAAATTTGTGATTTCTGCAATTTGTTGTTTTGTACCTCTTAACTAGCATGCTTTGTTTGCATTTGTTTTTTTTTCCTCAGGAAAGTTCCAAACTGAACTAGGAAAGAGTTGGGCAGCTGAGATCATTTCTAGAAGAAAATCATTGTTGGGCAGGACGCATAATTGATTTCCTCATCCGGACATCATTCGCAGTCAAGCCATCACCCGGCTGCATTTTCCTTCCTCACCATTTTTCCGCCTTCTCCCAAAAAGGAAAACTATCTTTTATTCCAAAGCAGCCCCAGTATGTTCTGCAGTTTGCAGCAGTGCAACCAAAGCATACATCTGTGATGGCCCGGGCGAAAGAAAAGGTATGATAATTTCAAATAGATGAAGCTGCTGCTTGACTATACAAAACTCAGCCGGGTAGTTGGTAGGAACTCCTCTTTCTACTTGCACCTACTTTACAATTTCTCAGTTTTGAATTTCCAAGTAGTGTATTCCTCTTTTCACATGATCGGAAACACTTCTGATTAGATTAGATATGGCGTGGGAATACATGACTTGGAGCCCTCCTGAAAAACTAACTTATCTTTCAACAAACTTGCTTATATTTGAATGAAATTTTGTTTGGTAAGATGAACATCGTCGGGTCAGGTTAGGCGGGTTATCCTTTAAACCTGGTATATTCCTTTTTCTTCGATCTTTGGGCTTTCTTTTTAGTGTTGCCCCCAAATGGGGTAATTATGAATTGATTAGTAGCCCCTTTTCTGTTTAGGTGGTTAATTAAGGTTATGTAATTGGGTTGGGTTAGGTGTGGTTTGGTTGACCTCAAGTCAACAATGCCCCAACCCAAGCTCATCATCCCATCAGGCTTCAACCTCTGTGTGTCTAATGTCTATGGAGAAAGAGTCACACCACATGTGGCATGGCTCCAATTATGAATTATGCAATGCAAGAATCTCTGAGATTTCAGCCTTTAGATTTGCTTGCTTTGTGCGTTGAGTGGACTTTGTACGTTCACCTTCAGTTTACATGTGTTTCTCACTAAATTTCAACCTTTCTCATTTCCTTGGGTGACAATCTGCACACGTGTACTTCACACCTCTGGTTGCTCTTACTTTTCTACATCTCAAATTATCTTAGCATTTTCTTTTTGTGATTATCTCATCGTTTTTCAAAAAACAAGAGAATCTTTCTCTTCCCTTTACCTATGTTATTTCTCTTTCTATAAAGCAAGGTAAACTAAAGATTTATTTGAATCTAAAGAAATCATGGATCGAGAGAGTAAGGAAAAAAGTATAAGATCATCTAGCCCTTTCTAGTTTGATCAATTTTTTTCTATTTGAAGATTATGAATTGTAATATGAAAAAAAAGCTAAATGGTTGAAATCGTCCCTGAATTTTATCATAATTTTAGCAATCGTTCTTATATTTCAATATTAGTGTCTTTTGTCTATGAACTAAACCCTATTATTTCTGATAGTTCTTCCGTCTATTTTTCAAATAATTTTTTTTTTAAAAGGCTAAAATTTTCAATTCATGTGCGTTTCACGTGATTTATTTTAACGGAATTCGTTTGAAAAATAGACGGATAAACTAACGGAAATATTAGGATAATGTTAAGAAAATTTTGATGAAATTCAGGGATGGTTGCAAATATTTATCCATTAAAAAAACTCCTAATCTCCTAATACACAAGAATGTTGGGGATTAGAAGCCTAATTAATTTTAATATCAATTCCGAACAAAGATGAATGATGGGAGGTTTGAAAAAGAGTAAATAATGTCTGATGATCCACAACAACAGCAGCCGGTGGAGGCACTTCACGGGCAGCAGAAACAGGAAAAGATACAAGAATAATCAGACCACATGGCCCACCACCATAACCTTAAAATATTTTTGCCATTTAACCAGACATCAAACATTCTCTGTGAGTGAGACCCACTTCATCGTCTGCATGCTTTACTAGTAAACAAGTTTTAAATCCTGTTTGTTTCCCGGGAAAATCTTCACGAGGACAATCGGCCCCTTTGGGTTTCACTTCGCTTTCACATGGAAATTATGGTTCATTTGGTGTAGATTCCAATTATAGTAATCCGATAGTTTTAGTATAGTCAGATAAAACTGATTACGTGAAATTCTTACCGAAAATTCTCTTATTTTACAAAAAACAGCTGTTAGTATAGAGCCCATACAAGAGCATATTAAATCCAATTACAATAATATGCACAATACATTCTCTGTAAACAAGATTTCATTAATCAATTATGCATTTGTACTATGATTTGTTTCTTTAAAAGGAAAAAGAGAATAAAAGATTATGGTTTGAGATCGTCTTTGGGGATCTATACATTGCTGATCTGCTGCGTTGCTGTGTCACCAAAATTCTCAATAAATACATTTTAAAAAATGGGACCAAGCTGGATTTTTGGCCTTAAAGAATGCGGTCAAGCTCGTGGCTCCACAAGAAAAAGTCCAAAAGTAATGCAAATTAAAGTGATTATTCTATTTGTGTATAGTATTAAAATGTGTTTAAGGACAAAATCAGAATTTTACTAAATTGATCACATCACTAACGAAAACAATATTACGGAACCCCCAAATATAAAGATTACATTATACAAACAGATTTATAAGATTTTTTGTTTTTTGGGCAGGAAGTTTATAAGATTAAGATAGTCTAAAATTTTGTATTCGAATATTTATTCAAGAAATATTATGTGAAATGTATAAATTTCAAAATACTAATTTTGAAATATATAAATTAATTAGAAAATGTCTAATTTCCAAAGATTTAAGGACCGCTGACTAATTTGAATATTGGCAATTTGGGGCATTGCGTTTACGTTGCGTCGTACTAAATGGACATTGGAGAAAGCCCATGGATGTAACTGATTTTGATTCTTCTTCATTGAATTTAGTGATAATGATTTTTACAGAACACAGAAGAAAAATACAATAAAATTGTCATAAATCAATAATTATTTTGGGTCGTTTTCGGTTTCACATAGCATAGAGGGTTTGGGACCCCACAATCCGTGTCCCTGTGCTGAGCTTCCTCCTATGCACAGTTGATAGGCGAAGGAAGTTTCAAGAATAAAAGATAGGCTGCAATTTTGTAAAGATTCTGATTTCCTTTGGATTTTGGCCATCATTCACCAATTAAAGGTAAGGCCTTTGGGATTTTTAGGATTTGGGTTTTGCTTTTGTTGCCAATTTTTGATGGTTTAGCTGCTGCTACTGCATTTTCTCACTCAAAGTTTGGACCTTTAAGTGTTCACATTGGAGAAAGATTGTTGATTGAATTTTGTAGAAATTAAATTCTTTCACTTTTTTTGAGCTTAGGGATTGCTTAGTGTCATCTCTGTTTATTGAGTTGGGTTTTTCTGTAAATTAGTTGCAGTGATCTGGGATTTGCTCCAAGGAGAATATTGTGTTTGGTTGGTGAAGTTTGGTGATGGCGATTTTCATTTTTTGAAGTTTGGAATTGTTGGTTGAATAAAGACTGAAATTTGTAAATGGGTTTTGCTTGAAATTTAAGCTTTTGTATGGAAACCGTGTTGATTTTGTGAAAATTTGGAAATTTGATGATTATGGTGTACTGAGGTTATGTGAAATTCATCACTGGATTTTGCTGTGAATGATGGCAACCACATCGCCATCTCCAAACTCACCTCCGTCGGCTGTGCCACCAGCGTCTGGTACTATTTCAACACCGCCACCCTCAATTATCACACCATCTTCTCAGCCGAATTTAAATAAATCAGCAACTCAATCACCAGCGCCTGTTGTTCCATCGGCTCCTCCTCCAACCACACCATCATCACCCCCTCCATCTACACAAACACCTCCTCCAAATCCACAATCTGCTGCACCACTAGCCTCACCGCCGCCACCTTCATCCAATGTGCATCCACCAACTTCTGATTCTTCACCACCGCCATCATCGAATGCAACTCCAACAACTTCTGGTTCTCCACCACCACCGTCATTGAATCCACCAAAAAGTTCACCTTCCCCACCACCACCACCAGCATCTGATCCACCAACAAGTTCACCTCCACCTCCACAGTCTCGCCCACCAGTGAGTTCGCCTCCACCACCTGATAGTTCACCTCCACCTCCATCGTTAATGCCACCTGAAGCTTCACCGCCACCACCATCATCAAAGCCACCTGAGAAGTCTCCTCCTCCACCATCATCGAAGCCACCTGAGAAATCTCCTCCACCTCCATCGGCAACCCCCCCTGAAACTTCACCACCACCACCATCATCAAACCCACCCGAGAAGTCACCCCCACCTCCATCGTCAAGGCCCCCAGAAACTTCCCCACCACCACCACCAGAGAATTCACCCCCACCTCCAGCCTCTGTGCCACCCAAAAGTTCACCTCCACCACCGGCATCAACCCCTCCTGAAAGTTCACCTCCTCCACCACCGGCATCAACCCCTCCTGAAAGTTCACCTCCTCCACCACCATCAACCCCTCCCAGAAGTGCACCCCCACCTCCTCGGCTTACTCCTTCTTCCCCACCTAGTTCTCAACCAACCCCTTTACCCCCTAATTCTCCTCCAAAGTCGCCACCTCCACCCTCACATACTTCTCCACCAGCACCTTCTCTAATTCCAAGTCCACCAAACTCAAACAATTCCGATCCTAATGCAGCACAAAGCTCAAATGGCAATGGTAATGGGGGCATTGGTACCGGGGGTGCGGTGGCAATTGGTGTAGTTGTAGGGTTATTAGTGCTTAGCTTCATTGGAGTGGCTGTCTGGTGCATGAGGAGGAAAAAGAAAAAGATCTCTGGATTTGAAGGTTTTGTTATGCATTCCCCTATGGGATCTTCCCCCACATCAGGTAACTTCTATTATGGCATTCATTTAATTCCTTTTCCCTGTCCGGATTCTCTTTATCTTTACACATCACATTCCTATGGATAATGGTCCGTCAAGACTAGTTTCTTTGAGCTTCCTTCTTATGCATGTTTTCCTTCATCCTGGGTATCTAAAGACTTCATGTGAATGCGGATTTTTCTGTTTAATGTCTCTAAGTTACAATAAGGTCAATCTTCTATGTTAGGTATTTATTTAGCTTCATCAATTGATTCATATTGACCGATGTAGATAGTTTGGTTTCTATGACAAAGTTGATCCCATTCAAATGAACTAAAAACGTTTTTGTAACTTGTTTCCAGATTCATCTTTCTTGAAGACACATTCTTCAGCTCCCCTTGTTGGAAGTCGTTCTGGCAGTGACGACATTGGTTCTCCACCAGAACCAGCTGGAGTAGGCAACTCAAGACCATGGTTTACTTTCGAAGAACTAAACAAGGCCACCAATGGCTTTTCCTCTCAGAATCTTTTGGGTGAAGGCGGATTTGGCTCTGTTTATAAGGGATCACTACCAGATGGGAGAGTGGTGGCAGTAAAACAACTAAAAATCGGTGGGGGTCAGGGTGAGAGAGAATTCCAAGCTGAAGTTGAGACTATTAGTCGCATACACCACCGCCATTTGGTTTCTCTGGTGGGTTACTGCATTTCTGAGAACCGAAGGCTGCTTGTTTATGAATATGTTGCTAATGATACCCTTTATTTCCATCTTCATGGTAATTCTATAACCGAGCTTTTATGAACCAGTTAATGATAATGGTTCGGAAATCTCATGTTTTGCACCTTTCAATTTTCAGGAGAAGGTAGACCAGTTTTGGACTGGGTAACGCGTGTTAAGGTTGCTGCTGGTGCAGCTCATGGGATCGCTTATCTTCATGAAGACTGTAATTGTTTACCCTTAGCTCTGGATATTAATAGCCCTAGTTATATAATTTAAATCTTATACGCTATTAGTTTTAGATTTTTCCACCCAATTGATTGTTTGGGTTATGACATCCTCATCCAATAGTTTGTTTACATATTTTATCTGAAATTTTTTTTATTTACTAAATTTGTTTCATTTACTTTCATTTCAGGCCATCCTCGAATTATTCACCGGGATATAAAGTCGTCGAACATTCTTTTAGATGACAAATTTGAAGCTCGGGTATCCATAATGTTTACTCAGAGTACATCAGATCAGTACTTCTCTATTTCAATTAGATTGTAGATCATGGTTTCCTCTTACTTTACAGGTTTCAGATTTTGGACTTGCCAAATTAGCTCTTGATGCGAATACGCATATAAGCACACGTGTAATGGGAACTTTTGGGTATGTCAGTAATCTATTGTTGCGCATATGCTTACGTCTTGTAGCGGGCCTATTCTTGAGGAACCTTCTAGATTTTAGATTATACCATCATCACAAACATACTTTCCTGCCAGATAATGTAATGATTCTGGTTCATTTTCAGATATGTGGCCCCGGAATATGCATCAAGTGGCAAATTGACCGAGAAATCTGATGTGTTCTCATATGGGGTTGTGCTTCTGGAGTTGATTACTGGACGGAAGCCTGTGGACAGGTCCCAACCCTTGGGAGATGAGAGCCTAGTTGAATGGGTAAACTTAACAATATTGTCTTTCCATTTATGTTGTCAAACTAACAAGGCACTATTTAGCTGATCTTAGTCAAAAAATTTATCTGTCAAACTCGAGCTTTCCTCAGAAGAGAACCCTTTTTATTTTTCAGGCGCGGCCTTTATTGAGTTATGCTCTTGATAATGAGGAATTTGAAGCTGTGGCAGACCCAAGGCTCGACAAGAACTACGTTGAAAGTGAAATGTTCAGAATGATTGAGATTGCTGCTGCTTGTGTGCGACATTCATCTGCTAAGAGACCACGAATGGGACAGGTAATTGAGAAGCTGAAAACATTTTGGGATTTCTTATATAATTTCCTCATTACACTAAAGAGACCATCAATCATTCTTACTGTCCTCAGGTTGTTAGAGCTTTTGATAGCTTTGCTGCCTCCGATATAACCAACGGAATGAAAGTAGGGGAAAGTGAAGCATTTGACTCAGCACAACAATCAGCTGAAATTAGGTTGTTCCGGAGGATGGCATTCGGTAGTCAAAATTACAGTACTGATTTTTTTAGCGACGCAGTATAGTAAATATTGGGAGAGAGATTCATTCTGCAACTGGAACTGACTGCATCAGATTTAGGGACTCAAATCCATACCCTTGTTCATGTAAAGGTCCAGTTTTTAGCTTCCACCTCATTTTATACAAGCTTCTGGACCTCCATTTTTTGCCCTTGTATTAGTTAGCATATGTAAAATCTTGCTGCATCTGTTATAAAAGTAAAAATTCAATTTTGTCAATTTTTGCCTATATTCAATTAAAAATTGTAACTTTGCAAGTTTTCTTTGAAGGGAAAAGCTTGAAGCTTTGAAAGAAGTCTTGCACCAGAAAGAAGTAGAAGCCAAGTAACAACAGCTTTTATGTTTGCCTTCAAATTCTATTATATTTTAGATTGCTTCTGTTACAAGCAACAGTGATTGAAGAAACCATGACGCAAATACAGCTTTTTAGCAATCTGCCACAGATCAATCCAATTGCTTCACCCTTCCTATTACCTCCCAGAAAGAAAAGGAACTAAAATTATTCCTTGATATGCTTCCTAACAGTTTTCTTCCCCACCATCAACCCTTTCCTCCCGACTTCCTCCAGCCATGGAAGATTGCAACATGCTTGCCGCGGATTGTGTCGTGATTTCTTGCTGCTGTCAATGCTTGATTCTGCAAATCACCATCTTCATCTTGTTCAAACTTCCTTGCAAGTTGATCCGAAAGACAAGAGACTTCACCATGAAGAAGCTTCAGCAGAGAAAGAGAAAAGAGGTCAAGGTAGTGGTGGATCCATGTGGAGATGAGTTTGTGCGTATTGTTGGTGAGTCTTCAAGGTCCATAGAGGCAGGCCATAGCTGCAGATGCTGCATGGAGGAGGTTGACAAGGTGCTGTATGAGTTGTCTCAGAAAGGAGAGTTTGGATTTGGAAGCTTTTGGGGTAGAGGAGAATTGGGTTGCTCACAAATTCCTGATGATCAATTTGATACCAGTTTTGTACACTATCATTTAATTGAAATTATTGGCTCTGTATAGCTTAGGTACGTCTTGGAATGGGTTTGTATATATATCTTTCCCAATTAGCCATTGATGATGAACATGAAAGGTGCTTGGTCTGAGTTTGATTTAGTCTCTCACGAATTTACACGATTATCTAATGATCCATCAATTTTTACGAATTTATGTGATTATTTTAGATATTTAATTAGACTATTATATCAAGAAGTTTCGAATGTATTAAGATGGACGCTTGTATGTACCTAGAATCAAATGTCAAATAAATCTTTTGTTTTTCTTGTCTCTTTGAAATGTCAACCTACGGCCCTATACGACCAAACTTGGACACAACTTGGTCGTCATTGAACGTTTCATTTCATATGTCAACAAAATGTCAATTTCACTTAAATTCCACAACTCAGAATCTTCACCTAATTAAACTCCAAATGATTGAAAACACTCATGGAAGCTACTTAAACAATTAACTAATCCCGTTATTTAACCACGTTGGATTAAGCCAAAACCCAAAAATGATGCAAATCAACTTTCCATTAAACATTAGTACCTTCTAATTGGCTTTTGAAAGATTTAAACAATAATACAAATACTTCTATTCGTTTATAATAAACCCTCATCGTTTAACAAAAAATAACTATAGAAACACTCGAAATCAAAATAGTAAACACACGGATTTAAGCTCTAATTTTGGTTGATCAAGAAATATTCCCTAGTAACTAGCAATTCACCACGTATTGAAAAAAATTAATCAAACTCTACCAAAACGCGTTTTCTTACTTTTAAGTTTTAACCCACACAAGAAATTTTAATTTAAAAAAAACCCAAGAAAATAAATTTAAAAAAAAAAACACAACTAGCCCCACACCACATAAAAAAACTCAGAACACCCAAAACAAAAGAGACAAATTAAAATCCTCTGACTCTCTCGATCCACCTCTGCTTCTTCTTCTTGGCCATTACCATAATGATGGCCGCGCTGGGGTCCGATCAACTGAAGCAGCTAAAAGACATCTTCATGCGGTTCGACATGGACTCCGACGGCAGCCTCACGCAACTCGAACTCGCCGCGCTCCTCCGATCTCTGGGCATCAAGCCCACCGGCGACCAGCTCTATGTCCTCCTAGGAAACATGGACGCCAACGGCAACGGCACCGTTGAATTCGACGAGCTCGTCACCGCCATCTTGCCGAATATGAACGAGGAGATCCTCATCAATCAGGAGCAGCTCTCGGAGGTCTTCCGGTCGTTCGATCGCGACGGAAACGGCTACATCACCGCCGCCGAGCTCGCCGGATCGATGGCCAAAATGGGCCACCCGTTGACGTACAGAGAACTCTCCGATATGATGAGGGAGGCCGACACCAACGGTGACGGCGTGATTAGTTTCAGCGAATTCGCAACGATCATGTCTCGGTCCGCTGCCGATTTTCTTGGGCTTTGATCAGGTGTGGCGCGGGTACGATCCGGTTGTGGATGGTTTGACTTTTTCTTCGCTGACTTTTATTTTTTATTTTTTTATTTTTTGTGTGTGTGGGATTGAGGGCATGTCTTTATATATAGGATGAAGAAAGAAAAAGGAGGAGAAGGAGAAGGGGAAGGAGGATCTGCACAGCAAAGAATGCACATTTGAAGAATTAATATGGAGACAAGACATGCCCCTCAATCCCTTTAGTTTAATTCAGATCAGAGTTAATTACCAATTAATTTATAAACACTTCTTGTAAATTCTTTTTGTATAGATAATAATTTGTGTTAATTAGTACATGATTCTTAATTCTCTCGCAGTTTATGTTTACGTATGGTAAAGGACGTTCTTTTTCTTTGTGATCTTAGGTCCATGCAACGTAAAAAAGTAGCAATTTTGTTTTCTGATCAATTTAGGAATTCGAATTTGGAATATCTTCTAACATCGTTAGATTAAGAGAGATACTGAGTTGTGTCTATGTGCTAGGGTTAGTCATGCATGTTTGTGCTGATCTCGATTATTGCCCAACTTAACTTGAGTCGAAAGTTAGGGTTATTGGGCATAGTTGATGCGATAAATTTACTCAACCTTCCAGAATGCAAGTAATTTGTTCGGTTTTGTTTATTGTCCAACTTAACTTGACTCGAAAGTTAGGTTTAATGGGCACTTATTGATGCGATTAAGTAACTCAATTCTCGAGAACGTAAGTAATTTGACCAAATCGTGTTTATTACCCAACTTAACTTAATTCAAAAGTTGTCACTCAACTCTCGAGAACATAAGTAATTTGAGCAAATCGTTTTTATTACCGACTTAACTTAACTCAAAAGTTATGGTTAATGAGCACTAATTAATGCGATAAAGTTACTCAACCCTCAAGAAAAGAAAAGTAGTAAGTTGGATCAATCTTGTTTATCACCCAACTTAACTTGACTCGAAAAGTTAGGATTAATGGGCACCGGATTAATGGGCACCAGAGGTGCAATAAAGATACTCAACCCTCAAGAACAGAAGTAAAAGGAAAAATCATGAGAAGAAGAACAATAATTTAGGAAGAAAACACACAATTATTGAATCTTGAAATGGATTTATTCTCTTTGTATTAGATACATTTCTCCAGTGACAAATGTATCATCTAAGAAACTAAGCATGGCCACAAATGGGCATGAATCATAATTTACATTCTCTAAAACCACCTACCCATCCTCCCTTCTAACATATCGTACACCTGAATGATATGTTCCTCTGTACAAATTAGAACCAAAAAATCTTCTTGTTGTGTATATATATGTGCAACCCAACATGTACAAAAAGGGCAGGGTTTCAAAAATTGGTAGCTATTCCAAAGAAACAAACTTTCAACTATCATCTCCGGTTAAGACGTCTATCTCTGATACGGTTGGTCCTGGCGGCTAACCGCGCCGTGAAACCAACGGTCTGCGGCCGCAGAGATCTCTGCCTCACCATGTCACAAAATTCGGGGTCATTCGACCGACCCTCGTACCTGATCCACTGTATCATTCCGTGGTAGGTTGGGAAGAACCGCATCTGAACCGATGAGTATGCGAAATAGGGGATCAGGGCTGAGATTGGGACGCATAATGTGATGAGCCAGAAGGAAGGGGCCGGGGCAAGGGCTTCGACGAAGACCTTGTAGGCGCTGGTGGAGATGGAGGGTGACATGGCTCCATAGGCCACGAGGAAAAGATACCATAATGCAATTGAACCCCAGATGAAAAGGTGCTGTATCAAAGTGAAGTAGCTGATGGAAAGAGCCATTTGTAAGTTCACAACCCAGACTGTACACGTGTACATTGTTGCTCCGAGAATGTCCCGCCCGGCCGTTTTGCCCTCGTCGTTGAAGGCCTGGTGCCCTAGAGATTTCGTGCAGAGGAAGAAAATGATCACGGCGGTTGTGAACCCGTTCAGCATCCATCCGAATATTCTCCGCCAGCTGAAGAGAACGTTTTGGACACCTTCTTGGTATAATAGAGGAAACTGCCACACAAAATCAAAAAATTAGCGAAGTGAGGATTAAATATTTAAAACTAAAGTATGCTAATCTGATTCCAGTGAGCTTTACCTTCATGCAAAACCGCGCAGATACATCCTGGTCAAAAACTCCCATTGCAACCACCGGAAGTGATGAGAAGAACACATTATAGAGTGACAAGAACCAATCGTTGTATGCAGGCTGTCCGGAGAAGGACGCGTGTGCCTCGTATAAGAAGAGAGTGAATCCGAATGCGATGTTCTTGTAGAAGAAGTAGCAAATCTGCAAGGAGAAATTTGTACGGGGTCAATTTTGTCACAATGTCGAGAGTCAGAAGTTTCAAGTTTGTATCAGAGTATATGAGAATGGGACGCATTACCATTGAGGCGATCCTTCTGTAACACCAATGACCGTGCACAAGGAGCAGACGCTCCAAATATCTAAATTGCGCAATGGCAATATCACTTGACATGACGGCCTGAATTGGGGAAAGAGCATGAAAGTTTATTAGAATAAAAGCTTGGAAAAAATAGAGGGAAACAAAAAGAATGTGTGGAGCTTAAATTACCTGCATTCCTTCAACACCACTGATTCCAATCCCAATGTCTGCTTCTTGGAGCATTCCCACATCATTGGCTCCATCGCCAATCGCTAGTGTGGTCTTCTTGTTTCCAGATTTCACAAGTCTCGTGACCTGTTTCATTTCACCATTTAAAACAAATTAATTCTTTGAAGATTTTAAAAAGAACCAGAAAAAGCAGTAAGATTGTGACTTGTACATACCAGTGCCTTCTGTTTTGGTGAAGAACGGCAGCAAATAACAGAAGCACAGCCGGTGGCAAGATCTAGAAACATATGCTTTAAATCATCCTCCAGAGCATAGGCAAGTGATTTTCCATCGATGATCAATGCAAATGCCTCAGAACTCCCGCCTGTGAGCTGCTCCTTTCCCCTAGTTATCTGATGAAGCACACTTCCCTTTGATGCCTAAGAAAAATCAGCAACATCCTATCAGCATCGTGTCAACTTTGACTTCACATAATTTAAGATAAGCTAAAGAATAATGTGTACGTAGATTTACCATGGCAATGGCATCCTTTTCTCCTGTCTTTTCCAAGGCTCGAATTTCAGGAGACTCCAAATTGATTACAATTTGCTTCATGCCTTGCCTAAGCAAGCTACACGCAAACCTGCAGTTTAACAGTTTCAGTTAGAGACCTGTATCAGTGGAAAAATATGCTTCAGCTCAGCTCAAATAGTTGATAACAAGAAATCATACCCGATATTGATGGCAGTCTCCATCTTGTCTCCGGTCAAAACCCAAATTTTAATCCCTGCTTGGGCAAGCTTGTCGATACAATCAGGAACCTAACCAAGAAAGAAAGAACATCAGTTCAAAATCCAATATCAATAAAGAAACTTCCATGTCATCCATCAGTATTTGAGTAAATACCCCATTTTGAAGTTTGTCCTCAACAGCAGTAGCACCAAGAAGAATCAGATTTCTCTCAATCTTTTCTGTTACTTCATCAATCAATGTTTCGCGGTCTACACTAACTGAATTATTGGCCGTGATAAATTTTGCATTGAACTCTTTGTATTCATCTTCTTCAAGTTCGCGGTAGGCAAGTATCAAGGTCCTCAACCCTGCATCAGCATATTCATTTAGATGCTCCATGGTCTCTTCTTCAAACTCCGTGGCATTTTTGGCAAGCCTCTCAAACATGACACTGGACAGAAAATGAGCTACATTGGTTAGAAATCACTTTTAACTCAGCAATAAGGAATTAAGGACAGACTCAAGTTTTGAGGCAGTTAACACATACTTGTCGGCACCTTTACAAAGTAATAGTACTTTTCCTTCCTCATCTCTTACAATCACAGACATTCGCTTCCTCGTGCTGTTAAACTCCAAAACATTTAGAAGACTATAAGTCCTGCAAAATAGACATTACTTAATGAGTATCCTTTCTGACAGTATTTGAGAGTACTATACGAAAAGCAACTAAAAATACTAACCTCTCAACTTTCTTGCCCGAAGCTGGATCCAACTCTCGCAGAGATATGCTGGTTTGCGTCCTTTTGTAGAATTCAAAACCAAGTTCTCTTGCTGCAATCACAAATGCTGCTTCATCAGGGGATTCAGCCTCATACAAAATCTTCCCGGTAACTTCATCAACTTCGGGAATGGCTGTATGACAGATTGCTAACAAACTGAAAAACTTCTGGATGAGTTTTGCATTAGGCTCATTCACCCAGTTTCCATTCATGACTCTTTCATCTTTGAAATTGAAGCCTTTGATAGGTGCCTTTGTATCATCAGAATCCTTGACTTTGGACTCTACTTTCACATTTTGATGAACCAATGGTGAACCATTTCGCCTTCCCATGGCCCTCTCAACCTCTGTATAGCCTCGGCCATAAGCTGTCCCAGCCACAGAACACTTGATGAACTCCATCGAATTGCAGGTCAAGGTTCCAGTCTTATCTGACAGAATTGTGTCCACCTGGCCAAGCTCCTCATTCAAGTTTGAGGTACGCGCATGAGCCGGTTTGTCAGCCTCCTCATAATACATGTGAATATCTTGATTGATAAAGATGCTCTGAAGAACTTTGACAATTTCTATTGACACATACAAGGAGATGGGGATAAAGTAGCTATATAACATTAAAGCAGTCAAAAAGTGGTAAACTGCTGCATATGGAGCTCTTTTAGCATCAAAGAAAATTTCAGAATTATCTGGTCGAAGATACCACCTTTTCATTTTCCCATTGTTTATGTCATCTTTGGTTGTGATCCCAAAGAAAATAGAACCAATCATTGCCATGGTAAACAAAACACAGAACAAGAAGTAGATAATTTTATCCATCTTCTTCTCAACTCTGCTTCTTTTCGAAGGGGGATCCGTTGAATTTTGAATGACCTTTGTGTCAGGACCGGTGAAGATAACAACTCCATATATGTAGTCTGTATTTCTGAGCTTAGAGTCTCTGAGGAGAAGCTGTTGGGGAGAGAGGGGAAACTGTTCCCTCTCAAACTCCATAGTTCCAACAAATGAGTACAAATTTGCATTCGGATCTTCACATTTAACGACGGAGTTAAAATCAGAGAAGCTAGAGTCCTCCTGTAACGATGAAGTTACCTCCAATGCTTGTTTTAACTTCAAATTTGTCTCCCCATCAAGATTCATGGTCTCAACATAACAGATTGCATCCTCATAACTGGATGAAAGCAAGAGAAGATCTGTTGGAAAGAATTCATCTTTCTCAACTCTCACTATGTCCCCTACTCTCAAATTCTTCCATACAGTATAATCAAACGAACCATTACCCATATGTACTTTAACCTTTCTATTATTCACCTCAATATCCTGAAAAAATATATATAATCCAATAAGCATATTGATTCATAAACTGGAAAGCTAAAAACTTCATTTCAATATTTCATCCTCTAAGCCTCAGAAACCTTTCATTTCACGGTAATAGTAAAATTCAGCATTAAATAAGCATATTCAATGAAGATTATGAAGGGGAAATGAAACCTAAAGCGATCAAAACACAAAGGCCAAAATGAGGAAGTAAACTAGTACCTGCTGTTTTCGACGCCAGTCTTCAATGCCCTCTTTCACCATCGTCGCGGCGATGACGATGATAAGAGGGATGATGGCACTGACAGCTGTGTAGGGAGCCAGAGGAGTGAAGGCCAAAATTCCAGTGACTAAGAAATAGAAGTTAGCTACCCTTCTGAACTGCTCAAACAGAGATTTTGGCAGGAAAGTTGCAATTGTATACTTTGTAGTCCTAACATAATTGTCTCCATAACTACGAATCTGAGCATCAAAGCAATCTGGGTCATTGCAGTAAACTACTCTGGAAAATCCTGGCCCTCCAATTTGTGAATGTTCATCTCTCAAAGAAGATTTACCACAAGTGAAAGAATAGATCTTGCTGAAACGAACCCTTCTCTTTCTGCCACCCCCACCCCTCATTATTTTCTCTATCACTCTGTCTCTATCTCCCAACTAAGCTCCAGCTAACCCCAAATGCCAAAACCAACAAAAACCCACCTACAAGCTTTGTGATTTAAAACTCCTACCTTCACTAATTAATGCAACTTGTTCACAGAAGAGAAGCAGAAGAAGCCCCACAATTTTGAAAATGAAGGCCTACTGAAATAACAGGCACCAACTATTGAAGCAGCTCCTTGAAAAGCAAATTGCTATACTGATGAACAAAGCTCTGTTGTTAAAGGACAACAAAAACCCAATTCCACAAGCCCCCAAAAATTCACAAATATTAAACACAGAGACCCAAAAGAGGGGGAAAATCCCAGTTTATAAGAACAGAGCCCAGGGAAAGCCAAGAAATAAATATAGGTTCTCAGCCAAAAGCTCAGAACCCCAGTAAAATAAAAATGAATAAATTTGGTATCAGACAGAGAAAGAATAAATAAAAGGAAAGAATTTAAGAAGGAAAAGAACAAAGCTTTGGAGAGGCAATAAACCAGGAAGGCTTAATCCCCAACAGATAAAGAGAAAATGACCCAGAAATCCAAAACCAAGAATATGATTGAAGAAGGGAGTGTTTGGAAGATGAAATTTTTTTTTAAAAAAAGGTGAAAGCTTTATATGAATAAATATTCGGGCGTTTGAATCTTCTTCTCTAAAGGGTTTGAACGAAGACTTGGATTGGATCTCGCATTCTGTTTTGACTTATGTTTAGGACGCGCATTTGGGTTTGCAAATTGATTTCCAAATTCAGCAGCTTTCCCAGAAAACAAAAACCAGGAAAGGGAATGGTGTGGAAATAGATGTTTTCGAATTGGGAAAAGAAGAGGGCTGATTGATTGACAAGGTCTAGAAGATTGATTGGGTTAATGGGGTTTCTTTTTTTTTTTCTGGGAAAATTTAGTTTCGCGGGAAAGTTACAAGAATTGAGCTCGTCAATGGTGACTGTTAATGCTTCTGTGTCTCTGTGAAATGGTCTTCCTTCTTGTACCATGTACCTTGTCCCTCTCTCTCAGAAGCTTCATAAGAAAAGTCCCAAAAATAATTTTCACTAATATTTCTGATGTAATGATTAATCAGCACATAATTAATTCATTAAACCAGTAAATCATGAACAGAGAGAGAGGCAACAAAGGAAGACAAAATGGAAGGTTTCTCTGTCCAGCAAAAAAATAACTTTGCCGGCCAGAAATTTCCCCCACTTCCCTCCACCTTTACGATCAGATTGGAAGCTGCAAAGTGAATTAAGCAGATTACTGGAAAATTAGGCATTTTTATTTTCAAAGCAAATTTCCTTTTTGTCAAGTCTTTTTTATATTGAATCAGAAAAATAAAAATAGAAGAAAAGGACAAACATACGATTTAAAAATTCTGAGACATAAATTAGGGACAAATGTGCGAAGTGAAGGCTGGGCATGGAAGCAGTCGCCAACGCGATGGGCGGGTCAAACACTCTCACAGCCGAACACAAACATCACATGTACTTTTGCTTCTTTCTTTTTTTTTTTTTTTTTCTCTTTTTTGTTTGGTATTTTAAAAGTCTTTGGCACTTTGTCTGGTTCAAAGACCAAAACTAAAAAGCTTTTGTTCCACGTGTCACTAAGAACATGGTATTTTATCTTCTCGAGGGATACGATAGTACGATAGAAATTTGTACGAAATAGAAATATCACAGTGCCAGTATTTCAGTCTAATTATACTTTATCATGTATTTTATTTTTTACACGATAAAATGTGATTGAGTTCAAATACTGCCACATTAATTATTTTATTATATGCAAGTTTTGATTGGAATTTAAGAATAATTTTTTTTAGGTAAATATCACAAGGTGTCCCACACTCGAAGAGTGAATCTAATTCTCGCTTGAGATGCGATTTACTCCTGATTACAAAGTCACCCTAGCGAGTTTCGAATTCCTGCCCGTTAGACACAAAGAAATTCGCCCTTTAGAAGTAACAATTTGTCAAATGCACCACACCTTATGGTTAATTTAGAAATAACTTGTTCATGTGGTACATTGAACAATTGTGAATCATTAATTGTAGTGAAATTTATTTTCCTATTTTTGTTGTTTGGTCAAGATTTGTTAATGATAATGCTTCGATTTTTTTTTTATCATTGTATATTGGGAAGTAATTGGTATGTAGTATAGACTATAGCGGAATGATGCAAACGAGTATACATTTGCCCACATCATAACTTATGCATGTTAATCATAACTTATACTTGGAAAATGATGTGGGTGAAACGATAAAACTCGTGTTAAGAGTGTTTAATGATAGTGGGTGAAACGACAAATTAATCTATCATGCTTTAAATTATGCATGTTAATCATAACTTATACTTGGAAAATGATGTAAACGAGTTTATCCTTTTCTCTATGTCTAATTTGAAGAGTTAATCACTAAATCATAGGAAATATTTTGGTAAATCAAGAGGGCAGAAAAGGTAAAAACCAAACGTAATTGTAAGGAATCTATGGTAAATAAAAATGGTAAATAATCACGTATTGGATACATCATGCCACAAACTCAGACAAGATTGAACAAATATCCACATATTAGGGACATGGTATGTCAATTAAGAAGAATTAGAGAAAGATACCAAATGGATTTGGCCTTAGAGACATAGGCAGCATGCTGTTATGTTAACTTGTTCAGCAAGTCGTAGACGTACCCATTAAGGATGATTATTTTTCGACAATGATATTGTGATAATAAGATTATATACTTTATCTTACAATTCCTTAATCATTTCGTTACGGATAAAATTTTACTTCAACATTATTTCAAGAGTCATAGCGTAGTTGTATTGATTATTTTCGTTTTGTCAAATGTAAACGCATTTATGAGAATAGAATATGGTTGAACCACTAGTATTACAGAGTACGGATCTACGTCTAGTACCAGTATTGAAGTTGATAATTCGAAACCTAATTATGAAATATCTGTTATGTGTCCTAATTCAAATTCCTCAATCTCCTTTAAGAAAATAAAAATTGAGAAATAAACATTTAATTTTTGGAGATAATACATATAAGGACGTGCTATTTGAGATTATATACTCCGATTACTCACACAATAGACATTTAATTTATTTAATTTCTTGATTACTGTATTCTTAATCTCATATTATTATCTTTATAGACACGTGTCTTAATGACTGAGCTCGTCGGCTAATATTTACCTACCAAAACCAAATGGTAGCAGCAGATGAAGTAGGCTAGCGAGGGCCTACGTGTCCGGCTGATCCGAATGAACATAGAAGAACATGTATGAATTGGGAAACAGGCAAAGAAGCCGTCCACCCCGTGAAACAAACAAAGACATATCAGTTTTATTTTTTTGGTCACTCCTCACTCCTCAGCCGTCACCAAACCGTAGGATAAATTCGTAGCTTAGTATTAGAGTATAATCATATGTTTCTTCATACATTATTAATAATATGGAAGGTTTTAAATTTTACTCCAATAACAAATAAAATCGATATTTTTCTCTACATGTTATATACTTAATTATATTAAAAATCTAGAATTTAACTCTAATAAAAACAAAATCAATATCAACTATATAATATAATATTCCCCTTTTATAATTGTATAAAAAAATAAATGCCGTCTTCAGATTACATTGTTACAATTTAATAGCAACTTGTCATAAAATCATCAGATTTTTGTTATTAAGCTCCGTGGTACGTCTGCATGTCAGCATAACACACCTATAGCCACTTGGCCAGCAGCGTCCACAACCAATCGTCGTATCCCACCTCATAAGAAAATGGCATGTATCTGCATCGGAATTGTCACTCCCAAATATGTCTTTTTAATCAAAGGGAAATCAATATGATCGCTAATTAACAATTCATTTTTTTACGATTATTAAATATTAAATTTAATTATCTCAAATTTCATTATACGATAAATATTTTAAATTAATACTTGCTAGTTGTGGAGTTAATGTGACCATCATGCTTGTATTATTAGAAACACCTAAGGTGAATTGATATGAAAATAATTTATTTTTAAAAGCACTTCAAATTTTAAATTAATTAAAGAAAGGGAAATTAATTACTAGAAAATAGATCGAGTGGATTAAGGAAAATGCATGTGGTAATATAGCATAATCAAAGTGGACATGATTATATATATTCTCAGTATATTGCTATGATAATGACAATTTCATGCAAGCATGAATAAAATATGACTCTGGATTATTTAACTTACCACTAGCTTGGACAATAAGCTAACTTTTATTTCAAATTAACTCTTTCCTCTCATTAAAAAATAAAAAAATTCAAACTTTTCCCATGCCATCAACAAATTAGCAAAATAAAACTTGGTTGTGTAATGTCTTGGTAGTTATTTCTTTGCGGTTACTGTTCTAGGTGATTGGAGTTTGCAAATATTGGTTGTCTGAGTCACAATAATTTTGATGGAGAGTAAGGATTTTTTAATTGTAATACTTAAGTTTGATAGTTGCCGAATTTGATCACCCGTGATCTTTTATTCCGGACCGCTTTTACTCATGTTCGTATCTAATTTGGTCAATCTGGCCAAGCCCGATCAGTCTCGTCAAAACTATACTTGATCCTTGACTCAACAAGAGTACAACAATGCAAATCTACAACATCAAGTGCATCCCACCGATGCAGCTTTGGACAAAAGACACCAAAAACCACTAGGGCGACCAGATCTGGTCGACCTACCCGTCCGTCGGCCGGCCTTGTCAACACAACCGCATGACTCGGGATCACCAGGACACGTGTCGGCTCCAAGACCAGGGACATTTATCCTATATCGAAATGATCCACCTACAACATTCAATGTCACTATAAATACAAAGGCACATCCCCTAAAAAAAATAATGACAACTTTATCCTTGCGCTGCTTAGCTATTACAGTACCATCCCTAGATTAACCTAGCTACTACATTATGTTATACACGTAGCTACTGACCTTGCAAGTGCAAAAATATATCTCATGCATGACGTTGATGTGTATATATATATATATATTACGGATTGGTGGTGTTGCTGTGGGAAAATACAAAAATAGCAAATGATGAATTGATCGTGCAAATTTTGCATTATTATTCTATCTGAAATGGTCAGTTTCTAACAGCTATTGTCTGAACCCGATTTGGAGGAATGCGTTTTTAAGACCCAATCATCTGCCTGCTTAATTTGACAAGTCAACATGGGAAATCTAGCTAGCTCTATATTGTCACGGTTTTTTTATGCAGAAAAAGCAAAATTAAAGTTGGCAATCACGAGTAAGTCCATATTTATATTATTAAATTAATGAATTTTTGAAATAGTCAAAGGGGTCGTATAAATTCATGAGAGTTATTTTTTTTATATTCTCAAGAGGTTATGTCATTTGCAACTAAATTCGTCTTATAAAATATATGATTGAAGTGGATAGAAGTAAATTTTGAAGTAAGGTATTCTATATCCTTGATGAGCGTGAAAAACTTATAAGAAACATCATACTTCTTTATAATGCAATGAATAATGAGTTTTAAATCTCCTTTAACAAGAATATCATAACTATTCTGATTTTATTGTCATTGTACTTTTATTTTTTGGATACAATAATGATTTTACTAAAATATATCGTAGATATGAGAATTTAAGTCACGTAATAAAATAATTAAAATAAACATTGAAATTTGATAGAGTAAAAAATAATGAGTTAGATTCGCTCAGGTAAAGTTGAAGAAAAATTCTCTTCGTTATCCATATATGTCATGTAAAGTAGAAAATCTAGGAAGGATCATTTTGCTAACATGGCATTATAGTGACACGTACGTTTTTGGCACGGTCTGGGACAGTGGGAGCTGCATGCACTGGAGTGAGCAGCCACCTCTGTACAGAATAAGCCAAAATTAGAAACTAATTCAAACAAACAACAACATGCAAAAACAAATGTACGCACTTTTTTCTTTCGACGCATCATATATTACAGATAGAAAATTCCACACAAGACGATAGAGTGTCATTATGTTTAACTCTATTAAAAAACTTTAATCCGATGGAAGGAAAAAAAAATCATATCTCGCTTTACAAAATAAATTTCAATTTTTTTTAAAGAAAAAAAATATCATATATCGATTAGCAAAAATAAATTTCAATTTAAAAAAAAAAAGAAATATGAGAATCTTACATGGAAGGAATCTACATACCTACGAACAAATATAGTCTATAGATACCAAGTGGCCCTCTAAATGGCTACTTTAATATTTTAATTGAGAATATTAATATTTCTATTTGTATTAATTAAATATATCCTTAATCGTTATGAAAGAAAAATCCAAAGAAAAAATATATCCTTTCATAAACAGATATCCAATTGGAATATCCCACGCACTATTGCTAAATGTAGCCCCACTAGGCCACTATATATTCTAAGAACGATACTTTTGATCACTTTTTCTTCGTTTAATATTGTTTTTCTTTGCTTAAACTTGAGAAGATCGCTGCTGCTTCTACAATTGCAATCCCCGCAAGTTGAAGTGGAAGGGGATGCTTTGAGTAGTCTGATCCAAGGCAGCTTTGAATCAAAATGGATATTGTTGATGCAAAAAATAGATCACTTATAATTGTCTCGTTGAGTTCGCTTGACTCATTCTTTTCAGTGGTGGGAGGACCTCCAAGGAGAAGGTAAGAGCAAATGAGCACCGGTGTGGTGCCGGCCTAAAAGTCTCCGATGCTTAAGTCAGTTAGGTGAGGAGGGTAGTGTAATAATTAAGACAGCGTGAGGGTAAAAATGTCATTACTTTTTTAGGGGGGTGCCCTTGTATTTATAGAGGTATTGATGTTGTAGGTGAAACATTCCAATATGGGATAAATGTCCCTATCCCTGGTGTTGACATGTGTCCTAGTGGTCCCGAGTCCCATGGTCAAGTTGACTTGGTCGGTCGAGGTAGGAATAGGTCGGCCTAGTATCTGCAAGTATGTTTCGCTTAGGAGGGTAAGTTGGTCGGATGCACCGTGTCTAATGGGATTGAATTTTCGTATTTCTATTGAGTTGAGGACCAAGTGAGGTTTGTAGGGACTGGATGGTCTTTTTACAGGTCAATCAGTTTAGGTATGAACAGAAGTCCCCCAAGTCGTTGACTGAGGTGGATTTCCTATGTTGAGGGCTTGTTGTTTTGCCTTTTCGACCTGTACGGATGTTTGTCATGTATTAGTCCCCAGTCCCCTAAGCCCTTGGCTGAGGCGAGACGCATTGGTCAAAGATTATGAAAGAAAAACGTTAAACATCAAGTTAGTCGGCCTAAAGGGTGTCGTGGCCGATCAGTTTGTCGGTTGCTCGGTTTATATGGGGGAGTCCTCGCATTGTTGTATGGTCGATTGGTCACGAAGATGTTCATGACCGATCGAGAGCCATCGTACGGACCTTGTGGAGGGAACCTCGCATGGTGATGTGGCTGATCGGTCATGAAGATGTTCATGGCCGATCGAGTGCCACTTGAGGTGGTGTGTATGCCACCTTGTACGGACCTTGTGGAGGGAACCTCGCCTGGTCATGTGGTTGATCGGTCATGAAGATGTTCATGGCCGATCGAGAGCCATCGTACGGACCTGATGGAGGGAACCTTTCATGGTCATGTGGTTGATCGGTCATGAAGATGTTCATGGCCGATCGAGTGTCGCTTGAGGTGGTGCCTCTGACAGGATTTTAGTGAGTGTGCCACGTGTCACGCATGCGCCCTCTTGGGTTTTGTGCGCGACCTTTCATCTAGCCGAGGTGAATTTGTAACGGTCGATTTGGGCCCTATAAAGGGTTTGAGTCTCCCTTCTTTTGTCACGTTGGCATTTTTGAGTGAAAATTTGAGAGATTGAAGGTAATTTCCGGCTAGATAAATTATGATCAACGCGATTTTCGGCTAGATAAATTCTGATCAAAGCGATTTTCGATGAGATAATTGCGGCGATGTTTGCGGCAGAATTCCCATAAACAAGGTATTGCCTCATTTCTCTTCCTTTTTCGATTGAAAAGTATGTTTGTTGCATGAACTTGTGATGAACTTGTTGGGTGTGCTTGATTGATCATCTTGCGTCTGTAGTTGTTGCGTCTTGCATGTTTCCCTTCTTAGATAATTTTTATATGTTGTAGATGTCAAGTTCAGTAGATTCTCAAGAGTATGAGGATCGGTCCTATAATGTGTTTGAAATGAATCAGAACGTGCTCGACCAGCTCTGATTCAAGGTTAAACGATTATGATTCGGCCTCTGGTTCCCCTTGGCTAGACCCTAAAGTTGAGCCGGAGGTGGATAAGAACATAGAGGAGTCGATCCTTGAGGCAAGTCAAGGACAGTCGGCCCAAGATCTAGAAGATTAGCTTAAAAGAGCCTTTGAGTATATTGATAATCAATTTGGGTCGGCCGGTGATAAAGTTGGCCCTTATAATGCTGAAGTTAGCTCCGTAGACAAGGGCAAAGGGGTAGCGTCAATTTCGGGGCCGATGGAGATCGATGTGGCTGAAGCTTTGCAAGTCGTGACCATGGCAAGCTCAGCTTACGGGGTTGATCGGTATATCAACATGCTAATTTGGGATGACCTTGACGCTTACCGAGAAGTTTTTATTATTCTAGATACCGTGAAGATGAGATTACTAGGGAAAGGAGAGAGGCCGAGCAATCCTCTGGCCGGCTGGGTAACCTTTCACCCAGACAATCTGTCTCATGGGGTAACGCTCCCCCTTCACCCGTGGCTGCAGAGGATGGCAGTGAAGGTTGGTGTAGCCTTCAGTAAGCTTAATCCCAACATCTGGATTATGTTTACCAGGGTGTACACGGCCTTCAGGATGTGTGGGAAAGGTGAGCTGACATGGGGTCACATCAATCATCTATATACGTTTGTCAGGGACAAGACCAGCTGGGTCTTTGTGGAGATAAGAAATAAAAAGGAGAATTGGGCATTTATTGAGGATATGTCGATCTCCCAGACTGCCTGGAAACACAAATTTTGTTTTGTTTCTGGGAACTGGGAAAGGGTCGATCTTCCTTTGTTCGGTCGACGCATGCCTCGCTTGTATAAGTTGAAAGGTGGTAGTTTTAGGGAGTTTGACTGTTTGTTTTGTATTTGTTTTTTTTTTTGTACCGTGGTCGAGCATTGTTAACTTGTATATTTTCTTGTAGACATCTTCAAGCAGGGCCGATTAGTGACTAGGAGAAGGCCGACTGTGAAGAAGTTAGCTCCGTAGACAAGGGCAAAAGGGTAACGTCAAGTTCGGGGCCGATGGAGATCGATGTGGTCGAAGCTTTGCAAGTCGTGACCGTGGCAAGCTCAGCTTACGGGGTTGATCGGTATATCAACATGCTAATTTGGGATGACCTTGACGCTTACCGAGAAGTTTTTGGTATTCTAGATACCGTGAAGATGAGATTGCTAGGGAAAGGAGAGTGGTCGAGCAATCCTCTGGCTAGTTGGGTAACCTTTCACCCAGACAATCTGTCTCATGGGGTAACGCTCCCCCTTCACCCGTGGCTGCAGAGGATGGCAGTGAAGGTTGGTGTAGCCTTCGGTCAGCTTAATCCCAACAGCTGGATTATGTTGACCAGGGTGTACACGGCCTTCAGGATGTGTGGGAAAGGTGAGCTGACATGGGGTCACATCAATCATCTATATACGTTTTTCAGGGACAAGACCAGCTGGGTCTTTGTGGAGACAAGAAATAAAAAGGAGAATTGGGCATTTATTGAGGATATGCCGACCTCCCAGAAGGCCTGGAAACACAAATTTTGTTTTGTTTCTGGGAATTGGGAAGGGGTCGATCTTCCTTTGTTCGGTCGACGCATGCCTTGCTTGTATCAGTTGAAATGTGGTAGTTTTAGGGAGTTTAACTGTTTGTTTTGTATTTGTTTTTTTTTTTGTAGCGTGGTCGAGCATTGTTAACTTGTATATTTTCTTGTAGACATCTTCAAGCCAGGGCCGATTAGTGACCAGGAGAAGGCCGATTGTGAAGAAGTCAAGAGTAAGCTTGACCGGTTTGAAAGGAGTAGGGATTACTTACGTCTACCCCTTCATTTGTTTGAAGATGGTCTCATACCTTCCCTTCGTAAGTGTTCTTTGGCCTTGGTTTGTTTAGGTTTGACATGTGTTTTGGTTGCTAACTTTGTTTTGGTGCAGCTCATCCTGATTTCATGGTTTCTGCGGTGGAGCAACTGAAGGTGAGAATGAAGAAGATCGAGCTGGCTTTGAAGAAGGCCGAGGAGACGAAGGCCGAGGCTGAGAAGGCTGGGGCCTTAACAAAGAAGACTGGCTTTCATAGGCCGGTGAAGACAAGGTCTACTTCGAAGGCCAACTCCGGGGAGATCAGCCTACGGATCGATGATACCCCGACCCAGCAAGCTGAGGTTCCGTTGAAGTGTGAGGGCATTGGTCATACGGCATCTAAGGCCGTCTCCTGTGATGAGGTAGAACCGGTTGTGCAACGTATCTCTTCGTCAACCATTCCTCAATCATCGTCGTGTGCCCCGGTCTCTAGTGGTCCTCCCTTAGTTTCCGTAATAAATCTAGATGCCGAGGCTGAGGAACGACACTAGATGATAGCAGAGAAGTGGAAGAGTGGACGTAAGGAATCAGCCAGCTCTGATGCTGAAGAGACTGTTCAGTAGAAAAAGCAGATGGAGGTGGAAGCTTTGGAGCAGGCGCGTCAAGAGATATGTCCCCACATTCCCCATGATCTGGAAGGCAGATAGGTGCCCAAGAAGCTAAAGAAGTCGATCATGGATTCGTCCACTCGGACGTACTTTGTCAAGGCTGACGGTGAGCCTGACCTTGTGAGGACCACTGAGGTTGATGAATCTTGGAGGCAGCTGTCGACGACCTTCCATGTAACGACCCGGACCAGAAATTAAATTATTTTGATAATTGGACAACTTTACCCTCAATTTTGGATGGGTTCGGGAGTCACTTTTTGACTGGTAATACTTTTGGGAATTTTTCTTGGGTTGTTGCGTAGGTCTCGAACTCACGAGTTCGTAGACAGGCGGCACGTTGAAAACGGAGATCCGATGAGTTCGTTACGGGTCTAGAAGCTGCAGGGGCAGTTTGGTAATTTTGGAAATGTTGGAATTATATAACAGATATTTTTCTCTCTCCTCGGGAGATTGGGGGGGGATGCAGTCTCGGTCCTATCCGAGCCCTCCCTGTGCGAACACCGATGGGCCATATTCATCGGAGGGGTTCCGATCCGATTCGAACAAAACGAAGGTCGGGAGGATTTTCCCCGGGACCCCACGAGCATTTTGGGGTAGTTCTTGGAGCGGGAACACCACCGTAGGCGATGGACGGAGGAAGGAGGTGAGCCGAACATTCTCGGCCGTTTTCCGGCCAAACCAGGTACGATCTCGGAACTTTGACCTCATATTTGGATTCCTGGTGAGAAGTAGATGAATTTACATGTGTAGATCGTGAAAAACGGTTAAGAAATGAGGAAGTTAGAAAACCTTGAAAATCGGCCGGAAATGGCAGTTTCCGGTGAACCAGACGGCGGCGGAGGTGGCGGTCCGGTCATCTTCTCCGGCGACGGCGAGGGCCGTTCGGTCGTCTTCTCCGGCGAGTCAACGGTAACCGGTCGAGTCGAGTGAACCGGTCGAGTTGGACCGGGTCAGGTCGAGCCGGGCCGGGTTGGACCGGTCCAGGCGCGTGAACACTGTAGCAGGCGCGTGACCGGCGCGTGGCAGCGCGTGGGCACGTGTTCTGACCTTCCGGTGGCGCGTGGCGGCGCGTGGGACTGTTCCCGAAGTCACGGCGGCGCGTGACCAAGGTTTTGGGACGTTCCGGATCAGATTTTGTTGGTTTCGAGGCCATAGGAGTTCATTTAGAGCTCGGTTGGGCAATCCCAGCGGTAGGGATTGACCGTAGAGAGGGTTTTGAGCTTGGAAAGTCAAGGTAGTTGGGTCATTATGGTGTAGGTGTTCTGAGGCTAGAGCGTACATGAATTTTGGGTTGGATGGTGATGGTAAGCGGACTTTGATTTATAAATTGTAATGTATGTATAAATATCTTCGATTTAATTATTGTGGTGTATGATTGTATTTATAAATTGTGATGCATGTATTAATATCCTCGATTTAATTACTGTTGTGTATGGTGATATTTATAAATTGTAACGCATGTATTAATATCCTCGATTGCTGGATAATTGTTGTTCCAATATTTCAGTGGAAGCGAGTTGTGAGAAACGATATGGTTGTTGAATTCGGTTTTGATAGTGTTTGGCCGTGGTAATTATTTGGGTACATGATTTTGAGTTGAAACCGTAATTGTGATAAATGATAAACAAAATATATACTTGATTATGGATACAAAAAACGATTTGATGGGGCCTAGGAGCCGGGCCTTGGTTCCGTGTTGGCGGACTCCCGGTGAACCCCTAAATTAAACAAAACCGATTTGATGGGGCTGGGCCTTGGTTCCGTGTTGGCGGACTCCCGGTGAACCCCTAAATTAAACAAAACCGATTTGATGGGGCTGGGCCTTGGTTCCGTGTTGGCGGACTCCCAGTGAACCCCTAAATTAAACAAAACCGATTTGATGGGGCCGGGCCTTGGTTCCGTGTTGGCGGACTCCCGGTGAACCCCTAAATTAAACAAAACCGATTTGATGGGGCCGGGCCTTGGTTCCGTGTTGGCGGACTCCCGGTGAACCCCTAAATTAAACAAAACCGATTTGATGGGGCCTAGAAGCCGGGCCTTGGTTCCGTGTTGGCGGACTCCTGGTGAACCCCAATATAAAAGGTGATTTTGCAGAAATTGTGGTCGAGACCAAGTAGTACATATTCTAGCACACCCCAAGGGATACCCTGGTGGCTAGGAATATGATAGCAGAGATATATGCCGACTGATATGTTATGATATTCGAGAGATGCCGACTGATATGTTATGATAGTCGAGAGATACCGACTGATATGTTATGATATTCGAGAGATGCCGACTGATATGTTATGATAGTCGAGATATATGCCGACCAATATGATATGATACATATTCTAGTACACCCCAAGGGATACCCTGGTGGCTAGGGATATGATAGTCGAGAGAGATGCCGACTGATATGTTATGATAGCCGAAGGTTATACCGGCTGATGATACAATATGATAGCCGAGGATATTTTCAGCTCTAATATGAACCAGACGACAATTGTTATGGGCCTAATCAACATATGAAAATACGTCGTCATCCGGGTCAGTGGGTTGGTGTGGGCGGTGACCCAGAGGGACGAATTATTATTGGTTCACTAGTATCTGATTAGTTTGTTGTCTTGTGGTTTTCCAGTAGTGATGTCAGCAATGTCTGACTACTGACATTTGGTATCAGAGAGTATTTCTATTTGAACCACCACTATTCCGAGGTTTTGGTTTTGACCGGTATTTTATCCTGCGTCTGACAGTAGGAGGTGATCAGTAAGTACAGAGTTTCTGTTGGGAATCATGTAAAGTTTAATAAAAATTATTTAAGAATAAAGGGTATTTATGGTAATTAAATTTTGAGGTAAAAGAACTGTCAGACGGGATAAGGGTTCTTTCCGGGTTTCGAGCAAATTCGGGAAGGGTCCTTACATTCCACCCTTCTCAATTGGACTTCATGAATACAGTTGTTTGTGGGTCCCAATACGAGCTTGATGAGATCTCTGCTTTGTAGCTGAAAGACTTTGTTGATCAGTACAATAAGATGATGTGCACTGGTGCCCATGTAAGTGTCCGTCCTTATATATATTTTAAAATTGCACACATTCATTGTTATATTTACCAAGTCTTGCTTAGTGTGTTATAGTTTCTTGGCGAGGTGTTTAGCATTTTCTGTCGTGCTAGCCAGGTGCAAGAAAAGGCGGTCAAGGAGCGGAGGGCTTTGAAAGCCAGGAGGAGGCGTTGGCGGAGAATGAGAGAATGGCTGGGAGGGCACTCTAGGCCAAGGCCGCTGTTGAGCTCAAGAGTAAAGAGCTTGAACGAAAGCTGGGCGAGCAGGTGGCTGAAAGTTGGGCGAGCATGTGGCTGAAAGCAGTGCTAAAGTAGCTGAGCTTGAGGCAGCTAATGCAAGGTTGGCCAATCAGCTTATCTCGGCCAAGAAAGTGGGCATTGAGGAGTACAAGACATCTGCTACCATTCGTCGCGATCGCCAAAAATTTGGAGCCAAGCTAGAGGATACGTTGTACAAACGGATCCTTCTAGCCAACACCGACCTCTCCATTCAATTTCCATGGCTAAGGAGTCGTCCAAGATTGGAAGATTATCTTGGCGATGATGAGGGCGATGATGCTGAAGACGAGGAAGATGGAGGGGAAGGTGGGGACGAGCAAGATGGTGCAGATCAGGGGAATGTCCCGTAGTCATTGTATTTGTTTGTTTCTATTGCTCGGCCATTGGCCAATTTGTTTTTTTTAAACAAGTCTCTTTTGGTGGGACCATGGGGTCTCACCTAATATATATATATATATATATATATATATATATATATGTTTATTTTTCTCATACTTGTCTTCAATTTACTTTCCCCTTTTTGTGGATGTGTTGAATTTTCCACTTGCTGATCTAATGGGATTCGATCTGATCGGACCTCACATATAGGTAATTTTGAGATGGGTATATGACCGTTCAAATTAGAGTTGTAATTTGACTTGATGATTTTGAATTGATGAGCTTAAGGGCGTGTTTAATAGACTGGGTTAAATAGGATTGACCACAAGTTGGGAATGGTCGATGCTCCTTTTGATGGTACTTAGTAATTTGTTGGGGTCTAAATTTAGTTGCCTGTTTAGAACTGAAGTGTAGCTGGATGGGCTTAGATGGGATCATTTTTTATCGAATTGGGTGATGGGACCATGTGAGGCATTACTTAGATAGGTTATGCCTGATTTGCTTAACTTGAATTTTGTAAATAAAATTGGTAATTCCATTGAATATTTCGTTAATTGATATTGTCAACTGGATATGCCAGGAACGTTTACAAAATGTGGCCATGGACCGATCAAATCTAAGGCTATTGGCCTGATTACTTGTAGTAGATTTGAGGTGATCCACGTTCCATGGGTGTGGAAGTGTTTTTCCCTTTTAATTTTGGAGTTCATAAGTGCCTTCTCTGCAGATCTTGGAGACCTTGTATGGTCCTTCCCAAGTAGGTGCAAATGTGCCAGCAGAGCGTTCCTTGGTTGCAAGGCTGACCTTTCGTAGTACCCAATCTCCCACCTAGAAGCTTCTGTGGTGGACTCTTGTGTTGTAGTATCTTGCCACCCGTTGTTTATATGCAACATTCTTCAGGTTGGCCTTCTCCCTTCGTTCCTAGATGAGGTCCAGGTTGAGTGCGATTTGGTGATTGTTTTCTTCCGGGTCGTAGAAGATAACCCGGTAAGATGTTTCCTCAATTTCCACTGGTACGACTGCCTCAACGCCAAATGCTAAGGCGAAGGGGGTCTCATCCGTGGCTGTCTTGTAGGATGTCATGTGAGACCATAGTACATCATCCATGATATCAGACCATTTTCCATTGTTCTCATCTAGCCTCTTTCTCAAGTTGTACTTGATGTTTTTGTTGACTGCTTTCACTTGTCTGTTGGATTGTGGATGGGATGGGGAGGCAAAGAGGAGTTTGATATTGTATCTCTCATAGAAGGCCCTGAAGCGGTGGCAATCAAACTGCTTCCCAATGTCAGTGACAATGGTGTGTGGGATTCTAAATCGGCAGATGATAGACGAAGTGTTCGATTTGAGCTACGGTGATTGTTGCTAGAGGTTTTGCCTCTGCCCACTTTGTAATGTAGTCTACAGCCGCTACTGCATGGTTGACCTTGCCCTTTCCTTCTAGCATTTCGCCAATCAGATCAAGTCCCCATTGGGAGAAAGGCCAAGGGATGGGCATAGATGTTAGGTTCTCAACTGGAAGATGGGGAATGAGCAGGAACCATTGGCACTTGTCGCAATTTTTTATGAGCTCAATGGTGCCTGCTAGCATGGTAGGCTAGTAATATCCTTGTCGGAAGGCCTTGTGTGCCAAAGATCTTGCTCCGGAGTGATCCCCGCAAATGCCCTCGTGCATCCCCCTTAGCACGTAGTCCCCCATGTCTTGTGTTAGGCAGTTCAAGAGCAGGGTGGTGAATCCCCGCCTGTTGAGGTGGTTGTTCTGGATAGTGTATCAAGCAGATTGTCTCTTGATTCGCTTTGCCTCTATCTTGTCTCCTGGTAAAGTGCCATCTTAGAGGAAAGCCTTGATAGGGTCCATCCACGTGGGGCATGTGTTTATTGTGTTCACGGATCTCGCCCTGGTGCTGGGAGTGTGTTGTACCTCTACCAGTACCTTACGCTTCTCTTTCTCCTCCAGGGAAGATGCCAATCTTGCTAAGGCGTCAGCATGGCTGTTTTCTGACCTTGGGATTTTGTTGATCTCATAGGCTGAGAAGTATTGGAGAAATTGTTTGGCTAAGACCAAGTAGAGAGACATGGAGATATCTTTGGCTTCAAAGTTATTGTTGACCTGACTCACCACCAATTGTGAATCGCTGTAAATCCTCAATTGCTTGGCCTCCAGTCCTTGGCGATGAGTAAGCCAGCCAATAATTATTCATATTCTGCTTCGTTGTTCGATGCTTTGAAGCTGAAAGGTAAGGCATATTCTAACTTGGTTCCTTTTGGGGACGTGAGAACTTGTCCCACTCCAGATCCGCTGTGATAGGTGAACTTGTCTACGTATAATGTCCAACATGGGCATTGGGGGTCAATAGGGGATGCCTTGACTGTTTTTGTAGTTTCCTTGGCGGGGGTTGCATCTAGAGGTGTTGCCTCTGGTGGGATGTATTGTGTTGGATGGTAGGAGTACTTGGCGATAAAGTCAACTAACACTTGTCCTCTCTCAACTGTCTTGGCCACATACGAGATGTCGAACTCGCTCAACTTGATTGCCCATTTAGTAAGTCGTCCAGAGGTGTCTGGTTTCTGTAAGACCTACCTCAGAGGCTTGTTGGTGACAACTTTGATCTCTTGTGCTTGGAAGTATAGTCTGAGCCTTTGTGCGGTGACCACCAGGGCGACGGCCAATTTCTCCAAGTCAAGGTACCTGGTCTCTGCATCCTGAAATGCCTTGCTGACGTAATAGACAGGATGTTCTACACCTTCTCTTCTCATGATAAGAACATAGCTGACTGCCGAGGTGGAGACTGATAGGTATACGAAGAGATATTCTCCTGTTTCTGGTCTTGTCAAGAGTGGGGCCCTACTCATGTATTCCTTGAGCTCAGTGAATGCCTTATTGCATTCCTCCGTCCAATCAATTTGTTTGCTTTTGCTTTTCAGGGCTTTGAAGAATGGGGCGCACTTGTCCGTTGCCTTGGATATGAAACGAGTAAGAGCGGCCACGTGTCTCGTCAAGCTCTGGATATCTTTGCGGGTCTTTGGAGGTTGCATATCAAGGATTGCCTTGATCTTTTCAAGGTTTGCTTCGATGCCCCTCTGGATGATCATGTAGCCTAGGAACTTGCCTGAGCCGACTCCAAAGACACATTTGGTGGGATTGAGGCTCATCTTATACTCTTTAAGGACGATGAAAATCCTTGCAAGGTTGGGGATTTGCTCCTCATATGTTTTGCTTTTTACGAGCATGTCGTTAACAAAGACTCCCATTGTTTTACCAATCTGGTCGGCGAACATGAAGTTGACTAGCCATTGGTATGTTGCTCCTGCGTTCTTTAGGTCAAAAGGCATAACGTTGTAGCAATAGACACCCATGTCAGTTTGAAAGCTTGTGTGGATATGATCATCCAAATTCATGAGAATTTGATTATAGCCTGAGTAGGCATCCATAAAGATGAGTAGCTCATGTCTCGTCATGGCGTCCACGAGCATATCGATCTTTGGCTATGGGAAGCTGTCCTTTGGGCAAGCCTTGTTGAGGTCAGTGAAGTCTATACACATGCGCCAAAGTCCGGATGGTTTCTTGACTAGTACAACGTTTGCCACCTATGAGGCAGATATGGCCTTCCGGACAAAGTGTATGGTTGTAACGACCCATACGTTTAATTATTATATTTTTGTGAATTATTTTAGAAAATGACGATTCTACCCTCAGGTTTAGGAGGGGGTCCTGTCAATGGTACTTAGCTTTGTGATTTTAGCTTGCCTCTCTGCATCGTAGCTACGGCACTTCTGCGTGATTGGTTTGAATGATGGCTCGATGGTTAGCATATTGCAGATGACATCAGTGGAGATGCTAGGCATGTATGCATAAGACCACACAAAGAGTTCAACATTTTCTTTTAAGAATGCTACGAGGGCTGCTTGTATGGCGGGTTTTAGCTTTGATCCTATTCGGACCTTGCGATCTTTATGTTGATCAGATAGGGGTATTGCCTCTATTTCTTCGACAAATTCTGCTTGTGGCATGCTTGATAGGTCGTGTGGGTCTTCCGAGGGGCTGTCCTTGAATTCTTGCACTAACCTGGGATCAACGGGATCATCTCCGAGAGTTTTCTCTGTGACTGACAGAGTCTCCTTTTGATTTTCGTTACTTGTCTTGGTCAATGCCATGGCATAGCATGTCTTTGTGGAGAGTTAGTCTCTTGCACCTGTCTCGTTCCCATGGGTGTTAGGAATTTCATTAGCAGTAAGTGGGTTGCCGGGACGGCCTTCAGCTGATTAAGTAAACCCCTTCCAACAATGGCGTTGTAGGTGGTGGGACAATCGACTACGAGAAATGTAGTGATGGTTGTTGCTATCTTGGGAGTGGTGTTGAGTGAATGATGCCTCTGGGTAAAACCGAGTCCCTTGAAAAACTCAATAGTGGTGTGACTACTCGGTCCAGCTCTTGCTCATCTATTCCCATGCACTTGAAGGCATCCCATAATAACATGTTGACCGAGTTCCCAATGTCAATGAGCATTCTTCCTACGTCGTAGGTGGGTATTTGGGCCCTGATGATGAAGGGATCATCATGCGGGAATATTATGCCCTTCTCTTCCTCCTCTGAAAACGTGATGGGCTCTCATCCATTCTTGGCTATTTTTGCCACTCGGCCAGAGTCAATGTTGAACACTTGTTGGTTGGCCTGGATGGTCCAGAGGAAGTTCTTCTTTGCCTGTTTGATGTGAGTAGGGAAGATATCATCTATCGATCTTTGGCAATGGTATGAACATATATCATCTATTGATCTCGATGGGATATCAGTTATATGTGATGCAGACCATTTATTCCATTTGAATCCTTCAGTTTCTTTTTATCCAATTTGTTGAAAAAATAACAGTGTAGGCCACTATATATCTCGCTAAATATAAAATCTCATTGTTTCAGTTTTTGAACTTAATTTGAAGAATCATCGGATATAACTCTCTATTTACTTTTAAACGAAAGAATTTATATGTATTTGTTTTGGTGTATTGTACTTTTTTCTTTCGACCGAATTGAAAACTTCAAATTTTTTTAATGAGATATGACAAAACATTATATTTTTTCCAAGCAAGCCGCTTCTACGTATCAATATTTAGAAAACCCATAAACATGTGAATGTGGTTGAAGCATTCGTCTCCCAATATATTCTACAATTTCTGCATGGAACAGTAGGATTTGAACTTTCTTGACCATTCTTCTAGTAATGTCATCCGTGTTATCTCTGCGTACATATTAATATTACAAAGATTATTAAGGGGTGTATTGAATTCAGATTTATACAGATAATTACAGAGTTTTTTGAAGTGATCGAGTTTTATATATTTATTGATTTTCATAAATTTTTACAGAGTTAATAATGGAATTATATAAAGTTACATGATAGAGTTTTATAGCGTCATACTGAGTTTTATATATTGTGATTGAATTTTGCAGAAAATGATATTGAGTGATATAATTTGATATATACTTTTTTTGAAGAATTTTATAATCAAATCATAAATATTTTTTAACTAAAAATTCTCTAACTAAATTAAAATAAAATAATATTTCTACTACAAAAATAATTACAAAAATATAAAATTTCTAACGATCAATGAGGTTGAGAGGCTAGGCCGCTAGGCATCATGTGTGAGAATGTGAAATTACAAAAGTCCCACATTGGAAAGTTGCACAACCTTACAAGGGCTTATGGACTTGGGCCTCTCCCCCCATTGACAATTGGTTTTGGAGTGGAACCTCAACTTCCTTCATGGTATCAGAGCGGGTTATCCCACGTGTAAAATTTAACCGCCACACGTGCTCCATGTAAGGACTCTTCCCGAATTTTCCCTCGAAACCCGGAAAGAACCCGTATCCCGTCTGACAACTCTTTACTTCAAAATTTAAACACCAGAAATACCCTTTGTTCTGGAATAATTTTTATTAAACCTTACAGGGTTCCCGACAGAACCTCTGTACTTACTGACCACTCATACCTATCAGACGCAGGATAGTATACTGGTCAAAACCAAAACCTCGGAATAGTGGTGGTCCAAATAGGAATACCCTATGTCACCAAACGTCAGTAGGTCAGACACTGCTGACATCTCTACTGGAATACCACAAGACAACAGACTAGTCAAATACTTGTGAACCAACCATAATTCGTCCCTCTGGGTCACCGCCCACACCAACCCACTGACCCGGCTGACGAAGTATTTTCATAGGTTGATTAAGCCCATGACCATTGTCGTCTGTTTCATATTAGAGCCGGATATATCCTCGGCTATCATATCGTATCATCAGCCGGTATAACCTTCGGCTATCATAACATATCAGTCGGCATATCTCTCGACTATCCTGTCCCTAGCCACCAGGGTATCCCTTGGGGTGTGCTAGTCATGTATTATATCATATCAGTCGGCATATCTCTCGACTATATAACATATCAGTCGACATCTCTCGACTATCATATCATATCAGTCGGCATCTCTCGACTATCATATCCCTAGCCACCAGGGTATCCCTTGGGGTGTGCTAGTCATGTATCATATCATATCAGTCGGCATATATCTCGACTATCATATCATATCAGTCGGCATCTCTCGACTATCATAACATATCAGTCGGCATCTCTCGACTATCATAACATATCAGTCGGCATAGTCGGCATCTCTCGACTATCATAACATATCAGTCGGCATCTCTCGACTATCATATCATATCAGTCGGCATCTCTCAACTATCATATCCCTAGCCACCAGGGTATCCCTTGGGGTGTGCTAGTCATGTATCATATCATATCAGTCGGCATATATCTCGACTATCATATCATATCAGTCGGCATCTCTCGACTATCATAACATATCAGTCGGCATCTCTCGACTATCATAACATATCAGTCGGTATCTCTCGACTATCATAACATATCAGTCGGCATCTCTCGACTATCATAACATATCAGTCGGCATCTCTCGACTATCATATCCCTAGCCACTAGGGTATCCCTTGGGGTGTGCTAGTCATGTATTATATCATATCAGTCGGCATATCTCTCGACTATCATAACATATCAGTCGGCATCTCTCGACTATCATATCATATCAGTCGGCATCTCTCGACTATCATATCCCTAGCCACCAGGGTATCCCTTGGGGTGTGCTAGTCATGTATCATATCATATCAGTCGGCATATATCTCGACTATCATATCATATCAGTCGGCATCTCTCGACTATCATAACATATCAGTCGGCATCTCTCGACTATCATAACATATCAGTCGGCATAGTCGGCATCTCTCGACTATCATAACATATCAGTCGGCATCTCTCGACTATCATATCATATCAGTCGGCATCTCTCGACTATCATATCCCTAGCCACCAGGGTATCCCTTGAGGTGTGCTAGTCATGTATCATATCATATCAGTCGGCATATATCTCGACTATCATATCATATCAGTCGGCATCTCTCGACTATCATAACATATCAGTCGGCATCTCTCGACTATCATAACATATCAGTCGGCATCTCTCGACTATCATAACATATCAGTCGGCATAGTCGGCATCTCTCGACTATCATAACATATCAGTCGGCATCTCTCGACTATCATATCATATCAGTCGGCATCTCTCGACTATCATATCCCTAGCCACCAGGGTATCCCTTGGGGTGTGCTAGTCATGTATCATATCATATCAGTCGGCATATATCTCGACTATCATATCATATCAGTCGGCATCTCTCGACTATCATAACATATCAGTCGGCATCTCTCGACTATCATATCATATCAGTCGGTATCTCTCGACTATCATAACATATCAGTCGGCATAGTCGGCATCTCTCGACTATCATAACATATCAGTCGGCATCTCTCGACTATCATATCATATCAGTCGGCATCTCTCGACTATCATATCATATCAGTCGGCATCTCTCGACTATCATATCATATCATATTAGTCGGTAAGTATCCTCGACCATCATATCATATCATATCAGTCAGTAAGTATCCTCGACCATCATATCATATCATATTAGTCGGTAAGTATCCTCGACCATCATATCATATCATATCAGTATCATATCATAACATTATATTGGAGGTTCACCGGGTTCACCGTTAATAACGGATCCTCGTCCCGAGTCCTAGCCTCCCTCAATTTGACCAAATCCGATAAACTCATGTAACAGGGTCAAAACCCAAATCATTGACTCTATAATTTCCTCGTCAAAACGATATCAAAATCGAGTCTAAAACCATGATGTTTCTCAAATCACACTTTCACAGTAATAGTGGAAAATATGTATACAATAATCATTTCTCAAAATACAGAAATTCAATGCCACAATACATAACAGTATTTAAACAAGGATATTTGGATGCATGTATTTCAGTTTATAAAACAAAGTCCACTCACAAACATCAACCGACCCTTAATTCAAGGACGCTCTAGCCCAAGCAACACATGCACAATAATGTCCCAACTACCTTGACTTTCCGAGCTCAAAACCCGCTAATACGGTCAATCATTACCGCTGGGATTGCACAAAACAACCTCTAAACGACGTCCGATCAACCTAAAACCTGTACCAACAGATTCGGAACGTCGAAACTAGTTACCACGCGTCGCCGTGACCTCAGTCTCGGCTCCACGCGCCGCCACGCGCCGCCGGAAGGTCGGCACACGCGCCGGTCACGCGCCTGCTACAATGTTCACGCGCCTAAACCGGTCCAACCCGGTTCGGCTCAACCTGACCCGGTCCAACTCGACCCGATCGGTTCACTCGACCCGACCGGTCACCGGTGACTCGCCGGAGAAGACGACCGGACTGCCGTCACCGTCGCCGGAGGCTGGCCGGAGAAGATGACCGGACCGCCACCTCCGCCGCCGTCTGGTTCGCCGGAATCCCCCATTTCCGGCCGAAACTTCAAGGTTTTCTAACTTCTTCATTTCTTAATCGTTTTTCACGATCTACACATGGAAATTTATCTACGTTTCACCAGGAATCCAAATATGAGGTCAAAGTTCCGAGATCGTACCTGGTTTGGCCGGAAAACGGCCAAGAAGGTTCGGTTCACCTCCCTCCTCCGTCCGTCGCCTACGGCGGTACTCCCGCTCCAATAGTTACCCCAAAATGCTCGTGGGGTCCCGGGGAAGATCCTCCCGACCTTGGTTTCGCTCAAATCGGATCGAAATCCATCCGATGAAAATCAAGTTTCTTTGTTCACACGGGGGGGTTTTCGGGTAGGAGAGAGAGATACCATATTGACCAATTTTCCGAGGAGAGAGAAAATATCTACTATATAGTTCCAACTTCTCCAAAATTATCAAACTGCCCCTGAAGCTTCTAGACCCGTAACGAACTCACCGGGTCTCCGTTTTTCGCGTGCCGCCTGTCTACGAACTCGTGAGTTCGAGACCTACGCAACGACCCTAGAAAAATTCCCAAAAGTCTTGTCAGTCAAAAAGTGACTCCCGAACCCGTCCAAAACTGAGGGTAAAATTGTCCAATCCTCAAAATAGTTTAATTTCTGGTCTGGGTCTTTACACTCCACGTCACCCAATATGAGTTGTTCACGTGTTAGGTTTGAAAATTCACGACACGTGAGGGAGCGTGTGAGAATGTGAACTTACAAAAGTCCCACATTAGAAAGTTGCATAACCTTACAAGGGCTTATAAGGACTTGGGCCTTTCCCCTAATTGCTAATTGGTTTTGGAGTGGAACCTCAACTTCCTTCATCATGCATGCTTTTGAATTTTTTTGTTCATTTTAGTTATTTTTTTATTTTTTTCTTCAAACAGTAAATAAATTCATGTAAAGTTTGTATTATTTAATTACTTATAATTCATGTAGAGAATAATATATGATAATAGATATCAGTAGGAGACCTGAATTTTATTGAGTCTTTTGAAAAATATAAAAATCACAAATTATATATAAATCTGTAGAAATCTGAGGGTGGTGGTGGGAAGCTAGACAAATTTTTATGGAGTTATGAAATGTCATGATTGAATACACCTCAATTTTTAATGGCTTTATAAATCTCCATAAAAGTATAGTTTGAATACCCTCAACCTTTTATCAACTCTTTAAAAATCCTAATTGAATACATTTAAAATTTTAAAGATATTTAAACTCTAATTGATTACGCCCAGTATTATAATTTTTCAGAGTGCTAATATCAACATCATTCTTCTTCTGCAAGAAATGAATAATCCAACTTCAAGTTCCTACGATTGGTGTAAAAGTCAAGCACAATATTACATAATTAAAGAAATTAAGCATATCATCCAATATTAAATGGTCTATAATGGACGGCCAATGCGACTGGTGATCGTTTGGCTAAGGTTGGACTCCTATCGACTCAAGAGTTCTTATGATTCGGGGAATTTCCAGATATATTCGTTGATATTTTATTTGAAGATCTTAGAGTTTTGTAATTGTATGGCACTCTTTTTTCTTGAAGTCATAATATTTACACCGCTAAACTTTGTACGATTTTCAATGAATTATCGTATTTTCTCCTAAAAAAAATGGTCTATAATGGATGATATCATTTGTTCTCTAATCTCCGAAGCTATATATTTTTCCAAAGAAAGGTCTATAATGATTAGTTCGTTCGTATATATTGACATGGGAATTTATTTAACAACCACGATTGCTAACCGCGTTTTCGGCTCTTTTAATATCACTCATAATCCAAGTTTCAATACCAAGAAATTCCCTTTAAAAAAAAAACAAAAAATTAAATTAAAAAAGGTTGAATATTGAAGAAATAATATTATTGTAACGTGCAAGAGTGAGGAGTTGAATATATAAAATAGTTTTAAACGAATAAGCACGGGATCGAGGGCTCTTGGTGGTTTTGGTCAGTCGGCTGCATGCTGGCTAGCTGCTGCTGGCTGCTGCTGGTCCTGTAATATGTATATAAGCCCAGGATGGGTGCCCATAAGTCATAACCACCTGGGTTATGTTCCTTTGATCTTCCCACCAACCTTATACATATATATATATAGTCTTTTCTTGAATGATTTCATTTTATTAATTAGTTTATTAATCAGAAGATATATTTATATAAGCCCAGGATGGGTGCCCATAAGTCATAACCACCTGGTTATGTTCCTTTGATCTTCCCACCAACCTTATATTATATATATATATATTTGGTCTTTTCTTGAATGATTTCATTTTATTAATTAGTTTATTAATGAGAAGATATATTTTTCCGCAAGGGATTAAATATTTCGTGCAATTGTGTTTCTTGTTGGCATGAGAAGGGTTGTGGAAGAGATTGAATATATGTGAAAATAGAAAATATGGTGGCTGGGTAGAACAAGTCCGTACTTAATTGGCAATCTTTCTTTCGCACCAAGATAGCTAAGTATTCAATATTAGGAGAAGCTAGACTTTCGATTTCAATGTTTAGACTTTAGTAGGAGGACATTGAAAAAGATTCGTGACATGAATAAATTTTCAAAAAAAAGGGAAATAAAAGACAACTAAGATTTTAACTACAAATTCATAATTCGGTATATATTTCAATATTCATTAACAATATAGGATGCGCAGAATATTGTCTCGTTAAAAAATCTTACTTGGAAAAAACTCGACAAGACAAAAACTAATCGGAAAAAGAAAAAAAAATCCATAATATACGAGAAATCAACTATATGGAACACGAACACGCCCAATAAAAATTTGAAGCCGTAACACTATAATGATTCATTTTTCATCATTTTCAAGGTTGGTAGAAGATATCTATATGTGGATAAAGAAAGTAAAGACGATGAGCCAATTTTGAAATATCCATATATATATATATGGCTGTCCATATCATGAGTCGTATGCACAAGAAATTAAAGAAAAAAATCTTCAAACCCCAAATGCACAATTTTGAAATATCCATATATATATGGCTGTCCATATCATGAGTCGTATGCATAACAAATTAAAGAAAAAAACCTTCAAACCCCAAATGCACAGGGAGTAGCGTAGTAATAATATTGTTGAAATGGACCTCCATATAGGAGACCTACTAAATACATCACAGTCTCAAAGTCTCGAAGTCGCAGTCTCTCAAAGTCTCAGTCTCAAAGTCTTTGTGGATATCTAACCAACAAAAAAAGAAAATAATATATTTGTGGATATAATTTGCGTTACATAACGACCAACCATATAAAAAAAGAAATGAAAATTTCCGTACATGGTGCTCTAGAAATCGAACAAGTGTAACATCCCAAAAGGCCAATATTATTTTTATTTATTCTAAAAAATTGATATACGTTACACCATCGGCACGAGCACGGTTTGAATATCATACTATATAAAAATATTTGTATCATGCAAAGGGAGGGCCTTTTTATTTTTTGTATGAAAGAATGTCCGAGAATTTATTAGAAATTGATGGAAAAATCGTACAAAATTTGACGGTATAAAAACATGCAAGAGGAGGGTTGATAATGGATGAAAATAATCGAGGAATTAGTTAATCATGCAGATTTGAGATTTTACTTTTTTTTTTTTTTTTCATCTTGCAAACAAAACTTATGGGTGGTGATACACATTATACAAATGGGAGTAGCCAAAGTAGTAAGTTGAAAGTTGCTTTCATCATAGAATTAAATATAATATCGATCGTTGATTTTGTATATATATATATATATATTATATGATTGATTGTAATGGATGGTTATGCATTGTCATCATAGATTGATAGTTATGTCTCACCCTTCCCTCAACGCTTGTAGTATTGATTTGTAAACTTTGTGACCAAAAATAATTTGGTCGGGTCGATATAAATTTTGGGTTTGCAAGTTAGAGTTGAGAAAGTGTGAAGATTTAAGCAACACGTACATACATAATATAGTCATAATGTGACAAGTAATTTATGTTGCAGAATGTCTTCTCGTATTAATTTCTAATCAATGTCAATTGAAATCAAGAGTTTCATTGAATTTACAATTTAATGTTATTATTTTTTGCTGATATCAGACTGGTCTCAAATTTGATCTTTATAAATAAAGATGACATGTTTGTAGCCTAATAACTCACCCACGGTCTACTTTATCCCAAATTAACCACCCTGAAAATTAAAACTCTGATTGGTAATAATTAATGTTCTAAAAATAGCTAGGGGTAACTAGGCGGCACAGTAGGACATAGAGCCTAGGGGCCTAGGTAGTTTTTTTTTTTTTATAAATAAAATAATAATAATATAATAATAAATACTTACAAATAATTATAAAATAATGAGTATTTCAAAAATAAAATAATTGTTAGGAAATATAAATGTGCAAAAAAAAGTTCTAGAAATATAAACATACAGAATAAAAAAATGAAATGAAGGAGTCAAGAATTTGAATAAAATTTAAATCTAAAAATTCTCATTTTTTCTAAAGATAAATATAAAAAATTAATAAAATATTGCCGCCTATTCGTCCAGCTACATATTCTATAGTCGGCCTATGCATGGGGCTTTTTTAAAAAAAAATTATATAAGGATATTAGGGGAAAATTATACACATTAATTATTGACCTCACTTTTTATAAGAATCGAATATGAGATTACTCATTAAATATTAGCGTGAATAAAAATATCATTAAATTAATAATACTAGTGATAAACGGGAAGTTTTAGAACATAGTGCCACCCTTTTGTTTTCCTATCCAAAAAAGAAGAAAATTAAGGTCATAAACCCAGCTCTTAGAAGTATCTCAGCTTATAATATAGTAGCCCAATGAAGCAAGAATTTGGGTACTTGGGGTATTGTATTTAAAAGGCACTCAGCCCAAATAAATATTTGAGCCCAAAAGTGGATCCAGTTTGAGCCCAAAAATTGACCGAGTTTGAGCACTCACTGAGTCAACTCAACCCAGTTATGAACCGCTTGGTTGTGTTTTCCCTTACCAGGAAAAAAAAAAAGAATTATAATTTTCCGTCGTTTTTCCAGTGTAGCAATCTGAATATCTGATCTAGAAACAGTCTCAAGACCACATCTTTCTTCACTCAGAGCTTCACTGCGAAGAACCCTCCAAAACCCACTTCTCAATTCAAAGGTAAGCTTCTTCCTCATCTGCCTATCGCGCCCCATTTCTTTACCGTTAGAAAATGCAGAACGCATATGTTAGCTCCTGTATATATTCAATTAGAACACATGGGTCTCTTTCCTATTCCTTCAATGACTGTTCTTACTTACTCAATGAAAGATTTGACATAAATCCAATTCATTTTTCATCATCATCAAAATCATGTTGTTGTAGTTGTTGTTGTGGATTTTCAAACCATAGAGTGTCAATAAACCCTTGTTACTTATATGGGTTGAGGCAATCCTCCCTTCTTCAATGGTCAGCTTCTAGAAGGTTGATCTTGAATGGCGCGGACCGGTGCAGTTACCGGATTCAGGAATATAGTCCTGACTTGCGTTGTTATGAGCTCCCTTGCTCCGTCCCGGAGAGGAGTGTTTGTAGTACACGTGGGAGAAGGAGAAAGGGAAGATCTTATTGTATTGTTGATGGGGAAGCAGATAATGAAGTTTACAATTCCAGTGAAGTTTATGATTCGGGTGATCTTGATGATGCTGAGGCTATGCTCAGCTTGTTGAGTGAGGAATTGGGGGAGGATTTTTTTGGTAGAGAGAGAAGTGGGTTTTCATATAAGAGGCTGGAACTCGAGGGTAGGAGGCGTATGATGAGGGGTAGAGATAGAAATGTGAGTTCATCTAAGAGAGTAGAAGAAGAGAGTTGGAGGAGTTTGATTGGTAGAGAGAGAAAAGTGAGTTCATCTAAGAGAGTAGAAGAGGTGAGAAGGAGGAATTCTAGCGGTAGAGAGAGAAATGTAGGTTCGTCTACAAGAGTAGAAGCGGAGGGGAGGATGAATTTTAGCGGTAGAGAGAGAAATGTGGGTTCATTTACAAGAGTAGAAGCGGAGAGGACTTTTGGTGGTAGGGAGAAAAGTGGGAGTTCGTCCAAGGGAGTACAAGTGGAGATTGAAGGAACTAGTAGTGAAGGAATAAGTGGGAAGAAGAAAAGCAATGGTATGTTGAGTTCTTTGGAGAGTAACTCGAAGCACCAGTTTGAAGCGGCCACAATTGATTTGAGTGAAGGGGATTCTGGACAGAAAGGAGAGAGGGGAATGATTTTGAGAGGTGATAATCGGAGGGGTAGGAAAGGGGGTTCTAGTTGTTCATCTTATTATTCTTTTTCGTCTTCTGGCGATATTGGAAGTGAGATTGATGTTCAAGATAAGCATGGCATTTTTGAGGAACCAGCTTCAAGTGTGTATAAGGATTCAAAATATGATAGAGGAGGTAGAGTTGATGGCCAGGCCAGTGAAGATTACCGGAACTATAGAGATGATTCCGACGGAAATGGAGAGAAAAAAAACCAAAGAAATACTACAGTTGAGGGTGGTGTTATGTGGGATTGGAGGAAGAAGACAGAAAAGAAGCTTACGGAATTAGTGACTGAAGAAAAACGGGATGATGAGAAATCCTCTAGAGTGTTGAAGACCAATCAAAGTAAGTTAGGGAAGGCCTCTGGATCCCATAAGCAACTTCATGATGAGCAAGAGAGTTCATATTTTACAAAGGGAGCAAGAGAACAGTATAGTCAAACAGGGAACCAAGTTGTTGGTGTTGACATGACTGATTCTAGAAGAAGAATCCCCGAACGCAACGAATCAGATATCCATAGAAATGATGTTGCAACAACTTCCTGGTCAAAGAGACACAGTGAAAGGGAACAAAACCTAGAGATAGCTACAAACTTAGTGCAGGAAACAAAAAATGAACATTACAAGACAGCTAACTATATCCGTCAAAAGGAAGATTTAAACAGAGATACCCAAAAGGTCTCAAGAACTTCTGAAAGTCGAGTTGTTGATGCTGAAAGGACCTCTGATTGGCAGAGACAGTTTGATACAAGAAGGGTTTACCAGGAAGAGAACAGAAATATGTTGCTGAGTTCGGCTAGTGAGACAGAAGTGCAACGTCACCAAATAGGCCAGCAGATTGTTGGCTTCATCAACTCAGGAAGAAAGTCTCAACAAATTACTGAAATATCAGAAATTTCTGACAGTGGTATTGAAAGGGACAATATTATTCAGTCTGATTTGGTTCCTGCTTCCAGTGGAGAATCATCCGAGCCATGTCACGAAATAGATGAGAAAGCTTTTCAAAAGGTTCTATCCAGAAAAGGGACTGATGATGTTACTGAAATGTCGCTTGTCCATGCTAGTAATTCAGAGAGAGATTCCAATTCTCAGAGAATCTCCAAGAAGAGAACTGTCAATCAAGAAAGTGCTATAATCTCAGCTGCTACATCGATTGAGGAAGCAACACAGAGAAACAATGAAACTGATGTAAAGCTCATGCAAGTTAAACCTATGAAAGAGGCTCAGAGTTCCAGAGGACCGTCCAATTTTCATCAAAAGGACTCATTAGAAGCCTCTAGTTTCCAAGCATGTTTCAGTATGGTTTCCCAAGCTACAATGCAACCACATGATGTTCAGGAGCATAAGAGAACCCCACAGGCAGTTTTGTTGCCTCCTTCTTCTCAATTGATAGCTAGAGCATCATTGCACATTGAGTCACCAAGTGGAATGGCAACTCAGGAAGTTTCGGAAGAAATTTCAGACAGTGGTTCTCCTGTGGGGAGACAAACTTCTGCTTCCCTCCAAGAATCATCCTGTGCAAGTGGAAACACTGAGGCTCAAGGGGAGATTTTATACCTCATTCCTGAAGATGCATTGGGTTCCACTTATCGTTTGGAGAAATCATCTTCACTGTTTGTCAGGGATTTCATTCAGAAAGTAAGGCATCAGGGCTCAACTTCCCAGAACCAGAATGAAAACACAGTTTCTGAAGCAAATTTAGTATATGGAGGCGAGGACCATGGGCAAAGTACTTCGGTTTCGCTCCAAGAATCATGCAGTGGAGATGGTAACCCTCAGACCGAAGGGGAGATTATATCCCTCATTAATCCTGAAGATGCTTTGGATTCAGCTCATCGTTTGGAGAAATCATCTTCACAGTTTATTGGGGAGTTCTCTGAGAGAGTAAGACATGAAGTGTCAACATCTGAAAATCAGAACGCAAATACAGTTTCTGAAGCAAAATTGGTGCATGGAGGTGAGGAGTATGGACAAATGAATTTGGGTAAAAATGGGTCTGAAAACTCTCAGACAAAGGAGAATGACTCAAGGCATTCATCTGGAGGTTCTGGAACCAAGGGGCCTTCAGATGAAATGTGGGATGTAGCAGACACATCTGTTCTTAAAACCCGTAAGGCAGAAACATCAGAGGTCGTTACAAGAAGTGGGAATGCCCCCAAGGCAGAGAAATCAGAGGCCGCTACAACAAGTGGGAATGCCATTGTCAAGAAAAGTGGCAGGTCTGTGTGGAATCTTGTTGCAGATATATTTAGGCTGAGTTGGGGTTCGCATGCCGAGAGCCCTCATTCGGCTGTGAAGTCAGGTGGAAGGACTTCATCAAATGAATCTGCAAGTAGTGAGGCATGGTTTTCTGGCCGTGAGCCTGAGGAGAGCAGTGAAAATAATGCAAAAAGGGATAAAGACATTCTACCAGAAACCACCTCTGATCAGCAACAACCAGGTAAAACATTTTCTCAAAGTCAAGGAAAAGTATTTGGCATAATGAGATCGAAGGAGGAAGGTGGGTTGACATCAAAATCCGTTTCCTTGTCCTCCAGTGAGGAAAGTTTGGGTTCACAAGAGAATCAAAAGAGTTTTCAAGGTTCTTCTTCTGGCATTGCTAAAGTGGAATCATCACAGCCACTAATTTCTAGTGGCATAAGGTCTCCTGTTGTTGAAGAAATTTCAAATTCCGGTAATACTGTTTCTGGAAGTGGTTCAATGGAGGACATGGACCAATTTGGAAGTCGGAAGTTAACTGAAGTATCAGATAATATGCAAAAGGGTGGGGAATTGAAACAAAGGAGATTTCAGAGGACTAAGCAAGTGCTGAGAGATAGATTCGATGAATGGGAGGAAGCACATACACTTGAAATTGAACAGAGAAAAATTGATGAAATGTTTATGAGAGAAGCACTGCTCGAAGCTAAGAAGGCCGCTGATACTTGGGAGGTGCCTGTTGGGGCGGTACTAGTACAACAGGGGAAGGTCATTGCACGTGGATTTAACCTGTGAGTTTTATCGGTTTATAACTTTATATGCATGTTTCGTGGTTAAATGATTTTTTCTGTATATTTATGCTGATGTGTGTATATTAGGGTGGAGGAATTACGGGATTCAACAGCCCATGCAGAAATAATATGCATACGAGAAGCTTCAAATCTTCTTCGGTCATGGCGGCTTGCTGTAATTTCTCTTTCATTTAGTAATTAGTACTCATTCCAAGTTTTCATTTAGAGAGCAGTCTTTCCTTTTCACAAAGACATCAAATATTTGCGTATCTGTTGGATAGTCGAAGATTTTTTTGAAACTATAATATATGCGTAAAATGAAGCACTGAATCATGCCTTGTTTTGACGTGAATACTGTCTTTTCTCGTAGGATTCTACATTATATGTAACACTTGAACCATGCCCCATGTGTGCTGGAGCAATCCTCCAAGCAAGAATCGACACTGTTGTCTGGGGAGCTCCGAATAAGCTTCTTGGAGCTGATGGCAGTTGGATCAGGTATGCAAATTAGGCCGGAGATTTAATCTGGTTTATTTCATCGTTAAGCTTTATCAGAGGCTGGCCTTTATTATATGTTCATCTAAATCACCGTTACTTGCAGACTTTTTCCCGACGGGAGCGGAGCAAATAGCTCAGAACCGTCGGACAAGCCAGCTCCTCCGGTCCACCCATTCCACCCAAACATGACAATTCGGCGAGGTGTGTTGGCATCGGACTGTGCAGATATAATGCAGCAATTCTTCCAGCTGAGAAGAAAAAAGAAGGGAAGGCAAGCAGACCCGCCGGCACCGGCCTCACATCGTCCTGTCTCTCACCACCCATCAAAGATACTTACCAAGATGCACGATATCTTCCATTTGATGTTCTGTTTGTGAGGCATGGCATGGTACAAAGCCCACATTTTCATCAATGTACAAATGTACAAATCCATGTTGCAATTTTGTTCGCCCTTTAGAATGTGAGAGTAAATTAGAAAGTTTTCTTAAATGTGCCTGCTTTATGAGAATTGTAAGAATATATTTATAACAAGGCAATCTAGAAATGACAATGTTCATTTAATGAGAACTAATGAATCTAACTTTGAGAGATTATTACAATATATCGTATTATAGTGTATCCAGATTGAATACAACATGTGATCATAATGAGAGGTCACTAATACAAAACCATAAATGATTGCCTCCGATCATTTCTACTTGACTGACGACTGCGTAAACGGAGGTCGTTGAGATGGTGACCTTGCTTTGAGAGAGGGGTGATGGGTACCTTCTACCAGAGTTGAGGTTTGCTGTTAAGATCAACAATAGGTGGACGTTTCTTCTAATTGTATTTGTTCAATGAGAATTTTATGGAGCAATTACATACTAGAAAAGATAGTTTCTTTGTCAACATCTTAGGCTTTATTTTGAGACTTTAGGCTGAGACCCCCCATCAACTAGAGATTTAACCAGGATTGGGGCTTACCTTTGCCATTAACAACGTTGCTGCCAAAATGATTAGAAGAGAAGTAGCTTTCATGAAAATTACATCTCTCCCTTCAATGTTTCAAACAAACGTTTCTTTCACCTGCTGCATTTTTCTATTCTCAAAATCCAATATATAAGTTTATAACCAAACACCATTTCTTCTTACGAGCATCCATCTCAGAAAAAAATGGCCTCGGTTTGGCTGGTTTTTGTTGTAAGTTGTCTTAGCCTTCAACTAGCCCTCACAGATGCACAAACGCCGGCAGCTGCACCGGCTACTTTGCCGGCTAAGACGCCTCCACCTACTACCACACCAGCTGCACCGGCTACTTTGCCAACTACAACTCCACCGCCTTCTACTGCACCAACTGCAGCAACACAACCGCCTGTAACTGCAGCAGCAACCCCACCTGCAAACCCTACACCACCATCCCCAAAAGTTGCACCATCCACAAGCCCAACAGTCCCACCCCCACTACCACAAAGTCCACCTGTCTCAACTCCATCACAGCCACCAGCACTGCCGCCATCACCACCTGTTTCGCCACCACCAGCACCTGTTTCACCACCACCTTTGCCACCTCCTATACCAGCACCACAGGTATCCCCAGCACCCATTCAAGCACCACCAGCCCCAGCTCCTGTCAAACAAACACCAGCGCCAGCACCAGCAAAGGAGGCGCCAGTGCCCTCACCATCAAAACCACCCCCGGCACCAGCACCAGCACCAGTTACAGCGCCACCAGCACCAGCACCAGTCCTAGTACCGTCAACTGCGCCTGCTCCACACAAACACAAGAGGAGAAGACACAAACACAAGAGGCATCATCATGCACCAGCACCTGCACCAACTGTCTTAAGCCCCCCAGCACCACCTACTACAGTCACAGATACAGAGGATACATCACCAGCACCATCACCAAGTTTGAATTTGGTAAAGAATTCAACCCGCTCTTACTGTTAATACCAAAGAGCACCATATTTGCATGACTTCTGAACTCAAATTTTATTAGTTTTACTTCACAGCTTATAAACTTTTTGGATGACCCATCTGCTTTTTTGTTTCATAGAATGGAGGAAAAGCACTGCACCAGAAAGGAGGAATATCAAGAATGTGGGTTACGACTGGATTAGCAATTACTATGCTGCTGGCAATGGCAAGCTAAAGTTCTTATCAATCTTAGATGATGAACTATGAATTTATTGGTATATTGCAAAGAAGATTTTTTGAGAAGATGATTATTTCATATGTGCAACCCAGATGTAGGAATGAATAATGCAAAAAGATGAACCATCAACATTAGCACTTTTTTGTTTACTTCATGTTCAAGGGACATAGATTTTGGATTCCAACAACTACCAAGGATTAATCAAAAAGACAACTCTAAGTAGCATAATGAATTCAATGTCAGATCAAACATTTTCTGTATCTGCGTCCACTTCCATATCCTCTCGTAAGTCATACTCAACTACGAGGCCAAAGTTATCAACTAATTTGTGATACTTGAGACATCCTGCACACTGATGAGAAGCAATGCTATTTGGTTAGATAAACCCAAAACTTGTTTCTTATTTATAACTTAAGAGACCTAGAAGCAACTTTGAAATGAGCATAACAATTGAATAGAGTGATTGTAAGTGACTAGTTGAGTAACTAGGAAGGAAGCACATGCACCACATGAGCATAACAAAACCACTAAGCAAGGAATTTCCAAAGTAACACCTATCAAGGTGTTACTTACAAAAACATCTAAATGTATTGCATCTAATCATTTTGAAGTTCCTCATTTTTAACTAATATAGCCTAAATCCTTTTGTAATTTGAAGTTCCTCGTCCAAACATAGCCTAAGGAATATATACATGTATCATGATAAAAGCGCATTGACAGAAAAAAAAGGGTTTCACGAGGCTTTCCATTATCAAGAATCTTATATCAATCAACAAGATGAATAAATACCTGCACATAAATAAGCCCCCGCTCATACGCCAATCGATTCACAAGCCTACTAGTCCTTTCACCACATAAATCACAAGTAAACTTTACAAGCAAGCTTCTCCTCGGGAGTTGTATGTCAATCGTAGCGTCCTTTGTTGAGGACAGGCAGGAAACAAACCCAAGTTAAGGAGTGAAGACATTCGACATTCAAGCAATAGCAAAACATACGCATTGAAATGACAACACATGTCACATTGGTCTGAAAAAAATTATGAGCTAATCCCACCAATAAAATGATCTATTCACAGATAGTTTGGGACCCTATCTTGAAATTAAACCAAAAGCATTACCCTTTTCGGAACACGATAAATATCAATATGAAAAAAGCAATGATTCTATGAAATTGAACTAGAATCATATCATGATTATACCGTATTCTGATTGTCCTGTTCCAATTCAGCGTCTTTTTCAGAATTGCCACTCAGCAACCCGGAAACAGCCAGTAGCTTATAGCCACGCTTTGGTGCTACAGCTGCGGTATGGGAAATTCTTGAGCTGAAAACAGATACTAAATGAGTTAAAATTTACCATAAAAACACAAGAAAGAAGAAAAATTAAAAGAAATCCAAAAAAAGGAAATTCACCATAGAGGGTTTCGTTCTTGGGTTAAGGACCTGGAGAGACAGACGATGGGGTTTTTCTTGGAAGCAGAAAAGGGTCTAAAAAAGCAAGTGGCTTTGTGGGGTTTAGCTATGGGAGACGATAGAGGAAGAAAGGCGGGAGAGAAACCGCAGGCAGTCGGTGTTGCCGCCATGGAAACAACCCAAACTGAAAAAAAATTGCAAAACTGACTGGAAATTTGAAAGCCTCCCGACCGAAAGAAAGAAGGGTAAAAAAGACATTGTATATTTAGCTTATTCATGAATTGACCCCAAATCTCTTGTCTTATTCCAAGCTTGGCAAATTTTCAATTGGTCGTTTTGCAGTTGAGGGCATACATATTTAGCTCCTCTGAGTTCTTCTGATTAAATTTAGCTTCTTTTTATCTTTGGTGAAGAGAGAAATTATTGAGTCATATCATCTGTGTACTAATAATGTATGGCTTTGCACGTTGCAGTTTTTCTTTTTTTTTCATTGATGAAGGATTTTTGTATCCAAGTATACTATGAACAAATGCTCCTCAGAAATTGACCAAAAACAAAAAGAGATACACAGTTGATGATGATGTCTTGTTACATGATCAACTTGAATGAGCTCAACAAGGTTAAATTCCTCTTGGATTACATTTGTTCTGAATACACCTAAATCATCAAGAAAGCCTACTGCGAATCAAATTCTATATGCAATTGTTCCCAATGGGGCCTATCAGTCTTGTTCATCCACTTCATGAAAAGGAAGAGGCACTGTTTTAACTGCTCTAAACTTGCCTGCATTATTTAGATGCTCATTCTCCAACCTGGACCATTTGTAAACATTTTTTCGTTAGACATATCGAAAAAGGGCACATTTAAGGATTTACGAATAAGAATCAAGGAGATTTAGGGATTTCGGGTTTTGATTTAATTTACCTGTAAAAGTTCCACAGCCCTCTTCTGATGACTTCAAGGGCAGCTAAAAATAGCCCTGTCACTCTGTAATCCACATGTCCAAAACTTGAATGAAGAACAGTTTGCAACCAAGCTAGCCTCAGAACAAGGTTCAATCCCTGCATAGTGTCAAAAACATTGGTCAAAATTCAAAAACCCGATTCGAAAACATAAATTTTTTTCTGTGATTGTGATATATATATATATATATATATATCTCAGACAACATCTAATTCTCTGTTGTCATGTTGTCTTCTGTGAATTAGACTGAGAACATATATCTTCTTTTTAAAATAGCATTTATCAGAATTTCACTTGGAGAATATGTTTCATTCCCACTTGCTTGCTAAACAAGAAAAGTCTCATTCTTGCATCGATCTTGGCCATTTGATTGGATAATTGGTTATCAAATTCTTAAACTTTTTTGCCTGAAAATGAGAGAGAGGGTAGGGCGTGACGTATACCATTGAGATGTAGTAAATGATCTTTCTTCGAAGCATTAATTCATTCCTAAGCAAAGGATTCTTGGAATTCATTTGTAGCAAACCCCAATCCTTTACAAAGTCCCAATACAATTGGTAAACTGTTGCAAAAGTGGACATGATCACAACCAGACAAAGCCATCCAATGCTCCTCTCTTTCTCATAAGCTACTTTAGCTCCAGCTGCTAACATTGCTGACACATACTTTCCTAGATTCACTAGGTGACTTGTTTGCCCCTCATCAAACCAACGCCGCGCACACTGCAGATCAAATTATGCAGAAAATTCTTTTAGTCCTTTGAACAAAAATCCCTAAAAATTAAAACAAGTTGCAAGTAAGAGTACTAGTATATATATAATATATATATATATATATTATATACCTGCATTGCTCTCCAGTAATATGGTAAAAACGACACGGCGTATGCAAGATCTCGGTAATTCTTTGCCCTCATGCAATATCCATAGTCCTGAGTCTTGTAGCTCCCAGTTATGTAGTAACATGCCACATACTCAAGATTCCTCAGCATTGGAACCTTTTGAACACAAAATAAAAAATGTATTGCTAAGAAATTTAAGTAACTAAAAGAAATTTTAGTTTGAATTTTCTACTGGATTTAGTGGTGAATGATACCTGACTGCATAGCTGATCTGCCATGAAGAAGTCCAGCATGACAACCTTGTACAGAGGTGACAAAATGATGTTTCTGATGACGCGAAGGAGACGGAACCGGCTTGATTGGTAAATGATATTGAAGGGGCACACAAGAAACAGTAAAAACATCTGCACATATAGAAGAAAGATTAGTACTTTGGTAGATTTTCAATTTTTACTTTATCATGTCACCATGAGTTTAAGAAAATTAAAATTACCAACAAAAGCAGGCCGGGGATTGTTTTAACTTGGGAATATGAGTAGCCTCTTGTTAGCAATGACAAGTGAACAAACATGACCCCAACTACAACAGTCAATGATGTTGTGCAGATCAAGAACACATCTCTGTATTTCAGCTCCTTCGTCGGTGCCAATTCGAAAATGAAGCTGTAATTTATACGCGCCTTTCTCCAAGCAAAAATGTTGCAACCATAGAGGAAGAAGTGCAGAAACAGCAGGCTGAACATGCTGCATAAAAGAAAGAAAAAAGAAAAAAAAGTCTTTTTTTAGCCCTCTTGTTTAAATGTCACATCTTTATAAGACTTGTTCAAATATAGGGCCTAAGAAATCACTTGCCTCAGTACAGGGTAGGCAGTTTCCATGTACACTGAATTTGGCTGCCGTCTGTACAATCCGGTAATATGAGCCATAATCACATACCCGGCAAATAGCGCGATAAAACATCCGGCAAATAAACCTGAAAATCACAACTAAGTTTTAGATTGAGTCACAAGATTAATCCAACGGCTGAAAGGTGACATCATGTTGTGCGATGTGGAGAAAAGCTATGGTAATTAGACGAGCATGGGCACTTGGCTTTGTACAAGCTGCTAGCTTGGCAGCACACTGAGGAAACAAAAAATTGCTGCCCCCTAGATTTGGATGGGGCTTTTAGGGTTCTAGCTTTGTACCATAAAACAAATTGTCTCATACAAAACAATGGCAATTGGCAAAGGCATGGGACCTGTGCTTTTTTGCCCACCCAAAAAAGGTGGACTAGCCACAGCCTTGTGTTTTCAGAGCTTAGTGCTTATATCTTTTATATGGCCACAAAATGAACAAACTTTAAGCTCCCCAGCAAAAGTTGTGTAAAGCAAAAACCCACTTAAGGACTTTAATTTTATGATTAAAAATTGAATCTTTATCTTAATTTGGTGTAATTGAAGTGGCATCCATGGACGATGGACTTACCAATGAAGAATGTTACAGTGTGTGATTCTTTACGCTGTGTCGGTTTTAGGTATTTCATGGCCTTTCGCCGGTTTTCTTCTCCAAAATGTTTGGTGAAAAGCTCCTCAACTTCATCTGCTAGATTCATCACCTGTCATTTCTGAAACTAATGAGAAACATAAAAAGACTATTGGCTCACAAAAGTTAACTTTATTTTTTCTATCTTTTTTTTTCCAGTTTCTGTGTCATCAGACAACCACATCTGGGTTCGATTTGTATGAATCCAATGGCATCCATTGTGCAGCCAGGAACTTAAACCATCAATGGCCACTTTACATTGTCGGCTAAGTATGAAATGATAGCTTGTGGCCAACATTTGAACATGATCTAATCAAAATATCATGCAAAAATGTTCCTCAACAACATAGCTAGCATGGTAAAAAAAAAATTAGATATTTTAATTACCTTATCTGAGCTGTTGAAATAGGAACTCTCAACCACTTTGAGATAGATTGGAAGAACTTGTTTTCCAGTGACCTGAAAAAGACCCAAAACAAAAGTTTAAATCTTTATTACAAAATCAGACCAAAAATGCAAACTTTACAACTTAAAAGTCATTCATTTACTTACCTTGTCAAACTTCTTCAAAATCTTTATAAAAGCAAGCATGTTCAAGTTCCTGAAAATATCATCTATCAAAATCAAACACCGTAATAACTTCAAAAACTGTTCATGTTTGTTCATTAATTACTAAGATTTTGTACCGGTAAGTTTTGAGATATCCCAATCCTTTGTAGAGCTCAACAAAAGCTCCTCGGATCATCTTATCTGCATGATGCAGCTTTGTTTTGTTGATATGCAGCTTGCCTTCTGCACTGCATTTCTTCGACGACTGATTCACCAGATCTTCCCAGACTAAGTAACTGATTGCTGAGAAAGTGCGCGACGGGGTTGTTAGAGGAATGTTAATCTTCAAGTTCTTCCCATGGCAACTGAAAGAGCGACTCGACATGGTCCTCAGTTTCCCAATATCTTCACTTTTTGTTCTCATTGATTTCCCCAATTCACCTGAAACTGAACCCTCTGAATATGCCACCTCAGCTTTCTCCAGGTCATCTGTGCTTATGTCTTGCAGCTGCTCTTTCTCTGTTTTGTCCATCACAGAGTCCTCCTCTGTTTCCAACCAAACAAACATCAAAATGAGCAAACTAGAAAATGGCACTTGGAAAAAATTGAATCTTTTGGTCATTTTGCTTGCAAATTGAGGAAAGATTGAAGCTTTATATACATACCTGATGAGAAGGAGCAAGAAATGGAGGCATCTTCCTTGGAATCCATGGCAGAAGCTCCTTTGCCGCGCTGTTGCTTGAAGGCGGTTTTGAGCTGAATGAGAATATCCATTTGTTTCCTCAAGGACTCTCCTCTCTCCATGAACTCTTTCTCCTTACTTTGGAAGAATTGGTTCACTTTGTTGAGCTGAAGGTCCAAGCAAGCAAAAAATTCTTTGGCAGCATCGGTGTCCGCAAATTGCTCAAGCAATTCAGTCTCATACATGTCTCCCTTGCTTGCTGATGAGGCAAGCTTCTTATGAACCTGGTACATGTCACATAATAAGATCAAGCATTAATTTGCGCATAAATGAAACAAAAAACAATCAAAATTGAGAAAAATGAGTATGGGAAGTTGAGAGATTGATTGTATACATGTATGAGATCATGTTCTCTATGTTGATGGCCAAAAGGGTGGCCAAAAGGAGAGAACTTTCTTATAGAAGTGAAGAGGGTGTTATTGTTATTGTTGTTGTTGTTATTGTTGTTGTTGTTGTTAGGGTTTAGGAGATGGATTTTTTTGAGGTCTTTCTTGAGTAGCCAATAATCGACGAAAGCGTCCTTCCATTCGGGGACAAGCTGCCCTTCAAATTGCTTAGAGAACTTCACCATTTTCTCTCTTTGGTGTTGTTGTAGGACGTGTGCTTGTGAGTGTTCAAAGGAAGGGGTTGATGACATTATTTATGGTGGTTGGAAAAAAGGAGTTTTTGATTGATATGATGTGCTTCGTACTGATGCCTCAAGAGCACATTCTAAAATATCCTTTGAACTTATACCATCATCCTATGCTTCCACTTGATGGAGGGGGTTATCGTGGCCAGCTTCGCCGGAAAGTTGTATCGAACCACCACTGGATATAATGATGCTAGGAGTCTATGATGGACTTCTCAGCCAATTTGTGCTCAAGAAGATTTTGAAAGGGGTGGGAATTTAAAGTGTTATAGAAAGGGACATGAATATGTATGTAATAATCTCTCCTTACAAGGGCATAATTGTCACTCCGGAAAATTAGAAAAATCATTTGTCTCATTTTTATTACGGGATATTGTATCACGACTACATAACATATTCTGTCCATAATGTTATGATATGAAGAATATCATGTACTTATTTACCACTAAAATAACCTTTTTTCTACAAGTAGTATGCATATACTCAAAGGGTAGTTAAGGGTTTTAGACACCAAGATCTTTTCTGTATTTTTTGATACAGACACCAAGATCTGCTAAGAGCTTCTTATTTGTGAAAGTGAAGCTTATTATTGGCTAAAATATAATTACAAGCACACCAATTTGATGAGCTCTTATTAGACCAGCTTGATTTCCACTAATTGAAGATAACTAGCTAAAAGTCTCAATTATTTTTCATGCCTTTCATTAAGCAATCACTACTTTTCTTTGCAGTATAAAAGTGGAGAGATATATGATATTAATAATACCAATTGTTGATGTCAAAAATAGATCAATTTAGATTTATCTTGCTGAATTCGATTTTCTCGCTTTCTTTGGTGACAGGTGATCTCATGGACAAATCATGATACATATAAATATTAGGCTCGTACAAGATTTACCAGGACCATTCAAATTTAAAAGTTCTTCCATCAATCCGATCTCGTAGACTTTTGGATTTGGAACCAACAATGAAATGGGAGAACGAAAATAAACAAAGTATAATGAACCCATTATTGCTATCCAATTCATGCATAAATGCTTATTATGGTATTTTGGATATCATTTTCATAAAATGCATGTGAAAAGAATAGTGTAACATGTACGTACTTTCGATTTTTCTCTACATTTTTATTTTGGCTGGTGTTCCTGGTGTTCTTTTTAACCATATATTATATATATAGTCAGTTTCTTTTATCGAATGCATCTAATTTTATGTCTAGAAAGTCCGAAAAAATACGGCTAAATATTCAAATTGCTACGAAATAATATAATAGTATCCTAGTATAGGCAATAATGGTGGTCGTAAGGTAAACGGTTCTTCTTGCATATATGACATATACATATGTTCGATTCTTTTGTTCTAAATCCACTCTCCATATCCATTGCCAACTTGTCAACATGACCAGATCGACCTTCCACCAAAAAAACGACGAACAAATTTAAAAAGATCAGCCGTTGATCGATCTGTTACTGTTTTAAACCCTAAATCCTATTGATATATTATTTTTTGTCGTTTTTCTTCCAAGACATGGATTGCAACATCAACATTATGATTGTTGTGGAAAATTGACAGCGTGACTGAGATAAAAAAAATAAATAAATAAAGATACCCCATTGTTTTTTCTTTTTCTATACATCCGTACACACACCTGGCCATTACTATCCCATTACCTTTGCATGGATATATGCCCTTATGCAGAAACCATTATAGGGTTTTTTTTTTCTTTACTATTTGAAATATTGTAAAAGAAGTTATTAGCGACGAAAAAAAGTCGAACAATAAGTTAGGATTATGATACATCAAAGAAACAATATATATTCTCTCCGTCAAACGTACAATATAATAACAAAATTACATTGCCTTAAATAAGAGCTTCATTGAAGAACCAAGAACCTAGTTAGGCACAAATGTTTAAAAATAAAAATAAAAATAAAATTACTTGTGAAATGTAAAGTGTTTAGGTATTTAGAGCCAATGAGGAGCCATGGAAATGATGATCCATTCGGATGCCATATTTGGGTGCTCCCCTGCAGAGCGACCCAACCCATCTCCGCCATGTCCTTTCTTTGCCGCTTGGATTAATTACATTATCATCTTCCTACATTATAATTTACTTATAAGAAAATAATAATAATAAAAAAAATTTGACCCCACATAACCTAGCTATGATACCGAACAAAAAAAAAACGTAGCTACGATCAATCATATGCATTGTGAATCTCTATGTGGTCAATGCAATTAGGGTTAATTACTTTTTACCTTTCCATGACAGTGCGCTGTTAATATATTTTAAATAACCAAGCGTTTGCACTGTCAATTATTTTAGATCATATTATACAAAAACTCTCTTTTGATTATTGATTAATGAAGGACTCGACCATCGTGGTCAAACTTTGGCATTAGTTGTGACTTCTGACTAAGAGCCTAATGCCAGTTTGGTATTGATCGATGTGTTTTTTTGAAAAGTTACTTCTGATGTGCTTTCTTAACAAGCAGCTGTATATTAAAACAGTTAAACGTTTGGTAAATTTTTTTCTTAAAGTATTGTGAGTATGAAAAGTAATGTCAAATTATTTGGTAAATTTTAGTATAAAACTGTGGTAGACGTGGATAATGACTAAAATGGACATGATATTGAAAAGTGTAAGAGGTGATTGTGGTGGTGGTGAGGTGGAGGTATGAGTGGATGAGGAGGTCATGGTGGTTGTGGTGGTAGAGGTAGAGGTAGATGAGGTGGATGTGGTGGAGATGATGGAGGACGTGACGACGAAGGTGGAGGTAGAGGTAGAAGATGTGGTGGTGGTGGTGGTGGTGATAGAGGTAGGGGTGGATGAGGCGGTGGTGGAGATGGAGATGCGTCTGGTAGTGAGGTGGGTGGCAACTGCGGTGGTGGCGGCGGCGGCGATGGTGATGGTGATGGTGATGGAGGTAGTGGAGGATGAGGTGGAGACTCGGGTGGAAGAGCATGTAGGGGTGAAAGAAGTGGTGGAGGTGGAAATGGCGGTGGCCGTTGTAATGGTGACCGTGACGGTGGTGGTGGCACTGCGATAGCGATGGTGGTGGTGGAAGAGGTGGAGGTTGAGGGAAGAGGTGGTGGTAGAAGAGGTAGAGATAAGGGTGAAAGAGGTGGTGGTGGTGGTAGTGGTGGTGGTGGTGACTGCAAAGTAGACTTGGGCATGAAGTGGTGGTTTGTTCCTTTAAAAAAAAAAAATACGTGAGAAATATAAACACTGAATAAATAATAATTTTTTTAGAAATTAATTTGGATATTATAAAAAATAAAAAATTTCATTAATTTTTGGTGAAATCAGTTTTCAAAAGCAACCTATATGCTGCTTTTAAAAATTGATGTCAAAAGTTCATTGCTTTTAAAAAAAAAACCAAGATTTTTAGTTTTACCAAACACTTTTGTACTACTTCACTTTTAAATAAATTAGCTTTTTAAGAAAGAAAAAAAATAACAAACGGAGCCTAAGAGGACTAATTGCAAAAATATTAATCGATATTGGTAGGTTTTGGTTTGTAGAAATTTTGTAAAATAGGTACGATTGTGAATGTGTGATCAGTGTTTTACTTGTGAAGTACGTTTGGTAAAATATATTTCACTTAATAAAATTTTAACGGAACAAATGAATTTGGAACAACCAAGATGATTGAAATTGCCAATTCAAAAATTAAATGAAAAATCAGATTTTAAAAATTGAATTAAATGACAATTTAAAAGAGCATTTGGACTAATAATTAGGTCAAAATTTTATATGGTTGTACTGTATTTGTTTTTACCTTTACAGCCTTACTAACCCTAATTAATTAAGGTCTATTCACCAACTTGAGATTTTTTTACCATTGCACAAAAAGGCTTTAGAAGATCTATTGTACTATCAATTCAGAATCGATAGGCTTCTTACATAAAACGCCCCCTGAAATTGACACTAATTTCCACTTTCCCCCCTATTTGAATTGATTATGAGTCAAAATTTTATAATTAAACACCAGAATTTGGAATTCAAAATTTTTGATAAATTTTCGAATTGGAAATAGAATGTTTTGATGAAAATACTAATCCTATTTAATTTCTACTTTAATATACCCTGAAATTCTCTGAACTTATTGAATTTGAAAAATGAATGTTGATGCATAGTATAACAGTATTTCCATTTCATTTTCAATGTCTTCTCACCAAATTTCTATTTGATTCTCAATGAGTTTCAATCGACATAATATAACAATAGTTTTTGTCTTTTTCTAAGTTTTCCGAACTCTTTTTTTTTTTTGGTGGAACTCAGAGCATCACTAGTTCCTTGCTTGAATGGTTGCACAACCTCTAGCTGGATGAGCTCATCAAATCCATGTCGCAGATAAAATGCTTGCCATATTCGAGAATGGGATGCCACTCTTCAATTATAATACACACCCTCTAGACGTACAATTTGTCCTAATTATTAATATATACATCAAGTACTAAATTTTAAAAATTATTTAAAATTCGGAATTCCAAGTATATATGAAGTAATAATTAGATGATTATTATTCTAAGGCATAGGATTCTTTTGCTAGCTCTGTAGCTCCTATATATATATATATATATATGGCTCTTAAAAAATGCCCTCAAATTGATCATGTTAATAAGAATATCCCCAATTTCATTAGTAACTAAATTAAATCAAAATTCTCATCTCATCATCATCCTTTCATTATCTCTTTATCACACAGCATGCACACGCGCGTACATGTTGATGACTTAGTGAGATCGAGCATATACTTATTCAATGAGTATACCCACGTCAATAAAAATCAAACTCACGACCTGTAGATCGAGTAGACCGGCATAAATTCACTCTCACCATTAAGCTACCGATCGAAGACGCGAACGAAGAGTGCGTGCTAATTACTGTATGCTTTTAGTATGGCTTTGAGGGGGGTGGCTATTATATATAATTGTGCTGCTTAAACCATATATATCCGCCATGGATTTTCACTTAGTACGTATATGCTCATCTACTTTGCATCTTCCAATTGCATTTTCATCCCTTGGCTTTGAATTCGAAGGATAACTAACAGATTTCGATTCTCCGAAACGTGCTAGGAGCCATTTAATTTCTCTCTCTAGCCTTCTGGGGATAATTAAAAGTTTGATTTGGATGTGTGTACGTGAAATGTAACTGAATATCAGTGACTTTCGGTACCCTATGTCGGGTTTTAAGTAATATTTAAATTAATCCAGTTTTATATAAATTTATCATGGAATTATGCCTACAAATATCCTTAGTTAGGTACAAATTAATACAGTCCTAATTAAGGTTAATGGCTTCTGATTGCTGGGAACTGATAAGTTGGATTATATTCTCATCATCATATATATATATATATATATATATATTCTTGATATATCAATGATCGAGGATCATTATCTTCCAGAGTGTTGGAAAGGAAGGTATATATAACGTGGAAATTGGTAAATTAGATTCTTTCACTAGCTACGTACGTACCAACCCAATGAATTAGTAGACCATGTCTCCCAAGTTTTAAGTTGCCATTACTATAGATTATACTTGTATTATTAATCAAAGTTTATATTAATTAATGTTAACACAGCATTTTGGTTCAATTATAATATATATATGATATTTTTTTTGCATCATATTAACTAGAAATTTTAAGTTTGACTCAAGTAATAGTCGGTAAAGTTAATTTATATGTTTAATATGCAGTTTAACCTCAAGCCGCCACTCCAATTAAAATAAAATATACCAATATTTTTTTTTTCTTTCAAAAAATAGGCATATATATATATGCTAGCTAGTAGGAAGTACTTAAAAGAAAAGTATATTGGGAAGCAGCTAGCTATATATAGTTATTATATATGCTCTTAATTTCTTCTTTTTCGTAAGAAAAAACTGGTATGCATGCATGTGTCTTGTCTTAAGAAATTCAAATGTAAAAGATTAAGGGAATATAGAGACAGAAAACAAATAATTATATACTGAGCTAGTGCCAGTACTAGGATTTTAAAACATTAATATATATATATATGCATAATATATGGTTCTTATGACTTATGAGAATGAGAATCACTTTTGTAAAAAGATTTAGGAGATTAAGATTTAATTAAGATCTTATTGTTTTAGCATTATGAATTTAAATTATTTTAATCAACTTTAAAGCATATGAATAATTTCCATATATAAATAACATATAATATTAATATCGATATGGATTATAAATAATATATAAAACTTAAATCTGATCACCAAGAACAGCACGTAGAGCTATTAATTCTATCTTCATGAATCATGATGATGAATATTATATGAAATATATTCCCTCTCGCTATTATATATATATATATATATATATATATATATATTTCCTATATATTTGCATGTAGCTGCTGGATCCATGCATACATGAGAATTAATTGGCACCCAGAAGCAGTTTATACTTCATACCAAGAATAATCCGATGGCAGGGATATATATATTATAATAAGCGGCTGCAAAGGTTATGTACGTAGTAGATAAGAGATGGCTTCAAATTAAGGGAATATAATTATGATTATGCTTCTTTTCAAGAAGATGCAAGTGACCGCATATTATATAAATATTATGGTCCCAAAATAATCCAAAAATAATAAAGCACCCCATAAGTAGAAGGGTTCCGCAGCCGCCTAATGTCAACAAGTTCCAAATATATATATATGGCTAGCTACCTCTCAATTTACCGCCTAAAATATATATGTTTAATGATTTAAAGTCAAGAACTTCGAAAGCTATATATATGATAAGGATATATATATATATTAGAGGATCTTTTTATTTCACTTTTTTTTATTTATTGAGTTATTTTTATATATATTATAATCAGAATCGTTCAATTATTAAATTATCGATCATTTCACTAACATCAATGTAAATAATATTCAATTAAAATTGAGATTGTATAGTCATGTAAATGGACGTACAATTCATAATAATGAGGATTTTAATTATTACGAATGCCTTTGATTTTATTTATAGATATGAATAACTAAACAATCTTCGAAATTCATTCTTGTTGATTTTTCTTTTTTCTTAATTTTGCGAATATGATGATATTGAAATAATGATTTAGAGAATGTACATATATTATTATGATTTTAATATATGTATAAGTATAATTCGATACATGAAAAGAGTGAAACAAGTAGCAATACAAGAAAATCGAGGTTGCCTGACAAGGTTTTACTCGACGAAGGAATATTCGCCAAGTAAACAACGTTTGCCCGACGAACCCGAAGACTTACCGGGTAAACTGTTGGCGGGAAGATCAAGATGTTGGCGTGCAAAATACGAGTGTTTGCCTGACGATATGTATCATCTGTCGGGCAAGAGTATATATAACGACGATTATTCGTCGTCAGGTAACACTTGGCGTTGACTCTATTGTGCCCGAAGAATCATTAAACTTTGCCCGACGAATGTTATTTGTCGGGAAAAAGTCTAAATACACTAAATAACCCAGACACTCTCATTTCTTCTTCCTCCTATCTGCTTCATCACTCTCTCGCTCTATATATATATCTCTCTCTCTCTCTCTCTCACTCACTCTCTTTCTCTCGCTACAATCATCATCTCATCACCATTTTCACTACCAATCAAATCTTTTTTCTCTCTCAATCACCAATATCAATTTTTAAGGTTTGAGAAATTTAACTTTTCTAGTTTTGAAATTTTGATTTTTGATTAGAAACTATTTATGTTTTGTGTTGTAAGAATTTTGTGGTTGATTTGAAGGAATACTTATAAAAAGGTATGTGTGTTTACCTCTCAATTTAATTTTGTTAAGAATTTTGGATATAATTATGTTAGGAAATTTTGTATTTATTGTGGAAAAGGTGTAGAAATTGTTTAGAATTTGTGGAAATTAGAAATTAGAAAATATGTTATGAAATTAGGAAAATAGAAAATATGTTAGGAAATTAGAAAATTTTGTTGGAAAATAGGAAAATGAAAAATATGTAATGAAATTATTGAAATTAGAAAATATGTTTGGAAATTAGAAAATATGTTAGGAAAAATAGGGAAATAGAAAATATGTTAGGAAATTAGGAAATTAGAAAATATTTTAGGAAAATAGGAAAGTAAAAAATATGTAATGAAATTATTGAAATTAGAAAATATGTTAGGAAAATAGGGAAATAGAAAATATGTACGGAAATTATAAAATTGTAAACTTTGTTTTATGCATAATTAATATATGTTTGTATTTGTGAATTTGTTGTGATATTTTTTGTAAAGCGCTTTATTTAGTTCCGACGGAGTGAAATATGTTCATATTTCATAACCGTTTATGCGAAGTTAATCGGGTTGATTAACTTCGTATAATGAAATTCAATGAAAAACCTTAGACCCATTTGAGAGTCAGTGAATCGGGTTGATTGACTGACTCTTGAATTGTCTATTTATTCGGACAATTTGGGGGTGCGCAACTATGTGTTGTGTAGTTGGCGGTCTACGAGGTTAGGTTTCGATTGTGGGAAATTCGGTTTGTATCCCTTCAATGTTCTCCGAATGCATACTAAATATTTGTTTATAATATCTACGTCGTGCATTTGGGGAACTGTAGGGAGTTGCTACTGAAATTTCCCTCGATTGAAACTTAGGGTAGGTCGCAAACTACACAGCACAGAACGTGCACTCTCGAATGGGATAGGGCCAAATCACCGGAGGCATAAGGAGACGAGCTACTTTTGATTTTAACTTGTTCTAATTACGGGACAATGTTAACTCAATCACTTACGTTGACTCTATGTTGTGAAAGCAGGCACAATGGACAGTATTTGGATGGGATCGACAGCTTCATTGCCTTTGCACGTAGTCATTGCAGTGATGAAAGACGTATCAGGTGTCCGTGCCTTAAATGTAACAACTGCAGTTAGATGCCGTTGAATGAGGTCCACACTCATCTGGAATGGAATGAGATCGTACACAACTACACTAATTGGATCTATCACGGTGAAGAAATATTTTTCGCATCAACATCTACGATTCCCGAGACCCGTCAGGACGAAAGTGCTTTGGATGGGCGATGTGATAATAATCAAGTCGTTGAGTTATTAACCGATGTTTTTCCTCCCACATCAAATGATATGGACGATGAGGGGTCCAGGTTGCAATCCGAAGACTCTGAGCTCCATTACAAGAGATTGTTGAAAGAAGCTCAGCGCGAATTGTACCCCGGTTGTAAATCATTTTCGGCTCTAGAGGCAGTTGTGGAGTTGATGCACATGAAAGTTGAGTATAATCAAACGAACAAGCATTTTGATCACATGATGGACATCATCATCCGAATGCTCCCTTGTAACAATCCGGAATTTCAATTATTGGATTTAAGTAAATTATTTATGTAAAATGACGATTTTACCCTTGGTCGGTGAAGGGCATGGAAGTCAAATTTTGTTCCGAGACACTTTTGGTGGTGTTTTGGATACCGTTGCGTAGGTCTCGAACTCACGAGTTCGTAGACAGGCGGCACGCGAAAAACGGAGTTCGTGGACGAAAGTTATGGGTCTATATGTGCAAGGGCATTTTGGTAATTTTTGACTTGGGGTAGATATTTTTTTAACCCCAAATCATTGTTTCATCTTCATCTCATTCTGATCTCTCTGTGAAACATCCCAAAACCATCGAACTCGAAACCGTGCGAAAACTAACCCAAAAACCCACAAAGTCAACTTTTGATTCAAGGCTCCAACTTCCAGTTTTGATCAACTAATCGTATTCTAATCATTCCCACGATCACAACCATACCAACCATCGAAGGAGAGGACCACGGAGGAAGCCGAACCGAGTATAGGAAGTTTTGGACCTTCCGATCGATTTTCCGGCTAGCACAGGTACATGTTTGATGTTTTAAGGTTATATTTGGATTCCTGGGTTCGAGTAGATAGATTTAGACGTAAAATTTGTGAAAAATGATTGAGTTTTGAGGAAGTTGTAAAGCTTGGAGTTTCGGCCGGAAATGGGGGATTCCGGCGAACCAGACGGCGGCGGAGGTGGTGGTCCGGTCATCTTCTCCGGCCAGCCTCCGGCGACGACGACGGCGACGGCAGCCGGTCGTCGTCTCCGGCGAGTCGCCGGTGACCGGTCAGGTCGAGTTGAACCGATCGGGTCAGTTGAACCTGTCGGGTCGAGTTGAATCGGGTCAGGCCGAGTTGGACCGAGTTGAACCGGTCCAGGCGCGTGGGTACTGTAGCAGGCGCGTGACCGGTGCATGAGGGCGCGTGACCGGCGCATGAGGGCGCGTGGCGGTGGGTGGGCGCGTATTCCGACCTTCCGTCGGCGCGTGGCGGCGCGTGGGGCCGAGTCTGAGGTCACGGTGGCGCGTGACAGGTAGTTTTTGACGTTCCGGATCTGTTGGTACGTGTTTTGGGTCAATCGGATGTCGTTTAGGGGTTGTTTTGGACGTTTTAAAGTTGCTGCGTTTTCTAGGCCAGCATAGGTAAACCTCCCGGGGTTTAGGGGGTTTATATTTAAGGTTCTTAATATTAGCTGGTAATCCCGATTATTGATTTGGACAAGCGATACTACTCTAGGAACTTCAGGGGAGCGTACAGTTCGGGATTGAGCTTGCTTCAACAGGTTTGTGAGTGGACTTTGATTTATAAACTATAATGCATGCATAAATGTATCTTTGATTTAAATACTGTTATGTATGGGTGCAATGAATTTCTGGATTTTAGAAATGATGCTGGACACATGTTTTACAATATTTCAGTGAAAGTGTGTTTTGAGGAATGGCCTGGTTTTTGTACTCGATTTTGATATCGTTTTGATGTGGTAACTATTTAAGTATGTGATTTGGGTTTAGACCCATAATTATGATTTTACCGATTTTGGCCATAAAATGATATTGCAAAGAATTTGGCTTAGGCCGAGAAACAAAGATTTCGAAGTATGGATTTGGTTCACTAGTTCCCGTCCCGATGGTTATTGTTGCTCTGACTGGTGTTGAGGGGCCTTGCTCCGCTGGTTGTTGAGGGTTCGGACCTTAGGTGTTGAGGGGCCTTGCTCCGCCGGGTCGCGAGACTGTCTATGCATAGTACAGATAGTACAGATAGTACAGATGGTACAGAGAGTTGTACAGATTTTAACACATCTCAATGGATACCCTGGTGTGTTGTGGATATGTCGGGAACAGTGAATTTGAGATATTATGTGTCAAGATTGAATTAAATTATTTGAATTTGAGATATTATGTGTCCAGAATGATTTAAATGATTTTAAACTCTTTTGAAGAGAGTTTTCAAACCAAATTTTGGATCACGAGGTATTTTCATCATACAGATTTTATGTGAGTCCAACTAAGTGGTTTTAAAGAGAAATGTGAATTTTGGTGATTTACATATGATATTTTTATATTATAAACTGTTTTATGTTATGCATGCATGATTTTATAAATGAAGGGGAAGAAAGGTATTTTCCTCGAAAAGGAATTTATAAATGATTATTTTTGTCCACTCACAACTTTTGTGTTTAAACCCCCTTCAGGCAGTTGAGTAGAGTTGACGCGAACACTGATCTCGAGGCAGAGACATTAGTACTTCGACTGCGCTGTGTAGTTATATTTGAGTAGGATATCTAAATTTTACTCTTTATCCTACTTAGACGCTCTGATATTATATTGTATTTGATTGGTCATTAATTACGGGAATGATTGAGTGCTTGAATCCCTTGTCTGACAAGTGGAAGTAATTATTATTATTATATTTTGTAAGGATTGAAGGGTATTTTGGGAACCTTTTCTTAGGTTGTCAGACGGGATCAGGGTTCTTCCCGGGTTTCGAGGGGAAATTCGGGACGGGTCCTGACATCCCTGAAGACAATTGTCTACCTAAAAATCATTATAGCTCAAAGAAATTGTTGAAGGGTCTCGGTTTAGGGTATATCAAGATCCATGCATGCAAGAACAACTGTGCATTGTTTTACGGTGAATTCGAGCAGGGTTTCAAAAGAACAAGATTCCGAACAAGGTGTTGCATTATTTTCCACTGAAGCCAAGGTTACAAAGATTCTACATGTCATCCCACACAACTCGTGATATGAGGTGGCACAATGATGAACGCATTGATGATGATGTACTGAGGCATCCAGCCAATGGAGAGGCTTGGAAGGAATTTGATAAGATGTATCCCGAGTTTGCTGCGGAGCCAAGAAATGTCAGATTAGGGCTCGCTACTGACGAGTTTAATTCGTTTGGAAGTTTTGCAGAGCCCTATAGCACTTGGCAGGTGTTTATGGTTCCGTATAACTTGCCTCCTTGGAGATGCATGAAGAAAGAATTCACAATCCTCAGCACTTTGATACCAGGGCCCAAATTGCCGAGTAATTCCATCGATATGTATTTGCGGTCGTTGATTGACGAGCTCGTGGACCTGAGGGAAAATGGTGTCTGAACATACGATAAGTGCAGTGGAGAAATGTTCACTCTACGAGCGGTCGTAATGTGGACAATTAATGATTTTCCTGCTTATGGTATGTTGTCGGGATGGAGCACCAAGGGCTATCTTGCTTGCCTGACATGTGGACCAGACACAATGTCCTTTTGGCACGCATCTAAGGTATGCTACTTGGGTGCGAGAAAGTTTCTGCCTTGGGATCACCGATGTCGAATGTAATCTGACTCATTTGATGACTAATCAGAGTTACGAGCTCGACCAAGGGAGAGGTGCGGTGATGAGATATTATCCAAACTGAACAGTATACATAACTTCGTCACACAAGAATCAAAACCAGCTGAACAGGAAAATTGGACGAAAAAGAGCATATTCTTCATGTTGGCATATTGGTCGAAATTGAAAATCAGACACATTGCAGATCCTATGCACATCGAGAAGAGTGTTGCTGAGTGTGTTGTGGGAACGACTTTACCCATTGAAGGCAAGTCAAAGGACACAAAAAAGACTCGTTTGGGTATGCAAGAAATGGGGATTCGGCCTAATTTGTGGCCAAAAGTCGTCAATGGAAAATACATCATGGCTCATCCAAGTTATACATTTACGCCGGAGAATAAGAAAAAATTTCTGAAGTGGTTGCAGGGTGTGAAATTTCCCGATGGGTATGCCGGCAACATATCCTGAAATGTTAGCACCGACGGTGGGACCATTTCTGGTATGAAGAGCCATGACTATCATGTTTTGCTACAACGACTCATTCCGATTGGTATTAGGCCTTTCTTGCAGCCTGATGTTGTTGAGACGATAGTTTATTTGTCTCAATTCTTCCAAATACTATGTGCCAGATCGTTGGTTAAGGCGGACCTCGAAGCAATTAACGAGGATTTTGTCTGCATCATGTGCCGTCTAGAGCAAATATATCCACATGCATTCTTTGATGTAATGGTGCACTTACTAATACATCTGCCGGATGAGGCAAATCTAGCTGGCCCGGTGCATTATCGTTGGATTTACCCAATCGAGAGGTATAACTTATCCCTGCTATTTGATAATATTTCCTTACTATCATGTATATATGTGAATCATAATGTAAATTTCATTGCAGAATGTTAGGTACGTACAAGTGATACGTTCGGAAAAAGACACGTCCCGAAGACTCTATAGCGGAGGCGTACATTGCAAATGAGGCACTGACATTTTGTGCAATGTACCTTCGGAATGTTGAAACTTCCTTCAATAGGGTGTCGCGCAACGACGATGGTGGTCAACATCTAGAGATCCTATCTGTATTTGCCCAACCTGCACGACCATTCGGCACGGGTCCAATCTCGGAGCCGTTCACCAATAGCGACATGGAGGTGGCTCATTGGTTCATACTAAACAACTGTGACGAAGTCTGGCCCTTCCACGAGCAGCACGAGGCGTTGATGAAGACCCAAGTTCCTTATAATTGGGAAGAAATGGACAAACAACTGTTTCCACGTTGGTTTTCTGAGCATGTAAGTCAAATATTTTATTTGAAAATTTCTTAAATTGGTTTTAATTTTACCAATTTCGTTTCTTGTGTGTATCTTACCGGATGGCACAGCTGAAAGATGTCAACTCGCTAAATTTCAATAAAAATTTAATGCAGCTAGCCATTGGCTCATTCCGAGGAGAAACGTACACTTGTTGTCACGTTAACGGAGTTAAGTTCGTGTGCACAGAACGAGACGATAAATTGTCTACGCAAAATAGCGGGGTCTTCGTGTCGGGGGATGGGGAAAATGCTGATACGGGGTTCTACGACAAATTGTTAAGTGTGGTTAAGGTGTTATACGCAGACCTCAAGGAAGTCGTCTTGTTCAAGTGTCATTGGTTTGATACGAACCCAAGTATACCAGGCAGTGTCATTAAAGATTAGTTATGTACCTCTGTAAACACAAACACCCGGTGGTTTGAGAGTGATCCCTACATCCTCGCTAGTACGGCGAAACAAGTATTATATGTGGATGATCCCAAAGCTGGTGGTGGTTAGAGAGTAGCTGAGATGGTGAATCATATAAACATTTGGGACTTGGATGATCGATACCATGAAGAAGATGGGGAAAAAGACGATGACCAAATTGTTTACCAGGTGGATTCCTCGGCATCCACCCAAAACGTGGATGGAGTGCGGACCAATGACATCATCCCACCAATTACGATTGATAACATTTTTATTGATCTCGGAGAATTAGAACAAATTGATAGTGATTCGGAGGAATCAAGTACTGCACACATCTCGGATGATGAGCGTGAATGGGAAGGGGAAAGCGAATCTGACACCGAATGAAAGTTGTAAATATTTATATATGTAATATCCATCTTCAAATCAATAAATGTGATTTATATGTATGTTTTATGATTTCATTCACAAAAGTTTCAATTAATCTTTTATATATGTACTAAAGCCACAAACTTTGATGTCCTCATCCTTGAATCGGCTTCCCAACATTTCATCTTATTTGATAAAATAGTGTATACAACAAATAATTAATTATAACAAATATAAAAAATAAAAAATTTAAACTGAATCTAATTTGAATTTATAAAAACCAACAAACATTTGCCCGACGAAATATACTTTGACATCCGTCGGGCAAAGGCTTCAAATATCATTAGTATGTGTTTCTCTGTTCGGTGGGCGGTTGCCGAAACTGGGAGATTATGCCCGACGAATATTCATTTATATTCGTCGGACAATATATACCAGATTCAATTTACATTTATTTATTAAACAACTTTTTTAAATTACTTACGAGATGAAATGGACCGATCTAACCATCCACTTTTATGGTAGGTACTCATAGATCGCCTACGCGAAAAATTACCCAATTTGGAAATCCCAGAATTAGGTAACGGTGCGCGACGATTCAACGGTTACACAACGTTTCTTCACGATCGGACGGCTTGAAATCCTCAAAACATCAAGCTTTTCGATGGGCGAGATCTAGGCACATAAAATCAAAAAATGAATGGTTAGATCTGTAAAATTCAATCGTTTGAATATCAATAGAACCAACACTTCGAACATTGTTTTGAAGTATCCTTCAAGTGTTTAAACTCTTTGATGAATATGCTTGTTTTCCGATTTTTAATAATTTACAAATTGAAATGGACCGATCTAACCGTCCACATTTATGGTAGGTACTCATAGATCACCTAGACGAAAAATTACCCAATTTGGAAATCCTGGGATTAGGTAACGATGCGCGAAGATTCAACGGTTACACAACGTTTCTTCACGATCTACGGCTTGAAATCCTCAAAACGTCAAGCTTTTCGATGGGCGAGATCTAGGCACGTAAAATCAAAAAATGAATGGTTAGATCTGTAAAATTCAATTGTTTGTATATCAATAGAACCAAAACTTCGAAAATTATTTTTAAGTTTCCTTCAAGTGTTTAAACTCCTTGATGAATATGCTTATTTTCCGATTTTTAATAATTTAAAATTTGAAATGGACCGATCTAACCGTCCACATTTATTGTAACGACCCGGACCAGAAATTAAATTATTTTGAGAATTGGACAATTTTACCATCGATTTTGGACGGGTTCGGGAGTCACTTTTTGACTGGCAGTACTTTTGGGAATTTTTCTTGGGTGGTTGCGTAGGTCTCGAACTCACGAGTTCGTAGACAGGCGGCACACAGAAAACGGAGACCTGGTGAGTTCGTTACGGGTCTAGAAGCTTCAGGGGTAGTTTGGTAATTTTGGAAAAGTTGGAACTATATATCAGATATTTTTCTCTCTCCTCGAGAGATTGGTCGATGCAGTCTCTCTCTCCTACCCGAAATTCTTCCCGTGCGAACACCGAACCACCGTTTTCATCAGACGGATTTCAGTTCGATTTGAACGAAACCAAGGCCGGGAGGATCTTCCCTGCGACCCCACGAGCCTTTTGGTGTAATCATCTGAGCGGAAGCACCGACGTAGGCGACGGACGGAGGAGGGAGGTGGACCGAATCTTCTCGGCCGTTTTTCGGCCAGACCATGTACGATCTCGGAACTTTGACCCCATATTTGGATTCCTGGTGAAAAGTAGATGAATTTACATGTGTGGATCGTGAAAAACGGTTAAGAAATGAAGAAGTTAGAAAACCTTGAAAATCGACCAGAAATGGCAATTTCCGACAAAACCAGACGGCGACGACGGTGGCTGCCGGTCATCTTCTCCGGTCAGACTTCGACGACGACGCCGGCAGCTGATCGTCTTCTCCGGTGAGTCACTGGCGACCGATCGAGTCGGGTCAGACCGGGTCAGGTCGAGTGAATCGGTCGGGTTGAGTGAACCAGTCAGGTTGAGTGAACTAGTCGGGTTGAGTGAATCGGTCGGGTCGAGTTGGACCGAGTCAGGTCGAGCCGGGCTGGGTTGGACCGGTCCAGGAGCGTGAACACTGTAGTAGGGCGTGACCGGCGAGTGAGGGCGCGTGGCGGCGTGTGGGCGCGTGTTCTTACCTTCCGGTGGCGCGTGGCGACACGTGGGACTGTTCCCGAAGTCACAGCGACGCGTGACTAGGGTTTTGGGACGTTCCGGATCAAATTTTGTTGGTTTCGAGGCCATAGGAGTTCGTTTAGGGCCCGATTGGGCAATCCCAGCGGTAATGGTTGACTATGGAGCGGCTTTTGAGCTCGAAAAGTCAAGGTAGTTGGGTCATTATTGTGCATGTGTTCCTTGGGCTAGAGCGTCCATAAATTTCAGATTTGATGATATGATAGCCGAAAGTTATACCGGCTGATGATATGATATGATAGTCGAGGATACTTGTCGACTGATGTGATATCATAGTACAGAGAGTTGTGATACAGGACTAGCACACCCCAAGGGATACCCTGGTGGCTAGGGATATGCCAGTCGAGGGATATGCCGACTGATGTGATATGATAGCCGAAGGTTATACCGGCTGATGATATGATATGATAGTCGAGGATACTTGCCGACTGATGTGATATCATAGTACAGAGAGTTGTGATACAGGACTAGCACACCCCAAGGGATACCCTGGTGGCTAGGGATATGTCAGTCGAGGGATATGCCGACTGATGTGATATGATAGCCGAAGGTTATACCGGCTGATGATATGATATGATAGTCGAGGATACTTGCCGACTGATGTGATATCATAGTACAGAGAGTTGTGATACATGACTAGCACACCCCAAGGGATACCCTGGTGGCTAGGGATATGTCAGTCGAGGGATATGCCGACTGATGTGATATGATAGCCGAAGGTTATACCGGCTGATGATATGATATGATAGTCGAGGATACTTGCCGACTGATGTGATATCATAGTACAGAGAGTTGTGATACAGGACTAGCACACCCCAAGGGATACCCTGGTGGCTAGGGATATGCCAGTCGAGGGATATGCCGACTGATGTGATATGATAGCCGAAGGTTATACCGGCTGATGATATGATATGATAATCGAGGATACTTGCCGACTGATGTGATATCATAGTACAGAGAGTTGTGATACAGGACTAGCACACCCCAAGGGATACCCTGGTGGCTAGGGATATGCCAGTCGAGGGATATGCCGACTGATGTGATATGATAGCCGAAGGTTATACCGGCTGATGATATGATATGATAGTCGAGGATACTTGCCGACTGATATGATATCATAGTACAGAGAGTTGTGATACAGAACTAGCACACCCCAAGGGATACCCTGGTGGCTAGGGAGATGCCAGTCGAGGGATATGACGACTGATAAGGTTATACCGGCTGATGATATGATATGATAGTCAAGGATACTTGCCGACTGATGTGATATCATAGTATAGAGAGCTGTGATACAGGACTAGCACACCCCAAGGGATACCCTGGTGGCTAGGGATATGCCAGTCGAGGGATATGCCGACTGATGTGATATGATAGTCGAAGGTTATACCGGCTGATGATATGATATGATAGTCGAGGATACTTGCCGACTTATATGATATGATAGCCGATGATATTTCCGGCTCTAATATGGTTTGACGACGATTGTCATGTGCTTAATCAACCTATGAAAATACTTCGTCATCCGGGTCTGTGGGTTGGTGTGGGCGGTGACCCAGAGTGACGAATTATTGTTGGTTCACAAGTATTTGACTAGTCGGTTGTCTTGTGGTATTCCAATAGAGGTGTCAGCAGTGTCTGACCTACTGACATTTAGTGTTAGAGGATATTCCTATTTGGACTACCATTATTCCGAGGTCTTGGTTTTTGACTTGTATGCTATCCTACGTCTGACAGGTAGGAGTGGTCAGTAAGTACAGAGGTTCTGTCGAGAATCCTGTAAGGTTTACTAAAAACTATTTAAGGATAAAGGGCATTCCTGGTATTATATATTTGAGATAAAAGAGCTGTCAGACGGGATAAGAGTTCTTTCCGGGTTTCGAGGGGAAATTCGGGAAGGGTCCTTACATTTATGGTAGGTACTCATAGATCGCCTACGGGAAAAATTTCCCAATTTGGAAATCCTGGGATTAGGTAACGGTGCGTGACAATTCAACGGTTACACAACGTTTCTTCACGATCGGATGGCTTAAAATACTCAAAACATAAAGATTTTTTACGGGTGAGGTCTACAGACTTAAAAGTAACCATTGAACGGTCAATTTTTTGAAATTCAATTGTTTGAATATCAATTGAACCAAAACTACGAAAAACCCATTGAAATTCACAAACTTAACCATCGAGGCACATAAGCTCATAAAAATATGCCGATAACGATCGATGGGGTTTTAGACATGTAAAACTAAAAATTGAACGGTCCCGATGTTGAAAATTCTATCGTCGGACCTAGTTTTCAGATCAGTCATAAACACAACATCATAAGACTTTAGCCCGACGAAGTAAACTATTCGTCGGGCAACAATCGAAACGTTGTCGAGCAAAGTGAAAAAAAACTCGCAATTTTTTCCCCGAAAATTTCAAACATTCCGCCAAAATTTTCGCGAAATCTCAAACTTACCGCGTATTTTTGCCCGACGAATATTTAAACAGTTACCTGATGAATATCCATCGCTTTTTGTACCCGAAAAATCATTAAAAAAGTTGCCCGACGAACATTCTGCCAAAATTTTCGCGAAATCTCAAACTTACCGCGTATCCACCGCTTATCGTTGCCTGACGAATATGTAAACAGTTACCTGACGAATATCCACCGCTTGTTTTTACCCGACGAATCATTTAAAAGATTGCCCGACGAACATATCTGTCGAGCAAGGTCAGTCAGACAGATAGATCAGACCGACTCTTCTTCTTCTTCATTTTCCTTATTTTCTCCCGAACCCACATCTCTCTGCAACTCAGACTCCAGCCTTCACTCCAGTCATTCCGGTCGCCGCAACTCCAGCCTTTTCTCGCTCTCTCTCACTCAGACTCCAGCCCTCACTTTGCCGCTGCAACAATCCCTCGTGCCGCCTCTCTCTCACCGAGGTTAGTTGTCGCCGCCGCCCCTATCCTCGCTGGCAGTTTCTTCAAGGTCGATCTCATTGTCTCTCTCTCTCTATTGTTAATGTAGATTGGTTATTGTTAATTTTGATTGGTTAAATTTTAATTTTAGTTTGGATTGAAATTTCAATTTAAATTTGGTTTGGATATTATGAAATTGTATTGAAAATGGAATTTAAATTTGGATTTGATTATTGCAGATTGTACATTATTGTCAAATTTTCATATTGAGAATTTAGAGGGATTAGTTGAATATTGTGATTTTGAATTGGATTGGAATATAAATATTTGTTTGGTATAATGTTGAAATTTTGAAGATTTGTTTGGATTGGAATATAATAGTTGAAGATTTGTTGAAATTTTGATGTTTGGTATAATGTTGAAATTGGTATAATGTTATGAATTTTGCATATGATTTTTGTTATGATTTTGGATATGAATTTTATGTGAATTTTGGATATGTGAATTTTATGAATTTTGGATATTTGAATTTAAAACAGTTTATGTGAATTTTTGATATGGTGCATGATATGTGAATTTTGGATATGTGAGTTTTATAAATTTTTAATATGTGAATATTATTATTGTATGTTTGGATTAATTTGTAAGTTTGATTTTATTCCCGAAATTTGGATTTAGAAAGTTAGGTACAATGTTGTGAATTTTGAGTTTAGTACTTTTGGATTAATTAGTATTTTAGGTTTAATTTTCGCTTGTGTTGGTTTTATTTTAAAAAATTAGAATTTGGTGGTTTTAGTTTTTAGATACCAATTTACTAACTTTTAATAAAAAATAAATTGTTTATTTATTTATTTTTATTGGAATTAAAAAATGTTAGTTAATTTTAAATGTGGTTTTGTTTTTATTTTTTGAATTTAATATTTAATATTAAAAATGTTTGGTTTTTTTTATTTAATTAAAAAAATGTTGGTTAATGATCATGCGCCGGAGGAGGCAGCCCCTGACTCGGTTGCCTCAACAGCGGCGTCGGTTCAGCCACCGATGTCAGATCATCAGCGACTCGATGCCCGATCGGCTCGTCGACAACACAACAAGAAATGGGGGGAACCCCGTATCGACCCCCAGCCCCCACAAGACGACGCCAGAGCATACAAAACAACGACTAATGTCAGAGCACTCCCTAAGGGTAAGTTGATTATTTTGTTTATTTAAACAACCGTTTTTATTTGTTACTCATTTTATGTACAAATGTTCATCGAATTTGCAGGGAAGTCGGTGAACGTGCGTGGGATAAACCGGGGTTTGACATCCCAGCAGATTTGCAGGACAACGAATGCAAAGATATTGGTGGTGTACGTGTCGCTCATTCGGTCAGCGCCGGTAAAAATCCACAACCTCCTTGTGCATGACATTAGCGCGATTCTTCGCACCAAGTCCCTGATGATGGGTGAGACTTTCAGAACCCAACCCCCGGAGGAGATCACGCGCTGTTGGGGAGAGTTATTGGTACGTGTTTCTTCCTTTTTTTACATTAATTTCATTTTTTTAATTATTTTACTAACTTTAATAATTTATTGTAGATCAATTTTGAGTTCAACTTGGAGGACGTCAACGTCAGTAGATGCTTGAGACACCACTAGCAGTTACAACACACCGACTGGAAGTACGAGCTCCACAAGTACTACAAGAGCTGGCCTTCCCCGAAGGAAGCTCGGGCAAATCCTCCGGAGGAGTTGGACGGGCCGAAACTAGCAGGGTGGCTGTGGTTGTGCGACCATTTCGTATCCCCCACTTATGTGGTACGTACTATCCACCTAATTAATTAATTAATTTTTTTTTTATGTTATTTTCCATTTGAAAATATAATTTTTGTTTTTACGAATGAACATCGGAAATTTGTTGCCAACACATAAAACCGGAGAGCGAAGAAATTAATTATTTTAATTGTATTTTAAAAAAAATATTTTTATTTTAATTATATATATTTATTTAATTAAATAAATTATTAAAATTATATTTTTAAATATTAAGATCTGGTCCGACGAATAATCATTTCGTCAGGCACAGTAAGACAATTTGATGCACACCTATCGAATGTTTATATCTTTGCCCGGCGAATGGAGTCTGTCTGGCAAAAATTGTTGATTTTTGCATTGCTCGACAAATCATAGGTGACGAATGAGTCCACCGGGCAAGTCTTAAATTGCTCGACGAATTCACTGTTTTCGTCGACTGACATCAAGCCCGACGGCAGTGGCCCGACGAACGTTGCCCGACGGACGTTTGCTGGTTTTAATGTGGCCCGACGAAGTCCGAACGTTGTTCGACGAATAGTTTTCGCGGGGCAAGTATGCTTTTATTGTAGTGTAGGTTCATTCGGAATAAGATATAATTATTATCCATATAATAATTAAAATAACTGAAAATCATACATGACGGAATTGTACTAACTTTTTATGTGTGGTTTGGTAAGTTTCCATTTATGTTGGTTATACAAAAAAGTCACGGCAAATTGGCAAATATAAGAAGAACATATGGCTTCCATAAAATAAAAAGCAAACAACAAAAATGGAGGCAGTAGACGTACATAGTAATCCTTCTTTTTAAATTTGATGGCTCCGATGAATCAAAAAATGAATCACAAAAAGATCGAAAAGATGGATATGATATGATGATGATGGTGATGATGATGATGATGATGAGAAACGTGTTGTTATATCTTAATTATTATTATGGATATTTTTGCATGCAATTTTTAATATATATTTTGTGCGTGTACAGTTCATCAGACACAACGATCTGCACGAATAAATTTCACCTTATTGGTCCATATATATTATTATTACCTGCAGTTTGGCATGATTAATTAATTAATGAACGACGTCCATGTTCATCATAAGATCAACTATAAAGTCTAATCATATTTTTTTCCTTTTTATCTTATTAACACATCCAAATTCCAATTTAGTTGGAACAAAATCATCGATAACATATCGAAGAGTTTTTCAAATTCGATACGTTAATGTGTGATACATCGACATATATAATCTAATTAAACTATACATTAACGTCAAGTACAATTCTTCGTCAAATACAGTAATATTTGTTCTTTTATATTTTCAATACAATAATATTTGTAGTTCTTCGTCAAATATACAGCGGAATAGACTAATACTCATTTCATTTCGCATGAGTGATTTAATTTTTGTGGTGGTGGCCGGTGATCGAGAGAATCCCAGTACGTATGAGGTGATAGTTAGCACATGATCATAATATAATTGGTCTGTTTAGATATATATATATATATAGATACGTGGCTAGCTAATCAAATTGGACATGCCCATTGAAAGGACTAGCATCAAGATTGGTTAGTTAGATCGATGCATGAATCTCTCGATCTATATATATATATATAAACCAAGAAAAAGCTAGCCAACTCCCAACTCAATGCCATCCAGATCGACTATATATATATATATATATTGATGATTGTTATATACATTTTCATGCCTCTAGTTTTTAGGTTAAACTAGAACTCCCATGTCGGTCATCCACGTTTCTCTCTTAATTGGGAAATATTTAACACGAGCTAGCTAGGAGTTGAATCAGGGATCGATATCCATCGCCATTTTAAAAATCGAAGCAAGGAAAACCAGTGGTCAACTACCTAATTATTAATAAGAAAAGTATACAAGTACGTACGTGGAACTTTGTAAGGAGAGAAATTCGAATTCGTCCATCTTACAATATTTTTTCGTTATAATTTTTACGTGTGTATGTATGTACGTATATGTGTATTATATTATATTAAAATAAAATTTAAGTTTATTTATCTTATTTTGCTTATTAATTTTTCTGTTAAAATTAAAATTTGAGTACGTGTATAAGGATTTGTTTTGCGTACTTTTAGAGTACTCAAGATAGATATGATACTACAATAGCTTATTGGCAAATGAATAATATATATCCCATGCCATAACATCTCTTATTTCTTGCTATTAGTTTTAATTTGCTATTTTTTTTCGACATTATGTGCTTGTCTATATAAAGTATTTATTCGAACATTCGAGCAATGATTTTCGAAATGACGGACGAAAAAAACATACTTCGCTTTATTTATATAAAAGTTCATTTTGATCTAATTTTTCGACTACGCCTTATTTATATACAGTCATGCATTTACCATTTTGAATACACAATCAATTAAGCAACGTTCTGTTTTTGGATCAAATACAAACACGCAACTTTGCAAACAAGTTTAGGGTTCTGTACAATCAACTTGTTTCCCCAGAACATTATGATCATCATCTGTAAAAGAAATCTGAGTCATGCTAACTTTGTTACTCTTTACGAAAGAGAAGTTCATGAGAGATGTCTTTCACAAAGGCAACCAATCACGACTCCATGACCAGTATAATGGACTGCATGCTTTAGATCCCCCACACAATCTAAAGTTGCATGGATTTAAATTACGCCAAACAAAAAAGGAGCACAAATTAAAGAAAGTAGGATAGATTTTTAAGACTATACTTTTTATATCTTGTTTGGTTACTATGAAAAAAGAAAAAAGTTTACACCGGTCCGTGTGAAATTATACTATTATTATTGCAATAATGAAACCAAACTGCAAAATCAATCTACCCATTATTGAGGAAACAAATAGGTTGACTGCTTTGTATTCTTTAAGACGGAAGGAAAGTGAGACGATAAAACTGTAATTAAGTTGAGATGTCGAAAAAATTCAAACGCAGAAAAAGAATTTATAAAGTTGGGACATAGTGTCAAACATCGGAAGAAGATAATAACTTTAAATTGGTTAATTTATCAACTACTTTATTCTTTTTTCTATAAATATGAGAATAACGAAAAATACTAAAAAGATAATTCACTTAGGGTGTGTTTCAATGAGGAACTTCAAAGTTTCATGGGATTTAAGTAAAATTAGTTAAAATGAGGAACTTAAAAGTTTCAAGAAATTTGCAAATGATATGATGCAAGACACATAGATTGGATTTGTAAGTTGCATCTATGGATGTATTATTTTGGGAAAACGCTTGTTTAGTGACTTGTTATGCTCATGTGGTGGTGCATGTACTTTCTTACAATGCCGATAATTTTTATTTTTTAGTGCCCAACCACCTACTTATAATGCCCATATTTTTTTACTTTTTAGTGCATTTCTTAGTAAAATACTATAAATGTCATGGAATTTTGAAATTCCTCATCCAAATGCACCGTAAGTGAATTATCTTTTTAGTATTTTTTGTTATGCTCATATTAATTATCTTCCTCGTAGTTGAATTATCTTGCTGTTGATTTAATATATTTTTTTTCATTCTTTAAGGTAAGATTTTTGTCCCCGATTTAGTATATATAAATTCTTAAGATTTTTTTTCATTTCATTAAGATCTCCCTCGTATTGTCAAGATTTAAAAAATAAAATTTATGAAATCAATATACAAAAGGACGATACTGTAATAAAAAGATGTGACGTCATTAAAACTTTATCAAATTTATATATACCATTATTATGGTGATGAACTAATAAAACAAACAAAATTCAACAATTATAATGGTTTCATATGTACAAAAAAGGGAGAACTCATATAAACAAACAATTTCTTGATTAAGAAAGCTTGACTTTTTATCTTTTATCATCAACTATACCTTACAAAACTACGTTCAAAATCGATCATTTTAAACTTTAATTAAGAACAGAAATTTGGACTAATTACGTACACACATCATTATCAACTAATCACAATCATCAATCCCTCGTCGATCTCTCTTTTTCACCAAAAATTGGAAGCAAATCTTAGCCTGTAAGGATTGATCAAACACTTGATGAGCAAATTAATTTAATTACCGATTCTAATATCATCATTTACGGAGTCTAATCAATATTATTGATGACTAGATTACAAAATCACTGCCAAAACGCAGAGAAATTAACCAACATACCTTAATTTACCTTTTTGTTAATGTTAATGATCGATCTCCTATTCTCTTGGACATGGAAGCAACAGCAATGCAGCTTAATGTGAGTACCAAATTGCTCCATTTTTATCCCACTGCCCATCAACTCGATCATGAGCCTCAGTGCAGTCGACTGTTGCCATGCATGCATTTCCATCTAGTGATGTCAGGCTTATGATTATAAGTTAGGGATATTGCTTAATGGGTCTTATATTCAGCCTTCCTACAATGCAACTATATATATATATATACAACTATATAATTAAGTGCAACATACACGATTAACTGCACTTGCAGATATATATTAATATTTCGTTGTGATATATTTGTAGGCAATTTAGTCAAATTACTCCTTGAACTTGTACCCATATTTATCAATTTTTTCCTTTAAGCTAATTTATTTCCTGAACTATTCTTATAATTAATGGCCAATTCACTCATATGGGAGGAGATCCGTTGTCCCATTTCGATGTCCACTCTCCATGTCCCTTTTCTCTTTATCTGAACGTGTCCTTAGTTACTTAACCTCATCATAACACTGTTAAATGAAATAAAATTAAAAAATATAACTAAGATTAAAGAAAAAACAAAACCCTACACTAGCAAACTTGCAGCAGCCACCCAGCCACCAACCTAGAGTCACTCCCACCCAACTGACGGCGACCCACTCTCTCCATCACCGACGGCGATCCTCTCTCTCCCTCACCAACGACGACCCTCCCTCTTCCTCACTGACGGCGACCGTCTCTCTTCTCCCTCACCTTGCATCAACATTATTCCCGTATATTTCATATGCTACAAATATTGATTGCTTGAGGTTCAAATGACCCAAATTACAAAACCTTCATATGAGAAATCTGGCTAATATGAGATTCTTAAAAAATTCGAGTCGATCTGAGACCTTTCCTCACTTCAAGTGTTGAAAGATGTTTCATTTTATCAATGGCTGAACACAACTCTGTTGCATCTTCCATTTGAAATCAGCAACCCCAACTTTCTAATACATCACTTTGAAAAGAGATGGTGTAGGTGTAGACCTGTGGTGGTTCTGGTGGTTGTCAGCGGGGGTGATGGTGTAGTTGCGGTGGTTATATATATTTTGGACTTTTTAATTTTTCTTTTAATAATGAAAACAAATTTAACGGAGTTAATCTTCTGTTAAATTGGTAGACACATGTCAAATAATTAAAGAAGGGACATAGAGAGGGACATCGAAATGGGACCGCGGATCTTGTCGAAATGTTTGAATAAAAAGTTGAATAAAATGTGAGTCAATTTGGTGACAGAAGATAAATATATGACTATTTATAATACTTTAAGAGATAAATTGACTAAAATAAAAGTTTTTGTGGGAAATTGGCAAATGGGTACAAGATTGAGATTAAGGACAAATTGACAAATGACTCATGTTTTTTATATAACAAATTAACTTTCCATAATGCCGATGATTTATCAATAATATGGATTAACAATATATTTACTACCTACAATCTAAGTATAAAATTATACAAGTGTATCACGTGGCTAATTGCACTTACAGATATATGTTAATATGTTGTAGTTAATATGTTTTTATATAACAAATTAAACTTCACATATATGTCCACAAACATAGTTTTTTTTTTATACAAGAATATTGGGAGAGAGTGAAACATTGAGTATTAACCTCACCCGACAAGAATCGAACCCGAGACTTTCCACATAATAAGTGGAGTCTACTTAATCGCACTATGATTATAGATGTAGCTACTACCACAAGAAGTTAAAAGTGTGTGTCAACTATAACTAGTGATGCAAATGGGAGATGCATTAATTATTGGAATGTACTTATCTTAAGAAAAGTGAAGTCATTTTTTTTTTGATAGGTCAAAAAGTATCATTCAAAAAAAATAACATTACAAGTTTACAAGGGGCATTCTCCAGGAAAAACAAGAATTCTAGATTACACCCACATATAAACTCATAAAGACAAGCACTAGGCTTAAACTGAATCAAAACACACATTGATCCAAACAATAATTCAAAGTCCATCAGACTTTAAACTAAATAAAAGGCCAGCCCAAAGCTAGACTAATCTAATTCCAACCCCAACCCAAACTAGGCCAGAGAAAGAACTAAAACCACACCAGCATCCATGTCACTGTTGCAGCCACCATCGGCGCAGCACTCGTGGCCGCCGTAGTCCAAAGCAGCCACAGGCGCAACACCGGAGCAGGCAAATATGAGAAATCAGGTCGTCAGAACCCTTACAGCAATCACAGCAGATCAGAGAAAACGCCGCCCCAAGCTTCGTCGCAGCTGTAGCAGTACAATGCCCATGCCTCGTCGCAGCATCATCGCCTCCAAAGCGTCGCCGCAGCAACTCCTCGCATTGTCGCCGTCGCAGATAGGCACCGCCTCCAGCGCAGCGTCACAGCAAACACCGCATTGAAGCAGCCAGCCTGTGAGTAACCAACAACCGTTGCAGCTCGAACTTGTCGTCTATCCTCAAAGCCCACAAACCGATATGGGCTTCCATCGCAACCGACCCAACAAACGGAACACACGACACGCGTCCATCGCCAAGCCGCCCGGATGAGCCACTTCAGTGACAAGCTAACAGCCGCCGCACCACCAACCAACCACCATAGGAGCACAACACAGCTGGTCCAAAATAGGTGGCGAAGCAGAACGAATCGAAGAGGACGAGAGAAAAAAAAGGGGAAAAGAAAGGAAAAGGAGAGACGGAGAAGAAGATTAGGGAAAAGGAAGGAGGAAATGGACTGTCGCCGACCCTAAAGGGGATCAGCGACTAGGATTAGGACTTTGGCTTTTGGTTTTTAGAGAGAAGGCAGAGTATTTTGTTAAAAAAACCCATCATCTACCCAATAATGACTCTCTTTTTGTTGATTTAACATTATTTCAGGGCATTGAGGAATGAGGGCATCTAGACCCCATTATAATCCGCTTTTCCTTCCTCAATGACTCCTTTTGGAATTTGGAGCCCTTCATTGGCTGGAAAAAGGACACACAATATTGCTTGTTGCCCAATGCTCTTTATAGAACCACTGCAATTTGCAACATATTTGCTTTTCTTTTCGCAAAAGATCAGTGATCATGAGTTTGACCAATTTAGCTAGTTATCAACGCATCTACAATAGATATCACGATAACTGTTTCAGTACGAACACTTATTCAATACGTAATTATTTGTCTATTCGTTTTGTTGAAGTATAAAATGGATCAACTTAGAAGTTGGACCTTGATGTTATCTTCCGCCCTACATTCCATGTGTATGCCTTGTTTTAGGAAGAGGGGACATCGGTGATTAGGAGTAGGCACATGTGTGGTGTTGACCTGAGAGTTTTCGACACTGAAATAAGTGGTATGGTAAAATGGGTAAGTAGTTACTTTGAAAAAGTAAGAGTAGGGTTCAATAGCTACATCATTGGAGAAAGTGCCCCTCTTTTGTTTGATTGTTGAATGGAATTTGGTAAAAAGTTATGATGTGAAATAAATGCCCTCTTGTTGTAGTGCCGACACATGGCACATAGATGATGGTGGATTTCTTCCCACGTATGGCTTGATATTTGTTGGGTTTGGTTGTGGGCTTGGTTGCATGTGAGCTTGGTTGAGTCGGTGGTCCACTGAACCTGGTTATATGTGGTGTCAACACGTTTCGTTAGAATAATTTATTTAATGATTGAAAATATGATCGCAATACAAAATGAACCAATGAGATTTAAGATTGCTTTTGTCTGCAATAATGTCGATTACATTGGCCATGTAGCTAACTCATTGAGGTCCGCAACACAAACACCTAGGGTGCAATCCTACACTACTGCTACATTGGAGGCCCATGGACCATGAGAACAGCCCAAAACAGCTGTGAAGCCCAATTAAACTGGGATAACCCAATATCAAAGTGAGAGCCCAATATCATGATTCTAAGTTCTAACCAAAATTGCATAATTTTGGTTTTTGCAAAGAGATTCCCAGGAGATGCACATAACCAGTAAGAACCATGTGTTAGATTTGAAGGATTTGCTTTAAACAAAATTCCAACAAAATGGGCACACCATTGAAGAATTTATTAATATATGATTTCGAATTCAGACCCTTAATATCTATAATTTATATTGCATAAAAGAAACATGGAAATTGGAATACGACCAATTCCAACTTCTCCAAAATCAAAGTTGATAAGCCTATCATATCACACCACGTGGCAAAAGACAACTGGTGCTGCACAAGCAACCTCTCTCTATGGTTGTCAACTGGCATCTCTGCATACCAAATGGCCTAACATTTGTATACACTGATTTTGAAAAAGCACCATGGTTTGTGCCTCCTCCTGCTCATGATCTCCAATTCCACCAATTTCCAGATATCCATAATTCCAAAAGCCCAGAAAATCCAAACATCAAAGAGAGCAGTTAATGCTCAAAGATTTGCTTCCAAATTTTGTCTCTGTATTTGTAGAAACCTCCCCTCAAAATGCCATCCCAACAAATTCTACCCATCTCATACCATCCACCTTCCGGAGAGAAATTGCTACCCAAAGAAGCAGATGATGAAGACCCAACTACTAGGCTTCTCCTCTTTTCACATTTTGAAGATGAAGAAAAGGCCACGCCCATCACAAGGCCCCTTCTCCCTAGGGTCTCAAGCTACACAGCCCCCACCACTACTTCTGGCACCAACAACTACCAGCAACGGCGGCGCCGAACCGCCAGCGATAGCTCCCTTTCTTCGTCCTCCGACGAGGGCTCCCGCCAGACTTTGGCCAGCGAGGTGGAGCACGTTGCCGCCGAGACGTTCTTGGTCACCCGGTTGAGTTTGAAGCTATTGAAATATCTTGGGTACACAAAATTTCTCTTCTTTTTTGGTTGGTTTGTTTATATGAATTTTGACTATGTCTCTATTTTGGTGTGTTTTGGATTGTGTTCTTTTATCTTTCTGAAATACCCACTTTGGCATTTGGATTGTGCTGTCCATCAACGGTTTTATGTTAGGATGGGAATCCAAGGGCTTAACTTTTAGAACGAGAGCTATTTGGTTAACATTTGAGACTGATGATACTGGACAATAAATTAAAATTGTCTAAATAAGATCTTTTTAAGTGGCATATCCCAAGTAAACTATAAGTGCAACAGTTGAAAATTTTTAGTTGGATTCCTATGCATTTTGGATTTCAGATGTTGGGTTGAGAAGACAATCTTCAGAAGATTAGTTTAAATAGGGAATAGATTTTGGGGACAAAGATGAAATACTATGCAACTAATAATGAAGTTTTTGCATTGGTAGAAATCAGACAGCCTTTATTCATTACACTATGAACAAAAGAAAAACTTAGAGCCTATTTACATGTTGCTAAGGAAATTTTGACCTCCAAGGTTTGACCATGTCCGAAGTAGTCTAGGGATCACACAAGAAACGAAAGATATTACTTTGTGAGCTCTATAAGTGGAGCATTGATGATGGTATAAAGAAGAGACATATCTTCAATTTGCAAAATGGAAACAGCCTCAACTGGTTGGAAACTTGGAATTACTTAAATGGGACATCATCTGTTAAAATTCATCATCTTGAAGTTTTCACATTAGAAAGATAGAAGACTTGCTTTCTGATACACTTCTACTTTATATTCTTCATGTATGTTACATGGATTTTGGAATTTCTTCTATATATCTTGGAACAGTTTCTTTGAGATTCTTTACCAAACCTATCCCTTTTTTTAAATCTTCCTGATCTTATATTTTTATTCAGGGTAGGCTACAGATGGATTACAAGATTTCTTGCCCTTGGTTGTTATTCTTTATTACTTATGCCAGGCTTTATTCAAGGTTTGTAGCTCTTGTGTTGGGCCCATCTTAAAATTATCATGTATATATGCTTGAACTCTTGCATACCTTTTAGACATTGTAATTTTTTCTTTGTCCACAAACATTTAACTTTGTAGACATTATCATTGCCATGACACGGGATTCATAATCTAGGGGAGCATGACTAATCTACCGTTCTTTTTTCAGTTGGTTATTATTATTTCTTCTCCAAGCAGGTTCGCAGAGGTATAGTTTATGGTGATCAACCAAGAAATAGGTAGGATATGAACTCATTATTATTTTTTTCCTTTTGTATGTAGTACAATAAATACTTGAGATTAATGGGGTTGCAGAATAAATGGCTGAAACTTGTTCTGCAGGCTAGATCTTTATCTACCCAAAGATAGCAATGGGCCAAAGCCAGTCATTGCATTTGTAACTGGTGGAGCTTGGATTATTGGGTGAGTGATATTGCTCTTGGCAGTCTATTTTTGAGTAATTCCACCAAAGGTCTAGCTAGCAGTAGCTTAGATTTTTGTTAGTTTTCAGAATATAAATCTTAAGCGGTGGAGCTGACTGAGGTCTCTTTTCTGGGTAATATGATTCCTTATACTTTGAGTTGTAGATTCCATGCCCTAGTTTTTCTTTGTTTGTACAAATATGATCATAGTTGCCTTTATCATGTAACTGGTTCCCGCTTATTGATTCTTAATATGTTTTTAGTTTTTTTGTTGACGCAGTTACAAAGCATGGGGTTCTCTTTTAGGACAGCAGTTATCAGAAAGAGACATCATAGTGGCATGCATAGATTACAGGTGACTTTTCACCTTCAAGCAAGCACATACTGATACTATAAATAATAGATGGCATATTTCCAAATGAAACTCTGTTCTGCTGAAGTTCCTTTATGAATATATGGAGCTTCAAGTCCTTTTTTTGATCAATGAGATTTGAGGTTTTCTGAAAGCATCTATTAACTATGGAAAACGCTAAGTGATGTGACATGTCCATGCAGAAATTTCCCTCAGGGTACCATCAGTGATATGGTAAAGGATGCTTCTGAGGGTGTCTCATTTGTGTGCAATCATATTGCTGATTATGGAGGGGATCCTAATAGGTAATAGAATGTTTATTTTTCTAAAGTGCTTTCAGTCGTGGAGGCAATCCTAGTAGCTAAAGTTGGTGTTATTCGTGCTATTTGTACAGGGTTTATCTAATGGGACAATCAGCGGGGGCACATATTGGTGCATGCACACTCATTGACCACGCAATCAAGGAGGCTAGTGTAGGGGAGAGCACTTCTTGGAGTGTCTCCCGGATAAAGGCTTATTTTGGTCTATCTGGAGGGTAAATGTTAAAGTTCATGTGAAATCTGTTGCAATCTTCCCTGTTATAGTGAACCTTATTAGATGATACTGATAGTATGCATTCTAGTGGAACTTACCGAAAGGTTTAGAATGATGAACTAGATATTTAGGACTCATCTTTACTTTGGATATATTAGTGGTTGGTTTCAGATTGTTCTCAGGTCACCTTTTCCTTCAAAATTGATAAAGATCTGAATTTGGAACTTGAATACCTGACTTTAATTGTATAGTTATGAAACTATGGTCTATTGACAGTTTAAAGTTCTTATGATTATTACATTTTATAGATGACAATTGGTTTGATTAAAATGAATAATTAAATCATTTTAACCGGTCAGCATGATTTCTCCTGCACTCTTTTTCATGTATATTTGTATTGTGAGAATGTGAAGGTACAAAAATCCTACATTGGAAAATTGCACAACCTTGCAAGGGCTTATAAGGAGTTGGGCCTCTACCCCTATTGCCAATTGGTTTTGGGGTGGAACCTCAACTTCCTTCGTGGTATCAGAGCGGGTTATCCCACGTGTAAGGCTTAACCGCCACACGTGCTCCACGTCACCCAATATGAGTTGTCCATGTGTTAGGCTTGAAAATTCGCCACACGTGAGGGGGCGTGTGAGAATGTGAAGGTACAAAAATCCCACATTGGAAAGTTGCACAACCTTGCAAAGGCTTATAAGGAGTTGGGTCTCTCCCCCCATTGCCAATTGGTTTTGGGGTGGAATCTCAACTTCCTTCATGTATATTATGATCTTTCTGCTTGCACTTATGGTTCTCATTCTGACATGTTGAAACAGGTACAATTTGCTTAACTTAGTGGATCACTTCCACCGTCGAGGTCTATACCGTTCAATATTTTTAGGGTACAGACCACGTTGGTTCCCTAAAAATCTGATCATACATATACTCTTATGCTGCATTCCATAATATTTTTGCTTGAAATGAATTTAATTTTGTATGGCTCCAAAATTTCTTACAGCATAATGGAAGGGGAACAATCCTTGCAACGCTTTTCTCCAGAACTCATGATTCAGGACCAGAACTTTAGGAACGCTGCTTCACTCCTTCCTCCTATTATTTTGTTTCATGGAACTGCAGATTATTCCATACCATCAGACGCCAGGTATAAATTTCTGTGAAATGAATTATTGTAATTCGTGTGAATCTCTTTAGATGGCTTGTTGAAATAAATTGTTGTAATTGAGTATTTAAGTCTCGTATCACAAAACATACACTATTTTAGAGTGAAAATACAATACTCAGACATATGGTTACATGTCCACAGGCTTTGACTAACATGTTCTCTTGTGCAGCAAGAATTTTGCAGAAACTCTTCAAAGACTTGGAGTGAAAGCTCAATCAATTCTTTATGAAGATAAGACTCACACAGATTTGTTTCTTCAGGTAAGACAGCACTAAAGATGGTTCCTTTTTGGTTTTATATTGTCAGTTCTACGCCAGGGTTGTGGATTTGTGAATAGGAAACATGCCCCACTCAACTGAGCACATTTTCTGCAGACAGGCTATTAGTTACTTTCTTGGTTTTTGTCAATCTAGAATCTCTATCAACACATACAACCATTATTTTGGAAAGGGAGTGTGCTTTTTTTCAAGAATAGGCTAGGTCCAACCAACTGCATTTTTTTTCCGGTATAACTAGGGAAAAAAAGGTGATTTTCGCTCATATGAAACCGAAATGCTCCAATCATGATTCTCTTCCATCTTCAAAAATTGATCTGTGGTTCTTTCCTGCAATAACATTATTGCAAACTTGCCAATCTACGAATTGCATCTTTTTAGAGTTTCTGATATTTGTTTTGTGGGCATTTTAAGCGTTGGATGTACTGAAATGGTTGATCAAATGAACCCCCTCCTAAAAAAAGAAAGATTTTTTTTATATACTAAATCTTTTTGGTGGATTTGTTTTTCAGGATCCAATGCGAGGTGGTAGAGACGATATGTTTGAAGATTTAGTAGCATTGATCCATGAAGGTGATTCAGAGGCGCTCGCCAAAGATGCAGTGGCTCCACCAAGAAGACGTCTTGTACCTGAGTTCATGTTGAAATTGGCTCACCGTGTCAGCCCATTCTAGCCAATTGTTATCAGTCATTTACAGCTCTAAAATGCTCGAGTTTCTTACTGATTTAGTGTATCCTTTGATTTTGTACATATTATCAATGACAACTGAAGTTTACCCTTTATTTCTGGGTAAACCTTGAGAATTACCCTATTCTCGCCTCTCACACTTTTTCTTTCCCCTTGTACCATGTCACGGAAGATTTCTGAACACTGTTTTGTATTCTGTCGTATCATGTCACAGAACATTTACTCAAACAGTTTCCTTATGCTTTGTATTCTGAAAACATGTCTTGGATTTCAGACAGAAAAGTGAGCACATTGCTGAACAGGTATTTTTATTTCATTGCATAGCACTCGTTGATTACTGAATACAAAAACAACACACTGACAGTAATATTATGAGACATATCGTCTCTTTTTCTACTACATGTTGATCAGCAATTGTTAGTTTTTGGCTGCAGCTTTCCCACTTTTGCCCTGCACAAAATCATCATCAGTTTGTTAGTGAGAAACCAAATTAGCACGGGGCGTCTGTATGTATGCATGTATGTATATATGTATGTATACCTTCTTCTTGGCTGCAGGCTGTGGCTTTGGTGCAGCCTTCTTCGGGGCGGCCTTAGAGGCTGGAGCCGCTTTGGCTCCACCATCCTTGGCGAGGGCAGGTTCTTTCTTGGCCTTCCCAAACAGTTGAGTGCCAACTTGCCTTTCAGCCTTCATTGATGCCATATTTACTTGCTTGTCTGAAGGAAAAAACTCTTTCACAAACTCAAGACTATCAAAGTGTTGGGTCTCATTCTGAGCCTACCCTGCTTTTTATAACTTGTGAGAAGAGGAATTAGAATAATAGCAAGTTAGGTTGAAAAGTGAGAAATGAAGGGATGGTGATGGACTGATGGTGGTGGGACTGGTGTTTGAGGAGGATAGAATAGAATAATAAGTGGTTTTATTGGCACCAAAATGCCAGATGATTGAACTGCATCAGATGCTTTTGCTGACTTCCTCACATTTATACTGTGACACGTCAAATTATCTCAGCATTTGGTAATGCCAAATGTCCAAATATGCGATCATCAAAATAATTATATGATTCCTCTAGCCTATGATTGCATCTATGATTCTTCTAGCCTATAATTGCATCTATGATTCTTCGACTTTAAGAATCAAAGAGCATGCAATTTGTGAGTTCTAGAAAATTTCACCCTAACTTCTTTCTTTTTCTATATACAAATACAAGAGCGTTCAAGCGTTAATCACTTGTTTGGATTACTGTAAATAATAATATAACAATTTTTTTGTTTATTGTGTAGGTTCTCATTCAAATATTTTTCTCGCAAAAATTCATTCCAATTGGTAATTCCTTACCAATCCAGCAATAGAACCAAATACAAATAAATACGATACGTTCAATAACACATGAATATTCTTTATAATAATTGAATGTTTAAACGATTTTTGTTTTGTAACTATCACTCGCAAAACTTTCACAATAACCATCTCTCTCTTCCTAATTGATTTGTATCCGATTTCCGATTTCCGATTTGTATCCAAATTGACTAAACGATTTCCGATTGTAACCGCTCTACAATAATCACGACTCCCTTCCTAATCGATTAATATCCAAATTGGCTACACGATTTTCGAATTTGTAATCCTTTACAATAACCACCACTCCCTTCCACAACTTATAAATCTGCCTTATAACTCACTTTCACCATTTCTCCTCATTACCAAGTTTGCTTCCAACCTGACTTCTATTATGATCATTTCTCTCTTATGAATTATTCATCCTTTGTATAATCAAATCAAGCATTTTCTATCAACAAAGCTCAGCTTTTGATTTGGTGTGGGATTAGACCCAATCGAACTTCTACCTACGTGTAGAGTTTCTTAATAGCATCGGTGTAATTAGTAGTGAATCACCTACTTTCAAATCGAAGATTGTTGTTATATTTCTCGGCACTAAGATACAAGATGCTATGTGGAGATTTTTTGATGTTCAAATTGCAAATAATCAGAATCGTCTCTCTATTTTTCTCATATGTTCAAACACTTGGGAACTTTATGGCTTATCCATGATTCAAATTTATCCATGAACACCCTTTGAATGCTTCTGAGTACAAATATTAATTCTTTTTCTTTTTTGATACAATAATATTAAGTGTAATTTGAGCAAATTTCAAGCGATAAATTAGGGAGCAGTTCCTTCAAACTATAGATATCTTTTATTTATAAGGTCCAGCCTAAAAACAGAGAAATGGACACATAATTCACAACCAAACTATTTTTATTTTGGTTACAACATAGGAACAAGCACCACAGTAGTTCGGCATCTTCATGTCCTCCTCCTAGTTCTTGGCTGCAGCAGGCTTGCTTCCCGTTGTCTGATAAATTCGTCACAAAAAAATATGGTAAGCAAGTAAGATTCAAAGCCCCATAAAAAAAAAAAAAAAAAAAGAAATCCATGTAATAGCAAATATATTACGAACTAATGGAGGAAATTAAAATTGGTTTGATTACCCTCTTCCTAGTCTCCCTAGGCTTCGGCTCCGCCTTCTTAGGGGCTGGTTTGGTGGCCGGAGCTTTTGGGGTGGCGCCACTAGCTTTCGGGGCAGGAGTAGGCTTGGGCTGCCCGGCAGTGGGTTGAGTACCAACAGGTTTCTCAAGCTTGAGTGATGCCATTTTCGGTTTCTTAATTAATCAAACTTACACACACTCGAGTGTTGTTTTTTTTTGCTTCAACTGTCTGGCCCCAAGTGTTCCCTCTCCATACATCCATTTTATAGCCAAGGTTCATAATCGTGATTTGAAATCAGAATCCGATATAACGCGAACAGAGATGTGATGGCACATGAGGAATCGGAATCAAATGGACTGGTGGCCTCTTGGGAGAGATGCTCTTTGAATCGGATGCTTAATCGAGACATACCATCGAAATTGATTCCCATTCTACACACAAGTACATGTACATCTGCTTTCTGTAAAGAAAATATGTTAACACCATTTCTTGTGTGCTAAGATTTTATTGTTCTCATCTGTTTTAGATTTCTGCAGATGTGCCTCATTCGAAATTTTGGTTACCATACTCCAAGATTTTTTTGTTTTAAATTTATTTATTCAATGATATTCTACGTTATTTTAATTTTAGAAGAGGGGAATGTTTTATGCCATCGGGGTTCAAACATGAGACCACTGATCTGCAGGTTAAGATTCTTTCACTCCAAGCAGGGACGAGGCCTCATTGTGGGCTGGAAGGGCTATAGCTCTTCCAAATTGTTTTTGTTGTGTAGATTTTGTAATACGTATGAAAAGTAAGACGTATGTTTTGAGGCTCTGAATAATATGGAATTAGAATAGAATAATAAACTAATAATAAACCTTATATATACTAAAGTTTAGAGACAATAATAAAATGACCTAACTACCCTTACATGGAAATAGCCATAAAATTACAATTATTTACATCTCCCCCCCTTGGATATTTCATGTAATAGTGCTGTTTGGCTGTGCGTCTATGTGTTGCCTCGTTAAAACCTTGCTAGGTAATAAAAACCCTATGGGACAAAAACAACCCTGGTTGAAGGAAAAAGAGTGCAACGTGCGTGGATACGAAGTAGTCGCATCGGAACCTCCGGAGGTAGTTGAAGTCGTCTCTTCTGGATAATGAGCAAATAGTACGTCTATGAGATATGATGCATTAGAGTTGCTACACCAAAATCTTGCCCGGTAAACACAGTGGGAAAAACCCGTGGTTGAAGGGAAAAGATGAGCAAATGCATATGAGTCGAATCATGGCATCTTCTGGATGCAGTGTTAATGGGGTGACCATACCAAAAGTATGCCTCATTAAAACTTAGCCAAGTAACAAAACTCAATGGGACAAAATAACCCTGGTTGTAGGACAAAAGAGTACACGATGGTCAAGTGAGTATGCTTCGGGATACTCGGTATGATTCGAGACACTCGGTATGCTTCAGGATACTCCCCCTGAAAACTACAGACTAGGTAGATCAGCCAGCCTACATAAGCCAATACCTCGAACATGCTACTGGAATGTGGCATTCGGTAATGACTTGGTAAAAAGGTATGCATGGTTGTCTTGAGGTCTGATTGACTTGATTTCAATATTCTGATGCTCTTGTTGACGTTGGTTGAAGAAATTTTTTGGTGCAATATGCTTGGTGTTGTCTACTTTAATGAAACCGGTATTCATCTGCTCGATGCAGACATCATTATCTTCGTAGATAATTGTCGGTTCATTATTGGTGGAATGCAGTCCACAAGTACTTCAAATATGCCCCGTAACGGCTTTTAGCCATATACATTCACGAACTACTTCGTGAAGAACTAGAATCTCTGCATGATTCAAAGAGGTGGCAACAAGGGTCTGTTTCGTAGACCTCCAAGATATTGCTGTGTTTCCAATGATAAAGACATAACCAGTTTGGGAATGCGCCTTGTGTGGGTCTGATAGGTAACCCTCGTCAGCATACCCAATAAGGCGTGCATCATTATGAGGATCAAGAGAGTTTGATCCATTACTAGATGCATATGGATAGAATAAGCACATATTCGTTGTACCTCTGAGGTACCGGAAAATGTCTTTGATGTCATTCCAGTGGCGGCGTGTTGGCGCATAGCTAAATCTAGCTAGCAAGTTCACAGAGAATGAAATGTCCGGTCTAGTGCATTGAGCCACGTACAATAATGCGCCTATTGCACTTAGATATGGAACTCCTGGTGTCAATATCTCTTCGTTATCATCTACGGGATAAAACGGATCCTAATTAGGATCTAGACTATGGACGATCATGGGTGTGCTTGAAGGTTTGGATTTATCCTCATTAAAGCGTCTCAACATCTTCGGGATGTAATTCAATTGATGGACTAAAATTCCATCTGCACAGTGCTCGAGCTCCAGGCCGAGATAGAAGTTCGTTTTCCCAAGATCCTTCATTTCAAATTTTAACTTCAGGTGCTTAGCAGTTTCTTTGATCTCTTCAGGAGTACCAATCAGATTCATGTCATCAACATAAGCTGCCACTATAGTGAACCCCGAACTTGTTTTCTTAATAAACACGCATGGGCATAGTTCATTATTCACATATCTCACTCTGATTAAATATTCACTTAGACGATTATACCACATCCGTCCAGATTGTTTTAATCCGTAAAGTGAATGCCTCAAAAGAATAGAAAGTGTGTTCCGTGGTCTGAAACTATTTGCATCAGGTATCTTAAGTCCTTTAGGAACTTTCATATATATCTTTGTATCCAAATCCCTATAGAGATAAGCTGTGACCACATCCATAAGCTGCATACTTAGTTTTTCGGAAACTACCAAACTGATAAGGTAGCGGAACATTATGATGTCCATTACGGGCGAATACGTCTCCTCGTAATCAATCCTAGGGCATTGAGAAAATCCTTGCGCCACTAAACGAGCTTTGTATCTCACAATCTCGTTCTTCTCATTACGCTTCCTTACAAATACCCATTTAAAACCTACAAGTTTAACATGGGGAGGTGTGGGAATGACAGGCCCAAAAACCTTCCTTTTTGTCAAGGAATCTAATTCGACATGAATTGCTTCTTTCCATTTTGGCTAGTCTTCTCTACGTTGGCATTCATCAACGGAGCGAGGTTCGATGTCATCACTAGTTATTATTTTGGTAGCTGCCTTGAATACAAATATATCATCGATGATAATATCATTCTGATTCCATATCTCATTTAAGCATGCATAATTTACCGAGATCTCTCTATTCTCGGTAGTGGGTTTAGACGTTGGAGTGTCCCCCAACGTCGTCTCTTCTAGGACAGACCCATAATCCGGAATTATCTCATAAGATGGATCAGTTGATATTAATATGTCTAAGGGATTCGATTGTGCCAAATTCATCCTCTTCCGGGGATGAGAATCCTTCAAACTTATTGGTCTACCTTGCTTCTGGGCAAGGACATATGACTGGTTAGCCGCCATGGTCATACCTCGTCCGTATGGGACGACTCGTCCATCTGGGACGACTTGTCCTACAGGGACGTCTATTCTTGCAGTCACATTTGCAGCAAGTATATGTGATCTCGTCACTTTAGCTAGATCAGATAAAGCGTCTGGCATGTTATTAGCTACACTCTGTAGATCTAGAATTCTTCGCACTTCATTCTCACATTGTGCCGTTCAGGGATCTAAATGAGACATAGTGGGGACATTCCATGTCAATTCACGTCGTTCTTCAGGAACGTTGAAGTTCTTATCTCCCACTAACGAGGGGAAGACTGTCTCATCAAAGTGACTGTCCGCAAATCTAGCGGTAAAGAGATCGCCTGTCAAGGGCTCTAAATAGTGTATAATTGAGGGGAATTCATAACTGACATATATGCCCCTCCTGCTCTAAGGACCCATTTTTGTAAGTTGGGGCGGCGCAATTGGCACGTAAACTGCACACCCAAAAACGCGTAAGTACTAAACGTCATGTTCGTACCCAGTCACCAGCTATAACGCGAAATAGGGTTGGGTGGCAGTGGGCCTCAACCGGACCAACATGGCTACATGCAAAATTGCATACCCCCATGCAGAAATTAGGAGTTTGGTGCGCATAACTAAGGTTCGTGCAATCATTTGCAATCTCTTAATGAATGCTTCTGCGAGACCATTCTGGCTGTGAACATGGGGAACTGAATGTTCAACATCAATCCTAAGGGACATGCAATAATCATCGAATAATTTTAATGTAAACTCTCCTACATTATCGAGTCTTATAGACTATATAGGATAATCTGGGTGGTGGGGACCTCAATTTAATGATCTGGGCGAGGAGTTCAACAAATGCAGCGTTTCGATGCATCAACCAAAACCATGAAATATTTAAACGGTCCTTATGGTTGTTGGATAGATCCACAAATATCCCCTTGTATTCTTTGCAAGAGAAGGGTGAAGTCTTTACTCATCTTTGCATATGATGGTCTAGTATTCAACTTTCCTAGCGAGCAAGCTTGGCATAGTGTTTCATTAAACACAAGGACCTTATTAGTAAAGGGATGCCCGTGTGATGAATTGAGGGTACGGTGCATTATACCGTTGGCTCGAATATCCTTAAATCTCAAGAATGTTCTTCTAAAACGTGGAGAATATAAGGCCTCATTAATGGTAAATTCAGTACCATTGGACAACATCAAGTGGGCTTTGCCATAACCCTCAATCATGTTGGATTGGCCTGATATGGTGGTCATAGGGGTATGATTAGACAATAAATTTGTAAATTATTTTCGATCTCGGAGTATAGTGTGCGTAATAGCACTGTCAGCCAGACAACAAACTTCCCCACAAGACATGCCTATTCATAAATTTAATTCAATGGATCACATGCATGATGTTAAATATTGGTATTTAATTAAATCATATTCGGGTAAAAACCACATTTTCAAATCCAAAAATATAAATCACCAAATTAATCTGTATGTGGGAATTGATTATTCAACTAAGTTGGTCTCTCGAGTTCTGCAACTGACGTGATACTCGATTGCAACTTGCGCTGGTGCACGATAGGTGCAGTAGGTGCGGGTCAGACCAGTGTTTCTCTCATTTCAGGCCCTGGAGGCTGAGAAAGCGCTTACCCATCACATGTACCTCGATCACGGGTACTTGGTTCACGACGCCTTTGGTTACATGCACGCACCATGGTTGTGATGATGCCGATCATAGGGGTTCCCTTCCAGGTATCGGGAGGTTGGGCCTTTTGCCTTTACCACGACCCAAGTTTGTCCTTTCGTGGTTTGAATCGCAATGAGCAACGACATTTGCTTCAGGAAGTCGCGTTTGCTTCAGGAAATGGCATCTGCTTCAGGCAATAATGTTGCTCCAGTACCAGTTTGTCGGGTTTGATCATTTTCAGTAGCAAACTGTTGTTCTTTTCGGCGAGCAACATGGTGGTGATCAATTCCGCGAATTTGGTAAAGTGTCTTTCCCTATATTGATTCTACATGACCAAACAAAAAGTATGGAAAGTGGAGAAAAATCTTCTCAAGGAGGTCAGCTTCGGTGAACTCCTCCACACAAAATTTGAGAAGTGACCGGATCAGGCATATATCCAAGTTGTACTCATTTACGGATTTATGCCATTCATTTCTTGCTTCAGGCAAGAAGATGTCTCTATGATGATTAAATTGCTCTTCGAGAGCCTTTGTAAGGAACAAATAATCGTATTTAGTGTTTTGGGCAAACTTATCCATAAGTAACTAATAAAAACTCTAGGTTCTATAACATAGTATGATAAATTGGAATTAAACATGTAAAATCTACTGATTTTATCATGTATGGTGAATTTATGAAGGAAACTTAGACTTCCTTTTCTTTTATGTCTTTACCAAAAACTACGAGTTCGGGGTTTAATATAAACTACTGGTTTATTTATGAACTATTGGTTCGTTTATGAACTTCTAGTTCAATTATCAACTACTGGTTCGTTTATAAACTTCTAGTTCAATTAAATACATCTAAAAATACATGCATTTCCTAGTATATAATCTAAGGAAATATAATAGTTGAACAATTAAATAAGTACTAAAGAATTTGGTTGGAATGATTTAAACAAATGTTTCTGGCATTAAATGGTGGAATAGGTTAACTAAATGCTCCTCGCAAAACCATAAATAGAAGATATGATCATATATATATATCACAATAATACAAGTAGCCTAATGGTTAAAGCTTTTGTTCTGTAACCACGAGGTCCCGTGTTCAACACTAAGTATTGCAAGGAAATTTTAATTTTTCTATGTTTAACACTTTAGGTGACGTGGCATACTGACACGTGTCACTTCAAGTGAAGTGACGAACCGATTTGGGTTGACCTGGTTGGGATTATCGGTCGGGTTGACCTGGTAGGGTGGGCTTTGGGCCTGGTTGACCTGCTGAGCTGGGCTTGTTAAGCCGAATAGGGGATTTGGGTTTGGGCTGAGCCATATAGCTGAGCTACTAGGCCCATTCAGTGGGCTTCAAGCCTTGATGGACTGGGCTGCCATGAGTGGGCCTTATGGGATCCTTCTGGGCTACCATCAGTTTAGTTGGGCTTTTAGGCAGCCTTCTGGGCTTTTAGGTAGCCTTCTGGGTCCGGGCCAAGGGGGTCTGCTGGACCTGCCATTCTGAAATGGATTGGCTGCTGGCCCATCCTACTATTAATATATAATAACCAAATTATATTTGTATAATTCAGTGTCGAGTGTCGGCTAGAAATCCCATAAGGATGGTATGTCCCTGTGGTAGCCCACATGAAAGTTGCCATCCATCATCATCATCATCCATGCATGATGGCGTATATATGATGGCTTTGGTTATGCGTCGAGACATCTGGGTTTGACCAGTTCACGCCCATGTTGCTGGCAGACAAAATTTGGCACAACAAAATAGAAAACATGCATGATCATCACATGCTATGATCATCGTCACATCTTCATCATGCGCCAACAACATCAAACCAAGGATATTGGCAGCCAACAACAATTCAATCCCATGCCATCTGGGTAGCCTTCTGGGCTTCACCCATCTGGGCTGCGGCAGAATTGTGGGGAACCCTAGATCCTAGCGTGGAAAATTCCACAGTAAAGCCGCAAAACCACAAACATCATCATGCGCAAGCATGACCATCATCAACATATCAATTATCAATTATCGAAGCATGAATTATCATCACGAATTATCAATTATATATTAACATATCAAAGCATGCCGCAAGCATCAATTTCCAAGCATCAATTCAATTTCCATTTCATATTATCATCAAGAATCAATTTCATGCAATTATCAATATTAAATCATCCTAGAATTCATATTTCTAGGGTTTAAACAATAATAAAATAATGAAATTGAAACGTGAAACAAAAATAATTTAGATTTCGATTTCGAAAAATACTTGATTTTGCAGAGCAATAATCCTCCCTGAACGAACGATTTCCAATTCTTTGGTTACTTGTTGTGAAGATTCCGTAATACGTATGAAAATGAAGAAATTTGTTTGGAGGTTCTGAATAATATAGAATTAGAATAAAATAATAAACTAATAACAAGCCTTATATATGCTAAAATTTAGAGACAATAATAAAATGACCTAACTACCCTTACATGAAAATAGCCATAAAATTACAATTATTTACAACAGTCTTCCTTATTAACTCATACCATAGCCCAGCCAAAAAACAAAAGGAACTTAGTCCACACAGACCATACCTAATAAACCGTAGTTCTAAAATAAAAGAATAGACAAAATAAAAACTTGAATGGTACAATTTAAAATTAGAAAAGTGATCATTTGTATTTGAATTGCATGTTTAATTATGATTTTTGTTATAATTTATTTTTCTTCTTTCTATCAAGCTTTTATTTTTATATATAGATGCATTTAAGAGTTGAGACTCATTACGTCCTCCTGATTAGGTGTATTTTTTTATATTTATTAATAAAATTCATTCGTACGGTTGAATTTATACTATATTTAGTATGTAATTTTAGCTCATCTAAAATATGGATTCACGAACCATCCATGAATCCTCCAAGAATTAAACCAGTAAAAAGAAAAACTTATTTTGAAATTCGAATCATAAGTTAAATTACATAGATTTAATTGAAATTTGAATGTGAAATTCTCACTATTTATTTAACAGTTCTGTCTTCTATGTTCTAATGGAACAACATTAAGAGATGCAATTTTTTTTCTTTTTTACAACCCTACATTAATAATATCATCATTGAAGATTTCTCCACCTGTGTTGAAATCTGGATTCACAATGTCATCACTTCAAAAGTCAAAGCCTTTGATTATTTCATAAAATTGAAGACCCGATGCACATCATTAAATTGTCAAAGTCAGTTTCTGATCTATCATCATCAGCATCAAGATGGAAGAATTAAGTCAGCGAGGTTGACCCATCCTCAATGCCACGTAAGCCAAAACCCTATACCCCACCAGCATCACAGCCAAAGCAGCCACATCTGACCACATATTACCAAGACCAAGATACTTAATAGCAGGAAAATCCATGATTCTACAGTGCATCCCCATGTCACACTCATACACCTCACTCGCAGAGTATTGCACCTCCACAAGAAGCTTATAGCAGTAATGGCTAAACGAAATGTACTTCAACCAAGCTATGAAAGCCGGAATATGCTGAATGTAATATCCGCCGGCGAGTAAAAAAACCAGCATTGTCACAGAAGCTAGGGTTGTGCCTTGCTTGACATCCATTAAAATGGCCCCAAGGGCTAACCCTAAGCCTTGGGACACAAGGACATTGTAAAGGACTATGAAGAGGGTTAGGGCAAATGTGAGAAGAGAAGGCTTGAGACCCCCCATCCAGTAGCTTATTGTTACAAAAACTGTTGGGAGCACGAGCTCCATCGGCAAATCGCCGGCCGTTCGGGAAAAGTAGTAGGAGGATAGACGGTACATGCCTGAAGAACGTTCTTTTATGAGCATTGGCCTTTCCATGGGGAAGGCAAATATGGCATTGAATAGAGGGAAGAAGCCCCAAAATATTGAGTAGAAGAAAAGAAGTCCCACCTGTTCAATTAAAGTATATCAATTTGGTTAGCACTTTCAGTAACAATCAACCATGTGAATATATAAAAACAAAATAAATAAAAAATTAAGTAGAAATGAGGTTTTTGAATGCGTTTTTTATCTCTTATGAGAGAAAATATAAACGATCTTTTAATTAAATACCTGATCTTGAATATGTGAAGAGTCAGAGTGCCACCACAAGAGGCCAGAAAGAATTGCAACTGACATGACTTGAAAAATCCTTAAGCCTGAGAAAGATTCATGCTTCCTCTCTTTTAAACCCCTTTCCAGCAAAACCCTAAACTGCTCCCACCAGCTGGTGGTCCATTGGTAATTTCCACTAACCCTGCCTGCATATTTACCATACGCACAGATGATCAGCATACATGATGTAAAAAATGGGGATAATTACATTTAAGGACACAATATATGTAACCGTTAACATTTAGATCGAGAGGCTTAATTAATAAGTACCTGTGGATGACGGTGTTCTTGAAGGCGGAGAAATTACAATTGTGTCCTTGTGAGTTTGCTGAATCTCTGTCTTCAACACAGGGTACAGGTTCTTTTTATAGGATGATATTAGGAACTGCTTAGTTGTATTTTGATCTTCTTGGTGGTCTAATCTGCCATTATAGTACTCTAGCTGATCATCTTGTTTAGCATCAGGTGCTATACCTGAAATTCAACAAAAATAATAGAGTACAATTATAATTTCACATTTTATGATTACAACCAAATTTGTGATAGGAAAATAAATAATTTTGTAGGAAAAAGGATATTAAGGACTAGATTGAACGTTCAATCAAGCCGGCCATATTACTGCACGGTGTTATCTTGTACGAATTCTTTCCTATCTTATATTTTTTTCAACGAAAAAGGACTAAATTGCGTATAAAATTGCATGATTTAAGTGGTCTTGTCCTTATTATTGGGTGAAATGAATGGTCTTGTCTTGAAACCATAGTACAGTTCAAGAACAATAATCCTTAGAAAATTCAAAGAAAAAAAACAATGTATGACCCACTATTTCTTTTTATGGTGAATGGTGATGGATGCAAAGTCCATGATTTTGTTTTCTTCTTCTTTTCTGGATCCACCACTCAAACTAATGGAAATTTATATCATCACCATCCCCTCAATTTCAGGTGGTCACAAAATTTGTCAGAAGGTGAATGATAAGGAGGCAAAATAGAAATTTCTCTTTGATGAGGGGTTAAATCAAAATTAGGTAGATTTCATTCATTTCAATGCTAAATTAGGAAATCTTAATTAATGATTAAAGGTCAGGAAGACTCACAGAGGCATTTCAGTTTCCCTTGGTCACCACAACTCAAATGTCAGTTTCGTGTCTCGAACCCAAAATCAAGGAGCAAACATAATTTTGAACTTGAGTTTCCACTCGACCACTTATTCATAATTAATAAACATTCATTTAAATTATAAAATAAAAACAGAATATATTACGTGATCATATATATCCAATTATTCACATAATTGTCTTTTTTGAACCACTCACTCACACGCACTAATATTGTTGTGAAAATGGACTCTTACCTAAGCATGTTACTCTCCAAAGTTTCACAAAAGTAAAGATATATTATTTGTATCTTGTGACTAGTTGAGTGAGCTGTGAGGTTGATATAAATTAGAAATTTGTTTAATATTTAATCACGAGTAATGTTTTCTTATCAAATTTAAAATGTTAAATTTGAAGAATGACAAATTTGATTTGCGGCATTTTGGTAATTAATTGTATAAGATAAACCAAAGTTAAATTTCATACCATTGGCAAGATCAAGCACGAAATCAGCTGGGTTGATGAAATTGAACCCGGCCTCAATACCAATTGACCCGAAATAATCCATGACCCGACCTGCATTCCCGCTATAAATTGGGTACCCGTCGGACAACACCACCACCTTGTCAAACATCCTGTACAGCCTGCTAGACGGCTGATGGATAGTGGTGATCACCGTCCGGCCACCAAGGGCCAGCCTCCGCAACGTGGCTATAATACGTTGAGCCGTGGTGGAGTCGAGTCCAGAAGTGGGCTCGTCGAGCAACAAAAGACTCGGGTTCACAAGCATCTCTTGCCCAATACTGACCCGTTTTCGCTCGCCACCCGAAACCCCGCGTAACAAAGGCCCACCAACCATACTGTCACGACACCGGGTCAACCCAAGCTCCATGATGACCATCTCAGCTTGCTCAATTTTCTCTTCTTTTGTGAGCTGCTTGGGCAGCCGAAGCAGGGCTGTGTAGGTCAGGGTCTCCAGAACTGTGAGGTGAGGGTACAACAAGTCATCTTGCGTCACGAACCCGGTGTTGTGCTTCATAGAGCTTGAGAAATGTTGCCCATTGTACGTTATTCTCCCCGAAATTTTACCTGGTAAACGGCCGACTAGGGCCATCAAGAGAGTGGTCTTGCCGCTCCCGGATGGCCCCAACATTGCGAGAAGCTCACCGGGTCGAACGATTCCACTCACTCCATTGAGCACCGGACGTGTTTGTTGTGGCTCTTGTGAAGCATCACAACCTCCCTTGGTGCTTTGTAGCTTAATACTATATGTCACATCCTCAAACTGCAACATGAAAATACACATATTAATTAAGCTTAGCTACATTATTATATGAATGTAAAAAATATATTTTAGCAATTTAGTATGTTATGTTACGGTTTTAAAAAATCTGACAACAGAATATTATTCCAAAAAAAAATTTGGGCCATAGGTTTGTGTTGGTTATACCTTGAGTGTCACGGGGCGCAAAGATTGGCGCAAAATGGAAGCTCTATGTGAGGTGGGTCGCGGGTGGTCCGGCATGTCATCGCCCAAACATGGCCTGACGGCCGTATTACTGCTAGCGGCTGCGGAGGGCTCGGCATGAACGGAGCCGTTCTGATCAGGACGGTTGAGATTAGAGAGGAGAATGTTTTGTGGAGTGGGTGCCGTGGAGGTTTCTTGCTCCGGAGGTATCATAATGGAGGCAAAGGGTGTGTTAACTAGCTGATCAAATGAATAGGCTAAGACAAAAGGAGATAAGGAAAAGTCGACGAATAGTTATGTCTGGATATAATGGACGAGACGGAGAAGAGAGAAAGATTTGGCGGGGAATTAAGAGGAGGAGGAAGGAGGAAGGAGGAAGGAGGAGGAGGAGAGTCACATGCAAGTAATGCAAGAGAACAACACATGTGATGATGAGTCTTTATAAAGTGATGAAGGCACGAGAAGTAAGCAAAGTAGATATCACCCACTTAGGCCTCTTTGGTGGTGTGTGGCTCCTGATTATTATATGTATATATGGTGGCCTCTTATAGCAACACAAATTAATTATTCCCGAAATTATAATCTATCATCATCATCATGTATTTGTTTAAACACATAATAATATATTACTGGTCACAAAACATATTCTCTCTACCGACCAACAATGCGGTATTTGATTTTGCGTGGAGATGGTGCATGTATGCGCGGGCAACTAAAAATAATGTTCATCTCTGCTTTGGGTTAGTTGGGGGTACGTGTCACCATGGGATTTGTTATATTCTTGTGCCATCGATCTCATCTTGTACAAAAGAGATCTATACTATACGTACGTATGGTTAATTAGATCGTCTCTCACTCTCATCACTCACTGTTTACGAATGAATTTGATATTCTGTGCTAGCTGTTTTCTTTTTCTCCTACATCCCCCATTCTAATATTCATTTCAATAAAATGGATTAAAGACACACAAATTGACAAAGATTTGGTTCATATATATATATATATATATATTTATGTTGTAGTTATATATGTTTACTGTAGTTCAATATTCCATAAGCTTTGGCATTTGGCAAAGCTAATAATTAATTAAGGGTACTATTATTTGTAATAAAGCCAATATAAATTCCTTTTAAAAGTATATTTTATTGGAAGAAAAAAAGGGAACAAAAATAAGGCCCTACTGAAATTCGCATTCCCATTTTTCGTATACACTTGATACACGATTTGATGTCAAATTGTGTATGCATGCATCATTAAAGCTTCAATATTTCTGCATTTACTTTAACAAGCTTTGAGACCAAGAAGATACATTCACCTAATTATAAGAAATTCAAAAAAGAAAGGGTATGATTTCGATTTTCGTTTAAATCAATGAAACTAGCTCATACATTTGAACAAGTGTCGCGCTCGGATTGACATCCCTTTTTCCAAAAATTACAAGCACCAGACAGATAAATTAGGGCCTTTTTTCTTTTGAGCTGCTAGCTTGCTTGATTATTCGAAATTTCGAATACAAAAAACTTCGTCCTAGCTACTATTATTAGATTGGCCGTAGAGATGTTGTCTTAAGGATTATTCTTCACTGTATATATATATATATATATGGGGACGGATCAGTGACACCATAATTTTGACACAATTCTTAATCCGTTAGATTAAAAGCATTTTGGATGGTTAAGATTAATGTTTCTTAATTTACAATTTTAGCTCACTTAACAAAAATATATTAATTCTGTAAAAAGAACAATAAATTTATTTATTTCTTAGGATCATTATAATGATGACATTCAAATTTTCACATTTCTTTCCATCTTCGGACCAAGAAAATTTCACCATGATCTTCATCATAAAAAATTTCTAAATACATTCATTGAATATTGTTTCAAAGAAATAAAACTAAAAAAGAAGATTCATACTGCCAATTAAGAAAATTATTCATTACTAATTTTCCATTGCCCAAGTATGATAGCTTTAATTTTGCAGTGTTGATCTCTCAGATTACATCATTAACTCCATGACTGACAACAACACCTCAAGAAGCAAAGGGGATTTGTTCTTACTGTTCGATTTGGCCTTGTACATGAATCATGACTCACTTTTAAAATCATCAAATCATTTTGGTCATGTGACTAGCTCGTCTAAAATTATTAGATCTTCCTATGAATGTTGTGTAACCCATATTGTAGTTGAAAAAAGAAAAAAGAAAAAAGAGAAACGAAAGATCTGAAATCCATGCTTTTGGGTTTAAGATTTTTTTAGCATTTTCGTGTTAGAGGTTGATTCATTATTTTCAAATTTATCAATCAAACATAGAGAAACACAAAGAAAGAAAGAAAAAAATTAACATTTGAGGAAGAATGGAGAAGACGGCTATGTAGTTAGTGAAGAAGAATGGAGAAGAAGATATGTTGTGAGGAAGAACGGGGGGAGAAATAGAAAAATAGGAAAGAGAGATATATAATTAATAAAAAAACAATTAAGGAAAGCAATGAATAAAAATTATAATAAAATATCTTTTTAAAGGATAATTATTTAAAGAACGAAAATGAACTTGGAAAATAAGAATAAATCTGAAAGATTGAAACTATTTAAATTTAATAGTTCAAGACTTGTGTCAAAATTATGATATCACGGATCCGTAAGTATGCTCTTATATATGGGGCCGGATGATCATGAGTTAACACACCCAAAAACTCATAATTAATCATACTTTGTATTCATTATACATCAGCATTTAGAATTAATACTAAAATTAGTTTCTAAATTTTTATACCAGTTTTCTACCAAAAATACCAGTGATATGAACAGTTAAAAAAAACTCAAACAGGAAACTTCGAATATTCATCGTCCTCAACCAATTAAGGTCCAAATTAATATATAATATATAGTTTTATATTGATATTATGAATTGGCTTTATTAAAATTTCTTTGTAGGGTATCATCTCCTCCTTTAATGGTGTGCTTGAGAAAAAAGAGGGAATGCTGCTGGTGCTGGGTTCCTCTCGTGGCCTTTCAAGCTAGGTGTCAAATGCCCATTCATTAAAAAAGATAGTGGCTCAGATTGTGTCGTCTTTCCCATAAAAGGCTTGGCCTCTCGGTGGTGTCACCATCATTTGAAAGCTTGCCAGGCTTTTCCCTATTTTCTTCCAGTTCGAATCACCCAGAATACCGATTACGTGCTAACTTATGTAATTAAACCATATAACTGATAAAGATACGGCGTTTTCAGAATATATAAATTATAAATTTATACAGTAATTAGATGTTAACACCGTAACATGATGATCACAATATATTCTGAATAGCTTAAGAAATACTTGTTCATTACCATTTTTCTCTTCACTTGCTTGGTGTCGTGATTATGCTAATGACTCTCACTAATCAAATACCAGCTTTAGCACTTTTAGCCTATTAGGAATAAAGAGGACGTACGTAGCATATAATCATAAATAGCCTCAGGCCATATGTAGTGTTGGACGACTGGAGTAACATCTTGATGATCGATCGAATTATTCGGTTTCAGATTTCCATTATTTGTTTTATTTAATGCATCTGTATATAGTTCTAATTATAAACCTACGAACACGATAAAACTTGTAAAATTTTAATAAAGTGACATTCATATGTGTGTGTTACTGTTTGAACAAATACGATGCATATATATATATATATATCATGCATAGAATATTGTTCTTTTCTGGTCATGAGAAAAAAGAGGAAGGCAAGCTCTCGTTTTGCATTCTTTTTTACCGTTTACTAATAATACTGGCTACTGACTAGTGAGCAATATACAGTAAATTTGATTCGGCAAGCTGGTCATCACTTTTATACAAGTCTTACCTCCTCCTTATCAAGTGCCAGGTGTTGTTTTTGAAGGCCCCTCTCAACCTTCTTTCAAGAATCAAAAGAGTGGATCAGATAATTCATACAACTTTACCATTAATTTACAGGCTGCCACGTATGCCAATTTAGTTCAATATATATTTTGCCCCTTTTTCTACTGTCTTTCTTTTCCTTTTCCGTTATCCGAAGTTTGATGTGAGTGGCCGATTAGCATTCATAATGCTCAGATTCTTTACTTTAATCATGATTACAAGGGGATTGAAGACACATTTCTTTTTAATAAACCATATAATATCATCATCGTCATATTGAACGTGGAGATTCATCATTGGATGGACTAAATTAAAGTAAACTTTTGTAATTACTAATAATCTATGCTCCACTGTTTTCTGGTCAATACGATGGATCGATGAAGCGCAAAATCAAAATTGGAAATCCTAAACAGAAAAGTGTTTATTGCATATATTTTAAGGATAAAAAAAGCCATTGCTTTAAGGGGGTGACAATAATTTCCAGCACTCAAGTTTTGGTGACATACCACTATAGATAGCTCATAGCTCCCCTCTAAATTTCACATTATATATTGTGGGGTCCTGATCGATGAGCTTGAGAGTCATATTATAATCTTTGTTATTTTTTCCAAACACCTAAAACCTAAAAAGAGTTCACATTCTGGGGTTGGACGTACATGGGGAATTGATTACGTGGACAAAGCATAGGGTTAATTAATTAACCATTTTATAAGTCAGAATCAATAATTCTAGCTAATATCTTGTCACAAGATATACATATTCTTGTGGGGATATGTTTTTTTTTGGTGCTAGCTAGCTTTATTATGTTTCCTTTTTACGATGTTTTATTTTACTTATATCGAAGTTTATGACTATCGATGAAGAAAATTTGAAAAGAAGTGATTGTATCGATTAATTAATGTAACTTGGTAGCGAGTGAGGCTAGCTTAGATCAATCAATTAATTTCTAATAGGTATCTACATGATCAGTTGTCTTTAACATGTTTTTAATAATGTCCATTTATTAATTAGCTACGTTTTAAAAAAGATTAGATGGTCAACAAAGACATATGCATGAGACATTTGGATGGTCAACAAAGATTAGATATGATAATTACTAGCTGGCGTGTACGGAATCATGTATATATCAACATGCATGAGACATTTGGAAAAAAGAGTGGAAAAAATAATCCATGCATGACACACATATATACGATTACGTATTATAAATAATTTAAATACGTATTAATATATCACGATCACGTAGTATAATTAGTTCATAACACAAGTAATTAATTAGGGCATATATATATTATCGTTCAAGCTAATTTTAGGGACATATGAATGATGAGAAGCATAGGGACGCGTGGGGGGGGGGGGGGGGGGGGGGGGGTGGGGGGTGGTGGGGGGGTGGGCTGCACATATGCAGTGCCAGTGCATGCATCTTGTTGCTCTTCTGGCTTCCCACTAAAACAAACCCTATCTCCCATCAATATATATCAAATGAATCGATATGGAGCAGCTAGCTACCAAATACATGGATGTAGTGTGGATCGATGACTAGAGTGCTACACTAAAGGTAAGCATCCCACCCCATCATGTTGAGAATGAAGCCTACAGTGTATTAATCAATCTTTTCTAACTTAGTGCCTTCTTAGCTACCTTGTGTTGTTGTGGTAGTATAGTAGTACTCCAAACAACACGAAAGTTGCCTTCATCTACATCTATGCATGAAGGAAGTTGAGGTTCCGCTAAAAAATCAATTGATAATGGAAAAAGAGATCAAAGTCCTTATAAGTCCTTGCAATGTTGTGCAACTTTCCAATGTGTGATTTTTGTACCTTCACATTCTCACACGCCCCTTCGCGTCTGACGAATTTTCAAATCTAACACGTGGACAATTCATATTGGGTGACGTGTAGCACGTTTGGCGATTAAACCTTACACGTGAAAAACTCCACTCTAATACCATAAAAAAATTGAAATTTTTTGTAACTTCACATTCTCACAATCTATTGGTTCATTCTTCTTCTCCAAATTTAATGGATTGCCCATTATAATTATTAGGGTGCCACCTAGCTTGACACACGTCAATTTTTCCTTTTCTAGCATAAGGTTAATAATTCAGCCAATTAAATCAAATTCCAATGTCTTTTGCGTCATTTATTATTTAAAGACAAAATCTAATTACTTCAAACTGCATAGACAACCTAAAATGATTATATCTTAAATAAATTTGGTGTTGCCTATGAATAAGTTAGAGGGTATATAGTTAGGCCAAGGTGCATGAGAGAACATATTATTATTACAAACACGTCATTAGGTACGTAGCTTATTAAGTAAAATAAGCATTAGCACTAGCAACATTAGCTATTGGGGTTTGACCATTCTAATAAACTAATGATTTACAAATGAATACATGGCCTTAGTCCACCTTGATATTATTCGCTGTTCTTAGCTTTTCCCATCGGTCACAACCAAACGAATGTTGCCACACGCATGTTTCCACCTAAGCTATATATATATATATATATAGATATACTAATACGGTCCACCAAACTAGTATATCCACGAGCTACAGCTAACCGTAATTATGAATAATGCTATTTAGATATATTAAATTGACTCTATATTTATTGATTATGGTATTATTTTAATAAATTAAATAATTTTATATTTATTTTATGTGGTCAATAAAATATCACATCAATATAATCACTAAATATTATTAATTTAATGTGTCTAAATAGTATTATTCATAATTATTATGCCATTTCCGATCGAGGGGGTCTCAAATTCAAAATTTAAGTGTTTCTTTAAAAAATTCCTTCAATAGAAGAGTTTCGAACCTAGTGGAAATTCCCCTCCTCTTCTTGCCGGGTCTCAACAAATTTTGGACTCCACCATTTGACTTTTGAGGCATTTTAACTCAATTTTTTAATAAAGTTATGTGGCCATGTGGCTCAGTACGAATCAAACAGCAGCTATTCGCTCCTAATTGTAGCCGTTGGTATAGCTCCCACCCTTTTTTTTAATTTTTTTTTGGCTTATTACTTAAAATGCACCTAGAAAAAATCAACGAATCTCAAAATGCACTCAGAATTGAAATTTACCTCACTTTGCATCAAGAACAGACATTCTGTTACCTCCATTGCACCATCCGTCAGTCTTTGTTACTAACGTCGTTAAAAGTGCTGATGTGATAATAATATTACAAAAATTATAGGGGCAATTAAGACATTAGTTATATTTTATTAAATTTTATATTAAAATTATTTTTAAAAAATTAAAACAAATCTTAAAATACCCAACACGTCCCCTTCCCCTTCCTTGGTTCCTCCCTTCTCTGCGAGAAACCCATAACCCGCATCCTCCTATTAGCCCTATTACATCGATTGTCCCGGTCAAATCTCCCAAGACCCTGCTCGCGATAATCCACCCATCCCCTCGAAAGCGTCGAACAAGAACCCATCTCCAAATCGCAATAGGGCAATCGCAAGAGAAGTACGAATTGCACCCATCGAGAAGCCATCGAAACCAGCAACCATACCAGAGAATCTCAATCCTCAATCGAAACCCTCAAAACTATATTGCAGTGCACGCTTGGATCAATACACCTCAAAACCCACACACTACGAGTCACACTTCTTCTCGAAACCATCAAAATGACGTTCCTAGTTTTATCCCTAACTGAGCAGAGAGGTCGCAACTGGTGATCGAAACGCGATCACCGGGAAGCCAGCAACACCAAATCCCACGACCCATTCACACCCCCAGCCCCAAAATACCTCCGCCCACCCACCTTACTCTCTCGATCTAATCGATGGCCCGACTCCTCAATCTCTCCCTCCCTCGAACTTAACAATGGCGGCGCTTTCTCGATCCCAGAAATTCATATCAGAATTCAGAGACTGAAGAAACCCCCCATGGGAAATCAATCAAATTCACAATTTCATATTAACTCAATGACTTTAAACTTGGGAACGGCGACGACGACGATGCCAGAATAATCATGTACAGGGATAAAAGGGAGGGGTCGAGACACATGAACTAAAAAATAGGGGACATAGGCAGAGAAACGGCGGGAGGAGAGCGGGAGCGCCGTCGTCAATGAGATTGAGAGAGCTCGTCGTCTGAGCATACCAATTTGTTGGTGTGGGAAAGTTGGATTGAAAAAGGAACAAACTTGAAGCAACAAAGATATTGGGGTAACCAGTGAGCATACCAATTCGTTGAATCTCTTCTCTTTTGATCAATATCACCATCAATCTCTCTCAGCCACAAGCCCACAAGGAAGAATTAATTGGTGTTTATGGGATTGAGGGACTTGACCAAGTCTGTGTTTGAAGCATTTTCACAACCTGCTTCATCTTCAGTACCATATTGTAATATAAAATTTGTAGATTTGTGGTTGAATCTCTTCGTGGTCGCTGATCGGAGAGATGGGAAGAACCAAGGAAGGGGAAGGGGACGTATTGGGTATTTTGAGATTTGTTTTAATTTTTTTAAAAGAATTTTAATATAAAATTTAATAAAATATAGCAAATGTCTTAATTGCCCCTATAATTTTTGTAATATTACTGCCACATCAACACTTTTAACGACGTTAGTAATAGAGACTAACAGATGATGCAACAGAGGTAACGAAATGCCTGTTATGGGTGCAAAGTGAGGCAAATTTCAGTTCTGAGTGCATTTTGAGACTCGTTGACTTGTTCTGGGTGCATTTTAAGTATTTTTTCTCCCCTTCCATGTGATATTTGTTCTTAATTCACGAAAAATTAAGTTTTTCAGAATTTGAAAATTTTTAGGTTACGATGTTACACTAAAAATTAACTTTTGAATTAGAGATGGCCTCAGAGAATCTCTAGTAGAATCCCTAAATTTAAGCTAAAATGTAGTTAAAATAGTTGAAAATTTATTTTTAATAAACTACTTTTAAAAGTTTATTACAGCAGTGTTCCTTATTTTGATAAATCTCAAATATTTTATTATTTGTTTCAAGTGAAACGTTTGAATATTCTCAATTTATTATTTTATTATTTATGAAACTCATCCAATTGTGAGGAGATAGGAATCTCTACTTTCTTTCTCCTATTTGTTAAATTTAGGGATTCAAAATCTCCAAAATATCAAAATTCTAAAGTAGGGAGTGAGATAGGGACCCTGTTGGATCCCTGTTTTCTTTGAAAGAATCCTAAATTAGCTAAAATATGTGTTTTAAGGATTCTGCAGGAAATGCTCTTATGATTTACTAGTATTTTTCTTTATTTTGTGAGTGAAAAGTTTCTATTCGACTCATATAAATAACTATATATATATAAGGACACTTCGATAAATAAAAATAGTGAAACGAAAGATTTTTCTAAGATTGGATTCATTTATTGTTCTAAATAAAAAACGTCTGGATGGTAGGTATATGCCATATATGTTTACACAGTTTGTTATCCAAAGCTTTAGCTGCTTTACAATTATACTAATGAAAAGAGCTGCCTTTTAATAATTAACATGTTTATACCACTACAAGAAAATCGATGTTACCAGACTAGAGTTTGCTCGACGAAGACAATATCACAGGGTAAGCAACTTTTGTCCGACGAATAATATGACTCGCCTAGTAACCTGTTGGCGGGAAGAGCAAGTCGTTGGCGCACAAAATATTTAGGTTTTGCACGACAATTTGTACCTCCCGTCGAGCAATATTATATATAACGACGAATAATCGTCGTCAGGTAACACTTGGCGTTGACTCTATGTTACTAGACGAATCATTAAAGATTGCCATGCGAATGTGATTCGTCGGACAAAAGTCTAAACTCACAAAATACCTGAGACTCTCTCTTCTTCTTCTTCCTTCTCTATGCTTCATCATATCTCTGCTCTCTCTCTCTCTCAATCTCTCACTCACTCACTCTCTTTCTCTACCTAACATTATCATCTCATCACCATTTTCACTACCAATCAAATCATTTTTCTCTATCAATCACCAAATATCAAATTTTAAGGTTTGAAAATTTTATTTTTTTTTAGTTTTGAAATTTTGATTTTTGATTAGGAATTAATTATGTTTTGTATTGTAGGATTTTGAGGTTGATTTGAAGGAATACTTATAAAAAAAGTATGCGTGTTTACCTCTCAATTTAATTTTGTTAAGAATGTTGGATATAATTATGTTAGGAAATTTTGTATTTATTGTGGAAAATGTGTAGAAATTGTTTAGAATTTGTGGAAATTAGAAAATTGTTAGGAAAATATGAAAATAGAAAATATGTTATGAAATTAGGAAAATAGAAAATATGTTAGGAAATTAGGAAATTTTGTTTGAAAAAAGGAAAATTAAAAATATGTAATGAAATTATTGAAATTAGAAAATATGTTTGGAAATTAGAAAAAATGTTAGGAAATTAGGGAAATAGAAAATATGTTTGGAAATCAGAAACTTTTGTTAGAAAATAGGAAAATATAAAATATGTAATGACATTATTGAAATTAGAAAATATGTTAGGAAAATAGGGAAATAGAAAATATGTTAGGAAATTATGAAATTAGAAAATATTTTAGGAAAATAGGAAATAAAAAATCTGTAATGAAATTATTAAAATTCAAAATTATGTTAGGAAATTAGAAAATATGTTAGGAAAATAGGAAATTAGGAAATTAGAAAATATTTTAGGAAAATATGAAAATAAAAAATATGTAATGAAATTATTGAAATTAGAAAATATGTTAGGAAATTAGAAAATATGTTAGGAAAATAGGGAAATAGAAAATATGTACGGAAATTATAAAATCGTAAACTCTGTTTTATGCATAATTAATATATGTTTGTATTTGTGAATTTGTTGTGATATTTTTTGTAAAACGCTTTATTTAGTTCCGACGGAGTGAAATACGTTCATATTTCATAACCGTTTATGCGAAGTTAATCGAGTTGATTAACTTCGTGTAATGAAATTCAATGAAAAACCTTATACCTGTTTGAGAGTCAGTGAATCGGGTTGATTGACTGACTCTTGAATAGTCCATTTATTTGGACAGTTTGGGGGTGCGCAACTATGTGTTGTGTAGTTGGCGGTCTACGAGGTTAGGTTTCGATTGTGGAAAATTCGGTTTGTATCCCCCTCAATGTTCTCTGAATGCATACTAGATATTTGTTTATAATATCTACGTCGTGCATTTGGGGAACTGTAGGGAGATGCTGTCGAAATTTCCCTAAATCGAAACTTAGTCTCGTAGGTCGCAAACTACACAGCACATAACGTGCACTCTCGAATGGGATAGGGCCAAATCACCGTAGGTATAAGGAGACGAGCTACTTTTTATTTTAACTTGTTCTATTTACGGGACAATGTTAACTCAATTACTTACGTTGACTCTATGTTGTGAAAGCAGGCACAATGGATAGAGGGTGGATGCAAATGTTTGATAGATCTTCTTATCAGTATTTGGATGGGATCGATAGCTTCATTGCCTTTGCACGTAATCATTGCAGTGATACAAGACGTATCAGGTGTCCGTGCCGTAAATGTAACAACTGCAGTTGGATGCCGTTGAATGAGGTCCAAACTCATCTGGAATGGAATGGGATCGTACACAACTACACTAATTGGATCTATCACGGTGAAGACATATTTTCCGCATCGACATCTTCGGTTCTCGGGATCCGTCGGGACGAAAGTGCTTTTGATGGGCGATGTGATAATGATCAAGTCGTTGAGTTATTAACCGATGTTTTTCCTCCCACATCGAATGATATGGACGATGAGGGGTCCATGTTGCAACCCGAAGACTCTGAGCTCCATTACGAGGGATTGTTGAAAGAAGCTCAGCGCGAATTGTACCCCGGTTATAAATCATTTTCGGCTCTAGGGGCAGTTGTGGAGTTTATGCACATGAAAGTTAAGTATAATCAAACGAACAAGCATTTTGATCACATGATGGACATCATCATCCGAATGCTCCCTGAAGACAACTGTCTGCCTAAAGATCATTATAGCTCGAATAAGTTGTTAAAGGGCCTCGGTTTAGGGTATATCAAGATCCATGCATGCAAGAACAATTGTGCATTATTTTACGGTGAATTCGAGCAGCTTGACAAATGTCCCACGTGCAATGAGCCTAGGTTTCAAAAGAACAAGATTTCGAACAAGGTGTTGCGTTATTTTCCACTTAAGCCAAGGATACAAAGATTCTACATGTCAACCCACACAACCCGTGATATGAGGTGGTACAATGATGAACGCATTGATGATGATGTACTGAGGCCTCCAGCCGATGGAGAGGCTTGTAAGGAATTTGATAATATGTAACCCGAGTTTGCTGCGAAGCCAAGAAATGTCAAATTAGGGCTCGCTACTAATGGGTTTAATCCGTTTGGGAGTTTTACAAAGCCCTATAGCACTTGGCTGGTTATTATGGTTTCGTATAACTTGCCACCTTGGAGATGCATGAAGAAAGAATTCACAATCCTCAGTACTTTGATAATGGGGCCCAAATCGCCGAGTAATTCCATCGATGTGTATTTGCGGCCGTTGATTGACGAGCTCGTGGATTTATGGGAAAATGGTGTCCGAACATACGACAAGTACAGTGGAGAAATGTTCACCCTACGAGCGGCCGTAATATGGATAATTAATAATTTTCCTGCTTATGGTATGTTATCGGGATGGAGCACCAAAGGCTATCTTGCTTGCCCGATATGTGGACCAGACACAACGTCCTTTTGGCATGCATCTAAGGTATGCTACTTAGGTGCGAGAAGGTTTCTGCCTTGGGATCACCGATGGTGAATGCAATCTGACTCATTTGATGGTAAATCAGAGTTAAGAGGTCGACCAAGGGAGAGGTGCAATGATGAGATATTATCCAAACTGAACAGTATACATGACTTTGTCACACGAGGATCGAAACCAGCTGAACAGGAAAATTGGAAGAAAAAAACATATTCTTTCGGTTACCATATTGGTCGACATTGAAAATCAGACACATCGCCGATCCTATGCACATCGAGAAGAATGTTGCTGAGAGTGTTGTGGGAACGACTTTACCTATTGAAGGCAAGTCAAAGGACACAAAAAAGGCTCGTCTAGGCATGAAAGAAATGGGGATTCGGCCTAATTTGTGGTCAAAAGTCGTCAATGGAAAATACATCATGGCTCATCCAAGTTATACATTTACGCCGGAGAATAAGAAAAATTCCTGAAGTGGTTGCAGGGTGTGAAATTTCTCGACGGGTACGTCGACAACATATCCCGGAGTGTTAGCACGGACGGTGGGACCATTTCTGGTATGAAGAGCCATGACTATCATGTTTTGCTACAACAACTCATTCTGATTGGTATACGACCCTTCTTGGAGGCTGGTGTTGTTGAGCAGATAGTTTATTTGTCTCAATTCTTCCAGATACTATGTGCCAAATCGTTGGTTAAGGCGGACCTTCAAGCAATTAACGAGGATATTATGTACATCATGTGTCGGCTAGAGCAAATATATCCACCTGCATTCTTTGATGTAATGGTGCAACTACTAATACATCTGCCGGATGAGGCAAAACTAGTTGGCCCGGTGCATTATCGTTGGATGTACCCAATCGAGATGTATAACTTATCCCTACTATGTGATAATATTTCCTTACTATCATGTATATATGTGAATCATAATGTAAATTTCCTTGCAGAATGTTAGGTACGTACAAGCGGTACGTTCAGAACAAGATACGTCCCGAAGGCTTTATAGCCGAGGCATACATTGCAAAAGAGGCACTGACATTTTGTGCAATGTACCTTCAAAATGTTGAAACTGCCTTCCATAGGGCGTCGCACAACGACGATGTTGGTCAACGTCTAGAGACCCTATCTGTATTTGCCCAACCCGCACGACCATTTGGTATTGGTCCAATCTCGGAGCCGTTCATCAATAGCGACATGGAAGTGGCTCATTGGTTCATACTAAACAATTATGACGAAGTCTGGCCCTTCCACGAGCAGCACGAGGCATTGGTGAATGCCCAATTTCCTTCTAATTGGGAAGAAATGCAAAAAAAATTGTTTTCACGTTAGTTTTCCGAGCATGTAAGGCAAATATTTTATTTGAAATTTCTTAAATTGGTTTTAAGCGTACCTATTTCGTTTCTTGTGTGTATCTTACCAGATGGCACAGCTGAAAGATGTCAACTCGCCAAATTTCAATAAATAATTAATGCAGCTGGCCATTGACCCATTCCGAGGAGAAACGTACGCCAGTTGTCACGTTAACGGAGTTAAGTTCGTGTGCACAGAACGAGACGACAAGTTGTCTACGTAAAACAGCGGGGTCTTCGTTCTGGGGGATGGAGAAAATGCTGATACGGGGTTCTACGGCAAATTGTTAAGTGTGGTTAAGGTGTTATACGCAGACCGCAAGGAAGTCGTCTTGTTCAAGTGTCATTGGTTTGATACGAACCCAAGTATCCCAGGAAATGTCATCAAAGATCAGTTATGTACCTCTATAAACACAAACACCCGGTGGTTTGAGAGTGATCCCTACATCCTCGCTAGTACGACGAAACAAGTATTCTATGTGGATGATCCAAAAGCTGGTGGTGGTTGGAGAGTAGCTGAGATGGTCAATCATAGAAACATTTGGGACTTGGATGATCGATAGCATGAAGAAGATGGGGAAACAGACGATGACCAAATCATTTTCCAGGTGGATTCCTCGGCATCGACCCAAAACGTGGATGGAGTACGGACCAATGACATCATCCCACCAATTGCGATTGATGACATTTTTATTGATCTCGGGGAATTAGAACAAATTGATAGTGATTCGGAGGAATCAAATATTGTACACATATCGGATGACGAGCGTGAATGGGAGGGGGAAAGCGAATCCGACACCGAATGAAAGTTGTAAATTCGAAATTTCATTTATATATGTAATATCCATCTTCAAATCAATAAATTTGATTTATATGTATGTTGTATGATTTCATTCACAAAAGTTTCGATTAATCTTTTATATGTGTACTACTCGGTCGCTTTTCATACAGGTGGTTAAGAAGAAAATTATAGTTTTTTTACTTTCTTAAAGTGAGGAGACCATACATGCACTCCACAAATTACCCAACTTCAAAATAAATGAAGGTCAAAGATTTAGTCAAATATTTTGATGATAAGTCATGAAGGTCAATTTGATAAGTCATGAGGGTCAATTTTTACTCACCAGTGCAATGTGAAAGAAAGAGAACCCAACATTAATATTGACCGAATAAGAGACAACAAATTTTTATAAAAAATATTGTCAATAAAATGTGCTTTGATAATATTTTTATAAAAAAATTGTGAATAAAATTGTACAAATCTTATAAAAACTATCACACATTTACCCGACGAATACATCCGTCGGGAATTATTTAACATATTAAATTTACATTTATTTATTAAACATTTTTTTTAAATTACTGTTGCCCAACGAGTTTTATACATGTTACCCGACGAATCATTAAAATGTTGCCCGATGGAATTTCTACCAAAATTTTTGTGAAATCTCAAACGTACCTCCGAATGTTGCCCGACGGATATGTAACACGTTACCCGATGAATATGTAAAAAGTTACCCGACGAATATTTAACAAGTTACCCGACGAATATTTAACAAGTTACCCGACGAATATTTAACAAGTTACCCGACGTGGATGTAAAACTTTACCCGACGGATATATAACGAGTTACCCGACGAATATGTAAAAAGTAACCCGACGGATATTTAACAAGTTACCCGACGACGATGTAAAAAGTTACCCGACGAATATTTAACAAGTTACCCGATGAATATGCAAAAATTTATCCGACGGATATGTAACAAGTTACTCGACGAAGATGTAAAAAATTACCTGACGGATATCTAACGAGTAAATTTACATTTATTTATTAAAAAACTTTTTAAAATTACTTACGAGATGAAGTGGACCGATCCAACCGTCTACTTTTATGGTAGGTACTCATAGATCGCCTACGCGAAAAATTACCCAATTTGGAAATCCGGGGATTAGATAACCGTGCACAACGATTACACAACGTTTCTTCATGATCGGACGACTTGAAATCCTCAAAACATAAAGATTTTCGACGGGCGAGATTTAGGCACGTAAGATCAAAAAATGAACGGTTAGATCTGTAAAATTCAATTGTTTGAACAACAATAGAACCAACACTTTGCAAAATGTATTGAAGTTTTCATCAAGAGTTTAAACTCCTTGGTCAATATGCTTGTTTTCCGATTTTCAATAATTTACAAATTGAAATTTACCGATCTAACCATCTACTTTTATGGTAGTTACTCATAGATCGCCTACGCGAAAAATTACCCAATTTGGAAATCTCGGGATTAGGTAACGGTGCACAACGATTCAACGGTTACACAACGTTTCTTCATGATCAGACCGCTTGAAATCATCAAAATATAAAGATTTTCGACGGGCGAGATCTAGGCACGTAAAATCAAAAAATGAACGGTTAGATCTATAAAATTTAATCGTTTGAACATCAATAGAACCAACACTTCGCAAAATGTATTGAAGTTTCCATCAAGAGTTTAAACTCCTTTGTCAATATGCTTGTTTTCCGATTTTCAATAATTTACAAATTGAAATTGACCGATCTAACCGTCTACTTTTATGGTAGGTACTCATAGATCGCCTACGCGAAAAATTACCCAATTTAGAAATCTCGGGATTAGGTAACGGTGCACAACGATTCAACGGTTACACAACGTTTCTTCACGATTGGACGGCTTGAAATCCTCAAAACATAAAGATTTTCGACGGCCGAGATCTAGGCACGTAAAATCAAAAAATGAACGGTTAGATCTGTAAAATTCAAACGTTTGAACATCAATAGAACCAACACTTCGCAAAATGTATTGAAGTTTCCATCAAGAGTTTAAACTCCTTGGTCAATATGCTTGTTTTCCGATTTTCAATAATTTACAAATTGAAATGGACCGATCTAACTGTCCACATTTATGGTAGGTACTCATAGATCACCTACGCGAAAAATTAAACAATTTCGAAATCCCGGGATTTGGTAACGGGGTGCGACGATTCAACGGTTACACAACGTTTCTTCACGATCGGACGACTTAAAATCCTCAAAACATCACGATAACGATTAATGGGGCTTTAGGCATGTAAAACCAAAATTTGAACGGTCCCGATGTTGATTATTGTTTCGTCGGACCTGGTTTTCAGATTAATGATAAAACACATCAGAAAATTCAAGCCTGACGAATAACTCAATTCGCCAGGCAACAGTCCGTCGGGCTACATTACAACCGTCGTCGGGCAACGTAAATAAAACGTGCAATAATTTTTTTTCCCCAAAAATTTCAAAAATTCCACATAAATTTTCACGAAATCTCAAAATTACCGCATAGTATTGCCCGACGTATTTTGAAAATGTTACCTGATGGATAGCCGACCGTTGTCCTTACCCAACAAAGGTTTTAAAAGGTTGCCCGACAGACCTTCCGCCTAAATTTTCGCGGAATCTCAAAATTGTCGCCGAATATTGCCTGACGGATAATTATAAAGTAACCCGACGAATATTTAACACGTTATCCGACGAATATTTAACAAGTTAGCCGACAAAGATATGTAAAAATTTACCCGACGGATATGTAACGAGTTACCCAACGAGTATCCACCGTTTGTTATTACCCGACGAATCATTAAAGTTTTGCCCGACGAACCCATTCGTCGGGCAATGTCAATCAGACAGATAAATCAGATCGATTCTTCTTCTTCTTCCTTGTTCTTCATTTTCCTCATTTTCCTTCATCAATCAGAATGAGGAACCCCAGCTCTCTGCAATCACCTTCTCGCCCGCCTTGCGCCGTTCCAATCGCCACAACTGCCACCGTTTCTCGCTCTCCCTTAATCTGCCGCCCCAGCAATCCATCGCTCCGCCTCTCTGTCAGTGAGGTTTGATGTCGCCGCCGCTCTCCTTGATGGACCAATCTCTCACCGAGTTCCTTGAAGGTCAAACTCATTGTCCCCCGCTCTCTCTATTGTTAATGTATATTGGTTTATTGTTAATTTTGATTGGTTAAATTTTAATTTTTGGTTGGATTGAAATTTAAATTTAAATTTAGTTTGGATATTTTGAAATTGTATTGAAAATGGAATTTTAATTTGGATTTGATTATTGTAGATTGTGCATTATTGTCAAAATTTGCAGATTGAGAATTTGGGGGGATTAGTTGAATATTGTGATTTTGGATTGGATTGGAATATAAATATTTGTTTGGTATAATGTTGAAATTTTTAAGATTTGTTTGGATTGGAATATAATAGTTGAAGATTTGTTGAAATTTTGATGTTTGGTATAATGTTGAAATTGGTATAATGCTATGATTTTTGTTATGATTTTGGATATGAAATTTATGTCAATTTTGGATATGTGAATTTTATAAAATTTGGATATTTGAATTTGAAAAAAAATTTGTGAAATTTTGATATGGTGTAGTATAAGTGAATTTTGGAAATGTGAGTTTTATAAATTTTTAATTTGTGAATTTTATGATTTGGATATTATTATTATATGTTTGGATTAATTTGTAAGTTTGATTTTGTTCCCGAAATTTGGATTTAGAAATTTAGGTATAATGTTGTGAATTTTGAGTTTAGTACGTTTGGAATAATTAGTATTTTAAGTTTAATTTTCGTTTGTGTTGGATTTATTTTAAAAAATTAGAATTTGGTGGTTTTAGTTTTTAGATACCAATTTACTAATTACTACTAAAAAAAATTATTGCTTTATTTATTTACGTTTATTGGAACTAAAAAATGTTAGTTAATTTTAAATGTGATTTTGTTTTTATTTTTTGAATTTAATATTTAATATTAAAAATGTTTAATTTTTTTTATTTAATTAAAAATGTATTGGTTAATTTTATATTAATTATTTTATATTTTTTATTGTAGATGTCGAATCGCACCTTAATCACGTCTAGGAACCCGCCTTTGCCCTTTTCCTGTTGATGATCAAGCGCCGGAAGAGGCAACCCCTGACTCGGGTGTCTCAACAGTGGCGTCGGTTCATCAGCGACCCGGTGCTCGATCGGCTCGTCGACAACATAGCAAGAAACGGGGGGAACCCCGTACCGACCCCAGCCCCCACAGGACGACGTCGGAGCAGACGAAACAGGGCCTAATGTCGGAGCACTCCCTAAGGGTAAGTTCATTATTTTTTTTATTTAACCAACCGTTTTTATTTGTTACTCCTTTTATTTACCAATGTTCATCGAATTTGCAGGTGGGTCGATGAACGTGCGCGGGATAAACCGGGGTTTGACATCCCATCGGATTTGCAGGACAACAAATGCAAAGATACTGGTGGTGTACGTGCCGCGCCTCCGGTCCGCGCCGGTAAAAATTCACAGCCTCCTGTTGCATGACATTGATGCGATTCTTCGCACCAAGTCCCTGATGATGGGGGAGACTTTCAGAACCCAACCCCCGGAGGAGATCACGCGTTGTTGGGGAGAGTTATCGGTATGTGTTTTTCCCATTTTTAACATTAATTTCATATTTTTTTTTATTATTTTACTAACTTTAATAATTTATTGCAGATCAATTTTGAGTTTGACTTGGAGAACGTCGAGCTCAGTAGATAGTTGAGCCACCACTGGCAGTTACGGTACGCCGACTGGAAGTACGATCTCCACAAGTACTTCAAGACTTGGCCTTCCCCGGAGGAAGCTCGGGCAAATCCTCCGGAGGAGTTGGACGGGCTAAAACCGCCATGGTGGTTGTGGTTGTGCGACCATTTTGTGTCCCCCACCTATGTGGTACGTGTTATCCACCTAGGTAATTAAATTATTTATTTTTTATGTTATTTTCCATTTTAAAATATAATTTTTGGTTTTACGAATGAATAGCGGAAATCGATTGCCAATACATCGAACCGGGGAGCGAAGAAATTCAACCACCACGGGGGGTCGCGATCTTTATCGGCCAGGCAGGAGGATCGCGCGCATCATCGGGTCGATGTTCCCAGAGGTGGATGCCTGGGGGCAAGTGTACGTTGGATGGGGGAATCAAGAGGCTGACTGAATTCACGTAAGTTTATTTTTTGCGGATTAAACATTCTTTCTTAATTTGATAAGTATATTTCTAATTAATATTTATTCGAATTTGTAGGAGGCGATGGAGCAAGACGTCCAGCAGACACAAGCTGAGCTCACACAACAGCATCCGGACGTGCCGTTGGAGTAGCAGCTTCCGAATCCCGAGATGTCGATCGCTATCCTAGAGCGACGACTTGGGAGGCGTCCAGGGAGGATCGTTTGGGGGCCGGGCGACGGGATTGTGCGGGATGTCTCGAGTCACTCGTCGAGTTCATCTCGGGCAGGCAATCCCGAGGAGATGTCAGACCTCAAGAGAAACGTCGAGTTCCTTCAGGTAGAAAATGCACAGATCAAGGCTCAATACGCGGAGATCCAAGCCCAAAACGACCAAATCAAGACCGTCCTTGCCAAGGTCCTTGATCGCTTGGGTGACCGTGGATTGGATGACATTTTCTCACAGCCTCAGCCCCCCTCCCAACAGCCCGCTCAGGATCCCGACTACTTCGACCCGTCGACAAGTAGTTAGAGTGTAATATATGTAAAATATTATTTTAGTTTTAATGATGTAAAAACATAACATTAATTTTTATAAATATTATTTTTATTTTATTTTGATTCTTTTAATTGAATTTTTTTTTTTAAATTTATTTTTAATTAAATAATTTATTAAAATTATATTTTAAATATTCAGAGTTTGCCCGACGAATAGTCAAGTTGTCGGGCATAGTAATGAAATTTTTAAAAAGTTACTCGACGAAGATTTAAAAAGTTACCTAACGAATATTTAACACGTTACCCGACGAGGATTTAAAAAGTTACCCGACGGATATTTAACAAGTTACTCGACGAGGATGTAAAAAGTTACTCGACGAGGATGTAAAAAGTTACTCGACGGATATATAACGAGTTACCCGACGATTTATTTAATTAAATAATTTAATAAAATTATATTTTTAAATATTCGTCGGTTGCCCGATGACGTTTCCCTCTGTCGGGCTTAGTAAATACATTTCGGTGGACACCCACCGAATCTTCACCACGTTTGCCCGACGTAGATTGTCTGTCGGGCATATGTTGTTGACTTTTGGGTTGCTAGACAAATCGTAAGCAACGAACTCTACCGTCGGGCAAGCTTTTGGTTGCTCGACGAATACACTGTTGTCGTCGACTAATATCAAGCCCGACTGCACTAGCCCGACGAAGGTTGCCTGACGGAGATTCGTTGTTTTCACAGTTACTCGACGAACACCTAAAGTTGCTCGACGACGTTCGTTCGCCGGGCAAGATAGATTTTATTGTAGTGTACTCAATGATTAGTGAGTTAATGATGGTTTAGTTATAGTCAATGTTTAGTTATACGTGTATGGTGATAATTGCAGTTGCTTAATTATGTGGCGCAGCAGGTGGAGCTTAATTTTACGGTCGGCGAGATAAGGTGGCCAGCCGGTGACAGGTGGTATCATGCAATTGCTTAGTGCAAATTAATTGCTTAATTTAGAATAATTAAAGCCACTATTAATATGCGTAATCGTTCTCATCATGATCATATCCACATTTAGTATATAAATATTTTCTCGATCAGTTGTTCCAACTATGTACGGTTCTATGCAGCCAAGCCCCTTCTGCTTTTGTTCATAAATTAGTGGTACTTTTGGTGGCCGGCCGGTTTGACCCAAAGAAGTTGCCTCGCAATAATTATGGTCATCACTGTGGCTTATTATTGACACCACTACATACTTTATAAAACATTCAATATTAATCTAAAAAGGCAGTCCGGCTAGCTAGCTCATAAACAAAACAAATTCAGGACTGGCTCTGGAAAAAAGTGGGGTCCGAAGGGGCTGCCTCACAGACTGTCCTAGGGCCGGCCATTGAAGTAGTTTCGATGGAACAATTATGCGGCCAGACATCAACTTTATTAATAATTTGTAAATTAATTCAAAGTGGTTAATTATTTGTGTGGGCTGAGCTTAAGCTTAAGGTAGGGCTGATTTGATTGAGATTTTCAATTCTCATGTCCCAATTCAACATAATTAAAGGGGTGTCTGAAATGATCGATTCTAACACATATATACGACACCATTTGGCGGTGAACGTATATAATTGGGGCTTGGTGGCCGTCCAAACAAATATCACTGTCTGGAATCTAAGATGAAAACAAAAACCACTGGGACTCCGGTGAAGGTGATCATATGGGAAGTGGATATTCAAGGTTGACAATAGGATGTCACTTGCATTATAATTGCACTCAGAGAGACCAAACCACCATCAAATCTATATTTCCATCACTGTCATTTCTTTATATATATATTCCTCAACTTGCATTGCGTTTCCTTATAATTACGTCGGAGTTTTTAACTTGTAGTAATATCAGTATGGCCCTTGGGAATTACGGAGCTGCAGATTTTTCAAACTTCTTGTTGAAATGTTGCATTCATTCGACAAAACATTTTGTTTGACCTCTCCATAATAATTAATGTATGATCGAAGCTTAGCCAGCTAATAAGTAAGTGGAAAAAGGGTTGATTTTTACTGTTTCAGTTCCCCCAAAGGGTCTTTGAGCAATGATTCCACTTTGGCAATTGTTATTTGAAGCCAAATTTTCATAAACATGTTGTACGATATGAAGCAGATCCATTGACATCTGTACCATTATGCGAGCCTAAATGTGTAGGTACCCAATTAGAAATTTCTTCGCCGTGTAGGTCACATTTGATGTCTAGGGTTAGATTGGACCGATTAAATAACTCATAAAATTCAAAGTTTGAAAATTATTCGATCGATTCACTACTAATTAGATTGGATTGAATAAGTAACTAGATTCAAAGCCTAAAAGTTTTCCAATCCAATTTAATGGTAGCTAGGCATGAGAGGTGGCTTGAAACTTGAAACTTGAAACCTGGCCTAGCTAGTTAGTACTCTTCGTATTGATGGTGGTGGAGTAGTAATCGGTGCACCGGGGCAGCTAGATACCATGACGATGAGGATGACATTAATGAGATTATATAGGGTAGGGGGCAGGGAAATCAAAATCTGATCGACGCATGGACCTAGAGCTGTCATGTCTCAAGATTTTTGTTTTATTTTTTGAAAGCTAGCTAGCTGAGAATTTTACTACTTAGGTAGCTAAGGAGCTTACTGTTGGGAAACCCAGGTGTAAATGCTTAATTTGACACAACATTCTCATCCATCATGGCTTATTATTCATCACTTTGGCGAGCTTATTATGTACGTTGTTAGCATTATATTAGTAGCTTCCTAAATGAAGAAATGATTCTCCTTAATTAGTCCTTACGAATGAGATGGGGAACATATTCTTCAAACTATTGTATCCTATTTTTCACGATACATATATCGTGTCAAACTGGCAAAATACTGGCACATACCTACCTTTAATAGATTCATTCGTTAGGCCGGCCGGTTACCACAGCATCAACACGTACCAGTACGAGTACCAGCAACAGCACCAGCACCAGCACCAGCACCACATATGAATTTTTCAATTATTGATTAATATTTCATGCATTTAGACTTAAAAACTATTTTTACGGGGCGGGTGAAATGTATAATTGAAAGTCAGAATCCAAGAAAAGAAAGAAATGAAACGACAATGCCCACTCAAAACTGCACATATACGTACAAACAAACAAGACACTAAGACAGACAGGCTGTGAGTGTGATGCGAGCCTGCATGCAGCAATATGCACATATATATATTGCTGTATTGAGTCATCCATCCTATAGAATTAAATGGCATATGCACGTGGCAGTTGGCACTACCACTTGGCAGCAACAACTTATTATTATGCAGATTATAGAGCATATGCAGCAGGTGATTAGATCATCTTTTCTGGATTTTAGATTTTAGATTTTAGATATGATTCAAAATGGAGCAGGAAATAAAAGGAAGAACAATTAACATGGGGTTGGAATTGAAGCTTTAACTCAACTGTAGTTTGTTTACTTTGGACGTACAAAACGCAGTCCATGGATTGATAGATATCACCTCACTTCCACAACTGCAGCAAGGCAGCTGGCAAGCATGGTATCTGCTTTAAACAACATTTCGCATCTTCTGTTTTAATAAAGAGGACACACCCAGCTGCCTTCTAGATTTTGCAAAATCCGGTTCCAATTTTAGTGGAACGTACACAAAATCTAGCTTCCCACACCATTATTGCAACTCAAGGTTTAAGGATCGTGATTTTAAGCATAATATACACGCGTAATTACCTTGGCTACAACTAGGGCCGGCCCAAGCCCTTGGACAATGGCCTCAATTATATTAATCATTTTATAGATATATAAAAAAGTCCAAAACAAATAACAAATAAAAGTCCATTTTGTTGTTAAAAAATGCCTCATTTATTGCTATACCTACAAAAATACCCAAAATAAGAGAAGCAAATGCCCACTATATATATAAAAGGCCTCATGTAAAATATCTTTTGTTCTTTTTTTTTAGCCTTTTTTAATGAAGTCACTAATCTTATGGTTTCTATACCATGGTAATTATATATATTTTTTATTTACACTCAATTATGTTGAGTGAAAAATTTACCAATTTATTAAAAATATATATTAAAAAATGATACTTTTTCAATAAAAATTGAAAAAAATCATCAAATTTTATTGTTAATATTATTTTTCGCCTTGGACCTCATTTCACATTGGAACGGCCCTGCTAGAACAAATGTGCTCACCACTAGATCATTAAAAAAAGACTTCTGATATAACGCCCCAAGGGTTTAATTAAGAAAATTACCAAACAGGATTCATCGGACTCTATTTCCAAAGCAAAATTTGGTCCAATATAAAAAAAACTGATAAAACAATGCACATTAATCTTCCATTTTTGGTCAACATTAATTTCACCATTGCAGTAGAAATAGAGTTATCTGTATAATATCTGTCCATGAAACGGATTGACGATTGATCACAAAGTATACATTTATATAGAACAACATTCCTTATAAACTTAACCTCCAAATAACAGCAACCCTTATGAATTAATAAGCAAGTTATAGACTTAAAACACGAAAATGTGGAATGTTGAGTGAAATTGAGTAGGTTGATATGCCTAGCCAGTATTTCTCATCCCCGCGGCAATTCCATTTATTGTGATGAGCAATGCATCTCTGAGTTTATGGTTATCATCGTCGCGTCTCAACCTCTTGAGTACCTCAACCTGCAACATGTTCATGGGATTGAGAAATGGGAGTCTGCTCTCAATCAGCTTCCGTAAGCTCCGATTATTCCCGGAAAGCTTCTCATGCCCACTAACCACCAATACATACTTCTCTGTTGCTGAGAGCTCCTTTCTCAGATCAGCACCAAGGTGTTGTCTCTTTTCCGAGACAAGGACTTCATCGTAGTGTTTGGCTATGGGAATGTCTGCCTTCCCTAAAACCATCTCTATAAGGTCAAGTGTGCACTGAAAGAAAGGCCATTCATTGTACATAGCTTTTAAGTCCTCAGTGTGTCCCTTCTCGCAAACCACCCTTAAACCTGCTCCAACTCCAAGCCAAGATGGAAGAACAAATCTGGTTTGTGTCCATGCAAACACCCATGGGATTGCACGAAGGTGACCAATTCCTGGTGAGGTCTTTCTTCTTGTGGGACGGCTCCCTATGTTGAGGTACCCAAGCTCAGCCTGGGGTGTAGCCTCATGGAAGTATGCGAGAAACTCTGGATTTTCGTACACTGTGCTCCGGTAGCTCTGACAACTGTTTGTTGAGATCTCCTCCATGATGTTACGCCACTTTTCTTCCCGGGGTGAGACTGGAGGACGCAATGTTGCAAGAAGCACAGCTGTTGTATATATCTCTAGCTGCCTCACAGCAGTTTGTGGCAGTCCAAATTTTGCCTGAACCATCTCTCCTTGCTCAGTTGAACGTAGGCTACCCTGACAATTTTATAAGATATCAAGTTATCAACACCAAATTCAAAACAAGTAAAACTCAGAACTGAAGTTCAAAACAATAATGGACAATTATCCTTAATCCTTTCAAACATCTTAGAGATAGAACGCAATCAAGATACAGCAGATCGGTGAATGAAAAAGCCAAAAAGGTTACCATGACGGAGCCAGGCGGTTGGGATTGAATGGCAAGGTATGTAGGGCCACCTCCGCGACCAATACTTCCCCCTCGCCCATGGAACAGGGTGACCTTGATGTTATACTCATTGCATGCAGCCACGACATCCTCTTGAGCTTTGTAAAGCTCCCATGCCGCTGTAAAACGTCCAGCATCTTTACCAGAATCAGAATATCCAACCATTACCTGTTCAGTATAACTTTGTAAGCTCCATGAGATTCATGGTAACCTTCTAAAATCTATTCAAAACTGCTTCTTGACATAAATACCTCTTGGAGCCCATTATGGTTCTTTATTAAGTGTTCTCTGTACCAATCAATGGATAACAATCTCCTGATCACTGAACCAGCTCCTCTCAAGTCCTTCACCGTTTCAAACAAAGGAACCACCCGCAGTCTATACCAACACATATTAAAAACAGCTATGATATCCGTTGCAACTGCAGTTTTATGCAGTCATAAGGGAATTTCAGGATAAGTTAAAAGGCTACAATTCAATTACCCAACACATTAAGGAAAGTATTCTCTAGGTTCCCCCCTTCCTGCATATTTCTTTCAAATCTTACCCATGAAAGGTAAAAAGATGGTAAGTAGACTACCGTAAGTATGAGGTGAGTCAACTTTACCTCCTTCCACATAGCACATACGATAAATTAAAATGTGTGAGGAAGGAACCTAAGTCCTGCCATACTCTATTTTCTACACCATGAGGACTCGGAGGAATCAAGATGGACCATGGATATGCGTCCATATATGCACACACATTATCAAAATGACCTAATAGATAATCATATAACATGCAAATTCAGATTCCATGGGAAACATATATAACTATATGGTAATCAACTGTGTCTAGAACAAATAGCCTTCATCAGAAACTTACGTTCCACCAGGACATGGCCTTCCTATCTCCCCACTAACAGACAGCCGTGCATCTTTCTGCAAAAGCTCCACAGCAAGGACATCACTTGCCTGCCAAAGTGGAATTGCATGGAAACTTCTGTTATCAGTTTTATTCCTCAACTCATTTATAAAACACTACTATTGCAGCGAGAGAAAAAAAAAACTCTTCAATTTAATGTGCTCAAGTTCTGTTTCATAGTAAACATCATGAATTGAATCCGCTATAGAAGTGGTATTCCATACATTTGACGCCATTGAAATCACATACGCTCCAAGTGACTCACTCCCTAGGTCAGCAGCGACACGGAAGGTATCCAGTACTTCTCTAACATCAGGAGCAACCTGAAAAGATTCTCATGAGAAGAGGCATAAGTCTCACAGGCGAGCTGAAGTTCAGAAAATTGAAAGGTAAAAAGTAAACCAGCTTCATGGTAATAACATGAAGGATGCAAGTCGAGGCCTGCATGGCCATTGTTTCCAAGTATAAATTTTCCTCGAACTTACTTTTGAGTAGTTTGTGCTTCTTAAACTTTTATTTCCCTTTAATACAAATTAAGCTTACCACAATTTCCCATGAGAAGAGGCATAAGTCTCACAGGCGAGCTGAAGTTCAGAAAATTGAAAGGTAGAAAGTAAACCAGCTTCATGGTAATAACATGAAGGATGCAAGTCGAAGCCTGTATGGCCATTGTTTCCTTTTCCTTGAACTTACTTTTGAGCAGTTTGTGCTTCTTAAACTTTTATTTCCCTTTAATACAAATTAAGATTACCACAATTTCCCATAAATTCTAGTAATAATGGGGCAATTGGCTTTCAACGTAGCAAAAAACTATTCTAAAATTATTGGCAAAAAGAAATTCTGGATTGAAGTAATTAGGCTAGTAATTCTGAATGTTTTTTTGGCATAGTATTCCTGAAACCTGACACTAAGAACCTTACCTCCATGCTTGGAGGGACTAGTGGTCTCTTCCCTTTAAGCTCTCTTGTAAGAAATTCCAGTTTCTTTTCTTCATCCCACTCACTGTATGTACCCATGTCCAAATATTGGGTAATTTCATCAAGTGTTTCAGCATGCCTACCAGATTCCTGTTCATTGCAATCTTAAGTTAACATAGGTTACCAGAGCAAGAAACATCTTCTACCAAAATTTAACATACCTGCCGCAAGTCAAGCTTCATTAATACCATCCCAAAGGTAGCAACTCTTCGGATCAGATCAGCAAGCCGACCATCAGCTAGAACCCCAGATCCACATGATTGCTGCCAAAAATTGATGGTTGTCAATATCAGATAGAAGTTTGTATTCGGCTTTACTAATGATTAAACTTGTCTCGTTGAGACCTTATTGTGAGTAGCATTTGCTGCTACAGAATAAACCACGAATGCAACATGTCCACGTGTGTACGTGAGTGGTTGCATTGTGAGAGACTTGAGCAGAGAGGGGGGCGGGATGAGATTTATAGAGAGATTACCAAAGAATCATAGCACAGGATCAGCAGTTCTAAAAGTTGATCTGATGTGTCATAGTAATCCCATGGGTGGTAGTCACAAGGAAGATCTTCAAGCAGAAGCTCCAATCGTTTTCGTGTCTTCACAAGCTAAACCCCAAGAACATTACAAGCATGAGTAATGATAAGAACAAGACATGTCCCTCTAGTAATTCCATTTCAATAAATCCTGAAAAAGATTGTCAAACACAGACAAGTATATTCCAGAAAAGAGGTCCCCAACCAACAGAAAAAGAATAGTAAATACAAACATCGCCATGTAGCCAATGGTGACATACTTGCATAATTGAAGCATGAGTAGATAAACAATACCTTGTCTTTAACATTACCAAGAACAACTCTATAAGGAGCAATTCCTGGTTTCTGAGGGGGACTTGGATCTAAAAGCTTTTGGAAACTAGACCTTCCAATGTGGGATTCGGCAAACATTTTTCTTTGAGCAAGGAGTTGACTAGAATTAAAAGACGGAGATCCTGGACATCCATTTGGTATCATATTTTCATTCCCAAGGGAATTCTGGGATGAAGAACTTGACATCTGAGAGCCCTGACCATCCTAGTGAGTGAAAAATATAACACAAGGAAACTACACCATAAGTAACTACTACCTATCAAGGGATTTGGAGATGCAAAACCAAGGATCAAAATCAATGATAGACTGAAATATCAGCATTCACTTCCTGCTTCACCTGATGATTTGGAAGCCTGTAATCAGTCCGCGGAAGTTCAATTCTGGGACTGCATTCTACATGAAGAGGTACATTGTTCGAAAGGATTCAGAGACAATGAATAAAATCAATCATTAATAAATTAGGTGCTCGGTAAAGAATCATTTTAGGTTAAGTTAAACAAACAAATGGTAACACAAGAATCATTAGTATGAATTATTGATGAGAGGAATGAGTTAGCTTGCTATATTAAAGATAATACAAAATATTTTCTTGGTCTAGTTTTGGCTCCCTCCACACTTAGATAAGGAATTAAACTCCAGAGGGATCATTTCATAAGCAATGCAGTGAAGAAACATTACTTTGGGGATTGATGTGGGCTCCCCTAGTAAGAGACTCGAGAAATTTTTCATTTATGCAACATGGGATCACCGCATAAAGCATTAAATAAGATAACAAAATCGCTTCGAAACCTGATGAATTGTATGATGCATAATTAAAAACTAAGGTTTTAAGAGGATAATCAGATGTCACCAGTGCAAGAGGGTTGATCAGCTCTAGCTGGAAGTTGTGTTGGAAGGGCTGCAGCTTGTTGCTTCAGATAACTTCTATGCAAACACTGAGGCCAACCCTCACGCTGATCCTCAAATGAATTTTCTGCAGAGAATTTTATTACATCAAACTTTCAAATTGAATCAATAGTATTTTTAACATATATAAGAAGATAGTGAATCCTGAAGAAATCCAACAGAGATGAGCAGTAGGCAGCACACAATTCATCAAGTTAGAAGATTTGGGATAAGTAAATGCAATGCAAAATTCAGTAAACATTTGTTCATCAATTTAATTGTTTTCAACCAAGTAACCATTTGGACTATCCCCCCGCATGGTAAAAACTACAGTATGAATTTATTGGCATATCAGTGTCATTCAGCAATTTTCCTTCGGGAAACAAACAAGTAAATAAGGCTCAACCAACAGTAATCTTAATTTAACCTGGAGTAATCTGATAAGTCAACTATGTCAGGAAAACGGAGACTAATATAGAGAAATCATAAACTGAAACTATGCTGGGGTTTGAATAGTATGATAACACGCAGTCAATATAAAGAACTACAACATGCCAAACCTTGCTCTAAAATATCATCTGCCAGCCTCGACAGTCTATCGCTGCACTGATTCATGGATAGTTCAAATTTGAGGTTATCAAGTTCTCGGATGTATAGATCAATAGCCATCCACCTAGATAAAAGTGAAACATCTTTTGTGACCTGAAGTAATACAAAGAGTGAACAGATCAATAGCCATGTCTTAAATGAAAAACAACAGAACAAGAACAAAATAAAATAAAACGAATGAATTGTGATACCTTACAATTTTTTCATAGAAATAATGTAAAGGGGTAGGTCCTTGACAACCTTTTCTTTTACACACAACTAAGGACAACCTAATGACAAATAAGGACAAAAAGTCCAACAAACAACCAAAAATACCCCTATCCACCAAATTTGAAATCCCAACATACCTCGAAACCACAAATGAGTAAAACCACAATTCAAGAAAAATGGGTTCTTTGGTTTTATGTAAATTTGACTATGATATTGTGATACCTTACAGTTTTTCATAGAAATGATAAATTTATGTAATAAACGATGAAACCAGTTCCTGAAATTGGTGTTCAGTTTCTAGATTACAACAATCTTCAAATATTCATTAAAAAGAATCAAGGCAGCAGTTGATTACATAAATATATAAGTTATTCTTGTCCATCAACGTCTATATACAGGGTTAGCGATCGGTTTAAGTGCCATGTTCACTTTTCTCACTCAAAACATGCCTCACTGGCCCAAGCTGCTAGCACCAGCATCATCAAAGTCTAAATTCGTGTATAACAGAGATCAAATATTACAAATCACAACAAAATGACAGATTATTTCACGGTTAGGTGATATCTTATCGACAGAATAGACTTTTCTTGACTTCATAGCAACAAACAAAACATATTATTAGAAATTTTACGTATCAGAAATACTAGGACCTAGAATTACCTTTGCTGTTACATTGGGATTTCCATCTCTATCGCCCCCCATCCAAGATCCAAACTTGATAGGTGTGCATGTTAATGGAAGCGGTTTCCCAGTATGCTGATAAATAAATTAGAGAAAATCTTGTTAGAAACAAATTAGAACCACAGAAAACAGTATATGCATATGAAGAAACTAGTAATTACAAAGCAGAATTGAAGACAAACCTTCTTTAAAGCATTGCTAACTCGGCGTAAATAATGAGGTACAGCTTTCCAAAGGGACTGCTCCACAATGTTTAAACCTGTGGTAATGATGTATACAGTTATTTTGGTTCGTAAGAAATGCACAAGTTTCCACAGAACCAAAGCATGAGATATGAATGCCATTAGATTCAAATCTAATACTTCAAGTAATTCACCTGCCCTAGCTTCATCAACTGGTGTAGGTTTATGGCGCCGGAGCTCATCTGTCTGCCATATTGAAGTTATCTCTCTCACCTTCAAATGAAAGAATAACAATAAACCAAAAGGAAAATTAGAGAATATGACATCAAACAAAATGTACTATAGGCTTTTAGAAGAAGAGAATAACGGTTGACAAACAATACCAGATCTTCAATTAGCATATCTTTGTCTTCATTGGTAAGATCAGGTCGGCCCTTGAAGTCTAAAAGATGCTGCAGGTAAATATAAATTATAAACGAAAAAGAAAGTTCATTATGATTTAAGATTAAGAAAAAACCACCCACAACTCACAGCAATTCTTATATGTTTGTATTGTAAGGTACGCCGATTAATTTGTGTAGGATGTGCAGTAAGAACAATTTCAACCTCCTGCAGCAAGAAAAGTTTGAGAATGAGAATTCTGGACGCATAAATTTTAGTTCTTTACAACAGCATGTAAAATACACCCATGCGCATATTAGATCCCCTTACGGTGCTGATACATTGAAGAAAAAGCAATGCAGCCATAACTTGATCTCAGAGATCCCCTATTTGACACAACGATTGATGCACGAATATGCCTTATTGGATGAACTTAACGTTTCTCAGAAATCCAAATAGCACAAACTATTTCCCAACCCAGGAATACAAAGAAAGACCAAAGAAAAAAGCTCGAAGGCAAAAGAACCAAGAAGAAACCTGCTTGCAAACAGTAGTATAAAGCTCATCCGGGGAAATACCACCATGCACAAGCCGGTTAAAAATATCATCACAAGATTTTGATAAAGATGCCTCATTTGAGTCAGTTCGTTGCTTACGAACCCTGCACAAAGCAATAATTTTCCATAATATTAATCATAAAGCTCATAAAAATCAGAGATGCCTATATGGGAAAAAAAATTAGAAGGTGACGAGATACCTGTGATGGGTTTCAGCAATTCCCATCAAATTGAGGTAATGGCTGAAAGCACGAGCGAGGACCAAAGCCTCCTCCAAGCTCATCTTGGACATTTCTGAGGCTAGCTGCTTCTCTAGCACCTCCGCAACCTCAACTATCCCCGCTATCCTCAGATTACAAGCACTCTGAAGACACATACACAAACACGCACACATTCAAAACGAAAACGCCCGATTCAAAATCAGCAATCTCAATATTCTTCAACCTCTGTTTGGTTGATAAGAAAATCTAGGAAATGCAAGGAAATTAGCAACAGACACTCTACTTCTATTCCTCCTTCCTCTTTTATTTTCGCCCGTAACTTTCTCGGCAACCAGACGTCCCGCGAAACGATAAAACAAAAAATTAGCAAGTAAACTATAATGAAGGAGGGAGGGAATAGGGATGAGAGTGAAACCTGAGCGAGGATTCGGGTCCTTTCAACTTTCTCCATGATTATGCTTCCGACCTCTCTCTGCAACACATCTTGAAGAAGACTCCCAAGCATTCTACAGTCTTCTTCGAAGCTATGGAACGAGATTTCCTCTGCTATGTCATCCGTAGTGTCCGTCATTGTTGCAGCAACAAAAACTCAGAGAAAGTGAAAGTGTCCTTGTCTGTGTGTATGAGAGCGTGTGTGTGTGGGTTTTAGAAAGAGAAAATGAAAGCAAAAGAAAAAAACAGAGGGAGAGGGGCAGATGGTGCGACGGGGGTAAGTGGTGGCAGGAAGAGAGTGAGCAGAGAGGGAGAGGGAGAGGGAGAGTCTCTCTATGTACGGATGGCCAGGGTATTTGTGGGTCCTACTTTCACCGAATGGGAATGCCAGGGATTTTCTCACAAGTGGCACTCTTCCCTGATTTCAAGGGAAGTTGCAGTTATAGGTCTGAAGGTAGCTTTGGGATTCTGTGACCAGGTGATTCGGAGAAATCTATTTTTTTGGGTTTTTGGTGAAAAAAAAAGTAATATTTAGACAAATAATTCAGTGTTATCCACTTTTCCTGACTCACATTATATCAAATCAAATAGAAAAAAAAAAATTATGGTGGGATCATTCCCGTATATTCTTAGACAAAAAAACTCTAATCAACACGTCTGAGAATAATTGAAAATGAAATATCTTTATTAAGTAGAATAGTGAATAGATAATACACATCGAATTTGATATTATCTTTTAGGATTATGAGCTCCAGCATTTAATAATAATGCATTTACTTGTATTTTATTAAATTTTATCAATTCTAAAAGAACAATATTTGCATCTCACTCTGGTGTGATGTCCTCATATTATCATTTTGATATGAACCAATTATATATTGATATATATCATAATCGGAACCGTTCATTCTTTAAATTATTATGTCAAGATCATCTCCGTAAAAAAATCAACAAGATTGGAGGTCCTTTAGTCATTCACATGTATTAAATAAATCAACGGTTTTTGTAAGAATTAAGATCTTTATGGAGAATCGTCCATTTAATTGATAAATATGAATGACTAAACGACCTCCAATCTTACTGATTTTTTACGGAGATGATCTTGACATGATGATTTAGAGAATGAACGGTTCCGATTATGATATATATGTATAAAGATAATTTGATAAATCAAAAAGGTGGTACGAGGTCATCCCACCAGAATAGGATGCAAGTATTGTCCATTCCAAAAATCTAACGCGTTAAAATATGACACATCAAAATCCTACTTAACACATTTTTAACACTGTTAATTCTAAATAAAGTTTAAAAAATTTATAGACTCAAAAACCTAATCGCCCACCACCCAACTCCGGTAACCACCATGACTCAACAATGAACCATTCCCCAGCATATGCAACCATTCCCTTCCTCACCACCACGCTACCACCCAACCTCCCCTCCTCTCCTCTCTTTTCCCTTTGTTTCTATTTCTCTCTCCTTATTTTCGTACGCAATTTATTGCTGGAACGAACCAATCTCACATTATGTTCGAAACTGGAAAGGGATATGGAAGCAATAAACTAGTCTTCTATCAAATCCATCATGATTAAATCCAATTACTTGGAATTAAAAAAATTCGAACCTAAAGTCCCTTAAATTACATCTCAATATCGCGCACCAATTGAACATTGTAATTTTTGTTTCCCTTGCTATTATTTATCCATCTGATATCTTTGAAGAAAATTGAAACTTCAAGTTTTGACCTAGATCTCATTTGGTATTAGATGGGCTTCAATAAATTCCATTGATGCATTCTCAATTGTCATATTTGAAACAGATATATGCCGGGTAGAGAAAGGGGTGGGGCTGGATTGAAGGAGGGGAAGATGGCTTCGGTGGTGAGGAGGGAGAGAGTTTCCGGTGGCCATGGTGAGTAGTTGGCTGCTACGGTAAGGCACGATTTTTTCTTTTTGTATCTGTTTAATTTTATTTAGATTTAACAGTGTTAAAAGGAAAGTTTGATATGTCAGGTTTTAAGACGGTAGATTATTTTAATGGACAAGATTTAGTGAAATACGGGGTAAATACACAATTGATAAATGCAGAGGCTCGTAGTCCTATTTTTTATTATTGTCAAATTTAAAATTCAGAGTTATCTTTATTTTAATCTTTATATTTTGCTTTTGTTTTTTACTTCCTATACATCTTTAAGAAGTTATACATGAATTATCCCAAGTTTAGAATCTAATTCTAAAAAGTAATCCAACCGAGCGATTGATTCTTGTTTTTTTTCAATTTTATGTGAATAATTTTTATATAAGGAATTAGAGGATGGTGATTATGCACATTGAATATCGATCTTGTTCTTCACGAGAGTTGAATCTGAGACTGCCTTCTATACAGTAGAAAGAAATACAAGTACAATTTACTAGGGATTATTTTGTGTGAATAATTGAGGTATATTAGAGTTAAATAAAAGACACGAATGAAACGTTATTGCATCAATTGGTGTCGAAAAGACAATGTAATTAGATAAACCAAAAAACTAAAGATGCATGCATGATGTGTTTATATGACCTATTAGGACCATTAGTTTGGTTAAAGAGGCAAGGTTTGATTAATTAATGTGAATCATGATGCTAAACATCATCGATTAGTCTATAATTAGTAAAAAGTGAAGTCAAATTAATGAGGCATGGGTATGATTAAGTAATGTAATGTAAAAGGGCAAATGGTTTATTCGTATTATGGAAGGGGTTATTATGTGTACGTGTGGTAGATTAGTGTAAGTGTGACGAAGTTTAATTGAAATGAGCGATGAGTAGTTAGTTTACGTGACATCCGAATTAAAATGACTTGCTCATTTTTTACTTTTAAACTGCTAACTAATGAAAATTGTGAACAACTTTATTGTTAGATTAAATTACATTATATTACGGTATTATTATGTGTTTTACACTATATATTTTAGAGTTATAAATTAAATTTTTAAATAATCCGTTACAATCTCCATCTTCATTGGAGACACCTCCGTTACAATTTCTCCATCTCAAGACACATCCGTTGCTATCTCTCTTATTTTAAGACACATCTGTTACAATTTTTATCTTAAAACATTAAGTGAGGATATGTCTTATCAGGCAATGTAGGCACACTCATTCTCAACTTTTCAACCAATAAAAATATTAGGGAAACTATACACGTAATCCACACATGTGGTCCCTACTTATATTGATTTACAATAAAATATTAGGGAAACTATACACGTAATCCACACATGTGGTCCCTACTTGTATTGATTTACAATGTATAGGGGTACATCTTGTACTTGCGGGTCCCAGATCAGAACGTGGTGCAATCTCTTTGGTTAGAGAAAGACAAAAACTCAAACACGCAAGTAACACCCGATTCAAACTTCTCTGAATGCAGGCACAACCGTGGCGGGAAAGAAAAGAAAACCTAAATATAATCAAAGGAGAAACGACATCAATTGAGCTCCGTTTTGACCCAAAGGTCCTACCCCATACAGTTCCATGTGCTCTTTAATAAAGCGACTCCGTCAAAGGCTTAAAGCCCGTCCCTGCGACCAAGATATTAAACAGAGCGAAAATGGAAAACGGGGCCCAGGCCGCTCTGGAGCCGAAAGTAGCTGTGGTGGTGTTCCTGCTGAGAGGGAAAACGGTGCTGTTGGGGCGGCGCCGCTCCTCTGTCGGCGACTCTACCTTTGCCCTCCCCGGCGGCCACCTCGAATTCGGTAATTATCACATGGATTTTCTTCCTTTTTTTTTTTCTCCAATCCTAATTAATCAATTAATTAGTGATTTTTTTTGTGTGTAGGGGAGAGCTTTGAGGAGTGTGCGGCGAGAGAATTGAAGGAAGAAACAGGACTGGACATCGACAAGGTGAAGATCGAGCTGTTGACGGTGACTAACAATCTGTTCTTTGATCAGCCGAAGCCGTCTCATTACGTGACGATCTTCATGCGGGGAGTGTTGGCAGATTCCGATCAAGTTCCCCAAAATCTTGAGCCGAGCAAGTGCGATGGGTGGGATTGGTACGGCTGGGACGGGCTCCCGAAACCACTGTTTTCGCCTCTGGAGAAAATGGTCAACAGCGGATTTAATCCTTTTCCCAATTCACTTGAATGAGAATTCAGCAGCTGATATTCATGCCTGGTGTGTAATTTTGTAGCATTTTGAATGTGGATGAATAAGAGAAAATTAGGGCTTTGTTTCAAGTTCATAATATTGTCAATGGGCTTTGTTTCTTGCTTGTTATTTACTAGCATTTGTTTTTGGTCTTTGGGCCCAATGTCATAATTACTAGCAAGTAGCAACAACAATTTTGTGGGAAAGCTTGTTGGATAATACTTGCATTCCATTTTGTGAAGTACCTTATCGTTCTATTATTTTAATTTATTAAATTATCTTTGTACATATATATTATAATCGGAATCGTTCGTTTTCTAAATTATCATTTTATAATTATTTATGAAAAAAATCAATAAAATGGAGTTCGTTTAGTATTAGTCACACACAAAATATTAGCATCTAAATTGAGGGCCATAACCAATTTTGGAATCAAGTGTTTCTCACGTTTTTAAAAACAAAGGATCGTGTATTCATATTATTATTATACTTTACAATTTAATTATGATTTATCAATTATATTGTCTACTCATTTTATTAAATCTAGTCTTTTTTTTTTACTGGAATTAAAACTAGTCTTAACACACACGAGCATATGTGCATGTTTGAAGGTTTTTTTCTTTTAATCTCGGCGACTATGTGCGACCTTAATTTTTTTGTTTTTCATTTATCAAAAAAATATTTTTCGTTTTTCAATTTTTTTTTATTAAGAATGAAAACTGATATTGATACTTCTCGAATTCTTAATTTTCTCTTTTTTCTATTTTTTTTATCTTGTTCTTGTTAATATTTTTTCTTGGTAAAACACTTTTAAAAAAGTGAGTTGGAAACCAGAGGGTTACCCTAATGTTTCTTGACCCATATGATACCCAACCTCTAGGCACTACTCATAGTTAAGAACGGGTATGAAAACACCTTTAGTTTTTTCGGGATTTGATGGAGATTAGTCTTATTTTATCAATAAGGACCGCATCAGACTTTGGCTAAAAAAAAAAGGTGAGTTCGATAAAACGACTACTACCCACCACTTATGTACGTGTCATCTGATTGAGCCTTTTTTAACGTACATTTTTTTCTCCTTTTCAGTTTTTTTCTAAGAAGAAAACTTCATTTAACTTTTGCTTTTACTTTTATATTATAACTTATACAATATATCTTTATGTATAATATATAGAGGTGTGATTTAAAGGACAATACTTGCATCCCACTCTGGTGATACCTACTCGTACCACCCTTTCGATTTATTGAATTATTTTTGTATATATATCATAATCGGAACCGTTCATTCTCTAAATCATCATCTCAAGATTTTTTTCGTGAAAAATCAACAAGAGTGGAGGTCGTTTAGACATTCATATATATCAACTAAATGAACGGTTTGTCATGAGAATCTTAATTTTTAGTAAAACCATTGATTTATTTGGTACATACAAATGACTAAACAACCTCCAATCTCGTTGATTTTTTTACGGAGATGATCTTGAGATGATGATTTAGAGAATGAACGGTTCCGATTATGATATATGTACAAAGACAATTCGATAAATCGAAAGGGTGGTACGAGAAGGTACCACCAGGGTTGGAAACAAATATTTTCGTGATTTAAATTATAACTGTTTTTGTTTTAAGGATATTTTCGTCCACGTTTTTTAGGTGAAACTTGCGACCCCAACTACTTTTCTTTGCAACCCCAACCCAACCACTTTTCTCTGCAACCACAAAACAACCACTTTTGATGATAGTAGAAGTATTCCATTGTAATTCACAGGATGGGCGTTGGTCAAGCATTCTAGGCGTAGGTGCCAGCAGCCCAACCATTGAAGGGCAATTATTATTTATTAAAGTAAAACAAGGTTTATTTATTATTTATTTCTCTTTTCTTTTTTAATTAGTAGAAATTTCTGTTACGCCGTCTGCCGGTGTATAGAGTATATATACATCACAGCAAGATCGGCACTGACTGTATTAGTATTTACTATTTATAACGGAACCACATCCGCTGAAGAAAACAGTGTGTTTTGATTGTACAGCCATCGACTGAGATCAGCAAATTAAATAACTCTAGGGACAGATGGAAAACGGGACTAGTGTCGCAGCAGCGGTGACGGAATTGGGGGTCGTGGTCTGCCTACTCAGAGGCAAAACGGTGCTTCTGGGACGCCGCCGTCGTACTTCTATTGGCGACTCCACCTTTTGCTTCCCCGGTGGCCACCTCGAGTTCGGTACTATAATTATTACACATGTTTTCTTTTTCCTTTCCTGAATTTTCATTTTTTTTTTAAAATTCCTTCTAATTAATTATTTTCACGAGATGAATTTGTTAATTTGCCACTGAAAGAAATCTTCATATACCAATTCTCTTTTCATCCATATTTCTCTTTAAACTATTATATCTTAGTAGCAAGTGTCCTTAATTATTCTAACATTTCATTCAAAATTTCTTTTTTATTGTTGTTTTTATGGTATTTGTGAACGAAAGTTACAGAATGATTTCACAATATACAACAAAATAAATAATAAATTCACAGTTTCTTTAAGATAAAATAGAATTTATAAATATAATATAACTTTCTAATGTGCTTTTATAAGATTTATGGTTATTCATTAAAAAAAATAACATAATAAAAAAAATCTTAATCTAAGCGGAACAAAAAAATCAACATATGGTTAGCATAAATTCCTAACCAAAATGATCAATCTATTGTCAATAATACATATATAGTTTGACGTGCACATGCTTACAATGGTGAGGGTTGTGATTCTAAGATTTGGGTCCGCGATAATTGGTGAGTTTTGTTGCAACCGAGTGTTTGTTTGGGTTGATGTATATGAAGAATAAAGAAAAATCGAGAATAAATCTTGATGAACAAAATGCAGAATAGTAACAAACTGAAACTGTACTACAAAAGAAAGAAATAAGAGAGAAGTTACCACAACAAACATTAATAAATTTATGCAAAAGCCAAGTAATGTCACCATTTTGCTAATGATTTAAGTTTCTCAACAATCAATGGTATAAAAAATCTAATTAAAAAAATTGAACTTTAACATCTAAAGCTTGATAATATGGTACTTCAGTAGTATCATACTCAAAGCAAACCCTTTTCACATCCCACTGCTCAAACGTTAACAATAACCAAAACCCACAATTAAAGAAAGTAAAGAATGAGACTAAAAGAGAGAGAGGGAGGGAGGGAGGGATAGTTAATTACCTCCCTATCGCAACGACTGATAACCTCGCTAGGCTCACAAACAATAGAACTTTACAATCATCAATCAATCCCCAAATTAGCAAGCAGACATCTTATAGGGAAATTATATCAATCATTAATAGTTTCTTTAAAAATAACCAAGAATCGTAGAGAATTAACTCAGTCGCTGACATCATTGTTAAACTCGCATATTACAGTAATTAGGGTTTTAACTGAGGAAAATAAAGATCAAATTAATCAGAAAAATTTCCAATTATATACTCCGTTCGTACGAAAAGTAAGAAAAATTAATCGTATTCCAACCTCAAATTCAACACTATCTTAGGATTTAGTTAAAAAATTAAAAAGGGAGTGGTAACTGAACCCGTAAAGAAGCCACCATTTCTTTTTCTATATTTATGTAAAAAAGACACATACAATTATATCAGAGATGAAAAATAATTTAAGAAAAAATATGTACTATACAGCGAAGGAAAATAAAAGCAAAAGAGAAGGAAATTTATCGTTCAATACGGGAAGAAATTATGTCTTCCATTTTCTCGTCTATTTTTTTTTTGAGCAAACGTCTATCTTTTAAATATTAAAGATCACGCGGGAGTATCAAAATTGAATTGAAACTGCTATAAGGAGTTTGATAAAATTGAATCACAACTAACCGTTTTATGAAATATCTTATCTTTTTATTTTTTTAGAGAATTGTTTATACTAACTACTCTTTTTCACAAAAAAAGAAAAAAAAAACTATTTGTTTTTACCTCGTTATGGAACATGGTAGGAAGTTAGAAATTTAAATCTATTTTTGCACGTGTGTTTGTACGTGTAATTAAGGTGAGAGCTTTGAGGAGTGCGCAGTGAGGGAAATGAAGGAAGAAACTGGGTTGGAGTTGGATGTTGAGAAGAACAAGATAGAGCTGCTGACAGTGACAAACACCGTGTTGGCGGAGGAACCAAAGCCATGGCAGTGCGTGGCGGTATACATGAGAGCAGTGCTTGCAGAGGATGAGGATGAAGATGAAGAGCCACAAAATATGGAGCCAAATAAGTGTGATGGTTGGGATTGGTACGAGTGGAGCAACCTCCCTAAACCACTCTTCTCGCCCCTCCAGAAATTGGTGCAGGAGGGATTTAATCCTTTCCCCAATAATTAATGAATACTATTCTTGTATCACTAAATAAAATTCAGCAGCAAATAATTGTAATATTAATTGTGTAATTTTCACGTACGTATATACGTGGCATACTAAATAAAAATGCTTGCTCAATCAAGAAACTAACGATTTTCAATTTGTCCAAAACCTAGGATATATTGATCATATTGATGTATAGAAGAATGTATGGATTTATTTGTGTATTTGGTTATTCGTGTTTCTCGAATGTATATATATATCTATTATAAAGTCACTAATTTTTCTGACAAAAATGCCCATCAATTAATAATCTTTACGTTTAATAAATAAGGATATAATAGTATAATTAAATAAAATTGAAAAATAAACATTTCATTGAAGAAGTGGCTAGTAACTTGAGATCACACCATTTCCTTGGCAATCTATGCCTTCACTTTTGTCTTTGGCAGCTGTGACTATCTTACAAAGAGTAAGATCAAGGGACACCGCGCGATGCGGTAAGCCTAATAGTCCAAAGTCTATGAAAATTATGGAGTTAATAAGAGTTGAATAGTACATAATTTCAGTTTCGGAAGGGTAGAGTTGTAAAGTTACTTTTTAAGGAAAGATAGGTCTCTATATATTTAAATTATACGAGGATAAGCGTGTTTTTATTTCTCGATGTGAGATTGACGCCCTACAATATACGTACATAGTACTGATATGTGCACAAATGGATGCCTAGCTATGAGGCCATCAGATTCAGGATGACGTGGTTAGGCTAGTAAAACCTTATCGACTGGTGATCGCAGTGCCAACTAAAGGCTGAAATCTTTGTCCATTATCGAGTCAAGGTCACTTACTTGATCTTCAGTTACTAATCGGTTAATTCCCACCCAAATTATATCAAAGCTATCAATATTAACAAGATATATGGATATTTAAGCAAGGCAATTAAAGCATTGACATAGAAGTTAATTGGTACCCAATCAAGACTGAATTTGTGATCCACTACCACAACTTGCAATTAACAATGAGTAGTCAAGTACCATCCATAGACTTCATAAAGCCACCAACTATATATATATACATTATAATTTATATATCAAGGCTAGTTATGAACATATTTACATTAACTTTTCGTTAAATTTAAGAGCGTTGTTATTCGAACCATCTTAATTGACCACATTAATTGACGTGACATTTTATTTGCCATATAAGATAAATACAAAGTGATTTAATTTATTAAAATAATACAATTCATTGATTGTCACATCAAATGATTCAATTGATGTAGTCAATTAAGATAGTTCAAAACTTCAAATATCATTTATCTATATTTAAATATAAGTTGCTTAAGAAGAGTATATCCCTATTTAGTTTTGCAAAAGGGGGACTATCTTTTTGTCCCTTCTCACTTAGTTAGCTTAGTTAATTTCAATTTCAACTAAATTTACAGTTTAACTATATCGATATTTTCATTCATATATACATGTACGCAACTAATTATATATATAGGTACTATATATTAATTTATAAGATTGTGATGTTAGAATTTGAATACAATATAATCACTTAAGTGCATTTTATTACATGTAGTTCATGACTTGAAAATAATAGAGTCGTTGTAATTAAACCATATTGATGGATTCCTTGTTATTATATATGAATTATGTTTCATTAATACAGTGGATTTATTACCAATTGGCCTATTAGGAGTTCTAATGTGACTATAATAGGAAGTCTTTTAGAACAAGGGTAGTATATAAGTTTGGTCTCTGCTCTCACCTTTAGTCTTACCTTAATTAAGTGCTAAAATACTTTCATTAGCTAAGGACAATTAGCTTTTGGCAGAGAGGAGAAGACGAACTTGTGATTGAAGAATTCACTATGGCAGATTCGAGTATGTAACTTGTCATCTAGTAATTTTCTTCATATTCTTGATCTTATTATTTGATTATGTTGTGATCTTTGAGATTTAATTAAATTAGTATGTAAGATTATTGTTAATTACTACCGGTGATAGATCACAATGAGACAATGCATGCGATACTAAGATACCTGAACTTAATTAAATTAAGCTTGATTAATTAAGAACATTTTACATTTGAACTATTATTATGTGGACGCCCCTTCTCCTCTTCCTAACAATACTTAATGGCACAACGTAAATGCATGAAATTCTCGATGTGAACATAACTAAACTTGCTAATTTCATATCGAATGCGTGCATATATATTTAGAATCCCCTTTATTTTATTTAGTAAATTACAGATTATTTTTTTGATACAAGTGAATATTTAATTTGTAAATTTTATTTTTTTATATAATAATATAGGGGGAGTAAATCGATCATGTTTTTTAAAAGAATTGAACTTGATCGAAACATTTCACATAACGTGTAAAAAAAAAACGACTAGATTATAGTACTAATCAAATGAGAAATTATTTGTAAATCTTAATTTTGTGGATTTTTTGTTGAGCAAATTACATTTTACTAACATGTGGTTTACACCAAACTACAAGATTATAAGTTATACTTGATATTTCAAATCTTTCACTTACCACCCTCAACTATTTAAAACAGTACAACTGGACTCATTCGTTAAGTTTTCTATCCAACCTTTAAGTGGTGACGTGATATTTTTTGGGCCGACTATAAATCCATTTCAGGTTTTATTGGAGGGCAAATGACTCAAATAACCTTCTTATATCTCCCGCCCAATTGAAAAGAGAAAACCCGACCAGTTTTTCCACTTGTGTCTTCTTCTCATCAATTGGATACAAAATTTGGGCCACTCAGAAAAGATTTCACAGGTTTTTAAACGAAAATGAAAACATTTTAATCACTGCCTTTAGATTACATGCGGGTTTGAAGAAATCTTCACCCGTCTTCGGATGCCTTCAATCTGCAATTCTCAAAGTAAATAATGAGAAAGCAGATTTCTTGACAAAATTAATAATTATTTTAAACCTATATAATATGGGATTTTTCTGTTTCATTCATTTTCTCAACAACCAAACAGATTTGTGAGAAAATGGGTCTCACCAATACGGCAGAACCAGGTTTCATCATCAGTGAGCTCCGCTGGGGAAGACAGGTCGACCCACATAGGCGCTTCGAAGTTCTCGTACGTTTTATCTTCGACGAATATCGAGTCGATGTTTCCCCAATCGATGTTTTCTGGGTCCATTCTTTCTCGAGGAACCTGCAAAAATTGTCTAATTTGCCCTCCAATAAAACCTGAAAGGGATTTATGGTGGGCCCAAAAAATACCACGTTATTGTTCGTACCTAATTTGGTCAACCTGGTCAAGGCCGACCATGACCCTCCAAAACCAAATTTGGTCTCGGCTCAACAAGAGCACAACAATGCAAATCCACAAACACTAGGTACATCTCACCAACACACCCTTGGGCAAAAGACAAAAACCACTAGGCCGACCAGATCTGGTCGGCCGACCGTGTCAACACAATCATGGAGCTCGGAACCACCGGGACACGCGTAAGCTCCAGGGGCAAGGACATTTATCTCACATCTAAATATTTCACCAACAACATTTAATGCCACTATAAATACAAGGGCACCTCCCCTAAAAAAGGTAAGGACATATTTACCCTTACACTGCCTAAATCTCTTCATACTTAACTAACTTAAGCATCGAAGACTACTAGGCCGGCACCCCACCGGTGCTACTTTGCTTCTACCTTCCCTTTGCATGTATTCCTACCCCCAAGGAGAGTGAGGGAAGCAAATTCAAATAAGCAATTCTAAGTTGGTCCATTTTTGGCATCAACAATTATCACTTAACGGAATGTTGGATGGAAAAGCTAACGAAGAGGCTGAGTTGTACTGTTTTAAATAATTGAGGGTGGTAAGTGAAAGATTTGAAACGTCAAATATAATTCTGTAATTCGGTGTAAACCGCACTTTTTTGTTTGCCAAGTTTGACTCTTTCATAGGTGTTGGACCTGACCTTATTTTGTTTGTTGTAGCGTCCCCAAAGAGTTCATAGATTCATCTTCTTTTTCTTCGACTGAGATTCTGACCTCAATCATATGATATAATGAGATCATTGAGATGCCTCGACGCAAAATTAATTAATAAAAGAGAAAAAACACACATGGATTCTGTATCTAATAAAAAGGGAAAAAACAAACCAAGCAACTTAATTAATATATATTAAGAAAATCAAATTTGTCTGCCGATTTCCCTTCCTGTTGTCCGACTCTCTAATAATACACATGCCGGTGTCAACTTAAATAGGAGATTATCCAGTGCCTCCAGAATGGACTTCCCCACAATAATGGAGGCGCAGGTCCAGTCTTAATTTCGTAGGCAGTTGTCCAGTAGGATACACATAATTAAACGATTCCTAATTTGAATAATTTTGTAAAATTAATTATTAGATGAGAATTTAAAAATAAATTAATAATTTCAGTTATCACATGTACTTAAGGAATGCAAATATTAATTTCCCTTTAATTAAATGCCCAACAAACGTCACAACACTCAAATATCTCATCTCTAGGAAAATTTAGAAAAGTCGAGTTATGAAAACATATTGAAACAAGAAGTTCATTCATAGAGAGGATCTAAACTGTTAATATTCCTAAGAACTTAGGGTTCATTTGATAATTATTTAAGTTTTTAATTTTCACTTTTTATATTTGAGATATAAAAAAATAAGGAATGAATGAAGAAGCATAGAAAAATAATATGATATAAAAATATGGAAAACAAATGTACAAGAAATTAAATAGCCGGTGAACTTTTTTGCTAGTTTCAAATCTTCATCCTTTTACATACCTCTTTTATACTTTGTAAATATCCTATGTACAAAGCGTGAAAACTGAAAAATAAAACGGAGTATTATATGAAGGAAGTTGAGGTTCCACCTCAAAATCAATTGGCAATGGGGGAGAGGCCCTTGACAATGGGGGAGAGGTCCAAGTCCTTATAAGTCCTTGCAAGGTTGTTCAACTTTCCAATGTGAGACTTTTGAACCTTAACATTCTCACACGCCCCTTACGTGTGGCGAATTTTCAAGTCTAACACGTGGACAACTCATATTGGGTGATTGTGCAACTTTCCAATGGCGAATTTTCAATTTTCAAGCTTAACATGTGGACAACTCATATTGGGTGGTTGTGCAACTTTCCAATGGAGAATTTTCGAGCCTAACACGTGGATAACTCATATTGGGTGGTTGTGCAATTTTCCAATGTGGAACTTTTGAACCTTAACATTCTCACACGCCCCTTACGTGTGGCTAATTTTCAAGTCTAATACGTGGACAACTCATATTGAGTGACGTGGAGCACGTGTGGCGGTTAAGCCGTACACGTGGGATAACCCGCTCTGATACCATGAAGTAAGTTGAGGTTCCACCCCAAAACCAATTGACAATGGAGAGAGAGGACCAAATCCTTATAAACCCTTGCAAGATTGTGAAACTTGTGTACCTTCACATTCTCACATTATATTTATCAAACAACCTCAATCAAACAACCTCAAGAGTAATGCAATGTACGTATGTCGACATTGAAACCTAGATCCCCATAAAAACATAGAACTACCAGAGAAACGATGGCCTTAATTAGTGAAGAGTGGTTTAGCGTTGTGGCCTTGTGGGCAACTTGCACATTTAAAATTGTCAGAAGTTTTTTGAAGAATATTCATTTGAATTTTGAATAAGAAGGAGAAGATGAGACTTCCAGAAAGATGTAGTTGGAGTTGGATCGATATAGATGAAGGTGGTCGGTCATGGTCGTCCAATAACAAATTAAATTTATTGCAGCAACTAATTGTTTTGAGTTATGACTTTTTCTCAAATTCATACGATCGACGACGATTGATGGTGGACGAAATTATTATTATGAAGTCAATATCATGCAATAACAATAACAACATTATTATTAATTATCATCATCTCTGCATGCACCTGACGTCCTATATATGACTCTATAATAATTAAGATGATGCCCAAAATGAAAAAACTTAGCAACCTAGTAAGGGATGAAATGTTAATTATAATATTTATGTAATGTAGGTCGTCTTAATGTATATATTGTAATATTCACATGCGGGTAATTATTTCCTAGTGTATCTCGATCTCTCTCTATCATATTAAATATTTGTGCCTCTAGAATGGACTCCACGCACCACATAGTTATGAGTTAAGGCCTAGTCTTTCAACTTTAAGGCACTGCCACCATGATAGAATGGCATGGGCACATTTTGTACATTAATAAACAAAAAATACAAGTTAGCTAGGCCATCATAATACAGCCAACTCGAAATAAGAACCGTTCGACTTATTTGCACAAAGTAAATTAAAAAGAAAAAAATAAATAACCGAAAAAAGTATAAATGAGCCACTTCCACCATTCGCTACCTATCATTTTCGTTATTGCCGCCTCCGTGGAATTCCGAAGACTACGAAAATACCGTCCACCACCATATCGCGGATATTTCAATCCACCGTGATTGACACCACCACCACCAATGGAGGACTGCGATGACTCGATCAAAACTCACAAGGCTGCATCACGAGTTAAAACCCTGTGAAGGAATATCAGGCTCACGAAAATTGGAGTTTCACCGGCAACCTGACCTGTCGGGACGCCGAAACCCGTGACAATGATCAACACCATGACGATGACGAGAAAAGGAAGCTTGAAGACGAACAAATTTCGGTGAAATCGACACCAAGATCGGTTGGATTATCCGGTTTATTCACTACATCCCTATGGATACCTAGGGAAAGCCACTATGGACCCAAAGAAGATCAGTCGAAGAACAAATTTTTTGAAGAAATATTTCTTTTGGAAAGGAGGCTATGAGTTTTATTATTAAATATATATATATATATATATATATATATATATATATATAAAACGTGATCTAATTTTATATTGGAAATAACATATATACTTGTAATGACAATATATCTCAATTTGTTTGAATTTTGTAGAGGCTATACCGATCCACTGTGTACCACCATAATACCGATCCACTGTGTGACCGACCTCACAATTACGTGAAAATAAATTAATCAATAACTAATTGGTTCCTAATTGTGTAGTTGGGGCAGGTAAAACATATATAGTACTATATACGACGTACACAACTACAAGCATCTACGTCAGTTACAGCATGACTCTACGTCACATCATTGCCATTGATCGAGTTCACACGCGCGTGGAAAAAAACTCATGCCCTAGGCCCCTAGATGGAAACCAAATTGTATCAATTATTAAAAAACCGAGTGGATCGAAATGACGTTATTAAAAACCTTGGACCCATGGTGGATCCAATCTAAATCTAAAACATGAGTTTGGATTTTAGACCGAAACAGCGAGTCGTAGAGACATAGATAAAAACATTGCTAGTGAGCAGTTGGATATATTTAATTTGACCAAGAAAGTCAAAGCCTGCGCGCGCTTTCAAGTAATTTCATATAATCTTTCATTAAGACCGGGAGAGAGAGAGAGAGAGAGAGTTAATGAGTGATAAGCAACCAATATTATCATCTATAAAAGCTGAGGCAGTCCCCCTATATCCCCTACAAAAATAAAAACTCAAAGCAACAAAATATATACTGATCAGAAGAATATATATAATCTGAGAGCATGGGAAACGAAACCGTGGCAACGATGCCGGTGCCGAAAGTGGCGGTGGTGGTGTGCCTGTTGAAAGGGAAAAAGGCGCTCTTGGGCCGCCGGCGGTCCTCCCTCGGCGACTCCACCTTTTCCCTCCCCGGTGGCCACCTTGAGTTTGGTACGTAATTATAATATATCACAATAATCCTGTTTATTTTGCTTTCCTGATATCCAAATTGTACGTTGAAGTTCAACACTGTCAAGGTTGGTTCATGAGATTAGAATTCAGAAACAGTGTCTCAAATTTTGCGTGTTAATTTGTTTAGGTGAGAGTTTTGAGGAGTGTGCAGCGAGAGAAGTGAAGGAAGAGACAGGGTTGGTGTTGGACGTTGAGAAGATAGAGCTGATGGCGGCGACAAACAACGTGTTCGTGGACGAGGTGAAGCCATGCCACTACGTGGGGATCTTCATGAGAGCTGAGTTGGGAGATGAAGATGAAGAGCCACAGAATATGGAGCCAGAGTTCTGCGATGGATGGGATTGGTATGAATGGGACACCCTCCCTAAGCCACTCTTTTGGCCTCTCGACAAGGCCGTCCAGGCCGGAATTAATCCTTTCCGTTCATCATAAGCATCACAATTACAATATATTTGGATATTTATTGATACCATATTACTGTCTCATGTCGCATCAGTTAATTCACATGTTATAATATGAGTGAATATTTGTTGATATTATAAAAATTAAAATGTAGGATATCAAAATTATATCAACCTATATTATAACATGTGAGTTGATGAATGTATATTAACAATAATATGGTACGATTTAATAATTAATCATTTCTCTCAAGATTTGTATCATTTAATTACCTCAATAAAATTAGCTATTCTCATGGTAGAGAACTATGCTTAATTATAAGAATAATACTTGCATCACACCCTTGTGATACCTTCTTGTACCAGCCTCTCGATTTATCGAACATTCCTTATACATATATCATAATCGGGATGTTCATTATCTAAATTATCATTTCAAAATTATTTCCGTAAAAATTCAACAAGATTGGAAGTCATTTAGTCATTTATATGCATCAAATAACTCAACGGTTTTGGTAACAATTAAGATCCTCACGGCGAACCGTTCATTTAATTGATACATATGAAGGGCTAAATGATCTCTAGTTTCATTGATTTTTTTGCTCTTGAAATAATTATTTAGGAGTTGAACAGTTTCGATTATAATATATGTATAACGAAAAATTAGATAAATCGAAAGGGTGGTTCGAGGAGATATCACTAGGGTGGGATGCAAATATTGTCCTAATTATAATTAGTAGGTGTTATTGTTCATATTAGCTCTTCTTTTGATTGAATACAAAAAGAATAATACTTACATCCCACTCCTAGTGGTACCTCCTCGTACCACATTTTCAATTGATCGAATAATCAGTATACATATATCATAATCGAAACTATTGAATTCATAAATTATTATTTCAAGATAATTTATACAAAAAATCAACTAAATTGGAGATAATTTGGCATTTCATATGTATAAACTAAATAGATGGTTCACCATAAAGAGCTTCCTTTTTACCAATAACGTTGAATTGTTTGGTACATATGAATGACTAAATGACTTCCAAAGTTGTTGATTTTTTTTTGCGGAGATGATCTTAAAATGATTACTTAAGAGATGAACGGTTCTGATTATGATATATGTATACAAATTATTTCATATATCAAAAGAGTGGATGACACGACCCGTCCCCAAAATAAGAGTTAGAAAAATGAATTTAATTATATAACCAGTAATTACAGATTTGAGTATCGTGTGGATTTGGGCTAAAGTGCGAAGATGGAATTTAGAAAAAGCCCAAAAAAGGTTATTGGGCCGTAAATTTAAAGTTAGATTTACAAAATTGACCATTTTACCCCTGAGATTTCTGAAGGCCCGAAAGTCACTTCTCGATTGATAACTCTTTTGGAATTTTTCCTTGCACCAATACGTAGGTCTCGAGCTTACGAGTACGTAGACAGGTGGCACGCGAAAATTGAAGTTCGAACGAGAAAGGTACGAGTTTAAAACGATCGGAACGTATCGGTAATTTTGAAAAAATTTAAATTACATATTGGATTTTTCTCTCCCCTCTCCCCATTGGTCCGTGTCTCCCTCTCTCTTCCCTTTCTCTCTCTTCCTCCCGCTACTTTTGGCAGAAGCCACAAAACCCAGCTGCCCTTCGACGACGACCCAAATCCCACCATCACCACCATCCTCTTCGTCTTCCCTTGGCGAGCACAACCATACCATCGAGGGAGGTCATCGACCACTGCACACGGCACAACAAGCGGCGAAAGAAAATGGGTCACCGCGCATTTCGAGATGATTTTCGGCCACCATAGGTATGGGTTCTCGATTTTGACCATGGATTTGAATACCTGGGATTGAGTAGATAGCTTTAGGCTATTATAACGTAAGATTTGGTGAAGAAATGAAGGTTTTGGAAAAACTCCAAAATCAGCCAACAATGGCAATTTTTGGCCTGCCCCGGCGATAGGGGATGCAGAAGGTAGGGGGTGACTGGACCCCACAGTCGCACCCCATTTGGACCCCCAGGGTACGTGGTGGCGCGTGAGGGCGGGTGGACCCACCCTCTACTCCCAGCGATCCATGTTTTATGTAATTTATTATTTTGAACCCGTTGGCGTAGGTTTCAGGTCCATCGAAGTTCGTTTAGGGGCTATTTAGGACAATTTTAGTCACTTTAAATGTGTTGAAGGGAGCGGAGGAACTCCCAGTAATTGGTGATTATAGTTTAGATAAACATTTATTAATATTAATTACCCTGTTTACAAGGCGTTATGATATTGGAGAGTCCGAATGGCCGTATGGATCAAGACGAAGCTCGTAGGGACTTCTGGGAGCGAATACCTCAAAGTACGTGTAATAGTGGATCTAGTCGGGTGAGTTCTCCCCGACGTATTATGAGTGGAATTCATCCCTAAACTCATACTTATATGTTTGAATTTGATTGCATGTGTGAAGAATGGAATGTGAATTGAATAGTTATGAATTGATTGGTGTGGAATATTTGATTGACCAAGTATATGCTTAGAGAATTTGGGTGAATTATATTAAATGTTATATGATTGATTCGGTGATGATTAGGGAAAATTGGTGTGATCATGTGTGTTATGATGATAATAGAGACCATAGACGATGCCATGGGCTAGACTTAGAGCCTGGCATGTGTGGATATTCTGATTTGAGGATAGAAATCCCTATGAAACTATGATGATAATAGGATTTATATTAGATTATGCCAGGGGTTAACTTTAGGATCAGACATCATTTGATTGCACTATTTGAAGGTTGTAAACATTGTGGAAAAGGAAAAAAACTCCGAATTGAGTATAAACTAATACTATAGGGAATATCTCGAGGTTTGATTTCGAGATGAGAATTTTGATATTCGAACCACGAGTAAGGGTGGATATCGACGTGAAATGAAGAGTACGACAATTACGATATTTGGGAAGGAACATCTGTTTGATTGAGATGCTAGTGTCGAAGAGTCATGTCGGCCTAGCATATGAGTCAGTATTGAGATGCTAGTGTCGATGAGTCATGCCGGCCTGACACATGAGTCAATGTTGAGATGCTAGTGCCAAGGAGTCATGCCGACCTAGCACATGAGTCAATGATGGGATACTATGGCCGAGGCATGACGTCCAAGTACATGTGTCATGTGTCAGAGTCATGTGTCATGTACGAGTCATGTCGAGATGCTACATCCGAGGTACATGCTAACTTAGCACTTGTTGAGTCATGGTATGCCCACATGGTGGTCGCTGGTGTTGTACCTGTCTGTAGGCCACAGACCAGTCCTCCACGTGATTGTTCACCTGCTCTCGCTCTATACTAGTTAAACAGTGCTAGTCTTATCCCCGAGCTCTTATGAGTCTATGTGGTCACTCGTGGTGATGGTGCTTACACCTAGTCCTTCACGTGGTCGTGGTACTAGTGAAGACACCCAGTCCTGTCACGTGAGCGTGACTCATGCGACTATAGTACTATTGGGATACCCGATATGATGATAGAATCATGATGATAGCCGAGGTAACATGCTAGCTTATGTGATATGATAGCTGAGGTAACATGCCAGCTTATGTGATATGATAGTTGAGGTAACATGCCGGCTTATGTGATATGATAGCCGGGGTAACATCTCAGCTTATGTGATATGATAACCAAGGTAACATGCTGGCTTATGTGATATGATAGCCTAGGTAACATACCGGCTCATGTGATATGATAGCCGAGGTAAAATGTCGGCTTATGTGATATGATAGCCGAGGTAACATGCCGACTTATGTGATATGATAGACGAGGTGACTTGCCTGCTTATGTGATATGATAGCCGAGGTAACATGCCGACTCATGTGATATGCCAGCCGAGGGTTATGCCGGCTTATGAGATATGATAGTCGAGGGATATGCCGGCTTATATGTGACATTGTGATAGCCGATTGACATGCTGGCTTATATACGATACTATGATAGCCGATGACTATGTCGGCTGACATGATATGAGATACAATCTAATGAGATGTAGTAGCTGAGGGCTTACCAGCATGATACATTTGTTATCGAGGTCAGTGGGTATGGTGTGGGCGGTGACCCCGATTGACGAGATTTCATTATGTGTATGATGTGACGGGTGAGATGATCAATATCGTGCGTAAGAGACGACAATATCAGGATAGTATCATTCCTGTTATCCATGAGTAATGGATGTGTCATCTTCAACGTGTGAAGATTCAACTATGAATGTTAGTTGGTGAATCTTTATGTGATTAGGTTGAGTATGACTACTTGTGTAATTGCCAACCTCGTGGGGTCATGTCATTGTCATATGATTATATTATATTGATGGGTTACTTGCTGAGGGTTTAGCATATGTTGATGAAAATTTCACTCACTTTGTTGGTTTGCGCCACTCAAGTTTCAGAAGAATTTTCGTGGGTACGAGGAGTGAGTCACGTGGTGACTACGCTGACACCACTCGTGAAGGGTATAACAAGGTAATTACAATCGGCTTAAGCATTGATACTTTAATTATGATCATCATTTATTTTAATTATGCTCTGAGTTTTTTGCTGTCGCAGTGGAACGATAATTTAGTGTTTACTATTTCACCTTCCACTAGACTTCCTAAAACACATCATTTTAGTTGGGTTTTCGTCACCTGGACTCAGCGTCCAGGTGTCGGCCAACACCCGTTATTCTCAGTATCCGGTCGTATATTCGAGACGACGTGTAACAGTGGATGCGAGTATTGTCCATAGAAAAATCATGTAGTATCAGATTGATTGATCTCGTCTGTAATTAACAAATTTTTTTCAATTAATCAAATACCACATAAATAGAACCACTCGTTAATTTATATTTGAATTAATTATATATTAGTCCACTTTTTATAACCAACATTGAAAATATTCAATTTACTGATGATTCAAATTCCACATCAGCATATTATATTTTTCTTTTTTAATATTAATTTGTTTTTTCCAATATTATCCTTATAATTTAAATTCATATTATATATATTTTTAAATACAAGAGTTTCTTAATATCTCAACTACTTTATTTTTAATAGAATTTATTTGGGAAGTGTTTGAATTTGAAAAGGATTGAATCTTCTTCTCTGCAAGTAGAAAACATATAATCTAATTAAAAAAGTAAAAGACATATAATAGTACGTACAAATATAAAATACTTATACAAAAGGTTCACGGAATAAGCCAATTAGATAGGATAATTCCTTAGTAATTTTAACGTATAGGTATATGCCTTCGATGAAATCATAATTTTGTAAAAATTAGGTTGGTTTTTTTTTTTTTACAAACCTGTGAAATAGGTTGAAAACATTACTTGTGAGTTAAATTGATTGAACCTATTTACACAGGTAAACAAAATTTGATGACAAGTCAAATGAGAAAATATCTTTTAGATAGAGAAATTAACCCAATATCGGCTCATTACATAGAAAAACAAATATAATTTGACATGTAATGGAGGTATATAATAATATAGCAAATAAAAACATCACCCTCACCAAAATCGAATAACTCAAAATCTTACATAATGAAACTACATCAAAATAAAAAAAGAAACCATTCATATAAATTAGGTATATAAATAAATACCTTAAAGCTATTGGCATCAACTGAACACAAAAAAAAGACTCAGGTTGAAGAAAACTAGAGGATATAGGGCGCATCTGATTATAGGTTTCAAAATATATGACTTCTACTGGGGGAAAAATACGTTTTTTTTTTCTAAAACGATGAGTAGGTTTTTTTTTTTAAACGGATAAATAGGTTTTTTATTTTAATTAAGGATAACAATATTCATGACTTAAATGACATGCCTTGTAATTTTTTTAAAAACACATGACTAAAAAAAACTGACATGAATTAAATAACAGTCAAAATTCGACGTGAATCTATAGTTATTGTACTTATTATTTACTGTAGTGAACTACTTTATATATTGAATTCAAATAAAAAGACCTATATATATAGAAATATTGGCTTGACCAAAAGATGAGTCTAATTAAAAATGGTTTATCATTCATCTATGATAAACAAATTACCGATAATTGAATTACAAATGAGAGTAATTAAAGTGAAATAGAGATGGATGACACAAAGCTTCAATAATATTCATTCATGAAATAATCACCACCTACCACAAGCAATTTAGTTGAACAAAGTTGGATTTAGATATGAACTTGGTTGGACTACGTACGTCTTGTCCCTGAGTTCATGGGAGTCGTCGTGACGGCAGTGAAACAAATTAAAGATATATAATGGCATTGGTCTTGTTCTTGCACCAGCTGACGAATTGAAGGATGGAACTGGTCTCCACAAAACTAGTGCAACTTAGTTCCATCGAACTCTCCATTTCCACTTGGCATATATAGTTGTCTTTATTGACAAGAAGAAAATGATAGTCGTCTTTCAAATTTCAATAATGGATATTTATAGCTCACAAGTTTCAGCCAACCCTAATCCCCTACCACAAGCCTGCAGGCCCAGCTAGCCTCTCCTCTCACACCCTAATCGGCCATCTACTCTACTTTCGAATCCCGATTTCTCCTTCATACTCCTTCCATAAGGACTTGATATTTGATTTTCAGTTTCTCAATTTTTTTATTTAAGATATGAAAAAAGTGCAATATAAAAAAATAAAATAAACGAAGAAGATTGGTGTTATAGAGAATAAAACTATTTAAAAAATAGAAAATAGTTATTTCTTTTTAAAATTTTCATTTTACATATATTCTCTTTTACGTTTAATTTTTTTTCTATTTTTTATATTTCTACCTTTTTCCTATCAAACAGAACTTGCTAGCTAATAGTTGTGCATTTGCTCCATATCTATAAATTGTATAATATGGTATGGGTGTCCTTGGATCACCTGAGGTAAGCTGATTGAAATTTGAAATGAGTCATTTGTACGTACTTTGCCATATTAATTATACAATAATAAGGATAAATGGATAATACTTACATCTCACTCTGATGGTATCTCTTTGTACCACCCTTTCAATTTATTGAATTGTCATTGTATGTATATCAAAAGCATAACCGTTTATTCTTTAATCATCATTTTAAGATCTTCTCCGCAAAAAATCAACAAAATTGGAGGTCGTTTAGCCATTCATATGTATAAAATAAATCAACAGTTTTGGTAACAATTAAGATCTTCATGGTGAACCGCCCATTAAGTTGATACATATGAATGACCAAATGATCTCTAATTTCGTTGATTTTTTTCGTAAATGATCTTGAAATGATGATTCACTACAAGAAAATTGTGGTTGCCCGACGAATACAATCTCGCGGGGTAAGCTCATGTTGCCCGACGGATATGCACACTCGCCGGGTAACCGGTTGGCGGGAAGAACAAGCGGTTGACGCGCAAAATTGGAAGTTGTTACCCGACGATGTGCATGTCAAAGGAAATACAGGAAATACCTACCCCTTTAATACCCGCAGATTCTATACCTTGTACAGCCTTGACAGATTTAATTATATAGTTTTATTTTTTCCTTAATTAGGATATACTAGTTGTAGGCTATAATTGGATAGTTGTATATATGGTAGGTTAGCTGTTTTAGGGGCTGAATATCAGCCTATATTCTTTCCTATATTAGCTTGTATTATGTCTATATAATGGGAGATTCTCAATGAAAGAAACACACTTTTCAGAAAAGACTCTAAGTTGTCATGGTATCAAAGCCACAACTTTGAATTTTTTTTCTTGCTCTCTATTTCCTTAGTCTCGGTTTTTTCTTGCTCAAGTTCCTTAGTCTCAGTTCGTAGTCTCGGTTAGTCTCGATCAAGTTCTCTTGCCCTCATGTCTTCAGATAAATCTGATGTTTCCTTGATTCGTCTTGTAACAACCCGGAATTTTAATTATTGGGTTTACGTAAATAATTATGTAAAATGACGATTTTGCCCTTGCTTGTTAAAGGGCATGGAAATCAAGTTTTGTTTCGAACCCTTTTCGGTGGTGTTTTGTATACCGTTGCGTAGGTCTCGAACTCACGAGTTCGTAGACAGGCGGCACGCGGAAAACGGAGTTCGTAGACGAGAGTTATGGGTCTAAATGTGCAAGGGCATTTTGGTAATTTGGTTTTGGGAGAGATATTTTGTTACCAAAACAGTGTAATCTGATCCATCTTCAATTCATCTTTATCATCTCTTTCTTCCTCTCTGTGACAAACATACACAAACCACACCCGAAACCATACGAAAACACCAAGAGAAAACCATAAAGTCAACGTCGGATTCAAGGCTTCAACTTCCAGTTTGGATCAACTAATCGTGTTCTACTCCTTCCCGTGATCACAACCGTACCAACCATCGAAGGAGAGGACCACAGAGGAAGCCGAACCGAGAATAGGAAGTTTCGGACTTTCCGATCGATTTTCCGGCTAGCACAGGTATGTGTTTGATGTTTTAAGCTCATATTTGGATTCCTGGGTTTGAGTAGATAGATTTAGACGTAAAATTTGTGAAAAATGGTTGAGTTTTGAAGAAGTTGGAAAGCTTGGAGTTTCGGCCGGAAATGGAGGATTCCGGCGAAACCAGACGGCGGCGGAGGTGGTGGTCCGGTCATCTTCTCCGGCCAACCTCCGGCGACGGTGACGGCAGCCGGTCATCTTCTCCGGCGAGTCGCCGGTGACCGGTCAGGTTGAGTTGAACCGGTCCGGTCGAGTGAATCGGTCGGGTCAGTTGAACCGGTCGGGTCGAGTTGAACCGGTTCGGTCGAGTGAACCGGTCAGGTCGAGTTGGACCGGGTCGGGCCGAGTTGGACCGGGTTGGACCGGTCCAGGCGCGTGGGTACTGTAGCAGGCGCGTGACCGGCGCGTGAGGGCGCGTGAGCGCGTGTTCCGACCTTCCGTCGGCGCGTGGCGGCGCGTGGGGCTGAGTCTGAGGTCACGGTGGCGCGTGACACATAGTTTTTGACGTTTCGGACCTGTTGGCGCAGGTTTCGAGTCGATCGGATGTCGTTTAGGGGTTGTTTCGGACGTTTTAAGGTTGCTGCGTTTTCTAGGACAGCATCGTTAGACTCCCGGGATTTATGGGGTTTATAATTAAGTTTATTATTATTAGCTGGTAATCCCGATTATTAATTTGGACAGGCGATACTGCTCCAGGAACCTCAGGGGAGCGTACAGTTCGGGATTGAGCGTGCTTGAACAGGTTTGTGAGTGGACTTTGATTTATAAACTGTAATGCATGCATAAATGTATCTTTGATTTAAATACTGTTGTGTTTGGGTGCAATGAATTTCTGAATTTTAAAAATGATACTGGACACATATTTTACAATATTTCAGTGAAAGTATGTTTTGAGAAATGGCCTGATTTTGTACTCGATTTTGATATCGTTTTGACGTGGTGACTATTTGAGTATGTGATTTGGGTTTTGACTCATAATTGTGATTTTACCGATTTTGGCCATAAAATGATATTTTAAAGAATTTGGCTTAGGCCGCGAAACAAAGATTTCGAAGTATGGATTTGATTCACTGATTCCCGTCCCGATGATTGTTGTTGCTCTGACTGGTGTTGAGGAGCATGACTCTACCAGTTGTTGAGGGTTCGGACCTTAGGTGTTGAGGAGTATGTCTCCGCCGGGTCGCGAAACTGTCTATGCATAGTACAGATATTACAGACAGTACATATGGTACACAGAGTTGTACAGATTTGAACACATCTCAAGGGATACCCTGATGTGTTATGAATATGTCGGGAACAGTGAATTCTTGATTTTGAGATATTTGCCAAATGGAACCAAATGATTTGAAATTGAGATATTCGTGAGTTTGAACCAAATGATTTGAATTTGAGATATTATGTGTCCGATTGAACCAAACGATTTGGATTTGAGATAATTTGTGTCCAGATTGAATTATATGATTTTAAACTCCTTTGAAGAGAGTTTTCAAACCAAATTGTGGATTACGAGGTGTTTTTATTATACAGATTTTATGTGAGTCCAATTCATGATTTTAAAGATAAATGTGAATTTTGGATGATTTACATATGATGCTTTTATATGATAAATTGTTTTATGTTATGCATGCATGATTTTATAAATGGAGGGGAAGAAAGGTAATTCTTCGAAAAGGAATTTATAAATGATTATTTTTGTCCACTCACAACTTTTGTGTTTAAACCCCCTTCAGGCAGTTGAGTAGAGTTGACGCGAACATTGATCTCGAGGCTGAGGCATTAGGATTCTGACTGCGCTGTGTTGTATATTTGAGTAGGATATCTAAATTTTATTCTTGATCCTACTTAGATGCTCTGATATTATGTTGCATTTGATTTGTCGTTAATTACGGGAATTATTGAGTGCTTAAGTCCCTTGTCTGACAAGAGGAAGTATTTATTCTGGTTATTATAATTTGTATGGATTGAAGGGTATTTTGGGAACCTTTTCTTAGGTTGTCAGACGGGATCAGGGTTCTTCCCGGGTTTCGAGGGGAAATTCGGGACGGGTCCTGACAATTGGTATCAGAGCACTAGGTTAAATTCCTGTAGACTGTACACTACGTGTACAATTATTTTGGTATCGATGAGTATAGTTCTTTTCAGCGTAATGCCTCCGAGACTCGAGTTCCGTCAACAGTTTGAAAATATGGGGGACATACCTGAACCTACAGTGGAGCCTGATATGAGGCAGACACTGGAACAATTAGGTCATGCGTTGACTTCTGTACTTCAGAGTAGGACTGCTACTGAAGGTTCAGACATTGAGAGAGCCCAGAGATTAGGGGCTACCATATAGATGGGCGAGTCTAGCCCAGAGGATGTAGAAAATTGTCTCCGATTGGTTGGGACATGGGTATTAGTACTCCTACTGGGAATATGTTAGTGGCGAATCTCGTGATTCGTAGTTGTCCAGTGTTAGTGGAAGGTAATGCATTAGAGGCAGATTTAATTCCCCTAGATATTTTTGATTTTGATGTGATTCTGGGGATGGATTGGTTGACTATGCACCATGCCTCTATTGATTGTTATGACAAAAGAGTGGATTTCCGGAGTCTAGGTTTACCGGAACTTACATTCAGAGGAGATCGTAGGGTACTACCCTGTGGAGTGATATCAGCTTTGACTGCTGAGAAATTGCTGAGGAAAGGTTGTGAGGGTTACTTGGCTCACGTGTTCGATTCTCGGGATACTCCGATGAGAATGGAGGATATTCCAGTGGTGAGTGAGTTCTCTGATGTGTTTCCAGATGATCTTCCGGGATTGCCACCTCACCGGGAGATTGAGTTCACTATCGAGCTTTTGCCAGGTACTCAACCTATCTCACAGGCACCGTATAGGATGGCACCGGCAGAATTGCGAGAGTTAAAGACTCAGTTGCAGGACTTGGTGAATATGGGATTTATTCGCCCAAGTGTTTCACCTTGGGGTGCACCAGTGTTATTTGTGAGGAAAAAAGGATGGTGGGTTGAGGTTGTGTATCGACTACCGGAAGCTAAACATGGCTACGGTGCGGAATAAGTATCCTTTGCCAAGGATAGATGATTTGTTTGATCAACTTAAGGGGGCAAAATATTTTTCGAAAATTGACCTTCGATCCGGATACCACCAGTTGAGGATCAGAGAAGGGGATGTTGAGAAAACAGCTTTCAGGACTCGTTATGGTCATTATGAGTTCATGGTGATGCCTTTCGGGTTGACTAATGCTCCAGCAACATTTATGGATTTGATGAACAGGGTGTTCCAAAAGTATTTGGATCGGTTTGTGATTGTGTTCATTGATGACATCTTGGTGTATTCGAGGAGTGCTAAGGCACATGAGAAGCACTTAAGGTTGGTGCTGAATATGCTTAGGAAAAAGCATTTGTTTGCCAAATTCAGTAAATGCCAGTTTTGGTTGACCGAAGTTGGATTCTTAGGTCATGTGATTTCGGCTGAGGGTATCAGCGTAGATCCCCAAAAGATTGAGGCAGTGGCAAACTGGGAGCAACCGAGGACAGTGACAGAGGTGAGGAGTTTTCTGGGTTTGGCAGGATATTATCGACGGTTCGTAGAAGGAATTTTCTACGATAGCAGGGCCGTTGACTCGGTTGACGAGGAAAGGAGTCAAGTTTGACTGGGGAGCTGATTGTGAACAGGGATTTCAGGAGCTGAAGAGGAGGTTGACTTCTGCTCCAGTATTGACCATTCCTGATGATACTGGTGGATTCGAGGTGTATAGTGATGCATCATTGCGGGGTATAGGCTGCGTGTTGATGCAGCATGGAAAGGTGATAGCTTATGCTTCTAGACAACTTAAACCCCATGAGTTGAATTACCCCACACATGATTTGGAATTAGCTGCAGTGGTGCATGCATTGAAAATATGGAGACATTATTTGTACGGGGAGACGTGTCGGATCTTCACCGACCATAAGAGTTTGAAGTACTTGTTCACCCAAAAAGACCTGAATCTGAGGCAGAGAAGATGACTTGAGTTAATAAAGGATTATGATTGTACTATAGAGTACCATCCAGGGAAAGCCAATGTTGTGGCAGATGCTTTAAGCAGGAAATCCATGGGTTCTTTGGCCCATTTGCATACAGTCTACCTACCATTATTGGTAGAGTTCCGTAGAGCAGGGATAGTACTGGACATGGATAGCCAGGGGGCTTTATTGGCTAGTTTCCATGTGAGGCATGTTCTGATTGATCGGATTATTGAGGCTCAACTCCAGGATCCTACGTTGTGCATTATCAGGATGGAGTTGGAGGCTGGAAACAGGCATGACTATGCGCTTAGGGATGATGGAGCCTTGGTTAGGAATGGCCGATTATGCGTACCGAATGAGCTGGAACTAAAAAGGGAAATTCTTGATGAGGCTCATAGTTCGGCTTACGCTATGCATCCAGGAGGTACCAAGATGTATCATACCCTAAGGAAATACTATTGGTGGACTGGAATGAAAAGGGAAATTGCTGAGTTTGTGAGTAGATGCCTGATGTGTCAGCAAGTGAAAGCAGAGAAGCAGAAACCATATGGGGCACTTCAACCATTACCTATTCCGGAATGGAAGTGGGATCACATTACGATGAATTTTGTGTATAAACTTCCAAGAACACAGAAAGGACATGATGGGATATGGGTAATTGTTGATAGACTCACGAAGTCTGCACATTTCTTGCCAGTGCGGGAAGATTTTCGGATGAGTCAGTATGCCAAATTGTTCATTGATGAGATCATACGGTTACATGGGACTCCAGAGTCCATTGTTTCGGACAGGGATCCTAGATTTACCTCCAGGTTTTGGCGGAGTTTGCAGAAGGCTTTTGGCACTACATTGCATTTTAGTACAGCTTTTCATCCTCAGACGGATGGTCAGTCTGAGAGGACAATCCAGATTTTGGAAGATATGATGAGAGCTTGTGTACTACAGTTTAAAGGAAACTGGGATTCACACCTGGCTCTGATGGAATTTGCTTATAATAATAGTTATCAGTCGAGTATTGGGATGTCTCCTTTCGAGGCACTGTATGGGAGGCAGTGCAGGACACCTCTATGCTGGAACGAAGTGGGTGAAAGGAAACTGTTAACACCAGAGTTGGTTGATACGACTGAGGAAAAGATAAGGATCATCAGAGAAAGGTTGAAGACAGCTCAGGATCGCCAGAAGAGCTATGCAGACCGCAGAACTAGAGACCTTGAGTTTGAGGTTGGTGACTGGGTGTTCTTGAAACTATCACCTTGGAAGGGAGTTGTACGTTTTGGTAGACGAGGAAAACTGAGTCCTCGCTACATTGGTCCATATGAGATTTTGGAGAGGATAGGACCAGTGGCATATCGTCTTGCTTTACCATCGGAATTATCCAGAGTTCATAATGTTTTCCATGTATCTTTGCTCCGGAAATATCTGTTTGATGAGTCTCATGTGTTGGAAGAGCAACCACTTGAGCTGAAAGATGATTTGACTTTTGAGGAGCAATCGGTGCAAATTTTGGATTGGAAAGAGAAGGTACTGCGCAGAAAGAGTATTCCTCTAGTTAAAGTGTTGTGGAGGAATCATAACGTGGAGGAAGCCACGTGGGAAACTGAGGAACTAATGCGGACGCAGTATCCTTATTTGTTCCAAGGGTAGAGTTGAATTTCGGGGACGAAATTTCTTAAGGGGGGTAGATTGTAACAACCCGGAATTTTAATTATTGGGTTTACGTAAATAATTATGTAAAATGACGATTTTGCCCTTGCTTGTTAAAGGGCATGGAAATCAAGTTTTGTTTCGAACCCTTTTCGGTGGTGTTTTGTATACCGTTGCGTAGGTCTCGAACTCACGAGTTCGTAGACAGGCGGCACGCGGAAAACGGAGTTCGTAGACGAGAGTTATGGGTCTAAATGTGCAAGGGCATTTTGATAATTTGGTTTTGGGAGAGATATTTTGTTACCAAAACAGTGTAATCTGATCCATCTTCAATTCATCTTTATCATCTCTTTCTTCCTCTCTGTGACAAACATACACAAACCACACCCGAAACCATACGAAAACACCAAGAGAAAACCATAAAGTCAACGTCGGATTCAAGGCTTCAACTTCCAGTTTGGATCAACTAATCGTGTTCTACTCCTTCCCGTGATCACAACCGTACCAACCATCGAAGGAGAGGACCACAGAGGAAGCCGAACCGAGAATAGGAAGTTTCGGACTTTCCGATCGATTTTCCGGCTAGCACAGGTATGTGTTTGATGTTTTAAGCTCATATTTGGATTCCTGGGTTTGAGTAGATAGATTTAGACGTAAAATTTGTGAAAAATGGTTGAGTTTTGAAGAAGTTGGAAAGCTTGGAGTTTCGGCCGGAAATGGAGGATTCCGGCGAAACCAGACGGCGGCGGAGGTGGTGGTCCGGTCATCTTCTCCGGCCAACCTCCGGCGACGGTGACGGCAGCCGGTCATCTTCTCCGGCGAGTCGCCGGTGACCGGTCAGGTTGAGTTGAACCGGTCCGGTCGAGTGAATCGGTCGGGTCAGTTGAACCGGTCGGGTCGAGTTGAACCGGTTCGGTCGAGTGAACCGGTCAGGTCGAGTTGGACCGGGTCGGGCCGAGTTGGACCGGGTTGGACCGGTCCAGGCGCGTGGGTACTGTAGCAGGCGCGTGACCGGCGCGTGAGGGCGCGTGAGCGCGTGTTCCGACCTTCCGTCGGCGCGTGGCGGCGCGTGGGGCTGAGTCTGAGGTCACGGTGGCGCGTGACACATAGTTTTTGACGTTTCGGACCTGTTGGCGCAGGTTTCGAGTCGATCGGATGTCGTTTAGGGGTTGTTTCGGACGTTTTAAGGTTGCTGCGTTTTCTAGGACAGCATCGTTAGACTCCCGGGATTTATGGGGTTTATAATTAAGTTTATTATTATTAGCTGGTAATCCCGATTATTAATTTGGACAGGCGATACTGCTCCAGGAACCTCAGGGGAGCGTACAGTTCGGGATTGAGCGTGCTTGAACAGGTTTGTGAGTGGACTTTGATTTATAAACTGTAATGCATGCATAAATGTATCTTTGATTTAAATACTGTTGTGTTTGGGTGCAATGAATTTCTGAATTTTAAAAATGATACTGGACACATATTTTACAATATTTCAGTGAAAGTATGTTTTGAGAAATGGCCTGATTTTGTACTCGATTTTGATATCGTTTTGACGTGGTGACTATTTGAGTATGTGATTTGGGTTTTGACTCATAATTGTGATTTTACCGATTTTGGCCATAAAATGATATTTTAAAGAATTTGGCTTAGGCCGCGAAACAAAGATTTCGAAGTATGGATTTGATTCACTGATTCCCGTCCCGATGATTGTTGTTGCTCTGACTGGTGTTGAGGAGCATGACTCTACCAGTTGTTGAGGGTTCGGACCTTAGGTGTTGAGGAGTATGTCTCCGCCGGGTCGCGAAACTGTCTATGCATAGTACAGATATTACAGACAGTACATATGGTACACAGAGTTGTACAGATTTGAACACATCTCAAGGGATACCCTGATGTGTTATGAATATGTCGGGAACAGTGAATTCTTGATTTTGAGATATTTGCCAAATGGAACCAAATGATTTGAAATTGAGATATTCGTGAGTTTGAACCAAATGATTTGAATTTGAGATATTATGTGTCCGATTGAACCAAACGATTTGGATTTGAGATAATTTGTGTCCAGATTGAATTATATGATTTTAAACTCCTTTGAAGAGAGTTTTCAAACCAAATTGTGGATTACGAGGTGTTTTTATTATACAGATTTTATGTGAGTCCAATTCATGATTTTAAAGATAAATGTGAATTTTGGATGATTTACATATGATGCTTTTATATGATAAATTGTTTTATGTTATGCATGCATGATTTTATAAATGGAGGGGAAGAAAGGTAATTCTTCGAAAAGGAATTTATAAATGATTATTTTTGTCCACTCACAACTTTTGTGTTTAAACCCCCTTCAGGCAGTTGAGTAGAGTTGACGCGAACATTGATCTCGAGGCTGAGGCATTAGGATTCTGACTGCGCTGTGTTGTATATTTGAGTAGGATATCTAAATTTTATTCTTGATCCTACTTAGATGCTCTGATATTATGTTGCATTTGATTTGTCGTTAATTACGGGAATTATTGAGTGCTTAAGTCCCTTGTCTGACAAGAGGAAGTATTTATTATGGTTATTATAATTTGTATGGATTGAAGGGTATTTTGGGAACCTTTTCTTAGGTTGTCAGACGGGATCAGGGTTCTTCCCGGGTTTCGAGGGGAAATTCGGGACGGGTCCTGACACGTCTCAATGGCAAGAACTACTCCGCTTGGGCGTTTCACTTCAGGATCTTCGTCAAAGGTAAGGAGCTGTGGGGACATGTTGATGGAAGTAACCCAGCTCCTGACCAAATTCGAGACAAGGACCAGCACACCAAGTGGGATGTCAAGGACGCTCAAGTTATGGCATGGATTTTAGGATTTGTCGAACCCAACATCATCTTGAACCTACGATCTTCTCAGAATGCAGCTCAGATGTGGACTTACCTGAAGAAGATCTACATCCAACAAAACACTGCTTGTCGGTTCCAGCTTGAACATGAATTGGCCACTTTCCATCATGATAGTCTTTCTATCTCTGATTTTTACTCTAGCTTCACTAATCTTTGGGCTGAATACACTGATATAGTTTATGCTGGCGTACCATCCAAAGGTCTTAGTTCTGTTCAATTTGTCCATGAAACTACTCAGAGGGATCCATTTCTAATGAAACAGAGACCTGACTTTGAAGGCACCAGATCCAATCTTATGAACCGAGAATTTGTCCCCTCCTTGGATACATGCCTCAATGATCTCCTTCGCGAGGAACAACGTCTTCTCACTCAAACCACCATAGAACAACGACGCTCTGCATCTGTTCATGTGGCCTATGCAGCACAAGGTAGGCCAAGAGGTAGGGAAATGAACACTGTTCAGTGCTTCTGTTGCAAGGGATTTGGCCATTATGATGCCAATTGTCCCCAAAAATTCTGCAACTACTGCAAAAAGGATGGTCATATCATCAAGGAATGCCCTACTTGACCTCCCAAGAAATCAGAGACAACATATACTGCCTCAATTGACTCTGCTGGTGCTGGTAGTTTTGTGAATACAGCACCTCTGACACAAAGTGCTCCTGCTCCTGTCCAACCCGTGACCCCTGACATGATTCAACAAATGATCATTTCTGCATTTTCTGCTTTAGGACTCTCAGGTAAACCCTTCTCTACGTCCTCTCCCTGGTACTTTGATTCTGGGGCTTTCCATCATATGACCAACAATGCTGATTCTCTTACCAATGCAAACAAATATTTTGGAAATCTCAAAATTCATACTGCTGATGGCACTCATTTACCTATCACGGCCATTGGTGATGTTTCTTCCTCTCTCACTGATGTCTTTGTATCTCCTAATCTTACCACCAATCTTGTGTCTGTCGGTAAGTTGGTTGATAATAATTGAAAAGTGGAATTTTCTACATATGGTTGTGTTGTGCAGGATCAACAGTCAGGGAGGATGATCGCAAGGGGGCCTAAGGTGGGACGTCTGTTTCCTCTTCAATTTCCATTGTCTTCTCTTTCTTTGCCCTTTGTCACTTGTAATTCTGCTCAGGTTGATTACCGAGCGTGGCATAAACGTCTAGGACATCCAAAATCTAATGTACTTCATGCTTTACTAAATTCTGGTTTTCTTGGGAATAAAGAATCACCATCTCTTAGTGCTATTCAGTTTGATTGCAATTCTTGCAGACTTGGCAAAAGTAAAACTCTGCCCTTTCCTATTCAAACACCACATGTAGTCCAACCTTTCAATCTAGTACATAGTGATGTATGGGGTATGGCACCAGTCACTTCTCATGCTCATTACAAGTACTTTGTCACCTTTATTGACAACTACAGCCGTTTCACATGGATTTATTTCCTGCATTCTAAAGACGAAGTCTTTTCTGTTTTTAAAGTTTTTCATGCATATGTTCAGACCCAATTTTCGGTCCCTATCAAAGTCCTTCGTTCTGACAATGGGGGTGAGTATATGTGTCGTTTGTTTCAGGACTTCCTGCAGCATCATGGCATCATCGCTCAACGGTCTTGCCCTTCAACACCTCAACAAAATGGGGTGGCTGAAAGGAAGAACCGTCACCTTCTTGATGTTGTTCGCACTCTTCTGTTAGAATCTTCTACGCCCTCTCGATTTTGGTGTGAAGCTCTCTCCACTTCTGTCCACTTCATCAACAGATTACCTTCTCCCACATTGAACCACGACTCTCCTTTCATAAGGTTATTTGGTCACCCTCCAACTTATTCTAACCCTCGTACCTTTGGTTGTGTTTGTTATGTTCATCTTCCTGCACATGAACGCACCAAACTCACGGCTCAGTCGATTCAATGTGCTTTCCTAGGATATTCCATACACCATAAAGGTTTTCTTTGCTATGATCCAACTTTGCATCGCATTCGTGTTTCTCGAAATGTGATCTTTCTAGAAAATCAGTATTTCTTTTCCACGCATCAGGATCTTGTTTCTCCTTCATTTTCTATTTTTCCTATGTTTACTAACTCTTCTGCAGCTCCAGCCCCTTCTAAGCCTCTCATAGTATATCAACGCCGCACCTCCACCACTTCCCACCCGCCTTCAGCACCTCCTGAGCCCCCTCACGCTCCTCCCCTGACTGCTGCTCCTGTTCCAGCAACTGCACCTCCACTCTCAGACACAGTTCTCAGGTTCGTCGACCCCCATATAGTTTTGGTTTCTCTCCTCCTTCATCCTTCACAGCCACCTTGTCTTCTATCTCTCTTCCTTCGTCTTATAAACAGGCACTGAAGCATGAGTGTTGGCGGAAAGCTATTGAAACCGAACTTCTCGCACTGGTAGAAAACCAAACCTGGGTTGTTGTTCCATGTCCCTCCTCTGTGAAACCCCTTGGCAGTAAGTTTGTGTTTTCTATCAAGCCTCGTTCAGATGGGTCCGTCGATCGTTACAAGGCTCGGTTAGTGGCACTTGGCAACAAACAAGAATATGGTCTTGACTATGATGAGACCTTCGCACCAGTCGCCAAAATGACCACTGTCCGAACTATCCTTGCCCTTGCTGCATCCCAATCCTGGCCCTTACATCAAATGGATGTCAAGAACGCATTCCTCCACGGTGATCTCAAGGAAGACGTTTACTTGAAACTTCCCTCTGGTATGCCTACTTCCTCACCTACTGATGTTTGCAAACTGAAACGTTCTTTGTATGGTTTGAAGCAGGCACCGAGAGTATGGTTTGAAAAGTTTCGATCCACTTTGCTTGGTTTTTCTTTCACTCAAAGTCAGTATGACTCCTCCCTTTTTCTCCAAAGGACATCTGTGGGTATCGTTGTCCTCCTTGTTTATGTGGACGATATCGTTCTCACTGGCTTTGATTTGGAGGCACTCTCTGCGGTTCAGACTTTGTTGTACTCTACATTCCACATGCAGGACCTTGGCCAGCTCACCTATTTCTTGGGTTTAGAGGTACATCATTAGCCTCACGGTCTCTTCTTGAATCAGCACAAGTATAGTCAGGATCTGGTTCAGTTAGCTGGCCTCACCGAGACTACTTCGGTTGACACCCCCATGGAACTTAATGTGAAATTTCGACATGACGAAGGGGAGCTTCTTGAGGATCCTACTCTCTATCGGCAGCTGGTTTGTAGTCTTATCTATCTAACCATTACCCGACCAGACATCTCTTATGTTGTTCACACTGTCAGCAAGTTCATGCAAGCACCACGGCATCTCCATCTCTCTGTCGTCCGCCGCATTATTCGCTACATTCTTGGTACACCTAGTCGTGGCTTATTCTTCCCTACAGGTTCTTCCCTTCAGCTACAAGCCTATATTGACGCTGATTGGGCCGGTTGCCCAGACACCAGGAAATCTACTACCGGCTGGTGTATGTTTCTTGGTGATGCCCTTATCTCTTGGAAATGCAAGAAGCAGGACCACGTCTCCAAATCCTCAACTGAGGCGGAGTACCGTGCCATGTCTACTGCATGCTCCGAGATCATTTGGCTGCGTGGCCTTCTCACAGAGCTCGGTTTTTGTCCAATTCATGCTACTCCCCTACATGCTGACAACACTAGTGCCATCCAAATTGCAGCCAACCCCATCTTTCACGAACGCACCAAGCACATCGTGGTTGACTATCACTCAATCAGGGAAGCTTATGATCATTAGGTTATCACACTTCCACATGTCTCCACTACTCTGCAGATCGCAGATATCTTCACCAAATCCATGCCACGTCAGCGCCATCATTTCCTAGTTGGCAAATTGATGCTTGTCGATTTACCAACATCAATTTGAGGGGGGATGTCAAAGGAAATACAGGAAATACCTACCCCTTTAATACCCGCAGATTCTATGCCTTATACAGCCTTGACAGATTTGATTATATAGTTTTATTCTTTCCTTAATTAGGATATACTAGCTGTAGGCTATAATTGGATAGTTGTATATATGGTAGGTTAGCTGTTTTAGGGATGAATATCAGCCTATATTCTTTCCTATATTAGCTTGTATTATGTCTATATAATGGGAGATTCTCAATGAAAGAAACACACTTTTTCATAAAAGACTCTAAGTTGTCAGTGCATCCTCCGTCGGGTAACATTATCAACAACGACGACCAATCGCCGTCGGATAACACTAGACGTTGACTCTCTTTTCTTCGTCGGGCAAAAGTCTAAACAGACTAAATACCCGAGACTCTCTTTTCTTCTTCTTCCTCCATTCTGCTTCTCATCGGTTCTCTTTGCTCTCTCTTCCTCTCACTCACTCACTCACTCTCTTTCTCTACCTATTGTTATCATCTTATCACCATTTTCACTACCAATCAAATCTTTTTTCTCTACCAATCATCAAATATCAAATATTAAGGTATGCAAATTTTATTTTTTGGTAATTTTGAAATTTTGATTTTTGATTAGGAATTAATTATGTTTTGTGTTGCACGAATTTTGTAGTTGATTTGAAGGAATACTTATAAAAAGGTATGTGTGTTTACCTCTCAATTTAATTTTGTTAAGAATGTTGGATATAATTATGTTAGGAAATTTTGTATTTATTGTGGAAAATTTGTAGAAATTGTTTAGAATTTGTGGAAATTAGAAATTAGAAAATTTGTTAGGAAAATATGAAAATAGAAAATATGTTATGAAATTAGGAAAATAGAAAATATGTTATGAAATTAGGAAAATAGAAAATATGTTAGGAAATTAGGAAATTTTGTTGTAAAATAGGAAAATAAAAAATATGTAATGAAATGATTGAAATTAGAAAATATGTTTGGAAATTAAGAAAAATGGTAGGAAATTAGTGAAATATAAAATATGTTAGGAAATTAAAAAAATTTGTTAGAAAATAGGAAAATATAAAAATATGTAATGAAATTAGAAAATATGTTAGGAAAATAAGGAAATAGAAAATATTTTAGGATATTAGGAAATTAGAACATTTTAGGAAAATAAAAAATATGTAATGAAATTATTAAAATTCGAAATTCTGTTTGGAAATTAGAAAATATGTTAGGAAAATAGGGAAATAGAAAATATATACATAAATTATAAAATTTAAATCTTTGTTTTATGCATAATTTATATATGTTCGTATTTGTGAATTTGTTGTGATATTTTTATTAAAACGCTTTATTTAGTTGCGACGGAGTGAAAAACGTTCATTTTTCATAACCGTTTATGCGAAGTTAATCGAGTTGATTAACTTCGTATAATGAAATTCAATGAAAAACCTTATACCCGTTTAAGAGTCAGTGAATCAGATTGATTGACTGACTCTTGAATTGTCCATTTATTCGGACAGTTTGGGGGTGCGCAACTATGTGTTGTGTAGTTGGGGGTCTACGATATTAGGTTTCGATTGTGGGAAATTCGGTTTGTATCCCCTGCACGTTCTCCGAATGCATACTAGATATTGTTTTATAATATCTACGTCGTGCATTTGGGGAACTGTAGGGAGATGCTGCCGAAATTTCCCTCGGTCGGAACTTAGCCTCGTAGGTCGCAAACTACACAGTACAGAACGTGCACTCTCGAATGAGATATGGCCAAATCACCGGAGGCATAAGGAGAATGGTTGCTTTTGATTTTAACTTGTTCTATTTATGGGATAATGTTAACTCAATTACTTACGTTGACTCTATGTTGTGAAAGCAGGCACAATGGACAGATGGTGGATGCAAATGTTTGATAGATCTTCTGATCAGTATTTGGATGGGATCGACAACTTCATTGCCTTTGCACGCAGTCATTGCAGTGATACAAGACGTATTAGGTGTCCATGCCGTAAATATAATAATTTCATTTGGATGTCGTTGAATGAGGTCCAAACTCATCTGGAATGGAATGGGATCGTACACAACTACACTAATTGGATCTATCACGGTGAAGAAATATTTTTCACATCGACATCTTCGGTTTCCTGGACCCGTTGGGACGAAAGTGGTTTGGATGGGCGATGTGATAATGATCAAGTCATTGAGTTATTAACCGATGCTTTTTTTTCCGGCATATGATGATATGGAAGATGATGCGCCAAGGTTGCAACCTGAAGACTCTGACCTCCATTATGAGTGATTGTTGAAAGAAACTCAGCGTAAATTGTACCCCGGTTGTAAATCATTTTCGGTTCTAGGGGCAGTTATGGAGTTGATGCACATGAAATTTGAGTATAATCAAACGAACAAGCATTTTGATCACATGTTGGACATTATCATCTGAATGCTCCCTGAAGACAACTGTCTGCCAAAAGATCATTATAGCTTGAAGAAGTTGTTGAAAGGGCTTGGTTTAGGGTATATCAAGATACATGCATGCAAGAACAACTGTGCTTTATTTTACGGTGAATTCGAGCAGCTTGACAAATGTCCTGTGTGCAATGAGCCTAGGTTTCAAAAGAACAAGATTCCTAACAAGGTGTTGCGTTATTTTCCACTGAAGCCAAGGTTACAAAGATTCTACATGTCGTCCCACACAGCCCGTGATATGAGGTGGCATAAGGATGAACACATTGATGATGACGTACTGAGGTATCCGGCAGATGGAGAGACTTGGAAGGAATTAGATAAAATGTATCCCGAGTTTGCTGCGGAGCCAAGAAATATCATATTAGGGCTCGCTACTGACGGGTTTAATCCGTTTGGGAGTTTTGCAAAGCCCTATAGCACTTGGCCGGTTATTATGGTTCCGTATAACTTGCCTCCTTGGAGATGCATGAAGAAAGAATTCACAATCCTTAGTACTTTGATACCAGGGCCCAAATCGCCGAGTAATTCCATCGATGTGTATTTGCGGCCGTTGATTGATGAGCTTGTGGATTTGTGGGAAAATGGTGTCCGAACATACGACAAGTGCAGTGGAGAAATGTTCACCCTACGAGCGGCCGTAATGTGGAAAATTAATGATTTTCCTGCTTATGGTATGTTATCAGGATGGAGCACCAAGGGCTATCTTACTTGCCCGACATGTGGACCAGACACAACGTCCTTTTGGCACGCATCTAAGGTATGCTACTTGGGTGCGAGAAGGTTTCAGCCCTGGGATCACCGATGGCGAATGCAGTCTGACTCATTTGATGGTAAATCAGAGTTAAGAGGTCGACCAAGGGAGAGGTGCGGTGATGAGATATTATCCAAACTCAACAGTATACATGAGTTCGTGACAAGAGGATCGAAACCAGCCGAACAGGAAAATTGGACGAAAAAAAGCATATTCTTCCGGTTGCCATATTGGTCGAAATTGAAAATCAGACACATCACCGATCCTATGCACATCGAGAAGAATGTTGCTGAGAGTGTTGTGGGAACGACTTTACCCATTGAAGGCAAGTCAAAGGACACAAAAAAGACTCGTCTGGGCATGAAAGAAATGGGAATTCGGCCTAATTTGTGGCCAAAAGTCGTCAATGGCAAATACATCATGGCTCATCCAAGTTATACATTTACGCTGGACAATAAAAAAAAATTCCTGAAGTGGTTGCATGGTGTGAAATTTCCCGACGGGTACACCGGCAACATATCCCGGAGTGTTAGCACAGACGGTGTGACCATTTCTGGTATGAAGAGCCATGACTATCAAGTTTTGCTACAACGACTTATTCCGATTGGTATTCGACCCTTCTTGGAGGCTGGTGTTGTTGAGACGATAGTTTATTTGTCTCAATTCTTCCAGATACTATGTTCCAGGTCATTGGTTAAGCCGGACCTTCAAGCAATTAACGAGGATATTGTGTACATCATGTGCCGGCTTGCGCAAATATATCCACCTGCATTCTTTGATATAATGGTGCACCTACTAATACATCTGTCAGATGAGGAAAGCTAGCTGGTCCGGTGCATTATCGTTGGATGTACCCAATCGAGAGGTATAACTTATCCCTGCTATTTGATAATATTTCCTTACTATCATGTATATATGTGAATCTTAATGTAACTTTTCTTGCAGAATGTTAGGTACGTATAAGCGGTACGTTCGGAACAAGACACGTCTCGAAGCCTCTATAGCCGAGGCGTACATTGCAAAGGAGGCACTCACATTTTGTGCAATGTACCTTCGAAATGTTGAAACTGCCTTCAACAGGGTGTCTCGCAACGACGATGGTGGTCAACGTCCTGAGACCCTATCTGTATTTGCCCAACCAGCACGACCATTCGGCACTGGTCCAATCTTGGAGCCATTCATCAATACCGACATGGAGGTGGATCATTGGTTCATTCTCAACAACTGTGATGAAGTCTGGCCCTTCCACGAGCATAACGAGGCTTTGATGAATACCCAATTTCCTTCTAATTGGGAAGAAATGGACAAACAACTGTTTCCACGTTGGTTTTCCCAGCATGTACGTCAAATATTTTATTTCCAAATTCCTTAAATTGGTTTTAAACTTACCTATTTCGTTTCTTGTGTGTATCTTACCTGATGACACAGCTGAAAGATGTCAACTCGCCAAAATTTAATAAAGAATTAATGCAGCTGGCCATTTTCCCATTCCGAGGAGAAACGTACACTGGTTGTCATGTTAACGGAGTTAAGTTCATGTGCACAGAACGAGACGACAAGTTGTCTATGTAAAACAGTGGGGTCTTCGTGCCGGGGGATAGGGAAAATGCTGAGACAGGTTTCTACGGCAAATTGTTAACTGTGGTTAAGGTGTTATATGCTGATCGCAAGGAAGTCGTCTTATTCAAGTGTCATTGGTTTGATACGAACCCAAGTATCCCAGACAGTGTCATCAAAGATCAGTTATATACTTCTGTAAACACAAACACTCGGTGGTTTGAAAGTGATCTCTACATCCTCGCTAGTACGGTGAAACAAGTATTCTATTTGGATGATCCAAAAGTTGGTGGTGGATGGAGAGTAGCTGAGATGGTGAATCATAGAAATATTTGGGACTTGGATGACCGATACCATGAAAAAGATGGGGAAATAAACGATGACCAAATCATTTACCAGGTGGATTCATCGGCATCCACCCACAACGTGGATGAAGTTCGGACCAATGACATCATCCCACCAATTGCAATTGATGACACTTTTATTGATTTGCGGGAATTAGAACAAATTGAAAGTGATTCGGAGGAATCAAGTATTGTACACATGTCGGATGACGAGTGTGATTGGGAGGGGGAAAGCGATTCCGAATGAAAGTTGAAAATTCGAAATTTCATTCATATATGTAATATCCATCTTCAAATCAATATATTTGATTTATATGTATGTTGTATGATTTCATTCACAAAAATAGTTTTTTTACTTTCTTAATGTGAGGAGACCATACATGCACTCCACAAAATACGCAACTTCAAAATAAATGAAGGTAAAAGATTTTGTCAAATATTTTGATGATAAGTCATGAATGACACTTTTTACTTTTTAGTGCAATTTGAAAAAAATAGAACCCAAAATATATTCATATTAAACCAAATAAGATACAACAATTTTTTTCCAAAAATATTGTCTATAAAATGTGCTTTGATAATTTTTTTATAAACAATTATTTATCCGACGGATATGGTACGGGTGACCCGACGACCGTCTCCTCTTATAATTACCCGACGGGTATATATATGAATATCTGTCGGGTATGATTTAGCAGATTATATTTATAATTTTTTATTACACATGTTACCCGACGGATAAGGTGCGGGTTACCCGACGTATATATATGAATATCCGTCGGGTATGCTTTAGCAGATTATATTTACAATTTTTTTATAACGCATGTTACCCGACGGATACGGTACCGGTTACCCGACGTCTACCTCCTCTTATAATTACCCGACGGGTGTAAATGGATATCTGTCGGGTATGATGTAGCAGATTATATTTACAATTTTTTATAACACATGTTACCCGACGGATACGGTACAGGTTACCCGACGTCTACCTCCTCTTATCAATACCCGACGGGTATAAATGAATATCCGTCGGGTAATTACAAGCAGATTATATTTACAATTTTTTATTACACATGTTACCCGACGGGTATATATTTGAATATCCGTCGGGTATGATGTATTTAGCAGATTAAAAACCTAAAATTTGTTTTTTACCCAACCTTTTTAACAACTTAAAATTTGAAAATATATGATCTAACCGTCCACATTTATGGTAGGTACCCATAGATCGCCTACGCGAAAAATTTCCCAAATTGGAAATCCCAGGATTAGGAAACGGTGCGCGACGATTCAACGGTTACACAACGTTTCTTCACGATCGGACGGCTTGAAATCCTCAAAAGATCAAGATTTTGGACGGGCGAGATCTAGCCACGTAAAACCACAAAGTGAACGGTTAGATTGCTCAAATTCAATCGTTTGAATATCAATAGGATCCAAAATTCGACAAAAGTATTGAAGTTTCCTTGAAGAGTTTAAACTCCTTGGGCAATATGATTATTTTCTGATTTTCAAAAACTTAAAAATTGAAAATGACCGATCTAACCGTCCACATTTATGGTAGGTACCCATAGATCGCATACGCGAAAAATTTCCCAAATTGGAAATCCCAAGATTAGTTAACGGTGCGCGACGATTCAACGGTTACACAACGTTTCTTCACGATCGGACGGCTTAAAATCCTCAAAACAACACGATAACGATAAATGGGGCTTTAGGCATGTAAAACCAAATTTTGAACGGTCCCGAAGTTGCTTATACTTTCGCCAGACTTGGTTTTCCGATTAAGGCCAATAACGGCATCAGAAAGGTCATGCCTGACGGATATTTGAAAACCTCCGTCGGGTAACTATAACCAAACGGCCAGTTTTTTAAAATTCCAAATTTCCGTCTAATTTTTTGCGAAATCTCAAATTTCCCACTTGGTATTACCCGACGGACATTTTAAATCTTACCGGACGGACTACCGACCTTGTATATTACCCGGCGGAGATTGTAAATGTTACCCGACGGACCCTGCGCCTAAATTTTCGCGGATTCTCAAAAGTCCCACGTTTTGTGGCCCGACGGATATTAAACGTGTTACCCGACGGATATCCGACCTAAATATTCGCGGATTCTGAAATTTACCGCCGAATATGGCCCGACGGATTTTAAGGATTTTACCCGACGGTAACTAAAATTGTACCCGACGATATTATTTAATCGTTACCCTACGGATATAGAACACATTGGCCCGACGAATAAGCACTGGTTTTTAATACCCGATGGGTCATTAAAGTGTTACCCGACGGACGCATGCGTCGGGCAACAGACAGTCTGATACTTAAATCAGACAGACACTTCTTCTTCGTCCTTCTTCTTCATTTTCTGAAATTTCCCATAAATCGCCGAAAACTGCCGACCCAATCTTCCTCTTGCTCTCTGACCCGAAAACTTCGTCATTTTCAACCTTTCCAAGCTGCCAACTTGTCTTGCTATCCCTCAAGCCGCCGACCAAGCAGTCAAGGACACCGTCTCCCCTCACCAAGGTATGTCGTCGCCACCGCTTCCCTTGTTAATGTTAATGTTAATGTTAATTTCAATATATTGTTTATTGTTAATTTGGATATATTTGTTTAAATTGGTTTATATTGGTTGATATTGGATATATTGGTTTATTGGTTTATATTGGTTGATATTGGATATATTGGTTTAGTGTTAATTTTCATTTGGAAAAAGAATTTATGAAATTGGATATTGTTTTTGTTAATGTTTATGTATATATATTTGGATATATATTTGTTATTGGTTTATTGCTATTGTTAATGTATATATAATAGTTGAAGATTTGTTGAAATTTTGATGTTTGGTATAATGTTGGAATTGATATAATGTTATGTTTTTTGTTATGCTTTTGGATATGAAATTTATGTGAATTTTGGATATGTGAAATTTATGAATTTTGGATAATTGAATTTTAAAAACAATTTTGGGAAATTTTTATATGGTGTAGTATAAGTGAATTTTGGAAATGTGAGTTTTATAAATTTTTAATTTGTAAGTTAGATTTTGGTCCCAAATTTTGGATTTAGAAATTTAGGTATAATGTTGTGAATTTTGAGTTTAGTACGTTTGGATTAATTAGTTTATTAAGTTAATTTTTCGTTTGTGTTGGCTTTATTTAAAAAAATTAGAATTTGGTGGTTTTAGTTTTTAGATACCAATTTACTAATTATTACTAAAACCAATTATTGCTTTATTTTTTTTAGTTTATTGGAATTATAAAATGTTGGTTAATTTTAAATGTGATTTTGTTTTTATTTTTTGAATTTAATATTTAATATTAAAAATGTTTGGTTTTTTTTATTTAATTAAAAATGTGATGGTTAATTTTATATTAATTAATTTATATTTGTTATTGTAGATGTCGCATCGCACCTTCATCACGTCTAGGTCTCGCCCTTGCCCTGATCTCGTTGATGATCATGGGCCGGAGGAGGCAGGCCCGGACTCAGTTGCCTCAACAGCGGCGTCCCTTCAGGCACCGTTGTCGATCTATATGCGACCCGGTGCCCGATCGGCTCGTCAACAACATAGTAAGAAACGGGGGAACCCCGTACTGACCCCCAGCCCTCATAGGACGACGTAGGAGCCGATGAAATAGGCTCTAATGTCGGATCACTCCCTAAGGGTAAGCTCATTATTTTGTTTATTTAACCAACCGTTTTTATTTGCCACTCATTTTATTAACTAACGTTCATCGAATTTGCAGGTAGGTCGATGAACGTGCGCGGGATAAACCGAGGTTTGACATCCCAGCGGATTTGCAGGACAACAAATGCAAAGATACTGGTGGTGTACGTGCAGCACCTCCGGTCCGGGCTGGTCAAAATTCACAGCCTCCTGGTTCATGACATTGGTGCGATTCTTCGCACCAAGTCACTGATGATGGGGGAGACTTTTTGAACCCAAACCCCAAAGGAGATCACGCGTTGTTGGGGCGAGTTATCGGTATATTTTTTTCCCATTTTTAACATTAATTTCATATTTTTTAATTATTTTACAAACTTTAATAATTGATTGCAGATTAATTTTGAGTTCGACTTGGAGAACGTCGAGCTCAATACATACTTGTGCCACCACTGGCAGTTACGGTACGCCAACTGGAAGTACGAGCTCCACAAGTACTTCTTGACTTGGCTTTCTCTGGAGGAAGCTCGGGCAAATCCTCTGGAGGAGTTGGACGGGGCGAAACTACCAGGGTGGTTGTGGTTGTGCGACCATTTCGTGTCCCCCACCTATTTGGTACGTATTATCTATTTAATTAATTAAATTATTTAATTTCTATGTTATTTTCCATTTTTAAATCTAATTTTTGGTTTTACGAATGAATAGCGGATATCGATTGCCAACAAATCTAACCGGAGAGCGAAAAAATTCAACCACCACGGGGGGTCGCGATCCTTATCGGCCCTGCAAGAGGATCGGCGCATCGCCGAGTTGTTGTTCCCAGAGGTGGATGCCTGGGGGCAGGTGTACGCTAGACGGGGGGATCAAGAGGCTGATCGAATTCACGTAAGTATATTTTTTGAAGATTAAACATTTTTCCTGAATTTGATAATTATATTTCTAATTAATATTTATTCGAATTTGTAGGATGCGATGCAACAAGACGTCCAGCAGACACAAGCTGAGCTCACCCAACAGCATTCAGATGTGTTGTTGGAGCAGCAGCTCCCTAATGTCGATATGTCGATCGCTATTCTGGAGCAACAACTTGGGAAGCGCCCAGGGAGGGTCGTTCGGGCGGCGGGCGACAGGATTGTGCTGGCTGTCTCGACTCAGTCGTCGTCTTCATCTCGGATAGGCAATACCCAGGAGACGTCAGACCTAAGGAGAAACTTCGATATCCTCCAGGCCGAAAATGCTCAGCTCAAAGGCCAATTCGCGGAGATGCAAGTCCAAAACCAACAAATCAAGAGCTCCCTTGACAGCATCTTTCAACGTATGGGTGACCGTGGATTGGATACCATTTTCTCACCGCCCACCCAACAGCCCCTTCAGGATCCCGGCTATTTTGACCCCTTGACTAATTGTTAGAGTGTACTATATATACAATATTTTTATAGTTTTAATGATGTCAAAATATTACATTCATTTTTTTTAATATTAATTTAATTTTGATTCTTTTTATTAAAAAATTTAATTATATTTTTTAATTAAAATTTTTATTTTTTATTATTTAATTAAATATTTTATTAAAAATATATATTAAATATGGAACACTTGCTCGACGCACAGTCATTCCATCGGGTATAAAAACGGGATTTTTTTAAACTGTACCCGACGAAAGGGGAAATGTTACCCGACGGGTGTGTAACACTTTACCCGACGGACATATATGACGTTACCCGACGGGTTTTGTAACACTTTACCAGACGGACATATATGACGTTACCCGACGGGTTTAGTAACACGTTACTCGACGGAAAAATATAACGTTAACCGACGGACAGATATAACGTTACTCGACGGAACGATATAACGTTACCCGACGGGTGTATATAACGTTACCCGACGGGTGTATATAACGTTACCCGACGGGCGTATATAACGTTACCCGACGGGTGTATATAACGTTAACCGACAGGTGTATATAACGTTATCCGACGGGTCTATATAACGTTACCTGACGGATTGTATTAACGTTACCCAACGGATGATATTAACCTTACCCGACGGTAATAAGATGTTGACTTTATGTTGCTCGACGACAGTATCAACGACGAACACTACTACCGGGCATTATGAAATTGCTCGACGAGGACACTGTGCTCATCGAGTAATCTGAAAGTCCGACTGCGATAGCTCGACGCCAATTGCCCGACGGCGAGTCGTCGTTGTCAGTGTTACTCGACGGAGGTCGTACGTTGCTCGACGACGTCATTTCTCCGGGAAACTTCTGATTTCTTGTAGTGATAATATAGATTGAGCCGATGAAACCGGTGTCTAAATAAAATATAGATTGAAGTTTCCTAGCAAAGCGGGTTATATCCTGTTTTTTTTCTTTATATATCAACTAGGTCTATATCTAGTTTAATGTACGGATCTAATTAGTACATAATTAATTTAATATATACTTTTAAATTTTAAATTATATAAATTACAAGTTTCCATTGCAATGATGAGTTGATCACGATTACTTATAGATTATAAAATTGAATGATTATCAAATAGACATAAACGATTTGATCGACATCGATCGATCCATAAGTATTCTTGGATTATATATCTCGCTACCTTCCTTAATTATTTTTATTTTTTTCTTTCACATGTGTAGTTTCTTGTACCAGCAGCATGATCGTGCTAGCTCTGCGTTCTTTGTAATTAATCAAGGGTATAAAAATCATACCACTCGTTGAAAAAATATATATTTTTAAATTTTTTATTCTCACGTTGAAAAGATGTTAGATACAAATAAAACAGTAAACGGTCGTGGCTCGATCTTTAGATATATAGAAGAAATTAATGATGAGATGGATGATGGCGTGAAAACGACACGCAACGTTTTGACCAGAAAAAAGTCTTAAGTCTATCTGCGAGGGCTTTCAAGAAGTCTCATCATCTCATCATGTATACGTGAGTGAAGAAGCGTCCATGATTTTCTATATAAATAAAGGTGAGGCACTCAGAGTAGTACATGTACAAAAAAAAGGGAAAGAAATTAAAGGAGAGCAAAACCTCAAGGAAATAATTAGAAAGGAAATTTAGAATTGATCAGATGGGAAACGAGAAAGAGGAGGCAGCGGCGGCGCCGGTAAAAGTGGCGGTGGGGGTGTGCCTGTTGAAAGGGGGAAAGGTGCTGTTGGGTCGACGGCTTTGCTCTCTTGGCCACTCCACCTTTTCCCTCCCCGGTGGCCATCTTGAATTCGGTATGTAATTTTGCTACGTGAACATGCATGCATGCATTTGGTTTTTTCTTTTAATAATTATGTTATGGAAAAAAAAATGAAATAATTATCAAACATGTTCCTAGTTTGTGATTTTCCGTATTTTTGTAGGGGAGAGCATCGAGGAGTGTGCGGCCAGAGAAGTGAAGGAAGAGACAGGTTTGGAGATTGAGAAGAGTAAGATGGAGCTGGTGACAGCAACTACCAATCTGTTGGCGGACGGAGGGAAGCCGCCGTGCCATTACTTGGCGATTATGATAAGAACAGAGTTGGAAGAAGATGAAGAGCCCCAAAATGTGGAGCCGGACATGTGTGCAGGGTGGGATTGGTATGAGTGGGACAACCTCCCTAAACCCCTCTTTTGGCCGTTGGAGAGGGCGGTCCTCGCCGGAGTTAATCCTTTCCATTAGCGAATTATTTAATTCCACGTGCTTTTCGCATAGGAAGTGTTATATATAGAATTTGTTTCTTGAATTAGTATTTTTTTTTCTAAGTTGACAAACCATCACTATACACATTATTGTTTTTTATTAAGTATTAACAATACAATTGTCTTCTCGATTTGTTTGTAATTTGTTGATATTGATTAATATATATTTTTTAGTTGAAAAAGATTCAGAATTTTAATTGGATAAAACTTGTATCTCATCCTGATGGGATGTCCTCATACTACCCATTTGATATGAACCAATTACATGTTAACATATATCATAATCAGAACCGTTCATTCTCTAAATCATTATGTCAAGATCATCTCCTAATTCTGCCAATAATGTAGAGGAAGTTGCAGCAAAGAGAGATTGGAGGAGAAGAAAATAAGAGCGTTTTAGAAGCACTTGCGACCGGGAGAGGCCGGAGAAGATGAGGGTCACAGTTGAGTATTGGTGATAACGACTGGGGATTGAGTGATGTGGGCGAAGCAACTGTTTCATATCGATAAGTGTGGCTTATCAAACGAAATACCTTACGTATAAAAATCTCTATCTTGCAAAGTAATATTAAAATTAACCATTTCATACTCTTTAATCCATTGTGAAGAGTTGTAGAGGAGCCATGGACATGGTGGCCGACTGGCCGGTTTTCTTTGACAATACGTGATAGAAAGGGTTTTGGTATTAGGGTAATTGTGTTTTAATTACGTGGGTATTTAAGTATATTTAAGTGTACTTTGTGATATAGTAGAAAAGTTTTATAAAAATTGACATTTATGAATTTAAGGTACAAATTTTGGTTATATTTCACTTCACATTGTTATAACTTAAGGTCTAGTCTTTCAAATTTAAGGCTCTGCCAACGTGATGTAGGAACACATTTTGTACATTAATAAATGAAAAATACTATGGCCATCATATTATTAAATCTTATACGTATAATACAGGCGCCGGTCGCTTTCCCAACCCCTTGAAACACTAATACTTGGCTGCAAAAAGTTGCTGCATCATAATATTATTTGTTTGCATTAGTTTTGAGTTCACGCCCGTAGTTGTTACTATTTGGGCCCTTCTTGATGATATTTCTAGCCTCATTAGGCTCTGCGCTGTTTTTAACAATTTGAGAGGCGTTCCCTCTAATTTTGTCATTTAACTTCGACCTTCAACTTACCAAATAAAAAATATATATAATCTATATATAACGTGATCTAATAATAATATATATTAGTTTATATTAGAAACATACTTCATACTTGTAATGACAATCTCAATTTGTTTGAATTTTGTAGAGACTATATATGATCTATAAGAAATCACTAATTATTATTATCACAAGTAAATGAATATAAAAATTGAATAATCAAGAATGAAAAAATAAACAACATAATCATTCCAAAATGAATGCAATCGCGCACACACACATCCTTGATTTATATATGTCATATATTCATAAAGATGTCTCCACCATCTCATCATATACCACCATTTTCTTCCTTTCAATCCCCATTTTCTCTCTTGAAAAAAGGCTCTCACCTCTCTCTTCACCCCCAAACCCAGCCGGCCCTAGATATGGAGGTGGGGGTTTCTCCAGATGTCCACCATCTAGTGGATGATTTGTGATGAACCCCCTGCCTCCCCTCACCTGGCTTGCTCTCTCTCCCTTAACCCATTCTCTCTCTTGACCCTTCCCTTTCGGTGGCCTCTGTGCTTCCATCTTCGACTTGCTGGGTAGATGTTGCGCTGGACTCTACATCTCTGGGGTGCTGGTCGTTGCCGGCAATCCTCGCGGCGGTTGTGGTGGTTGCCCAGACGGAAGGGCCTGGCGGCGTTGCTACCGGGTGGATTCATTCGAGATGGAGGTAGCCTGGGTAGTTTTTCTTCAGTTTTTAGTTGCATTTAATTTTTCAGCTGTAGTTGATTCCCCGAAAGTCCAACAGCTCTGTTGAGTCTGTTGTGTAGTCCCCTTTGTGGGTGTAAGTTGAGGGGGAGGTCGAGTGAATCTATGTTGGTGGTGCTCATCAGACCTATGTGAGTTGAAATGGGATGTTGCTTCAGTGTCCGGAGGTTACTTGAGGTGGAAGTTGCCTTTCCTTTTGGTGCCTCCAATTTGCAAAATTTGGAAGGTTGAAATTCTTTATTTTTGGGTTCTCATGTTGTATCCGATATTGTATTTGTTTCTGATTGGCTCCAGATGAGCTTGTGTGCTATATATTGGCAATTTTTCAGAACAAAAAAAAAGTAGGTAAAACATATATAGTCTTACCATATACGACGTATACTAGTCTCTACTTACGTCAGTTACAGCATGCCTCTACATCGCTTCATTGCCATTGATCGAGTTCACACGAGGACAAAAACTCATGTTGTTACAATTATTAAAAAAACCCAGTAGATCCAAATGACATAATTAAAAACCTTGGTGGATCCAATCTATAAATCCAAAACACGAATTTGGATTTTGGACCGAATCAGCGAGTCATACAGACATAGAAATATAATGAATAAATTACTAAGGGCTCCTTGACAAGTCCTTATTATTGAAATTGATAAGTCCTTCCCTTACTCCATTTTTAATCGCAGGTCCCTCTCACAATATATTACACTTGTCCTTTATCCTCCCCCTCCCCCACAGCTGACCCCATATTTGCCAAAATACCCAACTGCTTCATCGAAATGGGATCATATATTATTTTCTGATGAGAGAGACCAGGGCCGTCTCAATATCACATGAGGCGTAAGACATATTTTGAGGCGTAAAACATATTTTACATCCGAATTCTTCTTAATTTTAATATTTAAATAATAATATTTTTTACTGAAATAGAGCAGTAAATGAGTAAACAATAACACTGAACCAAATCTGTCTTTAATGCTAAGCTAGATTGCAAAAACCAACAACTCCGATTAGGGATAAAGTAACAACACATCAATGAAAATGAGAACAAAAATAAAGAAGGCATACCCTGCGCAGTGAGGATCTCATCCACAACCAAGGCAACCTGATTAAAAAAACAAAAAATACAAATTCAACATGATGCAGCAGAAAACCAATGCTCTTATAAGTACAATTCAAGTCCTGAAGCTTGAGGCCTCGTTTGGTACGCCATATTGTACTGACTATTTCAGTCGGATAGATTAATCTGTCTGGATTATATTATATTAGTTGATAAGAAATATCTATATATCGTAAATATGAATTTTGTATTATTATTTATTTTAAATTTTTTTGATTAATTATTGATATTATTATTAAGATTTATTTATTTAATTATTATTAATTATTAAATTGTTAATTAATTATTATTTTTATTATTATTATTATTATTATTATTACTTTTCAAGATTACTAATCAACCGACTATTTAATACGGACAATTTCGAGGGTATTATTTTAGGGGGTGTAGACCGTATAAAGGTACTCAACCATATTAACTTATCTGGTGGCTAATTAATACGAGTGATACCAAACACTAATTTCGTACTCTATTATCTTATCTTATTCCTTATACGGTGTACCAAACGTAGCCTTCATGAGTGATACAAATCTAGAAGTTACTCAAACTAAATTTCAATTCCAACCTTACTGAAATGCTCGTACTGCTTGTTTCCGAGGCCAAACACTCCATAGTGAAGATTCTTAAAACAGTCCCCTCTCTTTTTACCCTACACTTATCAGTACCAACTGCGATCTGTGCATACACATTTCTTGCTTTTCTTGCAATATGTACGTAGACATCATCAGTACGAACAACACTTTGTTTTTTTATTGAAAAATCAATCTTCTTACTTTTTTAGAAGCAAAATTATTAATTAAGTTTTCATATTCAAGTTTTTCTAGCATAATTTTTTCAATAGATAACATGGGTAATCATCTCATCTCCATTATTTTCACTAGGTTCTTTGTCTGTTGCATTCTGTACTACATCTTCAACCATATTCCCAACTACATCAACATTGGGTAAATCAACATTTTGATTTTCAACTACATCTGCAACCATATTTTCCACTGCAACATTTTCTGTGTTTCTCTCTTTATTTATAATAACAAATCAAGAGCTCCTTTTTGAGATTGAATTAATTTTTCTATTTCCATATTCAAATTTCCTAGTAGACATATTTATAAAATCAGAGAAGATATAAAGTACGAAACAAAAGTTGATAAAACCTGATTTATCAATTAAAAGACTTGAGACTTGAGAATCCTCTCCTCGTATTCAAATTCCAAGCGGCAAGCTTTTAGTTTTAGCCTTGCATGGACTATTAAAATTGTTCAAATAAAACTTCAAATGCCAGCAATTTTTTTAAGAAGAAAATTTGAAATATCAGTGATTCAGTATGAGTATGATGAGACAACAAGAAAAGGATAATCTGAAAAAATTGAAAGAGTTTTAATTCATAATTTCAGAGGAGAAGACCTTACCAATCTGAAACTCCAAAATCCAATTCCAATAAACACTTAAATCAGTGATAAGCAATTAACTTAGATCCTAAACTCAATCTCAGAGCAGAAGGGTTATGAAGTTGTTATGAAGGACTTCGGTTATGGAGAATATATACCCCCAGTATATGCTAACATATACCCCCGGCCATTATATATTTGCATGCTTATATATATATAATCAAATTCTTCTTGTTTTGTAAGTTGATTTTGAATGAAGAATTAGAGGTTTCAAATTTTGATATTGTAGATTTTTCGATAAATTTTGGACTTCTCAATGACCTATGAGTAAATCCAAAAACCAAACATTAAACCATAAGCGATTAACCTAATCTTTTAATATCAGATAATAAAGATTTTTCAAATTTGAAGTTTAAAAGTATTTTTTGAAGGATTCTTGCTCTTAATTATCTTATTTTAAGTTGGATTGTCCTTATATTACTCCTTAAAATGAATAAGTGAAAAAGAAAAAAGATTATAAGTGGGAATAATGTTTTCATAAAATAGAAAGGAAAAAAAAACTACTAAATAGGGGTTAAAAGTTTTAAAGGGTGTTTGAGTAATTATTATGGTGGTTCGAGATTGGAAAGTTTCAAAAATATAGATAGTGGAATTTTGAATAAACATTGATGTTATCAATGATTAATCAATAGATAGCTCAAATATAGTTAACAACATTTTTTAGTGAACAGTTGGAAATATTTAGTTTGACCAAGAACCTAGTGAAAATAATGGAGATGAGATGATTACCCATGTTATCTATTGAAAAAATTATGCTAGAAAAACTTGAATATGAAAACTTAATTAATAATTTTGCTTCTAAAAAAGTAAGAAGATTGATTTTTCAATAAAAAAACAAAGTGTTGTTCGTACTGATGATGTCTACGTACATATTGCAAGAAAAGCAAGAAATGTGTATGCACAGATCGCAGTTGGTACTGATAAGTGTAGGGTAAAAAGAGAGGGGACTGTTTTAAGAATCTTCACTATGGAGTGTTTGGCCTCGGAAACAAGCAGTACGAGCATTTCAGTAAGGTTGGAATTGAAATTTAGTTTGAGTAACTTCTAGATTTGTATCACTCATGAAGGCTACGTTTGGTACACCGTATAAGGAATAAGATAAGATAATAGAGTACGAAATTAGTGTTTGGTATCACTCGTATTAATTAGCCACCAGATAAGTTAATATGGTTGAGTACCTTTATACGGTCTACACCCCCTAAAATAATACCCTCGAAATTTTCCGTATTAAATAGTCGGTTGATTAGTAATCTTGAAAAGTAATAATAATAATAATAATAATAATAAAAATAATAATTAATTAACAATTTAATAATTAATAATAATTAAATAAATAAATCTTAATAATAATATCAATAATTAATCAAAAAAATTTAAAATAAATAATAATACAAAATTCATATTTACGATATATAGATATTTCTTATCAACTAATATAATATAATCCAGACAGATTAATCTATCCGACTGAAATAGTCAGTACAATATGGCGTACCAAACGAGGCCTCAAGCTTCAGGACTTGAATTGTACTTATAAGAGCATTGGTTTTCTGCTGCATCATGTTGAATTTGTATTTTTTGTTTTTTTAATCAGGTTGCCTTGGTTGCCTTAGTTTGAGAAGATCGAGCTGTGTTGGATGACCAGACTTAGTGGAATCGCAGGGGATGGTGGTCGATTGCGATCGGTTTGCAGAAGAGGATGATGATCTCTTAACGGATTGAGGTCGACTTCAGCTTTGAGCAAGAACAGCCGCATACAAGGTATGATCTCTAAGCCTTAATCTCTAGCTGAAATCTTGAATCGAGACTAGCTCGTGATGAATTCAATTTCTCTATTAGATTCTGTGAAATCGGATTGAATATTGTTGATAGATTTTAGGTGATGATTAGTGTGATGATCATACGCACGCTAGGTGTTTGTTAATATGCTTGAGAGAGTTTTCTAGATTGAGGGAGATCGGTTATGACTGATTTCTCCCGTGTGTATATCTTTCTTATTGATTTCTTTCTTTTTGTTCAATTCATAACCGCATTACACTCTCACACACTCTTCTAAACGGTTAGGGATGATAACACTATGATGCCATCCCCCTCACACACATTTGCACACTCCTTAATCTGCTCTCACACACTCTGCAGATTTCTAACTGCCTCACACACTCACAGCTTACACACATGCTTCAATTTCGTGCCTTAGTTGATGACACCTCCCAGCTTGAGTCAGCAGCTAGTATGCTGGCAAGTCAGCTGCCAGTGATGCAGCTTAGTCATCAACAAGCTGATGACGGCGACAAACAACGTTTTCGTGGACGAAGTGAAGCCATGCCACTACGTGACGATCTTCATGAGGGCTAAGCTGGCAGATGAAGATGAGGAGCCACAGAATATAGAGCCAGAGTTCTGCGATGGATGGGATTGGTATGAATGGGACAACCTCCCTAAACCACTCTTTTGGCCTCTTGACAAAGCCGTCCAAGCCGGAATTAATCCTTTCCGTTCATCATAAGCATCACAATTACTATATCTTGGTATTTATGGATACCATATTATTGTTATGTTACACCAGTTAGTTTATAATATCAAACTAGCCTCAACCGCATGTACGGAAAACATTTTGGAGCGCTACGTGCGACTTTGCAACTGAATAATAAATTGGAACATGCATGCATAGACATTTTCATATCACCACTTTAAATGCACTTAAATTTATTGTATACGCGTTTGTCAATTTTTAATTTTTTAATATATAAAATGTGATTACAATTTATAATTTTAATTTTTTATATTTTAAAACAAATGAAAAAAAAATCAATATAAATGGATGCTGGTAGTTCTATGTTCGTAGATTTTGGTTTGCTTTTAGTAACTGGAACAAAAAAAGTAAATGTGGGTATGTGAAAAAAATTACAACCAAAGAATGCCCTTATGATTAGAGGTGGATATAAATCCGTTGAAATCGGAAACCGATTCGATTCAAACCGTTATTGTCACTTTGGTATGGATTTGACCGAATAAAAGTCAAACGGTTTGAAAATCCAAACCGTTCCATTAGTAACGGTTTGGTTTTGGATTTTCATTTTAAAAACCGTTGAATTCGAAACTGAGCCTTTAAGGTTCTCATTTATTTATATTTGATAGTTATTATTCTTCATTATATAATATGTTAATGTAAGTTTTCATTACATACCCTACCTTACTTAATCATTACTCATTTTGTGCCACTTTCGAATTGAAATTATATTTACACATAACCCGTCATATTTTGAAGTTTAAAATGTTGAAAATTTTAATTTGTTGATATGTATGAATGAAATATTTATGCGAATAAATGAAATTTTGATGTGAATAAATTAAATCGTGATGAGAATGGTGGAATTTTTGGAAAAAAAAAATTGGAGGAGTCTTTTGTGAACAAATTACATGAAAATTTTATGCATAAACCGTCCAAACCGATCCAAGTCAAACTGTTGATAACGGTTTGGCTTGTAACAGTTTCAATTCTATTTTTTGAAAATTCAAACTTTATCGAACTGTTAAAATTTTAATGATTTGGATTTGGATGATATCTGTATCGATTCAAACCGTGCCCACCCCCTACTTCTGATAACCCAAAACAAAGAATATGTTGATTGCTTTAAAAATCCAAAAATATTACAACAATGAAATATTTATATATTTTTTATTTCATTATCTATTTGACTCTTTTACCCTTAATATATTAGATTGTCTTTTCTTTAATATTTTCTTCGACCAATGACTTTTTTGGGTTTATTGAAAATTTAACCAAAATCAAGTTTTGACTTTATTATATATATATTTTTACTCTTTAATTAATATATTTTTATTTTTTACTATTTTGACCTTACTTATTAAATTATTCATTTTTGAATAAATTTGGTAAGTAAGGATATTTTGGGGATTATGAGAAATTTAATCTTATTTTACTAGTATACCCTCACTTATTAAATCTTTCAATTGTGAATAAATTAGTTTTGCTAGGGTATTTTTGGAATTATAGAAAATTTAACCAAAAAGCCCTTTGGGCTTTATATATATAGATAAAAATAATTAAAAAAAAGTTAGTTTATAATATAGATGAACTTTTGTTGATATCATAGAAACAAAAATAGCTCAATATATAACACGTGAACTAAATATAGGTGAATTTCAGTTTATAATATAGGTGAATTGTGTCAACCTATATTATAACACGTGGGAGCGTGAAAACGTGGAGAAGGGAAAATCGGCTTTGAAGCGCCGAACGTGTCAGAGGGCAAAGGATGTTCGAGACAAGCAAACTGCAACGTGGGACCTGCGGAGATCTACTTGGCAAGCCAAATCAGCTCCCAACCGCCTATAAAATGGAGAAGAAGCCTTCTTCTCAAAGGACCACCAATCAATCAATAAAACAAACAAATTGATCAAACTAATCAATTTCAAAACAACTGCAAACCCTCAAAATTTTCTTTGTTTAAAGGCTCGCCTATTTAGGCATAACCTGTTTCTTCGATCCAAGATCCAGATTCAGTCTTTCTTCTCACCCCATTCTCAGTTCCCAACTAGGAACACATGCTTTCTCCTCATCCTGACTGTCTCCTAAACCAATCCTTGAGGAATTCTCAAATACTACCTCATCCCGACTATCATTCACCATAGTCTTTGAGGTCCCCATACATTCAACCCTTAACGTATCACCATCGTTTGAATACTCTGCTAACCTATGGCATGATTTCGACTGATGTTCATTTCAGTTGATGATTTCTAGAAGATCGTGCCCCTCAATGAGGATTGATTGCGAAGGAAATGTTTACTTACAACACTTGTATTTCGTTTGTTGCATTTAACATTCCTGCATTTACTTTCCAGTAATTGTACTTTACTTTCTTTACATTTGAAAGGATTTTCTTAAGAGGAATTATCAGTATTCAAAATATACCAACCATGGCATTGTATGGTTGTTCTAAGTCATAGAATCATTTATGTGTTTTAGTCCAATACCATTATCCCAACTTAAGGAAATCCTTGCACCTAACTGCTCATAACACAAGCTGCTAACATCAACAAATCGGAATTAACATAATCTAAACTTGGACTAGATTGGAAAGAAAATTTATTAAAGTCCTTGGATACATTAAGAAGAAGGCATAGAAAAGAACAGTGCGGGCTATTTGCCCGCTCGCCTCACAATCACTTTATTAAGAAAAGGTCATTGGGCCGTAACAGAACCCATTCATCACAGTCTAGTAGCAGCTTCTACTAGTGGCACGCCTACTTTGAAGGCAGCTAAGGCCTGTATACTTCCTGGTAAGCCCATCTAGGGACATACCGTGGTATCAAGGCCTCTAAGCCCACAACCTTCAACCTAAATCGAACATCCAAACACCACCACCATCACTAAAGAAACCCACACGAGCTTGCTCTTTCGAACGCAGATTTCGATGGAGATCCACATAAGGCGATCTCGGGTACGCTGTCGCATTTTTGGGCAGAACATAATCTGGCACGCCAAGTGGGACTCTTTTTAGTGCATGTCCAAATTCAGAAATTTTTGAACGACGCCGAGATACTAGAGGGATATTTCTAAAAGATCATTCTCGAGAAACGGTGTATGAGTTATTTCTACCACCAGTCGACATGGAGCCTCCTCAAGATGGATGTAGTGGAAGAGATTTTTGCCAAAGAGATGCATATATATGTGTCCTTAGAAGATGTAATGCAGGTTGTTTGACAGAACCCCTCCCGAATTTCCCCCTCGAAATCCGAAGAAACCCTGCTCCCGTCTGAAAACTCCTTAAACCTCAAATAATTTCCAAAATACCCTCCGCTTAACAAACCAATTACTGAGACTTCTACCGAAAATTCTACAGAACCTCCCTTGTAAACGGATCAAACCATCTTCCACCTATTAGACAAATGATTTAAATACTAAACCAATAATTTAACTAGTATAGACAAGATCACATCCAACCAACGCAAATAATCCAAACACCCGAAAGGTTAATCAGAGCAACTAATTAACTTAAAATATAGCCTAACCTAATCTTGCACTAACAACGCAGCAGAAAATGGTGCCTCCTCCTAATCTCAACGCCTTGTCCTGCTACAGTCTGGAGGGCACGAAACCAAAACAACTGTGAGTGGACAATAGAACTAAATACAATAAAAGCGTGGTCTCGCAAATAAAATAATATTAATTGATATAGTCTCACCTCGTTATCAAACCTTACATGCATTAATATCCGCATATATAAGTAAATACAACTTATTGGAATCCAATAGATTTACCTCAATGAAACCCACGCTATCTTTACCTGTGCCCGCCATATCAGTAACCCAGTTGAAGCCATCATCCCAAGCCATAGCTCGATATCTCGGTCGTAGCCATAATCCCAAGTCGTACCTCGATATCTTAGTTATAGCCATCATCCCAAGCCGTAGCTCGATGTCTCTACTCATTTCCAGCCGTAGCTCAATATCCCGGCTTATCCCGAGCCGTAATTCGATATCCTGAGGGTGAAAGGAAAGTCATTTCAGGAAGGTGACTTAGTCTGGAAAACTGTTTTACCATTGGGAACATAAGTCCTTGGAAGGGGAAAGTAGAGCCCAACTTGGTAAGGGCTGTTTGTCATCCACAAAGTGAATGGAAAATAATCATACTACTTAAGGGAAGATGACGAAACAGTGGATAAAAATCCTACCAACGCTATCCATCTCAAGAAGTTTTACCCAACAATTTGGGATTCAACTGAATGAGTGATCGGATAGGAATCCCGCATTCACAAGACGGGAAATTTTCTTGGAACCGCCATAACATTTGATTGGAAAGTAAAAAGTTCCATTACAAGGAAGATAAAACGAGCATTGCAAGGAAGAGTTAGCCCATGAACTAACTCATGATACAAAAGGGCCACATAATGGCCAGAAGGTCCAGAAGAGACGAGACGATGCTACTGAGGAGTGGCCTGCCCAACAACGACGTTGAATCGGGATCTGGCCGCAATTTTCGCCACCAACTTATTCTCAGACCAACCATCAGGATGAGGACGGCTAGAGGCATGAGCGATGTATCCGTCATCATAGCCATTCTTGTACGAGACCTGAGAGATAGTCTCAATGACATGGTCCTTGGATTTCACCATCTCCAAAAGTTCAGAGATCCATGTTTTGGATATGGCATGTTCGACATAGGCTTGTTGATGCTCCAGACACTTATTCTGATAAGAACCTTCCAAAGTCTGGATCTGATGTTGGAAGGACAGTAGAGAAAAGGAAAAAAGGTGAAGGTTGTTCTGCTTATCAACCTTATATGCATAAACCAAATCCTGTAAATTTTGTATTTCCACTGCTTAGGCCTTAACCAAGCGGCGAAGGGAAGTGGTCTGGCTCTCTAAGAAGACTACAAGGTTTTGAGAGCTATTAGGATTAGAAGATTCAGTTTGGGAATTCATGGGATTGCTAAAGCTGGCCATGATCAGAAAATAAAATATGAGAAAATAATGCTTGATTTTGCATGCAAGTTCATGGTATAATTTATAGGCCAATTATTATGGATGATGTCATCATATAATTATTACTCCATGCAACTTGAAGTTATCCCAAGCCAACACATCAGCTCTGGAGGACGGTAAAACTGTGCCTAGGCTTGAACTTAGCTTACAAATAAAGCGGTGGAAGGCTATAGAAATGCTATTTTAAGCTTAAAAGATAAGGTTACAACATGAGGATAATAGTTTAATGCCTAAAAAGGAAAATTACAAATTTAGAGTTCGGGGATGAGGCTTCCCAACTGCGCAATCGGTAAAACCTTGATCGAACCCATCCCGATAAGAGGCCAATCTCAGCTGTTTGGTTAGCACATCACAAAAAGCAACGTCCGCCCTAAGTTGTTATGTTTTGTCCTTCATAGTAGCTACCTCACCTTCAACATGAAGGAGTTCATCTTGGGTTTCTTTAATTTTCTCACAGAGGGAGATAGATTGGAAATGAAGCGAAGTTCGCCTATAATGACATTCAATGAAGCTGTTTTCTTCAGCGACCCTTGATGAGTGAAGCTCTTTCCTCATATCAAGTTTCTTGGACAAAAATATTGTGTAGAGCTGGACAAAGCCCATTATCTGCAGCCCAACTACCAGGCCCAGCCTCTCTCACCCTCTCAATCTAATTATCCAAGTCAAAATTCAGTTTAATCAGATGATCAAGTTCTAATGGGATTAAACAGATTGAAAACTTGAACATATGATATCCATCCAAATTTAATTAAAACAGTATAATCAAATTCATTGCAGTAATTAGAAAAAATATCAAATTGGTAGTAAATCTGTAAATATATAACTTCTGTTAGATCATTTTCTCTCCTCGCCTCAGTCGGCGTCCCGAGAAGAAGGAAAGAAGTAGAGAACCCAAATCTCGGAACCTGAAAAATCTGCAGAACATATCAGAGTTGAGCTGTTGAGGTAATCCTTGATCAAATCGGCCTTGTATTTCTCACTCACATGCTTTCTTTTCTAGGGTTTATGGTTTAGGCTACAAGTTGTATTGATCTCGACACCTTAATCACACACTCCCATTCATATTCTTTTGGCCCTTTCCGTTGCTCCTCTTGTAATTTGTAGTGCATTCATTCTTCTTGTATCTGATTTTTCATTGATTCCGGTTTTTTCTAACTTGAAATTAGTTTACATTTGGGGAGGGATTGAAATTAGTGTTAGCTTTAGTTGGGGGGCACTTTGAATTGATGCAAGATGGGTATATTGTATTAGGGTTTTGAGGAGAGGGAAGCAATGCTGAAGGGTTCCAAGGGCAAGTGTGAGTCTCCATCTCACAAGATCTTGAAGGAAAAGGCAAAGTCTTTGGTGGAAGATTTACAAGGGACGTTCACCAATCTTCAGACTGCTAGGAAACAAAGTCAAACTTATGAAGTTGTAATCTTGGAGGAACAACTGCAACATAAGATTCGGGAGCTTTATTCCGAGTTCAATGAGCCATCCCCAGCATCATCCTCTCTACTTGTGGGTAGTCGTAATTTGGTGTGATGCATTTCTTTTTTTTATTAACCAATTTTGATACGTGTTTTAAATTTAACATGTAAATTCTGTAGGCCAATAGCCTTGGCTCATTTTCAGAGGAGTTAGCTCGGCTCTTGAAGTGTGATGAGGAAGATGATGCAACAAGTCCGTTAAAGGAACTGCCACCGCTTAAGCCAGAACCTGATCCTCAGAACCTTCATTCGAGTAATTTGATGGCATTTACCGATGTGGGTATTCTTCTTTGGTGTCATTGTTATGTTTATATGACTATTCTGCAATGACATTCTTTTTTTTCTCTTCGTGCAACATAGTTTTTCCCATGCTGTTGTGGAAGTTTTTAAAGGAGATTTTGAGCTGAATGTTGACTGTATATATCTTTGATTTATATAAAAATGTTTCCACTTCCTTCATATACCTTTCTCGACAACCTAGCAGATCAAGATCCATCATTCTTATTTCTCGAATTCTAATTGCTGATCATCAGTCTTCTCTTTACATGTTTTGCGCTTGATCTTTTGGTTTTGTTGGACTGCCACAGTCTTTACTTTTTTTTTAGAAGTTTTTCTTTTATTCGTTCATTAAGAGTAATTTTCGTAATATCGTTACTGTTGTCATACATGTTAGTCTAAATAATGAGACTCATATTTAACACCCTATATAGTATATAGTAAATGCCAGGATTTTTTTATGCAACTTGCCAGTATCTATGCAGCCCAGCCTGCTTTCTCTAATGCCATTGACTTGTAATTACGGAAAGCCTTTCTTTTATAACGTAAATATGCTATAGATGTGAATAATGTTCTAACACGAATGACATATAGCTTATTCACAACAGCAGTTGTAAGAGTTCAGGATATGAGGTGTAAGTTTCCAATTTGATATTTTCTTCCCATATTGGTTGCTTTTGGCACTAATTATAAATGTTGGTAACTGACCCAATATATGTGACAACTGAAACGTGAAAAGGAAGATAAAAACCACGAATTGGGAACTTAAGAATAGGGTTTGATGTAGGTTAATCGTATGTATTACTGTAAGTATACCTAAATTGCAATTATTTACTGATGATCTCCATGCTGACCAACTTTTCAGGAATTTTTTGTTTCTAATGAACCTCAGCAAGATCTCTTTCAAGGATTTGACCAGTGCCACACTGCTTCCAGTTTGCAGAATACATTGGTAGATAACACAGATTTGACTACCCAATTGAAATTTGATCCCTTTGATTTTCAAGAAAACTTAAGTGAAGGGCTTATTGGGGCAAATGACATTAAACAGTTGGAAGAGGAGGTTGTGCCAAATGTTCTGCCAGATATATGTCCTCCAGCATCTGCTTTCTTAGGGCCCAAATGTGCTCTTTGGGATTGTTCCAGACCTGCCAAATGGTCCCAGAACTTTTGCAGTACCGATCATGATATTCTAGCACGACATGAAGGCCTTCCTGAAAAAACTCCCGTTTTGAGACCTGGTGGCATTGCTTTGAAGGATAGTTCACTTTTTGCCGCACTCAATGCTAAGACACAAGGGAAAGATGTGGGAATCCCCAATTGTGAGGGGGCTGCTATTCTAAAATCTCCTTGGAATGCTCCTGGTAATATTTTGTTTTTATCCTCCATGATCATTGTAAAGAATTGTGCACTTCCATTTACCTATTTTTATTTGCTGTTTGATTTCTTTTTCCTACTTGCTAGTCATTATTCATTGGTTGAGTATGATGTAGTTATCTTTATTAGCTTATTCTTGACTGACTTGTTTTCACTTTTGCAGAGCTATTTGATCTTTCTTTCCTTGAGGGTGAAACGATTAGGGAGTGGCTCTTTTTTGGCAAGCCAAGGAGGGCCTTTGAGAGCGGAAATAGAAAACAGAGATCTTTGCCAGACTACAACGGACGTGGTTGGCATGAATCAAGAAAGCAGGTTATGGAGGAATTCGGGGGGAAGAAAAGGTCGTATTATATGGACCCGCAACCTTCAAACGATTATGAGTGGCATTTGTTTGAATATGAGGTAAACAACTCTGATCTCTGTGCACTATATAGGCTGGAGCTCAAGTTTGGGAGTGCAAAGAAAAGTCCCAGAGGAAAAGTCTCGAAAGGAAAAGTATCGAGTGATCCAGTTGCTGATCTGCAGAAGAAGATGGGAAGGCTCACTGCTGAGACGCCTCCTACAGATGATGATTCAAAGAATGTAAAGCCGGCGGGGACGGGTAGTAAAAACGCTGAGGCTGGAAACGTTTCTTCGTCTTAAAATCAGATAACTTCAACCCCCTAAACCCTGAGATGACTCTTGACCCCGGTCGGAAATGCTAATTTTGTTGAAAACTCAGATGACTGGTACATTGAGCCGCTAATCGGACCGACTATTTTGGTATGGTGGCCAGCAAAACTTTTGTGAGAAAGGAAGGTATATCCGACCTTTAGATCCAATGTTTATTAGTTGTATATACAATACATACCTCTGCTTGTGTATGCCATGTTATCATCCAACTTTGGGGATCTTTGTTCTGATCCTCTAGATTGCCCTTTTGATGCTAGTGTGTGCCTCAATAGTCCCATACGTTGGATGTTCTAGACAGAAATTGTGACCGAGCACGGGTTTTATAAGTAGTTACGGTCGATCATCCATGAATTTCTATTGTTTACCTGAGGGAACGAGACTTATAAGTGATTACGGGCATTTATTTATGAATTTGAAGTTTTATGTTCAACACTCATCATGCTGGATCACAATAAGATTGTTTCGTCAGTGTTGTTACATCACAAAAATATTGTATCGTCTGTGTTGTTACATTATGGTATGAGACAGTTGTAAGTTGTTAGTTAGTTGATCGGTGATAATATTTGGTCGGGTCCATGAAAAATTGAGAGTTCCCATTTATATAAAAAAGAGATAAGAATTGGATTCCAACTAACTATTATTGCGGTGTGAATTGGTGGACTTAAAAGCTGCCCCAACATTCAACCAATTTTCACCTAAATAATTCTCGATCTTTCTTTCTCTACCATATATGCAATCTGCAATATGCAATATGCAATATGCAATCTGCAATCTGCAATCTGCAATCTGCAATGCAGGTGATGATGTGAGAGATACAAAAAATTCTAAATTATTTGGCCTCTAACCTAATAACTGTGCCTAGGGATCCACCCTATTCAAATAATGCAAACATAACCACAACATAATTAAAAGGAAAACTAACGAACTAGCCATTCTATGAATCTACCACATTCCTCCGCAGAAAGATGTTTTATTGGCTCAATGTTATTACCCATCATCATGATCACACACACACACTTTTGTTATCAAATTCAACAAAAATAGTAAAAGATGATGTTATCGTTATCTCAAGTCTTGTTTGACGTCAATAATTGAAAGGTAAATTTTTTTCGTAATTAATCTTTCTCTTATCTTACTCTTAGTGGAATTTATTTTTTGACTCTTGTTTAGAACGAGAATACTATTTATTTAAAATTTGACATTTTTTTTTAATATACATTAAATTTGATACATTATATCGTACAGTCTAATTTAGAAGACACCTCAGATGTAAAGAGTCCAATCATTCTCTAACCGACACAGAAACAAAGGGGACAAAACAAGTTGGAACACTAAAACATTATGGAGGCTAGTGGTGGCTCATAGATACTTGCATTAGGGGCATGAAAGCCACTCTACCCAGAGGCTAAAGCTAATGGAGGAGGAGGAGGAGGAGGAGGGGGAGCCGGTGGTCCTGCCGGGTACTGTTTCCAATGCAAGTTAGACATGTCAGTCAAGCCTCCCTTTCTATGTCCACCACCACCCCCTTGTTTTCTGCTTATGCACAAATGAATTCATAAACAAATTACACAAAAGCCTGTCTCCTCTGTTTTCTTCACCCGTCCATCAAATTTCAATTTCATCAATCAATCTTCTCATCATCCATTGTCTCTCTCCAACACTTCTCACTTTTCACCTATCCATTTTTTTCATGTCTCACTCTCTCTTTTTCTTCTTTCTTGTTACAGTTGGGTAGGTAGGGGCTGATCACCTTCTTTTTTGTCTCTATTCTTTTTTCTCATAAAGTGTTCCCACGCAAACAATAAAAACCCACCTCAATTCAACCCCAACAAAATCAAATATCTCTCAAAGTCTCCGTCTTTTTTACTCTTTCCCCTCAAATTAGTCTCACCAACCCCATTGATTCCCAGATGAGGACAATTATGGCCAAGACGCCTCATGACTCCTCCTTCTCTTTCTCCAGGAGATACTTCCACTGGAAAAAGAAGGTCGATGACGACGAAGACGACGACCATGAAGTCTTAAACTTCTCATACTCACATTCCTCTGAGGGATCAGAGAAAGAGAACCAAGAAATCCCAACAGAGATTGCTCTGGTCCCTGCAATAATCCCACGGAAGAAGCATTCCCTGATGTCGGTGTCCAAGCTCCGATCAGCTCTCACAGTCTTCGGCAAGAGCCACTCCCACCGCTCCCGCCTCGGGAACAGAGTCATAGGCACTCTTTTCGGCTACCGCCGGGGACACGTCCATTTGGCATTTCAAGAGGAACCCAAGTCGAGTCCCGCCTTTCTCATCGAGCTCGCGACGCCGACCAGCGTCTTGGTCCGAGAAATGGCTTCTGGGTTGGTTCGAATTGCGCTGGAATGCGAGAAGAAAACAGAGAAAGTCAATAAAGGTGCGAAATTGGTGGAGGAGGCGATGTGGAGGACTTATTGCAACGGGAAGAAATGTGGGTTTGCGATGAAGAGAGAGGGTGGGGTTGAGGAGTGGAAGGTGTTGAAAGCTCTGGAGCCGATTTCAATGGGGGCCGGGGTTTTGCCGGGAATTGAAGATGGGGTCGGACCTGAAGGTGAGCTCATGTATATGAGAGCAAAGTTTGAGAGAGTTGTGAGGTCCAAAGACTCAGAGGCCTTCTACATGATGAACCCAGATCGCTCTGGAGGTCCTGAACTTAGTATTTATTTGCTTAGAGTTTAATTTATGTCCTTTGAGCCATGAAAAATTGGAGGTTTATTTCTCTGTTTTTTTTGGTTCATTCTGGAGCTTAGGAATATGTGGTTGAGCGAGTCACATTTGTGCCATGCTTCAAAGAATTTTAGGCAGTGGGGTGTTTTGTAGGGTATTTTATGTATAGGTTTATGGGTTTCATTTTTTTTTTTTTTACATTTCAGCTGGAATGTTGGAAACAATGTGCTTATTATGAGATTGATCAATGAAGCTCATGGTTTTTCCAATTTGGAAATCTTTCATTTTCCTTCTCCAAAACCCAAAATCAAATTTATATGATCGGTTTTGAAGGCCTACAATTCTTCTGCATTGTTGCAAATTGCAATGCAGTTTCTTGAAAGTTTAAAAACACCATTAGGATAAAGTTCTTTCAATTTGGATCATGTTTCATGTTGGAAATTTTGAACTCGGTGATTGCTAATTATGCTGTCAGAAAAAGATGGCTTTTTTAACTCAACTTTTTACTACAAAATCTCACCTTTCTGAAGCACAAGGATCAGAAACCAGATTGTTCATTATGATAACTTTTAATTGGTAAGCCAATCTTTAAACAGACCTACCTAACCAACAAAACAAAAATCTTTAAACTTTTTTATTAACTATTGGATGACTTTTGAGTTCAAAAAGATTCCTAATTTACTATGATGCAAACTCAATTTTTGCACTCATCCTAAACAAAGATTGTGAACTTTCAAAACCAATTAGCTTTTGATTTAGTTATGCTTTGTTTCTCAATATCAGATCAAGTTTAAAAAGGATAAACAAAATAATGAACAGATGTAGGTCAGTGAATGTCAAGAGTGACCAACTATAATACTATTTGTCATGGGTATAAATGATCATAAATTAGTTGGCAGAAGAGCATGGATTAGTAGGTTAACAAACTGTGTCTCAGTTAAGAAAAGGACAAAGGAAAAAAAACATTTTCAGAGGTTGTTGGTTACAGCCAGGGCAAACAAATCCATTATTTTCTAAAGGTTCTGCTTCTCCTTTGTCTCATGCTGAAAAATGTCTCCTCAGTCTTTCACTTTGTTGTCTTCTTGGCTACCCAGTTCATGACTTTGTCCAGCAGAAAGAGAAAAAAAAGCACATTTCTTTCACCAGAAAGTTCTTGACTTGTGAAGCAAACAATACAACAAGTCTCTACTCATAGACTTATGCAATTGTCACAAAATCTTTTTTTATCCCCCAAGATGGAGTTACACTTCTGCTTGATGTGGCCTTCTACTCTGAAAATTCTAATATTTTTAAAGAAATTTATATTAAATTTCAGTAATCCCAAGAAATATATTATAATATTAATTTCAGTAATCGCAAGAAATATATTATAATATTTATATAGTTGTTTTCAAAAGATAAATGTAAGAATAGAAGTTGGCTCCATCCGTATTCACTGGCTTTTCTAAGTGTTGTTTCTTTACCGAATATCATGTCTCTCTCGAAAATATGAAACATTTAGAAAATCTAATTTATATTCAATTTTGTATTGTTTTGATTTATTTAGATAATTGTTTTAAGATGTAAAGTCATTAGTTAGAACGTAGACTTTAAATTTGTAATCTTGGATTGGTTAATAACATTAATTTTATATTTTACGTATCAAATTCAATACTAGTTATGTTATACTGACCTAATTAATCAACCTTGTCAATAAATATGATCAAATTAAAGAAAATTATGTCTAAATAAAGATATAAGACCGACTTTGGATATTGCATTTCATTTTTGAATAAAAATCAAAACCCTGTGCTCCAAAATCATGTTGCGGCTTGTTTTCAGAAAGGCAAACTAGATAAGCAAGTAGGAAAGATATCAATTTTTTGTAATTTGGTTTTGTTCGTACTTAATTTGGCCAACTTGACAAAAGCCGATTAGTCCCGCCAAAATCATACTTGGCCCTCGGCTCAACAATAATACAATAATACAAATCCACAACACAAGGTGCATCCTACCAACCCACCCTTGGACAAAGACACAAAAAACCACTAGGCCGATCAGAACTTGCCCCTCGGCCGATTGAGTCAACACAAACGTGGGACTCGGGATCATCGGGACACGTGTCAGCTCCAGGATCATGGTAATTTTTCCCATATTGAAATATTTCATCTACAATATTCAATGTCACTATAAATACAATGATAACTTTCCTAAAAAAGGTAATGACAATCTTGCTCTTACGCTGCTTAAATTACTACAGTACCCTCCACACTTAACTGACTTAAGCATCGAAAACTATTAGGCATGCACTACACTAGTGCTCATTTGTTCTTATCTTCTCCATGCATGTCCTCCTACCTCTTCCGAGGAGAACAAATCAATCAAACTTAACAAGTCAACTCTAAATTTATCCATTTTTTGCGTCAACATGTTTCTAATTTTTGTTGTTTCACATGCTTATCACCTCTGCAATCTTATTTATTTTTTTTGTTATTTTCGAATATTCATATGGGGTTTGTCCAAATCGACAGTATCTTTGTAGTATTAAAAAAGGGAAATGTTGGAATTTGAGACAATTAAAGTTTCAAACTTGTCTGCTATTGTTTCGGTTAGGGAAAAGCACGCCTTGTTAGCTGCAGCTGATGTGTGTGAATGGTACAAATCAAATGCGGCGCCTAAAAAAGCGGCTCCATATTATATCTGTGATGTGAGGCTGTGATCCATTTAAATTAAGTCCCTACCCCACCTAGAATGTGCTTTCTGACTTTGTGGACCCTGGGTAGATGGGCTTGGGGTTAGGTTGGGCTTGCTTAAGCCCAGACTAGTCCCAGAGTTCAAAGTTTGGACTACTAAGATTGGGTGAAGTTGAAACTAAATGGACATCCAAACCGACGAATTACTTGAAATCCAACCCATTTAATCCTGGATTGGGTCAAACTTATCACAATGAGTCAAACATATTATAGGCTGACTATAAAATCGTCACCGACAGTGTATAATATCACCTATGTACAAATTACTAAATAATATTGTATTCCGATAAGAATAATATTTGTATTTAACCCTATTGATACGAGGAAGTACAATAATTTGATTTATATTCGATTTTTTGAATTTCTTTTGTATATATATTATAATCGGAACCGTACATTCTCTAAATTAGTAAATCATCATTTCATGAAAATCAATTCCGTAAAAAATCAATAATATTAGAGGTTATTTAGCTATTCATATGTACCAAATAAATAATTCAACAGTTATAGTGACAATTAAGATTTGCATGCCGAACCATTCATTTACTTGATACATATAAATGACTAAATAATCTCAAATTTCGTTTGCGTAAATAATCTTGAAATAATGATTTAGGAATTGAACGGTTTCGATTATAGTATATGTATAACAATAATTCGATAAATCAAAATATTGGTATGAGGAAGTACCATTAAGAATAGCTGTAAGTATTGTCCATCCAAGACGAAGTTAATACATACATTACTATATAACAAATTCTTGGTTATTTGCTAATAAAATGTACCGACAATATCACTGTGGATATAATATTAGCGACAAATCGATTAATACATACATTACTATATAACAAATTCTTGGTTATTTGCTAATAATATGTACCGACAATATCACTGTGGATATAATATTAGCGACAAATCGATTAATACATACATTACTATATAACAAATTCTTGGTTATTTGCTAATAAAATGTACCGACAATATCACTGTGGATATAATATTAGCGACAAATCGATCTGGTATATGAAGAAGATGATCCAAATTCCAACGACCAAGTCTAGAGCCAGAGACAACAGCCACCCCAAGTCCATGAAGGCAGGCATCAAATTTGTTTTGGAAAAATGTTTAGCATTTGCCTTTTGTTTTGGCAATTATCAAACGGCAACAGTGCGCTGCATGCCATTTTGAATATTTCTGCCTCCATTTTTAACATTTTAACCGCCAACTGGACCTTCCTCATCCAACTCATTATGTTCGATATGCAGCAGCTGGCTCCTATATATACTAAAATTCGTCTCACTTCCAATATGCATGCGGGTACGTAAGCGCGCGACTGTTTCAAATAGTATATATGATCATCGATTCATAACTCGTATCTGTTAAATATTATTGTTGGACATCAAAACCCATTGCACAAGTTATCGAAGTCATAATATTATTGTATCATATATCTATACACGACATCAACATTAAAGAAGAATATGTTGATACATATATGGACATGTACGTCTGCTGTCGTTCCAAGTGTAGACTTTCCATGCTGCGCCAAGACAAGATGATCAAGCTTATGAATATAAAATAAACATGATGTATGCATTCCAATCAAAAGTCGCTGCATGCAGATGCAGTTTCTATAAAAGAAATCATCGATCGTATCCGTTCAAGAAATTAATTTTCCATTTCTTTCTATTAACATGAGTAGGCCTTGCTGTCCTGAAAATCTATTCCCAAAGTCAAAACGCGTCGCCTCAAAGTATCAATGATATACGAACACGATGAATACCAATATATTAAGCATATGCAAAATACAGCTTTAGATGGAAAATCCGCCTATGAAATATAAAATTATGGATGTCAATTTTGGATTGTGAATTAGTCAAATGTAAACCCACTCTTTTTCACAGTCCATCCTATGCATGAAAATCTCACTTTGGCAGGTGGTATCTACTCGTACAACTCTTTCAATTTATCGAATTGTTTTTGTACATATATCATAATCGGAACCGTTGATTTTCTAAATCATCATGTCAATATCATCTCTTTAAAAAATTAATAAAATTTGAGATCGTTTAGTCATTCATATATATCAACTAAATGGACGGTTCGCCATGAGGATCTTAATTCTTATAAAAATCGTTGATTTATTTGATACATATGAATGACTAAACGACATGTATTTTTGTTGATTTTTAACGAATATGATATTGACATGATGATTTTTAACACATGAAATTCACTCGTTCTTTGTTCCCTTCCCTATAATTTTGATGAGTGTGAATGGCAAATGGATTTGGGGACTTTTAATTGTCAACTCTAACCTCGTGGTTTGCTTGGAAATTAAGAAGAGAAAAAATACCGTACAACAAAGCCCACGTGAGAGGGAGGAAATTCTCAGAAACCAAATCCCAATGAGTTTTATTATTAATTATGAATTATTTTCATATTAATTGGCCATCAAGAAATCAACAAGACCATCCATGAAAGTGGAAACCGTCAATGACAATTGTTTGCTGCAATTTAGTTAATTTCCACATGAATTTGATCAAATTCTGGAGATTACGCTTGGATTTCACTTCAAAAGTTCAAATTTCGAGACTAAGTTCAAATTTCGAGACTGCATACAGTTTCAAGTTACCTCATTTTGCCAGTTACAAGTATAAGTATATTTTATATTATAAGTATATTTTATATTCTACGAGATTGTTTATATTTCGAGTTCAATTTTATATTTTATTTACCATAAAAAACTTGGGTTGCAAGAATTTTCTAAATTGCTGGCCAAATTATGTGTTGTATTTGTATATGTACGTGCCACGTACTATGATTCATCGATGTATGAACGAAATTGCACCAATTATTGGTGCATGCCTATTCTATAATTTTATTTGGCAGGCCAAAGAAAATGTTGGGATTGGATATAATATATATCCACGAAATTAAACTTGAGTTTACTGATTTTCATGAAGATCAAATTACAAGATCATCTGCAATAATGCACGAGTCATGACATTCCGTACAAGTTTGGTTTAATTTTACTTATCTTCCTTCTTATCAAAGAAAGCTCTCTAATAATTTGAATTGTTTAGTTCATATATATATATATATACACACACGTATATTTTATCATGGAACTCATGATCAAGGGTGGCAAACATGTCATGCCTTAAAATATTCAGCTAGTTTTTGTCCAATTTTATAGATACATACGATAATAAAGTGAGAAATTTAAACACGGAATGTCAGATGCATAAAAATAAATGCTCTTAACCGGATAAACGATTTGCCCTTACAACTGATTTACAAGTTTAATAAAGAATTTGGTAGAAATATGGGTTGGTACGTATGATTAGGGTAGTTGAAGTGTATTATGGTGGGTTTAATTATTTACTAAACTTTCCTTCAAAAAAAATTATTTACTAAACCTAACAATTTTGATTGAAATAAAAAAATTACAACAGGCTTGAATTTTCTCCATGAGAGAAAATTGAACCAAAATTTGAGAAAATTGCACGATGGGAAGACATTTGAGGCCTTTGAGCTAATTTTGTACTCAAACTCTTTGACTAATCTCTTTGGAATTTTGATCAAATTCTCTAAAACATGTACGTAACGAAACTTAAATTATTCCACGAGAAAAAGAAGTTCATGTATTGAATGGTGGAAGGCTAAAAAACCGAAATGCTCCCAATGAATGGTGGAAGGCTAAAAAGTAGTGGACCAAACCAAGCCAACAAAATGCCAAGTCTAGTCTAATTAAACTAAAAGCCAACCGGAAAGGATTTTGGGCAACCTTCAATTATAGGCCATTTCTTTTCAAATCTCAATCAACCAAAAGATGGTGGCAAATTAACATCAATATTCAAACTCAAAAACCCAGCACAGAGAACTGAATGAATTTACTTTTCTGAGAATTTGATGAGATCTAGAGACAGGATATAAATTCATGATGATAAAGTCGAAAATACTCAAAAAATTATCCACAAATGAATCGTCACATTACGTCTAGCATTAATTAATTGGACAGCTTTTTTCATATTGAATTGAATGGAACATTTCAACAAATAAAGTTTTCTTCTTCTATACAGTGTATAACTGGGAATTATCACAAAGAAAGTAAAAAAGAAAGAAAAAATCATATATCCTTCTGATCTGATCCCCATTGAGGTTCATATCCGATTGATCAAAAATACTTTGCAAATTGCAACCCTTTAATAAATACAATTCAAGAAATTGAAAAAGCTACAAAACAGAGGAAAAAGAAGAAGAAGAAGAAGAAGAAGAAAAAAGTACTGAAAAATGAAGATGAATATTGCAGGTACCAAAACTTAATTCGGTGGTGTGGAGTCGATAAATGAGTTGTGCCTCTTGGAAGGGCCGGAAGGAGGGATGGGAGTCCCTTTGGGGAAGTAGCTGAATATCTGACCCCGGTATCGAAAACCCGTCTGGTGATCTCTCGGATTAAACTCTCTTGTATGATCCCGACTCATGGAAGATTTCGCGTACTTCACCATAGTTACAGTGTTCCCTAGCCTCGTAGCCGAGCACGACCCCACCAGAACAACAAGAATTACAAGAATAAGGAGCATGCCACTTTTGCACGACGACGGCGAAAAGGGTTTTGATTTTGAAGATGAAGAAGAAGAAGGAGCCATTGTAGTGAGAGCTTTTGAGCTTTTGCAGGGTTTAAGGAATGAATGAAATTTGGAGCTAAAGTTTTGATTTTTGATTTTTAATTTTACTGAGGGGAAGGAGGGAGTTTAGGTTTATTTTTATATGGACATTTGCATGGGAAAATAGGAAAGGGTTTGGCATTTGGGTTTGTAAATACTAAGAAAGAGAGCAGAAGAAGTGAACTTCACGCTAATGACTAATGGGGAATTTTTGAATGTCAACGGTTTGAAAATTATATATATTTTTTTTCCTACAAAAGTATGTATTTGGTGCCGGCTTCTGACTCTGCCTTTGCCCTTTGAGTAGTTCATTTTTTTCTTTATTTTCAATATTTTTCACCAAAACAATTCTTTGTTTATTTCAGGTCAAATTTGAGCCAAAGATTTGCTCCGAAAATATAGTTCTATGCGTGTCCAAAAAACACCACCTACTTTCTCAATTAAATTTCCGCCTCTAGGATCCATACGTTCGAGCAATTTAGATTATGATCATGGTCGGCCCAAACTCAAAGCGAGTAAAGTCTAGGACTTGTGCCTCATATTGTGGAAGGGCCTCAAATTTTAAGTTTAACTCATGTATTAATTAATTTAAAATATTTAAATAAAAACTTTTAAACTATTTGAGGCCTCAAAACATTGTTTAAATCAGATGTTATGACCTAAATACTAATAGTTTTTTTTGAAAGCCCAAAACTTTATAAAGTTACATATTTTTTTACAAAGAAGGCCCATACATATTATTTAGACTTTTACAATCCTATGCAAAGCCATATTTAATTTTTTTAATACATTAATAGTGTATTTGTTTTGTTATTACCAAAGAAATTAAATTGGATTAAATCACACAAAACTAAATTTTCTCCCTTATTTTATGGAGTGATATTAATTTTATTGTTTAGAATAAATATAATATAAAGTTTGTTATTTGAATTAGATTATGCTTTCGAATTTTAGAATGTAAGATGAATTATTTAAGATAATTTTTTTTGCCCATGAAATAGCGTCCTCATTTGTAATTCAATTTTTTTTTAAACGATGAAAATATGAAGATTCTCCATTGGGACGGCCCTGCTATGATCGATCAGTACGCATACCAAAAAAAAAGAAAGCGATTTCACTTTTTTTTTTCTCTAATCATTGAATTGATGGTTAAAAGTGAATCAAGGATCGGAATGCACAAGGCGAAAAAATAAAGTGTGAAAATGGTAATTCAATTTACTTTGATATAATGGACGCGACTATGTTTTGGAGCTGCTTAAGCCACGATTTGGGTGGGAGGTTGATTTATGTGACCAAAGATAATATAAGTAGTTTTGAGCCGCTTTTAATAATGGAAATCCTTTCCGTTTTTCTAATTTTAAGGGACAGGAAGTAATCTTGTCTCACACGCAGCTAAAACTGGACTTCATAGACGGCAAGTTTGCCCATATAAATATGTATATTTCTAAAAGATAATCACCTTATCAACAGCAACTAATTAATTAGAGTGGAATTGTTCAAGCAAATTTGTATGACGGTGTTCCAGAACTCGCATTCTCTTGTACGGCTTTTTGTTCTTAATGAATTTCTTAGTATTTGCAAAACAAAATTTGAGGATACTAAAACGGCAATCCTTGGTCTTATGCGTACGTGATGCATCATTAACACATAATTTAATTATGATTGTGTTGTGATTATATGTGGCTTGAAATATCAGGCGCGCCTTTCTATTAATGAAACTCTTTATTATGTTTGTACGTAGATGAGATAAGTCACGATGAGGATGAAGGATGATGATCGATGGATCGATCTTTTGCGTGCGAAGGTCTAATAAGAAAACAATGCTTTACGGGGTCCACTCAATTTCTTTTCATTCAAATATGACACTGATGGCCACCTGTTTTTATTGGTACATAATCTCACTCGCTTATCAATTCGTCTATTTTTTTTAAAAAATCACCTTTTAAAGATGAACGATGTAAACAAATAATTATTTAAATTATAAAATCGTTATGTATATAGCTCATAATTAAATGACGAAGCAATTATGAGCTCAGTAAAAAGATACGATTGCCAAAAATTTATCGGTTTTTCATCTTAGCCATCTATTTCTATATAATTTTCTATTCCACCAATCATGCATGCATGCATGTCAAAACTGGCGGATTCAAATTCAATGGTACGTCTAATCGAGTCACTGAAATTTCATTAATACCGAAATGAGTTATTCTTATTTTTAAAAATATATATATATATATATATATATACCAATGCCAGTCTAATTTATACAGCTTAATATTAATTGACCAAAATAATAATTAAAGAAGGTCGTCACACTCAAAGCTAGCTAGTTGAGTATTTTCAAGAAATAATATAAGACTACAATAATTAATTAAGTAGAGTAATATATGAGCATGAGTCAGGTAAATGAAATGGGTCTAAATCAAGACTTGGAATTGGAAGGAGGAAGGGTTTTGCGTGTTGAACGTGAGCCAAATGCAACTGGGTTGGGTTGGTACTTGATTAAGAAGAATTTATTTAATTCCATGTCAAACGTCAATGTACGTGCTGCTACTATACTTGCATTTGGAATGGATTCTGATTGTTAACTACCAATTTAATTAATAAGTCAGCCAGTGTTTAGCCACCCATTTCGATTAAGAATACTAAGCTTGATTAATTAATCCAAAACAAAGAAAAACTAGACATATGGAACCAAAATAATGTTTGCTATACTGTTTAGTGTATAATTAAGTTACCCGTTGACACCGACATCCGCAGCAGCAGCTACACGTAAATGCAGGCCAAAACCGGAGATTATGGCAGCTGGGTTTTGTTCTTTGTTGACAAAATATTCTCAATGGTCGCGTAAAATTTGGTTCACAAAGTCCCAAGTCTAAAGTCGTAGTATTTTTTTTGACGCTATTGGAATTACTTGCGCATATATATATGGACGGTGTGTCACAGTCAGTGAGTTATGACTGGATGTATAGATTCGAGCGAAGCTTCAATTATTTTTCCGGTACCAAAACGAGAGAATTATTTGGGACCAGTTTTGTGGAAGGGTGTGGTGTGAAACATACCATTTGGTGATGGGTGTTGCTATGTGACATTTGTGTCACATCATTCACTACAAGAAATTCGAGGTTGCCCGACGAAATAATTTTCGCCGTCTAAATACATTTTGCCCGACGAAAACTAAGGCTCGCCGGGTAAGGTGTTGGCGGGAAGAACAAGTTGTTGACGCGTAAAATAGGAAGGGTTAGCCCGACGATCTGTTCTATCCGTCGGGCAAGATTAGCTCTAACGACGAATATTAGCCGTCGGGCAACACTTGGCGTTGACTATAGTTTGCCCGACGAATTATTAAACTTTGCCCTGAGAAACTGCTTCGTCGGGCAAAAGTCTAAACACATTATCCAGACGCCCCTTTCTTCTTCTTCCTCTCTGCCTTTTGCTCATCAGACTGCTCTCACTCTCTCTCTCACACACTCACTCACACTCTCTCTTTAGCTACAATCATCATCTCATCACCATTTTCACTACCAATCAAATATCTTTCTCTCTCAATCACCAATATCAATTTTGAAGGATTGAGAAATTTAATTTTTTTAATTTTGAAATTTTGATTTTTGATTGGAAACTAATTATGTTTTGTGTTTTAGGAAATTTGTGGTTGATTGGAAGGAATACTTATAAAAAGGTATGTGTGTTTGCCTCTCAATTTAATTTTGTTAAGAATTTTGGATATAATTATGTTAGGAAATTGTGTATTTATTGTGGAAAATGTGTAGAAATTGTGAAAAATGTGTAGAAATTGTGGAAATTTGTGTAGGAAATTAGAAAATTTGTTAGGAAAATATGAAAATAGAAAATATGTTACGAAATTAGGGAAATAGAAAATATGTTAGGAAATTAGGAAATTAAAAAATATTTTAGGAAAATAAAAAATATGTAATGAAATTAGAAAATATGTTAGGAAATTAGAAAATATGTTAGGAAAATAGAAAATATGTACGGAAATTAGAAAATTGTAAACTCTGTGATATGCATAATTAATATATGTTTGTATTTGTGAATTTTTTGTGATATTTTTTGTAAAGCGCTTTATGTAGTTCTGACGGAGTAAAATATGTTCATATTTCATAACCGTTTATGCGAAGTTAATCGGGTTGATTAACTTCGTATAATGAAATTCAATGAAAAACCTTAGACCCGTTTGAGAGTCAGTGAACCGGGTTGATTGACTGACTCTTTAATTGTCCATTTATTCGGACAGTTTGGGGGTGCGTAACTATGTGTTGTGTAGTTGGCGGTCTACGAGGTTAGGTTTCGATTGTGGGAAATTAGGTTTGTATCCCCTCAATGTTCTCCGAATGCATACTAGATATTTGTTTATAATATCTACGTCGTGTATTTGGGGAACAGTAGGGAGATGCTGCCGAAATTTTCCTCGATCGAAACTTAGCCTCGCAGGTCACAAACTACACATCATAGAATGTGCACTCTCGAATGGGATATGGCCAAATCACCGGAGGCATAAGGAGACGAGCTGCTTTTTATATTAACTTGTTCTAATTACGGGACAATGTTAACTCAATTACTTACGTTGACTCTATGTTGTGAAAGCAGGCACAATGGACAGAGGCTGGATGTAAATGTTGGATAGATCTTCTTATCAGTATTTGGATGGGATCGACAACTTCATTGTCTTTGCACGTAGTCATCGCAATGATGAAAGACGTATCAGGTGTCTGTGCCGTAAATGTAACAGCAACAGTTGGATGCCGTTGAATGAGGTCCAAACTCATATGGAATGGAATGAGATCGTACACAACTACAATAATTAGATCTATCACGGTGAAGAAATATTTTCCGCATCGACATCTTTGGTTCCCGGGACCCGTCGGGATGAAAGTTCTTTGGATCGGCGATGTGATAATGATCAAGTCATTGAGTTATTAACCGATGTTTTTCCTCCCGCATCAGATGATATGGATGATGAGGCGCCCAGGTTTCAACCCGATGACTCTGAGCTCCTTACGAAAGATTGTTGAAAGAAGCTCAGCGCGAATTGTACCCCGGTTGTAAATCCTTTTCGGTTCTAAGGGCAGCTGTGGAGTTGATGCACATGAAAGTTGAGTATAATCAAACGAACAAGCATTTTGATCATGATGGACATCATCATCCGAATGCTCCCTGAAGACAACCGTTTGCCTAAAGATCATTATAGCTCGAAGAAGCTGTTGAAAGGCCTCGGTTTAGGGTATATCAAGATCCATGCATGCAAGAACAACTGTGCATTATTTTACGGTGAATTCGGACAGCTTGACAAATGTCTTGTATGCAATGAGCCTAGGTTTCAAAAGATCAAGATTCCGAACAAGGAGTTGCGTTATTTTCCACTGAAGCCAAGATTACAAAGATTTTACATGTCGTCCCACACAGCCCGTGATATGAGATGGCACAAGGATGAACGCATTGTTGATGATGTACTGAGGCATCCGGCCAATGGAGAGGCTTGGAAGGAATTTGATAAGATGTATCCCGAGTTTTCCGCGGAGCCAAGAAATGTCATATTAGGGCTCGTTACTGACGAGTTTAATCCGTTTGGGAGTTTTGCAAAGCCCTATAGCACTTGGCTTGTGGTTATGGTTCCGTATAACTTGTCTCCTTGGAGATGCATGAAGAAAGAATTCACAATCCTCAGTACTTTAATAGCCGAGTAATTCCATCGATGTGTATTTGTGGCTGTTGATTGACGAGCTTGTGGATCTTAGGGAAAATAGTGTCCGAACATACGACAAGTGCAGTGGAGAATTGTTCACTCTACGAGCGGCCGTAATGTGAACAATTAATCATTTTCCTACTTATGGTATGTTGTTAGGATGGAGCACCAAAGGCTATCTTACTTTCCCGACATGTGGATCAGACACAATGTCCTTTTGGCACTCATCGAAGGTATGCTACTTGGGTGCGAGAAGGTTTCTGCCGTGGGATCACCGATGACGAATGCAATCTGACTCATTTGATGGCAAATCAGAGTTACGAGCTTCACCAAGGGAGAGGTCCGGTGATGAGATATTGTCCAAACTGAACAGTATACATGACTTCGACACACGAGGACCTAAACCAGCTGAACATGAAAATTGGACGAAAAATAGCATATTCTTCCGGTTGGCGTATTGGTCGAAATTGAAAATCAGACACATCGCGGATCCTATGCACATCGAGAATAATGTTGCCTAGAGTGTTGTGGGAACGACTTTATCCATTGAAGGCAAGTCAAATGACACAAAAAATACACGTCTGGGCATACAAAAAAAGGGGATTCGACCTAATTTGTGGCTAAAAGTCATCAATGGCAAATACATCATGTCTCATCAAAGTTATACATTTACGCCCGAGAATAAGAAAAAAATTCCTGAAGTGGTTGTAGGGTGTGAAATTTCTCGACGGGTACACCGGAAACATATCCCGAAACGTTAGCACCGACAGTGGGACCATGTCTGGTATGAAGAGTCATGACTATCATGTTTTGCTACAACGACTCATTCCGATTGGTATTCGGCCCTTCTTGGATCTTGGTGTTGTTGAGACGATAGTTTATTTGTCTAAATTCTTCCAGATACTATGTGCCAGATCGTTGGTAAAGGCGGACCTCGAAGCAATTAACGAGGATATTATCTACATCATGTGCCGGCTAGATTAAATATATCCACATGCATTCTTTGATGTAATGGTCCACCTACTAATACATCTGCCAGATGAGGCAAAGCTAGCTGGCCCGGTGCATTATTGTTGGATGTACCCAATCAAGAGGTATAACTTATTCCTGTTGTTTGATAATATTTCCTTACTATCATGTATATATGTGAATCATAATGTATATTTCCTTGCAGAATGTTAGGTACGTACAAGCAGTGTCGACAACAAAACACGTCCTGAAGGCTCTATAACGGAGGCGTACATTGCAAATGAGGCACTGACATTTTGTGCAATGTACCTTCGGAATGTTGAAACTTCATTCAATAGCTCCTCGCGCAACAACGACGGTGGTCAACGTCCAGAGACCCTATCTATATTTTCCCAACCTGCACGACCATTCGGCACTGGTCTAATGTCGGAGCAGTTCACCAATAGCGACATGGAGGTGGCTCATTGGTTCATACTGAACAAATGTGACAAAGTCTGGCCCTTCCACGAGCAGCACGAGGCATTGATGAAGGCCAAATATCCTTCGAATTGCGAAGAAATGGACAAACAACTATTTTCACGTTGATTTTCCGAGCATGTAAGTCACAAATTTTAATGTCTCAATTTCTTAAATTGCTTTTAATTTTATCAATTTCATTTATTGTGTGTATCTTACCAGATGGCACAACTAAAAGATGACAACTCGCTAAATGAAAATAAAGAATTAATGCAGTTTGTCAGGACCCGTCCCGAATTTCCCCTCGAAACCCGGAAAGAGCCCTGATCCCGTTTGACAACCTAAGAAAAGGTTCCCAAAATACCCTTCAATCCTTACAGAATATAATAACAATAATAAATACTTCCTCTTGTCAGACAAGGGACTTAAGCACTCAATAATTCCCGTAATTAATGACCAATCAAAAACAATATAATATCAGAGCGTCTAAGTAGGATCAAGAGTAAAATTTAGATATCCTACTAAAATATAATTACACAGCGCAGTCGAAGTACTAATGCCTCTGCCTCGAGATCAGTGTTTGCGTCAACTCTACTCAACTGCCTGAAGGGAGTTTAAACACAAAAGTTGTGAGTGGACAAAAATAATCATTTATAAATTCCTTTTCGAGAAAATACGGTTCTTCCCCTCCATTTATAAAATCATGCATGCATAACATAAAACAATTTATCATACTAAAACATCATATGTAAATCACCAAAAATTCTCATTTCTCTTTAAAACCACTTAGTTGGACTCACATAAAATCTGTATAATAAAAATACCTCGTGATCCACAATTTGGTTTGAAAACTCTCTTCAAGGAGTTTAAAATCATTTAATTTAATCTGGACACAAAATATCTCAAATTCAAATCATTTCGTTCAATCCGACACATAATATCTCAAATTCACTGTTCCCGACATATCCACAACACACCAGGGTATCCCTTGAGATGTGTTAAAATATGTACAACTCTGTGTACCATCTGTACTATCTGTACAATCTGTACTATATGTACAATATGTACTATGCATAGACAGCTTCGCGACCTGGCGGAGCAAGGCCCCTCAACACCAAGGTCCGAACCCTCAACAACTGGCAGAGCAAGGCCCCTCAACACCAGTCAGAGCAACAATAACCATCGGGACGGGAACCAGTGAATCAAATCCATACTTCGAAATCTTTGTTTCTCGGCCTAAGCCAAATTCTTTGTAATATCATTTTATGGCCAAAATCGGTAAAATCACAATTATGAGTCTAAACCCAAATCACATACTCAAATAGTTACCACGTCAAAACGATATCAAAATCGAGTACAAAAACCAGGCCATTTCTCAAAACATACTTTCACTGAAATATTGTAAAACATGTGTCCAGCATCATTTCTAAAATCCAGAAATTCATTGCACCTATACATAACAGTATTTAAAATCAAAGATACATTTATGCAAGCATTACAGTTTATAAACCAAAAGTCCACTCACAAACCTGTTCAAGCAAGCTCAATCCCGAACTGTACGCTCCCCTGAAGTTCCTGGAGCAGTATCTTCTGTCCAAATTAATAATCGGGATTACCAGCTAATAATCAGAACCTTAAATATAAACCCCCTAAACCCCGGGAGTCTAACTATGCTGGCCTAGAAAATGCAGCAACTTTAAAACATCTGAAACAACCCCTAAACGGCGTCCGATCGACTCAAAACCTGCGCCAATAGGTCCGAAACGTCAAAAACTACTTGTCACGCGTCACCCTGACCTCAGACTCGGCCCCACCCGTCGCCATGCGCCGACGGAAGGTCGGAACACGCGCCCACACGCCGCCACGCGCCCTCACGCGCCGGTCAAGCGCCTGCTACAGTACCCACGCGCCTGGATCGGTCCAACTCCGCCTAACCCGGTCCAACTCGACCCGACCGATTCACTCGACCCGATCGGTTCAACTGACCCGATCAGTTCACTCGACCCGACCGGTTCAACTCGACCTGACCTGTCACCGGCGACTCGCCGGAGAAGACGACCGACTGCCGTCGCCGTCGCCGGAGGTTGGCCGGAGAAGATGACCGGACCGCCACCTCTGCCGCCGTCTGGTTCGCCGGAATCAGCCATTTCTGACCGAAACTCCAAGCTTTCCTAACTTCCTCAAAACTCAACCATTTTTCACAAATTTTACGTCTAAATCTATCTACTCGAACCCAGGAATCCAAATATGACCTCAAAACCACAAACACGTACCTGTGCTAGCCGAAAAATCGATCGGAATGTTCGAAACTTCCTATCCTCGGTTCGGCTTCCACCGTGGTCCTCTCCTTCGATGGTTGGTACGGTTGTGATCGTGGGAAGGAGTAGAATATGATTAGTTGATCAAAATTGGAAGTTGAAGCCTTGAAATCAAAGTTGACTTTTGATTTCTCTTCGGTGAGTTTTCGCACGGGTTGGGTTCGAAGTGGTTTGGTGTTTGTTTGTCCCAGAGAGAAATGAGTGAGATGATAAGGATGAAATGAAGATGGATCAGATTACACTGATTTGGGGGTTAAAAAAATATCTACCCTAAGTCAAAAATTACCAAAATGCCCTTGCACATCTAGACCCATAACTTTCGTCTACCCTTGGAACAAATAAGGATACTGCGTCCGCATTAGTTCCTCGGTTTCCCACGTGGCTTCCTCCACGTTATGATTCCTCCACAACACTTTAACTAGAGGAATACTCTTTCTGCGCAGTACCTTTTTCTTTCCAATCCAAAATTTGCACCGGTTGCTCCTCAAAGGTCAAATCATCTTTCAGCTCAAGTGACTGCTCTCCCAATACGTTAGATTCATCAAACAGATATTTCCGGAGCAAAGATACATGAAAAACATTATGAACTCTGGATAATTCCGATGGTAAAGCAAGACGATATGCCATTGGTCCTATCCTCTCCAAAATCTCATACGGACCAATGTAGCGAGGACTCAGTTTTCCTCGTCTACCAAAACGTATCCCTTCCAAGGAGATAGTTTCAAGAACACCCAATCACCTACCTCAAACTCAAGGTCTCTGGTTCTACGGTATGCATAGCTCTTCTGGCGATCCTGAGCTGTCTTCAACCTTTCTCTGATGATCCTTATCTTTTCCTCAGTCGTATCAACCAACTCTGGTGTTAACAGTTTCCTTTCACCCACTTCGTTCCAGCATAACGGTGTCCTGCACTGCCTCCCATACAGTGCCTTGAAAGGAGACATCCCAATACTCGACTGATAACTATTATTATAAGAAAATTCCATCAGAGCCAGGTGTGAATCCCAGTTCCCTTTAAACTGTAGTACACAAGCTCTCATCATATCCTCCAAAACCTGGATTGTCCTCTCAGACTGACCATCCGTCTGAGGATGAAAAGCTGTACTAAAATGCAAGGTAGTGCCAAAAGCCTTCTGCAAACTCCGCCAAAACCTGGAGGTAAATCTAGGATCCCTGTCCGAAACAATCGACTCTGGAGTCCCATGTAGTCGTATGATCTCATCAATGAACAATTTAGCATACCGACTCATCCGAAAATCTTCCCGCACTGGCAAGAAATGTGCAGACTTCGTGAGTCTATCAACAATTACCCATATCCCATCATGTCCCTTCTGTGTCCTTGGAAGTTTATACACAAAATCCATCGTAATGTGATCCCACTTCCATTCCGAAATAGGTAATGGTTGAAGCCCCATATGGTTTCTACCTCTCTGCTTTCACTTGCTGACACGTCAGGCATCTACTCACAAACTCAGCAATTTCCCTTTTCATTCCAGTCCACCAATAGTGTTTCCTTAGGGTATGATACATCTTGGTACCTCCTGGATGCATAGCGTAAGCCGAACTATGAGCCTCATCAAGAATTTCCCTTTTTAGTTCCAGCTCATTCGGTACGCATAATCGGCCATCCCTAACCAAGGCTCCATCATCCCTAAGCGCATAGTCCTGCCTGTTTCCAGCCTCCAACTCCATCCTGATAATGCACAATGTAGGATCCTGGAGTTGAGCCTCAATAATCCGATCAATCAGAACAGGCCTCACATGGAAACTAGCCAACAAAGCCCCCTGACTATCCATGTCCAGTACTATTCCTGCTCTACGGAACTCTACCAGTAACGGTAGGTAGACTGTATGCAAATGGGCCAAAGAACCCATGGATTTCCTGCTCAATGCATCCGCCACAACATTGGCCTTCCCTGGATGGTACTCTATAGTACAATCATAATCCTTTATTAGCTCAAGCCATCTTCTCTGCCTCAGATTCAGGTCCTTTTGGGTGAACAAGTACTTTAAACTCTTATGGTCGGTGAAGATCCGACACGTCTCCCCGTACAAATAATGTCGCCAGATTTTCAATGCATGCACCACTGCAGCTAATTCCAAATCATGTGTGGGGTAATTCAACTCATGGGGTTTAAGTTGTCTAGAAGCATACGCTATCACCTTTCCATGCTGCATCAACACACACCCTATACCCCGCAATGAGGCATCACTATACACCTCAAATCCCCCAGTATCATCAGGAAGGGTCAATACTGGAGCAGAAGTCAACCTCCTCTTCAGCTCTTGAAATCCCTGTTCACAATCAGCTCCCCAGTCAAACTTGACTCATTTCGTCGTCAATCGAGTCAACGGCCCTGCTATCGTAGAAAATCCTTCTACAAACCGTCGATAATATCCTGCCAAACCCAGAAAACTCCTCACCTCTGTCACTATCCTCGGTTGCTCCCAGTTTGCCACTGCCTCAACCTTTTGGGGATCTACGCTGATACCCTCAGCCGAAATCACATGACCTAAGAATCCAACTTCGGTCAACCAAAACTGGCATTTACTGAACTTGGCAAACAAATGCTTTTTCCTAAGCATATTCAGCACCAACCTTAAGTGTTTCTCATGTGCCTTAGCACTCCTCGAATACACCAAGATGTCATTGATGAACACAATCACAAACCGATCCAAATACTTTTGAAACACCCTGTTCATCAAATCCATGAATGATGCTGGGGCATTAGTCAAACCGAAAGGCATCACCAGGAACTCATAATGACCATAACGAGTCCTGAAAGCTGTTTTCTCAACATCCCCTTCTCTGATCCTCAACTGATGGTACCCGGATCGAAGGTCAATTTTCGAAAAATATCTTGCCCCCTTAAGTTGATCAAACAAATCATCTATCCTTGGCAAAGGATACTTATTCCGCACCGTAGCCCTGTTTAGCTTCCGGTAGTCAATACACAATCTCAGACCACCATTTTTTTTCCTCACAAATAACACTGGTGCACCCCATGGTGAAACACTTGGGAGAATAAATCCCATATTCACCAAGTCCTGCAACTGAGTCTTTAACTCTCGCAATTCTGCCGGTGCCATTCTATACGGTGCCTGTGAGATAGGTTGAGTACCTGGCAAAAGCTCGATGGTGAACTCAATCTCCCGGTGAGGTGGCAATCCCGGAAGATCATCTGGAAACACATCAGAGAACTCACTCACCACTGGAATATCCTCCACTCTCATCGGAGTATCCCGAGAATCAAACACATGAGCCAAATAACCCTCACAACCTTTCCTCAGCAATTTCTCAGCGGTTAAAGCTGATATCACTTCACAGGGTAGTACCCTACGATCTCCCCTGAATGTAAGTTCCGGTAAACCTGGACTCCAGAAATCCACTCTCTTGTCATAACAATCAATAGAGGCATGGTGCATAGTCAACCAATCCATCCCCAGAATCACATCAAAATCAAAAATATCAAAGGGGATTAAATCTGCCTCTAATGCATGACCTCCACTAACACTGGACAACTACGAATCACGAGATTCGCCACTAACATATTCCCAGTAGGAGTACTAATACCCATGTCCCAACCAATCGGAGACAATTCTCTATCAGCAAACAATGTAAAACCCCGAGAAATGAAAGAATGAGTCTCCCCAGGATCTATTAAAACATAAGCATCACGGTTAAAAATAGATAACATACCCGTGACTACATTGGTGCTGCTCGGGCCTCCTGTTGTGACATAGCAAACACTCGGGCTTGTGTATCGAACGATCGACCACGACCCCACTGTCTGCCTCTGGCCCTGTTGGACCCACGGGCCCTGTTTGTCCAATTGGCCCGGTTCGCCCCACTGGATTGACTCTGACTTCCAGCTGCAAAACCGGGCGTCTGAAATGTCCTATGTTCAGTAGCACCCCGCCCCTAGGAACTACTGGCCGGATAAAGATGTGGGCAAAATCTCTTTATGTGACCACTCTCCCTACAGAAGAAACATCCAGTGCCACATGAGCTGCCACTCAGTCTTCTAGTTGACCGCACTGAAGCACCACTAGAACAGGCGGATGACTGGGGTGCCTTCTGGCTCCGCCACTGCCTGAACCGGATCCCTCACCCCCAGTAGATCCAGAGCTGAAACTGCCTCTCTTGGACGGTCCCTGACTAGAGGCTCCAATATCCCAGCGATCCCGGTGTCGCCTGGAACCCCTAAACTGCTGCTGGACTTGCACACCCATGCTCAACTCTACACGAGCTGCAGCGTCAGACGCTTCTCTCAATGAAGTATGGGCTGCAGCCCTTACCGCTGACCGAAGTTCGCCCCTCAGCCCATTCTCAAATCTGCGGCGTCTGTCCCTCTCGGTTGCCACTAGAGCTGGTGCAAAACGAGCCAACTCTATGAATTTCTGCTCATACTGAGCCACTGTCATATCTCCCTGCTATAGGTGCAAGAACTCAGCCTCCCTGGCATCTCGGTACGAGCAAGGATAAAATTGCTCAAGGAACTTCTCCTGAAAGGTCGCCCAGGTAATTGTACTGACTTCCCAACCTGATACCTTTAATGCGTTCCACCAATGATAAGCGGAACCACCCAGCAGAAAAGTGGCTAACAGCACCCTGTCCCCCTGAGGACATCTCATAACCGAGAACACTCGCTCTAAACGAGTAATCCACTCTATTGCATCATCTGGGCTAGAGTCGCCCATAAATATTGGTGCCCCTAATCTCTGGGCTCTCTCAATGTCTGAACCTTCAGTAGCAGTCCTACTCTGAAGTACAGAAGTCAACGTATGACCCAATTGTTCCAGTGTTTGCCTCATATCAGGCTCCACTGCAGGTTCAGATGTGTCCCCAATATTTTTCGACTGTTGACGAAACTCGCGTCTCGGAGGCATTACGCTGAAAAGAACTATAACTCATCAATACCAAAATAATTGTACACGTAGTGTACAGTCTACAGGAATTTAACCTAGTGCTCTGATACCAATTGTCAGGACCCGTCCCGAATTTCCCCTCGAAACCCGGGAAGAACCCTGATCCCGTCTGACAACCTAAGAAAAGGTTCCCAAAATACCCTTCAATCCTTACAGAATATAATAACAATAATAAATACTTACTCTTGTCAGACAAGGGACTTAAGCACACAATAATTCCCGTCATTAATGACCAATCAAAAACAATATAATATCAGAGCGTCTAAGTAGGATCAAGAGTAAAATTTAGATATCCTATTCAAATATAATTACACAGCGCAGTCGAAGTACTAATGCCTCTGCCTCGAGATCAGTGTTCGCGTCAACTCTACTCAACTACCTGAAGGGGGTTTAAACACAAAAGTTGTGAGTGGACAAAAATAATCATTTATAAATTCCTTTTCGAGAAAATACGTTTCTTCCCCTCCATTTATAAAATCATGCATGCATAACATAAAACAATTTATCATACTAAAACATCATATGTAAATCACCAAAAATTCTCATTTCTCTTTAAAACCACTTAGTTGGACTCACATAAAATCTGTATAATAAAAATACCTCGTGATCCACAATTTGGTTTGAAAACTCTCTTCAAAGGAGTTTAAAATCATTTAATTTAATCTGGACACAAAATATCTCAAATTCAAATCATTTCGTTCAATCCGACAAATAATATCTCAAATTCACTGTTCCCGACATATCCACAACACACCAGGGTATCCCTTGAGATGTGTTAAAATCTGTACAACTCTGTGTACCATCTGTACTATCTGTACAATCTGTACTATCTGTATAATCTGTACTATGCATAGACAGCTTCGCGACATGGCGGAGCAAGGCCCCTCAACACCAAGGTCCGAACCCTCAACAACTGGCAGAGCAAGGCCCCTCAACACCAGTCAGAGCAACAATAACCATCGGGACGGGAACTAGTGAATCAAATCCATACTTCGAAATCTTTGTTTCTCGGCCTAAGCCAAATTCTTTGTAATATCATTTTATGGCCAAAATCGGTAAAATCACAATTATGAGTCTAAACCCAAATCACATACTCAAATAGTTACCACGTCAAAACGATATCAAAATCGAGTACAAAAACCAGGTCATTTCTCAAAACATACTTTCACTGAAATATTGTAAAACATGTGTCCAGCATCATTTCTAAAATCCAGAAATTCATTGCACCCATACATAACAGTATTTAAAATCAAAGATACATTTATGCATGCATTACAGTTTATAAACCAAAAGTCCACTCACAAACCTGTTCAAGCAAGCTCAATCCCGAACTGTACGCTCCCCTGAAGTTCCTGGAGCAGTATCGCTTGTCCAAATTAATAATCGGGATTACCAGCTAATAATAGGAACCTTAAATATAAACCCCCTAAACCCCGGGAGTCTAACTATGCTGGCCTAGAAAACGCAGCAACTTTAAAACGTCCGAAACAACCCCTAAACGACGTCTGATCGACTCAAAACCTACGCAAACAGGTCCAAAACGTCAAAAACTACTTGTCACGCGCCACCGTGACCTCAGACTCGGTCCCACGCGCCGACGGAAGGTCGGAACACGCGCCCACGCGCCGCCACGCGCCCTCACGTGTCGGTCACGCGCCTGCTACAGTACCCACGCGCCTGGACCGGTCCAACTCGGCCTGACCCGGTCCAACTCGACCCGACCGGTTCACTCAACCCAATCGGTTCAACTCGACCTGACCGGTCACCGGCGACTCGCCGGAGAAGACGACCGGCTTCCGTCACCGTCGCCGAAGGCTGGCCGGAGAAGATGACCGGACCGCCACCTCTGCCGCCGTCTGGTTCGCCGGAATCCGTCATTTCCGACCGAAACTCCAAGCTTTTCTAACTTCCTCAAAACTCAACCATTTTTCACAAATTTTACGTCTAAATCTATCTACTCGAACCCAGGAATCCAAATATGACCTCAAAACCACAAACACGTACCTGTGCTAGCCGAAAAATCGATCGGAAGGTCCGAAACTTCCTATCCTCGGTTCGGCTTCCACCGTGGTCCTCTCCTTCGATGGTTGGTACGGTTGTGATCGTGGGAAGGAGTAGAATATGATTAGTTGATCAAAATTGGAAGTTGAAGCCTTGAAATCAAAGTTGACTTTTGGTTTCTCTTCGGTGAGTTTTCGCACGGGTTGGGTATGAAGTGGTTTGGTGTTTGTTTGTCCCAGAGAGAAATGAGTGAGATGATAAGGATGAAATGAAGTGGATCAGATTACACTGATTTGGGGGTTAAAAAAATATCTACTCTAAGTCAAAAATTACCAAAATGCCCTTGCGCATCTAGACCCATAACTTTCGTCCACGAACTCCGTTTTCCGCGTGCCGCCTGTCTACGAACTCGTGAGTTCGAGACCTACGCAACGGTATCCAAAACACCACCAAAAGTGTCTCGAAACAAAACTTGATTTCCATGCCCTTTACCAACCAAGGGTAAAATCGTCATTTTACATAAATAATTTACTTAAATCCAATAATTGAAATTCCGGGTTGTTACACAGTTGGTCATTGGCCCATTTCGAGGAGAAACGTACGTTGGTTGTCATGTTAACGGAGTTAAGTTCATGTGCACAGAACGAGGCGACAAATTATCTACGCTAAATAGCAGGGTCTTCGTGCCGGGGGATAGGGAAAATGCTTATACGGGGTTCTACAGTAGATTGTTAAGTGTGGTTAAGGTGTTATACGCATACTGCAAGGAAATCATCTTGTTTAAGTGTCATTGGTTTGATACGAATCCAAGTATCCCAGGCAGTGTCATTAAAGATCAGTTATGTACCTCTGTCAACACAAACACCAGGTAGTTTGAGAGTGATCCATGCATCCTCACTAGTACGGCGAAACAAGTATTCTATGTGGACGATCCAAAAACTGTGCTGGTTGGAGAGTAGCTGAGAAGGTAAATCATAGAAATATTTGGGACTTGAATGACCGATACCATGAAGAAGATGGGGAAACAGACGATGACCAAATCGTTTACCATGTGGATTTCTCGGCATCCACCCTAAACGTGGATGGAGTACGGACCAACGACATCATCCCACCAATTGCGATTGATGGCATTTTTATTTATCTCGGGGAATTAGAACAAATTGAAAGTGATTCTGAGGAATTAAGTACTATGCACATCTCGGATGACGAGTGTGATTGGGAGGAGGAGAGCGAATCCGACACCGAATGAAAGTTGTAAATAAATTATTTCATTTATATATGTAATATCAATTTTCAAATCAATAAGTGTGATTTATATGTATGTTTTTTTATTTCATTCACAAAAGTTTCAATTAATCTTTTATGTACTAAAGCCACAAACTTTGATGTCCTCATCCCTGATTCAGCTTCCCAACATTTCATCTTAGGTCCTGCCCTGGAATCATCTGTAAGTCATGTCCTTGATACTTACACTAGTTAGTTTCCGAAATGCAGTGATGAAGATTTTCTAATGAACAGTCAAAATGTCAATTTTTATGAATGCTTCCATAAGCATAGTCGGTTTTGACATTTTTTACTTGATAAAATTGTGTACAGAATTTTGGGAAAAATGGGTAATAACATTTTCCCGATGAATATACATGTACCTTCGTCGGGCAAAGACTTCCAATATCACGTGTTTCTCCGTTCGGTGGGCGGTTGGCGAAACTGGAAATGTATGCCCGACGAATATTCATTTATATTCGTCGGACCATATATACCAGATTCAATTTACATTTAATTATTAAACAACATTTTAAAATTACTTACGAAATGAAATGGATCGATCTAACCGTCCATATTTATTGCATGTACTCATAGATCGCCTACGCGAAAAATTACCCGATTTGGAAATCTCGGGATTAGGCAACGGTGTGCGATGTTTCAACGGTTACACAATGTTTCTTCAAGATCGGATGGTTTGAAATCCTCAAAACCTCACGATTTTCGACGGGCAAGATCTAAGCACGTAAAACCAAAAAATGAACGGTTAGATTGGTTAAATTCAATCCTTTGAGTATCAATAGAACCAAAACTTCGAAAATTATATTGAAGTTTCCTTCAATTGTTTAAACTCCTTGATGAATATGCTTGTTTTACGATTTTCAATAATTTTTGAAATGAAATGGACCGATCTAACCGTCCACATTTATTGCACCTACTCATAGATCGCCTACCCGAAAAATTACCCAATTTGGAAATCCCGGGATTAGGTAACGGTGCGCGACGATTCATCGGTTACACTTTTTACCTGACGAACGTTAAACATTTTACCCGATGAATATCCACCGTGTTTTGTTACCTGACGAATTAATTAAAAGTTTCGCCGACGTAGGATTCGTCAAGCAAGGTTATTCAGACAGATAAGTCGCGACTGACTCTTCTTTTTCTTCTTCTTCTTCCTTTTTCTTCATTTTCCTCGTTGCCTCCCCATCGCCACCTCTCTACAACACAGACCACACCTCCTTTCTCGAGGTCACTGGCGTCCAATACCACTCCCTCCCTTTCTCGCTCTCTCTCACTCGGCCGCCGTAGCTCTCTCTCGCGTCGTTTCTTTCTCGTCGATTTTGTCTCACCGCCGCAGCTCTCTCTCACCGGCAGTCATCTCAAGGTCGAACTCGTTCTCCCTCTCTCTCTCTATTGTTAATGTGGATTGGTTATTGTCAATTTTGATTGTTTATATTTTAATTTTAGATTGGATTGAAATTTGGTTTGGGTATTATGAAATTGTATTGAAATTTGGATTGGATTTTGGCAGATTGTGCATTTTTCTCAAATTTGCAGATTGGGAATTTAGGGTTTTTACTTGAATATTGTGAATTTGGATTGTATTGGAATATAAATATTTGGTTTACTAAGTTTGTTTGGATTTAATAATTTAGGGTTAATGTCGAAGATTTGTTGAAATTTTGATGTTTGGTATAATGTTGAAATTGGTATAATGTTATGAATTTTGCATATGATTTTTGTTATGATTTTGGATATGAATTTTATGTGAATATTGGATATGTGAATTTTATGAATTTTGGATATTTGAATTTAAAAAAATTTATGTGAATTTTTGATATGATGCAGGATATGTGAATTTTGGATATGTGAGTTTTATAAATTTTGGATATGTGAATTTTATGATTTTGGATATTATTATTGTATGTTTGGATTAATTTGTAAGTTTGGTTTTATTCCCGAAATTTGGATTTAGAAATTTAGGTATAATGTTGTGAATTTTGAGTTTAGTAATTTAGGTTTAAGTTTGTTTGGATTAATTAGTATTTTTGGTTTAATTTTGGTTTGTGTTGGTTTTAATTTAAAAAATTAGAATTTGGTGGTTTTATTTTTTATTGGCCAATTTACTAATTTTCAATAAAAAAAAATTCCTTTATTTATTTATTATTCGAGTTAAAAATTGTTGGTTAATTTTATATGTTGTTTTGTTTTTATTTTGTGAATTTAATATTTAATATTAAAAATGTTTGGTTTTTTTTTTAAAATTAAAAATATGTTGGTTAATTTTATATTAATTATTTTAAATTTCTTATTGTAGATGTCGCATCGCACTTTGATCACATCTAGGACTTGCCCCCGTCCTGATCCCGTTGATCATGTGGCGGAGGAGGCAGCCTCCACAGCGGCGTCTGTTCAGATACCGATCTTGGATCATCAGTGACCCGGTGCGCGATCGGCTTGTCGACAGCACATCAAGAAACGGGGGGAACCCCATACCGACCCCTAGCCCCACAGGATGACGTCGGAGCATACGAATTAGAGAATGTTGTCGGAGTACTCCCTAAGGGTAAGTTGATTATTTTGTTTATTTAAACAACCGTTTTTATTTGTTACTCATATTATGGACGAATGTTCATCGAATTTGCAGGGAAGTTAGTGGACATGCGCTAGATCAACCGGGGTTTGACATCCCAGCGGATTTGCAGGACAACGAATGAAAAGATCCCGGTGGTGTACGTGTCTCGCCTCCGGACAGCGGCTGTAAAAATCCACAGCCTGGTGGTTCATGACATGGGCGCGATTATTCGCACCAAGTCCTTGATGATGGGGAATACTTTTAAGAACCAACACCCGGAGGAGATCACGCGTTGTTGGGGAGAGTTATTGGTATGTGTTTCTCCATTTTTTTACATTATTTTCATTATTTTTAATTATTTTACTAACTTTAATAATTTATTGCAGATCAATTTTGAGTTCAACTTGGAAGACACTGACGTCAGTAAATACCTTAGAAACCACTAGCAGTTACGGTACACCGACTGGAAGTACGAGCTCCACAAGTACTACAAGAGCTGGCCTTACCCGGAAGAAGCTCGGGCAAATCCTTAAGAGGAGTTGGACGGGCCGAAACTGGAAGGGTGGCTGTGGTTGTGCGACCATTTCTTGTCCCCCAGCTTTGTGGTACATACTATCCACCTGGTTAAATGATTTATTTATTTTTTATGTTATTTTTCATTTGAAAATATAATTATTGTTTTTACTAATGAACAGCGAAAATTGGTTGCCAATACATCAAATCGGAGAGCGAAGAAATTCAACCACCACGGGGGGTCGCGATCCTTATCAGCCCGGCAGGAGGATCGGCGTATCGCTTGGTCGATGTTGCCGGAGGTGGATGCATGGGGGCGAGTGTACGCTAGCTGGGGCAACCAAGAGGCTGACAATATTCACGTAAGTTTATTTGTTGCAGATTAAAAATAATTAATTTTTAATTTGATAATTATATTTCTATTTAATATTTATTCAAATTTGTAGGCGGCGATGGAGCAAGACGTCCTTTAGACACAGGTTGAGCTGACACAACAGTATCCCGACGTGCCATTGGAGCAGCAGCTACCGGATCCCGAGAGGTCGATCGCCATCTTGGAGCGACAACTTGGTAGGCGTCCAAGAAAGATCGTCCGGGGGGCAGGCTACGGGATAGTTCGGGATGTCTCTAGTCGTTCTTCGAGTTCTTCCCAGGGAGCCAATCCCGAGGAGATGTCGGTGCTCAAAAGAAACTTCGAGACCCTGCATGCCGAAAACGCGGAGATCAAGCCTCAAAACGCGCAGATCCATACCCAAAACAATCAAATCAAGGCCCCCCTCGCCAAGGTGCTTGACCGCTTGGGTGAGCGTGGGCTGGATGAGCTTCCTTCACAGCCTCAGCCCCCGACCCAATAGCCCGCCCAGGACCTCGACCACCCCGACCCGTCGCCGTGTAGTTAGAACTTAATATGTAAAACATTACTTTAGTTTTAATTATGTAAAAACATAACATTATTTTTTATAAATATTTTTTTAATTTTCATTTGATTCGTTTTATTGTTTTAATTGTATTTTAAAAAAAATAATTTTATTTTAATTATATATATATAATTAAATAATTTTTTTTTTAAAAATATTAAGCTTTTGCCCGACGCACAATCATTTCGTCGGGCAAAGTAAGACAATTCGATAAAAACCCGTCGAATTTCTGTATCTTTGCTTGGCGAAACAGGTTCGTTGGACAAAAGTTGTTGACTTTTGGATTTTTTCATAAAATCTTAGACGACGAATGGATCCGCCGGGTAAGCTTTAAATTGCTCGACGAACTTACTGTTTTCGTCGACTAACCTCAAGCCCGACGGCGGTGGCCCGACGAAGGATCTCCGGATTTAAAGTAGCCCGACGAATAGTGAACGTTGCTCGACGAATATGTTTCGTCGGGCAAGTCTGCTTTTTTTTGTAGTGAATTTAGCATGAATTGGCTGTGTCTTGTGTGCATATAGTGACTGGAGATTATAAAAACCAAACCCTTCAATCTGGCAGGTTGCTCACTAATGAACTGTCCATTTCATCACTAGTATATATTTCTGTTTTGTTCTCTAATTAGTTAATTAATTAATCTTGGTCTTAATTGGACGCAAGGATAATATATAAGTTAATAATTGTTATGAACCAATGGCATAAACATGTTGACCTAGTTCCGGCGAAAGGCAACAATGGACTCATACCTATACAACAAAAAAAAAAAAACACCAGATGAAAGTCCCCATTAATAATTTGAAAACTTCAGCGGCCTACTACTGTAATTGCATTGCGGGGTCAACGTGGAGCGCACATACTTTTTGATTTCAGATAAAAATCAAAATCAGAATAACTTTAATACTTATGTTTTCGTAAAGGCATGAAAAGTCCAAAAACAACGCCTTTAGAACAAGTAAGCAGCAAGAGTATATATAATGCCGTCGCTAGTCAATTAGCCAAACATCGACCCCACACACGTCCACGTGTTTTTCAAAATTTTGGTAACTGAGAGCAACACCACCTTCGATACTCGACGACATCTGATGAGGTTATGGAGATATCAGATTTATTGAATAAAAATAATATTTCAGATTTGACTGTCGTAAAAGATAAATAAAAGAAGATTTTTGATTCATTAAGTTAAAAAGCTAGAAGACGGAGATCTTGAATTTGACTCTTACACAAACCCAGATCAATACACAATAATTCTCAAATAACTTTACTAAAAAAAAATACTAAATAGAGAAAAGAAGAAAAATAAAGATTTGGGCTAGAAAAATCAAAGGCTGAAGCAGCTATGCTAATCACTTTCCAGTTTCCACTGGGAGAGTGAACACTTCCACTCGCTATGGGCATGGACCTATAAAAAGGCCGATGAACTGTTGATGTATATATCGGCCAACTATAACTGCATAAATATCAAGTGAGTGGATCAAGATCCACCGGCCATATATACTTAGAATATACAGATAAGAATTATGTCAATATGCTTTTTGATCAGACGTTTCTGATTCCATGCAGTTCATGATCTGCATATATATATATATGTATATATATAAGTAGTGGTTATGTTCATGCATTCAAATTTAAATGTCAATAATATAGAAGCAGTTGCTTGAAACTATATTTGGTAAGCTACACGATTTTATTTGGGACACGTCATTTACGTGTACAACTTACAACTTAGTACTCAAGCATATGCTTGATTATGATCCCAATTCCCATAACGAACCTAAGTTAATTGGGAGCACCTTTGCCGATCACTAGAATTATGGTCAAACTAGTACATGTTTTTAATGTCGGATGGCTAGGGACGAACTTGAATGTTAGGAGATAACCGTAGACCGTGGAGTAATGATGTGTAACCCTATATTTTGATTTTTTGAAATTAAAAAAAGAAAAATATTGTTTCGCATGTGTAGTTTTTTTTTTTTGTATGAACAACCTACATTAAAGTCACCTTAATTTCCTTTAGATAATTCCAAATCGCGAAATGTAGAACTCGTAAGAAAAATGACTTCTGAAGCATTTCAAGATGTATGGAACAAGAGTTTGTTCATTATGGGAAGCCCAACTCAATTCACGAAGTTAATTTTTCTGAATTCTTCAGCTTTGATTGGAAAACGATGTTTTTTGGGGGGTGGGGAGGGGGGTTTGCAGTTGGAAAAAAGCCTTTGGGGCTTTGACATGTTATAAATCTCGAAACTTTACGTGAATTAAAATAAATAAATAAATAAAATTATCCAAAGCGAACATTTATGTGTGAAGTTCTTTTTTTGGATACATTAAATATAAAGAAAAAAAAATTCCTAAAAAATGGACCAGAGTCTAAGGAATCCTAAATTTTTCGAGATTTATACAGTACTAAAATAATAAATTCGTAGAAAATAAACAAAATTTACGATTATTCGTAGTCTCTTGCTTCAACAATTGAAACCATATGAAGCGAATGACTAAACTGAAAAAATTGAACCCAATGATGCAAACAGCAAAGGGCAAATACGGATGCAACTGAAAACCGTACCTTATGAAGGTAAGAATTATAACTTGCGGAGAAAGCTAGATAAAACAAAAAATTGAACCATATAAAGACCACCGACGTATGCTATTATTTGCGGCAGGCTTCCACCGAACCGCTTTTTTTCACATAATGAGAGGCTTGCACATAGTTTCTCATAGGAATGTTTCATTTTCTCTCCCTCAAAATTGAGAAACCACCCAATCCAAGTTCCAACCTAGCAGCTCCCGGAACAAAAAGATCCTCCATATTGGTGGACAGGACAGAGTGTCAGAGGCCTTAACATTTAATTGCCTGGTGTATTTATGGAGCCAACCTAATACTCTCCATCATCTTCTTAAAGCACAAGCTCCTACAAAAGTGAAAAACCCCACTGTCCATGCACAGCCTACAAAGTACACAGACCTAGTGGTTAATTTTCAGAGGTTCGAAACTCGAAGTATATTATGATTAATAACAAGTTGCATTCCAATTGGAAGTTAATCTCACCTTTCAATTATGTCAACAACTTGTTGTATTTATCAAGAAAACCAAATTTCACTTTCAATGAATTTAAGTCATCACATTATGTTAGCACCTTTGCCTTTAACAAAAGGAAACACACTTACCCATATTCCATTCAACTCACTTCCTCCTGCGGGCAAAAAATTCCCAGCATTTACAGTTGGTTGGGGGGTGGGGCTCGTAGGGTTTGCTCTCTTTAGCGTCAAACCAAACTAAGTTCAATTTTGCTGGCTGTATATTTTGTTGCAGATCAATTGGATGGGTCATATCTTTGTTCTTATTTTCTATGGTATGAATGTTATGCAAGTCACATATATTGCAATTGGTTTTGATGATATAGTTGGGTTCTGAATTGAATAATCCGAACTGAATCGATCTGGAATAACGTAATCCGATTTGGTTCGATTTCTTGGCCAAACCGACCGGATCATACTAAATTGGAGAGAGGGAAGTTATATATATTGAGTTCAAGTTAAAGAGAATAAAGTGAGGGGTTACAAGCAAGCAATAAAAATGAAGTTACAATATTTTGGGTCGGGAGGGGTTAAATTCTGAAGTGCTAAAAAGAAGGGCCTATTTGAACCAATGAAGTCAATGATAGAACTATCATTAATTGTAGAAAACCACTAAGCCACCAAAACCCATCAATGCCATGACTTGAGAATCCCAAAGAAGTAGTGAAATGGGAGTTCTGGTTTAATTTTCCATCACCCAATTTTGTATTTGAATTGGGTTCATCTTCAAGCAATGTGACATCTTGATACTCCTGCTGCTGGCATGGCTTTACCCCAAATGGGACATGGCCTGATGGCACCAATAAACTGATGTAGCAGAGATTTGGATTGTTCCAAGCACCAAAACGACTCCCCATTTTGTGATAAAACGACGCAGAGAACTTAAGCTTCCCTGTCATGTTGTTGCCATGTAGGTAAAGAGCACCAAGGCAAGGCAAAGTTGCAAGCTTTGGCAAGAGGGTGCCTGTGAGCTTGTTGTCACTTAGACCCAAAAACCTCAGACTTTTTAGCTCTGAAATCGACTCTGGAATCTCGCCATTCAAGCCTGTGGCTGAGAGGTCCAAAATGACCAAATGCTCCAACTTTTGCCACTCTAGGGTTTTGAGGTCTCCACCAATTGGGTTGTTGGACAAGACCATCTCTTCCAAGGCATACATTTCTTGCATTGACTTTGTCAACCCACCTGTGAAATTGTTGTTCCTCAGGTCCATTAGGGTCAGATGATTAAGATTAGCAACCCCACTTGGCAGCTGGCCTTTTAATTGATTGTTGCTCAAGTCAAGCTTCAAGAGAGAAGTCAAATTCCCAATAGTCATTGGCAAAGCCCCAGATAATGAGTTCCTACTTAAATCAAGAATTAGCAGCTGATCCAATCCACCCAAACTATCCGGAATTGGACCGGTGAACCAGTTACCAGCCAAAACAAGCCGCTTCAATCGGATTAAGCTGCCAATATTTAGTGGTAATTCACCATTTAATCCATTCTCAACTAGGACCAAAGATTGAAGCTTTATGAGGCTGCCAAAGGTACTAGGAACTTGTCCAATAAGACCCGGGTTGGACCGGAACTCTAGCGATTCTAGGCTGCCGGAGAGCTTCCACCAGCTGTCAGTGGGGAATGGAACTGGATGCTTGTGGGGTGAGAGGAAACAATTGAAAAGGGACAAAGATTTTAGGTGCTTCAGATCAAACATTTGTGGCCTAAACTTTGCAGTTGAGGAACAACTTAGAGAGTTATCAAGAATGGGTCCCAAACGTAAGGTTGTCACATACCAAAACCCATCAAAAAGATCACATGACACTCCCTGCATCAAAAAATTAAATCAAACATAAGCGAAAATTACAATGGTTTGAGCAATACAACCAGGTAAAAACTTATATTTCTTGAATACAAATATTTTTATGAAATGAGAGTTTGAGTCTAACATTATGGCATTGGCAAGTACAAGAGTAAAAACCCAAAAGGGCATATGTGAAGCTTGTTACTTTGGCATTTGGCAAAGAGAACAGTACAAAATGGTGGGGTAAAATTACTGAAAAGTACCTGCATAGGAGTCCACCCACAAGGATCTGGATAGAGGTCTGAGCCATTCCACCATTTGCCCACAAAACCTTGAACTGCAGAGTAAAGAGCTTCTTGCTCTGTTTTCTCCATTGGAGCTACACCTTTATCATCTTCTTCCTCTGAGCACCAACCACCCACAAAGAGCAGAACCAAAACGACAACACTTACTGCCGTATAACCCTTCATGGGTTTTGACTAAAACTCAAGAAAAAGAGGAAATTTGGAAATTTGTTTTCAAAAAAAAAATTGATTGGAACAGAGGAGACCAAACCCAGGTCACTGTATCAGATGGCCATGCAATTTTTCGATTAATGATGGAGAGACCCAAAAGAGAAATTAAAGAATTAGGAAACAGAAGCTACAATCAAAGATGTGACTTTTTATTCCTTCTGAGACAAATCCAACTTGTGTACCCTTTAAAAATGGAAAATCACGAGTGTTTGGGACCCAAGAAAATGAAAAGAATGATCCAAAGGTGTTAGAGGAAAATGCAGAGGCTTTGCAAGAAAACACAAATCTCTACTGCTTGTGTTTATGGAAAAAGCTAAGAAAGTACATAGCAGAAAGAGAGAGAGAGAGGAGCGAAGGACAGGATCTAAAGCCCACTTCTCAAAAAGTAATTATTAAAAGATCAGAAGAGTAGTAACTATAAGGACTTGGAACTGAATGCGAAAGGTAGAAGCTTTACTTTCTTTTTTTGCAATCTCGTGATGCTCTAATCAAACATTAACTAACACCTTAAACGTGAAACATATTTATGTTACATAAAATTTCGAAAACACAAGCGTAATAATCGTTCGTCGTGATCTTTCATTTAAAGAAAAATCGAAACTATTGATTTATACAATAACATATCACCGACAATTCATACTAATCACTAGATTATCGAAAGTGGGTAAATTATGTTAGCATTATTGGTTTATATGACTGTTTGTCATCTTTATGTTTCATTAAAAATGTTTACTTTTAGATAGTTAAGGGTGTGTGGTAGTTGGAGGAGTGGTTAAGATTTAGAGAGGTAAAGTGATAAAAAGGTTTTTACTTTTTAGGGTGTTTTTGCAGGGGGTGGGGGGTAGATTGGGGACCATTTTGTTTGGAAGGTATTGTCCATGCAAAACAGTGAAGGTGATGCCTGTAAACACATGCAAGACAAAAGGTTGGGTTTTATATCTCTAAGTTGGGGTTGAGGATTTCTAGCTTTTGGGTCTTTGAGTGTCCTCTGCAACACCATCAATGGTGGAAAAAGACAAAGCAACATTGAGTTTTGGAGAGAATGATGGGCAAACTGTATGGCTCCAAATGGGATTTTAGCATTTGAGGGTTCAAGTTATCTCTTATGGTAAATATTATCTTTGAATTCAACTTTATAGTTTTTACTTTAATTCTTTTCTTCATCCATGGCCAAAAGCAAGAAAACAAAATTCCTTCTTTCATTACAGTTAGCTAGCTCACACATCAACTATGTTTTATGGGGTAAAATTCATTCACATGTCATAGTATAAATAGAAGAAATATTTGATATTTTTCTTTAACAATACAGTAATAATATAATTAATCTAAAATTGTAATATCGTTTTTGACATGTAGCCCAAAAAACATAAAAGAACCGTGTATATATATGTGTCTCTCACACAATCCGTATGTTCTTCTCTTGTGTACATTATGAGTCGGACATGTGACATAACATGACAATCGTGCTCAAAATTTCTCTCGTATTTGCACAAATGAAAATAGTTTACCTTTTTTATTTTTGTAAAGGCCATAACTTTCGGGGCCATCATGGGGGCTACAGACCATAGTCTAATAGGCAGGGAGAGCCATAAATTGAAATCCAAGAAAATAATGTAGTTTGGATGTTTTGATGGAAGGACCACAAGGGGGGGGGGGGGCATGGCGGGAGATGGGAAGGCTAAGAAGGCATAGCCCGCCCTCCTACTTAATAGTGTTTTTTTGGCAGGCCTACCCTATTATCTATCTACTCTGATAAGTCATTTTCTCCACAAGCTTTATCAACAGGACCCCGTTATCGTTATGTTTTTGTAATCTGTGTTTGTGTAATTGTTTTGTGTGATATGAATTAAGTGTCTAGTTGTAGGATATTGACCGATGGGTTTAAGATTTAATGATATGACACGACAATGAATTTTGTATTTTTGTAAATATAAATTTACACCTACCTAAACTCCGGAGATGTCAATAAATTTATTTGGTCTTTTAATGCGAATTATATAATAAGGGACGAAATTGATGGTGAAAACGTATGAACCATTTGACTTACGCGGACTTTGGATGGCAACCTTGATAAAGAAACCAATTTTAAACACACCCTTCGTAGCCTAATAGTTTAAGAGTGAGGCATAGGATGTGAGTTTAATCCTTCTTGAGATCAAACCAAAAGTTATTGTGTATTGCGCCTGATAGTTAGGGCAAACTTGCATTTTCACATGTCGTAATTTGAAAGTTCAAAGTTCAAATTTAATTAGAAGACCATTGCAATTGGTTCAAAACCAACACAGTACGAAATTTACGCCAGCTTTCTCACCATCGTTATAGAGAGGTAAGTTGGTTGAACAAGAATGATCTCAAAATGTGGGGAAATCGTACCATCAATTAATACTTTCAAAGAAATATCCATTAGCAGATTCTACAGCTGGTAACAATATTTTCAGCCATGTCCTGCTTAACCCTAACATCTTTGTTCTCAGTACCCGTGAACCCCAAAGAAAAATAAGAAAAAGAATAAAAAAAAAAAACGAATCATCACCTTATCACAGAATTACAAGCCAAAAGAGGAGAAAACCAAAAATACTAAGAACTACAACTGACTGAAGCTAGTCATTACAAGGTTTTCAAAATGAAGTTGAAAGAGTGATTTTTGGTCATCATGTTGTGAAGAAAGTCCAGAGCTTCTTTCCTATTGAGGCCTCGCCAGGACGCACCTCATCATCATAGTCATCGTCGCTCTCACCATCTGCGCTGTTGCCTCCACCTGAGTTTGGTGTACCATCATCTTCCCCACTCAACCCTGTATTTTCAGCTAACTTTGGTGCATCAGCATTGCCATCAACAATGTCTTCTGGTGTTGTAAACTGTATAATAGCACACGACAAACAGAATTTACAATTAGATCTAATAGACAATTCAGCTGAAACCATCATCACAAACTAGAAGCAACCGAAAAGGGTTAGGGGGGGGCTCTACCCTCACAACATTTCGCTCCTCTGAGAACTCCACAGTTTTTAATGTTGTGACCTGCATCAACTGCATAGTTTCTGCATTCTCATCAGCTTGCCTCAATGATGATACCGAAACAGACTGACCAGCAATTGGTTTTTTATCACCACCTCCAGCTGCTCCCTTACCTCTTTTTCCCAGTTCAGAAGGGGCCGGTGTTTCTGTGACTGAGCCTGCACTGATCAATGTTCATAGAAAAATTCAGAATAATAAAAAAATTTCTCACGTGTTTTGCTTGATTTGGAAAGTTTATGCCAGACCAGGTCATAAATAAAACAGTACAAATCATACCTCTGTAGCTTAATAAAGAACAATATAAGTTAGTGGTAACATTCTATCCTCCTTAACTTGTTTCTATGCTAGCATTTTCTCAAATTTTGATAGGAAAACTATTTTAAAGAACCAAATCTAATCTCCATAACAATAACAATTTAGTACCAAACAGCATAATATCAATACTATAGGATACATCGCCTCTCTTCTTTTTTGGACAAAAGATACCAAGTAACTTAATTGCTCCAGGAACATCTCAGAATGACGGTTAGTGAACACGTCACTCCAAGACTAACTGAAGGTAGTAGGAACTCTGGAACATAATATTCTAGGATCTAACTGAAGTTTTGTTATATATTAACTCAAAGACCCAGAAAATTGAGGTAGTTGGTTAATCCATAGAAAGAAACGACCTATTATACGGGTCAAAGGAGAGTCCTTTCTAACCTAAGAAAGAAAAAGAAATAAACGGATTGCTGTGACAGGATCAAGAACAAGTTTGACATGTCCAATATGAACTAGGTGTATGGATTATAATAACAGTAACCCCAAAACTTTAAATTTATAAAAGCAAGCAAAATAAAAAGGGCCAACAATGTAGATAAAAATAATTATTGAGAGCAAAGAGTTATTCCAAGATTCAACCAAAGACTACATAAAGAACCCGAAGTTGAAAAAAAGGAATACAAAAAGGTGATACCACATCCTCAACACAAGTTGGTCCAAACATTATGATCACACCACAAAAACTGAAAACACTATTTTGTAATATACTTCCAGGTTAGCTGCCACTGCTCCATATATATATAGACATTAAGGAACTTACGTCTTGCGATGTCTGAGATTATACCGCTGCTCTCTAGGTGTTTGAATGGAGGAAGCAATGGATTGTCGCCTCTTCCTGCGCCCACCAGCTGTTGTGACACTATCAGAAGGTCCTTCACTATCACAATCATCCTGTTCACTTTCTGAAATCCTAGAGTTCTGACCACGCCGTCGCTTCCTGCCAATGCTAATATTTGCTTTCTCAGCAACACTGGAATCGCCCCGACTTTCCTCACGAATGTAACTACTATCATTAGGCAGCATACTTGCATTTGATGGCTCTTCTGGAGTATCTCGTAGAAACTCCTGTGCATCTTCAACTGTTGCCATCATTGTGCTTGTTCTAGATAGTCTAGACTGACGGCGTCCCCTAGCTGGTTTACGCCGACCGCTCTTTAACTCTGACTGCCCAGAATCATCGGGAACATCTTTCACCTTACTGTCAATGAAGCTATGATCATCTATTGATAGAGTATACGCATCTTCTTCCTTGGTGGTGTTATCAGATTGCAGTGGTAGAGCACTAGAGTCATTAGGCATCTTAAATGATGGCTCAGGTTCATCTCCTGGACTGCTATGCCTTCTTGCTCCCTCATTTATGAGCAGATTAGACTTGTTTCCTTTCTCTTCTACGTTATTAACTTGCATAGTTGATATTGGTGGCAACTCCGTATACATTTCATCAGAAATATGCTCAATTTTTTTAATTGGAGATACTTTAGAAACTATGGACTTGCATTTGCGGATCAAAGATGTTCCCCATCCTGATTCTGTGTCTTCCAAATCAGGAACAGCTAAATCAGCCAGGGAGCTCTTTAAGAATTCATTATTGAGCCGAGGCAGAGAAGCAGTCTCAACATGGTACATTCCAGGAACCTGGAGATCAGAAAGTACAAATTCCCTTGTCATTTCACCACACTCCTTGCAACTTTTAAGCTTCTCAACAAAAGCAAGGAAACGACTTCTTTCCTCAATAAGCTGTTCCCGCTGTTGCTTGATCTTCTTGCTAAGCATACCAAGCTGATCTATATCTTTGCGCATTTCAAGCTGGTTTACTTCCAGTTGCTTCTTGTTGAATGCAAGCTCTTCCCTATCCTTTTCCATTCTATGCCTTCCAGATCTCAACTCTTCCCTTTCCTTACCAGCAACTCCCTTCAAGAAATTAATATTAGTAATTTCTCTATCCTTCTCCTCCTCAAATGCCCTTACCCTTTCCTGCAGGTGTTTCTCCATTTCCTGCTGCCTATTCTGCATATCACTCTCAAGATTTCTTTTCCGCGACTCAAAATCTTGTACCATTTGACTATGTTCAGAATGGGCCTTTTCAGTTAAGGCCAACTCCTCATTCCTCATCTTAGCTGCAAATGATTCTTTCTCCAGGTTGAGACTGTCCAGCTCCCTCTGTATGTAATCCTGCATTGCATGTTTCTCTTCTTTCAACCTTTCTTCTTCCATACCTTGTAACTTTTCCAGTTTAACTTTCTCTTCAACAATTTTCTCTAGCTCTCTGCTAATTTCAGCTTTTCTCTCATCCAAACCTTCCCATTCTTGCTCAAAATTTTCCCTCTGCTGCTTCAAATCTTCAGCTTCCTTTGAAAGTAACTCATTCTGAAATCTATATGTCTTGATTTCCTGCTGCAGTTCCGACTGCAAACGCAGATGTTCTGACCTCTCTTTGTGAGTAATTACCTGCTTCTCTCTCTCTTCACGAATCTGCAGCTCCAATTGAATGTTTTCATCCTTTATCTTCTGAATTTCATCTTTAAGGTTTTGAAAACGCTCCAAGTCAGTAAGTACTTGTTGCCTTTCCACCTCTAACGTTTTCTCATCAGATTTGATGGCTTTTTCGTTCTCCTTCAAAATTTTCAACTTTGTTTCAAGTTCCATATTTTTCTCCGTCAACCTCTCTGATTTCTCATGCAGAGCCTTCTCTCGCTTCAACAACTTGTCTTCCCTGTGGTTGATTTCCAATTCCTTCTGTCCGACAACATCTACCTTGCTACTCAGTTCCTTGTCAAGAGATATCCTCCGTTGTTCCATTTCCAACTCAAACTCTTGCATTTTTGTATTGAGGATCGCCCTGTGATTTTCAAGTACCTGTTGAATCTCCACCTGCAACCAACCAGATATACAAGGTGTCAGACTTGTAGACAGAACATAAACATGCAATCCCTTCTACAAAACAAAATCGAACCATCTCAATTTTTGCACTCCAATTTCATTTTCTTTTCTCTTGCTTTCAGATTTTAAAGTAAATGAGATACATTTCCTTAGGAAACAACAAAGGAGACGCGTCAGCTCTTATTTTCTGTTCCACTCCTTTTAATGTGTTATTTGCTTATCTGTGAATGCTTCAAAATCTTCAAGCCTTTCAAGAATACAACAGCTATTGTTTTCGGTTGGCCAACACATGGAATGTCATTATATAATATGTTTTACAAAATGTCCCACTTTAGAAACAAAGAATGTGCCTCTTTAAAGAAAGAATATGAAACTCTTAGACAAAAGATGCAGTTTGTGACTTAATACCCATGTTGTGAGTCATAAGCTGCATAGCATATATATCAAAAGGTCAGGAGTTGGAACTTACCTTTTCTCGCGAACTTAGTGTTTTTTCCAATTCAAGTAATTCCTTTTCCTTCAACTTCAACATGTTTCTCACAGAATCAGCTTCCTGCAACAATATTTACATAACAGCGCAGTGATGGGCATAACTCCAATTGTACTTGCTGGAAAAAAAAAAAAAACTAATCTAGACAAGAAACATACCTTCTCCTTTGATACTAAGCCAGCTAGCCGGTTATTGACATCGGCTTCCTTTTCTTTCAACATATTGTTTGAAGTTTCAATTTTCCTTTGCGCCTCATCAAGATCTTTCTCCTTTTGCTTCATAGTTATATCATTTTCATTTGCCTTTTCCTCTTTCTCGTTCAAAACTTTCCGAAGCTTGCAAAGTCTCTCTTCCCCTTCTTGTAGCTTCCTCTCCCATTCTTGCAAATCTTCTCGTTGTTTGTAAAAAGTTGTCTTGTGTGCCTCTCGCCTTACAACAATAATAAATAAGGGTTCAGGAACATGTAAAAAGTCAAATCACCCAACAAAAACAAATGTAAATAATCTTATTGGAACATAGAATATAATGATTCTAAAAAGAGAAATCTAACATAGATTAAAAAAAATAGACTATAACGAGGCAAGCATAGAGGACACTCTGTATTAAGATATCCGAAAGACACGTCCGATCAAAAATTAATTGAGATAGTTTTCACCACCTAAATCAAAATTGACAAAACGCTGACATTAAAAAAAGAGAGAGCAGAGAGTAGCTATATATGTTAGGAAAGTGTGTATCGTAAATGCAAGTATCATGAGGATAAAGCATACTCTGTACTTAAGGAAAGGTTCTCCCTTCGAAGCACGCTTTTGCGTGCCTCCACCTCTTGCAACCTCATCTCCAACTCTGAACTCTTTCTATTAACCTCAGCAAGCTTGGCTTCTGCGGCACGAAATTTTGCATCTGTCTCCAAAGACTTTTCTTCAATCCCAACAACTAATGTATCTGCGTTGGCCAACTTAGCATCAGACTTGAGCTTTATTTGGGCATGCTCCTCATGCATTTCAAACAAAGCCTTTTCGAGCTGCAGTGACGAAACACATCCATATTCATAATTCTTATTTAATCAAAATTTATTATACAAAGTAACAAACTAGTAGATGAAAGTGCATCTTGTCACCATTGTAGACTATAACATGTAAAAGAATAATAGGCAGCACACCTCGGCTACACACTGTTTCTCAGCAACCAATGCACTCCTCAAATTCTCCTCTCGCTTGCCAACCTCTGATATAGCAATTAAGTGTGCAGACTGTTCCCGTTTAAGAATCTCCTGAGTTTCAGCCAAAGCTTGCATCAATTCTTCATGCTCTGAAGTCCACTCTTTCTTCTCAATCAGGAGAAGCCCCATATTATACTGGTAATCATAAAGCTGCCAAGAACAGGTTCTACTCTCAGATTTGAAAAAAAAACAAAAACACAATTTTGAAACACAGCATGATACCAAAAATCACAACTTTACAATATTATAAAACAAACCCAGATTGTGCCTCACCTCTGTTTGCAGCCGGGAGACATTCTCGGCGAGCGCTTGGCGGTCCTTGCGCTCCATAGCCGCCTCGTCCAGTAATCCAGCCTCCTTAAACCTCCTCCAATCTTCCATATTGCCGGTGTCCAAATCTATTGGGCCACTTACGTTCAGGGAACCCAATGGTGGCGGCGGACCGCCCACAACCGCCACAGCTTTACCCTTCCCAGCGCTCCTAGGGTTTGAAACGACCCCGCCACTCCTCGGCGGTGTCAGTGATAGGGACATCGACGCCTTCCTCTGCGGCGTTAACATCATAATTTGCCAATACGAAACTCTAATTCCGTTCCCCAAACACTCGCACAATTCTGGTTCATAAGAAGATATGTTGCAGGCTCCAAATTTGTAGAATTGGTTAAAACTTTAGAACCCTATTTTTATGCGTTAAAGAATGAAGACGAAGGGGAAAGAAATAAAGATAACGGGAAATAGAACGGCGTTATTTTGTAGCCTCTTCTGTAGAGCTGTGAGCCTTCAGATCCTGTGTCAACGGTCCAGATCTAAACCTATATAGATGAGGAAATATTCGACCATGGACGAAACTACCATATCCTTGGCAAAGACTTCAAACTAATTTTGCGAAAATTAATTGGGTAAATCCGTCATTTCGAACTGGGGTCGATTCTCGGTACCCCAGTAAGTCACACTCGTTTACTAGAGGAGTACGCTCTGGACCGCCTTCTCCCCAAAATCCACCCAAAAGACCAACAAGTCCGAGACCCAAACACGTGTCGATTTCTCATTGGAAAGCATATCATTATCGTCAAATTACCTAAAACGCAAAAATCACAGGCGTTAAATAGGCAGATCTCCCTCTTTCCCCAACCAGAGAACCGATAATCTCAAAAGCTACCCCCAAAACCAAAACCCTACTCTCTGTCTCTCTCCCTCCCTCTTTAATCTGTATGCGCTAGGGTTTCAAATCGGAGAGGCCATGGCTTCGGAAACTGCTACGAGATCGAGCTCAGCGGCCGATTCGTACATAGGGAGCTTGATAAGTTTGACTTCGAAGAGTGAGATCAGATACGAAGGCGTGCTTTACAACATCAACACCGAAGAGTCAAGTATTGGACTCAGAAATGGTACCGCCTTATCTCACTTGATGTTGATTTATTGTTTCGTTTCGTTATTTTGTTATGTATGATTTCATTTAATCAAAATGATTTGTTAGGTTATTTACTAGTTTCAGTCGTCTAGATTGTCATTTCTTTTTTTAATTATTGTTGATTTCGAATTTATGAAATTTTCGCTAATTGTGAATTTACAATTGAAAACTATCAGTTGCAAAGAGTTTGAAAGTATGATATTTACGAATGTCTGTAAAATGTGTAACTGTGTGATAGTGAATGGTTAATGTTATGTATATTTGGCAAGGAGTTCATAGTTTTTTCGAAGTGTTTTATTGCCTTTTGATTGAACAACCATTTTTGGCTTCCTATTAATTTGAGTTTCCTTGATGCCATTGCTGGCATGAGTAAGATATACTGAAAATTTAAAGTCTATGAGATTTTTTTATTTTTTTGAGTTTCCTAGTGATTGTATTACTTGTGGTAGATGGTTAAATTCTTTCATTTATGGTTCAATCTGAAAACTTTACTATTGAAAATACTTAAAGTTGTTGCTCATTATCAAAATTCTTTAAAATTGTGTTTGGATTAAGGGTTGCTTATTTTGATTGTGTGAAGTTTCGGAGGTCATTGTACTATGAAGCAGGAAATAGGTTCTCGAGTACTTCATGTGCCATGGATCGGAATCATCGGATGATATATATATGTGTAATTATTGTATCATTTATTGTTGACATATGGGTAGATGACTGAGTGCTTATTTGTTACTTTTTATGTGGCAGTACGATCTTTTGGAACAGAAGGAAGGAAAAAGGATGGACCACAAATCCCTCCTGGTGACAAAGTCTATGAGTATATACTATTTCGTGGGAGTGACATCAAGGTATTGTATACAGAGATGCTGAGGACCCTAGGAATAGACTACACTTAGTTAGGACCTCCACAATGACTGTTCTGTATGTAGGTCTTATAATTTACAAGATAAACTCTAAAATCTCTATTGTTTTATGATTTTAAATTACTCAAAAAAGTTAGTTCTCTTCAATCTCTGGCATGGGCATTGTTTTGTTGGGAATAATGTAAAAATGAGCAATACTGTTTTAATTGGTGTTGAATTATATGCCATGTGAAAACCATCATGTTTAAACGTGCAACTTCATAGCCTGGAGTCATTTGTTGTTATATTTTATGTAAATATTCAGACCCTAAGTCCTTTATTGCTTTTGTTTCCAGGATCTGCAGGTGAAGTCTTCTCCACCTATTCAGCCTACACCCCCTATAAACAATGATCCAGCGATTATTCAGGTAAGAGAAGGAATTTTCATTTTTGTGATGCATCTTTTTAACCTCTTGCATCTCTCTCTTTCACTCACACACTCTCTTCTCTCTTGCAGTCTCATTATTCCCGCCCAGCTCCTTCGACATCTAGCTTGCCAGCTCCAGCTAGTGTATCCTTGACGGACGTGAATTCCCATACTCCACAGTTGGGACTCCCTGGTCCAAATTTCCAAGGTAGTATGCCTTTATATCAACCTGGAGGCAATTTAGCGTCATGGGGGGCTACGCCTCCTCCAAATGCAAATGGTGGAGGACTTGCTATGCCAATGTACTGGCAAGGATACTATGGCCCTCCAAATGGGCTTCCTCCTCATTTACACCAGCAATCATTGCTTCGACCACCAGCTGGGTTATCAATGCCATCTTCAATGCAGCAGCCACTGCAATACCCAAATTTTAATGCATCCTTACCTACTGGAGCTTCAAACTTGCCTGAAGTTCCAGCGCCTTTGCTTCCTGCTGCTAGTATTAGTTCTACCTCTACTTCTTTACCTCCTTCAACATTGCCATCGGCTCTTCCTCTAGTGCCTTCTACGACACTAGCTTCTGAAACTCTGCCAAGCTCAATGCCTAACAAGGCACCAAGTCCTGCTCCTTCTGCACCTTCTGCAGCCATGCTTAGTGCAAGCTTGCCACCACTCTCTTCTCTAACTACTTCAAGCCCAGAGACTAGTACTGTCGTACCACCAATCTCTAACAAGCCTCATGCAATTTCTGGTCCAACTTTGCCTTATCAAAGCATATCTCTAACTGCTTCCTCTCTCGTTGGGACATCCAATTCCTTACGCCCGGAAACACTAGTGCCTTCGTTGGTAACCCCAGGCCAGCTGTTGCAGTCTGGATCTACTGCAGTCTCTTCATCTCAGTCTTTGCAAACAGCTCACAAGGATGTGGAGGTAGTTCAAGTTTCATCATCAATCTCATCAGAGCCACTGATCCCAATTTCAGCAGAATCTCAGCCACCAATATTACCGTTACCACCGCAAGTGCGGGCTGGTCCAAAGGTATAGTTTTGTCATACATTGTTGTGCTGAACACACATGCATGCTCTTGTTTGCTTTGGTTTCTTTCATGCTTGTTTTCCTGTTCATTTGTGTGTGGGTGCAGGAAAAAATTTGGGTTATGATCTTAATGGGGCTATGTTCAACTTATTCAGCTGGCTTATTTGATTGGTTGCTAGGTTTCATTCGCTCCCATGAAAAATCATAGTTGCCAGCCAGGCTCTGTTTGAGTTACTGTTTGGGGTTGCAAATTTATATAAGTTTGAATTTGTTCAAAGTCTTAAGTGATTGGGATTGTTGAGATTTTGGGATTGGTGGTCAGGCCTTTGGTTTGGTCCGACGTGGTGTGTACACTGGCGTTTGACTCATAACAGTTTCCTGCAGTTTCCTGGCCCCCAATGATTTTAGTTTAGTCTAGCCTGCTTAGGTGGTTTGGGAGATTTCTGGGTGTAGAAAAAATGGTTTCTAATATACTCTCTCTCCTACGCTTTCTATATGAATGAGGAATTAAAAGTTAGATATCTGTCTTTACATAGGTCTTTTACAAACTACTCTGCATTCTGGGTCCACTTTCCCAACATATTGCATGTGAATTAACTGAAGTTTTCCCCCTTTTTATGGGTATCACTGTTTATTAGTTCAGTTCATTTTTTAAATTTGCTATCTACTCTATGATTGGAGTTCTATGAGGTCTCTGACTCTGTGTGTGCGCTCACAGCCTAATGGAGCTCCATACCAAAATCGACATGGTTATACTTATAGAGGGCGTGAAAGAGGACAAGGCTCTGGGGTAATGTATTATTTACTTTATCGAAATACTAATAATTGGTATATTTGGATGTAGACTACATTTGCATGAAGTAATTTTTTTCCCCCTTTTTCCACTAAAAATTGAATTTGGTGAAATCCGATTGACAACTTAAATTTGAATTAGAATCATAAGAATATTACTGTATCATGAGAAGAGGCTATGTGATAAATCATATGCAATTATTCCAGCTTTTATTCTTCTGGCAACTTTATTTACAAGATAAGAGTGTCCTGTAATTGAATTCACTTTACTTTTGCCAATTAATGGTTGAAATCCAGTGTGGGATCCCTGACAGTGTCTTACATGTGCAGAGTTCACGCCCCATAACAAAATTCACTGAAGAATTTGATTTCACGGCAATGAATGAGAAGTTCAATAAGGATGAGGTTTGGGGACATCTTGGTAAGAGTAACAAAACTCACCCAAAGGAGGGTGATGGAAACCTTAGTGATGATGATTATGAGGATGAAGATGATGAGGACTTGTCGAAGGTTGAGATCAAGGTGGCATTTGCTATCTTTCTAAACCTAAATGATCTTGTTTGCTTTAAGAAATAATCTTCATATTAATTCTATCATCTCAATGTGATTCATTTTGCCTGTGTCGCAGCCCGTCTACAATAAGGATGACTTCTTTGATACCATCTCCTGCAATTCTATGAATCATGAACAGAATGGAAGGACTAGATACTCTGAGCAAATAAAGATAGATACAGAGGTATTTTTCTCTTTTCTACTTTTCTTTTGTCCAACTTATTTTTTGCAATCTTATTGAATATGGTTGCTTATTTGTTGGTGCAGACTTTTGGTGCTTTTTCAAGGTATCGGGGTGGTCGAGGCGGCCGCGGTCTTTTTCGTGGTGGCCGTGGTCGTGGTGGTTACTATGGAAGGGGTTATGGTGGCGATGGAAGGGGTTATGGTGGCGATGGAAGGGGTTATGGTGGTGATGGAAGAGGTTATGGTGGCGATGGAAGGGGCTATGGCGGCGGCTATGTTGGAAGAGGAGGACGTGGCCGAGCCATGCCCGCTCGTGCTCTGTAGCCAGCTGCATTTAGTCTTACGAAAGTTAATAGACAGACAGACAGACAGATTTAGGGCTTATTCTAATGTTGTGTTTTTTTATTTTGTTTATGCTTGTCCAGAAAATAAATAGAAGTAAATTTTCTTTCCCAGTATGAAATTATATGCGTTTCCCTGATTTCGACACTCCTTGTATTTGACCTAAAGAAGCCTCGAGTGTAATGAAGAAGAGTGCTTGAGGCGTAAGTTCTAGTTTTTTATTTTTATTTTTCTAGCTTTCTCACCTATTAACTTTTTTGTATTTAGAAATTACCACCTCATTTGCATTTGATTCAAGGTTAAATCTTTTCTGTATCAGAAGATTTTGAATTTAGAAACTCTTATGGTGTATGTTCCAGGTGGTATCTGTTGCAAGTTACGAACCATGAATGTCACAAATAAGTTGACATATTTGAAGTGAAGCGATATAATAGAATGATAGATGGATGGATGGATAGGTTACAATCTTTATTAAGGTGTTGCCGCATGCAGTAGATCACTACACTACTTGCATGTGGCAACCAAGACTCTTCTAGGAGGAAGAGAAGGCCTTCTTCCATGGAGCAAAGCCAGGTTATCAAAGAAGAGAACATCACCCTTCTCCCACTTAAACTGGATGCTCTCTTCTTCAATAATCTCTCCACATCTATTCACCACATCTGCCGGAATCTCACTTCCGTCCGCCATCAGCGCGGAGCTGTGCTCCTTCCCATGCATCCCTACCACCGTGTTGAACCACATCCTCCTCCCTTTTCTTCCATCAAACACCTTCGTCAGCGACCGTGGCCCCAATATCGTCTTAATTGCCCCATCTGCTAGCCACTCCACGTCCATGCCTAAAGCATAAGCCCTGCCACAAAATCATATTGCCCATTATACTGTTACTCCTTTGTATGTCAAGACTCTTAACTCTTATGAATGGCAAGAACGTTATATATATTGATACCTTTTCTCAGCTTCTGCACGATCTGATGTGCCGAAAGTGTCCTCCCAACCCCTGCCCCTCATAGAACCTGTACTGTTCTTGCTGTGAGCTGTGAAAGTGTACTTCAAGCCATTTGCATCCATTTCTTCAACCATCTCTGGAAACTCCTTCAGCATTCTCTCCGTCACTCGAAAGCTCGGAACAAAGGGGGTTTCTCCGCCTTCTGGTGGCGGCGTCTCACAGAATAGGATCAGTTTCTTCGGATATTCCTTAATCTGCAGATTAATAATAATTAATTACTTAATTAGGCTCAGTAAACTAAGAGTTAATTAATTAGAGGGTATTTGCAGATGGTAACATAACATTGGGTCAACCATTCGAATTAAACCTGCGATTATGCGACAAGTGTCAACCCTTCGAATTAAACCATGCTTAATCCTTGACATCATCTCAGGAACATGACATAACATAACTAACTACTTAATATTGAGATTGGAATGAGTCCATGTTTGACTTAGCTTAAAGAATTCGGTCAAAAATATTTTAAACCGGAGATTATTACAAGATATCGCATGTAAATAAGAGTGAATATTTATTGTTATATAATATGTAATAAAGTTTTCAATTATGTCGTTCATTTATATTATAAGCACGTGAATTGAATATACCGTGTGATAGTAATACAGTACTATTTAATAATTTATCTATTTTAAGGACTTAGTGATCATCAAACATTGTTTTCTAGCCTAAAACAGAATCTATGTGACATCTTCCAAACCCTAATTTTCATTATCGAAAACCTTGCATGAGCACGAAGAAAATCATGAGCTATCTGATTTTTTTGAATCTTTTCATAAGAAATGCACCATTTAAAATGAAGTAAACAAGCTTAATTAATTTGGTACATATATCCACCGACTTACCAAGACCATCTCATGGTGATAGTATATGAACGCCGAGAGAGGTCCTTCATTGGCAGTCCATACTCTCTTGTGCACATGAGTCCTAGGCGCCGGCCCGACATAGCGGATATCATCCCACCCGAATGTCTCAACGATGTCGTTGAACTCCTCGGCGTTCTTGACATCGAAACCGCGGAGGAGGATGGCGCTGTTCTTGATCAGCACCTGCTCGAACCAGTCCTTGTTTTTTTTGAGAGCCAAAAGAAGTGACCCGACATCGTTGTTGTCGGGTTCTGGAGGCTGCAACACAAGTGGCATGGTCTCTCCGTCCACCTCCTTCTGCCCTTCGCAGCTTCCCACCTTGAAGTCCTTGGCAAAATGTTCCATAATGAATCTTCTCTTGATTTTCTCTGATCTCACTCTCCCTCTCTGTGTTTATGTGTGGTTTGCAAGCTTCTTAATATATAGCAATGGACATGCATGTCTTTTTCACCGGCTATTATTCTTAGATTCTTTATATGTCCTGTGTAAAGCTTGTAATACGACAAATTAATCAATTTTCGAGTAAATTGTCCATCTGTCCCCTCAAGTTATAGGTTTATCGATTTTTCTCTTGATTATTTATTATTCAATTTTCCTGTCATTATATTTACTTATATTTTGTTTAATTTTTCATTCAAAAATTTACATGTAAATCATTATATAATATATCATTCATAGTGACTAATATTTCCTTTATTAGTGTTATTTGATGCTTTTTCTTTCTTGATATGTGATAAATTTAACAAAAAATTAGATAAATTATGATCATAAGTGAAAAATTAATAATAATTTCGAAAAACGTTACCAATAGAGTACAAATTTAAGAAAAATTGGAGAAAACAAGTTTTATTTTTCAGTGTATTCGAGGACAATTTGTTCTAAAAAAAGATGCGAGGATACTAAAAGTCAGCTACTCCCAAACACCATAAAAAATACAGAAAATACGAAATCAAGGCATCTAGGCAGATTCATTACAATCTTATAAAGAAAAATGCAGATGAGTGAAAAGGACATCATTGCTGGATTATTATGATTTTTTTTCCAAGCTGGAATATTCAGATTGAATCGATGTGTTCATCGACAAATGAAGGAGCTAACTTCTTCAGCAGGGAATAAGTATAAGTTACAGAGTAAAAACAAAATGATGAATTATAAAAGCACAAATAGAATTTAAGCCTGATGGATTTCTCTTATGTAACAGCTAGCAGACTAACAATGGTCTCAAAACAGCTACCTTGTTATTAATTAATTTGTGTAAGGCTAGTTTTGATTTGCCATCATTCCGTTGTTGTAAGTGTGTAAGGTAATGAGAATGTGAAAGGAACAAAAGTTCCATATTGGAAAGTTGCACAATCCCTGCAAGGGTTTATAAGTAATTAGTTCCGCCTCTCTCACCATTGTCAATTGGTTTTAGGGTGCAATCTCAATTTCCTCAAAAACGAATTATTCCACTTATAAAACTTAACTGCTATATGCACTTCACGTCACCCAATATGAATTGTAGAATTATACTTCACGTCAATTAATATGAATTAGTCGAATTCTTGTCTATCTTTGAAGGCCTTGAAATATGCGTAGCTTTGGTTCCATGGCGTTACGAGCCAAGCTGCTCACATACACAAGCAAGTTGACAAAATCTCTCCTTTTTTTCAGCTTCGAAGTTCTAAAAAACTTGGGTCTGGAAGGACCTAATTAAGCCGGCCTTGCATGTCATTAATTAGTCAAAATCACATTAATTCAACCACTAATTATTCAAATTATATGAAGTAATTAATCTTGCGTATGCTCCACTTGGCAATTCGATAGGCCATGAATGTTTGAGTCATGTGAATGGATCACGTCACATTGTCCGATATTTCATATGAGCAATGATATTTCGGAAGCTTTTAATTTTGTTCCGACAACACAATTCTACGTTTACCTAATTCATTTTACACCCTCAAAATGTGGAATGAACTCGTTTTCTTTGTATCTTGATGAAATTATTTGATCAAATAATTGAAGGTTTGGCGTGACATGATCTTCTTCTAGTTTTGGTAAGTTTGCAAAGAAGGGCCTCCCACAATTATAATATTATTTTGGATAAACTACATAAAAGTATCCAAATTATAGGAGTCATTTCAAATTCGTACATCAACTATGAAATTGGATTCTAGGTACCCAAACTATCAAAACACAACATTTAGGTACCCACCGTTAGCAATCTGTTAAAAAAATCTGTTAAGTACCCAAGTGGCATTTGTGGAGCTTTTTTTTATGCTAATATGGATGCCATTTAGATAAAAAAAATTAATTTTAATTAAACCCTTATAAATAGGCAAAAAATTAATAAAAAATTCTTTTTATGAAAAAAACAAAAAATAAAAGAAAATAAAAAACATTAAACAAAAATTAATTATACACAAGAGCCTTCATTGTCTTCATCACCTTCATCGCATCAGCCCAAGAACCATCATCGATTTCATCGCAATACGAAACCCCAACAACCATCATCAATTTCCTCATCATCACTACCAGCCGTCGAACCCAACAAAGGGTCTCCGATTCCGCTTGGATCGTCTTCGAGTTGGGTTTTTTTACTCGATCTCGCTCTCTCTCTACGTTGGTCGACCTCTCTACTGGAAGCTCATAAATCGGTAGGTTGGTACCACGATGAGGAGGACTCGAGTTCCCGCGAAGATCGGGTTGAAAAAAATGTCGGGTTGGCGACGACTCGGAGGATGCTGCTCCGTCAGGTTTCATGAAATCCCTTTACTGCTTCTTCATATCTGCCCCTTCCTTCCCCCCACCAAGAACATCGCAGATGTTGACTAGAATCCAATTTTCATAGTTGGAGTACGAATTTGAAATGACCTCTATAATTTTAGTACTTTTATATAATTTATCCTATTATTTTTATAAATTATTTATTGTTTGCATCACAAAAATTCACATATCAATAATAGACAAAGACAAGGTAGCTAACACATATTAGATAAATAAATTTTATTTTATTGGCATCCCATTGGCCATTGTCATTGACATGGACAAAGTCCTTGTGCCCATAATAAATCCAAGATTTGCTAAAAATTCAAAATAATTCTTCATCATGTGCCGAAATGCTCAATGTTGGAGAAGACAGACGTACGGCAGTGATTAAACTACCTTAAGGCAATCGCTTAGATTACAACACAAGGCACGAGTCTTAAACAGTTATCTAGAATTACATTGGTAGCATCAGTATCTTGTTTACAAGATTCGTTGTCACCTTATATTTATTATGTAAAACAAAATTTTCATTTCGTTTGACATGAAAATGAAAATACGAAGCTAAAATTGAAATAACAAGAAATCACAATGCTAACTCAATGGTGACATATGAGTTGCTACTACCTATCGGTGGTGGCGTTCCCTGCTAACACGTGGGCATGTTTAAGCGATATGAAGTGATAAAAATCTCACATTTACTTATTAACTTTTCTTCCATCATATACTATATATTAAATATTTTACTTAATTATGACATCACATTGCTAAACTCTGATAGAATCACAGGAATCAGAGGAACAGTTTTGAGTTTGTAGACAAGGAAAATGAAGAGACTTTGTAGATAAGGAAGATGAAGAGACTAAAGAGAGTAGAGAAATTGTAGAGAATGAAGCATTTCTTATTTTCTGTATATATTAGATAACAAAACTAACATTAGCTATATATACCTTCTACTAAAACAATCATAACTAACTAACAAACTAACAGATTTACTAACTAACTAACAGCAATATAGCTGTTTACAGCTGAAACTTAGCAATGACAAATAGCTTTGAGCTATGTTAACACCCTCCCTCAAGCTCAGCTAGGGCAACCAGTCTGAGATTGATACAATGAGACCGAAAAAGAGGAGAAGGCAGTCCCTTGGTCAAGATATCAGCTGTTTGTTCTGTGGTAACAAAGTGAAAATCATTATCCAAATGTTTGATTCTGGAATGGAAGACAGGATTAGAAGCCAAAGCAATGGTAGACAGATTGTCACATCTCAGCAGAGGGGCTTGAGGAATAGAAACATGCATATCACATAACAAATGGCGAAGCCAACTAATCTCAGCAGCTGTATTAGCCAAGCTCCTGTATTCTGATTCAGTGGAGCTTCTAGACACTGTTCCCTGTTTCTTCGATTGCCAGGACACTGGACAGAGACCAAGGTAAACAACAAAACCAGTAGTTGATCTTTTCTGAATAACCTCACCAGCCCAATCAGCATCACAATAGGCCATGATATGAGCAACATTGGTTAGAGAACCAGCAGAGCTAAAGAATAACCCTTTCTGTAAAGAGCCTTGTAAATACCTCAGAATACGTTTGACAGCAGTATAATGAACATCAGTGGGACATGTCATGAATTGACACACTGTATTGACAGCATAGGCAATATCTGGACGAGTGAAAGTCAAATATTGTAGAGCCCCAACAATGCTTCTATACAAAGAAGGATCTCTAAGAGGGATACCTTGAGCTTTTGTCATTTGAGAATGAGGAAGACAAGGAGAACTGCAAGCCCGAAGAGTAGTCATTCTTGTCTTGTTAAGCAAATCAGTGGCATACTTGGTTTGACTTAGGAAAATGCCACCTTTAATCTTAGTAACCTGTAAGCCAAGAAAGTAAGACAAGGTGCCAAGGTCCTTCATGTCAAAAATCATACTCAGCTCAGAGATAACCTCATGAATACCAGAAGTATCAGACCCAGTAATGACAATATCATCAACATACAGTAATAATGCAACAATGCCTCTAGAAGAGTGTCGAATGAATAGACTAGGATCAGAATGAGAGAAAACAAACCCCAAACTTGGCAGGAAACTAGTAAACTTTTCATTCCATGCTCTACGTGCCTGCTTGAGACCGTAGAGAGATTTTTGGAGAGAGCACACATAATCAGGATGAACAAGATTAAAAAAATCCTGTGGTTGAGCCATGAACACTTCTTCTTTCAAGTCACCATGCAAGAAGGCGTTCTTAACATCTAGCTGGCGCAATTCCCAGTCATTCATGGCAGCAAGAGCTAAAATAACCCTCACCGTGCTATGTCTCACAACTGGACTAAATGTTTCATCATAGTCCAGACCTTTGGACTGACTAAACCCTTGAGCCACCAATCTAGCCTTGTATCTGGAAATAGAACCATCAGGATGTTTCTTGATTTTGTAAATCCATTTGCTACCAACTATATTTCTGTCCTTGGGGCATGGAACTAAAGACCACGTACCTTGTTGTTGTAAAGCTTCGATTTCCTCAAGCATGGCATGATCCCATTCAGGTGTGCCAGTAGCAACCTTAAATGATTTGGGTTCAAGCACATCACGAATGTCAGTGATGGCAGTGAAGCCACTAAAGAAAGGAAAATCATCATACAGCTTCTGATGAGAGACAGCCAAAAAACAATAGAAGTCGTCAAAACTCTTCGGTTTGATGATGCCATTCTTAGCTCTAGTCATCATGGAATGAGCATCATAGTTTTGAGAGGCAATAAACTCCAACTCAGGAGGAAGATTAGGAGCATCAATGCTGCCACCAAACCGCAAGTCATTAGTCACATCGATATTAAGACCAGCAACATGACTGTCGGAAGACACATGATTCACCTCAGCAAGAGTAGGAATGATCTCACCAGAAGTGGCAGCAAGAGACTCAGTAACTACAGCACATTCAAGGCCACCGCTAGGCTCATTATCAGGGACAACCAAATGGTCATTAGGAGGTCTAGGAGCTGATGCAACATTATGAGAACCTGCAAGACTACTGTCATCATTGTACCCTTCCAATACGGTGAGACTCTCACTTGAAGGACTAGAAGCATGAACATGCATCTGAGGAGGAGGAGTAGTAAGATGGACAGAAGAGGGAAAAAATACAGTAGGCTTAACAAGAGAGGATTGAGGTTGAGAAGAGGACAAAAAAGGATAACAGGTTTCATCATGCACAACATGCCGAGAGACCCAAAGCTTAGTATGAGAGATGTTGTAGCACAAAACTCCCTTGAAGCCTAAGACATAACCTAGGAAAACACATTGAGTTGTTCGAGGATCGAACTTGTCATGACTATATGGTCTAAGATATGGATAGCAAGAGGAACCAAAGATCTTAAGCTGTGAGATATCAGGAGGTTTATGAAACAAAGCAGCATAAGGAGAAAGCATATGTAAGGACCGACACGGCATTCTATTAATAAGATAGCATGAGTGAGCAACTGCGTGGAACCAAAAGGGTTTAGGAATACCAGCAGTAGAGAGCAAAGAAATAGCAGTTTCAACAATGTGTCTATGCTTTCTCTCAGCAACCCCATTTTGCTGAGGAGTATATGGACAAGTGATGTGATGTAATATACCTTTCGAAGCAAGAAAGTTAAGAAAAGCTTTGCTATTAAACTCACCACCCCCATATGTTTGAAAAATCTTAATTGAAGAATCAAATTGTGTGTGAACAAAGGCACAAAATTTCACAAAATGAGCAAGAACATCTGATTTATTGACAAGTGGGAAAATCCACACAAATTTAGTACACACATCAATGAAAGTAACATAGTATTTGTATCCTTCTATGGACAAACATGGGGCAGGACCCCACACATCAGAGTGAACTGTATTAAATGGCACAGAAGAATTGGAGACAAATTCAGAAAAAGGTAATCTATGCATCTTGCCTTCTAAACAATGAGTACAAACTTGATTAGGTAATGAAATGGACATCCTTATTTGAGAGTTAGACAACATTATAGACACTATAAAGTGAGTAGGATGACCTAAACGTTGATGCCAAACAGGATATGTAGAAGTAGGACTAACAAAGGCAGAATGAGACAACAATGGGATGGAAGATAAATGTGGGGTATGGAAAAGAAACAAGCCTTCCTCACTACTCCTTCCTTGGTACAGAATTGTTTTGGATTCCTTGTCCTGCACAACAATGTTAGATTCATCAAGTGTGATGAAACAGTTGTTATCGCGACACAGTTTGGTGAAAGATAATAGATTCATAGCAAGAGCAGGAACATGTAGAACTTTGTGCAGACTTAAAACATGATCAACATGTTTAATATAGCTAGAACCAGTATGAGCAATATGCAAACCTGTTCCATTACCAATGGTGATTGTGTTATATGAAGTATATGGTTGAGCAATGGTCAAATTACGAAGGCCTGACGTCATGTGATGAGTGGCACCATAATCACCTATCCACACTTCATTATTGACATGAGGATTGGAAGAGGGAGCACTATTTGATGTAGAAGCACCAGTACTCGGATTAAAACCACCATGAAAGCTTGAGTTAGAGGCACCACCAGTGGAAACAAAGTATGTACCACGAGAAACACCATTACTATAAGGTGTAGTTGTGTGAGCAGATAAAGCTGTGAGGGAAGTTGGTGGCTCGGATCCTTGATAAGCAAAGTTTGTTCTGTGTGAGCAGTTCAATGCAACATGTCCTTTAAGTCCAAAAATCTGACAGGTAGGGATAGAAAGTGAGGGGTGATCAGCAGGTATATCAGTTATGTAAAAACAATTAGCAGCTGTATGCCCTTTCTTCGAACAGATTTGACACTCAGGGGATGGTCCAGTGACCACTTGTCTAGGTTGTGACGATGTTCCAGATTTGTACTCAGGGTTCTGATAACATTTGCTCGTAAGATGACCATGTTTACCACAAATTTGACATTTATGAATACGAAAGTAGGTGTCAACAGAATGACCTTTCTTTCCACATGCAGGATATTCGACACTAGTATTGCTAGTTTTGAAGCCTTTTTCTTTCCCTACATTTCCAATCAACCAGTCTGAACTATCTCCATTGCTTGCACCTGGTCTGGTCTCCCATTTAGCCACCATTGCACTCATAGGTGAATGAAGAGAAAAACTTCCTTCAATACGTCTCTCAGCATCTAGCATTTGAGATCTCAAATCACGAAGAGTGATTGAGGTCTCCCGTCCTTCAACAACTGTCCTCAATGTAGAATACTCATCTGGTAATCCATTCAGAATAACAATAATGACATCCTCATCTGGAATAACAACACCAACAGAAACCAATTGATCACGAGCATTCTTCACACGCTGAAGATATTTTTCAATGGATTCACCTCTTTTCCTCATCGTTTGCAATTCAGTTTTAAGCTGCATGATATTCACCCGTGACACAACAGAGAAACGTTCTTGAAAGGCAAGCCAAGCCTGTAACGACCCGGACCATAAATTAAATTATTTTGAGAATTGGACAATTTTACCCTCAGTTTTGGATGGGTTCGGGAGTCACTTTTTGACTGGTAATACTTTTGGGAATTTTTCTTGGGTTGTTGCGTAGGTCTCGAACTCACGAGTTCGTAGACAGGCGGCACGTTGAAAACGGAGATCCGATGAGTTCGTTACGGGTCTAGAAGCTGCAGGGGCAGTTTGGTAATTTTGGAAATGTTGGAATTATATAACAAATATTTTTCTCTCTCCTCGAGAGATTGGGGGGATGCAGTCTCGGTCCTATCCGAGCCCTCCCCGTGCGAACACCGATGGGCCATATTCATCGGAGGGGTTCCGATCCGATTCGAACAAAACGAAGGTCGGGAGGATCTTCCCCGGGACTCCACGAGCATTTTGGGGTAGTTCTTGGAGCGGGAACACCGCCGTAGGCGATGGACGGAGGAGGGAGGTGATCCAAACATTCTCGGCTGTTTTCCGGCCAAACCAGGTACGATCTCGGAACTTTGACCTCATATTTGGATTCCTGGTGAGAAGTAGATGAATTTACATGTGTAGATCGTGAAAAACGGTTAAGAAATGAGGAAGTTAGAAAACCTTGAAAATCGGCCGGAAATGGCAGTTTCCGGCGAACCAGACGGCGGCAGAGGTGGCGGTCCAGTCATCTTCTCCGGCCTGCCTCCGGCGACGGCGAGGGCCGTCTGGTCGTCTTCTCCGGCGAGTCACCGGTAATCGGTCGAGTCGAGTGAACCGGTCGAGTCGAGTGAACCGGTCGAGTCGAGTGAACCGGTCGAGTTGGACCGGGTCAGGTCGAGCCGGGCCGGGTTGGACCGGTCCAGGCGCGTGAACACTGTAGCAGGCGCGTGACCGGCGCGTGTTCTGACCTTCCGGTGGCGCGTGGCGGCACGTGGGACTGTTCCCGAAGTCACGGCGGCGCGTGACCAAGGTTTTGGGACGTTCCGGATCAGATTTTGTTGGTTTCGAGGCCATAGGAGTTCATTTAGAGCTCGGTTGGGCAATCCCAGCGGTAGGGATTGACCGTAGAGAGGGTTTTGAGCTTGGAAAGTCAAGGTAGTTGGGTCATTATGGTGTAGGTGTTCTGAGGCTAGAGCGTACATGAATTTTGGGTTGGATGGTGATGGTAAGCGGACTTTGATTTATAAATTGTAATGTATGTATAAATATCTTCGATTTAATTACTGTAGTGTATGATTGTATTTATAAATTGTGATGCATGTATTAATATCCTCGATTTAATTACTGTTGTGTATGGTGATATTTATAAATTGTAACGCATGTATTAATATCCTCGATTGCTGGATAATTGTTGTTCCAATATTTCAGTGGAAGCGAGTTGTGAGAAACGATATGGTTGTTGAATTCGGTTTTGATAGTGTTTGGCCGTGGTAATTATTTGGGTACATGATTTTGAGTTGAAACCGTAATTGTGATAAATGATAAACAAAATATATACTTGATTATGGATACAAAAAACGATTTGATGGGGCCTAGGAGCCGGGCCTTGGTTCCGTGTTGGCGGACTCCCGGTGAACCCCTAAATTAAACAAAACCGATTTGATGGGGCCGGGCCTTGGTTCCGTGTTGGCGGACCCCCGGTGAACCCCTAAATTAAACAAAACCGATTTGATGGGGCCGGGCCTTGGTTCCGTGTTGGCGGACTCCCGGTGAACCCCTAAATTAAACAAAACCGATTTGATGGGGCCTAGAAGCCGGGCCTTGGTTCCGTGTTGGCGGACTCCTGGTGAACCCCAATATAAAAGGTGATTTTGCTGAAATTGTGGTCGAGTCCAAGTAGTACATATTCTAGCACACCCCAAGGGACACCCTGGTGGCTAGGAATATGATAGCAGAGATATATGCCGACTGATATGTTATGATAGTCGAGATATATGCCGACCAATATGATATGATACATATTCTAGTACACCCCAAGGGATACCCTGGTGGCTAGGAATATGATAGCCGAGAGAGATGCCGATTGATATGATATGATAGTAGAGAGATGCCGACTGATATGATATGATAGTCGAGAGATGCCGACTGATATGTTATGATATTCGAGACATGCCGACTGATATGTTATGATAGTCGAGATATATGCCGACCAATATGATATGATACATATTCTAGTACACCCCAAGGGATACCCTGGTGGCTAGGGATATGATAGTCGAGAGAGATGCCGATTGATATGTTATGATAGCCTAAGGTTATACCGGCTGATGATACAATATGATAGCCGAGGATATTTTCGGCTCTAATATGAACCAGACGACAATTGTTATGGGCCTAATCAACATATGAAAATACGTCGTCATCCGGGTCAGTGGGTTGGTGTGGGCGGTGACCCAGAGGGACGAATTATTATTGGTTCACTAGTATCTGATTAGTTTGTTGTCTTGTGGTTTTCCAGTAGTGATGTCAGCAATGTCTGACTACTGACATTTGGTATCAGAGAGTATTTCTATTTGAAGCACCACTATTCCGAGGTTTTGGTTTTGACCGGTATTTTATCCTGCGTCTGACAGTAGGAGGTGATCAGTAAGTACAGAGTTTCTGTTGGGAACCATGTAAAGTTTAATAAAAATTATTTAAGAATAAAGGGTATCTATGGTAATTAAATTTTGAGGTAAAAGAACTTTCAGACGGGATAAGGGTTCTTTCCGGGTTTCGAGGAAATTCGGGAAGGGTCCTTACAAAGCCTGTCTAGAGGTTTTGCTCCCAATTATAACATCGACAATGTCCTCATCTAGGGTTGCCATAAGCAGACTCAACAATGCCATATCATTTTGCTTCCATGCTTTGTAGGTAGCAGTCTCTTCATTAAGAACTTCTCCTTCAGGATTAAGAACATATCGAGGTGGTGTAACCTCAGTGCCATCAAAATAACCGAAGAGGCCATTTCCAGCAAGAGTAGACTGGAACTGAAAACTCCATTTTAAGAAATTTCGTTCTCCAAGTCGAATGGTAATAACACTCATCAATGAATGCACATCATTGTGAGTCAGAGCAGATGTTGAGTTTCTAAATGGCATTACTAAAGATTCTGCAGACACACACACTGTTTGCCCGATTTACAGATAACAAGAGCTCTGATACCATGATAGAATCACAGGAATCAGAGGAACAGTTTTGAGTTTATAGACAAGGAAGATGAAGAGACTTTGTAGATAAGGAAGATGAAGAGACTAAAGAGAGTAGAGAAATTGTAGAGAATGAAGCATTTCTTATTTTCTGTATATATTAGATAACAAAACTAACATTAACTATATATACCTTCTACTAAAACAATCATAACTAACTAACAAACTAACAGATTTACTAACTAACTAACAGCAATATAGCTGTTTACAGCTGAAACTTAGCAAGGACAAATAGCTTTGAGCTATGTTAACAAACTCAACTTAAATAAAATGTTATTTTGAAAGAATCTCGTTTTATAATGTTTTACCAAGCATCTTCATTTAATCCTATTATCTAATGTTGAACAGAGATCAACTAAAAATTAGTAAGATATATTGTAATATGATACTGTTTGAGACTTTGAGTAAAAACAACACTTTCTCCGCATAAAGAATTGAATAAAGGAAGCTACTTTACTCAAAAATGGCTTAGATCTAGAGTTGAGCTGTCGGTAGGCACCACTTTGACACTGAGCTCTCACAGAACCCTGCATGTTCAAAGAATCAAAACCATGGCTACAGTCACAGTCACCACTTCACTTATCCCTCTCCTCTTCTTTGCCAGAATCTCAGGGCTCATAGTAGCAGGGCTCGTCGTTTTCTGGGCTTTCTCTTTCAAGGCCAGCTTTCTTCATCACTCTTCCACTCAAGAACACCAGGGACTCATCTATGAAGTACATTCCTTACTTTTCACTTGAAAAAACCAAAATTTCTCAGTTTTTGAAGGTGAATGATGGGATTTTGTTAATTTTACAGGCTCTTCATCCTTTGTTTATGGTCATTGGGTTTATTCTCATCAGTGGAGAAGGTAGGGGAAGTTAAAAATTGAAGCTTGACTCTTTAATTGATGAAAGGAAGTATTTTTATTACTTGGGTTTTGAGTTGTTTTTGTTTTTTCCCAGCGATTTTGGTTTATAGGTGGTTGCCTGGATCAAGGAGTTCGAAGAAAACGGTGCATTTGTGTCTTCAAGGTGTGGCCTTGGCTTCTGGGATTTTTGGGATTTGGACAAAGTTTCAAGGGAGGAAAGGCATTGTGGCTAATTTCTACAGCCTCCATTCTTGGATGGGTTTGATGTGCATCGTCTTGTTTGGAGCTCAGGTTTCACAAACTTGTTTGGTTCCTGGGAAAATAATCAAAATATTACATTGCTGTTTTAATCATTATTGAGTCTCAAAGCAAATGCCTTTATGTTAAATGACAAAAGTCTGTCAATTTCAATATTATAAGTAAGTAAAAGATGCTTGTAGTTTTGTTATCTGGGGAAGCATGTAGGCCATCTTGACTGTATATAGAATTGAGCATCAATATATATCGATGAAAATAATACATCAAATCGGCCAGTTCTTTGGCAGAATTCCGCCGAATTCTATTGCAAGTTTCGGTAAACACCCATTGAAAATATTGTTAATTAAACATAGTGCAAATTTGTGATGTTTATGAAGTGACATTGGCTGATGTTGGATTTATGGTTGCAGTGGTTGATGGGTTTTCTGAGCTTCTGGCATCGGGGGGATCTGCGGGCGGTGAGGCTAAGGTTGTTGCCATGGCACATCTTCCTCGGACTCTACACTTATGGTCTGGCGGTGGCCACGGCAGAAACCGGACTTTTAGAGAAGCTGACATTCTTACAAACAAAGAGGAATGTGTCTAAACATAGTCTAGAGTCCATGGTTGTCAATAGTTTAGGTCTGGGGTTGGCATTGCTCAGTGGCATTGTAATTTTGGCAGCAGTTTCACCTAAGTTCCAAGCCCTTCAAACTAAACCCATTTACTCATCAGATGGTAAAAAATGCCTTTCTTCTTAACAATTTGTGTTTTTTTTTACTGATGTAGTGATTTTTTTGTAATATTACAATGTGGGTAAATGTGTTTGTACAGTTTGTGATGTTATGTTTATTTTGGTGAGCAGTATGAAATACAGATTGATGCATGGCTTGTTTTATGCAAGCTGAAGTACCGAATTGACCTAATTATATAGTTCATAATCTTTACTAAAATTGTCTAATTATTTTTATACATACGATTACAAAATAATTTTTAACTGATTTTACATATATATATATATATATATATAAAAAAAATTCGATAATCAAATATAAAAAATAATATCTATCATTCTGTCCGCTTATCGAAAAATAAAATATTTTTACTCAAAAATTTATATTTTTGTATTGAAAGTAGGTTCTTTTGATCTGTTAGATGCCACTGCCACCTCCTACTTCCCCACCTCTTTAGTCCTCCCACCCTAAACCCCTCTCTCTCTCTCTCTGCAATTTACAGAGCTTCAGCATTTCTCAAGTTTATAGTAAATCACAACCCTAATTCCCAAATCTCGTCTCAACTAGAAACTAATCATGTGCTCTTCTTGTGCACCCCCTTCTTCCTCTCTCTTCCTTCCTACTTACACTTCCTTCCTTCTACGACGCCGTACTCTGTCCCCCACCCTAATTTTATTGAAACCCAAATCCCCTAGGCCTAGACTGCGGTTTTCTGCTTCACTCGCCCAGAGAAACCTCGAGGTTTCGTGGTTCCCTCCAGACCAATCTGCGAACGACTATGGCGGGTGGGCAATCGTTGATTCTCCGGTTCCCCGTAAAAAATCAGGTTTATCTGAAGTTTCAATTTTTAACTACTAAATTACTCATAAATCTAATGCTTTTGCTAACTTAAGATAAAATTTTGAGCTTTTTTGTTATTGGTTTTTGCAGGTTTACCTACATTTGTGATTGGAGGTATTGGTTTTTCACTGGCTGTAGTAGTCGCTGCCATTGCTCACTTCTCACTATCAAAGAAAGGTTTGCATTTTCACTGATTGAACCTATAATGAGTTACTAATGATACTAAGTTTTCATTTTTAGTGGAGGGTTGTTCAATTGGGTTATTTTGGTTGCTTAAGTTTAAGGGTAATAGCCTTAGCAGTTCTGTATTATCCGACATTTGCTAAGGTTGTTGGGCATACTACATTGGCCTCCCTTGTAGGTTTCAAGTTTCAAATTACGAGTCCATTGCATGCATTACATGGGATATTAAGTCCAGCTGATACCAAATCTACAAATAATGGAGCATTGAATGAGGATGCCATGGTCTCTGACTCTGAGGCCAGCCCAGAGACTGTGCCAAGTGCTGAAAGCGAAACTGTTGCTTCAGGTACATCAAATTGAACATTTATTTAGCGAAATCGTTTGGTTTTGTATATAACATATCCTGAGAAAAATCCTATAATTATCTTTTTACTTTAGGTCGAAATTGTATTTATAATTGATCTTTGGAGATTTTCTCAATTTTCTTCCGTCTAATTCAGCACCTATGGAGAAGCTTGAACGCATTATTATCCCAGTTGCTGTGGATTCTACCCAACAGGAAGCTCTGACAGTTTTGAAGAAATTGAAGGTGTGCTTTTTTATTGAGTACTTTCAAGTCTGCACTGGGTCTTTCTGCCTTTTCTTCTTTGTTTTGATTCATTTCAATGCGTAAATGACTCTGAAAGGCTGAAGTAGGACTTGTAAGATGCTGTTGTTTCTTACTCTTAACTGAATTTGAAAGTAAGATGGTGCTGACATATGAGTTGCATACTGAGTGATAACAAGTTTATTGGAACTTAGTGTTGAATTAATTTTGACTCACCATGGATTTCCTGTCTGTTTTTCTAATTTGGAATTTCAATTTACTTCCATTCTTGAATTTATTGAATGATATATTCTTTTCACTAGATTTAGTGTTGAATTTGTGTACTAGTATGACTGAAGCTTTGGGTCCAGTTCTGAGCGTGAATATCTCAATTTTAATTAAGGTACACAGATCATTGAAGATGATGTCAAGGCTGATGAGTTGTGTACTAGAAGGGAATATGCCAGATGGCTAGTTCGCATAAATGCATCATTGGAAAGGTAGTAATTTATACATATATGCCTTGACATTTATTTTCTATGTTTTCATTGAGATCTTCAGGATAGTCTTCCTCAGATATTTTTTAAATTACTCTATAGGGATGCAAAGCACCGGCTTGTCCCATTAGTTTCACTTGCTGGGTCTATTATTGCTGCATTTGATGATGTGAGTGTTCAAGACCCAGATTTTGGGTCCATTCAAGGTAAGGATCAATCCTGTTACCTGAAATTTGATTCGCCTTTGTTTTAAAAAGATTGAAGTTTGAGTCTGCTTCTTGTCCCTTAGCCCTGGCGGAGGCTGGTGTCATTCCAAGCAAGTTATCACAGAAGGGCTCCCGTTATGATAGTCTAAAAGGCCATGGGAACATCAATTTTTCTCCTGAGAGGTAGAATGTATGCTTGAGTTTTTGTTTAATATCTTGATTTCCTCTCATACTCAAACAAGAAATGGTGCTGCAGGTTTATCTCTAGACAGGATCTAATTGACTGGAAAGCCCATTTAGAGTATGACTTTTTTCCAGGAGTAATAGAGAAGGTAAAGAAGACATCATACATTATCTTCATTTCTTTTTTTTTTTTTGCATTTTTTTTCCCAAATAAACATAACTCATGCTTCTTGAGTCATAGGTTTTAAAATCTGACTTATTTACAGTCCAGATATCAACAACAACAGAAGTAGGTTTTATGGATGTGAAGGAGGTGGGCTCAGATGCACCAGCAGGACTATATACTGACATGTTGAAGGCGGAAAATAGCATACTCAGAAAAGTTTTTGGTATTCCGAATTCTGTGTCTGAATTAATTTGACAATTTGAAGCATGTACAAATCACACACAAAGAAAGATGTGTGTAGGTAAACACGCAAAGAAAGGTAGAAGAAAGCAAGTACGTGGATTTGAGTAAAGGCAGAATAAACTGAGTAAAGAAAGATTTGTTAGATGGTATCAAACTTGATGAATACCTTATGTATACACACGTTGAGAACTATTAAGCAATTTGTAGGCCTGTTTGAGTGTTTATGTTTTTCTTCATATGGTATGAGGCTTGTTCTAAGATCCCCAATAACTTAATATCTTGCAGGACAGTGCAAGCGGTTTCAGCCAAACAAACCTTCAACAAAAGCACAAGCAGCAGTGGCGCTGACAAGTGGTAGGATCACAGAAGCAATTTCTTCTGAATTGTTGAGAATAGAAGCTGAGAATTCTGCAAGGAAGGCTGAGATGGAAGATCTCAGGTTAGAGTTGCTTGACAGGGAAGACATACAGAAGTTTTGGAATGAGAAACTGAATGCAGAGAAAGCCCATGGTCTTGAGGTGGAGAAGGCTTATCTTGCTGCCGTAAGTAATTTGGAACAGGAGAAGAGTTTTCAAGAAAAGAATCTTGCCGAGATTTTGAAGGAGAAGGCAGCTATGGACTGCCAGAGGCAATTGCTTCTCAGTCTCAAGGAAGAGGTCAATGAGATGTCAGAAAAGCTTGCTTCTGAGAGCTCTATCTATGTGGCTGAGAAGTGTGATTTGCATGATACGCTCAATGATTTGGAGACAAAGCAGGAGAGTATGCTTGACACGAAATCCATACTTGAAGCTGAGATTGAAGCTATTCGGATTCTTAGGTACTCATCATGATTCAACTATTCTTTATTAAAAGCATAGTTATTGCTTGAGAGCATACTAAAAATTGTTCAATCATGCAATTAGAAACATGTTTAGATCTCTAAATTTTAGTTCATTAAAGCATGTTTTTGCATTGAGTGGCCTTAACTTTTCTGTTTAGGATGCAAAAACTTAGTGTGGATATTGAGATTGCCACAAAATGCTTGTTGGAGTCTCAAAGCTTTAATCATATTATGTCATGGCATGGGATTATCATGTATCATTCTCATGATTTTAGGCAATGATGCAGATCTTGGGTAGAAGATGAAGCGAGAAAAAGCCAAGCTCGTGCCAAGGTACTTGAGGAGGTAGGACGAAGGTGGAAATGGGATAACCAGGCATGACCACTATGCCCCATTGGCCCTTGATCGATGTAGAGATATTTAATCATGTTGTATAGGGTCATGAGTGGAGAGAATATGCAAGGAATTTCTGATTGCTTTGTTGTGTGCCAGGATTCCTTGACAACTATCGAACGCTGATTGCGATTGGATGAGGAATTTTAATCCTTTTGTTCATGATGTATAGTGTTTCAGTATGATATCTCGTAATGTTAAGATTTTTTGGCACAATCAGTCCCTAGAACAATATCCATCGCAGACGGTAGGCTGATGAATCATAACATAAACATCTCCCTTATAAATTTGCAATGTATTTACTGAAATGTAATATCTCGCAATTACTACGGGGTAAATTTGAATGCATAGGTGTGAGTTTTTTTATGCAAATTCGAAAGCATAGGTGTGGGTTTTTTGATACAACAATATTGCAAGAGGGATTATACACCCGTCCTTTACAAGAGTGGAAAATGAGATCTTTAATGATCATTATATTGTAGTACGAGTGACACGAGATGGGAGAATCGAATGTCACAAAAATTGAATTTGAGATCTTCTATTATACAATGAAGAAGAGTCGAACTCAAGACTCTAGTAGCACGAGAGTCAAACTTGAAACTTTTCACTACATAGCAAGAGAAATACTACTAGAGTAGTACTAGGGGCGTGAACTATGTGATTTAGGCTTTTTAGTCGAAATGCACCAAAAACTACAATTTTAATCTCAGTTTGCACCAAAAACGCTTATTTGTCTCACTTACCACCCAAAACCCACCCTCCATACAAAAATTTGCACCAATTCCGTTAACTCCATCCTTTAGTCGTCAATATTATGGGTAATTTTGTCATTTCATGCTACGAGGTTATGAATGAAGCACTAAATACATATGATGCGGCAAATTGGGATGGGTTATGAATGGTTTCAAATTCGTTTATGCCCATCCTAATTTGTCTTGTAATGTGTATTTAGTGTCATATTCATAACCTCGTGGCCTAAGATGATAAAATTGTTTCTGATATTGACGATTATTGGATGGTGTTAATGAAATTGGTGCAAGATTTTGTATGGAGGTGAGTTTTGAGGGTTAAATGAGACAAATAAATATTTTGGATGCAAAATAAGATTATAGTTACAGTTTTTTAGTGCATGTCAACTAAGAAGCCTTTAAATGAGTAAAGACAGCAAAAATAATTCCCTTCCCGCTCAGTTCTTGATATTCCTTCACACCTTGCAGTTGCTTTCTTACTCTCACAAGTGAAAAATCCCAGCTTTGGCCATGACCAACACAAAGACCAACTGTATTTTCGCTTGCTCTTACAGATTCTCCGAGGCCCAGAAGGTATGCTTTCTTTTTTTTACCCAGCTCCAAATCTCACGTATTTTCCCTTTTTATCTAGTTTTTGTTTCATTTGGTGAAAAGGTATGTTTGGTTTGCTCTTCTCAGAGCCAGGGTCCAAGCCAAGCTTTGTGCTTTCCTCCTATTAACAAGAGCCCCAAAAATCTATCTTTGGATAATGCAGTTTGGCTTCTGCTGCTCCCTGTGGAGCCCACAGAATTATAACCCAGAAAACGATTTTCTTGTTATTTTCCTGTTTCCCCTTTGCATTCCATATTTATCCTGCATTTTTTAAATTTATTTCTAAATATCCTCTTAACAAGTTCACAATCAGAAATTCCTTGGCCAAACAACTCATATTTAATAGGATGGTGGAGTCTGGAAACCTCTGATTCTTTGTCATTGCCTCACTTTGCTGGCCACACTTCCACCACGAAATCTCACTCTTCAATCTTATCTCTAGTTTTTGTGTCTTTCTGTTTTAATCTCTTTTTCATTTCAGCCATAAGTTGAAGCATGAGTAAAATACTAGATTTTTCTTATGTTTTTTACATGGGTTGAAGATTTGACAAAAATTTTAGTAAAAATCTTGCATATGGTTATTAAAAATTTATCATACACACAGAAACAATCAACCAAACACAAAGAAACAAGTTGTTTAGGAGATGCCAAAAAGGCATACCAGGTGGGTGGGGGTTTGAGGTCAATCAACTAAATGTTTGGTTCAATTTAGCTTGTGTTTGGCAACACGTCTTCCATTAGCTCCAGTCCATTAAGCTAGCTGCCGAGAATTAAATTTCATACCCATTTTTAGTCATCAACTGCCCACTTTCTAATTTTCCTATCCATTTTCTGTCCTTGCCATTTGAGTCCTTGATTTGGGAGCTCTGGACCCACTTTCTGAAATTGCTTCTTTACCATCTATCAAATTATCAATGTTTTTTTAATTTTGAAAGATCCTCCGCCCTAGAATTTTAGAATACCAAGTCTGCCAAATGGATCAGATGGAAATGATTGGTCATATTTTGTCTTTGAGCTCTGATCAAGATCAATCCAACTTAATTCAATCCAGTGAGCAAAAACCAAACAGTTAGCTCTTCTAATAGAAAATTTTATTCACTGGGCCACTCCAATAAATATAATAATACCTAAAGCAAGTAAGTCTAAGACTGCATTTTTTTTTCATTGGAGTTCAAATTTACAGTTACTGTTGTCTTTTCACTTTGCAGCTTTGGTTTTTGGCTTATTTAACTGTATTTGATCCTTAAAAAAACTAAGTGACATGTTTGGACCCACCCAATTGTGAATTGTCAATCCTTTTGGAAAAGATTGGCCACTGGTTATTGGTGGTTGCCGTAGCTCTTAGCATTAAGAGTTGTTCTGGAATTCCACTTATCAAGAACTTCCTACACAAGCAAAGCTCCTCTGGTAAAGGCCTATAAACCTCACGAGATGATAACTTGATGATGTGGGAATGTTTATATTCCATAAACATAATTACTAATAAGATGTGGATAGTGATTATAGGTATATATATGCAAGTTCTTCAAACAGTTCTGGGATGTGTATATAATTGGGATATGGCTGTAGGACCAGGATTTTCTTCTTAAACTCTCTTGGGAATTTCAGATTCTGGGTTGCTGTTGCTGCATTTCCAGGGCTTTAATGGTGTGAAGTATCCGTTATGCGATGGCGAAGTAGTGGATGGTGGGTTCTTTTGGAATTGGGTTATCTTTATAGATGAGTGAGAAGTTGCTCTTTTCCCATTTGCAATATCTTCATGATAGTCAGGTTAGGCATCTTGGTTGCTGTTGCAGCCTATGCAGCGAGGCAGCTCAACACCAGAAACTCCGGTTCATCAGCCTCAACAAGAACGCGTTCAGGTATTCAGCCCTATGAATTTCATGTCTATCACTAATCTAATTTATTGAAAACACAATTATATTAGCAGAGACCAGTTATATTTTAAGATTGTAAATTTGTTATATTCTTTTTCTTAGTTCTTATAGTTCTTCTGGTGATACTGTTTAGAAAATGGCGAAACAAACTGTGAACTTCAAAGTGAGAAGGAAGACAAAGAGCAACTTACATATTCTAATGATAGCCTTGGAGAAAAGGATGTAAGTACCTAATAAACTTCTACCGAATTTCCATCTCCTTTGCAGCATAGAAAGCTCTTTGGAAAGATGTACTTTAAAGATTAAATTGTGCTTTTTATGTTAACAAGAAGTATATGTATTGCAGGGGGAAGAAGAAGAAGAAGAGGAGGAGGAGGAGGAGGATGAAGAAGAGGAGGTTAAATTAATCAGCAGTGTATTTGACCGAGCTCGTGATATTCCTTCTGGTGATGTTGATGATGAAGATATTTTACCCGAATTTGAAGATCTTTTATCTGGGGAGATCGAATTCCCATTACTTGTTAACAAGGTAGATACGATAGAGAAAGATGTATATGAAACTGAGATGGCGAACAATGCAAGTGAGCTAGAACGGTTGCGCAACCTGGTAAAGGAATTGGAGGAAAGAGAAGTGAAGCTTGAAGGTGAATTACTTGAGTACTATGGGTTGAAGGAACAGGAATCAGACATCACCGAAATACAAAGGCAGCTCAAGATAAAGACAGTGGAGGTTGGCATGCTTAATATTACTATTAACTCTCTGCAGGCTGAGAGGAAGAAGCTTCAAGAAGAGATTGCACAAGGTGCTTCAGCCAAGAAGGAGTTACAGGCCGCAAGGTACAAAATCAAGGAGTTGCAGAGGCAGATTCAGCTTGATGCGAACCAGACAAAAGGGCAGTTACTATTGCTCAAACAACAAGTTTCTGGTTTACAGGAAAAAGAGGAAGAAGCAGTCAAGAAAGACGCAGAAATTGAAAAGAAGCTGAAAGCTGTGAAGGAGTTAGAGGTGGAAGTCATGGAGCTTAAGAGAAAGAACAAAGAACTTCAAATTGAAAAGAGAGAACTAACTATTAAATTGAATGCTGCTGAAGCAAGAATATCAGCCCTCACCACCATGACCGAGGTTAGTTTCAGTGCTTTCTTGCATTGCACGCTTTTATGTGTATTTGTCGCTTTTACTTTTGTTTTTGTGTACGAGAGGAAGGAGAAGATTTAAGAAATTTTGCGTAAGTTGTAACCAGTACTTATAAATATGCTTTTTGTTGATAATTCTTACAGTGCTTTCTTCATGCTATTTCAGAGTGAAAAGGTTGCTAATGTAAGAGAGGAGGTCAATAACTTAAAGCATGCGAATGAGGATTTGTCAAAGCAAGTGGAAGGTCTTCAGATGAATAGGTTCAGTGAAGTTGAAGAGCTCGTGTACCTTCGTTGGGTAAATGCTTGCTTGAGGTTTGAGCTCCGGAACTACCAGACACCTCAAGGAAAGGTATCAGCTCGTGATCTCAACAAGAATCTGAGCCCCAAATCACAGGAGAAGGCGAAACAACTGATGTTGGAGTATGCAGGATCAGAACGTGGGCAAGGAGATACAGATCTTGAAAGCAACTTTTCCCATCCATCCTCCCCCGGAAGTGAAGATTTTGAAAATGTTTCTATTGATAGTTCCACTAGTCGGTATAGTAGTCTAAGTAAGAAACCTAGTATAATGCAGAAGCTGAAAAGGTGGGGCAAAAGTAAGGATGATTCTAGTGCTCTTTCATCTCCAGCAAGATCATTCTCTGGAGGCTCACCGAGTAGAGCTAGTATGAGCATTCGACCAAGGGGTCCCCTGGAATCCTTGATGATTAGGAATGCAGGTGACGGTGTAGCCATCACTACATTTGGGAAGGTGGATCAGGAACATATTGACTCCCCTCAAACTCCCACTCTTCCGAACATTAGAACACAAATGTCTTCTAGTGACTCACCTGATTCTGTTTCAGCATCTTTCCAGTTGATGTCTAAGTCAGTTGAAGGAGTTCTAGATGAGAAATATCCTGCTTACAAGGACCGGCATAAGTTGGCCTTAGAGAGGGAAAAACAAATTAAGGAAAGGGCTGAGCAAGCAAGAGCACAGAAGTTTGGTGACAAATCAAGTGTAAATTTGATGTATGAGCCTAGAACCAAGGTTGAAAAGGAGAGAACTGTAGCCTTACCTCCAAAACTTACCCTGATAAAGGAGAAGGCAGTTATCTCAGGTGATACAAGCAACCAAACTAATGGTGGTAACGCCGTTGATTCTCAAGAAATAAGCAAGATGAAACTGGCTCAAATTGAGAAGAGGCCTCCTAGAGTTCCTCGGCCACCTCCTAAAGCATCTGGAGCTGCCCCTGGTGGTACAACTCCCAGTCCCTTAAGTGGAGTACCCCCACTTCCACCAGGTGGCCCACCACCACCGCCACCACCACCTGGTGGACCACCTCGTCCACCTCCTCCACCAGGAAGCCTGCCAAGGGGGGCAGGCAGTGGTGATAAAGTGCACCGTGCTCCTGAGCTGGTTGAGTTCTATCAGTCATTGATGAAGCGTGAAGCAAAGAAGGATACATCATCTTTAATATCTTCATCATCTAATGTATCTGATGCAAGGAGCAATATGATTGGGGAGATTGAGAACAAATCAACATTCCTTTTAGCTGTGAGTAGAACTTTTTGCTTTATTACATTTATCTTTTTATCTAAGATTCTAAGGCATGAAATATTGCGTTTAGTTCTCAAATGTTCCAAAGGTTGACAATTTATGACATGGATACAGGTGAAAGCTGATGTAGAAGCTCAAGGTGACTTTGTTATGTCATTGGCAGCCGAAGTTCGAGCAGCTTCCTTTACGAACATAGAAGATCTGGTAGCCTTTGTGAACTGGCTTGATGAGGAGCTCTCCTTCTTGGTATGCCATTGATTTTCCCCCAGATAATATGTTGCTATCAAATGTTCCTCTTATTATTGACATCGTAACAATCAAAATATCCTCGAACTTCTCCGTGCCTCCCACATCTAATATGTATACTTACAAACTCTCCTATCCGACTAACCTAATCATATCTTGCTGCCTTTGGTAGGTTGATGAAAGGGCTGTCCTCAAGCATTTTGATTGGCCTGAAGGAAAAGTGGATGCACTAAGAGAATCAGCTTTCGAATACCAAGACTTGATGAAATTGGAGAAGCGAGTCTCCTCTTTTGTAGATGATCCCAAACTCCCATGCGAAGCTGCTCTAAAGAAGATGTACTCATTGCTTGAAAAGTATGAACTTTCTTCATGGATCGATGTGCTGGTTATAAGAAATGCTTCTTCAGTATTTTTTTTCCCCGTCATTCTTAAGTTTTCTGTTATTTTGTTTCCAGAGTTGAACAGAGTGTATATGCTCTCTTGCGCACAAGGGACATGGCCATTTCGCGATGCAAGGAGTTTGGAATTCCAGTTGATTGGTTAATGGATTCGGGAGTTGTTGGCAAGGTATGCTTTAAAATTGAGAAACGTAACGTTATGCTTATCTGCTGTTCATATATTATATGATTGTTATGTCATTTAGAAAAATGAAGCTCATGTAAAAAATTTAATGCTGCAGATCAAGCTCTCATCTGTACAATTGGCAAGAAAGTATATGAAACGCGTAGCGTCAGAACTTGATGCATTGAGTGGACCTGAGAAAGAACCAAACAGAGAGTTTATTCTACTACAAGGCGTGCGTTTTGCTTTCCGCGTTCATCAGGTATAAGTCCATTTTTGCTCATGTCAATGTCGATCCTGAAAATTTGAAATCTGAAAAGAAATAAATGCTAAAACTTGGAATTGCTGTTTCTAGTTTGCTGGAGGGTTCGATGCAGAAAGTATGAAGGCGTTCGAAGAACTGAGGGGCCGTGTCGGCGCACAAACAGAAGACAATAAGCAGGAACCGTAATTTAATTGAATTTTGTTCTCCTCTTTTATCTCCAGTTTCTGTTGTAAATTTCATCTGTCACTTCATACAACAGAAAAGGTTCATATATATTGAACGTTAGAAATTAAGTTAGAAAAATTATTCATACGCAGAGTTGTTGAAATTATAATGAAATAAATGTCAGCTTTCCTAATCCCTCTCTCTTAGAGATACATCTCAATACAAGAAACTATGAGAATTTGATTACACTATCGAATTGTGATAACAAGATTTCTCTCTATGAACTTGGCACCTCCAACCTTACCTTGAATCCTCTCAGGCAGACGGATCAAGCGTCTTTGATCCCCGGCTTCCACCAGCAACTCGGATCCTCCCCTATACTGCATTTTCCAGAAAAACATGACATCAAAGATAGAACCTTTAGGTCTACAACGAAAGGCACGTAAAAACTAAATCATTAGATAATGTTAGCATACTTGATATAGTTTGATCTCTGACTTGTCAAAACCAGGCATGAAAAGGGTTACTGATTTTCTGACTGCATCAAACTTTACCGAAGGCATTAGGCTACAGCTGCCACTTGCTGGCAAAGAAAGAAGATTTCGTGCATTTTCACTGCCAGTGTTTCGAATGATCGCATTCCAATCTGGAGGGGAACCAAAAGGGAGATGTGGAATGAAAGCAAAAGGCAAGGGTGAAAATTTGTCCTTGTGTCTTTCCTCTGATTCCGTATTCACATGTCCTGAACTAACGGAAAAAGCTCCAGAAACCTGTGCACCAGCTTGGATTGCACAACCCCAGTAACGTAACGCAGAATTAACAGATGCTGGGTTGTCTGGGTCGATCACTAGGTAACATCCAAATTTCTGAGGCTCTGAGAAAGCAGATGCTCCCTTCTGCAGGATACATAACCAACGCAAAATCCTCAATGGATGCACATAATGAACTCAGTCCCGGGAAATAGGAATGAAACTTAGTTACTTACATCCAACATTCGTTCCAAACTGTCCCATATTTCGGCACTCATTCTCCCATTGAAATGGGGTGCACTGCTGCTTATACTCATTGCTTCATCCACAAGCCTCAAGAGTGAAGGACCCGCCAACCTCCCAAGATCAGTTTTCTCAGCTGCGTTTCGCAGATATTTCAAGTATAACCTGTGCATAGACACGTGACCATATGAATATGAAACAATGTTGAGAATGAGGAAGAGCAAAACGCCCCTCACCGTGCTTTACTAGCTGCACTAATCATCCGCAGCATTTCCTCAGAGCTCAAACCATCATATATTATTACATCAAATTTCTGTTTCTTGTGGTTTCTTTGGGCCAGTTTCCCGAAGAATCCCACATGCCTCTCAAGCTCTAATGCGGAGAAGATAGGATCCATCCCGGGAAGCACCCCGAGCTCTTCTCCCACAATCTGCTCATTTGAAAAAAAGATGCATCAGAGTACACAAAGGTAACAAGAACTCAAAATGAAAATAAACCCCTCAAGTGATGTTACGTACCTACCCCTTCAAGAACTCCTTGTGTCATGTTGAGACGAACATCAGCTTGCTTCAGCTGTTGCAGAGGTCCTAGAAGCGTCTACATTATCAAGAATGATTCAATTTGCGTCTAAGCTGATTTACAAAAAACTTTCTGATGTAGATTAATTATTGGAATGAAAACAGAAAAAAGAAAAAGGAATTAGGGAAACAAACTTTGGTGGTTTCAAATCTTAGAGCTGAAAGGTTGCTGTTGCATAATGTAGGAGAAGTTCCGATTTTGCAGTTTAGAAGGTACTCGGCGGTGGGATCTTGGGTATGTATCACCAAGCAAGTGCTGAGCCCAGCCATTGCAAAATGCTGAAAACCCAGCATTCAAAACACCCAATGAAATCAACACTCCATCAAATTCATTGGTCACTCAAAAAAGCCCGAAAATTTTGTAGCAAAATGATATGATTGAGCCAAATTCAGCTGCACACTTCACCAAAACAAGTGAATTTGGAATATAAAGGCATTGAAAAAGCTTAAAGATTCCCTCTTTGAAAACCCCAGTCAATCATAAAACCCCAGAACCATCATTTGAACAAAATTATTCGTAGTTGAAGTAGAGCATACAGACATTGAGCTAAGATGAAAGAAACAGACATTGATACCTGGGCAGCGAAAATGGCGGAGGTGGTCTTGCCGGAGCCGCCTTTCCCCAAGAAAGTGACCAACTTGGTTGATTTCTGAGAATAAGCATTCTTGTCATCCTCCAACCGTGACGGAGCCGCCAACGCCAGGAACCGGTGTCTTGTAAATTTTTTACTTGTTCTACTTCTGTGTCCTGCTGTCTGCGTTGCAATTCGGTTTGGAAGAAAGGAAAATGAGACGGTATTCGGAAGGAGAAGCAAATCCATTTGGGTGGTTCAAGGACTCGATGTTGGTGGAACAGAGAAGGGAGTGGAGGTCGGGGGTTGGGCTTCTATGAGTACGGATCTACGAGAGGAAAATAGACACTCATCTTTTAGGGCCCTTAATTATACCAAGCCATTTTTGGTGACATTATTTAGTGCCCTTAATTATGCCAAGCCATTTTTGGTAACATTATCCAGCTGTAATTAAAGGTAGATGGAGGCTAAAGATTTCATCTTTAACCTTGCTCTATCAATAATTTTTATTATCCGAAATATCGCGATACCTATATGAAATTAATTATTTCACTTGTTATAATTTATAATAGATATATGTCACTTATTATTACGATTTAATATGGAGAATAGACATTTTTTTCAAAATTCTAGCATCTGTTTTCTCTCCTCTCTATCCCAAAGAAAAAGCATATCAAGGAGGAGGATGAACCTCTTTTATTGTTTTTTTCTTTTTCTTTTGGGTTAGTAATAAAAGGAGGAACTCATATACTGTTTTTCTCTTTTTATTTTGAATTAGTAATAAAAGTCTCTTGTAGTGACTGTCTGGTCTGAGTCATGCTCATATTTAGTTTCCTCATCATTGTTATTTTGCTATTTTTTCAATTCATCCCCTTATCCAAAATCTTCTTTTAAAATTTGTTCTTTTTTTCCAAATCTTGTTCTACCTTACTGTTAGAAATATTTCCCATCGATTTTGGTCATAGTAGTTAGATTATGACTTTTGGTCATTTATTCGCATTTATGCGCCATTGGATCTCTGTAGATAAAGTCTTCCTCAGATCCGGCCCGACTCTACAGGTTCTTCAAGACCATATGTGATGGGTTTGACCGTGGTGGCGATTTCTTTTGATGGAGGTAGTCGTTTTAGGTTAAGGTGTTGTTAGGATTTTTGGTTGTTTTGGGTTTTTGGGTTTAGTTTGTAATTTTTCATAATATTAGTTATGTGAGTTTTTTAGTTGTTTGTGCTGCTTATATCCATGTTAGTTTGACGTATTGACTTGTGGGTCTTGCTGTCATAGCTTGATTTTGATGGTATGTTTGTACCTTTCATTATAATACAATAATATTAATTTTGATCCAAAAAAATTTATTACGGTTTAATAGTATTCTTTTTCTTTTCGGATAAAACTCTTGTAAAAGACAATTGATACCAAATGTATATATTGTAATCTCCCTCCCCATATCATCGTATAAAAGAAATTAGAAAATATTATATTTTAAAATTGAAACAACATAAGGAAAAGAAAAAATGAAACATATTAATCATGTTGTTCACTAATATTTCATGTGATCAATATTCTTGAGGCACCTAATTTTTTATTATTTTTTTGATACAATGATATTAGTGGAGAATAATTGGAGAAGTATATTATATACATTTGGTATTGATATCGCCCTTTATGAGAGTTAAACGCGAAATCTCCCACCCAACCTATAAAGAGAAATATTTATTCTTTCTATCTACTTTTTCATACCATTATGTTATAATTAGCGTATATGTTATAATTAGCGTATATATAGGGGATTAACCAACTAAATATTTCTCCCTTCTACCTACTTTTTCATACCATTCTGATATAATTAATTAGCGTATTAGGGGATTAACCAACTAATTAAATAAATTGATCACAATCACAATGTGGATCCATCATTGCTGCAATTGTTGGTGAAAACGAAGCCTAGGCCTTGTGTGGCTAGTAAGTTGCAAGGTGATTAAGGTCCCATTTGGATGTACTTTTGGAATGGCCAAAAGCACTTCTAAGGAAACGAAAGTGCTTTTATTTTTAAAAATAGGTGTTTGGCAATTTTTGAGAATTGCTTATACGAGAAGTAGAAGCACTTTAAATGGTTTTTTGAGAAGCACATAATTGGTGCTTCTTACTAGAAGTGCTACTGATCAAAAAACAGGGAAGCAATTTGTGTGTTTAATGAAATTTTTGTAGTTACAAAAATATCCTTAATTTTAAAACCTAATACCCAAAATAACCCCACCATATATTTTTTTCAATCAATTTTTCTTTCCAAAGCCTATTCTCGTTCCACCATTGATGGCGAAGCCCCAAATGGTCTTGACTTCTTTGGTGTCTTTGAACACCTATCAAATTCAAAAATACAAAGTAGCAGAAAATCATCAATGAATTTGGACAAGAAAAAATCTACCAAAAAATAAGGGGAATTCATGATCACGATTGTGGTTGCTGCAACACAACCACCATACGAGGTAGAGATAACAGAGAGACTTGAGGATGATGATTATTATGAATTACCAAACAAAAAATGGGAGAAATTGCAAACCTCATACCATAAAATGAATCTTACAAATTTAAAAAATTAAAATCAATTATCAATGTTTAGGCTGTTGTTGAAGAGCTTCTTCCAACTATTATATGTGCTTGGAGAATGTGAAATAGAAACACTTCATTCTTTGGCTACCAAACGCATCAAAATTACATCAAAAATACTTATTTACCAAAAAAGCACTTTTATGTGTGCCATACCAAATACCAAATTGTTTATTTGTAAAAGTACTACGGGCACTACTAATCAAAAGCACTACTACTTTAAAGTGCTTAGAATAAGCACAACCAAACGAGCATTAACAATTAGACAAAGACTCGGTAATATATTCCCCCTCCTAACAAGAAACTTGGAAAGCCACTCGATCTTGCTTCTATTTTAGATTTTTAATGGTACTTTTCTCGATTTTAATGTGGAAAGAAACTTCAAATTTTCTCTCCGTTATCAAAAAATTCTGTAAATTTATCAAGAAACAAGAATATAAAAAGATAAATTGAAACGATCATTAATATATGTAGGTACTGGAATTAATTAATTTGTACAAAATGATCTCAACTCACAAAAGGCTCATTATTTGTAGGCTCACAACAAGCCTTGTACAACAAGGAATCAATAACCAGCCAACCAAATCCTTGTTGTAACCAAATCAAAATTGGGAGTGTGAATTTGTAAAGTAATTTACTTTACAAGCCGAAAATTAAAATGAAATTACAAATATTTATTATAAGTAAATTCATCTGCTATGGCTAGTTATGGTTACGCCTTCGTCATTCATGGGAGAGAAAAAAAACTGGACAAGGGACTGGCAACCCTAGGTGATCTTGGTGGCAACTCAGAAAGCTGATTCCCACAACTATCATAATAAATGACACCTGAAAATTCAGGCGGCTGACACTTGTCACCCATCAAAATGGACCTCTGCCACACCCCTCCTTCTCCAAACCCATCTTCATCTTCATCAGCTTCACATTCTCTGCCACCTTTATTGTTTACCACAAATGGTGACTTAGGTGCCATTGTTGACGAAGAATTAGAATTGGAGTTACTAGAACAATAAGTACTTCCTTTGCAATTTGTGTCGTTGTTAATTTGTTGTTGAGGCGGGGCACGGCGGCGGACATGTCTCGCTTTGGCACATAGAGCTACAACGGCGGAGACGGAGATGAAGACGGCGATTGCTAGCGGCATTGAGCGGAGGTGGTCATTGGCTGCTGCAACTTCTGTTATCAGACGAACCATATTGATTGCAATTTAATTTGATTGACATTTGAAACTGAAGCTGCTTCGTTTATATAGAGCCATGAAGAGGATGATGTGTTGATTAAACTATATGTTGTTTGAGTTAGTTGCGGCCGGTGGAAGGACTTGATTTGAATTATTAATTATAGGTATATATATATATATATATATATAACTTCTGATTAGTTATTTAATAGGTGTTTTGCTCTTTAATTAATGAATATTGGTGATTAAACTAAACTGGATGTGCTCATTTTCTCCATTTATTGATTATCGCATTTTTTTCTATGTAATGATGATAAATCGGAATCGATGATTCTTTGCAACAATTGGAAAGATCATGTTTGCCAAAAATCAACCAATTAGATTGAAGGTATTTCGGTCATCCATGTGTATAAAAACAATCTATGGTTATGATGTGGTGAATCGCCAATTCAGTTAATAAATATGGATTACTAAGCTATTTTTAATTTGTTTAAAGATGATCGTTTTACCTGATACTTTAAGACATCAAACATCAATTTCCAATTAATAAGACGTAGGGAAAATTCAGGTAATCAATAACAGATGAACGAGAACATTTATCCTAAAGTGGATGCAAGTATTACTCATTTTTAAACTTGATGGTTTATATCGTAAGTGATCAATTTCTTAATTTTTTTAGCTAGTATATATGCAACTACTTTTTCAAAATCACAATATTTTTTTTCTTTCTTCTCATATGAATATATAATGAGATGGATATTTAAAGAAACTAATGAGGCACATTTTCGTTGTAGGTGGCCAATATGAAGCATCACATCTATGCAACAAACGGTTTACCTATATGAATTGTTAATTGACAACAACTTTAATTTGCTCAAATTATTGGCCTTTCTTCCAATATGATTAGAGCCATGTAAATATAGGTTGACAATATCCAAGTTGAGAAAATGGACAAATAAGAAGAAAAAAAAAACATGCATTGTTGGAGAAGCAAATAGAGATAGTCGGCAAACCCTTTAGAATTGGTGTGGCTTAGCTATTCATTAAAATGCACTCATCTCTCTCTCCCTCCTTCGCTTGTCGCCTAAACGTGGGTTAGTGGGAGCCCAATATGAATCCATGCTTCCGGCGGAGAAGGAATAAATATGCGATTCAAGCACACGTATGTGTGTTTATTCTTTGAATAGTAAAGTATAATTGCTTCGTTCCGTTGTAATGATTGAAGTAGAATATCGATACATTGTTGATATATGTCATTTATATTATTGATATCATGTTAATATCGTGTTTAGTGAAACGTTTACAATCGAGATACTGCTAATATCTGCTGTCGATATAATTATTGATATATTGGAGATGCTGCCTCCATTTATAATCATATATATATATATATATATATAAACAAACCCTAGAAGAATATAAAAAATATATATATAATTAGATTTTCCCATGAAATTATAATAGCGCGGAAAATAGGATGAATTGAGTGGCACGAGATCGATTATTTTTTTACCCCAAACACAGAAATATTAAGTGGATTCTCCAAACAGATTGATAATGATGATGATATTGAAATTTTGGTTTCTTCTTTAATTAGTGACCATAAATTGATTGCCTAACTGACTCTTAATTATATTCGTCACTGCAGAGCCTTCTTGGTCTCAATAATCAGAACCCATACAAATTCTGCTGCCCATGAGTGAACATTATATATATATATATATATATCAAGTCCTTGCTCAATTAAAAACTCTAGTCTCCGTTTTCTTTTATCCTCTCCGTCCCAATAAAAAAACAAACTAAGAGGGAGGATGGAGAAGATCATCTTCTTCCCTCCTAATTAAAAACCGTTTTTCTCTTTTTCTTTTGGGTTAGTAATAAAAATCTTTTTGTGGTGACTGTATGGTACCTGAGTCATACTCATATTTGAGTTTTCTATCATGTTATTTTGCTATTTTTTCAATCAATCCCCTTACTCAAAATTTTCCTGTAAAATTTCTTCTTTTTCCCTATGTCTTATTATTCTACCTTGTTGTTGGAGTAGTTTGCCGCAATATCTCTCATTGATTTTGGTCACATTAATTAGATTAGGACTTTTGGTCCTTTATTCACTTTTATTCGCAATTCGATCGCGGGAGATCAAACCTTCATCAGATCCGCCATGCTCGATCTACAGGTTTTTTAAGACCATATGTGATGAGTTTGACGACAAGGACTGTTTTTTAAGTGGAGGTAGTTTGTTTAGGGTTATAGTCGCTGCTAGAGTTTTGGTTGTTTTGGGCTTTGTAGGCTTGATTTGTAATTTTGCATAATTTCAGTAATGTGAGTTTGTTCGCTGTTAGTGCGATTTTGTCAATTGTTAGTGCGACTTTGCCCGTTGTTAGTGCAGCTTTATCCCCTGTTAGTGCGGCTTTATCCCCTGTTAGCGCGACTTTGTTCGTGCTAGTATTGTCATATTGGCTTGTGGATCTTGTTGTCATAGCTTGATTTTGATGATATGATTATACTATTTCTTTATGATATAATAATATCATTCTTGATAAAAAAAAAAATGAGTTACCATTATCTGCATTATACAAGTTCAGATCCATTTTTAGATAACATCCTAATGATTATAGTAAATCTGTGTCTGTGTGCTCCTCTAAGATTTGGTTACGGCGAATTAGTCTAGGGTTCATTTTCTCCTATGATCAGACTAAGTTTAGAGTGGGAGCTAGCTAGGTCTTGACATGGGTTGTTGCGCTAGTCTTCTCCCGAGGTTTTACTTGACAAAAGTGAGTTCAATAAAAACGGGAGGCTGTAATAGTAGATTGCTTCCCTAATTTTTTCAAAATATATACCTAATATATAATTAATAATGAATTTAATGTAACTCTACCTTAAAAAGATTCTGTCATTAAAAAAAAGTGACACAAATTCATTTATGAACACTTTAAAATGCTCCGTTAGCAATTAGGTCAAAGAAAAATGTCAATGAAATTAATTTTTGAATTCAGCATTCGATCATGACGGCATTAATACACAGTATATGAATTCATAAGTGGCACCAAACTCATCGCATGTTGGGATCGACCAACATGTTAATGCATGCTTAATCAAAATCTTCAAAGAAACAAAAGCATTTACCCTAATTACCAACCACATTAGTTAAATAGTAAATATATATAATTCTTTTTTCTCTCTGTCGATCAAATGTGCCTTGCCGTCCCAACTACTCATGTTTCATTGCACTAACTTCAAAACTATCCACCAAAATCGTAAAGCATTAGATGTCATAATAATCATGCATTTCCAAACCAAAAAAAATGGAGTATTCATTAATTCTTCCTTTTTCATTATGAAAAACAATTATAGTGTCGACCAGCACTCAGCCAGCACCCCCTCATTTCATACATATGTACAACCACCTCATCAAACTCAGGCATTATATATAGTTTTCTGGACAAATTAAAAAAAAAAAAATTAAAGAGAGATGGAAGTAACAAACACATCGATCGATCAAAAAAAGTTCAAAGCTCATAAAGTCATAATTATAATAAATGGATTATATTAATATATTCCACTAACATTAATATCTTCTTCTTTCACTTCATGGTTCATACTATATTCACCTGAGAAAATAAGCAGGATCATATATATATGATCAATGGTGCAAAGGGTTTGGACCGGTCGGGACACGTCGTTTCTCAACACCATAGCGTGGATCAATCTCCGTCTCGTCGGCGGCCGCCGGTTGTGGTTGCATGCGACGGTGGAGTTGGTGATGGCGATATACAAATGGGGTGAAGTCAAATTTGCTTGCTAATACTTTTCTTGTGGCAAAGATATTAGGGCGAGAAGAGGGGGATGCTGATGATGTCGCCATTCGAATGCCATGGCTGTTGATGATTATTTGTTTGCGAATATTGATGGTGGCAGTGTTGGAGTTGGTGTAGAAATAATATTCATGAAACAAGAACAAGAAGAGAAGGGAGAAGAAAAGAATGGGGAAAAGTAGAAGGTGGTGAGGAATGTTTCTCAAGGCCATGGTGGAGAAGCTGATAAAGGAGAAGGATGATGATGAGAAGAGGAAGCATGGAGCATGGAGTTAAATGAAGAGGTATGAAAATTTCCCACAGTTTATTTGACAGCTTAGCAAGATGATCAAATTAAATGGACCTAGCTAAACATATATATATATATATATATATGTGTATATGAGAGAGAGATAGAGAGAGAGAGAGAGAGAGATTGAAATGTGTATGTTTGCGTGGCTTTCATGTGAGACTTGCTGCTACCTTTCTATGCTAATTTAATGCTGAGGAAGGCAAAAGAAAAAGAGGGCGGTAGACCCTTTTCCCAAACTATAAAAGTTACTTAGAAATAAAGGAATTTTAAAAAGGGTTATATTATCGATCTATTGTCAAACCCTAAATTATGAATGTTTTGATTATTAAGCATAAAACTTCATCTGTTTCTAGAATGTTTAACTATAAATGTTCACAGGTCTCTTTTAAAAGAAAGGTTTGCTGTGCAGAAATATATCAATTTGTTTCGTATAGACGCGTTACTATTGACGATATTCTTTCCATTTTAGTCATCAAAGAGATTAACGGTTATGGGATTTTATTAAATATCTCGGTGATAGAGTGCGTACGTATCACTCTTTATACGTCAATAATTGACACCCTCACTTATGACGTGGGACTTAAATATAGTTCTAATATCTAAGTCACCAAAGTCATAACTTTGAAGTGGGACTCTTTATATAAATTTACTATTAGTTATTTCATAACTTTTGTGTAACACGAACCAAATGTAACATTAATTATTTAGCAAACTAAGATAGAAACCCACTTGAAAGGATCTTGTTAACTTAATAATCATGCTTAATTAGTGTGAGAATTAACTCTATGAATGGGTTAATTAGTTGAGTGGAGTGCAACTAATTAAGTAAAGAGTGGGGGATATGCAATCTACATTATCTACTGACAAAGCAATGTGGGAATAGTAGCCACTCTTTGGAAAAGTGAGGGACAAAACAATGTTTGCATCAATTACCTGAAATAATGTGAGTGAGATGATTGAAAAGGATAGCATGGATTTGAGATTGTAACATTTAGTTTGCAAATTTATGATTTAAACATTAAACATTAAACATATAACATCAAAAATCAATTGAAGCCATGATTGACAGACACAAACAAATCTCTATTATGATAACTTTTCATTGATTTTGACTGTTTAGAGTGATTCATTTTGCATTTTTCTTATTCTCGATCATCATGGAGTTCATATTTATTTACCCCCGCCAACTAATATACATGTTAATTACTAAAAAAATGTTGTTTTTAATTAGTAACATTTTTTAGTTTCTCAATTACATTTCGTCAATGAACTTCATAATTAAATATTATTACGTTCCTCCAATTAGGTGATGTGTTGTATTCGATCTTGATCATTTTTATTAACTTCGTTAAGTTTTCCATTAAGTTAAGAATGAATTCGAGAGTTCATTGTAAATATTAGAAACTAAAAATGAAAAGAGAAAAAAATCAAATCGATGTGTTTGCTTTCAATTCAACCAACTTGAATTTATATTTGTAAGTATTTGGATAGAATTCTTGAGTTTACTCTATGATTATATTAAGGATAATATTTGCATCCCACCGTAGGGACACATTCTCGTACTACCATTTCAATTTATTGAGTAATTCTTAAACGTCTATTATAATCTAAACCGTTCAACTCCTAAATCATCATTTCATGATCATGTCCACATAAACCAACAACATCGAAGGTCTTTTAGTCATTTATATGTTCAAACAAATCAACTGGATTAGTAACAATTAAGATCTTCATATAGTGAAACTCATTATTTAGCTTATACATATAGATGACTAAATGATCTCCAAATTGGTTGATTTGTTGTATAAAGATTATTCGATAAATCGAAATAGTGGTACAAGAAGGTACCACCAATGTGAGATGCAAATATTATAGTTATATTAATTAGGATAATACTTGCATTCCACCCCCGGTTGTACCTCCTCGTACCACCCTTTCGATTTATCAACATTTTATTGTACATATATCATAATCGGAGCCATTCAGTCTATAAATCTTGAAGATCATCTCCGTAAAAAAATCAACAAAATTTGAGGTCGTTTAGTTATTCATATATATCAAATAAATGAACGACTTTGGTAACAATTAAGATCTTCATGACAAACCATCTATTTAGTTGTTATATATGAATGTCTAAATGATCTTCAATTTCGTTGATTTTTTGCGTAAATTATCTTGAAATGATGATTTAGGAGTTGAACGATTTCGATTATGATATATGTATAATGACAATTAGATAAAGCGAAAGCTTGGTACGAAAAGGTGCTGCCAGGGTGGGATGCAAATATTATCCTATTAATTATCGGGCCATGTGTTTCTATATCAATTTTGTTTTTAAAATTTTAAAATTTTAAATTAAAAAATAACAATACATATGGGGCAATTCGGTAAATTTTAAATTAAAAAATAACAATACATATGGGGCAATTCGGTGCCGATTCGATCTAGTTCGTATCAACCCACATTCGTTAGCATTGGAAAGTTGGGCCAGGCCCAAATACTCACCACCGACTTCAAAGTGAGTCCGCCAGGCCCCGAAGATCTTAAAAGAAACACTACAGCTACGTAGGGGAAGGGAAATTTTAAATTATAAAGAAACACGGAAAAGGAGAAGAAAAGTTGAAGAAGACGATCGAATCGAGCCGATTGGTTGATTGATCAAGGATTCTGCGGTGACCGAGTAACTCAAGGAAGCGAAAATGGTATGCCAAGATCACCTCTTTCCCTCCAATAATTCCATTAATCAGGGTTTATTGTTCGATATGCTACTACAATGTTTAGGGTTTTGGTATCGATTAGACATAATTTGGGGCTTCGTCTCGATTTAATTTCTCTGAATTTTTAAATTTTTTTAAGAAGTTTTTTTTGGTATCGATCAAAATATTGAATTTTCTCATTCCATTTATCCTTCCTTCGAGTGTCTGGATGTTAGTTGGGCACAAATTGGATTATTTGTAGGTTATTAGAGAACTTACATGCGCGTGTTATTAGTCACATAAAAAATAAAAGGATTTTGCCTGTCGAAGAGTTTAGATCCAGGTTTCTATGAAAAAAGGGGATGAGTTAAACCTGCTTCACGAGCAAAAGTTAGGATGTGGTTTTTTTGTTTTGTTAATGAATTTGATTGTACATGTTTCATAACAACAGTTAGAAATTCTTGCTCCTTGGGCTAGAGATGAATTTGTTCTATTTGTACTTTTCGAATTTTTCGGTCTTAATATTTAGCTTTGGTTTTTCTTTCCGCTCATTTTCTGTTCAATATGCTAAATTTGATTTGCTTGGATTTCTGCAGTCTACACTTGCAGCTGCTAGGGCAGACAACTTCTATTATCCCCCAGAATGGTCTCCGAAGAAGGTATACTTGCGTTCTACTCTTGTTACGATATATCATGATGGGATGTTATGTCGAGTTCTAACAATGCTTTTTGGTTCAGGGTTCTTTGAACAAGTTCAATGGTCAGCATGCTCTAAGGGAGAGAGCAAGGAAATTGGACCAAGGGATTTTGATTATAAGGTAACAATCAAGCTCATATTACAATAAGTGTTTGATAGATAGCCCAAATGCGTCGCAAGAAGTATGTTTCGTTAAGGGAAAGTTTAAATGTGGTTGAGTGGATTCCTCCTGATAGCTAATATCAGGGGATGACTAGTTTACTATTTTTTTCAAACAAATATGATTTGCTAACTAAACCTTGTCAGTGGTATCTTTGTGAGATTATAGCCTTTTTTAAAATGACATGGTTATTTTCCTTCTATAAGTTATCGGTAATGTGGTCTTCTAGTTTAGGAGGTGGTCGAATTTGTGACAACAGCCTATCAATGTTATTTTCCATGTTATGTCTCTAATCAGCTCTAGGGAAACTTAGTTAATTACTTTTACTGACAAGTTCAGATATTTGATTATATGAGTTCTGAGTTGATTATACGAGTTGTGATATGTTGATTATCTTGCATTCAGGTTTGAGATGCCTTACCATATATGGTGCGGTGGGTGCAATTCTATGATTGCAAAGGGTGTCCGTTTTAATGCAGAAAAAAAGCAAGTCGGAAATTACTATTCTACAAAGGTATATTTTTCAACTGCTACCGATTCTTCCTTTCGCATGTTGACTATTCCTTTCAGAAATGAATTTGCTGTTTATTCATAATCAAGATCTTCTTTTCTCCAGATATGGAGCTTTGCCATGAAGTCTCCCTGCTGCAAACATGAGATTGTTATTCAGACAGATCCGAAGAATTGCCAGTATGTGATTATTAGTGGGGCCACTCAAAAGACTGAGGAATATGACATTGAAGATGCTGAAACCTTTGCACTCCCTGCAGATGAAGGTTGGTTTTGAAGTAGATATAAATTATTTTAATTTCATTTTATGCCTTTTATAATGGCTTTTTAAAACTGATTGAGCTAATTGTTCTCTAATTGAGTTAACTTGAAATCAACAAGAAATAGGAAGAAAAAGAAGGGAATGAACATTGTTGTTTCAGTGCTGTTTCTTAATGTGAGATGTGCCATGGAAAAGGCTCACTTATTGATGCTGGAATACTTGTTTCACTATTTTGATGTTCCCCTCTAAATGAAATTTAATTCTTTGTTCTCTAGAAAAGGGTATGCTCGCGGATCCATTTTATCGTCTTGAACATCAAGAAGAGGATATGAAAAAGAAGAAAGAAGCCGAGCCAGTATTAGTGCGCCTACAGCGAATTTCTGATGAGAGGAATTTAGATGACTATGCCCTCAACAAGTCTCTCAGAGCCAAACTTAGGGTATGTAATTGATCATATTTGGTTATTCATTTTAATGTTTTTCTTTCGCACTCAACATGCTCGTTTGATTTCCATAGGTAAAAGAAAAACAGTCAAAATTGTTAGTTTTCAGGTATTTTTGTTTTTGGTTTTTTTACAAAAAAAGGGGAATGAAAAATCAATTAATGGGGTAGATAATTAGATTTGTACTGTGCCCTATTCATGGATGCTTTTTAAAGTATTTTTATATGATGCAAGGACTATCAGGGATTTAACAGAGGGAACAAAATAACATGAAAAACTGTTTAAAAAGACTTCTCCCCTCTTCTTGCATCTCTCGCTGCCTCTTAGTGAGACTATTAGTAGTGAATGAACTGAACTGAACTTGAGTGTTGAATTTGGCTGTACGTAATGGATTTCCTCACTATTTTTATCGTTTTATTTCAGGCTCAAAAGAAAAGAGTTGCCGAAGAAGAGGGTGCTGCAAGGAAAAGGGGTCTCAATATACGGCTGCTTCCTGCGATAGAGGAGGATGCTGCTGCTGCATCGCGGGTGAAGTTTGCTTCCAGGTTTGAAAAAAGTAGGAAGGATAAACGAGCTTTGATCAATGCTTCCTCAATTTTTCCTGGGTCATCTGGGGCTTATTCCAAGCCTGATAAAAGAAGTTTGGAATTAGAATCTAAGAGAAGGAAAATAAGTGCTGCTGCAGCATCTAACTTACTTGCAGGGGGATTCAAGCCATCATCATGGTCTCAGAATCCGGTTTCTTCAAGCAGGCGCAATGGAACTCCAGTCACAGTGAGACGCGTCTAGTTATAGATACGGGTTTGGTTATGTCAAAATTAGTGGTCTCCGTGACAGTATATGTTGCAGTAGGCTTCTATATCCGGCTTGAGTTTGGATACGGATTATGTCTGGATTTGAACTTTGTATATAATCATGTTTGAAGTGATGAAATGAAACCGCCGCTAAGATTGACAAGTCTTCAACTTGTCAATGTTATCAAGTTATGTCTTGTGTCAGTGATGTAAATTTTGTCCTCAATGTTTTCGTTTCATTAAATCTTTAAACTATCCATGAAAAAACCCAAGGATACTATTTCATGTAATTACACTTTACTATCCTTTTTTTTATTTTAAATTTTGTATTTAAATACATTGAAGTTTTTAAATATTTCACGATAATCAATTTGTTATAATTTACTGCATAAATCAACGACAATGACAAATGAGTTTAAGGGTAAAATTGTTATTTTGTATCATTTTAAAAGTAAAGTATTGATTTTGTATCTCTTTATTTGGACAGAAAATTAACGCAATGTGTCTATTTTTTATTATATAACCTTCAGAGTTGTTTTTGGGATACGTCGACAATTAATTAGATTCATAACAAAAATTATCACGTTTTAAAGAATTCATACCAAATTTAAAAATTTAAATATAATTCTAAAATTTGATATAAAACACGTGATAATAAATGGTAGTTTATTACTCTACTAACAATGCAAGGATAATTATAGGGATAATGGTACTAAAGGGCAGTTTGCTCTACTAACAATGAAGGATACTTATGCGGCGCCCATGCCTATATGGGCAATCCCCTGGTGTATACTATTATGCATCGGGGCCAACGGCGATTAGGCAAACTGGCGTACTTGCAGGTTAAGTATTGCTTCCGTTGAAAAAATAAATAAAAAATTTTAATTAAGTCAATGTTGTGATAATCAATCGACATAATTTACGTTAATGATTTTATAATAATAGTTTAATTATGAGAATGAATATTTGTTAATTTGAGATATTAAGCTAGGTAATAAATTATGTTTTGATGAGGTACGTACTGTTGGAAATGTACTAATTGTTATGGCTAAGTGGCTTAATTAAGGTAATCAAAAGAGGAGATGTCAGTAATTAAATAAAGTGATGATTATTGATTATGTACATTTGAAGTTTTAGAGTGTCAGCAGAGTCTGCAAAGTTGCAGCAATGTTTGATATATATAGCCTGCCTGTGTTACTTTGTGCATGCATGAGACACGCAACTCTACAGGGTCCTCCGATGGACATTATTTCACAGCAACTGAATCAGAGTCAGGCAGGCTTGCTGGCATGCTGGGTTCCTGGCTGCTGCTCCCAGCGAGTTTCAAATAATACAACAAGATGGCTCCATTTTTAAATCATCTCGAGCTCATCGCTCATCAGCACCTCGCTTTTCATCGATCACTTCAAATATATACAGTGAAGCAGTTGCAGTTGCAGTTCTCAGAAGTCGCCGTATAAAGGCAAATCACTTTATTCGTAAGCTGTTCTTAATTACATGAAGAAATGAAAAAAGCAACCGCAAAAATAATCATGCTAATTGGTGTTCAACTGTAACATACACACATATTTCTGCCGACTTCTCACTGTTCACAACAACTCAACCTCAGTCCTCGATCTCAATCCTCTCTTTCTCTCTTTCTCTCTCTCTCTCTCTCACTCTCACACACATGCATCTATATGTATATATATTTTAATATGTTCTCTATTTAATTTAATTGGAACGAGATACTCGACAATATATTAACAGATTATCGATAAATATGTAAAATTTTAATTGTGTAATATAACAACGACATCACGTTATTATATCATACCAGGGCGATATTAACATAATATCAATAATATAATAAAATAAATGAACAGTATATAGATAAGCCTTAATTGGGTAATAAATATATGGGTGTGACTGTGTGTGTAGTGTACGTAGTGGGTACGCCGAGATCTTGTGTTCCTGTTTTGTTTGGTCAATTAGATCTTGTGCATGGCCTGTTTGGATTCCCTAGATTCACTTCTTTTGATTAAATCATTTCTCTCTTTGCAGCTAGCTAGCACCAGACCAGCAGATGATAATTAATTACTGCTTTAATTCATTCATTCAAACCACAAAATTAAGGAGTCATTTTGTAGCTCCATCATCCAACAAGGGTCCGTCCGTACAGCCTAGAGTTGACAATTCTCCACCAAATACTGCCATAAGATCACACCAACAAGCAAATCCAATCTAATCCAACCTTATAATTCATTTATATTCAGAAAAAGACATAATAATTGGGGGCCAAAAAGTTTAAATGTACGAACTCAAAAAGACATCTCTCTCTCTCTCTCTCTCTCTCTCTCTTTGTAAGAACAAAGCCATCTTTTGAGGCACTCTCTTCGCTCACAAACGCACACACACACACACACAGAAATAGATATTTGTCTTTGGGTTTAAGGGTTTTCAAGTGTACAAGTTTTGAACAGCCTCTTTCAATTCGAGGTGTCCTTTTTTTGGTTATATATGCATTTGGCTTTTGCTTTAGTGGAGACTGGAGAGTGGGATGAAAGAGATAGATCGAGAGGAACTACTGCCTGCAATTAATTTGGGGCCGAACAGATCTCACTGCAAGAGCTGTAGCTAGGTGAGCTCCACCATATCATTTCTTTTTTTATTTTAGTTAACTATTGATTTGAATATTTAGCACACTATATTCTGATTTCTGTGTGAATATTATTAATACTTTACTTTCTGCATATATGCTGATATGAGCTCAGAGGGTGAAAGTCCATCTCCAGATTCCAGATTAATATAAAGGATGTATATTTTTGAGTTGGGGAAACCAAATAAATTATTATTATGATTGTGTCAGTATATGTAAGAATTGTTCATAATTGGATCCTTCAACTTAACAATATTGCTGGCAATAATTCAAAGAGTAAAATATGTGTTAACTGTTAACATAGAAATTCCTTCAAGATTCTACAGTAAAAATGTCAGTGACTGTAATAAATTATGCATGCTTCTTCTGATCTGCTGTCTGTATACATGGGCTAAAACGATAGCTTAATTAGTGAGGAGTGAAATGAACTACGTACACTAACAGTTGCCCTCAATATTAATTAATTACTACTCATCTGAGGGCTAGCTAGCTTAATTAACTTACTGTCATTCAACTTTGACTGTATTGTTGTTTTTGGATCTGATGAAATTAATTCATTCATTCATGCAGTAGCTAGCCAGGGTACCTCTCAAACTCAAAAAAAAAAATATTTGTAAAATTTCATTTTTTCAGAATAGTTTTATTAATTTCGTCCTCGCAGTAACAATGTCCCTCAGCTCGTATTGCAGACTTAAGTACATATATATTAATGGTGAAATGGTCACGTACTTAATTAACGAGCTAAAAATGAGAACAAGCTGTGAAAGACCACTTATAAGGTATAACTATATAAGATTAGCTTAAATCATGCGGTAAATGATCGATCTCGAGGTATCAAAACAGGACAAAACACATGCTAGCCCTAACTTGAATTGATCATGATACTAATATTCAGTAATGAAACATGCTGTGCATCGAAGGAATTTAATTAATTAGCTTAAATATATGATTTCTTTATCTGAATGTACGCCGTTAGAATTTAGATTATACATATGAATCAACAAAATATCATCAATCATGTTGATTTTCATTGACAAGATACAAAAATTTATACAACATATATATATATATACGGGTACATAGGATTATCCTCTTTAAATATGATTAGAATTAATATATATTATAAAAGTCCCTTTGAAACATTGTTAAAGGTACTGGTGTTAGCAATTTCTTTCCTCTCTAGGTGTTAAATTGAAGCATAAAAATATCTTTGGTTACAAGCAGAAATAATGCTGAAAATTTGAGCACGACCTAGGTAGATATATAGTTAAAGAAATGTCACTAACTATGCTCACATCAGGGAACAGTTTATACATATATATATATTCCAAGCTAGAATAGCTACAGATAATTAAGCTGGCACAAAATGAGTACTGTATATATATACTGTGAAAGTTTAAAAACACAAATTAACAAAAGAAACATTTATACATGTATTCAGCATTTAGAGAACATAGGGCGAACACAATGTAATGCACTTTATTTAGACCTAGCAAACAAGATAGAAGATCAAGTTAAGCAAAAATTTATACAATTAGTCATTCTCCCTACCTGGAATTAGCTTCTTGTTTGCAGCAGTCTTGCCATTTCAAACCTGCAAAAGAAGATCTCAAGGTGCTATATCAATTAAGCTTCTTATTTATATACATATATATATATAGGCAAGTAAATTAAATAACATGAACTAGCTATAGTTGGGCTTCATTGCTTAATATAGCACATGATTATCAATGGAGAATGTATATATAGCACACGATCGATTTTCAGAATTGAATTCCGAGACAAAATAATTTGAAGAGATACTCCTCGATCATGAATCACGAATATATATTTTAATTGCTCACTCATGCAAACAAAAGTTGAAGAGATACTAGCTAATGGAATTGAATACGTACAAACCGTGAAATTTTTTGGCACAAGCTTTTATATAATAGTACTTGATCGAATTGGTCCCAAACGAGCTTTTTATAATAATAATAATACTTGAATTGGTCCCAAAATCTGAACAAGTCAAGTGATTTTGGTCTTGATGAGCAATCAAGTAATGAAATAAACAATGAATTGAACTAGCTAGGGTTTGTTCTTGCATGCTTGAGGTTGACATCAAATTCTGAACTTAATTAGCCGAGCAAGGTAGATATCATTGGCCTACTAGGGTTTTGATCGATGAATTTTACCTCTAAATTAATATTGTTGGTTCCCAGAAAAACCTGGAAAAGCATAATCCTCGGAATTTGCTCCATGCCCTGATGATATCGATGAGTAACTGAAATTCAAAGACGAAGTCGGTGCAGTATAATCCTCGGATTTTGCTTCAACTTGATGATTGGTGCACTTCATCATGGGATTCATCAAAATTCCAGGATTATTAATGGGACAATTAGAAGGCCATGATAAGTAGGGTTGTCCTCCAAGATCATCATTAGGGTTTGGTAATTCTTGATGATCAATATTATCAAACCCTGATTTGATCCACGTGTGCATCATCTTCTCCCTGGTTCTCTCCCTTGCCCTTGCCCTTGCCTCCACCCTTGATTCCTTGGCCACCACACATAACTTCCTGGCCTTTTTCTCGACCGGCGGAGCCGCCCCAACAGCCGAAGAGTCGGCGTTTGTTGCTTCACTGTTGCTTTCAGAATTATTAGTAGATGGATTGGCGGTGCAGCTGTAATCTGCTGCGGCCGCGGCTTCAGAGGAGGAGGAGGGGGAAGATAGGAAGCCTTGCTTTAGCTCTTTGATGGAAGACTTGGACTTTGTGAAAAGCCAGTCAATGGTTTTACTGGCTTTGTCAAACCCCAACATGTCTTGAAGATCAAAGAATTTTCGAGCAATTTGAAGAGACAACCTCATTCTTCGGTCTCTAGGTCCTTGAGCTGTGTAGATCTTGCTGTGTCTGTCATTTTTCCCACTCGATCTCTTCCGAGGAGGACCTTTGGCCTTCTTTTCTGCTTGTTCTCCGTTATTCACGATCTTGGTATTGTTTTTCTTCACCTTCGAACATGACGACGACCCTTTTGAAGGCGCAACATCTGGTACATTAATGGGGACAATGGTCTCCTCCTTCTCCACTGATGAGTTGTTTGAATTTGAGCCTGCAACGCTAATTTGAGCAGTGTCATGGGGATGATGAGGTTGAAGATGTTGTGATGTGGGGTTATTAATATTATTTGTATTAGTAAGAGAGAGCTGTTGGTGAGAGAGCAAGTAGCTCAAAAGCAAGCCATCATGTTCTAGAAAATTGGCAGGAGGCAGGTGGTCATGACCATAGGAGTACTGTTGATGAATATGATGGGCATGTGATGATAATGTTGAATTAGGGTTTCCATAATCAAGCAGCTGGGTCTGGTTATTGAAATCGACCGATGGAAAAGGTAACTGGTAATCACAATTGGTAGTGTTGCTGCTAGAAGAATAAGGAAACATGATTGGATGATGTATAATTATATGGAGGGCTCGATTGATCTCAATTCTCAACCTTTAGATTGTAATAGTAAATCTAAGTGTTGACGATGGTGAGAAGTCCCTTCTATAGGCACAGTTTTGACGGCCGGAAACAACTCAAACAAACAGTAGTAGTGAATAGGAAAGGAAATAATAAGAAGAGCAGCAGGAGGAGGTAGGAGGAAATGAATTAAAGTGGGTTTAAATATGGGGTTTCGCTGTTAAGGCATGTTAGATACTTAAGAAAAGGAAGATGATGATGATGTATCAACAGTGGGAGCTATAGCAAGCTAGGGCGAGAGTGGATTGATATAGAAAGAGGACGAGGGGTGGTGAGGAAGAGTACTTATGGATAGATGAAGCTATAGCTATGGAGGAAGATGTGTGTATAATTAAGTAGGTATGTAGGTATTGATATTGATATTGATATTGATATTGATATGATATGGATTGGAAGATGAGTCTTAATTTGAAGATGCAACAATGGAAGCAGAACGAAAGTGATAATGGTGACACATATCACGTGGGTGGGTGCAGGTGTGGGAGAGCTCGAAAGTGACCTATCCTAATTCTATAGCCATTTCTTTTTCAGAGATCGACTACCCTATATGCCTATATACCACTCCCTACCCTCTCTAGCTTTCTCTTATAATTTGAGAAACAAAAATGAAAGAGATCGATGAGAGAAATTTTGAGAAGGCTAAAAGTGACCCACAACCTTCATGTTCTTTTTTTTTATCAATGACCTTCATGTTCATGTGTAGGGTGCCCTAGAAAGAGGCAAAGCAGGAGAGAGCTAGTACAATTATATATATATATGTATATATACGATGAACAGACACAGTGAGAGAGAGCGAGAGAGAGAGAAGAGAAGGAAAGGGGTTGCTAATAGTTCTATATACTATATTATATTGCAGTACGTGTACGGTGTACAACATTGAGGGACAGAGCTGCTTTAAATTACCACCATGGAAGGCAAAATTGCTTGCTTTGACTGGTTTACCAAATGTCCCTTTCATTCTCTCTGACCACCCCCTCTCCAACCCTAGCTAGCCACTACACCTCTATCAGCTATCGCTACATGATGCTTTTGTTTCACTATCACAAAACAAAACAAAAAATTAAGGGTTTTTCAGATAAGCATTCAGCTTTTACTTTTTGTATAGGAGACATATAAATGGTATTGGAGAAGTAGAAAGGAGAAGGAAGAGTTGTGGTATAGAATGAAGAATGAACAAAAAAAAACAAAAGAAGTGAAATCGATGGGCATTTGATAATCATTCCGTTTTTTAGTTTCCCATTTGCACTTTTTATACTTGAAACTTGTAGAAAATATAGAATAGCTTGAAAGGATAAATAAGAGTGGTGGTACGAAGAGAAAGAATAATGAAAAAACAAACCAAAAAGTGAAACCCATAAAAAATAGGTTTTTATTTTTATTTTGTTAACTTTTAGGTTTTATTTTGTCCACTAATTCTTCTACATTTGTTACATATATTTCCTCAAACCTTCTTGATCATCTTTCAATTCCCAATTCCGTATACACAAAAGTGAAAATTGAAAATAAAAAACAAATAGTTATCAAACGGGCCAAAAAAGTTTTGATTTTTTTCTTCTGCATTTGTACTCCATCTCTTTTACCACGTGCATCTTTCTTTTATCCTTCTTAGTCCATCATTTCCCCAAATATCAAGCATAAAAAAGTAAAAATTACAAACTAATCGTAGCACATCTAAAAACAATAATAACCGCGGTTAATCATATATTAATGGTTATGGTAATGGTTAATAGCCATATAATTAAACAATCAATAGTTATAAATAACCGTGCACGGTTATAATCCTAAATGGTTATGATAAAAAAAACCACAGTTAATAACCATTTACCCATTTAATCTCAAAATCTCACCACATCTCCCAATCCCGTCACTTCCAAAACCCTTCCCCTCACCCTTCCTCTCATTAATTAATTATCCTCCCATCGTAGCACAGGTGGCAGTATTTTCACTAACATGCATTTGGATAAATTCATAACAAATTAATGGTAAACCCCAAATTGACCCGTTTTTAAACTCACATTAATTAGCTTAAGGAAAGGTTTGAGCGCCAAATTCACACTAGAACAACTTTTCAGAAACTATTTTCCATTTTTCGAGGACCACGTATGTACGAGTCTCATATATATAACTGAAGAATCCAAAAATTCTACATCATAATGTATTGCAATAAGGAAGAAGAAGGCTGGAGGAAGGACTTGATGTGGAAGAGATGGAAAACAAATATATATATATAGGAGGAATATATAGTAAACAAAAGAAAAACAAAAATTTATTTTTTTGGGGGTCTCACTTTTAGAATATACTTTCATTCCATCCTTTTATATTTCTTTCATTCATTCCACCTATTTTTTTCTTTCAATAATTTCTTCATTTCTCAAGCCACAACAGGAAACTCAGGCTTGCCCGGCGAAACAGATTCGTTAAGCAAAGATCAATATTCGTCGGGCAACATTAAACCCGACGAACCTCCGTCGTTCTTTAGGCCACCATCGTCGAGCTTGATGTCAGCCAACGAAAACAGTGAATTCGCCGAGCAAATTAAACTTACCCGACGAAAAATTTCGTCGCCTACTATTCGTCAAGCAATCCCAAAAATCAACACACTTTTGCCCGGCGAATGAGTTTCGTCGGCAAACATTACAAAAATTCGACATGTGTCAACCGAATTGTCTTACTTTGCCCGACGAAAGTGTTTCTTCGTCGGGCAAAATCTTAATATTTAAAAAATAATAATTTTAACAATTTATTTAGTTAAATAAATATATATAATTAAAATAAAAATATTTTTAAATAAATACAATTAAAATAATAAAACAAATCAAATGAAAATAAAAAAATATTTATAAAAAATTAATGTTATGTTTTTACATAATTAAAACTAAAGTAATGTTTTACATATTAATTTCTAACTACTCGGAGATGGGTCGGGGGTCCTGGGTGGGCTGTGGGGTCGGGGCTGCCTCCTCCGCCGCATGATCATCAACGGGCTCAGGGCGGGGGCGGGTCCTAGATGTGATCAAGGTGTGTTGCGGCATTTATAATAAGAAATTTAAAATAATTAATATAAAATTAACCAACATATTTTAATTTAATAATAAATAAATAAAACAAATATTTTTTTATTGAAAATTAGTAAATTCGCCAAAAAAAACCACCAAATTCTAATTTTTGTAAAATAAAACCAATAATAATATCAAAAATCATAAAATTCACATATCCAAAATTTATAAAGCTCACATCCAAAATTCACATATCCTAAATCATAATAAAAAATTCACATATCCTAAATCATAATAAAAAAATTCACATATCCTAAATCATAATAAAAAATTCACATAAATTTTTTTAAATTCACATATCCAAAATTCATAAAATTTACATATCCAAATTTCACATAAAATTCATATCCAAAATCATAACAAAAATCATATGCAAAATTTATAACATTATACCAAACATCACAATTTCAACAAATCATCAACATTAACCCTAAATTACTAAATCCAAACAAACTAAGTAAACCAAATATTTATGTTCCAATCCAATCCAAATTCACAATATTCAAGTAAAACCCCTAAATTCACAATCTGCAATTTTGAGAAAAATTCACAATCTGCCAAAATCCAATCCAAATTTCAATTCCAATTTCAATCCAATTTCATAATATCCAAACCAAATTTCAATTGAAATTTCAATCCAAACTAAAATTAAAATATAAACAATCAAAATTGACAATAACCAATCCACATTCACAATAGAGAGAGAGAGAACGAGATAGACCTTGAGATGAATGTCGACGAGACAAAGTTGCGGCGGCGAGCTTGAGAGAGGAGGAGTCCGAGTGACAGAGATCGAGAGAGGGAAAGAATGGTTTTCTTCGTCGGCGACCTTGAGAGATGAGGAGTCTGGTGTGTTTGCAAAGAGGTGAGGGTGCGGAGATAACGAGGAAAATGAAGAAGAAGGAAGAAGAAGAAGAGTCATTCGCAATTTATCAGTGTCAGAAGACCATTGCCTCGTCGGGCAAATTTTAATGAATTCGTTGGGTAAATATACGCAGTAAATTTGAGTTTTCGCGAATTTTTTTACGAAATTTTTGAAATTTTTGCAAAAAAAAATTGCGCAAGTTTTTTGCATTTGCCCGACTAATACATGAAATTGCACGACGAATTTTTGAAACTATTGGGCGGCGAATGATTTAATTTGTCGGGCAAGATGTTTATGTTGTTGAAATTCGAATGATCTAAAAATTAGGTCCCAAGATAAAATTTTCAAGATTGGGACCGTTCCCTTTTTGGTTTTACGTGCCTAATTTTCCATGGCAGAAATCGTCATGTTTTACGGAGCTTATGTGTCTCGATCGTTAAGTTTGTGAATTTGAAAGCGTTTTTTGAAATTTTGGTTCAATTGATATTTAAACGACGAAGTTTCAAAAAATTGATCGTTCAATGGTTACTTTTAAGTGCGTAGACCTCACCCGTAAAACATCTTGAGGTTCTGAGGTATTAAAGTTGTCCGATCGTCAAACAACATTTTGCAACCGTTGAATCATCGCACCCCGATACCTAATCCCGAAAATTCCAAATTGGCTAATTTTTCGTGAAGGCGATCTATGAGTATGTGCAATAAATGTGGAAGGTTAGATCAGTCCATTTCATTTCTTAAATTATTGAAAATCGTAAAATAAGCATATTCGTCAAGGTGATTAAACACTTTAAGGAAACTTCAATACATTTTTTGAAGTTTTGGTTTCATTGATATTCAAACGATTGAATTTGACTGATCCAACCGTTCATTTTGTGGTTTTATGTGCCTGGATCTCGCCTGTCTAAAATCGTGAGGTTTTGTGGATTTAAAGTCGTCCAATCGTGAAGAAATGTTGTGTAACCGTTGAAACATCGCGCACTGTTACCTAATCCTGGGATTTCCAAATTGGGTAATTTTTCTCGTAGGCGATCTATGAGTATGTCCAATAAATGTTAAATATAGATTGAATCTGGTATATATGGCCTGACGAAGGTAAATGAATATTCGTCGGGCATGCCTTTCTAGTTTCGACAACTGTCAACCAAATACAGGTCAACGAAGGTAATGTGTTTAGACTTTTACCCGACGAAAAAGTTTCACAGGGAAAAATTTAATGATTTGTCGGGCATATTATAGTCAACGCCAAGTTTTGCCCAACAAAAAATATTCGTCATTAAATCTCATTTTGGCCGACGGATAGAAAAATTTGTCGGGCCAAACTTCCTATTTTACGTGTCAACAACTTGTTCCCGCTAAACCTTGCCCAGCGAGCCTTTATTTTCGCCGGGAAAAATGACACGGGAAATTTCTTTATTGGGCAAAATCTCGTTGGGCAACCCCATATTTCTTGTAGTGAGCACAATATAACTGAAAAATAAAAAATAAAGTGCTTATCAAACGGGCCCTAAATGTATTAGTATTACAAGATTTTCAATTTGTACCAATAACAATCATTGGTTTGCAAAAAGGGTCATCCATGGCATATATAGATGCCCTTAGGATATGTCTGGATGAGGAATTTCAAAGTAGCAAGGGATTTATGTTAAATTCATTAAAATTGAGAAACTTAACAAGATAGAGGGATTTCAAATGACTAGTTGTAGTAAATTTACATGAATTTATAAGTAACATCTTGATTGGTGTTTTTTTTTAAATCATTTGTTTAATAGTTTTGTTATGCTTATGCAGTTTATGTGCTCAATCGCTTAGTAGTTGATCAACTAGTTACTTATGAATTCCTTTATATAATTACTTTTAGTACGTACATTTCTTAGTAATATGTCATAAATCTCTTACTAATGGTTTTAAATTTAGAATTGATAAGAATGTCAACAAAACTCAAAATTTGTAGATTTAAAATAAGGATAATACTTGCATTCCACCTTGATGGTACCTCCTCGTACCACCCTTTCGATTTATCTAATTACCGTTATACATATATCATAATTGAAACCGCTCAACTTCCAATTAGTCATTTCAAGATCATTTATGTAAAAATCAACGAAATTGGAAATTATTTAGTCATTCATATATATCATCTAAATGAATGGTTTGACATGAGGGTCTTAATTATTATCAAAACCTTTTATTTATTTGATACATATGAATGGTTAAACGACCTCCAATCTTGTTGATTTTTTATGGAGATGATCTTGAAATGATGATTTAGAGAATGAACGTTTCCGATTATGATATTTTTACAAAAATAATTCGATAAATCGAAGGAGTTGTACGAGGAGGTTGATACAGAGTAGCATGCATGTATTATTCTTAAAATAATTAAACGTACGCAATGTATTTTTTTTAAATTTAAAGTAAGTTTCTATATATAAGTACAAAGTCGCTAACATTGTTATCATGCATTGCCACGTATGTATTATATGTTTTGTAATTGAGAATGACGATGAGGGTATGATCGAAGCTAGATTTTTGAAGCATTTGGTGGTTACTAATTTTCCATGAGATTATTATATATACAACGGTCACATGTGAAATTGTTTCCCAAAAGCTAAACACGGGTTGATAATCACCGTCATTGATGCAGCATCATAAAGAGAAAAATGATTGCTTACTGCTTGGTTTTTTTTTTAATAATGTCCCTAGGTGAGATAAAGGATTACCCGAATAAAATTATACATCATAGCTCAATAATTTGATTATTACAGCAGCCTACCCTCCTAACGCATAAAGCAATGGAGAGGGAACTGAGCACCCGATAGAACGGCCTCCAATCCCTCTAAACACCCATACTAGCTAAAATTTATTGAGAAAAAAAAATACAATAAGAGGACAAAAGGCCAAAAAGTCAAAACTTGGCAAAAATAATATAAGAAAGACCAAAACATAGCTATACGAAACAGTAATTGGGCATACCCAACTAGTCATTGTGACATAATTGTGAAATAAAAGGTGGAAGGGAGTCCCACCAAGTAAAACCGGTCCCCAGTGCACTGTGGTTTGCTAAAGGATCTGCGGCATAATTAACTTCACGAAAAATATGAGATTCTTGACTAATACTTGATAGAGACGAAACAACAATTATGCCAATGCACCCGGAGTTGCCAAGGGACCATATGTGGAGAAGTAAAGTAAAGAGTGACTAACTTCGAATATATTTCTATCCAAACATGATGCCACTCATGGACATATGCTTGCCTTGGGCAGGGAGGACTATAGCTCTTCCCACCGAAGTAAGGTACTTTAGGATTTTGGGTTTAGCCCAGCCAAATTTAATTAGCCCATTACACTTTAGATTAAAAAAAAAACGTAATCTCACACATACTGGAGCAATACAGAGAAAGCAGCAAAGAGAGGAGGACAACACCATTTCAGCCTTTCTTCTTTCTTTTCTTCACCTTCAAATCTCACACATTACAATTTTCTTCTTCAACTCTTTTTTTTTTTTTTTCTTCAAAACTTTATTGGGTTTTTTCATTCTCAAATCTTCAAAGCATAAGGTATTACTCTCTAATCTTAGTTTTAAATAGAAATTGAATATAAGGTTTTGGTTTTGGGAATTTGAGGATTAGAGATTTCTTTTGAGTTTTGATAATTTGAAATTTTGAATGTTGAAATTGGGGCTTTTGTAGGAATAATTGAGTCAAGGCTATGACTATGAGGATTGCATTCACATACTAGTTGCTATTGTGGGAAGCAATGTTAGTAAATGCTTATTTTTTGCTAATTGTTGATATTGAATGTTTAATTTAATTGGGTAAAGGTTTTTTTTTTATATGTAAAAAAAAAATTGATTTGATTGGTTTCCTTGATTAGTTGGCTAGTAGATGAACTCATAGCCTTCTTGTCCTTAATTTTTACTATTGTGGGAATTCTTATAATAATTTTTGTTGATAAATTTTGCTTATATGTATGCTTATTATATGAAATTTTAATCATCATTAATAGGTTTTCTTTTATAATTTGACGCTATTAAAACTCGAAAGGTACAATTTAAGATTAGAAAGTGAGCATTTGTATTTGCATTGCATGTTTAATTATGGATTTTGTTGTAATTTTTTTTCTTCTTTCTATCAAACTTTTATTTATGTATATAGATACATTTGAGGAGTAATGCTCATTACACCCCCCTGACTAGGTGTATCTTTTATGTTTATTAATAAAATTCATTCGTACCATCAAGTTTCTTTTACATCTAGTATGTAAGTTTAACTCATCTGAAAATCAGATTCAAGATACGTCATTGATGTCACGCATGAAGCCAATCTAACTCAATAACTTTAATAACCGCTAAAATTTATGTGTGCACGGCACTTGGAATATTCAAGTTAGAACTAAATGCCCTTGATAATCACGAAAAATCCCTCCTAAACTAGCTTTACCGGAATCGTCCTTACAAGATTGCTTACTGCTTAGCTATTTTTTTATATATATATATATATATATATATATATTCAATAATACAATAATCAAACATAATTAAATATTAAAATGAGTGCCACCCGGATTATATCGTATTTTTTAAAATTTAACCTGTAAATTTCGCCTCATTAAATTATTAGTTGAAAAACTGTCGTTGTCTCAAATTAATTGTACGGTTGACCAATTGGATAGCTTGAAGGTAGGCTCATGAATTCTCATTGCCTCAGACTCAATCGGACAATAAGACAAATAGATCGCACATTATCGACAGCCAGATACTCAGATCTCAAACATCGGGAAACACTCCACTTTTGTAGCCCACCTTTTGACTCTTGAGTCTTCACCACACAAGGTACACTTTTCTTGGCACCATATTTGATCATAACAAAAGTAGGCTGGATGGGCTGAGAAACCTGGGCTGGACTTAACAATTCTCTTTCCTTTCGGTTACTGGGCCGAACCCACTAAAAATTGAAAAGAGGTCTTCTATTTGGATCTTTTCTTTGATTAATACTACATTTGCTGAAACTCCCCTTGATAAATTATGTAACGAAGGACAAAGATTTGATTAATTATGCACGTGGCACCGGCTTAAAAAGTTATAAGATTGTACGCAAAGGAAGGCAAACCCACGACACTAGGAATCAATCTATTCAAGTAATTAATTAACTAAAGATAAACTACTAATTAATCATTAATAAAATCATATTTTATTTCAAAGTTGGAATATGAAAATTTTTTATTCTTAGGAACTCTACTTTTTTTTTTTTTTCATGCATATTTATTATCATCTTCTTATATAATACATGATTATGATTCTAACTCCTATTTTATAATTAAACTCAAAACACTTGTATAATTAAACTTATATATTACATTTGATTTTTTTTTCTTTCAAACCAATAATGAAATCCTTGTTATCTGGGACTTAACGGTAGGATATAGAAAGCTTTTGGGAAGGGGTAGTGTTTAGGTTAGGGATGGTGATGGAAGAGCTTATGACTTAGCATTTAGGGTTTAATTTTTGAATTTTGGACACTAAATTCAAGAATTAAATTATAAATCATAAGCGATTAACCTAATATTTTAATAACAGATAATAAAAAATTTTCAAAATTGAAATTATTCTAAATAACAATCGATTAATTTGAAATTATAATAAAATAAGCACTAGCGGTGGTCATTTTGGCCAGTGGCATTGTGTTGATAATTTGTGGTTGAAAAGCCAGAGGACCGGAGGGTTGAAAACTTAGGGTTCCAAGGTTTTTAGTAATTCTCATCCGTGTCAAGGGTTTATAATTCAATGGCCCGTTAATTAATTAATATGGTACGTTGATTAATTATGTAGACAGTGAAAACCTGACATTGCTTAGAACACGTACAATGAATGCTCCCACATCCATCCACTTCCGTACCATTTTGCTCTTATTTTACAGCTTTATTTATTTGCCCCAAATCGGCAAATCCAACTGGCTACTTTGGAATTTATTCCCAACTCCTTGTTTGTCTTCACAGTTCAAACCTCTACAATACTTCTTTTTATTTTGTAAGTTCATATTTGTTTGATTTGTGCTGAGGAGAATAATGGAGTACTTGGATAGAGGGTCGAATTAGGGTTAGTGGGAATAATCGAGTTCTTGTTTATATGTCTTCACAATTTTTTGATCCATCACATGTTTTGTACACCGACTGAAAGTCAAACTCTGTCTGAAGCAGCGAAAGAAAATAAAATCCAAACCTTAATCGTTGGTGGCAACCCTCACTCTACTTCTTTAACCATCTTCCCTGCTTCCGTTGATGTCACCTACCCTGACAAATCTAGCAATCCTGGCTTGGATTCGTCTTCATGGTGGCCTATGGGTTGCTCGGGTTGGTTGATGGTGCGAGCTGGGTTGCTCGATTTCCTCGGTAGATTCTATCTTCTCCTTGTCGGCGGCAGTTATGGTGGTTCGTTGGAATCTGACCTTTACGCTGATGGAGTGTCGTGGGTCGTCTTCGTGATGGCGCCTTGTGGAGGATCTGCTCGATGGTGAATGGAGTTGCTGGTGCAGTTGGTCGCACTCCAGCTGTTATGGAGACGACGGCGGTACTGGCCGCTTGATGTTGGCGCTTGTTTGTTACCCTTTGTGGGTTTGCTTTGGTTTTTATTCCTTGGGTTTCATTTTGATTTGCCTGATTTTTGTGTTGTTAGATCCATAATTTTTTGGATTTTCACCGGCTTTCGTGGCTGTTTTTACCCTCAATTTGTTTAATTCTTTTGGAATTTTTTGTGTCAAGTTTTTTATTAAGCTTGAGTCTTGTATTATTTGTTTATGGTTATGTTTCTTACTTTCTACAATGCAGAATATATGATGCACGAATCTAACGATACAATGTAGCCTTGCTTTAAAATAGTTCTCTAATTTTTTTTTTATTCACATATATGATTAAAATAATTTTTTGTTTTTGTTAGAAGATAAGTTTTATTTTAAAATACCTTTAACGATAGTACTTGGATAGACACTAGGTCGGTCTATTAAGAATCTAATCGTTAACATCAAATAAATAACACGATCGATAAAAAATTTACAACCTGATTAAATTCACGGGATAATTATTCTTATTCTATAATGAGACTTTAAAAGGCTTAGTATTAAAATAGAAATCCGGCGTCCATCACCAGCACCATTGCTGAAGGACAAACAAAATTTGGCCTTTGTCCATCTACCCCCACATGCATTTGGACTTTGTCCATCTACCCACATGCTCTCTAATTCGCCCCCATGGCTCCATGCTCATATTTTTCTACTTCATTTTGACCGTCTCTTATTATTATATTTTCATCTTTTTTGAAAATCAACTTAGAAGAAAACAACCAGAGCATGCTTTTGTGTAGTAGAAAGTAGAAACCAACCGACACTTAATAGTTTTTTATGATTTGAAATTGATTAGCCACTCCATCTTACATTCTTACTTGTGCTGTGCTTGTGCATGGGCTGCTCATTCGCTGCATAGCCTTTGATTGGGCTGAAGATTGGCCCAACCTTATAGGCCCAGATCGGTCACGGTGTGAACAATTTCTAAACGAATTTTAAGGACTTTTTCGTTTAATTTCGATTACTAATGAGTAATGAGCGAGAAGATTGAAACGAAATCTAAAGGTGCATCAAGTTAGTAAAGCTCCATTTTTGTTGCAATCTATTTTTTCCAGTTTAACATACAGAAATACGTTATACAGTGTCCATATGGTACGGCATTGAGACTTGAGAGGTCCCAAAACGCGTGACTCGCTGTGCTGTCTGTCCTCCTTCACTTCACTGCTGTCCTCATTCACTTCACTGGACTACACTCTCTCATCATTTTCTCTTCTGCCACAACAATGGTCATCTCACCATCTCCACGCTCTCTCTTTCTCTTCTACGCCTTTACAATCCTTTGCGCCTCCCAACAAACCACCGCCCAACATTACCTCCAACTCCCACTTCTCCACAAACAGCCCTTCTCCACGCCTTCACAAGCTCTCTCATTCGACACCCGCCGCCTCTCCCTCCTCCGTACCCGCCACGGCATTCAATCCCCTGTCGTTTCAGGCTCCTCCACCGGCTCTGGTCAGTACTTCGTCGATCTCCGCCTGGGCACCCCGCCCCAGAGGCTATTACTAGTCGCCGATACCGGCAGTGATCTGGTGTGGCTCACCTGCTCCGCCTGCACCGACTGCACCAAGCGCGCCGCCGGTTCGGCTTTCCTCGCCCGCCACTCATCCACATTTTCCCCCTACCACTGCTACGATTCCGCCTGTGAACTCGTCCCACAACCCGACCCGAGTCCGTGTAACCACGCCCGTCTCCACAGCCCGTGTCGCTACGAGTACACTTACGTCGACGGGTCGGAAACTTCCGGCTTCTTCTCCAAGGAAACGACGACGTTAAACACCAGCTCCGGGCGACAAACCAAACTTCACAATTTATCGTTCGGTTGCGGGTTTCGGGTTTCCGGCCCGAGTATCACCGGTCCGAGCTTCAATGGGGCTCACGGAGTCATGGGGCTGGGAAGAGGGTCCATTTCGTTCGCTTCCCAACTGGGCCGCCGGTTCGGGAACAAGTTCTCGTACTGTCTCTTGGACTACACCCTTTCCCCGTCTCCGACGAGTTACCTCAGAATCGGCGGAGGCCCACCGAGCGACGTCGTATCCAAAAAACTTAGCTTCACCCCCTTGCAAGTGAACTCTCTGGCTCCCACATTTTACTACATTGGTATCAAGAGCGTCTTCGTCAACGGCGTTAAATTACCAATTCACCCCTCCGTCTGGTCCATCGACAAGTCTGGCAACGGCGGCACCATCATGGACTCGGGAACCACATTAACCTTTTTTCCCGCGCCGGCTTACCGTTTAATTTTGGCGGCGTTTAAACGGAGCTTGAGGCGCTCCGCGAGCCCAGCCCAGCGGACTCCGGGGTTCGATCTTTGCCTCAACGTGTCGGGCGCGGCACGGCCGAGACTACCCAGGCTGAGTTTCAGACTCGTTGGTAAATCGGCGTTCGCGCCGCCTCCAAATAGCTATTTCATTGACACGTCAGAGCAGGTCAAGTGCCTGGCGATCCAACCCGTGGATACCAAGTCGGGTTTTGGGGTGATAGGGAATCTGATGCAACAAGGTTTCTTGTTCGAGTTTGACAGGGACAGGTCGCGCCTCGGTTTTTCTCGTCATGGCTGCGCCCTGCCGTGACTATGAAGCGAGTCAGCGTCATGACTCGGTGCTGAGTCCACACTCATTTTATTTTATTTTATTTTGTCTTTTTTTTTTCATTTGAATTTAAACTTAATAATTAATTGTTTCTACATATAGAGTAAATTGTTTTTTTGGCCCTTTTTTTTGGACACGGTGTGTTGGGATTTGGTTCCGTTTTTCTCTCACTCGTCTTTTTTGTTTTCCCTTTTTAAATGATTTTTCCTCAAAGCTTCAAACACTTGCTGTACTTTTTTATTTATTTATTTGTTCACTGCTTGCCAATAAAATTAAAATTAAAAAAAAGGCATCTTCTTCCCCCCCAAAAAAAAAAAACTTACGGTGCGGACAAATTGGAGGATCCAATCAAGAAATAATGAATGGAGTCATGTATGGTAGGGCTCTGGGTTGGACATGAATGTGTCAGCACAGTCACGTTTTTGTGAAGTTGGTATTCGTTGAAAATTTGAAATTCAACCAAACATATGCGCATCTCCTCCGTGTACTTGATTGTCGACCATTACACGTCATGTTTACTTAAAAGGATAAGAAAGAATTTGATGAAACAAGGAAATCAATATTAGAATGTTGTTACCCTTATGTTACGGTTCGAGTGCGTATAGTGATCAGAAATCTATAAATCAAAGTAACTGGGAATCAAAATAAGAAAAAAAAAATTGCGTCAACAAAAAGAGTAATTTTAAAAAAAGTTACGGCATTATGGAAAAAAAAAAAGAAAAAAAAGTTAGGGCATGTTCATTGATAAGAAATTGAAACAATCTTGAATTAAAGTTGAGTCATTAAAGTTAGGAAGAAACAAAATATCGAAGCAATCATGAATTAAAGGTCAAAAAAGAAGTGATTTTTTTTTTTTGATAAATTAAAAGTGTATTAAAAAGGGGCAAAAACCCAACAAGAGGACCTAAAAAGAAAGTGGTCGACACCAAAAGGAACACAGCAGAGGGCCGAAGACAACCGAAACTAATCATCAGGGAGGCACCAGAAGTGTAATGTTAAGCGATCTCTACTGAGAATGGATAAATTTGAGTACTAAGTTAAAATTTAACTCCAAAAAAAGTAAAATTTAACTCTCAAAAAAGTAAAATTTTATTGGACAATATAGAATTATATTTTATTATTTTAATGGATAACGTAGAGTTATATTTTATTATTTTTAACTATTTCATAAAAGAGAATTACTTTTATATATTATTTTTTGTTGCTTTTTACTTATGTGGGCCCGGAATTAAAAAAAAGGCAGGTGTGTGTGGAAGTGCAATTGGATCCCCCGAAACTTGCATTTAGAAAAGTAGGAACTTTCCTTCCTAAATAGACAAAGATAGAAAGTCTTATAAGATGGAGAGTCCTGTCGGATAATCAAATCAAGCTTAATTTTTTATGGTTATGTTCGTTAAAATCCTTGTAGTAGTGTTGTTGGCTTTATCATTCGAGATTCTAATGGTAAATCCCTTATTGATGGTTCTAAGTTGTTGGGTCATTCCGAGGTTGCTATCTCTGAGGGTCTGGTTCTTAAGGAAGGCTTACTTCAGGCTATCCGTGTGGGTTTCTTGGAGGTTGTTGTAGAAGGAGATTCGAAGCTCACCATTGATTTTATCCTCAAGAAATGTACTATTTCTTGAGGCTTTTTACTGTTATTGCTGACATCTTGGAGTTGGTTAGGCAATTTGACTCTATTTCGTTCCATCACATTTATAGAGAAGTGAACTTCGCTGATGATGCTCTAGCTGGCTATGGCCAAGGACAACATTCTAATATGGTTTGGATCTAGAATGCTCCAAGTTTCTTGTCTAAGGCTCTTAGTTTTGATAGGATTGGTTTAGGTTGCCCTATGGGCTTTTGTCTGTAATCTTTTATTCCATAAAAAAAATCTTTGACTGTTGGGACTAAGAAAAAATTTAAACTTTGCCCTGCAGGTGTGGTTGGAGATGGATTTTTGCACAAAATTTTCACAATTTGGCTTTTTGACTCATAATTGGAGATGACCTTACAATTAATTAGGACGTATTTGCTTATCAAAGATCGACACAATCATGAATTAAAATTAGGAATACTCAGAATAAGTAAGATAAATAATATTATAATCAGTCGTGAACTAAATCTTTTATGTACATTAAAATTGAAAATGAAAGAGAGATGAAGAAATTACATGCTCCGGGTCGTTATGGGTTCGATCCATGCTTATGAACCTTCTGATTACGGCCAGAGGTACGAAACACGTTGTGAGTCTCTCTATCCCCAAAATAATGTACTGTCGTATTTCACCATTAATTAGTCCTATTTTTTAAAGAAAAAAAAATTACATGGTGTGATTGTTTGGGTTGTGTGGTCCGGATATAAGGTGCTTTTGGGAACAACATTCTCTTGGCACGTCAAAAGCTAATGTCCCATTGACAACTAGTTTGCGGTGGAGTCTTGGGGTGGTCCATTCCATTCCTCCCTCTCAATCATATATTTTGTTTCCTTTTTCTCACAATTTCTTTTTCTACCTTCTCTAACTGCTTAACTTAACAACTCCGATTCCCTTGAGAAGTCATTTTCTTCCTAAAATTTAAACCAAAAACTCTTATCCCATTTAAAAATTATATCTCACGTACCTACTACGATCACTTAATGAGAGTATGCATTGAAATGCTAAGAGTTTCAGTCGTGATGCGTTGAAATTACAGATAATTTCAATCACGACTCACTTAATGAGAATTTCAAACATATAAAGCATTATCATTCTAAAATTTAAAGTCAGTTTTGCGATGCTTCTATTTTGAAATCATTTTTCACATACGAGATTTCATTTTTAGATTTCTAATCATTACGAGAGCATTTGTTTTGTAGTTTTGTTTTCTTCCATAATAACGTCTCTATGTTTTTTTTGCATAAAAATATATAAAATAAATAATAAATAAAGAAGATGAGAGAGACGGGGCCAAATTTAGTTTGAATTTGATCCCAATATTCATATTATATAGATATATGTATATCTTCACAGCTGGCTATATGCAGAGAGCTGAAGGTTTGGTAGCTACCTTATCCGCCATGACTGTTCTCTCTCTCTCTCTGTCTGGGGCTCCCTTTACATTAATTCCAGCTTCTATTTCAGTTGTGGAGATGAACAACAATTAATAATAATCCATATATATATATAAACTGTGAACACAAGGAAACCTTTAAAAAAACAATTTCTTTCTCGGGATAACGTGTCAAAAACATTGTTACCTAAGAAACAAGTTAAATATAGAGAGAATATTTAATTTTCTTACACAATATTGTTGAAGAACATAAGATTAGATATAGTTAAAATTAAGGTTTAGTTAATATAATGTTGGGGTAAAAATGATGGTCGTTTAGTTGAATAGAATCGTGAGTTTGCAATTGGCACATACCAACAAACATTCGAAGAGTGAGTAAGCCTGTCTTACTGTTATGTCTGTGAGACTCTTGCTCTTGTATTATCCCATGCATGCCTCCAAAAGATTTGCAGACTGTGCATCGATTCAATTATCACCAACTGGATGGAGCCTACTAATTCTGATGGCTCCCAATTATTTTTTGAAGTTATATGATCATTAGGATCCACCAATACGATATAATACACCAAATGTCGGTGTTTTGCTCATTTTAAAATTGAAATGCTTCAAATTCGACTCACATATTAAATAAGAACGATGGTTAACTTCATGGAAAATTTGACTTTGTATAAAAATAAATAAAAGAAAATCTCAAACGTGTTCGATCGGCTCCCCGTGATTTACATAGGCCCAAATGTATCGATTTTGGGCCACCTTTCACTTCTCAGTAAGCCCTGGAATTAATATAAAGCCCGTTGAGCCCAAAACAGAACAGATATTGAATTTGAATTGTGAGCCTTTGACAAAAAAAAAACAAAAATTGAATTGTGAGACAAACCCAAAAGGGCCGAAACAAAGGTTTTTGCATATTCCAGTCTCGTTTGTTTCTTTTCCAATTTGGACTATTTAGTATACATCGACAACCCCGGTATTGGAAAAGAAGGGCGGAATTCGAATTTGAGACCTGACAGAGTATTGTTATGAAAAGAAATACAACTAGACCGTTTGGTAGTTGGTTTGGAAATATGTTTAGCCAACGAAACGGAGTTTTACGCAATTGCATGGTGGATTAGGTTAAATATGATATGATGAACTAAGCCAAACGTTAAAAGCACCTTTTTTAATCGCCAAACTTTTTTCACAGGATTAAAGTGATTAGGCCAAAGCTAGCCCTGTGAACCTAGGTAGCAGGAGGGAGCCTTCCATTTTGAGCTCTAGTGATTTAGATACGTATAGAATTAGCTTTCGGCTGGAGAAATGAAATTTCTTGTGTAATTGACAAAGACGCATGCAGATGGTGGAGGGTATGATTGGAACCAGAAGACCATTGTCCCACCATGGGGGGGACACACAACCCCTTGGAAAATATATTGCGGATGTTTTTTTTTGGTCCTACAAAATATATAACAAATTAAGATATATATCGATATTGAAGATCAACCATGGATCTCCAAATTCCAATTAATATTCTCTTCTTTAATATGTTCATAGATCGATCATGACTATGACTGGGACAGCCACGTATTAGGGCTGCCTAGGGTTGGCCAGGGTTAGCTTAGGGTATAAATAAAAGACATAACGTACATATATATATATATATGCTGACTACTGAGTATACTGAATCAAGCACCATGGACGACTGCTTTATTGGGAAGTTGAAGTTTTGTGGAATTTGCCTCAAACCACAGATTTTTGTTGGCCCGGCCCCACTCACAGATATTATTCATCATCATCACAATTCATCATCAGCTGATCAGGTATATGGGATAAATCACACCCTCCATTCATGTTGGCTTTTGCTGTTATATATCTCAGTGATCAGCTCGCTCAGTCCATGAAACTATACGCTTCGAAGAAATAGAGATATGCACGATAGAATCTTTTAATTAAAGAAAAATTCAGACATGAGCATGGCGACAATAATTACCGCGGATATACTCTGTATGCGGATATACATTTAAGTTCGAAAATCTCACAACAGAAAAAAGAAAAAGTTGGATGAAATATATTAGGTATATATATGTTGTTAATTAGGATATGAAGTTGAAGCTGGTGATTCTTAGTTTATTTTCTCAGAAACTAGCTAGTTAGTATTCAATATATTTAAGTTGGTAGGTAGGTAGGTTTCAAGGCCTGGTTGGAGTTCAAGTAGTATAAACTTTTGAGAGGAAAATGCATTTGATAATGACTTTGATGGAATATTACGTAGGTTTTCAAAAGCTGTTGCATTTTTTATATCATCAACACACAACAAAGAGGAAGGAAGGATCCCGATCGATCAAACTTTTCTAGTAGGTGACAAAGATATTAGAGATTATTAATTATTTTAAATCACCAGTGCCTAATTAATCCCTTTTTCTATTAAGCTTAAATTAAGTAGACCCGTTTTGTGGACTTGTTGCTAGTCTTTTTAGTCTTAATTTCCAACTTGCAAACCACACTAATTATTAACTAATTAAGATAATTGGCAAATAGTTCGATCTTTTTTTATTACAAGCACTTCTTCACTATAAACAAAAACAAGTATATATTCATCCGTACGATTAATCGATCTTGCATATCCTATTGTTTGTTGCCATCGGCCACATGGACCACATGGTTTCGATTTAGAAGTCAACATGGACGTAGAAAAGCAGTATATATCAACGACATACAGTCTCTTACGAACACATAAAAAATATGAAAATGAAATTATTTACGTCAATGCAATAGTACATGGATTCATATATCATCATAAGTATTTTATTGCAGGGACAGGTACAGAGCACTAGGGTTTGTAAGTGGGTAGCTAGAAATCTCAAAAAAGGGAACTGCTGAATGAATGAGTGAAACGGGAAGAAAATTAAAAATGTTGGGCAAGTACTAAGCATCAACTATATATCAAAGTGGAACATGCCTTTCTTAACTTCAAAATCGACAGTTTCAACTTTCACATCAACGTATATCATTTGGAAGATGATTCTAATTATTCGAAATTTACATATCATCATCTGTTAATTCGAATAATAAATAAATGAAAATGTTCAAATTTTTTATTTGCATGTGTACAAACCCAGTACGGGTAACGGTCACAATTCAAAAATAGCATGAATTGATGTATGTTGTGTTAGGATTGTAGAGGCTTGTCAGTGAAGCTCTTTGTAATTTAATTTTAGTACAAGAAGATGTAAATAATTAAAGAGTAGTTTTGGGTCCACTGAGAATTAAAGTTTGCTTGTGAAGCTAAGTTATGGCTTTTGCACAAGAGACCCATCATGCGTGTACTTAACCCCTGTTTTTCATGATGACAAACCATATATTGTAGGTTTTTTTTCTTGCTTGTCCATCAATCTGAGGGCACGTTTAAGTGTGATAAATATACTTGTTTTGGTGTTTGAATTTGAATTTGGAAAAAGTAGTATATAAGAAAAATTGAGAGATCATGAAGGTTGGCGAGGAAGAGATCGAGCAAAAAGAAATGAAGAAAAAACCGATCATGAAAGTAAAAAGGCGTTGTTTGATAACTACTTCGTTCGTGCTTTTTATTTTTTAATTTTGGTGGATGAGACATGTAAAAAGTGTAGGATATATATATAGAGTGGTGGTATATATATGGAGAGAGACAATAAAGAAGGAAGAATAGAAAGAAAGAAAAAATCAAAACACGAAACTCATTTTATCCACTATTTTTTCTACATTTGTTCTCTATTTATTCAACCGTGTAGCATCCATTCTTCATATTTTCATGCATAAAAAATAGAAACTGAAAGTTTAAAATGAAATTTTTATCAAACGACTCCTTAATATAACTTTTAGTTTTTATTTTGTGAACATATTTTTACATGGACAATACTTGCATCTCACCCTGGTGGTACCTCCTCATATTACCATTTCAATTGATCGAATTATCTTTGTACATATATCATAATCTGAACTGTTCATTCCCTAAAGCAATTACATGTCAAGATCATCTCAGTAAAAAATCAATAAGATTGGAGGTCATTTAGTCATTCATATATATCAACTAAATGGACGGTTCGCCATGAGGAACTTAATTCTTACAAAAACCGTTGATTTATTTGATACACATGAATGACTAAACGACATCCAATATTGTTGATTTTTAACGTAGATGATATTGACATGACGATTTAGAAAATGAGCGCGCGGTTCGGATTATGATATATGTACAAAGATAATTCGATAAATCGAAATAGATGCAAGTATTTTCCATTGATACATGGTTATCAAATATCAAAACTTCAGTATTCTATTAATTCTTAGTTTCCATATATTGATGAGCTTGAACTTAGACCTGCCTTTTAATATATATAACATATCTCTTACTTCTGTATTAGTTCTGTGAATGAATGTGGAAAGTTGAGAGGATGAGTTTAATTTGATGATCTTGGGGTCATGAAATGATGTAGACTATATATATATGCACAAAAGTCTGGACAAAATATACGAAATTTGGTAGAAATGTGAAGGGAGTTGAAAGAGCAGACGTCGTCGGTGATCAAGCCAAGTGCTAAGCTTGATTAGCATCCACGATTAATATGGCCGAAAACAAAATGCTAACCTGGCTTGGTTTATTTACGTACATAATAATTTTGACACAATAATGATTTTAAACTTGACCTAATAGGTTATAAAATGAGAACTACACACCACAAATCGATGAGTCTTTCCTTCAACCTTCAAGTAGCAATAGTGGTAACTGGTAAGGGAAGAAAGCGTCATGACAGGGTGGGACTGATGTCATCATAAACCCCACATAAAAAGCCCTTCTCGTGCGTTATGTTAGTGCTGCTGCACCCATCATCATCAAATGTTTGAATCAGCATGCTGTAATATATATATATATATATATATATATATATATATATATATATATATATATATCAGAACCCAAATTAATCTTATACATAAAAATAATAAGCTCCAAAAAGAGATATACAGAAAGATATATAAAGATAATATTGGGACCAAAACAGCCATGCGTGTGACCAGTGACCACAAAGTCGATCTCCTCCAAGCCCTAGCTAGACAAATCAAAAGCAAACACACACACACATATATATATATATATATATATATATATATATATATATATATATATATATATGTATTGGAACGAAATTCTCAACATATACCATATATTGAACTATATATTTGATATTAAGTTTAAAAACATGTCAAAATTTTATGTAAAATATCGGTATAATATGAATAATACAAATGATATTGTAGATATTCCGATGCATCGTTAGAAAAAAAAAAAACTCTAAAAATTCAAATTATTAAAATAAAAATAACTAATTAACTGATCATCATGTATAGAGATGAAAGAGGCTTCAGGCTTCAGGCTGCGGAAGAAAATAATAGTAACACAGTATTTGTGAGTGATCCAATTATGCAGGGAGAGGAAGTGCACTAGAGGAGACATTGGGGATGAACTTGTTTGTGGTTGCAATTGTTAATTAATTATCTTACTTGATGGGTTTTAATTAATCAGCATTTTAAAGTTAAGATCAATTTACTAATTTGGCTAAAGGCTTAAAGCCACTTTCAGTCAAATTATATATCGGAAAAAGGATATTAATTAAGACAGAAAAAAACAAACTGTGGATCACTTTCTTCCTGAATACAATTAATTATTGTGTTGGAAAGGCAATAAGTAAAAGGTAATTTAATGATCTTTTGTTACCCATGCTAATACAAACGCAAATCGAGCCCAATTTTTATCATGAATTCCTCATTAAAAAATATGTAGTATATTTTATGTAATTATTGGCGGGCATGAATGAAAATATCCACAATATCCGTTTTACTTTTGTGGATATATCCGTATTTTAAGATCTCAACATAAAAATAAGCGGGAGAAAATATCTACGATATATCCGTAGATATCCGTATTTTTTCCTAAAAATTGGGGGGGAAGAAAAAATTTCTCCGAATGTCCACATATATCAATATTTCACTCAAATTTGTTCTCAAATTGTCGATATTTCCATGAAAAATTCTTGCAATTGGATTGCCCAGAAGGCCCATTCGAAAGTGAATTGCTTTAAATCTTGTTTTTACCATATTTATAGACATGACAAGTAAAAAAGAAGAGTTCAACTTGTTTAGGCCAAACCAGCATGCAGCAGCCATTAGGAGTTGAAGTTTATTTTTACCATATTCTTCTTCTTCTTCTTCTTCTTCCTTACTCGATAGGTAGCTAGGTGATTTGGAAGAGCGTGCCCAGTTGGCACACTGAAAAAAAGTGTTTGGAGACATCAATTATTCTCTTCTCTCAAGCTTGGCGTTGTTGCGGCCTTTCAAGTTTTAATGCCAAATCTTACCAACTACCAAAATCATATACACTTTCCCATATTTTTCACAATCTTTCATCATTTTGTTTGTCCAGCTCCTCCTTGGAAGAATGTGATAAACAAATAAATTACAATACCCAGATAAATATGAACAGATTCTTTTACAAGAGAGCGTTGATATTAAATTTAATTTTAATTTTTACACTAAATTTAAAAAAAAAATTAAATTAAATACCAACAAGTTTTGATTCTTATAGTTAGTCTTTGTAAATGGGGTTTTGTGGGAAAAGAGAGTAAAAGGATACCTGCCAAATATCCCATGAATAATAGAATTGTACATTGTTTAAATTAAAAGGCACCACATATATATGTATACACAATGAAAAATACACCATATATCTCTGTATTTGTAGAGACATGAGACAGAAACCAATAAGGAGAGAGAGAGAGATGATGGGAATGGGAGAAGGAGGAGTGTGTTCCAAGACACAATGATTACATGGTGTTGGGGAAGCAGAAAGGGTTTTGGCATGGAAAATGGGAATGGGAATTAGAAACCAAGAGAGTATGGAAGAACGTGGGGACTTGACCCAGCTAGCTAGGTATATGGGAAACCAAACAAATTAAAGACCCTAGCTTTTTATATTTATTAGGGTTTTGAGTTTAACTACCTACCTATAAACCTAAAAATTTCACTGTTAGTGTGCTAATTATAAACTAAAATAAAAAATAGAGAAACAAAAAAAGGGTTTAAGCCTTTTATCATGATGATTCTTCTCAGCCTTTTTGGTTTTTGGTCGGTCGACAATCTGTGTGTTGTGTGTTCACTCTGTTTAACTTTAATTGTGCTGCTTCTCCTGCTTCCATCTCCATTTATCTCTCCCTTTCCCTTGTGTTTGTGTTTTCCATTTCTATAGTACACCACTCACATAGTGTAATTATTTGCTTTGAACCAATCACAAAGCAACAAATTAAACAAAATGTTTTTTAATTACGTACATGGGTGATTATACTTTTTGGTATTAAAAATAACAATGTAAATACAAAAATAAAAATGAAATTAAAAAATGTATAATAAAGTAGAAAAAGGATCCATCCTATCCCCCATTCCCATCCCCACCCTGAAAGCTACAGGAATGGAATGGAATGAGAATGCCGTAAGAAGAAAGGAAAGAAAGCCTAGGTAGCAGTACTCAACCCAACACACTCTCTATATATATAACATATTTAGAATGGTGGAAAGACCTCAGAGAGAGAGAGAGAGAGAAAAACAAAAAAACAAACAAGGCAAAAGAAAACAAAGGAAACAAAAAGATAGCAACAACAAAGCACAAAGGAAAGGGAAAGGGAAAGGGAAAGAGAAAGAGAAAGCAGCAGCTTGCTCAGTTGATGAGTTGAAAAACCAAGGATAAAAAGCCAGGCTCGTGCTCCTCCTCACCCCCACACCCACACAACAAACCCCACATCAACCAAAAAAACCTACCAGGCCAACAACTGATAGAGAAGTAAACCACCCAAAATATCACCAATTAAATCTTATCATCCATCATCAACTACAAAACCCTAGCTACCTATATATCAAGATCATGATGTGTGGGAAGAAAGAAGATCAAGGGGAATGTTCTCAATCGGTCCAGAACCTACAAGCCTTCCAAGAACATTTGTTTCTCCAACAACAACAGATGCAACATCAAGGTTTGATTTTCCCTACTTCTCATGATCATCATCATCAACCTCCTCATCCTTCGTGGAATAATCTCCACCCTCCGATCCACGCCTTCAACCCATCACTACCCCACGACCCCTTTCTCCTCCCGACTCCTCCTCCAATCCCATCACCCTCCTCCTCCTCCTACGCTAATTTCTTCAACCGGAGAGCTCCTTCTCTCCAGTTCACTTACGACGGTTCATCCGATCACCACCACCACCTGAGGATCTTGTCCGAGACGCTCGGCCCCATGGTTCAACCCGGTTCAGCCCCTTTCGGGCTTCAAGCCGAGTTGGGCAAGTTGACCGCCCAAGAAATCATGGATGCCAAGGCTCTCGCCGCCTCCAAGAGTCACAGCGAGGCTGAGAGGAGACGAAGAGAACGAATCAATAACCATCTCGCCAAGCTCCGTAGCCTGTTGCCCAGCACCACCAAAGTAAGCCTTACACTCAAAATACTTATCAACCAAAAAAACAAAATCGGTTTTTTTTAATCAGATTAATTCAAACCAGACTCTTTTACCTGTTTAATTTAAGATTTTAATTTTAGAATGAATCTTAGGCGTGATATTCGATTAGCTTATTAGGATTATGCATGCGTTTAATCGAGAGTCAAGACCTAGCATGCTACCAATATTCTTCATTATTAGAAATGAGCTACATTTTATGAATCAACTTTATCATCTTTTCGTTGTTTCTTTTGGTTTCTTCTTTTCGAGTCTTATTTGTGGTAGTTTTCCGAGGTGAGAAAGAAAAAAAAAACGAAAAACAATAATAAGGGTAATGTCGCTGGGTTGATATGATAAAGAGGAACCACGAAGCAGTTAAAAAGCTTCCCATGAATATTTCTTGCCGGATAAATATCATATATCACCCATCAGTCAAACCATGTTTCACAAAATCGAACCCACACGCAGACAAACTAGCACTCTTGTCAGTCGCAAAAAATATGAAAACCCACGCCCTCATTAATTAATTAATTTAATTAACCCCACTTCCTTAATCCTTAGTTTCAACATGCATGTAATCTACACTAATCAAATCGAACAACAAATACTAACAAACTTTGTTGATTTTGTTTTGTAGACCGACAAAGCATCGTTGCTAGCTGAAGTGATACAACATGTGAAGGAGCTTAAACGACAGACTTCGCTAATTGCCGAGACAAATCCGGTGCCGACTGAAACCGACGAGCTAATCGTGGACGACGCCTCCGACGAGGACGGTAAGTTTGTTATTAAAGCATCCTTGTGCTGCGAAGACCGATCCGATCTCCTTCCCGACCTCATCAGGACATTGAAAGCGTTGCGCTTGAGAACGCTCAAAGCCGAGATCACGACGCTTGGGGGACGTGTCAAGAACGTCCTTTTCATCACCGGAGAAGAAGAGCTGAGCGGCAGCGGAGAAGAGCAAGTGGAAGAGCTGCCACAACATCAGCAATATTGCATAAGCTCCGTTCAGGAAGCTCTTAAGGCGGTGATGGAGAAGACCAATGGTGATCATGATCAGTCTTCTTCCGGGAGTGTCAAGAGACAAAGGACTAACAACATCAATATCCTCGAACACAGGTCTCTTTAATTAACAAATTTATTATCGCATAAGAATCCTGCTATTCTAACACCATTTACTGATCTGTTATTGATACTCTCTTTCATTACAGATAGGTCGAACATAAGATGATATCGGCAATGTGGTCAAGGCTGGTGCAAATAACATTATTTCTTAAGGTTAATTATCTAAATTTTTTTTGTGTGTGTGTTGGTTTTGTTTGGCGTGTTTGGTGTGGTCTATTTCCAAGAGTGAACAATTGGGTAATGATGGTGTGGTTTTGAAGTACCTGCATTGCTCCAAAAAAATAATTGAGAGAGAGAGAGGGGTGGAATTAAAGATTTTGATGGGTTTGTTTAGAAGGAAAAAAACAGTGAAGGATCTTTTTCGTGAGGAGAGAAACCTTATATAAGATCCAAAGATAGAAACTAGATTATTGATCCGGTTTGAACTCAAAGTTGCAGTCTCTGGGCTGGCATTGCCTGTGTTGTGTTTTTTGCAACTGGTTTTGATGAAGACTCTCTATCTAATCAGAGAGTGGATCAGACGGTCAGAAGCACGTACAAGCTGGTGGAACTGATATCATGGTAATGATGATAATGGTGACGACGTAGTTTTGTCATGTGGGGATCGATATATGTGATGTGTTTGTTTTGTGTCCCCACAGTAACAAAATTGGCCACCACGTACCGGATTCATGACCATGATACCACTCTCTTCCTATAATGTCCGTACGTAGATGAGTTTTTCAGGCTATAGAGTTGAGAAAAGGAAAGCAATCAAAACCCTAACGAGGTGTTCCAGTTTTATCAGAGCTATATCAATATATACTGATCATATTATTGTTATTATTATTATTATCGACGGATTTTGTTTTTCGGAGAAGTACTGCAGAACTCCATTAATGTATATATTTTATATTTTTCTCCTACATAAATATATATGTTTTTGTATTTCAGCTTTTTGGCTCTCGGTTTTGTGTTTCAGCCCTTAATTATAATATTTTTTAATAATTTTGAAGCGAAAATAGGGCATGGAGGACGTAAGAAATGCCTATCGATATATGCAAGTGATTCTTTGTGCATGTGAATAAATTATATACGTGCATGTTAATTGTAATTGTCAAAAGAAAAATGCATGTGTGACATAATTTCATCATTTGTGATTGATAGATAAATAGATCATCTACCAATAATATTTCATTTTCAGGTTAATAATAAGCTCCGGTATATGCGTTTAACTACTATTTCAGCTGAATTGCAATGCTTACCAATATATAGGATAATTATTCCGTAATATAATATTACAAACACATAATCAGATTATCAATTTGAAATATAAAGTAGAACAATGTTATGACAATGTCATTGCAATATTGCATGCAATGCCTTAGCTCGATATTGTTCGTTTGCAATTCAAATGCCAATATTTTAGAGCTGGAAATCATCGATCATGACTAATTGAACAGTTGATTGGATAATTAAGCTGGTACCCATCTTGCCCTATATATATATATATATTCTCCTAATAATCGTCGATTTATTTATATATTTTGAGCAAAAAGGATGTTAACTATTACTGGATTTAGAGTTGGTCGTATTGAAAATTTTCACCTAGCAATTCAAGAAGGTTGAATTCAAACATAAGGGAAGAAGCAAAGAATAATACTAAGAAAATAAAAATTTGAAAAAAATTAGTCAATCAGGGTTGACAGATGCATGCATGAATGAAACAAGGTACGTTTTGGGCTGGGCTGCAGCAGGCCCTGATGTTGGGGTCAACAAGATCCAAGATTCTAAATGTTTCATTGGACTGGAAAAACACGCTGACGTTTTCAGTGATCTGTACGTGACGAAAGCAAAACTGAGTCAGAAACTTCGCTACAATGGGCCCTCCTTCAAGCCTACAACCTTTTCGGAAAGAATAAAACTACATGCTGTAAGGTCACCGACTTGTTTGAATTGAAGAATTCGGTGGCTTTCGATCGAATTTGTCCACTGCTGTCGGTTGGATATTTGAAAGGTGCGGTATTTTCACACTGAAATGAATTCAGAGATCTATGGAATGTATAAATACCGGAATTTTCTCACGCATTCTAATTTTCAGATTCCGGCTTTCTTAGTTTAAAACTTGAAAATTCTCCTTTTAATTCATTTTGAATCGGAACTTTTAAATCCACTCGGGTCGCTAATTCATTTAATAACATGTTTTCTTTTTCTCTTTCTCTTTCGGGTAAACAATTATATGTTTGGTTTAGAAAGAGCCGAATGTTGATGAGTTGATCAGTTGATGTTGCTTGCACATTTGAATTTGACGTTGCCAGATGTGTCAGATGTGTACTTCCGAAATGGGACAGTGAGGAGGGATATGAGGAAGCTTCCTTCTGGGCCGTACTCATACAAATAATCGGCCCGGCCCAAACTACACGAGAGGGACGGAAGTCTTTGGTCCGAGCATTTGAATCACATCATTTGCAGTCAGATCACATACAAGAAAATTTCGATACATCCAAAAACTCACTCTTACAAGTGTTGTCGGACAAATGACGGGAATGAAAATCTTTAATCCGACTGGCTGAATGCCACGATCACATAATTTGTAAATCTAAACACATGATCCATTTTCGCCGCATCCGAATAATCTTGTGCCAAATCCCATGATTATGTTCCCATGTTGTTAGTTGTTACAGACAAAAAACATCATGTTTTCTGAGAAATTTTGTTCAATGGAAACAAACTGACATGATAACATGCATGCATCAACTGCTATTCTCAATTCAGTTGGAGTAAATTTTTTGAAAAGGGTTGAAATCAGCTGAGTATGTGAAGCCCTCATCTTTTTTGGTTCTCTAGCTTCCACCCAATTAAATATATATTCAATTGGATCTAGTTTTGATGAGTAATTAGACACCAACATTAACAAATGATTGGCGCATGATGTAAAGATACACAAATAGGTAAAGTAGATGCTGCAATCAAAAATCAAAATGCCAATGGACATTCATTTGCCCTTCCAATCTAAATCCCTGCCATCTGTAATGCCAGTTCCTAGTCACTCCCAAATCTATAAATATCCAATTACATATTCCAATTACTTCAAATCTCTTTCAGAGGGTTGATGTACGTCTCGTTTTATTAGCAGTAAAATAAAAATTACTTTAAAATCCGTTAATTCTATATATTGCAATTTTTTTTAGGCTTATTACTCAAAATGCTCCCCGAACTAGACCTCGAGTCTCAATTTGTTTCTCGAACGCGAAATCGTAACAATGTGCTGCCAGAATCCCCTTTCTGTCAGCTCCGTTGCACCAAAAGTTATACTCTATTACTAACGGCTGTTAGAAGAGGGGTATTTTGTCAAAAAATTAAAACAATTACCCTAAAAGAAAAAAAATTATTCCCCAATCCACCCCAACCCTCCACAACCCTCCCAATTCTCGCCTTCAACCAAATTACCCAACCCACCACCTCTTCACCTTCAATCTCGTTGTCATCCTCTTCTCACAAACCCAGCACCACCATCATCTTCATCTCGCTTCGTCTCCTTTCTCTGTCGGCCCCGAAGAGCAACTTCAACCACCATCTCAAAGCTTCGAACCAGGACCATCGTTATGAAGAGCAACCTCCAATTACAAAACCTCTATTCGACACTTCGATGGCCATGGCTTTTCCTCTCCAAAACCCCTTTGAAATGATCCCCTACCCTTCCAATTCTCAGAACTATGGTTTGCAATTCTGCAGTGTTCAAACAACCATGAGCTTAGCCTCTTTATACTTGTTTGTTGGAGTGTTTGGAATGCAAGAAATGAGTTTGTGATGGATAATAAAACGGCAGATGCTGCAGAGGTATACAATAGAGCACGGGAATTGCAGGCTGAGTTCACGGCAGCTAACACCGTAGGTGGACCACCGGCAACGGGGATTGGACCAAGCCCTGCTTCTCGTTGGGAGGCCCCCTTGTAGGTTGGTTCAAACTGAATGTGGATGGGGATGGTTGTAGCAATAACATACCAAAAGGTGCTGGAGTGGTCATTCGAAATGAGGTGGTTGATTTCATAGTTGCCTGCACCAAACAACTCACTGGGTTCTTTATGCCGCACACTGTGGAGATGCTGGCATCGAGGTTTGATTCGGGGAGCATTTTGAGTAATAAGCCTTTTTTAATATAAAGACAATACTTGCATTTCACTTTGAGACAACCTCTTCGTTTCACTATTTTTATTTATTGAATTGTCCATGTACATTATTATAAGATAGTTTATTCATTCATATGTATAAGATAGTCTATCCATTCATATGTATAAAATAGTTTATCCATTCATATGTATAAAATAATTTCATTCATATGTATAAAATAATTTCATTCATATGTATAAACTAAATCACTGGTTTACCATGAAGATTTTAATTTTATTACTATCGTTGATTTGTTTGATATATATAAATGATTATACGACCTTCAATCTTGTTGATTTTTTGTGCGTAGATGATCTTGAAAAAATGATTTAGAAAATGAACAATTCCAAATATGATACATGCATATGGAAGGTTTCGAGGTGGAACAAATAGATTTTCTAAAATTAGGATGCAAGCATTATCCTTGATATAATTTAATAAAAATAAAACACAGAGGAGTAAATAATGTATTCTTATTAATCTGAATGTGTGACAGCATATAATTATATCATGAATTTTCTTATACCTTTCAGACGATTTTAACCCAACCCAGCCGTAACAAACAAGGGAAATTGTCACTAATGTCCCTTTCTCACAAAAAAAAAAAACTCCTAATAACCACTTCCGATATACTCAACCAATCTAAGGTAATTAACTTTTGATATTTGTAATTTTGGCCCAAGTAATATAAACAAAACAAAACTCCTCAACTCACACTTAGTTACTTTCCATTCATCTTCATCTCTCTCAAATCCGAAACCCTCTCCCATCCAAACCCATAAATCCTTTCCCATCGAAACCCAAAAATCCTCTCCCATTCAAACCCTGAAATCCTATCCCATCTAAACCCTGAAATCCTATCCCATCTAAACCCTGAAATCCTTTTTGCATTCTTCCTCTTCCTCTACATCTTCTTTTCTCTCTTCTCTCCTCATCTTCATGTTTCTGGGTTTCTAGTTATGTAAATAAGTGGTTACCAACTGGTATGTAAGTGAGAACTAATCGGTAACTATAACGACCCGAAATTTTAATTTTTGAATTTTCGTAAATTATTTTGAAAAAAGACGAATTTACCCTTTGTTGTTAAGGGGCGTGAAAGTTAATTTTTATTTCGAGAAACTTTTGTCTGTGTTTCGGGTACCATTGCGTAGGTCTAGAACTCACGAGTTCGCAGACAAGCGGCACGTGAAAAATGGAGTTCGTGTGCGAAAGATGCGGGTCTAGGATGTCAGGGGCATTTTGGTAATTTTGGCAAGGGTAGATATTTTTAACCCCACTTTGATCTGATCTACATCAATTCACACACACTCTCTCAAAACTACCCCGAACCTGTGCGACCCAAAACTCAAAACCCATGCATTGAACTTCGATTTAAGGCCAACTCTCCTAATCTAGTACCACTAATCGAAATCTCCTCCTTCCCACGGTCACGGACGTACCAACCACCGGAGGAGGCACCCGCGGGAGACGCCGGACCGAGGAAAAGAAAAATTGAAAGTTTCGATCGATTTTTCGGCTAGCATAGGTACAGGTTTAGTGTTTTGAGGTCATTTTTGAGTTACTGGGTTCGGGTAGATAGATTTAGACGTAAAATTCGTGAAAAATGGTTGAGTTTTGAAGAAGTTAGGAAAAATCCAAAGTCGACTGGAAATGGGGTTTTTCGATGACGGCGAACGGCGGCTAGACCGTCTTCTCCGGTGACGACGAACGGCGGCAGTCGGCGGTGCGACCGTCATCTCCGGTGAGACATTGGCGACTGAGTCAGTCAAACGGTACTGACGTGGCATGCCACTTGGCTACCACGTGCATGCCACTTGGCTGCCACGTACATGCCATATGGCAGCCATGTGGAGGCTACCTTGCAGCCACGTGGGTGCCACCTGGCCACACAATCAGCAGTCAGTTGACTTAACGGTCAACTGACGCCGTCAAGGGTTTGACGGAAATTGCTAACGGCGTTAGAATATTCCGTCAAAAGTTAACGAAGTCTGACGGAACCCTAACACCGTTAGTCTGGACGGAATATTCCGATTCTGTTAGGTTTAACAGAATATTCCCTCAGGGTTGACGAAATATTCCATCGTGAACAGTACCGACGCGTGAGGGAGCATGGCAGCACATGAGGACACGTAGCCAGCGCGTAGTTCGGTCTTCTACCGGTGCGTGGAGGCGTGGGGGAGCATGGCAGTACATGAGGACGCGTAGGAGTGGGTTTAGAGCCCTGTTTGAGTAATCCCAACGGTAATGTTGACCATGGAGTGGGTTTTGGCTCGGAGGGTCTAGGGAGTTGGGTCATTACTGTATCAAAGAGTTCCTTGGGGCTAGGGCTTCCTTGATTTGGTATTTTAGTTGGCCTGTGAACGGACTAGGTTTCCGGGATTGCATAGGATGTGTACTTCTAGGTATTATGTTGTACCACGGGGTTCTCCGATGATTGGCATGGAGGATGTCTTTCTGCGCTACATTATTGAGGGTTCTCCGACTGGCGTTAGAGGGTACGTCTCCGCCAGATCATTGAGGGGTTCTCCGATGTAGGCGTTCGAGGGATCTTTCTCCGCCATATCGTTGAGGTATGAGGTGTGTCAGGATGATCAAGAATACCGAATTACCACTCAGGGTGCTCAGGAGGAGCAGGGATATTGAGTTACCACTCGGGGTGCTCAAGATGAGCAGGAATATCGAGTTACCACTCGGGGTGCTCAATAGGAGCAGGAATATCGAGTTACCACTCGGGGTGCTCATGATGAGCAAGGTTATCGAGTTACCACTCGGGCTGCTCAGGAGGAGCATGAATATCAAGTAACCACTCGGGGTGCTCAAGATGAGCAGGGATATCGAGTTACCACTCGGGGTGCTCAGGATGAGCAGGGATATCGAGTTGTCACTCGGGGTGCTCTGGAGGAGCAGGGATTTCGAGTTACCACTCGGGATGCTCTGGAGGAGTAGGGATATCGAGTTACCACTCGGGGTGCTCTAGAGGAGCATGGATATCGAGTTACCACTCGGGGTGCTATGGATGAGCAGGGATATCGAGTTACCACTCGGGTGCTCAAGATGAGCAGGGTTATCGAGTTACCACTCAGGGTGCTCAGGATGAGCAGGGATATCGAGTTACCACTCGGGGTGCTTAATATGAGCAGGGATATCGAGTTACCACTCGGGGTGCTCAGGACGAGCCGGGTTATCGAGTTACCACTCGGGGTGCTCAGGATAAGCCGGGATATTGAGTATGACTCGGAGTAAGTCAGTGAGACTCAATTCAACTAAGTTTGGTACCTTCGTCATCCGGGTCAGTGGGTTGGTGTGGGCGGTGACCCAGATTGACGAGTTATTGACAGTTCACAAGAGGGTGGCACGTAAGTTGTTTTGTTAGATTGCGGAGGAGGTCCTCCGAGATAGTTTGTTAACTACTAGGCTATCATGCGTCTGACAGATCGTTGAAACCCCTGTAAAGTACATTTATTGTTCCTAAAGGTTAAGAGTATTTTCAGGTATTAAACTTTTGTGTTAAAAACTGTCAGTCAAGAGGCTCGGGTGTAAAACAGGTTCGTGAGGTTACCCTATAGGGCCACCACTAGTATGAGGTTTCAGCAGTGTCTGACCTACTATCAACTTGGTATCAGAGCTTGTTAGCATAGGGCTATAAACTTCGAATCATGATCAGGGGTTCTCACATTGTGATATGTGGCGAAACATTAGCTCTTACCCTGATATGACCAGACCGGTTAGCCACCGGTGTGGTTGCTTTGTCGAGGGACTAATACGGTTAAGTAGTCCTTAATGGGAGATTCTGCCGGACTTTTGGCAAAGTCCTTATAATTACAGTGTTAGGACTTAAGGGTGTTTTAGGAATTTTCCCTTAGGTTGTTAGACGGGAGTAGGGTTCTTCCCAGGTTTCGAGGGGAAATTCGGGAAGGGTCCTTACAGCAACTAACTGCGAAACCCAGAAACCCAGATGAAGATGAAGATCTGCAGATGAAGATGAAAGGGGAGGTTGTGTCCTCTTCCTCTTATTCTGCATCCTTTTTTTTCTCTTCTCTCTTTATCTTTATCTTCATATTCATGTTCATGTACAAAACCCATAAATGGTTATGTAACTAAGTGGTTACAAACTGGTATGTAAGTGGAAACTAATCGGTAACTAACTGCGAAACCCAGAAATCCATATGAAGAGGAAAATTAAGTTAGTTTATGGGGTTCCATGATTTCGCAATTAGTTACCGATTAGTTTCAACTTACATACCACTTAGTTACCTACTTAGTTACTGATTAGTTTCAATTTACATACCACTTAGTTACCTACTTAGTTACCGATTAGTTTCAACTTACATACCACTTAGTTACCTACTTAGTTACCGATTAGTTTCAACTTACATACCACTTAGTTACCTACTTAGTTACCTAACTAGTTACATATTTTACTCTTTATGAAACAAGAAACTGAACATCATATGCCCATAATAGAACAATAGAGTGCAAGACAACAACTAATCCAACCAATTTCTAAAACTCATATCAAGTACATACCAAAAACATTGATATATAGTGCAATACCCACAAAAGAAAATGCTCAAGCATCAAATTGGAATTAGTTTGGTTCTTCAGTTGGAAAAAAAACCCAAATTTGCTTAGGAAAAAAACCCCAGAAAAAAAAGAGAGCAAAATTTCGAAAAAAACCCAGAAAGCATCTTCTTTGGCATCGTCTTCATTGACATCGTTTCATCATCTTCATCGGCATCGTCTGAATCGACATCGACTTCATAGGCATCTTCATTGTCTTCATCGGATTGCTAGGTTTAGATGGGAGAGGATTTCTGGGTTTGGGAGGGAGAGGATTTATGGGTCAGGATTTCTGGGTTTGGATGTGAGAGGATTTATGGGTTTGGATGAGAGGAGTTCTGAGTTTGAATGATAGGATTTCTGGGTTTGGTGAAAGGATTTCGGTAATTGAGAGAGATGAAGGTGAATAAGACGTAACTAAGTGTGAGTTGAGGTGAGGGGTTTTGTTTTGTTTACATACTTGAGCCAAAATTGCAAATATCAAAAGTTAATTACCTTAGATGGTTGAGTATATAGGAAGTTGTTATTATGGGTTTTTTTTTTTTGTAAGAAATGAGCATTTTAATAGGATCCTGCCCAAATTTCCCCTAGGAATCCGTAATTCATAGAACCATAATCCGTAAAATTGAAATCCATAAAACCGAAGTCCATAAATTCAGGTCGTAGCCCAAAACTTAATTTTCAAAGTCGTTAATGAATATCTATATCCAATAATAATTCATTAGAATAATTATTCTAAATTCCCGAAATTCATAAAAGTTAATAAATTATTTTATAATTTATTAAAATTCACATTTAATAGGCATTTATTTATTTATTTTTCCCCATAGAAAAGTGTGTAAGGGGCAACCTTAGATGAATATCCCATTGGGCATGACCATAGGGGCTCCCACAAGCTGAGGAGTGTTCGTATTGAGTCATAGCTACTCACCATAATAGGACGAGCGCGTCATTTCAGCCCCACCGAAGGACTAGCAAGCGGAAGCCGGTGAGATTCGATCACAGGACCTCCACCCACCAAACCACATGGGAGTAAGCCCTTGGCACTAGGCCATCACCCTCGGTGGCATTTATTCAAAAACACAATTTATGCATGCATTATGATTTGAAAATCAAAATTTACTCACCGAAAATCCAAATAAACTCAATCTAACAAACACAGCCTCCCTAGATATACACCAAAATGCGAGGGTAGTTTCGTACAAAAGAGTTCTCTCTCGCAAGCAAACGACTTGAGCCACCTGGCTTTTAGCGTGAAAATGAAGTGGAGGAAATAAAAAACGAAACAAAAAACCGTTTCACAATCAACACCACCTCGAACAAGTCTCCTTCTGTAAAAAAGTTCAGAGCTTTTCCGACAGCTTCTGCCTTTCGTCTTCTTCGCCCATCCACTGTTTGATTCCCGGCACAGTTTCTCTCTGTAAATAGAGATATAGAGGTGGAGAGGAGGGGCCTCAATTTCTGTGAATGTTGGCTTAGAGGAGAGTGATGACGTGGAGATCGGTGGCCAAGTCTCTGCAAGCTCTTTTTGCCCATGCCTCGCTTTTCACATTCACGATTTTCCTTGTCCTTAAGCTCCACCATGCCGTCCGTTTCCCTTGGTGGTTCGTAAATTTCATTTCCCTATGCCTTTTTCTTTGTTTTTTCTGTTTGGTTGCGGAGAAACTGAGAGAAAATAAAGGGGAAAGATGGAATCTTTATTAGCATGCGATTCCTTGAGAGAGTGTTTCATACTGTAGTTTCTCGTCTTTTAATGCATTGTTATTGGAAACTATAGGTACCCATTTTATGAATTGATGAAGTTTTTACCTTTGTGGGTTCAAATTTCTGTAATTTTAGGTGTTATAGAGTTAATTTCTGAGAATCGCCCCCAATTTCGAGTAATTTTTTCTTTTTTGGGTTATTCCTGGTTATATAAAATTTATCATTATTTGTTTCGCAAACGGTTGTGTTAAATATGCGTTTTCAGTGGTCATTGAGGGTTGCTGCTTCAGTGAGAATAATGCGGCTGGATATCTTTCGATCTTTCTTATGTTTTTAGTTAGATTTTCTTATGCTTGCTGTTTCAAATTATAATGCGCATCATATGATCTCAGTTTGGAAATTTAGTCACTCAATGACGCCATTTTGTAGTTTAATTCAAACTGATCAATCCACTGCCAAACCTCTAAAAAAAGACGTGAAAACTTACCAATTTCTTACGAACTTACCAAGATGTAAGCGACTCATTTTTGCTATGGTTGTACTGGAGGCTGTGTTTTCCTTGTAGCTGAGTAGTGAAGAATGTAGAACGAACCAATTAAGGTCATGTAATGCAAGAAAGCTGCATGATAGTTTAGTTTTGTTGTTTGTAATCATGTTGAGTATTCTGAACATTTTTTTATCAAGGATGATATTCTTTAAAAGGAACAAAGAAAAACTCCCCCAAAGTTCGTGTATGATTAATTTTCTTGGTCTCCTACGTCAGCTGATGTTTTGTATATTGATTTACTGTATAATGCTTTGTTGTCTTAAAACTGCAGGATCATATTTTCCCCTCTGTGGCTTTTCCATGCAGTTGTAGCACGAGGCAGATTTTCATTACCTGCTCCAAAGCTGCCTAATGGTCGTCATGTACGAGATACTATTCCCTATTTTTTTTGGGTTTTTCATGTTTCCCATGTGTGTGTATTACAATGTTTCTGTGGACGATCCAATTTATTTATTTATCATTTTTAAGTTGAGCTACAAAAAGAATTAATATTTCTTTCTTATGGGCAGTGGGCACCTTTCCATTCTGTCATGGCGACACCGTTGCTTGTTGCATTTGAACTAATCCTTTGTATATATCTTGACAGCAGATATGGTATACAGGCAACATACCTAATCTTAATCACTAAAACCATGTTTCTTTTCATTTAACATATTGGTATGTAGATTAATTAATTATCAGATGCCGTATCTTACTTCTATGTTTTGGTGAACTTTAATGTGCACAGTTGTGAATTTGAAGATCGTCTTTGCTCCCTTGGTGGCATTTGAACTAGCAATTTTATTTGATAATTTAAGGTAAGTTTTATTTCAAGTTTTCTCCGTTACTGTTACTATTTTTTGGCTGATCATTTGTTTAAACCTTTCCACAATTGTAATTAGACCTACTTTAAAACAATACGGAGCAGAATCCCAATTAGATTCGTGGAGACAACCAAATCATAGATAAATGAATTATCAACGTAGTTGTATAGCTCTACAATTATTACTTCCATTTATATTGCCAATTCTAACCTCCCCTTGAGCTGAAAATTTTTGTTACTTAATTTTTTCAGTAAGTTATGCAGCCTCATTGTATAATGTAATGTTCTGGTGAAGTGAATTGGACTTCAGCTTAAGTAATTAATGTTTCTGTTTTATAGGATGTGCAAGGCTCTAATGCCTAGTGATGATGAACACGTGAGTGATGATGTGATATGGGAAACGCTTCCTGTAAGTTTCCACTATTTTTATTATAGAACGATTGAGGTGGAAATTTGTATTTCTTATCATTCTTAGTAATTTGCTTAAATAAATGCAAGTGTTGTGTATGACTTGAAATTTTTGTCATCTATTTGTCCGTATCACAGATCTGTTTATGACTAAAAGGATTGCAGCTATTTACTTGTAACTTTTTCTTTTATTGATTAAGCTGGATAAAATCTAAAAGACATTATAATACTTTTAATCTTACCATACTTTAAATGGCATGCTGAAAAGTGATAATTAACTCTGTTATTCAGAAAGAAAGAAATAGTAATTGAAGCTAAGAACTTTTCTTCCTCATTATATGTATGATTGGATGGTATGAGTAAATTAAAGTGGCATTACCTTGCAAAACTAGAGAATATAAGATGGTAATTGTCTGTGGTCTTCCTTGCCTATGTATATAGTCTGTATGGAAAATTTATGGATTTGTACCGCTTTTACTTCCTATCCTAAATTACCCATCCTTGGTTTCCAGCACTTCTGGATCTCTATATCCATGGTCTTCTTTACTGCTGCCACGATATTCACTCTACTAAAGATAAATGGTAAGTTTTAGTTCTCTACTTTGGTAGTTGTATTTAATGACATGCTTATCTCTCAGAAATAATTCCTGGTAATCTAGTGTTCTTTTATGATTTACAGAATTTTTTCTGTTAAATCATTGATGTTTTCTTTGGTTTCAGTAGTCTCTTCTTTTACTTTCTTTGTGATACAAATTATTGTTTACCATTGAGGGGTTTCAGCATGTCCAACAAACTGATTGTTTTTGAATCATTATTTAAGAATCTTTAAAGTCATCCTTGGAGAGGAAAGATCATGATAATGGCAATGTTGATACTGGAGCTCGAGTGAACCTTTGAGGCTGTAATAGTAGCTTCTGATAGGTAGATTAATTTACAGTTTCTAAGTTTTGGGCGCCTTCATTTATTACAATCTCTTCATTCTGAAACTACTTTCTCTCAAGAATTGCAATACTGACCACTTTGAGTGCAGCAATTGTTGAACTAGAAGTAGAGGATAATAGCAAAATATGGAAGCTTTTGTAACAATTACAAACTTTGGGTATCATTGTTGGACATGCATATGAAATGCTTGACACTGCTGACCTTTAGAAATTGTTGATGGATATCTTTATATGACCTCTAGGCCTGTCTTCATTCAACATGTGTAGAATGAGTATGACTTTGAATAAGTTAAAACAACCATTTACAACGTTTGGGAGGCAGTGATGCTGGTATTTGCTATCAAGAAAAAGGTTTAGGTGTTTATGTGTGTTTTGTGAATATTGGTGGGTGGGTAAAACAAGGTGATTTTCTTTAAGCAAACAAAAATTGAACTTTTTAGGGTGGGTAGACTATAGTTGCGTATTTCTATGCTTGTATGTAGATTCTATACAAATCAGTGAATCTTAGAAACTGTACCTTGTTACCTACTTTATTCAAAATGCATTTGGAAGCCAGATTATTTTGCAAGCATATTCTTGCCTAATGCTTGTTAGCCTGCAGTGAACAAATTATATTCTTGTGATCACAGTGCATTGCTTTGGCCTGATTAATTTTATTCAAATGCAGGTGATATTTCTGCTCTAGGCTGGTGGGACTTATTTATAAACTTTGGGTACTGTTGCATTTGTTTTTACAGTAATGTTCAGTATTCTTTGTGTTCACCTGCTGAAGTCACCTAAATATATCCTTTTACAGAATTGCGGAGTGTTTTGCCTTTCTTGTTTGCATAAAGTGGTACAATCCAGCTATTCACAGACATGCTCCCAGTCACATTCTAGAACCTTCCTCATCTTCAATGACTATAAGATACCTTGACTGGAATAGTGGCTTAGTAGTTTCTTCAGATGAAGATCAGGATGAGGGTACAGTATGCAGCCTGCAGGATATTGGTGGACATATTATGAAAATTCCTCTAATCGGTTTCCAGATCTTACTCTTTATGCACTTAGAGGTACCTTCACTGTTTAAAAAGGCCTATTTTTTGTTGTTGATAGTTTTGGGTTGTTCTCACCATTCCATCATCTTAAGTACATTTATCATTTCAGGGCAGACCATCTGTTGCTAGCCGTATCTCAATTCCAGTTCTTTTTGCTCCTCTTCTTTTACTGCAAGGAGCCGGTGTTTTATTTGCTGCATATAGATTAACAGAGAAAATTGCTCTTTTGGCACATACTGGCGTTTTTTCTAGAAGATACTTGGAGATAGCATCAAAAGTTCGTGAGTATTGTGGATTCTTTCAACATGGTTCGAGGTAAGGCTTTATCTTTTGTAAATAGATAATTCAAATTATCTTTAGAGATCTCTTCACACCACAAACTGTAAAAAGATTTAGGTACTGTCTAGCCATTATTGTTGGTTCCTGATGGCAGGTTTTTGGGTTGGTGGTCAATTGATGAAGGAAGTCGAGAAGAGCAAGCTAGACTGTATTGTGCTGGAGCTTCAGGGTATGCGAATCCCATAATCTTCATAACTCCCATTCATTTTCTTCAATATTTAGGCAATCTTCTCCCTTGCCTCCAGATTTTTGTTGAAACAATATTAGAGTTCTTTTAATCTCTCATTTGGAAGTTTTAAGGACCTCAAAAAGTTGTAGACCCTGCACTAGGATTATTTCTTCTGGAAAAAATGGATGCTTGATTTGTAATTCACGCAAGACATGACACTTTATAACTGGAAATAAAAAATAATTTAAAAAATTTACAGCTTTGCTTCGTCACATTTCCTTAATTCCTTGATTCCTGCAATGTGTGATAAGGCACGAACATGCTTCCTGAAACAGAATCATTGTGGCTCTTCCAATTTTGTGAAGGATGGAAGTGTAGTCATCAGGCAGTGATCTGTCAATGGCCACAATCTCAAAGAATATGAAGCACCTTCTATCAGTTACACTTTTCCTAGAAGCTGAAGTGCTTCTTTTATACCTGCAAGTGCTTTGGATAGAGAACCACCTTTTAAAGCTATCTGATCCAACAAAACTTTTTTCATTATTTCACTCTACCCTACCAAAAGCGCTTTTTGGTTATCTGGAGTGTTTTTACGCTGCGGAAAGCACTCTCAAACAATCACTTAATAAAGCTGTTGCAGTTTTTGTTTAAATATGTGTGTGCTTTGTCCCTGCATAGGTTTCTAGTAGGTGTTGTTGTATAGATATATGTCCCTTGCAGTATATGGAAATAGAGGTATCTTGCAAAGTAGTACAAAGTTATCGTTTTTAAAATCCTTGCTTTCTTTCTTTCAGGTACAACACTTTTTCACCCGATGTAGTGAAGAAGTTGCCTAGATCGGACCTTGTTGAGGAGGTGAACATTATTTTCGATTATCTTGTGGTCATGGTTGCCTCGTAACAGGACTATTAATCTTTGGTTTCGTTATGGTTTTACTATCTACTTGATATTTGATACGTAATAATATCAGCTAATAATAATTCTTGAAATACCTCTGTTTTCCTATCTCAGATTTGGAAACTGCAAGCTGCACTTAATGAACAAACAGAAATCACGAAATTCAGCCAGCAGGAGTACGAAAGACTTCAGAATGTAATGTTTCAACTCTGCCTTTTTATTTTCCACATCATGGGTATACGAATATTTTAAATGTTAATTTTGTAAATGTCAATTTTTCAACTCAGCTCAATCAAAACCTATATGCATTAAAATTGAATTAGCTACACGAGTCCTTATATGAAAGAAAATGAGTTGGTTCTTACGTGCTTTCAACGAATAACCCTACAGGAAAAGATCCTATGTCGAGTATGCTTTGAAGAACAGATAAACATAGTCCTCCTTCCATGCAGGCATCATGCCCTTTGCAGGTCCCTTCATCTTCATGTACCCTTTTCACAACTTCTTGCTTTCACAATGTACGTTCTTTTTATTAATCTTAATCTTAAATGAATTCAGCACTTGCTGTGGGAAGTGTAAGAAGTGCCCCATCTGCCGGGTATGCATTGAACAGAGACTACCAATATATCATGTGTAAAGCAGGAAGATCAGCACTTCAGTTCCAGAACTCTTATGCCGCTTGCGATTTTAGGTTGAATCAAGCAGGTTAGAAGCTGGAAACTTCCGTCTTATCTTCGTTTCGTTGGCGTCGTTATGTTGTAGTATATCATATGTCAAAAGAAAGAAAGAACTGTAAATATACTGTCTTTATAGTCACCAACTAGAGAAGATTGTTGGATGAAATTTTCTTGTAGAATCTTTCAAGTCAGGAATGAAATTGTGACCGTTGGAAAAAAGTCTGAAAATTTTGGTCTATTATCTTTCTAAGAAAGAGGCTCCAAGTTCGAATCTTTTATATATGAAAAGACATGCATGGATTAACGAGATAAAATACAGATTATGGGAGCAGAAATGTCATTTATTACATTGAATTTGCAGTGATCTCACATATTTTAGCATAATAATAATGGTACTCTATTACATTGAATTATGAAACAATCATAACCAAGCTGGAATCTTTTTAATATTTAGAATGAGTGATATCCAGTTTCCTTGTCTAGAAACCAAATAATCAAGTCAGCACCTTCCCTCCCTCCCTCCATCCAATGCTGCTAATTTAACAATTTCACTCCCAACAATTTTCTCTTTTTTGGGGAATAAATTACATGGATTTCTTGGGTGACACGTGGATAGATGGATCATGCACACGTGGCAGAGACAGCCCTGTGTTCAACCACTGCATTTTTGGCGGGAACTTTGTTGTCCTCCTCCTCCTCTAGCTTTAGCTTGTCCTCCAGTTTGAGAAGAAAGTCATTGAAGCATTCATCCAAGGTCCTGAAACTTTCTCCAGGGTAGAGATCTGCCACGTCAACATCGAATGGGCCCTCAATTGGAAAATCAACTTGACAACCTTTGATGAAAATATCGTGGGTGAATGAGGCCACTATGCTTTCTGGTATACGATTCTCTGCAATTTACAAAGAAAGATAACATGTCAAGTAAATGTATTGCTTATGCGATGGCAGTTGGACACAAGAATTTCTCGATGGAAGTTTTGACCTGCAGCGATGGCGAGTAGGTCATCTCCAGTGATGATAACTCTAGGGAGCGTCCGGCCAATTTTCTTCTCCCACAGTGATGCAAGGCCGTTGATGTCGTATAAATTGGAGGGTGGTCGAAAATGAACGTTTTTGTTGATGGCCCGGATGTCGTCCACCGTTTTCATTGTGAACTTTCCAATATCAGTGCCGTCTATGAAGTAGGCTGCAAACACCAAAAAATAAATGATCATATAAAAACTATAAGAAAATATGATATGAGAGCGTCAATCTAGATATCGATCACATTTTTTATGAAAATTGAATTTGAAATTTCAAACAAAACACCTAAAAAAGAATATTACCAGACATGTATTACGAAGTGACGAACATTGAAATTGGTTACTTGATTAAATTATATATTTTAAAATTTTTGGCTCATGAATGAAGTTAGTTAGAAGTCAACCTAGACCTGAGCTGTAAAAATTTAGATCAGAATTGAGTTAACTTGTACCTCCTAAGAAGCATTCCCGTACATTTGGACAACAAAGTCAAATGATGCAACGCCCAACAGCTGTCAGACCAACTCACGTGGGCCCCCAAGTATAAAAATGTGCGGACTTCAAATTATGGGATGTGTTTGCATGTCCTGTTTCGGAGAAAAAACAGATTTCTATTTTCTAATTTCCTGCTTCCCAATGACGAAAAATAAATTCACTGTACAACCAAATCTAGAATTTTTTTTTTGTTATTATTGCTTTCCATGGACCCTCACCCTCCTATACGACAAATTTTTGTTCCAACAAATACCTCACCTCATGTACTTAAGTAAAAAAAAAACAAAATCAAAGGTTCACATTATTTCCTTAAAGTAAAATGCTTTATTGGAAATTTTAACTAAATTTAAACGCTAATTAATAATTTTTTATATTAAAAAAAAATTTATTACTTAAAATGTACATAGAATAAAAAATTTATTATTTTGCATCAAGAATACGATTTCGTCTCACTTTGTATCTAAAATAGAAACAACGTTAATTATGTTGCACCAATTTAATAACGACATTACAATTGCCGCTTAGGATACTTTGCCGCTTAGGATGCTTATGCGGCAGTAAGCGATCGGATATTTAAGTTATTTTTATTAAATTTATATTAAATATATAAAAACTAAATTTAAAAAAAAAAACAAGAAAATAAAAAGAGGAAGAAGTTGATGATGAACTGGGTTTTTTTCAAACAAACACAAACCCAGAAACCGTATTAAAATTGCCCCATGAAATCAAAGCCCTTCTTTATTATCATCAACCTACCATTCTCCTCGAAATCGGATTTGGGCGAGACCGATAATGGTGATGGTAATGATGAAGACGAGATCATCGATCTCGATGAAGATTTTGGGTTCGATGGTGATGCTGAAGACGAGATCAATTATCTCGATGGAAACTCATCGATGGTGATTATGGGCGATCGATGATTGATGATGACTCTACAGCCTGAAACTACGTCGTTTTGAGTAGTTTTACACTAACCCATCTCCTATACACAGGTTGGACAAATTTGACACAATTGCCCATCTCCTAAACAGTGGTATAAACGCGGTTACTGAATTAGTACAATGAAATTAACGTTATTTTTTATTTGAAGTGTAAAATGAGATAAAATTTTATTCTGAGAATAAAATAAGATAGAATGATTTATTCTGGATAAATTTTAAGTAATAAGTTTTAAAAAAAAAAAATGTTGATAACCCTGAATTTTCAACTTCTAATTATAATACCCTTCTTTTGAATATTAGCAAAAGTGCTTCTTTGATAGCTAGCCTTGCTTTAATCTTTTCCTCAAAAAAAAAAACCCTTGCTTGAGCCCTTTTAATGGAATATAAAATCATGTGTAAACCACAATAGTGAAAGAAAATGTATATGATACCTTTGACGGTGCCATCACCGTAGATTTGGAACTGATCCAAGGGTGGAAGAACCTCAGAAGGATGCTTGTTGTCAAAGTAGGGCCAAGAAGCAATGGAGTTGCAGCAAATGTAAGTGTATGGGACCCCAGACTTCTCAATACAACGCCTCACCTTGCGCTTCTCCAGGTACATAGTCAGTCCTGGTTCCACCGGATCAGCTCTGTCCACATCGTGCCCGAACTCTGATGGCAAAAACCTCTGCAAACACAGTTTTTTGTTTAATTTCTTCTTGTATTAGTATTTATTATTATTATTTTACGTGAATAAATACATAATAATAATTATATATTAAAATTTTATTTTGTCATATTATATGTATTAAAAAAAAAGAGAATGCGTGCGGTGAGAATAGTATATACAGTAAACCTTGATTGTACCAACGGCAGTGATGGCCTCGACTAGGGCAATTTGGTCCAAAATAGTTGCACCTCCCACGGCTGAAATCACAATCTCAATCTCATGCTCTCTTAGTATTTTCTCCATGAGCGCCTTATCAGAAATCACCCCCTGATAAATAATCAAAATTACACATAAATATTTGTTACGAGTCAACAAACACACACAGCATATACATAATTAAAAATATGTATAAATAATTAAAGACATACATGTAAGATTATAGCGCCTTTGTCTTTGAGGGATTTGATGATGTCAGCCTTGGAAGGTTGAAGAAGGCCTGGCCTGACCAGAACATAAGTTGGCTGGGCGGCGTTGAGGCTGGCTTCAGCCACAAACCTCCCGATGAAGCCGGTGGCGCCGACAACGAGGACTCTGCCATTCTTGGCAGCAGAAACACAAGTAGACACAGTCATGGCTGCTTCTGCTTCTGGAGGGTGGCTTCTATATAGAAAGGCAGGTCTTCCCTTGCCTTGCCTTGCCCTTTCCTTTATATCAAAGTCGAAGTCTTTAATTAATTTCCCAAGTAAATAAATAATGGCTTTTTTATTTGTGTTCGGGTGGGCAAGTGTGTCAAGTTTAGGTTACTATATATAGAATAAAAAACGATGAATTTGTATATTTCATTGAGGCTGATATATGTTTTGGATTTTTTTTTGGATTTTAATCAAGAAAAATCAAATAAAAGTAAAGGGTTTGGGTTGGGGACTTTTTTAATTAATTAATTTATTTATTTTTCTATATTTCAGCTACCCTTCAAGTCAACAAACATTTTTGGTGGTGTTGTTTTTAAAGCATGGATCAAATGATGAAGCGTTTAGTGTTTTGAAGTGTAGCTGACTTTTTCAGTTTCATGCTTTGACAGATAGATAGCCATTCAGCTAAAGCCTAAAAGCATATACATTAATTCTCTACCGCTAACCGACTCTTCTTCTTTATTTTTCAAATTTTCGGTGACATTAAAACATGTTCTTGGTGTTTTTTAATTTAGCTAGAGATGGGTGTTATTGTATGACTAGTGACTAGGTAGGTTAGAAGAACATCCCCAGTTTGTGAAATCCAAATTCACCGCAGGTTGTACGAACCCTAATTGATTAGTGTTAGAGTGTTAATTAAACAACACATTCTAGCTAGAGAGAATTATAGGAATAAGGTGATCGATATAAAATTAGTAGAAGCAACATGTTTAACATTAACCTCGAAACTAATTGAACTCTAGCTTTATGTAATTTGTTATGCAAGTAATCGATTATTAATATATAGAAGAAGGTGTGCTTATTAATATATCTCTAATTATTAATTTTTTACCTTGTTTGTATATATAACTATACACGTACACTTTAATTATGAAACACTTCATCCCCAAAACAATCCATAAACTTGAAAGTTACAAACACTAGCTTCATCATGTATCCCTCGAATTCAATAATAACTGCGTGCGTGCTTGATGAATGTACAAATTTCGTTTTTCCAATTTTAAATGCAGGTGGAATACTGAAAACATTATTTTAATTAAACTTGAAAATCTCAAAATGGAACTTGAGTATCATTCTATACATAAAGTTACTAATTTAATAATTTCCTTTCATATATTTGCAAAAATTAGACGTATACTAGCTAGTTGAAATTAGAATATCATTTTTATCAAATGATTACCAAAACGTCAACTTTTCAAAAACTTTCCATTTTGTTTTATCACAAACTTAATTTATTCAAAATTGTATGTAGTTGAAATCATAATTCGGGCTAATTAATTCAATCACATCATCACGTCAATGATGTAACTTAATTATTATATCATCTATAATTACTAAAGCTTAGTTTTAGAGTCGAATTAGCAAAAGTTATTCAATATATCTAATACTTTATTACTAGTTAATTAGTTAGTTAATATTATTGATAAACTAAATGGAAACACGAAGATAATAATAAAAAATTAATTAATGAGATGAAGAATTAGAAGGAGTCGAAAACGAGAGAGATATTAATTGTACGTGGACCAAAGTCACCAAGCACATGCATTTTTGCTTGGGTGCCATCTACAAGTCTGTCGACTGTGATGGCTTTTGAATGAAGAATGGCCGTCTTTAATCTTTAATTATGCTAAAAATTTTCATTTTTCTTGAAACAAACAGTGTGTAATCCCCCTATATCTTAAATATGGTAGGTCCTCCATCGCTACTAATTTTTTTACCCAGAAATCATATAAACAACGCATATATATATATATATGTATTGTGGGGCTTCTTCACTCACTCCACTACCCTGCCAGTAACCAGTACCAGCAGCCGGCACTTGCTCATTATAAAATTCGAAAAGATAACACTTGCATCTTATCCTGTTGATATATCTTCATATTATCCTTTTAATTTATCTAACTATAGCCATACATATGTCGTAATCGAAACCGTTCGACTCCTAAATCATCATTTCAAGATCATTTACGGAAAAAAAATCAACGAAATTAAAGAGCATTTAGTCATTCATATGTATCAACGTATTAAAACCATTGATTTATTTGATACACATAAATAGCTAAACGACCTCCAAATTTGTTGATTTTTTACGGAGATGATCTTGCAATAATGATTTAGATGTTGAACGGTTTCGATTATAATATATGTATAATAATCATTAGATAAATTGAAATTATGGTACGAAGTTGTACCACCAAGTTGTGATGCAAATATTATCCGAGTCGAAATGCTACTTAATTAATACAAACTTAATTTGTGGTACCTTCTTATACCACCCTTTCGATTTGTCGAATTATTATATATTATCATAATTGGAACCGTTCATTCTCAAAATCACCATTAATTTCAACATCATTTACGCAAAAATCAACCAAATTGGAGATAATTTAACTATTTATATATTTATATCAACTAAATTGACAGTTTATCATGAGAATCTTAATTATAACCAAAACCGTTGATTTATTGATATATATGAGTAACTAAACGATCATAAATCTTGTTGATTTTTTATGGGGATGAGCTTGAAATGATGATTTAAAGAAAATGATTCCGATTATGATATATGTATATAAGCAATTCGATAAATCGAATAGGTGGTACAATGAAGTACCACCAGAGTGTGATACAAATAGTATTATTCTTTGTTGATATATTTGAAATAACTGCTAATACGCCGTGAAGTGTGGTTCTTCATAAAATACATATATGTTTTGCTTAGCTTATTAATTGAATTGCTTCTTTCGACAGAAAAAAAAAAAAATAAAGTAAAAAAGCAAAGAAAAAACAACCTTGCCTAACTTATATCCGTTTGAGACCCAACAAGGCAACAAGCATTTAATTTTTCCTGCAAATTAATCTTATTGGGTTTTGAGTTAATAAGCTTCTCTCATATTTTACAGATTTATTAATAGCTGAAATACCGAGGTCTGTACTAATTAACAAAAGAAAATAATCTTTTTTATTTTCAAAGACAAAACAATTAAGTTCATGATAATTTAAAATATAAACATATGCACAAAAATCGAAATTATATACTGCAAATCTTGTCTCATTCATATATATTAATATGAATTTTGAAGTACTTAAAAAATGATTTAATATGATTCGAGAGATTTCATTCTAATTACAATAAAACAGAAATCCCGCTAATATAATTACAATAAAATAGAAATCTCTGCACGTACTGTTTCTATTATTTGTTCACTACGATCAAATTCATTTCATGTGTGTACAGTGTCATTAATTAGTCCACGATTAGTTTATCATAATTTTTGGTGAAAGTGATTCAATTAGCAATTGTCCTTCAACTTTGTAATTAAGGTTTTAAGTTCAACAACCAAAAGCATGCAGTCCACACGATGACCAGCACCTACACACCTTCTTCACACACCACACCACGTACGTACGTGAGAGATATTCAACTCTCTCAGTAACCTTGTTAGGTACAAAAATTGATCACTAGCTATCACCATCGATCCTCTTTCTTCCCCTCTGCTGCTTGGATTAGACATAAACTGCACGAAATCAACGATTAATTTATAATAAGGAGACCTCGTTATCGATCACCAACAACGCAATGATGGTGAGATAACCATCACCAATATAGATTGATATTTTGCGCTTTTGCCAATATTCTATATGCACGCAACGCGATCACTCTTGATATTTTTACTCAAAAGGGTAACTGACTACGACGGTGAAATGACCATAAATTGATGTAAAGTTGTGTTGGCGTTAATCTTTCGTGGACTCTATGTACACTCAAATTGATCACCCTAACAGTTGAAACTCGTTCATTCATCACCTGAGATTATAAGCACAAACACACACATGCATGCACATGCATGGCATATATATATATATATATATTAGGTCAACATACAGAAATAAATCCTTAGGATTATTATTCTCATGTTATTGTGTCAGAAGGTTTACCGGGTAGACTCATTATTGGGATCGGCGCATATGGCCTGCCTGCGTGGAAGAATTTACATTTGAGCAGGTTTGTGCAATAATATATAAAGCCCATGTACTATGCTTGAATGGGATTATACATGCACAACACAGAGAGGTGTGGAGTGGGATACAAGAAATGGATAGGGATACCAACAAGGTAGGTGGCACATTTGGTGAACATCATTGAAAACATGATTAAGCAATAGAAGATTAAATAAATGAGGGAAATAAAAGCCGCCGAGGGGGTAGTAGGGTCGATTACGGGGTCCAGTTGAAATCAGTTGTAAATTTCAATGTTAATTATTAGATATTTTCGTTTGTTCTGTAAGTTCTTAAGTTACTACCACATGCATTATGATACTGAAAGTCTGCAGCAGGATTTTAGCCAACAAGAATCAGTTCAATATAACATTGCCTTCGAAGGTCTCCTCAATAAAAAAAATGTATGGTATAAAAAAACTCATTCAAATTAAGTGGCGGTGTGCGAAGATAAACTGCTCCTCAATCATCATGGAGAATAGTGGTCTTTAATTAATGGAAATCATTCGAATTACTCAACTAATCTCAGCATACAAATCCAAAACGCACGACATCCACTCACTAATATCCTAATTAACATTTAATTAGCCATGCTAATCATCATTTGGATCAGACATGTCGAGTCCGAATCTGGATCAAGTGAAGATCCCATTGGTGCATAATATATATCTCTAGATTTATCTATGACAACCTAGCTACTACATGAAAATTATATATCGCTTGCGACTTACTGCACATTATTGGTGTATTAAAATAAATTAGGGTTCTAAATAAATATGTAATCCGAGGGCTCCAGCAGTTACACGTGAAAATGTTCCAAAGGTTTTGGTTGAGCAGGTATTATCCATCGATGAAGAATATATAAAATGATTATGTTTATGGAAGACAAGGTGTGAATAAGATTCCTCCTACAAAGTGGATGCCAATGCCATATGATCTGGTCATCAAAAAGTCCTATAATGTAATAGGATTAAGTTTTCGAATCTTTAGCAGTAGGAATTTATAATCAGTGGCCAAGTCACAATTATTTTTTAAGACGGACACATTTCTTAAGAGTGTTATCTCGGGTCTTAATATAATTAGAAAATTTATCAAAAATAGCTAAAATTTGATCCTCAAATTCATAAATGTCATTTTTTATAAAAATTTTCAGATATAACCAAAAAAACCTAGTTAAATAGATTGAAGTGCCCTTTAAAATTAAAAACCAAAACCTTTCAACAACATTAGAAATGGACAGAGACATCAACATTGGATCCCGGCGTTACCTCCAAAAACAACGAGGTTTTGTCGGACCAAGAATTCAAAATGTCGTCGTAGTTCAATTTCAATGTTATCGTAGTTCAATTTCAGCATCAACACAGGCTCCTTCTCCTCTGGCTTAGGAACCGAAGTCGGTTCCTTTTTCAAATTTCGGTTCTTGACTCGGTCGAGGCCGATGCCGATGACGAAGAAGGCTGAAACTATGTCAATTTTTCTAACTACTAATTAGGCCTTTGTCTTTAAAAAGCTATAAATTAATTGGTGTTCTTAATCTTATTCCGTCTCAGATTTTCAATCCAATTGGTTTGGGTGAGGTGGTCTCATGTTTATTTGTTTTAATTTTAATTCAAGAAATTATAATAAATTGTTTATTCGGTTGGTTTGCCCTGTGCTTCTTCTTTCTTTGGTCTGGAAGAAGCCTTCATAGAAGAGCAAGAGGACAAAGCCTCACATTGAAGACAAACAAGGAAAAAACCCAGAGCAATGTACACACATGCTCAGTGGAAAAAGAGAAAAGAAATCAGCAGATGAGCCAGGAATTCTGATAACTTGTTATCCTTTCTTTTTTAGTTGTACTTTGATATGTTTATTTGATTTTTTTTTGTTTGGTAAGGAGCTTATTTAGTTTTTAAATGTTAACGGTACTTGAGTCAATTTAAATAAAATTTTGGCTATATTCGATAAATTTTTATAAAAAATGACATTTATGAATTTAAGTGTCAAATTTTAACTATTTTTGATAAATTCTCAATTATAAGATGGTGAAAATCATCTCCAAGGCTCAAAGAGTTACAAACTACTTACGATAAAGACGATGACAGGGTGTTCTCTGCTCTCGAAAATTTCGTATTCTAATTCCCTCACAAGGGGAGGAAAAAAAAAGGTTAACCTAACCCTAGAACTCATGCTACAAAGCACATCTCCCATTGGGACAACTAGCTATCAACTAAAAGGGATGAGGAGAGAACCATCTTCTGGGATTCCATTGTAATGGCACATGCCTTTGCTTGATGTTGCATATCCGGCGTCCGGCGATAATGCAATGGGGAGAGACTCAGTGAGTGCCTGCTTGATATTTAGGTCCAAGATTGCACCTTGTGTGTTGCTCAAAGTGCCTATCTTTGACATGAGCTGTTTTTTTTTCCTTGATTCTCTCAGAAAATTTTTCAGGCTTCTAACAATTCACAATGCCTCCTTGAGATTGAAGGTCCTAGCTATGTCCCTAGCTTTGTCATATTCGTTCAGATCAACCAGCATTTTCTTCAATCTGCGGGCAAGTCCACTAGTTTCACTTTGGGACACACCCATCGAATGCTTCTTCTCCAGAGTCCTTCCCAGAAACAGCACATAATCCACCAGCGATTGCAACTTCCGGCTGCAAAATTGATATTTTTGTAAGGATAACGAATGGAGACATTCAACATATGCAGTTAAAGGCTGTTTAGTACTTGAAGTTAAAATAATAAGAAAACCAAAAAGAAGTGAAATAAGTTATAAGCCTTTTAAGCCTGACATACTCACAAATTACAATTAGATGTGGCAGTTCCAAGTCTACTAAATGAAATAAGTTTGCTATGTTTAAAGGGATGTAGACTTGGCCTACGATAAAACATCACATCACTTACATCCTTAGTTTGTGTATGTATCACAGGCATGGGGAAGAGAAGTAACTAATTCAGAATTCAGAATCAGACTATCATACTTAAAATCATGCATGGAGTAACTGGTTGTTGGTAGAAAAAGCAACAGGGTATATTTTAGATGGCAGAAAATTCAAAGTCATTAAAACACCATAGTCATTAGCAATACCTTCGATCCCCTGTGACATTTGAGCCTGCCCACACCCCAGATAGAGAAGCAACAATCCTTTCAGTTCTTGTAATTGCATCATGAACATTTGCAGCAATGCTTCGAACATGAGGCAGAACTTTTCCACACAACAGCTCCTCAATAGCAAGCTTCTCTAGAACTGGAAAAGCAAGGATTTCTTTCCACAAGCAGATATTTTTCATCAAACGAACAGACATACCAAATCGATATGCTGCAATCCGTGCCGCATCTGGCACTGCTGACAATACAAGTGGGCTCCATGTTGGGACCTACAGAAAATGATGAAAAATCAATATAATATCAGTGTAAGTTCAAGGCCCATAATTTCTTGGACTTACAATCTAGAGTTGAGATGAAGATAAAGAAAAGTATAACTTATATAGCAGAAATACATCACTTACATAAAAAAATAAATACTTGATGCATAAATATGTAAACAGACACATATATATATCGGTGTAAAAGCCAGCTTAAATTTCTTATAACTTATAGTTTGATACTCCAGAAACCATACCGTAAGATTAGTGACAGCCTCAGCCAGACGGGTGCGAATAGCAACTAATAAATCTGCAAGAGCCTCATTAAAATGAGGAACATAATCTGTAACCACACTCGTAGCAGCAACTGCATTCTTTGTTTCTCGTGTACTGAAAATGTCCCAGCAGTGAACAAGACGGTGATGTAAAATGGGTAAAGCAATCTTCTCCACCAGATGAGGGACAAGGTTAGCATCAGCATCATCTGATGCAAAATCATTTCCATCCTCCAGTAAACCATAGTCCATTAACAATGAGTGCCTGAAGAGGGGAAAGGAATCTTATTAGAAGGATAGATGTAAGCGAGACACACTAAATCTGACTGCTTTCTTATATAAAAAGATGTAATTATGGCTAATGCATCAATATCCAACAAGAGTAACAAGTGTAGGAAGAATTTGTGAAATATTTTGCACTAAAAATTTATGAAAAGTACCAGCTCATATTCAGAAAATCTGTTTTTTCACGGAGGGGGTCCCACTTCAAAAGCTCCAGCCTTACATACGGAGAGAATATATGAGGAGCACTTAATGACATGTATGCATCACCATAGCTTGATGCATACTCTCTCTTCCATTCTTCAAACCTTTCTTTGACCACAGAAAGTTTTGAATATTCCTCGGCTGCGTCATCGAAAACTTTATCAGCAGTCTCGAGTACAACAAGGCGGTATTCATTGTACGCTTCACTCTCATTGTCACTCTCATCGGTGCTCGACTCACCTTCTATTGTTCGATGGGCACTGTCCACTTCCATGGATGCCAGTCTCTTAGAGTCGTACCTTCTTCTCTTGCGTTGCCGGGCCTCGGCCCTCGCTTTCATATCCATACGTTTCTTAAGGTTCATATCTCTACCAAATTCATCTAAATTCCCTGGTAGATTTGTTTGTTCTCTCACAGCATCAAATGCAGCTTGCGCTGCACTTTTAGCAGCTGCAATTATTTCAGCACTGCTACCTTCTTTACTGAAGATAGACATTGCGGCTTTTACAGCTGCTTCTACTTCTATCATTTCATCATCATCAGCACTTCTTCTTTCCAAAGTACCTGACGCACGTTTTTCATGAGCTTTCTGCATTTCCACTTCAAGCTCTTCTATGTAGACTGCTTTAACCTGAAATCAAAAATTACAGCAACAGATAAGTTCGGATCAACAAGAAATGCAGTTCTTACGGGGATTGAATAATTGAAAACTGAAGCAGAAGTAGTTTTTATTCCGAAAGTCAGAAGGCACGTCTCGGAAAGAAATTTATTTAGAATTTTAGAAAAATAGTTAAACAAGGTAAGCACAAGCTCACAGAATATTACTGATGACCAATGTTTTCATTTCCACTTATGTTGAGTTAGAGGGCTCCATTTAACACTGGTTTCAACATCTTTGGTTGATAATTATGAGTAGAATGCCTCTTTAGAACCTTTCACGTTTTATCCAATGCAGTAAAAAATTCACTAGGAGAACTCCGCTAGCCTGTTCCTTAGGGGTATGTTTGGATGAGGAACTTCAAAGTACCAAGGGATTTATACTATATTACTAAGAATGCACTACAAACAATTGAATAGAGTGATCTTAAGTAACTAGTTGAGTAACTAGCAAGGGATCACATGCACCAAATGAACATAACATAACCACTAAACAAGGGATTTCCAAAGTAAAACCTATCAAGGTGTTTACAAATCTTATCTAAATGCATTGCATCTAATCATTTCAAATCCCTTGGTACTTTGAAGTTTCTCATTTTTGACCAATTTAGCCCAAACCATTGGTACTTTGATGAGAGAACTTACGTTTCTAAATTGGAATATTCATCAAAGATTTATGAGGATAAGTATCCTGTCAAAGAAAGCTGGGCCAATATTTCACAAGTTTAAGGCAATTCCCAACTAGCTGACTGGACAAAGCTTCTTCTATTCCTCTCAGTAAAGACCAGAAAATGCAATTAATTACATAAATAACAGAATGAGTATGTGAGTTTGTGTAAATGCCAATGAATGATTCCATAAGGTCTTCCTCTTAGCCGCCTAATTCATCTAGGGTATGTTTGGATGAGGAACTTCAAAGTTCCAAGGAATTTAGACTAAATTCGTTAAAAATGAGGACCTTCACAGTACCAAGGGATTTCAAATGAGCATAGCAAAACAACTAGACAAGGGATTTCCAAAGTAACACCTTGATAGGTGTTACTTACAAATCCCATCTAAATGCCTTGCATCTAATCATTTGAAATCCCTTGGAACTTTGAAATTCCTCAATTTGAACTAATTTTTCCTAAATTCCTTGGAACTTTGAAGTTCCTCACCAAACATAACCTAAAGAAACTATGTAATTTAGTAGAGTACGGATATTTTTGGACATAGGGCAGTAATTGTGGTATGGGAAGTGGTTATTGTCTTCTTTTTTACCGGAGTACTCAGTAATGGCAGCCCTGACTTCCTGCTAAAAGCTGGTTTTGCAACTTTGTTTGAATTGCCAAGAATGCACAACATTCTATCTGCCAATAAGGTAAGGACCATTGCCAGTTTCCCTTAGGAAGAATTAACTTCGCTGCCATGTTTCATATGCAAAGGCTGCCAGGGGAAAGACAGTTAAGGTAGTTTGCATGTTTTACATAAAGAATAAGAAACTAGAGGTTTAAAGCTCAGATATCATCAACAGGGAGTCCTAACCTTATTTCCTTTCCAAGAAAACATTTTTTTCCATATCAAATTCCTCCTTCAGTAACCTTATGTCCAAGGCTGTTTGGGCCGATAGCCAATTAGGCAAGGGTTCTGGTTAATTCAGGGATTTAGTTATTTCTATTAGTTATCATTTTTTTCTTCTATTTAAAGTGATATAATAGTCAGGACAGTATTTATCAGGTAAGTCTTAGTAGAATTAGGAATTCTCGTTAAACAAGCTTTTAAAAAGCTAGGTTTTGTGTACTCAAGTATAAATAGGCTATTTGTACTCAGTTTTTAATAGTCAGAATTTTCTTATTTAATAATCAGAATTTTCTGATTTAAGAGTTACTTTTGGGTTTCTTTTTCCCTAGAAATCAATTATCTTCGTTCCACTTTGATTCTATGGCTTTATCTCTCTAAATTTTTCTTGTTTATCACTGGCCCCCTTTCCTGCATCACATGCACAATGGCAATGAAGTGAAAGTGAATCAGCTAAGCTTCCAGGTAGCTTGAAAACTCAGGTGTGTTCTATTCTGCGATAACTTAATGGCCTTGGTTCTACCAGAATCCTAGATTAATTGTCCTCTACAAGGCATGGCTTATTGAGAACAGAAAGAATTAATCAGTATAGAAACTGTTCATATAGTGCTAATTTCTGAAAGTATAATTGCCAAAAAGTTGGAAGGAAGTGTTCATTCCATAGGGAAAAAAGAATCACTTTGGAAAAGTGGCCTTTTCCTTTTTGAATTATATACATTCACAACTAATTCCCTATCCCCTTATATGCTCTCCCCTCTTCTATACTCCTTGTCTGTTTATTAACCATAATCACATTTCCTATGAACTTATGCATGTGTAGATGGGGAGGAAGATGGGATCATAAGAGGCAAAATCAAGTTTGACGAAATATTGTATGTTATTTTGCAAATAACATACCTTCAAAAGGTCACATATGAGAGAAACAAAGTCACGAAGCTTTTGCACGAACTTGTACTTCTCATCCGCAGCAGACAGAGACTTCTCAAGATCAGTAATATTCAATAGTGAGGCAGACAAATTTTCATCAGTCTTAGTTAGTGACATCATGGTTCTGCCATGACTTTCCTGGGAGTTTGGGAAAAAAAAAAAGACAGAGCAAAACATAGCAATCAGAAACATATTTTGAGTGCATATGCATACACTACCAAGTATAAACGCAGAAAATATACTGTGTAAATATATAACGTCAGAATGAGTTCCCTGGCATAGGAAAAGGTCTTTTGTTTCTAAAACTATGGTTCACATCTCATCTATGTATTATACAGTTGACATTTGTTCTTAGTGTCCAAGGCAGTAACGCCCACAAAAGCAGTTGGAAATTAAAAAATACTTTTTCTACTTATAGACTAGGGACCTAATTTGATGAGTATGCATCCATCAAATGAAAACTAGAAGCCAATATCTCATTCAATTATTAATTCCTATGAGACCTTGAAAGCCCGCATGCATTCATATATTTCAATTAAATTTCAAATTGACCAGAAGAGCAGCAGTCCATACCTTAAGCTTCATTACATTTTCTTGCAAAGCTTTCTTAGAAATCTCTGCTTGCGCCTTTATCGACATCACATTGGAACCTCGTGATGCTCCAATTGCCCCTCCTATACTTGGTCCAACAGGCACATTCTGTGCTGAACTATAACCTGCCATTGCGGAGTAAGTAACCTTCGGTTGGGGGACAGTCTGAGCCACAGGAGCACTAGTGCTGACCACCCCTATACTAGACCCATCATCCACCCGCTTCCCCAAACCTTTCCTAAACTGTTCTTCCTCCCAAATCTTATCTTCCTCATCCTCACCATCATCTCTATCCATGCTTTCTTGCCTCAATCCAGCATCAGCTACCCTATCATCAACATCCTCAAACACACCCTTTTTAGAACCCTCCAATTTATCCCCAAACATTGCAATGCGTCCTCGAAACTCAGGCTCCTCATCACTCAACCCTTCGGCAGCTCCATGATTACTTCCTGAATCCAATGAAATAAAATCCGGGGCCGCTGCCCTCGATTTTCTGAGCCGTTCCCTCTTGGCCCGAATTGCATTTATGGTGGCTTGATCAGGAAACAACCCAGATGAGCTCTTGCCTTTGTCAATTCCCATTGAGGCCAATCGGGCCTCCGCGTCGTCCTTGTCTCTCCTAAAGGAACTAGCCACTTCCTTCTCTTGCCCTTCGTCCTCGTCGGAGTCTAACTCCTGGGCTTCTCTCAAAGTATCGGAGATTGGGTCAGTGGGTTTTACAAGGCCCTTCAAAACAATGGTGGGCTCGGAGGAGGGTCGAGAGCTGGCTAGGGTTCGCGTGTTCTTCTGGAGCTCACGAAGCGCTTCAATGGTGTAGGTTCCAGCTTGGGGTTGAACATTGGAGGGTAGAGAAGTCGATACAGAAGAGGAATGAGCGAGACGGTCTTTGAGAGCTGTCATCTTGTGAGCTGAAGGGGGCTTGCCGAGACGGGAAGAGGGCTTACTGGGCTTGGCAGATGAGCGAGACGCGGCTGCGGCGTTTTCTTCGTCGTCGACAAAGCTGAGGAGCTTTGGGGTTTGATTTTGTGGCTTCTTGGGCTTGGAGGAGGAGGACGAGGGTTTTGATGTGGATTTGACGGTGGCTGTTGAAGGGGTTTGGATGTCGACTGGGTCGTCGTTTTTATCGTCATCGTCGTCGGCACGACGGCGAAAGTTTCTGGCTCTGCTGCTACTCATGGTGGTGGTGGTGGTATTCGAACGGAGAAGAGAGTGGGAAAGTGAGGAAAGGGAATTGGGGAATTGGGAATTCGCCGAATTGGCGAAGTGGCTTCCCTACTTTTACTTTTACCGTTCACTTCCTAAATCCTATTCCTAATTTATGTTTGGCTTATTACTCAACTTGCTTCCTGGACATGTAATCTCAATTTGCTCAATCAATACAAAATCATAACAATGTAACCCTTGAACTCCCTTTCTGTCAAGTCCGTTGCACCAACCGTTAGTCTTGTTTACTAACGATGTTTAGAGTGTCTATGTGGCACCTATGTGGCAAGAAGTCAATGAGACGACATAAGGATGGAGTTGGGATGACATTTGGGCGGCAAAATCAGCCCCAACCCAAGGGAAATCGTAACCCTAGGGGGGAAATTTCGATAAATTCAGCAGTAATCCCACCAAAAAGTTGCGAATTGGACCTTTATAAAGGTTTGTGAACCACAAGACACCAACATCATCAATCAATTTGCAGTTAAAAGGGAGATTGAGATATGAAGGAGAGTGGATTTACCATGCAGCCGAGAAGATGCTTTTGTGGGAAGATGGGGAGAATGAAAACGTCATGGACGGATGAAAACCCAGGTCAGAGGTTTGTTGTCTGTCCAGATGCTATGGTAGGTGAAAGGGATGAAAATGAAGCAATTTTTTGATTAATAGTGAAAGGGATTTTGGTTTCTGGGTTATGATATTAATAGGAATTGGTGTTTTTTGATTGTTGGTTGGGTCAATATGAAGAAATTTGGCTGGGTTTATGAGAAACTGCAATGATTCAATAAGAAGAAAATGAAATTGATGTTTTGATTGTTGTTGTTTTGATTGATTGGTGAAATGTTTGAAATTGTAATCTGTTTTGCAGCATAATGGACAAGGTAGAGGTAGAGGTAGAGAGAAAGGTTGTGATTTTTGGGAGTGGTATGATTCGAAAATGTGCAAGAGGTCAATGACAATAATTTCGGGGTTGTTAAGGAAGCTTGATAGAATTGAAGAGCAATTGTTGAATGAGAAGAGGAAGGTGACTACGCTTTGGATTGCACTCTTGGTTACTTGGGTCTTAGTGGTTGGAATCATCTTCAATCCTTCACTTTAGTTATGTATTAGGTTATGTTTGCAAGCTTGGCACTATTAGTTATGTTTAGGGCTTTGTATTATGTAAAAGTTAGTTTGGTGGATTGTGGAAATATTTAAGATGTTTATGCAATGCATTTTATATCTAGTAAGAATGGAAGTTGATAAATTAAGAATGAAAAACATCCCAAAGTCATTCATGAATCAAACTTTGATAATAACAAACCTAATTGGGACCCTCACAAACCATCATATCCTTTGAACAAAAGGAACAAACGGAGCACCACTAAGCAAAATAGGGTCACGATATTTGAAACAATAAGCAAAGCAAAACAACAAGTCCTTCCACTAAGCACTAAATAGTAAAGCAACTATTTCTTCACACGCTTTGCAGACGACTTGAATCTCATCCTCCTTCCACTTGATACGGGTGATTGATGTTGTGAACTGTCACTTGGATGAGTAGTGGTAGGGCTTGGATGCACTAGTACAGGTTGGACAGCAGGTGTGGTGCTTGATTGAGGGTTCTAGGCAGTGCTGGTAGTTGCTGGTGGTGGATTTGGGCATGATTCTTGCCTTGGGGCAGTGGCTGTACTTGTTGGCACATAATTTGGGCATGATTCTTGCGTATAGGCAGCCCTGCCTTCCTCATTTCCAAGGGTAGTGCTCCTTGTTCGTCTTCGGACCTAATGAAATACAAATCCATAGTAAACACCTAACCATAATTGAGTTCAATGATAAAGACAACTCACTTCAATCACACCTCACTTCAATCACAATTCAATTCAATGACAATACAATGTAGATCAGACTCACTTCAATCACAACTCACTTCATTCACACTGTACCTCAGACTGCCAAGAAACACATTCGTAATATTGGTGTAACCTGAGACTACTAATATATATTATGGGTGTTAAGTGATACGATATGATAGAATCAGGGTATAAAGTGATATGTAGGCATAAGTCCATGGATGTTAAGTGATATTATAATTCTAAATTAAACTATAATAACAGGTTCTGCATGTGCATGTGTAAGCATTCAAATGAACTTGAATTACGATAGTATACTTACAGGTAGCTTGTCCCCCCTAGCTTTGGATGCAGCACGTTGTTTCCTCCTTTCTTGCTTACGTTTGAACTTAGCTTCAACGGTAGGGTCAAGGGGTTGTGTGCATGGATTTCGTCTGTGGCCATCAGCACCACAATTACCACACTTAAGGGTAGAGTGGTATCAAGGGAACTTGGTAGGATCTGGAGGAGGAGGAGGAGGCGCGTTCTGACTTCTCTTTCTTTTCATCCTTGGTCTCCCTAGCTGCTTACGATACTTTGGTGGCTTTAGGGTTGCTGCACCAACCTTCTCCCACTGATCTTCACTAGGAACTGGTTTGATAATCCCTTCATATGTCCTAGTATAGGCAGCATGGGAGTAGAAATCATGCACATACTTCTCTGGGTTGCCATTGAATCGACTAATGGCACTGCAAGCATGTCGGCAGGGAATCCCAGTAAGTTGATATCTTCTGCATGAGCATGTGTGAGCATTCAAATCAACTGAGAATCTTCTTCCATGTGAATGCTTGACCTCGAAGATGTTCCCACCACAATGACTAGGCCTTCTTATTGACCTCCAGAAGCCCCTGGATTCTTTTACCAACCAGATGGTCCCCCCAAGTACTACCTTAATCTATTCTCTTAGTCATGAATGCACTTAGGTATTGCCTGACTTTGTCCACCATAGATATAATAGGCTTAGGCCTAAATGGGAGAATGGCTTTGTTGAAGGCCTCTGATAGATCATTCAGCAAGATGTCACACTTATAGTCAGTCCTGAAATGACTTCTACACCATTGTCTTGCATCCCTTTCTTTTAGACAATTGTGAGTAGACTGATTGAGAACTTGCATTTTTTTCATTTCTTCATTGTACCAAGGTATTGTAGTTGCCCTAGCAATCTTCTCCATTTGCAGTTTGACAACCAATCCTTTATGCGTCGCATTGAGGTTTCCGTATAGATGCCTCAAGCAATGCTTGTGTTCTGCATCAGGGAATATTTGGTTCACTGCATTTAGCAGCCCCTTTTGTTTATCGGTCATTATCACAACTGCGTGTGAGTTTTGAATTTGCAAGTCCTCCTTCAACAACTCCATAAACCACCTCCAACAATTGAAGTTTTCAGATTCACACATAGCATATGCAATGGGAAACATCCCATTGTGGGATCCACTCCTACAGCTGCCAACAATTGCCCAGGGTGAATGCCCTTAATATGGCATGCATTAAACCCAATGAAGGGTCTGCAACCTTTCATCCAACCTTGTTTGCAAGCTTCCAAACAGAAATACACTCTCTCAAATCGAGGGTAATCATCAGCTTCCAACTCAGACTTGATTATCACTATGGAACCATGATTAGTCTTCAGCACTTGCAAGCAGTATTCCCCCAACACCTCATATTGCCTCTTGTAGGTCCCTTCCTGTAACGACCCGGACTAGAAATTAAATTATTTTGAGAATTGGACAATTTTACCCTCAGTTTTGGATGGGTTCGGGAGTCACTTTTTGACTGGCAGTACTTTTGGGAATTTTTCTTGGGTTGTTGCGTAGGTCTCGAACTCACGAGTTCGTAGACAGGCGGCATGCGGAAAACGGAGACCCGATGAGTTCGTTACGAGTCTAGAAGCTTCAGGGGCAATTTGGTAATTTTGGAAAAATTGGAATTATATAGATGATATTTTTCTCTCTCCTCGAGAGATTGGCCCGTGCAATCTCACTCCACCCGAAGACCTCCCCGTGTGAACATCGAAGACCCATTTTCATCGGATGGGTTTCGATCTGATTCGAACAAAACCAAGGTCGGGAGGATCTTCCCCGCGACCCCACGAGTCTTTTGGTGTAATCATCGGAGTGGGAGCACCTCCGTGGGCGACGGACGGAGGAGGGAGGTGAACCGAACCTTCTCGGCCATTTTCCGACCAAACCAGGTACGATCTCGGAACTTTGACCCCATATTTGGATTCCTGGTGAAAAGTAGATGAATTTACATGTGTAGATCGTGAAAAACGGTTAAGAAATGAAGAAATTAGAAAACCTTGAAGTTCGGCCGGAAATGGGGGATTCCGGCGAACCAGACGACGGCGGAGGTGGCGGTCCGGTCATCTTCTCCGGCCAGCCTTTGGCGACGGCGAGGGCCGTCCGGTCGTCTTCTCCGGTGAGTCACCGGTAACCGATCGAGCCGAGTGAACCGGTCGAGTCGAGTGAACCGGTCGAGTCGAGTGAACCGGTCGAGTTGGATCGGATCAGGTCGAGCCGGACCGGGTTGGACCGGTCCAGGCGCGTGAACACTGTAGCAGGCGCGTGACCGGCGCATGGCAGCGCGTGGGCGCGTGTTCTGACCTTCCGGTGGCGCGTGGCGGCGCGTGGGACTGTTCCTGAAGTCACGGCGACGCGTGACTGAGGTTTTGGGACGTTCCGGATCAGATTTTGTTAGTTTCGAGGCCATAGGAGTTCATTTAGAGCTCGGTTGGGCAATCCCAGCGGTAAGGATTGACCGGGGAGAGGGTTTTGAGTTTGGAAAGTCAAGGTAGTTGGGTCATTATGGTATAGATGTTCTGAGGCTAGAGCGTACATGAATTTTGGGTTGGATGGTGATGGTAAGCGGACTTTGATTTATAAATTGTAATGTATGTATAAATATCTTCGATTTCATCACTGTTGTGTATGGTTGTATTTATAAATTGTGATGCATGTATTAATATCCTCGATTTAAAAATGTTGTGTATGGGTGCAATGATGGCTGGATAATTGTTGTTCTAATATTTCAGTGGAAGTGCGTTGCGAGAAACGATATGGTTGTTGGATTCGGTTTTGATAGTGTTTGGACGTGGTAATTAATTGGGTACATGATTTGGAGTTGAAACCGTAATTGTGATAAATGATAAACAAAATATATACTTGATTTTGGATACAAAAGCGATTTGATGGGGCCTAGAAGCCGGGCCTTGGTTCCGTGTTGGCGGACTCCCGGTGAAACCCCAATATAAACAAAACCGATTTGATGGGGCCTAGAAGTCGGGCCTTGGTTCCGTGTTGGCGGACTCCCGGTGAAACCCCAATATAAACAAAACCGATTTGATGGGGCCTAGAAGCCGGGCCTTGGTTCCGTGTTGGCGGACTCCCGGTGAAACCCCAATATAAACAAAACCGATTTGAGGGGGCCTAGGATCCGGGCCTTGGTTACTAACGATGTTTAGAGTGTCTATGTGGCACCTATGTGGCAAGAAGTCAATGAGACGACATAAGGATGGAGTTGGGATGACATTTGGGCGGCAAAATCAGCCCCAACCCAAGGGAAATCGTAACCCTAGGGGGGAAATTTTGATAAATTCAGCAGTAATCCCACCAAAAAGTTGCGAATTGGACCTTTATAAAGGTTTGTGAACCACAAGACACCAACATCATCAATCAATTTGCAGTTAAAAGGGAGATTGAGATATGAAGGATAGTGGATTTACCATGCAGCCGAGAAGATGCTTTTGTGGGAAGATGGGGAGAATGAAAACGTCATGGACGGATGAAAACCCAGGTCAGAGGTTTGTTGTCTGTCCAGATGCTATGGTAGGTGAAAGGGATGAAAATGAAGCAATTTTTTGATTAATAGTGAAAGGGATTTTGGTTTCTGGGTTATGATATTAATAGGAATTGGTGTTTTTTGATTGTTGGTTGGGTCAATATGAAGAAATTTGGCTGGGTTTATGAGAAACTGCAATGATTCAATAAGAAGAAAATGAAATTGATGTTTTGATTGTTGTTGTTTTGATTGATTGGTGAAATGTTTGAAATTGTAATCTGTTTTGCAGCATAATGGACAAGGTAGAGGTAGAGGTAGAGAGAAAGGTTGTGATTTTTGGGAGTGGTATGATTCGAAAATGTGCAAGAGGTCAATGACAATAATTTCGGGGTTGTTAAGGAAGCTTGATAGAATTGAAGAGCAATTGTTGAATGAGAAGAGGAAGGTGACTACGCTTTGGATTGCACTCTTGGTTACTTGGGTCTTAGTGGTTGGAATCATCTTCAATCCTTCACTTTAGTTATGTATTAGGTTATGTTTGCAAGCTTGGCACTATTAGTTATGTTTAGGGCTTTGTATTATGTAAAAGTTAGTTTGGTGGATTGTGGAAATATTTAAGATGTTTATGCAATGCATTTTATATCTAGTAAGAATGGAAGTTGATAAATTAAGAATGAAAAACATCCCAAAGTCATTCATGAATCAAACTTTGATAATAACAAACCTAATTGGGACCCTCACAAACCATCATATCCTTTGAACAAAAGGAACAAACGGAGCACCACTAAGCAAAATAGGGTCACGATATTTGAAACAATAAGCAAAGCAAAACAACAAGTCCTTCCACTAAGCACTAAATAGTAAAGCAACTATTTCTTCACCCGCTTTGCAGACGACTTGAATCTCATCCTCCTTCCACTTGATACGGGTGATTGATGTTGTGAACTGTCACTTGGATGAGTAGTGGTAGGGCTTGGATGCACTAGTACAGGTTGGACAGCAGGTGTGGTGCTTGATTGAGGGTTCTAGGCAGTGCTGGTAGTTGCTGGTGGTGGATTTGGGCATGATTCTTGCCTTGGGGCAGTGGCTGTACTTGTTGGCACATAATTTGGGCATGATTCTTGCGTATAGGCAGCCCTGCCTTCCTCATTTCCAAGGGTAGTGCTCCTTGTTCGTCTTCGGACCTAATGAAATACAAATCCATAGTAAACACCTAGCCATAATTGAGTTCAATGATAAAGACAACTCACTTCAATCACACCTCACTTCAATCACAATTCAATTCAATGACAATACAATGTAGATCAGACTCACTTCAATCACAACTCACTTCATTCACACTGTACCTCAGACTGCCAAGAAACACATTCGTAATATTGGTGTAACCTGAGACTACTAATATATATTATGGGTGTTAAGTGATACGATATGATAGAATCAGGGTATAAAGTGATATGTAGGCATAAGTCCATGGATGTTAAGTGATATTATAATTCTAAATTAAACTATAATAACAGGTTCTGCATGTGCATGTGTAAGCATTCAAATGAACTTGAATTACGATAGTATACTTACAGGTAGCTTGTCCCCCCTAGCTTTGGATGCAGCACGTTGTTTCCTCCTTTCTTGCTTACGTTTGAACTTAGCTTCAACGGTAGGGTCAAGGGGTTGTGTGCATGGATTTCGTCTGTGGCCATCAGCACCACAATTACCACACTTAAGGGTAGAGTGGTATCAAGGGAACTTGGTAGGATCTGGAGGAGGAGGAGGAGGCGCGTTCTGACTTCTCTTTCTTTTCATCCTTGGTCTCCCTAGATGCTTACGATACTTTGGTGGCTTTAGGGTTGCTGCACCAACCTTCTCCCACTGATCTTCACTAGGAACTGGTTTGATAATCCCTTCATATGTCCTAGTATAGGCAGCATGGGAGTAGAAATCATGCACATACTTCTCTGGGTTGCCATTGAATCGACTAATGGCACTGCAAGCATGTCGGCAGGGAATCCCAGTAAGTTGATATCTTCTGCATGAGCATGTGTGAGCATTCAAATCAACTGAGAATCTTCTTCCATGTGAATGCTTGACCTCGAAGATGTTCCCACCACAATGACTAGGCCTTCTTATTGACCTCCAGAAGCCCCTGGATTCTTTTACCAACCAGATGGTCCCCCCAAGTACTACCTTAATCTATTCTCTTAGTCATGAATGCACTTAGGTATTGCCTGACTTTGTCCACCATAGATATAATAGGCTTAGGCCTAAATGGGAGAATGGCTTTGTTGAAGGCCTCTGATAGATCATTCAGCAAGATGTCACACTTATAGTCAGTCCTGAAATGACTTCTACACCATTGTCTTGCATCCCTTTCTTTTAGCCAATTGTGAGTAGACTGATTGAGAACTTGCATTTTTTTCATTTCTTCATTGTACCAAGGTATTGTAGTTGCCCTAGCAATCTTCTCCATTTGCAGTTTGACAACCAATCCTTTATGCGTCGCATTGAGGTTTCCGTATAGATGCCTCAAGCAATGCTTGTGTTCTGCATCAGGGAATATTTGGTTCACTGCATTTAGCAGCCCCTTTTGTTTATCGGTCATTATCACAACTGCGTGTGAGTTTTGAATTTGCAAGTCCTCCTTCAACAACTCCATAAACCACCTCCAACAATTGAAGTTTTCAGATTCACACATAGCATATGCAATGGGAAACATCCCATTGTGGGATCCACTCCTACAGCTGCCAACAATTGCCCAGGGTGAATGCCCTTAATATGGCATGCATTAAACCCAATGAAGGGTCTGCAACCTTTCATCCAACCTTGTTTGCAAGCTTCCAAACAGAAATACACTCTCTCAAATCGAGGGTAATCATCAGCTTCCAACTCAGACTTGATTATCACTATGGAACCATGATTAGTCTTCAGCACTTGCAAGCAGTATTCCCCCAACACCTCATATTGCCTCTTGTAGGTCCCTTCCTGTAACGACCCGGACTAGAAATTAAATTATTTTGAGAATTGGACAATTTTACCCTCAGTTTTGGATGGGTTCGGGAGTCACTTTTTGACTGGCAGTACTTTTGGGAATTTTTCTTGGGTTGTTGCGTAGGTCTCGAACTCACGAGTTCGTAGACAGGCGGCATGCGGAAAACGGAGACCCGATGAGTTCGTTACGAGTCTAGAAGCTTCAGGGGCAATTTGGTAATTTTGGAAAAATTGGAATTATATAGATGATATTTTTCTCTCTCCTCGAGAGATTGGCCCGTGCAATCTCACTCCACCCGAAGACCTCCCCGTGTGAACATCGAAGACCCATTTTCATCGGATGGGTTTCGATCTGATTCGAACAAAACCAAGGTCGGGAGGATCTTCCCCGCGACCCCACGAGTCTTTTGGTGTAATCATCGGAGTGGGAGCACCTCCGTGGGCGACGGACGGAGGAGGGAGGTGAACCGAACCTTCTCGGCCATTTTCCGACCAAACCAGGTACGATCTCGGAACTTTGACCCCATATTTGGATTCCTGGTGAAAAGTAGATGAATTTACATGTGTAGATCGTGAAAAACGGTTAAGAAATGAAGAAATTAGAAAACCTTGAAGTTCGGCCGGAAATGGGGGATTCCGGCGAACCAGACGACGGCGGAGGTGGCGGTCCGGTCATCTTCTCCGGCCAGCCTTTGGCGACGGCGAGGGCCGTCCGGTCGTCTTCTCCGGTGAGTCACCGGTAACCGATCGAGCCGAGTGAACCGGTCGAGTCGAGTGAACCGGTCGAGTCGAGTGAACCGGTCGAGTTGGATCGGATCAGGTCGAGCCAGACCGGGTTGGACCGGTCCAGGCGCGTGAACACTGTAGCAGGCGCGTGACCGGCGCATGGCAGCGCGTGGGCGCGTGTTCTGACCTTCCGGTGGCGCGTGGCGGCGCGTGGGACTGTTCCTGAAGTCACGGCGACGCGTGACTGAGGTTTTGGGACGTTCCGGATCAGATTTTGTTAGTTTCGAGGCCATAGGAGTTCATTTAGAGCTCGGTTGGGCAATCCCAGCGGTAAGGATTGACCGGGGAGAGGGTTTTGAGTTTGGAAAGTCAAGGTAGTTGGGTCATTATGGTATAGATGTTCTGAGGCTAGAGCGTACATGAATTTTGGGTTGGATGGTGATGGTAAGCGGACTTTGATTTATAAATTGTAATGTATGTATAAATATCTTCGATTTCATCACTGTTGTGTATGGTTGTATTTATAAATTGTGATGCATGTATTAATATCCTCGATTTAAAAATGTTGTGTATGGGTGCAATGATGGCTGGATAATTGTTGTTCTAATATTTCAGTGGAAGTGCGTTGCGAGAAACGATATGGTTGTTGGATTCGGTTTTGATAGTGTTTGGACGTGGTAATTAATTGGGTACATGATTTGGAGTTGAAACCGTAATTGTGATAAATGATAAACAAAATATATACTTGATTTTGGATACAAAAGCGATTTGATGGGGCCTAGAAGCCGGGCCTTGGTTCCGTGTTGGCGGACTCCCGGTGAAACCCCAATATAAACAAAACCGATTTGATGGGGCCTAGAAGTCGGGCCTTGGTTCCGTGTTGGCGGACTCCCGGTGAAACCCCAATATAAACAAAACCGATTTGATGGGGCCTAGAAGCCGGGCCTTGGTTCCGTGTTGGCGGACTCCCGGTGAAACCCCAATATAAACAAAACCGATTTGAGGGGGCCTAGGATCCGGGCCTTGGTTACTAACGATGTTTAGAGTGTCTATGTGGCACCTATGTGGCAAGAAGTCAATGAGACGACATAAGGATGGAGTTGGGATGACATTTGGGCGGCAAAATCAGCCCCAACCCAAGGGAAATCGTAACCCTAGGGGGGAAATTTTGATAAATTCAGCAGTAATCCCACCAAAAAGTTGCGAATTGGACCTTTATAAAGGTTTGTGAACCACAAGACACCAACATCATCAATCAATTTGCAGTTAAAAGGGAGATTGAGATATGAAGGATAGTGGATTTACCATGCAGCCGAGAAGATGCTTTTGTGGGAAGATGGGGAGAATGAAAACGTCATGGACGGATGAAAACCCAGGTCAGAGGTTTGTTGTCTGTCCAGATGCTATGGTAGGTGAAAGGGATGAAAATGAAGCAATTTTTTGATTAATAGTGAAAGGGATTTTGGTTTCTGGGTTATGATATTAATAGGAATTGGTGTTTTTTGATTGTTGGTTGGGTCAATATGAAGAAATTTGGCTGGGTTTATGAGAAACTGCAATGATTCAATAAGAAGAAAATGAAATTGATGTTTTGATTGTTGTTGTTTTGATTGATTGGTGAAATGTTTGAAATTGTAATCTGTTTTGCAGCATAATGGACAAGGTAGAGGTAGAGGTAGAGAGAAAGGTTGTGATTTTTGGGAGTGGTATGATTCGAAAATGTGCAAGAGGTCAATGACAATAATTTCGGGGTTGTTAAGGAAGCTTGATAGAATTGAAGAGCAATTGTTGAATGAGAAGAGGAAGGTGACTACGCTTTGGATTGCACTCTTGGTTACTTGGGTCTTAGTGGTTGGAATCATCTTCAATCCTTCACTTTAGTTATGTATTAGGTTATGTTTGCAAGCTTGGCACTATTAGTTATGTTTAGGGCTTTGTATTATGTAAAAGTTAGTTTGGTGGATTGTGGAAATATTTAAGATGTTTATGCAATGCATTTTATATCTAGTAAGAATGGAAGTTGATAAATTAAGAATGAAAAACATCCCAAAGTCATTCATGAATCAAACTTTGATAATAACAAACCTAATTGGGACCCTCACAAACCATCATATCCTTTGAACAAAAGGAACAAACGGAGCACCACTAAGCAAAATAGGGTCACGATATTTGAAACAATAAGCAAAGCAAAACAACAAGTCCTTCCACTAAGCACTAAATAGTAAAGCAACTATTTCTTCACACGCTTTGCAGACGACTTGAATCTCATCCTCCTTCCACTTGATACGGGTGATTGATGTTGTGAACTGTCACTTGGATGAGTAGTGGTAGGGCTTGGATGCACTAGTACAGGTTGGACAGCAGGTGTGGTGCTTGATTGAGGGTTCTAGGCAGTGCTGGTAGTTGCTGGTGGTGGATTTGGGCATGATTCTTGCCTTGGGGCAGTGGCTGTACTTGTTGGCACATAATTTGGGCATGATTCTTGCGTATAGGCAGCCCTGCCTTCCTCATTTCCAAGGGTAGTGCTCCTTGTTCGTCTTCGGACCTAATGAAATACAAATCCATAGTAAACACCTAGCCATAATTGAGTTCAATGATAAAGACAACTCACTTCAATCACACCTCACTTCAATCACAATTCAATTCAATGACAATACAATGTAGATCAGACTCACTTCAATCACAACTCACTTCATTCACACTGTACCTCAGACTGCCAAGAAACACATTCGTAATATTGGTGTAACCTGAGACTACTAATATATATTATGGGTGTTAAGTGATACGATATGATAGAATCAGGGTATAAAGTGATATGTAGGCATAAGTCCATGGATGTTAAGTGATATTATAATTCTAAATTAAACTATAATAACAGGTTCTGCATGTGCATGTGTAAGCATTCAAATGAACTTGAATTACGATAGTATACTTACAGGTAGCTTGTCCCCCCTAGCTTTGGATGCAGCACGTTGTTTCCTCCTTTCTTGCTTACGTTTGAACTTAGCTTCAACGGTAGGGTCAAGGGGTTGTGTGCATGGATTTCGTCTGTGGCCATCAGCACCACAATTACCACACTTAAGGGTAGAGTGGTATCAAGGGAACTTGGTAGGATCTGGAGGAGGAGGAGGAGGCGCGTTCTGACTTCTCTTTCTTTTCATCCTTGGTCTCCCTAGCTGCTTACGATACTTTGGTGGCTTTAGGGTTGCTGCACCAACCTTCTCCCACTGATCTTCACTAGGAACTGGTTTGATAATCCCTTCATATGTCCTAGTATAGGCAGCATGGGAGTAGAAATCATGCACATACTTCTCTGGGTTGCCATTGAATCGACTAATGGCACTGCAAGCATGTCGGCAGGGAATCCCAGTAAGTTGATATCTTCTGCATGAGCATGTGTGAGCATTCAAATCAACTGAGAATCTTCTTCCATGTGAATGCTTGACCTCGAAGATGTTCCCACCACAATGACTAGGCCTTCTTATTGACCTCCAGAAGCCCCTGGATTCTTTTACCAACCAGATGGTCCCCCCAAGTACTACCTTAATCTATTCTCTTAGTCATGAATGCACTTAGGTATTGCCTGACTTTGTCCACCATAGATATAATAGGCTTAGGCCTAAATGGGAGAATGGCTTTGTTGAAGGCCTCTGATAGATCATTCAGCAAGATGTCACACTTATAGTCAGTCCTGAAATGACTTCTACACCATTGTCTTGCATCCCTTTCTTTTAGCCAATTGTGAGTAGACTGATTGAGAACTTGCATTTTTTTCATTTCTTCATTGTACCAAGGTATTGTAGTTGCCCTAGCAATCTTCTCCATTTGCAGTTTGACAACCAATCCTTTATGCGTCGCATTGAGGTTTCCGTATAGATGCCTCAAGCAATGCTTGTGTTCTGCATCAGGGAATATTTGGTTCACTGCATTTAGCAGCCCCTTTTGTTTATCGGTCATTATCACAACTGCGTGTGAGTTTTGAATTTGCAAGTCCTCCTTCAACAACTCCATAAACCACCTCCAACAATTGAAGTTTTCAGATTCACACATAGCATATGCAATGGGAAACATCCCATTGTGGGATCCACTCCTACAGCTGCCAACAATTGCCCAGGGTGAATGCCCTTAATATGGCATGCATTAAACCCAATGAAGGGTCTGCAACCTTTCATCCAACCTTGTTTGCAAGCTTCCAAACAGAAATACACTCTCTCAAATCGAGGGTAATCATCAGCTTCCAACTCAGACTTGATTATCACTATGGAACCATGATTAGTCTTCAGCACTTGCAAGCAGTATTCCCCCAACACCTCATATTGCCTCTTGTAGGTCCCTTCCTGTAACGACCCGGACTAGAAATTAAATTATTTTGAGAATTGGACAATTTTACCCTCAGTTTTGGATGGGTTCGGGAGTCACTTTTTGACTGGCAGTACTTTTGGGAATTTTTCTTGGGTTGTTGCGTAGGTCTCGAACTCACGAGTTCGTAGACAGGCGGCATGCGGAAAACGGAGACCCGATGAGTTCGTTACGAGTCTAGAAGCTTCAGGGGCAATTTGGTAATTTTGGAAAAATTGGAATTATATAGATGATATTTTTCTCTCTCCTCGAGAGATTGGCCCGTGCAATCTCACTCCACCCGAAGACCTCCCTGTGTGAACATCGAAGACCCATTTTCATCGGATGGGTTTCGATCTGATTCGAACAAAACCAAGGTCGGGAGGATCTTCCCCGCGACCCCACGAGTCTTTTGGTGTAATCATCGGAGTGGGAGCACCTCCGTGGGCAACGGACGGAGGAGGGAGGTGAACCGAACCTTCTCGGCCGTTTTCCGACCAAACCAGGTACGATCTCGGAACTTTGACCCCATATTTGGATTCCTGGTGAAAAGTAGATGAATTTACATGTGTAGATCGTGAAAAACGGTTAAGAAATGAAGAAATTAGAAAACCTTGAAGTTCGGCCGGAAATGGGGGATTCCGGCGAACCAGACGACGGCGGAGGTGGCGGTCCGGTCATCTTCTCCGGCCAGCCTTTGGCGACGGCGAGGGCCGTCCGGTCGTCTTCTCCGGTGAGTCACCGGTAATCGATCGAGTCGAGTGAACCGGTCGAGTCGAGTGAACCGATCGAGTTGGATCGGATCAGGTCGAGCCGGACCGGGTTGAACCGATCCAGGCGCGTGAACACTGTAGCAGGCGCGTGACCGGCGCATGGCAGCGCGTGGGCGCGTGTTCTGACCTTCCGGTGGCGCGTGGCGGCGCGTGGGACTGTTCCTGAAGTCACGGCGACGCGTGACTGAGGTTTTGGGACGTTCCGGATCAGATTTTGTTAGTTTCGAGGCCATAGGAGTTCATTTAGAGCTCGGTTGGGCAATCCCAGCGGTAAGGATTGACCGGGGAGAGGGTTTTGAGTTTGGAAAGTCAAGGTAGTTGGGTCATTATGGTATAGATGTTCTGAGGCTAGAGCGTACATGAATTTTGGGTTGGATGGTGATGGTAAGCGGACTTTGATTTATAAATTGTAATGTATGTATAAATATCTTCGATTTCATCACTGTTGTGTATGGTTGTATTTATAAATTGTGATGCATGTATTAATATCCTCGATTTAAAAATGTTGTGTATGGGTGCAATGATGGCTGGATAATTGTTGTTCTAATATTTCAGTGGAAGTGCGTTGCGAGAAACGATATGGTTGTTGGATTCGGTTTTGATAGTGTTTGGACGTGGTAATTAATTGGGTACATGATTTGGAGTTGAAACCGTAATTGTGATAAATGATAAACAAAATATATACTTGATTTTGGATACAAAAGCGATTTGATGGGGCCTAGAAGCCGGGCCTTGGTTCCGTGTTGGCGGACTCCCGGTGAAACCCCAATATAAACAAAACCGATTTGATGGGGCCTAGAAGTCGGGCCTTGGTTCCGTGTTGGCGGACTCCCGGTGAAACCCCAATATAAACAAAACCGATTTGATGGGGCCTAGAAGCCGGGCCTTGGTTCCGTGTTGGCGGACTCCCGGTGAAACCCCAATATAAACAAAACCGATTTGAGGGGGCCTAGGATCCGGGCCTTGGTTCCGTGTTGGCGGACTCCCGGTGAACCTCCAATATAAAAGGTGATTTTGCAGAGATTGTGGTTGACTCCAAGTGATACATATTCTAGCACACCCCAAGGGATACCCTGGTGGCTAGGGATATGATAATCGACTGATATGTTATGATAGCCGAAGGTTATACCGGCTGATGATACGATATGATAGCCGAGGATATATCCGGCTCTAATATGAACCAGACGACAATTTTCATAGGCTTAATCAACCTATGAAAATACTTCGTCAGCCGGGTCAGTGGGTTGGTGTGGGCGGTGACCCAGAGGGACGAATTATTATTGGTTCACTAGTATCTGACTAGTCTGTTGTCTTGTGGTTTTCCAGTAGAGATGTCAGCAATGTCTGACTACTGACATTTGGTATCAGAAAGTATTTCTATTTGAACCACCACTATTCCGAGGTCTTGGTTTTGACCGGTATTTTATCCTGCGTCTGACAGTAGGAGTGATCAGTAAGTATAGAGATTCTGTGGGGAATCATGTAAGGTTTAATAAAAATTATTTAAGAACAAGGGGTATTTCTGGTAATTAAATATTGAGGTAAAAGAGCTGTCAGACGGGATAAGGGTCATTCCCGGGTTTCGAGGGAAAATTCGGGAAGGGTCCTTACACTTCCACCACATCCAATACACTAGCCCTTGCCCTAAAGCATGTTGCCCTTGAGGGTCTTAAACCAGTTTCTGCATTAACCAAGTCTTGGAATTCCACCCAATCCCATTTGTTGCTTGCCAACTGCCTCCCATACTTCCATAACAGCCACTTAACATTGGCATGTTTGTTCTTAGTCCCTACACCGCAGTTGTGCTCACTCTTAAACTCTTTAATTTTCATAGTCATGATGCCTCCTATTTTTGAAGCATAAAGCATAAACTCACAGCCACTCCCACAAACCACCCTAATTCGATTAGGCTGATTCTTTTTAAAAGTTAGTTGTCTTCCATTGTTCACTGAGTAGATCCTCACAGCTTCTCTAAATATGGAAGCTGATTCAAACTTCTGCCCTATCTCAAAATGAGGATCCTTCATCTCCATCTCAGGAATAAAGTCTCTTGTCTTTGGAAGTGGTTTCTTCTTCCTACTCCTATTGCCCACTTCCTCATCTGAGTCTACACTAACAGTAGCAACCCTTGGTGACAAAAAAACGTCTCTTTCTTCAAAATCTTCCTCAGTCTGTGGAGGAGGAGGAACTACCTCTTCATCATTTGTCTCGAATATGTCATCATTATCACTTAGACATATTGCATTAGCATCCCCTTCACCATAACCATCATCTTCAAAGTCCTAAAGTTCCTCAGATTGACCACTATCATCACCACTCTCGGGGTTGCCCTTCTCTTTATCACCCTCATTCACTTGTTATTTACCATGTCTCTGACTACACTGGCCACCACTAGCTTGCAAATCCAGTTCTTCCATTTCTTCTTCCAATTCAAATTCTTCATCCACTTCTTCACTACTTTCTTCTTCCACTCGAACTTCATACAATTCGTCTTCACTATCATCAGCTTCACTACTTTCTTCTTCATATTCAGGCACATCTTCTACATCTTCAACTAGACCTGTGCTTGGACCAGCCTCTAGATATGTGCTTGGACCAGTTGGATCTGCACCTGTGCTTGGACTAGCATCTGCATATGTGCTTGGACTAGCTGCTTCAAATGTGCTTCAAATGTGCTTGGACTAGCTGCTTCAAATGTGCTTGGACCAGCATCCGGATCTGTGCTTGGACCAGCTGTTTCATATGTGCTTGGACCAGCATCTGGATCTATGCTTGGACCATCTGCTTCATATGTGCTTGGACCAGCCTCTATAGTATGCACCAGATCTTCATCTGCCACTTGGTCCACAACATGGGAAGCGTACACATGCAGTGCCTTATCTACTCTCTTTGCAGCCCTTCGAATGTGGAGCAAAAGCTGTAAGGACCCTTCCCGAATTTCTCCTCGAAACCCGGAAAGAACCCTTATCCCGTCTGACAGCCCTTTTACCTCAAAATTTTATACCAGGACTACCCTTTATCTTTAAATAATTTTTAGTAAACCTTACAGGGTTCCCGACAGAACCTCTGTACTTACTGACTACTCCTACCTGTCAGACGTAGGACAACATACAGGTCAAAGCCAAGACCTCGGAATAGTGGTGGTCCAAATAGGAATACCCTTTGACACCAAATGTCACTAGGTCAGACACTGATGACACCTCTACTGGAATACCACAAGACAACCGACTAGTCAGATACTTGTGAACCAACAATAATTCGTCACTCTGGGTCACCGCCCACACCAACCCACAGACCCGGATGACGAAGTATTTTCATAGGCTGATTAATCACATGACAATCGTCGTCAAACCATATTAGAGCCGGAAATATCCTCGGCTATCATATCGTATCCTCAACCGGAATAACATTCAGCTATCATATCACATCAGTCGGCATATCCCTAGCCACCAAGGTATCCCTTGGGGTGTGCTAGTCATGTATCACAACTCTCTGTACTATGCATAAATAGCCTCGCGACCTGGCGTAGCCAAAACTCCTCGATGCCAGAGTTGGAGCACTCAACGAACCAACGGAGTAAAACTCTTGACGGTAGTCGAAGAAACAGTAACCAATTATATTGAAGGTTCACTGGGTTCACCGCCAACAGCGGATCCTAGCCCCGGCTCCTGGGCCCCCTCAAATCGGTATTATTTATATTAGAGGTTCACCGGGTTCTCCGTCTCAGCGGATCCTAACCCCGGCTCCTGGGCCCCCTCAAAACCGTATTATTTATATTGGAGGTTCACCGGGTTCTCCGTCTCAGCGGATCCTAACCCCGGCTCCTGGGCCCCCTCAAAACCATATTGTTTATATTGGAGGTTCACCGGGTTCTCCGTCTCAGCGGATCCTAACCCCGACTCCTGGGCCCCCTCAAAACCGTATTGTTTATATTGGAGGTTCACCGGGTTCACCGCCAACAGCGGATCCTAGCCCCGGCTCCTAGGCCCCCTCAAAACCGTATTGGATCCAAAATCAAGTATTTTATAATCACAAATACGGTTTCAACTCAAAATCATGGACTCAAATAATTACCACGTCAAAACAATATCAAAACCGAATCCACCAACCATGCCATTTCTCACAACACACTTTCACTGAAATATTGGAAAAATAAATGTCCAGCAATCATTTATAAATTCCAGGAAATCATTGCACCCATACATAACAGTATTTAAATCAAAGATACACTTATGCATGCATTATAGTTTATAAACCAAAAGTCCACTCACAAACATCATCCAACCCAAAATTCATGGACGTTCTAGCCCAAAGAACACATGCACAATAATGACCCAACTACCTTGACTTTCCGAGCTCAAAACCCGCTCCACGGTCAACCATTACCGCTGGGATTGCCCATTCGGGCCCTAAACGAACTCATATGGCCTCGAAACCAACAAAATCTGATCCGGAACGTCCCAAAACCCTAGTCACGCGTCGCCGTGACATTGGGAACAGTCCCACGTGCCGCCACGCGCCACTGAAGTACGACACACGCGCCACGCGCCGGTCACGCGCCTGCTACAGTGTTCACGCGCCTGCTACAGTGTTCACGCGCCTGCTACAGTGTTCACGCGCCTGGAACGGACCAACTCGGCCCGGCTCGACCTGACTCGGTCCAACTCGGCCCGGCTCGACCTGACTCGGTCCAACTCGACCTGATCGGTTCAACTCGACCCGACCTGTTCAACTCGACTCGATCGGATCACTCAACATGACCCGGTCCAACCTGACCCGACTAATCGCCGGTAACCTGCCGGAGAAGACGACCGGACCGTCGCCTCCGCCGCCGTCTAGTTCGTCGGAAATTGCCATTTCCGGTCGATTTTCAAGGTTTTCTAACTTCTTCATTTCTTGATCGTTTTTCACTCTCCACACATGTAAATTCATCTATTTTTCACCAGGAATCCAAATATGAGGTCAAAGTTCCGAGATCGTACATGGTCTGGCTGGAAAACGGCCGAGAAGATTCGGTCCACCTCTCTCCTCCGTCCGTCACCTACGGTGGTGCTCCTGCTCCGATAAATACCCCTAAATGCTCGTGGGGCTCCGGGGAAGATCCTCCCGACCTTGGTTTCGGTCGAATCAGATCGAAATCCATCCAATGAAAAAGGTGGTTCGGTGTTCGCATGGGAAGAATTTCGGGTAGGAGAGAGAGACTGCATCCACCAATCTCTCGAGGAGAGAGAAAAATATCTGATATATAGTTCCAATTTTTCCAAAAATTACCAAACTACCCCTGTAGATTCTAGACCCGTAACAAACCTACCGGGTCTCCGTTTTCCGTGTGCCACCTGTCTACGAACTCGTGAGTTCGAGACCTACGCAACGACCCAAGAAAAATTCCAAAAAGTACTGCCAATCAAAAAGTGACTCCCGAACCCGTCCAAAATCGAGGGTAAAATCGTCCAATTCTCAAAATAATTTAATTTCTGGTCCGGGTCGTTACAAAAGCTGGTAATCTGTGCATAGTTTGAAAAACACTCAACTTCTGGCTTCTTGTGTGTAGAATTCCACCTTATCCTCAATGTACCCTTCCTTCTTCACCAGTGCATTCAATTCAATCAGTGAACTGTAGTCCCAACAACACCAGTCATACCATTTCAATGTCCCATCTATATATGTCCATTTTCCCACTTTATGTACTATCTTGCCACCGTGATGTAGTGCGATGGACACTATGTTATCGCAGTCCCCTACACCAATCAAAAAAATTTAATGCATAATAAGCTTAAATCATCCACACCAAACACACAATAGAAAATCAAACCCTAATCCAACAGCAGACCCTAAACCCTAAACCCTAAACCAAAACCCTAAACCCTAAACCCTAAACCCTAAACCTAAACCCTAAACCCTAAACCCTAAACCTTAAACATAAACACTAAACTCTAAACCTAAACCCTAAACCTAAACCCTAAACTCTAAACCTAGACCTAAACCCTTATCCAAAAATCAGACCCAACATCAAAACTCACTGCAAATCCACAACTCTCTGCCTAAATCTACACTCACACCAACATCCAACATCAAAATTACCATATTGAGGTTGATGTGCACACAATCAACTCTAATCCAAAATACCCTACCCTATATCCTAATTTATGTTCCAAACAGCCCAACCCTAAACCCTTTACTCTAATCCAAAATGCCCAAACCTAAACCCCACATTGTCAAAATCACAACTTTCCAACCAACAATCACATATTATAAACCCACTACCAGCCACTTTCAAAAAGTTCACATATTGTAAACTAACTACCAACCTTTTCTAAACCCACCCGCCATATTATTTGGCACAACTAAGTGCCAACAAAATTTAAAAAGTTCAATTTTCAAAGGCTTACACAAACACCAACCAAAACATTGAATCTTTTAACCAAATAGGACAATTAACTTCCAAAACCATTTCAGATTTCAAATTTTCAAAACTCAAACTTACCATATTGAGGTTGACTTCCACCGGGTTTTCGAGGGATTGTCATCCTCGATTTCTTCATAGATTGAACTCGCCTTGTTGTCCGATTGACACCCCCAACAACCCTTTACTCGATTGATTCAAGTTTCAGCCTCTTCAATCTTCTCTACAAACCTTAGAATTCGCCCACCCCTGTAATTTCTCCCCAAATCGAACTGATTCACCCCTCTCACTTTCCCGATCCACGTCGTTTTAGTGGGATCCACACGTGTGGGCCACATAGGTGCCACATAAGCACTCTAAACACCGTTAGTAACACAGACTAACGGTTGGTGTAACGGACTTGACAGAAGTGGGGTTCAGGGGTTACATTGTTACGATTTCACGTTGGGGCAGCAAACTGAGATTACATGTCCGGTTCAGGGAGCAAGTTGAGTAATAAGCCTTTATGTTTTTACTCGAACACATTTTTGGTCAATAGTATATCTTTGTATATAAAGTCAAGTTATTTTTAGTTAAATTTTGTATAGGAAAATTGTTGCCACATTTCTTGAACTTTACATTAATTTTAACTATCATCCATGAATTTCATTATTAGTAGCAAACGTCATTGAACTTTACACTAATTTTAGCTATCGTCCATGAACTTCATTATTAATAGCAGACGTCCATGAACTATGCCTAAATGTGCATTGACAGTTATTTCGTTAAAATTCATAATTATTTCTGTTAAAAATAAAGGTAAATTGTCTTTTCAAGTGTGTATTTACAAATATCATTCTCATCAATATAAATAGAATTCGCTTGTATTAATGTGTGTTTACAAATATGATTTATAAAATGTAATCTCTTAAATTTCAGAAATGATAATTAAATCCGAAGTCTTTAACAACAACTAATCTCAAAAGAAAAAAAATTAAAGAAGGAAATTCATTCAAACCTACTTTCAAAAAATCATCAGATCATCCTAACATTTTTATAAACAAAGACACAATTGTATATCTTTTTTATGAGCATAAAAACTTGAGAGGTCAAAAATAACCCTCCACACACAACTGACGCAGCCACTCACTCGTCTTCGCGCACTGTTTTATAATTTTTGAAAATATTAATATTGAAAAAGATAATCAGTATGAACACGCTGTTTCAAAATTCAAAACCAAATAAAAAAATGAATAACAAATTAGAGTTAAATATAAATACTCGAAGACTTGTTAGGGTCAATCGGTCAGTGGAAGTAGACGAACGGACTTCGTGGAAGAGAGAAAGAAAGCGAGTCGGCTATCTTCGGAGCTCCGACTCTGAGTTGGTCTTGTTGATTGCCAGCGCCTAACCATGGCTGGGTATGTTTCTCTCTCTCTCGTTCTCTGTGCCTGATTTAGTTTCGGCATTTTTTTGGGATGACTTTAAAGTTTTTTTCTTTTTAATTTAGTTTTGTGAGTAACTGTTGCTTCTTTCAAATTTGTCATGAAATTATCTTGCTTTTTATATTAATCAAATAGATTTTAGTGGGAAAATGACAATGCTTAAGCTATAATCAGTATGAACAAGTTTCCTGTCTCTTGAGGAGTGATTTCAAGTTTTGGCAACAAAAGATTTCATTTTTGCAAGTTGGCATACGTTTTCCAACTTAGTTTTTTATCTTTCTAGTCAAAATCAAAGTTTAATTCCGACAACGAGCATACGTAGATCATGGTTGAAACCTGTACATGCCATTGGTTGGATTAATCTTTCATAGGTTGTTTGAGAATTTTATAGTGTTGTTTCTTCTTATTGTTCTTAATTGTCTTTGTCCTATTGGTTATGTCTTTATTTACCGTTTCAGTGTACTTCCTACTTAGAATATCGCATTCTAATTAAGCTGGGTTCAGAGTTGCTGATCGTATTTTGAAGTAGCTGATTGTTTGAATTGTAACCATTTGTGTCGTCTATGCAGACCATCATGGTTGGTGGACAAAAGTAGAATCGCAACAAAAATCAAGTGTGCCTCTGGAACTTGTGATCCAGAAAGAATTAACTGGCAAAGCAACCCATCTAGAGCTTGTCCGAATTGCCAGCATATGATCGACAATAGTGATGTGAGATTCTTGTTTTTGTTCTTTAATCCATACAGTTTGAATTTTAACTTTCATCAACAAAAGCCAATCAGTTAGAGAAACTAAAGTTGGCAAACATTCCAACAATTTTAGTTAGGGTCCGTTTGAAGTAGTGTGGATTTGGATCTGATAATAAGACTAAGTTTTTTGTTAAGAGTATTACAATGCATGTAAGCTAAGATTTGAATGGGAAGAAAAGTAAAGAAACCAAATGGATTGCAAATGAATTTGTGCATATAGTTATTTTAAATCCCTTTCATTAGCAGTACTTCTAGTTAACATCCAGTTATTTCAAATACATCCAATCCAGTGTTTTTTAGTTTTTATGTTAACTTTAGCCTCGTGACCAAATGGTCCAAATCCAAATCCCCATTAAAGCAAACGAAGCCTCTTTGACGTTTGTTTCTGTTTGCTTGTTCTTCTCTATATAAAAATGGTAGGACTCTGAAAATAAGGTGTTTGCAATTCTCTTTGCAGGTTGCTCAAGATTGGCCAGGTTTACCTAAGGGTGTAAAATTTGATCCAACTGATCAAGAGATTATATGGCACTTAATTGCAAAATCAGGTGCAGAGGATTTAAAACCCCATCCTTTTATTGATGAGTTTATCTTAACTGTTGATGATGATGAAGGAATCTGCTATTCCCATCCTAAAAAACTACCTAGTAAGTGGCAAATTTTTTTTTCTATTTAATGCTTTGACCCTTAATCTTTTATATATTAATCCAGAAACTGCATTTTAGATGTTAAGCAAGATGGAAGTGCAGCCCACTTCTTTCATAGAGCAATTAAGGCTTACAATACTGGAACACGAAAGCGTCGAAAAATACATGATGGTGATGGTGATGTCCGCTGGCACAAGACTGGAAATACTAAACCAGTGTTCTTGGATGGGGTTCAAAGAGGTTGTAAGAAGATTATGGTTCTCTATTCAAGCACAGCCAGGGGAGGCAAATCTGAGAAAACCAATTGGGTTATGCATCAATATCACCTGGGAATTGAGGATGATGAGAAGGATGGAGAGTATATTATTTCTAAGATATATTACCAGCAGCAGCAAGTCAAGCATGCTGTTAAGACTGATCAAGATATTCCAGAAAGTAGTGATGCGGTGATCACAAAAGTAGATCCAGTCACTCCTAAGTCAGTGACTCCTGAACCTCCACGCACTGAACGAAAGCTTGCTGATATGGATGTGGGACAAGATACTCCTGCTACTTCCACAAATCCCTTTCCTCAGGTATACTTTGTTTTCTTGATTTGATGTTTATTCTACGTTCACATTTCTACTGGCAGACCAAGAAACCATTTTATTGCTTGCATCAAGAACATATTCAAACTGAAGAGTGTTTATCCCGTCTGCATTACATTCTTGCCTAATGGGTACTTTCTTTCACGTTCTCTTTCCATATAATCTTCCTTTAATACGTGGTAAAAGAATGTGTCTTTAATAGAAAATGGATGCTGGATGCTGTAATTGAGAGTAGCATGTTTCTAAGATGTAAGCTAGTTGCCTAGAATTTTTACTTCTCAATTTAAATGGTCCGAAGAGATACTGATATGGGCTTCATCTGTATTCAGCTGAAGCAACCTGAGATGGACCGTGTTGAAGATGAAGTCGATCCTGAATTTGAAAAGCCTGACCAGTATGATCAACACAAGGTAGTAAATCAAGCTGATGGAGTAATCAATAACACCGAAATCCATGCTCATACTGTATTCGAAAATGAAGTTCATCCTGAAGAAAATGAAGCTGATGGAGTAATAAATAACACCGAAATCCATGCTCATACTGTATTCGAAAATGAAGTTCATCCTGAAGAAAATCCAGTTGATGAGGTAATAAATAACGCCGAAAACAATGCTCAGGAAGATCCAAAATGGTGGGATAGCGAGTCACAGAATCTCCTGGATTCGCAACAACTTGTGGAAGGGTTGTCCCTGTGTGATGATCTCCTTCAGAGCCAATCTCCAATTAGAGGTGAGAATGAAAATGGTGAACCAGCACGGGCCGGACCCCGCCTTGCTGATTATGCTAAGCTAGGACCAGAGGATTTAAAGAAGGATCTAGAGGCGTGCCAAAATCTTGTCCTTGATCCTGCCAATATCATGGAACTTGATACACCTCCAGATTTCCGACTTAGCCAGATCGTAAGATGTCTTCTCTGCCATTTACTGTTGCTTCTTAATCATTCAGTCATATTCTTTTCCCTTGCATGTTCTCTCATGGTAATGCATCTCTTAATTTGGTTTTGTAGGACTTTGGGTCACAGGAAAGTTTCCTTCCTTGGGGTGGCATGGTGGCTGACTGAATATTATGGTTACATGGAAGTAAATATTTTGTAGGTACATTTTGTTTCAACTTTGCCTGCTAAATCATCTCAGGGTTCTGATATCTGATCTTTTGCCAAACTTCTTGAATTAAGACATACATCTGGTGGTAAACAACCATCTTTGTAACTCTAGTAAAGTAGTAATTCAAGGATGTTTTGTGTTTGAACATCAACCAAACTTACTCTTTTGCTCTCTTTAAGCTTCAAGCTATAATGCACTTGTTTTATCAGGCTTGCTTTGTATATTGGGATTCAAAAACTTAATTATGGTTGTTGCTTACGAGAAAAATGCCCCTTTCATTAGTTGCAGTTAAGATGTGTGCAAAAAGAAATTTGAGGTATTGTGAGCATTTAGTATGTGAACTAATGCTAGGATTTTCTCCTGATTATCGATATCGACACCCACTTCTGCCCTGTCTCTGCAGTCGAAGGTCTCCGATCCGATAAAATCTCAATGATTCAGGTTGGCGAACTACAATGAATTGAAATATTGTTAGTGAACCACTCAGTTATTGATCTAGTGTCACTTCTCTAACTTCTCTAACGTCTTGAATTTAAATCTCTTCTCGTAAAGATAAATGTGTGGACCATGGAATTATTGCAAACAACTTGATGCTTCTTCAACGCCGAGGAAAAGCACTAATAAGAAGTACAGGTTGTTCCAACCAAAAAAAAAGTAGTACAGGTTGGAGCATTATTAAAACGTTAATAAGAGGGTTTTCTAGAGTCCCATGCGAGTTGGCTTTGAAAATGGCTTGAGAGACCACTGGGCCTATCCTTATTATGAACCTTTTCACTGAGGTTCCAATTGTTTGTTCATCGGCAGCATGATCTTGCTTGTGGGGAACCACCCAGATTAAGACCAAACCTGGAAAGACAGTCTTTGCTGCTGGTGGCCTATTGCTAACCATGTTGTAGGGTACGTGCCCTTGTTGGAGGAGAGTAGGTGGTGCTTTTCTCCTTAGCAAAAATGCACTTAGAAAATGCACCACCTGAGTTTTCTAAAAGCGTCTAGTGTTGGGTGTCGTCTTCGCTAGAAAATGCACCACCTGAGTTTTCTAAAAGCGTCTAGTGTTGGGTGTCGTCTTCGCTTCGATGCCCCGATACGATTAAAGTGTAGACAATATGGCCCATGGCACTCTAGCACTTTTGGCCCCAAAGCTTCCAATTGAAGATGCATTTGTATTGAACTGTGAATTTTCTCTATTAACTAATATTTTGATCAATTTTCTTCCGTAAACTATTATAAATAATCATTATCCATTTTACTTAACTGTCGCATTTACTCACATTTCAATTTCTCGCCTCCGGTTGAAATCACCGGCTTTACCTGCTAACAACGTAGCTATGTGCTGTGCAGTTAGGGGTCTTGTTAGGGGTATGTTCAGCAACCTTGTAGGCACCCAGCAAGACATAATCTTCTATCCTAATCCTATATTAATAACATAATAGGCAATAAACTATAGCTTCTTAGTATTGAGGAGACACCTATGACCCATCTTTCTCAAACAATCCCAAAGATTGAAAGTAAACCCTAACACAACATGACTTAATTAATTAAACAAATATTACTGGTATAAATAATGACCTAAAATAAGTAAATCGATTTATGTCAAACGTAACGTAATTAGATTATATCTAAACACACAAATGATCTTAGAATTACATAATACAATCGTAAATGAGTACGTAAACGATTGACAGTAACATAAGTTGAGAATCTCGGATTAGATGAACGATGAAGTAGCTACATACCTATCCATATTGAATGGTAATGTGGATGGGTGGGTAAGGGAATTGGACATTCATGAATCATATACATTATGTCATTAGGAGGGGTAAGGCCTGGACAGGAGATGTGCCACGTGTGGTCGACGTGTGGGCCCCCTACGTTTGATTAGAATAGAATCGGACGTGAATGTGGTGGGGTTGAAGATTAGGGAGGCGCACGTGGGTACAATAAGGCTGCCGTTTCATTTCCACCCAATCGCTTTCTGTCGGGGGACTCTCCCTGACTTTTTTACTCATTCCGTTCCGTTCATTCTGGCCCAGTAACATAAAAAAAAAAAAAATAATAATGAAACGATATTAACGACGCTGTTAGAATTCGATGATGAACTGTTTTGTTTGAGGACGCTGTTAGAATCCGATGATGAACTGTTTTGTGCTTTGTAAAAGATACTGTTTCATGTCTTATTTGGACAAAGAGGTGGCACTCTCCTAGGTGGCCGAACATCAGAATATAAGACTATTCAGCTCCTATGCACCTGACATTCTGACCCACAAAATAAGACGGAAACAAAAAATGAAAAATAGTTTTGCTCCAAAAGAAATAGACGAAAATAAATTCCAAGTTGTTTTTCGTTTTTACAAAATAAAAGAAGATAATCCTACGTGTCATGTCTCCACGATGTCGTTATCATATTCATACCCATACTCATTCCTTTAAGTACGAAATTTTGTATCTTTTTTTTTGTAAAGAAAATTCTGAAATTTATACTCAATTAATTATTATTTTTAGTTAAATATTAAGAGATATTCCTATATTTAAAAAAAAAAAAGGCTTAATCTTCGTTGGATCATCTTTCCAATAGTATTGCGCACTTTTGTAAAAATAAATCAAAAATTACCCTTCCCTTTAAAAGGAAAGAAGAAGAGACAAAAGGGAATACTATTGGGGGTAGGCCCATCACTACCGTACACGTGGCACACGTGAACACGTGAAGATGAGTTGGATCCAATAATTCAAGTGGCCCACAAAGGGAAGGGGAGATTTGAGTTTTGGACCCGAAGCGTCCAAAAGCTGTTTTCTCACAAGGCCATGTTTGGATGCTCCTTACTCAGTTTAACTCAGTTTAAAGACAAGGCTTAGGTGGAATTGATTTTGAGGATATGGTGGTGCTGTTTGGTTGAAGACAAGAAGATCATAAGCAACCAAAGCTCATAACATAATACAATATTATTAATATTATAATGTGTTTGATTAGTGATGGGCCAACTGCAATTATTTGTTTAATTAAAACAAATTATGATTAGATACAAAATTTGTCAACAACTACGTACGTACTGTGCTTAATTAACCAACTTGGTCAAAGTACTAATTATGAATTTATGATGCCTCTATCCATTTATCTATCTTTTAATTATGTTTTAAGTCTCTGCACTTTTTGGACATGCAATCCAAAGAGAGAGATCACAAATTATTTGGAGGCCAGAGTGGCTGATCATCAAGTGATGAACAGTTTGAACCCTACAATTACCAAATCCAATCCTCTGTAGCTTGAAATGATTAATTCCCCTCCATGATTGTTTCCTTCCTTTTAACTTCATCTTTAACAAATATCTATTAGGCTTAATTCTTCTTCTGCATGATTTGACTAAGAAACAGATGGAGATTAGGTTAATTAGTTGAATCAGTTGTGTTTGATCATCACACCAAGAAACCAATTAGGTCAGTTGAATCAGTTGCGTTTGATCATCAAACTAAAAAATATCTGAATTAGGTTAATTGCGCTTGCATTGAGGAAGATAGGAGAAGAATTACACAGACGATGAAAGAAAATGAGAAAAAAAAAAACTAAGTTTTAGTTGTTTTGATCTTGCGATAGCTAAAACGATTCATACCGTTTTTCTTTTTCGATCTTTATAATTTGAATCTGCCTTGGAATATTTTATAGTACTCATACAAATTCTCATACTTGAAGTTAGATTAATATAGTCGATCCCTGTAATTCGTCTACAGTAGGAAAATAAATATATAACAGTGGAAAATCGAAGAACACTGATGATAAAGCTTGTAATATAATATTAAAGTTTATATAATTATGCTATCCGATGGATGGATGTACATGTAGCCCATAAAAGGCCACCCAACCCATACAAAATTGTGTGATGATCATGCTATTTACACTAGTCTCCACCAAGAAGATGATCAAAATCGACGAAGAAAAAAAGAAAACCAAAATGTTGTTCCTTGGCCATGGAGTGTCTCTAGCTAGGGCTGTAGCTGCTAGGTATAGGAGATGATTTGATGAACTAATCATGCCAGCAAAGGAGCATGACAACACATCTCCTAATGATGTAAAGCCTGGCTCTTTGCTCTCTGAGGACTCCTCCAAGTCCTTTGCTTGATGAAAGCCTTGATCTCTTGCTGCCTCCACCCATGCTTGTTGATGAACTACTGCTGCTGCTGCTGCTGCTTCTGCTCATCATCTTCATATCTTAATGATATAAAGGAACTAGCTAGCTAGCTGGTGAGAGCTAATTAGCTGAGGTTTTGGTTTGCAAAGTGAATAATGATGATGATGATGATGATGATGAGGTTAAGGAGCAAGTTCTTATTTGTGTGAGTTTGAAAGTGCAAAGGGCAAAGGGGGGGTTCTTATAGTGTAGTTATGGGAGGGTTGGATATGGAGAGGGTGTGGTCCTTCACCTTCATCATAATATTGGTCTAAAAAAGAGCCAAAGATGGGTCACGAAACCTTGTGCAGTGCCCCCAAACCCACCAGACAACACCCTAAATGGACCCCACACTCTCCCACTTTGGAATCCATACCCTCACCAACACATAGCCAAATTGATAAAACAGTATACCCAACCAAAGGACCCTCCCTCTCATCTCATATACACACCCATCCCTACTTAAAATTCAAAATCGAAACTGTTTAAGTGATATCGAAGTTCAAGAAAATTGAGTAAAAATCGAATATGCATACATAGTGTGTAAATAAGATCAAAACATTACAAAAAAAAATCGAACAAAAATAAGATTTTTAGAACACTGCTACCGGACCTTTTTACTAAAAGAAAAAATGTTGTCTAGGGAATAAGAAACTGAAATATCGTATACTGATGTAGGCATTACCCACCAGCATAATGGGTCGGCCACTGCTTATAACCACAAGGTAGCAACTAGCGAGAGTTTGTTTTTGTAGTTTATGAAAAATGAAGTCATATATCTGTAGAAATGCACCAATTTTGGCCTCTTTTTTGTAGTGCTTTTTTCTTGGGGTTTTCTTTTTAACTTTTTTGTTGGATCCACGTACACATGCAATATATAGGATGAAGAGGGAGCAAATTGAATCCCACATAAGAATGCACATTAATTAATTAAAGCATGATTAAGGACTGTAATGACTTCATCATCCTTTATAATCCTATAGTTAGCTAGCTAGGGCTCTAAAATATATAGAACAAGACATATATGTAGGGACAAGATGACAACGGCTTGGATAGCAATGTTAGACTTTCCTTGTACCATGTTCCGGTAATTAGTGCATATTTTAGGTCACCAGTGACTCACTGAGCCACACAACAAAACACAGATGATGCATTATCACACTCACACTAACATTATTCACTTAATAATATTAATTTAGGGTTTCCGTCCGGATCGATGATGTCAATATAACTTTTTCGTACTATTTTCAGCCATCCGATATTTGAATACACCAATTTTCTTTAATAAATTATGATTAACTTATATCCATTCATCTTAGTGCAACGAGATATTTCTTTTTGTTTCTCTGAGAATATTTGTTGTTAATTATTGAAGGGAAAGAGAGTTGAATTTGCTGAGTCATGATATTATTATTATTTTTTTGTGGAGAGAAAAGATCTGCAGAGCTTGCACTTTGAACATGCAGAGAGACTGAGATAATATTTGGTGGACAATTCGACTGACATATTTGTTGTCTCTGTGTGCTAAATGAGACACTAGGAATATATGGAAACACCAACTAAATCTTATGATGATGATCGAAATATATCCTTGAAAGGCATGCATTTTCTGGAAATGAAATTTCAAAATTCAAAGTCATGAACAAAGATTCCAGTATTATATAATATATGCCAAGAGCTGAAACCCCAAGTGATCATAGACTAAATTATATATTTATTATATATATATATATATATACATATAAAAAACCTTATAAGTTATGGTTCACATTTCCAGAAGCAGATTAATAGCAAAGCAAGCAACCCACTTGCTCTGTCTTGTGTTCCTCCCATTTTTCTTGGTAAAGTAGGAAACCCGCAACTTCCATTAGTAGGAAACCAGCAACTTCCATTAGCCCTCATTCTAATTATAACTTAAGCAAATTTCATTCCCATATTATTTTATAACCATCCTTGAGCAATTTGAAGCTGTCAAGATCTAATCAATTAATGATTAATCACCACTGGTTTCTTAGTTTCTTCCATTGTTATTTCGTGTACTTGTATAATCTGTTATGTGTGCTGTTATATGTTATCATCTTAACTTAACTGGCAGCAACGTACAATAGGGTTTAATATCCGAAATTTTAACTTAATTTTCAATTACTGAAGCATATCTTATTTTTATCATCTTAACTGGATCAGCTAAAACGTACAAATAGGGTTTAATTTCCAAACTTTTTGAGCTAATTTTCAATGTTAGTCGACATGCAATTTTAGTTGCTTTGGGAAATCAAAAAAATAGCCGGAGGATTAGAGCTAGCTAGAGAATGGTGCGCCAGATAATCAATTTTAAATTTGAGTATCTGAGAGCTCCATAACCAAAGTGTCCCATGTGTAGTTTTGTAGCTGGTGTCTCATGTTATGTTTGTTGTTCCAGATGCACTTAAAAAAACGCAAGAATTAATGGCTTTGGTTGTAATGAACAAGAAGGTCAGAGTTGCACGTGAAGGTCTCGTGATTTACACTGCCATTGCCTCCTCCATCGCATTAATATTAAACTTTATCTTATATTTTCCAATCCCTCATCGTGGAACGGAATTAATCATTAATTATTTTGTGTTCTTCATGCTTCTATTCTAAGCAACTAATTCAAAATTCAGTTCAATTCCTTCTGCTAGCATTGCATGTTTGCGCTCTCCTTCCACACCACTTCCATTCAAATTAATGAATGCCACTCAAACTCATTATCGAGAAGAGGTATTTACATATACATATTAATATTCCGTTTCAGCCGCATTGAGATTATGAGATCTCGCACGTAACTTCCATGTATACGTAGAGACCTAAAAACATCTGTGGGTTGTACGGATTTGAGTGGCATGCAAATGCAATTACAGTTGTATTCTACCATGCAATATGCATTATGGGATTTTAGCAGGCTTTGCTCCAAAGGAAGGTATTTGAATATATGAAGGCATGCACGTTCTTGAATTATGAGTCAATTATATTATTACAGCTTTTGATTGCCGCACGATTTACAGACATTTTTCCAGATGAAATACTGTATGAATTATTGTGTGCAATGTGCATGCGTGTTGACCGCATGGCCAGCATGGTCAATCGCATTTCGCAAGATGGCATTGCTGGTTATGATCATATCATATTATAAATAATCATACATAACTATTGTTCTGTCCAAAAAATTGAGACAGCAGGTCCGGGGCTGCTTTCGGTGGGTCTCCGCCGGGAACCTAGTTGCGGAGCGAAGGAGCAGGCTTCGTGTGGCTTTTTCTTAATGGATGAGTTGTGTGAACTGTTTGGATGAGTTGAAAGATGTGGGCTAAGGGGCCTTCGACCCACGGTCCTTCCCTGAATGGGCTGACCAGGAAGCAAATAGACCTTAACTGCCTTCAAAATAGGCGTGCCTCTAGTAGAGACTGCGCGCTACTAGACAGTTTGAAGATGCCCATGAACCTTTCTTTTAATCAAGTGATTGTGAGGCAAACGGGCAAATAGCTTGCTTGATTTCCATGATGTTCATATTAGCAGCTTGTTATTTAGTTAGTTAGCAGTTAGACATACGGGTTTCTTTAAGTCGGGATGATAGTATTGGACCAAAACACATAGATGGTTTCACGAATTAGACAGCCATGAAACACACTGGTTGGTATATCCCGAATACTTGGCTCTCCTAAAGAAAATTCGTTATATTGCAAAGAGAGTAAAGCACAAATACTGAAAGAGTAAATGTGTTAGTATTGAAATGCGGAAGATAAATTACAAGTGCTGAAAGTAAATTATTTCTTTCGCAATCAAGCCTTAGGAAGGCACGATCTTATAGAAATCATCAACTGAATGAACATCAGTCGGAATCATGTCATAGGTTGGCAGAGCATTTGAGTGATGTTGAGACGTCGAAGGTTGAGTGGTTGGATGTCTCAAAGATTGATTTGAGTGACAGTCGAGATGAGGTAAGTGTTTGGGTGCCTCAAATACTGATTAGAGTGGCAGTCGGGATGAGGTAGGGAATCTGGTGGTCTTCAAAACTGGCTTGGGAAGCAAGTAGGGATGAAGGAGAGCTTTGTGTTCTTGGTTTAAGAATTGAGAGAGGGGTTGAGAAGAGAACTGAATCTTGATCCTAGATCGAAAGAAACAGGTTGTGCCTAAAGAGGCGAGCCTTTGAGCAAAGAAACTTTTGAGGGTTTACAGTTGTTTTGAAATTGATTGAGTTTTATCAATTTGTTTGTTTGATTGATTGATTGATTGAGTGTCCTTTGAGAAGAGGGTTTCTTCTCCATTTATAGGCAGTGACGAGCTGTTCTGGATTGCCATGTAGACCTCTGCGGGACCCATGTTGCAGTTTGGTTTGTTGAAAACATCCCTTTTGCCTTCTTATCCTTTGCGCACGTCATAACCGACTTCCCCTTCACCAAGTTTCCACGTCTGCACGTTCCAAGTGGGAGCTATTGGGCTGGGCCTTGCGACTTGGTCATTAAATTCAGCTCACCATTTGCTTTGGCCCGAAGCAGGATTTTTTCGGGTGTAAACATTGTCCCATGAATTTGAAATGTTTTAATTTAAAAACAATTTAAATTCACACAATTTCCTTTACCCACTCTCCATTTTTTTGATTATGTCGGATCCATTTCCCAAAGCCTTTTTAGTTTGGGTATTGGCAGTTTTTCGAGTCCATTATCGCGATTGCTTTTGTTATCTTCTTCCTCCGAGTGAATTGTCATCTTCTCTTTTCTTCCAAGATTTAGATTTCCCCTTATTTGGAAGAGTATGTTTCCCAAAGCAGTTTCAAAAGAAAAAGCCCCAACTCGCTATTCTTCTTCTTCTGATTTTGTGGATGGTCCTACTCCAAAAACCCCTTGGATTACTGGGTGGAATTTTGAAGGTTGTTGTATTTCTTCACGAAATAATCTCCGAGTTTGTGAGGAAGGAGGCCATATTGTTAATGGCCATGTTCTTGATGCGGATGCTGAACATCATTTCACCTTGGGCCCTTATTGGCGAGGTCGGATTCCAGAAGATGCAGCTCCATTTTACAATGCTTTGTCTAGATTCCAATCTACCCTTATTTACTAATGGTCCTCATTCTCTTGGAGTGACCTTCATTCCGAATGGGCTCGTTTGTTCCCGGTCGGCCACAAATCGACGATTGCCGATCGCTTCTTGCATTGGGTCTGAAGAATGAAGAAGTTGTGCCTTGTTGATCTTTAGACCAATGGAGTATATCACCTGGTAAGCTTGTCTGACCTTCCTACCTCTCCTTATATGAATCTCCTTAGTGCTGCTCTGTGTTTCTGGAATAGTAGCACTAATACTTTTGATTTTGGAGTGGGTCCTATGACCCCGACCCTCCTTGATTTGGGGGTTTTGTTTGGCTTGAATCCCTAAGGGAGGATTGCTGATTTTACCAATTCGTTCACCCGCCCTTATTTTCCTTCGGACTCTGATCCCGAGATTGTTAGAGCTCTGCCACATAAAATTAGTATCTTTACTCTGTACTTGAATGTTTTATGCCCTTACGATTTAGATGGAAATCTTAAAGATGAGAAATCTTTCGAGGACTTAGGGATTTCTGGTGGCTATTTAGGCTCGATTCATGAGAAAATATAGTTCTACCATTTTTGGTTAGATTGGTTCATTTTCCCGAATGCCTCAAAAGGCATCAAACAAGAATGAGTCCCTTTAGCTGAAGCCCTTGCTTCTTGTAAAGATGTAGTCATGGGTCCAATCGTGCTGGCCCAAATTTATAATCGTCTGCATTCCATTATTTGTTATTCCAGGTCAAAACCTTCTTTGAACGAACCATTATGGATGGTACAAGCATGGTTGAATTGGTCCTTCCTTCAGCTTCGTCGACAAGCTCCTTCTTTTGTCCCTGAGGTTGTTCCGGGTCAATAGTTGATGCGCTTAACCCTTGTGGTCTTTTCTGCTAAAGATTGATTATTATTTTTCTTTCAACTAAAATCCCGTCCAAAAGAACATTGGGAGGCCAGTGTGGTCCGGTACTACCCCTTGTTCGAGCATGGGGGTTATCTAGCTCTTCCTGAGAGTTCGATGTAGAAGAAGACGGTGATAAGGGATTTTATCAGCTGTGTGGCAACGCGGGATCTGCTGAAAAGAGGGAATCTTCATACTAAATCACATCCGGGTTTTGAAGTTTACCAACCAAACTTTTGTGCACGCCAATTTGGTCTCCGCCAAGCCATTCCGGTACCATATGTAAAAGGCATGAATGCTAGTACTTTTTTTCGACTTCAGCAATTTCCTGATAGTGTTGCGATGTCCGTCCTTCAATCCTTTTTTGACGCACGCATTCCGCGTCCGCCCGGTATGGAAGTGTCCTATAAATGTACATGTGCTTTCGCGTTGTGGTGGTCTTCTTTTTGAAAGGACTTTCAAGGCATCCGCACAAGAGGTTTCAGTGCAACAATTTCATTCTTTTAGAAACCCAATGGAGTCTACTGCTGCCCTCATTTTTGCTTTCAATCGGACAATTCGAGATCACAACGCCAATCCTCTCATTGGTAAGTTTCTTGCATAGGTATATGCAGCATTTTGTGTTAGCGATTCCCTTTTCTGATGGTCACGTTTGGCTGTTGGAATTGATGATGTGGATTTGCTGGTGGAAGGAGTTGATGATCCACTGGCCCTTATCGAGGACATTCATTATGAGGCTCCGATTTTCGAAAGACCTGTGGGTCGGATTGATGGAGATGAGGAGGGGCCAGCTATCCCAATGCCTTTCAGTAAGTAATTCAATTTTTCTTTATATGTGTCCTCACTGTTTGTCTTTCTCATGTTCTTCATTACTGCTTTTGTTGCTCTAAGTACTCCTGGCTCTTCTCGCAAATCCTTAGGAAAGGACAAGAAAATAGGTTCTTCCTTAGTCGTCGCGGTGACATCATCAGTCCCTATTTCTGTTGTCCAAACTGGCCATGTGGTTCTAGAGAAAAAGCGAAAACTACGCCTGCCGATGGAAGAAGACCCAAGCGATGAGGCGTCCTTGTCTGAATTCTTGCGTAGCCGGAAGCTTTATGAGGGTGACAAGATGTCTCCACAACAAGACTCACATCTCATCAGTGAAGTTGCATGCCAGCCTCTTCTAGTTTCTCTTGATGAATCATTCTCAATAGTTGTGGATTCCCCAATGCTAGTGTGGGAAGCTAGCATGCCATGTCCCTCTTTGGTTGTTTTCTCCAAAGGTGGTTCTAAAGGTGGGAGACGGGAAGTTGCCCCTTTATCCAGAAAGGTACTCCTCCATCCAGAAAGGTACTCCTCTATCCCTTTCCCTTTTTTTGGGTCCTTTCACTAGCCTTGATTTTGACCCAACTCCTTTGTTTAGGCCTTTAAGTCTCCTGAAGTTGAGCTCTTGGAGAATGAGGAAAAAATCATGGATCACCGGGAGAGGCTTCTCGTCATTCTCCAGGAGAGGGAGAACACGTTGATCGAGCTTTCAATGATCGCGGATCTCAAAAGGAATCGAGCTGAGACTCGAGATGAAGATGTACTCCGTACCCTTGAACACGGCATGGCAGGAGTCTGTTTTTCTCGCCACTGAAGGACTTATCATTTTTATGTATATATATATATATATATATATATATATATTATGAATAAAATAAAATTTTCATGGATGAATTTTTTCTTTTCCATTTCCATGTTTACTGATGTTCCGAAGTTGTCGTTTTGTTCACCACCAATGCCATTAATTAGCCTATAAAATGAGATGTGTGTGTTCAAACTTTATGCACACACATTTTATCTTTTTGAAATGGCCTCTAGCAGTCGCAACCCTCTAGAGGTTCCTATCTCGTATTATACACAGATTGTGCAATGTCTTCAGGCTGAATCTCATGATCAAGTAAAGCTCATTTGTGACCTGGAAAAACAAGTTCATCTTCTGGCCACTTCAGCTGAGGCGCATAACCATGAGACCTATCATGAGAAGGCTTCCCTCTATGCTCATGCCATGACACTCAGGGATGCGTTGGTGAAAACTAGGAATCATATGATCCTTCTTGAGAGCGAGTTGGTTGCACTCCGTGATGAAGAAGGGCATCTCTTGTTCGCTTTGGACCGTGATGAAAAAGAGCATCTCTTGTTCGCTTTGGACTCTCACGATAAACTGATTCGTCGCATGCACCGTTCAGCTTATGGGGATGGGTTTAGCTAGGGTTTTGTAGATAGGACAGTCGGAAAACCCCACCCAGGGGTTGCAAGTCTGTAACCTCCTTTTATTTTGATGAATAAAGTACTTTGTTTTCTTTTCTGCTTTAACTTTGTACTTTCTGCCTATGGCATTGTTTGGCCATTTTTGGCCACGTTTCCATTTATCACCATGTTTGGCTTTGCCGATGTTGAGGACTTGTCCTAAAGTAGATGACTCATTTTTGCATGTAATATTATGTGACAGGTGTTGTACTTGCATAGTCATAAGATTTCTCTTATAGTTATGCCTTGGCAACCCCTTTTGATTCATACAGCCATGTCTAGCAATTCTACCCATTCTCAGTCACACAGTTCCCGAGTGCTTGTGATTTCCGTGTGTGATCAAATTATCAGATGTTGCTGGTTGGCGGAGGATAATACGCATGATGTTCAATTCTTACAACATCAAGTCCGTTTTGGTCAAATTGACAAGCTAAAAACTATTCATGAGTGTTCTATCTCCTCCTCAATGCTTCATCGGCAAGTACGGTCATTAGAAGATGAGGTTGATAGGTAGAATTCAACTCTACAACGGCTGGAAGATGACCTTGCTGCATCCAAATTCAGGATCTCAAATCTTAAGGATATGATCAAAGCTCGAGATCTTAGCCTTGAAACTATTTCCCATAAGTCTTTCCAAGATAGTTATGATGATGGGTATATCACTCAAGTCGTTGGCCGACCTTACCCTCAGGGATGGTCTAAGGAAAAGCTACCTGTTGAGATCGCAAGTCGTCCTAGTTCATCTCAACTTTCTTCTGGCCATCTTTTGGCCTTTGTATGCAAACACCCTTTCCTAATGCATCTTTTCGCATTTCTCTTTTGATTTAATTGAGTAAACATGATAATGATCCCTGACCATGTATGAGGGATTTCTCTAAAGGAATTGTCCCTTCGCGTCCTCTAGGCATACCCTCTAGCAATCCAATTTTTATAGACCCGGTTGCTCTTCATTAGGTCCATAATTGGCGGTACGAACTACTTATCATAAAAGCCCCATGTAAAAAAGGGCATTTCCCATTCTTCATGGATTAAGAGTCCTGACTCCAGTAGTTTGTTGGTTGTTACCTCAATAGGGTGGTCATTTTCATCTCCTCCAATTAGCTTGATGCTTCCCCACTCGAGATCATAGAAGCTGGCTTTAGCAACCGTAGGATTAGCTACAAAAGGCCTTGAGTTTGCCTGAATGATCTCCCAAGAGCCTCCTTCAAATGTAGCTTCATTGGGATTCCAAATAACGATATGTTGGTGTAACGTGGATGGCACACACATACTTTTTGTGGATCTAATCCCTGCTTAGCAACACGTTGTAGCTAGCAGTGCTATCTACCACAAAGAATGCTAACATCAATTTCTTGGATCCAAACGTGATCTCCAAGGGTAAAACCCCGTGAGTCTTGGTGATAGTTCCACTTAAATTAGACATTATGGTCGTAGTCGTCAAACAGTCCTGAAGGGTTTTGTTTAGCTTTCTCAGCATCTTGGATGGTAGAACATTTATGGAAGCTCATCCATCAATCATTATTTATCAATTGGGATCCCTTCCAGATGGGCCGTAATGAAGATAGGTCATAGGTGATCCGTCATTTATTTGGTCGGATTAGAAAACATCATCTTCTCCCTGTGGAGAGTAGATTGCGAGGTGATGTCATGATCATCTTCATGATCGTTTGGTATTTCAATCAAAGCTCGGGATGGCTCATAGGCAATAACATCGCCTTTCATCTGGTTAACCTGGTGGTAAACCGCCGCCAGATGTTCTCGTAGTACGACTACCAAGTCTATTTCAGCCTGAGCTTCCTGTTGTTTCTTGTCAAACAAATCATCCATTTCCATGACTTCTGACAAGTCTTTCTCGAATTCTTCTAATTCCTTCTCGGTCATCCCTTGGCCGTTGTCTTCTTGGATGTCTTGTTTAGATGTCCCCTTTGATGTCGGGATATCTGCATTCTTGAGTTGCTTGCCTAGAAAGTCTTCTTGTGCAAAACTGCCAAATACAATCCGCCTCTTTATTTTAGAAGAAGTTTCCGAGATGGAGTCTGGAAGAGATATGGTTCTTAGCTTGCTGACCATGACTTCTTTTTTCTTCCAGTCCATTTTAGGAGGACTTGTTAATTCCTTTCTGGTTACGGGATGGGTTATTTGCTCTTTTTCTTCTTTGGGAAGAACTGCCCCTAAGTTCTTCTAGGTGCGCATGTAGGCTCTGTATTGCCTTTGAATCCTTCGCTTTGCGGATCTTCCCAATTCTTTAACTGGCTTTCTATCATTTCCAGTTGTATACCATTTCCCTTCCCGAATTATTGCTTTTTGGGGCTTTGCCTTTGATGCAACTTGTTCTGGAATAACATGTCCTTTGTTATTGCAACTCTGCTGGCCAACTTACCCCCTAGTCTGTTGACTAGTGATCCATTCGTGCTTTCTTTTTATGTTTCCCAATCTCTGGAAAATAAAGCTACGGGGTAGCTTTCCTTTGGGACTATGTGGACCAAAGCTTTTTTCTGGGATCTTGAGGAAATCCTCATCATGTCGACCCTTTGAATTTTTTAGTTCCAGGTCTATTTTGGCACCTGGGGTCGGGATCTCTATGACACATTTCACCCTGCACTTGATGCACATTACTACTCCGACTATAACTGTGGCAAGCACCTTCTCGGGTTGCTGAGTTTCTTCTCGAGATTTTGGCTAGTCCTCGTTTATTGTCTTGGCCTTCTTTTCCGATTGAGGCCATTGAAGGTTGAGCATGTTAATTGATGCTATTGGGAAAGGATTAGTATCTACTCCCATTGGTGCTTTAGGAATTGGGGCTAATGCAATGTTCCCCTAGTTAATTAGGCTTTGAATTGTGTCCCTGAACTAGACACAGTTGGTTGTGGCATGATGTGGTGAGACATGCCATTTGCAAAATTAATTCCCTTTAACGTCTTCTGGCTTAGGCATTTCTTGTTTGGGATCGGGTTTGATCACTTTCGCCTTTACCAACTCATCGTAGATCTCTCCAGCTTTGGTAAGGTCGAATGAGTACGAGCTGAACACTGGTACCTTGTTCGCGAAGTAGTTTCCAATCGGGTTGACTAGTCTTTGTTCCCGAGCAGGCTTAACCAACGATCTGAGGGTTACTGGTCCCTTTCCAGTGGTCTGGATCTCATCTATTGCAACCTCTAGTTCTTGTTCCTCTTCCTCTGTTGAATATTCCTCCTCAATCTCCTTATGCTCCACTTGATGCACAGGGATCTTATTTTTGTAGAAAAGGGGATCTTTAGAGTTGTGCTTTTGTCTTTGTTCTTCCTCCAGCAACCTTTCGAACTTGGTTGCTGATACCATTATCACTTGCAGATCCGAAAAGATACTGTCATCGAAATTCTTTCTAAGGGAGAACCGTAGAGCTCTTTGTGTAATAGCCACCATCTGGGCATTGTTCATAGGAAATCTGCATTTCATTTTTAGCCTTTTGAACCGGGCAATGAAATTCTCAATTGTTTCATGCTCTCCCTGCCTGATAGCAGTTAGATCAATGATGGTGATCTCTAGCTCGATTCTGTAGAATTCCTCGTGAAACATAGCTTCCATTTGCCCCAAAGTGTGTATGGATGCTTCTGGTAATGAAGTGTACCAAGAGAAAGCATCCCCAGAGAGGGAACTACTGAACAATCGGAGTTTGAGGTAAGAGTTGTCTTCTACAACAATGCATTGGGTTGAGAATCCTCCAATGTGTTCTAGGGATGAAGAGTTGTCGTCTCCACTGAAGAGTGCGAATGTTGGTGGTTTGAAATTTCTTGGAAATGGATTATCCTGATCTATATAAGCCGGGTAAGGCTTTCTATAGATCGGGACATTTGCTCTTCTTGGAGGCGTTGGTTGGCCTTGCATCATCCGTCTTATTTCTGCCATCTCGTTCATGATGGCCTGATGCTCTGGATTACGAGGTGGCCTCTGGTTGGGCGCAAATTCTTCTTCTAATCCTTTGTCTTTTGGATCAGATTTCCTCTAGTTCTCTAACTCTCTTTTGCTTCCGGTTGGGATATTCTTGGGCATTTTAAACCTTGATTCTTCCCGACTGACCATAGGTGGTCGATATTTGGAAGATATCTCTAAGTCATCCTTTGGCATTCCATCGTGATTCGTGCTTGTCTCCGGGTTTCATTCCCGGAACCCTTTGAGAAGACAGGCTGTGAGATCAAGGGTTCAAGGGTTGACACCCCAGATCCTGTGGTCTGCTTGCCTTTGCCAGGGCTCGAAACTCCCAAGGGTGGGATGTTTGCTTCTTTTTCTTCAGCTTTCCCCTGCTTGGAAAGCTCTTGGACCTATCGATTCAGGCCCTCTATCTGTGTACAGATGGGGGACATGCAGTCCTTGATGAACTTCATCAAGTCTTCCTTGGTTGTTTCCTGGTTGGTGATGTCTTCAACCTCACCATCACGGGGAGTTTCCATGTCAGCTTCTAGTATTGATAACTCAGGCACCGTTTCTCGAGGAATTTTTTTCACGAATCTCCCTTTAGCATCTAGGTGTCGCTCGGAGTATTTGAACTTGGACATGCACTAGAAAGAGTCCCATTGGGCGTGCCAGATTAAGTTCTGCCTAAAAAGTTGAGATCGTGGGCCCAGGGCCACTGTAGGTGGGTCTCCACCGGGAACCTGGTTGTGGAGCGAAGGAGTGGGCTTCGTGTGGGTTTCTCTTAGTGGATGAGTTGTGTGGACTATTTGGATGGGTTGAAAATTGTGGGCTAAGGGGCCTTCGAACCACAGTCCTTCCCTAAATGGGCTGACCAGGAAGCAAATAGGCCTTAGCTGCCTTCAAAGTAGGCGTGCCACTAGTATAGACTGCTACTAGACAGTTTGAAGATGGGTTCCGATTGCGTCCCAAGAACCTTTCTTTTAATCAAGTGATTGTGAGGCAAGCGGGCAAATAGTTTGCGTTGTTCTTGCCTATGCCTTCTTCTTAATGTATCCAAGGACTTTAATAAATTCTCTTTCCAGTCTAGTCCAAGTTCATGTGATTTCCATGATGTTCATATTAGCAGCCTATTATTTAGTTAGTTAGCAGTTAGACACGCGGGTTTCCTTAAGTCGGGATGATAGTATTGGACCAAAACACATAGATGGTTTCACGACTTAAACATCCATGAAACAAACTGGTTGGTATATCCCGAATACTTGTCTCTCCTTAAGAAAATCCGTTATATTGCAGAGAGAGTAAAGTACAAATACTAAAAGAGTAAATTGTTAGTATTGAAATGCGGAAGGTAAATTACAAGTACTGAAAGTAAATTATTTCTTTCGCAATCAAGCCTTAGAAATGTACGATCTTCTAGAAATCATCAACTGAATGAACATCAGTCAGAATCATGTCATAGGTTGGCAGAGCATTCGAGTGACGTTGAGACGTCGAAGGTTGAGTGGTTGGATGTCTCAAAGACTTATTTGAGTGACAGTCAGGATGAGGTGAGTGTTTGGGTGCCTCAAAGACTGATTAGAGTGGTAGTCGGGATGAGGTAGGGAATATGGTGATCTTCAAAACTGGCTTGGGAAGCAAGTCGGGATGAAGGAGAGCTTTGTGTTCTTGGTTTAAGAACTGAGAGAGGGGTTGAGAAGAGAACTGAATCTTGATCCTAGATCGAAAGAAACAGGTTGTGCCTAAAGAGGCGAACCTTTGATCAAAGAAACTTTTGAGGGTTTGCAGTTGTTTTGAAATTGATTGAGTTTGATCAATTTGTTTGTTTGTTTGTTTGATTGATTGATTGAGTTTGATCAATTTGTTACTCAATTTGTTTGTTTGATTGATTGATTGGTTCTCTTTTAAGAAGAGGGTTTCTTCTCCATTTATAGGCGGTGAGGAGCTGATCTGGATTTCCATATAGGCCTCTGCGGGACCCATGTTGCAGTTTGGTTTGTTGAAACCATGCATTTTTCCTTCTTATCCTTTGCACTCGTCAGACACGGCTTTCCCTTCCCCAAGTTTCCACGTATGCACGTTCAAAGTGGGAGCTATTGAGCCGGACCTTGCGACTTGGGCATTAAATTCAGCTAGCCATTTGCTTTGGCCCGAAGCAGGATTTTTTCAGATATAAACAACTACATAATTAATTAACATATATTTTAATTAGCTAATCTGGATGTGGAAATTGGTCAATGTTGAAAAGAAAAAGAAAATCCAAGCAAGTGCTAATTAAGTGGTAACGGGGGCAACTAGGCCTACTGGTTTTGTTGTCGGTGGATGGATGTGATTGGTATTCAATTTCCTTTAGGTTTGTCGACTATTCGACTTCATTTGATGAGTGCTGACTTAAAATTATTTAGTTTTTAGATTCTAATTTTCAGTTTTTATGTTGGAGATATGAAAAAGTAGATGAATGAAAAACAAAGTGAAAAATAGTAATTGAAAATGACCGATTTACATGAGGCTTGATATGATATTGAAGTTTAATGCAATGCCGGAGCCACAGGGCAATGAACATTTTCTGTAACGCTTTAGATTTACATTCATAAGCAGCGAATTTAGACATTTCACAATAAGAGCGAAGGTGAACTTTAGTGCATGTTAAAGTTACATAAAGGTAAGACATTACCTAAATAAACCTTAATTTACGTTAGATTTGTCAACAAGAATCTTAGTGCACGTCTAAACCTTTAGAACGATACCAAGTAGAATGACTTAGAATACTTGGTCGCAGTTGCAGTTTTTGGGACTGGCATATATAAATGTCCATATTGGAAGACATTGCACGTGTGTTCAAATATGTATACATATACAGCAGATTCTTTTTCAGTTTTTTGAACCAATATTCGAGGTATGTATGTTTGTATTAGATTTCCAGCTAATTTGTTTCATGTTTAAAGATAATTCTGTATATATCACCAATAAATTCGTCAATTGAGACATATTTGATATTTGTACACAAAATTTACAAAAGGAAAGAGAAAAGTTTATGTCTTGAGTACTTGAGTGTTGACAAAGTTGATATATTAGTCCTCTCTGGGGATCCACCTGCTCCACCAGAGACTCTTCCTGCGTTGGTTAAGCTCATCCATGCTCTCATTCAATGTTCTCACAATCTTCCTCTGCAGCCAAAGGGCTGAAGCAATAGCATTCCTTCTTGTAGCACTTGCCTTCTTCTCATTCGGCGCCATTTCCTAAACAAAATAGGAAACATCATTGCACACAGCTCTTGAAATCTAATATGATTTTAGTTTAGGTTTCAGGTACAAACTCTAAGGTCCTGGAGCTGAGCTTCGGTGAAGCCACCGTCCTGTGTGGTCCCCGATCTTGCCATGAGTCGAATGATCCATTTCGCAGCCTCCCCGTAATCTTGCTGTGTGTAACGAAACAGTTGCAGCCTCAGATTCTGCATCAGGGACAGAGCTAACAGGCCTTCCTTGTCAAAGTAGGGATATGCTAAAGCTGTTTTCGCACTGATTCTTTGTCTTGCTCTGAATCGAACCATTGATGTCAGGAGTTCCCATCCAATTCCACCATCCAAATCCAACAACTCAAAACCTCTTCGTAATTCTGCACTAGCACGAGGCTGAGCGCTTTTCCTCCATGCAACCAAGTCATAATCACACCGTTTTAGCTGACGGTTGAATTGTATTAGGCCACTGTCACTACGCAATCCTGGGAATGCCTACATTATGAAGACTATCAGCTTAAACCTTGAAAAAACAAATTTGCCAATAACTAAGTTCACCAGCAATTTTTGCCACTCACCATTTGTAAGAATATGAGACCGGTGCTGTAGATATCAAATCTATCAGGCAAATTCATCTGTTTAAGACCAGATAAAAAAAAGCATTAAAGAAACTCAATTGCCTTAGGCTAATTCGACAACAATCAAATTGAGATGACTTTTCAGGCAATATTTCACCTGCCATAGAACTGGGGAGAGTGCAGTTGCCACAGGAGCAGAGGGTGCAGATGGTGTTTGTGTGCTCATGATATATTGCTCTGGTGCAGAATATCTGAAAAGGAAAAGACCCAAAGACATCATGAATGACATCTGATAAGTAAGCAGTACAAAAGGAGTGAGATGCTATAACGAAGCTTAACCTAGCTATAACTTAAAATCTACGGACTAGAAAATTTCCTTTGAAACTGACAATCATTCATTCAGAAAAAGGATATCACATATTTGATCAGCACTCAGGTCTCATGTGAAGCTGATATTTTGTTAGGACTTCCTCTATATGACACGAATGATGGGAAAACTTTGTACTTTTGTCCATTATTGTAACTAGAAACTGATTCTAGTCATTCATTATCTCCCCAAGCCGATCCCTTTTATCAGTTTAAGATCATTCTCCAAGTAGTAGTGCAGAGAACCAGCAGAAATATGAACTTTCACTTTCACTTTGATAAGACATGGATGTCCATCTTTTTTCTATGAAATTATTCATAAGTTCTTCCTCTAGTGAACTTTAGATCAATGAATTCATCATGATGCCTATGGCAGCAATTAGCGGAATCTATACGCTACAAAGACTATATAACTGGAAAAAATACCTTGGATCCAAAAGAAACTCCTTTGGGATGTAGTTGATGCCGACTCTCAAATCTGCTGCAGCTCCAAGATCAATGATCTTGAATATACGGGAGCCTGCTCATGGTTAAAATAAGGATAGGAAGATTTTAAAACTGAAAACACTTGAGATTTGCTGGCTGTTTATCGATTTATGTACAGTTCTAAGTATTATCACCTTCCGAGAAAATAACATTCTGTGGCTTTATATCCCTATGCACAATCCCTGTTGAGTGAAGACCATCTAATGCAAATAAGAGCTGTCTCATTATTGTTTGAATGATTCTATTCTCCCTTTCCAAACCCTTTGGCAAGTCTTGAACCTTCCCAACAATCATGGTTTCTACCTGACATTGTATGTGACCCATCAGTGAAGTTGACAGTTCGGAGAATCAAAAATGTTCTTTCTCCATTTAACATCAACGAGGAGCTTAAAAATTGTTGCATAAACCATTTATAGTACATTTCTGAATCGAGTTATTAGAAATTTGATAAGTCAACAAACGGTAATGTTAACAAGGAACTGAAGGAAGTTATCAGTTTCGGCGCAAAATGATTAAAGTTTTAAGAATTTGTAACATCTAAATTAAGGCTGATGAGAGAAAGTACCAACATTGTAGGGGAACTCTTTACTTTGCATCAAATCATAAAGAGTGGCCTCGCCTTCAAAACGCCATATAAGCCAATATTCAGGTCCTTTCTTTGTTGAAGAACTCTGCAAGCAGATTCATTACAATTAATAATTCTTATAATGGGACAGAAACCAGAATGTGGAACTGAATGAACTACCTAAAAAAATTTCAATCATTCAAGATAATGATACCCTTAAATCATATGGTAATAGTAGGCATAATAGAGCAACACCTCAAGAAAGCCGTACATAAAATCAGCACAGCTATTTGCGCATGCCCTTCGCACTCGTTCATTCATCCAAATCTCTACTGCACCATATTCGGTAGCCTTCTTCAACACCAGGTCACCTTCTTTCTAGTGACAACCAAAAATAATATATTAGCATGACATGTTCTTCCCATAACACAATCTTAGGTATGAAAGCTCAACGAATTTCTATCTACAATTCTAAACTCTTTTCTTTTCTTTTATCTCTTCCAATGTGAATGAAGCCACTACTCATTTAACAAAAATGAAATTGAAATTAGATTGAAAATTCAAATTAAGAATATAACTCAACTTTTGAACTCAATCCATTTGAAATGTTCAGAATTTAAACCTTTAATAGAACTGTAAAATTATGTAAATAGATTCAATGGATTACTTCATACCTTGGAAGAAGACTTCTTCTTAGCCAAAGAAACTTTGTAAACCACTCCAAAAGCTCCTTCACCCAACTTTTTCCCCAAAACAAAATCATCCTGTCCCACAAAACCCACTTCAGGTTTTGAATTAGAATCCAAAATCAACCAGAAAACTAATTCAGCCAAAAACTAACCTTCTTATAAGTGGGTCTGAAAAGCCTCTCAATAAAAGCAAGTACAAACATGTCAAAGAACCCAGGAGCCACACCAGGAGTGGCCCAGAGATAAGACAGAGCACTCAGAGCCAAAATAGCACCAGGGACGGTGAGAGTTAAGCCATTAGACTTTGGAAGAGTGCTTCTGTATATGATATCGCCGCACTCCATGACTGTACATGGAAGCCCAACTCCCACGCCCAAAAACAGGTCATGAACCGCGTGGATCAACTCGCCCCCTCCAGATGCGAACACCAGCAACGTTTTGGGGTTTGAGATTGTTAATTTTGAACCGGGTATTTGTTCAAAGGTGGGTTTGATTCTGATTTTCTTGCCCAGAAATGGAGATGTGGGTTTTGATCTGTGAGGGTGGAGCTTGGTCGCCCCGAAACTCACTCCCTCTGCTGCAACAGTGGCCGCCATGGCCGCAAAGACTCAAGCTTTCAGAACTAAAGGGGGAAAATCCGAGTAGCGATTGTCACTAGCTTACTTCAAAAATTCTTGAATTTTGTTTTTTTAATTTTTTTTTTCTAGTGACGGTTATTGCAGTTATATTTGTGGAGGGAAATGGCTCGTTGGGATTGATGGCTAAGAATTCACTAAAAACTGAGGGATTGACACGTCAACACACTTGTACATATGGATAAACCAGAGACTGAAAATGGAGTTTGTTGGGCTTGAAATGTCTGGCCTCAAAATCCATGTGTAGCCCAACGTAGAAAAGCCTGGCTCATTTGGCATTTCGGCTGCATAAAAGCCCATGAAAAGAAACGTAAAAAGTGTAGCACAGCATAACAAGAGCATACAGAAATCCGATAAAGTTGGGGTCCTTTAATAACGAGTAACTTATAATGTGGAATATCGTTAATAGTCGTTAAATTCATCGGCCAACGTAAATTTATATAGAATTTATTGTGAAATTAACTTAATATACCCTTAGCTAACTTCCTACTCTAGACGTCAGCTCGCATGGTAAAACATAAGGAGAGTACGGAAGCTACTATTGTCATCAGAGTTTGGAGTGGACCATGATAGTGAGGATATACAATAAATGTGCTGGCGAGAATAGGGTTTTGATTAGGAAATTTTAACTCAGTTTCACTTAATTCAATAAAATTTAAGTCGATTATCGCGTGAGGATGACAATACATTGGATGACACGATGTGCGTATGCCTATTTAGCCTTATACATAAGCTAATTCCGCTCTAATAGTATGAAAAAAGTCTAAATTTAATTTTTATTCTTTCAAATTCTTATAACTTATCTTACAAATCTGAGTACGTGAGTGTTGCGGTTTTACCGAACCACAGGACCACAGATCATAGAGTTTTCCTTTGATGAACCCCTGCTTTCCTTTCCCGGCAGGCTTCCTGGTATTAATTTGTATAAGGGTAGCTCCGCTATAAATGAAGAGATGAGTAATGTGGTTAGTTCACCGTCGTCTTCTTCACATTCATGAGAGCTACTGCATTTATGATCTCACATTCCCGATTGGACAATACCTTACCATCCATGTGGACCAATAAAATAAACACACGTGTAAGGTCAAAATTCATTATTTGCGTAACCAAGCACACGGATTTTCCTTACCACCACAACCAAACATCCCTTTTCTCTCTCACAGAATACATACAGCCACCACCCACCTCCATCAGTCACCACCTTCATCTCCCCCACACACCATCCACCAAAATCAATCTGTTGAATTGAGAGCCGTCATCAAAGAACAAATTTTGATGAACTGTGAACAAAAATAATTGCCAAGCCTGATCTGTCAAATTTTCCATTATTTTAGCCAAACAAATTTCGATTTTTAATATGAGAAAAAATATCCAAATAAATCATCAGACCCATCAATGGAGATGGGACTCGCCAGAGACACAGCCTCGTCGTCTTATGCACATCCATCGTTCTCGTCATTTTGGATAGTCTGCAGATTTGCAGCCCCATCGATTTGGATGGTGACCGTGGAGAAGAGGAAGGGAGAGAGAGGAAGGATGTATCGTCGGGGGAGAGAACTTCAGTCACCGACGGGAGGGAATTAGACATTCTCCGTCGATTATATGGTGGTGGTGGTGGTGGTGGTGGTGGCGGTTGGGTAATCAGATGGTATAATGAGAGAAAATGGTTGTTTGGGAGTGGACTTAGACTAGATAACCATGATGTTTGGTTACTGAGTTAAAAACCTTAAGTTGAAACACATGTCTTATTATTATTGGGCCACATGGATGGTAAGGATATCAATTTCCTTACCGGTTTGGACCGTAAGTATCGTCCTTCCTGATTTTTCATTTCACCGTCGATTTCCATTTCCACATTATATTTAGGACAATACTTGCATTTTATCCCGGTGGGATACCCTCATACCATATTTTTTATATGAACCAATTATATATTGACATATATCATAATCGGAATTGTTCATTTTCTAAATCATTATGTCAAGATCATCTCCGTAAAAAATCAATAAGATTGGAGGTCATTTAGTCATTCACATGTATCAAATAAATAAATGATTTTGGTAAGAATTATGATCCTTATGAAGAATCGTCCATTTAGTTGATAAATATGAATAATTAAACGACCTCCAATCTTACTGATTTTTTACGGAAATAATCTTGATATGATGATTTAGAGAATAAACGGTTCCGATTATGATATATGTACAAAGACAATTTGATAAATCGAAAGAGTTGTACGAGGACATCCCACCATGGTAAGATGCAAGTATTGTTCTTATATTTAGGAGTATGACAGATGCTCTGGAACTTCCTCAAAACTGCACACTGAAGTTTTCTAAATATACTCTTCTCAAAAAAAAAAAAAAAAATAGGCTTTCTAATTATACTTATATTTGGAGTTCGAAATCTGAAAACATTCGGTGGGTTTGTGTATGTATACTCGAAAATATATTGATTCATAGTTTGTGTATTTATACGTTTAAGGACAGCCTAAATAGACTAATCAATTCTAATAAATATAATTACAAGCAATCAGACCCTCAATTCAATCAGCTTGATTGCAAGCAATCCAATAATTACAAATCAATATCAATCTTCACACATTTTTCATATATAGCAACATTCATTGAAAGCTGAATGTGTTTCATGTTTTACCTATTTAAATTGAAAAATAATCACAATGAATGGTCCTAGATTTATGAGTATATTGAATTCAGATTTATATGGATAATTGTAGAGTTTTTTGAAGTGATTGAGTTTTACAGATTTATTGATTTTCATAAACTTTTATAGAGTTAATAACGGAATTATATAGAGTTACATGACAGAATTTTGCAGAATCATACTGAATTTTATATAATGCAATTGAATTTTGCAGAAAATGATATTGAGTTATCTAATTTTATAGATATTTATTTGAAGAATTTTATAGATATTTAGTAAAAAAACAAAAACAAAAGATGAAAAAGAAGATCGAAGAACACCAACTGGGTTTCTCAACCCATTTCCATGCCCACCGCCCACCCCACCCTACCATCTGGGTTTCGAAGAAGATTATGAAGATCTGGGTTTCAAAGAAGATTATGAAAATCTGGGTTTCGAAGAAGATTATGAAGATTTGGGTTTCGAAGAAGATTATGAAGATCAACTGATCTCTGAAGCATGCCCAATACCATCACTCCATAATCCAAACAAAGCATTCATTCAAAAGCAGTAAAAGAAAGGAAAACCCAATTCAAGCATCCATTCAAAATTCCACTCTCAAGTCTCAACCAAAATCACCCAATATAAACAAAAGCACAAATAATTAAATTGGCCGGGACTAAAATTGAAAATCTTACCCATATGAGATTTTGGCACTTCATGAGCCAAAAACCAGTGGCAAAAAAACGAAAAGTGCCCAAATCCCATATGAAATTATGAGTCTAAATGCTTGAAATTCAACTTTAATCTACCCCATCTTCTAATAATTGAATCAAAGTTTAATCTTTTTCTGCACCAAAGAAGAAAAGGAAGACAAGCAGAAGAAGGGATGTTGAGGTGGAGAAGAGTCCGTGAAAGCATGCGGCAACTTCACGCAGTCGGCCATCCCATCCTCGCTCGCGGCGGCTTCACTCCCCCACCCAACAAAGCCTACACTCTCTGCCTCCCCGCTCTCTGGTCCGGCCACCTCTGGGGCCGCCACGGCTGCGCCTTCGACGGCTCCTGCCGCGGTCGCTGCGCCACCAGGGACTGCAGCGGCAACCTCTTCTACAGCGGCCTCAGAGGTGGGTTGCTCTAAATTTTGGGCTTTTTGATGGGTTTGGCTAGTTTTTCTCAAATTTGTTGATTTGGGATTTGATTTCAGTAGTTTGATTTGGGAAATGAGTGTGAAATTGAGAAAAGTAGGTTTGGAGCGGAAGAGAGAGATGAAGTTGTTGAGATGGTTAAGGGAGCTTTTTGGGGTTTGATTTTGTGGCTGGCGTCGTCGATAAAGACGATGAAGAGGAGATCATCGGTCGGTTGGGTGTGTTGGGGAAAATTGGGTAGTTAAAATTTGTTTTAATTTTTTAAAAAGATTTTTAATATAAAATTTAATAAAATATAACAAATGTCTTAATTGCCCCTATAAATTTTATAATATTACTGCTACATCAGCATTTTTAACGGCGTAAGTAACGAATATTAAGTTGCAGAGATCTGGTAGAAAGAAAAACTAGCCAAACCCATCAAACTACTGAAATTGAGAAAAGCATCAGAAAATTGAGTAACGAACATTGTTACGATTTTGTGTTGGGGGAGAAAATTGAGATTCGTTGTCCGGTTCGGGGAGCATTTTGAGTAATAAGCCTAAAAACTTACTGAAGTTCCTTAATTTTGTTTTCTTGGTTTATTTTGATGAGTTCATGATCATTTCAATAAATTTCATATGTTGAAATTTTCAGTTGCAGAGATCTGGTAGAAAGAAAACTCTTGTAGAAGTAAAATTATGTTGTTTGTTGTCTTTTTCTTCCTCCTACATCGCCCAAAACCATCTCTCCGACTATTTTTCTGGGCAAAAATAAATTGAAGTTTCTTAATTTTTTTTTGTTCATTGGTATTAGTTTGCTGAGTTCCTGTTCATTTCAATATGAAAGAATTTCATATATTGAATATTTTTTCAGATGCATTGATCTGTAAAAGATTGAATTTGGTGTGTACAAGAAAACAAAATTGATGAATTTCCAAGACTATATGGCAGATCAGGAAATTAAAAGAAGAAATGGAGAGATCAATAGAAAATAAAAGATATGAGAGGAATATTTGACAAAAGGATTGAACTTGAAATAGGCGGAAGAAGAACCTGTTATCAAGGGTGATGTGGAGAGGAAGGTGTTGAAAACCAACAGTGAAATGACTGCTACACCCTTAAATTTAACAGATTCCATTCATAAATTTAACGGATGGACGAGTCCGATTATTTAGAACATGTTAAGGGATGATGGAATTTAAAATTCATGTTTATGAACGTTTGCTAAAATTATTGTAAAGTTCACAAATGTGTGCTACAGTTTTTCCAAACTTTTAATGATCAATAAGATTGAGAGGCATCATCCATGCCTTTGAAATTTTTCTTTTCATTTTATTAATTATTAGTTTTTGTTAATTTTTTTTCTTCAAACAATAAATAAATTCATGTAAAATTTGTATTATTTAATTGCTTATAATTCCAATAGAGAGTAATATATGATAATAGATATTGGTAATTAAGATACTTGAATTTTATTGCGTCTATTGACAAAATATAAAAACTACAAATAATTTTTTTTAAGCCTTGTATAAAATTTTAAAATTTGTATCAATCAGGAGGGGAAGAGAGGCTAGAGAAATCAAAAACTTGTTAAAACATAATTTACACTAAATTGTTTGTCAAACTCCATAAAACTCTACAATTTAATGAAGTCTACAATACTCATTGCCATTTTTAATACACGTAACTTTTATGGAGTTATGAAATGTCATGATTGAATACACCTCAACTTTTAATCACTATATAAATCTTTATAAAAGTATAGATTGAATACTTCAAACTTTTACCAACTTTTTAAAAGTCTTAATTGAATACATCAAAACTTTCAAAGACATTTAAGCTCTATGAAACTCTCAATTGAATACACACCCCTTAGTTTTCGAATTTTACATTAGTTTGCTATTAGGTTTAATTTTAATGTGCTACGGTCTCTTATGACTGTGGAATCTCACTCATAGTCTTTATGACTACTGAATCTCATTGGTGATCTCTTATGGACTACTTATGACTACTGAATCTCATTGGCGGTCTCTTATGGATTACCAATGGCGTGACGTAAAGAATGGTCCTGACCTTTGGACGAAAATCAGTCCATACCAATGTATAAAAAATACCTCATACAATGTAAAATAAAATCAAACGTAAACCAATTCAATGCACAACCAAATAATCCTTCCAAACCCTTTTTTGGGGAAAAAAATAAGGCTTATTACTCAAAATGCTCTCCGAACCAGATCTAGAATATCAATTTGCTCTCCGAACGCGAAATCGTAACAATGTGATGTCAGAATCCCCCTTCTATCATGTCTGTTGCACCAAATACTTCACACCGTTACATACTCCGCTTAGGAGGCTTACGTGGACGCAAAGGATTTGATATTTTAATTATTTTGTAAAAAAATATTAAAATTAAATATTAAAAAAAAAAAACAAGAAGAAGAAGATGATGATGAACGAAGATGACGACCTCCGCCCACTGATGAAATTTAAGTTTGTTGCAATAAACAAGCACGGCCAAATGCCAAACGCCACCAATCGGCCCACCATCCCCTGTCGACCCATATACTTACTGACCCAGACCATTGCCAGCCGTCCTCATCCTCGATGAATCCTAAAATCGACCGTCGGTGCCCAGTCACAACCTCCAATCGCCACGCCTGCCTTCCGTGCGTTCCTCTCACGCTTCTCCTCCTTGATCCACTACGGTTTCTCGCAGTGCCGACCCTGGTACGAGCTTGTGGACCGGAGCTCCTTGGCCAGACCCGACTCCTTCACCGACACATACTCCCAGAGCAGTGATCGGGTTTCCGGGTCAGAGACGCCAGCCCTGACTCGGTCGTCTTCAACCTTGGAGGATTATAGGATGCGGGAGGATGGTCAAAGCGTCATAGGGAGGTGATCAGAGGCGGAGCAGCGACCGTCGCTGCAGCGGCCCAGCCTGGTGCGACCGTTCGGTGCCATTGTTCGTGCCTTGCTGGCCGTCAGATGAGAAAATGAAGGATGATGTTAAGGCGTCGAATTGGGGCTGCTCGGCGATGGAGACTAACCCGATTTGGAGAGCTCGGGAAGATAGGGCTAATCGTGCAAGGCAGCGACAAGGGTTTCACAACGATGCGCCGGCCGTTGGTTTGAAGAAGACGATCGCCATGGTCGGCGATGATCTGAAGATTGCCCACCATTTCAGCATCTCTGTAATTCTGAGCTGCGAGAGACAGGTGGATTTGAAGGAGGGTTGGATTTGGGTCAGAGGTGGGGTGGATTTTGTTCATCATCTTCTTTCTTCTGTTTTTTTTTTAATATTTAGTTTTAATAATTTTCTACAAAATAATTAAAATATCCAATCTTTTAGTGCTACGTAAGTTTCCTAAACGGAATGTGTAATGATGTGAAGCATTTGGTGCAACGGACATAACAAAAGAGGGATTCTGACAGCACATTATTACAATTTCAAATTCGGAAAGTAAATTAAAATTTTAGATCTTGTTCAGAAAGTATTTTAAATAATAAGTTAAAAAATAATAATAATCCTTCCTAAACAAATAAAAAGATACAAGTGGCAACGTGGCTTCGATGGGAAGGGCTTTTTTTTTTTCTTTCTTTTTTCAATGATTGTAGTCCAAAAGTGAAAGGCATTAACCACATTCATTAAAAAAGAAAAAAGGCATATACCACCTCCGATACCTTCCAATACCTATAAATACACTAATTTACTAAAAACAAAAAATTTACCCAAAAAAAAAGCCATAATCTATCATTTCCAAATCTTGCTTCTTCACCATTAAACTACCTACTATTTACCCTCACTCACCCAGCCACTGATTCACTAATACTCACCCGTACACATTTGACTTTTTACCATACAGCGAGTTGCCAGCCAGTAACACTCGTACACATTAAACTCCTTTTCCATTCTTCAACACGTGTCGATCCAACAACAACGCCCGCACGATTTCCCGGTAAATTTCCGTTTACCCGCTGCAAAATCCAAGGGGATTTAAATCATGCGCCCAGACAAAAATGACATTGTCGGATATATCTCCACCGTCCGATCACATGCCAGCACAGATACAGTACAGCGAGCCTTCATGACGCACGATGCGGCCTCAGCTATCGGAGAACAAGGAAGAATGACGGTATAGATCGTACGGGGTCCACAGGCTATCCAACGGACACGGGCGCTTCGAGTCCAATCTCAACCATGGTTTGCCTTTACCGCTCCAATGCAGAAGGCTCACGGGCCCAGGGTGGAGGTCCCTACACAGGCCTTCCAGGTTGTCACCGCCAAGCCCGTGCTGGTTCCACTTGTGCTCCACTCCCTCCACGTCACCCGCGAAAACCAACAGAAACGGAGGCAACGAACCCAGCTCGTAGATACGACACCGTTTCTGCACCCGCATCCAGTGCTCCAGCTTCTCCGTGTACTTTCCCTCCCTCCATTTCCATAGATCGATCACCATCACGCCCGTATTGAAATAGCACGGCGTCCGGCCCTTGAAAGACGCCGCAAATCCCGCGTTTGACCAGAATTTCGGGGTGAAGTAGTTAGTGAAGTTGGCGTGGCAATACTCCGGCGCGCCAAGCACCCGCTTCCCCAGGTTTATGCTCCACAGCTTCGCCACGTCATCGACCACGATCAAATCGGAATCGAAGTAGATGATGCGCCGCACTGCCGACGGCAAGAGATCGGCGAGGTAGATGCGTGCGTAGTTGAGAGGCTGGTCGAGCGCGCGTCGGACCGAGTACGAGATCTTGCCTTTGACCAGATTGGAGTCGAAGTGGTAGAGGTGGAAATTGAGGTAGGGGAAGGTGGATGTGATGACATGGCGGAGGAGGTCGGAGGAGCGTCGATTGCGGTGGGAGGCGGCGATGAAGTGGAAGACGATGTTTTCGGGACACGTGGCGTGCTGGAGGACGGAGAAGACGCCGGCGACGGAGCCGCGCAGGTAGGTGGAGTCCAGTGTCATGGCGATGTGGATGATGGAGGGGTCGTAGGGCGAGTTCTGGTCCAGTGGGGGCCATGAGGTTCGAGGGCATCCTCGTCCATTCCGAAATGCAGGTGCTTCTCGAAACTTCGGGTTTGGGAGCTCGACGGCGGTGGACGTTGCCGAAAATTGTACGGTGACGGCGAATAAGAGGATGGTTAGAAGGGCATAAAGGTGACCATGGCCCGGTGGCATGGTCTGGTTGCGTGGGATTTTTGAGTGTGAAAGGGCTCAGAGTCGGTCAATTGTACATAAAACATGTATGGATAGAGCTTTTGCTTTTAGCTTTTGGCTTGGTAAAGAGAGAAGGGATGTTTTGTGTTGGGGCTAATTTTGGTATTTCGGATTCGGTGCTGTGGGCCCGAGAATGGAGTGAGAGGGAGATGATGCTTGATTTTCAGAGTAGAGGAATAGGAATAGAATGAGGAGGGGGCAAAGGCAAATGGAAAGGGCAAAAGCCAGGCTAGAAATTATCGTCCATTTGTTTGTTGTCTGTGTGGCTGATTTGGATGTGTGGGGTCAAAGACGTGGCCATCTTGCTGTGGGGTCAAAGAGTTACATCGGTATAATAATCTAATGTTTATGGAATCTCGCAATTAAATTTCTTGGTAAAAAATGATATCATTCCATATTATAAATAATAGATATAATTATATCATTAAAATTAAATTATGACATCAAAATTTCTAAGTCAATACGTCAATATTAACGCCGATAAAATCGCACTAACAGTTAACAAACTCACATCACTGAAATTATACAAAATTACAAATCAAACCCACAAAGTTTAAAACAATCAAAACCCTAACAGCGCTTATAAACCTAAACAAACTACCTCCACTAAAAAAAATAGACACCGTCGTCAAACCCATCACATCTGGTATTGAAGAACATGTAGAGCATAGCGGATCGGAGGAAATCTTGATCTTCATCGATACAATTGCACATACAAGTGAATAAATGACCAAAAGTCCTAATCTAACTATTATGATCAAAATCAACGAGAGATATTGCGACAAAATCCTCTAACAGCAAGGTAGAACAAAATATAGGGAAAATAATAAATTTTAAATGAAGATTTTGCATAAGGGGATAGATTGTAAAAATAACAAAATAACATTATGGGAAACTCAAATCTGAGCATGGTTCATACCATACAGTCATCACAAATAGACTTTTATTACTAAACCAAAAGAAAAAAGATAAAAACGATTTAGAGGATGAGGGAAGAAAATCTCCTCCTTAATTTACTTTTTATTTGGGACTGAAATAAAAAAAAAAACCGGATAATACAACTTTTCTAAAGATAAAGACTCTAGCACCCAAATCATTATTTTTCTCAATTTTTGGAGAAATTCCTTTGAAGGAGACTGTTATGGTGTTGTTGTTTTTTTAGTTTGTCACCATTAATGAGTAGTGAAATTACAGATGGTGCCAGTTGGCATTCATCTTAATTTCACTGTAAAGCATCATCGATCATCGGGTTGCCTTCAACTAAATTAAGTGTATAGCGTGTAGTTGTGTTTGTATGTGCCAATTATTAAATTGCCATTACTCCACTCCCCAACCCCTTATATATCCTACAACAAATTTTGTATGTGCCAAATTTTGTTCCACAAATTACATTTTAGTACATTGTGGTTTATAAGAAAGTTTTAATGTTATACTTAATTTTCAAATTTTATATTTGAGTACTCTGCATTCTTTAAAATGTTTCGCCTCGTCCATAATTTACTATTTTAGTTATAAATATGATTAATTAATAATGTGTCTCATAAGAAGTCTATCAAAAAACGACTCTAAAGTTTATTATAGGAAAAAAATAGTCATATTACGTCAATTTTTCGTCCAACTAAAGTGATGCAACATTCTTACTTTGCTTCTAAGTGATGCAAAATTACTACATAAGACACGTTAGACTTAACGTGATTTATGGTGAAAATTATAACAGATAGAGATAATTAAATGAAATATTTCAAGATACTTAAATACAAAATAAAAAATTTAAATATAATCCTAAATATTTATGTAAATCACATAATATTAAAGTGTAATTTATCTAATTTTATGACGTCTTTCAATTCGATCCAACAAAGAAAGTAATATGAGATACGTAGGACGTACCATTATATATATATATTAATCACAACCACCACGGACTGTGGCAGTATCTACAATTAGTAAGCCATTTTTTTGGTTGTTGCATGCATCATATTATATAAATGTATATTTATCTATAGTGCTTATCTGTCACATCATTATGGCTGTGTATATTTATAAATTTTATATATATATATATATATATATATTTGGCAGTGTTTGTGTATTTGTGGTACTTGTGTTGTGTATATGTGCCAAAATGACTCTCCACGTACCATAACGTAAAACATAATATATCATGCAGGGTTTAGCATTAAAGTAGATGTTAACATGCACGTCATTCTAAGCTGAGTCAATTTGATCAAATTAATTATATAGGAAAAGAAAAAAGCTCTAATCAAATTATTGTTACTTGCGACCTGATTTAACATGTTAATGTTCACAGTTTTTAAATATCTTTTGTGTGAGACAAATGCTATGACATCTTATAATTTTGTGTTATTTGTATTTATTTTCTGCTGCTATGGCGTGGGATTGATAAATTCATATTTATATTTTAGATATATTTTTTTTCTTGAAGGGAGCGTCGATAGTATGAGAAATTTTTTATTGGAATGAAAAATAAGAAATTATACCTAGTCAATGAACATAAATCTTACTCCTAAAAAGTTAAGCAAAAACAAATGTAGGAAAAAGAGGGAGGGCTTACATTCGGACGGATAAGTTCATATGGGTTTATTCTTATTTCAATATTTTGTATGAAGTTATGAATATTAGAGAATGAGAATTGAGATATATGCATTGTATATCGACTTTGCTCTTTATGAGTTTTAAACCGGATGTCTGAAACCTCTCTTTGCACAACAAAAATGAATCCCACTAATCCCTAGTACTATTAATGGCATCATCAATTCGGAATCCGTTCTCTCTATTTTCCCTTATATTTCCACTTTATATAATTTTCTTTTTATACGAGGATGATTGACAAAAATTGGTGGAAGTTGAATTTGAGTTAAGTCACGTAATATTAAGTATTAAATGTATTCTTGATTTTTTTATATCGTATATAAAATTTTAACTTTGTCTCATAAATAAACGAAATAATTATCAAATGAATAAGAACAATGTCTAAAATACTAAGTCGATACAACTGTTTTCCATTCATTTTGAACAAAAACAAGTTCAAACTCACAACAAAATTCAATGTTACAACATTAGTTTACAAACTTGATAAAAACAAACTCAATATCTCTGAAAAATGAGCCGACCCAACGCATCACCGTCCAAGTCAGACAAGCCCACTCAGTTTTGCCCCCACCCATTAGCCCATCTACAGTGACCTTTTAGCCAGTGATGCATAATTGATGGGGGCCCGGGCCATCAGCATGGGATACATATATAGCCCACAAAAGCACAAACTACTAGCGGGGTACTACGAATCTACAATAACAAGAATACAAGATTGGGAAGCCAATTGGAATTTGGTGCACTCCCAAAAATTCCAGCACTTCAATTCAAAATATCCCATTCATGATTTACAAAAAGTAAATTCTTTTTTTCTTTTTATTATTTACACTTAAAGAATATTAAACAATAAAAGTGGTTGACATAACCGGTTTGTCTCTATGTTTGCATACGAAGGAATAATTTCCCAATTGACCTAAAAAAAGAAAAGTATAATTTCCCAACACAGCTAATATATTTGTTTTAATAAAAGAAAACAACAAAACCATTAAAACGTCTGCATGTCACGGGTACACAAAGTTCAACAGAAGGAACAATTAATCACATTCATTTAAGTTTTGTATGGTACGGCGTATAAGGAATCAAATAGGATAATATAGTTTGAAATCGGTATTTGGTATTATTTATATTAATTAGTCACCGTATAAGTTAATACGGTTATATATTTTTATACGGTTTACACCCGTTAAAATAATACTGTCAAAATTATCCGTATTAAATAATCGGATGATTAAGAATTTTAAAAAGTAATAATAATAATAATAAATAGCAATAATAATAATAATACATTAATAATTAATAATAATTAAATAAATAGTAATAATAATATCTCCTCTATAAGTTTGTGGCCTCCCTTGTGTTTACCGCAGGGCTCCTGTTGGTTTTCCCTTGGGTGTGGCCCTTCTATTTAATTGTTTACTTACCAAAAATAATAATAATAATATCTCAATAATTAATTAAAATAATAAATAAATAATAATAATAATATACATAATTAATATTTATGATATATATATTTTTTATCAACTTGTATATTATAATCTAACTAGTATAATATAATTAGCATTTTAATCCGGTAGATCACCAAACATCCGACTAAATAGTCAATTTATCCGACTGAAATAGTCAGTATAATATAGCGTACCAAAGGAGAACTTAAATTTTAGAATTCTAATTAGTTTACAGCTTAAAAATGCATACTAGTGCTGAAGTGCACCGTTTCATTTCATTCCGACGTATTTGGCATTCAAGTCTCAACAATCCTCTAGTTTGGGTCCCACTCCACCTCTTGCAATCATTTACAATTTTACAGTGCGAGACTCGAGCTCGAACAATATAGCTATTTTCCGAATTTCCGACTTGCGTTCTGGCGAGGCCTGCTAAAATACATGCAAAGATATTCCCAAGATATTTACCATTTGAGAAGGTCCCTTTCGTTAAAATACTTCTAGTCAGATTCAAAATTGGGCAAGAATTTGACACCGTTTCCCATTTATGGACAGCCACTAACCCGCAAGCCAAATCTTTTTAATTCTGCTTCACCAATAGAACAAATCATTTTATTTTAAATTAAAATTAAAAACCAACAGTATGTGAGGCCACGACGTGATAACTGGTTCGTTTCCGTAATTTGTCAAATTCCCATCCACTTTTGGTGACTTCGGTCCCCATTTCCCCTTTATTAGCAACAAATCTGTACTTTATTTTATTAATTACTAATAAGTTATCACCAACCCAAATCAAACCAAACCAGATCACCGCTGAATTACTCAACTAGACCGCCGGTCCAAATCTGACCCTCAATTACCACTTTCGTCTTCCCCGCTAATCTCGCCACTCTCCCTTTTTTTCTTTCTTTTGTTTTAATTTTTTTTACCTCCAATTTCATCAGTCAATCAGTCATGTCTTAACAGACTGTCACACTCCCTCCAAAAATAAAAAAAATGGCCACCGGCCTCCTCCTCATCCTCCTCCTCTCCCTCTCCCTCTCTCTCTTCTCCTCCTCCTCTCCTCCACCTTATCCCTACGGTAACAACCACAGTACACGCTCTCTCTCTCTCCTCTCTGAGCAACGGTTTTCACTATCTCTGTAACTGTAACTGACTCTGCTTCTTCTGTCACAGGGCTCTCCTACTACATAGACTCCGGTGGCTCCACCGACACCACCGACCCATTCAACACCACATGGCTCTCCGACCGATTTTTCACGGGCGGCGCTACCTCCGTCGTCTCCGAGCCCCTCCAATTCCACCACCCCCAGGAGAAGACTCTCCGCTACTTCCCACTCTCCTCCGGCAAAAAGAACTGCTACATCATACCCAATTTACCCGTCGGCCGATACTACATCAGAACCTTTACTGTTTACGACAATTATGACGGCAAGTCGCACTCCCCCTCCTTCGACGTCTCCGTTGAGGGGACTTTAGTCTTTTCTTGGCGCGCCCCTTGGTCCGAGGACCTCGCCCGGACCGGCGCATACTCCGATCTCTACGCTTTTGTCTCTGACTCCGAGGCTGATGTCTGCTTTTACAGCATTGCTACTGATCCTCCCGTCATTGGATCGCTGCAGCTCGTCCAGGTGGACCCGGCCTCCTACGACGCCACTACCATCGGCCGAGACTACATTCTTGTCAACTACGGCCGGCTCTCCTGCGGCTCCAATCAGTTTGGCCCGGGCTTCAGCAACGACACCGATCTTTTCGGTCGGTCGTGGCAAAACGACAAGGATTTCCGATTCAACGATGCTGATTACACGGTCCGATCCGTCTCCACGACAAACACCATTGTCAACACGGATCAAAGCCCTAACTTTTTTCCGTTGAAATTGTACCAATCGGCGACGGTTGCTGGCGGAAACGGAATCTTGGAGTACCAATTGCCGGTGGACGCGAAACTCGATTACTTGTTGTGGTTCCATTTCGCGGAGATCGATTCGAGCGTGACCAAGGCGGGGCAGAGAGTGTTCGATATAGTCATCAATGGCAAGAATGTGAATCGAATTGATATAATCAAGGAGGTTGGGAGCTTTGCGGCGTTTTCATGGCATTACACTGCCAAGAACTTGAGCAGTACGGTCTTGACTGTGAGGCTTGTCCCTGCGGCTGGTGGGGCGTTGATCAGTGGGCTCGAGAACTACGCTCTGGTTCCAGCTGATGTTTCCACGGTACCAGAACAAGGTAATTCTTTATCTCAAGTTATGGGTTAATTGTTTGATTGAAGATGAAAATGATTGAATTGTGAAAGTGATAACTTTCTTGGGGGTGTATGATTGCAGTGGTTGCTATGAGAGCATTGAAGGAATCGCTTCGTGTCCCTGATAGGATGGGGTGGAATGGTGATCCTTGTGCTCCTACACATTGGGATGCTTGGGAGGGAGTTACGTGCCAGCTTAATAGGAATGAATCCAACCTTGTCATTACTCGAATGTAAGAATTTTATGTTCTTGATCTTTGCTTTAAAACCTACATCTATCAAATTCAAAACCATCTAAGACAATTGAAATATGTAATGCGAGTTCACATGGTTCACTTGCAACTGTAGCCAATTCCTCATCCAGTAATTTTATAATGTGTTTCAGTGATCTTGGAAGTCAAGCATTGAAAGGGTTTATCAGTGACCAGATTGGTCTTTTGTCGAACTTGTCAAGCTTGTAAGTATCAGCTGCAAAACTATTTTTTAGTGGATACTGTTTATAGATTCAACTTGTTTAGAATAAAAGTTTCTTTCTTTTGGAATAAAATTACAGGAACTTAAGCACTAATTATTTGGAGGGCACATTGCCATCTGGGCTAGGCCAAAGATCTCTCACCAAGCTGTAAGTCCCACTCATTTTCGTGCCATGTCATTTTCTGTTCTGATGTCTTGTGTAACTGAAAATTGTTCCTCAAGGGAACGCAACTTGGCTTAGGCATCTATTTTGATTCAGTTGAGCATCATCTTATTTTACTTGGGGTTGTTTAAGTCGCCCCAAAACTGTTTTCTATTGTTAGTATGCATAATTTTTCATGAACACTCCATAATTAGAAGTGTAAATGATGGTCATCTGTCTTCAATTCGCTTAAAGTTTTCTAGTGTACAGTTCAAGAGGTCGTGGGAATCAGTCTTTTTCTTCTCCTTCACTGATGCTACAACAAGCAGTTTGAATTCTTGGTTAAAGTTGTAAAGCTCGTCTCTTGCCCCCCTTTCTTTCTCTCCTTCTATTTAACTTCACTCTGTCGTCAATCCATTTAGGAGTTCTATTTATTTAAGCTTGTAACATGCAATTCTTGTCATATCAGCTTCAATTCGTATGTTTATTATTAGCCTCCTTCAAGGTGGCTTCAGTGGTATAAATGCATTTATGAAATCTTCTGCTGTAATCCTTTCTTGCTCATCCGAACCTTGTTGTAGTTAACTTTTAAAATGAAATAGCGTACTGCTAACTTCATATATTAACATACTCCGATTCTGTTCTTATTATTGTTAATTGTAGGGATTTGTCAAACAATCAATTTTCCGGGCCTATACCCCAGAGTTTGGCTAATTCAAAACTCCAGCTTGTGTAAGTGTTCTGCCTATATATTTCTTTCCATGTTTGGGTGATGAGCTCTGTTCCACTGTGCCTTTCATAAACTGTGGCAATTTTTGGTTGCATGCAATTCAAATAGGAATTCCATATATGTGACTTTTCTTTTATATGGTGGTGTAAGCTCTTGCTATTTAAAATGTTTCCCCTCATCATTGAGTACATAGGCAGGACTTTGATCATATGTTTCATAGTACCAATACCTGAAGATTCTTTTACAAGCTCTAGATTTCAGTCTGTCAAACTGCCGGTTTGAATTTTCTCTAATTTAAACAATCAATAGGTATTCTACTACCGAAATGTTACTGACACTATAGCCAAGGATGTTAAATATATGTTTTGAGTAAAACACACCTAGGGCTGAAGATACTAACCGGAAAATACAGTCATCAGCACGTATTAATCAACCACCACAGTAAGTTATTGTTTAATCTGCGAGGAAAAAACATTGCAATAGAAACATTATCTGGATTGCCCTTATGCATTCCATGTGTTTATTGCTTATTGTTAATATATATTCTCTGTTATCAGGTTATTGAATAATAATTTATTGGAAGGAAAAGTACCAGATGAGCTTTATTCCATTGGTGTGCATGGTGGAGCAATTGAGTAAGTCATAATCTAATTTGACATTCCTAGACCCTTAGTTACACCCTTTTATATCTTATTTCAAATTTTGATGAAGCCGTAAGTTCTTAATATTTGTATGCATGCTTGATTGCTTGTTGGCAAGGATAAAACGTGACTAGGTGTAACGGCTAGCCTTGGGGTTCAAATATTTGTATGTATGATTTTTAGCCGTTGGTTTGGCTGGCCTTGGGGGTTCAAATATGTACTCTATTAGGAGATTAACCCAAGACCTCTGCCAAATGGTGAAATGGGTAAAACCCTAGTCAGGAGTTCAAATATTTGTTTTTTGTTATTTTTTTTTCGGTTAAAGATAATTTTGATAATTCTTAAATATATCTTTTTATTGTGTATTCGACCAATGAGCTACTATGTTTCTTTGACAGTCTCTTTGGCAACAAAGGTTTGTGTGGTGTACCAACTTTACCTGATTGCCCTCTATTTTGGGAAAATGGTGGCTTATCCAAGAAGGGTAAAATTGCGATAGCCTTATCTTGCGTTCTCGTTTTCTTTCTGCTGCTGTTGGTGTTTTACATATTCTACGTCCGAAGGCGTAGGAACGATTACGACTTTGCCCTACCTCAAGAATTAATGTGTAAGTGTACGGAATGATGTCAATTTTGTGCAGAAATATATATAGTAGTTGAGTAGCAAATTACTTTTGATTTGTGTTGGAAATGTGACAGTTTTGAATTCTTCCTTCCAGCACTTGCTGCTAAGAGAAACAGATATCAGAGACAGAAGTCCCTGATGCATCTTGAAATGGAGAGCCAGCATGCCAAGGCATTATCACCATTTACTCACCAGTAACGGTAACGGAGAGTTTTGCTAACGTCCACTTCCGAAAGAGGAAGTTTAATGTGTTTGTACAAAGATGCCAATTGTAGACAACAGAGCAGCCATGTTTCTGAAGAAGTTGGTTTCATGGTTTTTGCATTTTCGAACAATTTGTTCACGAATGAGCTCCTCCCGAAACCCGGTCTGCAGAACGCAATCTCTCCAGAAATTTTGACTGACGAAAGAAGAAACGCATAAGGCTCTCACCCAAGCCATTATACCAAAATCGCAGCATTCGTTGAAAATATTGATTGATGTAAATTTATAGTTGAGAGCTACCAAATTAAAACTTAGCTAGCAAGCATCTCGTCATGAATTCTGGTCTCTAATTTTTTTCCTCCTTATTATACAACACTGATTTTCACCTTTTTAGTCTCCAATTAGTATTTGTCTGCAGAAATGCGTATTTTTTGTACGTGATTTTCATGAAAGCTAATTCATAGTGTAGCTGCTGGTTTGGCTTCTCCCTTTTTATTTATTTATTGACAATATATATGCTCTTCTACCATTTTGATTCCTCTCCCTAGCTAGTTTAGAAATTACAAAAAAGAATCCTTGATCTCTCATTCAAGTTTCGGAAACTATTAGGTCGATATTACATTGGTGCCTCCTACTGCTGTCGAGAAAGGGGGCGAACTCAGTTGGGAGGCAAAATTTACTTCTAAATGAGTACACTTTGTGCATCTAACAAACCAGATACATGAATCCTCTCAACCATGTCGCAAATTTGTTGAGCCATCAGCTTATGAGGAAGCAGAAGAACAGAAAATGTTTCTCTTTTTATAAAATATAGTTGCTTAACGTTGATAGAATTTTCACCTATGTTTGGTACAAAAAGTTCAGAATAATAAATAAATAAAATTATTCACTCCAGTCCAGTGAGTATGCATGGCCCGTGGGTTTCAAATTTCAACCCTAATTATAAAACTTAGTATGTAAAAGTCATCGTCTTTACTCAAATTTATAGACAAACAATCAAAACTCATACAAACTAATGCCTGGTAAAATGTAATTCTAAACCTAATCACACCCCAAAGTCTGTGAATTTAGACGAAATAAATAAATTTCGGACTTAACACAAATATAAAATGTCATTAACTATCGTAAGTTTTGAGAAATTAAGATGCAAAAGTCGTGATTAGATATTGAGTACAATATTAGAAATGAAGCCGAGGAGCATGTTCCAATCAGAGAAACCCGGGCGCTGTGAAACAAGGACCATATAATCAAACACCAATTCATGATCTCATCGCAACAGCTCATGCTTCTTGTCACGTTCCAAAGTTCAATCATATTTTATTTATTAGTTTTCACACAAAATAAAAGTAATTAATATAAAATACCCTAAATATAAAAATTAAGCATCAAAACCAGGTAGCTTGTGTTCGAACAAAGGAATCTCTAATGGTTTCACACATGACTAGTGAGACAAATTGTCAAAAATTAAGCTAATTAATTAACTCGTGATCATCATATTTAATCAACTGCGACTACTTTGAATGAGATCGGTATATATCATTATTAACCATTAAACAAGTCATTAAACATAATGCATGCAAACAATCCTTCATTAATAATTAATTAATTAATTAGAGTATGTTTAAGTTTAGGTTTAGGTTCCACGTTGGCATGCACCCCACTTGTCTCTTCCAGCAGACTTTGACAGTCATGGGTCTCTCTGTGTTCTTGGACTGCTTCTGCTTGTACTACTCTTCAAACCCAATATATATATATATATATATATCCAAGTAGTCTTAATTAGTGGAATCATTAATGTAATTATACTTAACTAATTATACAATTAACATCAAGTGACTTGGATATGTTCATCTGGTTCATAATCTTGATGACCAGTTTTTATGGTTAAGCAAACATGAATCACTTAATTTTAGCTGGTGTATATAGCCAAGCTTTGTAATCTTAGCTGTGTGATCTATATATTAGATTCTTTATACAAATTTGTTTTTATAAAAATGGAGAAAACCCTAATCTGTTCATCACGCAACTGTTTATTTTGCATTTTGCAAACCTTGACTTTGTCAACATTTGGTGAGATTTTAGCGAAACAAATTGGAATGAATTGGTGATATTTCTAACTAAATGAATGGCTTACAAACTCCCAGCAATGAGTAGATCAAAGCTTCGAGCTTTTGACTTTTGGACAGATTTCATAAATCACCAGCAAACAACAAACGGACATGGAATTGAAAACCCACCAAGTTGACTCTTCTTTAATACCATTTTTCTGCGAAGACTTTGAGACGTATGGCTTAAAATAAAGACTCGAGACTTTGAGTTTGAGAGATATTTGGCAGGGATTGCCCATTTGCAATATTATCATACTTTTCTGTTTTTTTTAGTGATATTTTTCCACGTCCAACCACCAATCTGGACTCTCTCAATTAGTATTCCCTTTGAGTTTTGACTATCAATTAGCTAATATTTCATTAATTAAAAACCAATTTAAGCAAAACCTTACAAAATTAGGCATGTTGTAATGGAATTTAACCTTAATTTTTTTTATTTTATGACTAAATACTGCCCAGTTACAATGAACGAACAAAAAAAATCTCTTTGAATAATTAGTTGTATATGATCTAAAAACATACTCCGAAAATAGATATTTGTGTCGAGGAACTACAATGCCATTAAACCCAACTCAAGTTTTTTAAGAAGCGATTCTAATTAATAATAATTTATTTTCTGATTAAATAATATACATATTAAAAATAAAGAACGAAGAATAACGAAAAATAAAAACACGAAAGCGCATGAAAAAAAAGCTTGTAAAAACATTAAAGACGCAAGCTAATAATAGTTTCGTAAATATAATATTTTGTGAGAAAGATATTTATTTAAATTTTTAATCTAAGAAGAACAGTTTTAGCTAGGTAGGTTAATTAATAGGATTAATTATTAAGGTGATGAAAGTTGATGAATCAACCTCTCATCGATAAGCCTTTTCTGTTTTCAAATGATCAAAAGCCATCAAACCTGTTGAGTGTTGACTTTCCCTAACTAATTACGGATTAATTAATTTGATAATACAATTAGGCAGCTGCCAGCACATTGCTCACCTTCCAATTCAGACAGAAACAGTGATTAGTCTTCCCTTAATCCCGTGTTATGGATCCATGCTACTAATACATCAAATTAACAATCAAATAGTTATTTTGCATTATGACTTTGTTGACCTCGTATTTTGCATGAAGCCATCTCACCCCACGATGCCATATTATTTTATTAATTCACTTCTTTTTGTTAACTTATAAAATGGAGTAAACTTACGTTCATGCGTGTCTTTTTATACGTCGTGAGTTTGATTTTTTCTTTTTAAATTCGACCAAAATTTAAGAAAAAAACAGCAACATGGAATAGATCTTTAACATCTAATTTCTTACGACGAAAATTCGCGGTATGATTTAACTCAATTTTTTGACCTCGGAACATGGTTATATTAAAGGAAAAAAAAAAAAAAAAAGAAATTGGAAGGTAGTGGCATGGGGGGATGACGTTGGATTGAAGGAGAAAGATAAATGCTTATCTGCAACAGAAGAAAACAAAACACGATCACAATCACAATCAATATAATCCAAGCGAAGCCCTCATTGAGTAAATCAAATCATTATATAAATATATTTGTTCCTATTTATTTCCATTTGGTAATTGGTAATGGCAGCCAACTGCAAGGGCCAAGTGGCAAAGTTGAATTTGACTATCGACTCTTCCGAGTGTATGCGTGCCATGTCGGCAACAGAAATAACCTCACACAAAGGACCCACTTTTGGAGAAAGTTTACCCTAGAAATTCCATGCGTGTGGTGCATGTACGATCTAGATACAAAACCTGTTTACATCAACGGCTGAAAGTAATTCATATTTATAGGTAAATATTCGTAATATCGAAGTCGATTGCAACAACAATCCCAACTAATAATGTTTTGGAGGTTTTGATGTGAAATAGAAAGAATGGATCACGTCAAAGCAGACTATACGGGATGAAACAGGCGATAGTGATCAAAACTTATTCCTCCCACCCAAAGAAAATGATGCCATGATTGAGAATTTGGATTTGGGAGTGGACAGTCGTTAAATCTTGGAAGAAAAAGGCCAACATGCCAACTTATCATTCAAATCCCAGCTGATAATGAGGTCAAAATCAGTGAGACCCCATTGCTTCAATTTGTGGGTCAAAAGACTCTAAAACTTTGGAGTCAATTTCCTCTAGAAGCGCATAATATTCATACAATGTTTTCAGGCACTACTTAGAAATAAGGATGCAAATATCGACAGATATTTTGATGTCGTTCGCTCTCAACAAAAAAATATTAGAAATTTAGTCCAAAACTTAAAAATTTGACAGAAAACTTAAGCATCAAATACTAATTATATAAGATTAATACGGATATCGTGGAAATTGGAGAAAGATTTTTCGTCCCTTATTTTTACGTCGAGACCCTTAACTACTTATATTTTTCTTCGCCTATTTTTATATGGAGACCTCAAAATATGGATATATCGACAGAAATATCGCGGATATTTTCATTCATGCTTAAAAATTTTGATGAATGACACTTGAAGCCGAAATCATGTGAGTCCACCTATGATTACTAGACCCTAATTTGTAATGTGAACTGAGTGTAGAAAAGAGAAATATAGTAAGTCACCACTAACCCTATTAAGGAAGACTTGAGATGCAGTAATATCTCAAAAGTCTCTCAACCAATGGGATGAGTTATGTGGCACACAGGGGATTGTAGGACCCAGTTCCAATGACCAATGGTGGTGGTGCTTTTGTTTGAAGTCAACAAAAGCAACTTCTAGTTGCATGACCTACTAATTAACTTTCCACCCAAGTGGCCCAAGGAAAGCCCATTATTGGTCCATTACATACTATTCTGATGTATGCCCTACTTGTAGTTTGGTTTTACTTAGTTAGTACTTCATCTTTTACACTCAAGAATAATTCTTTGACCAAGTTCATATTTTTCTCACTAGGGCTTAGCTGGACTCATGGCTTGATTTCATGCATGTATTCTTTTGTTTAATCTACCACTTTGGATTTTGATACTAATAGATTCACCTCCCTCTTTGCCTTCAACCCTACAAGTTTCAATTTTGAATCAACACTAAGCTAAAAAATTAGTTGACTCTAAAATCGTATTACGGACAGTTAAGTTGTTAATCAGTCAAATATAAAAATACTTATATGTATTCTTTTGTTTTTTATTATTTAATAACTCGAATCAATTCTGTCACAAATACATAATTTATTATATACTAAATAGTCTTGAATTATAAATAATATTTGTCATCTTCACGTACCTACTCAATGATCAGAACCGGTGGTGTTTTGATCACAAACTAATCAATTTTGCAAAGGATAAATACCTAATTTAACTAAAACTGTGCGGTAGGGTTCATTGAGTGTCACGTGGTTTTGACCCGAAAGGGTCGGTCACTATCCACGTCGGTAGAGGATGAGGCAATGGTCAAGGATCTCATGATATAAATATATATCACTCAATTTTTTAAATTTTTTTATTTTATTTTTATCCAAAATATGTTTTGATTCATTTTTTAATTGGTGTGGGAAATATTATATTGTGTTGTATAATTTTGTTGCTTGCGTTGCGTGTGAACGCAGAGAAGAAACAAGTAGGAGGATAAGAAACAAACAAGTGGCAAAGAAAAATCATGCGTGTTTTTGACGTGGCAGAAAATATTATATACAACAACTTTCTCCATGTTTGTCCCATAATTCATTTTTATTGTTTATTTGGAAAATTATTTCTTTTATGTTCATTTCGGCTCAAATAACATGAACCATAAAATATCAAATTAAATTTGATTATACAATAATAAGTTTTCTTATGTATCTTTTGTACGCTGAAACGCGTATAAATTTTTTGGCATTTTTGAATGATTGACTGTCGTAATTGATTACTAATTAGTCCTAATTTTAAGAAAGAAAACTTTCAATGTCATTTTATTAAATCCTGTTTGTTTTTTTCTCACAACTGGGCAAATTGCAAAAATAAAATGGGTTTTAAAACCTGTTTTTCTGGGACCAGTGGTCCACCGGCCTCCATCTGTATGTGGCAACTGCCAACTGGCAAGTTGGGTTAATAATAATAGTCTTTATTCTTTAAAATGAGTACACATCAGCCCAGCAAATTCTCATTTTCACCAAAATTAATAAATAATTATATTATGCATTATCTTCACAGATCGATTTTCCATTTCATCGGTTATACATAATGAATGATATCTTGTCGACTAAAAAGTTACTCGATTAAAAGTTTCAGATTAAAAAATTCATGCAAGATTTACTTTACCGTCAGCAGTCTTGTTTACAAATGAAAAAGGTGATTAGCGTTACACAAAATTAATGTATACAAATAAGGTGTGAAAGGTTAGTATGTTGGCTTGTTGTCCAACTAAATTTTTGCTTCTTACAGTGGATGATTATTAAGTATTGAATTCCTATGTTATTCGATTAAATATAAAATTTGATAATTAAACAAAAGAAAACTCTAGCCGCCTTAAATTTGATAATTAAACAAAAGAAAACTCTAGCCGCCCTCTCTAAAGAAAATCTTCATTCGAAAAACTTTTTCTTGGACTGATCTTCTTCGGATGCATGTCAGGGTTTATCTTTGGTACTCATAAGGATGTAGTAAATAAACTGAATAATCCAACAGGTCTTTGGACCGAGTTCACTGAAATTTGTTCGTCTTTAAGCTTCATTTTCTCGTCCAATCGTCATGGTGTCAATCATGGTCACGGGTTTCGACGTCCCGACAGGTCAAGCTGCTAGTGAAGCTTTTGTCTTCAGTAGCTTGATATGCCTTCACAGGGTTTTGACTCGTAATGCAGACTTATAGGTTTTGATTGGGCGATCGCAGTCCTTCATTGATGGTAGTGGTATTAATCATGGTGAATTAGAACATCTGCGATATGGTAATGGACGATATTCCTCATCATTTTTGGAATTTTGTGGAGGCGGCCATAATGGTAATGATAGACAGAGACAACAGTAGTGGTGGCTCATTTGTGCCTTTGTCAAGTTATTTTTTTGTTCTTTTTAGTTTTGCTTTGTACAAATAAATCTAGTGGTTCTTATATCAGGTTGGATGTGTTAGGTTTTTCCTTTTGCAGGATTGCAAAATATTAGTTATTTGGGCATAATTACTTTGATGATGCTTAACGAATTCAAGTCATATAATTTTGTGTATTATTTCATCTAGATCGTTTCGATAGATGTCAAGCCTGATCACTAGAGGTATTTACCCATATTTTTTGTCAAACTATTGCAGTGTAACTTATCTTTGTTTTGTATGTTTGTTGTCAAACTATTGCAGTCCAACGTCTCTCATATCGGGTAGGCTGTTTTATATTAATTTTGTATCTTATTCTCTCTAGATCGTTTCGACAGATGTCGAGCATAATCACTAGAGATATTTACCAATGTTTGTCGTCAAGCTATTACAATTTAATTTGTTTTTACTAAGTATCTTGTTTCCATCAATAAAATTTCATATCTTTTTAAAAAAGATTATCCTTAAAGCCAATCGAGCAAGAACAAAATTCTTAATTGATCATATATGAATCATTATTCCATGACTTAAAAAGAAAAATTGTGATGCAAATCCTTTTATCCTCTTCCAACCTATAAAAACGAGTTTGAACCCAAAAAAAACCTGAAAAAACGAACATCACCATATTCCTCAGCATGCATGGTGACTTTTTTACTTTCACACGATGAGATCATCAGATCCATCGATCACTACCAAAAAACATAAAGTTTAAGAAAAATCAAAACTAAAGTCATCAAGCATGCATCCAGAGTGTTATATAATCTTATCTTTTTCATATATTGGTTGTTAGTTTTCTAATAATTATATATTTTCTTTCAATCTTACTCTCCTCGATCAAGCATCCAAATCAAAGATTCCCATTTACTTTATCTTCATCATCACCTAGGCACATACCATTGTTTTTGTTTTATTTATATAGAAAGTAGATCAATTATGTTGATGCTAAAAATTGAAGAGCTTAGAATTGATTCGCTGAGTTCGATCTTTTCACTCTCCACTCCTCGGTGATTGGATGATCTGCAAGGAAGAAAGTAAGATCAAAGCGGCACCGGTGTGGTACCGGCCAAACAACGTCCGATACCTAAGTTAATAGATGAAGAAAACTATGTAGTAATTTTAGCACCGTAAGAGCAAGAATGTCATTACTTTTTAGGGAATGTGCCTTTGTATTTATAGTAGTATTGAATGTTGTTGATGAAACATTTCGATGTGAGATTAATGACCATTACTCTAGTGCTAACATGTGTCTCGATGGTCTCGGATTCACTGGTGGCGCTGGTATGATCAGCCGACGAGTTGTTATATATCTCAATATAAATCAAGTGGTGACATGGGACTGGTTGTGAATGTGTTGGCAGGGTGCGAGGTGCCGTAGTGATCGTCAGTCATCATCAACAACTGAAAGTGCCCGACCTATCTGCAGGCTTGGAAACTGCCGACATTAAACGTTAATTATATCTATGTTTTAAGATAATCACAAAATTAATATATATTTTTATTCTATTAAGAAAAAGATAAACACATGCTTTCTTTCTCTTTGGTATCACTAGGCACTCACTAGATTCAGATATTAGTGACATGTGAAAAAAGGTTCCTCGTCACCGCCCACACTGTATATAGTAATGTTCAATTCATTTGAAACTTGTTTGGGTAATTTATGATCAGGGCATGACACATGGCAGATAGGAAAGTGTTTATTCTTTTGTGTCTATTGTCTTTTTTTTTTCTTTCTTTTAGAACAATATTATCTATTTTAGGCGGATTAATTATAAGACGTATCAAACCCATTTATTTTTTAATTATTTTTTGTCATTTATATAAATTGAATATCAAATTTCTTCATCGTAAAATAAAAATTGATTGTGTAAATACGTAGTTATAACATATAAAGTGTTTATATTTTAATTAGCTTTAATTATTTTATTAGAAAACAGGTGGAAATGGTAAAGCACCTGAAGAATGTCTCCATTGGATTCATTAAATAAGCAAAAATATTAACTAGGGTTTATCCAAAGGTGAAAAGGATAGGCATATATGGTGATAGGCAATTCCAGCATGCTTGCTAATCTAAAGAGATAAACCATTTAATTTTATATGGAAATGGAGATTGAGGACGGACCATTTAGAGAGCAAAACCATTATGAATAATTAAACTTATTGTATATGAAGATCCATTATGATCCTATCACAATCATTACCATTTACAATTTAATATTTACACATATATATTAATTATATCGATTAAATACGTAATTATTGTAGGACGAACAATGCATGATGAGTGATTAATGCCAATAAGGGGAGAGCTTGGTGAGATGAAGCAAGGTGATATCCCAAGAAGATAAGAGCATCTCTACCAGAGTTCTTAAAGCACATTATTTTAGTTAGTTTAAGGACTTGTAAAGAAAAAATGATTCTAGCAGAGTCCCTATCACATTCCTTATTTTAAAATTTTGTTATTTTGAGGGTTTTGAATCCCTAAATTTAACAAAATTAGAGAAAAAGTAGATATTCACTATCTCCTCATAATTGAATGAATTTTATTAAAAAAAAAAAAATTTAAAAGAGTGGTAGCTTGAGGATATTCAAATGTTTAGCTTGAAATAAATAATAAAATATTTGAGATTTGTTAAAATAGAAAACACGACTGGAGTAAACTTTTTAAAAATATTTTATTAAAATAACTTTCTAAACTATTTTAGTTAAAATTTAATTTAAATTTAACTTAATTAATGCTCGTAATAATCATAAAAAGATAAAAAATATATTTATTTTTTTACACAGAAAGGGAACAGATATGTGATGCACGTTTGCTACTATTGTTTGTTTGCGTCGGCATTAGCCTTCTGGCGAAATATATATATATATTTGATGCATATGTTTAATGCTGGATTTGATAGCTACTGACGTAACCTACGCTCTCTTTTGTGGCAATCTAATGAGTGATGACCTAATGGCTTAGCAAATTAATCAACTCGCAAAACATCATTTCTTCCACGCAAAAAAGCAAACAAATATATATCCACACTATACTTGGGTTTTATTATATAATTTGGCCCCATCAACGTTATTTTCATACGAAAACGATTAGCGCAAAAAATTGCAAGTTCTTCGAAGTAATTTTCGTGCAAAAAATATTAGCATAAAATATTTACACCTCTATTTATAGGTTTAGATTATTAGTGTTATGAGTACCGAATAATTCGATATTTAACACTTTCAATTACGTATTTAGTAAGAATATCACTAAATCAATAATATTAAATACAAAATTTTGTTAAATTTGACCTCAAATGTTACAAAGTTATTAATAATAAATGGTCACTTTACAAATACTACTCCACCAATGCTCTTTAGTTTTGAGTAATATTAAATATTTAATTATTTAAAAAAAATGAATCATTGAAGGAAAAGAGAGATAGAGAGAATAAAATTTAGTCAAAAGTTATTTTTTTTTCTAGTTAGCAACGGTTTATAAAGTTAAAATTAAGGGTTAATTATAAATTAATTCATTTTTAATAATTAACTTATAAGTTAGTCTATTTACTGATTTATTATATTCCATTTAAGTGTTTTATCTTTTTTTTTACTTAATTGCTTCTTTTATTTTTCTAATACCTTTCAAACCCTTTTAACCGACTACTTACATATTACACTTATTTTTTGGGAGTCTATTTATCAAATGTGGATGAGAAATTTTCATATTTTTAAATATTTATATATATTTTTTTACGAGTTATTTTAATTGTCTAAACTTATTGGATACTATTTGATAGTTTTGCTCGATTATAGTCATATATGTATTTTATCCATCTTTTAAATTTTTTGTTTTATTTCTTCTGATTATAGTCATACATGTATAAATAAAGATATACTAGATAAATTAATCATTATTATTATATGTCGCAGGTACAATCATATATAGAAAAATTATATATATATATATATATTTGCCAATATATAGAAAAAATATATTGGCGTAGGTTAAATTTTGAATATTAAAAATGAAAATTTAACCAATATTGTTGTATACTACCATATACTACCATCGATATCATTCCTTATTCAAACACCAAACATATGTGGAAATTGGAAAATTGTAGATCTTTGACAAGTCAAACAATAAGTTTTTTCAATTGCCTCATGCTTCATCAATTGTATTATGAATGAAAATTTATTAACCTATATTGCCGCATAATAAGATAGCCTATTTAGCCTATATTTCATCTTAATAATATACTTATATAGAATTTACCTTAATAATTTCCGGAGGTAAATTAAAACTTATATTCTTGCATATGCACATTTGAATACTATACATATTACTCAATGATAGGTAAATTAGGTAAATTAACATTCATAGAATGAAAGGATTAGTAAACAAAAAAGAACCCAAAGAAAAAACAGAAAGTGGATGCAACACATAAACAATAAGACTAAATTTCACTTGTGAACGAAATCAAACAAATCAAATTTACCTACTAAACCTTTATTTTTACATGTATACTATAATCAGAAGGAATAAAACCAAAAAAATTAAGATATATAAAATACTTGTATGACTGTAATCTTGCAAAAGTATCAGATAGTATAAAAGAAGTTCAGACAATTAAAATGATTCGTTAATTTATAGTTAATTCTTAAAAGAAATTCATAGGAAAAATTAACTTATCAAAATAAATATTAAAAATTAAATATATTTAAATTTTGAAAATTTCTCTTTCACACATGGTAAATAGAGTCCCACAAATAGGTGCATTAGGTAAGTAGTTGGTTAAAATGGTATAACGGGTATTAGGAAATTAAAAAAAACAATTAAGTAAAATACTTAAATAGAGTTCGATAAATCAATAAATAGACTAACTTATATGTTATACCTCAAAATTAAATTAATTTATAATTATTTATAAAATTAATGTGAAAATAAGTAATCTATTGTTCTATTAAAAAAAAGTAATCTATTGTTAGATAATTTTTTTGACAATTTTTAATAACTGGTCAATAGTAATTACCGTTTTAACTATACGCGCCCAACATTGTGTTGTTCAGTTCCCACCTGCGAGGAGTGGCAATAACAGAAAGACAGGGTTTCCGTATACGGTATACTATAATACCGTACGTCCGGTGTTTGCTGAGAAAACGAATTTAGAAAAAAACCAAAGTGAATTATTATAAAACAATAGAGTTAATTACACGTAAATCCTTCGTGTTATTTGGATTAAAATATAGAAGAGCATCCGAAGAAGGCAGGTCCCACGTTAGCAAACCAATTGTACAAGTCCACAGAGCCGAAGCCCAAAAAGGGCTGACCCACCGTCTTCAGCGCTTGATTTTTATCTTCAACTTGCCACGTGGGGCCTCAAAAGACCGAGGACTCGTCCGTACACTTAACCTATATAATAATTAGAGATCACCTCCCTCCCCTTCCAATCAAAACCTCATCCGTATTAATCTTTTATAATTGATCCGCTTAACAATTAAGATTTTTACGTTAACTCATAAGTTTAAATAATATATATGGCATAACTAGATGATCTTTAATCGGTTTGTTTTTGGTAAATGATATTTTCATAATGTTGTAAAAAATTAATAATTCTAATTATCATGTGTACAAAGTGTTTCTCAAAAGAAAAACGGAGTGCTTGTTGGATCTAGTTAGTGTTGGAGAATGAGTTAGAGACCGTTGGATTGGGGCTCTTGATCCGAAATTTGAAATCGAAAGGTGAAGATTGAAGGAGGATGATATTATGGGTAGTGCATGAACAATGTAAAGAAACGAAGGGCAAGCCACTTGGAGGAAGAAATGTCAATGTTGGTTGGAAATAATGGAAGGAAGCATGCATGTCATATGAATTAAAATTTAAAATTTATTTGTTTTTGGAGATCGAGATAGTAAGGTTTGAACCTAGGCAATAAGACAAACCATGAAAGTAGGGGGAGGACGAATCAAATCGAGCCAGGTCAGACTTAGAGAGAGAAGAGAATTTCTTGTTGGATGAGCCTTCCCTTCCCTTGCCCTTTGCCTAATTGCCTAATTGCCCCTCTCTCTCTCTCTCTCTATGCCTCTGGTCCTGAAACTTCAATTCAATGCCTATCCGATCCTCAATCTCATTTAACTTTTAGCCCCACTGCCCATCCTAGTGGAATGGAACTATGAAATTATACGAATCGAGCGGAGCTACATTTCTATTTCAAGTAGTATTTATTTATTTTTGTAATTTTAATATTTCCAAAGTATGTTTTTGAATTTTAGTAACCGTTGGAAATATATAATTATATTTATGTCCTTATTCTTTCTTGCTCTCTTCATACGAAGAAATAGAAATTGAATCTTTCCTTAAATATATGCAATTATGGAATTAGCAACATACCATATCCCTTCTTGTTTTGAATGTTTTTTTTTTTTTTGGTAAATGAGAGAATTTCTTTTAAATAGAGTCATAGTGGACTCACAATTACTGTCAGGTAAAACTTTTGAAAGATTAACACATCAATTTTGTCTCCCCTTCCACTTAAGTCTTGTTATGGTCCTAAGGAGAATCAAACCACACTCTATGGAGGAAACAAACGCAAAACCAAAGCATGGGTCTCATTGCCTCAGTGTTTTTCTACGTTCTAATTAGAGACATAAAAACTACAAAACAAAATTACAAATGATAGCGTTAAAAAAATGTTTATATAGCGAAATCATCATCGTGGACAGAATTTTTGTGCGGTGGAGATGCTAGATTTTTAAAGAAGAAAAAAATTAATAATTAGATTTTTGATATACCGACATTACTCTAAATGTATGACAAGAAATATATAGCGATATACTCATTTGTCGATAAGAATAGACGTGGTGTTCTGTTTTTAAACAAAAACGAAAGGTTATGTACAATCTTAGTGGATATCGTAATTGAAACAAGATTCACATTTATAATGAAAATTTTACATTAATTTAGAGGCCATGCTGGATAGCGAGCTAACAAAAGTATTCCAGGGGGGATGAACATGAGCACAAATAAAACACGGTCCATACTCATGTGAACCCCATCAACTTGTTTCCCTGGGTCCCCCCTCACCATACACTGCCCACAACCCGCACATACTATGAGCCTAGCTACCTAGCTACGTAGCTACCTCCACTATTACAGATAGAGAGATAGGCCCCACTGCATTTTTACCTCTACCCATTTATTTTTGTGAAGCTGTGGAATATTATATATATGGGAAAGGATTCGATTATATTTACCCAATATGGACTTTATTTGAAAATTAAAAATTCTTATAAAATATATAGGAGAAAGGGATATATATACATACTGGATATGAATATTCTTTTTTTACGAAAATCGAATAATACCATTAGATTGTAATATTAAGTAAGATAATGACTCTCTGACAAGAAAAAATTGAACCCACTATTTGTAATTGTTTCCCATTTCTCTCTCTCTCTCTCTTGGGGTTTCACTAGGACACAATGAAGATGAACCTTCCTAGTTCTTTACCATCCCAATCCTTTGGGTTCGGGTTGACCCACCACACCCACATCCCCATATCTCCACACCAAAATACTATTATATTAACATCATACAACATACTTACAAATAATCCCAACCCAACTCAATCCCCCCTATATATATACAACCTACAAAGAATCCCCATTTCATCAAAAACCCCTCCCTCCCTCTCTTTTATCATCATCATATAGTCAAAACCACCTTCTTATCTTCTTCTTCTCTAATCAAACACACAAGCATGGATTTAGTAAGCAGCACAGATGAGAGCACAACCAGCGACTCCATTTCCATCTCACCACCCAACCATCACCATCGTCATCATATTCCTATTCCTACTACTACCACACTGGAACAGAGCCAAATTATTGCCAAGTCAGCACCCAAAGCCGACAGCCTCTGCCGCGTCGGCAGCGGAGCCAGCAGCGTCATTCTCGACTCCGCCGAAATTAGCAGCAGCGGCGTCGAGGCCGAGTCACGGAAGCTCCCCTCTTCAAAATACAAGGGCGTGGTCCCACAGCCTAACGGCCGCTGGGGGGCCCAGATTTACGAGAAGCACCAGCGCGTCTGGCTTGGCACCTTCAACGAGGAAGACGAGGCGGCAAAAGCCTACGACGTCGCCGCCCAACGCTTCCGCGGCCGCGACGCCGTCACCAATTTCAAGCTCCCCGCCGCGAATTCCGACGACGACGAAAACGACAACGTCGAGGCTACGTTCCTCAGCTCCCATTCCAAGTCCGAAATCGTGGACATGTTGAGGAAGCACACTTACAATGACGAGCTGGAGCAGAGCAAGCGTAACAACTACGGCTTCGTCGACGCCAACGGGCGGCGGGCTAGGTCCCACGGCCCATTGGGACCGTTCGGGGCCGACCGCGTCCCGAAAGCGCGTGAGCAGCTTTTTGAGAAAGCGGTGACTCCAAGCGATGTCGGGAAATTGAACCGTCTCGTGATCCCAAAGCAGCACGCGGAAAAGCACTTTCCGTTACAGAGCGGAAATAACGGAACCAGCAACGGTTTCACCGCGAGTACGAGTGGCGGTGGTTCTGGTTGCAAAGGCGTTCTGTTGAATTTTGAGGACGTTGGAGGGAAAGTTTGGCGGTTCAGGTACTCTTACTGGAACAGCAGTCAAAGCTACGTGCTGACCAAAGGGTGGAGCCGGTTCGTGAAGGAGAAGAACCTCAAAGCCGGTGACATTGTGAGCTTCCAGAGATCGACCGGACCCGATAAGCAGCTGTACATAGATTGGAAGGCAAGGATGAATGTGAATAACAATAGCAATAATAGTAATGGTAATGTTGGGTCAAACCCGGTTCAGGTTCAGCCGGTTAAGATGGTTCGGCTGTTTGGAGTGAACATTTTCAAAATACCTGGGAGCGTGGGTGGGGCTGTGGATGCGGCTGCGGCTGCTCCTATTGCTGGAGGTTGCAATACCAACAATAACAATATTGGGAAGAGGATGAGAGAGATGGTGTTGTTGGAGTTAGAATTTAGCAAGAAGCCAAGAATCATCGGAGCTTTGTAGCATTTTTCACTTTTTTTTCTTTTTTGGGAATTAGCAGTTTGTGGAGTTGCAAAAGAAGGGGAAATTGTAAATTAGATGACAAAAGAAAAAACAAAAAAAAAAAGCTGAGCTGAAGAAAGCAAGGCTTTGGGAAATTATTAGGGCAACCAAATTAATTTCTATTATATATCTGAATGGATTATAACTGTCAGTTTGTTGTTTTTTTCTTGTTCTTGCTGTTTCTATTGTTGGCAAGGTTTATATTATCATTTGATATGTGGACGGCTCTGATTGGTTTCTCTGCTGTCCCCAAAATATCTGTCCCTTGATTTGTTGATATGTATGGCAGGAACACTTGCTGCCCATAAAAGTATGAAAGGCCTTTTATTTTTCCAATTAGAATCAGGAACCACCCTTCAGCCATGTCCTATATAATATACTAGTGTACAAGTGGAATTAAAGATATTACACAAGATAATTGGTTACTCACAATGACATATTAGACCTATAATCTATCAATTCTTAAAGAACCGGTCATGCTGGAAATAGATCTAAAGTTCAGAGATCTTTTGGATAGATCTCGATTTTTTACGTTCGTTGATAGGCGAGATTCTTTAGTGCGGATCATTACATGAATGAAACTAATGGACGGATAAAAAAAAATACGCAAGAATTTGCATGTTTTGTAATAGGCGAGTGAGACTAATATGAAGCTGGTCGCCTTTCTGAATATTTTCTCGATTTTTTACGTTTGTTGATAGGAGAGATTCTTCAATGCTGATCATTACATTAATGAAACTAATGGACGGATAAAAAAAAATGCAAAAGAATTTGCCTATTTTATAAGAGAAGAGTGAGACTATTATGAAGCTGGTTGTCTTTCTGAATATTTTCTCGATTTTTCACGTTCGTTGATAGGAGATATTCTTTCAGTGCGGATCATTACATAAATGAAACTAGTGGACGGATAAAAGAAAATGTGAAAGAATTTGCCTATTTTATAAGAGACGAGTGAGACTATTATGAAGCTGGTTGTCCTTCTGAATTTTCTCTCGATTTTTTACATTCGTTGATATGAGAGATTCTTCCGTGCGGATCATTACATAAATGAAACTAGTGGACGGATAAAAGAATTTGCCTATTTTATAGGAGACGAGTAAGACTATTATGAAGCTGGTTGTCTTTCTGAATATTTTCTCGATTTTTTACATTCGTTGATATGAGAAATTCTTCAGTGCGGATCATTACATAAATGAAACTAGTGGACGGATAAAAGAAAATGCGAAAGAATTTGCATATTTTATAAGAGACGAGTGAGATTATTACGAAGCTGGTTGTCCTTCTGGATATTTTCTTAAGAAAAGGAGGATGCTGAAAGCTAGCTGGAATACAATATCGAAGATATTTGGCTTTGTGGTAGCTATGTTGGGCTTTATACTTGGAACAAATTGGAGATCCATGGAAGCAAATATCTTGAGTGCATTAAGAATATCCAAGAAGATAAAACATTTAGCTATAAACAAGAAACAAGTCTAACATGGATGGCTTAGTAAGAATATATATATATACTTCCTAATTTCTTATTACGGTTTGAAGTTTCTGAATAAACGATATTTTACTTGAGTGCATATATAGTTAAATTTTTTGTATTATCGTTTTGGAATTGAGATCCCAGATTGCCAAGAACTGTTTGGATTGGTGACGAAGAGGTGATGTTTCTTAATATTAACAAAAATCAGGTTTGATCATGGAATCTCCGACCACGTAATCGGCTTCTTGGCATCAATTTAATATTAATTAATTACTTTGTTGTTGCAATTATATAATGATTGCAGGTTGCTATAATTATATCCAGATACACAGTACTGCGTCGTCATCATATCATGCCTCGTGGCAATAAGAAATTACAACAAAATATATCACACGCATAGACTTTCAAGTTTCGTGTCAACAAAAAAAATAAAAAATTATATCTATTTAGTCACAATATGCATTCTCAATTTTCGTCTTCAATGTGATCCACCAGGTGGAATAATATACAATTACAAATACAATGTTTGTGTTATGACGTTGTGACGTCATATTATCGAATTATTCACGGTTTAACGATATAATATATATACGAATAATATAAATTTAGCGTCGGCATAGAAACTTCAATGTTATTTCAAATAAAGCCCATTATATTATCCAATAATGCTCGATTTTCTCTCGGCATTAATCCAAGATGGTTCTGGGCTTGGAAACTTCCTCTCCTTTCACCGACTTTGTCCAAAGTCTGGGTTGAAAGTGAAACAAATCGCAATCGAATATTAATTGCGGCCATATATATTGTCATTTTTCTGCAGATCGATCGAGTTTGAGAAATTATTTTTGTATGTAGAAATTCAGAAGCGTTATATAGGGCCATGCGGGCCATGCATGTGGGTTTGAATACGTAAACTTAATTAGTGTCGGTGTTGGCTCCAAATTAATCAGAGTAAGCAGATTTTTCTAAGTATATTAATATAAGCAGCATCTTTTGGCAATTTGCATGAACAAATGAAGCATTGAAATGTAAACGAGCAAGACTCTTTAATTTTGACGACTGTCGTCTTTTGAACTTTCTTTCTTCCTACTCTGTATGAACGGGTTTTCTTCAAAGGGATTGCATCCATTAATTACTCTCCACACATAATTCAACCCATCAATTATTGCAGTGTTTGGGCCATGTCAAAAATATGTAACAACATCTAAAAATCGTATTTTTAACCAATCAGACTTTACGGAGTAGTGAGAGTTCTCAAGTTTGATTCTCGTGAATGACGAAATTGATACAAATGTGTTTAATCTCTCGGTCTCAAATTTAACTATCGTAAATGAAGAAATTAATTCCCAATTTGCATAATATGTCCCCATTTCCATAATATTCCAGTTTAATTAATGTATAGTGGATTTGACTATTTTAAAGAGCGAGATCGGTACCAATGTGTATAATTTCATCCCTAGAATTTTTGTCTACATTAAATTCCAATGAAAGCTCGGACCGCTAGTATTGCAATCCAGTGGTATTTCTCTCGATTGGCTAGTGTGATAGTAAAGAAATCTCGCGTTCGACTCTCATAAAGAGCGGGAGGATATCCATTGTGTGTAATTCCCCTCATCTGATATCATCGTATAGAAGAAACTTATAAAGACCCGGGCCCCTGAAGATCTTTCTTTGTACGGATGTTCAAATAGTCCTCCTAGCTTGTAGATTACACTAAAAGTAGAATATTGTTTGTACGGTCCAGTGACATTCATATTCATTTGTGTAAGTGCAAAATTTGAAATTCGACTCTCGAAAAAGATAAGAATATGTTTGTGTGGCGTTAGATTGTCGTAATGTAGTCTGTAATGTAGTCTATAGAAAAACAAAACTAGAAAAGCCTGAAGCCCAAATACCCATTATATAACGACCGTGAAACTACGTCAAACGACTAAAGCCCAAGTGATGAGCCCATAACCCAATGTAAGAGGAAACTGCAAAGCCCATGGTTCTCGGTTCAAAATCAAATCAACCCAAAACTGCTTTGTTCCATTATCCACTCTCTCTCACTCTTCTCACTGTGTCTCTGTGTAGAGTAGAGAGAGAATGGCAGCCGCCGGTCTGCAACTCTCAGCTCCGTCACATGGCCAAGGCCAAGTCTTATTAAGTTCAACGAAGTCGTCTATCTTCAAGTGGGGCCCACTCAGCTTCTCCCTCTCCACCTCTGGTACCTAATTTTTTTTAATCGAAATGAATTACTCTACTTCATATTTCCCCTGTGAATTTCATTCACAACCATTTCTCTCATCTTCGTCTTCAACTGGGCATCATAAGTTTTATATTTTAATCATATTCAGGAAAAGAACCAGTTTCTCGGAAGCTAGTCATCGTAGGTGCTCGGAAATTTTCAGGCTTGGAGGAGGCCATGCGAATTAAAAGGTACAAATGCTGTTTCAATTATATTGTTAGACTATAGAGTTGAAGAAATTTTAAATTAAAGTCGAAAATCAAAATATGAACAATAATCTGACATGTACATAGTAAATGATGTTTGACAATTTGTTTTAATTCAAATGCACCATTGAATGAATTTACTTAGCTGGTGGACTGTTTAATATAATGTAGAGAGCGTGAGAGTCAGCTGCTTACGCCAAAGGTTAAGAGAAGACCGCCATTGAAGCGTGGGAGGGTTTCGCCACCACTTGTTGTTCCCGATCACATTCTAAAGCCTCCTTATGTTGGTTCATCTAAATTGCCAGAAATTGCCAGTGAACATCAAATTCCTGGTGATCAAGGCATTGCTGACATGAGAGCTGCATGTGAGCTTGCTGCTCGCGTCTTAGACTATGCAGGAAAATTGGTTAGGGTGAGTTTGTCAGCCTATAGTATCAGCTATTGAATCATGTTTGTTGCTTACTTTCGGAATAGAATCCTTGAAGGTTCCAATTGAAGTATCAAAATTTTTTTATGTATGTTTGGTGGATCTAAAATATCACTAGCTTGTTGCCACTGGCACTTTAATCTTTAGAGGTACGAGATTTTTGATATTCTGTTAACGTCTTTTTTTATTTCGTCCAGCCATCAATAACAACTAATGAAATTGACAAAGCGGTGCATCAGATGATTACTGAGGCTGGAGCTTATCCCTCACCTCTTGGCTATGGGGGGTTTCCAAAGAGTGTATGCACATCTGTTAATGAGTGCATGTGCCATGGAATACCCGATTCTCGACAGTTACAGGTTTGAAGTGCTAATTTTGACACTGCTCCTTGCACAATATTCTTGTCATTCTTTGCTAACATTAATCTTTTTCGCAGAGTGGAGACATTATAAACATAGATGTGACGGTGTACCTAAATGTATGTTCCGGAGTTTTTGATTTATATTATGAATTCCATTATCTTATACTCTCAAAAATGTTTCTATCATTAGTTTGATTTTGTTGTCGTCGAAATATTTGATTATTTATCTGTCAGTTCATGTATGTTATAATTCAGTACACCTGTTTTATTCTTACAAATACGAGTTCTTGGTAGTATAATGTGTGAAGTCATTAGAATGGTGGTATTGGAGCTTGGTTTCCAGTATTAGATAATAATTGATATCATGCAATCAATGGGGCATTTTGTTCATTGATTTCTTTTATCATTTTCTACTATTCGATAATGAATGGTTTGGTTCTTTATATCCCATGTTGTCTATTCTTGTGACAGGGATATCATGGAGACACATCAAAGACATTTCTTTGCGGAGAAGTCAGTGATGCAATTCAAAGACTAGTGAAGGTAAAGTTTTTAAGCTTGATAGCATTGTATCTTGTGGTTATTCAGAATTGTTTTGAATAAGTAAGAAGCATATTTTTATCATTCAGTTCCACTGAAGTTCATATCGGTTTTGAAATATACCATATTCATTCCTTATTAAGCTTTGATTCTGTTACAGATGCCCAATTTATCATTAATTTATAGATCATTACTATCGTTTTGTACTTTGGTGGCAGGTAACCGAAGAGTGTTTGGAAAGAGGCATAGCAGTTTGCAAAGACGGTGCTAGCTACAAGAAAATTGGAAAGAGAATCAGGTTTGCTTTGCTTCCATGTGATATGTTGGATAAGAACAGACTCTAGGCAGCTTTTAGATGATAAGTGTCAATTTTCAGCACGAAAGAATATGCCAACTTACAAGTACAATTCCATATGTCAGAACCTATTGGAAATAGAGGCATGTTATAAGTGTGATTACATAATCAATCTATCTGAGTTTTAGGCTTGGACCCTTGGTCGATATATTGACACTAGCATCACTATGAAGTCATTGACAGAAGATATGGTAAACATGTATATTGCAATACTGGATTGCTTATTTCACACCATCTAACAATAATGCATAATAGCTGATTTCAAAAGTATCTTCTCTTGTTATTAAACATGTGTTTGGATAATTTTCAGCGAGCATGCTGAAAAATATGGTTATGGCGTGGTGGAGCGTTTTGTTGGGCATGGTGTAGGGACTGTATTTCATTCAGAACCACTCATATTACATCACCGTACGTGAATACATGATGTTAAATTGTCCTTACTGTCTTTACCTCAGGAAGAAAGGAATTTCTTATAAATGGTTAGGTGAAGGATATATTTTACAGAACAGTTTCTGGAGAATAATCTAATAAACTTTAAAATCTTTTGCGTTATGAATATATACGGAAGTTCCATTTTCTCTTTTGTAATAAACTTGTATTTCTTTCGCTTGACTAATCCTTTTCATATGATTGTTAATTCTTTGACAGGCAATGACGAGTCTGGCAGCATGGTTGAAGGTCAAACATTTACCATCGGTGAGTTCATTTTATTCAGAGTTGAAAATTTTGATGGTTCCAACATGCATAGCTTTGCTGAAATAATTAGGAATAAGTTGAAGAAAACTAGAAGCAGATAATCTATGTGGAACTTTGATCTGTATAATCCTCATATCATTAACTTATTTTCGTTTTGCTGCAGAACCTATCCTTACAATGGGAAGCATCGAGTGTAAAACATGGCCGGACAACTGGACAACGCTAACCGCTGACGGTAGCCCTGCTGCTCAGTTTGAGCATACCATTCTGATTACAAGAACCGGTGCTGAAATTTTAACAACATGTTAACTCGGTATTAAACCTCTTCCTTTAAAGCATTAAGAATGCAGTCTCGTTCATTTTTTTTACCTTTTAAATTGTATATAGTAAAATTTACAATAGCTTGGAAAGTTCCCTTCCCGTAGTATTATTCTTAATTACGACATGAAAAGATTTGACCCAATTTCCTTGAACATATTATTCAACAAAAATGATTCAATGCAGGTAAATGCTGGAAAAACCAGCTAATTTGTGTTGGAACTTAGAAATTTCGGCACAAATTTACTGACCATTTTGCCCTAGCTGACCGACCATCTAAGTTTCCTTGGAGCCTTGAACACAAAGCGGCATAAGACACGTGGGGGAGTTTTATGTAGTAGATTGTCTTTCTTTTCAGCACGGGTGAATTTTCCCACCTGAGTTGGGCAAGGCAGTCAAACATAGGAAAGTTAAAAGGTTTGAATCCCAACTGCCTGTTTTGTTTGTGTTTGACCCGTCGAAGATGCAAACTAAATTATGCAACGGCTAATTCAATCACAACAAGAAGAATACGAAGGTCTCATCATTTCGAGCAATGTCATCATGGGGTCTTGCTTCATTTTCGTTGTAAATAATTGTTGTTCCAACGTCGGACATTTTTTAGCTTCATTTTATACCCATTTTAAAGTTTATTGGAATTATTATGATTTATAATTTTTTTTATGCATTTATTAATGGGAAATACTTGTCTTTTCACTCTTGGGTTTATCTTTTTAATTCAAAGAAATTTTCTTGTACTCATGTCATATTTGGAATCATTCATTTCTTAGATTATAATTTCAAAATCATCTTGGAGATTGCTTAGTATTATTAACTAAATAAACAATTCATCATGAGTATCTTAATCTTATCAAACTTGTTAATATAGTTGAAGAATATGAATAACTGAATAATCTCAAATTTGGATAATTTCTTATGAAGATAATCTTGAAATAATGGTTTTAAAAGTGAAGGCTTAGTAAACTAAAAACATACCTCACGAAGTTTGATTGTCTTCATGCTTCATTTTCTCGTCTATCGTCATGGTGACGGGTCAAGTTGCCGGTGAAACTCTTGTCTTCAGAAGCCTGATTTGCCTTTACAACGTTTTGACTCGTGATGCAACGTGGTGGGTTTTGATCGAGCCATCGTAGTCCTCCATTGGTGGTGTCGTGTCAATCACAGTTGATTGAAATATCTGCAATATGCTGGTGGACGGTATCCTTGTCGTCTTCGGAATTCCGCGGAGGAAGCAATAACGGAAGTGATAGGCAACGAGTACGGTGGAAGCGTTCCATTTGTACCTTTTGTTGGGTTATTTATTTTTTTCTTTTTAGTTTGCTTTGTACAAATAAGTCCATCGGCTCTTATTTCGGATTGACTGTGTTAGGTTTTCCCTTTTGAGGGATTGTAAAGATTAGTTATTTGGGCAATACTGGCCTTGATGATACTTAGGGGATTCAAGTTATATTATTTTGTGCGTTATTCGCTCTAAATCATTTCGACAAATATCGAACATGATCATTGGAGATATTTACCCATATTTGTCGTCAAGCTATTGCAGTTTAGTTTGTTTTTACTTTGTATTTTTATTTAATCAATGAAATTTCGTATCTTCTAAAAAAAAAAAATAATAAATAATTACGTACCTCAAGTTCCATAAAAAATAATACCTAAAGTAGATTTTCTCTCAAAATAAAATGCTAAACTACTTTTCTTTACTAGTACATAATAAAAAGACTCCAATTATTTTTCAAGTAAACATCACCATTATTGAAAAAGCTACCAAGTTAAAAAAGTGAGTTTTAAATTTCTTTTTATGGTCGGAGGATGATAAGTTGGCGTTTGGAAGAGTCTGAGTACCATAATTAGGTTGCAACAAAAATCTATTTTTCCTGGAAGCAGCCCTCAAAGAATCCATGTGGGAAACACCACTCTTTACATATTAATCTAACATTAACAACCTCCTCCGGAGTCTCCACCACCTGCCGTCCACTTTGCACCGTCGCCCACCATTCAACTTTTCATACCACCACAGATTCCACGTGTCCAAAACCCATTACACGTATATTATATAACTCCCACCATATCTCCCACCACTTTACCATTCCCTCTCCATCTTCCCCTTTATCAACCTCTCAGATTCGCTCTCCAATGGCGTCCACCTCTCTCAACTCAATCATTTCATCATCCCTTTCCCTCTCCAACCCACCCAATCCATCTCCTCCACCCTCTCAAACCCACAAACTCCTCGGTTTCAACCTCTCCCACTCCTTCCAAACCCTAAAATCCTCACCACCCCAAACCCGCCCACGCTCCTCCTCCTCCACTACCTTCTCCACCGCCGCCTTCTTCTCCAAGAAAAAAACCCCGCAACCCGACGATCCTCCAAAACCTAGTGAGTTGCTCTTCCATCCACTCACCAGCTAGCTAATCCTCCATAATTCTCTATTTAATTTCACATTTTCGCATATTAATTTCATTGTCATAAATTTTGTTTTTCAGCAAAAGTCCAAGAGCTCCACGTGTACGAGATCAACGAGAGAGACCGAGGCAGCCCAGCATACCTAAGACTCAGCCAAAAACAAGTCAACACCCTCGGCGACCTCGTACCATTCAGCAACAAGATCTATTCTGGGAATCTCCAGAAAAGGCTCGGAATCACAGCTGGTTTATGTGTCCTCATCCAGAACTTCCCCGAAAAGAAAGGAGACAGGTACGAGGCCATCTACAGCTTCTACTTCGGCGACTACGGTCACATCTCCGTTCAGGGAGCTTACCTGACGTACGAGGACACGTACTTGGCTATCACTGGTGGATCTGGAATCTTTGAAGGGGCCCACGGACAGGTCAAACTCAAGCAGCTTGTGTTTCCCTTCAAGTTGTTTTACACCTTTTATTTGAAGGGCATTTCTGATTTGCCCGCTGAGCTTACAGGCGAGCCCGTAACTCCCTCGCCCAGCGTCGAGCCCTCTGCAGCTGCCAAAGCGGCGGAGCCAGGCGCCACCATCCCAAACTTCACCAACTGATCGTTGGGTGAAGTGGGCTTTTGGAAAGAGAAAAAATGTTGGTGGTGGACTTTCCGGTGTGTTTCACGAATCGTACCTACCTCTTGTTTTATTATTATTTTTTGTTTTCTTTGTAATAATTATGTGTTTTTACTTTTTTCTTTTTACTTTCGTATCTGTGCTACTGAGGTTAAAATCAAGGAGGGATTTAATTAGGAGGACAAAGGCACGTGGATAATGGAAATCATGAGCTCTCACTCTTATTTTATGTCTTAGCTTACTTTTGTTGAACTTAATTCATGAACAATTTGCGCACTTGCGATAATAATTGAGCTATTTTTAAAGATAAAAAAAATCGATAATTGTACTACTGACAAGTGAAATTTAATTTTATATTTTGGATTTTTTATTAAACAATTAGTATTTTGACGCCATACTCAATAGGTCACACAAAATAAACCCAAAACTACAAACAAGTCCAAACCCAACAAGAGGCCCCAATTACTCTATAGGCCCAAGTCCACAAGCTAAACAATCCAATAAGGACTCACAATGCACTGACAAGTGGACACAAATTCACCACTCCTCTAAATGCAACGTGTCAGCAACACAACATAAGTGCATTTATCCCACATCAAAACTATTCATCAAGCCTCCCTCAACCATCAATACAAAAGGGAGGCACACTGCCAAAAAAAGTAACTAATATTGACTATCTACTCTTATTCTGTCAAAATTACTATTTACTACATGCCTCTTACAGACAATACACTGACTTGGGCGTCGGAGATCCTTTAAGCCGGCACCACACCGGTGTCTATTCCTAATCGACGACCAATCGCTCTTCCTTTTACAGGTCTTCCGAATAGCACGTGGCACACAGTAATTGGATAGAATACCACTTCTAAATTAGTACATTTTTATTCATCAAAATAGTACATGCTTCAAAGTTCAAACGGTTTCTGGTTATATTTTTCAATTTTTATTAAATAATCCGCACATGCTTTGAAAAAATTCTGTAACGAAAAATAATGAGCAGCTATTTGGGTTGGGCTTTTGTAAATGTGAACCAGACCCGCTAAAAATTCACCATGCAAATGCGCTAAAGTCGACTCCATTTCAAACTAGACCGAATTTGATCGATGGCCTGGAGAATTCGGCCTACATTCATGGGCCTAAGGTTAAATTTGCAGCCCGATTCACCTGCGCCATCTTTTGAGTTTTGACAACTACTCCTTCTTGCAAACTTTTTTATTTTGAGAATTCACTTGCTCTCTTTTGACAACTACTCTATTTCAAAACTTCCTTTCTTATACTTAAAGAGTATGGGAAATGAGTTGCGATACCCAATAAATTGGTCACTAGATAATGAATTTATGTGCATTGAAATTGAAACTTCACACTTACAAATATAGAAGAATAGAATATGATCATACTCTAATTAGTGTAAGGATTTTCTCCCAATCACCGGACGTTAACCAACTTGTATCCCGTTTTTAGAATTCTTTCTCGACCACCCAATGCTGACGGGCCTCTACTCCGTTTTTCCACCAAAAACCTGTGATCCAAAGAAATTCAATTTCAGGTTTGGATTTTTCAGAACCCACTGTGATTAACGTTGGTATTGGTTGTAAAAACTCAAATCTTCATAATCCCGATCCGATGTCAACTGCTAGCCTTCTCATTTTCCCTCCTTCCTCTTTCTTTCTCTTTTCTCCTTCTTTGGTTTGGTTTTCAGCCCGTTAACCGCCTCTTCTTTCTCTCCCTCCATTTTTTGGCTCTCCACCACTGACCTTATTTTCCTCATTTATTCTCTCTCCCCCATGTATAGTTATCCGCCGTCATCGACTCCTCCTCTTTTCTCTGTCATTCTCCCTCTTATCTCTCCTCATTCTCTTCATTTATATCTTGAAAGATTCGCTGTGACTCAGCTTTTTTAGCCTCTCTTCTCAGAAGCACCCGATTTTGTTCCACTCAGCCGCCATCTCACTCTCTTCTTATCATAAATCTACAATTTTAGCACATTGTACCGCTCGATCCTGAATATCATAATCGGAGTTGGAAATGCTTACCGACTAAAGATTGATAGGAACTCATATGGGAGGATCAGGTCAGGAACAGACCCGATTCCATGTCTAACTTTAATGTTATTGGTAACAACTATACTTGATTTGATAAGTTAATATATTAATAAACGGATGATAATACTTGCATCGCACCCTGTTTTCGTACCACCCTTTCGATATATTGAATAATCTATATACATATATCATAATCAAAATCGTCCATCTCCTAAATAATCATTTTAAGATCATCTCCGAAAAAAAATTCAACAATTTTGGAGGTCGTTTAGTCATTCATATTTATCAAACAATTCAACAGTATTAGTAATAAAGGAAAATCCTTATGGTGAACAATCCATTTAGTTTATACATATGAAAGGTTAAATGATCTCCAGTTTAATTGAATTTTTGTATAAATGATTTAGAAATTGAACGGTTCCGATTATGATATATGTATACAGTTCATTCGATATATCGAAAGGGTGGTACGAGGAGGTACCACAAAGGGTGGGATGTAAGTATTATCCTTAATAAACTGGAATTATATATAATGGGATTATTGTCAAAGGCACATTTTAGTCCTTTTAGTTATGGATAATATGTGTGTGTATATATATATCATAATGAAAGCCATTCATTCTCTAAATCATCATTTCAATATTATTTTTCGTAAAAAATAAACAAGATTTGAAGTCGTTTAGTTATTCATACGTATCAAATAAATCAACAGTTTTTGTACCAATTAAGATCGGCCTTACGGCGAACCGTACGTCCATTTAATTCATATATATGAAAAGATAAATGGTTTACAATTTGATTAATTTTTTGCTTAAATGATCTTGAATTGATGATTAAGGAGATGAAATGTTTCAATTATAATGTACGTATAATGACAATTCGATAAATCGAAATGGTGGGACAAAAAGGGGTGGGATGCAAGATCCTTTAATTAGTTATAGGATCCTCTGGGTATGGAAGTTGGCGGTACATTATTGGACACATCTTGACAACTATTGATCGGAGTGGAGATGAATGATGTGGATACTAAAGATGTTGATTCTGAGCTACCACCATAGCTGACTTCTTAATTAGGTCCAGTACATATACGATCATACAAAATAAAAATGAATAAATCTTAGCTTGAATTGGATCTTCTTCTTCAACATCCGGACACTTGTTGCTGCTTCATATTCATGTACATGTCCATATCTGATATATCAGAAGATTCAGAACCAATCACAATAAGCCTTTGCAGCTCCCTGCTATCACTTCCATAATAATATCACTTTTTTGTACCGTATGATTCATTACCATTTACTTGCTTCACAGTACAATATCAAGGCAGTCTTTTTTCATTGCCCACTTACATTTTTGTATTTTTTATTTTCTTCTATATATATATATATATATAACAGTATAACACAGAACAACAGTAACCATGCTGAGAAAGAAAAAAAAAGAGAGAGCAAGTGTTTCAAATTTTGTTACCTTTTACTTTTGAGCTTTTAACTTTGTATATATAATATAATATATTATACAACAGTTGCTATATATAACCAGCAGAAGCAGAAGATTGTGTAAGTTTGCTTTATGTATGTATATACAGTGATAGTGTTTGATCCAAAAAAAGAAAAGAAAAATACAGTGATAGTGTACAAGTGTTGTATATAATATAATGGAGGGCCCTCAATTTCGAAGCTCCATGTTTGCAGACAGGAAATAGACATGGAAATGTTTAACAAGAATTTAATATTGCATGCAAATTAAACACATGCATGCTAAAAGCAACAGCCACCCCCATTCATTGGTTGCAGGCCTCCATCGCACCCTCGAAGCTCGATCACACCACAAACTGTTTTGATCGAGCATCGATCCACTGATGAGATAGAGATTTTAAGTTTAAAGCTGCCTGCTCGGATCTTAAACCCAAGGTTCTAGCTGGTCGATTTTCATTTAATTAATTAGTTTCATTAACAATAATATATGTTGAAATTATAAAACAATTAACTTAATGAAGCAAGCTCCAGACCAAGACCCTTATTTTTGGTGACAGACAAATCATGAACTAATATTGTCAGGCTACGCCCTTGTGTTTTTAACTTTTGCAACACCCTAACCCTAATTCAAGCACACATATATGCACGCACACAGGAGGATCGGATGATCAAGAGATTAAAGTGATTATTTTTACGTTTTTATTTTCTCTTTATGCATGTTTTTTCTAAACTTTGGATACAATATATAAATCAAAACGCATAATCAATTAACAAAAAAAAATTCATCTACAAGAAAAGACAAGTTTGGAAATCACTTTGCCTACTATATCTATATATATATATATATATATATATATGTAGAATTGAATTAATTAATTAAATGAAGCATGTTGCATGATGATCGGCAGATGCAAGGCAGGTTGCTTGCTTGCATGGCAGCACAAATGGTAGGCATATACAAGCAAAAGAGAAGAAAACAAAGAAACAAGGCAGGATAAAACGTGAGAGATGAAAAATTGATAATAAAGACAAAGGAAAATGGGAGATAATAATTATAAAAGCCATGGATGAAGAGGTAAAAGGAAGAGAAGGGCCCATTCATTTATGCATGCAAATTGCAATGCAGAACAAATAAAATTGATAGATAGAGATGGAGTTAAAGGTGTCACACACAGCTCACAGGAGTCTGAAAATGTTTCGTAGTATCTGTTTGTAGTTGTTCTGAAAAGGAAAAAAGGCAAACCCTTGGGTGAAACCCCAAATACAGCCACTTTCAGTGGTCCCTCTTCTCCTTACCCGGCCCCACACTCTCTCAACATTTTTTCATTTCTTCTTCTGGAGAAGGAGAAGGAGGAGGAGGAGGAGAGAAGGGGGTAAAAACTAAAACCAAAATGTTCATTCATTTGTAAATATTTATGGAAATTTTCAGTAATTGAATTGAATTTGGGTTTTAAACCAAAGTGAAAGATGAAAGTATCACAAAATTGAAAATTCAAGTTGTGCAAATCCAAAGATATGAACAGTTGAACCTGTGACCCAACTGTGCGTGTACCCCATGCATGTCTGCAAATATATTATCTCTGCCTCCTCTGAGTTCTGTACTCACTGAATTTACTTGACCACTTTCACTCTCTCTTTCTCTCTATGCGAGTAATATATATAATATCTTTTAATTTTTGAAAAAATATTTCAGAAGAAGTTGGTACTTTAATTAAATAAAGGATTGACACTGGCACTTCCAACATTAAATGCTTAGAACCTCGGCCTTTCATTGCACTGTTTGTCTTCATCTTCTCACTCACTCTCCCTCACTCCCTCACTCACACAAAAGACACAACACAATATAACACAAAGAGACATAAACAAAAGAAACATCAGACACAACACACAGACGGTCTCATCAAATCTAATTAATTCATTACTTAATTCACTCATTAATTCCACCCAAAATTTGAACTCATCCATTACTAATTAAATCATATATATATATATATGTTGATTGTTGCACTAAGGAGTGACCTTAGTGCAACTGTTACGTCGTTAAAAGAACAATAGACGCGAACTGTATTCATTAAGTAATTAATAATTAGTAGTTAATCAACAACCTTAATATTTTAAACAAAACAACAATGCTCGATCATGGTGATCTATTCCTTAATCATCATCGTCATCGTCATCCATGTGATCTTCTTCTTCAGCCTCAGTGCAGAGCTCAACCCCATAGGGTGCATGGCCTTCGCCAAACGAACGGACATGATCTTTAAGCGATCTCTTGTGCTTGAAATCAGAGCCGCAAATGCAAAACCACAGCTTCCCACAGTTCTTCTCGTGCGTCCTCCAATCCCCCCTCACGGCGAACGGCTTCCCGCACTTCCGGCAGCCGAACGGCTTCGAGCCGTGTTTTCGCTTGTAATGTGTTTGCAGAGTCCGGAAGTCTTTGAGCGGCCTTGACCTGGGATGCTCAATGTTGTTCTTGCACCCTTCGGCACAGCAGTAACATGGCAGCCTCACCACCGACGAAGATGGCTTTGTCCCTCTCAACGATTCTGGTCCCTTCCTATATTGTGACCCATGCCCCCACATATGCATCTTAATTTACATCACAAATATTAAAAATGAAAAAAATTAGGGCAACGTAATCGTCAGTCAAATTTGTAATACAAAAGGGATTTTTGTGTTTAAGTAATTTTGATTTGATGATAAGTCATGAAGATGAGTACCTGCATGTTGTTGTATCGGTTGAAGGTTTTGCTGCAGACAGGGCAGGAGAATTGGGTGGGGCCTACAAGGATTTGAGCAGGGGAGGGAATCCAGTACTGGGGTTGTACAAGGGCACCAATGTGGTGGTTATGGTGGTTGTGATTAAGGTTGCTGATTGAGGAGGAGGTTGGTATGGTAGTGGTGGTTGGTGGACCAATATGAAGGGCTACTGTGACAGTGGAGTCCTGAGGGTGGGTGTTATTAGGGTTTTGGTGTAGATGATGATGGTAATGGGGTTGGGCTGAGGAGGTGGAGGTGGAGGTGGAGGTGGAGGAGGAGGAGGATGTGGTGGAGTAGTGGTGGTAGAGAAGGTGGTAGCGCTTGGGGACAGCTGCAGCCTGGCCAGGAGGGCCAAGAGAGAGGAAAATGGAGTCCTCATCGTCTTGATCTTGATCTTGATCTTCATCAGGTTCTAAGAAAGAGCTGGTGCCCTGATCAGTAGTTGTGGTGGATGGATCAGTTTGCATGATGATGCTCAAGGTGTTTGATTCTGTTTGTTTACACGAGAAAGGGATCGGAAGGAGAGAGAGAGGGAATGGGATTTTGGGGTTTTGGTGGAGAAGATAAGTGGGGACTAGAGAGATAGAGATAGAGAAAGGGAGAAAGGGCTAGAGGAAATATAAACAAATGGTTATGTTTTTTGTGTTGTGGAGTTCCAATGATCAAATGTGTGGGTTGTAAATTGCGTTTAGGAGAGAAAAATGACAAGGGGTTACGCGGAGTAATAAGTTGCACGTGAATTGAATTAAATTAAAAAAAGAATTTGAAATTCAAATTATACATGAATTATAATATTATTGAATTGAAGTGGATAAGTGCATTAATACGAGATGAAATGAAATTGATTAAGTGAGATAAATATGTGTAGCTAGGGTTTTGGGAGGGACACAAAGAGCGGCAAAGGAGGAAGAGTGGTAATGGTAGTGGGGGCAAAATAAGCAAACAAAAGCGCATAGACTCAAGTCATTAGAGAGAATAGCCCTCACTTCTTGCTCGATTCCCAACACATATAATACCTTCTTGCTTAGCTTACTACCTCTTCCCTTGGCCTGCCCTGCCCTTCTGTAATTTCTTCTGTCCTTAATTATTTACTCTCTCTGCCACCCTGTCTCTCTCGAAATCCAAAAGTAGAGAGCTTTGAAGATATAAATATGGAGATGGATTGCACAATCACAGAGTATGTAGACATGGAGAAGTGTGGAGTGGAAGGCCTGAGTTTTTTTCTTCCCCAACTTTTGTTAATAAAAGAGATGTCGACGGGGGATGGCGATGGTGATTGAGATTGTGATGGTGACAGTGATAGAGTAGCGATATGGTGCCAAATAATGTTGCTGGAAACTGGAAAGGGAAAGAGACAATATATATTAATATTACCATTATTTACCTGTGTATGGTGAATTCCTAAAAGGAAAGTAAATTTTCAAAATGAAACCCACAACAAAACTGTCACTCGTCATCATGGTCGTGCTCTTTTTGGTTCAACCCACACTGTAAAAAAAATGAAAATTATAGAGTTAGATATCACTTAGTGCATTTTGTATGAGGGCTCTTCAAATTTGGTCTTAGGATAAATTTAATCAAAAATTTGACCAAATGCATACATATAGCTATAAATAGTCAACTATATTCATAGGTCAAATTTAACATTACAAGTAATAGAGTGTCTATTTGAGGGCTATTTTGATATCTGTTTGTTCAAAAATTAAATTCAAAGAGCATGCGCGGAGTATTTTCACACAAATATTAAGATTTGCCCCAATGGACTAATTACTATTTGACCTCCTAAGTTAAATTTTAGAGAGAATGTCCTAAAATCCAACTCCTACTACAATAGCTAGCCATCCCCCTCATAGAATAGAGAAACCACTAGGAGCTCCTAATTCCTAAATCTATGGAGAGAAAAATAAGTCCTAGGGCTCCTTAAAAATTAATACTCCAATTTTTTTATCATTAATTAATATCATTATTTTATTTTTATTATTATTTTAGTATTTATGGTTTTCCAAAAATAGCTTATATGACTCTTAACATATAGGGTATGATTGGAGTAAAAAATAATTAGAGAGTTCCTAAAACAACTTTATAGTGTTTTTAGTTTTTTTTTTTTTGTTGAAATAGCATTTTTAGTTAAAAGTTAACTTAAAAGTGCTGGGTGTATTTGGAAATACTCTAACTTCTCTTTTTGAGATATTGAGTAATTTAAAGTCAAATTTGATTAAACACATTAACAGTCTGTCAAGATGCTGAGTATGACAAGATAAACAGTTAAAATATTATTATTATAAATTTATATAAGTTATATATACATATATATATATATATATATATATATATATATTAAGTTCACGTTTATCAACTCTTTATTCATAGTTGAGCATGGGAAAATAGACGATTTAATCACGTTACTCACATTATTATTATAAATAAATATTTATTAAATATAAAAAAAAATAAGTTGAGGTTTATCAACCCTTTCTTCCTAGTCGATCCCAAGTGGTGCTAAAGTAACAATCATTCAACTATTATATATTACTGTGTTCTTCTTTACTTTCCCTGTACTTGTGTTTTTTGTTTGAGAATCCAAGACAAAATCCATGCATAAGTGCCATCAACGTACATAATATGCAAAATCTCCATGTTCAACAAAAAGCAAAAATTTCTTTTGTCTTGCGAACCCAATACACTGAGTGAGCCTGCAACTTTGAACAACTCCCATTCACTTTTCATATATAAAATATAGTAACTTCCAGCTAGAACAGTTTGTGTATATATTAATAATATTTATTTATTTTTAATTACCCACATATTTTTATTCAAAATAATTATAAATAATAAATTGTGCAAACCTGAACCCGAACAATTGGTGCAGTATCATCGTTTGACCAGATACGGCCCAAAACAGAAATTTCAGATGGGTTATATTTCAAACCATCGCATCAGTACTCCTCAGACTGGAGACGTACTGCTAAAAGCCAGATCATATTGTGGATTTAAAAATATTTTAATATATCGTCTCCATTAAAAGGTGTATATATATATATATATATATATAACTTTGAACCTAGTACAAATACACACACGGACGGTAAAAAAACATTGGATATACAGTAGCAGTAAAAACAATCGTATATCACTGTGCGTTTTCCCTATGCACGCACCCGTCGTAATAAGGCGTGGAAATGACTAGCAAATAAGCGAGAGGACTGGTAACAAAAAAAAACAGTACTAGGTTTGGCCTGCTCCCTAGAATCAATGGATCTGATCAATGATCATGACTAACCAATTGACAAAAGCACCCTCGAAAACATGCATGCATGCATGGCTAATTTCCTAATTAAACATATATATATATAAATAGATTACAGGAAATTATATAGGAGTGTAGGTATATAAATATGGACAATACTAGTATTTTACTCTGGTGGTATCTCTTCCTACCACTCTTTTGATTTATCAAATTGTCTTTATACATATATCGTAATCGGAACCGTTAATTCTCTAAATCATCATGTCAAGATCATCTCCGTAAAAAAATCAGTAAGATTGGATATCGTTTAGTCATTCATATTTATCAATGAAATTGACGATTCTCCATAAGGATCCTAATTCTTACCAAAACCGTTGATTTATTTGATACATGTGAATGACTAAACGACCTCAAATCTTGTTGATTTTTTACGGAGATGATATTGACATAATGATTTAGAGAATGAACGGTTCAGATTATGATATATATATATATGTCAACATGTAATTAGTTCATATTAAAGGGGGAGTATGAGGGCATCCCACCCTAGTGGGATGCAAGTATTATCCTGTAAATATAGATATATAATTTCGATGGTGCAGCAGCAAAACTTTTGAAGAAATGAGATGGTACTTCTCTCTAGCTGAGATGACAAGCTCAAGTGGGTGCATGTGAATTTAATGCGAATTACAGAAACTTATGCAGCTCCTTTAATCTTTGCCTTTTTGCTTGCTTTTTCTCTTGACAAAATGGATTATTTCACTGGATAGATAGCTACTTGCTACAAATATATTAGGCCTATTAATTAGTGCTACCTTATTCTTCTTCTAGCTAAGCTAAGCTAGCTAGGTCAATTAATTACCATGCATCTCATAGTTATACATACCCCAAGGGACACGTAATGAGTAAGTAATGGAGGTATTGATACGTTAGCACAACTATTGAGTGGAGGTTGGTATAGCATCCCTTGTATAATATGATATAGTATATTTTCTTATATATTTGAATTCGAAATTTTCTCATAATATTTTAGGTTAAAGTGATAAATCAGTACTGGAAGAAGAATGTTATGTACATAGGAACTTCCATACGGAACTTTGAATAGCGTAGGAATCCGAATGATGGATTGACTGAAGTACTGAGGATCAGTGACTGTTTGCGCTCGTGATCGATATTAGATTAACTTTCTTCCGTAAGACTCTCTTCACTTGAATACTCCTATAGAGTAAAATCATAGTACAAATTCATACAAAAGTACAAATATCTTTTTATTCAATTCTCTCAAAATGATTCATTCAACAGTGGACGATATGTACACATATGATGCATGGTACCTTAAAAAGTGGAATCAAATGTAGTATAGGGCATTGTGGTAGTGTGGTGTGTTGTTGTTATTGTTGAATGACATGTGAGAAGGAGTGAGGTAGAGGGAGGTAGGTAGGTAGGGATGAGGACAATTCAAGTGCTTTGTTTTGCAAAATATGTGTAAGTAAGAGTTGAAAGTAGGAAAGACAAAGTAAAACTTACCAAATCTTAGTCTTGTCTCAAAAAGGAAATTGTGAAAACCAAACAGTGCCCTATCTCATCTCACTTACACTTGAAATTTATTGAATCATATATGATTTGTTTTTGGTTGACTATATTTCAGACGCACCATATTGGATGCGCCTTAAGTATGAAAATTTCACCTTATGTCATGGCCTCACCAGGCAAGAGGGAGTTAATCGAAAACTTGCGAAGCAGCGCTTGTGTTTATAGCTACGTACATGCCCAATCCTCTCTTGGAATTAACTCCTCTACGCCCGTGAAGACTAGCCACACAAAAATAATTCAAGAAGGAATCGAACCTAAGACTTGTGGCATCCCAAACTTGTCTCCTTACCACTTGGACCACCCTCGATTGATTTGTCACACCCTCCCTCACCCCTCCTTATAACTTACTATTCCACTGCCACTTCTACAATTCACAACGCTTTGTTGTCAACATTTCATCGTTGACTCCACCACATCATCCATCACATCCACACTCATCGTATCACTATGTGTTTATGTGTTATTATTGTAAGGGTAATAATAAGTTGCTGAAATGGTTAAGCGCATTTTCTCTGGTGTTCTCAAAATTGCAAAGTCTAATTTGTCCCTTTGGAGCGTAGCTATGTAATTCCTTTTTTTTTTTCCCGGTGTCATTATTCTAGATAACCGGAAAAATAAATCTCAGTTTTTACTCCTAGAGGCGTAGCAGAATTGGTTACTGTATCGAGCTAAGATCAACTATAAACTCAAATATCAGTTACTCAATGCTCCCAATTCTCCTCAAGTTATTGATTTACCACCACATGCAATGTGGCACCAGAGTTGGTTACTGTATCGAGCTAAGAACAACTATAAACTCAAAGATCAGTTACTCAATGCTCCCACTTCTCCTCAAGTTATTGATTTACCACCACATGCAATGTGGCATCAAGAGTATGTAGTAGAAATTTACCTAAGGAGGATGAGTGTAATATAGACATACCTCATAGGGTTTACCTTGAGGCGTGCTAAAATCCTCCACCATCATGCTACATTGGTTTCCCGTGACCTAACTAAAATCACTTCACCGTGTGATATTATCGTGTATTTTTTTCTTGTTTTCGAGTTTTGCATTAATTTGGGCTGACTGTTTTCTTCGGTGAAGTCTGGACATCCCCTTTTTTGGGTTCTATATAAAGGTCGTGGCCTATGAATTATAAAAGCTTGGGCCTAATAACGAGGTGAACAGTGATGGGAAGAAACAAGGTTTGTGAATTTTGTGGTGCTGATTTGATTTGATGCCCACTTAAAAAAGTTCCAGATTGAATCCTTCACGTTGAATATCACATGGCAATGAGGTGGTTATGCATCATTTCTTGCACCTCACTCAACTCTAATCAATATCAAAGATGCACTTTTGAGCCTACAACAAATCGTATAAACTTGAATCAAAGTTATAAAAGCCCCAAATGTTTAGTCAAAAAAGATAGGTAGCATTATTGTTTTCTTCCCACGAGTACTACATTATAATGATATTCATATTCACTATAAAGTAGATGATCTTAAATTGAAATATCGCACAAAATGAGATCGATACTAAATATGTGATTTTATCTCCAATTCCCAACATTTCCGAATAAAAAGCATTACTATTTTCTTTTTATCCATTCTAAACAATATATGTGCCCAAGGCATTGTTGTTCTAAGGTTTTTCTTTCAATTTTATAGGTGCATGACACTCTTTTTCCTTCGTCGGGTTGAAAGGCCCGACAAGGTTTTAACGAGATTACCCGATGCACCCACCAATGTGTTGATATGAATCGGTTTATTATAAATGTAAATATATGTATTCTTTCCTAGATATGATTCTATTGTAAAGACTATAAATACCTCCAATTGGAGGAGAGCAATATACAATATTCATAACCCTAAACTTAACTTGGTATCAGAGCGATGATTCTAGGATCTCGCTACTGAAGAAAAAATAACCCCTAACCCCAAATACAAAACCGAGGCATTTTGTGACAAAATACCACACATGTAGTATTGTACATGTGATACTTGCAAGTTGGGAAGAATATCGGTGTTGGAGGGAGTGGGCCACTGGTCCGACTATGTAATCTTAACATGGTATCATATCGGGTTTGACTGGGGCCAAGATGAGTCTTACCTTGCACAAGTTATCAATTTTACTACCTACCATTGCTTCTGTGCTTAATGACCGATGTGGCATTAGCTCCACATGTGGGCCACTAAATGGTCGTTCCTCGTGAGGGGAGTGTTGGAGAATCCCATATCAGAAGAATATAAAAAGAAAATACAATATATAATGAGTAGTTCTACTTCCAACAATACCAAGACCTTTTGTAATAAAACCCCACACATGTCGGACTCTGGCTCGACTCTGTAATCTTGACACAATGTTTTCCTTTCATGGTTATAATGAGAATTACATCTTCCCCCTAAAAAAAACAATATATCACTTAGTTTGAAAGGAGGTGAAGCTGTAGACGATATTTGTTTTGGGCTCATGAAGCCATTGAACTTGTATGGCCCAATAAGGCCGGGCCCTTGTACACAGGAATGATTTCTTGGGCCATGGGTCGGCTAATTTCGATATTAAAATGGGCCCAAACAAACTCGGCGCATATTCACCTTATGAAATCGCCGCCCGTCTAGAATCCCGGGATGCATATACTCGATTCCCCTCGTAGAGAAAATGACGGTGTCAAAATACAAGCTGTACGTTGTTTACCCGCACCAATCGCAGCGCGTGGTGGGAGCAATGATTAAACATTGCGTAAAAATAGGGCAGTGTGGATTAGGATGAGGGGCAGTTGGCCCTAAAGGACCTGAAAGGCCACATTAAATGTCGCCTAATTATAACGCGTCGTGGGCACGCGTGTGCACCACGCCCTCCCCGATTGAAGATTCCCTTTCCTCTTCGGAACACCCTGGGAATATTCGGAGAGGGAGAGAATAAAATATCACCAAAATTTCATCAGATTTAGATAAAATAATAACAACAACAAACATAGACAAGCGAACAGAAAAAGAGAGAGCCCGAGTCTGAGCCCCACTCACAGCCTTTGATCTTATCTGATAAAAATTAGAAAATCTAATAAAAATTTTAAAAAATTATTTTAAAAAGTAGGTCTGGATAGGATGACGTCACCGCCAGCCCATAGATAGGCAGAGAAAAGCGAATCACAATTCATACCAATCGAATATTCAACCCTCTCTCTCTTAAAAAAATATTTTAGAAATAAAATGCCCAATCACAGATTCGGTTTTGTACGCGACGCCACGACCTCGACATCTCTCTCCCTCTCTCTCTCTCTCGCTCTGAAAAAAAAATTCCAATTTTTTTTGTTCTTTTTCATTTTGGTTTCTAATTTTCTGTCTTGAAACTGGTCTTTGTTGGTTTTGTTTTTAAATTGGTCGTGGTTTGCAAGATTATTCCGTTTTCTGATTCTACTTAGATCCCATATGCGTCTCTGGGAGAACCTCATTTGCCCAATTCCCCTTGTTCGGTTCTATCAATGCTTGGACACACATTCACATTCAAATCCCCATTATTTAGCTCTGATTTTCAACCCAAAAAGTAGGACTGTAGGAAGATAAGGACAACCGACCTCAAAACTCAGGAACCGTACAGAGAACCCAGAAAGCAGAAAAGAAGAAAAGGAAAAGGAAGAAGGTAAATAATTGGTAGCTATGGAGTCCACAGAGCAAATGCAGGCTTCTTCAAGGTTGGGTTTTCGTGACTATGTCAAGGCCTTGGAGGAAGAGAGGTCGAAGATTCAAGTTTTTCAGCGTGAACTCCCTCTCTGCTTGGAGCTTGTCACTCAAGGTAAAGGGAATCGACGCTTGTCGATTTTCAGCTTGATTTTTGTTTTCCAAGTTGGAAAGTTGATTTCTTGGGTTGATTTTTTTTCTATGGGTTTGTTTTCTTATTTGGATTTGTATTTGTTTTGGGGGGTTTTGCAGCTATTGAGAGGTATAAGCAACAGATTTCGGATACGACTGCAGATTATTTACATGGACAATCTGAGTGTTCTGAGCAGACTTCAAGTGAGGGCCATGTGTTTGAGGAGTTTATTCCCTTAAAAAGGACTTGTTCTTCTGATAGTGATGATGAAGAGGTGCAATTGTCTCAAGAGACTAAGAACAATGACAGCAAGGATACTAAGAAAGACCCCAACTTTGGTGATAAGAGGAAATCAGACTGGCTTAGATCTGTTCAGCTTTGGAATACAACCGCAGATCCACCCCTTACAGAGGTATTAAAAAAATAAAAACACTCCACCTTTATTGATTTTAAGTTGATGATGATAATGATATGCCCTTTTGTTAGGTAGCTGAGAAATTTGAGGTGAAAGAGGTGGAAAAATTGATTTTTGATTTGAGGTGTTGGGTTATTGCAGGAATTGCCTAGAAAGGGTTTGGTGATGGAGGTGAAGAGAAATGGGGGTGCTTTTCAGCCTTTCCAGAGGGAGAAAACCATTGGAAAGACTAGTGAACCAGTAGCTGCTAAATTGCCTTGTTCAGCACCGGCCACAAGTTCCACCACAGACAACGTTAGCGGTGGCAGTGGTGGAAGCAGCAAGAAAGAAGATAAAGATGGACAGGGCCAAAGGAAACAAAGGCGCAATTGGTCGCCGGAGTTGCATCGCCGGTTCTTGCATGCTCTTCAACAACTCGGTGGTTCACATGGTATGTAGTTGAGATTGATTGATTTAGTTTGATGTTCATTGGATATGTTATTTTATTATATGATTGGCTCCATATGTGCATATGGGATTGAACTCAATTGGATATGTGTTTGATATGTGGATGTGATTGGCTTTCTTGCAGCTGCTACTCCCAAGCAAATCAGAGAGTTAATGAAGGTTGATGGGCTTACAAATGATGAAGTCAAAAGCCATTTACAGGTTTGTTTATTGATCATCCATCTGTTTTAATAATACTTTGGATTTTGTATATGTCATATGTGCAATGTTCTTATTAGTCATGAGCTTTAACTCATAATAACTTTTAGGTTGCCTCTTTATGTTAATAAGACACCACCAGGCTTAGATGTGTCCAACAAACAGGACATATTAACATTAAAATACTTGGATTGACATTATCATGCAGAATGAATGAAAAATTTTGAATCTTTCGTCTCCATTGTTTACAGAAATATCGTTTACACACTCGAAGACCAACCCCAGCAATGCACAACAACAACAGCAACACACAAGCTCAAGCACCACAATTTTTGCTTGTGGGAGGCATCTGGGTGCCTCCCCAAGAATACCCAACAGTAGCAGCAGCAACCACGGCCTCAGGGGAAGCTCCTAGGGTTGCTGCTGTTGCCGCGAATGGAATTTATGCACCGGTGGCTGCAACTCCTTCCACAGTCACACAGGTCTCATCCCCATCACCATCACCAATCGAAAGACCGCGGCCAAAGCAACCTGCACCCCCTCGTTCGGAAGAAAGGGCCAGCCACAGCGAGGGCCGGGGCCATTGCAATTCCACGGCCACATCGTCTTCCACTCACACCACTGCTTCCCCCTTCCCCTGTGTTTAAAGTTTGCTTGATGAGAGAGAATGATGTAAAATTTTGTAACCAGCCTTATACAAAGTCCTTTTCTCTTTCTATTTACCTCACCATTTCTGACTTTTTTCTTTCTTTTTCCGTTTTGTTTTTGTCTCCTGTGGTTTGTGAACTATATAAGATGTAAAGGTGCTGGATGTGAGGGACAGTGACAGTAAAGTTTTGAAGTTGAATAAATTATATACAGAATTTGGAAGCAGAACAAAAACATATACTCAGAGGCTCGAGCACGCCAAGAATAACTTAATGTTTATTGTTTGTTATATGTGTATGTACACATGTGGAGCCTGGACATTTTATTAATCAGCGGCAGCTGCTTCCTCTTTGGTCCTCTCTAAAGCTTGAAATTTAAATGGTAGGCTTCTTAGCTCAGACTCGAGAGACAAACTTGCATACATCCGGTGTACCACTGTACAGGTGGAAAAGTTAAAAGACAAGGCCGGGATCAATTAGGATAACTTCACAGACACAGTGACGAATTTACTGTGCTAATTACTCTCTCAAGTTTCTTTATTAGATTAAAGATTAGCTGAAGAATTGACTCAATTAAACACTAAACTCCAAGTTATTTTAATGGTGATTCATTTCCAGATCTGAATTTGTCCAACTGGCCAGATATGCAAATGTGGTTTTGGTGAAAAGTCATAATTTCAGAGTTATTATTACTTGATGAAGGGGTTGGGAGCTTTATTGACAAAGAGGGGGAATGATAATCTTCTTTACTTCAAAGTCTTCACAAAATATAAAAATGGGAAATACAAGAATCTTGACCCACAAGAAAACTTCCTACCCAAGAATATTCGCAAATCAGAGATGATGCAGATCTAATCAATTCCGCTTCTTGTTTTTTCTTGGTACCGAGGAGGGCAAAGCCCAAGGGAAAACAGAGAAACTAGACGGCACATCCCTCATGAAATCCCTAAAGAGGGAATCAGAATCCAAAACGCATGAGATAACCGGAGGAGGTTCTTCAAGGATGTGGCAACCCAAGTCCAGCCGATGGCCCCAATTGCCTCTTTTGTTGCCCCAAATTATTCCTTTGTTGTTTTGCACCAAATGAGAAAATTCATTTCATTAGTGTCCCATTAGAACCAACCCCATCAAAACCTACTGTTTTAGGAAATGTGGTTAAACAGTTCATTGTTAGCTTCCATATGAAGTTTGATTAAAATTAGGTTTTGGGTAAAGCTGGGATTGACATATCTTATCCACACCAACCTCTACCAATTAATTTACTCATTTACTGTTAGTTGACTTGTTATATATTTCAATCGTCTACATTATATGTGAGTCGAATCCTACCCATGTTATAAATACCCTCAAAATCCTAGTAGTGGTAGTATTTATGGTGTTTTGTAACATATGATCTCCACATATGAATTATTGTGTTACCTAAAAAAGCCTTGGTTCTTTGAGAATTTGACTTTTTCAATAAGACTAATGTTGTAATTTTTTCCTTTCCTTGGTTCATATTTTGTTACGAATATGTATATTTTTCCTTTCAATGCCATTGCGATAGTGAAAGGATATGTTTTATAAGATCATGAAGGGTCATTCTATGCTATATTGAAATTTCAATTAAATCATAAAAGATTTGATCAACTCCTCGTACAAATGTCCAAACCCCAAAGCGTGCCCTAAACTTTTGTCCTATACTTTGTACATATCATGGAAATCCTTTTATTTTTTTTTTGAGAATTTCCATGAGGTGTCTCTGCACCCGAAGTGTGGGTTTAATCTCTGCTTGAGATGGGACTTGCCCCTGGCCCACACACAAAGTGCTCCCAGCGAGTTTCGAACTCCTGCTAGTTAGGCACTAAGAAATTCACCATCTGAAGATAACAGTTTACCAACTACACCATACCTTGTGGTTCAAAATCCTTTATTTTTATACAAACAATAATGTAAACATTTTTACAAAAAGAATATTTTACTTGACTCACTTAAGAACTATTCATATAACCAAAAACGAGGTATGAAAATGATGGCATCCATAATTACTTCACATGTTCACATTCACAAGAACTTAATAAACGTCGACTTTAACCATGAGCAAGTGATCTAGTAGAAACTCGAGTTTTAAGTCATATTTACTCTCTGATTTTGGGTTCGAGAACGAAATTGACATTTGACTTATGGCTAGAAGGAGATTGAAATGCCTCTGTGAATCTTCCTGGCTCCCGACATAGATTAATTCTTAATTAAAAACTTAAAAATATTACGTATCAATAAAAAAAATTTAAATAAATAAACGTCGACTTTCATTATCTTTAGTATAAAAAAATATATCTTCATTAACCTATTAATTATAATTTCTTCGAGAAATTATAACAAATGACATGGACGGCGGTGATCCAAGTCATTTTTAAAACGTGGCGTCTTTGATAATGATTGTACAACCACAACTAGGCACCAAAAATGTTATCATCATTATTGTGCGTGTCAACACAAAAAAATAACACACACGACAAATTAAAAAGCTGTGCGTAGTTGGAGCTAATTTTCTAGCTTATTTTCTAGCTTATCGCCAAAAGACAAGCCAACAAAAATTGTACCCACTTCGGTGGTCCACACCCGAATATTCCATTGTATTCCGGACAATTATGCACTATATTTAATTGCAATTAGTTATTAATTACCTTATTATTCTTCATTTTTTAAACTTATCTCCTGGGGAAGAGCCAATCAGAAACGTTTCCTGATCATCAAGAATCTCACCTTCTCCAAGATTCTATGTTTTTAAACTAAATTATATTAATCAATGGATTAAGAGGGGAGCATTTTTGCTCACACCTGGTGAGCAGTTTTTGCTCACCACGTCCCTAAAATCTTCACATCTGTCCTTTCACTTAACCTTAGTTAGTAACATATTAAATGCTCCACATTTAAATAAAAAAGTAATTTCAAAATTAAATAAAAAAAAGATTCTCTCTCTATCTCAACGTTTTCTTCTCTCCCTCTCGAAAAAAAAACGTTTTATTCGTTCTTTGCCACGCTTGCAGCTGGAGCACCACCACCGCCAGTACGAGAGAGAGAAATAATTTTTTTAATTTTATTTTGTTTTTTAATTACTTTTTTTTTTAATGTGGAGTATTTAATATCTTACTAACTATAGTTAAGTAAGAGGACAGATGGCAACGTTTTAGGGACGTGGTGACCAAAAATATGCTCATCAGGTGGTGAGCAAAAATGCTCCCGATTAAGAGATTCTAATTGGTTGATGCATGTGGGACCCGTTATAACTAGCATATACCATACAATAATTCTCAGCCCACAGATGCGAAGTATATGCAGCTTGGTGCGGAACAATCTGTCACAAGGAACACGCGGGTGTAAAATAATTGCGAAAATGATATATATATATATATATATATATTTATGATGTGTATTGAGGCGTAATTATAAGGTGAGTTGTTATCTCGTCGGTGGAAAAATAAATGAGTTATTAAGACGTAAGTAGGCTCGTGTACTGAGCTGTTATTTTGTATGTGTTAATGGATGATTATTTGGTTATGTAATTGAGTGTGCGTTGTAATTTAATTTTTAGACAGAATTTAAGTCTTGATAAGATTTTAATGAAATAACTTAATAGTAATTACCATTAATAAATTGTGCGATTTGATCCCATTTTCTAATGCATTTTTGTACTTTCTCCTAAAAAGAAAGGTGTAAGTACACTATGAAGGGCGTTGACACAACAATGGAGGCCTAATTCATGATATTTAGGTTCTTCCAAAACAATTTGATTTTGTAGTACATTTAAGTTTGCTCCGAGGGTTTGTAACAAAGCAGCCTTCCAACATTTCATAAAAATCTAGAAAAAAATGTAGTAATTTCTATATCCTCGAACCCTAAAAAACAAATATATCTTATTTCTTTTGTGAAAAAATAGATTCTACATCATTGCAACGTTTATGACGCGTGAAAGAGGTTGTCATATATGGAAGTAATTTGAACTAAATTAACTGTTTAACCTCCTAACGGAAGATGTTAATGTTTTTATTCAAATTTAATAAATTCCGATTGATGGATTGAATGAGAAGGAAGAGTCTTGAACATAAAAGAAAATATAAATAATTAGTCCCATTGTGAATATTTTTCAATGGTGTTCTAGAAGTAGAAGACTGGGGCATGAATATTGCTTTGAAGGTGGAGTTGGAGACTTGGAGGAGGGGCCAAGTCCAAGGGAAATAAAAAGATTCAACATAAGAAGTGTCCCTTGAGTGAATCTAAAGCCAAGTGGCTTTTGCTGTCTACAAATTAAAAATCAATGGTAAATATATGGATTAATCAAAGCCAAAGCCATTTTCTGGGTTCATTTGATGATAAAAATGTCCCCATAATGAGGATTTTGAGCATATTCTAGTGACCCTTAATTAATTATATAAAATAAAATATAATTTTTTTTATTCGATAGCCCTATCCAATCCAAAGCATGCATAATAGCTGGCAGAATTATAATTCCCATATTTTATTAAAGTGTGAATGAATCATGCACAAATTTAATGAAATCCTACACAATCAAGGCAAAGTTTTGTTTTTTTCTTTTGAGCTTGTCATGCATTGATTGAGCATTGAATTTGGTAATGGTGGTGAAACCCAGCTTCCTCTTTCGCATTAAAAATATTGAAACAGAAAGATTTCATATGTGGAAATGTGGAATCTAGATCAACATGTGAATGTTTACATGAATATTACATGGATATGCTCTCCTCCTATTCTACCTCCCTCTCCGTACATACACATTTGATATCGACTCGAGTAAATTATGAAATATATTCTCACCTTTAAATATAATAATACTTATTCTAATAAATTACTATGATAATGTTGTAAATTAATTATGCATTTGCTATATTTTAAATAAAGTTTTCTTCTCATCTAAAAAAAATAAAAATAAAAGTCTCTTATTGCCATATACTCTGAAGAAAGATTTAATGCGAAGACTCGGTACACATATAATTACTTTTTATTCATTGATGCTAAATTTGAAGTTGACCAAAGCATCATTCCAAAATGAAAATTTAGGTGGCACAAGTCCACATTTATGTGCTGGCAGAAGCACTATCCAGGAACAAAATATCTCTATTAATTACTATGAGAATATTGGATTGCAGGTCCGCATCGTCCCCAACAACTCCGTCGGCGGTAGGAGTAAACAGTACATGCTCAGGTCCATTGCCGACCCTAACTACACTGTCGGCACTCGAGTGAGGGAGTCCGAGCTCGTCGACAAACAAAACTTCAGAATTTATCGTTCGGTTGCGGGTTTCGGGTTTCAGGTTTCATAATTGGATTTTGTAGATGAATTTAGGGAAACATGGGTTTCGGGTTTCATAATTGGATAATTGGATTTTGGATTTTGTAGATGGATTTTGTAGATGAATTTGTAGATGAATTTCGGGTTTAATTATTTTTAATAATATATTTAATTTTTAATTATTTTTTTATCCACATGGACTCTAACTGAGCACAAAAATTAATCAAAAAATGACAACTCAGCAATTAACGGTTTGTCTAACAGATTGACTAACGAAGGTTATCTAGATGTAATATTTTGATAGTTTGGATACCTAGATGAAAAATTTATCAATTGAGGTATAAACTTGAAATAATCCCTATAATTTTGATACGTTTATGTAGTTTATCCTAAAAAATAGTCATTATGATAAAAGATTTATTGCGAAGACTCGGTACGCTTATAATTATTGTTGATTCATTGATGCGAAATTTGAAGTTGACCAAAGCATAATTCCAAAATGAAAATTAACGGGTACAAGTCCACATTGATGTGCTGGCAGAAGCACTATCAAGGAACAAAACATCTTTATTATAATAAAATCAGGAGATCAAAATACTTCATCAAATTTTTTTTGATAAAAATATCCCATAATTATAAATTAGACAAATATAATTGAAAGTCAAAAAAATAATATATCGATCAGAATTAAAATTAAATAAAAAAAAAAGAAGATAAAAGTTAAATAAAAAAGAAATGTGAAGGTATATGGGAAGAGGTGGAGAGAAATGTGGAGAGAAAAAAGGAGTTAAAAATTAGAAAAAATAAAAATTCGTGCTAGGGTTGACATATGTTCACCGTTATATGGGAGAAGTGGATAGTTATTTCTCCTCCAACATTCATTTTTATTTATTTTTTATATTTTTGAACCTATTTTCATTTATCCTTATTTTTAAAAATTAAAAAAAATTCGCACATGCATAAACAGATGCAAGAGACTAGTATTAATCACTATGCATCCCCTCTCAAAATAATTTTTCTTTATTTTCTTTTGGTATATTGTTAAAAATGAAATTTAACTTATAACTATTGCGAATCAAATACAAAAATAAAATAATTATCAAAAACACTTATTTTTCCAATCATAAAATGTGAAGATATCAACATCTTGTAACTAACTCAATTAATTTCATCAATTTGAACAACATTTATAAGTTGGTGTTCATCATTTCTCATATCCATATGCCTAAGAACATCTCAAACATAGTTCCTAAAACATTATTTTTTATCGAAATTAAGGATTTTCAAAGAAAACAGGACTTTAAAAAGTCCCCATCGCATTCCTTATTTTAGAATTTTGATATTTTAGAGGTTTTAGATCCCTTAATTTATCAAATAGGAAAGATAAAGCATCTAATTGTTATCTCCTCTCAACGAGATGAATTTTATTCAAATGTTTGAAACAAGTAATAAAATATTTGAGATTTGCTAAAATAGAGAACACAGTTTGAGTATAAATTTTTAAAACTGTTTGTTAAAATAACTTTCTAATTATTTTAGTTAGAATTTAGTTTAAATTTAGCAATTCTGCTAAAGAGGCTCTAAATCAATTGAAATATTTTTTGGTCATTTATCTAAAGTTTTATGAAAAATCAGAATAGTCACGTACATAAACCAATTATTAATAATAGAACAATGCTATGGAGATTATATATGTATATCATATTTGTAGACTACACATGGATTCTATTTATATTTTTAATGTGCGATTTACAAATATGACATCCTTAATATTTTATTTATTAAATTAAGAGTTTATGCGGTCTTCATAGGATGTAGCTACAATGACCTAGTTAGTAGGTAGTAGCTAGGGTTGGAACAATGATCCATCATTGATAACTTATGAAAAAAAAAAAATGATCCATCATTGACTTTGTCGGCGATTAGGCATTGGGTTCCAAGTCATGCATAGTCGACGAGGTTTTTTTTGTAAATAGTCCTTCTTCATCTCAAAATCAAAATCAAAATCAGACCCTTCAAGATACGATATATTATTATATATTATGACAAAATCTCTCCACAAATGCATTTCATCATCACTTGAATTAACAAATCTCAGCAAGCCAGCAACTTAAGCTTGATGATAATTAAAAGCTTAAAACATAATTGGCTATGCGATCAAATTAATGGTACAAGATGGGTTCCTTCAATGCTTCTGTCTAGCTCATTGTTGACGAACCAATGTCGTAAATAAAACAATTGATTAACAAGATTCATTAAATTAATTCATCATAAACAGATAAGAAATATGAAGATCGAATCTAGACCAATTTGGTGGGATGATTCGGTGGGCTCAAGGATAGAGTAATCCGTCCAAATGCATTCGTGATTGATCGAATCTAGACCAATTTGGTGGGATGATTCGGTGGGCTCAAGGATAGAGTAATCCGTCCAAATGCATTCGTGATTTCGTTTGTGGCAATTACATTCGCATTTGTCTCGATTCATTAAGTAAGAGTACGTATTATTGATATTATTATAATTCCATTGGCCCGTAAAATGGAATATTAATATTTTTGTAGTTGCAGTCTTGTAACAATAGCACTAATATCATATCTCATGCATGGAACCGGCCAGATTCGTTGAGGTTGTCAAAGCTAGTTTATAACAACGAAAGAGAGCCAGAGGAAGAAAGCAATAATCCACGGCATAAAACCGGCCGAGTTCGTAGCTAATTTATTAACTAGGGCAATAAACAAGAGCAAACTACAAAGGCAAACAAACACATTTTTGGTAGATGGCCACATGCTTACTAGTAACACAGACAAAAGTGTGGACATTTATAGGAAGTTCAGTCAAATTAATCAAGGAACAATATTTATAGAACTATAAAATTCATGGAAATAGGATTCTGAGTTATGCAATTTGATATCAAAGAGCATTTCAGCGTGTGAGACGTGAGAATTGTATGTCTCATCTTATAAATGCGTCGTAATTTTATTCATATAAGTTATTTCTTTTAATTATCAAATGGAGACAACTTACCGGTAGACTAAAGGCTCAGTCGGTCCATGAGACAATTTTATTTACATTTCTTAACAACAATATATGAAAAGAAGTTTTGAATTTGTACCTAAATTACACAATAGATCAACTACTAGATATCAAAGTTCATAATAAAGGAAGCTAAATATAAAATCGCTCACAAGACTTGGAATCTATAAAAATTTCACATTGCTAATTAGTTTTGGATGGTATATTTTACATCACTACATCATAATTAACATGATACCAATGAAGAGGATCTTGGTTCCAATATTTGGGCCTCAAATTGCACTAGTTACCCAATTTCCCAAATGGGCCAATATTTATTCACTTAATAATGTTTGGGCCTCTTCCTAATAGTAAAAAATTGAAGCAGCTACTCGGTCCTTATATTGCTGTATTGGCCTTATGTTGAATAACTTCCATTTACAAAGCACAAGAGATGTACATATTTTTAAGGACTTACAGTGTCGTCGTGTCATGTCGATCTGTAAAAACATATGGCTATGAAAGGTTGGAAAGAGGTGGGATCTCTAAGGGCACACCAGGAGTAGGCCGAAGCACCAGTGCATCTGGTAATTCCTTTGACAGAAGTTCCTGCATTATACATATAACCGCAAATAAGCTTCAAGTGCCATAATAAGAACAAGATAGAATTTCAGTGTTTCGAGTCAATGGCACCTATAGGGCTGGGACCGGTTCAGTTAACCGAACCGAATGGCCCAAACCGGTTAATTTGAACCAACTTACAAATAATAATATAATTCAACCGGACCAAAACCAAACCACCCGGCCTGATTCTAGGTAAATATGTCCAGCCCTAGGCATTCAAGTGTGAAACTCAATCTCAATAAATTTTCCACATAATGCACAGCAAGCAGGCAAAAGGTCGAAGAAAACATACCTTGAATGACTCTATTGTTCCTTCAGCCTGAATTAAACTAGCAAGAAGTCCCTTGCTTTCCAAGTCTCCATTTGACATCGGTACAATGAACCTAGAACATGTAAAACAAAAAATTGAACACTTACCATAAAACCATCTTATTTATATGTCAGTATTGGGGTAAAAAGAATTTGTACTTGGCATGCAGCAGCTTTGCAAGTTGAACTGCATCTTCTTGTCCCGAGACCAAGGTAAATTTAGGCAGAAGCTGCTTTATGACCGGGGTGATGACAATGTCAGCTCTTTCCTTCTCCACTGAACTCTTGTTGTACACACAGTGGGGTTCATAGTAAAGAGTAAATTTCCCTTGTGGAGAAATGACAAGGTATCTGGTCGAAATATTATGTAAAATTTAATATCTAGATAATATCCGTTGAACTGAAGAGTACCAAACAAATTCAAGCAAAATGAAATATAACCTTACCCATTTTCAGGGCGCTGCCAAGGAGGACCTAGAACCGGCCCTGCAGTGGCCTGGACTTTGACTGTGGAACCATTTCTTCCTTCAATAACAGAGCTCTGCCCAGGTTCTATATATGTGACCTGAAATAAAAAGTATGTGCATTTCAAATAGAAGAATAGTATACGAGACTGAATTTATGCTTCTAATCACAGAGCTGTTAACTTATCATGCATGCCAGCATGCAAATTTCAAAGCAATTGAGCCAAGTTGAAACAATGCCAGTATGCTAAGGTTCAGTTGTTACAAAAAGAAAATATAATTTTGACATGGAAAACAAAAAACTAAGAAGGAATAAATGTTAGTTATTCACAAACAAGGTATCAATTATAATTACGTCATGATTTTGGATGTTGTTTCATTTATATAGCCAAGTGTATTGGCATTATCAGATTGTTATAAGCCATGAACACAACTTTTCTCATGTGCTAAGTTCCAATGTTCATGCATCATTCGACTATTTATTGAAATCTGAATCTACTTACATTTTTGTATAGGGGATCCAACAATGGCTGAGCATTGGGTGTAGCTATTACTCTAAGATTCGGGTACTTTTCTGAGAGGGGCTTTAATGTCTTTAAATGGCAGTGGTCATCAAGGCTTTGTGTTATCAGTAAGCAATCCACTTCTGGAATGTCAGTTAGCTGCACTAACATTTCACATCCAATCAAAACAGACATATTAATTCCAAGCAAAATTCTACACAACAATGGCAACAATGCATAATAAAAAGAAAATTGGCTTTGAAAAACTAAAAGAGAACCTGGAAATTCTTCAAAAACTTCTTGGCAGCATCATAAAGCCAGGGGACTCCAAAATCCAAAGTGCCCACCAAGATTGGATCCACCAATATTTTCACCCCACCCACATCCCACAACCAACTATTCCCCTAAAGCATAAATTTTCGTATACATATATGTCAAGAAATGCCCAAAATTAATGAAAATTTTAAGAAAGACCAATAAAGAAAAGAAGACCCACCTCCAAGTAAGTGAGCTTGAACCCATCAATGCTGGAAAAACTCGATTGAATTGCGTTTTCCTCAGAAACCACCGCAGAAACAACCCTCGCAGCAATCCTGGACGTTGAAAGCCTGAATGGTTTGAAACTTTCGCGAATGGGGGTGGTGCTGAGAGGAAAGAGTGTGGAGCGTGCGGAAGGGGATAAGGGTATTTTGGTGGTGGTTGGTCTCGACGAGCAGAGAAGAGGGCTGCACCGAGCAGCAGCAACAGCCATGGTGTTTCCCGCGAATTTGGAGAGCAATTGTTCATAGTTTATTACTTAAATCATTTTCATTTCCTCAAAATTCAAACGGATTTTAGTCTGCCACTTGGCGACGGCCTCACCCACAAGAAATTGAAAACCGATTAATTACTTAATTAAATATGTTAGTGTGAATAGTAATAGTGTAGCCGTATTTCTCTTCATTATGTATTATGAATTTCTGATATTCGATGCTCGTAAAGTGGGAGTTCGACACTCAATGTAGTGTGATATATAATATGTGTACTATGGTTCTAGTGGCATTTTATTATCTTCATTCGAAACCATCTACTACTTTGATCTAATGGTTTCCTACTTTGTAGTTTAATATTCGATTCTCGTAAAAGGAATTTGACACCCAATATGTATAACTAAGATCGGGCGATATTTACCTTTGTTGATGAATAAGAGGTCTCATGTGATATTCTCGCACATCACAAGTATACAGTTAAATCCCTCTAAATTAAAAGTCTTGAGATCAAGGAATTATATTAATTTAACGAGATATTAATTAATGGAAATGATCAAGATGATGAAGTTGAAGATGATGGTTCTACTATCGAGTATGTTTGCGAAAAGAAACTTTCAAAGTGGTGATAACATAAAATAATTGTGTTGTTGCAATATGACAGAACTACACCATAACTCCTTAATGTGTTAAGAAAAGTTAGAGACGAGATCATGGTGCCATCAATTTCAAGAAGAAACAAACAATAATGGGGTCTTATTTTAAAAATGCTGAATAAACGAATCATAAGCACTATATATTAATAAATTATTAACTTATATATTACATGAGATGTGAAATTTTTATAATGTATTATTTTATAAATTTAGCAAATTATTAATTTAGTATATTATTCCCCAATCGAAACTGACAAAAAATATTATTCCACCGAGATAATTTATTTATCTAGTATTAAATTATCGGAGTTCTATTGTATATCATATATTAGTATAGAGTATTTGGCACACCACCGAAAACGTTTTCGATAGACATCCACGACATAACAAAGACATTAAATTTTTTTGCATTACAAGTCTAGTAATTATTAATTTTTGTTTTGGTGTACGCCTGAAAAAAAAATACACTTTCACCACAAGGTGTGGTGCACTTGACAAACTGACGCCTCTAGATGACGAATTTCCTAGTGCCTAACTAACAGGAATTCAAAACTCACTGGGAACGATTTGTGGCCAGGAAGAAGTCGCACTCCGAGCGAGAATTAGTCCTACACTTCGGTATGGGGACACCTCATGGTTTTACTAAAAAAAAAAATACACTTTACAATTGAGTGGTGAGTAGTCCTTCGCATATTCAAATCTTGAAGGCAAGTTGTCTTTCCCATATTTTGGGTTGATAAGGTATCAACCTTGCAATTCTGTTACCTTCTGGTTTTGGCAACTTATCCTCGGAGGGGATTTTCTCATGCCAAACAAAGTCGTTTTCATGTTCATTCCTTCTCAGTAATTCAGCAAAACTATTGATTTCCTCTTTCACAACAGATTTCATTGGTTCATGACTTGGAATCTTCTTTTTCGCCTCAGCAATTGCAAGTCGAAGAACTCCAACAGCAAACCCGAATTGGTTAGCATCCTTCAGGCCTTCCGTGAAGTATTTCTGGCCTTTCAACTCATGTAGCACCTTGCAAGACGATACGAATTCCTGCATAACCAGAACAAGAGCATCCAAATTGGAAAAGAAACATTTCTGATCAACAAAAAGTGAAACATTGAAATGAAATGTGTACACATACCAAAAACCGTGGAAAAATATCTCTACGTACTCGGCCTCCTGTAGGCAAAACACCAGCAGCTTCATCAAGCAACTCTGCCACACCATGATGCAACTTTGCCAAAAGACCCGCGGTGGTGCCCTTCTCTTCAGCCCTCTTGATTGTTACGGCCTATTACATTTTCATAACAACGTCAGTCCCTACAAAGAACAGGACAATCCCGAATTTTCTTATTATCTCATTGAAACTAGTCCCGTGAAGAAAAATCTGCGATGAAAACTCAACAAAACAACAAGTGGAGAACAAAAGGCTCTCACCTGAGCGTCAGCCAAACAAATGAGGCTCATGACAGTAGACACAGATGGGACTATTTCTAGTGGGATTTCCGGAGCGATTGGTTGCAGTAAAGGAAGAACTTTATGGGCAAGATGATGAAAAACACCGGCAGCTTCTCTGAAAAGGGTGGCAGATTGCACTAGGTCTGCAGGAAGAACTTCCAATGCCCGCTCACGAAGGATTGCACCATAAAGGAAAAGGGTCATACCAAACTCAAACCTCAAGTCATCGATTTGGAAATATTTTGAACCTGTGAAGTTGAAAAACGAATTTGAACTGAGAGCACTAGTCCACTGTATCTTAAGTTCTGAAGTCCATCGAATTATCTGGTGGTTTTTACTGAACCGATCAAAGTGGGACATCAAATTTTCCATCAATGGAAGATAAAGTTGTAGGTTGTGAAGAAGCTGAGACATTCAAAATAGATGCAAATTAGAAGAATTCATTTGTTGCAAGATATAAAAGTTCTTCATGTAACAACATTATCTCACAACATAAATTACATTGAGATTGAAGGGCAAGATTAAACTAACATTAGATTCTTAGAACAACGAAATCCAACAATATTCAGCATTAGAATCTGGGAGAAATTTAATTACCTGTTGAGAACGAGAAGTTAGTCCTCCAGACATTTCTCTTGCAATGGCCGCGGAAATGGAGCTGCTCTCATTCATGGACTCCTCAAGCATTCTGCGCTTACAGCTCAATTCTTTGAGTTGCTCAAGTGTTGCAGAATCAAGAGCAGCATAAGCCTCTTCAAACACAATCTGTCCCCATTCACAACATATCATTTAAGAATTCATTAACAGTAGTACTACACTAAGAACAAGCAACTATGCCTACAAAATTATTGGACATATATGTCCTTCTATAATCTATGTATTCAGCCCACATACCACCAAAATATGCCATAAACATAATTTTCAGATTTTCTATATGTCTTTATTGGGTGGTACCCAAAAATATTCAGAAACACCAACTGGGTCACCATTATTACAATCTCAATGCTGATCAAAGACCAATAGAGCATGAAAAAATAAGCAATTTGATCAACTGGGTTCTGGGTAAAAAAAAAACAAGGAGCTTTATAGCACCATATACTCTCCAAAACGATTCAAACAACAAAAATTAAAAAAAGATGAAAACCTACCTTCTTAGTCTTCAACTTTGCCAGTTCTCCAAAATGCAGCATCATCGTTGCCGATTAACAAAACCCAGAAAAATAGTAAAACCTTTTCAGCTACAGTGCCCTTGGACAAATCATGTAAGAAGCAATCTCATCTCCTGCGAATCCAAATTCTATGAAAATCCTATGTAATTAGGAATTCTCTGAAGTAGTAGTATGAGCAGAGGAGTACGAAGAAGAGTGTGATTCAAAGAGGGTTTATCAAGGGGATGCCATTTTTCTTTGGGTTGGGTCTGTTTTGGGTTGTTATCAAGATCATTTGCATGTGGGTTTCGTTTTCTTCTCAGTTAAGGCTTCAATCTTTATCTATATGAGGTCAAATCTAGAACGGCCCACCAGTTCGTGTGCTTCTTCACCGCGTTGGCTCTCTCGGTTTTGTTTTTTTAAATGTTAACGCAATTTCTCATGAGTTATTTTTTGTTAGACAATTGTTTTAATTTATTTTTCTAAAAAGGATATCAATACACACATATATATATATATATATATATATAAGTTTTAGAAAAAAAAAATATTAGAGAAGGACTAGTGAGGTGTTTACTGGTTCGAAGTTGCTAAAGATTTGGTTAATTCGCATCCAATCTCTCATAGATTGTGTTGATTAGAAAAAAAATCATTTTAATTCATTGAAATTGATAATAAATTGAATTTGACGTATATTTTTTATAATTGAAAATTTAATTTTTGCCAAAAAAAAAATTAAAATATGTAAAGTAAAAAGAACTAAATTGGATATTCACAAATTTGGGTTTGGAATTGAAGAATCCAACATAATCCACCAAGATCATTAAGACCAATCCATATTGGGATTGAATCTTGAATATTGATCAGTCATTATTTATGCATCATTTTGATGTCTTTATATGTCTCTCTTACATGTTTTTTGAATGATTTCGTGTAATCAATAGTAGAAAATGATCAATCTTACCGCGGACTGCCCGCGGCCAGCTTGTGTTCCTACTTGCCAACTTGCATTCACACTCCTAACTGTGTTCTGATTGGTTCTAATAGATTTTAAAGACTTTGTAATTAATTAGAAGTACAATAACTATTTTAGAACATTCTAGGATAAGGTTTTCCCTTTGTCTATAAAAGGGAGCCTTTGTTAAGTGTTTAGGGGGATAATTGGAGAGCAGATTTTTAGAGATAATATTTTACACACAGATTATTAGGCGTGGAGCTTGGGGAAGAAGGCTCTGCCGTGGCTCTGTTGTGCCTATTCTTCAACAATCTCTTCTGTACCCTTATTTTCATTATTGCAATTTACTTATGAATTCAATTATATTTGTTTCAATTTCAGTTATGAGTGAGTAGTTCCTTTCAGAATTAGGGCTGTTTGAAGCCCTAGCCATGTTAGCTCATTAAGTAGATTTTATTCTTATTCTTAATTGCTATGCATGTTGAATAACTCTTATTACTGCTTCAACTACCATTCTTTTATATTTATAAGATTAGCTACCTTATTTGCATAAATTATTGATGGAATTGCTTGAGTGACCGCCATATCATCCTGTGATTCATTAGCTTCAAGAGGTTGAGGTTAAGAAACAATCTTGTAATCGGAATTCATGACAACCTAGGAATGCATCCCACTCTTCTAGGCTAGTGTGGTGTCATTAAATTCTCTTAGTACTTCATGCGTCATCTTAACTGGTAGGTGATAGACGTTCTAGGCATATGCCCTGTCTAAAACATGCTAAGTAAGAGAGAATGATATATGTTTAGTGTACCAACGCCAGGACCTATGCATGGGCACCTAATTCAGAATTGCATAGTAATTAGGACAAGATAATCTGGTTAAGAGCTATAATTGGTTAGAGTGGATAATAAGCCTTAATTCACCTTAGTTAATAAACAATCAACTTTTCATTCTTGCATTGTTATTTTCTGTACTTTGATTTACTTGTCTTTAATTTTCAACTCTCAATCATAAACCACGACCCCCACCCCCCACCCACCCCCTTGGTGTGTGTGTGTGTGTTTTTCTATAAGTTAATAAATCTGAACTTAATTGGGTTAATCGTTGAACAAGTCCTCGAGGGATCGACCTTTGCTTGTCATTATACTATCTCCAACGATTTTGTGCACTTGCAAAGTCATACTTAGTAGAAATAAAGTTCATAAATATTGTGTTCAATATTTCTTCTATCAAACACCTCTATGAAAAAATTCCACTTATGATTCTTTGAAAATGACAATCGGGTCAACGTATTTGGAAGGAAAATTAATCCGAAACTTCTTAAACGGTGAATCTTACAATACTTGAAATTGATGTGGTAAGCATTAACCATTTAAAAAAATATATATTTATAAAAGCCATTGTTAATATAAAACTATATGTGCTACATGAACTTCTTAGAAATTGTTTTTAGTATATACAAATTCTTCATATACTTGGTCAAGAGTCTTCTTGTACAACTCAAGTAATAAATTTTAAGGTAAACTACATAAAAATATCCAAACTATAGGGGTCATTTCAAGTTCATACCCCAATTATGAAAATTTTCATCTAGGTACCCAAACTATCAAAACACAACATATAGGTACCCACCGTTAGCAATCTGTTAAGTGCCCAAGTGTCATTTGTGGGGTCATTTTCTATGATGATATGGACTTAAAATAATTATTTATTTTTATTATTTTTATTTTTATTTGTACTCTCTCTCTACCCAACCCCTTTCTCTCTCCTGAAACCCTCATTCTTCCTTTTCTCAGCGACAACAACACCGGCTAGTGGAAACAACATCAAGAACCCATCTTATCTCCTTTAGTTGGAGATTCAAAGCCTCAAAAAATCACTCTATCATATACCACCAGTTGAAACAACATCAAGAACCCAAAAAGATCTAAGAAAAACAGAGGAAAAAGATTGCGCCTTTATCACTCTCTCAAAAATTCAAGATCCTCCTTTGTTGGCCTTTTTTTTTTATCAAACACTTTCATTAATCGCTGTAATCTTTCCAACATATGAGCATGGTGACACACTGCCTCATGATGTGGAAGCGAGCTCGCTGCTCTTTCACCAAACTCGCACATTTTCTACTAAATGAACACTGCCTCTGCGACCGCGATGACGATGAGCTCTTCATCAGAAGGCAATTGGTGGATGAATGACTCGACCTTGACGACAACCCTTCTTTCTTCGAGAGTTTCTACTTCTCGTCAAAGTAGAACGACAATGGATTTTGGGTACTCGTGGCGGAGCCACCGGTAGAAATAGAAGCACGAACGTGTCCAACGACGACGTTTCCGGTGGACCCAGCCGGCGAGACCACCTCCAATAGCTTCGCCTAAATAAGGTGAGCCTAGTCTTGCCTTCATTTGCCATTGTTGGTGCCTGAATCGCATGGATCGAGAGTGAAAGTCTGGCGGCGTTCGAAGCTTCTCTAGGTTCACGACCTCAATTCTCCCTCTATGGCGAGCTTCAACGGTGATGGGTGCCTAGGATGAGGTCGTCTCGATGAGAGGGGGCGTTTAAGTGCGGTGGTGAGGCTAGTCGTGATCGGGATTGAGAGTGGTTGTAGTGGCCGGTGTTGCTGTAGCCGAAAAGAGGAAGAACGAGGGTTTTAGGGAGAGAGAAAGTAACAATTCATTTTATCTAGTTTTTTAAAATATTCAATTTTATTGTTTTTATTTATATGGTGTCTATGTCAGTATAAAAAAAAGGACCCACAAGTGTCACTTGGGCACTTAACAGATTTTTTTAACATATTGCTAACGGTGGGTACCTAAATGTTGTGTTTTGATAGTTTGGGTACCTATAATCCAATTTTCATAGTTGAGGTACGATTTGAAATGACCCCTATAGTTTGGGTACTTTTATGTAGTTTATCCTAAATTTTATAAACAAATATGTACATTGTAAACTATTTATTTGTTGACATTTTGTTGGTGTTTTAAAAAATTTCTTTGCCATTTAATATTATAAGCTAGTATTATTCTTCTCCACATGTTATGTGGGAAATATTAGGTTCGACTCTCGTAAATGGCGAGATCGATACCCAATCCTTTACTACAATAATAAACATCATTTATATTTACTATTTGGACAAATTGCACTTTAGTACCCTATGGTTTACATCTAATTTAAGAGTTATACCTAACATTTCAAATGTTACATTTTAGTACCCTGACATTTTTAAAACGTTTCACTTAGGCTCTTTCGTCAAATATTCTGTTAGAAAATCCGTTAAGTGGTGAGTGTCACTTGTGGGACCCATATTTTAAATTATTGTTTGCCTAGTAGATAAAATAAATAATAAAAAATTCAAATGAAAAATAAATTAAATACATTTATTTCTCCTCTTCCTTCTTCTTCTTCTCCCTCTGCAACTTGGAAACCCACGAAATTTTGCAAAGCTTTATAGCTTTGAGAAGAGAGGTTGAGCTAATTGAAGAATTTTTAATGAGAGGAGTAGGTGGTAATGAAAATAAGATAAAGGCTTCTTCATCCGATTAATAACAAACATCAGAGAGACACAAAGAGATATTAATTTGCAGAGATTGGCATCCATGGCTAGTGCGGTGAAGATCAAGAGCGGCAACCAGGATGGCCCTTCAAAGGGGAAGCTTTGTTTTTTTGTCACTAAAAATAAGATTGAGAGCTCATCATCAAGCAAGCAGGGACCTGATTCCAAGCATAAATTTTTGCTAACTGTTACAAAAACAGAGGTAAAATCGAAACCCAATTCTGGATCAAAGACAGCAAAGACAACTACCATAAAAGTGAAAGAGAAGTAAGTGTACACTTTGGCTGGCCAGAAATTTGTTCCTCTAGAAGAGAGAGAACATATGAGGATCTTCTACGAATCGTTGTCAGAGAGAGAACATAGCGTAAGCCGAACTATGAGCCTCATCAAGAATTTCCCTCTTTAGTTCCAGCTCATTCGGTACGCACAACCGACCATCCCTAACCAAGGCTCCATCATCCCTAAGCGCATAGTCCTGCCTGGTTCCAGCCTCCAACTCCATCCTGATAATGCACAATGTAGGGTCCTGGAGTTGAGCCTCAATAATCCGATCAATCAGAACAGGCCTCACATGAAAACTAGCCAACAAAGCCCCCTGGCTATCCATGTCCAGTACTATCCCTGCTCTACGGAACTCTACCAGTAACGGTAAGTAGACTGTATGCAAATGGGCTAAAGAACCCATGGATTTCCTGCTTAAAGCATCCGCCACAACATTGGCTTTCCCTGGATGGTACTCTATAGTACAATCATAATCCTTTATTAACTCAAGCCATCTTCTCTGCCTCAGATTCAGGTCTTTTTGGGTGAACAAGTACTTCAAACTCTTATGGTCGGTGAAGATCCGACACGTCTCCCCATACAAATAATGTCGCCAGATTTTCAATGCATGCACCACTGCAGCTAATTCCAAATCATGTGTGGGGTAATTCAACTCATGGGGTTTAAGTTGTCTAGAAGCATAAGCTATCACCTTTCCATGCTGCATCAACACGCAGCCTATACCCCGCAATGATGTATCACTATACACCTCGAATCCACCAGTATCATCAGGAAGGGTCAATACTGGAGCAGAAGTCAACCTCTTCTTCAGCTCCTGAAATCCCTGTTCACAATCAGCTCCCCAGTCAAACTTGACTCTTTTCCTCGTCAACCGAGTCAACGGCCCTGCTATCGTAGAAAATCCTTCTACGAACCGTCGATAATATCCTGCCAAACCCAGAAAACTCCTCACCTCTGTCACTGTCCTCGGTTGCTCCCAGTTTGCCACTGCCTCAATCTTTTGGGGATCTACGCTGATACCCTCAGCCGAAATCACATGACCTAAGAATCCAACTTCAGTCAACCAAAACTGGCATTTACTGAATTTGGCAAACAAATGCTTTTTCCTAAGCATATTCAGCACCAACCTTAAGTGCTTCTCATGTGCCTTAGCACTCCTCGAATACACCAAGATGTCATCAATGAACACAATCACAAACCGATCCAAATACTTTTGGAACACCCTGTTCATCAAATCCATAAATGCTGCTGGAGCATTAGTCAACCCGAAAGGCATCACCAGGAACTCATAATGACCATAACGAGTCCTGAAAGCTGTTTTCTCAACATCCCCTTCTCTGATCCTCAACTGGTGGTATCCGGATCGAAGGTCAATTTTCGAAAAATATCTTGCCCCCTTAAGTTGATCAAACAAATCATCTATCCTTGGCAAAGGATACTTATTCCGCACCGTAGCCATGTTTAGCTTCCGGTAGTCGATACACAACCTCAAACCACCATCATTTTTCCTCACAAATAACACTGGTGCACCCCAAGGTGAAACACTTGGGCGAATAAATCCCATATTCACCAAGTCCTGCAACTGAGTTTTTAACTCTCGCAATTCTGCCGGTGCCATCCTATACGGTGCCTGTGAGATAGGTTGAGTACCTGGCAAAAGCTCGATGGTGAACTCAATCTCCCGGTGAGGTGGCAATCCCGGAAGATCATATGGAAACACATCAGAGAATTCACTCACCACTGGAATATCCTCCACTCTCATCGGAGTATCCCGAGAATCAAACACATGAGCCAAGTAACCCTCACAACCTTTCCTCAGCAATTTCTCAGCAGTCAAAGCTGATATCACTCCACAGGGTAGTACCCTACGATCTCATTTGAATGTAAGTTCCGGTAAACCTGGACTCCGGAAATCCACTCTCTTGTCATAAAAATCAATAGAGGCATGGTGCATAGTCAACCAATCCATCCCCAGAATCACATCAAAATCAAAAATATCTAAGGGAATTAAATCTGCCTCTAATGCATGACCTTCGACTAACACTGGACAATTTCGAATCACGAGATTCGCCACTAACATATTCCCAGTAGGAGTACTAATACCCATGTCCCAACCAATCGGAGACAATTCTCTATCAGCAAATAATGTAAAACCCCGAGAAATGAAAGAATGAGTAGCCCCAGGATCTATTAAAACATAAGCATCACGGTTAAAAATAGATAACATACCCGTGACCACATCTGGTGCTGCTCGGGCCTCCTGTTGCGACATAGCAAACACTCGAGCTTGTGTATCCAACGATCGACCACGACCCCACTGTATGCCTCTGGCCCTGTTGGACCCACGGGGCCTGTTTGTCCAATTGGCCCGGTTGGCCCTACTGGATTGACTCTGACTTCCAGCTGCAAAACCGGGCGTCTGAAATGTCCTCTGCCCCTGTTCAGCAGCACCCCGCCCCCAGGAACTACTAGCCGGATACAAATGTGGGCAAAATCTCCTGATGTGACCACTCTCCCCACAAAAGAAACATCCAGTGCTACCTGAGCTGCCACTCAGTCTTCTAGTTGACTGCACAGAAGCACCACTAGAACGAGCGGATGACTGGGGTGCCTGTCTGGCTCCGCCACTGCCTGAACCAGATCCCTCACCCGCAGTAGATCCAGAGCTGAAACTGCCTCTCTTGGACGGTCCCTGGCTAGAGGCTCCAATATCCCAGCGATCCCGGTGTCGCCTGGAACCCCTAAACTGCTGTTGGACTGGCACACCCATGCTCAACTCTACACGAGCTGCAGCGTCAGACGCATCTCTCAATGAAGTATGGGCTGCAGCCGTTACCGCTGACCGAAGTTCACCCCTCAGCCCATTTTCAAATCTGCGGCGTCTGTCCCTCTCGGTTACCACTAGAGCTGGTGCAAAACGGGCCAACTCTAAAAATCTCTGCTCATACTGAGCCACTGTCAAATCTCCCTGCTGTAGGTGTATGAACTCAGCCTCCCTGGCATCTCGGTACGAGCAAGGATAAAATTGCTCGAGGAACTTCTCCCGGAAGGTCGCCCAGGTAATGGTACTGACTTCCCAACCTGATACCTCTAATGCGCTCCACCAATCATAAGCGGAACCACCCAGCAGAAAAGTGGCTAACAACACCCTGTCCCCCTGAGGACATCTCATAACCGAGAACACTCGCTCTAAACGAGTAATCCACTCTCTTGCATCATCTGGGCTAGAGTCGCCCATAAATACGGTAGCCCCTAATCTCTGGGCTCTCTCAATGTCTGAACCTTCAGTAGCAGTCCTACTCTGAAGTACAGAAGTCAACGCATGACCCAATTGTTCCAGTGTCTGCCTCATATCAGGCTCCACTGTAGGTTCAGGTGTGTCCCCAATATTTTCCGACTGTTGACGAAACTCGCGTCTCGGAGGCATTACGCTGAAAAGAACTATAACTCATCAATATCAAAATAATTGTACACGTAGTGTACAGTCTACAGGAATTTAACCTAGTGCTCTGATACCAATTGTCAGGACCCGTCCCGAATTTCCCCTCGAAACCCGGGAAGAACCCTGATCCCGTCTGACAACCTAAGAAAAGGTTCCCAAAAAAACCCTTCAATCCATACAAATTATAATAACCATGATAAATACTTCCTCTTGTCAGACAAGGGACTTAAGCACTCAATAATTCCCGTAATTAACGACCAAACAAATACAACATAATATCAGAGCGTCTAAGTAGGATCAAGAGTAAAATTTAGATATCCTACTCAAATATACAACACAGCGCAGTCGAAATCCTAATGCCTCAGCCTCGAGATCAATGTTCGCGTCAACTCTACTCAACTGCCTGAAGGGGGTTTAAACACAAGAGTTGTGAGTGGACAAAAATAATCATTTATAAATTCCTTTTCGAAGAATTACCTTTCTTCCCCTCCATTTATAAAATCATGCATGCATAACATAAAACAATTTATCATATAAAAGCATCATATGTAAATCATCCAAAATTCACATTTATCTTTAAAACCATTTAATTGGACTCACATAAAATCTGTATAATAAAAATACCTCGTAATCCACAATTTTGTTTGAAAATCTCTTCAAAGGAGTTTAAATTCATTTGGTTCAATCTGGACACAAATTATCTCAAATTCAAAATCATTTCGTTCCAACTGCCACATAATATCTCAAATTCACTGTTCCCGACATATTCATAACACACCAGGGTATCCCTTGAGATGTGTTCAAATCTGTACAACTCTGTGTACCATATGTACTGTCTGTAATATCTGTACTATCTGTACAATCTGTACTATGCATAGACAGCTTCGCGACCCGGCGGAGCAAGGCCCCTCAACACCTAAGGTCCGAACCCTCAACAACTGGTAGAGCAAGGCCCCTCAACACCAGTCAGAGCAACAACAATCATCGGGACGGGAATCAGTGAATCAAATCCATACTTCGAAATCTTTGTTTCGCGGCCTTAGCCAAATTCTTTAAAATATCATTTTATGGCCAAAATCGGTAAAATCACAATTATGGGTCTCAACCCAAATCACATACTCAAATAGTTACCACGTCAAAACGATATCAAAATCGAGTACAAAATCAGGCCATTTCTCAAAACATACTTTCACTGAAATATTGTAAAATATGTGTCCAGTATCATTTCTAAAATCCAGAAATTCATTTCACTCATACTCAACAGTATTTAAATCAAAGATACATTTATGCATGCATTATAGTTTATAAATCAAAGTCCACTCACAAACCTGTTCAAGCAAGCTCAATCCCGAACTGTACGCTCCCCTGAAGCTCCTGGAGCAGTATCGCCTGTCCAAATTAATAATCGGGATTACCAGCCAATCATAAGAACCTTAAATATAAACCCCATAAACCCCGGGAGTCTAACTATGATGGCCTAGAAAACGCAGCAACCTTAAAACGTCCGAAACAGCCCCTAAACGACATCCGATCGACTCGAAACCTGCGCCAACAGGTCCGAAACGTCAAAAACTACTTGTCACGCGCCACCGTGACATCAGACTCAGCCCCACGCGCCGCCACGCGCCGACGGAAGGTCGGAACACGCGCCCACGCGCCGCCACGCGCCCTCACGCGCCGGCCACGCGCCTGCTACAGTACCACACGCGCCTGAACCGGTCCAACCCGGTTCGGCTCAACCTGACCCGGTCCAACTCGACCCGACCGGTTCACTCAACCCGACCGGTTCAACTCGACCCGACCGGTCACCGGCGACTCGCCGGAGAAGATGACCGGCTGCCGTCGCCGTCGCCGGAAGTTGGCCGGAGAAGATGACCGGCAGTCGCCGCCGTCTGGTTTCGCCGGAATCCTCCATTTCCGGCCGAAACTCCAAGCTTTCCAACTTCCTCAAAACTCAACCATTTTTCACAAAATTTACGTCTAAATCTATCTACTCGAACCCAGGAATCCAAATATGACCTTAAAACATCAAACACGTACCTGTGCTGGCCGGAAAATCGATCGGAAGGTCCGAAACTTCCTTTACTCGGCTCTGCTTCCACCGTGGTCCTCTCCTTCGATGGTTGGTACGGTTGTGATCGCGGGACGGAGTAGAACACGATTAGTTGATCAAGACTGGAAGTTGAAGCCTTGAAATCAAAGTTGACTTTTGGTTTTTCTCTTGGTTTTTCTTCGGTTTCGGGTGTGGCTTGGGAGGGTTGTCACAGGGAAAGAACGAAAATGAAGATGAAATGAAGATGAGGATGTAAATGAAATGAAGATGAGGATGTAAATGAAATGAAGATGAGACAATGATTTGCCTAAATATCTTCTCCCAAAACCAAATTACCAAAATGCCCTTGCACATTTAGACCCATAACTCTCGTTTACGAACTCCGTTTTTCGCGTGCCGCCTGTCTACGAACTCGTGAGTTCGAGACCTACGCAACGGTACCCAATACACCACCGAAAAGGTTTCGAAACAAAACTTGATCTCCATGCCCTTTAACAAGCAAGGGCAAAATCGTCATTTTACATAAATAATTTAATTAAATCCAATAATTGAAATTCCGGGTTGTTACATTGTATGACGGCTAGGGGCTGCGGAAGTGATTTCTAGGGTTAGGGCAAGAGACAGTCAAGATCGACTGCTCTGATACCATCTTAGATTTGGTGAGAATTCTCTTATATTATTATTGTATAACAATAGGGAAGTTATATATATATATATATATATATATATATATATATATATATATATATATATATATATATATATATATATATATATAGGAATGTTACTATGGGCCTAATTATTGGACTGAGTTTAATTAGGAATATACAGCTCATTGACAGAAAGCAAATGGAATAGTGAAGCATGTGGTGCTGGGAAAGTTTAAAGAAGGAACCTCAAAGGATTATGCAACTCATCCTTGTGTTTGATTACAAACCAAGTACAGTTGTTGGTGCTGGGTTTCCAAGTTATAGAGAGGAAGAAGAAGGAAGCGGAGATATGAATATATTTAATTAATTTTTAATTTGAATTATTTATTATTTATTTCATCTATATGGCAAACATAAATTTAAAAAGTGATACCTACAAGTGACACGTCAACACTTAACGAATTTTCTAACAGAATATTTAACGGAGGAGGAGCCCAAGTGAAACATTTTAAAAAGATCAGGATACATAAATGCAATATTTGAAAGATTATGTATAATTCTGAAATTGAATGTGAAACATAAGATACTAAAGTGTAAGTTGCTCTTAATATTTGATACTATAATATACTATAATAGTAAGTAGTTAAGTTGTACCGTAAACAATCTTACGAAATAATCTATTTTATCTTATACGATTTTTTTCTTTCATAAGAAAAGGAAATTCCACAAACAACATTTATGGCTAAAAAATGCAGATAATTGAATTTGTTTTTAAGAGAATTGAAAGTAGATTCATTAAGATGAATTATATCACCATAAAAAGAAATAAATAAAACAAAAATAAAGAAAAGGAAATAAATACACAAATCACTTTGAAGATGAGAGGCAGAACTTACCGTTCAAGAAAATGGACCTTCCAACTAAAAAAACCTATGCGTTCGTCCTCTGATTTTGCGCCAACCCCAAACCAGTCGGAGCGGGGTTTTGGGTCTCGTTTAAATACTGTTGCCCGGTGTCTTCTTCCACAAGGCGCTGCGTTTCGTGCACTGATCCACCAATTTTAAGCTTTGAGCTTTCACGCATTGCCGCACGACCTGTCACCCAGTTGACATTTCTCCAGCTGGCCCAGCTCACGGTCCTTTCCGATGGCGGAGAAGCAGCTGATCGTGGCCGTTGAAGGCACCGCGGCCATGGGCCCCTACTGGGTAACCAGTTTCTCCGATTACCTTGATAAGATCATCAGGTAGGAAATTCTTATAATCCCACTTTATTCTTTTGTTGCTTTTGAGTTTGATTTTTTTGTAGTGAATTTAGGGTTTTGGTTTATTCGCTTATCTATTTTTGGGTTGTTTGGTTCCTGACAAGTTATGGAAGTAGGGATTAAACTTTTCAATGTTGTTGTGACTGCCACTGGCTACAAGATTTTACGGTTTCATTTGTTGTTATTAGAAGAGAAATGCATGTGGCTCGTTTATCTGATTTATTAGCTTGTTTTGGTGGCTCGGAATTGCACTCAAATTAAAATTTCACTTTTGAACTTGAATATGCTGCTTTTCACTTTGAAATTGGTTATGTGGAGTAGTTATTAGTTACTTGGGATCAGAGACTTTTGGATCAATTTTGAATTTTTTGGCCAATTTCTATGGAAGGACATGATCAAAATAGTTTAGTGAACCTGTAGAATGTCCAATTCTAAACCCTTTTATCGTGAAACCATACATAGGCTAGCTCTATTTCTACAATGTACTAGTTTTTATTTCGTACCACTACAGATGGCAACTGGATTTTAGTTCTCCTCACTAGTGTTAGAACGTGTCAACGGTGATGTCATCCACGAGGTTGAATGTTGATTAAATGGTTTCTTACATTTTAGTAATGATTGCTGATGAACTTAATAATATCGATTTTGATAAATAAATTGAAAGATTTTGGTTTTCCTCCGGTAATCAAACGAAGGAGAGAGAAGAAATCCTCAAACATCTTGACGTTGAGTACTTTGCTCCAGTTTATTGGAGTGAGCAGCTCATGAATAAAGTGTTTTTAGAGTTATTATTAATGATTAATTAATTACAGTTATTGTTGCAATCATTTTAATCAATAGCTTTTAGGTTACATGTGGTCGATGGTGGAGAGTTAGTTTCTCCTTTACGTAATTTCTCGCATACGTGTCAATAAATTGCGAGAAAAGAACATACATGCTTGTCAATGAGACAAACAGATATCCCGGAGGTTGCCAATGTGATCTTTAAAATAGGATCCCCAAACAAAATATCACAGCGAAAACCCTAATGCCTGAGAAACAACTGATCATTGCTATTGAAGGGACTGCTGCCATGGGTCCCTTCTGGGAACTCATTCTTGTAGATTATATAGCGAAGATTCTAAGGTCCGCTATTTAAGTTCGAAGTAATTTTTCAATTATCTTCCTTTATCATGTGTTGTAGCTTTCTTTTGTTTCCCCTTGTCTAGAACTGGCTTTTCATTTCACTTGTTAGTTTCGGATTTCTACTTTTGATGTAGGTTACAGGAAAAAGGTAATTTCTCTTAACATTCTTCTGTTTATTAATATATTCTCCTTTTGGGGGTTGGAAATTAGTACTTGATTTGTAGTGCTTATGTACAAAACACTTCCCCAACCGATTGTATAACTGATGAAAATTATCATGTCTTTCCACTTACAGTTTCATTTTCTTGCACATAGAACACCTATTTAGCTGTCCCCGGCTTTAGCAGCTTCAATTATTCATATTAGGAAGATTAGCAACATTCATTAGTTATATTCATTTACATAGAGCCATATATGAATTTTCAATATGTTTTCGTAAATCTGTCATTGCCTTTTCTCATTACATGTTGGATCATTAACTCTATGCATCACTATATCTATATGCCAGTTCTGATTTATCTTTTCATGCAGGAGTTTATGTGGACATGAGCCGGGTGGGCAGGTATTCGCCTCTTTCCCTTATATATGTAATAGCATGTGTGTCATACATCGTGTATCAGATTTTTTGACATGACATTAATAAACCATAATCAAAGATTTCACTGGCAGATAGCATTATGAATTCCCTTTTGAAGTTTTATTTCTAGCTTGCTAGCCTTTTCTTTTTTCTGTAATATTTGGATTTTGAGATGCAGAAGCCCTCTACTTCTAATGTTGAGCTCTCCCTGGTCACATTCAATACTCATGGATCTTATTGTGGTATGTAGTTTTTGTTCTTCTAATTTCTTGTTATCCAACATATGACATCTCTTGTTATTTTATTATTGCATTTCCGGGGTTGACAACAAAATCTTGAGGAATTTAAGATGCTTTCCAGCTGTCCCTCCATCCTCCTACTAACAGGATCTAATCTGACACTAAGTCAAATAATACTTTGGAAACTTAAACTGGGAATGCTGGTCAGTTTTTCAATATTTATTTGGTGATTAGTAGATGCATTATTGCATGACTCCGTTTTCCGTGTTGGATTCTCATTGGCTTTTAGTTAAATTCTAAAATTAGTAAACTGTATACAAATGTAGTTGCTCTTATACATAATACCACCCGGAAGTCGAGTTGTTTGAATTCGTTGCCTTTGCTACTTTTGTGAATTTTATGTTGAAACACAATGAAAACTTATGGCTGGCAAATGGAAGTTTTTCTAGTAAAATTAGCACATATATAAGAGTATCATGTGTTGGATATTAAGTCGCTTGCATTTCACCTTGGTAATATGCTGGAAATTCGATGTCTTTACTGTAACGGGCATTAGCTCAATAGTTTTTATGATGTGCGCCCAAACATTTGGTGCAGGTTGCCTGGTACAACGGAGTGGCTGGACAAAGGATATAGATATATTCTTACAGTGGCTTTCAGCCATAAACTTTTCTGGTGGTGGTTTTAGTGATGCTGCAATTGCAGAAGGGCTTTCTGAAGCTCTAATGGTATGTTGTTTCAGTCCGTCCAAGCATTTTTTCTTAACCATGCATATCGTTTTTGTTTTAATTTCAAAAAAGAAAAAAGTCGAAAAAGAGGAAAAATGTGTTTCACAACGGCTTCCATTTAGACTACAAATACAAGTGTATGCATCTCCTGTGATAAGTTATTCCTTTGAGTTTTAATTCTCTGTCTCACTGGTGACTTAGTTTTAGGGAAGGGAATAAAAAGTGAAAGCATGTCTTACTGCTAAAGATTGGTTCTTGACCACAAAGAGCCTACTATTTAGCTTATGCAAAGAATGTGGAGACATGAGTTATATCTAACTTACAAGTAATAACTTACAGCCGCTGTAATCTATTTTCGATTTACACAAATACAAAGTTAAAAGATGTTAATATATTTGGCGCATTGACAACTACCTTTCTTAAAGTCACATTTTAAGCTTAACATTTATTATTTCTTCTGATGTATAACTCAGATGTTCCCTACTGTTCAAAATGGGAGCCAAAATCAACAAAATGTGGATTTTCAGAAGCATTGCATTCTTGTTGCTGCTAGTAACCCTCACCCCTTGCCCACACCAGTCTATCGACCACAAATACAAAATTTGGAGCAGAATGAAAATATTGACGCACAAACTGAAAACCGTCTTTATGATGCTGAGGCTGTTGCTAAATCATTTCCACAGGTATATTTTTGTTTATTCCTTGTTTAGTGGTGGCTGTTACTTTTCTCATGAGGTTGAACATTACCATTAATGAGCCATTATTTTTCCATCCAGTGCTCTGTTTCGCTGTCAGTCTTTTGCCCAAAACAGCTACCTAAACTCAGAGCAATTTACAATGCGGTATGCTGATAGTTTGATTTTATTTCTGATTATTTGTCCTTATATATTAAGCTTTTGACTATTGCATATTTTGTTAAATGAACATCTTAATGAAGTTTTCTTTATTTGACTTAGTTCTCTGTTGAGCTTTACACCTTTCTGTTTCCGGCTCTTAAATTAACTGCTTATTGCTTCGACTATCGTGAACAAAAATATAGGTTTCTCTGGTATTCGTATACATGGAACCACTGTAGTTATATTATAGCCTGCAAAGAATGTTTGATGATAAAAAAGGACGGTTAGTTATTTGCAGACTGAATCTTTTATTTTGTATGGTTTAAGATTACTAGCAGTTGGCTTGATAACGACCACCTTGGAAATGCAGGGAAAGCGCAACCCCCGGGCGGCAGATCCACCAATTGATAATGCGAAAAACCCCCACTTTCTTGTTTTAATCTCGGAGAATTTTATGGAGGCCCGTGCTACTTTAAGTCGTCCTGGAACCAATTTGCCCTCAAATCAGAGTCCCGTAAAAATGGACATAGCTCCCGTTGCATCAGTTACAGGGCCACCTCCAACTTCTATGCCATCTGGTTGTTTTTTCAGTCAATATGCTGCTCCTTTCTTTAAATCATTTAATACTTAATATCTTGTCCCTTTTTTCTAGTGCAAAATATTTGGTCAAATATTTTTTTCCCGGTTTACTGAAAAGAAAAAATTAGGCCCACCGATTGTCATGCTAGAAAATAATGGTTTGATGGAATGAGGGGGCAATGGTGTAACAATTTGTACTTTAAGGTTTATTTCGCCAAATTTTAAAAGACAAGGACCAAAATGTTTCAGGCACCCAACCACAGGGATGCAAGATGCAAATGACCCAATCTTGCTTTTATGTTTCAGTTGAAATTATCAATGCTTTAATACCAATAAGGTGTACTTGCAATTTTTGTTTTTCCTAGAGTACTTGGCTCATCAATATGAACACCTCACTAATGAGCATAGTAGTGTAAATGTATTACAAACCATAGAGTAAAAGGTTCTGTCTTACTAGGCTGTTGATAATTGTTAATGGTTAATCTTGCTTATTCTGGTTGATCGAAGACTTATGTTTCTTTTTTTCCTTTTCTCAAATTAGTGAATGGATCTGTTATGAATCGGCAACCAATTTCTGTTGGAAATGTGCCTCCTGCTACTGTAAAAGTTGTAAGATTCGTTCCATTTGATTTTTATGTTATGTGCAATGGAAATAGATGCTCTTTTATTCTGTTATGCTGCTTTAAACTAGGCAAGTATTTATAGATTTCTGATATAATTTGTTTAGGAGCCAAGTACTGTAAGTTCCATGGTGGCTGGACCTGCTTTTCCACACATTCCATCTGTCCGTCCTTCTTCCCAAGGAGTGCCAAGCATGCAGACTTCTTCACCATCTTCTGCTTCTCAAGAGATGACCGCAAATAATGAGAATGTTCCAGACTTGAAACCTGTAGTGAGTGGTGTGACACACCCCTCACGTCCTGTTGGTAGCATCCTCAACAATATCTCTCAAGCACGGGTGATGAACTCAGCAGCCTTAAGTGGAGGAACTTCTCTAGGACTCCCAACCATGGGTCAAAATCCAATGGCCATGCATGTATCAAACATGATATCTAGTGGAATGGCATCTTCAGTGGGGGCTTCTCAAAATGTATTTTCATCTACAGGGTCTGGCACTCTTACACAGGTTGCTCAGAACTCGGGTCTTAATTCATTCACTTCTGCTACTTCTAATGTGTCTGGAAATAATAACCTTGGGATGTCACAACCAATGAGTAACCACCAAGGTGGTGTTAGCATGGGTCAACCAGTGCCTGGCATGACCCAAGGAAATCTCTCAGGGCCGCAAATGGTACAAAGTGGAATTGGCATGAACCCAAACATGATGAGTACCCTTGGTTCATCAGGTTCCTCTTCTGGAACCGGTAAAATGATTCCTACTCCAGGAATGTCGCAACAGGTGCAATCTGGGATGCAGTCACTTGGTGCAAACAATGGTTCAGTGCCTAATGTTCCGTTGTCCCAACAGACGTCAAGTGCTCTGCAATCTGCACAATCCAAATATGTGAAAGTTTGGGAGGTAGGTCTAGTTTATACTTTTTGGGAAAGATAGGAGTTGGGCTTGCATAGCTTCTGGTGGAAGTTCTCTATGATAGAATTTGTGGGAAAATTTAAAGAGCGTTGGCTCTCATTTACTATAGAATTCTGCAATCACTTATACTTGCATGATCCAAACACATGCAGGGAAATTTATCTGGGCAGAGACAAGGGCAGCCTGTGTTTATCACTAGATTGGAGGTTCGTTTTAATATTCCTATTAGATTGCATGGACTCCTTTTCAACTTTTATACTTGTTTTTTAGGATTATACTCCCCTCCTCCCTACCCCATTATTAAATTCTATTATCATTTTTCCATTTATCTTTTACAATACTAGTACTCAATTAATTATTAAATTTACAATTTCTTTCTTTCTCTTTGTAGGGTTACAGGAGTGCATCAGCTTCTGAGACGTAAGTTGGGGGAGTATACTATCTTCTTTTCCGAATAATATGTAAATTGAATATAATGAATGTTTTAGAGTTGCTATCTTTAACTCTAAATTTTTTATTGAGGGAAAAGGTCTATTACTCTTGGTTTTTTTATCTAATCAAAGACAAAACTTTATTTGTTTGGGGGTCAGATAAAAAGGTTAGTGAACTGAGTTTATACTCAATTTGATTTTCCTGTACCTTTACTAGACACAAGTAGATGTTCTGCTAGTGTGTGTAATTTCTCAAGTTACCTTCATTCTTACAAAATGATATGTTAAGAATGTTGGCTTGAGGTTGGCAAAAGAAAATGTCATTGGCAAATTCCACATCTTTTACCTGTGTTTATTCATGTGTGTTTTCTTACTCCTCAGGCTTGCAGCAAACTGGCCGCCAACAATGCAAATAGTCAGGCTTATATCTCAGGACCACATGAATAACAAGTAACTACCGTTTTGTGAAAAACTTGCCCCTTTTCTTTTATATGTCCAGCGGTTGTTATATTGCACATTTTTCTTGATTTCATCAATGCTTATTGTTTCAGGCAATATGTTGGAAGGGCAGACTTTCTAGTTTTTCGGGCAATGAATCAGCATGGGTTTCTTGGGCAGTTGCAAGAAAAGAAGCTTGTAAGCTGTCTAGTTTTCCCTTGATTATCTCTCTAAATTCTAATTTAGCAGAATATTGGCTGAGATTTTGTGGCGTTCTAATATGAACCAAGTTAATTATTAATTCAAACTCAATAACCACCAAATGCTGTGATAAACCATTCATTGGCTGGATAATATATATCAGCTTGAAGCAGGGTTTATAGTGCATTCTGATAACATCCTTGTCTCGTTCAACCTCAAAGCTAGTTGATGTCTTCTTTTGTATTTGACCTTCAATAATAGTTTTCCATTTTGTTGTAAATACGAAACTGACTGTTCTTTCTGATAGGTCCTTTGTTCAAAAAGCTGATTTCGTTTGTTTTTTTTTCCTCAGTGTGCTGTGATCCAATTGCCCTCTCAGACGCTATTGCTCTCTGTTTCTGACAAAGCTTGCCGCTTGATCGGGATGCTCTTTCCTGGGGTGAGATTGTTATGTACTTAGCCCATCCTTATAACTGTTGATCGCACTTCCTATTATAATTTTATTTTTTTCAAACCAAGTCTACCTTCGGAAATCCACAACAAATATGTGAGGTACCTTCAGTATTAAAAGCAACCTGCAAAATGAACCTTGTAATACTTGAAGATGTGCTTTTAGTTCCGAAGGTTCCCTGCATATCCTGCAACATTGTTTTTGTTTTTTCCAATGTTGAAATGGAGGTCCAAAATGCAGGATATGGTTGTGTTTAAGCCACAAGTAGGCGGCCAGCAACAACAGCAAATGCAGCAACCGCAACAGCATCTACAACAGCAGCAGCAGCAGCATCCTCAGATGCAACAACAGCAACAACATCCTCAAATGCAACAACAGCAAATGCAACAACAACATCCTCAATTGCAACAACAACAGCAACAACATCCTCAAATGCAACAACAGCAGCAACATCCTCAGATGCAACAATCACAACCGCAACATCCTCAAATGCAACAACAGCAACAACATCCTCAGATGCAACAACAGCAACAGCTTCCGCAACTTCAGCAACAGCAGCAGCAGCAGCAGCAACAACAACAGATCCCGCAACTCCAACAGCAGCAGCAGCAACAGATTCCGCAATTGCAACAGCAGCAGCTCTCACAGCTACAATCTCAACAGCAGATTCCACAACTGCAGCAATTGCAGCAACAGCACCAACAGCAACAGCAACAGCACCAACAGCAACAACAACAGCACCAACAGCAACAACAACAGTTAGTTGGGACAGGAATGGGTCAAGCTTATGTTCAAGGCCGGACGCAGTTAGTTGCACAACAAGGACAAGTTTCATCCCAAGGGCCCAATATCCCTGGAGGAGGGGGCTTTATGGGTTAAAATACAACTGAACTTATTACAAAACTATCATATGAACCACTACATCAACATCAAATTTCAGGGACCCAAGTATTTGTCTTCTGGCCATGTATTTCAGGGACCCAACTTATTACAAAACCGTACTCAGTTCATCATTGTCTGCGTGATTCATCGATGACGTTAGATTAGCAATAGATTAAACAAAACAAGATGCTTAACCTATAATTTTGTGGTGATTAGTGGCTAGCACTCACCTCTTAGACTGGGGCGTGTAAAGTCACCGGGGACACTCAAAAAGAACGAATAAGACATCACCAAGTACCCATGAAGAGAGCATCCTTAGTCTTTAATCATTATCCGTCAAACTATGCCCTCTTTATAAAGCCAGTGAAGAATGTTATAAGTGGCAGTGAATGAATTTCTTCAAGGTTGGCTCCATTCACCTACCCAGGACCAACATAAATTTTAATCATTGGCTCAAATACTGGGAATACTAATCATTGGCTCAAAGAAAAATTGACAGCAGAGCTTCTTGAAAAATGATGCTTATCAAAATGGGGTCCTCAGAGTCCTTGTGTCAAGCACTAAAGTTGGTGGTGAATGTGATAGATAAAAATTAATCCGTCACAAGTTGATTCAATTTGTTTTTTCTTATTTTTCTCGTCACGTAATATCAGAGATAAGAAAAATATTAAATCTATTTATTTGATTTAAATTTTTACTACACGATGCAATATTACGGAATGATCTAATTTTTCTATTTAACTTTCCTGTTATGGGATATTAGAGATAAAAAAAAAAATTAATGTTTCGTGTAAGTATGTTACGGTAGGTCACTCTACTTTAAGGGGGGTTAACATCTTTTGCCAAGTATACAAGAGTGTTTGGTTTTCGACTTATAAACCTGCTTTCCCTTTTCTGCTTTCCCTTTTATGATTTGCTTGATCTTTTTATCTGATAAAGAAATCTTGAATAGCACAAATCCCAGTGGAAACAACAAAAACAATACACAGTGGGGCAAGCCCACATTTCTTTCCATGTTCCATCGCTACATTTTTTTACCACCAACCACTATATACGTCAATATGACCGTCACTCAACTCCCACCTTGAAAGTGTTCCTCTGTTTCCATTGCCAAAAAGAAGAAAGAGCTGGAAGATGGTTACAACTTCTCCTCCTCCAAAGGTGAGCATAATTTTTTTTAGCTATTTTTGCCGAATTTTTCGATCTTCAATCTGTTTGATTTTTTTCATTTCCATGTTCAAAACCATGACAGGAAGCAGCTCTTTCAGACAGCAAATGGAAGGAGGGGGACGGGGAGGAGGGCAACTCCCGCAGCGCCAAATGGTGGTACTCCACCTTTCACACCGTCACCGCCATGATTGGCGCCGGTGTCCTCAGCCTGCCCTATGCCATGGCCTACTTAGGATGGTACCAAACACACCTCAAGAGTCGAGACACTTCTAAAAAATGCCTTGTCATAGACATATAGACTAAACCATTTTTAATTTTTTTTCTTCCTCTTATTTTTCAGGGGTCCAGGGACGATGGTGTTGGCAGTGTCATGGTGCATGACATTGAACACAATGTGGCAGATGATACAGCTCCATGAATGTGTTCCCGGCACCCGATTCGACCGATACATAGACCTCGGACGACATGCCTTTGGACCAAAGCTTGGTCCCTGGATTGTGCTCCCACAACAACTGATTGTCCAGGTTGGGTGTGACATAGTGTACATGGTGACTGGAGGAAAGTGTCTGAAGAAGTTTGTGGAGATGGCATGTGTCAATTGCACCCCAATCAAACAATCTTACTGGATTGTCATCTTTGGTTCCACCCATTTCTTTCTTTCCCAGCTACCAAATTTCAACTCTGTTGCTGGTGTTTCTCTAGCAGCAGCCATCATGTCACTAAGGTACACAAAATTCTTCAACTTTTTACTTCACCTTCTTGAAAGAAAATCTAATCAAGACTTGTTTTATGCCAAAAATTTGATTAAAGGACAATAAAGAATGGAATTTTGTGATAGAGCAACAACTATATAATTATACACACTCAAATCAAATTAGGTTCGTTTTCTAGTTTGAGAAATACTAAATGAACTGATCAAACACTGAAGGAAAGCTTATAGACAAGCTGACGTAGAGATAGAGTCGAACTACACAATTATGGGTAGCTTGAGATATAGGCGGGGCAAAATTTTTATGAACAATGCTAGGGAGATCACATGATTTTCAAATCACACAATAATACTGAGGGGAGGAAAATGCTGGTGTGGTTTATAAATCACGTGGTCTTCCTATCATTTTCAATTTTTTATTAGTTAGTATATAGTATTTTAAATCTACTCTAGTCAAATTCTACTCGAACCGAGTATGTACCAGCCTCAATTCTTGTGACTTTTGTTTTTACTTATCGTGTCATACCAATAAGCCTCATTTCTGCCTAACTAGGTATATTTCTAGAATTTACTTGTATCATCAAGTTTTTTATCCTCGTAATATATCTATGTAAGTGATAAATCTGAAATCTCTAAATCCGGTCCCTACATATAGATTCTGTTTTGAACAAGTCTCGTTAACCAATCACGCACGGTTAAATATTTTAACTTTTCTAAGTACCTAATCGATTTAGATTTGTTACCATTTCTCTTCTGGTTTGGTTCATTTGGATTTGTTACTAATTTGCAGTTATTCAACCATAGCTTGGGCTGGTTGCTTAAGCAAAGGGAAGGTTGAAAATGTGAGCTATGCATACAAGAAAACGAGCCCAGCAGATTACATGTTCAGAGTCTTCAATGCATTGGGCCAAATCTCGTTTGCATTTGCCGGCCATGCCGTGGCTCTTGAAATTCAGGCCACAATTCCATCAACCCCCGACCGGCCGTCGAGAATTCCGATGTGGAAAGGTGCCCTCGGGGCCTACTTCATCAATGCAATTTGCTATTTTCCGGTGGCCCTCATCGGCTACTGGGCTTTTGGTCAAGATGTGGACGACAATGTCCTCATGGATCTTAAGAAACCCTCATGGCTCATTGCTGCTGCTAACTTAATGGTCGTTGTCCACGTCATCGGTAGTTATCAGGTAAAATTGCTGACTCAGCAGTGTGCCAGCCAGCCCGTGCTCTGTGCTCTATACTCGAGTTTTAATATCTCTTTTGGACAATACGTGCATCTCCGTCAGATGGTACCTCATTGTATTACCATTTTGATTTATCGAATTTTCTTTGTATATATATCATAATCGGAACCATTCATTCTCCAAATCATCATTTTAAGATCATCTCTGTAAAAAATCAACAAGATTAGAGGTCGTTTAGTCATTCATATATATCAACTAAATTTACGGTTCGTCATGAGGATCTTAATTCTTACCAAAACCGTTGATTTATTTTATATATATGAATGACTAAACGACTTCTAATCTTATTGATTTTTTACGGATATGATCTTGGCATGATGATTTAGAGAATTAACGGTTCAAATTATGATATATATACAAAGACAATTCGATAAATCGTAAGGGTGGTGCGAGTAGGTACCATCATGGTGTGATACAAGTATTTTCCTTTTTAATTTAAGTATGTGACTAAAATATGTTCAGGTTTATGCCATGCCTGTCTTTGACATGCTGGAGAGGATGATAGTGAAAAAAGTGAACTTCCCACCTGGGATTGCTCTTAGATTAATCACTCGATCGGCTTATGTCGGTGAGACTAATCACAAATTTTGTGATTATTGGTTCATTAAAACTTAAAAATTAAAATTCAAAACTTACTGGATTCATTGTGTTGCAGCATTTACGTTGTTTGTTGGAGTTACCTTCCCTTTCTTTGGTGACCTACTTGGTTTCTTTGGCGGATTTGGATTTGCCCCTACTTCATATTTCGTAAGCGTTTCTTATTCTGTTTTGAGCTCATTTTGTGAATCGGATTAGCTAATCAGTGAAAAATTAACCATGTCGGGTGTTTATTTAAAATTTGACAGCTTCCTAGCATAATGTGGCTGATTATTAAGAAACCAAAGAGATTCAGCATCCAGTGGCTTGTCAACTGGGTAAGAAAAACATTGAAATTTGAATATCGAAAGGAATATTTATTTATTAATATTATGACTTTAAATCTGTGTCTGTAATTTGCAGGCTTGCATATTCATTGGAGTGTTCATAATGTTGGCCTCCACAGTTGGTGGTTTTCGGAATATCATTGCCGATGCATCCATGTATCGTTTCTACACATAATTAGTGACGATTAACAAAAAAAAAATTAGTGATGATTAAGTGGATCATTGTGTCATTAGTGGACGATAATGATATCAATTTCGCATGGAGTATTCTTTGTATCAAGGAATAATTGTTTATTTCATCCTTGAAGAATCAAAGGATTTTGCCCTTTTTTTTTACTAGTTTCTGGTTTTAAGGTAAATTGTGAAATTTGGTGCTAGAAAATTCATATAAACAAGAAATAAATAAGTGCCCCTTTTTCATCACTCTATCAGGTAAAGTATAAACAACTTCACGATAGAAAATAGATATATGTCGACAAAATACTACAACATATCAAAAAAAATGTTGAAATGGGAATGAGCTATAGGGTTATGAACTTATAATGTACGTAATGACAAAATGCATACAACTTATCAAACAAAAAACATACAACTTATCAAAAGTATCCAGAAATATCGACAAAATACATATAATTTGTTAAAAAATGTCAATATACATCTCGACAAAGTACATACAACTTATAAAAAAAATGTCAATACGTATCGACAAAGTACATTATCAAAAAAATGTCGATACGTATTGACAAAATATATACAACTTATCAAATATCGATAAAATAATAGCCAACTTATCAAAAAGGTGTCGATACACATCGACATAATACAACAAACTTATCAAAAAGGTATCGACACATATCAATAGCGTATAGATAACTTATCAAAAAGATGTCGAGTCACCTTTTTGATAATTGTCAGTATTTTGTCGATATATACCCACTTTTTTTTTTGTTGCAGTTTAAAAAGTTAGAAATCTCCAATAATGTTTTAATGAGACCACACTTATGTACTCCCGCTCTGCTTTCAAAATAATGGAATGAAATTTGAAAGTTCTGTTAAAAAAAAAAAGCAGTCATTTTTTGTTTTGTTTTGCAGATCCAATTTTAAAATTAAATTCGAATTGATTAGTGATTACTTACCAAGAATGGAAATAATGGGTAATGGGAAGAAATATGCAATCAGAAAAGCGGGTAATCATTCACATTGAGCTATTTACTAACCATATAGAATTAAAATAGGAAAGCGATTGATTTTCATTGTTATTGTTTACTTACTGTTATAAATCGGAATAAAAATTAATTGATTACTAAAATGCCTTTTCTTTTTCTATCTGTTGGGATCGTTCTCTACCAAATGTTGCAGCAACAAATCTAAACCGAAGGGAGAGGGCTCGATCTGACCCAAAATCAGAGTTCGTATCATGATTCTCTCTTGTGGTGCTACTACTCATTTTCTCAATAAAACAACTTTGACAACCACGAGCAAATGGTCTAGTGGAAACTCGGATTTCAAGTCCGTTTGATTTGATTCCCATTATCTCTAAGTAAACAAGCCCTTAATATAAATTAATAAAGAAATTAGGAGTTTTTTTTTTCCTGGACCGAAATTAGGAGTTGAAAATACAGTTTTTAGATGAAAAAAAAGAAAAAACAGTGATGGAGAAGGGCCTTGTTCGTACTCGTGGGAGGTCTCTAAACGACGTCTCATGTTATGTGAATTGTGAAAACCAGTAGAGTCCACCTCCACTCTACCATCACCACCAGAGATTCTACCACTTTGATCGTTTTCTTGTTTATTTGGGTTTTAAACCCAGAAGAGAGAAAATTCCAATAAATAAACCACGCGTCGCATTTCGCAGAAAACAAAGAAACGAATCATGGAGACTGCGATATGTGGGAGATTACCTCTCTCCCCCAACCACGTCTTCACTCCCAAACCAGGTTTCTCTCTTTTCCGATTGTGGTTTTCCATCAAAATCTTTAATTTCTTCAGCAGCTGTAGGAGTTAAGTAGATTTGCTAGCTCCTTTCAATTCAAAGCTTGATTCTTGTAAATTTTAGCGATTTTCTTTATTTGTTTTCTGAATTTTGGATTGAATGTCGCCCTTTTTAAATTGATTATATCAACAATCAACACCTAGAATTATTCCTCTCGTGGGTTTTTATTTTTGGGTAAAATGAAAGTGTTCCACACTTCTTTACAGAACAAACTGCCAACAACACCCAAATCATATATAGGTCTAAATAAGCTTAGCAGATGCTGCCAAAGATATATATAGTTGTTGTGAATTGTATGTGTAAGTGTACATTTATATTGCTGATGAATTACAAGTAATCAAGATTTTCAGTTAGTTAAAAATTGAATGGAATTTTATGTATCTTGAGGTGTTAGAGCAGATTTGGTATTGTCATATGCGATGCAAGGTAGTTCATTGTGTGCTTGTATATAAACTTGGATCGGTTTTGTTATCTGTTCTGTTTCGGGAGTTGTGGATTTCAGCTTCGCTAATGTAAGATCGAGTAATGAGAGTACCATTTCACTTGGCACTGCCTCCATGTGAATCTTATGCCATTCACATGTGGTTTCCTACAAGTGATTTTTGTGCAATTTTAGGGTTGAGTGAATCGTATTTCATTTCATATTCTCTTTTTAGTTTACAACAACTCATTAGCTACTATTTCACTATATTTTATTTTTCTGACCAATTGGAGAGTCATTTCTAAAGATTTAGGTTTGATTTAGGTTTTCGAACTCTGTAGATTATATCATGATGTCCGTACTGCTTATAAATTGCTGAAGTTGTGGTGATTTTAGATTGTGCTATGTTCTTATTGCTTTACATCTCTCCGTTTTCTTGTTTCTGTTTCTAAACTATTATTCTCAATCAAAGACTGGTTAGTATGACTGTATGAGTACTGCATTTCAGAAATGTTCCATTATCCTTTAATGTATAGATGCAAGGGTGATTCCAATTGGTGATAAATTTTTGATAAAATATGTTTAGCAGGAGACAAACACCCGCTTTGTAAAGGAACATGTACCAACCTTGGCATTCCCATGGCTGTGTCAGTAACAGGACCTGGTAAAGGAGGAGGGTTGTTGGAAAGACCAATTAGAGAGAAATCAACTCCGGCTCGTGATTCTGAGTTTGATGTGAGGTATAGGATCAACTTTAGCCTGTTATTTTCTTATATTGTTTACATGGAAATATGGAGTTATAACTTTACACCATACAAGTGCTTTAATGAACTCTTCAATGCTGCATAAAGGGTTTGCAACTTTTGCATCCCTCCTATCTGCGATGCCCTACCTGTGTGTATCCTATTGTGGGTCAAGCTTAACGATTTTGAGAAACTTTTATAATCTTCGTACTCCTTTCATGTTCAGCTGGTTCCATTTGTATTAAGTAATTGTGGTTTTTGTTTCAACGCATGGTTTGTTCTCCGTGATTGTGCAGGAAATCAAGGAAGACAGCTCCTCCATACCGTGTAATCTTGCACAATGACAACTTCAACAAACGGGAATACGTTGTTCAAGTACTGATGAAGGTTATCCCGGGGATGACCCTTGACACAGCTGTTAATATTATGCAAGAAGCACACCATAATGGGTTGTCAGTTGTGATCATATGCGCTCAGGCCGATGCTGAAGAACACTGCATGCAACTGAGGAACAATGGACTTCTGAGTTCAATCGAACCTGCAGGTGATGGTGGATGTTAACGACGTGCTGTGATTGTAAACTCTACCGCCGAACATCATCAGATGCTGTAAATAATCCCCATGCCCATATTCGTGAATCTTGGTCATCCTATGGTCAAATTAAGACAAGAGAGATGGTAGTTTAATAAAATGTGGCTTAGTTTGGAACTTGACTGTGTTTATCTTCATCTCTTGCTAAGTACCATATTAAACATGCCTGTCGGTCCGATTGATCGGCCCTGGCGTGAGCTTGTAGCTGGGTTAGTCAGTTTTTTCTTTCGACTTTCCTCCCTCTGCCATTCCCAGACTTGTTTATGATTATCTATGCAACCATGTTTGGCCTTTATTTGAAAATATGCATTTGTATTTGGTGAGACAAAACCAGGAGTTCGTAGGCGTAGAGCTAAAAACAAGGATTATGATGTCGATGCACTCAGTATAGTCCCTGTTTTTTGGTGGAAGACGAACTAATCCTTAATTTATTTCTACTTTAACGTAATCCTGAATAAATATACATCACAATCGAAAGTAAATTTAGCTTTATTAGAATGGCATGCAACAAGAGTTGAGAAGAGCTGTTCTTATCAATCATTCCAGAGATGCCAGAGTGAAATATATTGTTCTGGTTTTTGTAATCAGTAACTTCATGAATCAGTTCGATTTCTGATCTATTAAACAACGTGCGCAACGCTCATAATGACCCCGCGCAGTGTGTACACCTAAGTTCTTTAATTCCACAAATCATCCTTCAATTCCTGAATTGGAGCATTAGCACAAGGCAGAGTCAGTCATTTCGATCCCTTTAAGCATAAGCATGTTTTGCTATAGATTATAATATATGATGCAAATGCATTCAGCCTACCTAATAAGCTACTAAGACTCTAGGTATGGTATTATCATGCCTCAACTGTTGAAAGGAAGGATTGGATTCCAAAGACGATGAAAAGAACTCCACCGGATAATGCAACCTGAAACAAAACAGTTGCAACTTACACGCTTGTTATATAACGAGATCTATAATATGTTAAAACACAAAAGCAAGTGCAGGTGATTACTATTTTCTCAGATATCTGAGATGCCAAGCTCTTTCCACCGAGAACAGCAGCAGTGGTACACAAAGCTTGTCCTCTGAAAAAAGGACGGAAACTGAATCAGTAACTTGGACGAAAAAACAATTAAGCAAAGGATAAAACTGATTCTAAAAATAGGCATTGTGAAATACATTCCCAACAGCAATAGGAAGGATGGAAAATAAAATAGACAATAATAAGAAGTAGCTTCATGGAAAAAGATTTCAGAACGTGTTCAATAAATAAAAGAATGGGAACTTACAAGATTCCACCAAGAACCACACCTAATGGGTTCTCATCTGCAGCCAGACCGATGGTGGCTATCTGAAAGGATAGAAATTCAAAACCAAATTGTGCTGAAGCAACAAGGACGAAACATCTATCCATTAGAGGAAATCCTCACCTGGCTCTTGTCACCCCATTCACCGAAAAAAGTAATGGAAAAGGCCTGGAGAATGAGTATGATAGAAGTGGTTAAGAATAAGTCAGGCAAAAAATCGAATTTCATAATCCACAAGAAATATAACCTTCAGAAATATTGGTGAGAAGAACTGCAAGAGAAATGAACGACTCTGCTTCTTCGATTCATCATCATCCTGGAAAGTCAAAAAATGCCATAACTTATTAAAAAAGTAAAGCCTAGCATGATGTATCTTCTAGAACCGTAAATCAAAACTGCACATCATACTTCCAGTGAACAAGAGTGATTCAAAGTAGAAAACATCGTGAAAATCGTAAGTCAAATAGAAGGTGGAGGGGATATAACTAGAGCTCATTCAAATGAATGGGATTGTGAAATTGCTGGGATACCTTTTTACTCTTTTTAGTGGCCCCACCATTAGCCTTTAAGTCAGCATCCTAATGACACCACAATGTTGAAGTCAGAAAGGATTTGAGTTGAATATAAGCTATGGACAAAATTGAAAAACCAACCAATTTTGCTTCAACTTCTGCAAACTCATCGTCTCCCCTGTAAGGTAAACCAGAATTAAACTCCTCCACAAGTAGAAAAGGATAAAATGAATAAAAAAAACAATCCATTACCCATCTTCTTTGAAAGCATCCCATAAGGACCATATCCCAAACCCAAAGAACAACAATGTTGTTATGTGATGGGACCATTTCCGTGAGAGCTGTTTAAGTTCAAATCAGAGGGTGTTATACATATTAGAACAAAGAAGTAATAGAAATAGATGGAAATTCTAATAACCTCAGTCCAGAAACTTTTAAGTACATGCACTTGACTACCAGCTGCGAGATAAGTCAATGTATCTATCACCCATGACGACTGAGAATGAGGTTCTCGTCAATCCTTTCATCACAATTGATGACAGCAGCATTCCCATAACAAGAATTTTCATAATTTCTAGAGTTTTAAACAAGTTTCACTAAATATAAACAGTTTTTTTTTGTTTATTGCCTTTCTTAATTTTAAGAGATGCTATATGTATTACAAATTGACTGCGAGCGATTTTACAAACACCAAAAAATTAACTACAACCATTTCATGGGATTGCAGGCTGAATGAAACTGGAACTCATACTAAAGATCAATTCCAGTAGAGATGATCATTGAAGTCAATTCGGTCAGCTATAACCATAAACGTTGCTTTATATTACTTTCTCTAAGAATGACAACAATTGTTCATTAAATCACCAGAGTAATTTCCCTTAAATCTTAAAGCAACTCCCACAAAGTGACAAAAAATAAATTTCAGGGTGCCAGAATCAGGGTGCTTACTAGATTTGGAGCGGCCAATCCAACAAGAACAGAAAGAATAGTCATCACCTAAAAAATCAACAAAATATGAGACATGCGTGAGGCCTGAAAAAAGAGTCATGCCAGATCAAAAACACAACTGAGTAAACATAATAGGGAATAAATGCTTACAATCAGAGCGCCTAGGCAACCAGACAAAACAAGTCTTCTCGGATGGCGCATTGCAAGGATCTTCAAGAAAACATCATACTGTGAGATAATAACTCACAAAAAACAGTACATACAGAGGAGATAATGAATTCCGGGGACGGGACATTGTAAAGGGAACTCAGTGGCACAAATATGCACAAACAAACATACATATACCATAAGATGCTTAAAAAGTTACTAAACAGCATTTACTGATACAAAATAGGGATGTCTCAAAATTCATCAGCAGCTCAGAATCCATGCTATCAGTCAGAAATGATTTAGGAGAAACTCGATGTTCTTAGTAGTATTAAATTCATAAATTTGTATATGCTGAAACTCCTTATCAATATGTTCTTCCTTCATCACGTATAATTAGATTGTTATTAAAATCTCAAAAACAGCATTGAGTTCTCAAAATTAGCCAAAAAAGAATAAGAAATAGAATGTGCAATCATATAAACTCACCGCAGCGGCGAAAAAGGTCTTGTCGCCGATCTCAGAGAGCACAGTCATGGCCAGCGACTTGGTAAAACCCTAATTAGCAAAACAAAAATCATAATAAGCCAACACAAATCCAGATTAAAACCAATACGAACTCGTTTCAATTAATTAGAGAGACGAATTACCTGCACGACTGTACTCATTTTGACGGAGTGGCGTAAACGGAGGTGAATAAGAAGCAATGGAGGGTTTCCGCAGAGAAGTGAGTCAGAATTTGGGACTCGCTCTGACTCGCTCTGCCTTGGAAATTTGGGAGTGAGAGGGAGTTTGTCTGCGTCACCCAGCTGCTGCGTTGAAGTTTCTGAATCGAGCAAAAAGTTAGTAAGAACTACGACGGGCGTATATGAATAAAGGGCGCGTGTCGTTTGGAGCGTGCGGTTTAATCTTCTATTAAGCCTAAATAAATATTTATTTATTTATGAAGACGAAGAAAAAGAACTGATGCTTTTTATTGGACCTCAAGTAAAAAGTAGGAAAAAGAAAAAGGGCCGTTAAAAGAGGACGGGATTCTCCACTCTCCAGCTCCACTGCAGGGTCCAAACGTTGACGGTAGGCGCGTTTCCTTCACTCTCTCATTTTGGTTTTTTTTTTTATTCTCACTTCGGATGCTTGTGTTGCTACTTCCTCGTCTAAATTATTCATATTAGAAATTTTTTAATACTAATTAGTCGGTATGATGCATATAAATAATTAAACAATTCTCAATTCTCATGCAAAAAGTAATAATTAATCACAAATTCTACTTCTAAAAATTAGGATTAATAATATATTGAATTTCAAAGACCAACGTATAGAAATTGCAATTAACGATTATCTTATTTGCTAAAGCAATAATACAGCAAAGATAGATTCAACCTCTATATTTTTTAGAGGGAATAATAATATACGGAGGCATTGGATCGAAGTGTAGCTTTTTTCCCATAGTTAAGTGATGATCGTGAATAAAATAAACTATTTTTATTTTAACATGTGTACACAGAAACTTGATAATTCCCATAAAATGATAAAATTATTGTTATTCAAAATAAGATATTTTCTTTTTCTTTTATTTATTATATTTCTATGTCATTCAAACGGCTTTCCATATCCTAACAAATATAAATAAAAAATGACTGAAAATATATATTTAAAAAATTAGTGATTTAAATACAATCGTAGTGAGATGTATAGTTGATATATGGTGAACGTATGGAAAAATTTAAACCGATTATAAACGATAAGTCATCATACAATAGTAAAATGAATTTACAATAGCAACTGATGATATTTACCACTCCAATATTTTTCGACATAAAATAAAAAAGCTTAAAGATATAGCACTGTACTAACTACTAAGGTATATCCAATTTTTTGGCCATAAGTCAAACTAATAATAAATCAATTGGTTAATATGTTGTAAATGAAGGGATTAGTACGAATATCAGAGATTCTGAGTGCCGGAAAACATAAGCAACCATCAACCACATCCGTTCGTCTGCAATGAAATTGTCAAACTTAGGACATTTTCCGCCTTAATACAATTTAGCTGATGATTAATATTACTTATAAAGTTATATTCAAGCTTCGAACCAAAATCAATTAATTTAAAATTCTAGATCGTGTAACCACGAGCAACTGGTTCAGTGGAAACTCGGGTTCTAAGTCAGACAAATGTATTTGGTTGAAAGTTTTAAGATACTGCATGTCACTGACAAAAAAAAATCTAGATCGACCGGTGTAGATTAGTCATTGATTGAAAATTTTAAAATATTACGTGTCATTGACAAAAAAAAATTCTAAATCGTGTCGTTAATGATTCGATCGGAAAGTAATTTAATATCGAACGGTACAAAGTTCATAGCAGTTACTAAAATCCCGTCACGCATCAAGGACAAGATTTTCTATTTTATTAGCCGCAACTTTTTTTAAATTAGTTGAGCACCACAACAAAATGGAGAATCTCTTTATTATTTATTAACAAAGTCATTATCACGATAGAGGCAAAAGATCTTCGGCCACGAATGGTGTATCTGCCAAGTTGTATAGTGACACAAAATATGGACTTGCCTCAAGCCCACAAAGAATAGGAGTTTTTCTGTTAGGAGAGTTAATTTTGACATTGCATAAATTACTTATTGTACTCTATTTTTTTATTTTAATATTTTCTTATTTTTTTTCATGAATCAAACTTCTAAACTTACCCCTTATCTCTTAATTTACTTTATTTTATAAAAATTTAAAAATATAGAATAATTTAATAGCCTAATTATAAACCATCACAAAACATTACTATTTACTGCCACCTATGCGTCTTTCTATCATATTACAACAAATTTTTTTGATCGTTTACATATTCAAGCTGCCTAAAACTGCTACTATACTTTAATGACAGAAGCAAAGTACTCATAATTGTGAAAATAGAAAGTGGGAGAAATATGAAACGGGAGAGTAAAGGTTTTCAAAAAAAAAATGTCCAAATGTATTACATAAACAAAAGAAATAAAAATAAAATATATTAAATTCAAAAGGAAGAAGGGTACATTTGGTTTGGAAGTCTAATTCATGAAAAATAAGAAAACATTAAAACAAAAAAGTGAAGTGCTCCAAGTAATTTGTGAAGTGTCAAAATCAGCCAATTTATGTTAAGATTTTGTAGTCGGCATAATCAACATTATTAATAGCATTGACAATGTTTCCACCTAACAAGCTATTAAGTGTTGTATTTTTTTTATTATAAAAAGTCTTGTTGTATTAAGCGTACAACCATGTTGTGGAACCCAAAATCACCCGACAATTGTGGAGATGTCACGTGGCTCATAATTCATATAATGTCCAAATTACTCCTGGTAATACATTAACGGCTCATATACACCAACACATTAAATAATATATTTACCAACTAAATATATTATTTAATCTGATTAAGGCCTCAATAATAATCATTTTCTCCTTGAGAATTAATTGTTATTAAAATTCAATTAATAAATAATATCTTTTATTAAAAGAGTTATTTATTAATTACAAAACCTATCAACCAATCAGAACGCTCCGTGTCTCTCAAGATTTCACTATAAATATAGGTCCTCATCTCACTTCTAAGGTAATTTGTTCCTCGCTTCTAAATTTCTTTTTTATTTATCTCTCAAAGCTTACTTAAGCATCAGAGCGTTCTTGGTTAAACAACCCCCCGGGGCTTCAACTTTGACTTCGATTGTCTCTTGTTTGTTGTTTGTAGGGATCGTGAAGACTTTTCAAGCGTGTTCGATTTATGCTTCAACAACTGGTGCTTTCATTGAGAGCCGAATTGAGAAATACTCAAAGAGTGCTTTCTAATTCCCTCTTAAAAGCTTCAACTTCGTTCGTCGTTCTTCAACTTCAATCGTCGTTCATCAATCTTGTTCATCGATCATCAACTCCGTTCATCGTTCTTATCATGGCAAGAACACGACGATCAGTTCGTTCATCCGAAGCCGCTGCTTCCGTCTCTACAGCTCAAGCTGGGAGCAGAACACAAGCAAAGAACCAGGATGAATAGCTAGCCATTCCCTCATGCGGGACATGCCAAGTGACGATACTAGCACCCATCGGGACACAGGGACCGACTCCTGCTACTGGCTTTGGGTCCTTTCCTATCCTATCAACTCTTGCACCCTCATCACTTGCATCTGGAACGGTAACAACTAAGTCTTCGTCCCGCGAAGTATCCAAGCCTTCACCCCACGAAGCGTCCAAGCCTTCACCCCACGAAGTGTCCAAGCCTTTGGCCCGCGAAGCGTCCAAGCCTTCGCCCCGAAAAGCGTCCAAGCCTTCACCTCGCAAAGCGTCCACTCCTTCGCCTCACGAAGCGTTAATGCCTTTCCCCCGTGAAGCTTCCATGTCTTCGCCCTGCGAAGCGTCAATGCCTTCGCTTCGTGAAGCGTCTAACAACCAAGCCTTCCTCTAAGAAGCAACCAAGCCTTCCTCCAGGAAACAACCAAGTCTTCCTCCGGGAAACAACCAAGCCTTCCTACAGGAAGCAACCAAGCCTTCCTCCAGGAGCAACCAAGTCTTCCTCTGGGCAGCAACTAAGCCTTCCTTTGGGAACCGTCCAAGCCTTCGCCCCTCAAAGCGTCCAAGCTTTCGCCCAACGAAGCGTCCAAGCTTCGCCCCGCGAAGCGTCCAAGCCTTTGCCGCAAAGAAGCGTCCAAGCCTTCGTCCAACGAAGCGACCAAGCCTTTGTCCAGCGAAGCGACCAAGCCTTCCTCCAGGAAGCACTCCAAGCCTTCCTCCTGGAAGCACTCCAAGCCATCCTCCTGGAAGCACTCCAAGCCTTCCTCCTTTCCTTCGGGAAGCATTCCAAGCTTTCCCTTGGGAAGCGCTCCAAGTCTTCTTCCGAGAAGTGTAATCCCTTCCTTGAAGTCAAAATAAAACCCTCATCTGAGAGGCAAGTTGAATCAAAGCCCAACGCCGTATGCCCAAGACTACAATGAGGGCATTTGAAAAGACCAAAAGCCTTTCCTTGAAGGTAATGCAAAGCCATTCCTTAAAGGCAATGCAAAGCCCTTCTCGGGAAGGCAAAGCGAAGCCCTCATCCGAGAGGCCAATGGAGTCAAAATGCTATCGGTGGATGTTCATGGCAATACACCGGGGGGATTGTAATAACCAAGAAGTCCCTTTTTTCAATAAAAAAAAAAGGCAAAACCAAAGTTCCAACACTTATAAAAAATCCTGAGGATTACTAAGTTGGAAGGGACAAACTGACCACAAGATTCCGAAGCAGGAGACATCACTTCGGAGGCTCACCGCGGATTCTCTATTCATTGCAATTTTCCATAAGCAACTTCCGCCTCAAATCTCCCACTGAGTCTTCAAGTTTTGACACTTGTTAAATGAACCTAGTCTTCAATTTGATGCGAAGTTTGGGGGCACACAACGGCAAATATGGCTCGAATTTTCAACTTTTCGAGTTCAATAGCCTGATCCACTTTGGCTTCGCTAGGGTTCGTGAAGATAGCTTCGTCATCCTCCTAAACGACAATTGCAGCTTTGGCACTCCGTGTCATCATGCCACGCCCTTTGAGATAAAAGACCAATTCCCTTGTTTCTCGCAAGCAGTGGCAATTTCTCAGCAGGGCCAAGCAGTGCGCCCCAGCCACATGCGCAAGGCAAAGAAGGGGAAATGGTTCAACCAAGCCGGTCTCATCAGCCCACCATGCTCAAAGTTATTCCCCATGCCACGCGAAGTCTCGCAAAATCCCAGCTGCGCGTCGATCTCCCCCTGGCGCGCCGAACCTCTGCGCACCTTGCCCTGAGCCGCGAATGCAGCCTCCGACCGGGCGACCAGGCTTGGATCAGCTCCACTTGCTGGTTCCTTGCAAATCTTCTGCATAATTGGCCCATATTTCTCTTGCGGCCCCACCTGCAAAGATAGAACATTAGTGAAGCAAATTAATAATAAAAATTTTCATTCTCAACCAGCCATTTGCAGAGCCACAAGGAAAGAGAAAAATAAAAAATATATATTCTCTTCATCACCAAAAGAGACAGAGAAGGAAAGGAAGAATAAAAGATGATGAATTCTTCTTCTCTCAACTCCAGCAGCGAAGCAAAACAATAAAGGAGAAAATATTTTCATCTTCCTCACATGCCTAGCCGCCCCACCATCAAGACATGGAGATTTTTTCCAACTCAATGTTTGCGAGTGGAGTGACCAATGACCCTCTTAAATAAAAAATATGAAACGGGGAATAAATTTCAAAATAAAAACCTCCCATTATTAATGGGGGGATTAATTACAGATGAGAAACAAGCTCAACCCAATCACACAAACTTAAAACCCAATGCTTACTTGTATCAGTTTGATGTTACGTTTCGAGCCCAACGAAATTTTTTCGACACGAAAAATACAAGACAAAATGTCAAACACCGTCAAGCATGATTTATTTAGTATTCCAAAAAATATACATCCCTTAATATTCACTGAATTCCAAAGAGATGTAGCGGCATTTGTGGAACCCAAAATCACTCGATAATGACATGTGAGCCATAATTTATATAATGTCCAAATTACCCCTGATAATACATTAATGGCTCACAAACACCCACACATTAAATAATGTACTTAACGGCTAAATATATTATTTAATCGGATCAAGTTCTCAATAATAATTATTTTCTCCTTGAGAATTAATTGTTATTAAAATTCAATTAATAAATAATATAATATATTAATTACAAAACCTATGAACCAATCAGAACGCTCCGTGTCTCTCAAGATTTCACTATAAATAGAAATGATCACCACACTTCTAAGATAATTCGTTCATCGTTTCTAAAGTTCTTTAAAAATTTTCCACTCGGAAAAATTTTATCGAAAAAAAGTATAATTTACCAATTTGTCTTTTATTCTTTTAAAAAGAGAAAAGCAGCAGTGTATTGAAGAAAATACGATACATGCCATATAATTTCTTCATGCGTTAATAACTTTGGAACAAACTCATCAAGAAGGTGAGTTTTTGCAATGAAAAGTGAAAACACAAATAAATAGAAAATAAATGAATCGTGTATCATCAATTAATTGTGTATTTTTTTTTCCCTGAATTAATTGTGTATTTGATGTAATGATATGTGCGTGTGATGTGTGCCTTTTATCTATTAAAAGAAAAAGTTGCATAACTCTTGTAGTCTTGTCTAACATAAAATTGTTTTTTGGTCAAAATAAAAATAAAAATGAAAATTGAAAACTAATTTATTAATGTTGTTTTTTTATGTTTCTTAAATTACTTGAAACTGACAACATCGATTTTCATTTTTCTAAATTGTGCTTCATTGGTTTAGCAGTTGCTTTTAAAATGTTGGAGGAAATTAAATATGACAAATACATTACCCTTCTACATTTTATATGGTAGCATGTCAAGCATAAGTGAATGAAACTTACGCAATTATTCTTAAAACATTCAAAGGGAAAGTTTCTTATTTTGAAGGAAGTTCAGCGGGTAAAAATTATATTTCGAATAAATTGATTTTATCTTGGTTTGTTGCTATCTTAAAATCAAGGGCAAAATGTTGCTTGAAAATGGACAATATAATTATGATAAATTTAATGCAACATCATTCCTTTGAATAGAGAATGTTATGGAAAATATACACACGATGGGTAAGTCAGCATAATTTCGTTTAAGTCATGTAGTCTTCCACAATTTCGAATTCAAAATAAGTTAGAAGTTTATTATTCATACAAATATTTTTTTTTTACTTTCAAAACCGGTCAAGGTTTATGGTTGATGCTACCATGTTTCTGAGAGCAGCCTCGGGATATGAACTTTGAGACTCATCTTCTTAGAGACTGACCGATTATTCTCAACAGACTCCATCATCAATTGATTGTACGTAGTGCAGATTAGTGGTTGTGTCACTTGTGTTGGGTGTGAAGTTATTAGGAGGTATCAAAGTATTCTTGATTGAATTTCATCACAGACTTCAACCTCAAAAAAAAAGTCATAATAAATGAGATTATATTTGTTTACTTTTAATAACTACAACAATTTATAGATCGAATCACGTACCTCACGTGATGTCCCCTCCTTCCAAAGTTCAAACTTCCTACTTCCAACTCTGACCGTACAACTATGATTGTTGTCTTGTTATTTATTCTTGTCTGCAATCTCACAAGTTTTTTGGTGAATTCAAAATAAATTAGAAGTTTATTATTTCACACGAATATTTTTTTTACTTTCAACACTCTTAACATTATTATGTATTTGGTTTTGGTTTTATTAGATAAGGGTTTCCATGTATTGAAATTATTTTATTATTTTAGACTGTTTATGTCTAAATCATTCAAATCAATCCATGTCAAATTGTTGTTGGCGATTTGGTTGGAAACGATTTAGTTTTAATTTGGACGAAAAACAGTATTAATCCAATTTGTTTTCCGCTAAATGCTATGAATTGTCATTCATTAGATGTTCCTCTCAAATCTCAAAGACATTGGGCTTGTTAATGTATTAGACAGATTACAATTCAACCTCACTTTATTATATCCAACCATATGTTTTCAACCCAAAAAATAAAAATTTATTATTTCAAATACACTTAAAATAGAACTCGAAATTTCACTTTATAATAAAAATAAAAAATTGTGTCATTTTGTATTAAGAATAATTATTATATTATTTTCGTTGCACCAAAACCTTGACAATTTTACTAATGCTGTTTTCTAGAGGGGCAATTATATCAAAATAAAACCCAACCCATCTTCATCTTTATCTTCAACCTCTGCCTCCTTTCTCCAAGAACCCATCATTTTGCTTATCACCCTCTGCAATCTCGTGCCCAAAAGATTGGGCTATGGTTTAGCCCAATTCAAGCCCTTCTCCGAATTAGGATGCTTATGAGCTTTGTTTCCATTACCATCTTTCTGAAAAAGAAATCACATTTCTTTAAAACCAGATAAAACCCAGAAATGCAACTCAACATTTATCATTTGTGGCACCTAAATCCCAATTGGCCCCTACCACAGAGGTGAGCCACGTGTCAAGATGATCGATGTGGGATTCGGTGGGGAAACGACAGCGTTTCTGGTGGGCGGAACCTGTTCTTTCGAATTCGGTGGTTGAGGAGGTTGCAAATCCTGTAGGATTCGTGCTGGTATAGGTTGGAGCGGATGTTCTATCTTTTCTCAAAGAATCAAATCCCATCTTTAGCAAATTCTAGGATTTTTTTATTATAATTTATTTGATGAATTTTTAGGGGATTTGAGAGGGCCATCGATATAGCCGAGAAGGTTTTGAGCCGCGAGTATGGTGGTGATGAGAAACTTCCAGAAGAAATATTCGGTGGACTCCAATCTGATGGGCATGATGAGATTGCAGATTGTGGTAAGCAGAATGATGGGCTCTTGGGGTAAGGAGGAGGAGGTTGAAGACGAAGATGAAGATGGGTTGGGTAAAGTTTTGACATAATTATCCCTTTAGTAAACTGCGCTAGTAAGGCTATCAAGGCTTTGGTACAATGTAGATTACAAAATGACTCTTCAAAGTCCAAAGTGGCACAATTTTTATTTTAAGTGCAAAATGGGTTTTCGCATCTTATTTTAAGTGCTTTTGAAGTAGTAAGTTAAAAATAAATATATGAACAATGACAAGTTATCATTGGATATACATGCACGACTAACTTTACTTCCAATTACTTATTAAACAAAGTTGTTGACTCTTTATAACTTAGCACTTAATATGTTATTTAACTAGCAGAAATCACGTGAATAAAAAAAATATATATATAAAAATATCCAAATTATAAAGGTTTTAAGTTCATATCCTAACTATGAAAATTTTCATCTAGGTACTCAAACTATCAAAACACAATATCTAGGTACTTACTATTAGTAATATGTTAAAGAAATATGTTAAGTGCCCAAGTGGTACTTGTGGGGCCCTTTTTCATGCTAATATGAACTTAAAATAATTATTTAATTTTTCTTTTTATTATTTTATTATTTTTATTTTTAACTCTCTCTCCTACCCAGCCTCTCTTTCCCCGACTCTCTCCCTCTGCGACAACGGTGACAACCATCACCACCGCCCTTGATTCCGATCACAACCAGCCTTACCACCATTCATAAACACCTCCCATCGTCTAGACAAACCCGTCCCTGCCACCTATCATCGTCGAAACTCGCCGTAAAAGACGAATCGCAGCCGAGAAACCTACAAACCTTCGCCGCCGAGAAACCTACAAACCTTCGCCGCCGAGAAACCTACAAACCTTCGCCGCTATCAACGGCGTTTCCAGCCTACCCAACTTTCGAGACCACCTCCAATGGCTTCGTCTGGGCAAGGAGAGCATAACCACACCTCCCTTTGCGATCGACGGTGCCTGTGACGCTCGGATCGAGGAAAAAAGCAAAGTCCACCGTAGAGGAAAAATCGAAGTCACGAACCCATAATTGACTTATGGTTCTCGTGAATTATAATTATCCTACCACTGCATCTAGCGGTTTCTCGTCTTAGTTTCTCGAGATAATAGAGGATTTTAATCTCATCACCAATCTAGACCATAGTAGAGGACCCTCCGACCCATTTTCCAGACTCGAGGTCGACCAACTTAGCGAGTCTGAGCGATTCCTTCGTCTTCTCCAAGTCTCCGTGGAGGTCGGTGATCGCGATCAAGCGCTCTTGCGAGGGATAAAAGGTTTGCAAAGGTGAGGACGAGGGCCGAGGATCATTGAGATTGTGGTGGTTAGGGAGGGCATTTTAGGAATTTTGAGGCGGCTGGGGAGTTTGAGGTAAGAGGAAGAGGTAGTCATTGACGGAGAAGTCAACGAAGGTGTCGACGAAAGAGGATAGGAGATTGCAAACTTCTATATAGTCTTTTGATGATGTCGGTGGTGCAATACCCGCTTCCATCTTTTGATGGCAGCCACTTGAGAGAGAGTAAAAAAAAATTAAAAAAATAATAAAAAGAAAAGTAAAATAATTATTTTTAATATATTTAATTTTTATTTATTTATTATTTTTAATAATAAAAAGAAAAATAAAATAATTATTTTAAGTTCAAATCTGCATGAAAAGAGTCTCACAAGTACCACTTGGACACTTAAATATATTTTTTTAACAGATTGCTAATGGTGGGTACCTAGATGTTGTGTTTTGATAGTTTGAGTACCTAGATGAAAATTTTCATAGTTGGGGTATGAACTTTAAATGAACCCTATAGTTTGGATATTTTTATGTAATTTATCCTAAAAAAAAATTGTATACTTGTAGATGGCCAAATGGGTAAACGCTTACTAAACATGGATACAAATGAGTATTATATTCATCTACACCTATTCTTAATTTTTAAGGGTATACCCAAACCCTACCCAGTGGATAATAGGTACCCATGACAATTTTACCTTTTCTTTTCCCTTTCAATTTTTTTTCTTACTTTTTATTTTGTTTTTAACTTCTAACTTTTTTTTCCCTTTCAATTTCTTTTGCTTTTCATTTTTTTTTATCTTTTCATTTTTTCATTTGCTTTTCATTTTTTTGTTCTCCTCCATTATAATAAATAACATATTATCTCAAGATTTTTAAACACAACATTAGTTTCTCTTTTGATCCCAGTACGTGCATAAAAGTTCAAAATATTACAAATTTAAGTTCAATCTTATAAAATGATAACAAAATAATGAGGACGTTTGTGCGAGTTTAATCATCTTCATCGTCGTCGTCATCATCAGCAATCTCAACATCGACATTATCGTCAAATGTATTAGATTTTGTATTTATAGAAGCCAAATATGAAGTCAAACCTGATCACATTAAAAAAAAAAATTAGTAATATAAGCAACAAGTGAAATTTTTTAACTACTAAATATATTACAAAATTATTGTTAGTACCTCGTATCTCACTCCACAACCAATCCCGAGAACACAATAAATTCTCAACCGTGTTTGATTGAAGAAGACTACTTTGTGGACTTACAATTCTTCCACCAATACTAAATGCAGACTCTGAAGCAACAATGGACACTGAAATAGCTAGGACATCTCTAGCAATATCACGTATAATGGGGAAGATATTTACAGGGTTCTTCTTAGACAACATGAAAATGATATTAAAAAATAAAGGATAAACTACATAAAAGTACCCAAACTATAGGGGTCATTTCAAATGAGTACCCTAACTATGAAAACTTGCAAAAGAGTACCCAAACTATATTGCCACTAACATAAGGGTACCTCCGTTACCTTTTCCGTCCAAAAGATCGTTAAAAGTACATGTGGCACTAATTGTGTCCACTCAGCTCGTGATGTGGCGCTATTTGAAGAGATATTTTCGGATTATCACAAATTCACTCCCTATGTCCTCTATCCCGTCGCGCGAAACCCACCCTTCAAACCCAACTGCTTCGACGGGAGGCTGAGACCCATCTTGCACGACCGATTTCTCTGATTTCCAAATCTCTAGCACGACCAACACCACCATCTTGAATAAACCCAGCCCCAAATCTGTATCACGACAAACCCGAAGAGAATGAAGAAACCCAACCCCAAATCTCGAAGAAACCCAACCCCAAATCTCGAAGAAACCCACCCAACGGCTCCAACCCTAATGTTGTAGAACAGATGCGCGACAACCCTCATGGTCCAACGGCGACGACGTAAGCGACTTCGTCTTCTTCCTCCAACGGCGCACTACAGAGTAAGCTTATCTGTCTCCGTCGAAGGCGTGAAGGATTTTTGTCAAAGGTTTGAATGAGTTTCTTCATGTTCTTCTCATGTGAAATTCCCCGTAGCAAAGCGAGGATGTCGGAGATGGAAAAATGCATGATGGAATTTGAAGCCACCATTTGTCATTGTGGTAAACAAGTGAAGTTGATGACAAGTCTGACAGATGAAAATCCAGGGAGGAGATTCTGGGGTTGTGATGGTTATGGGGTAAGTTTATGTTTGATCTTAATTGGTATTTAGTTTTACATTTGTAGTATAAATTTCAAATTGTGATTATAATTTCAAATTTTGATTTAGGAATCAAAGAAATCGAAGAGGAGTAGGAGGTGGTGGGTGTATTTTTTTCAATGGTGCAGCATAAAGCTCAACGAGAATTCACCCGGTCCAATTCCAGGTCTATTGAAGAAATTGAAGTTGAAAGATGAAGAAATCATGGGTTTGAAGAAGCAGATTAAAGCTGGTGTGAAGAGGCAGGGGTGTTTGCTGGTTTGGGTTGTTGTTTCCTGGATGTTTGTAGTTTTGTTTGTGGGAATGATTATCTATGGAGCAAGGGGAAATGATAGGGCTCTATCCAGTAAGAATGTGAATCTAGCTCTTGAGTTTTAATTGTATAATGCAATTGAACTTCATGGTCATTATAATATGAATGGTGAATTTGCAATGTAATATTCTGCTTTGTTTAATTATGAGTGTTTTGGAGGTTTAGCAAGAAGGAAATATAGATAGAGAGAAGTAATGAAGGTCTGGCACATCCATAACACCCTACAACACATCCAACCCAATTAAAAGCATAACAATGCAAATCATTTCAAATCATCAAATTGCAAAGATTCAACTTCATTTTCAAGTTGTCATACAAAGCCATTCAAGTATAACATCTTCAATTGAACCTGTCAATACCCTACGTAATTGACCTAAAATACCCTATGTATACATGACTTGGAATCAACTATACTCCCTAGCTATTTCACCACTGTCAATGAGACATAACATCTTCAATTGAACCTGTCAATACCCTAGGTAATTTACCAAAAATATATGAGGGTCAACCATTCAAGTAGCAAAATTACATACATTAGAACCTCAGTTTCAAAATAGCAAAACTACATGAATTGGAATCAAGTCTACTCCCTAGCTATTTGACTACTGTCAATGACTTGAAATGAAGTTTGTTTGTTCTTTTTACTTCTTCTCAAATCACTATCATTGACACCAGCACTTGTGGATTGTTGACTTGGATCCTACATATGCAGAATTTTGCATTATAAGATGACTTATGGAATTGAATTGTGACAACTGATTCAGATTAAGACAACAATAACAACCATGAGAAAGGGTAAGAATGGCCTATATACCTGATTTGAAGCATGTCTCTTAGGGTGGTTGTTTGTCTTGGATGTCTTTGTAGAAGATGTGGTTGATCCTTGGGTCTACATGAAACAAAATCTAATTAGGACTATATAGTCGATGACTTTAATAAAAAAACAAACTTAAAATGGTACTGACATTTGGAGCAGAAGTATCTGCAACATTCTTCTTTGCTCTGTCTCGTGGCCTTGGTGGTAGCTTCTTTTTGGGAGGCAAGTGTCGATGGTGGGTTCTTGCATTATGAGTTTGTGATGAACAAATACTGCAACGCATAAGAATGCCCTGTTTTCCCAATTTTTTCCTCCCACTTTGATCGACTGTTTCATGTGGATCCTTTGTTCTAACTTTTCTTGGCCTTCCGGGTTGCCTCTTATTTGCTGGTGGCTTAATACTTTGATAGCCAGTTCTCTCCCACATTTTTGGGCCATTTATAGCCTCAGTTAGGTTTTTGTAGCACTTCATGTAGGTCTCTTTAGAATATATTGGATCAATATATTCCTCCACTGAGGGGCCACCTTTGTAATGTATGGTTGTTATCCCATGCACACATGGGATTCCCGTGAGGTCCCACTTTCTGCAACAACACCTGTGGGCCTCCAAATTTACCACAAACTGCTCTCCTCTGCGGCCGTGAACCTCGTAGTTTGGTCCACCATGCCATCTAACACTGCAATGCCCCGAATCCACTTTCAACTTTTGCACATGGTTGAATACATTCTGACATATATTCTGAAGCCAAGTAGCCATCTTATCTCTTCTCCATTGTATCCTCTTCAAAAACAAATACCTAATCATCTCAAACATCGTGATGATTGATTTATCTCTAGCAGGCATTATGGTGTTGTTGAAGGTTTCACAGTAGTTGTTTTGTAGCATGTCTGTCTTCGACCATGTTTTAAAATGGGACTTGGACCATTGATGAGCTGGCTTGTCTACCAACCATTTACAAGCTACTTCATCTTATCCTTTTAGCTTTTCCATCTCATCTTGGAAAGATTGAACTGTTGTTGCTCTTGCACAATCCCACAGAGCATCCTTCAAGACTTTACCTTTGAAACTGTGGTTGTAGTTACTCCACAAATGCCTACAACAAAATCTGTGCTCATCACTTGGCATTAAGGCTTTAATGGCTGCTTCAAGTTCATTTTTCTTGTCAGTAAGGAAACTCCAACCATAGTAGTCTTGCATCCCCAAATCCACCATCAACAACTCCAAGAACCATGTCCGTGAGTCCTTTATTTCCATTTCAACCACAGCCATAGCAATCACCCATGTCTCATTATTGGCATCTAATCCAATAGCAGTCAACAATTGTCCACCATAAACTCCTTTAAGATGACAACCATCCAAGCCAATGAAATGCCTACATCACTCCTTAAAACCCTTCTTGCATGCCTCCAAGCAAATGTAGAGCCTCTTGAAAATTTGGTCTCCACCCACAAAATCACAAGCCAATGATGTGGTAGTACATGGATTAGTTTGCTTCAACTCATGGCAGTAATCCCACAACATACCATATTGCTTTGCTAGGGATCCATCTATTAACTCCATAGCCTTGTGCTTGGCTCTATATGCCTTCATAAAGCTGATCCCAATGGAAAATTCAGTAGATGCAGCTTCCATAATTGCAGATATGGGCATCTTGGGGTTTGTCTGGATTCTTTGCAGGAAGTGTTGAGAAAGCCAAGAAGCTGTGTGTAAGGACCCTTCCCGAATTTTCCCTCGAAATCCGGAAAGAACCCTTATCCCATCTGACAGCTCTTTACTTCAAAATTTAAACACCAGAAATACCCTTTGTTCTGGAATAATTTTTATTAAGCCTTACAGGGTTCCCGACAGAACCTCTGTACTTACTAACCACTTATACCTGTCAGACGCAGGATAGTATACTGGTCAAAACCAAAACCTCGGAGTAACGGTGGTCCAAATAGGAATACCCTATGTCACCAAACGTCAGTAGGTCAGACAATGCTGACATCTCTACTGGAATACCACAAGACAACAGACTAGTCAAATACTTGTAAACCAACCATAATTCGTCCCTCTGGGTCACCGCCCACACCTACCCACTGACCCGGCTGACGAAGTATTTTCATAGGTTGATTAAGCCCATGACCATTGTCGTTTGTTTCATATTAGAGCCGGATATATCCTCGGCTATCATATTGTATCATCAGCCGGTATAACCTTCGGCTACCATAACATATCAGTCGGCATATCTCTCAACTATCCTGTCCCTAGCCACCAGGGTATCCCTTGGGGTGTGCTAGTCATGTATCATATCATATCAGTCGGCATAGATCTCGACTATCATATCATATCAGTCGGCATCTCTCGACTATCATATCCCTAGCCACCAGGGTATCCCTTGGGGTGTGCTAGTCATGTATCATATCATATCAGTCGGCATATATCTCGACTATCATATCATATCAGTCGGCATCTCTCGACTATCATAACATATCAGTCGGCATCTCTCGACTATCATAACATATCAGTCGGCATCTCTCGACTATCATATCATATCAGTCGGCATCTCTCGACTATCATATCCCTAGCCACCAGGGTATCCCTTGGGGTGTGCTAGTCATGTATCATATCATATCAGTCGGCATATATCTCGACTATCATATCATATCAGTCGGCATCTCTCGACTATCATAACATATCAGTCGGCATCTCTCGACTATCATAACATATCAGTCGGCATCTCTCGACTATCATAACATATCAGTCGGCATCTCTCGACTATCATAACATATCAGTCGGCATCTCTCGACTATCATATCCCTAGCCACCAGGGTATCCCTTGGGGTGTGCTAGTCATGTATCATATCATATCAGTCGGCATAGATCTCGACTATCATATCATATCAGTCGGCATAGATCTCGACTATCATATCATATCAGTCGGCATCTCTCGACTATCATAACATATCAGTCGGCATCTCTCGACTATCATATCCCTAGCCACCAGGGTATCCCTTGGGGTGTGCTAGTCATGTATCATATCATATCAGTCGGCATATATCTCGACTATCATATCATATCAGTCGGCATCTCTCGACTATCATAACATATCAGTCGGCATCTCTCGACTATCATATCATATCAGTCGGCATATTTCGACTATCATATCATATCAGTCGGCATATCTCGACTATCATATCATATCAGTCGGCATATCTCGACTATCATATCATATCAGTCGGCATAGTCGGCATCTCTCGACTATCATATCATATCAGTCGGCATCTCTCGACTATCATATCATATCAGTCGGCATATCTCGACTATCATATCATATCAGTCGGCATATCGCGACTATCATATCATATCAGTCGGCATATCGCGACTATCATATCATATCAGTCGGCATATCGCGACTATCATATCATATCAGTCGGCATATCTCGACTATCATATCATATCAGTCGGCATATCTCGACTATCATATCATATCAGTCGGCATATCGCGACTATCATATCATATTAGTCGGCATAGTCGGCATCTCTCGACTATCATATCATATCAGTCGGCATATCTCGACTATCATATCATATCAGTCGGCATATCTCGACTATCATATCATATCAGTCGGCATCTCTCGACTATCATATCATATCAGTCGGCATATCGCGACTATCATATCATATCAGTCGGCATATCGCGACTATCATATCATATTAGTCGGCATAGTCGGCATCTCTCGACTATCATATCATATCAGTCGGCATATCTCGACTATCATATCATATCAGTCGGCATATCTCGACTATCATATCATATCAGTCGGCATCTCTCGACTATCATATCATATCAGTCGGCATATCGCGACTATCATATCATATCAGTCGGCATATCGCGACTATCATATCATATTAGTCGGCATAGTCGGCATCTCTCGACTATCATATCATATCAGTCGGCATATCTCGACTATCATATCATATCAGTCGGCATATCTCGACTATCATATCATATCAGTCGGCATATCTCGACTATCATATCATATCAGTCGGCATATCGCGACTATCATATCATATTAGTCGGCATAGTCGGCATCTCTCGACTATCATATCATATCAGTCGGCATATCTCGACTATCATATCATATTATATCAGTGTTTATCCTGGAGGTTCATCGGGTTCACCGCTAATAACGGATCCTCATCCCGAGTCCTGGCCTCCCTAAATTCAATGTTTATCTTGGAGGTTCATCGGGTTCACCGTTAATAACGGATCCTCATCCCGAGTCCTAGCCTCCCTAAATTCAATGTTTATCTTGGAGGTTCATCGGGTTCACCGTTAATAACGGATCCTCATCCCGAGTCCTGGCCTCCCTAAATTCAATGTTTATCTTGGAGGTTCATCGGGTTCACCGTTAATAACGGATCCTCATCCCGAGTCCTGGCTTCCCTCAATTATGACCAAAACACACTTTAACCGGAATAGTGGAAAACATATATCCAGTAATCATTTCTAAATTCCGGGAAATCATTGCAACAATACATAACAATATGTAAACAAAGATACATTGATGCATGCATTACAGTTTATAAACAATAGTCCACTAATATACATCAACCAACCCTTAATTCAAGGACGCTCTAGCCCAAGCAACACATGCACAATAATGTCCCAACTACCTGGACTTCCCGAGCTCAAAACCCGCTAATACGGTCAACTATTACCGCTGGGATTGCCCAAAACCACCTCTAAACGACGTCTGATCAACCTCAAACCTGTACCAACAGATTCGGAACGTCGAAAACTAGTTCCCACGTGCCGCCGTGACCTCAGTCTCGGCCACACGCGCCGCCACGCGCCGCCGGAAGGTCGGCACACGCACCCACGCGCGCTCACGCGCCGGTCACGCGCTACTACAGTGTTCACGCGCCTGGACCGGTCCAACCCGGTCCGGCTCAACCAGACCCGGTCCAACTCGACCAGACCGGTTCACTCAACCCGACCGATTCAACTCGACCCGACCGGTCACCGGTGACTCGCCGGAGAAGACGACCGAACGCCGTCACCATCGCCGGAGGCTGGCCGGAGAAGATGACCGGACCGCCACCTCCGCCGCCGTCTGGTTCGCCGGAATCCCCCATTTCCGGCCGAAACTACCAATTTTCTAACTTCTTCATTTCTTAACCGTTTTTCACGATCTATACATGGAAATTTATCTACTTTTCACCAGGAATCCAAATATGAGGTCAAAGTTCCGAGATCGTACCTGGTTTGGCCGAAAAACGGCCGAGAAGTTTCGGTTCACCTCCCTCCTCCGTCCGTCGCCTACGGCGGTGCTCCCGCTCCAATATCTACCCCAAAATGCTCGTGGGGTCCCGGGGATGATCCTCCCGACCTTGGTTTCACTCAACTCGGATCGAAATCCGTCCGATGAAAATCAAGCTTTGTGTTCACACGGGGGGGTTTTCGGGTAGGAGAGAGAGAGAGACCATACTGACCAATCTGCCGAGGAGAGAGAAAATATCTATTATATAGTTCCAACTTCTCCAAAATTACCAAACTGCCCCTGAAGCTTCTAGACCCTTAACGAACTCACCGGGTCTCCGTTTTCCGCGTGCCGCCTGTCTACGAACTCGTGAGTTCGAGACCTACGCAACGACTTTAGAAAATTTCCCAAAAGTCTTGCCAGTCAAAAAGTGACTCCCGAACCCGTCCAAAACTGAGGGTAAAATTGTCCAATCCTCAAAATAGTTTAATTTCTGGTCCGAGTCGTTACACTGTGGCTTGTTGATTTTTATACACCCTTGTACACGTGTGCAAAGGGTTATAGTGCTTGACAACCAATGTGTTGTCAGTTGTGCTCACCCTAGACACATATATTTCCCATTGACAACCCTCTGCTCTGCATACACACTTCAACTTGTACCTTGCATTCATCTTGTACCTCACATCTTTACCAGTGTATACACAATAGTCCCTAATAGCTTGCCTAAAGACACCACAGTCACTGAACATCAAACCAGTATCAAAGCTTGGCCTGATTCTATCAGTTTCTGGATTGTACGCTATAAAATTCTTGCCACTTCCCCTTTTCACAACATTTTCATCATCACCATCCACAACTGGTCTCAAGTCTTCTTGTGTTTGATCCCCCTCTTCAAGTTGGTCATCATCTATATCTTCCACTCTTAATTCATCACCGGGAGTGAATGTGGCCCTCCAAAAATTTCTAGCAGCTGAAGTTGCAGCTGCTGCAGGTGGAGCAACAGTTAAAGTTGCAGCTGCTTCTGCTGGAGCAGCAGCTGAATTTGCATGTGCTTCTGCTGGACCAGCAGCTGATGTTGGAGCTGGTTCTGGTAGAGCATCAGCTTCTAGTGGAGCATCAGCTGAAATTCCAGCATGTTCATCTGCAGGGGCTTCATCTACACCAGGTTTTGAAGTTCCCCCAACATCAGTGAAGAACTCATCCAAGTTTGAAACTTCTAGCAGCCAACCCTCTAGAATATACATATCCAACCTCTTCTCCTTAGCAGGAATAGCCTCATCACTACTGTCAGCAAATCCAGAACATGCTGATGCTTTAGAATACTCATACTCCTCCACTAACCCATCTTCAAACTCATCATCTTTAGTAGACAGTTTACCCTTACATTTGTCTGTTTTTTGCACTGCTTCTTCACCAAGATTGGCAGCTTATGGCTCTGGCATCTGACGTGGCAATTCTCTTACAACCACTCATGCCTTACCCTTATAGGGTGCTATACTCACTACAGCTGATGTTGCTACCGTGGTCCCCACCACTTTAGTCTCCTCATCTAACTCCTCAATCACAACCCTGCTTTTCTTGGTCACCACCAATTCTTTACTTGTCTTCTCCTTTCCCCCTTTTTAACATCTTTTAAAAACGCCATCGGGTTCTTCACATTCATGTGTGTTAAGAACAATTCTATCTCTGTGACACTTGGAACCGCCTCACACATTTTAAGCACATCAGAGTTTTGTATCAACTTACCCCCAACTCCTTCTTCAATCTCATATTGGTATAAAATGATACCATCTTTGTAGCCCAATTCTTTAACCATTCTTCACGATTTCCAGTCACGGCCTCCTCTTCACGATGTCTGGGGTGGGGGGTTGTTATCGATTTAGGGTTTGAAAGGTGGGTTTTGCGCGACGGGGTGGAGGAAAGACGAAGTGAATTTGTGATAATCAGAAAATGCCCCTTCAAATAGCGTCACATTACGAGCTGAGTGGACACAATTAGTGCCACGTATACTTTTAACGGTCTTTTAGACGGAAAAGGTAACAGATGTACTCTTATGTTAGTGGCAATATAGTTTGGGTACTCTTTTGAAAGTTTTCATAGTTGAGGTACTCATTTGAAATGACATTTATAATTTGGATATTTTTATGTAGTATATCTAAAAAGAAAATAGGGACCAAAAAAAGAAAAAGATTTCCAGTCAGAATGGAAAGAAATATTTTATTATTAATACAAAATGGCACACACATGCTCGTATTAAATGACTGCATTTTATAGAAGGTACCCTTCATGGACTGAGCCCTTAGAAGATATTTACAGGTCCAAACACCTTATAAATTACCCAGAAATTCAGAGATCAATATCATTTTCATTTTCTGCTCCAAAACCTTACAAAAGAACAAGGGTTCTTCTCAGACAACTGGGAATAACCTGACGGTTCCTCTTCACAAAGTATGACCAATCTATTTAAAATATAAAACTCGGAACATTCAAAGCATGACCATGCCGATGATCAATTACTTTTCAATTCACTAGCTCTAGTCATTCAACCTCAATTCCGTTCAACCGAAGTTCACCAGAATTCGAAAGAAGAAATTCCAAGATAAGACAAATGATCTAATTTTACAACCTTCAATATGAACCAAAGAACAATGAAGCCCAGATTTTGATATAGTGCACATTGGAAATGGCAGCTATGGTTGGATGACTCAAGTGCCATGAAGCAATGCATGATGGATGAGTTGCAAATTGTTAAAGTTTACGATAAACATAAATCGGTAGGCAAGTAAACCAAATGTTTTTAGAAACTCTCCCCCAAGAAGATACTACACATGCATTTATCAACACAAACAACCATAGTGTTTAAAAGTGACCAATGTCCATGAAAACCTCAACCAGAGAAAAATCCAACATATTCCATAGAAGCCAAAACAGAGAGGCTAGAATTATTATTGAACTTGTTGTTATCTTTATATTTATGGTATGAACAATGAAACACAGTACAGAAGGAAAATGACCAACTCCGATGAAGCAATGATGCATCAATACGGTCATTGAGTTGACATGGAAATTCCTTTAGTACACACAGCAGGAATAAAGGTTTGATTTTCCAACAACAACCACAACAACAACATCAACAGTCGCAGGTGATGGATGAGAATCACACTCAAAATCAAGCAGAGAATCACTCAAAATCAAAATCAACAACAACCTAACATGGAGAATGCATACCAAGCGGAGCATCACACTAAAAATCAAAATCAACAACAGCCTAACATAGAGAAATGCATACCAAGCAGAGAATCACACTGAAAATCAAACTAAATTGATGATTGAAGAAGATGAGTAGAACAAACCAATTTTGTTGACCCAGTTGGAGAGAGTGAGCACCTCTTGAGCTATGGACCACCACCAATTTCGATAGAGACTGAGATCACAGGGACCGATATTCCCTTTCGATTGGGAGAACACAGAGGACGCTTCCCGTGATATGAATGCTTTGAATCAAAACCTTCCCGAGGCCCAGCTTCTGTTTGGGAAAGGGTTTCAGGCTAGGATGGACCGAAGGGAGCAGAAGAATCTTGTTGTCAAGTTCAGGAGGAGCGATAGCCTCTAGTCGACTATGGTTTGGGCGGTGTAAGGGTTTTACTAACTGGAGCGATAGTCTATGGATCTCGTTGTTGTGGTCGCTCGGAAGAGAAGATAGCGAGGAGAAGAGAGGCCAAGAAGGAGAAGTCGAGTTTTAGCTGTTTTTCCGAACGAGTAAAGGGCACCCACGGGTAACCCTTACCCTACCCATCTAGTGATGGGTAATTTTTTACCCATCCATATCTTTGCCCATATAGTTAATACCTATAGGTAATTATAATCATCCCTACTTGTAACATGATAATTTTTATTTCACCAAAAATCAGAACTGGTAAACATAATTAACAATTTCATACATCCGAATTGATAAACATAGCACACGACTTCATATAGTTTCGAACTAATAAACATAATAGGCAATTTCATATGCAGTATCAAAGATTATTATTATTTTTTTCAAAAATTCGGTCCAATAAAAAGGTTACCGTGACCAAGTAATGATTAAAATCACCAACATTATGGCCACGAGATGCATGAGAATATGATACTTATGTAGTTACATAATTAAATCATGGGTCCTGCTTGAATAATTATCATCATGGCAGTACATGAGTTCAAGCTTTTGCTTTTCAAAGTTTTGACTTACAATATTGCCATATAGGTCCCGTTCTATCTCCTTTTGGGCAACCCGTTCACTCTATACAAACCCCTCAGAGCCTTAAACTAGTCATGGGATCATATGAAATGAGTCCTCAAATTGGTCAAAAAATAGTAGTTGATAAAGAAAGCACTATCTTACCAAATCACACTTATCCCCATAAACACTCCTCTAATCCAAGCCTTTGAGTGCGCCTTAATAAAATTCATAACTTTTGAGGCTCTCTTTATCTTTCTAGCAACCCAAAGCCCTAACATACGATTATAACACCACACATTCCTCCTACATGAATTGTCTAGATAATTAAATTATTATCGTAATTTTACTTTCTTAATTATAGGAAGGGTCGTCACATATATTGATATAAGACTAATTATTGTTCATCATGTAATTTCAAAATTCATATAAAATCGATATTAAATCAGGAGCACTCATTTCACCGCCCAATAACTATAAGAGACAGTTATTTCAAAATTCATATAAAATCGATATTAAATCAGGAGCACTCATTTCACCGCCCAATAACTATAAGAGACAGTTAGTGAAATTCGAATACATGCAAATGAGACTAGCTTTCAACCACCAAACCACCTACGTGGCTTAGTTTCCTTACTATTTCACTCTAACCATTTGTTATATGCTATCTTCTTCTCATCCAAAGCTCCTCCTCTCCACCACCCCATAAATTTGCCTTTGTTTTCTTCCAATGTCCTTTACGTGATTCACTCTAATTATGCTCCTTTTCTCCGCTCATAAATAATATCAAATCCCACACCCACTCAGAGCTTCAAAGCAGCTTCTGCAAATTCCTCAATTCCCAAAATGGGTCTCCTCTGTAATTACATTCTTTCTGCTTTCTTCTTCTTCTACACTACTTCCCACCTTGCTCACTCTCGGAGCTTACCGTTAAGCTCGAAAACGACAGTGCTCGACGTCGCTGCTTCCATTCAAACGACCAGAAACGTTCTGTCGTCGGAGTTTCAAAGCAGAACCACACAGGCATTGGGCCAGCAACAAGAACAGAGCTTCTCAGTGGAATCTCCGCTTTCTGCGCCGCTGCATTCTCGAATTTCACTTCACAAGCCTTCGCACAGTGACTACAAGTCGCTCACATTGGCACGACTCGACCGTGACTCGGCCCGAGTCAGATCCCTGACCGCCCGCTTAGATCTGGCCATTAAAGGCATTGCCACGTCAGATCTTGAACCCGTCGGTACGGGCAATGGCTTGCAGCTTGAAGCTAACGGTTTTGAGGGTCCCATCATTTCAGGGACGAGTCAGGGAAGCGGTGAGTACTTCTCCCGAGTCGGAATCGGAAAACCGCCGAGTCAGGCCTATGTCGTGCTCGACACTGGAAGTGACGTCAGCTGGGTGCAGTGCGCACCCTGTGCCGAATGTTACCAGCAAGCCGACCCCATCTTTGAGCCGGCTTCTTCAGCTTCTTTTTCGCCTCTCTCATGCGAATCCCAACAGTGCAAGTCCCTCGACCTGTCCGATTGTCGCAACGACACGTGTCTCTACGAGGTGGCCTACGGCGACGGCTCTTACACCGTCGGCGACTTCGTCACCGAGACCGTCAGCATGGGTGGGGCTTCCGCGAGTGACGTCGCCATGGGCTGTGGCCATACGAACGAGGGATTGTTTATCGGCGCAGCTGGCTTGCTCGGACTCGGCGGCGGCTCACTCTCATTTCCTTCCCAGCTCAACGCCACATCATTTTCATACTGCCTCGTAGACCGTGACTCTGACTCAACCTCGACTCTCGATTTTAATTCTCCACTACCTCCCAACGCCGTGACGGCTCCGTTACACCGTAACCCTCAGCTGGACACGTTTTACTATGTGGGCCTAACCGGAATGAGCATCGGAGGTGAGTTGCTCCCGATTCCCGAGTCGGCTTTTCAGATAGACGAGGGCGGAAACGGAGGAATCATCATCGACTCGGGCACGGCTGTGACTCGGTTGCAGACAGACACATACAACGCGCTCCGTGACGCGTTCGTGAAACGCATGAGCGACTTGACTCACTTGACGGTGACGCAGGGTGCGGCGCTGTTCGACGCGTGTTACGACTTGTCGTCGAAAAAAAGCGTGGAGGTGCCAGCGCTGTCGTTTCACTTCGCGGATGGGAAGGTGTTACCGTTACCCGCTAATAACTACTTGATACCAATCGACTCGGATGGAACGTTTTGCTTTGCGTTCGCGCCCACGCCGTCTCCGCTGTCAATCATTGGCAATATCCAACAACAAGGGACTCGTGTCGGATTCGATGTTGCTAATTCGGTGGTTGGGTTCTCCCCCAACGAGTGCTAAACATAAATTATGGGGTGTGGTTAAGGCCTTTCTCCTTTTCTTTTATTTTTTTGGTTTAGGACCATGCCTTTCTGTCAGTTGTCTGTCCAGTTGTCCATGTTAGATTGTTACCAACAACATAATATGTTTTAGTTCAGCTTTAGGCCCCTCTCACTATCAACAAGCGTACCATCATGAGGAGTTCATTATTTTAATTGCTTCATGAGATAAAGCTTTGTTAAGAAGAATTTGTTTGTTCGTAAGTTACCATTTTTGCCTACCTTTGATTGGTGACTTGCATCGAAACAAAGTTGAAAACTTATGACATGAGAAATCCGGGTTAATTAATATTTTTGTTAACAATTAAACCGCGTTGTTCATTTGGTCGTAGAAGGTCGTTTTCAAGTGATTTTCGTCGAGGCTGCTTCTGGGAAGATGAACATCAAATATGACAGGAAAATGATAATACAAACGGACAAAAAGTGAGCAAGCGAAGGGGACACGATAAAGACGTACGAATATAAAATAGATTTAGAAACATTACCAAAGACAGGAGGAGGATATTCTTTTATTTCTGTTGTAATTTCCGCCGGCTCACTACATCTTTTTTTTTTTTATTATCGCACAAAATTAACCGCTTGATGCGAATTTATAATAATAAGAAATTGACAAAGTGAATTTATAAGAACACATGATAATGAGATTCTGCCCATTTTTGTTGCATGCATTATTTGGCAAGCTAGCGGCACAACCAAATTGTCAATAAAATAAATGGCCATTATGCAAGCAATGAGCACGTCCAAAATCTTCAAGATTAGTCACATACAGTGGCTGGAGACCATTCTCCTAATGGACCCACATTAGAAAAAAACGCGGAAATTACAATCTGGCATTTCATTTTAATATATAATGTATTAATTTGAATGTAAATAATAAAAATTAATATCCAATATCTATAATCCAGCCGCCATAAACTTAAAGTGGGCAAAATGTCATATGAGGACATTGGCATCTTCTCTTCAGATGTCAAACTCAAGTTCTTCAACCCACGTAGGAGCAAGAGGGGTCACTTGACCCTCTCCTCGCCGGAATATTGCCCAGAGAGGACGGAAGTTGACCCTCCCTTCTCAAAATGCTTGCCCTTACTGCAACAAACAACAATTAACTTCTCTCTTCTCCACGAACCAGTTTAATTTAGGGGTGGGAGAATTGAGAGGAGGAGGGCAGATGCATGAAGGATGGATGTGGTTGGACTTTTTTTGGGTTGGGGCTTCTTATCCCATTCTTTAATTTTCTTATGGGGAAGAAAAAGAGACAGAGAGACTGAGGGAGGCTGGGTATTGTGGGTTGCGGCGACTGTGTGAATTAGGAGGGTTTTTTTTGGATGAAGACGAAGGCCGGCGGAGAAGAATCATTAGGGTTATTGCTTTACTAGGTTTCTTTATTATTTTCTTTTTAGTAATTAACAGACCATTTTAATAGTAATAGTTTTTGTAATAATTTTTAAATAGATTATTGAATAGTTAGTAATTTAATAAAAATAAATAGAAGGCACTAAAATTATTAAAATTTGGAAACACACTAAATTAGACAAATCATCGATTATGATTCTAGTCTAAAGATTCACTTTCTAACAAACATAAAAAACTTCATCTTCAGAACAAATCATCGAGTAAGTAAGTGTGTAAAGTAGTTAATTGGTTGGTAGGTCTCCTCGTAGCTTGCTATTTAGATTTTTGATCAAAGAAGTCCCCTAAAACATTAGAATTTAGGACAAAACGTAGTGATCAAGATAGTATTTTACGCTTATTAATATATATATTTTTTTACTTTAAAATTCATCAAAAATTGCTTATAACAAATTTTTATTGACTTGTACTTTCATTTAATGATATTAATGTAATCATAAAATTTGATGAATAAAAAATAATCTCTAATTTCAATTTTGAATTCAAATATTTCTGATGAATCTAAGGTATAACATATTTTTTTAATTTAGATAATTGTAAGATGACATTTTCAGAATCCCAATACAAAATCCTATTACGAATCAAAACTCTAAATTGAATTCAAATATTTCTGATGAATCTAAGGTATAACATATTTTTTTAATTTAGATAATTGTAAGATGACATTTTCAGAATCCCAATACAAAATCCTATTACGAATCAAAACTCGTTCTAAACAATTACAATGTATAACCTCCTATGGATTATGCCCCTTTACAGTTGACCCCCTCCCCAAGCCCAAAAAATATTCATTCTTTTTCACTGTTAGCCGTTGAGTTTCATTTTGTTGCCCTCCATTTCTCAGCGTTTCCCAATTTTTTTTTTTAATTATTATTCCTTTTACCAAACCCTAAAAACTACTAAACCCTTCATTGACCTTGCTCCCTCCCTCCCATTCTTCGCCTTGATCCTCACGCTCTCTCAATAAAACCCCTCAAATTCTTTCTGTCAAACAATGCGTGTCCTTCTGTCCTTTTCATCATGAACATTTCTCAGAGCTCATATTCCTCCTCATCCTCCTCCGTCAATTCGGCTTCCTACGCCACCGCCGATCCGGTAATTGCATCAGTCTTTGTATAGAACTTCACTTTCATTTCATTCACTTTGCAAGACTTGAAATTTTTTAGTTTAGTTTTGAATTTCGATCAGGTAGAATCCATTACGGTGAGCAAAGACTGAAGCTTTTTGTTTAATTTCGTTTTTCGTTCACACTTTGCCTCTTGTCAGTATGTTTAGGTGAAATTGTTTGTATTTTTGAAGTTTAATTATAGAGTTGTGGCCGGAGTGGGATCACTCTCTTCTGTTCTAGTTAAGTTGAATTCAGTATATATCATATCTGAAAAGTTCTTAAATTTCTGATTAGTTTAATTGAATGTGATGGCTTGACTCCAAATTATGTCCAAAGCTTGTGAATTTGATAGCTTGTTTGATTTCTTTTGATTACAGAATGTAGTCTCGAGGAGTACAGATGGTGGTCAAACCCTGGCTTCTGAGCCATCACGTCGTTGGCGTGATGTTTTCTGGTTGGGAATATTTCTAATTCATTTGATTTTATTGGGATGTGCACTTACGGTTCTTGGGCTCAACAGGTTTAAGAAAACAGATAGGCTAAACATAGATAGGTACACTCAAGGATTTTTGGAAAATCAAAGGGGATTTACAGAGAACTATTGGCCACTTTATGCTCTTGCCGGTGGAGTTGGGACAGTTCTTGGTTGGACATGGTTGTTGTTCCTCGGTTCTCAAGCAAATCACATGATGAAGGTTGCGGTTCACATCTTGACTACTTATCTTGCTGTGATTAGTGTTCTATGTTTTTGGATGGAACAGCCTTTCTTTGGCGTTGCATTTGCGATTGGTGCTGTCTTGCAGTTCTTGTATGTTATTTCAGTAGTAGACAGGTATGAGCTTGGGATTTCTTTTGCTAATTTTGCTATATGCCTATTGCTCTTGCATGCTGGTTCTTTAGTTAGACTGTTATAGTGGAGTTGTGCCTCAGGAATGAGAAAAATTAGAATCAGAAAAAATTCATCAATTCTATTGATACTGGAACCATCAGATCCCTTTACAGTCTTTCTGACTATTGTTAATCAATAGACTTCCATTTACCATGCTGGTGCTACAAGCAGCTGTCAAGATGGTATGGAGTCTACGTGAAGTTTTGAGAGTAGCATATGTATTCATGCTTATTATGCTTTTGTGGATGGGAATATGGTCCTTTGGGGCAGCTGGTGTTGTAGCTTCAAGCATTGGAGATGGTGGACGCTGGTGGCTTCTTGTGGTGAGCTGGCAAGTTTTGCTCTTCTTTCATCTATTGTTATTGGCATAAGAATGCACTAAAACATTAGAAAAGCCTCAGCTAATGACACTAATAATCTGTTGCACATGTACTTAGGTTCTCTCTATAAGCTTATTTTGGACGGGTGCTGTACTCTGTAATACTGTACATGTTATAGTGTCTGGGATGGTGTTTCTTGTTCTTATCCATGGTGGTAGAGAGGCATCATCAATGCCTCCGAACCCACTGATGAAGTCTCTTCGGTATGCAGTCACAACTTCCTTTGGCAGCATCTGCTATGGTTCACTTTTCACAGCTTTCATTCGGACACTGCGGTGGAAGGTACACATGCATTTGCCTTCTTTCCCCAGTGGTGATTCAGTAAAGTTTCTGTTTACGTTTGAGAGTGACTATTTTGATTCTTACAATTCTCAAAAATATTTCAGATCAGGGGACTCCGGTCCAAGATTGGAAAGAATGAGTGTCTACTTTGCTGTGTTGATTTCCTCTTTCATCTAGTGGAGACTCTTGTCCGTTTCTTTAACAAGTATGCCTATGTCCAGGTACTTATGAATTTTCTTTTTGTGACAGCTTTTATTTTTAAATTTTGATTGAAATGTTTATGGATTAAAGCAACATATTTCTCTCCAGAAATCTGCAGCGCTGCACCTATAGTAATGCTACATGGAAACCTCTTAACCTGTATAAGGGATGCAAGTAAAAAAAATTCAACAACAGTTAACAATATTTGCATCTTTTTATAAGCAACACCAAAATTACCCTAAATCCTAATAATAGTAATATTTGTTTTAGCCAAAAACACCTTATTATATTTTTAATGTGAGACTTCTAGTGCAAGGCAGGTTGCTGATTGTATTTCAAGTTAACAGCTTGATTTCTTTTACCAGCGCTCTTCTTCTGTTTCTTTTTTTTTCCTGGTCTGTGTTGCTCTACTTGTTTCTACTCGCAACATATTTTTGCCTAAATTTCATCACCCTTATTTGCTAGTGGTTCTATTCCAACCACTCATTGATTATAACTTAGTTCTTGTTGTTTTATAGAATTTGTGTCTAAGTAGTTATTTGTAGTGACTTCAATGTATGCAGATAGCTGTTTCTGGCAAAAGTTTCAATCGTTCAGCAAGGGATGCCTGGGAGTTATTTCAGTCTACAGGCGTGGAGGCGCTCATTGCCTATGATTGTTCTGGTGCTGTTTTATTGATGGGAACTCTGTTGGGTGGGCTTATCACTGGAACTTGTGCAGGGATTTGGACTTGGATTAAATATAGGGACAGAGTGGTTATGGTTGGATCCACTGCAATGTTGATGGGAATGGTCTTGGTAAGAGGATAAATCCCTTAGTTTTTACCATACATGATCTTTTTGTCAATAGAGTGGTGAAGTTCTTGTGATAGATATAAAAGTAGTTGAGTTGAGAGGGATTCAACCTTTGATTGTCTTGTGATTTTGTTCATTTTTTTTGTGATTGGAAAATCTTATCATGGCATGCATTTCTGCCATATATCCAACTTTTTTTAGATTTTTCTGATGAGTTCAGCTATGGCAAGAGTTAATTCTAAGAACTTTTCTGAAAAAGCTTTTGCACATTATTGCGGCTCCCCCTTAAATCATTCGATTTTGAGCTCAAGACCCTCCCTTTGATTAAGAGGGAGGAGTCATTTGATTGCAATGGCTGCTAGTGCATATCAGTTATTATGTTGCTAACACACCAGTCCATCTGAGAAGGTTGATTACGGAAGAGCTCATAAAAATTGCTTTTAGTTTCAATACAATAAGAAAAACTTAGCATGGATCATGTCTTTTTCAGGTGGGACTAGCAATGGTAGTTGTGGAAAGCGCGGTTACATCTATTTATATCTGTTATGCAGAAGACCCGTTGTTGATTCATAGGTGGGATCCTGAGTTCTTCAACCAGATGTCAGAGATGCTCCACCAGCGTCTCCAACATAGAAGCTCCCGAGCCAGGGAAGTCCTAACCCACAATCGCATTGATAGCCACTCAGAGTCACACGAAACACGCCATGTTTGAAAAATCACCTGTCATAAATTGTACAATGTAATTAAATGCCGTTAGTTTCTTTTCCAATATGAATCCTTTTTCTGTAGTCTGAGTTTTGTTCTAGGATGTCAAATCTCTGTCACTCGAAAATTTGATCGGTAGAAGCACGTCGTTTGAAGCTAATTGGCTTCGAGTTGAGGAGGTATCATTTGTTTTTGTTGTCTAGGTTTTGGGGGATGGGTTATACCAAACTTGGTAAATTTGGGAATTTAGGGGTAAGAACCTTGAAAGAGCATTTTTATTTTGTATGTTGAAGAAATGCAATCAAAGATTGCATAATCTTCTTTTTTTATTATGAGATTCTTGTATGTGGGCTTTGTGACTTAAAAATGAGCACTTCCAAAGGCAGTTTTGGGAATCAGTTACAGGCTTAAAGATACCTTTTTTCTTTTTTCGGCTCAAGAAAAAGCAGTGACAAAATAAATACGCATATAAGACTGTTCAGAAGTTCAGAAATTGCAGTAAGGGTCGTACCTGCAGGATATAAGCTAGAGAAGGAAACCCCCTTGCCCTTGTAATTGGGCCTAGTGGCCTCAAATGTGTCCTCCAATATCCATAAAGTCACGTGAGCCACACACACTGGAGATGTACAACCCTACAATCATTTGGTACCTTCAGTTTCATAGCAGTATTGTTAGTAATCTCTCCACATACATTGAGCACCAATAAAGCACAAAATCTCATTTATACGATAAACTTTTTGAGGACAGATGAAGAGTATGGGTTTTTTTTTTTGTTGGGTTAAGTAGGGAAACATACCTAATCAAGAGGCACCATATTAGATCCACTTAAACACGAAAATTCCATTTCATACCGCAATCTCACTAAACAAGACGAAGTAAACTAAGAATTCACGAAATTATGAAGAGACCGAATATCTGATTATGCATATGCATGAAAGATAAAGAGCATGAGCTTAAGGAGGAAAAACGCAGAAAACGCCAAAAGCGGAAAAGGGTAAAGGACACGCCATCAAATGTACGATTGCCGTATGAAATGCGTCATATTCTTTTGGGGTTGGGTTGGCACACACAATACAATCAATATTTTGCATGAAAAGATATAAAAAATAATAATGCAGAGATAGTCTGCTTCTGAGTCTGAGACTTCTGCTTCGCTTCTGCTTCGCTTCTGCTTCTGCTTCTGCTTCTCTGCCACACACGCAGCAGAGGCTAAGCGGCTGAAATTGCTTCTGCTTCCCATTACCATTTACCAAGAGGTTCCTTTCAAGCAACACCTTATTTAAAATGGAAACCCTCACAATTATCTTACTAATTAATATTAACTATTAAATCACCACCAGACTAAAACCCAAATAGTAACACACATAAAATCGTAGGTAAATGCTCACAATAAAGAGTCTTGTTCATACTACATATGATGGATTAGCGATTGTTAAATTTAAATGCAGAGTTCATGTGAACAAATTCACGTTCGCATTTTTTAAATAATAATAATAATAATAGTTATTTTTTTTAACATTAATACGCAGTATCTCAAAATTGACAATTAATGACTAATCTGCGTCGGAAACTGAAAAGACTCACACACACGTTGCAGCACACTCCTGATTACAATCAAGATATAACTCAAGAAAAATCGAATCCAAAAATAACCGAATATACAAGATCGATTAATTATAATAATAATTTAATTGGTTAATTTTGGTGTAATGTGAATCTGATTTTGACATCCCATCATTTTTCGCGCGCGAAGACGCTCTTCCCCATGATCATATATATTGCAACACAGTGATAGTAGTAAATAAATAATAGTTGTTTAGGGATGATAGATGGATTAGATAGGTAGATAGATAGATAGAGAGAGAGAGAGAGAGAGTGAGGCAGCATCAAATGCCAAAGATCTCTCAACACACCTCCTCGCAGTCCTGACTCCTGAGGACTCAGAACTAGTCTCCAGTATTGCAAGAGGACCCTATAATCTATGGACCTAGAGTCCTACGCCTACTACCCGCCCGTTTCCTTTGTCTTGCTTGCCCCAACTGGACTTGCTCTCTCACACGCTCCTATATAATTCAAACTGGCAATCACATAGCAATCTTAGGTTAATGAGCAAAATACAAAGAAAATGTATGATGACCTATTGTTTTAAATAAATTAAAAGATGTCAAATATGGTGACAAAATGAAGGAGAATCTACCTACTTTAAACAATAGTAAGCGTGAGAATTGCTGTAGCTTCATTGCGATTTTCTAATGTTCATATTATAACATGAAAATCTCGATTTTTTGTTCTAATGAATTAGATTTTGGTTTTATTATTGACTAAGAGAACGAGAAAATGTTGAATGAGAAACTGTGGCCATCATCTAGTTCACCAACTTTATAAATAAGTTGAATTTTCTAACAGAATAATAGAAATAACAAGTGTTAGCCCGTCAATTAAGATTTGTAGCATAACTATTACAACATATAATTATTCATCGTTTCGGGCTTTTAAGGGGTTGATTTGCTCTTTTGTTACTTGCTAAAAAAAACGATAAGATTATGAGTGAAATAGTCTAATCATTATCTTCATTATCTTTATGATTGTTCTCGTAAATAAGTTTATCATCATACAAAATTGAATTTATAAAAATAATTGATTACTTCATTCTAGATTTTCTAGAAACATAAGAATAAGGATCAAAATATTATTTTTCACGGAAATATCGACAATTAATTTTATGGAAATATCGACGGATATTTCGATATCGTTCATCCTCAATAAAAAAAATGTTGAAATTTTTTATTGAAGTTTTAGGAAAAAACTTAAGCATCCAATAATGTTTATATAAGACTAATTCGGATATTATGGAAATTTGAAGAAGATTTTCTTCCCTTCTTATTTTTTTGCAGAGATCCTTAAATACGGATATATCCACATATATATTACAGATATTTTTTTCTCTTTATTTTTATGTCAATATTTTAAAATATAGATATATTCATGAAAATATTATAGTGGATATTTTCAACCATGCACAAGAGATCGAGATCGTATTGTTGGCTTGTAGCAGAGAGACAAAGCCAAGAGTGGCGTGGAGAGTGAAAGAGACGCTCCAAAGAGACCGACTGAGGGAGAGTTGGGAATATTGGGCTGGGGTATTGGGAAGCTAAAATCCCAAGTCAGAAAGCAATAATAAAAAGCCTGGTGTTTAAAATTATTAAAAACAGAGTCTTGATACGCCATCCTCTTCTTAAAGCTACATCAAGATTTTCTTCACTTCAATTCACGCCCCTCCTCTTTCTTCCTCCTTCTTCTTCCCACTCGAACTTAAAAAATTCCTATGAAGCTCACCTTTTACTCCTTTTCTTTCCCTTAAAGCTGATATTTATATAAATATATCCCCAGAAACAAAAACACCAACTAAGCTTTAAAAAGAAATGCAGAGCTTCAAAGCAGCTTCAGCAAACCCAGAATTGTACACCTACTCCTCCTTCTATTTCAGGTCCACCCACTATTTTATTTTTTCTGGGTTTTCTTAGGCGCTTATAACAAATGGGTTTTTGTGCGTAAAGTATTGAAATTTATGATAGAGATGTTTGGGAGCAGTAAAAGAAATAACTAAGTTGCTCTGTTTCTGTGTTAAAACAGGGGAGACGACAGTAACCGAAACCAAACACGTTTTGCGGATCTTGGAGAGCTTGAACAGTCCGCTACTGCCTTTACCCACGATGATGCTGTTGATTTAAGCCCAAGTATTCTTCTTCTCTCTCTCTTTCTCTGTCTATCTTATTTATATTTATAGCTTTATTTATATGTGAATTAATTTTATTTTTGTAGGCTCCATGTTCAGTTTAAAAGCAAACAATGTTGCTGCTGTCGTACCTAATAGTTTGCACTATGCGACCTTGAACACGGTACAAAACCCAATTCAATTCAAGTCTCTGTTTTCCTTGTCTTGCAATTTCACCCATAAGGTGGCTTGAGTGTTTTAATGGGTGTGCAGAGCACTGGGTGTTTGGACATAGGCTCAACCATAACCGGAACAGGGGCACATCACCAGCACCAGCACCAGCACCAGCAGCAGAACCAATATATGTACCAGCCGCAGCAGAAAGGAACGACGTCATCTGGAAACGGTCACTTTGAGAATTGGGGGGATTCAGCCATGGCTGACAACAGCCAACAAACTGACGACACCTCCACAGATGTCGACACCGATGATAAAAACCAAGTAACCTCAAACCTCATGTCTATGTCTCTCTGTCTTGTCTCTGTTTCATGAGCATATGCTCTGTTTCTGTTACTCTGTGAAAATGGGAATTAGGAATCTTGGAATTAAGAATCTTTTGAAAGTGCGAATTTTTGGATTGCCATCGTTCATTTTGTTTTAATCTTCCACAAGCCTTTCAATTACAACTTGTTCTGTCTAGAATCTAGATCATTGGTGGGCCATGTCATCTCTCTAATTTGAAACTAAAGTTTGGGGCTTTGATCAATATGAGATTATCACAATTTTGTTTTAGCTTCATGGAGTTCATCATGGGGCAATGGTGGTGGTGGATTCTGCTGTGGAGCAGGCCAAGGGAAGACATGGTGGGGGTGACCAAAAGGTGGTTGTTTAAAATCATTTACCGGTTAATTAGAAATTGATTTCTCTTGTCAATGCTAATCAATCATCTAATTGGGTAAAATTATGCAGACACTTCGTCGGTTGGCGCAGAATCGAGAAGCAGCGAGGAAGAGCCGATTGAGGAAGAAAGTATACATCTTTTTCTAATTTTAAATTATTTTCTGACATTGTTTGGGTCTTTAATTTCCATATTTCACATTTGTGGTTATCGTTTCCTTTTAATTTTCATCTGCCTGTGAGCCCTGGGCTTTATTGTTAACATATTTTGAGACATATAAATCTTGGTTTGGACTCTACCCTGAAGATTCACTGCTGCTCTATAAAGTAGGTTTGCCTTATAAATGCTTTGTATTCAATGAAATAACATGTCTGGAAAAAATGACTCCATTTTCACTATTTCCTTTTGATTGGATTGCCCTTATGTCCTTTTAACTTTCTGGCTTATGCTCCCTTCTTTGTTATTACCATACCTTTTGATACCCTTCTCGTATATTGATGTCCCCTAAATTTAATGAACATCTGCCACCATATTTGGATCAATTTTGAGTAAAAAGTTGCATCTTTTTTAAGTTAATGAATGAAACATATTTGGATCATTTATAGGGTTTGGTTTTGGATAGGCATATGTCCAGCAGCTGGAAAATAGTAGAATCAGGCTTTCACAACTAGAGCAGGAGCTTCAGCGTGCACGCCAGCAGGTTAACTACTTTCTCATTTTCATATCTTCCGTTGGCGGTCAAAAACTTTCGTTCTAAAAGTTTGGCATTTCATTGCAGGGTATATTTGTCGCAACTGGGATTTCCGGGGACCATGGTCAGTCAATGGCCGGAAATGGTAAGTTATTTTTGCTATTTCAGTATAATATATGATTGTTTGTAGATTTATAACTGATTGTAATTTTCAGGGGCGTTGGCATTTGACTTGGAGTATGCACGGTGGCTTGATGAACATCAACGGCTGATACACGATATGCGATCAGCTGTGAACTCCCATATGAATGACAATGATTTGCGGGTTCTTGTTGATAGTGTAATGACACACTATGATGAAATATTCAGGTTAAAGAGCATTGCTGCAAAGACCGATGTATTTCACATGCTTTCCGGCATGTGGAAGACACCTGCTGAAAGGTGTTTCATGTGGTTGGGTGGATTTCGTTCGTCTGAACTTCTCAAGGTGATCATCGTTTTCATGTTTTCTGAGTTGGAAACCTGTCCTCAATAGACCTAACCTTAATTGTATTCAGATACTCGGGAACCACCTTGAGCCTTTGACAGATCAGCAGCTGATGGGAATCTGCAATCTGCAGCAATCGTCCCAACAGGCTGAAGATGCATTGTCACAAGGGATGGAAGCTTTGCAACAGTCTCTTGTAGACACACTTTCCTCTGCTCAAGGCCCTACCGGTTCTGGTAATGTCGCCGACTACATGGGCCAAATGGCAATTGCCATGGGCAAGCTTGCCACACTTGAGAACTTCCTTCATCAGGTAAACATACAAAGCTTGTATCTTTTTCCACATGCACATTAGATGAATATGAATATGCAACTAATGTGCATATTTTGCAACTTGTTTAGGCCGACCTTTTGAGGCAGCAAACTCTGCAACAATTGCAGCGGATTCTGACCACCCGCCAATCTGCTCGCGCCCTTCTTGTCATCAGTGATTACTTCTCGCGTCTACGGGCACTCAGTTCGTTATGGTTGGCACGTCCTAGGGACTAATGTTTCAGACTTTCACCCTTCTTCCTTGGGACTTGAACCAAAAAAAAATTAGACTTAGTGAAGGCCCTGGTGGCGGTTCTCTAACATGTAAGTAAGTTAAAGAACTTATTTTCACATCAGATTGTCCCGGGACTGAAAACATTTTGGAAACACCTGATTGTTCCATCCTATGATCCGAATTTGTGACATGATTAGCAAATAGATCAAGTTAGTGTTTAGTCAGTTGACAACTAAATAAATATGTTTGATTGCAATCAACTACATTGACTAGAGGTTTAAATGAATTTGAAACATCAACATTTCATTGCCACCCATAATTTTTCTATTACATGTGTCCTTAATTTTTCACTTGTTGCACCCTCTTGTAAATTCTTCTGTCGTTGTTCATCCTTCCTGCTTGGCAAACAAGAAAAACATGAGTCAATCAATTGATGAAATAAAATGCATTATGTTTTTTGAAAATTAAGGATGATGATTGGGAGTACATGCCTGGCCTGTAATAATCTCCCTTCGAGTTTGAAACCTGAGGGATGAAAACTCCGGTGCCGGTCCCAATCTTTCTGTCTTCCCACAATTTTGCAAGGGGAGCCGGCACTGAAAAATTTGTGGTGGTGTTCTTATTATCCCACCAACTGATACATCCCTGTGTTGATGGAACTCTGTGAACGAAGCCACGATTGACACTGTAAGAGTTTGATGAGGTTCTTGTCTCTTGAAAATCTTCGTTGTCTGCCGTCAAAATCAAAATTTGTCGTCTGATCTCGGCGAAAAAAGCATCATCCTCCTCAAATTCATGTTCAAGACTCGATTTTGTGCTCATTTCCATGTTTTGTGGAGGAAATGGTGAATTGGGTTTGTTCTGAGATGTGTTTTTGGGGTTTATATATATAGAGGAAATGAAGTGGAGAAAATAGTATGAATGTGGTCAAATATGGGTTGGAGATGAAGAAATGCCGAGTTGCAAATGTATCTGTGTGTGTCCAAATGAATCCAACTTGAAGAATATGTATCTGTCAGTACATTAGCCCGTGTCAATTCATTGGGATTATTAAATTCTTCTTCTCTGTTCATTCAAGTGGATGAGAATGAGAATTACTACATTTGTCAATTGATTCTCTTTTAATGTCACAATTTGTAAGTATTTTTCGTTAATTAATATTCAGAGAATTTGCTGGTATGTGCCTATAATTGGTGGACATGGTCAATATTTGTTCAAGTTCACCAACATTTTACCAAAATTTGAACAGTCATACCCACCCTTCACTAGTTAAGTAGTTAGGACTTTCGGAAATATGTGTGTTACTTAATAGGTTAAAAGTTCGATTTCTTCTCGAATATAAAAAAGATAAGTGAGAAATTAAGAGGGGCGGGTTGATGCGCTAATCTTCTCGAAGTTTTAATAGATAAAGATAGTAATATTACGATATGATAATAGAAAGTGAAACGAATATAAATGCTGAAAAATGGGCATTTTTTCTACTATGAAATGAGTTGTTTCAAATTCTTACTTATAAAATGTTTAGATTAATATTCAATGAGATGAATAAACTCTCCAACCCTAAAGTACGTACCGTGGCGGTAAGAATACAACCGATAGATAAATGCCGCATATTTCTCATTGTCAATAAAAAATCAACCCAACTCATTTGGTTAAAAACCGAACCTGACACAAAACTAATTAGATTTTCTTTTTTGTATTGGGTTCGGTTTTCCCCGGCCCTAATTGGTAGGCTCACAACAACCCTTGTGCAACAAACAAACAAGCAAACAAATCTTTGAGGCCGAACTTTATAATCCCATCCATCTAGTCCAATGAATCGAATAGCCCATTGTCTTGGAAAACTTGGAACATTCAAGTTTGAGAGTTCATGCATATTTGAAAATCTGAGTACTTTTTTCTGGTAAGCAGAATTTGAGTACTTTTTTTTGGTAAGCAGAATTTGAGTACTTCTTGTAGTCATTGAAGAACAGTATTAATAAGTGGGAACCTTGGTTGTGGTCTGCCTGCCATCTGTGAAACAATATAGGGGGTGTATTAAATTGGAATTGTGAAAGATTGTAAAATTAATTACAAATCATGGTGTATTCAATTAGTATTTTTCAGAATATAAAAAGAGTGAACACAAATCCATGTGTATTCAATTAGAATTTTAAATAACATTTAATAAATACCAACAAATTTAGGTGTATTCAAAAACTTGAAAATTTTTAAGAATTTTGTTATGGGAGGGATTTGAGTGAATTTTTTTAAATTTGTAAGTGAAAAATATAACTAGCAAAGGCCAATAACAACTCTAGCCTTCCCCCAAAGATTTTTGTTGCATTCTCTCGCAGCAAAACACATTATCTCCATCCTTGTTGAATGTTGATGCAGATACGAACATCATCTCATGACCAAATGAAAACATGATATGAATAGGGAGGCTCTGTGTTGGGCTCTTGAGAAAGGTTGCCGCAATCCTTGTCAGGACCCGTCCCGAATTTCCTCTCGAAACCCGGGAAGAACCCTGATCCCGTCTGACAACCTAAGAAAATGTTCCCAAAATACCCTTCAATCCTTATAGAATATAATAACAATAATAAATACTTCCTCTTGTCAGACAAGGGACTTAAGCACTCAATAATTCCCGTAATTAATGACCAATCAAATACAATATAATATCAGAGCGTCTAAGTAGGATCAAGAGTAAAATTTAGATATCCTACTCAAATATAATTACACAGCGCAGTCGAAGTACTAATGCCTCTGCCTCGAGATCAGTGTTCGCGTCAACTCTATTCAACTGCCTGAAGGGGTTTTAAACACAAAAGTTGTGAGTGGACAAGAATAATCATTTATAAATTCCTTTTCGAGAAAATACGGTTCTTCCCCTCCATTTATAAAATCATGCATGCATAACATAAAACAATTTATCATACTAAAACATCATATGTAAATCACCAAAAATTCTCATTTCTCTTTAAAACCACTTAGTTGGACTCACATAAAATCTGTATAATAAAAATACCTCGTGATCCACAATTTTGTTTGAAACTCTCTTCAAAGGAGTTTAAAATCATTTAATTTAATCTGGACACAAAATATCTCAAATTCAAATCATTTCGTTCAATCCAACATATAATATCTCAAATTTCACTGTTCCCGACATATCCACAACACACCAGGGTATCCCTTGAGATGTGTTAAAATCTGTACAACTCTGTGTACCATCTGTAATGTCTGTACTCTCTGTACTATGCATAGACAGTCTCGCGACCCGGCGGAGCAAGGCCCCTCAACACCTAAGGTCCGAACCCTCAACAACCGGTAGAGCAAGGCCCCTCAACACAAGTCAGAGCAACAATAACCATCGGGACGGGAACCAGTGAATCAAATCCATACTTCGAAATCTTTGTTTCGCGGCCTAAGCCAAATTCTTTGAAATACCATTTTATGGCCAAAATCGGTAAAATCACAATTATGAGTCTAAACCCAAATCACATACTCAAATAGTTACCACGTCAGAACGATATCAAAATCGAGTACAAAAACCAGGCCATTTCTCAAAACATACTTTCACTGAAATATTGTAAAACATGTGTCCAGCATCATTTCTAAATCCAGAAATTCATTGCATCCATACTCAACAGTATTTAAATCAAATATACATTTATGCATGCATTACAGTTTATAAATCAAAGTCCACTCACAAACCTGTTCAAGCAAGCTCAATCCCGAACTGTACGCTCCCCTAAAGTTCCTGGAGCAGTATCGCCTGTCTAAATTAATAATCGGGATTACCAGCTAATAATAAGAACCTTAAATATAAACCCCCTAAACCCCGGAAAGTCTGCCTATGCTGTCCTAGAAAACGCAGCAACTTTAAAACGTCCGAAACAACCCCTAAACGACATCCGATCGACTCGAAACCTGCGCCAATAGGTCCGAAACGTCAAAAACTACTTGTCACGCGCCACCGTGACCTCAGCTCGGCCCCACGCGCCGCCACGCGCCGACGGAAGGTCGGAACACGCGCCCACGCGCCGCCACGCCCCTCACGCGCCGGTCACGCGCCTGCTACAGTACCCACGCGCCTGGACCGGTACAACCCGGTCCAACTCGACCCGACCGATCCAACTCAACCCGATCGGTTCAACTCGACCCGACCGGTCACCGGCGACTCGCCGGAGAAGACGACCGGCTGCCGTCACCGTCGCCGGAGGCTGGCCGGAGAAGATGACCGGCAGTCGCCGTCGCCGCCGTCTGGTTTGCCGGAATCCTCCATTTCCGGCCGAAACTTCAAGCTTTCCTAACTTCCTCAAAACTCAATCAGTTTTCACAAATTTTATGTCTAAATCTATCTACTCGAACCAAGGAATCCAAATATGACCTCAAAACCACAAACACGTACCTGTGCTAGCCGGAAAATTGATCGGAAGGTCCGAAACTTCCTATCCTCGGTTCGGCTTCCTCCGTGGTCCTCTCCTTCGATCGTTGGTACGGTTGTGATCGTGGGAAGGAGTAGAATACGATTAGTTGATCAAAACTGGAAGTTAAAGCCTTGAAATCAAAGTTGACTTTCTGGATTTTTGGATGATTTTCGCACGGGTTCGGTTCGATGGTTTGTGTAAGTTTTAGAGATAAAGATGAGAATGGGATGATGATTTGATGAAGATGAAAATGAAATGAAGATGAGACAATGATTTGGGGTTAAAAATATCTACCCCAAGTCAAAAATTACCAAAATGCCCTTGCACATCTAGACCCATAACTTCCGTCCACGAACTCCGTTTTCCGCGTGCCTCCTGTCTACGAACTCGTGAGTTCGAGACCTACGCAACGGTATCCAAAACACCACCAAAAATGTCTCGAAACAAAACTTTATTTCCATGCCCTTACCAACCAAGGGTAAAATTGTCATTTTACAAAAATAATTACGTAAACCCAATAATTAAAATTTCGGGTTGTTACAATCCTTGCTTCTACAACATGGCTCATTCTCCCCGTGGGCTTTCACCGGTATCATTGTCGGATGGTGTCACGGCTGGTGCGTCAAAATGATGAAAGAACAACAACTTACTGTAGAAAGCAATTTCTGAGTGGAAGTTGCTGCAATTTCTTATCTTGGGGTGGGCAACGAAAACAAAGTTGCTTTACGATTTGAAAAAGTTTTCTGGCCAAATGTAGTGCTCTTAGGCGTGATTGCACCAACTTCTTATACATGTGGTTATTTTCTCAATCTTCACAAGACCACGGGGCATCTGGTGCTCGTCTTTATGGCTGCTGGAAGGTTCGCATATGACCTTGAAGAACTAACTGATGACGCTGCTGTTAATTTTGTGATGGTGCAGCTTAAGAAGATGTTACCTGTTGCAACTCAGCCAATTCAATATCTTGTATCTCGTTGGGGAACGTACCTTAATTCTCTTGGATGTTACTCATTGGATTTGGTCGGGAAGCCTGGATATATATATTGTCAGGACCCGTCCCGAATTTCCCCTCAAAAACCGGGAAGAACCCTGATCCCGTCTGACAATCTAAGAAAAGGTTCCCAAAATACCATTCAATCCTTACAAATTATAATAATAATAAATACTTCCACTTGTCAGACAAGGGATTCAAGCACTCAATAATTCCCGTAAATAAGTACCAACCAAATACAATATAATATCAGAGCGTCTAAGTAGGATCAAGAGTATAATTTAGATATCCTACTCAAATATAACTACACAGCGCAACCGAAAGTACTAATGCCTCTGCCTCGAGATAAGTGTTCGCGTCAACTCAACTGCCTGAAGGGGGTTTAAACACAAAAGTTGTGAGTGGACAAAAAAAATCATTTATAAATCGTTTTCCAAGGATATATTACCTTTTTCCCCCTCCATTTATAAAATCATGCATGCATCACATAAAACAGTTTATGATACTAAAACATTATATGTAAATCACCAAAAATTCCCATTTCTCTTTAAAACCACTTAATTGGAATCACATAAAATCTGTACAATGAAAATACCTCGTGATCCACAGTTTGGTTTGAAAACTCTCTTAAAAGGAGTTTAAAATTCATTTAATTCAATCTGGACACATAATATCTCAAATTCACTGTTCCCGACATATCCACAACACACCAAGGTATCCCTTGAGATGTGTTAAAATATGTACAACAATTCTCTGTACTATCTGTACTATGCATAGACAGTCTCGCGACCCGGCGGAGCAGGACCCCTCAACACCAAAGTCCGAGCCCTCAACAACCAGCGGAGCAAAACTTCTCAACACCAAAGTCCGAGCCCTCAACAACCAGCGGAGCAAAACTTCTCAACACCAAAGTCCGAGCCCTCAACAACCAGCGGAGCAAAACCCCTCAACACCGGTCAGAGCAACTGTAACCATCGGGATAGGAACCAGTGAACCAAATCCATACTTCGAAATCTTTGTTTCTCGGCCTAAGCCAAATTCTTTGAAATATCATTTTATGGCCAAAACCAATAATATCATAATTACGGGTCTCAACCCAAATCACATGCTCAAATAGTTACCACTTCAAAACGATATCAAAATCAAGTACAAAAACCAGGCCATTTCTCAAACACACTTTCACTGAAATATTTGAAAACATGTGTCCAGCATCATTTCTAAATTCCAGAAATTCATTGCACCCATACATAACAGTATTTAAATCAAAGATACATTTATGCATGCATTATAGTTTATAAACCAAAAGTCCACTCACAAACCTGTTGAAGCAAGCTCAATCCCGAACTATACGCTCCCCTAAAGTTCCTGGAGCAGTATCGCCTGTCCAAATTAATAATCGGGATTACCAGCTAATAATAAGAACCTTAAATATAAACCCCCTAAACCTCGGGAAGTCTAACTATGCTAGCCTAGAAAACGCAGCAACTTTAAAATGCCCAAAACAACCCCTAAACGACGTCCGATCGACCCAAAACATGTACCAACAGATCCGGAACGTCAAAAACTAGCTGTTATGCACCACCGTGACCTCAGACTCGGCCCCACGCGCCGACGGAAGGTCGGAGCACGTGCCGCCACACGCCTGCTACAGTATCCACGCGCCTAGACCGATCCAACCCGGCCCAACTCGGCCTGACCCGGTCTAACTCGACCCGACCGGTTCAACTCGACCCGACCGATTTAACTCGACCCGACCGATCACTCGACCCGATCGGTTTACTCGACCCGAACGATCACCGGCTACTCGCCGGAGAAGACGACCCGCGCTGCCGTCTGGTTTCCGCCGGAATCCTCCATTTCCGACCGAAACTTCAAGCTTTTGTAACTTCCTCAAAACTCAACCATTTTTCACAAATTTTATGTCTAAATCTATCTACTCGAACCCGGGAATCCAAATATGACCTCAAAACCACAAACACGTACCTGTGCTAGCCGAAAAATCGATCGGAAGATCCGAAACTTCCTACACTCGGTTCAGCTTCCCCCGTGGTCCTCTCCTTCGATGGTTGGTACGGTTGTGATCGTGAGAAGTAGTAGAATACGATTAGTTGAATAGAAATGGAAGTCTTGGCCTTGAATCAAAAGTTGACTTTGTGGGTTTTTGGGTAAGTTTTCGCACGGTTTCGGGTGTGTTTTGGGAGTGTTTGTCACATAGAGAGAATGAGGATGAAGAAATGATCAGATTAATCTGATTAATCTGATTTGGGTGGTAAAAATATCTCCCCTCCATGGAAAATTACCAAACCTACCCTTGCACTTCTAGACCCATAACTTCCGTACACGAACTCCGTTTTCCGCGTGCCGCTTGTCTACGAACTCGTGAGTTCGAGACCTACGCAACGGTACCCGAAACACAGCCTAATAAGTTCCGAAACAAAACTTGATTTTCATGCCCGTTACCAACCAAGGGTAAAATCGTCATTTACATAAATAATTTACGTAAATCCAATAATTGAAATTCCGGGTTGTTACATATATGATAGACTTCGTGCACCCATTGGGGAATCTCTTTTTCGGAAGGGAAGCTGTAAGCATGGACCACCAAGGTTTTGTTCATGGAGCTTACTCTGCAGGTGTTATGGCTGCTGAGAACAGCCAGCAGCATCTCATAAAGAAACTTGATGGGTTGGAAGAACTTCAACATGAGAAAGGGAAAGGACATAGAAGGAGGAAAGGAGAGAGAAGGATTGAATTGATGAACATCAAAATAAAATAAAAAAGTTGTACCAACGAATCCCACCGAAAATCATAATTACCAAAAAAATGTCAAAAATATTCATATAAATTCATGAAAGTATTTAATAGAATTTTATAGAAATTCTCAAAAGTTCCATATGATCCATTACAATTTCATAAATCTATAATTTAAAAAAACTTCTTCAAAATTCTCTTTAATTTTTATTGAATACACCCCCTTACGTAAGGGTCTGTCATATTTAATAAATTTACTTTCACTCAAGTGTCGTCAGCATAATATCATATGCTTTGGGGTCAAAGTTAATCATAAACAGTCACGTGCGCATAGGGCTGGGGTATGCTCCAGTCCATCCAAAATTGAATATTTAACAGGAAAATTTATGTAATGTTAGCTTAGATAGCACAACTTATTAATTTGTTCTACGCTTAAATAAGAAAGATTATGAATTTTTTGGAGATAGTATGATATCTTATCCACGTAAAAGATGAGCTTGTTACAATTTAAGTGTTTTATATTGTATTTATTATATGATTATTTGTTATTTCTTGCATAAGATATGTATATTTTTACTAGGTGTATTTTCTAAATCAATGAAATTCACTTAATATCGTCACAATTTAATTAAAAAAAAATTACGTTAATATTTAGCCCACTTTATTTCTAATTCATGAGTTTACCATAAAGTGGTAGCTTATCAATTAATACATGCGATGGAATGAAATGAATTTACAATATAACACAGTTTTTGCCCTATCACGTCAAAAATACAAACCTGCAAACAAACAATCCAAAATACAAACTTGCAAACAATCAATCGAAAATACAAACTTGCAAACAATCAATCTTATTAGATATCGAATCAAACACATGATAAATTTTCAACCCAAAAGGAGGACGAACTTAACGATTCATTCTTGGTTCCACAATCGGAGGCTTGACTCCTTCCCGGTTCCACTTCTCAACGTTGGCTTGCCACCCTTCAAAGATCAAACCAGTGCAATTAGTTGAAAAACATAATAAACAAGGCGTTTTGTGTTTTGATCCTAAAACATAAAATAAAAATACCGAGCTTCTATATTTAGTATTGATGCATGTATAAGGATATAAAGCGTGCTTTAATTTGTACCTATGGAAGGATCGATTCCACGATTTTTGAGTTCTCTATACTCCTGGCAAAGGGAAAAAATACAGCAGCAGCCATGAACACAAAAATCTGAGCATGGCTCTTCTGGAAGTGAAAACTGTCGTCGGAGTTTGGTTCGATTTTGGCCAGAATATAACTACCCACAACATATAGACTCCATAGCGTAGGAGATGAGGCTTGCCATCTTTCTCGCTGCGATATATATGCCATGCAAATATTCATGTACGTACGTCAACCAACTAATATTATTGCAAGCTAGGTTAATTAATTACTTATCAAAAATAATTACGACAGCAACAAAAACAAATTAAGATAGGGTTTTTTTTCTTATTAATATTACATGTTGTTCCCCTATCGATAATCTCCACGATCCGCCCGGAAGTGATGCATGGGCAGAAGCAAGTGAGAATACCTTCAAAAACATAATGTTCAAGCGAAAAATATTAATTACGAAAAAAATTAATGATAATTAAGTACGCAATTAAGAAGAAAAATGCAAGAAATTAAGGTAGCTAATCAGTACAAGTAGAGCGGTCGTCCAAACAATCAAAAAGGCCAGAGGACCATCGGCCTTGAACAAGTTGCTTCTCATCATGTCGAGCCAATTCAGAATTGGAGTAGTTTGATGAGTTCTTTGTTGCCAAAAAAAAGAAGGCAATTTTTGTGAATGGTGATTCATGCAATGGCACTGCTTCTTATAATTAAGATTTGAACGGACTAATTTAAGTTATCACGATTCATGATGTGTCATAATATGATCAAATTCAAAAGCGAATGATTCCAAGAAAATATGTATGGAATTAGTACCAACTTTGGGGGAATAATATTTTGTGTATTGATGATGATACGTGTTAGAAGTCTGACCTGGCCATGAATATATAATATATATATATATATATATATATATATATATATCCAAAGATTCAAAGGTTTAGTAAGAGACGTTAGCGGAATTTAAAAAACCACCAAATAGTACGTGGTCTTTCTTTGTAGTTTCCATGAAAATGTTACAATTAATTAATAAAAGATTTTTTCCACGAGATATCCAATGGATATTAATTTTAATCTCAAAATTAATCATGAACTTGATATTATATTAAGATACTCTCTTTTAATTTCAAGTTATAATTTTTTCGTTAATTGTCATAATTCACTGTCAATTTAAAGGATAATATTGTCATTTTGGACAAATCAGTCATGTCATAATATTATATTATTAATTAAGATATTTTATAAATAAATAAACAATAAAAATCCTAATCTAACTCTAACTAATTATTAAACATAAACTATTAAACATTAAAATAAAAAATTAAACAATAACGATCCAAACCCAACTCTATCAAAAATAACAAAACAACCCTAATATCAATCCTAACCCCTCGTCGACATCGCTGTTCCCACAACCAAACAAGATGAACCCAGCTTGTCGAGACCACGAGTTCCCACAAGGACGGACCGACGTCGAGAGGCTGAGAGTCGTCGACCGTTAGCCCCGTGCGCGAGTTGGAGAAATCTCGGCCCGCCACGAGTGCCTTAAGTGTCGTTGTTGATGAGATCAGGAGAGGGAGAGACCCAGCTGAGATCGATGAGATCAAGAAACTGAGGCGCCGCCGTCGATAAGTTCGAGGGAGGAAGAGATTGAGGCTTAATTTTGGCGCATCCCCTTGAAATTTGTGGTCCAAGATCCGAAGCAATAATCGTCGATCCCAGCCACTTTTCTCCTCTTTATCTCAACCATTCTTCTATGTTTGTTGTTTCTGAATTTTTCCTTGCGTAGAGTTGGTTTTGAGTTTGGTGTCCACTACTGGGGTTGGGTTTGGGTGTGGATTTGGAAAGGCCACTGGGGTGGCTGCCGGAAAACCCAGCTTCCATATCGGCCAGTGAGGCCAACCCGTCATCTTCCTCAATTTAACAAGGCCTTCTCGCGCCAGAAATTGAGTCCATGTCTAAAGTTTGCTGCTTTCTTTGATCTTCGTCTGCCAAAGACTGACCCAGTTGTGATTTGTGTTTGGGTGGAGAGAAATTGGAACAGAAAATCAAAGAGCCATGAGGGAAAATGAGGGCGCTGTGGTTGCCTTCACGCGGCGGAGAGAGAGGGATTAGGATTTTTATTGTTAATTAATAGTTTATGTTATAATAATTAGTTTATGTTATATTAATTAATAATTAGTTAGAGTTAGATTAGGATTTTTATTGTTTATTTATTTTATAAAATCTTAATAATAATATAATATTATAACATGACTGATTTGTTCAAAATTACAATATTACCTTTTAAATTGACGATGAGTTATGATATTTGACGAAAAATGGACAATTTGAAACGAAAAGAGAATTTCAAGGAGTATCTTGGTACAAAATCGAATTCGGTGTTCATTTTAAATCTAAAATTAGGGGGCAAAAGCCTTAATAAAACCTTTATGGGTGATAGGAAGAAAAATCACGAGAAATATATTGTTTAAGATTATTGATATGAAAATTAAGCAATAGAATTTAAAAACAGGCCGTCACCCAAATTCAGTAGAATAATAATTACCAACAAGAAGTATGATAATTAGTAAATCTTAATCAGTTAATATGGCTTTCACATATGCATTAACTGCTGAAATTTAACCGCACTCTTACAAAGAGACACGTTGGTTAGATTATGAAACTACGCATCTCTTTGATAAAGAGTGACCAAATAGATATAAATTCACACCAAAAAAGGCACACATATACACAATTTGTATCTAGTGATATGGGCATGGCTGAGTTACAGACGGAGTCAGTCCCTCCGGCCAGACCGGCCCCATCACCGCATCCTCTCACCGCCACCGGCATTCCCATCGATCCAATCAGCGCCGGTGCTTCTAACTCCCCGCTGCCTTGGTCCACTGGACTCTGCAATTGCTGTGATGATGTTACAAGTTGTAAGTAGTGCGAGATTGCTAATATCTTAATCACCATTAATTCTTATGTCTTAACTATAATATCAATGCTATTTACATCTTTATATTATTTAATTAGCGGATTTTCTTCTAATTAGTTCGTGGTTATTAATTTTGTAGGTTGCTTGACTTGTTGGTGTCCATGTGTGACATTCGGTCGCATTGCAGAAATTGTGGACAGAGGATCAACTTGTAAGTTTATAAATTAGTTATATTTCTTGCATGAAACAACTGCTTTTACAGGCTTACCATTCCAAAAAGAAAATAATCAACGTTATTTGATAGAATTCATTAATACAAGTAGATCAAGAGTTTATAATGTGATCGATCTTATTATGTAATTTATATCTACCTGTGATTTACTTTTTTATATATACAACGGCATTGGAGGAAATAAATTTGGACCTGTCACACAGCAAATTAATCACTAAATATCTTTTACAAAAATATGTATTATTATTATTTACAAGAACTGAATCTCTAACGTATCGTGGATGTGCATTTTGCCAGCTTGTGGGGTGAGTGGGACTCTTTACAGTATGATGATGTGCTTGATGGGTTGCTCGTGCTTGTATTCGTGCTTCTACCGATCCAAATTGAGAGGCCAATATTTGTTGGTGGAGAGGCCCTGCGCAGATTGCTGCGTCCATTTTTGGTGTGAGGAATGTGCTTTGTGCCAAGAGTATCGACACCTTCAGAACCAAGGCTTTGACATGTCCATAGGTTGGCACGGCAACCTCGAAAGGCGAAAACGGCTCGCGGCAATGCCATTGCCTCCTCAACTTCACGGTGGCATGGCGCGCTAGCTACCCGGCGAATGTCACAAATTAACTGTCATCAGCATAAATGAACTATTGTTAGAGATGAGCAAATAAGTCCATATCTTATATTATGTACTTGGAGGTCTCACGAGCAACATGCAAAGCCAGATTGCTCGTTACTCTCATGTAAATCGAACATGAGACTCCCTGTCATTTTTGTTTTCCTTCAAATTTATGAGCAAGGATGGGTCACATTGTTGACTATCGAAAGGAAAATTTTATGTAATGTTACTTTATATTACTCACTCCATTAATTTATTTTATATTTAAATAAGATGAATGATGATTTTGTTGAATATTGTATGATATAAGGATGGAGAATATCAACATATAAGGACGGAGAATCACAGAGGCTAAGATGTGCCATGGTAGATATTTAGGGTGAGAGAAAAAGTTTGCACTTTGAATATTAAGAGTCATATCTTAATCTAATTTCTTTACCTAGACAACAACGTTTTTTTTTTCACGAATTAAGTCTCCTCCTACGCCTCCTAGGTCCTCATGTAGGATTAATCCAAGTAGGTTTGTTTAAGTCCATTGATGTTTTTGTACTTCGGTGATTCAGTCTGAACTTGTCTTTGTCATGTCTAGACATAGTTGTTTATGAATATAACCATATATATCTAAATGCAATTAGCTACAAAAAATTTAGCTAAGAGCTATATATACCTCCGGCTCTGCCATTGTCAACATAGATTCAAGTGTTTTATATTGTATTGTTTGCATGATTATATGCTACTTCTATATATAAAGTATGCATTTTAAGTTTGATTAGATTTTCCAATGAAATTCACTCATACCGTTAATGAGGCGTCGAAATTTGACGAAAGATTTTGTCCTCTCCATTTTTAATTCCTAAATCCGTGTATGTTTATGAGTTCTCACATCTAATACAATACTCGTATAAGACGAGAGAAGTAAAAGAGTGCATGAAATACAAACGAATTGTTTGGCACACTGGCATACAAAGTCTTTGACAATGGTGGCTGATAGTGAGCATGTTTCATGGCCGTCCTGAAAAACAGGGGATGAGGTTGGACTCTTTCTGGAGATTATTTTTCAACTCAACTTTTTATACAAGAGAGCCCAAAATGCTGTCTTCATTCATTCTCAAAGTTGGAGCTTTTTGTGGTTGGTGGATCGATATGCATCCCCCATGAGTTCCGTGAAATGATGGCATTGGGAGTCTGTACAAAAAGTTAGGGTAATAGGGTTAGGTCCCTCTATTTGTGCTTTGACACCATCACCAATGTCCCCCTTAGTGCTCTGTAGCGTTTGCACTGTCTCTAAGAATGTCAACAATGTCATACACATATTCTATAACCTATTTCGTCATCCATAGTCAACCATCATCCAAAAAAGCAAGCCATATTGGAGATATCGTAATTGATATATTAAGTTTTTTATTTTATAGTAGGAGTTTTCAGTTTTAATCTTATAAAAAATGAGGTCAGTATCATAATCTCCTTCTGAATTTCTTAATTATACAAAAGTTAGAGGAGACCAAAAGCTCGGTATAAACACACTTACCGACTAATGGGAAGCTCTCTCCATACAGCAAGAGAGAATATGCTAATTACTCTTACAATATTATTACCTTTTGAAATGAAGCATTACCAAAGCTGGGTTAGTAAAAGGGGTAGCTTTGCATGATCACAAAAATCCAATTTCCATGGCCCTCGAATACCCTTGATCCACGTGAAGGCACGTGGCATTGACCCAATTGCCAACTTGGCAGGACAAGGTAGGTTTATTTACTTTTTTTTTACCTCTGCCCTCTCTAGCCTTATCATTTCATCTTCTATTTAAGGAACTCCATAGTCACAAACGTATCGTACAAAAACCTAAAACACACCCAAGGAAATCAATGGCTGCTCTCACCTTAGATCCAAATTCCAAGCCAAAACCCAACAAAGTCCGCGACCCTAACCATGGGGTTGTGATCGAGGAAATTGAAGGGCTAATCAAAGTGTACAAAGATGGACACGTGGAGAGACTGCTGATTGTGCCATGTGTCACAACTACGGTCTCTCCTGAACTAGGCGTGACATCCCGGGACGTGCTGATTGACGAGCTCACAAACATTTGGTCACGCTTCTATGTTCCCAAATGCGACGACCAAAACTACAACAAGAAGCTGCCTTTGCTAGTCTACTTTCACGGAGGTGGGTTTTGTGTCGGCTCCGCCGCTTGGGGCTGTTACCATGAATTCTTAGCAACCCTGGCATCCAAAGCCAGTTGCTTGATCATGTCGGTAAATTACCGATTAGTCCCCGAGCACCCTCTCCCAGCAGCCTATGAAGATGGATTCAAGTCCCTCATGTGGCTAAAAAAACAGGCTCTAAATGAGCATGGGGCCAACAACAAATGGTGGTCGAGGCAATGTGACTTTTCCAAAATTTTCCTAGTGGGGGATAGTGCGGGTGCAAATATAGCCCACAATGTGGGGACAAGACTTGGTAATATTATTTCCGACTGTCCATACAGTAAACAGATTATTATAAGCTTAATTGAGCCTTTGGTTATTAAGGGCACAATTTTGCTACAACCATTTTTTGGTGGCGAGGCAAGGACGAGTTCTGAGAAGTCTCACATGGTGAAGCATCCTCGCCGGTCTGTATTGAGCTTGGCGGCTTCCGATGCTTATTGGCGATTGGCGCTGCCGGCGGGGGCAAATCGTGACCATCCATGGTGCAACCCTATGAGTAGCAGTGGCGGTGGTAGTAGTTTAGGGGCTGTTTTGCCGACCATGGTTTGCATTTCAGAGATGGACATATTGAAAGATAGAAACTTGGAGTTTTGTGAAGCATTAATATTGGGTAATAATAGGGGTGGTAAGAGTGATCAGATGAAGGTGGAATATGTTGTGTACAAAGGTGTTGGGCATGCATTTCAGGTGCTAGATAAATCGAAGCTCTCTAAAATTCGATCAGAGGAGATGGTAACTCAGATCAAAGCCTTTGTTAATAGTAAGTAGTTAGTTCCTTCGATCGTGTGTATAAATATGAATGTACTATGTATAAATATATATATATATATATATATATATATATATATATTAGGGTTCTTGGTTACAAGCTTGTAAATATATAATCTGAAATACACATATGAATTGTGATGATCGATCTATTATATAAGAATGAAAGCATGCCTATATATATATATATATATATATATATATTTATCAATTGGTACAAGTTGATTTTACAGATGACTACTGTAACCTATATATATATATATATACCTGCTGACCATTCTACTTAATTTGTCATCCAAACCTATATGCAGTAGTCAAAAAAATAAAAAATATGCATGCAACACGTTGTGATGGATATTCTCGATCTTACAGTCACATCACTTGCAGCTGGAGTCTCGAGTCATGACGAAGGCCAAACATACACCTCCCCCGCCCCTCGTGAAGGTTTGTGGTTGAGGTTTCTTGGAGGGGTGGTGGACGATATCCTTCGTCGTCAAAATCAATCATACATTCTTGCTCAAATGAGTATTCCACATGAATTAACTGCCGATCAAAGAAAATGGAAATAATGTTACTACATAATAATATGATTCAATTAGTGTACAACTGCAAATAGTTGAATGAAATTACTTGAGATGTATATGTCAATTGACGATGCGGACGAGAATAACGAATCAAGTTACCTGAGTTTTAGATGGCATTGATTCGTTTGGTTTTTCTTCTAGTTCCATATGTGTTTTGAAGACGATGCATGGATCATACATACATTAATCGACCCAGCTATGAGTTAGCTAGAGTTGGATATAATAATATTGCAAGTGTTGGTAATGGTATTGTTGGGTGTATTTATAGGGCAACTTTAACTTAGGGATCTTGGGTAGCTAATGGCGAAGAGTTAAAATTGGAAGAATTATTATGGGCGGGTGGTTGGACCACGTGCGAACCATCGGTCTTACTCTTAGCAATGCTTCAATCCCCATATTAATGGTAACGTGTTAGTACCGTGCATGCAACACATGTACGTATGACAACCTTAACTGTGCAGTAACTGCATGGTTATTTTCATGATTTTCATATCTGTCCCTCTTCTTTGTTATGCAGCGGTGGATCTAACTAATTCTTTTACTTCCAAGGTATGATAATGGATGATTTCGATGTAAGAAAAATATAGCCTACGTATTTGAAATAGAAGGATAATTTCGATCTGACTATTTCTTTTACCTACCAACTTTTATGTATACGACTCTCTACGAAAGCTAAATGTTCATAACTGAAATGATAAATATTCCATTTACATCGTCGGATATCTACATCATGGACTGGAGGTGGCTTGGAGCAACACAAAGAGAGGACAATTGGCTTGGTGGGTCCCCCTAGTCCACAATTTGGCCTCCACCATTCCCAAAAGTAAAAGAAACCACCAAAACCAACCTACATTTTCACATGGGTGGGGCAGTCAGCTAACACAGCCACAGCAAAAGGCTTTCACAGACGTTTCGTCAAATCAGAATCAATGTGAATTCTCCATTTGTAACTCCACATTTTCTCGTCCAACCGCCAAATGCTTCCAAATATGTTTTCATTAAACACACAGATTCTTCATTTGTTCTACTCGGGAACTCGGGAAGTGAGTTTCGCTATCATGCACTCCTCCATTTTCTCTAAGATGCCACCAAATTTAATAAATCAATAAATCAAAACAAGCTAAGGAGTAGAGAAAAAGAAAAAGAAAAAGAAAAAGAAAAAACAATAATACCTTCCCATTTACTATTTGTAATGTCGGGAAACCAAAAACCGAGTAAACCAGCTCGATTTGGTTTGGTTCGGTTCAGTTTTTTCTTCAAATTGAATCTAACTATAATTCACTACTGTAACGTGTTTATCAGTTATGCACGGGGATTTGAAAGCACCCAATCTGGTTTTGAAAAATTTACCATCACCAACAAATATTAAATTAAAAAATATATATGAATATATTCATCAACAAAATCAAATGGTTCTTCAATTCTAAGACAATATCTTCCTACGGATGAAGACCGATGAACACAGTGAACAAATTGCAAAGAAAATCTCAAAGCTAAACATTACACATTTTTTTTCCATATACGGCGGAAATACTTGAGCTTGGGAAGCCGAAACGGGTCCAGCATGTTAGGCACAAAAAAATACTATCAGCACACTTACTCAGACGCTCCAGCAAATACCATGTAACTACTATGATGGGTAGAAATGATGCCTTCGTCTTAAACATGAGCAGCAATGAGCACCTACAGTGTAAAGAATCCTCGCTAACTTGACATCATCACATGATCAATTGCCTGAAGTGCTTGGTTAGCAAAAAATCGGACATCAACATCTGGGTCCTCGCTGAGCTCAACCAAAGAGGGACGAATCGTCTTCTCCACCACCTGATTCAAATCAAATAACGTAGGTATAACAAATTACAGAGTATTCAATAATAAAATGTCGAAGATTCAGGTAGATACTTACAGAGTGATCGACAATGGGGATAAGGGACTGCAGCACCTTTGCCACATTGAACTTGATGTTGGGTACCCTGAAGCAAAACTACAGAATTCAGGCCATTGAACATAATACCTCCACTACGCCATATTCTTCCTATTTGGTTCACACGGTTCATAAAAATATGTACCTGTCTTTTGTCGCATTGACAACCACTGGAAGTAGTTTAGAACATGTAATTTCTGAACCCATAACCGGGGCAAGGAGACAGATTGCACGCAGAATTGTCATTCGATACAAATAGTGTGGATTGTCAATCATCTCCAGAACCTACCCATATGGCATAAATTCCCAGTGCTTTTAGAGAGTGAAGTATAAACAGAAGGTACATAACGATCGAAGAATAAAGGAACCATGAAAGCTGCACACTCGACATGTGGTAAGCCACCAACAAATAAGAAAAAAGAAGCTGTCTTGTCCAAAACTTAACTGATTACTAGCTAGACGTACCCACTTAGACATCCAAAAGAAATCCAGAATAATGTGATGAGAATAACAGTTGAAGACAATATTCCTATGCAGAGCCATTCTATGCCTATAAATTAAAGGCTATACTCTCATTGACAGGAAGGTTAAATCAGTAAAGCCAAGACAAAACATTCACAAAGTTCTTTTCCGCAATACACAAAAAATAAATTCTGATCTCTTATGGCAGAGCTTGTGACAATTGAATGAGTAAGTAATGAAACAAACCTGTGGAACAATATGCTGCATTGCCCATTCAGGACCAAACTCTTCTGCAAGGCGCTTCAAATTGTTAGCAGCAGCATCACGAATGGAGTAAACCTGCAATACATTCCAATGATAAGCAAATGGAAAGCTTGCAAAAGACACTGAACATGAAAGAACACAGAAACATGTACCAAAACTAGATCTGAATTACTAATGCTTAGTATATACAAGTTCTTTCTCCTTTTCCTTATCTGCATTTTTAAGTGTGTAGGGGGGTGGGTATGTGCTGGTGGGGAAGGAGTTAAAAAGATCACAAAACTTGATAAAGAAGTAAGCATGAAGGGAAAAAACAAACAACTTTACTCCCCTCTACACTTATCATCAAGTAACATGTATTTGAAAAGTAGGAATACACTGACCTTATCCTGTAACCACTGCATGCAAAGGGAACCAAGCTTATCATCAAAGAACCCTACACCCAGCTGACTGGCCAATAAAGGAATGTACTCTATTATAGCAAGCCGAACCCTCCAATGTCTATCCTCTGCAAGCTCAACTATGGCTGGTAATAAGGATTGGGATAGCAAATCAATTCCAATAACCTGCAAGAATGACGTGCTTCAGCATTCCCTTAAAAAGGTCTGACCATCTGTCTTTTCATAGGGAAAACCCAGAAAAGCCCAAAACTAAGCTCTAAACATTGTGTTTAAATGCATGTAACATGGGGGGAAATTGAGAATATAATAAATTCAGAACCAACATTTACCATCCAAGTTATGAACTGACCTGATTCACTTGATCGAGCTTGCTAATGATATTAAGGCGCACATCCGGAAATTCATCCTTCAGAAGCGAAAGAAAAATGGGAAGGAGCTGCTCAATTGTAGCATCCTGCATTGCATTAACACTAAGAATTAGATGTATGCAAGCAATGCAATCAAAATATCACAAACAACACTATCATAACATTGAAAGATCAGTTATGGGATTGAGGCTACAACCATCCAGCTATCTCATTTAAACAGAAACCAGACAAAACAGTAACAGATCAGTGGGAAACATTTAAAAGGAAAAATAGGAAACCCATCTATCTCAGGGGGCAATTTGCAGGCCAAGTATATGCGCCATAACAAAAGAAAGGTATACATGTAAACACACGCAAGCCACAATGGCATGCAGACTTGAGAGTCAATTTGCAACAATGTAAATCAGAATTTGTATTGCAACCCTAAAAGTAAAACCTACTAGATTGGTACCATTAGTAATTTTTTTGGGTAAGAACAGGGTACACAAGTCTCTATTTATTTATTTTTCCAACTTCACAGACGTATAGAATATCTAACAGATATTCAGCTCCACAGCCTCCACCATTATCCAAGCAAATCATTCTGTAAATGTCATACACCCTCATATCAGCTCAACTTCACTGATATTTCAAATCTTTTTAACTAACAAGATCACAATCCCATATCCCACCATAAGTGCCTGTGATGACCAATTATGAGCTCTTCTCAGTACAATAATAACCATACTAAACACTATATGAATTCTCACCTTTCCTAATACAAGAGCCATTCCCATTATAACTGAAGCCAAAGCAGACCTGACATGTTGGGAAGAATCTGATGACAGCTCCTGCAAAGGCCATTAGGAAGTGTTGAAATAGCTAACAATAAAATAATTAAAAGTTGGCATTAACAATTAACATCCTCAAGAAAGGAAAAAAAATTCTATCGAAGCATGTGCACCTTCACACATGGAAGAATATGTTGAATTGCAAGTTCTGGACTTAAAATCCGACAAAACTTAGTAACTTTTCCAGCTGCTGCTATGCGCACTTCAGCCTCATTATCTCGAAGCAACCGCACATATGCAGGAACCAGGTCCGTCCTTCAGAAACAGTAACCATAAATCAAATATCTCAAAAGAAATAAAACATCCAAAACTTATAACTATGCCGTGACAGCTCAGCAAAACAAAAAAAGCTTGAAAAAATGTCTGGTCAAGAGATAACAAGCTTGAAAAACTGTCTGGTCAAGAGATGTTATATGTAAAAATAAAAATCTTTGCAAAAAGGAAGAAGCTAATTCCACTCTCTTTATTTTACCACATGGCTGTAGTATGACAATGAATACCTTGTAGGCTCAGGCCCCACAGCTTCACAAAGCTCATATAATTGATTTGCAACCATGTATCGCACACGCCACGACTTGTCCTATTCAAAAGAAGAGAAAGAAATGTCAAGATGCACAAAATTCAAGGATATCTTTTTGGATGCAGAAAACTGTAAGTGGTGCTCAAAAGTGTCAAGGCAACAGCTACCATACACATTCCTTAGTATTGTAAACATAACCTTTTAGCCTTTTACGAAAAAGATAGGAAAAATATATACTTGAAACCATGTTTGCTATATAACAGTAGAAAATAGATCTGAGCCTGCACAAATACCAACAAATCGAATGTAGATTTCAACATTATTAATAAAAGGTTTACCTGAGAGAAGTTAACAATAACAGGGAGGATATGTGCAACACAATCTTGGGGCTCCAGCAACTTTCCAAGAGCAGCACAGCCTTCAACGGCCAAGAGGCGAACAGAATCTTGATCTAAATTGAAATTAATTGTGAGAACTTTGCAAAACTGAGAATGTGAAAACAGAAATAATAACACTCAACTGCTTAAAGTAAAGAAAAACAGTCTAACCAAATGGAAAGAATTAGGAAATATAGCTGGGGAGAAAACAAGGTAAACATTCAATTACCATCTTGTGTAAGATCCTCAAATATAGACATGATGTCAGTCTTCAGATGAGCAGGTTCGACAGTAGCTGCAAATTTTCCCAGGTTTGTTGCAGCAGACCTCCTAACCATAGGCATATCATCTTGACACAACTGACTATAAATTGACCGCAGTTCCGTCTTCAATGTATCTGATGCACTAGGGTAGGCAATATGAAAAAGCCCACATGCAGAGACTCGAGCTGTAAACCATTCGCCAGCTGCCAACCTCTGAGGAGACAGAATACAATATATTGACCAAAGAATTTACTTAGGGTGAAAGAAAGTGAAATGAGCCTAGAGAAGATTGTAATAAAATGCACCTAGATGTGTGGTTGACAGCGATAAATCAATGTTGTCATAAACATGTAACCCGTACAACTTTAAGTTAACTGAAATGTCAAATTCCTTAACAGAGAAGAACGTGCAAAGTCTATAACCCTAATCTATTCAACACCTTTCTTATTCCATCCTCCAACACTACAATTTACCCCCTTTCCATGATAAAAAGAAGTTGAATACCGCTATTCATTTCTAATTACATATATACACATCCCTCCCTATATGCTGTATGTGTGAAACACTGGTCATATAATTATATAAAAGTATTGCATATTTTTCAAGATATACAAGGAATTTCTGTCCAGAAACAAGTGATGACGGCAAGGGAAATAAAGGTTAGGACGGGAATTAGTCAACATTGATCCCATCCAATGTTTAAACAAAAACAATAGACGAAATTTAAACACAGAGGGAAGTAAGCTATCTAACCTTCACAAGAGGAATAAACCAATTGACTAAATCACCCTCCCTCATCTGAGAACCAATCCTGCATAATGACTCCACAGCCTTGTCCCTCACACAGGTTTCCTCAACAGTGCAAAGGGTCTCCAAGGGTGGGAGCAAAACATGTGCATGCTCCACTCCCCCAACATATGGAATGAAGACCCCCAACTCTTCTGCCATTGCAAGAAGTACCTCATCGTCATCATCATTGTTTTCGCTCAAAAAGGGGATTAACTCCTTACGAGTTCGCTCTTCTCCAAGAGCACGTGCAATTGTAGATAGCCTGCGGATTGAGTTCAACCGTAGCTGGATGTCATCATTTTTCAGCTCGTCTATGAGAACGGCTATTGGGTATAGCGGTTCATCAACCATAGACATATTCAAATCTTTTTAAAACCTTCAAACCCCAAAACAAATTATCATAAGTACTACAAGTAAATGATATATATTGAGACCCAACAATGTAGATACCAATTACTAATTCAACATGCGCAAAACAATAAACATCAAATGGGTATATGTGCATAAGTGTACAAAAAGTAATAACAATTATTGCATGAATTATTATTAGTATTAGTATTATTTAAACTAAGCAAAGTTTGTACATACCAACGGTCTATATTACCACCCAGGATGCACAAGAAATGCGAAACAATCAAGAATGCATGATCCTAAAATTATCAACACAACCTCTATATTTTCATTTTCGTTTTAATTCTGTACTTCAATTCCTATGATTTGTAAGCTATTCAGTGGAACTTGATTGAGAACAGCATCAGATCAACAATGGAAGATCTAAACCAAACCCTAGGATTCAAATCCAGAAAATACGACAAATGTTTTACAGAATATGAAAAAGACGAAGATGAATTCTCGGATTCCAAACCCGAAGGCTCTGCTTTAGCTACTAAAGTTTCAAATGAACCAACCGCTGCGCACTTATTTGAAGGCCAAGAAAAAATTACAAATGAAAAAGTATCAAACGAGCATGCGATAGAGTAACACATTGGTTCAGTTAAATTACTCTTCATTTTCGGGAAAGGAGAACACAAATATACAGTTCAGAATTTGATTTTTAATTTCTTACTTTCCTTAGTTTTCTCAGCAATCAAACAGATGCCAAAAATCAAGTTAGCCAAATTCATTAATCAAAATTTCTAAGAAAATGTTTACATTTACTAAGAGGAAATCGATAAAACTTAGAAGCCGAAACGGTCTTACCGATCTCAGTGCCCCCCGCCGGCTACCTCTGATTCGACAATCTCTTAGAGCGGAGAGAGAGAGGGAGAGGAGAGAGATTGAGAAAGAAGACGAGACGAGACTATCGAATGATGGTTAGTTCCGTTTCTTAGGCCCATGTGTATAGACACTATTGGTGGGCCTTTGGGTAATCTTTCTCCAGCTTCATAACCCGGCCCAATAGCAATTCATTGCTGCTCCTTCTATCCTTACCGTTTGTAATAATATACATTTTTTTTTTTCGAAAATGCTATTCTACTCTGGTAATTTCAGTTAAGTCACTTAATAAGTCCATTAATAAATAAATAAAAAATATATATATATAATATAAAAGAATATTCAGTCAAATTACCCAATAAGTCAACTATTAAGTATTATTATATAGAATGTCTCTCACAATATGCATACAAGACAACTATATAAACCATAGGCTGTGGTTTTACCCATGAATGCATGCGTTTCTTGGATGGAGGAGACGAAAAAAGGGTTGAGTGGAACAAGTTGTGGTTATAATCAGGTTAGTTTTAAGCATTTCATATTGGATAGTTGAGCAAAATTTCACATTCAATTCATGGGCATTTAAAGTAAAAACCTTATTCATAATATACACAAATGAAATGCTAACAAATGCTCCTAGAAGAACTATTTTATGGCAAAGAGTACATAAGGCATATACATTTTTTATGCTTCAGAAGGGGATTTCACATGAAAATTTGTGTTCTTCCCCACTATTTGTTCATATCAAAGAATTTTGTGATAAACCGAATTTTTCTCAAACCGGGGGACCTCCCTGCCAGGCTCGCATCAAATTCTCTAAAATCAAAATAGAAACCTCATACTGCATTTCTACACCAGTTCTGCCAATAGAATCTGTAAACGTAAAGCTAACCAAACAGAAATCACTTTGTCAACTTGTTTCAGTTGCCGGTGATGGAACTCCAAATCCTTGAAACAAAACAACAATAAATATCAAGCCAACCAAACAACACACTCTTAATTCTTCAACCTCAACCTCCTGAACAATCTGGTCCAAAATCCAACTGCCTCCTCTTTGGCTTCCAATGGATCCACCGGATCCTTGAACTTTGCCTTCTCACTAAGCTCTTTAAATTCATCGACAAGATTCTGAAGCCTGGCCACAAACTCAATCAGAAGTGACGCAAACGTTGCCAGAGATAAGGAGCTGGCGCTTTCATAAACTTTTGATTCTTCTAGCTCCTGTTGCACTAAGTGTGCATTGAAGGACAGGCGCGGCCATGAAATTGGCTTTCTTAACAAGCTTTCTGAAGATCTCCATTGTGTGGAAGGATCAGCACCCCCGCATGTATTTTGTGCATCGAAATATTCACTGAGATTGTCAATCACCACCTGCTTATTTTCTTGCTCTCTATCGACAAAATTCACCGGATCTTCATATTCCTTGGGACGTACTTCAGGTCCCCAGCTTTCTGAGTTGACAAGAAGGTATGATTTTTCATCTATCTTCATCTGCAACTGTTCTGCTGCTTCATGCACTTCAAAAAGTATGTCTTTGGGACTTAGCTTTTCCATCTTTTCTACTTTGCTTCCTAATTCACGTAATACCTTAGCACCTTCGTTACCAACTCTCTGCAGCTCAGCAGCAAACACCGTTCTCTTTTCTGGCGGTGCCTACAGAAACAGATTCACAAAACCAGATGATGAAAATGGATAGGCCACAGCAACTGTATTATAATCTATGGATCATAATTGGCATTAATAATAAAAATAATTGGTAACCTTACAACACAGAAATAAGAAGAAAAAAGTCTTGGAATCTTAATCGACTTCAATATAGCGAACTTCTGCAGGCATTTCACACCGTTGATACTCAATTATGTCGGAGTTTAAACATAAGACTAATTGATATTGAAGAAAATTTTGGCCTTAAGATTTTTTTCAAAGTAAAAACAAAGTGTTCGATATTAAAGGTTCCAATACTCATAAGCTCATGTTATCTTCAGCAGAACAATATGGAGATTCATAATTTAATGCTGCTATCTACATTTTTTCTTCTTCTGCTATATACATTCGTCAAAGCCACGGTAGAAGGGGAAGGAGTATATTTACCTGTATTTCTGAGAGTATGCATCCGTGCATTGCCATGACCATGAATGCACAATGCCTTAATGAACCACTGACTTCGACATAGTGTCTCCAAGGATAATTGAAAGACCTATAAGGGCCATGCGGCGGCTCCCATACTGCAAAGCCTAACTGCAAAAACAGAATCAAGTTTGATTAAGTTATACTAAAAGTTCCTGACTTTATTCATTCCAAATTTAGAGGACAAAAAGCAAAATTGTAATATCAGCACACCAGAGTTTCCTCTTGGCTTGAAGATTGCACAGCCGATCTATAGCCGCTATATAAGGGATCATCAGAAGCTTGGTATGTGAGAATTTTTGAAGGAACTCTCTCATATTCTTGACATTGCAGATAGCCATTAACACAACCTGTAACAAAACAAATATTCACACCGTCATCAACATCGATCAGGTCACTGCAATTGTGTATAAACTAAGTTGTTTAAGGCAGATATATCCGGGAGACAATTGATAAACACGAAAATGAACCAACCTTCCAAGGAATTAGCAACTCCTCTGAAATTTTTCACCACCAGCTTATGGAGATCCTCCCCGGACCAGATGGGGTATACAAGTGTATTTATAAACAAACATATGGAAGCACCTACTGCAATAAGCATTAATCGATAAAATGCTGTTCGGAAGAATGTTGAAGTCCCAGACACCAAGACGATACAATATGTCAACAAGAATACCCGAAATCCGTATTCATAAGGCTTCATTGACGGATAAAGCTTGGCATAACTAGCAGAAAATCCTAATTACCACAAAATCCAACAGTCAATGGCAGATGTCTTCAGGAAGGTGCTAAATACTAAACACCAAAAAAAAAAATTTCAAACTTTCTCTACTTATATATTATACCTGCTATGAAAACACTGATTACGATGACAACCTCTTGAAACTTTCCTGTCTTTGCAGATAACTCTGCAATACCTAAAGCCAGGCCTCCAGCGGATAACGTCCCCAAACCACGATTAAAACCCTTGTTCAAGGTTGCTCCTTTATCATCAAAATGGCAACAAAATTTCAATTAAGCACACTAAAAATTAAGAAGAATGAATGAAAAAGTGAAAAAAAAAAGGTCAACTTGAAGATTGAAAACTGATAACAAGTAATTAATACCTACGCTGAATTCAAACACAACGACGACTGTGAGGATTGCCCAGATGGAGTACTGGCTCGCATCTTTAAGGGGTTCTTTGAAAAATATGAGCAGCGATACAATCGCCAGCGACATCCCCATCTTGATGGCAAATATAACTTTTCGAGGATCCGAACTACCCATTTGATACATTTTAACAAAAGCGTCCTGAAAATTATTGACGAAGTTGACAAATCCATCTGACATTGCTCGAAAGCATCCACATTTGACATTTTCATCGCCGGTTTCAGAGCCAATGAAGCCAAAGTCCGAGTACCCTTTTCTCGACAGCAGCCTCTCCTTGCTTCTCTCGGCGAAGCTGTGCCTGAAGGATCCGACTCTGGCTGCCATTTATCCGCCCCACAGGGATTTGAAATTAGAAGGCAAGACTATAGAAAACAGAACTCAGAGTTTCAGAGAAAGGATAAGAAGAAGATGAGGGAAATGATAGGCATAATGGCGTATATGAGAAAAGAAGAGACATTAGCGCACTACGATGAAAGGAGAGATAATCATACTCATCAACATGTATAACAATATAAAGATGAAGGCTTTGGCCTACCCTTGTATAAGAAGGTGTCGTCTGATGGTGTTGGGCTAAGTTGAAAACTGAAAAGAGATTGAGCTTAAGAGGTGGTTGAATGGGTGGTGTGACCTTGACAGATGGGTATACGTGGAGAAACTGAAAGAATAATCCACGGAAAACAGATCAAATTAAGATCAGGACTGGCCGGTAGGAGTGTAAAACATTGGGCAGTCGATCCCACCGGAATATCCCAATTTCTTTATTTTATATTGATCCATGTTATATTTTAAACTATTTTGACGATCTTAATTTACTACATTAATTGATCACTTTTGATGTCACATTCTATTTATCACAAAAAAAAATATATAAGGTGATTTAATTTATTGAAATAACATTATTAATTAATTGTCATATCGTATGGTTTAATTCATGTGGTCAACTAAGATGATTCAAATATTAATTCTCTATTTTAAAATTTGATTAATCTACGCAATAGGTCAATTATAACGAAAATAAAATTTAAAGCTAGTATAAATTGTTTGGAGGACATAATGGATTAATTACAACAAAAATCGAATTGAACATTAATATAAATTATTTTTTTCATTCCTGTATTGCTCTAATCTTATTCACAAAGAGCTTACTCTTTTTCGAAATTCTTGTATAAAATTGCTGCATGCGCTCACTCTCAAATTGAAGATTGAATCTTCTTAACTCATTATTTGTAAGCCCTTTCATAGTAGGTCAGGATAGTTTGATTTTCATATATGAGAATTGTGACACTTTGGCTTGATTCATAGAACATTATTTATACATTGGCGAGTGTAATATGTGATTTTATATATTAATTGTGGGGCCAACTTGTTTTGATTTATCATTATATTTTGAGTAATGCTATTTAGACATACTAAATTGACCACATTGATGTGGCAGTTAATGAATGGTATTATTTCAATAAATTAAATCACTCTATATTTATTTTATGTGGTAAATAGAATGTTACATCAATATGGTCATTAGATATGGTCAATTTAATGTGTCTAAATAGTCTTACTCTCTATTAATTAATTAATGTGGTCCACCACAACATAAATAAATCTCATGAGAGTAATATATTGCTATAAATATACCGATATCACAAATAAGAATCATATTTATTACACTCAAGTATAAGAATAAGAATCAAACTCAAATTTTCCGATCTAACGTGGAAGACCTGAGCAAGCAAAAACGTTACATGAAATTATTTCAAGTGTGCTATGCATAAAAACCCCACCTACCGTTTTGATCGAAAATTCTGTCGTCGACTCGTCGTCTGAGATCTCATGGTCTGCATCCATCTAGGTGGAGGCCGTCCACGTGTCACCGCCTTGTTGGCCCTAAATTGTTGACATTCTATAATATGGTAATTAAATATTTATTTTTTGTGGTAAATAGAATGATACATCAATATAGTCATTAAATATGATCAATTTAATGTGTCTGAATAATATTATTCTCTATTAATTAATTAATGTGGCCTACCATAATAAGAATCAATCTCATTATAGAAATTTATTACTATAAATATATTGATATCACAAATAAGAATCATATTTATTACACTCAAACTTACTAGTCAAGTATAAGAATAAAAATCAAATTCAAATTTTTCGGTCCAACGTGAAAGACGTCAGCAAGCAAAAATGTTACATGAAATTATTTCGCTTGTGCTATGAATATTGCTCTTTCTATTTTGGATCGATGGACCTCATTTTGATTCCATATATGACGTAAAAGCTGTTTATTAGTTCGTCTTGTAAAACCCCACCTGCCGTTTTGATCGAAAATTCTCTCGTCGACTCGTCGTCCGAGATCTCACGGTCCGCAGCCGTCCAGGTGGAGGCCGTCCACGTGTCACCGCCTTGTTGGCTCTAAATTGTTGACATTCTATAATGGCAACTGCGACCGTCAGGGGTTTTATCATGCGGGGGTGTTTGTGCCGTCAGGGGTTTTATCAATAATTTCCTATTCTATCCTCGTTTATTTAAGTTTTATATATATTTTTAACCAAATTTTAAATTCGAAAATGGTATATCCTCTCCTTTTTCCAAATCTCACAGGTCATGGCCAGAGATGAAGATGAATCATGAAACTTCTGTGAGATCTTTGAAAAGGCTAAAATATTGAAAAGGAGATGGACAGGGAGTCACTTCGCCCGTGCACTCCTGCCTAACTTCCTAAACAAACAAAAAATCTGACTACAAAAAAATAGATTTAGGCTAACAACACATATCTTTTTTAATTTATTATATATTGAAATCAATATAAATGTGAATTTATCATTCCACCTCACGCATTAATGTGAGTTAAAAATGACCGATTTTCTGCTAGTTTAATGGTTAGGTGATTTTTTGTGTGTATGTGTTTCTTCACATATCATGTTCAATTCCTCTTAAAATCAAACTAGAATTTTTTCGAGATTTTACCAGACAGTTTGTCATAGTTTAGTGGTTATAGTGAACTTGCGTCTCTGTATTGTTCTAAATATTTAACTCGAAAGTCGTGATAGTGAGTTACCTAGGCCTCGTTTGGTACGCCGTATTGTACTGATTATTTAGTCGGACATTTGGAGCTCTATCGGATTAAAATGCCAATTATATTATACTAGTCGGATTATATTATAGTACTTGATAAGAAATATCTATATATCATAAATATTAATTATTTATTTTATTATTATTATTATTACTACTACTTTTAAAAATTGCTAATCATCCGACTATTTAATACAGACAATTTCGAGGGTTTTATTTTAACGGGTGTGGACCGTATAAAGGTACTGAATTGTATTAACTTATCTGTTGACTAATTAATATGAGTGGTACCATACATCGATTTCGTATTATATTATCATATCCGGTTCTTTATATGGCATACCAAACGTAACCTTAGTGTACTAGTTTTCCTTGAGATAAACGTGAGCTCGATATGATTCTACCTTAAAGATAAATGTGAGTTTGATATGACTCTAACTTAAATGAGTTCCATCATTAACAAACATAAATCAAATAAAAGTGGAGTCCATCAAAGAAAATTCTCTCATTAACAAATATGTATATATATATATAAAGTCTAAAACATTTCACATATAAAATGAGAAAAAACAACCCATAATCTTGAATCTTTACCTACACGCACCATTGGATTATTTATTTATTTTAATACAATCATTCACTAAAAAAGTTTAGTGGGGAACAAGTTTACCAACTCAAGTCTCAAGGCCACTAAGCCCCACTTGAATGAGGTTTGTTCTTGATCACAAAGTACTTTCAGTAAATTTCAAACTCCTACAAATTAAATAAAAAAAAAAACTCATAGAAAATTTAACCGACCAACCTCCAATTAATTTAGGACCTTTTAGTTTGACCATAGAAAGGTTTAGTGTTGGTTTTGTTTAAGTGAAACGGGAATACAAGGATAAATTAATGGGGTTATCAATAACGGTGAGTAAAAGGAGCGTTATTGTATCTCAGAAATGTGGTTTGGGTGATTGTTGAACCTATTTTTCCTGTACTTTGGTCCGTACAAAATAGGAGGTACCCGTCCATGTCTCAAATTTCTTCCCAAGACCATGAGGATGTGGACCCCATAATCAGAAAATGAACAGAATGTAGCCTTTGGGCCCAACTACCTGCCCCTTTAATACTAGGGGGGATGTAGGACACGACTACGAGAATAAGCAGTGACTGTTGAACTTTTATAATACATCGGTATGCAAGAGCTGTCTTCTAAGCTTGTTCCAATCTCTTCTATTGCGTGCAGGAACGATTCATTAGACGGCGGAAACGTCTTATGGGCCCCAATTCGTCCACTTCAAAGGTGCATAAAGTGCTCAATATGTCATGTTTTACTGACTACACTCACCCGCAAAAATGAAAAAGAAATTTTGGAATGAAAATATCTGTGATTTTACCACTCCATTAGGCAAATCTTTAAATTTGTCTGTTGTTTCTCTAATCTTTCGCAATATGATTTTGATTTGGATACAGGCACTTGAAATACTGACGGGCTGTTATATTCTGATTCAAGGTAGTATTATATTCCATATGATTTTGATCCTATTGCACAATTCTATTGAAGCCAAATGATGGATACAAGTTTTTTAATTTTCTTGTCAATGAATAGGGAAACACTGTTTGCGCAATGGGTTCATTTAAAGCTTTAAAGGAAATCAGGAGGATTGTTGAAGACTGCATGAAGAATGCAATGCATCCCATATTTCATATCAAGGTAATTATGGTTGTGTTGTCTGATTTATTTTCACATCAGTACATCACTCTTTTCACTTTACAAAGTTTCTGCTTTCGATTGACGATCTGTGAATGAATTTCTCTTACTTACCTTTCCTCTAACCTTTCTTGTAAGCAGACTCTCATGGTCAAGAGAGAACTTGAAAAGGATCCAACACTAGCAAATGAGAACTGGGATAGATTCTTCCAAAGTTTAAGAAGTACGTGCATTTATTTGTAATTGTGTATACTTTCTGTAGGTATGTTAGGCGCTATTCTTTCATTTTTTAAAACTATTTCTTTCGATATTCTCAGGAAAAATGTTAATCAAAGCAAGGTTAAGAGTAAAGAGAAGAGACCATACACTCCATTCCCGCCTCCTCCACAACTTAGCAAGGTGAGTAATTTCTACCGGACCCTTGTTTGTTTAATCTTCCTGCAAGGATTCTATGTCCTGCTATGTATGCTTTTATCATTTTAGGTTCTACTTGAAAATATGTGAATAATACATACTTGCTATGTTTTTTAAACTATTTCAGGAGGACATACAATTAGAAACCGGTGAATACTTTTTGAATGACAAAGTGAAATCAGCAAAGAAGTGGCAAGAGAGAGAGGAGAAACAGGCCGAGTTTTAGAACGAGCGAAAAAGAGAAGCTGCCTTCATTCCTCCGAAGGTAGGACATATGAGTTCCACCTACAATTTTCTGTTTTATTTGGTGTTATGTGCTCTGATTTTGTTTTGTATTTATATTTTTCTTAACATCTATTCTTAATTTCCTTTTGTCTTTCTCAATCAGGAGCCTGTAGTTCAGTTCAGGATACAAAATCTGATGGTGGTGGCAATGATCTGGCTGCCATGGCCATGTCTCTAAACGTAACCAAATTACGGAATTCTCTAATTAAAAGTTTTCATTTTGATCACTCCCGAAAGAAACATGCCTTGTTTTCTTTGTACCTTTCATCCTTTTCGTTAATTGCATCCGCTGGTTGGTTGTTTTTTTGTTGTTGCAGAAAAAGGCTAAAGAGTACGGAAACAAAAATGCGGCTGAGATGAAGCATTCTTAGATATTTTGAGTGGTGGGTTTTGATCCCTAGGCTCCTGGATGATTAGGGTTGGACTTGTATGATTTGATGAAGCTCTGAATGTTTTGAGATGTTTGGAAATGCTGTCCACAGCTCAGATTTACATTGTTAATTACATAAATTGAACTTTGAAAAATGATACATTTTGAGAATTGGATTTCTGACATTTAAATCTATGGTAATCAACCCAATTAACTACGATCTAAAATACCATTTCCAATGTTACATTTCACATTAGGTTAAAGTTTGAATACAATTGAATCAGAATTCCACCAGACTTCGAGTAGTTAAAACACTTAAACCAAGCACTGTCGGAGCTCAAATCCTGTACTCGAAACACCCAATCTGCCATTGCCAAGACCGAATCCCAGATTTCTTCGTAGGCAGAGTAATCAGAACGGGCGAGTCTGCTTTCTCACCAAGTTCAAAATGTGATTCGCTACTAATCGAATTTGTTTCTCGATGTGGCCAACTACAAGGTAGACTGCCTCAGCAGGCCCTCAAAATAATATGCAGAAATCGCACGGAGCTGGAGCTATCGTTCTTCTGATGGATACTGCCTACTGGTGGTGGGTTTCCGGCGAGCCGCGTGGCACTCAAGCGCAGTCAATTTCGAGTCCCGTTTGTGGGTTGTGGTTGGTTATTGTGAAGGCCATGTTTGGACGTCCAATGCTCGCTAAAAATGGCCTTGCTTGGAAAGATTGGCTTCGAATGAAAGCTGAGGAGCTGAGGAGAGAGGGTTTTGATGGGAAAATGGCGCGGTTAGTGCAGCGCGGAGGCTGAGATGTCGTACAGATAATGAAACGGCACTGCGTGGCTTGCGTACGGACACCAAATTTACGACTGTCGTTTATGTAAATTCAGTTCTGAAGCAGGGGTAAATTTGTCCAACCAATCCGGCTCATCCTTGGAATCCGAAAATTAACTTTCTTTGTGTTATACAGGTTTCCTTTCCTTCATGTACGAGTTTTGGGAGGCAATGGTTTCTTGCTTTCGTTTTGAAATGGAACGAAAACACTACCCAGAAAAATATACTAGAGTTTTGTTAAGCGCTCTCGGATTTTGGAGCCATTGGTGGGAAACTGTATGGAAGAGGAGCGCGATGAAGCTTCTCAAAACTTTTCTTGCTTTCGTTTTGAAATGGAACGAAAGATTACCCCAAAAATAAAGTGTTTTCGTGCATTTGAAAACAAAAGCATGCTTTGAGAAGCGTCTTCATCACTCCCTCTTCCTTACAGTTTTCACCGATGGCTTCCAAATCTGGGAGCGCGTAGCAAAACTCGATGTATATTTTTGTATAATTTCAGTGATTTGATTTGGATCTGGTTTTGCTGAACTCGAATCGTCTTTGTTGCTTTGGTTTTGTGGAACGCTGCAGCGGTCGTTCTCCGATACTTGAATGAGGTAAAATGTCTAATTTCTCGGACTGCTATCTGATTATTTACTCCAAATCGATTTGTTTTTCTCGATTGATAAAATATGAATTTTCCCTTATTGTTTGGGAGGTGAGAAAATCAAATTTAGCACGATTGTTCTCATCTGAGCTTCCTCCCAGAAACTAGATTTCATTAATTTCTCTTTTTAGTTATTGGTGTTACCTCTGTTTGACTACTGTGAAAAGAGTAAGATCTTTGTATAGATGCTTTCTAGGGAAACAAACAGAAACACTACGCACATTATGTGCTCTACGTAATGCTGATGTGAACTTTGTTTTTCTTGATCCAGCAAAATAGGCCGCTGAATTCTCAAAATGTGTTGGATTCGTTCCAAAAATTCAACCTCAAAAAGGCAGCCACACTAAAAGCTCTAGATACTCTGGCCGATAATGGCAAGAGTTCGTTCAAGGAGTATGGTGAGCAGAAGATTTACCTTACTCGGCAAGACCAATTTGACTTATCCAAACAGCGAGGAGCTTAGGCGTATGAAGCAAGAAAATGAGAAACTGCAAGAACAGCTGGCTGAACAAAAGAGAGTAATTGGCGAGGTTGAAGGAGGTACTTGTACTTCACATCTTTTCCAAGTTGATTTTCAGTTTAAGAATTTGCCTCATGAATTTGAATTTTCATGATGACTTTCTTGTAGAAATTAAAGCTTTGCAGTCAAATTTGACCTTGGAACAAATATGGGAAAAAGAAGCCAAGCTACAAAGGAGGTAAGCTAATTGGAAATTTAACATATGTTTGAACTTACATTAGGTAAAAAGACGTGTCTGCAAAAAAAGGTATGGACTATGATTGAAGTGTGGAGTTTTGAGTTGTGTATTAGGTTAATGAAATGGAGGGCAGATTGGATAAATTGCACCGAGTTGAGCAATGGGTCTCGAAGAAGGACGTTAAATCTGAGCTTGTGGACAGCATTTCCCAACACCTTCAGACTCTCATCAGATCATACATGTCCAACCCTCATCATCTATGAGCCTATGTTTCAAAACCCACAACTCAATATATCTAAGAATGCTTGTGCTTTGACTTCTTTTTGGAAGGTTCTCCAGTTTCCGCAATATATGCTTCGGCATTTACTTTCTCAGCCGCATTTTTGTTGCCACACTCTTTAGCTTTTTTAGTGCAACAACGAAAAAACAACCAGCGGATGTAATTAACTACACGGATGTGTAAATAACTCAATGGGGAAGGCGAAGAAGGATATTCAAAAATTTGTTGAATGCCATTAGGCCCATTACTGAGACCTCACCTAAAGATGTGAAGACTTTTAAGGTATGTGCTTATGGATTATGCTCTGTTTGTAGCTTTAAATAGTCTGTTATGTTATTTTAGGAGGCGCTCGGGGTAGAATATGATGAAGATTTTTGGTTTGAGCTTGCAATCATTCCGTAGCATGTTAAAAACCATGATTGGAAGCGGTCTAAGAAAGAATGAGTTTTTGTGATGAATTTCTGATGAAGTGGTTCACAGTCAAAGATTTAGAGATGAGTTACTGGCTTTCTTTGCAAGGGATAATCTGCTTCTGATTATGTAATGTATATATATATATTGCATGCCCTGGAGATTAAAATTTAGGCCTATAGCAAAATCTTTATCATTGATACGCATGTAGCAATTTATATACCTAAACTAACAAACCTCAACTTCTTAATAAACTGAAAGTACTGAAGCTTCAAAATTTATCACACTAAGTATACATTTCAGATACCTATGCTTGTTGTATTTTTCCCGCAAATAACGGTCGTTTTTTAATCCCTCTATTTGATTTAGGGGATAAATGGCCGACCCATCACAGTTAGAAACCAAATTCTAGTTTGATTTGTTTACTAGTTTTGGTACTTTAGGAGAAGTTAGATTATTATTAGGTTTCTATTCTACATATAGGGCTTTATTATGCTTGCTATTGTAACGTTGCAAACTTTTACATTAATATCAATTTAACATTACGTCTAGAGCGACGATGGAGAACAACGAAACCGCCACTGTTCAGCAGACAAAAAAGGGCAAGAACCGAAAGCCCAAGCCTTGGGATGATGACCCTAACATTGACCGGTGGAAGATTGAGAAGTTCGAACTTTCTTAGAACGAAGGTGGCATGCTTGAAGTTACCTCTTTCTCTACGCTATTCCCTCAATATAGAGGTGTGTCTTTCTCTCTTCTTCTTCCTAGTCCTCTTAATTGATTTCTTTGGCTGCTCTGAAATTGTGAGAAAATAAAATTCAATTTTAGTTTTGGAGATTTAGTCGTTTGAGATTATCTTCTGCAGAAAAATATTTGCAAGAAGCCTGGCCAGTGGTGAAATCTGCTTTGAAACAGTATGGAATTACATGTGAACTAAATCTGGTATGTCTCAGTGTTTTTTTTTTTGCAGCTGCAATCTCATATGACTGATTTACCTGATAAATTGTTGCATTTTATAATGTGGGTAGGTTGAAGGTTCCATGACGGTCTCTACAACCAGAAAGACTAGGGACCCATATATTATTGTCAAAGCTAGGGATCTTATCAAACTTTTGTCAAGAAGCGTTCCTGCTCCTCAGGTACAAAGTTAGATTCTATGTTGTTATTATCTTATTTGTGAAATAGCATATATTTCTTTTTATTATTTCGACGGTGTTCCTTTTCTTTTTGAGGCTACAGTATTTGATTTTAGAATGAATAATAATCATATACTTTTAATTGTGGGGTCAGGATAAATCGTATCTACATATTGTTTATAGTATTAATATTTCTCTTTAATTTGGAACTCCAAGAGTTGAGCTATTTTATGTTAATTTTCTGATTCAAGTTTCAACCTTTTAAATTCAGGCCATAAAAGTACTCAATGACGACATGCAAGGTGACATCATCAGGATTAGCAACATGGTCTGAAGTAAGGTGCGTTTTGCCTCAAAGTCCTTCATTTATTTCTAGCAGGGGACTGTCAGCTTTCTTATGAAATTTTAACCCATTAACCTCCCATCACTTTTAGAACCCCTTTTAGTTTGACCTTAGAAAGGTTTAGTGTTGGTTTTGTTTTAGTGAAACAGGAAATAAGTTTAATGGGGTTATTGATAATGGTGAGGAAACGGAATGTTAATTTACATTAAATTCACATTTCAAGGGTTGAAACATTTTAAGATATGTCTTTAAACTACCTCAAGTATCAGATATTAGGATCTAGCTTTGCCTCTTGCTTATGTGCAGAGTTATAAGTGGTTAGTAGGACACTATGCTTGGGCAAAAGCTTTATTAGAAAATTCAATTTTGTAGTTCAGAATTATGGCTTGGGTGATTGTCCAACCTATTTTTCTGTAATTTGGTCGGTACAAAATAGGATGTAGCTCTCCACGTTCCTCAAATTCGCTTTCCTAGTTGGAACCAAGAATCAGAGAACTAACAGAAAGTAGCCTTTTGGGTCCAACTACCTCCCCCTTATTACTAGGGGAGATGTAGGACTTGACTACGAGAATTAGCAGTGACTGTCGAACTTTTGTAATACATAGATATGCGAGAACTCTCTTTAGCTTGTTTCATTCTCTTCAATTGTGTGCAGGAACGATTCATTAGGCGGTGGCAACGTCTTATAGGCCCCAATTCTTCTACTTTAAAGGTGCATAAAGTAATCCAGATTGTCATTTTTTACTGACTATTCTCACCAAAAAATTATAATAAAAATATCTTTGATTTTACCATTCCATTAGGTAAATCCTTACATTTGTGTGTTGTTTCCCTAATCTTTCACAATATGATTTGGATACAGGCACTTGAAATACTGACTGGCTGTTATATTCTGATTCAAGTAAGTATTCTATTCCTTTTGATTTTGATTTTGATTTCCTATTGCACATTTCTATTGAAGCGAAATGATGGATAAAAGATTTTTAATTTTCCCCTAAATGAATAGGGAAACACTGTTTCCGCAATGGGCTCATTTAAAGCATTAAAGCAACTCAGGAGGATTGTGGAAGACTGCATAGTGAATAAAATGCATCCCATATTTCATATCAAGGTAATTATGGTTGGATTGTCTGATTTCTATTCACATTGCTCTTTCACTATACAAAGTTTGTTTTCACCAGAAGATCTGTGAATGGATCTCTCTTATTTACCTTTCATCTCTTCCTTCCTGGTAAGCAGACTCTAATGATTAAGAACGAACTTGCAAAGGATCCAACACTAGCGAATGAGAACTGGGCTAGATTTCTTCCAAAGTATAAGAAGTATGTGCACTTGTGTAACTCTGTATATACATATGTTCTCTGTAGGCCTGTTAGGTGCTATTCTTTCACTTTTGAAAGCTATTTTCTTTTGCTCTTCCCAGGAAAAACCTTGATCAATTAAAGGTTAAGAGTAAAGAGAAGAGACCATACACTCCATTCCCGCCTCCTCCACAACCTAGCAAGGTGAGTAATTTCTACTGGCCCTTGTTTGTTTAATCTTCCTGCAAGCATTCTATGTCCTGTTATGTATGCTTTTATCATATTAGGTTCTACTTGAAAATATGCGAATAATGCGTACTTGCAATGTTTATTAAACTATTTCAGGTGGACATACAATTAGAAACTGGAGAATACTTTCTGAATGACAAAGTGAAATCAGCAAAGAAGTGGCAAGAAAGGCAGGAGAAACAGGCCGAAAAAACTGCAGAAAACAAGCGAAAAAGAGAAGCTGCCTTCATTCCTCCTAAGGTAGGAGTAGGACATGTGAGTCCACCTACAAGTTTCTGTTTTATTTGGTGTTAATGTGCTCTCATTCTATTTTTTATTATTTATTTTTCTTAACAGCTATTCTTAATTTCTTTTTCTTTTTCTGAATCAGGAGCCTGTAGTTCAGGATACCAAATCTGATGATGGTGGCAAGATCTGGCTGCCATGACCATGTCTCTAAAGGTAAACAAAATTACGGAATTCTCTATTTAAAAGCTTTAATTTTGATCACTCTCGAAAAGAATCACGCCCTCTTGTTTTCTTTGTACCTTTCATCCTTCTAATTAAGCATCTGCTGGTGCTTTTGTATTTGCAGACAAAGGCTAAAGAATATGGAAACAAAAATGCGACTGAGAAAGAATATGCGGAGGCATATATTGCGGAAGCTGGGGGAACCATCCAAAAAGAAATCGAAGCGCAAGTAGATATTTTCTTAGATATTTTGAGTTATGGTTTTGATCTATAGGCTCATAGATTAGTGTTGGACATGCATGATCTGATGAAACACTGAATGTTTTGAAATGTTAGGGAAATGCTGTCCGCAAGCTCAGATTTACATTGGTAATTGACTCACATAAATTGAACTTGAAAAATGATACCTTTGGAGGATTGGATTTCGTACATTTATCTTATTAGTAATCAACCCAATTCACTACTGAATACCATTTCCCATTGTTACATTTCAAATTAGGTTAAAGTTTGAACACAATTGAATCTCACCAGACTTTCAGTAGGTCAACCAAGCAAGGTCAGCCTCCCCAGTTCAAATTTAGTACCCGAAACACCCAATCTGCCATTACCAAGGCCAAATCCCAGATTTCTTGGTAGCCGGTGTATTCAGAACAGGCGAGTTAAAGTCTGCCTTTTCACCAAGTTCTTGGAATGTATCAACCACATTCTGAAGCCGGGCAACAAATTCGATCAGCAGCGAAGCGAATGTGGCCAACGACAAGGCGCTTGCAATTTCATATGTTCTGAGGTTATCTTCCTTGGTGTCTCCGTCGCCACCAAACGAGAGTGGCAACGGCCAAGATGCTTGATCCCTGAGCATGTTTCCGGATGAAGCACTACGTGGTGGACGAAGTGTGCATGCAGTTGTAACTGACCCCAAGTCGAGCACATGTTCACTCGACGACTTCAAACCCAACCGCACATTATCATTAGGCGCATCCTCTGGTTCTGTAGGCCGTCTTCCAATTTCCCAACTCTCTGAATTCACCAGCAGGTACGATTTTTGGTCAATCTTCTTCTGCAGTTGCTCTGCTGCCTCATGCACTTCTTTGAGAATGTCGCCGGGGCTTAGTTTCTCCATCTTCTCTACTTTCTTTGCAAGTTCTCGCAAGACTTTGGCACCTTCTGCCCCAACCTGTTGAAGCTCGCTGTGAAGGACCTGTCTTTTTTCAGCTGGAGCCTACACGTACAAAATTACAAAGCCAGTAAAGGAAACTGCATCTGGGAACTAAAAGAAAGATCAGGTTTTGAATTTTGATAATATAAAAAGAATCACCTGAATTTCGGAAAGAATGCATCCATGTAGAGCCATGACCATGAAAGCACAGTGCCTCAATGCACCACTTAGTTTGACAAAATTTATCCAAGGATAATTGAACTTTCTGTAACGGCCATGAGGTGGTTCCCATATTGCAAATCCCAACTGAAATTGAAAAAACAAAAAAAAGGTCAATAAAAATTTACGAACTCCTCCACTTCTGCTATTAAATCATACCAAAGTTTCTTCTTGGGTTGTAGATTCTACAACGGTTCGATATCCCTTGTACAGCGGATCATCTGCAGCTTGATAGGTAAGAATTTTCGACGGGATCCTCTCATATTCAACACATTTCAGGTACCCATTGACGCAGTCTAGGCAACAAAACTGAAGAATAAAGATGTGCCACAAGCCGATAGAACGAAAATGCGTTCACCAAGCAATGAACATATGTACCTTCCAATGAAGCAGCAACTCCCTTGAAATTTTTCACTACCAAGTTATGCAGATCTTCTCCTGACCAAATGGGGTATATGCATATGTTAACAACTAAACAAACGGCAGCGCCGACTGCAATAAGCACCAATCGAGTCACAACTGCCTCGTTATATTCCCTTGTTCTGTTCCCAGCAACCATGAGGATACAATATGTCAAGACGAAAACTCGAAAGCCATACTCGTAGGGCTTCATTGTTGGGTACAGCTTCAAGTACGAGGCGAAAAACCCTAGACAGTGCCAGAAATTAGCAGTATAAGAACAATGGAAAAAAAGAAAATTCAGTTTAAGTATGCAAATACTAATTATACGAACCGATGATGAAAATGCTTATAACAATGACAACTTCTTCCAGGTTTGAAGCCAGCAAAGATAGCTCAGCAAAGCAGAAGGCAAGTATTCCAGCAAAAAAGGTTCCCAACCCACGATTGAATCCTTTGATAAAAGTACCTCCTGCATGAAACCAAAGCTTAAACTCAGCTACATAAAAAAAAATTAAAAAGGAAACGAAATGATCATCAAACGTACATACCTATGCTGAATTCGAACATGACGATTACTGTGAGGATAGCCCAGATGGAGTACTGACCAATATCATGAAATGAGTGCTTCCAAAATATCAGCAGAGAAACAATGGATAACGCCAGTCCCATTTTGACTGCAAAGATGACTTTCCTTGGATCAGAGCGGCCCATTTCGAAAGCTTTGAAAGCAAAGTCTACTGAATTTTTCCAACACTTGATCAACTTTTTTCCCATCGAAACAAAACACCTAACTCTTCTTTCTGTTCTTTCATGATCTTCTTCCTTGAAGCTGCTGCCCAAAAGAGACTTTTCCATGCTCTTAACAGATAGACTACCCTAGAGAGTCTTCTTCTACACAAAAACAGAGTTCCACAAACTTCATACAAAAAAATTTAATGGCAGACAAAGTTTTGCATCATATTTCATCATTGTTGTTGGCATGCCTGCATGAACAGAAACTAATCCAAATCCAATGCAAACGAAAGATTTTAAACTAATAACCACAAATGCTTACACCAGTCACCACCAAAACAGAAGGAAAAAAAGAGAGGAAAAAATGCTCTCCCCAAAGAGTGACACTTCTCATTAATGGTGCAACCTTCATATTTCATCTTGTTTCTTTTCTCGGAATCTTAGTTGGTAAAAATACTTTTCATTTTCCATTAGTACACTTATTCAATTTTAGTTTATCACAACCACACCTTTTTTTTGAATACAAACGAAAATAATCTAACCTAAAATTAACTAACCTATTGGAATGAGGATTGAACACGGATGCAAGAGAGGACGCACTATCTTTGCCAACTGGCAAAACCCAGTTCTGTCTACTTCACCAACACTTCGTATCATTTTAATCTTGGCTCATCCCTCCATTAATTTTAATTGGGTCATTCTAGCATTATTGCTCCAATGGCTTTTACCCAAGGGAGAGGAAACTTCATTCCCTTGTATTTTGTGTGTATATATGTCTTTGTGTCTGAACACAGGAAGCTTCATGTTCACGTGGCAGTACAATGTTTTGGCGATTCTGAAGACTCATGATGCTCTTGATCAAATCTACTAAAGTACAGTCAGACATTTACAGTTCCTCGTCAGGATTCAAACAAACAAGGTAGGCAACTAAGCCGACCACTGGTACAAATCTAAGATACTTTACAACACCAATCTTGCTTGTCTCAACATTTTGAAGATTGTCTCCAATCAGCCAGGGTTGGAAGACGGCATAAAGACAGATATCCCAAATGAATGCATAGGCCAGCCTCTCAGATCCTAGATAACTCATCAAGAACTCCCATCTCTCTGAAATGCTACCAAAGTTAGCGTCCATTCGTCCATAAACAGCCCACAGTGCAGATATCAGACATATCGCACCACCAAGAAGTCCCACAATGGCAGCACCGTCGGTCATCACAGACCCGAGCTGTGAACGCTTGCTCGCATTGCTTGGAGAGTCGTCCGGGCCAGCCTCATTCAGCCGTATAGCCATGTAAGGTATTAAAAAAGCTGTTCACATCACATACACAACAATTAGACATCACATTGATGAAAAAAGTAAGTAATTTCTAGTGTCCCCACACACAATCTCAATTATGAGAGTTTGGGAGAAATTTACTGTTGGTAAGAAACATCTGAAAGCCCCATAAGACGTCTAGAGACCCTTTATATCTGTCTCTTTTGAGATCAGTGAACAGCAAGGGAGCAAACATCAACGTCCACCCAATCACAAAGTTGAATAGCCCTTCAGACATCTAATTCAAAAAAGACCAAACATTTGGCCTTCGCCCATGTCAAAAAGATGCTCACATTGTAAAACTTGGTAGTAAAAATACCAAATTTACTTTGATATGGCAAGTTCTTACCGGGTGTAGAACTGGGGCATCAATCAAACCAACACCAACTACTCTGCCAAAAATGTGAACTTCAGAAATGATCAAGAACAACACTAATACTAATAGGAATTTTACCAATCACCCAGCTGAGCCTGAGCTTACCAGAGTTGAGAAAAGGCAAGATGAAGAAGAAATTCAGAGAGAGGCCAATTAGAGAGTTCACAGTATCAGAACTTATAGCCCACACTGGATCACCCTGTTTGCCAAGAAAATACATGATTAGCCAATCAATTGTAAAAGTAATAACTAAATCAAAGTAAATTGAGGGTAAAATTACACACAGGAGCATAAGGAAGGAGAAAGAGCCACAAAATGTAGACTGCCTCAGCAACCCACAGAATAATCTGCCAAAACCGCTCTGAGCTATAGCTACCGTTCTTCTGTTGGATAGTGGTGGTGGGTTTCCTGCGAGCCGCGTGGCATACAAGCGCCTTCAGTTTCGAATCCCTTTTGTGGGTGATGGGTGGTTGTTGTGAAGGCCATGGTTGGAGGTCCAATGCTGCTAAAATTGGCCTTGGTTTGAAAAATTGGGTCTTCGACTGAGAGCTAAGGAGGGAGGGTTTGGCTGCAAAAATGGTGCGGTTGGTGGAGAGCAGAGGCTGAGATGTCGTACAGATGATGATGGCCATGGCTTCTGAGAATGAAACGGCACCTGTGGCTTGCCTATCGACACCAAATTTACGAATTGTCGTTTATGTAATTTCAGTTCTGAAGCAGGGGTAAAGTTGTCCAACCAAACACGGCATAAAGTGGAACGACGCCGTGTCTACCAAGGAATCCCCCGTTATCATCCTACGAGTTTTCGGAGGCAAAGTGTTTTTTAGTTCCATTTCAAAACGAAAGCCAGAAAAGCTTTGAGAAGCGTCTTCGCGCCATTTTTTCCGTACAGTTTCCGATCGATGGCTCCCAAATCCGAGAGCACCGACGGTAACGAAACTCAATTTATTTTTTGTTTAATTTAAGTTATTCGATTTTCGATCTGGTTTTTCTGAACGCTAATCGTCTTTGTTGCTTTGGTTTTGTGGAACGCTGCAGCGATCGTTCTCAGATACTTGAATGAGGTAAGATCATGTTTCGTCGTATCAATCTTCTGCGTTTAGGTCTCATTTCTCCGATTAGCATCTAATATTTTACTCCAAATCGAATTGTGTTTATTCGAGTGATAAAATGTAAATTTTCCCTTCCGATTTTAGCTGTTTGGGAGGTGAGAAAATCGAATTTAGCCCGATTGAGCTCTGCTGAGCTTACTCCACAAACCAATTTTCATTAATTTCTCTTTTTAGTTAATGGTGTTTACCTCTGTTTGACTATGGTGAAAAAAATAAGATCTTTGATTGCTATTTTCTAGGGAAACAAACAGAAACACTACGCACACTATGTGCTCTAGGTAATGCTGATGTGAAGTTTGTTTGTCTTGATCCAGCAAAATAGGCCGCTGAATTCTCAAAATGTGGCGGATTCTTTACAAAAATTCAACCTCAAGAAGGCAGGCATACAAAAGGCTCTAGATACTCTTGCTGATAATGGGAAGCTTTCTTTCAAGGAGTATGGCAAGCAGAAGATATACCTTGCCCGGCAAGACCAATTCGACATTCCAAACAGCGAGGAGCTTAGCCGGATGAAGCAAGAAAATGAAAAACTGCAAGAAGAGCTGGCTGAACAAAAGAGAGCCATTGGCGAGGTTGAAGGAGGTATTGATACTACTCTTTACTGCATTTCATGTTTTCGAGAGTTTAAGAATTCGAATTTGAGAATTTGCCTCATGAATTTGAATTTTCATGATGAATCTTGTTGTAGAAATTAAAGCTTTGCAGTCAAATTTGACCCTAGAACAAATAAGGGAAAAAGAAGCCAAGCTGACAAAGGAGGTAAGCTAATTGGAAATGTAACATATGTTTGTAACTTACATTAGGTCAAAAGACGTGTCCCTGAAAAAAGGGTATGGACTATGGATGAAGTGTGGATTTTTGAATTGTGTATTAGGTTAATGAAATGGAGGGCAGATTGGAAAAATTGCGGGGAGGAGTTACCTTGGTCAAGTCAGAAGACCGCATGGCAGTTGAGCAACTGGTCTGGGAGAAAATAACTCAATGGAGAAAGCGAAAAAGGATGTTCAAAGATCTGTGGGATGCCATTACTGAGAACTCACCAAAAGATGTGAAGGAATTTAAGGTTTGCCTATTTGGATATTCTGCATTATGTGCTTATGGATTATGCTATGTTTGTAGCTGTAAATAGTCTGTTATGTCATTGCAGGAGGAGCTCGGGATGGAATATGATGAAGATGTTGGTGTGAGCTTGCAGTCATTCAGTGACATGTTACAACGTGGTAAGGACCGGTCATCTACTGACCGGAAAAACCCTGAATGGAAGCGGCCTAAGAAAGAGTGAGTTTTCCTGATGAAGTCGTTTACAGTCAAAGATTTAGAGATGAGTTACTTGCTTTCTTAACAAAGGATAATATGCTTCAAATTATGTAATGTATATATTTTGCATGCTCTGGGGATTAAAATATAGGCCTAGCTATCTATATAGCAAAACCTTTATCAATGAAAAGGATGTAGCAATTTATATTGTTAAACCAACAAATCTCAACTTCTTAATAAACTGAAAGTACTGAAGCTTCACAAATTTATCACACTAGTTTACATTTTCAGAAAGAACAAATATTAGCAAACAAACAATCAAATTTCTAGACATCATTTATTAGGAAAACTAACAAAACTCATAAGGTTATTATATAACACACAAGACCGGTGCTTCTCAGTAGCCACGCACTTGTCGGGTCCTCAGAGAGAAGGGTCCCTTCTCTATGTTCAATCTCGGTGGGCTTTGCCTTCCAGACCCTCCAGCAACCCCAGATTGAAACCTCGAAGGAAGTTGCATATGAGATGATGAGGCCATGGTGCTTTGTTCATTGTCACTTTCAGTATCATAAAATACTGTGTCGTTCCCGGAAGGTTTAGCCTGGACAATGGCATCCCCATCTGAATCCAAACTTGAAGAAGATGTTGACCTCTTCAATTCTTCAGCTTGATTCTGCGATTCAGATTCAGTTTTGAAGGACTGAAATCTGTCGCCCTGATTACTACCGGGACTATTTTGATCATCAGGATCGCGAGACTCTGACCTAGAGAGTTCCACTGCTGCTCTTGCAGCTGCTGCTGCATAAGCTGCAGACTCGAAAGCTGCTTGAGCAGCATCTGCTACATCCTTGTACTTCCTTCCCTTAAGTGAACCCGAAAACCTTTCTTCTTTTCCTGTCTCCTCAGAAAAAGCCTGCGAGCTTGAACTGGCCGAGGGGTTTTGCTTGTTTACATCCACTTTTTCCTGCAATAACGATCACACCCAACAAACCATACAAAATAATTATCAAAGATGAAATGCAAATGGAATTTTTCTTTTGCTCTCTACAGTTATTACATACCTCAGTGGAAACAGATGAAGCTTCTTCCAGCTGCAGAACAATGTTATTTTCTGCGGCGATTTCTTTGAGCACCTTCATTCTCATCTCCAACACTGGCATCCTAGTTGACAGCTTTTGCATCATCTACACAAACCCAACATCCACACGAAAAATATACAACCATTAGCATCTGAAATTTGTCAAAAACACAAAAGTAGGGTAATAATATATTCTTCCTATAGGTACCGTAACGTTGACTCCACAATTGTTGCGCACTTCAATGGCTCGGGCAGCAAAGTCTTTCCCAAAGCGGGCGGTGAGAGCTGTTCGAATCTCTTGAAGCTCTGGGAAATCCCCGCATCTTGAAGCTGCATAAAGCAAACTCGAAGTCGCCTCCTTCAGTTCATCAGGACATTCTCTGTTTGTTTAAACACAGAACACAAAACAAACCACATGCTTAATCATATCTGATCATTATTTGTTTAGTAGATAAAAAAAAATTGTAAAACATAAAACATACTTCTCTTGTTCAATGAGATGAACCCTTTCAATCACGAGGTTGCAATAGCCCTCTATCATCACAAGCACATCCAACATGTTCTGTTCCTTGATCACATGCTCCACCTGAACACAACAACAAAAACCAAAAAACAAAAACATCAGAAACAAAGATTTGATATTGATCTTGCTCATGATTGATGAGCTAAAAAGACACGACTCTCTTACGCGAATAAGGGCTCGTTCCTGGTGGCCCTGGTGGAGGAGCTGGGCGACATCAGAGCGGGCCTGAGAGCACCTGACCTGTCTCTGTTTTTTAAGGACTAAAAGGCGAGACAGAGCAAGAGTTAAAAGTGGCTTGAACTTTGAGGTTTTGTAGGTGGTTCTTCCGAACAAAGCATTGAGCTTTCTTCCCATATCGATTCGGCTTCTTCTTCTGTGTTGTGTATAATTACAGGCACAACACAACAAGGAAGGCCTGGTTGATGATCTCCTTTAGAAGATGACGAAGATGAGAGAAAGGGAAGCAAGAACGACTTACGACTTTTAATGTCTAGTTGGACGCTCTTTGTTGCTTACGTGTTTTGTTGTTGTCAAGCGTTTTGTACTTTCGTGGACTTTTGGCTTAGGAGCCAAGTCTCTAGATGCATACACAAGGACGTGGTTTTAATTCTTCAATTAAACGCGGCTGTTTAATTCTTAGATGGAGAATTTCTGCGAAGAGGGCCATGGAAGGGTCCACTTGGTGTTACATACTTTGGACACGTTAGATGCAATCGACACGAGGTCCCGAATGTATAGCTGTATGTCTATCTTTAGAATCGAACGAACAGAAATTTTCGTTCTCGAATTTTTATATCATTAATATTAAAAAAATATAAACTAAATTTTTTTTTTTTTGAGAAGATACTAAATTTCATTGATAGAATAAATATACAAAACAAAAATAAACTAGACTTCAATAGCTTAACGACAAACATGGATAAATACCTTCAGTGATCAAATTCGATATATATCGAAATGATCTAGAGGCAATAATGTACAAAATAATATAATTTGAATCCCCCAAGCATCATTAAGGTCATTATTGTCTGAACAACTAATCTTTGCAATCCCACAAAAGGGAAATCCTAGCACAAACAACCCGAAATAAGAGTCTCTGAACTTATTTGCATATTGCAAACTAAAAAGAAAAAAATAAATAATCCAACAAAAGATTATAACTGTCTATCACTACCGTTATTGCCGCCTTCGCCAAACTCCAAAGATTACGAGGATCCCATCCACCACCATATCTCAGATATTTCAATTCACCATGATTGACACAACCACTACCAATGGAGAACCGTGATCGTTCGATCAAAACCCACCAGGCCGCATCGCGAGTCAAAATCCTGTAAAGGCAGATCAGGCACCTGAAGACAAGAATTTCACTGACAACCTGATCCGTCGGGACGCTGAAACCCGTGACCATGATCTACACCATGATGATATGCGAGAAAAAAGAAATTTAAAAACGAATAAATTTCGGTGAAATCAACACTAAGATTGGTTGAATTATCCGATTTATTCACTATATCTCTATAGGTACCGGTGTGAATTCTCCCTGAACCTAAAAAAAATCAATCGAAGAAAAAAAAAATTTGAAAGAGGAATTTTTTTTTTTTAGAAAGGGCGAGGTGGCTAAAATAGTTGTTACTAAATACTATTGATTTGTCTTGTTGCCACCATTTTCTATTGTCTAGTGCCTTTATCATTGATATTAAATATAAAGCAATATGAACAAAATACTATTGCCACAATTTTCTATTTGTCTAGTGGCTTCTCCCCAAATCTTCTCAATCCTTTGATGGTTCAGTTAGGATTAAGTATTTTGGGTGGGCCCATTACCCGAAATTACTACTTGACCACAAGGGTACATAAAGGAACCATTCTTGAATTTAGAAGTGACTTTTGCTTCTTCTATTGGTTTTTGTTTACTTATTTTTTTTGGTCCAAGTGTTTTTTGTTTACTTTGTCCATAGAATTACACATCCAACTAAATAGAAATAATATTTGCCGAGATGAAATTAGTTTTATTATCCACCAATATTATTGCGGGTTTAGTAATATTTTTATTTATTCTGTAATAGTTATCTATCAATATTATTACGAATCTAGTAATTTTTATTATTTATTCTATAATAAAAAATCGTAAGTTTTATATTAACACTCTCGTAAAAAGAAAGATTATATCGAATGAATTGAATATATCATCATTGTTATATAAAAACATGATAATGTTGTTAGGTGTATCCCCGACTAGTTGTATTCGGTGTAAGGTTGGGCACTTTTGAGTGTGGACTTGATGACTTGTTTGGAGAATGGGTGTGGAGTTGAAGCTTCTTAAATATCTGTTCCATGATTTCACCCTAAATTTCTTCTGCGATCCTTTAATATTTGATCACAAAAGCCAACACCCCGCCAACTAGTCTAGAAGAATAACATTATAAAATTATAAAAACCACTTAAACACGTAATTGAGAGATTAACAACAATACTTAAATATAAAACTACCAAAATCCTCTAATAATAAGATTTTTTATTATTATTATTTTAAGCTAAAACATATTAACTCAATAAATATAATGCATGTACGATGTAAATTCTTTAGAAGTTTAAAGTAAGATGAGAATGTAATATTGTACTATTATTCCTGATGTTCAGTATTACATTCTTAATGGACCGTGTATTTATCCTTGTACCATCGTGAGGTATTTGAATAAAATATATATTCTAACAAAAAAAAAAGTAAGATAAGAATTGGACTACAATACATTTTTTTTTACTTTTTTGTTGAAATTTTAAAAACCGATTGGAAAAACGTAAATTATTACTCAAAAATTTAAAAAAATATGCAACAATTGTGATTCCAAAAAATATTTTAAACGCTCATTAACAAAAAAGTTATAAACCTTCCTAAACATGTCGTGCCATTTATTTATCGAGTCCACTCATTATTTTTTTTTTTTTTAAGCTAAATAGTAATATTATTATAATCAAATTACGGTATTAAAGCTCCAATTGTTTTCAGGTAGGATTGACATGGTTTTGATCGATACAGATATCACTCAAAATCAAATCCCAACCGTTAAATTTGAATGGTTCCATACAGTTTGGATTTTCAAAAAATATAATTGAAACCGTTCCAATCCAAATCGTTAATATCGGTTTGGTTCGGACAGTTTAGTCACATAAAATTTTTATGTAATTTATTCAGAAAAAAGACTCCTGCAAATATCATCATTTCAAAAATTCCAACATTTGCGTTAATTTATCATTCATCCACTACAATATTTCATTCATACACATAAAAATTTCATTCATAAACATCAAAATTTCATTCATACATCAACAAATAAAAAATTTCAACATTTTAAACTTCAAATATAGTGTGTTATATTTAAAATATAATTTAAATTATAAAGTAGCACAAAAATAAGTAAGGATTTCGTGAGGTAAGGTCCATGATAAACACTTACACTAACAAATTAAAGTGTGAAAAATATTAACTAATAAATAATATAAATATATAAAAACCTTAACGGTTTGGTTTGGATTCTACCGGTTTTCAAAATGAAAATCCAAAACCAAACAGTTACTAACAGTTTGGATTTTCAAATTATCCGGTCAAATCCAAACGAAGTGCAATAACAGTTTGGATTGAATCGATTTTCGGTTTCAACGGATTTATGTTCATTCCTAATGATACCCATACGATAATACGAATACAATAAATGCAACCTAACACGGGATACATTTGTTAGGTCTCTAGATCTTTAGACCAAGTCCTCATGTGTTTATGTACAAAATCCAACAATTTTGAGGGTATGTATTCCATAAATAAAATTATAAACTTCAGTTGAGCTCCACTTGATTATTAGAAATTGTTTTAATAAATAAGCTAGACCTTTACTTGGCTCTAGTTTAAGTAAAGTAGGAAAGATGGAGATGATAATGATCAAAAGGAGAGTGATGATAAGTTTCAGTTTTGTCTTTAGTATGGTTGATGTGAGTTTTGAGAAATGAGATTGGTGTTTCGAAATTTAATTTTTCTTTTTTTTCACAATTTCAAGTTTGGATTGTGGAATTTACGATGTTTATATCAACTCTAGCGTTTGAATGTTTGATATTGGGGATTGAAGAATGAATTGTTACTTTAAACTGTTTTAAGTTTGGTTTTTCCATAATAAGGTTGATGTGATCTATTCAAATAAGATTGGGGTTTGGAAGTTAAAATTTTTTTTTCCAAAATTTCAAGTTTGGATTTTGGAATTATGGGGTTTATATGAACTCTAACGTTTGATATTGTGGATTGAAGAATGAATTTTCATTTTTTCCATTTTAGTTTGGTTTTTCTGTAATGAGGTTGATGTGAACTCTCACAATATAAGATTAGGGTTTCGAAGTTTAATTTTTTTTCTCCAAAAGTTTGAGTAAGAATTTTGGAATTATAATATTCATATGAGTTCTAGCATTTGATATTAAAAATTGGAGAAATAATTTTGAATTTTATAATAAGGTTCATGTGAACTCTCACAATATAATATAAGGGATTAGAAGTCTAATTTGTTTTTTCAAATTTCTGGGGTTTGATTTTGAAATTATAAGGTTAATATGAACTCTAGCATTTGATATTACAGGTTGGAGAAATATTTTGTATTTCCTCCCTTTTGAGTTTTTATTTTATTTTATTATAATGTTGATATAAACTCTCACAATATAAGATTGTGATTTCGAAGTTTAATTTTCTTCCTTCAAAATTCCGATTTTGAATTTTGGAATTATAACTTTAACGTTTGATATTACGGATTGGAGAAAGAATTTTGTATTTTTTCCATTTTTAGTGTGGGTTTTTTATGGTAATGTTGATGTAACTCTCACAATACAAGATTGGGGTAAGAATTATATGAACTCTCACAATATGAGATCTAGCGTTATGAAAAGAAAAAAAAGAACTCTAGCGTTTGATATTACAGATTGGAGAAAATATTTGAATTTTTTCCATTTAAAGTTTGACTCTCAATAATAAAGTTGATGTGAAATCTCATAATATGAAATTAGGGTTTCGAAGTTTAATTTTATTTTTTCAAATTTCGAGGTTTGATTTTGGGATTATAAGGTTAATATGAACTCTAGCGTTTGATATTACCGGTTGGAGAAAGAATTTTGAAATTTCTTTCTTTTGAGTTTGATTTTTCTATGGTAAGGTGATGTGAATTCTCACAATATGAGATTAGGGTTGCAAAGTTCAATTTTTTTTCTTCAAACTTTCGAGTTTGGATTTGTGGATTATGAGATTCATATGAACTAACGTTTGATATTACATAATAGAGAAAAAAAATTCAATTTTTTTCATTTTGAGTTTGGTTTTCTACATTAATATCTCCCCCGTAATATCAAACGCTAGAATTCCTATAAACTTTATAATTCAAAAATCAAACCTCAAAATTTTTGAAAATAAAAAATTAAACTTTGTAACCATAATCTTATATTGTGAGAATTCACATTAATATTACCCTAAAAACCAAACTCAAAACGAGATAATATTCAAAAAAAAATTCTTGAACTCGTAATATGAAACGCTAGACATAATATGAAACGTTAGAGTTTTTTTTACATTCAAATAAGTGTGGAAGGGGGCAACCTTAAATCGATATCTCCCCATGCGTGACCATAGAGGCTCCCACACGCTTGAGGAATGTCCATATTGAACCATAGCTACTCGCCACAATAGAACGAGCGCGTCACCTTAGCCCCACCGAAGGACTAGCAAACAAGAGCAGGTGGTATTCGATCACAGGACCTTCACCCACCAAACCACATGGGAGTAATCCCTTCATATGAACTTTATAATTCCAAAATCCAAACTCGAAATTTTGAAAAAAATAAACTAACTTTTAAACCCCAATCTCAAATTGTAAAATTCACATCAACCTTACAACAGAAAAACGAAATTCAAAAAAGAGAATATTCAAAAATCTCTCTCCATTGTAACAAACGCTAGAGTTCATATGAACCTTACAATTCCAAACTCAAACCTGATAATATTGAAAAAATAAAATGAAGGCTCAAAACCAAGATCTCATATTATGAAAATTCGCAGCAACCGTACTATAGAAAAATCAAACCTAAAAAGGAAAAAATTTAAAATTTTTTCTCCTATCCGTAATAATAAACACTAGAATTCATATGAAACTTATAATTCCAAAATCATAACTCGAAATTTTGAAAAAAAAAATTAAACTTCAAAACTCCAATCTCATATTGTGAAAATTTATATAAACCTTACCATAGAAAAAACAAACTTATAATGAAAAAATTTTAAGACTTTTTCTTCAAATATCAAGTGAATTAATATCAAATGATAGAGTTCATTTAAAACTTAAAATTCCAATATCTAACCTCAGAATAAAAAATACGTAACTTCAAAATCTCAATCTATTTATTAGTTATAGTTCAAATCAACCATGATACAAATAAACTATAAATTGTTTAAAAGTCATAATTCATTCTTAATCTGTAAAACCAACCCTGAAATTCATAACTTATAATTCCAAAATCCAACCTCAAAATTTTGAAAAATAAATTTAAATTTCGAAACTCAAATATCATATTATAACCAAAATCTATTCCGTTAAGAGATTTTCACTTCGTAATTTTGGATAATTCCTCATTCAATCAAAAAATTATTAGAGATACCGATCTCAATCACATTGCGCATTCCATGAACTTACTATAATATATTAGTACATGGTTCAGAGTTGCCATTTTTTGGGTACAATTCCTATGAACATTTACTTATATAAACACATGAACAGAATATTGCCATATGACAATGAACCGATACCATGTAATAATTTCTCCATTCAATCCTACAAGAACACCATTACCATTACCATTACCGAATAGTGAATTTCGTTATCCAAACACATCATTACTGAATAATAAACCTTTAAAGTTGCAGCGGCCCAGTACCATTCTGAGACATACAAATAATCACCATAACTGCATAACAAGCTCCGCACGAAACGAAATCTTAGTGCCCAACCAAGTGCAAGGCAACACATTATTAAGATAATAAGACATATTAGTGCCCAACCAAGTGCAAAGCAAAATTCTACTTTCTTCCACTTCCAACTTATTACATCTTAATAAGCAGGCGTAATTTCACAAGGATATAATACATTACTTTGCTGCAAAAACTCTGCAACAATGACCGGAAACCCAGTAATATAGCAGGCATATCTGAAAAAAAATCGACCCAGATAGAACCCAATATATTTGTACAATAAGAGTTCGATATTCCAAGAACAAAATTGTCCTCTAACAAAGGTGGATATGTCGGAAAACTACAACAGCCACAAAATAAGAAGATGACGTTGACCAAAAAACCTCTCTGAAGCAGGGACATGCCGATCTAGAAGAGCCAAAAAGGCTAGATACAGCCCTTAATTACAACACGCTACAGAATCCTCTTCCAAGTTTATCATGATGAGGGAGAGAAAACACAACAAATTACACCAAAAAGCTATACACCCGTTTCTGATAACAGAGTATCAATGATTCCACAAGCTCATATCGGCTTAGGTACAACTAACAACACTGCAAAGTAACAACTGAAAACTCTGGGCAAGAAATATACCAAATTCACTAAAAATAGATAAGACGGTAGATTTTAAACTATCTAGGGCACACTGTTTAAACGGAAGCAACAATTGTCTTCTTAAGACTGGCTAATCTACCCTAGGAAATCGATCAAAATATGTCATTGCCCTCGAGAATCTAATGCAAGCCCATACCTTTTTCTCTTGCATCTCAAGAGTTACAATGTTTCTCCCGTACAAATAGGTAGTTGACTTAGAAACACCCCGACCATCCTACCTGTCCTACCACTGAAATTAAATCAATCCCCTTGGCACCCAAGTAATATTTTCCACTATGGAACATATGCTCCGATTTCTAAACAAATGACATTTAATGAATCGTTGGATGGTTTTTGGTTTTCAAACACCTTCCTAAGCATCGTTTGTACATGCTGTTCCATAGAACCAAACCAACCCAATCAAATATCAAGCCAACATCATCATACAAGCAAACACTGAATATATGAAAATTGGCTCGCCAGCAAATATATACCCAAGTAATTATATCAAAAGATAATTTCCAGATAATCATAAGCTAACATATATCATACAATGAGTATACAAGCTAAAGAGTCGAGACAGCTGTTCAGAACTGCAGGACTACGATTTTATGAAAGCAAATGGGTAAGCCGCATCCAGAGTCGGAGCACATTAGTTTCAAAGAAATTAATTTAACTATGCTTTAATTTCAGTATAGAAATTAGATTTCCGACTATTAGAGTCCTAATATGATACAAATGTTTTAGCAATTTCAAGTTATTTTTGGTTTAATTTTCCCATTCGTTGAAACACACCAAAAAGATTACACCTACTTCCACAAACGTATACAGAACTTCAATGGATAGATCAATAACACAGCATTACTTACGGGCATCAGACGCAAAATCTAAAAAACAAAATTGTTTGACAAATAAGAATGCAACCTGACACAAAATAAAGTAAAACTACACTTGGCACAAAAAAAAATTATGATTTGAATATACTTACAAATGGTGCAGGAGCATGGTGGCCATACCCTAAAAACACGAACAGAAAATAAATAAAAAATTATATTAACACTCATTTCAATGAAATATACAACAAACAAGGAGGAAATTAACTTCAGAAACTAAATTACTTACTTAGATTTTCTTTTAGATCCGGTGGTAGCCGCATGCTTCCTGTGCAAGTGCCTCCAGAATGACCATGGACCAGATGCAATGCAATATCATTAGGATGTGCATATATTCAATGGTAAAAAAACAAAAATAAAAGTATAATGCAACGCTCTCAAGCAGACAAAGACTGAAATAACATAAATGTAAAAATACAATAACATGCATTTATTTTGACGTCAAAGAAAACAAACATGCTATGGTATACCTCATCAAATGAACCAAGTTTCAGAAAAACAACTAAAATTTATTTCAGAATGCAAATACATGTACTTGAACTCTTCAGATAACTATGGTAAGTACACAAATTAACAGCTCCCACAATCTCACAAGAAAACAAAATAGCAGACACCAAAAAGAAAAGAAAGCAAAAACAGAACTGTACAACAAGGTGATAACATCTATGGCAGTGACACTGTTAAATCCAATTTCAATAGATTTCAAAGAAAACCTTCTAGGCTTATTCGCGACCAAGTGAAAGACAGAGCATGCAAAGTAATGACAACTACTTTAAAGTCCCTCACACAATTTTCTCCCAATAAAGAAACCAAGGTACCTTCTCCTGGGTTCCTTTTAAGCACCTAAGCACTGGAGGGTTGCCTCAAAGCAGTGGCACATGTCCTGAATGAAAAGTTATATTAGAATCTCCGGAACCCAAATAATGAAAAATGAAGCAGGATAAAGTTACAACCGACAGAAAGGATGTGAAAGGGAAGGAACAACCTTCCACCAATCATAACATAAATTCTAAATACCACAATTATTTATGTACGGTGGCACTTCAATACCAGCAACCAAGAAAAAAGAATACAAAAGTACATAGCAACTGAGGAAAGCTAAAGAAAAAAGGGAAAAAGCACAACATTAGCAATAGTTCAAGTATGTTTTGTAAACAAATCATGAGGATATATATATATATATATCTTCTGTTGTTTTCACAGATTGAACTGCAGCAACCATATGTTCAAAGTACACTACGATCATGAAGGAAAATTATAGATGTAAATAATTTTCAATTGGCCAATCATGAATGATTACAGGGGGAAAAGACGCCTTTGGCTAGTTGTCTTACAATAGAAACAGTATACTCCACTGAAACCCGCCAGAAACGAGTACTCCTGATCAAACATCACCCCTTTTGACTTCAACCATGGCAAAACTGTGTCAAAAGCTCTCCAGCCATCACAGAGAAGAGAGATAATGCCCAAAGATTAGTTATGAATTAGGTCAAAATGTACACAAATATCTAGCGGAACAGGAATTCTCGAGTCAGAAAATCAGCAACAGGGTTCACTTGCCAGTGATGAATGGATGGCTCAAAGCTTGTGATACTGTCAACCTCTTGTCTGGATCCAACATAAACATTTTATCTAAAAGATCTTTAAAATCAGCTAACATCTTTGGATCCTCACCAGAAGAACCTGTAATTATTGATCCAATGTCTTTTGGCTTTATATTGAGAATCACCCGATTTATAGTCTGCAAAAGCAGAAATTAAACCTCATAAACATGATAGAAACCACAACTCCAATACCCTGACAACTCAAGGTGCTAGAAAAGAAATGGAAAACAAGCCAAAGAATAGATGCACACCTTCTTTGTAACAGGATCATCTTCTGTAGCATGGAAGTTCAAATCCTGATCAAAATTTTGATGGGTAAATGCTCCCTGTAAATAGAAAACCAAAGAAAAAGAGACATTAGCCAAAAAAAAATATACAAGGGGTAAGTAGCGATGTATATTTGCATCTAATCATACAGAAGAACCAATAAAAAGAATCAATATTTTTTGCTCTGCATTCATTTGTTTATACTTCAACAAAGATAATCCTGGAAAATGTCAAAACAAATACTTGCCTTCCGAAGCATCTTCTTTGGGAAAGGGCCTTTCAATTCCATGTGAAGTCTTAGCATATCATTGTTTGTAGCACCAGGAAAGAGAACTCTTCCTGTATACAGTTCATACAAACAGCAACCAACAGACCAGATATCCAATGGATGATCATAAGGTAAGCCAAGAACTGCAATCGAGACATATCAAAGACCAGGTCAAAACTTCGAATGAAACATACTAATCAAGCAGAATATTTAAAACAAAATACGAAAAAATTAAAAATTGAATGCCCTTTGACTTGAAATAGATAATGACAGCTTGGCAAAGAAAAGAAAAATTACTTATTTCAGGGGCACGATAAAAGCGGCTGACAAGATATGGTGTAACTTCATTCTTTCCCGCAAACATGGCATTACCAAAATCACAAAGCTTCAGCACATTTTTTGCCTCATTTACCTGCAACATAGGAATATAATGAGAAACATAAATGTAATGGCATAAAAATAAACATGAAGCACCAATAACCTACCAGCATGTTGTCCGGTTTTATATCACAATGAAGAACACCACAGTTTTTTAGATGCTTCAGTGCAATGAAAAGTTGCTTAGCATATGCTCTCACGGCCGTTAGCTTAAGACCAATATTGCGCCCAAACTTCTTTAAGACCTCACGGAGATTCATATGAAGGGATTCAAAAACTAAACAAAGATGATTTCGATACTTGAAATTTGATAGAAAACGAACACAGTGGCGCTTATTATCTGGATCTTGACCGACTAACTTCTTCAATATGGTCAACTCTGTCATACCAGCTTTGTACCTATTCACATAGAATCAGCAATAAGCCAAGTCCAACAAACAGATATCTATACAGAAAAACCAAACCCATCATAAAGACAAGTGGGACAAAAACCAAGGCCAACTTACATAGTGTCATTGCTACGTATAATCTTGATTGCCACTTCTTCAGGTTCACCATTACCAACTTTCAGGTTCTTCGCACGAACTACAGTCGAAAAGACACCCTTCCCATGAGCAGCTGTAATTTCATATCGGGCATCAAGTAATTCCCCAAACCGATGACCTTCAAACGAACATCATAAAAAATTAGAAAAGATAATGAATATACAGTACAACAATAAAAAGCTAATCTTGGAAGAAATATTAACTTAGGTAATCAAACAAATAGATTATATTTTAAAGAGAACTTTTATTGCAATCGAGAAAACAAACAAGAGGGAGAATCTCGTAGAAATTAATCCACCAAAAAGAGCAAACACGATTTGGACCATGTGGAGATGCAGGATTTTAAAACAGCATAAGAAGAAAATGGTGAAGCAGGAGACTATAACAGTTTATTGGAAGGGGAAATAAAAGCCTAACAACAGGGGAGTACTACAAGAATAATAAATGTAAACAAAAATGTGAACATTAATATAAATATTGGTCATATACTCACTATAGTACCCTTCCGCATCATCCCAGTTGTCATGAAGACCACTCCTTTCAATTCGCACACCGTCTCCTTTTCCCTGCACAGAGAAAGGAACACAAGATATAAGTCTGGCTGTATGCAATCACTCTACCGTTCTCACACACAAAAAATATCAAAATTTATGTTGCCGAGAATGAGGTGGTAAAATATACATCTAAGAAAACGGAATCCAAAGAATCTATCATAATGTGGCAAAGAAACATCCCTCAGATGCTGCCCATGTGATGTGAAACTCTATTTAAAGAAGAATAATTGCTGCAAGTGAGAATTCAATCTTGTATACAAATCCACAACAAAAGTGACAGATAGGTAGGTAATCTGAAATGTAAAGAAACAAGTAACATGAACCAGGGTCAAAGCCTAATCATTGTTTCCCAAGACAACGCCTTACACACACTGGACCAAATTAATACCAGCTAAAATAAATGCAAGTTACTTAGGAAGTAAGAACGCTAATTAATGAACTCTCCTTCAACTTTTAAAATGCCAATGCACACCGGAATAGCAAGAATGAAAGGTGCATACCATGGGAAACTAACATATGCATAAAATAAAACTTACCAATTTTTGAACTCCAACTGGGGTCTCACCGAAGATATCATCGCAGAAAATGCCAGCTGATCTTTCACTCTGCATAAGTTGAAAATAAAAATAAAATTCAGATAACCAGTCAAATTCAAAAAGCGGCAAGTTTGGGGATAAAAATACCAAAACATAGGGTTTCAACAAAATTTGAATCCAAGCATTCATCAATGAACATTATTACTAAGTGTGGGTAGTGAATTTCACAATGAGCGGACCGACCTTTGGAGTACCTTCTCCAAGCCCTGCAGCACCAGAAGTGGTCCTAGAAGCAGCAACACCATTAGTAGCACCATTCTGCTGAGGTGAAACAGAAAATGTGGCAACAGACACATCACCATCACTCCTGCCATCGTCAGTTTCTGCACCAGATTTGGTGGCACCTGCTGATTGGCCCAGTTGATCAGCAGGATCTTTATCTGGACAGCATATTTCGTAAAGAAAAAAAAAGTCATTGTAAGAACTTAACATAGTAGTAATCAGAATAGAGCAACAGAAAAAAAAAACAGTATTAAACATAAGCGACAACAAAAAGGTGCACAGTTAAGCTTAGAAAGAGACATCAATACCATTAAAAGTAATTTTAAGAGTACCTTTGTCCAAACCCTCCAAAAGAGGCTCAGGCTCAATTGGTTGCTGTAACTGTGACTCAGTTTGTTGTTGTGAAGGCAACTCATTTGTTTGCTCTGACTTCTGACTGTTAAATTTTTCTAAGATGGCTTGACTTCTTCTTCGACTCTCTTCCTTGATTCTGTTTACATATTCCTCTTCCTGCTCAGCATTTTGTAAAGTGGGTCTCTCTTCAATGTCTTCTTGTTCATCTTCATCTCTAAAGAACAAGAAAAGGAATATATGCATCAAGAGGTACACTAACAAGAGGGGGAGAGGGGAAGAACTGTTTAAAATGAGAAAATACCTTTCTAAGCTGTCTTTACCCCCATCCATAGAATAATTCTTTGAATTCTGTACCTTTTCCGAATCAGTTTGTCTTGTTCTGTCCTGGTTGTTGTCATTTTCATCATGCCTTGTTCGACCAGAAATTTTAATCCTATCTCGATTTCCATAGCTGTCTTCAAGGTTTTCATATTTCTCCCTCACCATTTCCCGACCCCTGTCCCTATCATCTCGCCTGTCCCATTTCCGGTCCCTAACTCTGTCCCTATCGCGATCCCTCTCCATATCTCTGTCTCTATCAGCCTTGACCCTGTCCCTGACCATCTCATCAACATCCTCCCTTCTCCTGTCCCTGTTCTCTGTGTCTCTGCTCCTATGTCGTTCTTCCCTTCTCCTCTCCCTATCAACCACCCTTTCCCTGCTATCGTCTTGTCCCATTCCCCTCTTCCTGTCCCTCACCAAATCCCTGTCACCACTTCTTTCCCTTTCTTTCTCCCTTTTCCGATCCCTGTCCCTGTTTCTTTCTTGTTCTTTCTCCATTCTACGAACCCGATCCACATCCCTCTCCCTACTACTGCCTCTCTCTCGACCACGATCTAATCCAGAATATCTGCTATAACCATTACGGTGTTCTCTTCCATCATCCCTCACCAAATCCTCATGGTCATGTCTCCGAACCATTCCTTCATCATCAAAGTCATAAGCGGCCTTGCGTTTATCAGCATATTGTGAGGTGTCCTGTTCATGATAACGTCTCCTTTTAGAAAGGGAATCCTCTTCAATTATACTGCGCGAACGAGATCTCTCCCTCACACGATCATACGACCTGGATCTGGTCCTGCCTTGTAACTCATCACCACACCTATCACGAGATGGTGATCGCCCTAAGGTCTTGTACTTGTCCCCACTACTGCCAGAGGATGGCTTTTTTCGATTAGCTAAACTGTTTCTATCATCAACCACTTTTCCATTATCATAGTCATTCTTTCTTACATCACTTCCTATTGAAGGCGTCCCAGATGCCCTGTGCTGCCTCTTCTCATCTTTGTGAAATCGGTGATCCAGATCCCCATTGGAATGATCCACTACACTTACCTTGTAAACTAACTCATCTTGAGGGTCAAGACTAGAATTAATAGGTAAACCAGCTGCATGAGACTTAGCACGACTTCGGCTGTCATCATCAATGGGAAGTTCTCCCACAGTTTTAGAATTTTTATCAATGTAGTTGTCAGTGTAAAGTCCCTGCCAAACATCACCACGGAAAAAGAGTAAATTCACAAATTGCAGTACTTAACAACAAGCCGGGTAAAACAAAAAAAAAAAGTAATAACAGTCAGTTAATATGCAATGTAACCAACTCTTACGAATTAAAAGTAAGCCATCAGCCTTCATTGATTGAAACGCCTAGGGAAACTTCTTTTGTAATTGACTCATATTCGGCTAGTGTGCTAGAGCAGATTCTTATATATGAATGAAACAATGGCTTTGACTCAGCCTATTGAACAAGCTCTCACCAAACAAATTTCATCTCACAGTCGAAAAAGGATAAACGATTTAGGTCACTGAAATAGCAACTAAATACCTTTCCAAAATTTTCACGTAATAGATTTTTTTTAAAATGAAAAGACAAAGAAAACCCATATAAATTTGAAAATCAATCAACAGATTTCATGAAAACAAGCCAACAATTGTAGAACATTCGAATTTTCAAATTATTTTCAGCGACCAAACAGCAAGTAGAGGCAAATTAATGAAAACTTAGAACAAATGCAGGGCAATCAGAACACACCAGATTTCGCGTATCAGACTGATCTCGAACTCCAAAACCCTCAATTTCACCAGACTCGGCATCAGAGTCCACAGTCCTCTTTAAAACGCCGGCAGCGCCACCTCCGGCACCGTCCTCATCCAGAATTTCGCCTTCTTCAACATCTTCACCGGGCCGTGAACTATTGGCACCGGAAGAATATAAAACAACAGACGGCGGAGGAGCTTCGATATCGTCAAGAGCAACCTTGGTTTCGTCTTCGCGTTTTTTGCCGCCGTGACGATGACGGTGATGGCGATGGTGGTGGCGGTGCTTGTGGCGCTTGGACGACTTCTCGGCCTCCTCGTCGTCGGAAGAGGCCCGGTGGTGCTTGCGATGCGAGTCTTGGGCGTCGCTGGCCATCGGGAAATCTAGGGTTAGGGGTTGCCGGGTGGGTTTTTTTTTGTCGTTTTCTGAATTTGGGGGTTTTGCGAGAGTCTGAATAATTCTAGCGAGAGAGAGAGAGAGAGAATGGTTTTTGAACTCTAATAACTTGTAGTTTGAGATTGGGAACGTGATGTATGGATAGGTCAACAATGTCATGACTCATCACGGCCTTCATATATTAAGCAACCGAACACTTTCTATCAAATGATAAATAATTTTATTGTCCGTCTAAAAAAAGAAATTTATTCAAATTAATTTGAATGCATCTATTAATATTTTTAAATAAAAAAATTTTAAATACAATAACTAGTAATTAGTATAACGATCTAATGCGAATTTTTTTTATAATGCAATAAATAATTTTCGCTTTTTACCTTAAATGTACCCTATATTCGCGTGAATGTTTCACTTTACATCATAATCTCGTTATTTTTTCAAAATGCACTCTGAAACAGACAACTCGTCCTATTTATGTGCTTTTCGGTTAACTTCTGTGTAACGATCCGGAAATTTAATTAGTGAATTTTCGTAAATTAATTTGCAAAAAGGATGAAATTACCCTTGGTGGTATAAGGGGCTCGAAAGTCAATTTTTGTTTGGAGACACTTTTGGTAGTGTTTCGAGGACCGTTGCGTAGGTTTCGAACTCATGAGTTCGAAGACAGGCGACATGCGAAAAACAGAGTCCGTGTGAGAAAGTTGTGGGTCTAGAATGTTCAGGGGCATTTTGGTAATTTTCCTTGGTAGATATTTTTAACTCATACAGATCAGATTCTCCTCATTTATCTCTTTCTTTCTTCCCGATTCTCATCTGATCCGTGCGACCGAACCCAAAAACCCAAGATTTCAAACTTCAATTTGAGGCAACCTCGTCCGATTTGGTTCCACCCATCGGAATCTCCTCTTTCCTGTGAACATGGACGTACTGACCGTCGAAGAAAGTAACCGCGGGAGACACCGAACCGAGGAAAGGAAAAACCGAAACTTTTGATCGATTTTCCGACCAACACAGGTATGGGTTTCATGTTTAGACTTCATTTTTGAGTTCATGGGTTCGAGTAAATGGATTTAGACAAAAAATTAGTGAAAACGATTAAGATGTGAGGAAGTTAGGAAAATTTCAAGGTCGACCGACAATGGCATTTTCCTGCGACTACGGACGGCGGAGCGGTCGTCTTCTCCAGCGACTGGTTCGGTCATGGAGGCTGACGTGGCATGCAACCTAGCAGCCACGTGGATTCACCTGGAAGCCACGTGGAGGCCACCTAGCAGCCACCTAGTGGCTGAGTCACCGCCGAGTCAACACCGAGTCAGGCGCGTGAGGTACTGTAGCAGGCGTGTGAGGTACTGTAGTCGGCACGTGGCAGAGCCGCCGGCCTTCCGGCATGGCGGTGCGTAGGACTGGTCCTTGGGTCATGGCGATGCGTGTCGACAAGGTTTCGACGTTTCAGACCTTTTGGCGCAGGTTTCGGGTTAATCGGACGTTGTTTAGGGGTAGTTTTGGGTGTCCGAAGTGGCTACATTTTTAGTGTGACACGAGCGGACCACCCGAGGTTGAGGGAGTCTAAATGTAGAGTTTTTAGTTATCGTTGGTAATCCCGATTGTTATTTTTGACAGACGATACTGCTCCGGGAACTACATAGGAGCGTACAACTCAGGATTGAGCTAATTGGACGTTTGGTGAGTGGACTTTAGTTTTGTAAATTATAATGCATGCATAATGGTATATTAGATATAATTGCTTGTTACGTATTATTTTTGACAAACTTATGTAATTTGGAAAATTATTAAATTATTAATGGACACGGGTTTTCAATAATTATTTGGAAATGACGTTTTGGGCTATGGCCTAGCTTTATGGATTCGGATTTTATATGGTTTCGGTTGAGTCCATGATTTTGGGTTTAGACCCAGATTTGTGATTTTATTGGATTTGGGCATAAACCCGGTTTTTCAATGAATTTGGCTTAGACCAAGAAACAAGAATTTCAAAACATGGATTTTGGTTTTCACTGAATTATTGTCCCCAATGGTCAAGGTTTTCTCCGACTGGCGTCGAAGGGTATTTCTCCGCAAGATTGTCGAGGTTTCTCCGACATTGGTGTCGAAGGGTATTTCTCCACCAGGTCGTTGAAGCTGTCTACGCGCAGTACATGGTTCTGCACAACTTGAGGTATATTGGGTGTGTGGAGGGTTAGACCCGAGTCAGTCAGTTCGGATATCGAGCTACAGCACGGAATTCCATTCGGGGAGTAGTGAGATATGTTTTGATATTTTTTGTGTCCATGTCTGTTTACATGATTTTTAAACTCCTTTTAGGAGGGTTTTCAAAGTAGGGTTGTGGACCACGAGACGTTTTCATTATTCGGGTTTTCGTGGGTCCCACCGGTATTTTACCAAAAACAATGAATTTTTCAGTAAGTTTTCAGCTTATCCTTATGGATTTGTTTGAAAATAAATTTTATATTATGCATGCATTGTTTTACTCATGGAGGGGGAAAAAGTATATTTTCCTCGGAAATTGTTTTAAAAGATTATTTTTTGTCCATTCACACTTTTTGTGTTTTAAATCCCCTCCAGGTTGTTGAGTTGACGAGGGCATATCCAGAGGCGGAGGCATTAAATTTTCAGCTGCTCATTTATTTAGACTATCGAGTAGGATATTTATTTCTGTATTTACCTTCCTACCTAGAAGCTCTAATAAGTTTTTGGACTTAATGTAAATTATGACTACGTCGATGGTTGTTTGGTGTTGTTGGGATTTGTGAGTGTTATCTGATTCTTCGTCTGACAAGTGGAAGACGGCTAACCATTCCTTAAAGGGAGGTTATGCCGGATCGTCGGCAGAACCCACCCCCCCCCCCCCCCCCCCCCCGAGCGATGAGCGATGAGCGATGAGCGATGAAATCACCCCGCTCCCAACCTACCTTTCTCCATTCCTCTCCATCTCCCTTTCTCTTTCTCAAACCCACACCAACCTACCTTTCACGAAATCTGGCCGAGAAGCTTTGAACACTGCTGACTAATGACCCTCAATTTTCAAAGCTACGGACTCCGATGATCGTGAAGGAAGGAAGGACTAGCTTCGTCTTGGCCAGACGAAGTGATTGGGAGTGGTTTCGCAGTCTGTGTCAGCCAGAAATGCCGTCTACAGTGGTGGATTTCTCTGGGTTCGCGACGTCGATTCGTTACTTCCGACGAGCGTTTACGGTCGATAAAGGTATGGACGGCTTCGTCTCGACGAGAGGAGATGACTAGGCTTGGTGGTGAGGCTGATAATGGCCTAGACTAGTCACGGTGGTGGTGAGGTATGTGTGTGGTTGATGTCGCAGGGAGAAGGAAGGGGATGAAGCTATCGAGGAGAGAGTGTGGAAATAGAAAAGGGGTTTTGGTGCTAGCGTATCCAAATTTTCAATTTTGCCCCAATTTTTGACGCACACTTAATAGCTTTAACGGAAAAGCACATGAGTGAGTCGAGTCGTCTGTTTCAAAGTGCATTTTGAACAAATAATGAGAATAGAATACAAAGTGAAACATTCACGCAAGTAGATAGTGCATTTAAGGTAAAAATTCAATAATTTTAGGTTTGATTTTCATTAAAAAACGATATCAAGCATATTGGTCACAATAGCTGTGTTTAAAAATAAAATAAAATAAAATATGATGACTAAATATAAATTTGCCTTTGAATTTGTATAAATTTTGAGTTCCAGCCCCTTTGCACTTACTTTAATATAATTTTTTAGTTACAATGGATGGTGTATTGCTAATCTAGTATTTTCAAAATTTTACGTAGTATTAGTGAGTACAATGTATATCTTCGCGGTTAACAAAAATAAAATAAAATTCTTATCGGATTAACTAATTTAGAGGGGAGTAAAAGCCCATATAATTGTTGCTAATTAACAACTAGCATTCCCTTGTTACGTGGGAAGTCTCAAGTTCGACTATCGTAAAGGCGAGAATGAGGTCGATACTCAATATGTATAATATAATCTCTTCTAATCCTAGCATTCATTCTAAAATTTCACCTGCTAGTTAAAAGTTAAAACTAAATTTACTCTAACAATACAATTGGTGAGATTGACAAGTAGAAATCATAGCCTTTGGCTCCATTTGTTCATTTCTGCCATCAAACTCTTGAATTTCCAGAATTTCAACTCTCCGGTTCATTTTATTTCTCAGTTTTATTGCCACATCCGCTGCCACAAATCTCCCACATAAACTCACCCTGCACTGCTGCTTCTCAATCAAATGAGTCTCTATTTCTTCAACACAAAATCAAAGTAAGAAAATTATTAGTTTTGCAATGCACACTTATTAACATTTTGATCATTGATCTCGACGGCGTTTATGAAAAACCTTACCTTTCATATTGAGAAGGATTCTCCTCACTTTTCTGCAGCATCCATTGCAGTCAATGTTGAGCCTCATCACCATGCAATAATACTGCAATTTATTTTCCGAAAACTCAAATTTAAACTATTGAGACCTTCAAAAAGATTGACAAAGAAACAAGAGAAACAGAACTTGCCTTTCCTGCCATGAAGTCGGAATTTCCAGGACCTGAGGATACGAAAGGGTTTGTGAATATGTTATGCATAAGTTAAGAAAGATGGTTTTTTGTTTCTTTTGTTGGATTGTTATAGATCCTTAACTTCATCATCCACCTTGCCCAGTTTCCTGTCATAATGGCAAGACTAAGCGTATGCAGCATTAGGAAGCAACTCTTTTCTTCAACTCGGAGATTTGTATTAAAGAAAATTCAATTCCATAAAGTCGAAACACAAAGTAATTATGTACATATCGTGGAATAATCAGTATGAAAAACAAATATCCATTCCTAGGGAACATATAAGGAGCATTTGTGACATGAATTTTCCGTTTTGCACATTTGGGACTTCTCTCGCTTTGAATCAATCAGACTTCAGGAAGAACGAAGGATTCGTTTGAACAAGGCAAATTTGTTGAGAGGGTTTCTGTATACAGCAGGAACGAGGCGGCTGGGTGGTACTTTGGCTACTCTGGGATATCTACAGATGAGGGTGACCTTCTTCTCCGACGCACTCACCATGACAGACTCTAGATCTGCACCAAGCATGTCATGAAATTTTGAGAAATTAACCAAACACCCCAAATGGCAAAAGTACATCACTATTGACTAGGAACGTGCAATAATCACAGGTGTCTGTGAAAAAAACAAATGCAGGTGGGGAACTTGACTAGCAGACAACCATATACAACTGTTATGGAATATGAAAGATGCATAATTTACTAAGCATAAAGCAGCTTAATTTGTAGTGTTCTTTGGCTGTTTCTTGGCCAAGAAAGTCTCATCAAACAAAGCTACCTAGGCTTGGCTTCTACAGCCTAAAACCAGAGCCCCCTCGAAGCTAGAGCTATTTCCATGTTGCATAAACAGTGCAGCAATCATAAATAGGTTAGTAATTTTCCCACATCCGGTTTTCTTTCTGCATTCCTTAGATTTTGTTAGGAACAAAAACAAGGGAGGGAGTGTAGAGGAAGAAACTAGGAGTATGAAAATCACTACCGTTTATTATAAATTTGATCAAAAAGGAAAAAGATTGAAAAGAGAATTCTCAATTTTACAAGTCCAATGACTAATTTCCATAATTCTAAATTAGGGTAGTAATTTTCACACGACCACTTTTTCCTTTTGCATTCCTCGAATTCCTTTAGTAGGGACAAAAATAAGGGGAGTGAAGAGGAAGAAACAAGGAGTATGAAAATCACTATCCTTTTCTTATTAATTTGATCAAAAAGGAAGAAGATTGGAAAGGGAATTCTCCATTGTACAAGTACAGTCCCTATTTTAATTTTCTATGATGATCCAATCAAATAAAGCATGTGAATGAAGGGGGGTGATATAGGAAACTTACCACCCATCTTCGACATCATATCAGCAAGTCGCTTTTGGCATTCAGAACATCCAATATCAGCTGAGAGAACAACTTCCTGGAACTGCTTTCATCAAATTAAAACCAACACAGCACTTAACAAGCCATAAACAATGAATGTAAATAACTGAATGACTGAGAGAGACAGAGAGAGAAAGGACAGACAAGAGGCATGGACAAGGATTCTGCAGAGGCAAGACTGGTTCTAGGAGAGAGTGCCTTCATGTCGATTCCAATTCCGATTGCTGGGATGAGCTCCTTGTTAGGCCATGAAAGCTGCAAGCCATTATTAATTGCTAGTGGCCTTTTTGTTTTATGGTGTTTGTGCAGTCACTGGTTGATAAGGTCGCAGGTTCAATCCCATCCTGCAAGAGAGGGACAAAGAGAGCAAGTAGAAAATGATCTTGGAGCGGCTGATGGAGCCTCCCTGCTTTTTCAGCCCTGCAAACTTTTAACACCGGTTGTTGGAGAGAAAGGGAACTGAGCCTGAAACTTCCCAAAGCAGCAAAAAAAAAAAAAAAAAAAAAAAAAGGATCAAAGAAATTAGTGATGCTCTGTTGACAAAGATGCTTCCTTTTCATTCACGACTGTAACCGGTAGCCCCACAATCGCATTACTCTCTCAACTTTTTCTTCTCCGAACGTTGCCATAAGACCAAAAACTTCTTTCGTATTCATAATTTGACAGTGATGTCCTGTAGTACTAATTGCGGTACAGCTGTACATACAAGCTCATTGTCTACACATTGTATAGGTTGCTCGTTTAACCTATTTTACACACAACATACATAGGATCCCTGCTTGTAGCTGTTGTGTTAAACACGACCAAGTCAAATACGAAGAACATCAAGTCCAAGCAGCGTATCCAAAACACACAGAATCCAATGTAAATGAAGGAATTAGATCAAATCTACTCATTACAGGAGAATGAATGACGTTTGAGTTGCATTCGAACAAGAGGTCCATGACCAGCTCAAGCTTCGAACATCATCGAAGTAACAATTAGAATTTTACTTGAGTCTTTATAAACGTTGTACAAATTAAATGGAACAGATACAAAATGCGAAAAACCCAAAAGTTGAGGCTCTAAAAAGGTTATTCTACATTACTACTGCACCCAAAATTTGTGCCTGACATTTGCAGGGCATAAGGCCCTTGAGGCTATTGTTGCAAAGATAGTTAAATACGTACATGGAAAGAAAGAAAGACTTGACTTGGTTTGCCATGACTTATCAAACTTAAACACATCAAGAGATGACATTGCTGAGCTCCTAAGAACAAAAGTGGGCATCGGAAAAAATGCACCAGATCAGATATATACATGTGGAAGTGTTTGTAAAACCTACATAACTAAGCTCGTTAGCGAAGGCGCCACTGAAGAGTTGAAAAGAGAATCCCCTAAATATTTGCAGTTCTCATGATCAACCTTCAGAGATGATGGAATCATAAACCGTTCACAAGCACCGGATCCCACAAGGCCACGAGTGCTTTTACCATCAGCAACAATGCAATGCAGCTTCTGGACAGCACCCCCGTTACCACGTCTTCTCTTCCTTGAGGATTTCCACTTCAGCTGGGTGAGTAGATCATCCTTCAAAAGATCTGGAACTTTATCCGATTCTTTAACCTTTTCATCTTTATCATTTTCGGAGGGTGGTAGGCAAGAATCAGTAGATCTAATTTCATCTTTCCTTAAGACTTCACAATCGCAGACCACAGATTGCACCGACATGCCATCCAAAGATTTTGCCTCAACTTGCTTTGTTTCTAAACTAGATGAGATTGAGCTCGCAAGTTCTGGCCTGTCCTTAATTTCAGTCCATTCATTACCCAACCACTCTTGAGAATGTCTTAGCTCACCATGACCAACAACCAATACCCGATTTTCTCCTGCATTGAGAGTAAGCTCGGAAAATAAGCAACTAAACAAACAATTAACCAAACAAAAATAACGGATTTCATTAACTTTTTTACTATTAAATTTAAAGGGAAACTCTTTGCGAACCTGGGAAATACACATGAAACCTATCGTAGCATTCTTTCTGAACTACGACCCCTTCCCACCACCCATCGTGCCACCAGGCATCCACAACAGTACCAATATCAATGGCCCATGAAACTCTGCCTTTATTAGACTGTCGAGATGGCCGAATGCATCGCCTACCACAAATCCGAAGACCCAATTCATCAGAAGCTGCAGTCCTAGATGCCAAAAGCCACTCCTGCAAAATCAAAACCATAAAGTTCAAGCAAGCTACAGGCAAAAAATAGGAGTGCAAGCAAGTTTTGTACAGAAAGAAAATATAACAGAGATAGCACCAATGCATACCTCAAGTTTTTTAGCCTCATCAGCTGCATCTTGAATATCTTGATATTGCACCTTCACTTTATCTTTATGCCGCTTGATAATTAAAGCTCTAAACCAACACCCTCTAATGCCACTATCTAACGACAGAACTTCAACCTGGGAACCCACTGCTAAATGCTGCTGCAGGTTTTTCTTCACTTCTTTACCAGGTGAAATATCAGTAGAGCTTCCCCTTTTAAGGCTGTAGGCTTCACTTTTACTTATGCAATCATTTCCACATTTATGTAAACCTCCTACATCCTCACATACTGCATCAAGTGACTCCCTTTTGTCGCTGTAGTCCAGGCACTTATCATCTTTTGATGAATAACGCCTCTTCTTAGGTCTGCTACCATTGGCATCTACATTTTCTTCCACTTTCAACCCCTCAACTGATTGTTGGGAACTCCCATGAACCTTTGAAGGAGAAACTGTGCACATATACCTAAGTATCTCCTGTTTCCAGTAACCTTTAACTTGAGTGACATCAAAGGGCTTGAGAGCGTCATTTTCAAACTGCTGGTGGCATACAAAGGGTTCCAAATGAGTTTGTGTTGCCTCTTTGCAGAACTTCTCAAAATGCTGGGGGCTGAGGACAGTAGCCAATCCATCTATGCATTCAATACTGAGATCTTGAAGACAAAGAGAAGAGAAAATCTCCCTTTCATTAAAATTGTGAGGCAAAACAATACCAACCTCATCAACTTTGTGAAACCATCGTACCACAACCATCTTGTTGCCCCTAGAATCCTCGTACATGTCTTCTAAGTATGCAACAAGACGTTTATCCTCCTCTGCTAAAACAAATACAAAATCATGAACCTGAAAGTATTTGGAAAAGGAACAGCATAACATGAATGAGTCAGAAGAAAATATTTTTCACAAGAAAACACACAATTGGAAGATGTTCAAGAGACCAAAAATATAATCAACAAAAAAGGAGCAAACAATAGAACTTACCTTAACTACAACACCATTCCGGCTAAAAGATTGATAGTGCCTTCGTTTTTTCCTGCATGTCCAAGGAGAAGCTAGCCAAAGAAACTCAGTGGAATGGTGACCCAACTTCCACGATACAGTATCCTAGAAGAAAGATAAAGTAAACAATATAAGCAATCAATGTAAAAAACATGCAAGAGGGAAAACAGAAAGAGTCATGAGTCAGAAAAATCATTTTACCTTAACGATTTCATTTCCCAGCTTGCGAGCATTTTGATCATTCAACACACTCCTATCCAATTCAAGTGATTTGTGAGGTGATGTATCTGAAGTATTCATTAAAACGACAGATTAACACTTGTGACATTTAACTTGCACGACAGTAAATATTTAAAAAATATATAGAATTGCATTAATACATATATATATATATATATACATGTGTGTATATACAAACGCGCGCACAAGACACAAACAAGAAACTGAAAGGAGAAACAGTTAAATATGGAATCTGAAACAAGCAATGAAAAAGGTCAAGTAACTATGGCTGAAAGGTCCATTAAACCGAGAAACTAAAAAAACATGAAGTTGTAAACTACCATAGCTATCAAAGATCTTTTGGGCAAAAACAATAAATTTGGCCATGAAGGATCTTGACCTAGAGATTTTGAGGGCATATGGATCCGATGCTCTCAACCAGCTCTTTACAATTTAATTAAAAATCCTGCAGCCCAGATGTTAGTCAGTTCACAAAACAGGAACACCAGCTCTTTACCATGAAGAATAGCACATGCTTATGGATGAAAGCACAGACAAAGACACGACGGAAAAAATTAGAAAACGAATAAAACAGACGATGGCACCCATCATGTCCTTCAGTTGGGAATAGAAAAGGCCCGTTCCATCTGGATGAACCCCAGCTCAGGTTCTCAAGTTTTTAACAAATAAAATGGTATCTGTTAGAAACTAGAACACATGGGACAGGACGAACACAAAAAAGAAAAGATTTTCCGTCGAGAGGAAGAGTTATCCCGTATGCTAAAGGAATTTCTTCCTCGTGTCAATAAAAACATATAAACAAGTAAAGATATGAGGAAGGGAGAGGGTAAGCACAACTTGAAGAAAAAAACATTGGCCAGATACAGCAAAACCCTTTGTCTCTAACAAAGATTGAAACTTTAACAGAAGGAAAAGTCTTGGATTTGGCCTTTAGGGAATCCCAAGAATCCTCTTCCCCGTATTAACCATAGAAACCGTTTACCAGCAAAAAACATGAATCGATTATAAAACAGAAGTTTAATAAAACACGAGTGATTCTATGTCAACCAGATCCAGAAAATTTCTTCAGCAAGCCAAAAAAAAGTACATGAATAACTGCAAACCAATGCCAAAAAGAACACAATTTCCCAATTTGGAAAACTGCAAAACCCAGACTCTTCATAAACAAAAAAGAAACGAATATCAAAATACATCAAAAATTGAAGAAAATGTGTGCAATTTACCTGAAACGACGGAATTGAGCCAATCAACGACCTCTCTACGAGACTTGAGCTTAACGAGCGAAGACAAGGAGAATAAGGATCGGTTTCGAAACGCATAATGATATGACATGTGCCTCAAGCTCTTCTCTTTGCCCACCACTGCCAGATCTGAGCTCCCATCGCTTCGCTTCAAATAGTAATGGACCTCTCTCCTCCCTTTGTCGCTCGACACAAAGACCTCATCCCACCTCACTAACTCAAACCCCGCCGTTGCCGTTGCCGCCTCCGCCAATCTCCCCATCCGCTCAAAGTTCAAAATTTTAACCCCTAGTTGATTATCACGACACAGCCCTAGCCCTAATTGATGGCATATAAAACCCTAACCGAGGAAGACGAGGTATACAGCCAATCAGACGATGCCGAACCAGAGGCGATCTCTTTCTCTTGTTCTTTCAGAAAGGAGAATGCAAGAGGGTTTTGAATACAAATATGGAACTTATTAATTCAATGGGATGGGGGAGCTAGGGTTTCGAGATTGGGGATGTGGATTGAGATGGACGGATAAGATTGCGTCCACGAGCGGGACACGTCGGAAAGTCGTAGGAAACTGCGAGTATATCTAAGGAGAAGGGAATTCCATAAATACCCCTATCGAAGTTTCAAAATTGCTGGATTTTGCCTTGTTTATTTATCCATCACATGTTGGAATTGGACATTACAACATGACAATGAACAAGTTGAGGAGAGGGGGAGAGAGAGTGGTGGCCGCAATTGGCGGTGAAGAAAGGGAAGACTCGCTCATTCTCGCTGCCGGCTGTCCATCGTATAAAAACCACACGTCTCTTTTTATTAGCACAGAAAGAAAAGCATGTAAAAGTAAAAAGTAAAATTTATTTACCAAAAAAAAAAGTAAAATGGAAAACAAAAATTGAGTTATTACTCAAAAAGCCCTATGAACCGGACAGAGAGTCTCAATTTGCTCCCTCAACGCGAAACCATAACAATATAATCCCTGAACCCCCTATCAAGTATGTTGCACCAAAAGTTAGTCTTCATTACTAACGTTATTTAGAGTGCTTATGTGGCACCTATGTAGCAAGGAACTGACTCATAATGACGTGGAAAGGGAGAGGGCTGAATCATTTCATGAAATCGATTTGGGGAAAAATTACAGGGCTGGGTGAATTCTCGGGTTTGTAGAAAAGATTGAAGAGGCAGAAACTTGAATCAATCAGGTAAAGGGTTGTTGAGGGTGTCAATCGGACAGCAAGGCGAGTTCAATATGTGAAGAAACTGAGGATGACAATCCCTCGAAAACCCGGTGGACAACAACCTCAATATGGTAAGTTTGAGTTTTTAAATTTTGAAATCTGAAATGGTTTTGGAAGTTAATTGTCCTATTTGGTTAAAAGATTCAATGTTTTGGTTGGTGTTTGTGTAAGGCTTTGAAAATTGAACTTTTTAAATTGTGTTGGCACTTAGTTGTGCTTTATAATATGGCTGGTGGGTTTAGAAAAGGCTAGTAGTTGGTTTATAATATGTGAACTTTTTGAAAGTGGCTGGTAGTGGGTTTATAATATGTGATTGTTGGCTGGAAAGTTGTGATTTTGACAGTATGTGGTTAGGTTTGGGCATTTTGGATTAGAGTAAAGGGCTTAGGGTTGGGCTGTTTTGAACATAAATTAGAATATAGGGTAGGGTATTTTGGATTATAGTTGATTGTGTGCACAGCAACCTCAATATGGTAAGTTTGATGTTGGTTATGGGTGTGAGTGTAGATTTAGGCAGAGAGTTGTAGATTTAGGCATAGAGTTGTAGATTTAGGCAGAGAGTTGTGGATTGCCAGTGAGTTATAATTTTTGGATCCGGGTTTAGGTATAGGTTTAGAGTTTAAGGTTTAGGTTTAGGGTATGCTTTTCGATTAGGGTTTAGGTTTAGGTCTAGGTTTAGGGTTTAGGTTTAGGTTTAGGGTTTAGGGTTTAGGGTCTGCTTTTGGATTAGGGTTTGATTTTCTAGTGTGTGTTTGTTGTGGATGATTTAAGCTTATTATGCATTATATTTGTTTGATTGGTGTAGGGGACTGCGATGACATAATGTCTATTGCACTACATCACGGTGGCAAGATAATACATAAAGCGGGACAATGGACATTTTCATATGGGGCATTGAAATGGTATGACTGGTGTTCTTGGGACTACAAATCACTGATTGAATTGAATGCACTGGTGAAGAATGAAGGCTACATTGAGGATAGGGTGGAATTATACACACAAGAAGCCAGAAGTGGCGTGTTTTTCAAACTATGCACATATCAGCAGCTTTTGGCCCACATTCAAAGGGCTGCAAAGAGAGCAGATAAGGCACTGCATGTGTACGCTTCCCATGCTGTGGACCAAGTGGCAGATGAAGATCTAGTGCATACTATAGAGGCTGGTCCAAGCACAGATTCAGAGGCTGGTCCAAGCACATTGGAACCAGCTGATCCAAGCAAAGATCCAGAGGCTGGTCCAAGCACATATGAAGCAGCTGGTCCAAGCACATTTGAACCAGCTGGTCCAATGACAGATCCAGAGGCTGGTCCAAGCACATATGAAGCAGCTGGTCCAAGCATAGATCCAGATGCTGGTCCAAGCACATATCCAGTTTAAGATGTAGAATATGTGCCTGAATATGAAAGTAATGAAGAAGAAAATAGTGAAGCTAATGATAGTGAAGACTAATTGTATGAAGTTCGAGTGGACGAAGAAAGTAATGAAGAAGTGGATGAAGAATTTGAATTGGAAGAACTGGATTTGCAAGCTAGTGGTGGACAGTGTAGTCAGAGACCTGGTAAACAAAAGGTAAATGAGGATGATAAAGAGAAGGGAAACCCCGAAAGTGGTGATGATAGTGGCCAATTTGAGGAACTTGAGGATTTTGAAGATGATGGTTATGGTGAAGGGGATGCTAATGCATTCTGTCTAAGTGATAATGATGACATCTTCGAGACAAATGATGAAGAGGCAGTTCCTCCTCCTCCATAGATTGAGGAATATTTTGAAGAAAGAGAGGTTCCTTTATCACCAAGGATTGATGTTGTTAGTGGAGACTCAGGTGAGGAAGTGGGCAATAGGAATATGAAGAAGAAACCTCTTCCAAAGACAAGAGACTTTATTCATGAGATGGAGATGCAGGATCCTCATTTTGAGATAGGGCAAAAGTTTGAATCAGCTGCCATATTTAGAGAAGCTGTGAGGATCTACTTAGTGAACAATGGAAGACAGCTAACTTTTGAAAAGAATCAGCCTAATCGAATTAGGGTGGTTTGTGGGAGTGGTTGTGAGTTTATGCTTTATGCTTCAAAAATAGGAGGAAACATGACTATGCAAATTAAAGAGTTTAAGAGTGAGCACAACTACAATGTAGGGACTAAGAACAGACATGCTAATGTTAAGTGGCTGTCATGGAAGTATGGGAGGCAGCTGGCAAGCAACAAATGGGATTGGGTGGAATTCCAAGACTTGGTTAATGCATAAACTGGTTTAAGACCCTCAAGGGCAATATGGGCCCAGTGTATTGGATGTCGTGGAAGGGACCTATAAGAGGCAATATGAGATGTTGAGGGAATACTGCTTGCAAGTGCTGAAGACTAATCCTGGTTCCACAGTGATAATCAAGTCTGAGTTGGAAGCTGATGATTGCCCTCGATTTGAGAGAGTGTATTTCTGTTTGGAAGCTTGCAAACAAGGTTGGATGAAAGGTTGCATACCCTTCATTGGGTTTGATGAATGCCATATTAAGGGCATTCACCCTGGGCAATTGTTGGCAGCTGTAGGAGTGGATCCCAACAATGGGATGTTTCCCATTGCATATGTTGTGTGTGAATCTGAAAACTTCAGTTGTTGGAGGTGGTTTATGGAGTTGTTGAAGGAGGACCTACAAATTCAAAACTCACACGCAGTTGTGATAATGACTGATAAACAAAAGGGGTTGTTAGATGCAGTGACCCAAATATTCCCTGATGCAGAACACATGCATTGCTTAAGGCATCTATACGGAAACCTCAATGCGACGCATAAAGGATTGGATGTCAAAATGCAAATGAAGAAGATTCCTAGGACAACTACAACACCTTGGTACAATGAAGAAGATTGCTAGGACAACTACAACACCTTGGTACAATGAAGAAATGAAGAAAATGAAAGTTCTCAAGCAGTCTGCTCACAATTGGCTAAAAGAAAGGGATGCAAGACAGTTGTGTAGAAGTCATTTCAGGACTGACTATAAGTGCGACATCTTGTTGAATAATCTATCAGAGGCCTTCAACAAAGCCATTCTCCCATTTAGGCCTAAGCCTATTATATCTATGGTGGACAAAGTTAGGCAATACCTAAGTGCATTCATGACTAAGAGAAGAGATAAAGGTAGTACTTGGGGGCAGCATCTGGTTGGTAAAAGAATCCAGGGGCTTCTGGAGGTCAATAAGAAGGCAGGGTATAGCTTGATTCCTAGTCATTGTGGTGGGAGCATCTTCGAGGTCAAGCATTCACATGGAAGATGATTCTCAATTGATTTGAATGCTCACACATGCTCATGTAAAAGATATCAACTTACTGGGATTCCCTGCCCACATGCTTGTAGTGCCATTAGTCGATTCAATGACAACCCATATAAGTATGTGCATGATTGCTACTCTCATGCTGCCTATACTAGGACATATGAAGGGATTATCAAACCAATTCCTAGTGAAGATCGGTGGGAAAAGGTTGGTGCATCAACCCTAAAGCCACCAAAGTATCGTAAGCAGTCAGGGAGACCAAGGATGAAAAGAAAGAGAAGTCAGAACGCGCCTCCTCCTCCTCCTCTAGATCCTACCAAGTTCCCTCGATACCACTTTACCCTTAAGTGTGGTAATTGTGGTGTTGATGGCCACAGACGAAATGCATGCACACAACCCCTTGACCCTACCACTAAAGCTAAGTTCAAACGTAAGCAAGAAAGGAGGAAACAACGTGTTGCAGCCAAAGCTAGGTGGGACAAGCTACCTGTAAGTATACTATCGTAATTCAAGTTCATTTGAATGCTTACACATGCACATGCAGAACCTGTTATTATAGCTGAATCTAGAATTATAGTATCACTTAACATCCATGAACTTATGCCTACGTATCACTTAATACCCCGATTCTGTCATATCGTATCACTTAACACCTTGATTCTGTTATATTGTATCACTTAACACCCATAACATATATTAGTAGTCTCAGGTTACACCAATATTATGAATGTGTTTCATGGCAGTCTGAGCTACAGTGTGATTGAAGTGAGTTGTGATTGAAGTGAGTCTGATCTACATTGTATTATCATTGAATTGAATTGTGATTGAAATGAGTTGTGATTGAAGTGAGTTGTCATTGTCATTGAACTCAATTATGGCTAGGTGTTTACTATGGATTTGTATTTGATTAGGTATGAAGACGAACAAGGAGCACTGCCTTTGGAAATGAGGAAGGCAGGGCTGCCTATACGCAAGAATCATGCCCAAATCATGTGCCAGCAAGTACAGGCACTGCCCCAAGGCAAGAATCATGCCCAAATCCATCACCAGAACTGCCCAGAACACTCAATCAAGCACCACACCTGATGTCCAACCTGTACCAGTGCATCCAAGCCCTACCACTACTCAGCCAAGTGACAGTTCACAAGATCAATCACCTGTATCAAGTGGAAGGAGGATGAGATTCAAGTCGCCTGCAAAGCGTGTGAAGAAATAGTTGGTGTATTGTTTAGTGCTTAGTGGAATGACTTGTTATTTTGCTTTGCTTACTGTTCCAAATATTGTGACCCTATTTTGCTTAGTGTTTAGTATGCACCTAATTGCCTTAGTGGTACTCCGTTTGTTCCTTGTGTTTAAATGACATGATGGTTTGTGAGGGTCCAAATTTGGTTTGTTATTATCAAAGTTTGATTTATGAATGACTTTGGGATGTTTCTCATTCTTAATTTATCAACTTCCATTCTTACTAGATATAAAATGCATTGCATAAACATCTTACATATTTCCACAATCCACCAAACTAACTTTTACATAATACAAAGCCCTAAACATAACTAATATTGCCAAGCTTGCAAACATAACCTAATACATAACTAAAGTGAAGGATTGAAGATGATTCCAACCACTAAGACCCAAGTAACCAAGAGTGCAATTCAAAGCTTAGTCACCTTCCTCTTCTAATTCAACAATTGATCTTCAATTCTATCAAGCTTTCTTAACAACCCCGAAATTATTGTTGTTGACCTCTTGCACATTTTCATATCATACAACTCCCAAAAAATCACAACCTTTCTCTCTACCTCTACCTTGTCCATTCTGCTGCAAAACAGTTTAGAAATTCAAACATATCACCAATCAATCAAAACATCAATTTCATTTTCTTCTTATTGAATCATTGCAGTTTCTCATAAACCCAGCCAAAAAATTTCATATTGACCCAACCAACAATCAAAAAACATCAATTCCTATTAATATCATAACCTAGAAACCAAAATCCCTTTCACTATTAATATCAAAAAACTGCTTCATTTTCATTATCCTAACAAAACCCATAATGAAACCAAATATTAATTTCCATTATCACTTACCTTAGTATCTGGACAGACAACAAGCCTCCGACCTGGGTTTTCATCCATCCATGACGTTTTCATTCTCCCCATCTTCCCACAGATGCATCTTCTCAGCTGAAAATTTCCACTCTCCTCCATATATGAATCTCCCTTTTAACTGCAAATTGATTGATGATGTTGATGTCTTGTGGTTCACAAACCTTTATAAAGGCCCAATTAGCAACTTTTTGGTGGAATTACTACTGAATTTTTCAAAATTCCCCCCCCTGTGGTTGCGATTTTGCTTGGATTGGGGTTGATTTTGCCGCTCAAATGTCATCCCAACTCCATCCTCATGCCGTCCCATTGAATTCTTGCCACATAGGTGCCACATAAGCACTCTAAACACCGTTAGTAACGAAGACTAACTGTTTGTGCAACAGACTTGACAGAATGGAGGTTCAGGGATTACATTGTTACGATTTCGCGTTGGGAGAGCAAATTGAGACTCGCTGTTCGGTTCGGAGAGTATTTTGAGTAATAAATATATTGGTTGCATAAATTATTTTGTAGGCTTATTACTTAAAATGCACCCAGAACACGTCATTCATTCTCAAAATGCACCATTAACTGAAATTTGCCTTAATTTGCACTATGAACAGTAACACCGTTAAAAACGTTGCACCATTTCGCTCACACCGTTACTAACACCATTAAAAACGTTGTTAAATCCCTTAAATACCCCTATGTAAATCCCCAAATCATCTTCCTACTTCCTCATCCTTTTCCAGCTTCTCGATTTGTCGAAATTTTTGGTGGTGGCGGAGCAGAAGTTATCATCAAAAAGAGCATAAATTCGGACGTCTTTGACAATGGCGAGGCCTGAAAGACGAAGATTAACATTATCATTATCCTTGTTGAGATCTGTAACTTGGAGTAGCTGATGAGAATTCTTCTGTGAGATGTCATTGGGGTCGGACTTGATCCTCATAAAGCTTCCCACAACTGTTCTCAAAGACATGAGTTTGTGGGATCCCCTCCACCTCGCCATGATGCTGCTACTGTTGCTTGAGAAGATGCTCCACCAAAGACTTTTTCAAATAAACTAGCTTAATGTTCTCGGGGATTACATCAGCGAAACAGCTTTTCGGAGGTCCCAACCGGCAAGCAGAGTCTATTGTTTTGGGCTTTTTGTGCTGCTGTTTTTCCTACGAAATGTTGATGGAGCAATTCGTAGATTTTGACTCGGCCAATGGTTTTCTTGCCGAAGAGGGAAAATAGGCGGTTGTCGCAGACAATTCTCTTATTCTTGATAGGGTGTCGAAGGAGGTGTTGATTGACGTAGTCGGTGATGATGGTAATGACGTCGTATTGTGAGATTTTTTTGGTGATGTCTCTCCCAATCGATTCCAGAAATTGAAATAGGCGTTTGGAGCCCCACCCGTCGAAGTTATGTTGTTTCTTGGAGCGGACCCGTTTGGTTCGTTTGATGGAGTCGGAGTCAGATTCGGATCCGCCATCCAAATGAATGAATCCATTCAATCCATCGAAATCGTCTTCTTCTATGATTCTATCTCATGAGATATGAGACTGCAACTACTCCTCTGGCTACAGTTGCTGCAAAAGCTAAACCCACATTGACTCTCTCACTCAATCTATAGTCTACCGTCTCCAGACTTCGAGCCCAAACCCATGCTCAAACCCAACCACAAACACAATCCGACAAACCCATGCCCAAACCCAGAAGCAGGAGAAGGATGAAGGAGAAGGAAAATGATTTGGGGATTTACAGAGGGGTAGTTAAGGGATTTGACAATGTTTTTAACTATGTTAGTAACTGTGTGAGCGAAATTGTGCAACGTTTTTAACCGTGTTATTGTTCAGGGTGCAAACTGAGGCAAATTGCAATTCATAGTGCATTTTGAGAATGAATGGCGTGTTATATATGTATTTTAAGTAATTAGCCTTATTTTTTATTAGTCGTTGAGCTATTTTCTTTTTTGTTAAATGGCTGCCCAGGGACAACAAAAAATAGAAGGACACTAAAATAGCTGTACATTCAAACTTAAAGATGTGTTTAAGGTTTTTTTGGGATGAATAAATTTTTTTTTAACAGCTGAAAAACACCTTGACATGTTGCTAATAATAGTCTCAAAATTTAATTGGAGCCCTATCATGAAAATGAGAAGAGCATAACTTAATTTAAAAAAAAATTCGTTATCTTAACAAATTACAGGAAATAAAAAAAATAAAAAAATTATAGAACAAACGCGTCAACGGATGAACATAGATTTATTTAAAGTTGCAAATCCAATTTCAGCTCTTAATGTTTACATTTTGCCAATTTTGGGAAGAAAAAAATCATTCTATTATGAAAGGAATGAAACTGACCCATATCTTCTAACTCATAAAAGAAATATATTTCTTAAAAAAATATATATATATATATTCATTTTTCGTGATCTCATGAGAAACAAATCTTCTAACCATTAAAAATAAATAAAAAATTATCCCTTGGCCATTGTTTCTATCAATGTATTTGCCTCTTTATTGATGGAAGGGTCAAAGAAAAAGGAAATTGGGATGAAATTGCATTTTTTGAGGTCGAGTTGGCATTGTAACCAACTCTTATTAATTTTATCTGAAAATCTAATTTGAGATTCAAATTACAGTTTATTATGGGGGTGTATTGAATTCAAATATATACTGGTAATTGCAGAGTTGTTTGAAGTAATTGAATTATAGATTTATTAATTTTCATAAATTTTTGCAGAGTTAATAACAGAATTATATAGAGTTACATGACAGAGTCATACTGAATTTTATATAATGTGATTAAATTTTGTAGAAAATAATATTGAGTTATATAATATGATAGGTAATTTTTTTGAAGAATTATATAATAAAATCATAATTAATTTTTTACTAAAATTCTCTCACTAAACTAAAATAAAATAATATATATAATATTACAATTTTTTTGGCAATATATAATATTACAATTAAAAAAATATAAAAACTTTTTACGACCAATGAGATTGAGAGGCTATGACCGTCAGGAATCATGCATGCCTTTGAAATATATTTTTTTTGTTTTTTTTTTGTTCAAACAATAAATATATTCATGTAAAGTTTATATTATTTAATTACTTATAATTCCTATAGAAAGCAATATATGATAATAGATATTAGTAGGAGACATGAATTTTGTTGAGTTATTGAAAAATATAAAAATCACAAAAAAAAAAATTTAAGCTTTGTATAAAATCTATAGAAATCTGATGGGGGAGGCTAGAGAAATCAAAAATTTGCTAAAGCATAATTTACATTAAAATGTTTATCAAACTCCACAAAACTCTACAATTTAATGAAGTCTACAATACTCATTGATGTTTTAAATACACCAAACTTTTATGGAGTTATAAAATGTCATAATTGAATACACCTCAACTTTTAATGACTTTATAAATCTCTACAAAAGTATAAATTGAAAACACCAAGCTTTTACTAACTCTTTAAAAGTCCTAATTGAATACATATGAATTTTCAGAGATATTTAAACTCTATGAAAGCCTCAATTGAATACACCCCCTACATGTGGTTTAATTCTAACCAGTCCAAATACGACATGATTAACTCATAAGAGGTGTCCCTAGTATGATTATGATCTCATGTGGGCGTCGGGATTTTATGAGGGGAGGGGACCAGTTTCGTACCAATGTGTATTGCGACAACTCGTGTAATGTTAAAAAAAAATGCTTAATTCAAACCAAACTCGATTTTAAGCTACGAATAGTTTTTATACAATTATGGGGATTACATATTTACATAATACACTTTGAATATCAACCTCGTCCTTCATGAAAGTCGAATTCGAGACCTCCCACATAATATATGGAGACACACGTGTAATTATAATACCATGGGACTCCACATATGTATTTACTAATAACATATGACATTCGAATATTCATTAAACCTATGTTGGTTGATCATAAACAAGTCTCAAATTATTTGTCTTTCATGGAACAAATCATGATAACCATGAAAAATTGGGTAGTGTAATATTTGAGGACTTAAACTATTAAGAAATGTTGATGTTGTTTACTTAATTAAATAATATATTATGAATTGTTGAGCTGTCCTCATGAACTTAAATTTATGGATTAAACTCGTGTTAACCCGAACTCGTATTGACCTAAATGACCCTGAACTCAAATTGTAAAGATTAAGTTCAAATAAGTTGACATTCCAAGTCGCCCGAGTTGCACCACCATGCTTAAGTGATTAAGAGCATCCACATCAGACTCTTCAAATGTAACTTTTGGACAAATTTTGAGTCAAATTTGTCCAAAAATAAATTTGCAGAGTCTGCTGAAGTTGCTTTGAAAGCTTTCAGACAAATTTTAACTTCTCCTTCTGACATATAGAGAGCATTGATTTTTGTAGAATTACAAATTTACTAGCTATTAATCATTTTAATAGCTTGTTATTAATAATGCATTGATTTTGATAGCATTAAAAACTTGCTAGCTATTAAAAATTTAGACAAAGCAAATACCAAATTTGGTGTTTTTTTTTTTTGATACAAGGATATTAGGGGAAGGGATTACATTGGATATCGACCTCATCTGATGAGAGTTAAACCTGAGATCCCTACATAACATGTTATTAGGTCATAATACTAAGTAGCTAATTTTGTTATAATTGAGAGAAAAACAAATTGAATATTGTCTTCTTTATTAAACTAAAGACGGTAGCTGTTTCAATTATTTTATCAAATTTAAGTGGACATATGATAGAAATTTGGAGAAAGAGATGATACAAAACTTATGTTGTAGTCTTGTGGAAATTTGGAAAAATATTGAGAATCGCTCTGTCCAACCCCAACAAGTACAACATATTAGACGAATACTATCGACTGCAGTCATCCTTAATTAATACAATAAATAAATATAGATTTTTTTTATTTTTTATTTTTTCAATTTTTTTTTATAAATACATTGATGATTATAGATTCTTATTTTCAATATTTTATTTTCCGGCCCCATAATATTTCTTCTAACTTTAACATATGATTGCTTGGAATTAATTTTCATAACGTTATGGAAACTTTGGGCAAATGCAACGTTTTTTGACTGCGAGTGTAATGTTCTTCTTTCCCGCGCAGTTCAGAACAGACAGGTCCACCGGTCAAAAGTGTCCGCGCCCCACCACTGCATCGCCATAAATACAGCTGCAAAGCACTCAATCTTGACCCCTTAAAATTGTAAATTATTTATTATTTCGAAATTACAATAAAATAAAATAAAGGGCCCATCAAATCAAATAAAATAAAGTAAGTGAGGTAGGCCATCGGAAATAACTCCAAAAGACAGCTAAGCCGGCCCTCAAAAAATTGGGCGGCCTCTGAAAGGCGGGAGAACTATACGGGGATATTTTACTTTCAGCGCAAGCCGGATCGAATCTTGAGCCGTTGCCTCCTTCCAATGCAAACCTTTCCATTTTCATAATTCGTTTCGCATGTTAACCAATTCGTGCCAACTTCCGGGGCATAAATGGAATGCAAATAAATAGGCCATTAACTAAGGAGAGCTTATTTTGACACTCCATAAATTATTTTATGCACTTTATTTTTTTATTTGAATGTTTTATTAATTTTGTATGAATCAAACTTCAAAAATTACCCTTCTTCTTTTTGAATTTAATATGTTTTATTTTTAATTTTTTTGTTTATGTAAAACATTTGGACTTTTTTTTTTCCGATAAATTTTACTCTCCAACTGAAAATGTTAAGTGACATTTTGGGAGTCGATAATCATTCGTTTGTGATTATATCAGATAGAGTTAGCATTAATGAAGGCAATAAATAAGAGTTTTGTTAGAAAATTACTTAAGAGCTTTGTATAGTACTTATGGTCAGTTTGGTATAACTGTTCTTTTATGAAAAATTGTTTCTGCTGTGTTTTTTTGAATTTTTTTTTTCTTTCATAATAAATAGTTGTACACTAAAATAATTTTGGTAAAAGTAGCTTTTAAAAGCAACATACATATTGCTTTCAAAAGTTGTTGTCAAAAATTCATTATTTTTCAAAAAATCAAAGTTTCTTATTTTTACCAAACACTTTTTTACTACTTCAGTATCAAATAAAGTAACTTTTTGAAAAAAAAAACAATGCCAAATAAGACCTGAATTCTATAAAAAAAAAAAAAACAAGAGAGATATAAAGTGGGAGAGTAGAGTATATCGAGAGAAAAAAAAGTCCAAATGTTTTACATAAATAAAATAAATAAATTAAAATATATTAAATTAAAAAAAATGTAAGTTTTGAAGTTTGATTCATACAAACATAAGAAAACATTAAAATAAAAAAATGGAGTGTAACAAGTAATTTTTGAAGTGTCAAAATCAACTTCCTTAACTAAACCAACACATATTTTAAATAGAAATATCGAAAATTTTACATTGTAATTATAGTGCACTTGCAAATTTATTATCAATATCGTTTAATGGTATCGTTCATAAGCTTAAAACTAATTTTAGTTATTGTTCATGTACTTTATAATTAGTAGCATATGGTTTTAAATTATGTCTAAACGTGTAATGATAGTCATTCCGTTAAATTTCTCAACGATTTATGTTAAAAATATAGATAAAGTTGTCCTATTACGTGTGTGTTTTTAATATAAATCATTGAAAATTTTAATAAAATGATTGTCCTTGCATCTTTAGGCATGGTTCAGGGACGTCTTCTACTAATAATAAAACTCATGGATGATAGCTAAAATTAATGAAAAATTCATGGACGATGGCAACAGTATTCCCTATATTTTGAATAACAATTTCTTTTTTTATGTAGATGTGCTTATTTTTTATAATTGATTACTAACTATTTCATAGCATGATAATTGAAAATATTAATTTTTTAAAACATAATGCTCACCATAACTTTTTTAACTATTATCAAAATCTTTTGATACGTGCATACATGATTATTTTCAATTTGATTAATTTTTTAAAAAGATGATTTTTTGTATGATATTTTAATAAAGAACGAAATTATCACACTTGTATATTGAAAATTCGCTAATAAACTATCCTAAGGTGGATACAAGTGTTGTCTTCATTTTTATTTTAAATTTGTGATTTACATTAAATATAGAAAAAAATAAAATTAATATTCAATTTATATAATTTTCCTCTTCAAAATTATTTATTAGAAAAATATGCAATTAGCTGTTAGCTCAATACGCACATTTTTCACAATTTGGCCGCATGTAGAGATGCGTCTACCACTCCAACGTGAATTCCTTTTTTTTTTTTTTTGAAGGATTGGTTGAGTGGTTTTCGTTTGTTTTTCCAATATTATATTTTGATAGAATAATGGCGTGACATAAAAGGCTTTTTAGAATGTGATTAATGATGACAATGGTGGGTTTTACCAACTTTGCGTCATGATGATTTTGGTTTTGGACGTGGTCAGGTTGTCCATTAGTGGAGAGCTCATGAGAATAATCCTGGAATCTCCCACAATTAACATATAATTGGATCGTTCGAATCAAACAAAAATAATTAATTGTTGCAAGATGTGTGATGAGGACTATGTCAAACTCAGTCTCAGTCTCTCAGAGCTCTACTATTCAACTCCGACTACTGACTATTTGACTAGTACGAATCTCCGATCTTGATTAGAAAACGCCATGTCCTAAAAATTACTGACTATTTATGAAGAGGCTCCCATTGAACCAGTTGAAGGCAAACACTACGCCCAAAAAACAATGAACAGAAGGAAAAAATCAACCCTATGAGACATGCGCTTGGCTGAGATGAGGACCAGCCAATATGCGGACTGGTGCGGACCAGTTGACAGGAGCCATTGGATGTGAAGGAGCGACTAGGATAGAATAGGAGGTATTTAAATAGAAAATTTAGTGTTATAGATAATCCAACCCTATACCCGTTTAGAAAGTGGGCTTTACTCGATGGAAAAAAAATGTCAACAGTAAAATGAAATGAAAAAGGTTTTGTAAATGTTGGAGTTGAAGAAAAAAATTGAGAGTAAAAACTCAATTGTGTTGTTTGTGTGAAGCCGTTGTGCTCGGCGCCAATCGACAAGGGCGGGCGGCATTGAAGAGAACGAATGTGAAGGAGGGGTCAAATTTATCAAACGATTTGAAGTTTATGTTGAAGTTAGTGTGAAACTAAGTAAAAATTACATTCATCCAACGACCACCCACTACAACAACTCGTATAGACTCCTCACTGATGTTGTCCACTTCAAAGTACAACAACAATGATAGGTTCCCTACTTTTCTTTTGTTTCATTATGCGAGATGTTGTAGAGAGTGGCAGTTGACTGAGAGTAAGTTTACCTCAGTTCATACTAAATTTAATATAAAATTTAAGCCGGTTGATAAATTTAATCATTATTATGAGTATCCCATATTATAAGACTACACCATAAAGTCCTCGTTATAGAAGGACCCTGAATTTGAGCACTAAACGTAGCCCAAGTATTTGGGCTGTGCATGCATGAACCAGCAGGGCCCAAGAATGAAAAGCCATTACAAGATTCTGGGTTGGGCGGCTAAAGTTGACATCAAACCGGTCATTTAGCGAGTTAAGTGTAGTCCATCGGCTTTGTAAGACAAAACCCATATACACTTGAAACGATCAAACCGCACCTTAGGCCCAATACAATAAGAACATGCAACCTGATCCGACGTGGCATATGAATCAAAAGAAAAGAAACGAAAAAGAAAAAGAAATTACGAGCAACACACTGGGAGGAAGGAGTGGCCAAGTGCCAGGCGAATGGCGATGTAAACAATTTAAACCCAGTTGTGGGTAGCTCAAAGCCTCCAACCAACTCTACTTCGTCTTCTCCGCCCACTTTTTCTTCTTCTTCATTCTCTCCCCATTCTCTCGCAATTCACACCCACTCATTGATATACCCAAATCCCCTCTTCCCTCTCTCTCAATTTTCTCCAAATCCCAAATGGCGTCTTCCCCTTTCCTCTCCAAGACCACCATTTCTTTCTCCTCCTCCATCTCCGCTGCTCTTCCATGGCGCTCTTCACACTCAATTCCTTCCTCCACGGCATTTCGTGCTAAACCCAGTCGGAGAACCCTGACCGTCCAAGCCAAGATCAGGGAGATCTTCATGCCTGCCCTCAGCTCCACCATGACTGAGGGCAAGATCGTTTCCTGGGTCAAATCCGAAGGCGACGTCCTCTCCAAAGGCGAGAGCGTTGTCGTCGTTGAGTCCGACAAGGCTGACATGGACGTCGAGACCTTCTACGACGGAATCCTCGCCGCAATCGTCGTCGGCGAGGGAGAAACCGCTCCCGTTGGTGCTGCCATCGGTTTGCTCGCCGAGACTGAAGAAGAAGTCGCTGAGGCCAGAGCCAAAGCCAAATCCGCTTCAACGGATTCCGCCGCTTCTTCCTCCCCAGCTGCTAATGCTGTTACGCCCACTCCTCCTCCTGTTACTTCTACTCCCGCCCCTGCCATTGCCCAGCCTTCCCCACCGGCTACTTCCGGTCCCAAGAAGACTGTGGCCACTCCTTTTGCCAAAAAGCTAGCCAAGCAACACAAGGTCGACATTGCCAAGGTGGTGGGCTCCGGCGCATTTGGCCGAATTACGCCTGCTGATGTGGAGGCTGCGGCCGGAATTGTCCAGCCCAAGAAAGCTGTAGCCGCCGAGCCTACTCCGGTGGCCACTTCTCCTCCCAAGCCTTCTGCTTCTTCAGCGCCTCTGCTCCCAGGCTCCACCGTGGTGCCATTTACGGCGATGCAGGCCGCTGTATCGAAGAACATGTTGGAAAGTCTCTCCGTGCCCACGTTCCGGGTCGGGTATCCAGTGTACAGCGACGCGATCGATGCACTGTACGAGAAGGTACATTGTTTATAGTGCTTGGTTTAGTTGGGTTGTTGCCTTTGAAATGCCAATTGGGTTTGTTTATTATTTGCATTTCTGAAATTTTGAGCTGAATTTCGTTGACATTATTTCACAGGTGAAACCAAAGGGTGTGACTCTGACCGCATTGTTGGCCAAGGCTGCTGCTATGGCGCTAGCTCAGCACCCAGTTGTGAATGCAAGCTGCAAAGATGGAAAGAGCTTTACATATAACAGTAGCATAAACATTGCTGTTGCTGTTGCAATCAATGGTGGGCTGATAACGCCTGTTCTTCAGGATGCCGATAAGGTCTGTGAATTATGAATTATATGTTATTAAAATTTTGCTCTTAATGGTTTGTGTTCTGATGATTGATGGGGGATTTGTATTTGCTTGGACAGTTGGATTTGTATTTGTTATCCCAGAAATGGAAAGAGTTGGTGGAGAAGGCCCGTGCAAAGCAACTTTCGCCGAATGAGTACAATTCAGGTGTATATTTTTCGAACTCTATTGTCAGCCCATGTTTTCTTATCTCCTTTGCTTTGTGTGGTTCTCATAAATTTAGATTGAATTATATGCAGGAACTTTCACTCTGTCCAATTTGGGCATGTTTGGAGTGGACAGGTTTGATGCCATTCTTCCTCCAGGCCAGGTAAGTTTTGATCCCTAAATAGGGGAGAGCTTTCACTTTTGTGGAACAATGAGATTCTTCTGCTCATTATTATTATTAGCTGTTTGCTGAATTTTTTTATTCATGATCAGGGAGCTATCATGGCTGTTGGAGCTTCAAAGCCAACTGTTGTGGCCGATAAAGATGGATTCTTCAGTGTAAAAAGTAAAATGCTGGTGAGTATTATTGCTTTCTCTTCATAATGTATGCTATGGTTTTTACTGTCGGCTGCCATAGATGCTGGAAAACTTTATAAGCATTTCACACATATACAAGGAATCTATTTCAAACAAAATTCAACACCATAATATATATATATATTATGTTTCCTTGTTACACTTGGTGGGACTTTGTTACAAGTGTTTCCGATTTTCCATGTTAGCTACCGAATTCTTGTATGCAATCCACTGTTAGTGATGTATTTAGTGTTTTCTGTATGGAAAGAATCATTAGAAGCTATATCTAACTGTACAAGGAGTGTAAGATGTCCATTACTACCTGTATAAGTTGCTTGAGAGTAGTTCAAGGATTTTTGGTCCTTCTTGATGTTTATGCATCTCAACTAATTTTGTGGGAGAGAAAGAGAGGAAGGAAACAAAACCTATATGTAAACACCCCCATGCATTTTCAATGTGCAAGGAGAGGATTCCTTGTTTTGTAGTTGAGATCTTTGACTCCAATTTCCTGAAACATTGAAATGCTATATTGCCGATTGAATTTAACAAACTAGATTTCTTTGCATTGTGGATAATTTTCTTTGTCGGCCTATCAATTATAGATTCCGTAGTAGTCAAAACTCTTAGAAAAGCTACTTAATTGAGTTGGAATGTGGATCCTTCTACAGGTGAATGTAACAGCTGATCATAGGATTGTGTATGGTGCCGATTTGGCTGCCTTCCTCCAGACATTTGCAAAGATTGTTGAGAACCCAGAAAGCCTCACATTGTAGTCGGTGTTCCAGGACTCCCAAGGATTGAATGTTTTTTACCCGAAAGCCTCTATTTTTCGTCAGTGACAAAGGTATGACGCGCCTTTGGAATGGGGTGCCCAACTAAGGAACACGCTTTCACAGTAATTTCTAGAATTTTCTGTTTGTGTTGTACTTCACTTTGTTTCCAAATTAAGAATTTGCAATATGCTTTGTTAGTCACTGTTGAGAAAATTTTGAAATAGGGAAATACCAACTTTGAAATATTTTGTTAAATACTCAGTGAGGGATTGCTTGGGTAGGAAGTTAAAAACCCCATGGCCTTGTAATAATAGTATCACTATCTCTAGCAGTTATAATTTCATTTGATCTGGATTGCTTTTTGTTTCTTACCATCTAGCTTTTCGTTTAGTGATAATTCTCTTCCCAAAGAGCAACTGATTTGAAAATAGGGTTCATATAACTAGTAACATATATGTACAGACCCCCTTCTAGTGAAAAACCAGAAGCAGCCTCAAAGAACACATGAAGACACATCTACCATAAACAATAACATATGAAGAAGACTCAAGTCACCAGTCCAAGGTGATGTTCCTAGAAATGTATAGCTTGTCGATGTACTCAATCACCGGGCGCAACGCTCGGATGTACCGGTTCATCTTCTTCTCTGCTGACTGATCTGTAATGACATGGATTGCAATAATCAGAAAAGAGATGCATATATAACATGGTCTTTGTGAATATAGAAAAGGGTAAGCAATCAAGCACTCACGGGTTTCTTCGAGATTCACCAGAAGTTGATCCCTCGACGGAAGAGCATACATGCCGGCGGCCACTGCTGTCCGGATTGTCCAACTGTGGTACGGCGCACAAACTTGGGCATATGCTGTTGAGGCTGCTTCCCTTAAAGAGTAGTCACTGAAAGGCAAAATTGAAGGCAATGTCATATTGTAGAACAAAACCAAAGCTAAAGTTTGTACAAAATGATGCATGAAGAGAATGAACGTACTCTGTGGACAAGAACTGTTCAAATAAAGCTCTGATGAGATCCAGGCCCTGCCTGACTCGGCGTAGATTCCGCGAATGGCTTCCCGGGGATTTTACCGTGTCATTCGCAAAATCGAAATCTATTATGCTTTCTAATGTGTCGTAAGTTTTTGATGCTTGCACAAGATCTTCAACCTAGATTGGCAAACACAATGTCAGATCCTCCTGTTGAATCAAAGCACATTGAAATAGGTAGAAAACAAACAAATTATTAGATTAGATTCGTAACCTTGGTGACGTACTCCATCTCGGCGAACTTGAAAGCGAGGCCAAGGCAACTAAAGAGGATGGAGACGAGGGAGGAAGCCTGGCAGAAGGTATCCAAACGCAGCGTTTTATGTTTTTGGGATTGGAGCAACTTTCCGAGCTCCTCGAATGCCTCAACTATGGATGTTAGAGGAGGCGTCGACGTCGATTCTGCCATTGCCATACCATTCATGGCTCTGCTGCCGCTGCGTTTCGTCCCTAGAATCATTCACCAACCCAAAAAATTCTTCTTTTTTTTTTTTTTTGGGTGTGAAACAAAGCTTCAAATAATTAGGGAGCAATTTGTTATTATTATTATTTTTTTTGGTTGTGTAATTTGGGTTGAAAAGGGTTACAACCAGGAACGTAAGGCTACGGGGATTTGAAGCTTCGCTAAGGAAGCGGTCTGCCTTAAGGTAAAGGAACCACCGCTTTATTTACATCTTATAAGTCAATGAGACCGACCATGAAGGGAAAAGTCAATCTCTTGTGCACCAAGATTTCCTAATATCTATTTCTTTTTTTATTTCTCTTTCTAGAGGGCGATTTCAATAGGGCTTACCGGCTATTGGGTCAGGCCCAGTTGTATACGAGGCGCATTCAGAACTCGCATTCATGTGGTGCTCGTTCAAGGCTGGATGAAGATGATGACGGGTAGGCCCATGTTTGGATGGATCATATAGTAATAACATGATTGCCATCCGAAAAGAAACTGGGAATCTCGGAACCGAAATTTTCCTAGTTAAATTTCAGAATCTATATTTTCCAACTTCCTATGTTCTTCAAAAATAGTTCTAAGTTTTGAATATGCCCAACAATTTGAATGTCAAAATAAGGTAAAAATAAAAACTCGTATTAGAGTCCTAAAAACATTCTAATTTATATTTGTTTTGTTCGGATGACGGGTTCAAAAATGGGAAGTTTTCATATTCAAATGGGTCGAAATCAAAACTTTCTATTCAAATTCCATTATAATTTTTGTTTGTTTAAAGGATAAGTTACACAAAGCATTTCTAAAAGCATAATCTTAATTAAAATTCGCATATTTGATTACATTTTCGAGTAACTAAGAGAAATCATAAACTCCGATCATCTTGTTTATTCCAATCATAGACATTCTCATCCACATTTTCTATACACTGATTATATAAAATAATAACTACGAGTCTATGACTTCTCACCTACCAACCTAATCAGCCACTAATCTCTTAATTAACTAATTTAAACCCGATTAGCGAGCTCCACGCTATTTTCATCACCCTCCTTCGTCACCACCTGAACCGGCTTAAACGTGTACATTTTAGCACAAAAAAGGTAGTAAATAAGATTAACAGCCTGCAACAAAGTGAGCAACCAATAGAAATATTCCAACCGCCCCTTATTCAAATTGTTATCCGGCAGCCAATTCGATCCATTGGGCCCCGCCGTAAACTTGTGCACCAGCGAAACCAGCAGAGTGCTCACATAATTTCCGGCCGAGATTGCCGTCCAAAACAGAGCTGCCGCCGTGCTTCTCATGCTCTCCGGCGCCTGGTCGTAGAAAAACTCCAGGTGCCCGATGGACATAAATGCCTCGGCCATCCCATGGAGGGCATATTGGGGAATTAGCCAAAAAACGGAAATTGGGATTATGGAGCTTGGATGATCGACAAGCCCGTGATCCAGCGCCGCCTTTTTTCGCTTCACTTCGACGAATCCGGCGACCAACGTGGCAATTATTGAGATGAAGAATCCGATTCCCATTCTGCGAATGAATGTGATTCCTCGGTCGAGGCCGGTGAGCTTCCGGGCTAAGGGAATGAAGAGGCGGTCGTAGAATGCGATGGTGAAGAGCATGGTGACTATGGTGAAGACTGACATGGAGCCAGCTGGGATTTGGAACGACGACGTTTTGGTGATGCGGCGGTCCATGGTTTTGGCTTGGCTGAGTGAGAAGGTGCTTTGTTGGGCATAGGCTGTGATGAGGAGGATTCCTGATGCCCATATGGGTCCCATTCTGATCACGGATTTGAGCTCTTCGACACGATGGACGGTGCTCAGCCTCCATAGCTTTGGTGACTTGACATTGTCTTGCTCGTCTACAATCGCTGCCTTGTCAAGGAATCTGCAATATATGCATGTTAGGTTAGGTAATCCACTAATGCTTATATTGTCAAATTGATGTACACATTTAAATTCAGATTATGATAATATTATATATTTTTTAACGTTTTTAAAAACAATAACATGAATTCTTAAATACAGTACCATTTTGATTATATATATATATATATAAATAAGGTGATAATTTATTAAGGTGTATATTCACTGGCGACTGTTGTGGATTGAGAATTCTATCCAAAATTGTGGTGATGGACGGCAAATGGTGGGCTAAATACATGTCGGCCTTGGTGTGGTGCATGAAGCTGATCACCAGGCCGGTGACACCTGTGAATCGCAGAAAGGTGAGGTTGTGGAAAAGAAGGCCAGGATATGATGAGGTGACTAGATTGCTGGGCTATTGCGGAGGTGGGGATGAATCTGACTTTCTGCAGCTCTGGTTATGGACTACTACACGACGAGGCCTTTTTTGTTGCTTAGCTAATTAAAGAAAAATTAGAGGAGGAGGAGAGAAGAAGGGGAGATCCACCGAGGATGTGGTCCCCACATCTCCTAAGTCCTACCATGAATAATAATGCGTAGACAAGATGATTTACTCATCTTCTGCAACATGCATCCTTTTACCTAATGAGACAAGCCCTAATAATTGCACCGTGAAGATTGACCATAAAAAAACGAAATATTACGTGATTGTGTTTCAAATGTAATATACGCGATACGAGAACTTACTTCATGTGCTTAGTATGAAGAAGCTTTCCACCCAAAGAGATTGGAGCGTCAAGTTCATCATTTTGATACAAACTTCTTGGATCCGACACCGTAGACAGCTTCCTCTTTTTGTAGGCCGCCACGGCCACTTGTATCAACCGGGTAAACGGGCTCCCGGCCGGGTTCAAATTCCGGTAAAGTGGGTACCCGACCATAAACGTAATAACGGATAAAAGCATGGCCAGAGTTGGGATTCCAAGTCCCCAACCCCATCCAATATTGTCCTGGATGTACACAAGAACTGTGACAGCCACCAAGATTGATGCCCCCATCACAAAATAGTACCAATTGAAATAGTTCCATGTCTTGGTTTTTTGGTTCGGGTCACTCTCGTCGAACTGTTCCGCCCCGAATGCTACAACACAGGGGCGGATCCCGCCCGACCCGAGCGCCCCTAGTAAAAGAGAGGCGTACAAAATTGCAAGCTGTCCCGAGTTGGCTTGCTGGCACACTTGGTCGTGTTCACATGGTGGAGGCCTTAGTTGTGGAAGCACTGCGGACACTGTTAGGCTAATCATTCCCTGGTTCATTAATTAATCACAAAATTACAAACGTTAATATCAACTAATAATTAGAAATCTTAGACCTAGCTAGGTAGATTACAAACGTTAATAAAAATTAATACTTAGAATTCTTAGACCTAACTAGCTATCTACCTAGCTTGATTGTGATAATAATGATGAATATGATTAAGAATATGATAAATTAAAATTCACTTTTACTAATAATTCGCTTTTGTCTGTTTGTCGAAAATTATGGCTTCTTACTTTCACTTGAGTCACGAAAATGACTCGTGATATTGATATAAGTCAGTATAAAAAATTTAGGCTCGTTTGATAATTATTTTATTATTGTTTTAGTGACGATCAAGAGAGTTTAGAAGGATTACAATTTGGTAGATGATGGAAGCAATGGTTATCGTCCAGAAGCGGCCGGCGTAGGCGTCGGCGATGAAGGCGCCGAGCAAGGGGGTCAGGCTGGCTGTGCCACCAAAGTTGGTGAGGGTGTTGGCTGCTTTGGTTAATGGAAAATGCATCTGTGATGTCAAGTAGCTCTGCATATTGGCATTGAATCCCACCACAGCTAGCTTCTCAGTAATCTCATTAGCTACAACACCAATAAAAATATAGCGTATCTTAATAATTATAATCAATTGAATCCCAAAACAGAAAAATAAAAAATTATTAATTAAAAAGAAGAAGAAGAATAAGAAGATTTGGTTACCAAAGATGAAGGGCATAGTAACCAAGCCTCCCTTTTTTCTTTCAACATGGCTGCCTTTTTTGTCCAGGTTTTGATCCATCTTGGTTGGTCGAGCTTCTACTGCTTTAAGTTTCAAGTGACCCATGAAGCTTCATTATTTATAGGCAATGTTGGAGGATTGAGATCACAGTAACTCAGTGGATATGTAATTTACTGTTTTCATGATTTCATCTATGTATGGACACAAATGAGTTGGATGATATTCGTGATATTATTGTTTGGAAGATACTCTTTAAGGATCTTTTCGTTTCACTTTTTTCATTTATATAATTGTTTTTGTACATGTATATATATTATAATTGAAACCGATTAGTTTATAAATCATCATTTTAATATCACCGTATGCAAAAATCAACTAAACTAGAGAATGTTTAGTCATGCATATACATTGCCTAAATGTATAACTCACCGAAAGGATAACTAAATGACCTTCAATTTTGTTGATTTTTGAAGAGTTCATATTGAATAATAATTTGGAGAATAAACAACTCTGATTATAATATATATATAAAAATAATTGATAAATTGAAAAAATGACACAAAGAGATTCCTTCAAATGCAAATATTATTCTTATTATTATTTTTTATAAGAATCGAATAATTATTACTATTATTATTATTTTGTGTTTATGTGTGGAGTAGGAAAATTTGTGGCCTATATGGCATGGTCAAGAAAATTATGGAGCATTCAACAAAAACGAAAAAATAAAATTGGTAGAGCAGATTTTGATTAGTATTGAAACCGAAACGATATACAGCAATACATGTATGGACAGACATGTAATGTTATTTACAGTTTCCACATATAATTTGTCTTATTGTAATGTTGAACCAGTGAAACATATGAATACAGATTTTTCTAAACCACAAAAAAAAATTGTACAATACTTATATCTCTTCCTGATAATACCTTCTCATACCATCATTTCAATTTAATTATCGAATTTTCTTTGTACATATATCATAATCGGAACCGTTCATTCTCTAAATCATCATGTCAATATCATCTCCGTAAAAAATCAACAAGATTGATGGTCGTTTAGTCATTCATATATATTAACTAAACGGACGGTTCGCTATGAGGATCTTAATTCTTACAAAAATCATTGATTTATTAGATACATATGAATGACTAAACGATATTCAATCTTGTTGATTTTTAACGGAGATGATATTGACAGATGATTTAGAAAATGAACGGTTCAAATTATGATATATGTACAAAGACAATTCAATAAATTGAAAGGGTGGTACGAGACCTTAATTGTATATACCTGCGGCAGACATTATCAACAGTTCAAGATGATCGAGGAGTTTGTCTTCTCTTTCTGATATGTGAAAAGTTTATTAGAGATATAACTTACAATTTTCAATTGATAAATTTAAAATAAAAGTTCAAACGTATTTTGAAAAGACGAACTAAATTTATATAACATTCACATTTTATCAATCTTACCTAGTAAAGCATGATATGATCTTATAGCCAATGACATTAAGAGCCTTACTACACCAATCTTTTTAGTATAGTGTGGAACATAATAGGAAGCGAATCAATATTAAGCCGTTCACGTTTTATAATCAGAAATATAGAGATATTCATATATATATATATATATATATATATATATATTATATATTATAAGAATTTCATTCATTTGGATACCAAATAAGTTCATGTCACATAAATTAAAACATACTCAAAATCAAACTGTGGATGCTGTACTACTAGAAGTACCTTTTCTTGTAATTATTGTAAGGGTTGTAAGCTACTAAGCTCAAAAGTTTACACAAAAGTCATATATATTAATTAAATTATATTATAACTATGAGATATAAGTATGTTGCAATAATTTTTTATTTTTTTTTAAATTTTTATATATGTTTTTTTAAAGATGATCAGTTAGTAACGAACTACGGCAGTCCATTATTTTGGAGACCAGAAAAACTCACACATGTGTTACCGCCCACTCCTAATTACAATCAGAAAATTCATCAGCAAGTATATTACAATAATTTAAAGGGGTGTATTGTTACATCCCGTTCCGTAAACGCGAAATTGAAAATTTAAAAAGATCAGAATACCCCTGTGAGTTCTTGTTAGACATTGTTTACTTAGTAGAATTGGATTGTTGTTTTGTGTAACTTGAGCCCAAGTTGGTTCCAAGTCTAATTGGTAATCCCAAACCCATTTTTATTAGCCCAAGACCACAATACTTTGCAAACACTCTTTGATCTAACTCTTCCTCGATAATCATCCCGTCTCTCTCTCACCTTCGAGAAACACAAAGAACACGACCACTCACCACCACCCCAAACTCCGACCAGGACTGGCCTCACCACCTCACTTAAACTCCCTCCCTTATCGCGACGATCTCATCCCTACTATCCTTCATCGTCGAGACTCATCGTAGAGTAGGATCGGAGCCACGGACATAGAAACCCTCGGCGGCATCGCTAGTGACTTCCAATCAACCTAGGCCTCACGACCACCGTAAATCGATACGTCTTGACAAGACAAGCTCAACATGCCCTATTCCACTGTGGTGTGAGAATCGAAAATGTGTTGGTGTTGGTGTGCGTGTGAATGTGTTGGTGTGCGTGTGAATGTGAATGTGTTTTAAAGGTTTTCCTCATTCTTGATATATTGGTTATATTCCAGAACATGACTTGATTGAGATTGATTGTGAATTGTCACTACAAGAACTATGTTGTACACGTGTTACACATGAGATGTGTAATACCCGCTTAGGAGTCGCCGGTATTTTTAGTACCCGTATTTGGCCACAGACCAGCCTCCACATGATCGATCACCCGCGCTTACTCAAATACTAGTTAAATAGCGCCAACTTGTCCCCAAGCTCTAGGGGACATGAGGTGATTGTGCTTAGCACCCAGCCTTCACGTGACCGAGGTACACAAACAAACCCTAGATACCCAGTTTTTCATGTGCGCATGACTCGAACTACTCAAGAGCATAGTTAGTGGGTTATACATTCTATACTTGTTGCTTCGGGATAATCTTTTGACTACTTAGTGACTTATCATTATCATTATTTTATTTATTGGAAAACATGCATACTTGTCTTTTATACCTCGATGGTAATTATTGGACTTCTTTTCAAAATTGTGGAGTTAAAACATGTTTTTTTGTTTTTGTTTTAATTTACTGTTTTACACTGAAATAACTTATAAGGTCTACTCATCCTTCTGTTTTTGTACCCCTCAGGTCTTAGTGGTACTTCATGCTAATCGAGAAGGAGTTCGTAGTTGCTAATCTGACTTTCACATCGACGCCTTTGGTTGTGACCGTTCATAAATCGGAATAACTCAGGTAGTTGTTAAACTTTATGATCATCAAAGTTGTGTACTATGCTATGAACTTCCGCTGTCACGGTAAATTGTTGATTGGTTTTTTCTAATTACGTTTCACACGACCTCCTAAAACTCACCGTTTTAAACTTTTAGTTTTTGTCATCTGGACGTCACCATTTGGATATCGACCACCATGCCTCGATTTTGGCGCCCTTATACGCTTACCGGATCAGGGTGTGTCATGTATTGTATCACATAATTATATAATATAACAAATGAACTCATTAAAAGCTACTCCTCACTCAGTAGAGAGGTAAAGCTTCACGTATTAATTTCTTAACTATTGTCGTTATGAAATAAACATAAATAGTTATACCTTTCAATTAATATGTATATATATATATATATATATATTCAAATATGAATAATAATTACATTCCACCTTTGGTGCTACCTTCCCGTATCACCCTTTGGATTTATCGAATAATTCATATACATATATTATAATCGAAATCGTTCAACTCCTAAATCATCATTTTAAGATCATTTATATAAAAAAATTAGCCAAATTTGAGATCATTTAACCATTCATATGTATAAACTAAATAGACTGTTCACAATGAGGATCCTTATTGTTATATATACCATTAATTTATTTTATACATATGAATGACTAAATGACCTCCAAAATTATTGATTTTTTACTGAGATGATCTTGAAATGATTATTTAGGAGTTGAACAGTTATATGCATAAAGATTATTCTACATATCAAAATGATAATATAAGAAGATATTATCGATGTGGAAAGCAAATATTGTCATTTAACATTAAAACATTCAAATAAACATATGAGAACAAAATGTTATACAATGACCGAATATTTTAGCGTATCTTTTTTTTTTTAATGTTATTATTTTATTTGTATTTTCCTCGTATCGTACTTTTTAAACTATGATTAGAGGTCACAACGACTGTGTTTTGTTTTGATAAAGGCTTTTACCTTTTGGTCTTCTTTAGGTTTCATATTCTTCATAGTAAGCTTTACCAATTATAGGAGATACGCTTGCCGTCCATATTTAATTAGTGGGTATGCTCTAATAATTTCTAATATGTTATATGTTATATATTGCATCGATCCATCACACGATTCTAAACAGCAAAAAAATTAATGATATAAAAAGATGATGCATGTGTCAATTCTTGGCTGCTTTCCTAAATTCCTAATCTAAATTATCTTATATATTATTTAAGATCTCGTATGATTCTTTGATCTAAATTATCTTATATATTATTTAAGATCTCGTATGATTCTCTTAAAAGAAAAAAAAAATCAATACAACGCATATGATTTACCATGCATATATAACATTTTACAACAGTTCACGTAAGATCAATTCGTGATCGTGAACTTAAATTTGAAAATCTAGATGACATATACATATATTTCGTAGAGAAATGGGTTGAACTACAAATTAATGTATTACAACTTTAAAAAATGAACTAACGTAGTTTTAACTTTTAAATTTAAAATATTTTCTTTCTATTTTTATTCGAGAAATATATGTTATTGACCTTTCTTTCCTTTTTCCTTATTTTAAATCTAAGTTCTCTCTTGGAAATGTCCATGATATCTATGTCCACTTGTATATATATATATATATATATATCTCATTCTCGTCCTCTCTTCTTCTCCTCATTTCGGTAGTAAAAATTAACCTAGCTAACCAACCCAACTTAAAAGGTTGAACGAACAAAAGACATTATGCTAAAAAGAAATTAAAAGACAATATATATGTTAGTTCAAATTATCATTAATTATTGCATCACCGTTTTATAGCTTTCTTTCCGATTATATAGTGGAAGGCTGGGAATTCTTGAGTTCGAATTACGTAAAAGACGAGGATTTTTTAGAAGAAAAAGATGAGGTTGATACTTAATATATATAATTTCTCTTGTCAATATCATTATTTAAAAAAATCCAAATTAATAATTAAACAAAACCCTTATGGAGTATAATCTCCCATCCAAAGACTCATTTTTAAATTTATTTTAGCATTTTTTGTATGTCATATATTCTCAAGCCATATGACTCTTACGTAACCATTGATTTTGTAAAAGAAAATCATAATAATATATAAAATTTGATATCACCGACATTTTTATTTAAGAAAAATGGAGGGTACAAATTAATTACAGAATAAATATTCCATAAAATTTACCACTTAAGTACCAGATTTTGGCAAAAAAAAAAAACACTTACGTACAAAATAAGCATATATAATAAAATGGTAATTTTTTCGAAACATCGAATTTTTTAAAAGCTGAATTTGAATCTTGCTCCTTTGCATTACTTGATCAACTTGTTGATTCACATGGATCACATAATATTGAATGTACTTTACCAATAATGATCATATATACATGTAAATCAGTTTCTTGTTTACGTTGACTACTACGTCGCAGATTTTTGCCATCCTCAACAATTTCTTGAACATCTATATCATTAATTAACCATTCGAATTTGGAAATGCATTTTAATTTACTTTTAAAATTTTGATAAATCAATCAAATCTACCGATTAAGAGTAGTATCGATGTCATTAAAACGAAAAATTATTAAGTGGTACCGAACCACCACGCTTGCTTATGCTATTCCCATCTAAAATTTGTCAATTGTCTGTCTTTTTTGCATGTGGATTTAATTTTTATTTTGTATTTTGAAATTAAATTAAAAAACCAAATAAATAACTTAAAAAGTAAAAAACCATTGCCTTATCGTTCTCTTCTCCCACCCATATGCCATTGTTGCCGAAACCCCTTGTCGTACCTCCAAGTAGTTGCAATTTATGGTTTGCTCATGTTATCTTCTTCGTCGTCGTCGCCCCCGTTCTCAAATTAATTTTACAGATGCGAAATTGAATTGAAATAGAATTTATAAGGGAGGTTGATCCGGATGCCAAGTCTCTCTCTCAAGACCCTCTTCGTCACTTATCCTTCACATCAAAGCTGTAATCAAAGAAATAAAGATCGGCTGTGGTTCCATAGAATAAACAGTTTGTTATCAGTTCAACTCAATTTTATGGCTTCCATTTGCCCAACAAAGAGAGGGAAGAAAGGCAAACCAGCGAACTAGGGCAAAGGGGGTGGGGGAAGAGAACGACAAGGGCGTATGGGTTTTCTTATTTTTTATTTGATTTTTTAATTTAATTTTAAAATGAAAAATAAATATTAAATTCACTTGTAAAAAAATAGACACGTGTCAAATTATAAATGAGAATACCATGAGCTGACGTGGTGGTCCAATACCATATAATAATATTAGTTTAATATTATATTAGCTTAATATTAAATGATGCTCTCGTAGAAGACTAAGTCGTGAGATACCCAACATCATAAAAAGGATTTGGCTCAGCAAGTGATCTATACGGTTCGAAGAAGTGCCCGACCCAACTCTTTAAAAAAAAATTTAAGTCAAGACGGTAAAGTTAACTTCTTATTCTTGACCAGAAATCTTATAATTTTCTATAAAGAGTTTTTATGTGTTTTTTCATGCCCTTTCGAAACTTGAAAATTAAATAATTTATTTTCCTTCACAATATTCTCGTATCTGAAAAGAAAAAAAAAAACCAATATTATCGATCGGTTTTTTATGCATATATGGTGGATGATAGTGTAAATAATGAAATGCAGCCAAACATTAAACGATGGATGGCTCTCACGCGAACAAACAATATTATTGAGAGTTGAAACACAAAACTACAGACAAAGCCGTGACTAAATGATGCAAGCTAGGCGTGTGAGTGCATAGTCCACATCTGTCTTCAATGCTTACGTTAGGGATGACGTTGGCAAAAACATTGTAAGTCGGTGAAAACTGAAAATAGAAAAAAATTAACAGAATCTCTAACTATGCATATATCCCTTCAAAATTCACACTTAGATAGGGAATTCATTGGCTTACGTTAGGCATGACGTTGGCAAAAACATTGTAAGTCGGTGAAAACTGAAAATAGAAAAAAATTAACAGAATCTCTAACTATGCATATATCCCTTCAAAATTCACGCTTAGATTGGGAATTCATTGGATGGATATATATATATATATATATATATATATATATATAGAATTATTTCTGCAATAATATATCCTTATATTTTGAGTTTTATCTTTATTATTATAAAATTAGAACGGTCTAAAGGTTTAAATAAAAATTTCTGACTAAAACTTTATTTAAATGATTTAATAGTTAAAGATACAATAATAAAATTAAATATTAATTTATAAATTAAAAATAATAATAATGGTTAATGAAAGGAGTGTGTGGTAAAAAAAAAAGGTAATGGGCTAAAGTAGTTACTCCTCTTATTTTTTATTTTTTTTAAATTAAAAATTAAAAATTAATATTAGTTGTTTTATTTTAGTTTTTTCTAACAAAAAATAAAAAATAAATTAACACACACGTTAATAGGTGCAAAAAGTCTAATTTTTAATGGCTACGAGGTGGTTGTCTTGTCGAGCTTTCGTTCTCTAAGAGTCACATGAGTTTTATCTTTCCTTCCTAACCTGGTTTTTAATGGGTTTTATTTGTATTCTCATTTTGCAGATTCATCTCATTCGAGCCGGGTCTCTTTTAAGGATGCTCATTCTCCTCATTTAGTAATAAGCGCGCTGCACTATTTTTCTTTTACCTTGGTTTTTTCCCATTGAGTTTTTCCGAGAAAAGTTTTTTAACGAGGTAACATTATGCGCATTTCCCAAGTTCCATTCAGTTGTTGAACTCTATGTTGATGGTTTTCTATGTAATTGCATTATATGTGGAATGCAAGTGTACTTTATTTTATTTCACTTTTAGTTCCATGTGAACCTAATCAGGTCTTAGATATTTTATAGATCGTGTTATTGATCATGATGTTCACGATGGGTTCTTGATGGATCTAGTGTCTATTCATGTATTATCGTTGATGTTTTAGAATAAAACATCTCTTTTAACAAATTTGAAATCATTCATAACCCATCAAAATTTGTTCATGTTCATTCCAATTTGCCACGTCATGTATATTTAGTGCCTCATTCATAATCTCGTGGCTTGAGATGACAAAATTGCCCATGATATTTACAAATATTGGATGGAGTTAACGGAATGGTGCACATTTTTGTATGGAGAGTTTTGGGTGGTAAGTGAGACAAATGAGCGTTTTTGGTGCAAAGTGAAATTAAAATTGCAATTTTTGATACATTTAGACTAAAAAACCTATTCCTAACGAGTTACGTACACGACCACATGTCCTAGATAGTATGAGTCTTCCATGATTAGACTCAGATCAACGGGACTACGACTCTCCGTAAAATCACCTTCAGAAATTGATTGTGAATTTGTGAATGACAGATCAGTGGGGTGGGCTAGTTGGAGCCTGGAGGCTCAGTAAAGGACGCCAAAGTGGTTGCTTGAAAAAGACTTAATGACTCACTAACACCACCATTACTTTTCTTAATTGTATCGTTTCTTAATTATTTCTTAACGTTTTGGTCAAGATGGTTTTTATATTTGAAATTTAAAAAATAAGAATTATGGCTTTAGGGGTACCAATTGGTGCACCCATTTTTTCACTATATGATTGGGATGCAAATGGTTCTTTCAGGACCCCAATCCCATTAATTCTATAAGCCGTGACTCTTCATAAAAATAATATCGAACAATATTAACGAAATTCTCTAAAATAAAATTTTAAATGAATTTATTATCATTTTATGTAATATATATATATATATATATATATATATATGTATGGAGACGTGAAGTTTCATCGTTTTCATTTTGGAAAAATATGTTTATGATTTTAGGAGCTTTCAAGCTTTTATTGTGTAATGCAATCATTGAGGTAGATAGTTGGATATGGTTATCAGCCGACCCAAAATGGAGGAAAATGGAGGAACCGTATATTAAACTACACCCTTAGTCGCCGGACTATATTCTAGGGAACCCTAGCTAATCTATTTTAAGTAATCCTGTTTAGCATGTGAGTTTTTATTATAATTGGAGAAGGACAATTCGAATTAATAAATTATTTGTTTTAATTATAAAATAAAAGATATATATATTTCATCGGTTTATAAATAATACATTGCTTTATTTTTTTGTGTTCCTTTGTTAGGACACAATGTCAAGCACTTTGGAAAATTAATATTGGGTATCGAACTCATTCGAGGAGAGTCGAACTCGAAACCTCTAACATAACAAATAGAGAGAAATATCACTCAACCATAACACTAAATGTCAATATTAAAATATTGTTATAACAACTTAAACGAGTGTACTTTTTTTGCAGTGCTTGATTAGATATGAAGCTAGAGTTGTGATCAATGCGTAACAAAAAGAACGACACGAAGCTTTCCAAGAATCCTTGTCAATCCTACGTACTGAATTAGCGAAGCATGTGATTTAACTTTATATCTACAATCATTAATCAATTACTTGGGTAATTAATAATTTAAGTTGCATTGAAAATATGATAATCCTGCCTACTCTTGCCAATATGTAATAAGATATTTTACTATATGATCTGCCAAACAATGCAAAACTAAGAGAGGGCGGTCGCCGATCTGGAATTTCTTCTTCACTTTCTCCTTTAAAAAAAAAAACATCAGAAATTACATTGAACGACAAAATTCAACAATTTCTTTAAATTTATGAAAAACTCGTAAGATTAAGAATAATTGGATGTTTAGATAATCTTAAAAGTATTGTTTTCTAGCTCCTAACAATAGATACAGACTCCACTACATATTATATATGCAAATATATTTAAAATAACTGAAACAGAACATCGATAATATATAATATATTCTCGATAATATATAATATATTCGAGATTATAAACATCAAGTAGATATTATTTGGTGATATAGTATGTGGATATATATGGATTTCTACCCATGACACATTTTAGACTGGAAGTCGGTTTCATGGCTGTCAAGGGGCATTCATTTTTGAATATGATAAGTCACTGTATATATGCATGCTACCCTGAGCTGGAGAGAGCAAAACTCAAGGGCAAGTTTCCTTAATAGGGTATGAATTATTAGGAAAGAAAGAAAGGAATATTTGTTGCGTTTCTATGCATGAGTTAATATCCACTCATAATTTTTCAACGATTCATATTAAAAATAAAAATGAAGTTGTCTTATTAAGTGTATTTTTTTAACAGAAAACATTGAGAAATTTAATGGAATGATTGTCCTTAAATATTTAGACATAATTTATGAACGTGTATTATTAATAATAAAATAAAAAAATAATAATTAAAATTAATATAAAATTTAAGATCAATTAACAATCATTTTCATATATATATATATATATATATATATATATGAAAAACCTTTCTACAATCAAAAGTGAAAAAGCTTTCTCCCATGACGTGTGATAATTGACTGGTTAACTTACGGCGCAAAAATGTCTCTGGAGCTTGTGGCTGTTCGTCTTTCTAGATCACGCTCTCCCCTGAAAAAGACTAGCATGCAAAATCCTCAATCCCCTTGTGCACAATAGGTTTAAACCTTGTGCTGCTGCTGCTAGTGCTAATGGTGGTGGACCTGATTTCAGCACCATCTCATATCATGCCACTCTTTCTTTTGCTCTTTCTTTCTATCCTCACATGCAAAAATTATTAGATCATCATATCGTATTAAAATCATGCAACATACTCAGATTATATTTTATATAAAAATAATCGAATTTCTCCATTTTTAGAGTACATTATCAGTGGATAATATTAACTCATATTGTAATATTTCCACTAAATACACCATGGACTATGATACAATCCCACGTAATAGTTACTTTGGCTTGTGAGTTGAAGCTCAGTACGATATGCTTGGTTGGTGTGAACACTATTTATATACGATACCTATCTTTCTTATCCCGTCTTATCCCTTCTTTAAATAATCTAGAGTGGTAAGATGTATTCTTATTAATAATATAAATTTCCAATCATATATGGCTAATCGATAAAGATCTTGGGCCACTACTCCAAAATGAAAACCATGCGCTCCCACTTCTTTTCCTGCATGATTCTGCTGGTCACAAGTTGTACCCAAAATATTCAATGGTTGTGCTAGAATCACACACGTGTACTTGTAGAAGCCATCAGTAAAAACATAAAGACGACACGAAGATTCGGGCAGAATTCACCACGTACAACAGATGGAAAAGGGGCAATAGCGTCATTGACAATTACATATAAACTTGGTCCATCTCAAAATATACACAACTACTTTATCAGACCAATTTCATTGTTGCTCCTACTTAAATCCCTAATCCCGGATATGGTGTTGTGTACAATATGCTTGAAACTACGCCGAATATAACGTACTAAGAAGAAGAAGAAAAATGTTGGACATTCAGCCAACTGCATCATTGCGAATGTCTGATTTCAGCCAACTGCATCATAACTAGAAAGCCTGTTAGTTCAAAAGGTAGATCTTCACACGATAAGAAATTTGGGAAGAAGAAAAACAATTGCAAGGGGCTGGGAAATGAAGAGTGGATCTGGGAGGAAAGTTATAGCTTGACATTTACTTGCATACTAGGCAATCCACGTTATTTAAACTCCAAACTAGGCGGGGGGCTAGATGTGAGGAAAAAAAGAAGATAAAGAATTGACCCGAGAAGAGAGATTCTTATGATCTTTTTCATTTTTCCGTTTTTGTTGGCAGGGTTGGACCGATGACCTTCCACAGATTAGTCATCAAATTCATGCATGTGGTCTAAGAGGTAGTTGGCAGCCAATTCTTCGTTCTTGTTGCAGGCAAAGAAGACCTCCAGTACAATCGCTCGATTGAACCCCATTGCTTCAAGCTGGCGAGGAAAAATAAATCATAAATGAGCAGGCAAATTGTCCTCTCAAAGACTCAAACAACAGCAGCAAACAAATTTGACAACCCATGTTATCATCATTGCAAAAGGTATATAAAATACCCACCAGAAGCAAATTAAAACGTCTGCAACAGAATAAATTATCTGTAACGGTCAAAACACATGTTACATAAAAGCATACAAAGAAACAAGATTGCATATTGTTATATAACATGGGAGCGCTAGACAACACTACTACAGTTAACGTCCAATACACACAACTACTTGAGGTCGAAAACAAGCAATTAACAAATTGTTGGCAACAACACTGATACCATAACAACCAAAGCTAAGTCAGGTGAAGCTGAAATGTTCCCAATTAAACCTTGCACTTCCAATATGAGCCAAAACTGAAAACACTTTCAAAACCCTTGAGATTAATGATTGGAGATCAAGTTATTTATCATCCTTCCTTCCTCTCATTTTTCAGATACCAAGTGTATTTAGTTAAGTGTGAATCAGAGAATACTGCCCTCCATCTGACCCGAGGGCAGTATCTTCTGTTTTCATCCTTATTCTTCTAAACATATTCCAACTTGCTATCTCACATAATTTTAACTATACTCCAGTGCAATGCATGTGTTTAATTTATAGTATTCATAGAAAAGGGGGAACTTACGCGTTCTATAGCTGCACGCTCCTCAGGAGTAACACTTATTGATTGTGGCATAATTGCATCCCCCAATATGTTCCTGAAACAAATTGACAATAAATTCGATGATTGCAAGTCAGGGAGGCTAATCAGTACCTCACGGATCTTTCCAGATACAATATTATCTGAAAGGTCAATTGGTATCACAAATCTAAGCATTCCCTACCGTATACCAATTCTCACCCTTTTTTCACCAAGATCACACTCAACATCAAATATAATTATTTCCATATCTCTTCACAAACTGGAGGAACCCGTATATTAAACTACACCCTTAGTCGCCGGACTATATTCTAGGGAACCCTAGCTAATCTATTTTAAGTAATCCTGTTTAGCATGTGAGTTTTTATTATAATTGGAGAAGGACAATTCGAATTAATAAATTATTTGTTTTAATTATAAAATAAAAGATATATATATTTCATCGGTTTATAAATAATACATTGCTTTATTTTTTTGTGTTCCTTTGTTAGGACACAATGTCAAGCACTTTGGAAAATTAATATTGGGTATCGAACTCATTCGAGGAGAGTCGAACTCGAAACCTCTAACATAACAAATAGAGAGAAATATCACTCAACCATAACACTAAATGTCAATATTAAAATATTGTTATAACAACTTAAACGAGTGTACTTTTTTTGCAGTGCTTGATTAGATATGAAGCTAGAGTTGTGATCAATGCGTAACAAAAAGAACGACACGAAGCTTTCCAAGAATCCTTGTCAATCCTACGTACTGAATTAGCGAAGCATGTGATTTAACTTTATATCTACAATCATTAATCAATTACTTGGGTAATTAATAATTTAAGTTGCATTGAAAATATGATAATCCTGCCTACTCTTGCCAATATGTAATAAGATATTTTACTATATGATCTGCCAAACAATGCAAAACTAAGAGAGGGCGGTCGCCGATCTGGAATTTCTTCTTCACTTTCTCCTTTAAAAAAAAAAACATCAGAAATTACATTGAACGACAAAATTCAACAATTTCTTTAAATTTATGAAAAACTCGTAAGATTAAGAATAATTGGATGTTTAGATAATCTTAAAAGTATTGTTTTCTAGCTCCTAACAATAGATACAGACTCCACTACATATTATATATGCAAATATATTTAAAATAACTGAAACAGAACATCGATAATATATAATATATTCTCGATAATATATAATATATTCGAGATTATAAACATCAAGTAGATATTATTTGGTGATATAGTATGTGGATATATATGGATTTCTACCCATGACACATTTTAGACTGGAAGTCGGTTTCATGGCTGTCAAGGGGCATTCATTTTTGAATATGATAAGTCACTGTATATATGCATGCTACCCTGAGCTGGAGAGAGCAAAACTCAAGGGCAAGTTTCCTTAATAGGGTATGAATTATTAGGAAAGAAAGAAAGGAATATTTGTTGCGTTTCTATGCATGAGTTAATATCCACTCATAATTTTTCAACGATTCATATTAAAAATAAAAATGAAGTTGTCTTATTAAGTGTATTTTTTTAACAGAAAACATTGAGAAATTTAATGGAATGATTGTCCTTAAATATTTAGACATAATTTATGAACGTGTATTATTAATAATAAAATAAAAAAATAATAATTAAAATTAATATAAAATTTAAGATCAATTAACAATCATTTTCATATATATATATATATATATATATATATATGAAAAACCTTTCTACAATCAAAAGTGAAAAAGCTTTCTCCCATGACGTGTGATAATTGACTGGTTAACTTACGGCGCAAAAATGTCTCTGGAGCTTGTGGCTGTTCGTCTTTCTAGATCACGCTCTCCCCTGAAAAAGACTAGCATGCAAAATCCTCAATCCCCTTGTGCACAATAGGTTTAAACCTTGTGCTGCTGCTGCTAGTGCTAATGGTGGTGGACCTGATTTCAGCACCATCTCATATCATGCCACTCTTTCTTTTGCTCTTTCTTTCTATCCTCACATGCAAAAATTATTAGATCATCATATCGTATTAAAATCATGCAACATACTCAGATTATATTTTATATAAAAATAATCGAATTTCTCCATTTTTAGAGTACATTATCAGTGGATAATATTAACTCATATTGTAATATTTCCACTAAATACACCATGGACTATGATACAATCCCACGTAATAGTTACTTTGGCTTGTGAGTTGAAGCTCAGTACGATATGCTTGGTTGGTGTGAACACTATTTATATACGATACCTATCTTTCTTATCCCGTCTTATCCCTTCTTTAAATAATCTAGAGTGGTAAGATGTATTCTTATTAATAATATAAATTTCCAATCATATATGGCTAATCGATAAAGATCTTGGGCCACTACTCCAAAATGAAAACCATGCGCTCCCACTTCTTTTCCTGCATGATTCTGCTGGTCACAAGTTGTACCCAAAATATTCAATGGTTGTGCTAGAATCACACACGTGTACTTGTAGAAGCCATCAGTAAAAACATAAAGACGACACGAAGATTCGGGCAGAATTCACCACGTACAACAGATGGAAAAGGGGCAATAGCGTCATTGACAATTACATATAAACTTGGTCCATCTCAAAATATACACAACTACTTTATCAGACCAATTTCATTGTTGCTCCTACTTAAATCCCTAATCCCGGATATGGTGTTGTGTACAATATGCTTGAAACTACGCCGAATATAACGTACTAAGAAGAAGAAGAAAAATGTTGGACATTCAGCCAACTGCATCATTGCGAATGTCTGATTTCAGCCAACTGCATCATAACTAGAAAGCCTGTTAGTTCAAAAGGTAGATCTTCACACGATAAGAAATTTGGGAAGAAGAAAAACAATTGCAAGGGGCTGGGAAATGAAGAGTGGATCTGGGAGGAAAGTTATAGCTTGACATTTACTTGCATACTAGGCAATCCACGTTATTTAAACTCCAAACTAGGCGGGGGGCTAGATGTGAGGAAAAAAAGAAGATAAAGAATTGACCCGAGAAGAGAGATTCTTATGATCTTTTTCATTTTTCCGTTTTTGTTGGCAGGGTTGGACCGATGACCTTCCACAGATTAGTCATCAAATTCATGCATGTGGTCTAAGAGGTAGTTGGCAGCCAATTCTTCGTTCTTGTTGCAGGCAAAGAAGACCTCCAGTACAATCGCTCGATTGAACCCCATTGCTTCAAGCTGGCGAGGAAAAATAAATCATAAATGAGCAGGCAAATTGTCCTCTCAAAGACTCAAACAACAGCAGCAAACAAATTTGACAACCCATGTTATCATCATTGCAAAAGGTATATAAAATACCCACCAGAAGCAAATTAAAACGTCTGCAACAGAATAAATTATCTGTAACGGTCAAAACACATGTTACATAAAAGCATACAAAGAAACAAGATTGCATATTGTTATATAACATGGGAGCGCTAGACAACACTACTACAGTTAACGTCCAATACACACAACTACTTGAGGTCGAAAACAAGCAATTAACAAATTGTTGGCAACAACACTGATACCATAACAACCAAAGCTAAGTCAGGTGAAGCTGAAATGTTCCCAATTAAACCTTGCACTTCCAATATGAGCCAAAACTGAAAACACTTTCAAAACCCTTGAGATTAATGATTGGAGATCAAGTTATTTATCATCCTTCCTTCCTCTCATTTTTCAGATACCAAGTGTATTTAGTTAAGTGTGAATCAGAGAATACTGCCCTCCATCTGACCCGAGGGCAGTATCTTCTGTTTTCATCCTTATTCTTCTAAACATATTCCAACTTGCTATCTCACATAATTTTAACTATACTCCAGTGCAATGCATGTGTTTAATTTATAGTATTCATAGAAAAGGGGGAACTTACGCGTTCTATAGCTGCACGCTCCTCAGGAGTAACACTTATTGATTGTGGCATAATTGCATCCCCCAATATGTTCCTGAAACAAATTGACAATAAATTCGATGATTGCAAGTCAGGGAGGCTAATCAGTACCTCACGGATCTTTCCAGATACAATATTATCTGAAAGGTCAATTGGTATCACAAATCTAAGCATTCCCTACCGTATACCAATTCTCACCCTTTTTTCACCAAGATCACACTCAACATCAAATATAATTATTTCCATATCTCTTCACAAACTATACACGTTAGAAGAAATTTTGCACTCAAAATATTTCCTATAAACTCCAAAGTTTCAAAACACAAACGTGTTCCAACCTTCAATAAATGTTTACCAAACACATAAAAGGTAAAATAATAAACTCCCTACCCTTCTCTGCCTTCTTCCGGTTCATTAATCAGGCGATGCAAGTCAGCCCGGTTCTGAGAAATTAGCCTCATCAGATTAGGATTTTGTTTCCCCAGCTCCTGAAGCATAGGCTGTAATAAAAACAGAAGAATGAGAGACAGTAGATGAGGTTGAGTAAACCACATTTGGATGGGGAAGAATAACCTGCAAGATTTGTGGATTAGCCTGCACCATAGTTCGCAAGGCTTGGAACTGAAACAAATAACATAGAGAGTTACAAAACCACAGTTTTAAGAGTGTGTGTGTGTGTGACAGTGAGAGAGAGAGAGAGAGAGAGATGACCTGTTGGCTGTCACGTAGAAAATCAAGAGTGCCTGCACCAGCAGCACCAGCACCCACATTCGGAAGTCCCTGTTTCCACAAACGTCAGTGTCGTACATAATTCTCCCAACATAATTTATCAGAGAGTCTGCATGATAAGTACCTGCGGAAACAGGTTTAAAGGATTGGCATTAGGCGCACTTGAAAAAGTGGATGCTGGCTGAGCTGATTGGGGAGCTTGTGCCGGAAGGTTGGCAACTTCCCCTCTCACAGGAATACGAGCTGCAGGTGGAGCTTCCAGTTTCTCAGGGATACCCTTCAAGAAACACCAAATTCACATCAAAAGGAAAAGGTAGACATAATCCAAGAGAAGGGATACCCGGGGTCTTTCGGTTCTGAAAATTACTACTCTTATGGACTTTTTTTTTCCAAAATACTACCCACCCGTGTTACCATTGGAAAAATTATGACATAATTCAGAAAATATATAACTAGAAGAGGATAGAGAAACTCTCAGATATCAATACAATATCTGCACTTACAGAATACAGATAGTCAATAGCTCTCGCTGGGTTGTTGAATGTAGATCGAAGAGCACGTAGAACAGTAACCCTATCCCATGTCCCAGCACCCATATCCAGAATTTGCTTTACTGTTCCCTCCAAGTTAGTTCCAGCAACCCAATCAGATGCTGCTAGGCCATAGGGATCAGATGCTGAACTGCTTCAACATTGCACCGAATTGTTTTAGAAAACAAAAGGATAAACAAAGGCAATGATGAAGTTGGTGAAGAAGGGATTGAGGAAGGAGAAAACTGAGGCAATAGTAAACACATCAATACGGAAGATTTTGGCTCCAGATTTCAAACTGGAACCAGAAGGAACAAGGATACTCACTCGGTGGTAACCGAAGAGACAGGAGGAGGAGTGGTAACAGTTGCAGGCCTGAGAAATCAAGAATTTACAAGCAGCACATGTATAAAAAATAAAAGAACAAAAGACTATCGTACTTTTTGTATAACTAAAACTTATACAAGAAAATGGCATGAAATATCTCAGACTCACTGTATTGGAGCCTGAGCGGCCGTTACTGTCGCAGTTGTTGCCGTAGAAGGTGGACTTGGCTGTGGTGCCTGCATATAAACATATTAAACTATGGTTTTCCAACTATTACAGATTTTAAATCAAACAAAAGACAGAACAACTTCTCTCCAAGAGAGAGAGAGCCCAAATACAGGGTTTCCTCTTTCTATAAGCGCAGACTCATATTTTTTCTTCTAAATTCAAAAGGCAAGCCAAAGTATATGCACACTAATCCTATTCTCCTTATTTCAAAAGCACTCAGCTGTAAAGAACTAAAATTAAAATGTATGTGCAGAGAATATGCACACTCAACTCTATTTAATGAAACCAAAGTATATATACACACACTGACTCTATTTCTCTATCACACTCCAATGAAAAACTAATTGAAAGATAAATTGTGAAAAAGAAAGGAATTTAATACAAAATCATATATCCTTCCAAAGAGTTTGAACCAATGCAAGTGGTAACATCCATGGCCTTCAACCGGAACCCCAGATAGTACAAACCAATGAAAGCAATGACAAAAGAGGTAAGTCTTACCTTAGGTGTACCCACGGTCGATGAACCTGAAACTTCACCAGGTGAGCTCTTACTCTGTCATTTTCAAGTAAATAAGTCAACGACTAATAAACAGGTAATGAACATAACAACTTGTCACCATTCGAAACAGACAAGAAGAAAAGATTGAGAAACATTAAAGATATTCGCAGCCGAGTTCGTAGAAGGACTTTCCAAAAAACAGTTTGCACACAAAAGATGTGAAGCACTAGGGCATTCATAATGGCATCACAACTTCAAGTAAAAAAAGAAAAAGAAAAAAGTATACAATAAAGGATGACTGGAGTTGGTCATAAACTAGAATGTAAAAGAACAGGGAAATCGCAATACATAATACCTCTTGAAAGATGATTGTTTAGCAAGACATCAGCTATAATACAAGTATATTTACCAAGCTCATTGTCACTATTAGATGAGGAACTCAATTCAACTCGCTTATAAGCTAGTTTGAATTCTCATTGTAGACACCAAATTCTTGGTTTGATCCCTCTTTCCTAAAGCTTAAATTATGTTTTGACACAATCCGAAAATACGTGATATATAATACATGCCGGAATTGAAAACGAAAAATACCTTTGTCAACATTATTACAACAAAGCTATTCTCCGCGACTTTATTATTGTCCAATGTGCCATCTTTAAGTTCTTTTCCTTGATGGATTAGCATCTGTTGTGAAGCAGGATATACAGCTGAACCTTGAGAAGTTTCTATGATTTTCTTCACATCCGCAACCTGGAAAGAGTAATGTTTTTGATGAACAATGTAACTTGGACAAAGTAATTTTTGACCACACGCAACTACATTTCCTACAATTAGAAAGCGGGATGTTATTCTAAAGTCTCTCAGGCCTTGATTGTAACTCTACAATGAAGCAGCGTCTCCGAAACCGCATAAATTACCATTTGCGATTAAAAAACAAAACAAACGCGTGATTTAACAAGTAAAGCGTAAATTCACAGATTACAATTCCTCCATAAGCCAAAACCTAAGTCCTATGAACGCACACAAGCCAACACCAGAAAAAGCTGTGAATGCTTGCTCAATAAGTCGTTACCAGAGACCAAGATTACTAGTTCGTCGGGCAAAGATTTCCAAGATTCGAAAGAAACAAAAACCAGAGACCAAAACCCTACGCAACACTTCCATTACGATCATAATGCTCGTCAAAATTGAAACCAACACGAAATTTAGAATAAGAACAAATTCAATTGAGAGCGATACAGACTAACCGAGTCCTCAGGCTTCACTTCGATTTCGAAGTTACTTCCCTTGAGAGTCTTCACGAAGATCTTCATCTTTAGCTAGCCGGAATTTCCGTCCGTACAATCTCAAAGCCGGTGATCTGCGTGGGGTTGAAAGAACGAAGTCGAATGCGCAAGTAAAGTGAAGCAAGAGCAAGTTTGTTGGTTTATATAGGAGGAGTGCCAATTGGTGCTGATACCAACGCGCTACATAGCGAATGTGAGATCCGCGAACTGAACTATAATGTTGGGATGAACGGTGGAGATGACGCCGTGCAGTTAGCGATGATTTAGGCAGCGCGTTGTTTACGTTGGTGAGGGGGTGAGTAACTGAATACAGTGAGCTAGATTTTTGTGCGGAGGATAACACGTGGCAATTTGGCTGTTTATGGCAAATGATGAGAAATATTAATAAATTAATAATAGTGATTTTAGTGCTATTTAAAAATCTATCCCGTTCTGAAGAGCTTATTCTTCAACCCAAAAAATAATATCCATGTATTTTACATATCTTGCGCATGGTGACTTTTTTATAACACCGGTAACGATCTTTGTTCATTGCTCATTGATAATAAAGATAAAAACCCAGCTTTATTGATGATCATCCACAATTTAAACAACTTTGCCTATAATTTCGAGTCTTCTAAAATAAGTCACGATAATTTTTGTACAAATTGTAGAGATAAAATCTAGAGCTTTTGGAAAACATTTTAAATATTTTTTTAGCTTCACATAAAGTGACACTTCATCACTTTTTTTTGGTTAAATAATTACTTCTCTCCATGTTATCAAAGGAGAAGACAAGGAATCATTACCAATTTTTTGGGGCGGCTACAATGGGTAAATTGGTAATACACAAACAAAATGTTACAAAAGACTCGAAGAACAAAAAGATAATGGAAAATAGAAAAGAGAAGACCAATTTGGCACGTGTGATTGGTGAGGGAAAATGTAAGTGTATCAAATGTCTGTTAACAAATCATAATTGTTTTCTAAACAAAATAAAATCATAATTGTTTTTCATATTTATAACAGCAATTCCAAATTATGGTCTTCATTTCAAAATTAGATTTTAACTAAAAGTACTAAAATTTCCTAATTATTTTTTCAATATTCCAATCACACTCCTTCATTTAGAGGCTATAAATATTATTTTTAGCAAGTCATAAATATAAATATAACTAAGTAATAACAAAAAATAAAATATATGTTTAAAAGAATAAAATAATAACTATTAAATATGAAATTGAAAGAGTCACTAAGGGCTAATTATTCCTCTTCAAATTTGGAAGCTCCTAAACATCAAGTTATTTTTTTAGGTAAATAGTTAATACTAGCCTCACCGCAGGTGCGGATGTATTTCAGCGCGCTACGCGCGTCAATATGTGCGATTTCACAATATTTACAAACGTCTCTTTTCACGTTGTTTTTAGTATAATATGTATCTTTTTTTATTTAGCACACTGCACTAAATTTTAATATCAAACGTAAATTTCACCAAATATTGTTATCGAAAATTAAGTTTCCTTATCATTTATATGCTAATTTGTAGTTATTAAAAATTAAATTTTTTTATATGTAGCATCTTGTCATGGGCGTATGTTCAATTTTATATAGGCTAATTGACCAATTTTGACCATAAAATGAAAAATTAACATTGTAACTTAAAGCTCTTTAGATAGATTAACGGATTGAAATAAAAAATTTGCACATATAAACGTACATTTGACTTTAAGACCACTTGCGCCACTCGTTTCTTTATAGTTGATATTTCACTCTTTCATTGGCATGTTGTTTCCTACAATAATAGTGTTTCAGTGATTTTATTTTGCGTTTGTATTATATGAAATTAATAATTATTTGATGAGATCAATTATTTTTCTTTTTTAAGTTTCTTCTCTATTTTTCTCTCAAAATCGGCTATTATCTATTTATTGAGACCAATAGTGGTGACAAATAAAAAAGATAAATGATAAAAAAGTTAAATATTCTAAAATCCCAAAAGAAAAACAAAGACGTAATGTATATCAACACATTGCAATCGATCATTGACAACCTGATATGATAAAACTTTACATATTATTATACATTTTTGGAGCCGACGTGATAACTATGGCTGAATCCCATTTTATTTTTTAGAAAGAGTTATGTATTCCAATATAATTTCGAAGGATACAAATCTAGTATTTACAATATTGCCACATTGTTATTTCTACTTTTCAACCACATTCTTGGTGCTTTACTTGCCGCCTGGATCTTTGGAGTCATCTCGGAGCATGATCTTGAGGGCAACGACATTATTTACTGACGATAAAATTTGTATTTCTGGAGTCGAGTTCGGTTCGTGTAGCCATGGTGCAAAATATGACGAGGCTGGGAGTGATCAAGAGAGTCATATCGAAGAGTCATTTTAATTACTTTCACCTAAGTTCATGAATTTGGCATCTAAATTATCATCCAAACTGAGTTTTACCTATTACAAAAATCAGAATCATTAGCCACCAAAATATTAGCTATCTTAATGGGATAATATTTTTGAAAACTAACAATAAAATTCCAATCCTAACTAACCCATATGGTGGAATAAGAACAGATTCATCGAAACGTACCTTAGGTCCCTGAATGCAGGAGGCCGCGCAAAGAAATTGAGGAAAACAATCTGGAAATGAGGTTGTGGTAAGAAAATATAAAATTAATTGGAAATAGAAGTGGGCAGTAAAGATTTGCTGAGGATTTTTTGAACCCCAAATAATAAAAGAAATTATTAATTAATGAAATAATTTTGCTAAAGCTCAACATAAAACCAAATGCAAAAGGAATAGGCAAAGAATTAGCAACCTAAATTTCAGTCGGTCAGTCTTGCTGCAACATATTCAGGGCTGAATTCACAGCAACCAAATCATATAGCAATCGGAGAAACCTACAAACCCAGGAAAAAAATAAAGATAATCAATATTTATCAATATAATAAATAAGAGCGTACAAAAACCAAAAAATAAGGAATCAGAAATCAAATACAACCGAAGAAGAAATTCAAAATCAAAATAAAAAACCCCAATCAGAAATCGAATAAAACGTAAAACCTATAAAGGCCAATGAAACTGAAAGCAAATAGAGGCAAATTCAAAGAGGGAAAAAATACCCGTTCAATTGAACCCAGGATCCGACCCAGTAGTAAGAGTATCTGGGGATGGTGTTGCTGGTGAATCTCTAGAAGATTTTAAACTGCAGTTATAAAAGTTCCGGTAAGTTGTAACTGCATTTAAATAATTATTATCCTTTTTTTTTAAATTTTTTTATTTCCAAATTTTGTTTAACATTATTGTTTTACTGTTTTAACCTTTATAAATAAACATGTTATTGTTTAAAAATTACTTTTAAGCGAGGGTATTTTAGGACTTATCAAAAATTTAACCAAAATATAATTCTGACTTTATATATATAGAAGATGATTGGAAATGACTTTATATAAATATGACCAAATTACTTATAATTGAAATATTTGTATAAATCATAAAATTATTTATAAATTGGAGAATTAATTTATATACCAAATTAACAATCGATATATACTGAAAAACAAAATAAGTTCTTCATACAAAAATAAAAAATTAAACAAAAAAGTTGCACATAATATTTTTACTTCAGATTCCACTTATATTCTCAATAGTTACAATTTAATAAATTAGATTTGCTTACTGCTTTTGCAAGAATAGATTCCCTCATGGATGTTCATTGTGAATAAATATGACCGCCCTTGAAAAAGGGCACCATTATTTTTTGTCTTTTTCTTTTGGCGCGAACCAATTGCCTGGTGACTTGTGAGCTAAATGAGATAACGGATCTTTCATATTAGTCTAGACCCTACTGTCCTACATATTTCTTTTCATAATTACTTTTAAAAAAATAAAGAACAAATTTACAAATCGGTGCCGTATCATACTCCGGCCGACCGGAAAACGTTTGGTTCGCGCTACTGCGCCGGCAGTGTTTCGAAACGCCAAGAAAAATCGTTGTAATCCGATGAATCAAAATAAACGTCGGAGTTCTCGAACAGCCCATCAAAAGCCACGTATTCGGAACCGTTATCTTGAAAGTTATGATTATCACGGGATCCTAAACCGAACGAGTCGTAACTGGGAGCATGGTCATCGAATCGCCAAAAATCGTCTATCCCAGACGAGTCCGACGAAACTTGGACCAACTCAGCCGCTCCGCCTCCGTCCGCGCCGTCGCTTAAGTTCTCCGACGGAGGCAGACCCAGCTCATCGTCCGAAGCTTCTAAAAGGTACCCGAGGTCTGGATTGGACTCGCCGGAATCTGACGTCAGATCAACCACCGGTACCGGAACCGGCGAAGTTGCCGACTCCGGCGCCGGGGGAGGAGACGATGGGCACGAAGTGGTAGCGGCTATCTCTTCCTCGAAGCTCTTCATGACCGAGTCGAGGTCCTGAGTCGTCGGATCAGTGTCCGAGTCGTCAAGGAAACCCAGTAGGTCTTCTCTGAGTCGTTTAACCTCGGCCGAGTCTTGGGTCGAGTCGTCCGAGTCATCTCGGAGCCGCTTCTTAATATTGGAGATGTGGTCCGCCATAATAGTAGAGATTGAGATTATTATAATAATAATAATAATAAAACCAGTCGGGAATAAGAGGAGAGTTTTGAAGATGAGGATGTGGTGGTGTTGGCAAAGCGAGGAGAGAAGGATTATATAGGGGGACAATTTAGAGAGAGAAAGTAGAGAGATGAAGAGAGAGTGTGTGTGATGATGTGACGCTGGCGCGTGGGATCGAATACTTAGGCCATCACGGACGTCTTGCCTTTCTTTATCAGTTATTTTTTTTCTTTTTTGGTGGTTCCCTTTTTCCAGATTTGTTTTCTATCAATCGGAATGAATTCGGGGTTGGAGTCCGGTTAGGTGCGGGACCTACTCGTCATAGTCAATCACGGCGTTATTTTTTTTTCTTCTTTGATACTTTCCTAACATTTTTCCTGGGCATTTCTTAATATGTTTTTGGCTCGGCTCGGCTGACAAAAAGTAAAAAGTAATTTGGTTGATGGCTGGTTAGGAGATGGATGGGACATGGGAGAACGGGAGTGAAATTCGTGGATACTGCGAGGGTGTTTCCGGCAAAGTGGGTTTGGATGTTTTAAAATGGAATCAGTGGAATTAGATTGGGTTGGATTGGTTTGAGAATTTTGGAATTGACGAGGCGGTGAGACTGACTTTTGGAAAAAGTGACTGGTGTGGTGGTGTTGTATGGAGAAAAGTTGTAGGCAATTGATTACGCATTTTTCTGGAATACCTTATTGTGTGGTTGATGGTGTGGGTGATGATGCTGATGGCCACTCAAACCAATTTTTGCCCAAGTAGTCACCGACGAATACATATTAAAATTTATCCCATGTTCACTTATTTAATTGATGCGAAAATTAAGGTAATTTTAAATTGTAAATAATAACATAAAAACAATTATATAGTATTAAAAAATTAAAACGAAAGTCAAATTCAAGATCTTTTGTCACAAAAGATAAAAAATTATCGCAAAGTCAAAGAGTCATTAATTGGCGTTAATATATCTCTTAGAGCATCTCCACCAAAGTCTTTATATTTAAGTTAAATTCTAATTAAAATAGTTATAAAGTTATTTTAACAAACTATTTTTAAAAAAATTGACTTTAGCAATGTTCCATATTTTGACAAATTTCAAATATTTTATTATTTATTTCAAGTAAAATATATGAATCTCTATTTTCTCTCCCAAATTTGTTAAATTTAGGAATACAAAACCCTAAAAATATCAAAATTGTAATGTAGAGAGTGGAATAGGAACTCTGTTTGAATCATTTTTTCTTTGAAAATTTTTAAATTAACTAAAAATATATTTTAAAGATTCCGCTGAAGATGTTGTTAAGCTCATAACTCTGTGAATTCTAACTTGGAAAAGTGATTTCAAGTTAACGAAGGTATGTTGGTAAAAGTTCTTTTGGTCATTTCATAATTACTTTTAAAATAACTTTTGACAAATTCATCCCTATTATTTAGATCCATTACTTTAACCGTTTAACATCACGCCTCATTATAATTATTTTTACCCTTTTATTTTTAGGTTGTTATTTTTATTATTATAAAGTCAAAAAAGTTAGTAACCTTCACTAAAAAACTGAAATGAAATTACCCTTCACTAATAATCTGAAAAATAAATAATTTAATATTTAAAAATATAATAGTAAAATCAAATATTAAATTTATAAATTAAAAAAAAATTAATAATCAATGGAAGAAGTGGAGAGTAAATAAATGTCTAGTGGACTCATAGAGTTACTCCTCTCATTTTTGTTTTTATAAAAAAAAACTAATTTTATTCTTTTTATTATAAAATAAATTGGCACACGGATTAGCGGATACCAAGAGACTAGTTACTTGTTAGGCTTGTCCTTTGAAGCATTTGTTTCATTTTCTTCTAACTTTATTTAATAAATTTATTTTCAAGACTTGAGAATCCATTCAAAATTACAATTAGGCTTGTCCTTTAAAGCACTTGTTTTTATTTTTCTAGGTTATATAATAACTTTCTTTAGAAGACTTGAGAATCCATTCAAAATAACAAGCAAAAACATATATGCCCACTCATAATATACAAAGGATATAAGCAAATAATGAGCAACACTAAGGAAAAATAGGTATATTCCATAGCGCCAATAAAGTCAATATACCATGCCTTAAAGTGTTCCAAAAAGATTTGAGAAATGCACAAACTAATTAAGTCGATAAAGTCATGGATCACACTCGAACAAGATCATCTTAAATAAGTACGATGAGGGATATTAAATTTAAAAAAAATTATTACATAGTACCTTTGTTTACGTTTATTATTCGTTTCTTGTGTATAATGATATTAGAAAAAAAATATTACATTATAAACCTAACTAGTAAATGAGGAATAGTATTGTTGGAATATCTCTATTATTATAAAGTAAAGATGGTCAAATGGCTTCATCAAAATTTTATGACCAAAATGCCCTTACTTAATAAAAATTCTAAAAAAATATGGATAAAATAGTAAAATCAGATATTAATTAGAATTTTAAATAATTAATATTTAAGTAGAGAAAGTGTTTAGTTACTCCCCTTCTCAACATTATTTTTATTTTATATTTTTGGATTTTTTTTCGTTCGTCTTTATTTTTAACCATTAAAAAAAATTCATACATGCGTAAGCGGTTGTAGAAAAATAATAATATTAAATGGCAGATTATGTTCACATATTATAAACATGAGTAAAATAAATATTTAATTTGATTTAATTAAAAACAATTTTATTCGTTACCATCATTGCTATGATATGATAGCACTACAACGAAGTTGAGATTTATTTATAATTGTGTTTAATTACTAATTAGACAAAGTCGGTAGCTAATTAGCTAGCAGTTGTGGGAATCAGCAACCGCGTCAAGAAAAAATATCTGCTGGTTTACTGGGTGGAGGTGGATGACAACCTCATCCATTTATTATATTTGATTTGATTTCCCTTCCTCACTCTCCTTCTTTCACAATTCACGCACACAGTGTTTGTCGGACAACGTTTCCTAGTCACTCGTACCTCATCTCCTCGCCTGGGACCCACTGTATGTTTACGTCGTACTAGTACCTTCACCAAAGAACTAGCTACCAAGCCAGGCCATATTTATTATTTATTTGGCTGCCAGCAAAGCCAAGGCTATATAGCCAGCTCAAAACGCCGCGCTGACACCATTTTCAAAAGCCAAAATAAAAATAATAATTGAAAATAAGTTTCGTTTATTTTTAGAAGGGTAATATTTAGGTTATTACTAGTAAAGTAAGGATGAGATATTTTTATTTTTTTATTTAAATTAATAACATTGTAATATTATTATGACATGTACTTAATTATAATATTTATTGCAACAAACAGACACGTGTTATTAATTAAATGGAAATAAAGATGAATTTTATTTTTACTAATTAGAATCTAAGTATTATCCTGATTAAAATATATTAAATTTAATAAGTTATATTCTAACCCTTTTTTTTTTTAAGAAGTTATATTCTAACTTAACATAACAAATTAAACATGCCCTTTTAATATTCTAGATGCATACTCATGTATTATGGTATTATTCATTGTTTGGTAATATAATAAACGTTAAATGTCTTGACTGGTTTTTTATATCCAGATAATACAAACCGGTAAGTTGGTTATTAATTTTATAATTATCAGTTCGTATTATGGACTAGTTCATTTTTTTAAATCCCATAATTTCATTCATTGTTTGGTAATATAATAAACGTTAAAATTGATATTTCACTCGTGCCCAATTATATGTGTTGATAGAAACAATCCATTTAGTGGCGTTTTTATTTTTGTACATTTTATAATATATGTTTACAACTTTACCTATACAATCTGTTCAATAACCCATTCATATTTTCGTGAACAAGTAACAACATGAGTAACACCGCACGTGCCTACATATGGCATGCACCAAAAATGAGTCGATGGCATAGACAAGGGGTCTTCTATCATTAGGATTGGGGACTTTTGAATGTTCTGTTATAACAAGAAAGATTTTTAATAATCGTTAAATTTATAAATCGTTTTAATTGTTTATTAAATTTAAATTGAACTGAATTAAATTATCGCATACCAGCCTTCATTTAATGGCTCCTCACTGAAACTGTCCATTCCTAATTCTGAATTTATTTCGTTATGCGGGTTATTGTCGGTGATAGAAGTTGGTTCGGATATTTCTTAAGCAGTTTCACTTTCAAATATTAAATTCAAATTGATTGATAAATTACATTTAAAAACATTCTACGATATAAAACCGGTTACAAAGTTTTCGTTAAAAAAGGACTCCAAAAATAATCTCCATTGAGTGACACGTCCGAGTCTAAACGCAGGTAGGCCCAGCGGCTGAACCGCTGTTTTTGAAAGCCGCTCCTCCTGGACCATCAACTTGCAGTTTGGCGCCAGATTTCCATTGTATAAATTATTATTTTATTTATTTATTAATTTATTTGATGTCAATAATGTAAATATGGGAGATCTAGAAAGACCGATGCGTCTGGAAAAGAGGGTCCCACCGTGTAGCTCCAAATGGTGGGTTTTAAAGCAATCACATGATGCAGCAGCAAGTCCAATCCCACTTCCTGAACGTTATTTATGAGAATTTAAAAGTTGTTGTTGAAGACGGATCTTATTTTTGATTTGGTGTTTGAAGGTTCTCTTAGTCTTTCTAAATTGGATTATATATACCGAGGTTATCGACCTTATTTTTTATAATTCAATACGTATTATTATTTTTATTCAATGAAATATATTATTTTTATCTTGACATAAAAAAGAGGTCAATATTAAATTAAAAAGCCTTACATTTTTGGCGATTGCAAAAGACAACCCAAACGATTTAAACACTCGATATTAAAGCAACACAAAACACAAAGTAATGTTTGAATTAATAAACCACTATTCGTCTTTTGATTAAAATAATATAAATAAATTAAAATACGATCAAATATATACCGAATCTCTAAAATATTATGCGTCGTTTATTCTTTATGTCGACGGAGATCACGCTACACGAGGAGTTTGGTGCGCATGCATTCGTAGATCGTTTCTTTAAGGGACTCATCAGAAACGGCCGTTCTTGATATACGCCGCCCATCAACAAAGAATATTTGATCATTCAACAAAAATGAAAACTTCCATTAACATCACACTTCATTATTAATATTCAAATTATTAAAAAATTAGTATGGTCAGCCGTAATTCGTTGACATGGTTTTGCGCTAATTTGCTACCGAATTTAGCTAATTCTTACACCACACGATCACATGACCACCAGATGATCACATGGTTTGCAATATTTGATTGTTTAGTATTTTTCGCAGTGATAGAATTCAATTTGTCCCGGTCAAATAAATAAATATTATTATTATGTTGATGATTGACAGTTGAAGAAATCAATGGTTTTGTTGGATTCTAGATCAACACAAGCTTGACAAATAATCCTACACAATATTTTAGTTAGGTCATATAAAGACACCTGTAAATCATCAAAATATGCCCTGCGACCCTTCGTCTTCTTCAGGGGAGGCTGCTGTCTAATTTTTTTACGTTTTTTTTGTCGTGTCTATATTGAACATGTTAGAAATTGTCATTTAAGCATCAACGTGGCATAGCAGCATAATGTTTCTATAAAATAAAAAGATTAAATTGTATGTGCTCGCCTAATGTATTTAAATTCGAATCACTTACAAAAAAAAAAAAAACGAAGAATTTAGGGACAATATAAGCCAATATATACAGGGACGGATCTCCTAAGGGGGGCGAATTGGGCTGTAGCCTATGTCTGTTATTTTGGTTTATATACACTATAAACCTTATTTTGCATAGAAGTCACTTTAGACCAGTTGGCTTTGTTGTTTGCTGTTCTTGTTGGGACCCGGGTTCGAATACCTTACTTTTTGGCAGCTTGATTTTATACAATAATAAGTCTTATTTTATCATTTTCTTCAAATTTTAAATAGAACTTGATGAATTTAGCCCACCCAACTTTGAGTTCCTAAATCCATCCCTGAATATATAGGAGAAAGAAAATGAGGAAGCCGACATTATGTATTGGATTTGTTTTCATAAACAGTATCAAATTCAGTTGTCTTCAAAAATATATTGTTATAGTTAGGAATTATAATTCGTGCTAGATTTGGTTTACTCGTTCAAGTTGAGTTACTTATGAATTCGGGTTTTGATTTTGTATAGAATTTGAAGATAGTCTTATTTTGTTTGTTGATAATTAGATTTGTTGTCAATAAGGCTTAGTTTAGGCTTGTAATTTTCAATCATTTTACATACAAAAGTAATTGCAATATTGCAGTTGAGTTTGATATTGGCTAGTTCCTAAAGTGCTTGTTTCTCCTCCGGGATTTAGTTTTATAGTTTTTCCTACTAGCTGTTTACTTGTTCCAATCATTTCTTTTTACAGCCGTAATTGCTTTGCCACAATTAGTCACATAATAGGTCAGTTATTAGATATCGAATTCTTCACACATATGTCTTCATCATCCATAGAAGTTGAATTCGATACTTCTCATTTGCAAATAAAGAAAAATATTGTTTGGTGCACAATAATACTTGTGGGAAAAATGATGAATGACGTGAACAAATTCGTCATACCTTTATTTTCTAAAACACAAATATACATGCATGTATAAGATTTATAAAGAATTAGAGACAATTTTTCATTCCCTTTTTAAGTATTGACATATTTACTTAATTGGAACGACTAGTAAAATTATTTCGATTTTTAATTTTCATGCGTTTACTAAAACATGACCTCTTTGGTCCGTTGATGACGTCATTCATGAACCCTAAGCTCCGTAGGCTAGACGGTGGGCTTTGTCCATGTTTTTCTTGTCAAGACTCAAGAAGGATTGTTCTTGTTACCAAACAATGAGAAGAATCACGTTCAACACGTTTTCCACATCAAAAGTAATTATTTGTAATTAGGGGGACAAGTTCCTAATAATTCATCACCCATTAGGGTTTTATCCATCGTTTCATATGATTCTTGTTTTCCTACTTGCATGATGGCTGGTTTTTCAGGTTTCACAAAATTGACACCTCCTAAAAGAAGGAAGATTTTGGGCACTCGATCTCTTTAGATGCAGGAATACTTATTTATATCCAGAATATATATAGGACATGATTTTTTTTTAATTTCGTATATTATAATATGAATCGACGACATGCTTTATGTTAAATCCCTACGATATAGTAATAAAAATTAAATACACATTATAACATAACTAAATAAAATGAAATACAGTAACGTAATATTTTGGATACTCGAAAAATTAGTGGGATGGTTGGTCACCTTTTGTGCATGATTTATACTTGGCTTTCAAGAAAATTGGAATCCCATTTAACCCGAAACAGAGAGAAGACGTGGTGGCCCATACCTACTCACAGAATTTTCGAGCGTCGGAAATTCCTTGAAAGCAATTCTATAATTTATGTCCTTTTATCTTTTTTGGATGAGTGGGCAAGGCACAAATTCCTACTTATCTTTCCCACTTTATTTCCATCTTAATATTTTCGGTGATCAACTTTACTCTAATCTTGAAGAAGTGTGTAGGTTAATCACAAACATCATACATGTAGTATACGTAAAGATGAAAATATCATTTTTATAAAAATATCAACGGATATTTCGATATCGATATCGTTTACGTTCAACAAGAAAATATTAGAAATTTAGTGCAAATTAAACTCGAAAATTTTGAATGAAATTTTGGGAAAAACTTAAGCACCAAATAATACTTATATAAGACTAATACGAACATCGTGGAAATTTGGGGAAGATTTTTCTTCCCTCCCTATTTTTATGCCGAAACCCTTAAATACATATATATCTTCCCCTCCTGTTTTTATGTCGATACCCTAAAATACGGATATATGCACGTAAATATCGCAAATATTGGGGATATTTTCATCCATAAGTATACGTTATTGTTTTAACCGTTATAATAATACGAAGTAATTACATATATTTTTTATAATATAATTTGAATAAATAATACAATACGATGGCGGTATTTGTGTCCACGTACCTAACACTTTCTGTATGTTATTTTGCTAATTAACTACTTAAGCAAAACCTTGCTAATCTTCCTTGCTAGTCCATAAGAAAATGTTTGCCTAAGGTCCCTAACCATAAGTTATGTCGCAACTACTTTTGCCACCCGTTTTGTTCTCTTCAAAATATTAGGCCCCCGCTTGATGCGTTTCCCATCTACTATGGAATTTTGTTGTTCTTTCTCTTCTGGAGAATATAAATTCTAATTTGGGACTCTTTCAAGTTTGAAAAAAGAAGTATTGACTAAATTAAAAGTTGATTGGTAATTCTTGAACTCCAATCAAACAAACGCACTTTTAGTATTTGTTTTTTAATTCTCATTATGAATCGTCTATTTAATTTAATTAATATAATAACTAAACAATTTATAATTTAATCGTTTTCTTTTTGTAAATATATCATTCGAACGATGCTTTAGAAAATAAACAGTCTAGTCATGATTACGACTAATTTATAGAAAAGAAAAAGTTAATTAATTACAATAAAAAATATGAGTAAGTACTTTGAAAAGTAGGAGGTATGAATTTTGGATATTATTTTATAGAATACTAAAGTTGAAAGGAAAAAAAGGGCCCAATCTATGTTGCCACCACCTACTCTTGCTTCATGAAAACGTGTAGAAAAATTGGTTGAGGTCTTCATCAAAGTGGATGGCCAGGAAAATAAACGGGAGACCTAAAAAAGCAGATCGCCCAACGCAATCAATCAATAATATAACACAGACATGAACCCACTATCTACAAAACTAGAGAGAAAAAGATAAAACATTGCTCATGTAAGATAAACATGCCTTAGGCATAAAGTCCCCACCATCACATGCAGTCGCAGGTTTCTGTTCATTAACTACTCTGCTTAAACCATAATCATTGTTAGGTTAGGTGGCTAATTACACAGCATTAGCTACTTTCAATCTAATTTTGTTGCTGTGTATGTGAAACACGTTTTTATCCCTCTAATTATATTATAATACAATATTACAACCACATATATAAATATATATGAAGATATATACGTTATCATGATAACTTTTTGTTTTTTGAGGTCAAATCATATCAACTTAATATATAACGTACAATCATATTGTAACACGTAATGATGATATATACCATATTATTTTATAATTCTACTCATGTTTTGTTTTGGGTTTTAATTGGCCCTACCCGCAATTATATTGTCATTTTTATGGTAGCTTAAGAGGAGTCGTATCTTCTTTATATGTATATTTTGAGTAATCACCTTAAATCAGTCATCGTCGTCCAAGTGGGTGCATGCTTATCTTGCATGATATGACATCACAATAATATGTATTTTTATGGTAAGGAAATTTAAAGAATTAGATATATACGGAAATTTATTTTTTTAATCTTATTATTTTAAGATGATTAGATTGTATTGAATAATACTATTTATATTATATATATATATACACACACATATAAGTGGGAAATATAATTATATTAGATAATATGTCTTTTTTTTTAAAGAGAAAGGAAAATTACAAATAGAAACTCCTATTACAACCGAGGTTCAAGGAATCAAACATAACATTATTGGAAGCACAAGAAGGAGTTTGTCGGACCTAAATCTTGATTCAGTCCAGCGAGTGACCCTCAAAAGTCAAAGTGTCGACGTCGAAATTAGCTTCACGAAGAATGCGTTTGAAATGTACATAGATAATATGTCACCAAATAGCAAAACTCATAAATATTGTTCGATTTGTTTTGTACAAAACTTGCATAGGTTGAAGTATAAGCAAATCATATTTTTTTTTAATTAGAATAAATCATCGCAAACCTACAATACAACTGTATCAAACCGGCAAATGGGTTAATGAATCAATTTGGTTTTAGGTGTATGACAAGAAACACAACCTCAGAGAGAACAATGGATGCATGATGGTGATTCATGATCTGACTTCTAGTTCTAGCTGTTGATTTATGGACATTCTAATCCAATTGGGAACTAAGTTTTGTTTTAGGGCAAGTGTCAAAACAAGTTTTTGTTTGTTGTAGTAAGACTAGTGACTAGTGAGACCAGTAGCATTTATCCCTAGAAATACACTACCTTACATATTCCATATGCCTACAGCTCCTTAGAATTCAGACTTTGGTGGTGATCCACACGTGTCAAAATCCTAGCAATTGAGTCGGCAACAAGATCCAGGTTAAATAATAAAAGTTCAATTAGATAATATTTGTTTTTAAAAATTTTGAATTTTCTAGGGCAAGAGACAGTCATGTTCGACCGTTTTGAAACCATATCAGATTGGGTGAAAATTCTCTTGTATTATTAATTTCAATAAAAAAGTTATATATATATATATATATATATATATACTATGAATGTTACTATAGGTCAACTTAGTGAAATGAGTTTAAACTTGACACTAATAATATTCTATAAAATAGTACATTTATGATATAATCACCCAAAGTTCCATAAAATAGTGATACTTTTATCTCCAATTTGTTGAATGCCTCTTTCGTCGACTGTGAAGTGTGATCGGGTATTGGGCTAAACCACAACGGACAACAAACGAAAATTCCCATGGGCTGGGAAGCCCATTTCGGTATTTAACTTGTTATTACTGATTCACAAGCCCAATATTGACTTCAATTTGTTCCATATCCGTAGTGCCTGATTTGCTGGACAATCTGGTCTCTCTTTGCGGGGGGCGGCCATCAGAAAATATAAAGAAGGGAAAAGATTTATTATTATTACTTTTTTTTTTTGAAAAAAGTACTGATAGATACATATGGAATGCGACCAAAATCACGAAAATTTTGGAAGTTCTAGAATATCAAACACGTTAGGCATGGATGTTGGGATCACATCTAACTTTACGCTTAATTTGAGCATGAGTTTTTTTGGATAAATAACACGAGGTGACTCTACTCTCGGAATGCGGTTTATTTATAACTAAAAAGTGCTATAAGCGAGTTTCGAACTCTTACTAATTAGGCAACAGGAAATTTGCACTCTGGAAGCAGAGACGGATCCAGGAACTCAAAGTTTGACGGGCTAAAATCATCAAGTTTTATTTAAAAATTAAATTGTGGTCTAAATTCATCAAGTTTTATTCAAAAATGGAAGAAAATGATAAAATAGGGCCAAATTTTATTCAAAAATTGGAAGAAAATGATAAAATAGGACCAAATTTTATTCAAAAGTTGGAAGAAAGTGAGAAAGCAAGGCTAGATCACGAGGAATCGAACCTGTTTTCTCAACAAGGGTAGCCAACCATAAAGTCAACAGGGTCAAGATGACTTTTATGCGAAAGCAGGGTCATAGTTTATATAAATTACCAAAACTGACCTAGGCTGCCCCATCAGCCAATCCGTTAATGTTTGAAAGTGTCGGTTTGCCAACTGTATCAAACCATGTAATTTGTGAGCATTTCCTTTTAATTGTGAGACTTGCAAAGAAAAATGTATGTATTTTCCATTTTTCAACCACAATAATATGATTCTTGACATATTGGAGTTTACTAAAATAATTCAAATTTAAATATTTTAGCATAAATTATGGAAGGTCAAGTATATTTACTCCAGTATTGAAGATAAAAAATTATACACTGATATTTCCTTCATAATTAAGGACAAAATCTTATATTTGAAACTTAAACTCAAATTGATTGGAGAGATGAGTAACTAAGGACAGATCTAGGAAATCAAAGTCGGGTGGGCTAAATTCATCGCACTTACAAATGTTATTGAAAAATCGAAGAAAATTTATGATATAAGTAACCAGGGACAGATTTAGGAACTCAAAGTCGAATGGACTAAATTCATCGTGCTTACAAGTGCTATTGAAAAATAGAAGAAAATGATAAAAAAATTATATAAAATAAAGCCTAAAATATATAGAATTGAGCTGTCAGTCAAACTTGGGTTAGAAATGAGATCAACCAACCACATGGTTAACTGGACTAAGATGACTTTTATGTCATTACATATGACTAACAAGAACTAACTTGGGCTACAACCTAAGCTGCCCCTTTAGAAGATCCGTCCCTTTCAGTAACTTGGTGTACAAAGAGTATAGAGAGATTTCAATGACAGTCGAGTGAGTAACTTGGTGTGCAAAGAGTATAGAGAGATTTCAATGACAGTCGAGTTTGCAGGAGATGACAAACAAAAAACAACAAGCAATTACAGAATGGGAAAAACAACGTAAACCAAACCGAAAAAATTTAATTGCACGAGTACATATATGAATGGTTTATCTACAAATTTCTTGAGAGAGAAGGTAGAGTCAACCTCCAGTCTCCCATAAATTATTTTTTAAAAAATATTCTAACAAGAATTTAATTAGTAAATAAATGACAAATTAAGTTTCTTTCATTTAAAAAATCATTTTATATGAAATCAATTTAATAAAACTGTGAGTTGAGAGAGAGAGAGAGTTCTCCTCCTTCTCTCTAAAACTCTCCTCCCCTTTTACCCATTTTGAGAGTCCCTTCTAATATCCTGGTGCCTTTAGGGGTGGCACACCTTCCCTTTCGGCTGCAACTCCACCCTTTGTGGGGGCTTTCCTTCTCCATCCTGTGTGATGGCCTTTTTGATCCACCCTTTGTGGTGGCTGGTATCTTCACCTTGAATGGTGATTGTGGGTTTCTCTTTAGATCTGACCATCCACCTCCATACCCACCTCAAAAATCCTCCACCATCCCCAAAATTCCACCTCCTATTTTCTCCGTGTGCTACTACTCCTTGACATCAACCTTGACTCCACAACCTCTCTCCACCACTGTGCTCCGCCCCTCAACCCCACGGGTGCCACTGTCCTTGTGCTTTAGCGGTCGTCCATGGTGGTTTCTGGTGGTATTTAAAGTGCTTTTTGCACTAAATGAATGGATTATGGGAGCGCTCTATGCGTGGGTGGCTTGCCCACCCCCATTTTCCGGTTGGTTCTTTAGTTTGAGTTGCAGATATGTCCTCTTTGGTGGTTGTGGTTTCATGGTGTTGTGGAGGCTATGGGTCTTGTTTTTCAGATTTAGGGTTTCCTTTAGATTTTTGTTTTTGTATTTTTATTAGGTTTTTATTTGCTTTTGGGTCTTGTTGGTATTGCCCTTTGTACTTTGTTTGTGTTTTCTAAGCTGGTATCGTTCTTGGGCTTTCTATACTTTGTATTATTTTGCTCTTGAAATGAATTAGAATTTTTGACCAAAAAAAAAATCAATTTAATTTGTATTGGCTTTTTACCTTAAACGCACTTTGTTCTTGCATGAAAGTCCCATTTTGCACCATATTCTCATTATTCGCTCCAAATACACCCTATTCCCACTTTGTATCATATTCTCATTTTCTGTTAAAATTGTTAAGTGGGCGTCAATTTTAAGGGTAATTTTGGAATTTACCATCCCCAACCCAGATCACCCATCATACCCACCATTTCTCTCGCCCTCTCCCAACCCCCAACACAGTCAAAAGACTCACAAATTCTGCACGACACAATCCCAATTTTGCTATGTTACGGAGACGCTGTTTCCACCACCACCACCACCCTGATCAACACCCCCAATCGCCGCCCTCATGTGCGGGGGCCAAATTCTTAGATACCTCAGTACTCACTTGGCATTCAAATTCCATAAAAATATATGATCATGAACTTGAAATTAACAACTAGAACTCTCTTAAGCCCAACAACACCTTCAATTACACAAATTTCAACCAAAATATTAAATCTCTGGAAATTTAGAGATGAACCCAATCCTACAAAATAAAAAGCTCCTAAAATTTGGAGACTCCCCATAAATCAAATGGGAGCAATTGCACTATCAAAATATGCAAATCGAAACAACCTAAAGCAGAATTTGTGAATCAATTAATGCAAATTAAAAGAAAAGGAAACAAAATCAAATGCCAATTTGATAGATGGACAGAAGGTAATTGGATCTAATTGTGAAGACCTCGAAAAATCAAACTAAAAAATATTGCAAAAGGGGAATTCATAATTGGTAACTTGTAACGACCCAGATTTAAATTTAAAGTAAATTTATAAAATTAATTAGAAAATGATGACTTTACCCTCAGGTTTAGGAGGGTTTCGAAAGTTAATTTTTGGTCAGAGGAACTTTTGGAAAATTTTCCTCGTACCATTATTTACGTCTCAAACTCCTGAGTGTGTAGATAGGTGGCACTCAAGAATTGGAGTTCATACGAGGAAGTTACGGGTCTAGAAAAGGAAGGGCGCATTGGTAATTTCTCTGAAAGTCCAAAAATATGACTTGGGATTTTTCTCTCTTTTCCCTGACTCTCGCTCAGTCTCTTTCTCTCTCTTTCCCCACACTCTCTCTGTAACGACCCGGACCAGAAATTAAACTATTTTGAGGATTGGACAATTTTACCCTCAGTTTTGGACGGGTTCGGGAGTCACTTTTTGACTGGAAAGACTTTTGGGAATTTTTCTAGGGTCGTTGCGTAGGTCTCGAACTCACGAGTTCGTAGACAGGCGGCACGCGGAAAACGGAGACCCGGTGAGTTCGTTACGGGTCTAGAAGCTTCAGGGGCAGTTTGGTAATTTTGGAGAAGTTGGAACTATATAGTAGATATTTTCTCTCTCCTTGGTAGATTGGTCAATATGGTCTCTCTCTCTCCTACCCGAAAACCCCCCCGTGTGAACAAAGAAACTTGATTTTCATCGGATGGATTTCGATCCGATTTGAGCGAAACCAAGGTCGGGAGGATCTTCCCCGGGACCCCACGAGCATTTTGGGGTAGCTATTGGAGCGGGAGTACCACCGTAGGCGACGGACGGAGGAGAGAGGTGAGCCGAACCTTCTTGGCCGTTTTTCGGTCAAACCAGGTACGATCTCGGAACTTTGACCTCATATTTGGATTCCTGGTGAAACGTAGATAAATTTCCATGTGTAGATCGTGAAAAACGATTAAGAAATGAAGAAGTTAGAAAACCTTGAAGTTTCGGTCGGAAATGGGGGATTCCGGCGAACCAGACGGCGGCGGAGGTGGCGGTCCGATCATCTTCTCCGGCCAGCCTTCGGCGACGGTGACGGCAGTCCGGTCATCTTCTCCGGCGAGTCACCGGTGACCGGTTGGGTGGAGTGAACCGGTCGGGTCGAGTTGGACCGGGTCAGGTTGAGTCGGACCGGGTTGGACCGGTCCAGGCGCGTGAACACTGTAGTAGGCGCGTGACCGACGCGTGAGAGCGCGTGGGCGCGTGTGCCGACCTTCCGGCAGCGCGTGGCGGCGCGTGGGGCCGAGACTGAGGTCACGGCGACGCGTGGTAACTAGTTTTCGACGTTCCGAATCTGTTGGTACAGGTTTGAGGTTGATCAGATGTCGTTTAGAGGTTGTTTTGGGCAATCCCAGCGGTAATAGTTGACCGTATTAACGGGTTTTGAGCTCGGGAAGTCAAGGTAGTTGGGACATTATTGTGCATGTGTTGCTTGGGCTAGAGCGTCCTTGAATTAAGGGTCGGTTGATGTTTGTGAGTGGACTTTGTTTTATAAACTGAAATACATGCATTCAAATATCCTTGTTTAGATACTGATATGATATGATATGATGGTCGAGGATACTTACCGACTAATATGATATGATATGATACGATGGTCGAGGATACTTACCGACTGATATGATATGATACAATGGTCGAGGATACTTACCGACTGATATGATACTGATATGAGACTGATACCGAGAGATGCCGACTATGCCGACTGATATGTTATGATAGTCGAGAGATGCCGACTGATATGATATGATAGTCGAGAGATGCCGACTGATATGTTATGATAGTCGAGAGATGCCGACTGATATGATATGATAGTCGAGATATATGCCGACTGATATGATATGATAGTCGAGAGATGCCGACTGATATGTTATGATAGTCGAGAGATGCCGACTGATATGATATGATAGTCGAGAGATGCCGACTGATATGTTATGATAGTCGAGAGATGCCGACTATGCCGACTGATATGTTATGATAGTCGAGAGATGCCGACTGATATGATATGATAGTCGAGAGATGCCGACTATGCCGACTGATATGTTATGATAGTCGAGAGATGCCGACTATGCCGACTGATATGTTATGATAGTCGAGAGATGCCGACTATGCCGACTGATATGTTATGATAGTCGAGAGATGCCGACTGATATGATATGATAGTCGAGATATATGCCGACTGATATGATATGATAGTCGAGAGATGCCGACTGATATGTTATGATAGTCGAGAGATGCCGACTGATATGATATGATAGTCGAGAGATGCCGACTGATATGTTATGATAGTCGAGAGATGCCGACTATGCCGACTGATATGTTATGATAGTCGAGAGATGCCGACTGATATGATATGATAGTCGAGAGATGTCGACTGATATGTTATGATAGTCGAGAGATGCCGACTATGTCGACTGATATGTTATGATAGTCGAGAGATGCCGACTATGCCGACTGATATGTTATGATAGTCGAGAGATACCGACTGATATGATATGATAGTCGAGAGATGCCGACTGATATGTTATGATAGTCGAGAGATGCCGACTATGCCAACTGATATGTTATGATAGTCGAGAGATGCCGACTGATATGTTATGATAGTCGAGATATATGCCGACTGATATGATATGATAGTCGAGAGATGCCGACTGATATGTTATGATAGTCGAGAGATGCCGACTATGCCGACTGATATGTTATGATAGTCGAGAGATGCCGACTGATATGATATGATAGTCGAGAGATGCCGACTGATATGTTATGGTAGTCGAGAGATGCCGACTATGCCGACTGATATGTTATGATAGTCGAGAGATGCCGACTGATATGTTATGATAGTCGAGAGATGCCGACTGATATGTTATGATAGTCGAGAGATGCCGACTGATATGTTATGATAGTCGAGAGATGCCGACTGATATGATATGATAGTCGAGAGATGCTGACTGATATGTTATGATAGTCGAGAGATGCCGACTATGCCGACTGATATGTTATGATAGTCGAGAGATGCCGACTATGCCGACTGATATGTTATGATAGTCGAGAGATACCGACTGATATGATATGATAGTCGAGAGATACCGACTGATATGTTATGATAGTCGAGAGATGCCGACTATGCCGACTGATATGTTATGATAGTCGAGAGATGCCGACTGATATGTTATGATAGTCGAGATATATGCCGACTGATATGATATGATAGTCGAGAGATGCCGACTGATATGTTATGATAGTCGAGAGATGCCGACTATGCCGACTGATATGTTATGATAGTCGAGAGATGCCGACTGATATGATATGATAGTCGAGAGATGCCGACTGATATGTTATGATAGTCGAGAGATGCCGACTGATATGATATGATAGTCGAGAGATGCCGACTGATATGTTATGATAATCGAGAGATGCCAACTGATATGATATAATACATGACTAGCACACCCTAAGGGATACCCTGGTGGCTAGGGACAGGATAGTCGGGAGATATGCCGACTGATATGTTATGATAGCCGAAGGTTATACCGGCTGATGATACGATATGATAGTCGAGGATATATCCGGCTCTAATATGAAACAGACGACAATGGTCATGGGCTTAATCAACCTATGGAAATACTTCATCAGCCGGGTCAGTGGTTTGGTGTGGGCGGTGACCCAGAGGGACGAATTATGGTTGGTTCACAAGTATTTGACTAGTCTGTTGTCTTGTGGTATTCCAGTAGAGATGTCAGCAGTGTCTGACCTACTGACGTTTGGTGACATAGGGTATTCCTATTTGGACCACCACTATTCCGAGGTTTTGGTTTTGACCAGTATACTATCCTGCGTCTGACAGGTATGAGTGGTCAGTAAGTACAGAGGTTCTGTCGGGAACCCTGTAAGGTTTAATAAAAATTATTCCAGAACAAAGGGTATTTCTGGTGTTTAAATTTTGAAGTAAAGAGCTGTCAGACAGGATAAGGGTTCTTTCTGGGTTTCGAGGGAAAATTCGGGAAGGGTCCTTACACTCTCTCTCTCCTCCCGTGCGATCACCACACCCCACCACCACCATCGACGCATCTCTAGGTTGATTCGACTCAATCCAAGGCCACAGAAGCCTTCCCCTCGACTCCATGAGTCGTTTGATACCAAGATCTGGACTAAGGCACCACCATGGATAGCGAGTCGAGAGGGAGAAAATCAACTAAAAGTTCATGGCCGGATTCCGGCCAAACCAGGCGTGGTGGCTCCGAGTGTCACGGGGGACTGAATAACTTGGAGTTGAATTCGAACGGACATTAAGGTGAGTGGACTTGGTTTCTTAGATTGCAAGACATGAAAAATTCTATGTTTAAATGTACCATTATCGTTTTAAGGCTCGGAAACTAAGGATAAGGGTTTTAATGGATTTATTGAATTTCTTCTCGTATGCATTTTCTGAAAATAAGAACGATTTATTATAATTATGAGATTCGGGAACTAAAGTTAGTTGGGTTATTTGGTTTATTATTGACTAAAGATAATGATTTTGGATGTGGATTTTGAATAATGGATTTGAAAATAAGGTTTTGGGCTTAGGCCCGGGATTTCAGTATTATTGGATTTTGGGCTTTTGGCCTTGGTTTTCTATGGTTTTGGTTAACACCAGGTAACAAGGATTTCAAAAGTGGATTTTGAATTTACGTTACGATTTTCACTTGTATACCATCCCTGGGTATCATGATTATTTCTCCGACACATGACTTCGAGGCATTTTCATTCATGTGCTCATTGAGGGTTATTTTCTCCGACATGTGGCGTGATGTATTTTCCACCATACGATCGTTGAAGCTGTCTACATGTAGTACAGGGTTACGTCTGCATATCTTGAGGTATTATCGGATGTGTGGAGAATAGGTCCTCGGGTTGGACTTCTCGGTTTATATCCATTGCTTAAGGTATTATTGACGGTGGTTAGAAGGGCTTGTCCCCATGTTGGACAGTCCCGGATATCGAGCTACGACTCGAGATTACATTTGGGGGATAATGGGATATCTTTACAGTATTTTGTGTCTAGGTTTTCTCATGATTTTAAGCTCATTTGAGGAGGGTTTTCAAAGTAACGTTGTGGGCCACGAGATGTTTTCATTGTTCCTATTTTCGTGGGTCTAGTCGGTTTTTATTTTATAAACGGATTTTCTGATAAGCTCTTTGTAACTATCTTTATTTAGTTAACTATTTTAAAAGGATTTTACATTATGCATGCATGGTTTTACTTATGGAGGGGAAAATTGTATGTTTTCCTCGGAATTGGTGGTTAAAATTATTATTAGGTTTGGTCGGGTTATTAAGATGGCAGGTATAGTTGGATTTGGCGAGGGTTCCACCTATATAATTGAATTGTACTCCGGTAAGTTGTATATATATATATATATATATATATATATATAATGGAGGGTCTTAATGTAATTTGATTCACCACGAGGTGGGTTGTCCGGATTACCCTTAATTTTTTTTTTATTATTATCGTTACTTTATTAGCGTGTACGCTTCGATATGGTTTATTGTCCACTCACAGTTGTTTCAGTTTTGGTGCTCTCCAGGCCATAGCGAAACGAGGCGACGAGACTAAGAGGATGCATCATTTTTTTGCTGTGCTACTTCCACGTAGAACTTTCATCAGTTTCTGTAAATAAAAGTTACCTAGTTGCTCTGATCCTCTTTTGGGTATTGTAAATTATTCGAGGGCTTGGTGGTTTAAGTTTAGGCTTGTGTTAGCTTGTGGTTGTAGCTGGATTGTTCGGTTTTGTTTTTGTTTTTGTGTATCCTTCTTCTGACACGTAAAAGACAAGTTGACCGGTTGCAGGGGAGATTCTGCCGAATTTTCGATAGAATTCCCATAAAGTCTTTCCTGAATTTGTGGGGGTATTTCAGGAATTATTGTGATAGTTTAGGTATTGTCAGACTGGAGCAGGGCTTTTCACGGATTTTGAGGGGAAATTCGAGATGGGTCATGTCATAATTGGTAACCGTTGTGATTGTCGTCGTCCCTGGTTGTTATCTATTAGCCGCTGAGATTAAGGGTATCACAAATCGAAGGCCATTAATTGGGCAGTGGGTATTATAGGTGTTGATTGAAGGCTATCGAAGACAAGGCTGGCCACCGGGAGCATTGATCAACCCAACCAACTCTGTGGCATTAGTAGAGGCAGAGAGAAACGCTATTTGATAGGACCCATCCCGAATTCCCCTCGAAATTAGTGAAAAGCCCTACTCCCGTCTAACAACAGCTGAACCCTAAAGTATCCTTCTTGAAATACCCTCACACTACGAACCATAACTTACGAAATTCTACCGAGAATTTGGTAGAATCTCACCTATAAACCGGTCAACCTGTCTTTCACTTGTCAGACGAAGGATTTAAACACTAAACTAATATCCACACAATCTAGAATAAATTACATCAAACAAATTCCAAGTCCTCAATATTTACAATTCCCAAGAATGGATAAGAGCAAACCAGGCTAATTTTTAACTTTACAGAACTAGTGAAAATCCTACATGATGGTACCGCAGCAAAAGATGATGCCTCCTCCTAATCTTGTCGCCTCATCTCGCTATAGCCTGGAGGGCATAAAACCAAAACAACCGTGAGTGGAAAAAGAACGATAATGAAGTATAACCACGCTAATAAAGTGATGATAACCATAATAAGCAAAATCATGAAAAAACCACCTCGTGGTAAACCATACTTACAATAAGGCTCTTATATATATATATATATATATATATAATATACCGGGTACCGCTTGTTTTACCTGGAATGAGCCCACACCATATCTAATCATACATTTCAACCCTTAGCCCCCCAACCGTAGCTCAATATCCGGGCTCATCCCTAGCCGTAACTCAATATCCCATAAAACCTATGATGGAATCCTCCATGACATAGCTTATATCATACCGAGTGTATGATGGAATCCCCCATGATATACCTCGTATCCTTCCGAGGGTATGATGGAATCCTCCATAACATACCTCATATCCTCCCGATAGTATGATGGAATCCTCCATAACATACCTCATATCCTTCCGAGAGTATGATGGAATCCTCCATAACATACCTCATATCATCCCGAGCGTATGATGGAATTCTCCATAACATACCTCATATCATCCCGAGAGTTTGATAGAATCCTCCATAACATACCTCATATCATCCCGATAGTATGATGGAATCCTCCATAACATACCTCATATCATTTCCAGCAAGTCCAAAGCCTAAACCAAAATCCTAGGTCGGAACCTTAAAACCAATCAATTACCGGGGTCTAAGCCCCAACTACATAACCTTGGGACGAAACCCACAATCCATAAATCGGATTCCCTAAAACCACCATTCCGGTCTAAACCCAAGTCCTTACCAAAATCGTTTCTCAAAACCATTATTGAGATCCATAATTCGTAATACATTATTAAAACGATTATCCGTAGTTCTCTGGTATCATAACTAATAATTAAATATTTGGAAGGATCACATTTAATTTCCAAAATGCATAATCAATAATAAACCAAATAGAACGTATACTTGTGCATGCATTATAATTCAAAAGCCAAAATACACTCACCGGAAGCTTAAGCAAGCTTAACTTCGAGCTTTGGGGTCCTCTGCAATCTCCGGAGTAGCGTAGCTTATCAAAAAATGACCACCAGAGTTACTAACCAATATTCCTAAACCTTAACTTCAGCCCCTCTAACCTCCGGGAATACACACGCGTTCTAACACATACATAGTAACTTTGGACGTCTAAAATGACCACTAAACAAACTCTGATTGACTTGAAACCTGCGCCAAAAGGTCCGGAATAACGAAAACATCAAACCCCGAGCCGATGGAGCCCAGGGGAGGGCCCCACGCGCCCTTACGAGCCTACGCGCCTCTGGTTCACCTATGGGGTGCGACTGCATAGTTCAGTCGCCCCTACCTCCTCTCGCCAGTGCCGACCCGAAACTCCATTGTTGGCCGATTTTGAAGCTTTTCCAAAAGCTTCATTTCTTAACCAAATAGTGTTTTAATAGTCTAAATCCATCTACTCAAACCCAATAATCCAAATCCAAGGTCCAAATCGAGAAACAATACTTGTGGTGGCTAGAAAGATGTGAAGTTACTGTTCACTGTCGTTCCTACCTCTCCCAGTGTTGCCAATCTTCGTGGTTGATACGGTGGTGCTCGGAATGAGGTGAGGAAGATGATGGTGGTGGTGGTTTGTCTCGATTTGGCCGTGAACAAAGACCACAAAGAGGGAAGGGCTTCAGTTTCTTTGCTGGGAAATGAGAAAAAGTCGCGAGGTGAGAAAGAGAGGATAAGTGAGAAAAATCTGGATTTTTTGGTGTTTTAAAATATCTGACGGCCAAAAGTAACAAACTACCCTTGAAGCCTCTAGACCCATAACTCCCTCATTCGGAATCCGTTTTTCATATGTCGTATGTCTACGAACTCGTGAGTTCGAGACCTACGTAATGGTCCAAGAAAAACTTCCAAAAGTGTCTCTGAACAAAAGTGACTTTCGAACCCCAATTAAATCCAAGGGTAAAATCGTCATTATCTAAAATAAATTACGAAATTCGCATAATTAAATAAACGGGTCATTACAATCTTGAGGTTGTCGACCAAAAAAAAAATGGCAATGCATGTGATCACATCGAGTCGATCGTAGTCCTAAGATGGTGGGGTTCATCGTTGTCGGTGGGAATGAAAGGAAAGGCGGCTAACTAGAGAGAAGGAAGGTTGCGAGCACTGAAAAAGTAGGTGGGAGGCATCTTCATCCATTCGTGTTGGTGGAGGGGGTGCGCATCTTCATCCATCGTTGTCGGTGGGACGGTGTTCCCCAGGGATGAAGAGGATGGTGTTCCCCATGGGAGAAGAGGACAAGTCTCACTTCTTCATGCTCCTTCAATTCCATTCATGATGGGTCTTATTCTTTTCACCCTGTTTGGTTGCTAAGAAAGTTGATGGGAATAAGAGAAAATCAGAGTAAGAAGATGAGGAAGAAGATAGAAGGGTTGGGATGGTAATTTACCTTTAAAATTGAAGGCAAATGGTTAAATTTAACTGAAAATGTGTTGTGTAACGACCCGGACCAGAAATTAAATTATTTTGAGAATAAGACGATTTTACCCTCGATTTTGGACGGGTTCGAGAGTCTTTTTTTGACTGGCAGTACTTTTGGGAATTTTTCTTGGGTCGTTGCGTAGATCTCGAACTCACAAGTTCGTAGACAGGCGGCACGCGGAAAATGGAGACCCGATGAGTTCGTTACGAGTCTAGAAGCTTCAGGGGCAATTTGGTAATTTAAGAAAATTGGAACTATATATCAAATATTTTCTCTCTCCTCGGGGGGCAGGGGTCCATTTTTTTTTCAGCCTCTTTCTCTCTCTCCTACCCGTTTCTCCCCGTGAGAACCCCAAAACCCCATTTTCATCGGACGAATTTCAATCCGATTTGACCGAAACTAAGGCCGGGAGGATCTTCCCCGTGACCCCACGAGCCTTTTGGTGTAATCATCGGAGCGGGAGCACCGCCGTAGGCGACAGACGGAGGATGAAGGTGGACTGAATCTTCTCGACCGTTTTTCGGCCAAACCAGGTACGATCTCGGAACTTTTATCTCATATTTGGATTCTTGGTGAAAAGTAGATGAATTTACATGTGTGGATCGTGAAAATCGGTCAAGAAATGAAGGAGTTAGAAGATCGCCGGAAATGGCAATTTCCGACGAAGAATTTCCAGTTTCCGGGAAGTCCGACGGTGACAGGTCATCTTCTCCGGTAAGTTACCGGCGACCAGTTGGGTCGGGTTGGGTGATCGATCGGGTTGAGTGAACCGGTCGGGTCGAGTTGGGCCGGTCGGGTTGAGTGAATCAATCGGGTCGAGTTGGACCGGGTCAGGTCGAGCCGGGCTAGGTTGGACCGGTCCAGGCTCGTGAACACTGTAGCAGGTGCGTGACCGGTGCGTGGGTGCGTGTTCTGACTTTTCGGTGGCCCATGACGGCACGTGGGACTGTTCCCGATGTCACAGCAATGCGTGAGTAAGGTTTTGGGACGATCGGGATCAGATTTTATTGGTTTCGAGGCCATAGGAGTTCGTTTAAGGCCCGATTTAGGCAATCCCAATGGTAATGGTTGACCGTGGTGTAAGGACCCTTCCCGAATTTTCCCTCGAAACCTGGAAAGAACCCTTATCCCGTCTGACAGCTCTTTACTTCAAAATTTAAACACCAGAAATACCCTTTATTCTGGAATAATTTTTATTAAACCTTACAGAGTTCCCGACAGAACCTCTGTACTTACTGACCACTCATACCTGTCAGACGCAGGATAGTATACTGGTCAACACCAAAACCTCGGAATAGTGGTGGTCCAAATAGGAATACCCTATGTCACCAAACGTCAGTAGGTCAGACACTGCTGACACCTCTACTGGAATACCACAAGACAACAGACTAGTCAAATACTTGTGAACCAACCATAATTCGTCCCTCTGGGTCACCGCCCACACCTACCCACTGACCCGGCTAATGAAGTATTTTCATAGGTTGATTAAGCCCATGACGATTGTCGTCTGTTTCATATTAGAGCCGGATATATCCTCGGCTATCCTATCGTATCATCAGCCGGTATAACCTTCGGCTACCATAACATATCAGTCGGCATATCTCTCGACTATCCTGTCCCTAGCCACCAGGGTATCCCTTGGGGTGTGCTAGTCATGTATCATATCATATCAGTCGGCATATATCTCGACTATCATATCATATCAGTCGGCATAGTCGGCATATCTCGACTATCATATCATATCAGTCGGCATAGTCGGCATCTCTCGACTATCATATCATATCAGTCGGCATATCTCGACTATCATATCATATCAGTCGGCATATCTCGACTATCATATCATATCAGTCGGCATATCTCGACTATCATATCATATCAGTCGGCATATCTCGACTATCATATCATATCAGTCGGCATATCTCGACTATCATATAATATCAGTCGGCATATCTCGACTATCATATCATATCAGTCGGCATAGTCGGCATCTCTCGACTATCATATCATATCAGTCGGCATAGTCGGCATCTCTCGACTATCATATCATATCAGTCGGTATATCTCGACTATCATATCATATCAGTCGGCATATCTCGACTATCATATCATATCATTCGGCATATCTCGACTATCATATCAAATCAGTCGGCATAGTCGGCATCTCTCGACTAGCATATCATATCAGTCGGCATATCTCGACTATCATATCATATCAGTCGGCATATCTCGACTATCATATCATATCAGTCGACATATCTCGACTATCATATAATATCAGTCGGCATATCTCGACTATCATATAATATCAGTCGGCATATCTCGACAATCATATCATATCAGTCGGCATATCTCGACTATCATATCATATCAGTCGGCATAGTCGGCATCTCTCGACTATCATATCATATCAGTCGGCATATCTCGACTATCATATCATATCAGTCGCATTTCTCGACTATCATATCATATCAGTCGGCATATCTCGACTATCATATCATATCAGTCGGTATAGTCGGCATCTCTCGACTATCATATCATATCAGTCGGCATATCTCGACTATCATATCATATCAGTCGGCATATCTTGACTATCATATCTTATCAGTCGGCATATCTCGACTATCATATAATATCAGTCGGCATATCTCGACTATCATATAATATCAGTCGGCATATCTTGACTATCATATCATATCAGTCGGCATAGTCGGCATCTCTCGACTATCATATCATATCAATCGGCATATCTCGACTATCATATCATATCAGTCGGCATATCTCGACTATCATATCATATCAGTTGGCATATCTCGACTATCATATAATATCAGTCGGCATATCTCGACTATCATATAATATCAGTCGGCATATCTCGACTATAATATCATATCAGTCGGCATATCTCGACTATCATATCATATCAGTCGGTATAGTCGGCATCTCTCGACTATCATATCATATCAGTCGGTATATCTCGACTATCATATCATATCAGTTGGCATATCTCGACTATCATATCATATCAGTCGGCATATCTCGACTATCATATCATATCAGTCGGCATATCTCGACTATCATATCATATCAGTCGGCATATCTCGACTATCATATCATATCAGTCGGCATATCTCGACTATCATATAATATCAGTCGGCATATCTCGACTATCATATAATATCAGTCGGCATATCTCGACTATCATATCATATCAGTCGGCATAGTCGGCATCTCTCGACTATCATATCATATCAGTCGGCATATCTCGACTATCATATCATATCAGTCGGCATATCTCGACTATCATATCATATTAGTCGGCATATCTCGACTATCATATCATATCAGTCGGCATATCTCGACTATCATATCATATCAGTCGGCATAGTCGGCATCTCTCGACTATCATATCATATCAGTCGGCATAGTCGGCATCTCTCGACTATCATATCATATCAGTCGGCATAGTCGGCATCTCTCGACTATCATATCATATCAGTCGGCATAGTCGGCATCTCTCGACTATCATATCATATCAGTCGGTATAGTCGGCATCTCTCGACTATCATATCATATCAGTCGGCATAGTCGGCATCTCTATCATATCATATCATATATTGGAGGTTCACCGGGTTCACCGCTAATAACGGATCCTCGTCCCGAGTCCTGGCCTCCCTCAATATGACCAAATCACACTTTAACCGAAATAGTGGAAAACATATATCCAGTAATCATTTCTAAATTCCAGGAAATCATTGGAACAATACATAACAATATGTAAACAAAGATACATTGATGCATACATTACAGTTTATAAACAATAGTCCACTAATATACATCAACCAACCCTTAATTCATGGACGCTCTAGCCCAAGCAACACATGCACAATAATGTCCCAACTACCTGGACTTCCCGAACTCAAAACCCGCTATTACGATCAATTATTACCGCTGGGATTGCCCAAAACAACCTCTAAACAACGTCCGATCAACCTTAAACCTGTACCAACAGATTCGGAACGTCGAAAACTAGTTACCACGCGCCGCCGTGACCTCAGTCTCGGCTCCACGCGCCGCCGTGACCTCAGTCTCGACTCCACGCGCCGCCGGAAGGTCGGCACACGCGTCCACGCGCCGGTCACGCGCTGCTACAGTGTTCATGCGCCTGAACCGGTCTAACCCGGTTCGGCTCAACCTGACCCGGTCCAACTCGACCCAACCGATTCACTCAACCCGACCGGTTCAACTCGACCCGACCGGTCACCGGTGATTCACCGGAGAAGACGACCGGACTACCGTCACCGTCGTCCGAGGCTGGCCGGAGAAGATAACCGGACCGCCGCCTCCGCCGTCGTCTGGTTCGCCGAAATCCCCCATTTCCGGCCGAAACTTCCAATTTTCTAACTTCTTCATTTCTTAGCCGTTTTTCACGATCTATACATGAAAATTTATCTACTTTTCACCAGGAATCCAAATATGAGGTCAAAGTTCCGAGATCGTACCTGGTTTGGCCGGAAAATGGCCGAGAAGTTTCGGTTCACCTCCCTCCTCCGTCCGTCGCCTACGACGGTGCTCCCGCTCCAATATCTACCCCAAAATGCTCGTGGGGTCCTGGGGATGATCCTCCCGACCTTGGTTTCACTCAACTCGGATCGAAATCCGTCCGATGAAAATCAAGCTTTGTGTTCACACGGGGGGGGGGGGGGGGGTGTTTTCGGTTAGGAGAGAGAGGGACCATATTGACCAATCTGTCGAGGAGAGAGAAAATATCTACTATATAGTTCCAACTTCTCCAAAATTACCAAACTGCCCCTGAAGCTTCTAGACCCGTAACGAACTCACCGGGTCTCCGTTTTTCGCGTGCCGTCTGTCTACGAACTCGTGAGTTCGAGACCTACGCAACGACCTTAGAAAAATTCCCAAAATTCTTGCCAGTTAAAAAGTGACTCCCGGACCCGTCCAAAACTGAGGGTAAAATTGTCCAATCCTCAAAATAGTTTAATTTCTGGTCTGGGTCGTTACAATCTACCCTCCTTAAGAAATTTCGTCCCCGAAATTCATTCCTAACCATGAAACAATGAGGATATTGTGCCCGCATTAGTTCCGCGATTTCCCACGTGGCCTGCTCCACGTTATAATTCCTCCACAAAACTTTAACTAGAGGAAAAGTCTTTCTGCGAAGTACCTTTTCCTTCAAATACAGAATTTGCACAGTCACTTTATTTAACTGCCGGTAATCGATACACAATATCAGACCACCATCCTTTTTCCTCACAATTAATACCGGCGCACCCCATGGTGAAACACTTGGGCGAATAAATCTCATATTCACCAAGTCCTGCAATTGAGTCTTTAACTCTCGTAATTCTGCCGGTGCCATCCTGTACGGTTCCTGTGAGATAGGTTGAGTACCTGGCAAAAGCTCGATTGTGAACTCAATCTCACGGTGTGGTGGTAATCCTGGAAGATTATCTGGAAACACATCAGAGAACTCACTCACCACAGGAATATCCTCCACTCTCATCGAAGTATTCCGAGTATCTATCACATGAGCCAAGTAACCCTCACAACCTTTTCTCAACAATCTCTCAGCTGTTAACGCTGATATCACTCCATAGGGTAATACCCTACGATCTCCCCGAAATGTAAGTTCAGGTAATCCTGGACTCCGAAAAACTACTGTCTTGTCGTAACAGTCTATGGAGGCATGGTGCATGGACAACTAATCCATCCCCAAAATCACATCAAACTCAAAAATGTCTAAGGGGATTAAATCTACCTCCAAACCATGGTCTTCAACCATCACCGGACAACTACGAATCACTAGGTTCGCCACTAACATATCTCCGGTAGGAGTACTAATACCCATGTCCCAACCAATTGGAGACAATTCTCTATCCGCAAACAATGCAAAACCCCGAGAAATAAAAGAATGAGTGCCCCGGGATCTAATAAAACGCAAGCATTGCGGTTGAAATTAGATAACATACCCGTGACCACCTCTGGTGCTACTCGAGTCTCCGGTTGCGTCATGGCAAAAACTCGAGCTGGTGTACCCGAAGATCGACCACGATCCCCATACCTGCCTCTAGCACTGCTGGTCCCACTAGCTCTACCAGCCCCACTGAAATGGGTCAGACTCCCAGTTGCAGTATCAAACATCTCTCCTGTCTTCGGGCTAGGATCAGTCGCACCATGACCAAAGGAACTACTTCCCGGACGTCGTTGTGGACAGAATCTCTTGATGTGACCAGTCTCCCCACTACCTGTACTAGATCTCCCAGAAGATCCAGAACTATGATTGCCTCTTTTTGATGGTCCCTGACTAGAGGATCCGGCAGTCCAATGATCTCGACATCTCCTGTACCCACTGTACTGCTGTGGCATTGGGAAACCCAAACTCAACTCTACTCGAGCTGCAGCATCAGCCAAAGTCCTCAACGAAATGTGGTCCATAGACGTAACTGCTGACCGAATCTCACTCCGCAGTCCACTCTCAAATCTGTGGCACTTGTCTGACTCGGTCGCTACCAACGTCGGTGCAAAGCGACTCAGCACTATGAATCTCTGTTCATACTGGACCACCGTCATGTCTCCTTGCTGTAAATGCAAGAACTCGGCCTCCTTAACGTTCCGGTGTGAGCGAGGGTAAAACTGCTCCAAGAAGCGTTCCCGGAAAGTCTGCCAAGTAAGCGTATGGACATTCCAACCTGACACCTCCAATGAGTGCCACCAGTGGTAAGCAGAACCACCTAGAAAAAATGTGGCCAGTAGAACTCTCTCCTCTAGAGGACACCTCATAATCAAGAACACCCGCTCCATGCGAGTAATCCACTCATCAGCCTCATCTGGGCTAGAGTCACCCATGAATATCGTCGCCCCTAGTCTCTGGGCTCTCTCAATATTAGAGACTTTATGAGAAGCTCTATCCTGGAGTACAGAAGCTAAAGTCTGACCCAGCTGTTCCAGTGTCTGCCTCAAATCAGGCTCCACTGCAGGTTCATGGTCATCTCCACCATTCCCTGACCGTTGACGAAACTCACGTCTCGGAGGCATCTTGTTAACCGAAATCCATAAATAATTTCCACACAAGTGTGCCGTCTGCAGGAAGTTAACCTAGAGCTCTGATACCACTTGTAAGGACCCTTCCCGAATTTTCCCTCGAAACCCGGAAAGAACCCTTATCTCGTCTGACAGCTCTTTACTTCAAAATTTAAACACCAGAAATACCCTTTGTTCTGGAATAATTTTTATTAAACCTTACAGAGTTCCCGACAGAACCTCTGTACTTACTGACCACTCATACCTGTCAGACGCAGGATAGTATACTGGTCAACACCAAAACCTCAGAATAGTGGTGGTCCAAATAGGAATACCCTATGTCACCAAACATCAGTAGGTCAGACACTGCTGACATCTCTACTGGAATACCACAAGACAACAGACTAGTCAAATACTTGTGAACCAACCATAATTCGTCCCTCTGGGTCACCGCCCACACCTACCCACTGACCCGGCTGACGAAGTATTTTCATAGGTTGATTAAGCCCATGACGATTGTCGTCTGTTTCATATTAGAGCCGGATATATCCTCGGCTATCCTATCGTATCATCAGCCGGTATAACCTTCGGCTACCATAACATATCAGTCGGCATATCTCTCGACTATCCTGTCCCTAGCCACCAGGGTATCCCTTGGGGTGTGCTAGTCATGTATCATATCATATCAGTCGGCATATATCTCGACTATCATATCATATCAGTCGGCATATCTCGACTATCATATCATATCAGTCGGCATAGTCGGCATCTCTCGACTATCATATCATATCAGTCGGCATATCTCGACTATCATATCATATCAGTCGGCATATCTCGACTATCATATCATATCAGTCGGCATATCTCGACTATCATATCATATCAGTCGGCATATCTCGACTATCATATAATATCAGTCGGCATATCTCGACTATCATATCATATCAGTCGGCATAGTCGGCATCTCTCGACTATCATATCATATCAGTCGGCATAGTCGGCATCTCTCGACTATCATATCATATCAGTCGGCATATCTCGACTATCATATCATATCAGTCGGCATATCTCGACTATCATATCATATCAGTCGGCATATCTCGACTATCATATCATATCAGTCGGCATAGTCGGCATCTCTCGACTATCATATCATATCAGTCGGCATAGTCGGCATCTCTCGACTATCATATCATATCAGTCGGCATATCTCGACTATCATATCATATCAGTCGGCATATCTCGACTATCATATCATATCAGTCGGCATATCTCGACTATCATATCATATCAGTCGGCATAGTCGGCATCTCTCGACTATCATATCATATCAGTCGGCATATCTCGACTATCATATCATATCAGTCGGCATATCTCGACTATCATATCATATCAGTCGGCATATCTCGACTATCATATAATATCAGTCGGCATATCTCGACTATCATATAATATCAGTCGGCATATCTCGACTATCATATCATATCAGTCGGCATATCTCGACTATCATATCATATCAGTCGGCATAGTCGGCATTTCTCGACTATCATATCATAATAGTCGGCATAGTCGGCATATCTCGACTATCATATCATATCAGTCGGCATATCTCGACTATCATATCATATCTGTCGGCATATCTCGACTATCATATCATATCAGTCGGCATAGTCGGCATCTCTCGACTATCATATCATATCAGTCGGCATATCTCGACTATCATATCATATCAGTCGGCATATCTCGACTATCATATCATATCAGTCGGCATATCTCGACTATCATATAATATCAGTCGGCATATCTCGACTATCATATAATATCAGTCGGCATATCTTGACTATCATATCATATCAATCGGCATAGTCGGCATCTCTCGACTATCATATCATATCAGTCGGCATATCTCGACTATCATATCATATCAGTCGGCATATCTCGACTATCATATCATATCAGTCGGCATATCTCGACTATCATATAATATCAGTCGGTATATCTCGACTATCATATCATATCAGTCGACATAGTCGGCATCTCTCGACTATCATATCATATCAGTCGGCATAGTCGGCATCTCTCGACTATCATATCATATCAGTCAGCATAGTCGGCATCTCTCGACTATCATATCATATCAGTCGGCATAGTCGGCATCTTTCGACTATCATATCATATCAGTCGGCATATCTCGACTATCATATCATATCAGTCGGCATATCTCGACTATCATATCATATCAGTCGGCATAGTCGGCATCTCTCGACTATCATATCATATCAGTCGGCATATCTCGATTATCATATCAGTCGGCATATCTCGATATCATATCATATCAGTCGGCATATCTCGACTATCATATAATATCAGTCGGCATATCTCGACTATCATATAATATCAGTCGGCATATCTCGACTATCATATCATATCAGTCGGCATAGTCGACATCTCTCGACTATCATATCATATCAGTCGGCATATCTCGACTATCATATCATATCAGTCGGCATATCTCGACTATCATATCATATCAGTCGGCATAGTCGGCATCTCTCGACTATCATATCATATCAGTCGGCATAGTCGGCATCTCTCGACTATTATATCATATCAGTCGGCATAGTCGGCATCTCTCGACTATCATATCATATCAGTCGGCATAGTCGGCATCTCTCGACTATTATATCATATCAGTCGGCATAGTCGGCATCTCTCGACTATCATATCATATCAGTCGGCATAGTCGGCATCTCTATCATATCTTATCATATATTTGAGGTTCACCGGGTTCACCGCTAATAACGGATCCTCGTCCCGAGTCCTGGCCTCCCTCAATATGACCAAATCACACTTTAACCGAAATAGTGGAAAACATATATCCAGTAATCATTTCTAAATTCCAGGAAATCATTGGAACAATACATAACAATATGTAAACAAAGATACATTGATGCATGCATTACAGTTTATATACATCAACCAACCCTTAATTCATGGACGCTCTAGCCCAAGCAACACATGCACAATAATGTCCCAACTACCTGGACTTCCCGAACTCAAAACCCGCTATTACGATCAACTATTACCGCTGGGATTGCCCAAAACAACCTCTAAACAACGTCCGATCAACCTTAAACCTGTACCAACAGATTCGGAACGTCGAAAACTAGTTACCACGTGCCGCCGTGACCTCAGTCTCGGCTCCACGCGCCGCCACGCGCCGCCGGAAGGTCGGCACGCGCGTCCACGCGCCGGTCACGCGCTGCTACAGTGTTCACGCGCCTGAACCGGTCCAACCCGATTGGCTCAACCTGACCCGGTCCAACTCGACCCAACCGGTTCACACAACCCGACCAGTTCAACTCGACCCGATCGGTCACCGGTGAATCGCCGGAGAAGACGACCGGACTACCGTCACCGTCATCGGAGGCTGGCCGGAGAAGATGACCGGACCGCCACCTCCGCCGCCGTCTGGTTCGCCGGAATCCCCCATTTCCGGCCGAAACTACCAATTTTCTAACTTCTTCCTTTCTTAACCGTTTTTCACGATCTATACATGGAAATTTTTCTACTTTTCACCAGGAATCCAAATATGAGGTCAAAGTTCCGAGATCGTACCTGGTTTGGCCGGAAAACGGCCGAGAAGTTTCGGTTCACCTCCCTCCTCCGTCCGTCGCCTACGACGGTGCTCCCGCTCCAATATCTACCCCAAAATGCTCGTGGGGTCCCGTGGATGATCCTCCCGACCTTGGTTTCACTCAACTCGGATCGAAATCCGTCCAATGAAAATCAAGCTTTGTGTTCACACAGGGGTGAGGGGGGGGGGGGGGGGGGGGTTTCGGGTAGGAGAGAGAGGGACCATATTGACCAATCTGCCGAGGAGAGAGAAAATATCTACTATATAGTTCCAACTTCTCCAAAATTATCAAACTGCCCCTGAAGCTTCTAGACCCGTAACGAACTCACCGGGTCTCCGTTTTCCGCGTGCCGCCTGTCTACGAACTCGTGAGTTCGTGACCTACGCAACGACCTTAGAAAAATTCCCAAAAGTCTTGCCAGTCAAAAAGTGACTCCCGAACCCGTCCAAAACTGAGGGTAAAATTGTCCAATCCTCAAAATAGTTTAATTTCTGGTCCGGGTCTTTACACGTGTAGTGGGTTTTGAGCTCGGAAAGTCAAGGTAGTTGGGTCATTATTGTGCATGTGTTCCTTGGGCTAGAGCGTCCATGAATTTTGGGTTGGATGATGTTTGTGAGTGGACTTTTGGTTTATAAACTATAATGCATGCATAAATGTATCTTTGATTTAAATACTGTTATGTATGGGTGCAATGAATTTCTGGAATTTATAAATGATTGTTGGACATTTGTTTTTCCAATATTTCAGTGAAAGTGTGTTGTGAGAAATGGCATGGTTGTTGGATTCGATTTTGATATCGTTTTGACGTGGTAATTATTGAGTCTATGATTTTGGGTTGAACTATTTGACGGGGCCAGGATTCGCTGTTGGCGGTGAACCCGGTGAACCTCCGAGATAAACATTGATTTGAGGGAGGCCAGGATCTGGGGCCAGGATCCGCTGTTGGCGGTGAACCCGGTGAACCTCTGAGATAAACATTGATTTGAGGGAGGCCAGGATCCGCTGTTGGCGGTGAACCCGGTGAACCTCCGAGATAAACATTGATTTGAGGGAGGCCAAGATCCGGGGCCAGGATCCTCTGTTGGCGGTGAACCCGGTGAACCTCCGAAATAAACATTGATTTGAGGGAGGCCAGGATCCGCTGTTGGCGGTGAACCCGGTGAACCTCCGAGATAAACATTGATTTGAGGGAGGCTAGGATCCGCTGTTGGCAGTGAACCCGGTGAACCTCCTAGATAAACATTGATTTGAGGGAGGCCAGGACCCGGGGCCAGGATCCGTTATTCACGGGGAACTCGGTGAACCTCCAAGATAAACATATTTGAGGAAGACCAAAATATGGGACTAGGATCCGCTGTTGGCGGTGAACCTTCAATATAATTGGTTACTGTTCTTCGACTAGCGTCGAGAGTTTTACTCCGTTGGTTCGTTGAGTGCTCCGACTTTGGCATCGAGGAGTTTTGGCTCCGTCGGGTCGCGAGGCTGTTTATGCATAGTACAGAGAGTTGTGATACAGGACAAGCACACCCCAAGGGATACCCTAGTGGCTAGGGATATGCCAATCGAGGGATATGCCGACTGATGTGATATGATAGCCGAATGTTATTCCGGCTGAGGATACGATATGATAGTCGAGGATACTTGCCGATTTATATGATATGATAACCGAGGATATTTCCGGCTCTAATATGGTTTGATGACGATTTGTCATGTGCTTAATCAGCCTATGAAAATACTTCGTCATCCGGGTCTGTGGGTTGGTGTGGGCGGTGACCTAGAGTGAAGAATTATTGTTGGTTCACAAGTATCTGACTAGTCGGTTGTCTTGTGGTATTCCAGTAGTGGTGTCAGCAGTGTCTGACCTACTGACATTTGGTGTCATAGGGTATTTCTATTTGGACCACCACTATTACGAGGTCTTGGCTTTGACCTGTATGCTATCCTACGTTTGACAGGTAGGAGTGGTCAGTAAGTACAGAGGTTCTGTCGGGAACCCTGTAAGGTTTACTAAAAATTATTTAAAGATAAAGGGGTATTCATGGTATAAAATTTTTGAGGTAAAAGAGTTGTCAGACGGGATAAGGGTTCTTTCCGGATTTCGAGGAGAAATTCGGGAAGGGTCCTTACATGCTGAGTGTGGCGACTCGACCGTTTCAAGGTGCATTTTGCATGAATAATGAGAATAGGGTACAAAGTGTTACTTTCATACGAGAATATGGTGCATTTAAGGTAAAAAACCATTTGTATTTGAGGGAGTGCCTTTCAATATGGTTCATTTAATAAATGTTTTTTTACTCAAGATGCCCCCTGAACATTAACTTAGTCTTAAAATGGACCATGAACTCGATTTTGTCCCAAGCTGCCATGAAACCCTCTTTTCGTCACAAGTTACCCATTTTCCGTCAAGTCTCCTAACTTTCCGTAAAATATATGGGTAAAATTGTCACTTTGAAGTTTTTATCAACTTCTCCCACCTTTTTGTTTTTGATAAGTTAATATTTAGGATAAACTACATAAAAGTACCCAAACTATAGGGGTCATTTCAAGTTCATACCTCAACTATGAAAATTTTCATCTAGGTACCCAAACTATCAAAAAACAACAACTAAGTATCCACCGTTAGCCAATCTGTTGGTCAAACCGTTAAATGCTTAAGTGGCATTATTGAGTCAGAATTATATGCTGAGTTGGACTGTACATAAGCTAAAAAATAGTATAAAAATATTAAATAATAAATAAAACATCAAAGAATTAGTTAATTGTACAAAATTGACCAAACAAAGCAAAAATTAGAAAAAAAAACTACCTCCCCACAACGTCTCTCGTTCACTATTGGGCGGAGGAGAGGCTCAAACAGAGAAGCAATTGGGAAAACGAGAAGATAGGGCTCTGGTGACAACACCTACGGCCTACCCCACCTCCATTCTCCATCTCTTCTTCCTGTACAACACCCACATCCACCTCCAAATTCAAACAGCCGCCCAAAAATACTTACCAGTGAAAAACCCAGAATATCATCAACCCAAAAGCCAAAATTTACTGAAAATTGAATAAAAATTAAGGTTTTTTCACAAAATTTTCTCGATCTACTTAGTGTATTGACCAAAAACAAAAAAAAAGAAACAAAAAAAAACTAAATTCCAAAATCCAAATCATCGATGGTGGAGTTCTCAAAATTTGAATTCAAACCAAATTTCAAAACCCACTTTCCCCCTCTCCTCCTCTCAACGCCTCCACCTCCCTGGGACCTCACCACCATTCTCGCCACGAGTCCCTCTGCAACTCTTTCCTCACACCCTGACCCGACTACCACGACTCAAACCCCGACCTCATCTGGCCCTTCGGCAAACTCGAGAACATCGATCACGATGACGTACGAAAAACGATCGGGTTGAAGAGGGTGCTCGGGTTGAAGATGTTGAAATGGTCGCCGTCGAGGAGGATAGTGTCAGGCGCCGGAAATGGTGGATGGTTGAGTTCCTCATCGCCTAATGGATCGAATAGTAGTGGCTCCCTTTAGATGTCGTTCACCGTGCGGCCGTCAAGACTGCGGCGGCCAATGACGTCGACCGAGATCATGAGGCAGCAGATGAGAGTCACTGAAGATTGCGATAATGTGGTGTGGGTTTGAGAGAGAGAGGGAGATGGAGCAGAAGGGAGAAAGGGATGGCCGACTGCGGATAGAGAAGGAAGAAGGGTAAGGAAATGTGTTTTAAAAAAAATGTCACCTCACACTTTAACAATTTAACTAACTGTGGGTACCTAAATGTTATATTTTGATAATTTAGATACATAAATAAAATTTGGATATTTTTATGTAATTTATCCTAATATTTACTTGAAAGAAGGTAAAAGCCTTAGAGGAAAACAAATATATCAAACAGATACCAAACAAAGCCACAGCCGGCCGACGCAACTGAGCTCAATGTCACTGCGGGGTCCGACGGCGGTTTCCAATTCGCCGAACCTGAACCCGCAGCAGCCTTAGAGAACGAGGAGGAGAAATCGGAAATGGAAGAGAAGAGCGAAGCACAAAACACGGACGGTGATTGCGAGAATAAAGACGAAGATGAAGATGACTTCTCTTTCGCCTGCACGAACCCCGACGGATCGCCTATTTCCGCGGACGATATTTTCTGAAACGGCCAGATTCGGCGGGTATTTCCTATTTTCAACCGAGATCTCCTCTTCGCCGATGCCGATGACGGAGATTCTACCAGAGCCAGAGAGGCTTCTTCCTCTTCATCTTCGTCTCTGAGGCCGCCATTGAAGAATACGAAGCGGCCAACGCCGTCGTCATCGGCGTCCGAATCATACGAAGCGGCCAACGCCGTCGTCATCGGCGTCCGAATCATACGAAGCGGCCATTCATCATTTGTTTATTTATTTTTTGTTTGCCTGGCGGTTTTTTTAATTGGTTAATTAATTTTAAGATAAACTAGATAAAAGTACCCAAATTATAGGGTTCATTTCAAGTTCGTATCCTAATTATGAAAATTAGCATCTAGGTACCCAAATTATCAAAATACATCATCTAAGTATCCACCGTTAGCAATATGTTAAAAAAATATGTTAAATGCTGAGTTGGTATTTTTTAGTTAAACTGTTTATGCTGAGTTGGATTCCATGTTGATTAAAAAATAATTAAAAATTAAATATATATTAAAAATAATTAATAAAATTGTAAAATAAATTTATAAAACAAAATTATCATTAAAAAAAGAATTGGACTCTTCATCTTCATCCGTCACTCTTTCCTAAGGCCTTTTGACTCTAGCCATTTCCCACCATGGCTCCAATTCAACCTCATACAGAGTCTCTCTCTACAACCCTCACATTACCCACTTTCTCCGGCCTTAAATCGACTTCTTCATCGTTGTCGTCGTCAACCTCGTCTGCCAAGCTCTATCGGCTTCCTCGCCGCCGCATAGGCACCAATCTACCCGTCCGCTCTGTCGCAGTCGAGACCCAGGACCCCAGCTGATGCTACCCGAAGTTCATATCTTTCCTCTTCGAACCACCGCAAAGTCATTGACTTGATCGAGGTCGAGATCTGGCATCACCTCCACCATTCCCAACCCACAAACAAGCGCGAATGTGGGATTAGGAATTGGGTGTTCATCGTTAGCTGGGTTTGGGCATGAATTGAGGGCTGATTTTGGCAAGAATTTTGGGGCCGCTGGGTTTTATTTTTCTTTGTTGCCCTCTTGTGGCTTTGTTTGGTATCTGTTTGATATCTTTGTTTTGCTATGAGGCTTTTGCCTTTTTTGATATAAATTTTAACTTACCAAAAAAAAAAAAGTGGGGAAAGTTAAGAAAAACTTTTAAATGACAATTTTACCCTTATATTTGATGAAAAGTTAACGGATTTGGACAAAAAAGAGACAATTTGAGATGAAAAGGGAATTTTAAAGAGAATTTTAGAACAAAATTAAATTCATAAATCATTTTAAAGCTAAAATTAATATTCACATGTCATCTTAAGTAAAAAAACCTTTAATAAATGCTAGTGTCCAACAAAATTGAGTGATAATTGCATGGACCGAGTCTGGTTCCGGTAAAAAACTCACATTTTCTTTGTTTTCGGAACTGATTTTTACTTGTAAGAGAGAAGAAACATGAAGAAAAAAAAAAATTTTTAAAAAAAGTTAACGATGGTTTACAGTTTCAGCTATCTTCGGATACCGGATGTGAGTTGAGATCCAAACCCGAATCCACCTCTGCTTTTTTCTCCTCATCAATTTGATCGTTTGTAAGAGATCCGTTATCTTCCGCAAAATCTTGCAATTCGAATTTCATCGACGCCGTTAACTTATTGCCGACAGCTCCGTCTGTTTTTCCCAAGTGTTTGGCTGCCACGTGTATCCGCCTGAGTATGGTAAAGAACTCCTCCACCTCCTCCTCCGTCTCCGTCTCATGATCTTTCTCCGTCACTTTCGCTCTCTTCATCTCTCCTCCCCCCTCGCCGTCGCGCTTTCTCTTATCCGCGTCCATAAATAAATAAATAATCTGATAATTAATACGACACCGTCGCAACACAAGGCTAGCTGTAGCTGTAGATGCAATGTTGCTGTAATTTGTGGGTCAATTTGTAAGTAGCGTGGGAGGTGTTTTATATGAATTGAGACGGCGCGTGGTTTGAGTTCACATCGTTAGTCTTTGTTTAATTGGGAGATGCCGTGGGAATATATAATTGGATGACGTCATGGGAGTGACGTTTGAAATGTGTAAGTGGGAGTTCGGAATCTCCATCTTTATTTTTGTCACCTGCCGCTGGACTTCTTAGTCTTTTATTATTCTCTACCTGACTTCACTTCTTTCTCCAAAATTATTCCCGAATGATTTATATGTTTGATTAATTATGTACTAGATTCACGCATCCACACATATGTGTACGATAATTTATTTTACAATTTATTGTTTATATTTTTTTAAAAATAAGGAGAAATTTAAATAAATTTAAAAGATAAAATAAAGAAGAATGAGTGTTTGAATAATTACCCACTCTTTCACTAAATTTTTTATTTTTTTATTATTATATTCTTATGTATTAAATATAAAAATTATTAATCGATATATATTTTTATCAGAAAAATTTAATAAAATCTTTTGAATCTCTTGATTTTATAATAATAAAATGAGACCCAAATCATACACCAACAATATTTGTATTATTAGGCCCAGATCATAATACTAACAAATATTTGTATCATTTGTACTTCTCATTGCGGTGGCTCCATGCCTCATTGCGGTGCCTCGGAAAATAACAGAATATAATTATAGAATTTGTATAATATCTATTTATCAAGCGGTACACGACTAAATCAAAAGCTAATTCTTTTTTAACAAAAAAAAAACTATTTAATCCTAATTGAATCTGAATTAGACTGAATTGGTTTACAGTTCTACTCGAGAGCTAAAACTGATGTTGATTGATATTAATTATACTTCATATTATTGATCTGGTAGTTGAACGATTATAGTTAGAGAGTGACCATAAATTTGTTAAATTTAAGATAATTTGAAATTAATTCATAATATATTGATGATATTTTATAAATATATATTGAATTTTTAAGATGTATAATCATAAATTCATAAATTAGAAAGTTAAATAATTTAATTTGATTAAATAAATCATAAATTGATCAATTTTCGAACACCATTTATTTATTTATTAAATGAATTACACGGATTACTTGGTTCATTAATTGGTCGAGTTCGAATTTGTAACAACCCGGACTTTTCATAATTTATTTTATGCAATTAATTTTTGTAAAATGACGATTTTACCTTTGATCGGTAAAGGGCTTGGAAATCAAGTTTTGTTTCGAGACACTTTTGGTGGTGTTTCGTGTACCGTTGCGTAGGTCTCGAACTCACGAGTTCGTAGACAGGCGGCACGCAGGAAACGGAGTTCGTATACGGATGTTGTGGGTCTAGATGTGTAAGGGCATTTTGGTAATTTGCCATGGAGGGGAGATATTTTACCTCAATTATTGTACAACTCATTTCATCTTCATCTCCTTATCTTCACTCACTCACTCTCTCTGTAACAAAACATAAACACAAACACACTCACCCAACCCGTGCGAAACTTACCCGAAGAGAAAACCAAAAGTCAACGACGGATTCAAGGCTTTAACTTCCCATTTGGATCAACTAATCGTATTCTACTCTTTCCCACGATCACAACCGTACCAACCATCGAATGAGAGGACTACGGTGGAAGCCGAGCCGAGTAAAGGAAGTTTCGGATCTTTGGATCGATTTTCCGGCTTATACAGGTACGTGTTTGATGTTTTGAGGTGATATTTGGATTCCTGGGTTTGAGTAGATAGATTTAGACGTAAAATTTGTGTAAAACGGTTGAGTTTTGAGGAAGTTATAAAGCTTGGAATTTCGGCCGGAAATGGCGGATTCCGGCGAACCAGACGGCGGCGGAGGTGGCGGTCCGGTCATCTTCTTCGGCCAGCCTCCGGCGACGGTGACGGCGTCCGGTTGTCTTCTCCGGCGAGTCATCGGTGACCGGTCGGGTCGAGTTGAGTGAACCGGTCGGGTCGAGTTGGACCGAGTCAGGTTGAGCCGAACCGGGTTGGACCGGTTCAGGCGCGTGGGACTGTAGCAGGCGCGTGACCGGCGCGTGAGGGCGCGTGGGCGTGTGTGCCGACCTTCCGGCGGCGCGTGGCGGCGCGTGGGGTCGAGGCTGACGTCACGGCGCGCGTGGTAACTAGTTTCGGACGTTCTGAATCTGTTGGTACAGGTTTCAGGTTGATCGGACATCGTTTAGAGGTCGTTTTAAGTGTCCGAAGTTGCTGTGATTTTAGGAACAGCAAGGGTAGACTTCCCGAGGTTTAGGAAGTTGTTATATACGAGTCTTATTACTAGCCGGTAATCCCGATTGTTGTTTTTGACAGGCGATATTGTTCCGGGAACCTCAGAGGAACGAGCGAGACGGGATTGAGCTAGCTTGAACAGGTTTGTGAGTGGACTTTGTTTTATAAACTGAATTGCATGCATCAAAATATCTTTGTTAAATACGGTTATGTATTGTGGCATTGAATTTCTGAATGTTAGAAATGATTTCTAGACATATGTTTTCCACTATTTCAGTTAAAGACTGATATGATATGATAGTCGAGATATGCCGGCTGATATGATATGATAGTCGAGATATGCCGACTGATATGATATGATAGTCGAGATATGCCGACTGATATGATATGATAGTCGAGATATGCCGACTGATATGATATGATAGTCGAGATATGCCGACTGATATGATATGATAGTCGAGATATGCCGACTGATATGATATGCTAGTCGAGAGATAGGCCGACTGATGTGATAGCATAGTACAGAGAGTTGTGATACAGTACTAGCACACCCCAAGGGATACCCTGGTGGCTAGTGGATGTGTCGATGACAGTGGATTTGAGATGTTATGTGTCTAGGTGGAAATAAATGATTTTGAACATGAAAATGCCGGTGATTTAAAGATGATGTTTTTATAACATGAATTGTTTATGTGATGCATGCATGGTTTTATAAATGGAGGGGGAAAAAGGTAATATTCCTTGGAAAGCGTTTTATAAACGATTATTTTTGTCCACTCACAACTTTTGTGTTTAAACCCCCTTCAGGCCGTAGAGTTGACGCGGACAGTATCTCGAGGCAGAGGCATTAGCACTTCCGCTACGCTGTGTAGTTGTACTTGAGTAGGATATCTAATTTGTACATTGATCCTACTTAGACGCTCTGATATTATTGTATTTGGTTGGTATTTACTTACGGGAATTTTAAGTGCTTAAATCCCTTGTCTGACAAAAGAAATTATTTATTGTTATTATCATATGCTAAGGATTGAAGGGTATTTGGGAACCTTTCCTTAGGTTGTCAGACGGGATCAGGGTTCTTCCCGGGTTTCGAGGGGAAATTCGGGACGGGTCCTGACAGAATTGATCATCTTTGACACTAAACATGTCGAATTCAAATTGGATATATTTGAGTAAAATAAAATTCATAACAAGATATGAACTTAACACGACGATTTATTATCAGTTCTACGATTTGATTTGAAACAGTTTTATTTTTATTATGATTTTGGATGTTGCAAATATACATATTGAATTGAAAAGTGCCTTGTCATTGGACTTCTCCTTCATTTTGATATTAAAATTATACTTTCATTTTTTGGTATGAATTGAAATTATATATTTTTTTTTTGATAAGTTATGAATTGAAATTATTATTGGTCATCTCAAGCATGACGAAAAAAATAAGCCGCAGGATTGAACTTGCATCTCATTAAAACATAAAAACTAAAGGTAATTTGATAAAAAGCAACAGATTACTCAAGCTCCGAAAATCAAAATCCCATCTAACTCGTATCGGTTTCCAGATCCGGATCCGCATTCAAATCCAAGCCCATCTCCTCCTCCTCCACACCTTGACCACTCCTGGGCCCCAATTTGAGTTCCTCGTTACTCTCAAACATCGCCCTCAATCGGGATCCTCCTCCGTCGCCTAACTTCCGCCCACCGCCGTCAGCATGCTTGAAGTGCCTGACCGCCACGTGTATCCGCTTGAGGATAGCAAAGAACTCCTCAACCTCGTCCTCTTTCACGGCCCCATCATCGTCCCGCGGCTTCTTTTGCTTTTGCCTCCCAGAAACGGCGTCGCTCTGGTCCGCCTGCTTTCTCTTCTCTACCTTCATTTTTTGTGTACTGATCTGCCTGCGGGAAATTAGAATGTTATACGACCTAAAGAACGGAGAAAATAAATTAAATATGAATTATACTGGGCATAAAACTGGCGTGTGGAAGAATAATTTAATATAAAGAATTGGAATTGAAGAGGTGTTCACCGAAACCGAAGGGAGCCTCCTGTTGAAAATTTCGGACTGTGAAACCTTGAATTGCTTGGTATCGCGTTGAAAACACCCTGTTTACGTGTCTTTCTAAGTTGCTCTTGTGACTTGTGACACCAGCATTATACCCTCCACCTGTCACAGATTTTTCATGGGATGTTGCGAAATGCCGACGTCAGCAAACGGGGGAAGACATGACGCACAAAGGATGAGGACACGGAGTAGTCGGTGCAATTTGGAGTTACAATAAATAATTTTATATTTAATATATTGAATATTAATTTTATCTTTTATTAAAATCGAGTTTGAAATTTCCTAAATAACATGGAAATAAAAATAACATTATATTATAATACTAAGTGACTTTGTTAGATAATTTTTAATAAAATATGATTAAAAATGAATCTGTTACCGTTTAATTGACTTGGTTGATAAAGTTAATATGCTTTTATGAGATTGTTAGAATTTGTTTTGAAGTTGGCTTGTTTCTTATTTATCAAAAATAAAGTTGGCTTGTTTCTTCAGTTTTATGACTTTAATTTATGGGAAGTGATTTTTACACTATACTTTTTTCCCTATGCACTCATTTTTTTTCTGTATGTTTATTGATTTTACTTTGATTTATTCAATCTGACGGTTAATAAATATGAAGGAGTATATTGTAAAAAAATTAGAAAGTAAAAATCAACAACCTTATTTATAAATTTAAATTAGCAATGTGTCAAATACTGAATTAATTATTCAAAATTTTCGAAAAAAGTAATTTTTATTTAATTCATTTTTCTATAAGCTGGAGCTCGGTCCACAAATGAGCAAAGCCCAAGGAATTAGTCGAGAAACTAATTCAAGTTTGAGCTTGAGATATTACTCAACCCGAAGTTATAGAACCTTTAGTGAGCCTCGACTCAACTCATTTAAACCACAACAAGAGAGAACCGGGCTAGAAAGAAGAGCAAAACCCAAATCCACAACCAAATTGGAAAAAAAAAATTCCACAACCAAACTTATTGAGCTGAAAGTCCAAAGAATCCAATCCACCTATTCCACATCCGACCGGGGCACATCGTCAGCCCCCATCGGCTTCCATCCCAACAATTTCAAATACTCTTTTACTCATTTTTCAAAGTCCTTTTCATCTTTCCCTCACGATACTTATTTTCTATGGGTCTCTCGCTCGTATTTAGCCTTGGACATAATTTACTGCCCAATTGGGGATGCATTCCCAAACAATCCGACTCGCCGACAATGCCTCGTGGTGCGACCTGATCCGAGCACAACGGGCTCTCACCCTCTTCGGCGCCACCTTCCAATGGACTTAGGCCCTGTCCGCCGCTGAGGACGCTTCTCCAGACTACATGTTATTGTCTTATTGATTACTTTGGGTCATGTTCTTATCGTTGCCGGCCTGTTAGAAGGTGATGGTGGAGGTCCGGGACCAACGGACCATTGGTGGTACTGTACATGCTCGCCACGTGTAGCTCTTGTTTTTGTGCATTCGGTTCAAATTGGAATTGGAAGATCAATCTACTTGGATGCACATGAAGGTGTGCTTTGTGGCGTGTCCATCACGCATCGAAACGGAATCAAATCTTTTGATGGAGGATAAGATGAAGTTATACACATAATAAGTGTGGTCAACTTGTCCATTTTTATGGCCGTGGAGATCGTGATACACTCCGTTTGTGTCCACATTTCAGGCCCACCACCATATGGCTTACATTGGATACCCCTTAAGGTGTATTGGGCCCATTAAGAGAGTGATTAACGTAGTACTTAATTAAGTGAGGTGGTCTTAATTATAATGAAGAAATACTAAAGATTGCCGGGAGGCATGCATTTTGGTCCAGCAGAATGCACGAGGGGCCATGCATGGAGTGGAGATGGAGTCATCGACAATCCAAAGTTGATTTTTGTCTTCACGCGATTGCACACCATGCCCCATAATTAAGTTTTGATTCCTTTTCTAAATATTCCAAATTCTCTCATCCTAAGCAAAATAATTTTACCCTTGCTTGGTAATTATTTATTTATAAATTCCTCACAACTTATTGGGGATGCATATTGAATTGTCACCTAATATATTGTGGTACGTTTGTTTAATTAATTTGATTAAGGTTCTCACCAAGCATGCAGTACTTGTGAATCTGAAAAATATTTATGTAAATTTGCACATCACGTGAAAAAAAACTACAAAAATCCAAGTGTTTTTCTCTAGGAAGCTAAATTTTTATGAAGATAAAATAAATTCTCAAAATCAGAGTGTTGATATCTTGATATAATGCAAATTTGATTTATATTTATTTTTGTTGATTGTTATTATCATTGAATCATTGACATATTGCAGTGGATGCATGACGTGTTGTATTTATCAGCGAACGATCCAAACTCGAAAAACGATATCCAAAAACGAAATTTGATAATAAATCAAATGAAGCTCATAACTTTGAGAAACAAATTTGTGAAACCTATCTGCAACACATGCCCACTTCACTGCACGTCGAGTGATCCAAAAGCCAACCTTCCAAACTCCAAAATCTGTCTCCCTTCCTTTTCTCTTGATACGGGGATCCAACTTGGCATTTCCTATTTTGTCTCGTAATTCAAATCTTAATTTATATGAAACATCGATAATATAAATAATATGAAGTTCATTAGAAACTTTCGAATCACATAATATTAGACAATATAGATTATAAGACATTTTTGCATCACATAATATTAAATAATATATATTATTAATTTATTGGGTGAGTCACGGGGGGCATATGATATCGCAGACAAAATCTTGCATGCTTTCGGATCTGGATTGAGTACAAGGTCACGTTTGTGTGTTTAGTTTATAGATATGCTCATCACTTTTCTTAACCTCATGTCTTGTGTACTATATATATATATACACGTATACTCATTGTTAGGCAATCTCAGCTGGACTTCTGTTTCTTCTAAGTCAATATTTCTGGACAATTTGCTTCTTTCGATTCAATAATTTTGCAATCACTGGTTTAAAATATTGATCCAACCCAAAATAACACCAACCCGAAATAACACCAACCCGCAGCGCGGGAAAGCAATTTAAGCAAACAGTGGTTTTGTAAGTACGTCGGTGGGGGTATTAAGCAGCAATTTTAGAATGAGATGTATTATACGCAAGTGGAACCAGGGCTTGACACCGTGTGGTTTGGTTTGGTTTGGTTGAGTTTTGCTTTTGACCCATGAATCAACATAATACGAAGATTGATAGTATTTTTAGAAATCATTTTCAATTAAGCAAAAGCGTTCCTCCTCAAAAAAAAAATAAAAAAAAAACCAAAAAGGTAACTCAATTTACTCACTTATTATTATGCGTATGAAAAAGTACTTTTGACCCATTACTTTTAGAATTTTTGCTTCTTTACTTTACATGTGGAAGGAAACATATGGGATAGAAGCTGCGCTAATCACGCTTTCCGCTTCGTCTTTTTACTTCCGCATATTCATATCAACGGCTTTGATTGGCCGCACCTTAAAATACTCGATATTTGTTCTGCAAAGATAAAAGAAAAAAGAAAATTGAGATATATAACAAGGAAAATGATACATGAGGGTGCCTATACTGCCCTGCCCGGTCAAGTACTCAACCAAGATTAAAGCCAGTAATTGAAGTAGGGGTCCACTGTGGTACCCAATCAACGGCCCACACACCATCATCAATCACATGGCGAAGATGGTCTCATCCACCTCACTTGTATCCAATCACACCCTCTCCCTAGTGCCTCGAGTCCTTCTTTGAGGCGTTGGCCCCTTTCTATATTTAACTCCAACGAGTCCCAACAACAGTCGTCTCACTCACTCTTCTCCTTCAGTGGTAGTAGCAGCAGCTGCTAAAATTAAGCAATGTGCTCTACCACCGCCACCGTAGCCTCCGCCCTATGTCTTCTAGTCTTGGTCCTCTCCGTCTCCGGTGTAGCATCAGCTAACGCCGTTAACCCCGTCATTAAAGGCAAGGGCTACCGTTTGATCTCCATCCAAGAGACCCCTGATGGTGGCCTCCTGGGTCAACTCCAACTCAAACAGAAGTCCAAGCTCTACGGCCCTGATATCCCTCTCTTGCAGCTCTATGTTAAGTACGTACTCCCTGCCACACCCAATCACGATTCACACACCCATACACTTTATACTGTAAAGTAATGATTGGATGTGGTGCGTGTCCATGGTCCATAATGCACCTTACTCTGTTTTTATGATTTTTTTACAGGCACCAGACGAATGAGCGTCTGAGAGTTCACATAACCGACGCTGAGAAGCAGAGGTGGGAGGTTCCGTACGATCTTTTACCGAGAGAGCAACCGCCGTCGCTGAAACAGACGATTGGGGGGTCGAGGAAGGACCCCATAACAGGGTCAGAGTACTCTGGCTCTGAGCTCATCTTCAGCTACATCTCAGACCCATTTGGGTTCGCGGTCAAGCGGAAGTCAGACGGTCAGGTCCTTTTCAATTCAAGCTCCGAAACTAAAGACCCATATGGCGAATTGGTGTTTAAGGACCAGTATCTTGAGATTTCCACCAGATTGCCCAAAGATGCCTCTTTGTATGGGTTGGGAGAGAACTCACAGCCACATGGGATCAAACTCTACCCAAACGATCCATACACACTGTACACCACTGATGCCTCAGCCATTAATCTCAACACTGATTTGTATGGGTCCCACCCTGTTTATATGGATCTGAGGAATGTGGGAGGCCAGGCTTATGCTCACTCTGTTTTGCTGCTCAACAGCAATGGCATGGATGTGTTTTACACAGGGACTTCTTTGACCTACAAGGTCATTGGGGGTGTCTTTGATTTCTACTTCTTTTCTGGGCCTACTCCATTGGGAGTTGTTGATCAGTACACTGAATTTGTAGGCAGGCCAGCTCCAATGCCTTACTGGTCTCTGGGTACGTCTTACTTTTTATCCTCCATTTGCTTTCATTAACTTACTCTGTTATTGTTTGTTCTGGGTTAGATGAGAATCATTAGATGCATATTTGTTTACAAATGTAATGTTTTTGTTAGTCTCCTGTGAATGTTTTTGTTTTTGTTCTAGAGTTGAAATTCTTTAATGGATTCTTAATCAATAATATAGGCCGGGTATTTCATTCAAGAAGAAGATTTTGTCTAGATTTTGTTTATCACAACATGCTATGTTCATGGGGTGACCATTATTCTAAACCTACAATATCACAATTAAGAATGAGCTAGATTTGTTTAGGAACTAAACTATGACCACTTGAGTGATAGATTATGTGTGCAATTGCTGGGTGGTTGTGTACTCTTGACTAATTGACTGTATTAGAATTAGACATGTGTTCTTTGATTTTTTAAATTGAGGTTGGTGAGTAGGTAGTGTTCTTTAATTGTTTTAATTTTCTTGTGTTGGCTTTTCCTTTACAAAAATATCGCTGTTGAATCCACTTTTCTTCCCACATTAAAGATGTGATCTTACATAAAGTTGGAAGCCCCTAATCATCACACTCACCATCAAAGATTTCTGCTTTTTCAGCTACCTTTACACTTTCTTCACTTCTGTAGACTGTAGCAATCAACTCCTGGACCCTAAGCCTTATTGTTGCATAACCCTAGCAAAAGTGTGTCCTTCAAAATGTTATCTTCTTTTTGTAAGGTGGAGATTCAATATTTTATTTCCATACACTATCACAACTTGTGGTATTTTATAGGGTAAACTACATTTTAGACCCTAATTTTGAGGGTTATTTTCAAAATGGTACACAAGATTTCAATTTTCTCAGATTACACCTAAAAGTTTTGAAATTGCATCGGTTTGGCGTTTAGACCTTTTGTTTGTCTAGACGTTAATTCTTCGGTTAAATAAATGATGTGGCATATGTAGGATCCTCTTTTATGATGACTTGTTAACAAAAAAAATTCTTGAAATATTTTATTTTTGTCAATTTCTTTATATTTTTACATGCTAAAAACAATAATTTTAAAAACTAAAAATAAAAACCACGAATATGCTGAAAGTGAGTCTCAAATAACGGACGATGTAAATTAATGGGATTTCAAAAGTTAAGGTCTAATTTGAGAAAATCGAAACCAAGTGTACCATTTGAAAATGACCTCCAAATCTTAGGGTGTAAAAGGTAGTTTGCTCTATTTTCTAGTAGGGCCTCGCTTGACGGTATTGTTTGTATGGGCCAATATCTCACTTGCATGTCTTGTGAGTGTGAGACCATCTTAGGCTGTAGGACATTGTACTCCTTGTTAATGTTGTCCCGGTGACATTATAACTATTGTCATTATGTGGGTGAAAACTATTAATCAGTTTTTGTAATAGTGGTGCCTTTACCTATTTTAGCTCACAAGGCATTCGATGAGAATGCTTCTTTGCCCCATATCTAACTTGTGGCTTAGAGTCTTGTTGATCTGTTAAATGTTTTGGGGACATTTCTTGTGGTCAATTTGAGGGTTTGAAGAGATATCGTATGAGTAAATCACTTGATTATATGAGAAAATAAATCACTGTTGTAGTAAGTTGGATTTGTCATGTGGTTGTACTCGAGTTTGACTCTCACCCTCATTGCCATGCCTTGTGAGTGTGACCATCCTTGCTTGTAGGGACTTTAATGTTGTACCCTTGCATTATAATTATTGTCAAGTTGGTGGGAAAAAAATTTGTACTTATACAATATAACTGTGTTTTCTGTCTATTTTCAGTCACAAGGCATCCAATGATAAAGCTTACATTGCCTCATATAGTCATATCTCATCTTTGGCTTAGATGCTTGTTTCTCTGATGGACTGTTTAGGCATTTATTGATTTCTACAGTTTTAAGGAACGTCTATTGAGTGACTGAGTTGGAATTGATGCAGTTAATTCAATGGCTACTATTTGTACAACAGTTAAATCAAAAGTAAAAAAGATGAAGATTTCACTTGAATAATTGACACAGTTTCAAGTGAATGTAAGTTTGCTGGATGTCTCGTTTGAAATGTAACATTCTAAGTGGAGGCCTTGAAGTTTTTATATATGTACCTAACACGCGAAATGCCTTAAAACTCATCTTGTAAAACAACAGTATATGATTACGCATTTTAATTTCCCTCTTATTTTTATGATTACAGGATTCCACCAATGCAGATGGGGTTACCACAACTTATCAGTGGTTGAAGACGTTGTTGAGAACTACAAAAAGGCTCAAATCCCACTAGATGTCATTTGGAATGATGATGATCACATGGATGGACACAAAGACTTCACCCTCAACCCGAAGAACTACCCTCGGCCGAAGCTTTTGGCATTCCTAGACAAGATACATAGCATTGGCATGAAGTACATTGTCATCATTGATCCAGGCATTGGTGTTAATACCAGTTATGGTGTATACCAAAGAGGTTTGGCAAATGATGTTTTCATCAAATATGAAGGTGAACCCTACTTGGCCCAAGTTTGGCCAGGAGCTGTAAACTTCCCTGACTTCCTCAACCCCAAAACAGTTTCATGGTGGGGTGATGAGATTCGCCGCTTTCATGAACTTGTCCCTGTTGATGGCTTATGGATTGACATGAATGAGGCTTCAAATTTCTGTTCTGGGAAGTGCACAATTCCAAAAGGACAGTGTCCGACTGGGTCTGGACCGGGCTGGGTATGCTGCTTGGATTGCAAAAACATTACAAAGACAAGATGGGATGATCCACCCTACAAGATAAATGCTTCAGGATCGCAAGTCCCCGTTGGGTACAAAACCATAGCCACTAGTGCATCTCATTACAATGGTGTTTTGGAATACGATGCTCATAGTCTTTATGGTTTCTCCCAATCCATTGCAACTCACAAAGCTCTTCAAGGGCTTGAGGGCAAGAGGCCGTTTATCTTAACCCGGTCCACATATGTTGGTTCGGGCAGGTATGCTGCACATTGGACAGGTGATAACAAGGGCACTTGGGATGATTTGAAGATATCAATCTCTACTGTGCTCAATTTTGGAATATTTGGAGTGCCAATGGTTGGTGCAGACATATGTGGGTTCTATCCGGCACCTACAGAAGAGCTTTGCAACCGTTGGATCGAAGTAGGCGCTTTCTATCCGTTTTCAAGGGATCATGCAAACTTCTACTCCCCAAGACAAGAGCTTTATCAATGGGAGTCAGTAGCTGAGTCAGCTCGAAATGCTCTAGGTTTGAGGTACAAGCTTCTCCCCTATCTATACACATTGACCTATGAAGCTCACATCAGTGGAGCCCCAATTGCGAGGCCACTCTTCTTTTCATTTCCTACATACACCGAAACCTACGGATTGAGCACTCAGTTCTTGCTAGGAACCAGTGTTATGGTTTCGCCGGTGCTTGAGCAGGGCAAATCAAGCGTTAAAGCATTGTTTCCCCCTGGAGCCTGGTACAGTTTATTTGACATGACACAGGTCATTAACTCAAAAGGGGGAAAATATGTCACGCTTGATGCGCCTTTGCATGTAGTTAATGTGCATTTGTATCAGAACACCATTTTACCAATGCAGCAAGGTGGACTCATATCGAAAGTAGCAAGAACAACGCCTTTCGGCCTTGTTGTAACGTTCCCAGCCGGGGCATGCAATGCAACAGCCAAGGGGAACCTGTACCTTGACGACGATGAGCTTCCAGAGATGAAACTAGGAGGTGGTGCCTCCACATATGTCGATTTCTATGCAACTGTGAGTCAAGGAAATGTGAAAGTTTGGTCACAGGTTGTGGAGGGTAAGTTTGCTTTGGATAAAGGCTTGATTGTTGGGAAGGTGAGCGTGCTGGGATTGGACGGAAGTGGAGGAACATCTGGTCTTGAAATTGATGGAAATACAGTTATGAATGCTTCAAACGTTGAGTTGGTTGCGTCAGAACAGAAGTACGTAGACGACGCAGAATATGGAGAGAAGACCAGGAGTGTGATGGTGGAGGTCAATGGCTTGTCCCTTCCTGTGGGTAAAAACTTTGCCATGTCATGGAAAATGGGGGTCAAAGCATGAGAGAGCTAGAGCATTAGTTTAAGACATTTAAGTTCTCTAGTTTTACTCCTTTTTCTGCAGATGTTCGAAGCGGAGATGGTTGATGTGTTTAGTACGTGTTCATTGTCATGGGGAAGAGATGAGCTAAGAATTATACTCATCCTTCTCCATGTAAACAGGCCAAAATGGTGAGGTTTAGATCTTTATTGTTTGCGTAGAGGCTCTTCCCATTGTTGCTTTAGCTTGTATGCAGAATAAGGCTGATTTCAAGTCTTTTAAAATGAGAGTTCTAAAAGAAAGAGCATTCATCTTTTGGGCCGGAACGGAATTAATCTTTTGTTAGTGGGCCAATCTATGTAAGCCCAATGAAACTGATTTTTTTTTGGTTTGTTGGAGAAGATTTCAGTGACGTTGATAAGTCAAGTTCGGTATCAATCAACATTACAATCAAAGTTGAAAGTCTCGCTTGACAAAGGAAAAAAAAAAATTAGTAAGTCTTAACACCAAAAATTTCAAATGAAAATAAGGTTAAAGTCTAGTTCAAGTCCACTCCCTCCACTAATTCCATCCCATCAAAGACCTTTCTTCTTGCCATGGTAGTCCAAAAATTCCATTAACTCACAAATAAATTTATTTATTTTATAATCCATTATAAGTAGTTTTTTGTTTGATTGTCATGTTGTAAAATTTCAGCGACCTTTCTTATATTTTTTTTATTAAACAAAAATACAAATCAAACACAAACTAGATTGTAATAGTTTGACGATAAATATGGATAAATATTTTCAATGATTATGTTCGATATCTGTCAAAACGATCTATAGGTTATAACTTGAATTCCCTAAGTACCATCAAGGTCATTATTATCCAAACAACTAATCTATGCAATCCCATAAAAAGGAAAAATCTAATACGGTCAACCTGAGCCGTTAACTTATTTGCACAAAGTAAACTGAAAAGAAAATAAATAAATAACCTAACAAAAGGTATAAATTGGCCACTTCCACCGTTGTCGTTGTCTATCACTTCAGTTATTGCCACCTCCGTCAAATTTCGAAGACGATGAGGATACCGTTCACCACCATATTGTAGATGTTACAATCTACCGTGATTGACACCACACCACCAATGGAGGAGCGCGATGGCTCAATCAAAAGCCACTAAGCCGTATCACAAGTCAAAACTCTGTGAAGGCAGATTAAACTCCTGAAGACAAGAGTTTCACAAGCAACCTGACACGTCGGGACGACGAAATCTGTAATCATGATCGACACCATGACGATAGACGAGAAAATGAAGCATGAAGACTAAAAAAAATCTGTAAAATAGACACCAAGACTGGTTGGATTATTCAGTTTATTCACTATATCTCTATAAGTATCAAGGGAAAGCCCCCTAAACATAAAGAAGATAAATCGATGAAAAAAAATTTGAAGAAATATTTTTTTTGGAGAGAAGGCTAGAGTTTTGAGCCAAATTTAAAGTTTCTTCACACTTTTTGATACTTATATTAAAAGACGTGTAAATTTTACCAAAAAAAACCACTGAAAAGAAATTGAAATAGAACGTACTCTGAATGCTATATGAGTTATTAATGGATAGAAATTCTGAAATTGGTCAAATTATCTAAAATGGGGAGATAACTTCTGAAATTTTCATAAAATGATTGAATCTAAAATATCTAATAAGAAACAAATATTTCAATTGCGGTCACTTTCCGCGAAATTTGCAGCAGAGACAGATCGATTGCAGGAAGGGCATTATCATGATGGATAACCCAAGAGCGGAGCGGTAGGACACTCGTCTCAGGCGAGTACGCGTGTCAGGCTCTCCTTCGACGCAGCCGTTCTGCACCTGCAAAAATGGGTGTTTTGGCGGGAAAACAGGGTGGTGGGTACCACGTCGGCACCTTTGGCGGGAAACGGAAGCGATCCCCCCCTGGGTCCACTCATCGCAATTTGCGTAACCCACTTGGCCTTCTCTGACATGTCCTTTGGTCAACCTGCATGCGTCATTTCAACATACATGCATGATGCATACACACAACATGGATGGATCCATGCATGCCATCACCACTCATCAAGTGTTCATGGATGACACTTCATGTGGACAACTGCACATATATAATCCTTAACCCTTCATGTAAATAAAGAAAAATGATTAAAGGAAAATGTTATAAAAATTAGATTTGTAAATTATATTTCTAAATCACATATTACTACATACGGATATACTTATCGTGGATTCTATCTCCGCGTACAGAGCTGCATCAGGACTAAACCCAAACGGTCCCAGGCTCCAATTACTAAAAATATTTTCTACATTTTTTTTTTTGTATATATATGCAAATTACATTAATATTATAAAAATTTATCTATTCTTTAACTTATTCGAACAAATGTCCAATCATTTTGGTATGGCTATAACATCTCCAACGGAGTCTCTAAATTTAAGCTAAATTCTAGCTAAAATAGTTTGAAAGTTATTTTAACAAACTATTTTTAAAATTTTATTCTAGCGTGTTCCTATTTTGGCAAATATCAAATATTTTATTATTTTTTTCAAGTTAAACATTTGAATATCCTCAATTTATTGTTTTATTATTTATGAAATTCATCCAATTATGAGTAGATAACAATTGCTACTTTCTATTTGCTAAATTTAGGGATCCATAACTCCTAAAATATCAAAATTATAAAATAGGGAATGAGATAGGGACTCTGATGGAGCCTTTTTTTTCCTTTGAAATCCTTAAATTAGCTAAAAAATGTGTTTTAGGAACTCTTCTGATTATGCTTTTAGACACTATCTCAAAACATTAATAGATAATTTGGGAAAAAAAATCATCGTTAGTACCTACATTGATTGACTTGTAAAGACCGACCAGTCATGACAAACTTAACTTGGCTCTCGGCCTAACACGAGTATGACACTATCATCCCATCAGACATGGTGCATCCTACCATCGTGAACATCCGGATAAAACACCCCAACCACTATCAGGTCAGCCGAACAACCCGTCGGCCGACCTGACCAACGCAACAAGGGGATCCGGACCATCGGGACATGTGTCAGTACTAGAACTGTGGACATTTATCCCACATTGAAATGTTTCACCTACAACATTCAATGCCACTCTAAATACAAGGACACCTCCCTAAAAAATGTAATGCCATTTTTATCCTTATACTACTGAAATTATTATACAGCCTTTACCCCTATTGACTTAGGTTTCGGAGGCTGCTTGGTCGACACCACACCGGTGCTCCTTGATCTTACCTTCTCTTTGCAAATCATCCCATCAATGAGAGGAGCGAGAAGATAGAGTTGGTCAATTTTTGACATCAACAACCATAAATATCTTACGTGTAAAATCTGATAAAGATTAATGTAGCTACCCAACACCTCTCATTCAAATCTTTAGTTTGATCATAGAGTGAATTCAACTCTCACGAGTCAAGATAGATGGATCAACACACGACAGAAATTGCCTTGACCACTAAACTACCCGAGCTTCGAACTTTTAATTTTCTCATTCTTCAAGGTGCTTGATAATTGTACTTATCTATATTAATTCCCATTCATTAGACATTAACACTAAAATTATGACAACGTTATTAAGACAGTAAATGATCCATAATTAATTTGGTTTGGTTTGACGAGGGTTCAATTTTGAGGAGAGAAACAAACTACGCCGGCAACAACAGTAGACGTGGAGAGTGGAGTGTGGAGTGTGCTACCTACCAGAATACCAAAAGTCTGTGAGGGTGGGTGGTTACACTGCATGGGATGCGGGACATAAAAGTACATGTGCCATATTTTCTTGGGCAGGCATGGTACGACCGTTGGATCAACTTTTCTCCGTTCGAAATTCGATCTGCACATGGTCACGTGTCACGTGCTCTGTGTGTTCTTCGTATGGCAATCACGTGAGGACCCACACATTATCGAAAATTCAAAAGGAATTGGTTATGGTTATGATGAGGTCGGTTTTCATTATCCCCTTCCGTCGAGGTTGCCTTCTAGTAATTATATCCAGAATTTTATATAACTATGCACGATTCCTATAAAATCCTTGGTCAATTGTGTAATTCAATTGAGTCTAATAACATTAAATCTTTCGTTCATTTCAAGAATACTTTTACGTACAAATTGTGCCTTAAAAAAAATACTATGCAAACAAAAATGGTCTAATTTGTGTTTTTCAGAATTTTTATAGTAGAAAGATTTGAATTACCGTGGTCAAAAAGTCATAATGGTGTATCTCTATTATTATAAAATTAATAAGATTAAAAGGTTTCATTAAAAAAATTTAACAAAAATGTTTTTTAAATTATTTAATATTTAAGTATATAATAATAAATTTAAATATTAAACTTTTAATTTATTAAAAATTAAATAAATTTAAGTAGTTATTTCGCTCATTTTTATATATATTTTTTAATTACAAATTTATTTTATTTTAAAAAATAAATAAATGATTTAACCCATGCTTCGCGAGTACCATAAGGTTAGTATACACAAATTTCAGGATGGAAAGAGTGATGACATTACATTTAAGTAAATATTTTATGAATTTTAAAATTTAACTCAGAATATCTCTTAAATATTTTATAAGGTGAATAATTAATAATGCTTGTAAAAATTCAGAGTACATTTAAACTAATTTCATTATAAATATTGATTTCAGAATTTCTTCATGGCAGTCCTCTGGTCCACATTTACGCATTGATTTTGAAGCCATATCTGTAATTTAAATATTCTATTTTATTTCAAATGTGATTTTCTCTAGTTTTTCGTGGAATGTATTCAAAAAGCCAATATTTGTTTATTCAAAAGATTCCCCTTTTTTTGTTATTGATTTCCACATCCAATTTCGTATTCACTATTTACCAAATCTTATTTTTCATATCCAACAAATATTTATAATTAGATCAAATCATTGTTTGAATATAAATGGTATTATGAACAAATATGCCTGGAAAACTTCCATTTACAAAAGGATTGCTTTTACTGAAAATTTATATATGGTTTGCCAGCAATTTTGTTCTTTTCCTTTATATATACAAAGGGTATTTTCAAAGGAAATCCTTTTGTGTCAAAATTTCTATGAATACAATGCAAAATTTGTATGTCTTTGTCCTCAAATTTTATTACCTCTCAACTTATTAGTAAAAAATTTAAGGTAAAACTTACCATATGAACTCATAAATATTATCACCGTCATACTTTTTTAGCAATCAAGAAAATAAAACAAATCAAGAAACCAATCAATCGAAACAAAAAAAATATTAACAAAAAGAAAAGAGAAAGTTTCTACCTAAATTTCGATAAACCTAATCTAGCGGCTATCTAGTAAATATGATTCCTATTTGGGCCTCTAAATTCCCGAAATAACCGGTCCACACACAATAAATTACGTTACCGACTCGCGGCGCTGCACTTTCCCAAAAGATAGCAGCGCAATCATCCACGCTCCTCATAAGCGCGTGAATGGACATCCTCTCGAGAATCGCACAAAGTCACTGCGTGGTGTGACCCTCTCACCTAACCCGCTTCCTGATAAGACATCCACAGCCGTACGATTGGGAAACTGTGGAATACAGCTGTCAAGTTGGTGCGTGGCAAAAGGACTCTCGGGATGATATGCATGAAGGCCCAAGGCCCATGCCAGTTCATCAGCCCCGTCCATATATTGAAAAAACTTCCAAAAATAAAATTAGTAAAATATTAGTATTTTGAAACGCTTACCACTCTCAATTTAATATCAATTTTTTGACCGCATAGCAAAAAGCAGCATGGGATTGTAGAAGCAGAGAGAGTGAGTGAAGAGAGAGAGAGAGAGAGAGAGAGAGAGGAGAGAGAGACAAAGCTGAATCTGAAACGCAGGCAGAGAAAAAGACGTGAAGAATAGAATATTGAGAGAGAAAACAAACAAAGGTATCTACAAATCTCAATTTCTTTTTTAATCTGTCTGGGATTTTCGAAAAATTTTGAGTTTAATAGTCTATGGAGATTTTCGATTTTTCAATTCAATCTGTGAAGGTTATTTACTCTGTTTTTTAATTTTCCTGTGTCATCTCTGAGGCGGTGTATACAATTTTTAACTGCAAATTCGATAATAACTATTTAACCACTCCCTGTCACGTTTTCGGGAGAGAAAATCGTGGCCGTAGATTCGTAATCCTCCAACTTTTCAGACCCACGAGCTTTTGATTTTTTTGAGACTATATCAACATATCACACTGACCCCAACCATCTCTTTTTACTCTGGCTCTCTCTTTGTCTCCAACAGAGTAATTTCACACAGAAGAACAGCGAGTGAGGGTTTTGGGTTTCTTCTGAGGAAGAGATTGAAAAAAGAGGCTGTGTTGAGAGATTTTATGTCGGCTGGTTTTGATTTGGCTGTGATTGGGGCTCCGTTGAAGCTCTGTGTTTTGCCTAAATCTTCTTTCTCTGAGAGCTTTGCTGTCTGCTTTATGCTTCTCTGCTCGTTCTGGCAGAGACTCAACCCGGTGCTTACATCTGCTTCGATGAGTTTGAGGCCAAAAAGGTATGGACTTTTGTTGATTTTTGGTGAACCTTGGTTAAACCCTTGTGGGTTTTTCGTTTCTGGGCGATTTTGGTTGTTTGGTTAAATCTCAGCTGTTTTTAATTTTCGATTTGCAGGACTTGTTCTGGATTACAATACTTTGGGGCTTTTCATATAAAACGATTTTCTTCCCTCTTCTTATTCCTGAGAGGGAATCATACTTGATACCAATTTCTCCCTGATCCTAAATCTCAATTTTTTCATTTGTTTTTCTTCACTTTTTTTTCTGGTATTTTTGAGGGGTTTTGGAGTTAAGAGATTCAAAATGCCTGAGCCACGGAAGCGACTGCTTAACCAGAAAACTGGTTTCAGAAATTTCAGGAAGTCCTTCAGGGACTCAAATTCTACTAGAGACCCAGCTCCAGCTGAAGAACCCAAAAAGATGAGAAGAGTTCGGGTTATCTGTTACGATCCTGATGCTACTGATGATTCATCTTCAAGCGAAGATGAAGGAAAGCCGAGAAACACTTTGAAAAAACCAAAACAAATTATCCGTGAAATCACTATTCCCATTCTAACCCATCCTTCCAAGCCCATCGCTGAGCCCGAGAGTTCAAGTCAAGACAGCAGCCATGGAGTCAAAGCCCCTAAAGCCAAGAAGCCGGGTTTTGCTAAACCTCAAAGAAGGCAATCCTCTTCACCTTACAGGGGTGTGAGGCAGAGGAAGTGGGGTAAATGGGCAGCTGAGATTCGTGATCCTTTCAAAGGGGTTCGGCTCTGGTTGGGTACATTTGACACACCAGAGGATGCTTCCAATTGCTACGAGGCCAAGAGGCTCGAGTTCGAGAAATTGTTGGCCATGGAAGAGGCGTCTGTGGCTCCTCTGGCCACTCCCGCCACCAGCTCGGAGAAAAGCAACAACACTTCGTCATCAGCAGTTGTATCTCATGCTTCCTTCAACAACAATAACAACAACATTCAATCTTCTTCCTCGGAAGAAGCCGATTGTGCCTTGTCTCAGAGGTCACCGTCTTCTGTTCTTGATTTGGAGACCTCAGCCTCCAATAACATCCAGAATGTTGCTGATTTGGAGGAGGAGGGTGTGATTGATTCGGATGATCTCGGGGAGCTACAAATACCCGACTTGAGTTTTCTGGATGAGGTATTGGGGCCTCTCCCATTTGATCAAGACCTCAACTTGGGTCAAGAGCTTGACGCTCTCTACTTGGGAGAATTTGGCCAGTACTTGAACGAATTCAGCAGCATTGACGATGTCCAAATTGGCGGGTTTGAAGACGAAGAACCGAGCAGTCTTCCAGACTGTGATTTTGGAGATCTTGGCAAGGACGACATTGCTTGCTGGTTGGACGAACCCCTCAACATTACATGCCAATAAGTTTTGCAGTTAGGAGTAAAATTATCTGAGTTGAGTCTTTGTTATTTATATGAGCTATGGATTTTGCAGCAAATAGGTTAAGTCTCAAGAACCTGAACATGGGTGCTTGAGAGAGTGAGTGGTTGTTAATGTGCGCGTTTTATTATTTTGTTTGTTAAAAGAGAGATTTAGAGAGGCATTGTTGTGTTGAATGTGAACCCCTTGGGTTTTCTTGTGCTGTCAGAGCCGTCCAAGGGGCTCTAGTCCTTAGAGAATTGGAAATGTCCTCCGTTATCTCGCAAATGCAATGAATATGCTTTTACCTAATTCTGATTTCATTATAAATGCCGTGCCTATTTGAATTTGGCAACATTGATGGTGTCTGGTGTGAGAGAGTTGTTCATGGCTCTTGTGTGAATCGCTTTCTGGTTAGGCAGCACAGACCTCGTGCCTCCCTCTACTCTCAGGTCTTTTCAGTGTCAAAATCCTCTGATGCCAATGTAGATGGTGAGTGGTGACTCTTCTTTTTCATAGTTACTATTGGTGAATACCGTGAATCAAATCCATCGATATTGGACTGGATTACAGTAGAAGACTTGAGGTTAATTGGGTTAACCAAGTCATTAGTAACGAATGCACTTCTTGCGACCGGTCATTCGTGAATGGGACTTTTGCATTGGGGGTGTCAATTGCATAGAGCCGGCTGAGATCTCAATAGAGGAATCCTCCATCAGGGACTCGCAGATGATATCCCTTTCATCACAAGGAATCAATTTTCGGGGCCGGGGTCCTTCGATGGTTTTCTTTTCATTACAAGGAATTGTTTTCGGTGCCCCAAAGGGATAGGAATTCTATTTCGAAGACTAGAGGATGATATCCGATTTATACAAGAAATCCTTTTCCGGTGCCCTAAGGAGATGGGAATCCTCCTTCGGAGACCCGAGGAAGATATCCGATTCCAGTGCCCTACGGAGGTAGGAGTCATTTTTAGTGTCCATAATGTAAGTAACGACTAATGACGTGGTGAATCAATCCTATCGAGATTTCGTGGAAGATAGAATGATACTCCTAGGGCTTTTGTGTTGCTCTTGTAAAATCGTACTGAAGGTTGTATCAGAAGGGTGGGCCTGGCTTGGATTTTCTTTTGCCAAACAAAGCATATCTTGAACAAGCGGCAGTAAAAAGATGTTATCCTTGCAAGTCCTTTTGAGCAAGCTGTCCTCCAACTTGCTTCTCTCAGCCTACCTTTGGTCCGTCTTGAAGTGCCGCTACTCACTAACCAAAGGCTGTTTTTTTTTTTTTTTTTTTTCTGATCACACACCCCACCTTGAATGCGTCCCTTTCTTCGGCACGTGTTCTTCTTAACATCACGTGCCCTTGCTCCTACTATCACTATACCTAATCGCACATTTGATAAGCCCAAAACCATGTTGTTATTCAGGTGATTCTTGAATCACATGATGATTAATTAGTAGATATGAGATTCGAGACCTATTGGACACCATTCGTGGTTAGAATGGGTATGAAAATACTTTTAACTTCTTCTGGCTCAATTGCGGATTAGTCACATCTTTTTTGGTACGGACTACCTCAAGCTTTGACGAAGAAGAAAAAATGTCACATTTAACTCGTAAAACTTAACGTATGGTTATTATATATATCACTGTGAACAACTTAGTAGCATTTTAGATTCATATACGACTGACTAAATTTCGTAATTCAGATGAAAATAAAATCGATTAAGAAATACTTTCGAAAGTTCCGATAATACATATGCAAAGTAGGTCAGGAATTTTGTATTTTGTAATTGTCGGGTTGGATTGCGACTGCCCAAACATTAGGGATTAAACAAGTCAAATGGTGTACAAGTGGACTTCAAATCTCGACAAATTGGGTTGGAGAACCAATTATTGGGTAATTATACAGTCAGTTCATAACTAGTGCATTATGAGTCACTGATTTTTAAATTTTGTCCCAAATTCATTAAGCTTAATTACATCAATTAATCCTAATCAAATCGGGCTGACCCGTTTGGTTGACTTTCTCATATCAGTTTTTTTTTTTGGGGGGTAAAGTTGTTTCCCATTACTTATGAGTAAGTGAACATTTTTAAAGGCGATTGATTATTTGTTAATGTTTTCTTTTTGCTTGGGTTGTGCCCCTAATGTTAACTGAAAGGCAAACAATTAATAGGCCAGCTCTCATTCTCAAGTAGCGGCATAATTGCCACTGCCTAAGGTGCGTTAAATAATTGTATTTACACCGAGTAATTATGATTAAAAAACAATTTAAACAATTAATATATCCGAAAATTTTGTAATCTAAGTTTATTTTCAACGTAAATTTTTCCTCTTTTGAACTCCGTGTTTAAGTTTATTTAAAAAAAGATTATGCTTAGTCTGAATGACATTTTTATTTTGTTTGGAGTTGTTTTAAGTTTGATTTTTGATCAAATTGGGATTAATGAGAAAACTGTGCACAAAGTTTGAATTAGGAGGAATTATTAGATGCTTAATCCATTCTTCCCGTTTCTTGTTTTAAAACGTTAATGGGGATTAAAGAAGGGTAACGTAATTTGTGTTTGGATTGAAAACAACGTGAGGAATGTGTGTTACTTTTGATTCTGTGTAATTATTTTTTCTGCAGTTCGACTGAGTAAAAAGTCAAAAAGAGAATGGAGGCTCTGACATTTGAAGGCAAACCACCAGCTGACAGCTGTATGTAGCCCAAGAGGCCAAATTTTGGTCACACTAACTATTGTGTTATGTTACGAAGACCTTTGTTTTGTTTTCTTTTTCCACTTTTGTTTTCTAAAAGTAAAAAAAAATTGTGAAGAATTTCTGTCACGGCTTTTTAATACTATAAAGTATAAAACACCTTAGAAAAAAGAACCTACTAATGTTTTTCCATGGAAAAAAAATTAAACTTAATTTGCAATTCGACTGTTTTTTATTTAAAAAAGAGAAGTGATTTTTATGCTCTAATTCTTTTTTGGCTTATTACTCAAAATACTCCCCGAATTAGACTTCGAGTCTCAATTTTCTCCCCGAACACGAAATCGTAATAATATAATCCCTGAACCCCCTTATGTCAGTTTCGTTGCACAAAAAGTTATACTCCGTTACTAATGGCAGTTAGAAGAGGGGTATTTTGTCAAAAAATTAAAACAATTACCCTAAAAGAAAAAAATTATTCCCTAATCCATCCCAACCCTCCACAACCTTCCCAATTCTCGCCTTCAACCAAATTACCCAACCCACCACCTCTTCACCTTCGATCCCATCGCCATCCTCTTCTCACAAACCCAGCACCACCATCATTTTCATCTCTCGCTTCGTCTCCCATTTCCTCTGTGTTCTTTCAACTTTTCAAGCACACACAGTCTCTCCATCTCTGCCTATCTCATCACTACGTGAGTCTCACGTGAAAGAGGGCGTGTCCTTCCCCCAATCCATGGACGACTTGGCGGAGGCCGGAATAGAAGCGTACCTACACGAGAAATCCATGTACAAGTAATCGTCGTCCAAATTACCGGTCTTCCCCGATCCTTCATCGAAGTTGAGGGAGTAACTCATGGCGTCGTAATTAAATTTCGGTGACCGCTTGCCGCCGCCGCCGTTCCTGTTGAATCGGCGGACGAAAGTCTTCCATTTAGGACCCGCCACTAGTTTACGGATCCTCTTCCATCCCCGATTTCACCATGGCTCTTTGTAGTCGTGCCAGATCCGCTCCCATGACCCGTCAGGAGAAGCCGCGTCGGACCCGAGGTAGGGGATACATGAACAAAACCTCCTCCTTCTGGCGAGCATCAAGTCGTCGGAGTCATCAGGGTCGACAGAGTCCGTGTTTGATTTTGGAACGGCCTTGTAGACGATCTTCGACGCCATTTATATTAAAAAAAAATTAGGGCTTTTAATTTTAAACGTAAATTGGTGGTGCTGGGTTTGTGAGAAGAGGATGACGATGGAATCGAAGGTGAATAGGTGGTGGGTTGGGTAATTTGGTTGAAGGCGAGAATTGGGAAGGTTGTGGAGGGTTGGGGAATAATTTTTTTCTTTTAGGGTAATTGTTTTAATTTTTTGACAAAATACCCCTCTTCTAACTGCCGTTAGTAACGGAGTATAACTTTTGGTGCAACGGAGCTGACAGAAGGGGGGTTCAGGGATTACATTGTTACGATTTCGCGTTCGGGGAGCAAATTGAGACTGGAAGTCTGATTCGAGGAGCATTTTGAGTAATAAGCCTTCTTTTTTTTATGTGCAGTATTTCTTCTAGTCACAAAATTGAATAACTGATAATATGATTCATGGACAGAGTCAATGAAATGTGAAAATCATTTTTCTTTCAAAAATCCAGGCTAATTGTATTGGAGTTCGATTATGGGTGAATTTTGTTTGTCAAAGAGATTTTAGGGTGTTGAAAACCAATCAAAACGGGGCCAATCTAGTTGGTGTTTTCCTAGCTTGTCATAACGAGCTAATAAACGCTTTTTTATATAAGGATATTAAGATGTAGATTATATGCATTTTATATCAATCTTGCTATTTATTAGAATAGAATTCGATCGAGAATCGAGACCATCCTAGTGAAAAAAATATATATTAACAACGATACTAGTGACTCAAGAATTTTAATTTAACAATGCAGTTACATAATAAAATCATATCTAAAATTATTGATGATAAGTTCTCGACACTAAATTAGGGGGTACATAAGAGTTTGAACTCCAAAATATATCAAAGAAGGCACACTTGGAACATTTATAAGCATTGTGGATTGATTTATAGAAATCCTTTAACTTGGAAACTTGAGATGCAATCATCAAACATTTGCTCAAGTGTTTTGAATGGAGGAAACCCTATTTGAGCTATTTTGCTGGTATCCATGCTGTGTGTGTTACTGTCTCCTTCATGGCTGCTACACCTACAAAATTACATCAAATTATTCAACATTGACCAAAGAAAAATGACCAAATGGCCCCAAAGTGTGAAGGAGCTTGAGTTGCTTTCTATATATACATATAACAGCAACTCACTTGTTTTCATATGGATAAGATGGGTATTTGGCCCTCAGCATCTGAATGATTTGGGACCAGTGTGCTACTGCGCTGGAACATATGAGCCTGCCTGAAGCTCTGCTTTCCTCCATTGCTAGTAGGTGTGCAGCTACCACATCATCAATGTGCACAAATCCCACTGTTGTATTTGGGTACTCTCCTCTTGAACCTAACATACCAAATTCCAGTCCTCACTTCAAATTTCCGTCTCCGTAGTTTACAATATCCCATTATCAGATAAATAGCGTCGCATTTTCGTCTGCTTATTGGCAAGAGCAGAAAAATATATTTTGTTCCCATCATTTTGAGAAGTTATGGAGTCAATTTACTGATGATGGAACAGATTTCCCCATACTTCACATTGTGTTTATAATAAACGACGATGTATTGTGAAAAATTCTTCTACTCAATTTTCTTCAACTTTGATCATAATTATTGACTGGTTTGATTACTTAAAGAGCATACAATTGTCTTTTAGAACTTTGTATTCCCTAAATTTGATACTAAAACGGTAAAATCTAAAATTGAAGCGATCAATCAATTTGAGACTACATGCATATAGTCTAAGCACAAAACGATGATTCCACATCCTAAAATAATCAACCATGTAAATAAATGAGATCAAGATTGAAGAGAAAATAAATACAAATGAAGTTTTTAAAATAAACGTGTCGCGTTTGAACTTGTAAAGAGGGAAAGGCCTAACCTTTGGTGATGGCAAGTATCATATGGAGAGTGCTGGTTGGGTGTGGTGCCAGCAGAGGCCCAACTACAAACGAGGGATTTACCACCACTAGATCCATCCCAGTTTCCTTAGCCAGTCGCCATGCCTCTTTCTCAGCTGTAGTTTTAGCATAAGCGTACCAAAGCTGTATACAATGCATTCATTAATACAAAACATTATCATTATCTTTGTGTAAATCATCCATTATTCTGAAAGTTAACATACAAAGATATGCAGTTGGGTTAATTACATTGTAGTTTTTGCAGTATTCAGGATCACTCCAGTGTGATTCATTGAGTGGAGAGATCTGCTCTGCATCGTAACGAAATCTTATTGAAGAACAAGAAGAAGTTAACACAACCCGTTTTACGCGCGCTTTCGAGCACGAATTCAGCACATTCAACGTCCCCTTGATACATGGATCAATCAAAGTTGCCTGCAATGCCATAGTACCAAATTGAGACCAACCAAATTTCATGTTTCTTGTATTTTCTAAATTTTCGATTCATGACTTATTTCGTTTTAGATACGTTTGAATTACATAATAGATGAAATTCTACGAGGAAGTTTGCCTGAAGATTGTCGTCGTATGGAACAAGCACGGGTGATGCGGTGTGGAACACCCCATCAACGCCTTGTACAGCCTCGTCAAAGCTTCCATCCACCATTAAATCAGCTTTCAACATCTTAAGTCTTTCCTTGGCTCCATTCAACTCCCACAAAAACCCAACCTTTTCCACATCCTCTGTTCATGGTAAATAATATACCTTAGACCATATAAATGAGACGGTCCAAAATGATATGTAACAATACAATATCGGTAAGTGGAGATAGACGTATTGTGCATTTACCTGGATTTCGCACCGTGGTGCGGACAACATGGCCCTTGTGTAGCAAAGCCTTGACTAAGTAAGCAGCTATGAATCCTGTTCCTCCAGTTACACAGTATTCTGGCATCTTTCAATGCTGTTGTACATGCTTGGGTGTTGCTTACTTTGTTTATATAATCAATGGTGAGGAAGATGGTCTGAAAGAAAAAACAGAAGACAGAGGTCATGTGATGTACAATTTTTATTTGATTATTGGGCTCAGAAATAATTGTTTTATGTTATTTTAAGTGAAAGCATCTTGGTAGATAACTCATTCAATCTAGGAGGCGTGCTAATAAGTTTTTAGAATTATTCAAATATTTTTCAGTCACCACTTTGGGCCTTGGTGATGAAACAAGTGACCATTTCTTTGGTCTCAAAATCTACAAGCCCAAGAGGCTTCCCGGCTTGCGGTTCAGGTAGCCCAAGTTGGCTGGTAATATGGACCGAACCATATAAGTGCAGGAAGTTAAAGTTCCTCCCCAAAATCAATTGGCTATGGGGGGGAGAGGTTCAACTCCTTATAAGCCCTTGTAAGGTTGTACAATTTTACAATGTGGGACTTTAAGTCCATGCAAGGTTGTGCAATTTTCCAATGTGGAACTTTTCTACCTTCACATTCTCACACGCCCCCTCACGTGTAGCGAATTTTCAAGCATAACACGTAGACAACTCATGATGGGTGACGTGGAGCACATGTGGCGGTTAAGCCTTACACTTGAGAATTTTCAAGCCTAACACGTGGACAACTCGTGATGGGTGACGTGGAGCACGTGTGGCGGTTAAGCCTTACACGTGAGATAACGTGCTCTGATACTATGAAGGAAGTTAAGGTTCCACCCCAAAACCAGTTGGCTATGGAGTGGAGAGGCTTAACTCCTTATAAGCCCTTGCAATCTTGTTCAACTTTCTAATGTGAGATTTTTCTACCTTCACATTCTCACAATAAGCTCCTAATGAGTCTACATGACGTAAAGGCTAGGTTTGAATTTTTAGAAGAAGTTAGAGGGCAAATCTGTGACAACGTAACATTTCAGCTCTAATTTTCAGTTTCTATCTTTTATTTGTTTCAATTATAAAAAAATAGAAACAAAAAACTTGTTTGATAATTTTCAGATTAAAAAAAGGGAAAATTACATGAAATTGTTTGATCATCTGTCATATAATAATATGGTTGGGTGGTTGCCTGGTTGGGCGCTGGTTGCTTCATCTGTCCTATAATTCAAGTGTATTTATTCATCGTGTACGGACACCTACCAACGTCGATCAGATTCAAACGCGACCACAACTTTGGGGCAGAAATCATCTAGCTTGTCATGAATCTATGATCATGCATTTGGCGCGTACATGTAGCATTCTAACTCGCTGGGACAATTAGATATAATTGTAGACTATGAATCTAGTTGATTTCGTTCGTTTTTATATGCGAGGAAGAAGGAAAAGTGAAGGAGCACAGTGTAGTGTCGATATAATAGTTTCTTATGCCTAAGATTGGAGGTGTGAAGGACCGAATAGCAATTTTGACAGCATAAGGGCGAGAATGTTATGCTACCTTTAAATGGGTGAAAGTGAATTCTCTTATATTCATAACGTAATGAATGATGTTGGTGAAACATTTCGTTGTGGGATAAATGCATTGCTTTGTATGTATGTTTGATACGTGTCTAGAAGGGCCTATAGGTCACCTAGGTGACGGGTTGATTGAAATGCCGAACAAATGCATGGCCGACCAATTGGTTGTCCATGCTGTTTTTGGCGTTATTGTGGTCTTATTTGGTTGTTTGACCCAATTGATGCATATCGTTCAAATGAAATACGATCCATTACAATCTGGTGTGTATTGGAGTTGTCTTTCCTTTCGCATATGACACATTGACACATGACATGACATAAGACACATGCATGCTTTTAGTTGTTGTTTTCCTACAAGTAACCTGTACAACTTAAAAGTGAGCGGCACAAATGAAATTGCATTTGCATGCTCACAAGTCACAAGCAGAGATCAAAATAAGCGTATTGAAACAGAAACAAAACGAAACAAAGCAATTTTGTTAATAATAATATAAAGCAACACACTATTTTATTTGTAATTCTATTATTTTGTCTGGATAAATTTTATTTGTTTGAAATGTTTTTTTTTGTGAATAATAGATATCCCACGGTATAAATGGACCATGAAAACCACAAAATGGGCCGCACCGTCGTTTTGCTTCTAAGTTCCAAACTAGCAGTCATATACGTACACAAGCATGATCCCCCCCGCCATTGAATGGTGAATTAAATTTGTAAACCTTTTTGTGACCATCTACATGATCCCCCCCGCCATTGAATGGTGAATTAAATTTGTAAACCTTTTTGTGACCATCTACATGATCCCCCCGCCATTGAATGGTGAATTAAATTTGTAAACCTTTTTGTGACCATCTACCAACGGTTCACGCGGTCTTTACCTTTTAGTCTTCAGCCACTCGACTTCTCCTTTCCTTCTTATTCATTTTCTATATTCAATTAAAGCTAGGGCGGTTAATCGGTACCTATTAGCTAGGGCTGTTAATTGATACCGAAAAATCGATCGAATAATCGAATTGAATTGAACCGTTCTGAAAAATAATTAGACCAAAAAAAACATCGTAACCGAAATAGAAAAACTGAACTGGAAATGGTTTGATTTTGGTTTTTGGGAACTCAGTACCGAACCGATTACCCCTGCGTCGTTTTTGGCCATTTTTCTTCACTTCGATATTATCTTCAACCCTAATCTAAAATCTGCTTCACTCTTCAGTCTTCACGCCGCTTTCAGTCTCTCACTCCACGCCTTCACTCTCGCTCACTCTCACCAGTCACCACCCTCACAGTCACCGCCGCACCGCCTCAACCGCACGCCTTCACTAATCAATCACAGTCTCACCCTCACGCCTTCACTCTCAGTCTCTCACCCTTACGCCTTCACTCACACGCGGCCGCCTTCAATCTCCATCCCGTTGAGGAGAGGACGCCTCTAATCTTCATCGCGTTGAGGACGCCTCCATCACTCTCACGCACTTCGCTTCACAGCCATAGCACCCACAACGCCACAAGATTGAGCCACGCTGATCAGAAAAGAGAGCTCGCAGTCCTCATCGTCATCCAAAGCTGGAGTAGGAGGTGAAGGAGAGGGAGAAAGTGGTACAAGATTTGCTTAATTTGGTACTGTTTTGTCGGATTTGGGGCTGACCCATTTGCTTAATTTGTTCAATTTCTAATCTAATTGTGTAAAAATTTGATTTTGGCGATGATAATTAGGAGGTGGAGGAGAGGGAGAAAGTGGTGATTCATCGCATCTCTCTCAATCTCTTCGTCTCTCCCTCTTTCTTACCGGTGCAAAACCGTTCTTGAACCAAATCATCCAATTCGGTCCGGTTTCGATCCAACATGTGAAATCGACAAGTACAGAACCGGTATCAATATCGAATTGCGTATTCGGTTCGGTTTCGATTTCAATTTCGACAAAATATCGAACCGAATATTCTGATACCGAATTGTCTAATCGGTTCAATTTTGATTTCAGCGAAATGACGAATTGAACGTACCGATTAACATCCCTAATTAAAACCCATAAACATCATATATATTTTCTCTAACCTCTAACCGTTGATATATACATTATAATAAATTCAAGATAAAATAATTTATTTTATAAAAAATAATTATATCCTTCACTTATAATTAAACGACATGATTTGTAAACAAATATTAATAGTAATAATAATGGACGACATATCCCTTTCACACATATAAATTGGCTTCCTTGGACACCCCCGCGAAAATATAGGTTTGAATCAACACCACGACGAAGGTCGCTACTGTAACTATTGAGTATCGTTCTAGGGGACCAATTAATATTATATATATATATATTGTACTTTTCTTATGAATATATACATTTATTTATGTTTAAGATATTAAATTTAATTGAATAACAAGGACCATACAATAGAAGGTAGGTCTGTTACATACAGTTGGCCTTGTTAAATTCCTTCCGTTCAATGCAGGCTAAGAAAAAAGAGTATCACACACTCCAAACAAATCAAATAAATCACAATCCTTAAATAACAAATCAGAATAAAAATCTAGAGGTTCTTCAACCTATATGCAATAGTTGACACACCCAAATCATATTGGCCCAAGCGGTGTGCATCAACACATTCTTCAACCATCTGGTCCAATCAAAAGGCTAAGAATGGAAACTCAATCGCATAACTCCACACACCAATGTCCAAGGATAAACTAACATAAAACAACCCAAACAAATAGACGGGCAATGACGACACTAAAAACTCAAAAAAAAAAAAACTCTCCTAGCACGCTATAGAGACTAAGAAAAAAACTCTAACAAGATATTTGAGACTAAATACAGCCAATCCGATATAAGAATTGCTATACTTATTTGCACAAAGAAAAACAAAAAAAACAATCCAACAAAAGGCACAAATGGGTCACTTTCACCGCTGATGTCGTCTATCACTACCCATATAGTCGCTTCCACGAAATACCATTCACATATATTCCTATCGGCCGTGATTGACACCCACCATTGGAAGACTACGATCGCTTGATCAAAATTCACCAAGCCGTATGCATCATGAGTAAAATCCTCGTAAAGGAAAATTAGGTTCATGAAGACAAAAATTTCACCAGTAACTTGATCAGTTAGGACGTCGAAATCCGTGATCATGATCGACACGATAATAGTTGAATTAAAAAAGGAAACTTGAAGACGCACGAATTCTAGTGAACTCGACACCAAAACCAGTTGGATGCTATTTTTACATTATTAGCTAACAACATTTTTAATAAAGATGCACTTGTTTATATTTATATATGTAAAACTTAGATCAATTGTTAATACATACAATCTAAATAACAACATTCTTATCTTATTAAGAATAACAACTCCATTGCATATATTCATAGTCTCATAGTTATATATACAAATCAAGAGTGAAAAGAAGTACATGAGTTATAAATTAGCCACCAAATTTTTGGTCAATAAATGAGTAATATTATCGCATTGATAATTGAAACTTTCTTAACAAAATTGTACTAGTCTGAAAAGCTGGATCTTAATAATTAATCGTGATCATCTTCTCACCATCACAAAATAGCGAGACATTACTAACAAGAACTTCAATTTATTAGTAATTACTGATATTTGAAACATAGTAATTAATATCATTATTCTTAATTATTAACAACATTTAGATTAGATTTTTTGCACCTAATCATATACTGGCTTTTTTTTTTTTGAATAAAATTATATTGGAGAATTACATTATACACAAGTATCGAACTAATCATTTACGATAACGGAAGTGATAGACAACGATAACGGTGAAAATGACCAATTTGTATCTTTTGTTGGGTTATTTATTTATTTTCTTTTTAGTTTGCTTTGTACAAATAAGTCAAGCGGCTCTTATTTTGAATTGGATGCGTTAGGTTTTTTGTTTTATGAAATTACAAAGATTAGTTGTTCGGGCAGTAATGACCTTGATGATACTTAGGAGATTCAAATTATATTATTTTGTGCGTTATTCCCTCTATATCGTTTCGATAGATATCGAACCTGATCATTTGAGGTATTTACCCATTTTTATCGTCAAACTTTTGCAGTCTAGCTTGTCTTTGTTTTATATCTTTGATTAATCAATGAATTTTCGTATATTATCGAAAAGTATCGAACTAATCATTTACGATAGTTGAATTCGAGAATTAATATAATAATCTCGAGAAGAAATAATCACCGTATTTAATTCATATTAAGAGGAAGTATTGATTACGTTATTATCCGTTCAAATTGAAATATATAGTCAATCCTTCCAATTCTTCTTACATCAAAGGACTTGAAGCTTTTGTTTTTTTTTTTCAATATGAACAACATCTAACAACCACATTAATTAATTGGGAACTGGAAATTAATACCTGGATCGAGCTAACTACAAGGGCTGACTTACTTTGAAGAATTTCCTATATATATATATATATATATATTTCAGAAATTGTTATTTTAACCACAATCCCAAGTCAACAAGATATGCATGAAATGTTCTTACTTTCTAGCTATTACATAATTTAGCTATTTTTGGTTTGATCAAATATATCGAAACAAGGAAATTAAAAAGATCATATTTGTTTAATTACTTTCAAATTATATATCAACAAGATATCAGCGTTTGCACAAACTTTATCCGAATTTAATAACGTAAAAATAGGAACGCCTAAGTTTTTATTATGGTTGGTAATTTATAGGGGAGAAGCTCATAATTGGGTGCCAAAACCAACAAAACAAAGATGGATAATCCCGAAACTGATATACCGTCCATGGGTTTAAAATGAATTATTAATTAGTTTCATGTCAAATTTTTAAAAAACAAAAAAAAGAAAGTTATGAAAAATCAATAGCAAATTAAGTGAGCGTTAACCACAAGCAAATAATCCAGTGGAAACTCGGATTTAAGTCAGATTTAAAAAACACGAAACTTATATTTGACTTGTCACCGACGCATATTAGCTCTTAGTTGAAAGTTTTCAAATACAGCCGTCTCTCAAACAAAAAAAAAAGTTCAGTGAGCGTTGAGTGACGTGAAGTGGTCATTTAATCCTCTCATCTGCCTTCTTCATTGCGCCGGTCCCCTTGCCTTTAAATCTCCACCCCCTCTCCTGCCTAATATCTCACCACCTCCCAAACCCAACCTCACTCCTCATCGCTCCCCACCTTCTCTCTTTGGCATTTCCACTAACACCTAATAAACTCAACGCCATGCCGCCAATATTGCCGGACTTCTCAAACTCCGTCAAACTCAAGTATGTAAAACTCGGCTATCAGTACCTCGTCAATCACATTCTCACCCTCACTCTCATCCCCATCATGGCCGGGATTTTCTTAGAGGTCCTCCGTCTCGGCCCCGACGAGATTCTCAAGCTCTGGGACTCCCTCCATTTCGACCTAGTCCAAATACTCTGTTCTTCGTTCCTAATCATCTTCATCGCCACCGTCTACTTCATGTCGAAACCCCGCACCATCTACCTCGTCGACTACGCCTGCTTCAAACCCCCAGTCACGTGCCGCGTCCCGTTCTCCACCTTCATGGAGCACTCCCGCCTCAACCTCAGCAACAGCCCGAAAAGCGTGGAGTTCCAGATGAGGATTCTCGAGCGGTCTGGCCTTGGAGAAGAGACCTGTCTCCCTCCCGCCATTCACTACATCCCTCCCAACCCCACCATGGAGGCCGCCAGAGGCGAGGCGGAGCTGGTTATATTCTCTGCCATGGACTCGCTATTCGAGAAAACAGGGCTCAAGCCCAAAGACATCGATATTCTCATTGTCAACTGCAGCCTCTTCTCGCCGACGCCGTCGTTGTCAGCGATGGTGATCAACAAGTACAAGCTCAGAAGCAACATCCGGAGCTTCAATTTGTCGGGAATGGGCTGCAGCGCCGGCCTCATTTCCATCGACTTGGCACGTGACCTTCTTCAGGTCCATCCGAACTCCAACGCGGTGGTGGTGAGCACCGAGATTATTACTCCTAATTATTACCAAGGCAACGAGCGAGCGATGCTCCTCCCTAACTGTCTTTTCCGAATGGGTGGGGCCGCTTTGCTTTTATCGAATCGGAGGTCAGAGCGACGACGTGCCAAGTACAGATTGGTCCACGTGGTCCGGACCCACAAGGGATCGGATGACAAGGCGTATCGGTGCGTGTTCGAGGATGAGGATAAGGAGGGCAAAGTGGGAATTTCACTCTCTAAAGATCTGATGGCGATTGCGGGCGAGGCGTTGAAATCGAACATCACGACGATCGGGCCGCTGGTGCTCCCGGCGTCGGAACAGCTGCTCTTTCTTCTGACGCTCATCGGTCGGAAAGTCGTGAACCCTAAATGGAAGCCTTACATTCCGGATTTCAAGCAGGCGTTTGAGCACTTCTGCATCCACGCGGGCGGGAGGGCGGTGATTGATGAGCTGCAGAAGAACTTGCAGTTGTCGGGGGAGCATTGCGAGGCGTCGAGGATGACGTTGCATAGGTTTGGCAATACGTCGTCGTCCTCGCTTTGGTACGAGCTGGGGTACATTGAGGCAAAGGGGAGGATGCGGAAGGGGGATAGGGTTTGGCAGATTGCGTTTGGGAGTGGGTTTAAGTGCAACAGCGCCGTTTGGAAGTGTAATCGGAACATCAAAACGACGTCGGATGGGCCTTGGGCTGATTGCATTGATAGGTACCCAGTTCATATCCCTGAAGTTGTCAAGCTCTAGGGCTCTAGGGCTCGAGGGCACCCTAAAATCTGAGGGCGCGCACAGCAAACAAAACAGGGGCAAAATTGAATGCATCGTGATTGGTGGTGAATTTTCTTCTTTGATTGTTCAGTCGTATAATTAATTAAGGGGATTTTGTAAAATCAATTATATCATGGCCACTGTGTTAGTGTTTTTTTTCTTCTTCTGCAATTTCGATGATGTATTAATACTACTGTACTGTTTCATGCAAGCATTGAACAACAGTACAATACAACGTGTCATTATTGGAGTTTGGTGAAATATTCATCTGGAATGAATTGTGTGTAGATTTGATTTCATTGTGTTTTTTATTTGCATGGCTATAAATATTTGATTTGCGGAATTTGTGTGTTGATTTTGGATGGTGTTTTTTTTTTTTTTTTTTTTTTTTTAAACGAAAACGATAAAATCATACATATTGCCGTAGTATAAAAGCCCTATTAAAACTTTGGATAGTACGTGTTGTTAGATTTTAGTATAAAAACACGTGGCCCTATTAAAACCTTGGATAATAAGTGTTGTTAGGTTTTATTTGTTTTGCAAACGTACATGTATACCTGGCCGATTAACTTAATTATTACTTATCAGACTGACAAAATACCTACGTACCACATTAACTCAATCTCCCAACTTCCATCCGCATGATGTCACACATACTGACCAATATTATTATAATTAAGGACAAACTTTGATGAGTATTATTTCAGCTATATTATCAAGTACACGTAACGTTATTAATACTCCTATATATGCGTATTGTCACAACAGTTACAGATGAATAAATTTCGGTCGAACGCTTACAAGTTAATATATATTACTCTAGTATATACATACTAGGCTACGTACGTAGTAGCTGTTATTTATTTTTATTTTTATTTTTATTTTTATTTTCTGATATTAATGATCGAAGGCAATTTTGATGGATGGCATATTCATGAATATGAGTCTAGCTTATACCTAGCAGCTAGCTAATTATGATATAATCAAGTTCAAAGTTCAAACCAAATAAATTTGAAGGGGTGGGATTATTAATTTATCATCCGAAAACAGAATTGTCAAAATAGGTTTAGGCTAGGGTTTCCCAGAACAAGTTTGTGACAACCACCCTGCAGTGACTCACTCATTTTGAGGCAAAACTAAATTCATACCAACATATAAATATATATATGTTTTTCCATTTGACTGGAACACTATATATATATATATTACTTCTAAACGATGATATATGACGAGAAAAAATTATATATATATTGCTAGTATATATATATAACTATATAATATGTAATTTAAATGTTTCTATCCCAGATTAGAATGCAATAATTATTACGTCATCTATGTTTTATTAATGGAAAGGTTTATAAGAAGATGATCATATATATATATATATATATAGAGTATACTAGTGATGAGTACATGACTGCCACACTGGTGAAGCCTTGAAGGTAATAAGAACACCCTCTTTGAAGTAAGTAAGTAAACTAACTCAGAGCAAACTAGGGGAGGAATCAAGTAATTGCATATATATATATATATATACAAGGGCGGAGGGAGGGGGTGGTGCCGGGGGTCCTGGGCCCCTCCACACTTATATATAAATATTATTATATTGTATATATAATTATATTTTTTTGTGACAACTTTCGTCAGTCTTCCTTTTCCTTATAATTTTGAATTTATCAAATTTATTTATTTATTAATCATTGTGCGGTGAATTTTGTGTTTTTGTTTAAGTATTAAATTGATTATAGTCCAAGTAAGTATTTTTGTTTCCCTTGCAATTTCGAATTTGTTAAATTTATTTATTTATTAATCTTTGCATGGTGAACTTTGTGTTTATGATGTATCCAAAAAAAAAACTGTGTTTATAATTTCTTACTTATATTATATTCCACATGTATGGATTTCTATTAGAATGGTTTGAATTTAAATTGAGTTCATATGTTTTCAATTATGAAAAAATATCACAAAAGAAAAGTAAATGCCAATCGAGGTATAACGATTTCAAAAGATGAGAACTCTCGATGACAACTATTAATGTAATAATTTAATAATATGATATGATATTTTTGATCTTTTGGTTAGTTTGATATATATTATGTTGATTTCAACCATTATATTAGTGTAATATTCATTATGAGTTAATTATATGAAGGACATGTTTACTTCCCAGAAATGGGAATAGTAGGTAATGGGAGAAGCAAGGCAATCGGAGAAGTGGCTAATTAGAGAAGTGGTTAATCATTCCCATTGAATTGTTTACTAACTATATAGAATTAAAATAGTAATGAGATTGATTTTCATTGTTATTGTTTACTAACTCCTATGAATCGGAATAAAAACTAACTTTGTAATTTGTGTGTGCGTAGTACTCTTTTTTCTTGAACCGGGTTGAAATCCCCGACACGATTTTAATGAGGCCACATTGTTTTGCACCGCCATATTTTGTACGATTTTCAATCAGTTTATATGAATTGTCGTACTTTTCTCAAAATAACAATTCCAAAATGTCATATATCTTGTCGTGATTATTCACTAATAAAATATGAGAAAATATGCCCGATTGGTATTTTCTAGCAGTATATAACTCATTGATAAATATTTTAAACCATGTTTTAAGTTGTTGAAGGAGTTGGCTCGGAAAATGAGGAATTATGCACATGGTTGAACATTATTACTAGTTAGAATTATTGTAATTAATACTTGTAAATTATGTTATTTTTTTTAATATTGAGTTGCGTATTTAGAATTATTGTAGAATTGTAGGTTACTTTAGTAAATTAAAATAATGAAAAGGGATAATAGGAATCATTAACACATCTCCCCTAGTTAATAGGATTACCCCAAAATGAGTAATGAGATTACCTATTTTAAATAACAAGTAAACGTAGGAGAAGTAGTAAGTAATGAGAATCATTACTTTTGATTTAATTTCTATTACTGATAAGTAAACATGATCTAAAAGTTCAATTTTTTTTATTTTACGTATTTTGTGAAAGACCTATCTCAACTTAATTCCTTGCTATGCATATATATATATATATATATATATATCATTGTTGATGAGTTGATGGATGCTTTTGAGACATTATAATTTATGGGATTTAAGTTGTTAATTAAAATTTTAATTTAATTAATGAATGTGATGACAAATCAATTCATGCAACTGGACGTAGTGAATGCGATCACAATCTCAATTTATGCATGCAACTAATTTCAGGTCCGGAAAGTCGTGGGGCTGCCAAGCTAGCTGTGTCAACTACGTGAGAACATGATTGTTTTTATACATGGAGATGGACCCCCCTGCAGCTGCATCTACCCGATCGATCACTGCCTTATATATATAACATTTTGAATTTTGGCATTTTGAATATATATATATATATAACATTTTGAATTTGATATTACGGATTAAAGAAAATTCTTTGAATTTTAGCATTTTTGAGTTTTATTTTTCTTTGATAAATATTGATGTGAACTCTCACAACATGAGATTGAGATTTCGAATTTGAGTTTTTTCCATTTTGAATTTGATTTTTCTATGGTAAGGTTGATGTGAATTATATGAAAAAAAATTAGTGATTCGAAGTTCAATTTTTTCTTATTCAAAATTTAGAGTTTGAATTTGAATTATATATCATATGAACTCTAGCATTTGATATTATGGATTAAAGAAACAATTTCGAATATATTTCATTCTGTGTTTGGTTTTTCTATGATAAGGTTGATGTAAACTCGCACAAAATGATATTAATTAGAGTTTCGAAGTCCAATTTTTTTTTAAAAAAATTTAGAGGTTTTATTGGAATTTTAAGGTTCGTATTAACTCTAACATTTGATATTACTGGTTGAAGAAAGAATTTTGACTTTTCTCTATTTTGAGTTTCATTTTCTATGGGGTTTCAAATTTCTTTTTGTTTTTTCAAAATTTTGAGTTTGAATTTGGAGTTATAAGTTTCATATGAACTATAGGCGTTTGATATTAGGGGTTGGAGAAAGAATTTCAAATTTTTCCATTTTGAGATTGGTTTTTCTACGGTAAAGTTGATGTGAAATGCAATATAAGACTGTTCAATTTTTTTTCTTTCAAAATTTCGAGGTTTGATTTTTGTATTATAATTCATAGGAATTATAACGTTTGATCTTACATGTATGAGAATTTTTTTTTTTAATTTATCCCTTTTGAAATATGTTTTTTTATGGTAAAGACGTTGATGTGAATTCTTATAAATTGAGATCGGGGTTTCGAAGTTTTTTTTTTTTTAAATTTCGAGTTTTCATTTTTGGAGTTATAAGGTTCATATGAACTCTAACGTTTGATATTACGAGTTTGAGAAAGAATTTTGAATTTTCTTCATTTTGAGTTTAATTTTTCTATAGTAAGGTTGATATGAACTCTCACAATTAGAGATTGGGATTTTGAAGAAATTTCATAAAGGGGTCGGAAAGTGATTTTAAGGCGTGAATATAATTAGAAATCTTGTTTGTCAACTTTAAAATTTCTTATAGAGTGATGGGAATGGAAATATGATAAATATTTTTATGTTTTCTTTCTAAATTTAAAAAGCCGACTAAAATTTGTGATTTATGACTCACATTTTTTGGGGGAAATACGGTTGTTGATATTTACCAAAGTGTCAACCACCATGTCTCGATTTCGGTGTCAACGTGGACTATCCGGGTTGAGGTGTGTCAGTTCCCGTTATTCAATGTTCACGGGATCATACAATTCTCATTAATAATATATATTTGTACATGATACAATAGGTTTAATTTGAACCTCTAGAGAGAGATAGATGGACATTGATAATGGGCCTTGATGATGGACACTAACAATAATGGGTCTTGATAATGAGCTTGATCTAAATGCAAGTAATCTTCCGATTCTTTCGTTAGGTCTCTTTCATGAACATTAATTATAAATTTCCATGGGAATGCATTATAATTTCTTCCAATCTGATCATCAAAAGCTGCTTGCTACCTACCAATGTTTTAATATTTCAAGATTAGAGCTCATCAGCATCACCAACTGCTTATTACAATGGCACAATGCAATTGTCCAAAAATAGGGTTCCTCTCGTTTGCCTTATCTGGAGTCGTATATTTATGGCATCATCAATGATATATATTACGTAGCTTTTTACGCACATTGGTTATTTTCATATTTTGCATAAAACTTTATATCTCAAATCAATCATGCATGATTGTATAAAACTTAATTTGTAATTGAAATTTGAATTGAAATGAAGCTACAAAAGATGAATAGCTTCTCAGTTGTATGAAAGGTGTTCCACATGTTTAAGGCAAGTTAGTTTATGCATGCAGCTAGCAGCCTGCAACTGCAAACACGATAGACATTTAGAGACACAGGTCATATGGATCCAGCTTCAATGCTGCGACCCTACTTGGGCCGGTGGCTAAAAATAACAATTATTTCATTTTTGAGACATAAACAATTAATTAATAAATCTTTGGTCAAGTCCTCTTTGCATATTGAGAGTTGAGACCCCCTGTGAGACATGGGGACATGCATGGCACCAGGGCACCAACCAAAAAAAATTATCTCAGTTACCTCTTAGTTACTTCCCAGTCTTTTTTCCCCAATCCTCTCTCATCCACCTTCATCCTCTACCAGGAACCTTCATCCCACCTTCTTCTTCAACCTAGAAAAAAAATTCAAAAAACCACTTTCATCCCACCTTCGAAAGAAGACGAAGAGGAAGAGGACGCATCCTCCCCCTTCATCTGGAGATCTTCATCTTCATCTTCATATGGGTTTATGGAATTTGCAGTTAGTTATCGATTAGTTCCCACTTACTTATCAGTTGGTAACCACTTAGTTACATAGCAAAAAACCCAGATGAAGATGAAGAGAGAAAAGACGATGCAGAGGAAGTGGAAGAATGCGAAGAGAAAGAGGACGCAACCTCCCCCTTCATATGGAGTTCTTCATCTGAGTTTCGCAGTTAGTTACCGATTAGTTTCCACTTACATATCAGTTGGTAACCACTTAGTTATATAATTAGAAACCCATATGAAGATGAAGGTGAAGAGAGAAGAGAGAAAAGTGGATGCAACGGAAGAGGATGAAGACGAAAAGGAAGAGGACGCAACATCCCCCTTCATCTTCATCTGTGTTTCTGGATTTCGCAGTTATTTACTGATTAATTCCCACTTACATACCAGTTGATAATCACTTAGTTACATAACCATAAACCCAGAAACCCAACAACTCAGATGAAGATGAAGACAGAAGAGAAAAAAAAGGATGCAGATGAAGAGAATGAAGACGAAAAGGATTTATGGGTTTGGATGTGTGAGGATTTATGGGTTTGGATGGGAGAGGATTTATGGGTTTGGATGGGAGAGGGTTTCAATATTTGAGAGAGATGAAGGTGAATGGGCAAGTAACTAAGGAGGGTTTTTGATAGTTTTTTTTGTTTATATACTCGGGCCAATATTGTAAATATCGAAAGTTAATTACCTTAATTGGTTGATTATATAGGAAGTGGTTATTAAATGTTTTTTTTTGTGAGAAATTGACATTAGTGGCAATTTCCCTTAATTTAATAGACCAAATTTCTTTTAAATTGGATGTAATAAGATCTGGAATTTGATTTTCATACAAAATTATAGTTGATATTGAAAGATATAGTATCTTTTTAATATCGGCATATAAATGTTAAATCTTTAAGATAAATAATAGATAAAAACAAGGGATTCGAAGTTAGATCCCTCGGAATTAGGATAAAAATAAGGCTAGGTAGGTTAGGGAAAATAACAGTTTTAGGTGAAAGAGAAAGAGAACCTTGGTTTGGTGAAGCAGGACCAAATCATCCCAGGGTTCATCACCAACCCCCATTTCACTTTCAATGGTCATGTTTACATCCTTTACTTTCAAGGACAAATTTGAGATTCAAAGATGAAAAATGTTTCAGTTATTTTATAGGACAATACTTACATCTTACCCTAGTGGGATGTCCTTATATTATCCCTTTGATATGAACCAATTACATATTGACATATATCATAATCGGAACCGTTCATTCTCTAAATCATTATTGTCAATATCATCTCTGTAAAAAATCAACAAGATTGGAGGTCGTTTAATCATTCACATGTATCAAATAAATCAACGGTTTTGCTAAAAATTAGGATCCTTATGGAGAATCGTCTATTTAGTTGATAAATATGAATAACTAAATGACCTCCAATCTTACTGATTTTTCACGGAGATGATCTTGACATGATGATTTAGAAAATGAACGGTTCCGATTATGATATATGGACAAAGACAATTTGATAAATCAAAAGGTTGGTACAAGGACATCCCTAGGGATGCAAGTATTGTCCTATTTTATATACATATACCATATAAATATATAGACGACAATAGGCTCACCAATTTGTTTCTTACCCATTTATTAATTAATATTGAAACTTAGAAATTTTTGTATACAATTCCTTGCTTGGTGAACATGCAATTTCTTGAAAAAAGCCCGCAATGGGTCGGTCCATTTGGCCTTAATTTGATCCGACAAACTTTGTGATCACCGAAAACGTAAAAACGAGTAGCGGAAGATTGACGAAAGGAGGAGGAGGGAGGAGTCGTAAGTCTCGAATCCCAAATCCCAAATCCCAAATCCCAATGAAAACAAGAAACTGAATTGAATCTGGTATGAGATTTCGTCCTTGTTCTTTCCCACCACCAACAACCAAACCCCTACTCTTCTATTTTTGCCGTTGAAAGCCCCCCATTTTTATTTCATTCTTTTTTTGAGAGACAAAGACTACTGAGAATTCAGGGAGAGAGATGGGATTGAAGAGGGAAACGACGTCGTCGTCGTTGGAGGAAGTGATAGAGAAAGCCGGAGGCTGCGCTGTGGTGGACGGAGGCTTCGCCACCCAGCTGGAGAGACACGGCGCTGCCATCAACGACCCTCTCTGGAGCGCCGTCTGCCTCATCAAAGACCCCGACCTCATCAAACATGTGCCTCATTATCTCTTAATTTCTGATTCTCCCAACTTCCTTAATTTCTTATCTTTAATCATAATCATAATCAATGTTGGGTTAATTTGATTCATCAGGTCCACTCCGAATACTTGGAAGCCGGCGCAGATGTCCTTGTCACTTCATCTTACCAGGTAAAGGCTCGAACTCGAGATCGAGATCTCTTCTGATATTGAGAAATATATATGATTATAATGTGTTGCATTAAAGAATTGACATAAGATCCACAAGTGTCCAAACAAAAATTCCCTTTCCTTCCATGGATTTGGTGGGACAAAGGTTCTACTTTTGCAGGATTGTTATGTTCTCTAACTACATTGTTGTGTTTCATAATCAAATTTTAAATTGGATTTTTTGATAGGCAACAATTCCTGGATTTTTGTCCAGAGGATTGTCTGTGGAAGAAGCAGAGTTGTTACTGAAGAGGAGTGTGAAATTGGCGGTTGAAGCTCGCAATAGTTTCTGGGATGCTCAGAAAGTGAGTCCTGAGCATCACTATAACAGGGCTCTGGTTGCTGCCTCTGTTGGAAGCTATGGAGCTTATCTTGCTGATGGCTCAGAATACAGGTAAATTTCGATTTTATCAGTCATTTATATGTGCTTTGCTGAATCATCATGTAATTATGGAATTTCCCAGCGGATGTTATGGTCCAGATGTGAATGTGCATAAGCTGAAGGATTTCCACCGACGTAGACTGCAAGTTCTTGTGGAAGCCGGTCCTGATTTACTTGCATTCGAGACCATTCCTAACAAGCTTGAAGTTCAGGTTTGTGATTTTGGTACGAATTGTCTTCCAGAGTTTTATAGATTTTTAAAACTTTATGGAATTGAACTTGATTTTCGGAAATGTTTGCAGGCTTGCGTTGAGTTGCTGGAAGAAGAAGACATTGAGATGCCATCTTGGATATGTTTGAGCTCTGTAGACGGCGAAAATGCCCCGTCCGGAGAGAGTTTTGAGGAATGCCTGGAGATTATAAACAAAAGTGACAAAATACATGCTGTGGGAATCAATTGCACACCTCCACATTTGATTCAAAATCTCATTTGCAAATTCAAAGAGGTAATTTCTTAAACTAGAGAATGATTCAAAATCTCCATCGGCAAATTCAAAAACAGTAATTTGTCAATTTGTCGCCTGAGCTAGATCTAACTTTGATTTTGTTTCTCTAGTTGACCAAGAAAGCAATTGTTGTGTACCCTAATAGTGGTGAGATATGGGATGGCAAAGCTAAGAGATGGCTGGTGAGTAGACTTTTGTTTTAGAGCCTCTCTTTTAAACACAGATGATTTGTTAATGAATTGTGGGATTTGTTAACATGAACAGCCTGCCAAGTGCTTTGATGATGACAGCTTTGGATGCTTTGCAACAAGGTGGCGTGACTCGGGAGCCAAACTCATCGGAGGCTGTTGCCGGACAACACCTTCCACCGTTCAAGCCATTTCTAGGGTTCTAAAAGGAAAGTCCAAATGATCATGCTCCGGCGACAGTTACATTTAGGAATTCTTAGGTTAACCGAGATTGATTTGGTTACAGAACTTTCTTTTGGTTAGGTTTACTTTTGGAAACCAAAATTGTTACAGGAATTCCTTTTTTTGTTTTTTTTACAGGAATGCAGAGTTTGTTATCGATTTTATGAAGTTTTTAATAATTCAAAGGGGAATAACAATGACTATGATATGACAAATTTTGGTCATTCTATGTCTCTATGTATTGCTAAGTTGTCAACTACAATTATCTAAATAAAAATCAGAACAAAGAATCAATAAACATGCTGCTCAAAGACTCGTCATAATTAAAGGATCAATCTTGTATAATTTTACAAGGGTAAACATCGTCATGACAAATTAACGGCGTGATCCACGCTTATGATAAGGTCCCCAACTACTGCCATAGCCATTGCCATATGAACCACCTGAATATCTCGTGTCAGGACTTCCATTCATCTTTCCATAACCCCCACCACCTATACAAATATGAGAGGTGTCAAAAGACTCAAAACAACTTGCCTTAAACCGGTTCCTAGAGGTATGAGGTTCGTGTGTGTGTGACGAGAGAGAGAAAGAGAGATCACCTAGCCCGTGTGCGCTCCTGTCTGCAATCAGTTGTTCTGCTCTTAGCTTCTCTATTTCACGAGCCATGGAAACAAGGTTGTTTTCCATTGCTAGCTTCTGTTCAACTTGTTCTTCATTCGCTTTCCTCTCATATTCATAGACTCTCCTAAAGACAGTGTTGCAAAGTCACTCCAAATATGGACACAAGTACATCAAGTATCGTCCAAATACGATCAAGAGATTATTTAGGCTGCAAAACTAATTAAAAGTTCACTGTAAAAACCTGGTCTCAGCAAGCTCGTTTCGCATCCCAACAATATCAGCCTTCATGGCAATTAGCTGCTGATTCTCAGCTTGCAACCTAGTGATGTCCTGCGTGAGACCTTGGATTTGGGAAGACAATTCCTGCCGTACAGCATTTAGTTTCTGAATTTCATCTCTTAACTGCATAACCTCTATCTTTAAAGGCTCAGTTGCACGGAGATCAGCTTCTAGCTTCGACCCTCTCTCAACCAACTCCCTAGACTGTGCCTCTTTCTCAGCCCGGAATTTAGGTATGACCTGCCCCAATCTATGAATCTCATCTTTTGCATCTGTCAGTTCCCGTTGAAGAAGAGTATTATCGTCAATTACCAGACGATTGTCAGCAATAATTCTCTGCATTTCTCTACGCTGTACTGCAAGTTCTTCTTCCAAATCTGCAGGGTGTATATTCAAGGGTCTTGGTCCTCGATTCATAACAGGTCGAGGATCATCACGGAAATCTCGAAAACCATCAGCATGACGAGACATATGATTCCTCCATGCCATCACAGAGATCCTGCAGTAATGAGGCCATCATCACACTATTTCAGTACGACCAAGCAAGGCATAGATTAAGACAGAAGATAAAATATCATCTTTTGGTCCAACTGTTCATAAAATTGAGCTGCCGAAACAAAATAATTAACATAAATATATGAAATTCCTTGCATCTTTGTTGATTCCATGCTTCCTTGATTGTTTCAATAACACCATCTGAGATGCAATGAGTAATGGAATCGCTTACATATCTATCATATCTTGGATCAATAAAGTTCACAAATCTCAACCACGTCAACCACATGGGATTCTCATTTCCTAATTATCAAGGACTCAACTAAAAGACCCCAAACTATGAACAAAAACTTGATTTCAATTGGTAAAGTCGGATCCTACAATATAAGCAAAAACTTGATAGAGAAGACCCCCTCTTTTGCTCAATGCTACCTGCAAAGTTTTACCGACTTACAAACCGACTCAAATCTTTAAAGAAACACCTACATTGGCATACCTATTGAACCATCCCCAGTTACTAAACATGAACAACATACAACTCTCTCAGGTCTCAATCGAATTGCCCAACTTTCGGGCAACACACAAATTATGATATCGATTTTTCACCAAATATAACGTTCACCAAATATAACGTTCATGTCTTCATCCATTCCTCAATGTGCATATTTAGATTGCATAATTGGTTTCAGGTTTTAGATTACCATCAAATACACCTCTATTCCAATCTCTTCAAAGTACAAAACTTTGATCTGAAACTAAATTATTTCGGCAATCAGATATTTATAATGACAAAACAAACACAATAAAATTCTAAATTTTATAAAGTTGAAGTAAGTAATTTAGCATAATTGCTTACTGCGGAGCAAATCGTAAGCTTTCCGGAAAATCTTCAAAGAACGACGACGTTTTAAGTAGAAACTTCCAGAAAGAATGAGCCTTCAGACAGAGCGCGGGTCTCTGATCTTCGACGAGAACAATACTAGCCTCAGCAGCTCAGCAGAATGGCCAACCCTACAGTCAACAAGGCGATCCGATTCCTCATTGACGAAAATACCCCTTGTTGCCGCTTCAGGCCAAGAATCTCAGGTTTCTGTAGGGGCCTTCTGGGCCGATTAAGAGAATTAAAAGTCTTCATGGGCTTCTGTAATAATTATGGGACTTCGGAATTTACAATTCTTTTTTGGGCTGATACATTCTTCAGATCTTTTTAACCTGATACTTCACGCAAGTTGTTTTCATAGTCAGTAAATTCGAGTAGGAAATACTACTATATATTAAAATTTCTGCCCAACAAAATTTTAGTCCAGTGATGTTTTCGTTTTTAAGTACGTGATTATTTTCATAGGTAAAATTTCTAGCTAACAATACATTTCGATTTATAAATACTCTTTTTTATTGTAAGTGAAGCGTTTAATAATTGACTTATTATATATGTATGTACATCATATAATATGCTTTAATTATAATACAACGATACAAAAAAATTATCAAACGTACTTTTTAGTATAACTTTCTCATTTAAATGTTGTTACTTCGCGTAAAAAAAAAAAAAAAAAAGTTAACCATGTTACCAAACCTTATCCCTACAGTAGATGTTGTCATGTTGACATGCTGGCGGTTATAGAGGACAAATATACGTGAGTGAGAGAGATTCTAAAATTATTTTAGAGAGAGTAATGGATGGGGTTGCAGGCCCTACCCAAAGATAGTTACAGATGAGTCCTTTTCAAATTTCAACATAATTTTAATAGCTATTAGCCAACGACGAAGAATATGTCCATATTTCTTCAAGAAAATTTGGCCTTCAGGACCGACCCTTGGGGTAAATCGTAAGCCTGGGTTTCATTCACGGTCACACACATACATCTTTTGATCTCCACATCACCTTTATCCAATACAAATATGCTTTTCTGATTTGTATCAAGCTTGGTAGGACATGTTAAAAGTCTAAACCCAATTCTAATCTAAGCCCTATATTTTCCTAGTCATTTTATTGTTTTGTCAAGGTCTTGCCTTAACCCGTGGTTGAGCTTCTTCATTCAAACGGCCGTCTCTTTCCTTTAGCTCTCATGACCGACTTACGAGTCATGACTACCTCCTTATCCATTCCGGCTGGAGAAAAATGAAATTTCATAGAAATTCGTTCATGAAATAAACATAAGAAGTAATTAATCACGTATTCTTTGTATCACATCTAACTGATTAGTAATTGTTGATCATTTTAAAAGTGCCCATACAGGCGAGTCCGACTGCATCACTTTACTTATGGACACGTGTAAGCACTTCAATGCGGCGCATTACTTCCATATCAAGGAAATTGAGAGACTTCTCCTCTTTTATTAAAAATAGAGAGTTCCCTCTCCTCAAAAGTAACTTTGTTATTTTACATTTAAGTTAGTGAAATTTTCAATCAATTATTATCGCTGCATTTTACTTAAGCTTTGGAAACCATACATCCAGTATAATATGCGTTCTCCTAATTTCTCTATGAACGACATATCACAACTGCTAAGAGAGCAAGTGAATATAAAGTTTCACACTTTCTCTTTGTACGCCATATTATAACTGCTAAGAGAGCAAGTGGATATAAAAAGTAGGCTTATTACTCAAAATGCTCCCCGAACCGGACAAGGAGTCTCAATTTGCTCTCCCAACGCGAAATCGTAACAATGTAATCCCTGAACCCCCTTATGTCAAGTCCGTTGCACAAAAAGTTAGTCTTCGTTACTAACGGCAGTTAGAAGAGGGTATTTTGTCAAAAAATTAAAACAATGACCCTAAAAGAAAAAAATTATTCCCTAATCCACCCAACCCTCCCCAATCCACCCCAACCCTCCACAACCTTCCCAATTCTCGCCTTCAACCAAATTATCCAACCCACCACCTCTTCACCTTCGATCCCATCGCCATCCTCTTCTCACAAACCCAGCACCACCATCATCTTCATCTCCCTAAAGTTTGAAATCATTAATAAAGGAGGAGGAGGAGGAGGAGGGGGTTGTTCGTTCATCATCATATTTTTCTTGAGGAGTTGTACATAGAAAATTGTCTGCCGGCTCGGGTCACGGATCTCTGCAGCCCAGCGACCCTATGGTCGCCGCCGGACGCCTCTGAACTTTTTTCGGCGGGCCACGTCCGATTCGAGTAACTTCGACCCGGGTTTCTTGATGGGTCGTTGGCTTTTCTTGGACAACTTAGAATGACCCGAAGAAAACGAAGGAGAAGAAGAAGAGGAAGAAGGCGAGGATAGCTCGAGGCTGATCTGCCTGACGTGTCACTTGACTCTGCGTACGGCAGTGTCTTCGTCGTCGCTGGAGGAGTCGGTGGTGTCTGCGTCCGTGATTATGATCCAAAAAAGCTTTGGTGGGAGATGGGTCGGGTTTCCCGATGTATTTTGAGGTTCAAGAATGATGGGTTTGGTCATGGTGGTTATTTCCTCTGAAAATTTGACCTTGGTGCGTACAGACAAGTTGGTGAGTAGTTGGTTTCCTCCCAACCTAACTTCTCTCACAATTTGGAAGATGAACAACAACAAGAGTTGTAAGCAGGTAAGGAAGTTGTTGCACTTGCACAAACTCACCTCTCTTAGGAGTTTGCCGATAGAAGGTAAAGACCTAGATGTGATGTCGATGGAGACCCTTTTGTTCCCCAAATCTCTTACTCGACTCGTAATTTGGGGGTTCCCAAATCTGAAGAAACTGAGTAGCAGAAAGGGCTTTCAATTCCTCACCTTTCTGCAATCTCTTGGATTATATGAGTGTCCAAAACAATTTAATTCCATCGTTGCAACAGAAAGGGCTTTCAATTCCTTTCTTGTGGAGGGAGACGAAGCGAGATGAAGATGATGGTGGTGCTGGGTTTGTGAGAAGAGGATGGCGATGGGATCGAAGGTGAATAGGTGGTGGGTCGGGTAATTTGGTTGAAGGCGAGAATTGGGAGGGTTGTTGAGGGTTGGAGTGAATTGGGGAATAATTTTTTTCTTTTAGGGTCATTGTTTTAATTTTTTGACAAAATACCCTCTTCTAACTGCCGTTAGTAACGAAGACTAACTTTTGGTGCAACAAACTTGACAGAAGGGGGGGTTCAGGGATTACATTGTTACGATTTCGCGTTGGGGGAGTAAATTGAGACTCGCTGTCTGGCTCGGGGAGCATTTTGAGTAATAAGCCTAAAAAGTAACCGAAGGGATGAATATAAAACTACCGAAGCATCAACAATCATATTGGCCAAAAACTTAAAATATAGAAGAAGAATTGATCCAACAAAAAAAAAAACTTAAAACATAGGTGTTTTAATTTGAATTATTGGAGAATGTCAAGTAATATCATACTCGTGTCTACAACCACAAGTAGATGTCTTTATGTGAGGTGTAAGACCATTTCTAGCAGTTGATTAAATCTGAACTAAAAGACAAAATTTAGGAATTTTGGATAAAAAATTATCTCCAGCAAGTGTCCTAAATCTGGACTAAAGGCCCAAAGTTTGGTCATTGGGCTAAAGAACCAGTCATATTTGGTTGGCCCTTTGGGACGTCCTAAAACAAAACTTGTGGGGCCCTGTGAAGAAACATAATAGTTTTTGTTGCAGAATTATTATTATTATTTTTTAATTTGTTGTTTTTCTCTTACAGATTTGCTGCTACTCCATATTTGAAATGACTTTTATCATTCAAATACTTTACGCTCCCAACGGATCCATTAAATTTTTTTTTATGTTTAAGTTATTATAGTTAATTTCTTATGTTTAAGTTGTATTTAAATTTCTATGTTTAAGTTGTTTCTTTTTAAATTAATAAAAAAATTCAAATTATTTTAAATATGTAGTCAATTTTAATATCAATATTGAAATGTTGTAAAAAAAAAAAATTGGTCAATCAAATGTTGTAAAACTTAAAATTCATTAATTACAAAAAACAAAAAACGATACATTATACGAAATATTTTTATTTTGTTACAAATTCTAAAATTAGTTAAGATGTGACTTTAATTAAATTAAAAGATATATTAAAAATTATAAAATATTAAACAAAATATAATATAATTCTTAATTGCTGAAGATAGTTAAATATAATCCTTTATTATTTATTAAAAAATTAATATTTAATAGATTTTAGTGCATTTATTAATTTTTTAAACTAAAAGATATATTAAAAATTATAAAATATTAAACGAAATATAATATGGTTGTTAATTACTGAAGATAGTTAAATATAACTTTTTATTATTTATTAAAAAATTAATATTTAATATCCTAAATTTACATTTAAGAAGGCCTTTTAAGACCTTGCTATAGATGGCCTAAGGCTATTATTGGGTGCTTGGTCCTATCAGACTCCAGATATGATTTGTTGGATAGAAACGAACCCTTTTGGGTAGGACACGTGGATCATGGGGACCACAGAAGGAAAGACTCCAAATTTTGAACAAGTAGTACTGATGGATGTACTAAATGGGGCATGGCAGAGGGAAGGAAACAAATAACAGAGTCCCTTTCAGATTTGGGCAAATAGACAGAGAAATTTGAGAGATGGCATCAAAAGGTAGACATTCAATCCATTGCCCATTTCTGGGCCCCACATCTGCACTAAAAAACGAGAAATCCATCGACGGGGAGAAGTAGCCAATCAGAAGGCGAGGATTAGGATCAACTTTCTGTGCTCGACCAATCAGGAAACAGATAAGGCCATGGTGTGGGCCCAAAAGTACTAATCTGTAGTGTCAAAAGTGCAAATCCACGAGCTGCCTTCGCTGTTAAATGGCCCGGAAAAGCGCGGACTGTGGGACACTCACCCCACTCTCCTCCTCCAAACCTCGACAATAATTTCCATTTCCTTTGCATACTAAAAGAGCGCATTTCAACGAACAGTTGGTGTGCACTCTTTGATTGGATTGGCTTCACTTTTTACACTCAAATTTGTTGTGATTTTGATTTTGTTGCAGTCGATGACCTCCAACAAGAAACTGGTGGCGCAAGCCGTCGGTGGCAAAACGGCGAGAGCCTGTGACAGCTGCATAAAAAAGAGGGCTCGCTGGTACTGTGCCGCCGACGATGCTTTTCTCTGTGAGTCCTGCGACTCCTCCGTCCACTCCGCCAACCAGTTAGCTAGTCGGCACGAAAGGGTTCTCTTGAAGACGGCGTCGTCACTCAAACCTGCTTATAAGGGCGATCGGGCAAGCCCTGTTCCAGAGAATTCAGCGGCGGCGCCGTCGTGGCACCGAGGGGTCACTCGGAAGGCGCGGACAACGAGGCACGGGAAGTCCGTGAATGGTCAAAAATCGCAAGGCGTACGGAATCGGTTTCCGCAAGTTCCGGAAGTTGGGGCAGATGATAATAACTCGTATGAGGAGGAAAATGAAGAAGATCAGCAGCTTCTCTATCGGGTTCCGACATTAGACCCGTTTGTTGCGGAGCTGTGTGCTTCTACTTCTAGCAATGAAGAAGCGTGTCCGGATACTTGTGTTTCTGATTTTGGAAACCAGTTGAAACCGATTTCATCGTCACCTAATAATTTCAACGGTCACGATGGGTTTCTTCTCCCAACTGACATGGATCTCGCTGAGTTTTCTGCTGACGTGGATAGCTTATTGGGCAGGGGGCTTGATGACGACGAGTGTTTTGGCATGGAAGGGTTGGGATTAATGGATTGTAAAGAAAAAGATGAGTCGAATTGTAAAGTGAAGCTCGAAGATGATGAGCAAGACGAGGAGGGATTCATAATGGATCAAAGTGTGAGCAATATTAAGGGAGAGACGTCGGAGAATACTGACATGATGAGGGAGCCATTTGTGTTGAATTTTGAAGATTACGATGATACCCCTGCGTCGTGCGGCGAGCAGGAGGATGACAAACTGGGAGTAAGAATAGATAGTACATGTAGCGGAAATCATCATGAGGAAGCGGAGGAGGATGGGAAGAATATGAAGAAGAGGAACGTTTTTTTGAGGTTGGATTATGAGGCGGTGATTACAGCTTGGGATGGCTCCCCTTGGACCTCCGGCGGTCGCCCTAATTTCGATTCCGAATCCTTGTCTGACTGCATGGTTAGTACTTCTCGCCCTAAACATCATTAATTTCGGTTTCTTATATTAAAATACGATTGTTAATTGTTATGGTACAAATTCAAATCTAATGAAAGACAGTTATATTGCAGGGTGTATGTGGAGGTGAAGTTCATTATGCTTATGGAGATTTGAGCGGGCTAGGGTTACACTCGGCGATGGCGGATGGTGGGAGAGAGGCGAGGGTTTCGAGGTACCGGGAAAAGAGGAGGACGAGGCTCTTTTCCAAAAAAATAAGGTATGAAGTTCGGAAGCTGAATGCTGAGAAGAGGCCGAGAATGAAAGGGAGGTTTGTGAAGAGAGCATCGTTTGCAGGATCTGCTAATTTACCGATTCTTTCCAAATGAGCTACATCTGTTCAATTTGAGTTAATATGTGTACACATGCATAATGCGAATCCATTAATAAATGTTTTGATCTCTAATCAAGCTCAAAAAACAGGTCATGGTCTACGGAATTTTGATGTAGGCTTGTTTAATTAATTGTAATTAACAAAAGTTTGGACAAATTTTACAGTTTAATTTAGCAACACATTTCAAATGGCATCAATTCCAATATACCAGAAAAAAAAATATGGCATTTCAATTTCAATTTTCTGGTGATTTTGAATATGTAAGTGAATATGTTATAATACGTGTATCGATTTGATATAATTATTAAAGAGATTAACTGATTAAGTAAGTTCATTCTTTATAAACAAGTTCTAGCAATAGGAAATTGTTCTTTAATATTTCTATTTCATTTACCATAAAAGAATGTTCTAGGAAATTGGAGATTATTTGGACAGATAATCAAAACAAAACAAACTTAAAGGGGAGGTAGCTTATACGTTTTCTCCTTAGATGGATATATGTATCCCGTATTTGAAATCTCTTACGAATCATTTGGTGTGTTCCCTACAAGTGTCCTTTCTTCTTTCTTTTTGTTCATATCAGTCAGATCCCACCAACATATTGCACCTCGAATTCTCTTTTGTGATTGGTGCTCTAGAAATCGTCCGGATTAGAAAAAGTCTTCTCGATTCCTACACACAATAAACTAAACAAAGAGGTTAAGGTTGAATCTCGAATGTGGTTCAAACAAGAACGCTCATATGCTTGCTTCAGTTTAATCGAGAGAATAAACCGACAGAGTATTGATATGAGTGTTGTGAATTAACTTGGAAGTGAGGTGAGCTCTTCTATTGACAGAGAAGGCTTATGACACTACAAGAAAATCGTAGTTGCCAGATTAGATTTTGCCCGACGAATACTATCTCGCGAGGTAAGGTCATAATGCCCGACGGATATGCACAGTCGCCGGGTAACAGGTTGGCGGGAAGAACAAGCCGTTGGCGCGCAAAATCGGACGTTATTACCTGACGATTTGCACTCCACGTCGGGTAACAGTATCAACAACGACGACCAATCGCCGTCGGGTAATAGTAGACGTTGACTCTATGTTGCCCGACGAATCATTTAAGATTGCCCTGCGAATTATGTTCGTCGGTCAACTGTCTAAGCACTCTAAATATCAGAGCTTTTTTTTTTTCTTCTTCTTCCTCCTCTATGCTTCTCATCCTTCTCTCTGCTCTCTCTCTCTCCCTCTCACTCACTCACTCTCTTTATATACCTATTATTATCATCTCATCACCATTTTCATTACCAACAAATCCTTTTTCTCTATCAATCATCAAATATCAAATATTAAGGTATGAAATTTTTATTTTTTTGAAAATTTTATTTTTTTGAAATTTTGATTTTTGATTAGGAATTAATTATGTGTTGTATTGTAGAAATTTTGTAGTTGATTTGAAAGAATACTTGTAAAAAGGTATGTGTGTTTACCTCTCAAATTACTTTTTTTAAGAATGTTGGATATAATTATGTTAGGAAAATTTGTATTTATTGTGGAAAATGTGTAGAAATTTTTTAGAATTTTTGGAAATTAGAAATTAGAAAATTTGTTAGGACAATATGAAAATAGAAAATATGTTATGAAATTAGGAAAATAGAAAATATGTTATGAAATTAGGAAAAAAGAAAATATGTTAGGAAATTAGGAAATTTTGTTGTAAAATAGGAAAATTAAAAATATGTAATGAAATGATTGAAATTAGAAAATATGTTTGGAAATTAAGCAAAATGTTAGGAAATTAGGGAAATATAAAATATGTTAGGAAAATAAGGAAATAGAAAATATGTTAGGAAATTAGAAAACATTTTAGGAAAATAGGAAAATAAAAAATATGTAATGAAATTATTAAAATTCGATATTATGTTTGGAAATTAGAAAATATGTTAGGAAAATAGGGAAATAGAAAATATGTACGGAAATTATAAAATTTAAAACTTTGTTTTATGCATAATTTATATATGTTTGTATTTGTGAATTTGTAGTGATCTTTTTTTTTTAAAACGTTTTATTTAGTTCCGACGGAGTGAAATACATTCATATTTCATAATTGTTTATGCGAAGTTAATCGAGTTGATTAACTTCGTATAATGAAATTCAATGAAAAACCTTAGACCCGTTTGAGAGTCAGTGAATCCGATTGATTGACTGACTCTTGAATTGTCCATATATTCGGACAGTTTGGGGGTGCGCAACTATGTGTTGTGTAGTTGGCGGTCTATGATGTTAGGTTTCAATTGTGGGAAATTCGATTTGTATCCCCTCAATGTTCTTCGAATGCATACTAGATATTTGTTTATAATATCTACGTCGTGCATTTGGGGAACTGTAGGGAGATGCTGCCGAAATTTCCCTCGATCAGAACTTAGCCTCGTAGGTCGCAAACTACACAGCACAAAACGTGCACTCTCGAATGGGATAGGGCCAAATCACCGGAGGCATAAGGAGAAGAGATGATTTTGATTTTAACTTGTTCTATTTACTAGATAATGTTAACTGAATTACTTACGTTGACTCTATGTTGTGAAAGCAGGCACAATGGACAGAGGGTGGATGCAAATGTTTGATAGGTCTTCTGATCAATATTTGGATGGGATCGACAACTTCATTACCTTTGCACGTAGTCATTGCAGTGATACAAGACGTATTAGGTGTTCGTGCCGTAAATGTAATAATTGCATTTGGATGTCGTTGAATGAGGTCCAAACTCATCTGGAATGGAATGGGATTGTACACAACTACACTAATTGGATCTATCACGGTGAAGAAATATTTTCCGCTTCGACATCTTCGGTTCCCGGGACTAGTCGGGACGAAAGTGGTTTGGATGGGCGATGTGATAATGATCAAGTCGTTGAGTTATTAACCGTTGCTTTTCCTCCGGCATCAGATGATATGGAAGATGATGCACCAATGTTGCAACCGGAAGACTCTGATCTCCATTATGAGAGATTGTTGAAAGAAGCTCAGCGCGAATTATACCCCGGTTGTAAATCATTTTCGGTTCTAGGGGCAGTTGTGGAGTTGATGCACATGAAAGTTGAGTATAATCAAACGAACAAACATTTTGATCACATGTTGGACATTATCATCTGAATGCTCCCTGAAGACAACTGTCTGCCAAAAGATCATTATAGCTCGAAGAAGTTGTTGAAGGGGCTTGGTTTAGGGTATATCAAGATCCATGCATGCAAGAACAACTGTGTTTTGTTTTACGGTGAATTCGAGCAGCTTGAAAAATGTCCCGTGTGCAATGAGCCTAGGTTTCAAAAGAACAAGATTCCTAACAAGGTGTTGCGTTATTTTCCACTGAATCCAAAGTTACAAAGATTCTACATGTCGTCTCACACAGCCCGTGATATGAGGTGGCACAAGGATGAACGCATTGATGATGATGTACTGAGGCATCCGGCGGATGGAGAGGCTTGGAAGGAATTTGATACTTTGTATCCCGAGTTTACTGCAGAGCCAAGAAATGTCAGATTAGGGCTCGCTACTGACGGGTTTAATCCGTTTGGGAGTTTCGCAAAGCCCTATAGCACTTGGCCGGTTGTTATGGTTCCTTATAACTTGCCTTCTTGGAGATGCATGAAGAAATAATTCACAATCCTCAGTACTTTGATACCGGGGCCCAAATCGCCGAGTAATTCCATCGATGTGTATTTGCGGCCGTTGATTGACGAGCTCGTGGATTTGTGGGAAAATAGTGTCCGAACAAATGACAAGTGCAGTGGAGAAATGTTCACCCTACGAGCGGCCGGAATGTGGACAATTAATGATTTTCCCGCTTATGGTATGTTATCGGGATGGAGCACCAAGGGCTATCTTACTTGCCCGACATGTGGACAAGACATAACGTCCTTTTGGCACGCATCTAAGGTATGCTACACTGGTGCGAGAAGGTTTCTGCCCCGGGATCACCGATGGCGAATGCAATCTGACTCATTTGATGGTAAATCAGAGTTAAGAGGTCGACCAAGGGAGAGGTGCGGTGATGAGATATTATAAAAACTCAACAGTATACATGAGTTTGTGACAAGAGGATCGAAACCAGCCGAACAGGAAAATTGGACGAAAAAAAACATATTCTTCCGGTTGCCATATTGGTCGAAATTGGAAATCAGACACATCGCCGATCCTATGCACATCGAGAAGAATGTTGCTGAGAGTGTTGTGGGAAAGACTTTACCCATAGAAGTCAAGTCAAATGACACAAAAAAAACTCGTATGGGCATGAAAGAAATGGGGATTCGGCCTAATTTGTGGCCAAAAGTCGTCAATGGCAAATACATCATGGCTCATCCAAGTTATACATTTACGCCAGACAATAAGAAAAAATTCCTAAAGTGGTTGCAGGGTGTGAAATTTCCCGACGGGTACGCCGGAAACATATCCCGCAGTGTTAGCACGGACGATGGGACCATTTCTGGTATGAAGAGCCATGACTATCATGTTTTGCTACAACGACTCGTTCCGATTGGTATTCGACCCTTATTGGAGGCTGGTGTTGTTGAGACGATAGTTTATTTGTCTCAATTCTTCCAGATACTATGTGCCAGGTCGTTGGTTAAGGCGGACCTTAAAGAAATTAACGAGGATATTGTGTACATCATGTGTCGGCTTGAGCAAATATATCCACCTGCATTCTTTGATGTAATGGTGCACCTACTAATACATCTGCCAGATGAGGCAAAGCAAGCTGGCCCGGTGCATTATCGTTGGATGTACCCAATCGAGAGGTATAACTTATCCCTGCGATTTGATAATATTTCCTTACTATCATGTATAATCTGTGAATATTAATGTAAATTTCCTTGCAGAATGTTAGGTACGTATAAGCGGTACGTGCGGAACAAAACACGTCCCGAAGGGTCCATAGCCACGGCGTACATTGCAAAGGAGGCACTCACATTTTGTGCAATGTACCTTAGAAATGTTGAAATTGCCTTCAATAGGGCGTCCCGAAATGACGATGGTGGTCAACGTCCCGAGACCCTATCTGTATTTGCCCAACCCGCACGACCATTCGGCACTGGTCCAATCTCGGAGCCGTTCATCAATACCGATATGGAGGTGGCTCATTGGTTCATTCTCAACAACTGTGATGAAGTCTAGCCCTTCCACGAGCATCACGAGTCATTGATGAAGGCCCAATTTCCTTCTAATTGGGAAGAAATGGACAAACAACTATTTCCACGTTGGTTTTCCCAGCATGTAAGTCAAATATTTTATTTCCAAAGTTCTTAAATTGTTTTAAGCTTACCTATTTTGTTTATTGTGTGTATCTTACCAGATGGCACAGCTGAAAGATGTCAACTCGCCAAATTTCAATAAAGAATTAATGCACCTTGCCATTGGCCAATTTCAAGGAGAAACGTACGCTGGTTGTCATGTTAACGGAGTTAAGTTCATGTGCACATAACGAGACGACAAGTTGTCTACGCAAAACATCGGGGTCTTCGTGCCAGGGGATGGGAAAAATGATGAGACGGGTTTCTACGGTAAATTGTTAACTGTGGTTAAGGTGTTATACGCCGATCGCAAGGAAGTCATCTTGTTCAATTGTCATTGGTTTGATATGAACCCAAGTATCCCAGGCAGTGTCATCAAAGATTAGTTATATACTTCTATAAACACAAACACCCGGTGGTTTGAGAGTGATCCCTACATCCTCGCTAGTACGGCGAAACAAGTATTCTATGTGGATGATCCAAAAGCTGGTGGTGGATGGAGAGTAGCTGAGATGGTGAATCACAGAAACATTTGGGACTTGGATGACCGATACCATGAAGAAGATGGGGAAATAAACGATGACCAAATCATTTATCAGGTAGATTCATCGGCATCCACCCAAAACGTGGATGGAGTTCGGACCAATGACATCATAACACCAATTGCGATTGATGACATTTTTATTGATCTGGGGGAATTAGAACAAATTGAAAGTGATTCGGAGGAATCAAATACTATACACATGTCGGATGACGAGCGTGATTGGGAGGGGGAAAGCGAATCCGAATGAAAGTTGTAATTTCGAAATTTCATTCATATATGAAATATCCATCTTCAAATCAATAAATTTTATTTTTATGTATGTTGTATGATTTCATTCAAAAAAATAGTTTTTTTACTTTCTTAAAGTGAGGAAACCATACATGTCCTCCACAAAATACGCAACTTCAAACTAAATGAAGGTCAAAGATTTAGTACAATATTTTGATGATAAGTCATGAAGGTCAATTTGATAAATCATGAATGTCAATTTTTACTCTTTAATGCAATGTCAAAAAAATTGAACCCAACTTTCATATTAACCAAATAAGATACAACAATTTTTTATAAAAAATTTTGCATATAAAATGTGCTTTGGTAATATTTTTATAAACAATTAGTTAGTAGAATAAATTTATCTTTATTTAATAAACAATTTGTTTCAATTGATTATGCCCGACGGATATCACGTATTTTACCCGACGGATCGCCACACTTGTTACCCGACGGATGCATAATTATTACCCGACGACTATATGTAAAACGTTACCCGACGGGCAATTTAAGGTTTACCCGACGACGGCCTCAGCCTAAAATTACCCGACGGATATATATGAAGATTCGTCGGGTCTGATTTAGCTAATTAAATTTACAATTTTTATTACACCTGTTAACCGACGGATAATTTACGGTTTACCCGACGACAGACTCCGTATAATTACCCGACGGATATATATGAAGATTCGTCGGGTCTGATTTAGCTAATTAAATTTACCATTTTTATTACACCTGTTACCCGACGGATAATTTACGGGTTACCCGACGACTGACTCCGTATAATTACCCGACATATATATATGAAGATTCATCGGGTCTGATGTAGCTAATTAAATTTACAATTTTTATTACACCTGTTACTCGACGGATAATTTACGGGTTACCCGACGACAAACTTTGTATAATTACCCGACGGATATATATGAAGATTCGTCGGGTCTAATTTAGTTGATTAAATTTACAATTTTTATTACACATGTATTTACCATATTCAAAACTTTACTTTTTTTTTTTACACAATTTTTCAAAAACTTAAAAATTGAAACTGACCGATCTAACCGTCCACATTTATGGTAGGAACCCATAGATTGCCTACGCGAAAAATTTCCCAAATTGGAAATCCCGGGATTAGGTAATGGTGTGCGATGATTCAACGGTTACAGAACGTTTCGTCGAGATCGAAAGGCTTGAAATCCTCAAAACATCAAGATTTTCGACAGGCGAGATCTAGACATGTAAAACCACAGAGTGAACAGTTAGATCGCTCAAATTCAATCGTTTGAATATCAATAGAACCCAAAATTCAAAAAATGTATTGAAGTTTCCTTCAAGAGTTTAACCTCGTTGGGCGATATGCTTGTTTTCCGATTTTCAAAAACTTAAAAAATGAAACTGACCTATCTAACCATCCACATTTATGGTAGGTACCCATAGATCATCTGCGCGAAAAATTTCCCAAATTGGAAATCCCGGGATTAGGTAACGGTGCATGACAATTCAACGGTTACAGAACATTTCATCACGATCGGAAGGCTTGAAATCCTCAAAACATCAAGATTTTTGACGGGCGAGATCTAGGCACGTAAAACCACAGAGTGAACGATTAGATCACTCAAATTCAATCGTTTGAATATCAATAGAACCAAAAATTCAAAAAATGTATGCTTGTTTTTCGATTTTCAAAAACATAAAAATTGAAACTGACCAATCTGCCCGTCCACATTTATGGTAGGTACCCATAGATCGCATGCGCGAAACATTTCCCAAATTGCAAATCTCGGGATTAGGTAACGGTGTGCGACGATTCAACGGTTACACAACGTTGATTCAACGGTTACACAACGTTGATTCAACGGTTACACAACGTTTCTTCACGATCGGACGTTTTGAAATCCCCAAAACATCACAATAACGATAGATGGGGTTTTAGGCATATAAAACCAAAATTTGAATGGTCCTGATGTTGCTTATACTTTCGCCGGACTTGGTTTTCAGATTAATGCCAAAAACGGCATCAGCAAGGTCATGCCCGACGGATATTTCAACATTTCCGTCGGGTAACTTCAATAAATCGTCTAGTTTTTGAAAATTTCAATTTTCCGCCTAATTTTTTGCGAAATCTCAAATTTGCCGCTTGGTGTTACCCGAAAAATGATCAACATTTCCGTCGGGTAACTTCAATAAATCGTCTAGTTTTTTGCAAAATTTCAATTTTTCGCCTAATTTTCCGCGAAATCTCAAATTTGCCGCTAGGTGTTACCCGACGAATGATTTACAGGTTGCCCGACGGGTCACCGAGCGACTAAATTTTCACGGATTCTCAAAAGTCCCGCGTTTTGTTGCCCGAGGGAGTATAAAGGTATAACCCGAGGGATATTCGACAATCATCCTTACCCGACGAGTGGGATGGCTGTTCCCCGACGGACGTCATACCTAATATTCCGAATTTCGATAATGGTATTTCCCGACGGGGTTTTAAACGTTACCCGACGATGTTATTTAATTTTTACCCGACGGGTTCTGAAACATTACCCGACGCATACTACATTTTTCTTATGCCCGACGGATCATTAAAGTGTTACTCGACGGATACGACCTTTTTCTTATACCCGACGGAGCATTAAAGTATTACCCGACGGACGTCTCCGTCGGGCAATCCCAATCAGATACATAAATCAGACCGACTCTTCTTCTTCTTCCTTCTTCTTCATTTTCTGTATTTCCTTCTGCTTTCTTTCTTCTTTGGTTCTTCTTCATTTTTGCTTGAAGCGGCACTTGCATATTCCTCTCCCTCAAGCAGTCAAGGACGCCTTTTATTGCACCTAGTTTTCATGTCGGCTCGGCTCTCCCAAACAGTCAAGGACACTATTTTTGTTCACGGAGGTTTGCCGTCACCGCCGCTCCCCTCACCGAGGTTTACCGTCGCCGCCGCTCCCCTTGTTGATGTTAATGTTAATGATTGGATATTGGTTTATATTGGATATATTGGTTTATTGCTAATTTTGATTTGAAAAATGAATTTACGAAATTCGATATTGTTATTGTTAATGATTATGTATATATATATTTGGATATATATTTGTTAAGGTATATATAATAGTTGAAGATTTGTTGAAATTTTGATGTTTGGTATAATGTTGAAATTGATATAATGGTATGATTTTTTATATGGTATTTATGCGAAATGTATGAATTTTGGGTATTTGAATTTTAAAAACAATTATGGGAAATTTTGATATGGTGTAGTATAAGTGGATTTTGGAAATGTGTGTTTTATAAATTTTTAATTTGTGAATTTTTGGATTTGGATATTATTAGTATATGTTTGGATTAATATGTAAGTTTGATTTTGGTCCCGAAATTTGGATTTAGGAATTTAGGTATAATGTTGTGAATTTTGAGTTTAGTACGCTTGGATTAATTAGTTGTTTAAGTTTAATTTTCGTTTGTGTTGGATTTATTTTAAAAAATTAGAATTTGGTGGTTTTAGTTTTTAGATACCAATTTACTAATTATTACTAAAAAAAATTGATGCTTTATTTATTTATGTTTATTGGAATTATAAAATGTTGGTTAATTTTAAATGTGATTTGTTTTTATTTTTTGAAAATAATATTTAATATTTAATATTAAAAATGTTTGCTTTCTTTTTTATTTAATTAAAAGTATGTTCTTTAATTTTATATTAATTAATTTATATGTGTTATTGTAGATGTCGCATCGCACCTTAATCACATCCAGGACTTGCCCTTGCCCGGATCCTGTTGATGATCATGAGCCGGAGGAGGCAGCCCCTGACTCGGTTGCCTCAACAGCGGCGTCGGTTCATACACCGCTGTCAGTCTATCAGCGACCGGGTGTCCGATCGGCTCGTAGACAGCATAGCAAGAAACGGGGGGAACCCGGTACCGACCCCCAGCCCTCACAGGACGACGTCGGAGCAGACGAAATGGGGCCTAATATCGGAGCACTCCCTAAGGGTAAGTTTATTATTTTGTTTATTTAACCAATCATTTTTATTTGATACTCATTTTATTTATCAATGTTCATCGAATTTGCAGGTAAGTCAGTGAATGTGCGCGGGATCAACCGAGGTTTGACATCCCAACGCATTTGTAGGACGACAAATGCAAAGATACTGGTGGTGTACGTGCCACGCCTCCAGTCCGCGCCGGTCAAAATTCACAGCCTCCTGGTTCATGACATTGGTGTGATTCTTCGCACCAAGTCACTGATTATGGGGGAGACTTTCCGAACCCAAACCGCAGAGGAGATCTCGCGTTGTTGAGGAGAGTTATGGGTATGTTTTTTTCCCATTTTTAACATTAATTTCATATTTTTTAATTATTTTTTTAACTTTAATATTTGATTGCAGATCAATTTTGAGTTCGACTTGGAGAACGTCGAGCTCAGTAGGTACATGTGCCAACACTGGCAGTTACGGTACGCCGACTGGAAGTACGAGCTCCACAAGTACTTCTTGACTTGGCCTTCTCCGGAGGAAGCTCATGCAAAACCTCCGGAGGAGTTAGACGGGCCGAAACTGCCAGGGTGGTTGTGGTTGTGCGACCATTTCATGTCCCCCACTTATCTGGTACGTATTATCTATCTAATTAATTAAATTATTTAATTTTTATGTTATTTTCCATTTTCAAATCTAATTTTTGGTTTTACGAATGAACAGCGAAAATCGATTGCCAACACATCGACCGGGGGGCAAAGAAATTCAACCACCACGGGGGGGTCGTGATCCTTATCGGCTCGGCAGAAGGATCGGCGCATCGCCGGGTCGATGTTCCCAGAGGTGGATGCCTGGGGGCAGGTGTATGCTGGACGGGGGGATGAAGAGGCTGATCGAATTCACGTATGTTTATTTCCTTCTGATTAAACATTTTTTCTTAATTTCATAATTATATTTCTAATTAATATTTATTTGAATTTGTAGGATGCGATGGTGCAAGACATCCAGCAGACACAAGCTGAGCTCACCTAATAGCATCCAGATGTGTCGTTACATCAACAACTCCCTAATGTCGACATGTCGATCGCCATTCTAGAGCGACAACTAGGGAGGCGCCCAAGGAGGGTCGTTCAGGGGGCGGGCGACAGGATTGTGCGGGATGCCTTGACTCAATCGTCGTCTTCATCTCGGGTAGGCAATACCTAGGAGATGGAGGATCGTATGAGAAATCTTGAGGCCGAAAATGTTATGATCAAAGCCCAATACGCGGAGATTCAAGCCCAAAACCAACATATCAAGAGCGCCATTGACAACATCTTTCAACGTTTGGGTGATCATGGATTAGATGATATTTTCTCACCGCCCACCCAACCGCCCCCTCAAGATCCCGGCTATTTTGACAACTCCACTAATTCTTAGAGTATATATAAAATATTTTTATACTCTTAATGATGTCAAAAAATTACATTAATTTTTTTTAAAATTAATTTAATTTAATTTTGAGTCTTTATATTAAATTTATTATTATTTATTATTTAATTTAATATTTTATTTTCAATATAAAGAGGAGGTTGCCCCACGAATTCTGGACATGTTACCCGACGAATTGTAAAAATACACCCGACGAATGGGTGACATGTTACCCGACGACTTTTAAAACTATACCCGACGAATGAGTTACATGTTACCCGACGCAGGTTCAAACTATACCCGACCATTGAGTGACATGTTACCCGACGGTTGTGTAAAACGTTACCCGACATGTGTTTATCATGTTACCCGATGCGTGTATATAACAGTGCCCGACGACTGCATTTAACCTTACCCGACGATGTTTATAACGTTAACTAACGGGTATATATAACTTTACCCGACGGGCTATAAACCTCCCCCGACGTATATTTAACAGATTACCCGACGGATAAGGAAACCCTTACCCGACAGTATTATGATGTTGACTTTATGTTGCTCGACGAAGATGTCAGCGACGAACTTTACCGCCGGGCATTAGTTAATTGCTCGAGAGGACACTGTGCTCGTCGAGTAATCACAAAGCCCGACCGCGGTAGCCCGACGGAGATTCGCCGTTGTATGTGTTACTCGACGGAGGAATTACGTTGCTCGACGAAATGGTTTCGCCCGGCAACTTCTGATTTCTTGTAGTGTGAGTAGTCATCAGAGCATTCTGATTGGTTGAGATATTTTGCAATTAATAAATAATTCTTTTAGAAAAATATATTATTTATAAGGGATTTTACACCACAAGAAAATAGAGATTGCCCGACGAAGTTTTGTCCGACGAAGTTATTTTCGTCGAGTAAACAAAGTTAGCCCGACAAAGTTATTTTCGCCGAGTAAAAAAAGTTTGCCAGACGAAACAGAAGGCTCGCCGGGAAAACTGTTGGCGGGAAGATCAAGATGTTGGCGCGCAAAATAGTAAGGGTTTGCCCGACGAGTTGTACTTTCCGTCGAGCAAGGTTATATATAACGACGATTATTCGTCGTCGGGTAACAATTGGCGTTGACTCTATTTTGCCCGACGAATCATTAAACTTTGCCCTGCGAATGTGATTCGTCGGGAAAAAGTCTAAACACATTAAATAACCGAGACGCTCTCCTTTCTTCTTCTTCCTCCTCTATGCTTCATCGTTCTCTGTGTGTGTGTGTGTCTCTCTCTCTCTCTCTCTCTCTCTCTCTCTCTCTCTCTCTCTCTCTCTCTCTCTTTCTCTCTCTCACTCAGTCACTCTCTTTCTCTAGCTATAATCATCATCTCATCACCATTTTCACTACAAATCAAATCATTTTTCTCTCTCAATCACTAATATCAATTTTTAAGATTTGAGAAATTTAATTTTTTTAGTTTTGAAATTATGATTTTTTTTTAGAAACTAATTATGTTTTGTGTTGTAGGATTTTTGTGGTTGATTTGAAGGAATACTTATAAAAATATATGTGTGTTTACCTCTCAATTTAATTTTGTTAAGAATTTTGGATATAATTATGTTAGGAAATTTTGTATTTATTGTGGAAAATGTGTAGAAATTGTTTAAAATTTGTGGAAATTATAAATTATAAATTTTTTTAAGGAAAATATGAAAATAGAAAATATGTTATGAAATTAGGAAAATAGAAAATATGTTAGGAAATTTGAAAATTTGGTTGGAAAATAGGAACATTAAAAATATGTAATGAAATTATTGAAATTTAAAAAATATGTTAGGAAATTAGAAAATATGTTAGGAAAATAGGGAAATATAAAATATGTTAGCAAATTAGAAAATATTTTAGGAAACTAGGAAAATAAAAAATACGTAATGAAATTATTGAAATTAGAAAATATGTTAAGAAATTAGAAAATATGTTAGGAAAATAGGAAAATAGAAAATATGTACGGAAATTATAAAATTGTAAACTCTGTTTTATGCATAATTAATATACGTTTGTATTTGTGAATTTGTTGTGATATTTTTTGTAAAGCGCTTTATTTAGTTCTGACGGAGTGAAATATGTTCATATTTCATAACCGTTTATGTGAAGTTAATCGAGTTGATTAACTTCGTATATTGAAATTCAATGAAAAACCTTAGACCCGTTTGAGAGTCTGTGAATCGGGTTGATTAACTGACTCTTGAATTGTCCATTTATTCGGATAGTTTGGGGGTGCGTAATTTTGTGCTGTGTAGTTTGCGGTATACGATGTTAGATTTCGATTGTGGGAAATTCGGTTTGTATACCCTCAATGTTCTCTGAATGCATACTAGATATTTTTTTATAATATCTACATCGTGCATTTGGGGAACTGTAGGGAGATGCTGCCGAAATTTCCTTCAATCGAAACTTAGCCTCGTAGGTCACAAACTACACAGCACAAAACGTGCACTCTCGAATGGGATAGGGCCAAATCACCGGAGGCATAAGGAGACGAACTGCTTTTGATTTTAACTTGTTCTAATTACGGGACAATGTTAACTCAATTACTTACGTTGACTCTATGTTATGAAAGCAGGCACAATGGACAGAGGGTGGATGCAAATGTTTGATAGATCTTCTTATCAGTATTTGGATGGGATCGACAACTTCATTGCCTTTGCATATAGTCATTGCAGTGATGAAAGACGTATCAGGTGTCCATGCCGTAAATGTAACAAATGCAGTTAGATGTCGTTGAATGAGGTCCAAACTCATCAGGAATGGAATGGGATCGTACACAACTACACTAATTGGATCTATCACGGTGAAGAAATATTTTCCGCATCGACATCTTTGGTTCTCGGGACTCGTCGGGACGAAAGTGGTTTGGATGGGAGATGTGATAATGATCAAGTCGTTGAGTATTTAACCGATGTTTTTCCTCCCACATCGGATGATATGGACGATGATGCGCCCATGTTGCAACCCGAAGACTTTGAGCTCCATTACGAGAGATTGTTGAAAGAAGCTCAGCGCGAATTGTTCCCCGGTTGTAAATCATTTTCGGTTCTAGGGGCAGTTGTGGAGTTGATGCACATGAAAGTTGAGTATAATCAAATGAACAAGCATTTTGATCACATGATGGACATCATCATCAATGCTCCCTCAAGATAACCGTCTGCCTAAAGATCATTATAGCTCGAAAAAGTTGTTGAAGGACCTCGTTTAGGGTATATCAAGATCCATGCATGCATGAACAAATGTGCATTGTTTTACGGTGAATTCGAGCAACTTGACAAATGTCATGTGTGCAATGAGCCTAGGTTTCAAAAGAACAAGATTCTGAACAAGGTGTTGCGTTATTTTCCACTGAAGCCAAGGTTACAAAGATTCTACATGTCATCCCACACAGCCCGAGATATGAGGTGGCACAAGGATGAACTCATTGATGATGATGTACTGAGGCATCTGGTCGATGGAGAGGCTAGGAAGGAATTTGATAAGATGTATCCCGAGTTTGCTGTGGAGCCAAGAAATGTCAGATTAGGGCTCGCTACTGACAGGTTTAATCCGTTTGGGAGTTTTAAAAAGCCCTATAGCACTTGGTCGGTGGTTATGGTTTCGTATAACTTGCCTCCTTGGAGATGCATTAAGAAAGAATTCACAATCCTCAAGACTTTGATACCGGGGCCCAAATCGCCAAGTAATACCATCGATCTGTATTTACGGCCGTTGATTGATGAGCTCGTGGATATGTAGGAAAATGGTGTCTGAACATACGACAAGTGTGGTGGAGATATATTCACTCTACGAGCGGCCGTAATGTGGACAATTAATGATTTTTCTTCTTATGGTATGTTTTCGGGATAGAGCACCAAGGGGTATCTTGCTTGCCCGACATGTGGACTAGACACAACGTCCTTTTGGCACGTATCTAAAGTATGCTACTTGGGTGCGATAAGATTTCTGCCCTGGGATCACCGATGGCGAATGCAATTTGACTCATTTGATGGTAATCAGAGTTACGAGCTCGACCAAGGGAGAGGTGCGGTGATGAGATATTATCCAAACTAAACAGTATACATGACTTCGTCACACGAGGATCGAAACCAGCTGAACAAGAAAATTGGACGAAAAAGAGCATATTCTTCCGGTTGGCATATTGGTCAAAATTGAAAATCATACACATCGCCGATCTTATGAACATCGAAAAGAATGTTACTGAGAGTGTTGTGGGAACGACTTTACCCATTGAAGGCAAGTCATTGGACACAAAAAAGACTCGTCTGGGCATGCAAGAAATGGGGATTCGGCCTAATTTGTGGCCAAAAGTCGTCAATGGCAAATACATCATGACTCAACCAAGTTATACATTTACGCCTGAGAATAAGAAAAATTCATGAAATGGTTGCAAGGTATGAAATTTCCCGACGGGTACACCGGCAACATATCCCGAAGTGTTAGCACCGACGGTGTGACCATCTCTGGTATAAAGAGCCATGATTATCATGTTTTGCTACGACGACTCATTTTGATTGGTATTTGACCCTTCTTGGAGCCTGGTGTTGTTGAGACGATAGTTTATTTGTCTCAATTCTTCCATATACTATGTGCTAGATCGTTGGTTAAGGCGGAACTCGAAGCAATTAACGAGGATATTGTCTACATCATGTGCTGGCTAGGGCAAATATATCCACCTGTATTCTTTGATGTAATGGTGCACCTACTAATACATATTTCGGATGAGGCAAAGCTAGCTGGCCCGGTGCATTATCGTTGGATGTACCCAATCGAGAGGTATAACGTATTCCTGCTATTTGATAATATTTCCTTACTATCATGTATATATGTTAATCATAATGTAAATTTCCTTGCAGAATGTTAGGTATGTACAAGCGGTACGTTCGTAACAAGACACGTCCCGAAGGCTCTATAGCGGAGGCGTACATTGCAAATGAGGCACTGACATTTTGTGCAATGTACCTTCGGAATGTTGAAACTTCGTTCAATAGGGCGTCGCGCAACGACGATGGTGGTCAACGTCCGGAGACCCTATCTGTATTCGCCCAACCCGCACGACCATTCGGTACTGGTCCAATCTCGGAGTCATTCACCAATAGCGACATGGAGGTGGCTCATTGGTTCATACTAAACAACTTTGGCGAAGTTTGGCCTTTCCACGAGTAGCACGAGGCGTTTATGAAGGCCCAATTTCCTTCTAATTGGGAAGAAATGGACAAACAAATGTTTCCACGTTGGTTTTTCGAGCATGTAAGTCAAATATTTTATTTGCAAATTTCTGAAATTGGTTTTAAGTTTATCAATTTCGTTTCTTGTGTGTATCTTACCAGATGGCACAGCTCAAAGATGTCAACTCGTGAAATTACCGAGGAGAAACGTATGCTGGTTGTCACGTTAACGGAGTTAAGTTCGTGTGCACCGAACGAGACGACAAATTTTCTACGCAAAACATCGAGGTCTTCATGTCGGGGGATGAGGAAAATGCTAATACGGGGTTCTAGGAAAATTGTTAAGTGTGGTTAAGGTGTTATACATAGACCGCAAGGAAGTCGTCATGTTCAAGTGTCATTGGTTTGATACGAACCCAAGTATCCCAGGCAGTGTCATTAAAGATCAGTTATGTACCTCTGTAAATACAAACACCCGGTGATTTGAGAGTGATCCCTACATCCTCGCTAGTACGGCGAAACATGTAACGACCCGGACCAGAAATTAAATTATTTTGAGAATTGGACGATTTTACCCTCAATTTTGGACGGGTTCGGGAGTCACTTTTTGACTGGCAGTACTTTTGGGAATTTTTCTTGGGTCGTTGCGTAGGTCTTGAACTCATGAGTTCGTAGACAGGCGGCACGCGGAAAACAGAGACCCGGTGAGTTTGTTACGGGTCTAGAAGTTTCAGGGGCAGTTTGGTAATTTTGGAAAAGTTGGAACTATATCAGATATTTTCTCTCTCCTCGAGAGAGGGGGGGTCCAGATATTTTTTTTCAGTCTCTCTCTTTCTCCTACCCGTTTCTCCCGTGAGAACACCACAAACCATTTTCATCGGACGAATTTCAGTCCGATTTGACCGAAACTAAGGCCGGGAGGATCTTACCCGCGACCCCACGAGCCTTTTGGTGTAATCATCGGAGCGGGAGCACCGCCGTAGGCGACGGACGGAGGAGGGAGGTGGACCGAATCTTCTCGGTCGTTTTTCGGCCAAACCAGTTACGATCTCGAAACTTTGACCTCATATTTGGATTCCTGGTGCAAAGTAGATGAATTTACATGTGTGGATCATGAAAAATGGTTAAGAAATGAAGAAGTTATAAAAGCTTGAAGTTTCGGCCGAAAATGGGGGATTCCGGCGAAACCAGACGGCGGCAGCCGGTCATCTTCTCCGGCCAGACTTCGGTGACGGCACCGACAGCCGATCGTCTTCACTGACGACCAGTCGAGTCGGGTCAGATCGGGTCGGGTCGAGTGAACCAGTCGGGTTGAGTGAACCGGTCGGGTTGAGTCGAGTTGGACGGGGTCAGGTCAAGCCGGGTCGGGTTAGACCGGTCTAGGCGCGTGAACACTGTAGCAGGAGCGTGACCGGCGCGTGAGGGGCGTGTGAGCGCGTGTTCTGACCTTCCGGTGACGCGTGGCGGCGCGTGGGACTGTTCCCGAAGTCACAGCGGCGCGTGACTAGGGTTTTGGGACGTTCTGGATCAGATTTTGTTGGTTTCGAGGCCATAGGAGTTCATTTAGAGCCCAGTTGGGCAATCCCAGTGGTAATGGTTGACCGTGGAAAGGGTTTTGAGCTCGGAAAGTCAAGGTAGTTGGGTCGTTATTGTGCAGGTGTTCCTTGGGCTAGAGCGTCCATGAATTTTGGGTTGGATGATGTTTGTAAGCTAATTTTTGGTTTATAAATTGTAATGCATGTACAAATATCTTTGATTTAAATACTGTTGTGTATGGTTGTAATGATTTCCTGGAATTTATAAATGACTGCTGGACATTTGTTTTTCCAATATTTCAGTGAAAGTGTGTTGTGAGAAATGGCATGGTTGTTGGATTCAGTTTTGATATTGTTTTGACATGGAAATTATTAGAATCCATGATTTTGAGCTGAAATCGTATTTGTGATTATAAAATACTTGATTCTTGGATACAATACGGTTTTGAGGGGGCCCAGGAGCCGGGGTAAGGATCCGCTGAGACGGAGAACCCGGTGAACCTCCAATATAAACAATACGGTTTTGAGGGTTTTGAGGGGGCCCAGGAGCCGGGGCTAGGATCCGCTGTTGGCGGTGAACCCGGTGAACCTCCAAGATAAATATATTTGAGATGGACCAGAATATGGGACTAGGATCCACTGTTGGCGGTGAACCCGGTGAACCTTCAATATAATTGGTTACTGTTTCTTCGACTAGCGTCGAGAGTTTTACTCCGTTGGTTCGTTAAGTACTCCGACTTTGGCATAGAGGAGTTTTGGCTCCGTCGGGTCGCGAGGATGTCTATGCGTAGTACAGAGAGTTGTTATACAGGACTAGCACACCCCAAGGGATACCCTGGTGGTTAGGGATATGCCAGTCGCGGGATATGCCGACTAATGTGATATGATAGCCGAATGTTATTCCGACTGAGGATACGATATGATAGCCGAGGATATTTCTGGCTCTAATATGGTTTGACGACGATTGTCATGTGATAAATCAGCCTATGGAAATACTTCGTCATCCGGGTCTGTAGGTTGGTGTGGGCGGTGACCCAGAGGGACGAATTATTGTTGGTTCACAAGTATCTGACTAGTCGGTTGTCTTGTGGTATTCCAGTAGAGGTGTCAGCAATGTCTGGCTTACTGACATTTGGTGTCAGAGGGTATTCCAATTTGGACCACCACTATTCCGAGGTCTTGGTTTTGACATGTATGATGTCCTACGTCTGACAGGTAGGAGTGGTCAGTAAGTACAGAGGTTCTGTTGGGAACTCTGTAAGGTTTACTAAAAATTATTTAAAGATAAAAGGTGGTTTTGATATAAAATCTTGGGGTAAAAGGGCTGTCAGACGGGATAAGGGTTCTTTTCGGGTTTCGAGGTGAAATTCGGGAAGGGTCCTTACAAGTGGTATCAGAGCTCTAGGTTAATTTCCTGCAGACCGCACACTTGTGTGGGTTAATTATTTAAAGATTTCTGTTAACAAGATGCCTCTGAGGTGTTTACCTCTTTAGCGACCTTGAACTGAATAGGAGGTTGGTTCTTTAACCTGAGTTAGGGAAATTTCATACTGTAAGGGGGGAATTTGTAACGACCCGGACCAGAAATTAAATTGTTTTGAGAATTGGACGATTTTACCCTCAATTTTAGACGAGTTCGGGAGTCACTTTTTGACTGGCAGTACTTTTGGGAATTTTTCTTGTATCGTTGCGTAGGTCTCGAACTCACGAGTTCGTAGACAGGCGACACGCGAAAAACGGAGACCCGGTGAGTTCGTTACGGGTCTAGAAGTTTCAAGGGTAGTTTGGTAATTTTGAAAAAGTTGGAACTATATGTCAGATATTTTCTCTCTCCTCGAGAGAGGGGGGGTCCATATATTTTTTTCAATCTCTCTCTCTCTCTCCTACCCGTTTCTCCCCGTGAGAACACCACAAACCATTTTCATAGGACGAATTTCAGTCTGATTTGACCGAAACTAAGGCCGGGAGGATCTTCCCCGTGACCCCACGAGCCTTTTGGTGTAATCATCAGAGCGGGAGCACCGCCGTAGGTGACGGACGGAGAAGGGAGGTGGACCGAATCTTCTCGGTCATTTTTCGGCCAAACCAGGTACGATCTCGAAACTTTGACCTCATATTTGGATTCCTGGTGGTAATGGTTGATAGGTAGGAGTGGTCAGTAAGTACAGAGGTTATGTTGGGAACTCTATAAGGTTTACTAAAAATTATTTAAAGATAAAGGGTAGTTATGGTATAAAATCTTGAGGTAAAAGGGCTGTCAGACGGGATAATGGTTCTTTCCGGGTTTCGAGGAGAAATTCGGGAAGGGTCCTTACAAAACAAGTATTCTATGTGGATGATCCAAAAGCTGGTGGTGGTTGGAGAGTAGCTGAGATGGTGAATCATAGAAACATTTGGGACTTGGATGACCGATACCACGAAGAAGATGGGGAAAAAGACGATGACCAAATCGTTTACCAGGTGGATTCCTCGGCATCCACCCAAAACGTGGATGGAGTACGAACCAATGACATCATCCCACCAATTGCGATTGATGACATTTTTATTGATCTCGGGAAATTAGAACAAATTAATAGTGATTCGGAGGAATCAAGTACTGTACACATCTAGGATGACGAGCATGAATGGGAGGGGGAAATCGAATCTGAAACCGAACGAAAGTTGTAATTTAGAAATTTCATTTATATATGTAATATTCATCTTCAAATCAAGAAATGTGATTTATATGTATGTTTTATGATTTCATTCACAAAAGTTTCAATTAATCTTTTATATATGTACTAAAGCCACAAACTTTTGATGTCCTCATCCTTGAATCGGCTTCGCAACATTTCATCTTATTTGATGAAATGGTGTATACAACAAACAATTAATTATAACAAATATAAAAAATAAAAAAATTAAACTAAATCTAATTTGAATTTATAAAAACTAACAGACATTTGCCCGACGAATATACGTTCACATCCGTCAAGCAAAGACTTCAAATGTCATCAATGCGTGTTTCTATGTTCAGTGGGCGAATGCCGAACTATCGGAGATTTTGCCCGACGAATTTTTATCTATATTCGTCGAGCAGTATATAGCAGATTCATTTTATATTTATCTATTAAAAAACTTTTTAAAATTACTTACGAGATCAAATGTACCGATCTAACTGTCAACTTTTATGGTAGGTACTCATAGATCGCCTATGCGAAATATTATCCAATTTGGAAATCCCGGGATTAGGTAACGGTGTGCGACGATTCAACGGTTATACAACGTTTGTTCACGATCAGGCGGCTTTAAATCCTCAAAACATCAAGATTTTCGACGGTCGAGATCTATTCACGTAAATTCAAACAATGAACGGTTAGAGAGAGAGACCATATTGACCCATCTGCCGAGGAGAGAGAAAATATCTACTATATAGTTCCAACTTCTCCAAAATTACCAAACTGCCCCAGAAGCTTCTAGACCCGTAACGAACTCACCGGGTCTCCGTTTTCCGCGTGCCGCCTGTCTACGAACTCGTGAGTTCGAGACCTACGCAACGACCCTAGAAAATTTCCCAAAAGTCTTGCCAGTCAAAAAGTGACTCCCGAACCCGTCCAAAACTGAGGGTAAAATTGTCCAATCCTCAAAATAGTTTAATATCTGGTCCGGGTCGTTACATTATTACCCGACGAATCAGTAAACGGTTACCCGATGGATATCCCCCGCTTGTTATTACCTGACGAATCATTAAAAGGTTACTTGGCGAATATCCACCGCTTGTTATTACCCGACAAATCATTAAAAGGTTTGCATGACGAACATGTACGTTGGGCAAGGTCAATCAGACCGACTCTTCTTCTTCTTCCTTCTTCTTCATTTTCCTTATTTTCTCCCAAACACACTACTCTCTGCAACTCAGACTCACCCTCACTACAGCCGTTTTGGTCACCGTAACTTGTCGCTCTCTCTCAATCAGACTCCAGCCGAACGTTTCTCACCGCAACTTGGCGGACATTTCACACCGAGGTTAACCGTCGTCGCCGCCCTTATCCTCGTCGGTAGTTTCTTCAAGATCGAACTCATTGTCCTTCTCTCTCTATTGTTAATGTAGATTGGTTATTGTTAATTTTGATTGATTAAATTTTATTTTTTGTTTGGATTGAAACTTCAATTGAAATTTGGTTTGGATATTATGAAATTGTATTGAAAATGGAATTTAAATTTGGATTTGATTATTGCAGATTGTGCTTTATTGTTAAATTTGCAGATTGAGAATTTAGGGGATTAGTTGAATATTGTGATTTTGGATTGGATTGGAATATAAATATTTTTTTTATATAATGTTAAAATTTTGAAGATTTGTTTGGATTGGAATATAATAGTTGAAGATTTGTTGAAATTTTGATGTTTTGTATAATGTTGAAATTGGTATAATGTTATAAATTTTGCATATGATTTTTGTTATGATTTTGGATATGAATTTTGTTTTTGGATATTTGAATTTAAAAAAAAAAAATTGTGAAATTTTGATATGGTGTAGTATATGTGAATTTTGGATATGTGAGTTTTATAAAATTTTAATATGTGAATTTTAAGATTTGGATATTATTATTGTATGTTTTGATTAATTTGTAAGTTTGATTTTATTCCCGAAATTTGGATTTAGAAATTTAGGTTTAATTTTCGTTTGTGTTGGTTTTATTTTAAAAAATTAGAATTTGGTGGTTTTAGTTTTTAAATACCAATTTACTAATTTTTTTTTTACAAAAAAAAATTATTGCTTTATTTATTTACTTTTATTGGAATTAAAAAATGTTGGTTAATTTTAAATGTGGTTTTGTTTTTATTTTTTGAATTTAATAGTTAATATTTAAAATGTTTGGTTTTTTTTTAATTTAATTAAAAATATGCTGGTTATTTTTATGTTAATTATTTTATGTATCTTATTGTAGATGTAGATGTCGCATCGCATCTTAATCACGTCTAGGACCCACCCATGCCTTAATCCCATTGATGATCATGCGCCGGAAGAGGCAACCCCTCACTTGGTTGCCTCAACAGCGGCGTCGGTTCAGTCACCTATGCTAGTTCATCAGTGACCCATTGCCCGATCGACTCGTCGACAACATAGCAAGAAATGAAGGGAACCCCGTACCGACCCCCAGCCCGCACAGGACGACGTCGGAGCAGACGAAACAGTGCCTAATGTCGGAGCACTCCCTAAGGATAAGTTGATTATTTTGTTAATTTAACCAACCGTTTTTATTTGTTACTCATTTTATGTACGAATGTTCATCAAATTTGCAGGGAATTCGGTGAACGTGCGTGGGATAAACCGGGGTTTGACAGCCCAGTGGATTTGCAGGACAACGAATGCAAAGATACTGGTGTTGTACGTGCCGCGCCTCCGGTCCGCGCCGGTAAAAATCCATAGCCTCCTTGTGCATGACATTGGCGCGATTCTTCGCACCAAGTCCCTGATGATGGGGGAGACTTTCAGAACCCAACCCCCGGAAGAGATCACTCGTTGTTGGAGAGAGTTATCGGTACGTGTTTTTCCCATTTTTAACATTAATTTCATATTTTTTAATTATTTTACTAATTTTAATAATTTATTGCAGAACAATTTTGAGTTCAACTTGGAGGACGTCGACGTCAGTAGTTACCTAAGACATCACTGGCAGTTACGCATTGCCGACTGGAAGTACGAGCTCCACAAGCACTACAAGAGTTGGCCTTCCCTAGAGGAAGCTCGGGTAAATCCTCCGGAGGAGTTGGACGGGCCGAAACTGCTAGTGTGGTTGTGGTTGTGCGACCATTTTGTGTCCCCCACCTATGTGTTACGTACTATCCACCTAGTTAATTCAATTATTTATTTTTTATGTTATTTTCCATTTGAAAATATAATTTTTGTTTTTACGAATGAACAGCGAAAATCGATTTCCAACACATCAAATCGGGGTGCGAAGAAATTCAACCACCACGAGGGGTCGCGATCCTTATTGGCCCAGCAGGAGGATCAGCGCATCGTCGGGTCAATGTTCCCAGAGGTGGATGTCTTGGGGCAAGTGTACGCTGGACGAGGGGACCAAGAGGCTGACAAAATTCACGTAAGTTTATTTTTTGCAAATTAAATATTATTTTTTAATTTGATAATTATATTTATAATTAATATTTATTCAAATTTGTAGTAGGTGATGGAGTAGGACGTCCAGCAGACACAGACTGAGCTCACACAACAGCATCCGAAAGTGCCGTTGGAGTAACAGCTCCCGAATCCCTAGATGTCAATCGCCGTCCTAGAGCAACGACTTGGGAGGCGTCTAGGGAAGATCGTTCGGGGGGCGGGCGACGGGATAGTGCGGGATGTCTCCAGTCACTCGTCGAGTTCATCTCAGGCAGGCAATCCCGAGGAGATGTCGGACCTCAGGAGAAACTTCGAGTTCGTCCAGGCCGAAAATGCTGAGATCAATGCTCAATACGCACATATCCAGACCCAAAATGCTGAGATCAATGCTCAATATGCGCAGATCTAGGCCCAAAACGAACAAATCAAGACCGCCCTCGCCAAGGTCCTTGACGGCTTGGGTGACCGTGGACTGGATAAGCTTCTTTCACAGCCTCAGCCCCCGTCCCAACAGCCCGCTCAAGATCCCGACCACTTCGACCCGTCGACAAGTAATTAGAATGTAATATGTAAAATATTGTTTTAGTTTTAATTATGTAAAACCATATCATTATTTTTACTAAATTTTTTTTTTAATTTTTTTTATTCTTTTAATTGCATTTTTAAAAAATAATTTTTATTTTAATTATATATATTTATTTAATTAAATAAATTATTAAAATTATATTTTTAAATATTCAGAGTTTACCCAACGATTAATGATTTCGTCGGGCATAGTAATAAATTTCAATACCGAATTCTTGTATCTTTGCCAAGCGAAATGATTCCGTCGGGCAAACGTAATAATTACGTCGGGCATAGTACCTTTGACCGATGAAAGGTGTTTGTTGGGCAAACGTTGTTGACTTTGTGTTGCTCGATAAATCATAGGCGACGAACTCATCCGGCGGGCAATCTTTCAATTGCTCGACGAATTCACTGTTGTCGTCGATTAACATCAAATAGGACTGCAATAGCCCGAAGAACGTTGCCCGATGGAATAATATTAGACTCATGACACCCGTTAACGCGTATATTAATTTTTTTTTGTTAGAAAACATTAAAAGTAATTTTTAATTTTTTTTAAAACAAAAATAAGATAAGTAACTAACTGAGCCCACTCTACCTTTTTTGTTTACCACCCACTCCTTCCACTAACCCTCACTCCTCCCATTAACCATTATCATTTTTTTAATTTATAAATTAATATTTGTTTACCATTGTATTATTAATTATTAAATAATTTAAAGGGTATTTTGGTCAGAATATTTTGATAAAGCCTTTTGAGATTTTTGGCTTTATAATAATATATAGATATTTAATGGGTAAATATATTATCTAATGTGTAAATAATTATCTAATATATATAGCTATCTAATGTGTAAATGTTTGTACACCGTCAATGTCATCACCAAGAATAATTCGGATATTTTTGAAATTTGTACGCGGTGAATACCAATAAAAAAATATCATTAAAAAGTCAAAAGAAGAAATTTCTATGAACATGTTGAGTCGATATTTTTTTATAAGGAAAAAGACTCTTATATGAAGTATTTCTCTTTTTGTCCAAAGCGGTCTTGAAGTTTGAGAAGATATGTTGACATTTACCAAGAATAATACTAGGTGTATATTTGACAACTCTAGTCTCTAGCAGTTGTGGAGAATTTGTGTTTGTTTTGTAGATGTGGGTGTAACTTATAACGTGCGGGAGGAATAAAATAGAACATTGCTCAGTTACAACAAAATAATACAATCATTTTAGTTAACCCTTTATACTTAATTAAGAATCTTCACTATAATTAAGAATCTTCACTACTATATAGGACTCTTAATGGGTACGAAAAAACCGACCGAAATATCAGACTGAATCGGAACCGTTTCTAAAAAAACCTAATCGAAAAAAAACTGACATAAAATTAAGAGGACCGAGCCGAACCAGAATCGATTCGGTTTTAGTTTTCAGAAGGCCTGAATCGAACTGGTCCGGACCGAACCGATCACCCTTCATTAATTGAAACGGTGCCATTTTGCCAAGACACCTCACCTATATTCACAATTCACTCATTGCGAGCCTCAGTGCATCTTCATCAGTTAATCTTCTTCACGCCCTAAATCCGTAAATCCCTAACTCACTTCATCTTCATCAGTTCATCTTCTTCACTTCGCATCCCTAAATCCCTAATTCACTTCATCTTCATAAATTCATCTTCTTCCATCTTTATCTTCATCTTCACGTCGCAGCCGCCTCACGGCCCTTACCTCACCCTCCTCACGGCGCTCACCCTCTTTACGGCCCTCATTGGTTTACTCTCCTCGGATCGACGATCGTAGTGCTCTCGAAATTCGAGATGCATGACATGCGATCGAGAAATATCCGACGGTGGCGATTCTTCAGGGGTACGGCTTGACTGAATCGACGGGGGTGGATGCATCAACGGACTCGATGGAGGAGAGTCGAAGGTATGGTATAGCGGGGAAGCTGTCTGCGAGCATGAAGGCTAAAATCTCAAAATCGAAAAAAAACTGGTCCTGAACCGAACCGATCAGTCCGTCCGATTTTCGGTTCAAGTCGGGAATGTGGCATCTACCGAACTTGTACAGATTCCCCCATTGGTTCGGTTTCGATTTCGACAAAATTACCAAATCGAATTACCGATTAACAGTCCTACTAATTGATATTGTAATTTGAATAATTAATTTTACAAGTTATCCTTGACAAATCATATATTCAAATAAATAAACATATTAAAATTGTCCCGACCAAACCACTTTCGGAGTGGGGACGGGCTTGAAACCCCAACGACGACGAGATCCAAATCCTGACCCTACCCATTTCTCCAACCAGCACACTCGAACCCATCCTCCCTACCCCATATATAGCTACCTCGCCATACATCAAATCCGAAGCCATTTAAGTCCTTCAATGCCAAAATCGAAGTCATCCGAGTCCGCCGATGTTAGCCTCTTTGTGAATGTCGATTAATAGAGCTCATTGGGAATTGCCAGCTTCAAGGTCCTTAACAGCTTATTACAACACCTTTCGACTCACAAATACCCTAGAGTATGTGACAACTCGCCGACTTGAACATTCTAAAATCGTGAACGAGTAAACTATTATCAATCGGCATCTCGATCTGCCAATATCGGCATTCTGAACGTCATGATCCCGATCATGAACGATACCATCTTTTCTATCGTACTCCTACACCAAGTCACGTGACAACAGCACGTGCCTCAAGGATTCCGAGAATACAACACTCACTCGTCTGAGTGTGATACTCCCAAGTATCCTCGAAATACATTCAGCCCTTTTATAATTAGGTGGTGCAGGTTGGATTAGTGATTCTCAGTAGCAACGAAAACAAAGTAATATACATATTTTACATATATTTCTTTACAAATGACATCCCCAAAGTCACTGATCTCTCACTCTAACTCGAGACTATGTATAGATAGCGATACACATACTCAAACCTAACGATGTAAAACAAACTAAGTGTTCAAATTCCACTAGATGAGATGCAACCATACTATTACAACAAAACTGTATCTAGGAAGATATGGACTTACAAGAAAGAGACGCAATGGACCGGAATTGACAAGATACGAATAGCGGACCATAGACCTAGCCTAAGTCATCAAGCTAGTAGAATTGTGCGTGATCTACACAAAGAATGTGGGGGTGGGCATCAATTACGTACATTTTCTCAGCAGATCGAGAAGCACCATGACATGGTTTGAAAACGATTTAATAAAGAATAATGCTATTTAGATAACCAAATTGACCACATTTAGTGATCATATCACTACAAGAAAATCGTGGTTGCCCGACTAGTGTTTGCCGGACGAATACAATCTCGCGGGATAATATAATGTTGCCCAACGGATATGCATACTCGCCGGGTAACCTTTTGGCGGAAGAAGCGCGCAAAATTGGTGGTTGTTACCCGAAAGTTTACATACCTCGTCGGGTAACATCATCAACATCGACGACCAATCGCCGTCGGGTAACACTGGACATTGACTCTATATTGCCCGACGAATCATTAAAGCTTGCCCTGCACATGGAGTCCGTCGGGCAAAAATCTAAACAGACTAAATACCCGAGACTCTCTTTTCTTCTTCTTTTTCTTCCTCCTCTCTGCTTCTCATCGGTTTCTCTCTATCTCTCTCTCCCTCTCACTCACTCACTCTATTTCTCTACCTATTGTTATCATCTCATCACCAATTTTACTACCAATCAAATCCTTTTTCTCTATCAATCATAAAATATCAAATATTAAGGTATGAAAATTTTATGTTTTTGTAATTTTGAAATTTTGATTTTTGATTATGAATTAATTATGTTTTGTGTTGTAGGAATTTTGTAGTTGATTTGAAGGAATAATTATAAACATGTATGTATGTTTACCTCTCTATTTAATTTTGTTAAGAATGTTGGATATAATTATCTTAGGAATTTTTGTATTTATTGTGGAAAATGTGTAGAAATTGTTTAGAATTTGTGGAAATTAGAAATTACAAAATTTGTTAGGAAAATATAAAAATAGAAAAAATGTTATGAAATTAGGAAAATATGAAAATAGAAAAAATGTTAGGAAATTAGGAAATTTTTTTGTAAAATAGGAAAATAAAAAATATGTAATGAAATGATTGAAATTAGAAAATATGTTTGGAAATTAAGAAAAATGTTAGGAAATTAGGGAAATATAAAATGTGTTAGGAAATTAAAAAATTTTGTTAGAAAATAGGAAAATATAAAAATATGTAATGAAATTATTGAAATTAGAAAATATGTTAGGAAAATAAGGAAATAGAAAATATTTTAGGAAATTAGGAAATTAGAAAACATTTTAGGAAAATAAAAAATATGTAATGAAATTATTAAAATTCGAAATTATGTTTGGAAATTAGAAAATATGTTAGGTAGGGAAATAGAAAATATATACATAAATTATAAAATTTAAAACTTTGTTTTATGCATAATTTATATATGTTCGTATTTGTGAATTTATTGTGATATTTTTATTAAAACGCTTTATTTAGTTGCGACGGAGTGAAATACGTTTATATTTCATAACCGTTTATGTGAAGTTAATCGAGTTGATTAACTTCGTATAATGAAATTCAATGAAAAACCTTAGACCCGTTTGAGAGTCAGTGAATCGCAACTATGTGTTGTGTAGTTTGGGGGTGCCCCGGGAGGTCTACCTACGTTGTCCTAGAAAACGTAGCACCTTCGGACGCCCAAAATGACCTTTAAACGACATTCGATCAACCCGAAATCTGCACCAACAGATTCTGAACATCAAAAACTAGTCAACACGTGCCGCTGTGACCGCAAACTCTGCCCCATGCGCCGCCACGCGCCGTCGGAAGGATGAAACACGCGTCCTCACGCGCCAATCCCGCGCCTGCTATAGTGCCCACGCGCCTAGACCGGTCCAACTCGACCCGATCGATTCAGCTCGACCCGAGCCGGTCTGACCCGATCCAACCAATCGCCGGTGACTCGCCGGAGAAGATGACCGACTGCCGGTGCCTTCGCCGGAGTCTGGCCGGAGAAGACGATCGGCCGCCGCCGTCTGGTTTCGCCGGAATCCTCCATTTCCGGCCGAAACTTCAAGCTTTTATAACTTCCTCAAAACTCAACCATTTTTCACAAATTTTATGTCTAAAACTATCTACTCAAACCCAAGAATCCAAATACGACCTCAAAACAACAAACACGTACCTGTGTAAGCCGGAAAAATGATCGGAAGATTCGGTTCTTCCTATACTCAGTTCGGCTTCCCCCGGGGTCCTCTCCTTCAATGGTTGGTACGATTGTGATCGTGGGAAGGAGTAGAATACGATTAGTGGATCAAAAATGGAAATTTAAGCCTTGAATCAAAAGTTGACTTTGTGGGTTTTGGTTGTTTTCTCACGGGTTTGATGGTGTTTTTTTCACAGAGAGAGAGATGATAATGAGATGATAATGAAAATGAAGTGAAGATGTAAATGAAGATGTAAAATGATTAGGGTTAAAAAATCTTCTCCCAAGCCAAAATTACCAAAATTCCCTTGAACATCTAGACCCATAACTTTCTTACACGAACTACATTTTTCACATGCCGCTTGTCTACGAACTCGTGAGTTCGAGACCCATGCAACGGTACCCGAAACACCGCCTAATACGTTTCGAAACAAAACTTGATTTCCAAGCCCTTACCCGTCCAAGGGTAAAATCGTCCTTTTACCAAATAATTTATGTAATACAACAAATAAATTTCCAGGTTGTTACATCGACAACTTCATTGCCTTTGCACGTAGTCATTGCAGTGATACAAGATGTATCAGGTATCCGTGCCGTAAATGTAATAATTTCATTTGGATGTCGTTGAATGAGGTCCAAACTCATCTGGAATGGAATGAGATCGTACACAACTACACTAATTGGATCTATCACGGTGAAGAAATATTTTCCGCATCGAGATCTTTGATTCCCGGGACCCGTCGGGACGAAAGTGGTTTGGATAGGCGATGTGATAATGATCAAGTCGTTGAGTTATTAACCGATGTTTTTCCTCTGACATCAGATGATATGGAAGATGATGCACCAAGGTTGCAACCTGAAGACTCTGACCTCCATTATGAGAGATTGTTGAAAGAAGCTCAGCGCGAATTTTACCCCGGTTGTAAATCATTTTCGGTTCTAGGGGCAGTTGTGGAGTTGATGCACATGAAAGTTCAGTATAATCAAACGAACAAGCATTTTGATCACATGTTGGACATTATCATCCGAATGCTCCCTGAAGACAACTGTCTGCCAAAAGATCATTATAGCTCGAAGAAGTTGTTGAAGGGGTTTGGTTTAGGGTATATCAAGATACATGCATGCAAGAACAAAGGTGCTTTGTTTTACGGTGAATTCGAGCAACTTAACAAATGTCCCGTGTGGAATGAGCCTAGGTTTCAAAAGAACAAGATTCCGAATAAGGTGTTACGTTATTTCCCACTGAAGCCAAGGTTACAAAGATTCTACATGTCGTCCCACACAGCCCATGATATGAAGTGGCATAAGGATGAACGCATTGATGATGATGTATTGAGGCATCCGGCGGATGGAGAGGCTTGGAAGGAATTTGATCAAATGTATCTCGAGTTTGCTGCGGAGCCAAGAAATATCAGATTAGGGCTCGTTACTGACGGGTTTAATCTGTTTGGGAGTTTTGCAAAGCCCTATAGCACTTGGCCGGTTGTTATGGTTCCCTATAACTTGCCTCCTTGGAGATGCATGAAGAAAGAATTCACAATCCTCAGTACTTTGACCAGGGCCCAAATCGCCGAGTAATTCCATCGATGTGTATTTGCGGCCGTTGATTGACGAGCTCGTGGATTTGTGGGAAAATGGTATCCGAACAAACGACAAGTGCAATGGATAAATGTTCACCCTACGAGCAGCCGTAATGTGGACAATTAATGATTTTCTTGCTTATGGTATGTTATCGGGATGGAGCACCAAGGGCTATCTTGCTTGCCCGACATGTGGACCAGACACAACGTCCTTTTGGCACACATCTAAGGTATGCTACTTGGGTACGAGAAAGTTTCTGCCCTAGGGTCACCGATGGCGAATGCAGTCTGACTCATTTGATGGTAAATCAGAGTTAAGAGGTCGACCAAGCGAGAGGTGCGGTGATGAGATATTATCCAAACTCAACAGTATACATGAGTTCATGACAAGAGGATCGAAACCAACCGAACAGGAAAATTGGACGAAAAAAAGCATATTCTTCCGGTTGCCATATTGGTCGAAATTGAAAATCAGACACATCGCCGATCCTATGCACATCGAGAAGAATGTTGTTGAGAGTGTTGTGGGAACGACTTTACCCATTGAAGGCAAGTCAAATGACACAAAAAAGACTCGTCTGGGCATGAAAGAAATAGGGATTCGGCCTAATTTGTGGCCAAAAGTCGTCAATGGCAAATACATCATGGCTCATCCAAGTTATACATTTACGTCGGACAATAAGAAAAAATTCCTAAAGTGGTTGCAGGGTGTGAAATTTCCCGATGGGTACGCCGGCAACATATCCCGGAGTGTTAGCACGGACGGTGGGACCATTTCTGGTATGAAGAGCCATGACTATCATGTTTTGCTACGACGACTTATTCCGATTGGTATTCGACCCTTCTTGGAGGCTGGTGTTGTTGAGACGATAGTTTATTTGTCTCAATTCTTCCAGATACTATGTGCCAGGTCATTGGTTAAGGCGGACCTTCAAGCAATTAACGAGGATATTGTGTACATCATGTGCCGGCTTGAGCAAATATATCCACATGCATTCTTTGATATAATGGTGTACCTACTAATACATATGTCGGATGAGGCAAAGCTAGCTGGCCCGGTGCATTATCGTTGGATGTACCCAATCGAGAGGTATAACTTATCCCTGCTATTTGATAATATTTCCTTACTATCATGTATATATGTGAATCTTAATGTAACTTTCCTTGCAGAATGTTAGGTACGTATAAGCGGTACGTTCGGAACAAGACACGTCCTGAAGGCTCTATAGCCGAGGCGTACATTGCAAAGGAGGCACTCACATTTTGTGCAATGTACCTTCGAAATGTTGAAAATGCCTTCAATAGGGCGTCTCGCAACGACGATGGTGGTCAACGTCCCGAGACCCTATCTGTATTTGCCCAACTCGCACGACCATTCGGCACTGGTCCAATCTCGGAGCCGTTCATCAATACCGACATGGAAGTGGCTCATTGGTTCATTCTCAACAATTGTGATGAAGTCTGGCCCTTCCACGAGCATCACGAGGCGTTGATGAAGGCCCAATTTCCTTCTAATTGGGAAGAAATGGACAAACAATTATTTCCACGTTGGTTTTCCAGCATGTAAGTCAAATATTTTATTTCCAAATTTCTTAAATTGGTTTTAAGCTTACCTATTTCTTTTCTTGTGTGTATCTTGCCAGATGGCACAGCTGAAAGATGTCAACTCGCCAAAATTCAATAAAGAATTAATACAGCTGGCCATTGGCCCATCCTGAGGAGAAACGTACGCTAGTTTTCATGTTAACGGAGTTAAGTTCGTGTGCACAGAACGAGACGACAAGTTGTCTACGCAAAGTATCTCAGGTAGTGTCATCAAAGATCAGTTATATACTTCTATAAACACAAACACTCGGTGGAATGAGAGTGATCCCTACATCCTCGCTAGTACGGCGAAACAAGTATTCTATTTAGATGATCCAAAAGTTGGTGGTGGATGGAGAGTAGCTGAGATGGTGAATCATAGAAACATTTGGGACTTGGATGACCGATACCATGAAGAAGATGGGGAAATAAACGATGACCAAATCATTTACCAGGTGGATTCATCGGCATCCACCCACAACATGGATGGAGTTCAGACCAATGACATCATCCCACCAATTACAATTGATGACATTTTTATTGATCTGGGGGAATTAGAACAAATTGAAAGTGATTCGGAGGAATCAAGTATTGTACACATGTCGGATGACGAGCGTGATTGGGAGGGGGAAAGCGATTCCGAATGAAAGTTGTAAATTCGAAATTTCATTCATATATGTAATATCCATCTTCAAATCAATATATTTGATTTATATGTATGTTGTATGATTTCATTCACAAAAATAGTTTTTTTACTTTCTTAATGTGAGGAGACCATACATGCACTCCACAAAATACGCAACTTCAAAATAAATGAAGGTAAAAGATTTTGTCAAATATTTTGATGATAAGTCATGAAGGTTAAAGTGATAAATCATGAGGGTCACTTTTTACTCTTTAGTGCAATTTGAAAAAAATAGAACCCAATATATATTCATATTAAACCAAATAAGATACAACAAATTTTTTCCAAAAATATTGTCTATAAAATGTGCTTTGATAATTTTTTAATAAACAATTATTTACCCAACGGATATGGTACGGGTGACCCGACGACCGCCTCCTCTTATAATTACCTGACGGGTATATATATGAATATCCGTTGGGTATGATTTAGCAGATTATATTTACATTTTTTTATTACACATGTTACCCGACGGATAAGGTACGGGTTACCCGACGAACGCCTCTGCATATAATTACCCGACGTATAGATATATGAATATCCGTCGGGTATGATTTAGCAGATTATATTTATAATTTTTTATAACACATGTTACCCGACGGATACGGTACCGGTTACCCGACGTCTACCTCCTCTTATCATAACCCGACGGGTATAAATGAATATTTGTCGGGTATGATTTAGCAGATTATATTTACAATTTTTTATAACACATGTTACCCGACGGATACGGTACATGTTACCCGACGTCTACCTCCTCTTATCATTACCCGACGGATAAGTTACGGGTTACCCGACGTCTACCTCCTCTTATAATTACCCAACGGGTATAAATGAATATTCGTCGGGTATGATTTAGCATATTATATTTACAATTTTTTAAAACGCATGTTACCCGACGGATACGGTACCGGTTACCTGACTTCTACCTCCTCTTATCATAACCCGACGGGTATAAATGAATATCCGTCGGGTATGATTTAGCAGATTATATTTACAATTTTTTATAACACATGTTACCCGACGGATACGGTACCGGTAACCCGACGTCTACCTCCTCTTATCAATACCCGACGGGTATCAATGAATATCCGTCGGGTAATTATAAGAAGATTATATTTACAATTTTTTATTGCACATGTTACCCGACGGGTATATATTTGAATATCCGTCGGGTATGATGTATTTAGCAGATTAAAAATTCTGAATTTGTTTTTTACCCAACCTTTTTAAAAACTTAAAAATTGAAAATGATTGATCTAACCGTCCACATTTATGGTAGGTACCAATAGATCGCCTACGCGAAAAATTTCCCAAATTGGAAATCTCAGGATTAGGAAACGGTGTGTGACGATTCAACGGTTACACAATGTTTCTTCACGATCGGACGGCTTCAAATCCTCAAAACATCAAGATTTTCGACGGGCGAGATCTAGGCACGTAAAACCACAAAGTGAACGGTTAGATCGCTCAAATTCAATCGTTTGAATATCAATAGGATCCAAAATTCGAAAAATATATTGAAGTTTCCTTGAAGAGTTTAAACTCCTTGGGCAATATGGTTGATTTCTGATTTTTAAAAACTTAAAATTTGAAAATGACCGATCTAACCGTCCACATTTATGGTAGGTACCCATAGATTGCCTATGCCAAAAAATTCCCAAAATGGAAATCCCAGGATTAGGAAACGGTGCGCGACGATTCAACGGTTACAAAACGTTTCTTCACGATCGGACGGCTTGAAATCCTCAAAACATCAAGATTTTCGACGGGCGAGATCTAGGCACGTAAAACCACAAAGTGAACGGTTAGATCGCTCAAATTCAATTGTTTGAATATCAATAGGATCCAAAATTCGACAAATGTGTTGAAGTTTCCTTGAAGAGTTTAAACTCCTTGGGCAATATGGTTGTTTTCTGATTTTCAAAAACTTAAAAATTGAAAATGACCGATCTAACCGTCCACATTTATGGTAGGTACCCATAGATCGCCTACGCGAATAATTACCCAAATTGGAAATCCCAGGATTAGATAACGGTGCGCGACGATTCAACGGTTACACAACGTTTTTTTCACGATCGGACAGCTTGAAATCCTCAAAACAACACGATAACGATAAATGGGGCTTTAGGCATGTAAAACCAAATTTTGAACGGTCCCGAAGTTGCTTATACTTTCGCCGGACTTGGTTTTCCGATTAAGGCCAAAAACGGATCAGAAAGGTCATGCCCGACGGATATTTGAAAACCTCCGTCGGGTAACCATAATCAAACGGCCAGTTTTTAAAAATTCCAAATCTCCGCCTAATTTTTCGCGAAATCTCAAATTTCCCGCTTGGTGTTACCCGACGGACATTGTGGTATGTATTATCTATTTAATTAATTAAATTATTTAATTTTTATGTTATTTTCCATTTTAAAATAAAATTTTTGGTTTTACGAATGAATAGCGGAAATCGATTGCCAACAAATCGAACCGGGGAGCGAAAAAATTCAACCACCACGGGGGGTCGCGATCCTTATCTGCCCGGCAAGAGGATCGGCGCATCTTCGGGTCGTTGTTCCCAGAGGTGGATGCCTGGGGGCAGGTGTACGCTGGACGGGGGATCAAGAGGCTGATCGAATTCACGTAAGTATATTTTCTGAAGATTAAACATTTTTCCTGAATTTGATAATTATATTTCTAATTAATATTTATTCGAATTTGTAGGATGCGATGCAGCAAGACGTCCAGCAGACACAAGCTGAGCTCACCCAACAGTATCCGGATGTGCTGTTGGAGTAACAACTCCCTAATGTCGATATCTCGATCGCTATTCTGGAGCGACAACTTGGGAGGCGCCCAGGGAGGGTCGTTCGGGGGGCGGGCGACGGGATTGTGCGGGCTGTCTCTCAGTCGTCATCTTCATCTCGGATAGGCAATACCCAAGAGACGTCGGACCTAAGGAGAACTTTGATATCCTCCTAGCCGAAAATGCTAAGCTCAAAGCCCAATTCGCGGAGATGCAAGTCCAAAACCAACAAATCAAGAGCGCCCTTGACAGCATCTTTCAACGTATGGGTGACCGTGGATTGGATGTCATTTTCTCACCGCCCACCCAACAGCCCCCTCAGGATCCGGGCTACTTTGAGCCCTCGACTAATTGTTAGAGTGTACTATATATACAATATTTTTATAGTTTTAATGATGTCAAAATATTACATTCATTTTTTTTAATATTAATTTAATTTTGATTCTTTTTATTAAAAATTTTAATTCTATTTTTTAATTAATTTTTTTATTTTTTATTATTTAATTAAATATTTTATTAAAATATATATTAAATATGGAACGCTTGCCCGATGCACAGTCATTCCATCAGGCATAAAAACGGGATTTTTTAAAACTGTACCCGACGAAAGGGGTAAATGTTACCTGACGGTGTGTAATACGTTACCCGATGAACATATATAACGTTACCCGACGGGTTTTGTAACACATTACCCAACGGACATATATGACGTTACCCGACGGGGTTTGTAACACGTTACCCGACGGACAGATATAACGTTACCCGACGGGTGTATATAACGTTACCCGACGGGTGTATATAACGTTACCCGACGGGTGTATATAACGTTACCCGACGGATGTATATAACGTTACCCGACGGATATATATAACGTTACCCGACGGATGTATATAACGTTACCCGACGGGTGTATATAACGTTAACCGACGGGTGTATATAACGTTACCCGACGGGTCTGTATAACGTTACCCGACGGATTCTATTAACGTTACCCGACGGATTCTATTAACGTTACCTGACGGATTGTATTAACCTTACCCGACGGTAATAAGATGTTGACTTTATGTTGCTCGACGACAGTATCAACGACGAACACTATCGTCGGGCATTATGAAATTGTTCGACGAGGACACTGTGCTCGTCGAGTAATCTGAAAGCCCGACTGCGATAGCCCGATGCCGATTGCCCGACGGCGAGTCGTCGTTATCAGTGTAACTCGACGGAGGTCTTACGTTGCTCGACGACGTCATTTCGTCGGGCAACTTCTGATTTCTTGTAGTGTATTGATGTGACATTCTATTTAATTACCACAAAAAATAAATACAAATTGATTTAATTTATTGAAATAACATCATTCATTGATTGCCACATCAATGTGATTACTAAATGTGGTCAATTTAGTGTGTCTAAATAATATTACTCTTTAATGAAATAAGGTATATGGGATCAGGGTGGTTTGGCTCGGGCTCGCGCCATCGTTTAGTGAGGACTCCGGGATAGGATAAAGTTGAGCTCCAACACTATTGTAGCTCTACGAGTAGATGAACGAGTCATAATGATATGTGATCTTATTTATTACTAAAGTTGTCAATTTATATTTATAACTAAAAGAGATCTTTAATTAAGCCTGATAATTAAGATATTTGACTCGCTGAGTCGTATTCAGTTATTTTGAGCTTGATAATTAAGATCTTTGACTTGCTGGTGATCACAAGAGGTGCACTCAATGAAAGTCATCGCAGTTAATAAATAATCTCATACATCAGACCAACAAAGAAAATAAAGTGAAATGGAAACAAACACAATCACATAGAGCTTATTATAGAACACTTCTCGGCGAAGATCTGGTACAATATTCATGATTCTCGACTGAAACTCACATATATGAATCACCCATTAATGGCGAAATGTATCTATATGTTGTTGTGCTTGCGCATATATGTATCTGTCCTAATGTTTTACGCCGAAAACTCCACTCAAATTTTACACGACCCGACCCGAGCCACATTTTCTAAAGAACCAAGAGAAGAAGTCAAAAAAGAAAACAGCAGGAACAACCAATTCTGACCCGCCAAAACGTATGCTTCTTGCCTTGCATGAAGCACACTTGTATTTGCTTCTCCCAACTCTGCCCTCCACTTGTCACTCCCACATGCATCAATTAATTCAGATGAATTGGAGCCAACCCAAGGGTCAATTCCAACCCAATCTCTCCATCATGATCATCAGATTCATGATCTGCGTTTGATCCATTTCCCTGCGGACTCGGGCACATCTTATTCGGGTCAGAAATGTTGCAAAAATTGGCCATCTCGTTGTTGCTGCTGCTTGACCCGGATACAAACTCCGTGACCGAGCCGGGTTGGATTTTGGGCCGGTTCATGGACCTCTTGAACTTGTTCCTGCTTTTCACCTTGTTATGCGAAGAAGAACCGCCCGAGACTGTGTCCCTGGACACGTGACGTATGTCACCGGATTTGTGAGGAGGTTTCTGGTTACGGTGTACCGCGTCCGCATCAGTTCCTATGATGGGCGAACCTGCAAGCACTGCATCAACGGCTGCCTGGCATTGGGCCCAGCTACCGGACCACATCAGGCCCACCGACCCGTGCGTTGGGTTCACGATCCGCCCACAAGCCTCGTACAACAACGACTTGAAAATAGCTGTTCAAAAAATAAAAATAAAAAGAAAAAATTAAATAAAGGACTCAGATATAATTGTATTGATTAATAAAATTTTCTATTAATTACCAGGTCGGAGGTGCTGTGAGCCGGCGTTGATGAGGTTGAGAAGGCCGGCGCGGCCGTAGAATTTGGCGAGAAAGAGGGTGGCATTGGCCTGAGAATCAGAAGATTTGATCCAGGCGATGGAGGGTCTGATCTCGCATTTGTCGCTGCAGGCTTTGCGGAGGACCCTGCAGCCATTGCAGCTCATCCTCATTTTTTAGGGAAGGTGTACGGAGCTACAAAAGGGTACTGTGGGTGGGGGGAGTATTTAAGAGCAGGTTTGGTGAGGGCATTCTGGGAATTACGTGATTGTGCGCAGTGGTTTCTGAGGAGTGTGGGACGAAACCGGCGGTTTTATACTGCCTTTTCCCAGTTTAGGTTAAAAGTGCTCAGCAAAAGTGGAAAATCAGCTGGCTGTTTTTGTGTTTTCTTCCTTTATCATAGCCCTGCATGCACAGTAATATTACCAACCTACCACTCTGCTTTCCCCTATTTTTTTTTCTTCTCCTTTTTGTCAAATAGTTTTTGCTTTTTTCATGTATTTGAATGAATTTCCTAGGAAAAAAAGTTTAACTTCCTCTTTCTAGGAAATTTTAAAAATTATTAAGAAATTATAAAATTATGAAAATTAAATTGTCGGGAATTGGTATACTGGATTATTCTTCTTTTAAGACAATATCTACACATAAGTAAATAGTAATTATGCTGAAATTTTAGAAATATCAATTTTTCATACCGGATTTAAAGTTGAATTTTGTAACATCTAAATTCCTTATTTTTTTCCATAAAAAATTTAAATTTTTGAATCCGAACAAAACAATGTGTACATAGCAATTCGAAATTATACTTTGTATCTCGATTTTATGTATATTTTCTCGTATGTATAAACCTGATGGTCATTGTTGAAGGTTTTTTTCCAAGGAAATGTGTTATATATGATATAATATCTTATTAATAAAATGAATTCGAGAATTTAGGTGGCCAAAAATTGGGTGGAAAACTACATATCAATGAGGTAACACTAATATACGATATAGTATCCTCCATTTATAGGTACCGACGTAATTTTAGGGATATTAGAAGGGCATAATGTTTGAAGTCAGAGAGCAAGACAATCGATGGAAAGGTGGAACTCATGCAAGTGCGAGTGAAATTTGGAAAAATGTGTAAACGACACGTGGAAATAGAAAGCTGGTTGGCAGACGAACGATGATAACATGGGACAGGGCATTCATGTCAATTGGGAATTGAGCATGGGAAGCGAAAAAGATGTTGGGACATTCTTGGTCCTGGTTATCAGGAAGAGGAGGGACTCCGTAACCTAATGTTTCATGTACGGATCCCCCGTTTTGTTGCAGGGGCCTGGCCGGCCCAATGTTTGGCCCACTCGTTTTGATTTCCGTTAAAGTATTTAGGTCCTGATCGATTTTTTTCCAAGTTTGGTCTATCTGAAAAAAGAACAAAGGTCTTGCTTGGTCGGTTTGCCCAAATTAGTTTATGTTATGGCCCATCCCAAAATCAATATAATAAACAAGATAGAAAAGGAAAATTATGATTTATGGCCGTTAAAGAATCGACATAGAATCTCGAATGATGGAATTTAACTTTGGATTTTGAGGGAATTTTGAACCCGATGGGACGAAGCTAGTGGTGACTAAGGAGGGTACCTGTTTGCTCTTATAGGATTCCGAATGTAATACTCAAAATGACTTTGATGAGAGTGATATAAATTTTTTATTATCAAAGAGAATTAATTTGAAGCATAAGTTTCTAACAAAGTCACTTGTATGTGCAACTAGGGCTGGCAATTGTTCGTGTCATGTCGGGTTCATGTCATATTATGAACTTTATTTTACCCAAATATATCCAACCCGATTCATTTAATAATCGTGTCAAGAATGTCCAACTCGAATCCGACCTATTAATGAAATCAGGTAAACCGTGTAACCTATTTAATAAACAAGTCGTATTCGAAACCCAATTAACCTATGACATATTTAATCTGTTTAATATATTTAAACTATAAGATTTAATAGGTATATATATAGGTAAATGAGTATATATATGGGTTAGTAATTGACACGTTTATTAAACGGTTTAATATATAGGTCATTATACAGGTTAACAGGCTAACCCGAAATCTACCCGTTTATTAAACGGGTTAATAGGTTATTATACGAATTAATTTGAAGTAGAGACTTTTAACGAGATTACTTACAATATAGACCATAGTTCCTGACAATATAGGTAAGTAGAAACCAAACCCGTCAATAATTGTTGGACTGCAACGTGGTTAAGCCTTAAGCCTTACGAATCCGTCAATAATTGTTGGACTGCAACGTGATTAAGCCTTACCCGCATCACCCATTTGCAATAGGGGCAATACTGCGTTGCCTTCCTCTCTTCATAAACAAGACGACATTGCAACAAATAATTATTTGATGATGTTTACGTTATGTTATCAAACTATGAATGAAAATTATTATTTTGTTTTTTTTTTAAAATCTGAAGTTATTTATTCAGAAGTTTGAAATTAATTCTTATCAGAACTCAAAGATATTAAAATATTTTATATTCATTTATGACCACAAATAGTGACCAACGAATTTCAAATTTCATACTTGCCGGTTTAATCCCAATAATTCAAGTACCACTGAAATAATCTCCGTGGTTAATTATGTAGATTAATGTTAGACGGCAAAGATGATCCACAATGTAATGATATAAGCATTCATCTCAAAATCTGATCATTCAATTTGACCATGTACTATTTTAGGGAAAAGTTTCGTTCACTTTGACCATACTTTTTCAGGTCAAAGTTTATAAAGACCAGTTTGACTTTATTTAGTTTTTATTTTGGGCCCAAGAAAAACAAAAAGGTATAGGGGGGTGAAGAAATCAAAAAGGTCGATAAAATAAAATGAGAGATCGAATTGGAGCAAGTAGCAATTTAATGCATCGATGACCTAAATTGTGGTTGATGAAGAAGTGATGATGATCGATGGAGGTGGTGGTGGACTGGTGGTGGTGGAGGAGGAGGGTGGCCACTGGTCAATTGATTGGATTCCGCATCCAAAAAGGTCGAGACAAAAAACCCGGCTTAAGACTAAAAACCAATCTACCACCTTCGCCGCATAATACGTGGCGTTTCTCACATCGGTTTCTCTGCCACTCTCTTTGAGTCTCTGAGTCTCTGCCTCTCCTATATAAACACCCAAAATACCAGAATACGAGACAAATTTATTTGTTAACTTCACCATATGCAAACAACACCCACTATAAAATCGAAGAATTATTACCCAAAATTGCCACTACTCAAACAATCGAATTTGTTCCTATCAATAACTTGTGTAAATTGTGATATCGATATATGATTATATAATCAAATAAGATTGTAGGTATTTTTATATATGCATTTATAGCGCGCTATAAAACTGTTTGAGACGCTATTTATGGGTTCTGAATTAGGTCGTGCATAATGGATTTGTCATTACGATATTTGAAACCTCACATTGTATTGAGAAAAAAATTCAACATGACGGGAGTATATGTGTAAGTTTTTTTACTTTGTGTGGAACCACTTGATGGTAATTTTGTGAGTTTGTCAGCATGCAATTGTTGTGCAAGGGGACAAGAAAACTTTGTGTGTTTGGCTACTTTACAAATGCTAAAATCCATCCAACATTCAACATTCCAAGAGTACCCTTTTAACTGGGTTTAATGATTTCTCTCTTTGGATGAATCCCACGTTTTCAAATCCCACTCGTGCCTCAAACCGTTCAACCTTGAATTAATGTGACCATTTTTGCTCACCACGTGGTCAGCAAGAGTCCATTATAAGCTTAACATGTGTGTTTCAACATAACTACGGTTAATATTTTAAATTTATTAATTATTTATAATTTATTAAGGAGAGCGAAAATATATTTTTTAAATAAAAAACCCAAACCCAATGTACTTCGTCTCCTTCCTCCTCCATATGCTCATCTTCTTCCTCCATCGAGAAGCCATGAAAGCTCCGCCGGTAAACACCCAACACGAGCAGTTCATCTTCTTCCCTGCCGAGCATGTTTGCTTATGGCCAGACTTCTCACCGGCGGCAGCGGAGAAGTTCTTTTTCACACTTTTTTTTTTTCTTTTTGGGTAAGATTGGGGCCAAAGCCCAAACAAAACTTTTTTTTCATAATCGAAAGAAGGCCACTCTCTTGTAGTCTGGTTGATTTGAGCAACCACAGGATGTTTTTGCTCGAGACCGGAAAAAATTGAAAGAAGAAAGTCAGAAAAAATAGAAACAAATATTTAAATGTTCTTTGCTTTACGTTTGGATTTAGATCTTTTCTGAATTTTGAAATTGTTTGAAGACACCTCAGAGCTTACATGAATCCATGGCTTTTTAGATGGAGGTTGGAGGAAGACGATGAGCAGATTGAAGAAGACGAAGGGGTTGGGTTGAGTTTGGGTGTGGTGTTATTTTTTATTTAAAAAAATACTTTCTCTCTCCTCAATAAATTATAAATAATTAATAAATTTATAAATGGTTATGTTAAAATACACATGGCAAACTTTGAATGGACTGAATCTTGCTCACCATGTGGTGAGCAAAAATGCTGCCTAAATTAATCCCACTACACTAAAAATGCCATTAATTTATACTTTGATCTTCAAAGCTTCAAAAAGTCCCTCTCTCTGCATGGCAGCATGGCTTTGAAAATCCAAATACCACTTCTTTTTTTTTTTTTTTAAAGGTCTAAATTAATTTCTTATTTTGTATAATTAAAATGAAGTGTTTGAAGAGTCAACGGTTGAGGGCCTTAAATATTGAACCAGAAAGTGAGATGGATGTTTACACGAGACTAGAAAGGCATCAAATCAAATATTAAAATGGGTTGGTCTCGTACAAGTATAACAGTGTAAATATATATTTAATTATTGGTTAAAACCAGCTTTTGAAGCTTTCTGAAAGAGGAGAGGACACTGATCGAACACTGATTTTTTTTTACTAGATACAGAAATAGGACGCAGTAAAATTTACCACATACGCCAAACAAATTTTGACACTCCTCATCAACTGGCTCATTCAATCCATATTAATATTAGGAGAAAATTAAAAGCTGGGCCGGTCGTTCAATAATGGCAGAATAATAATCGCTGATGAGTTGGGTTGATGAGATTTTCACCAGAAAAAGCATTTACTTTTGATTCACACAAGAAAACTATGCCGTTGCGGTAACATTCTTTGCAAAGGTTAAAAAAAATATACGAAAGAGAAACTGGGTTTGTTGTATTTTTGCTGGAGGAAGGCAAAGAATCTGTGTGTTTGCTGTAATTGCAAATATTTCTGCCACAGGCACACTCTTCCTCCTACGATATATATTCGATCCATGATCTTCTGATCTGAAAATGAAACAGAGCATCTTGAAAACAAGTACATTTATATTCTAGTTAAAACCAAAAATTTCAAACTTCTCTGTAAACACGATGATCACCATTGATCACGAATCGAAACTAATTAATTAAAGCCAGGATTAATTAATTAAATAAATACTTAATTATAGGACGATGATGATGAACCAGAATACCACCGGTTTTCCCACTTGATGAATTACAAAAAAAAAACCAGCAAATTCCACAGATATACAATGAGAAAAACGCGGGTATTTTGGTTATAATTCAACAAAATTTCCCAATTAAAAAAAAAGAGAGAAATATAAATAAACAAATTTACTAGTTGTGGAGTTGATCTGGGCAGCTGGGCACTCTTCTTTTGCTTTCATCGTACCCTTTCTCTGTTTTGTTGAAGGCTGAAGTTGTTCTTCCACTGAAGTACTTACGAAAAAGGGCATCTTTGTCTTTTGTTGTCCTGTTCTTCGCCGTGTTGTTGATGCTGCTCCTCTCTGCTTCATTAATCCTCGATATTACATTGATATTTCCTGGGAATACCCGTATTGCCCCTGCTTTGCAATCGCAGCAGACCCAAATCTGCAGCACCGAAATGACCAAAATCACCACCAGAGAAGAGTGCAGGAGTCTCCGGCCGCCGGCGATAGACATTACCGTTATGTGCACCCAGCTACATAAATTAAGCTATGCCTCTTCCCCAAATCGCCCAAAAGAGTAGTCTCTCTTTGAATTGTGGGTTGAGCTGGTAGCGAATTTTGACTGTTGACAATTCAAAGCTGGGATTTTTATCGCTCGCTCTGTCTTTCTCTCGAGGCTATGACTTATGAGCAGTGGATTGACGGCTATTCTATTATGTATAAGAAAAAACAGTGGAAGAGAGAGAGAGAGAGAGAGAGTATATAGAGATGGAGCCTCATACGTCCCCACACTGGTCCACGTGAAGAGAAAATAGCAGCAGTTTATGTCTATGCTCTCACACACACCCTCACCGTATTTTATTTATAACAAACAACAACAATTGGGTGTTTTAACTTTTAAATAAACTACTTACAAGTTGTAAGTTACAACTAAGAACTTTTTTTTTTTTCAATAAGTAGATGTCCTTGTACTAACTCAAACTAATTATTTCCACGGGGCACCGATAAATAATTGTAATTATAGATGAACTAAATATTCAAACGGATACACAATAAGTAAATTGAATTAACTAAATGTAAAATATTATTCCTAAAAAATTGTATTTTTCTCTCCTGTGAACTGGAACGGACCCAGCCTCACATGTGAGATGGGCTGGAGCCCACCCAGCCATAGGCTAGGTCCGTGCCTGATTCCTAAATATAGTGTGATTGGTTCTTAATGCACTACAACTTGCTGTTATTGTCAGCCACTTAAGTTTTAGTTTGATTATAGGAGGTATCGAACTTACAATCACCAAAGCAAAGACGCAAATTCGTACCAACAACTAAACTCCTCTAAGGTATGTGTGCCTTTGTTTTTGTTAACGAAAAAATCATTTTAAGGCAGAGTTATATTAGACCGACATTTATCATATAAATTTTTTGAAAAACTAGTGCAGTCAATTATTTCACAACCTCTCATTTGAATGATGGTGGGATTAAATGTAACAAGTTAGCTAGCAATGCATGCATTACGTTTGAAATGTAAATGTCGGTGTTGAATGCGTGTTCAAAATCAGAAATAGGAAGAAAGTAGAAATAACCACGCGCCTTTATGAAGGTTTGTGTTATTATGAAAAATCTTGGTGGGATTGCTAGCTAAGGAGCAAGGGTGGACCACATGATGCATGCTTGAGTGCTGCGAGAGCGAGTTGTTGACGAGATTAACCACGCGAGGACGGTCACGGTGACTCCTACTCTCTCTATTTCCAATTATATAAAATTTGTACGGATTTAATGTAAAAAAAAGAACATATTTGTATTTGTGGAGGTTGGAGTTTGGATTAAATAAAGAAATATAGGAGGGATGAGGGAGAGCCGAGGAGGAGAATGGCCGGGAATCTCGCGACGGTGTTGGAGATCGACAATTGTGTTTGTGTGTAAAGACTTAGTACGTAAACAAGCAAACGTGCATCATAAGCTCCCCCGTACGTACTAATTAAAAGTCTTAATTATATAATCAAATAATTAATTAGGTGTCAAATTTGATGCAATCTTGTGACCTTCTTCGCCTTCAAGGCTTCAACCCACAATATATGTCGTCTTTCTTCTTCATTATCATCTTAATTACTACCAAGTGTCCAACATTTGATCAAACAGATCGAATCACTAGGGCAAGAACAATATAGCATGTGATGAAATTGTACTAATCTTTTGATTAAGGATCATGACATCCATTTCCTACATTAATTAAGAGCACAACATTATTATAAATAATAATTAAATCACCAATTAACGTAGCATGTTATTTACGCTAAAGTATTGGAAATTGGAAATGAACTTGACTGTCTATATATCGGTAGGCAGGACTTTCAGTTGGCTTTAGACTTCTCCTAGTTGTCAATTAGCTGGGATTATCAAGTTTCTTTTTATTGGTGGGTGGGTATTTATTGTTATAAAAGGGACTACTAGTTAATACTATTTTTATCCAATCATATTTCACCCTATATTGTAAATTTGATGTTAAATTATAAAAGTTTTACTTGCATCCACCGTGACTGGAGTTAAATTCGATGTAAATTGGGTGGTTTTTTTAAAATATATGATATTTTAAAAAGTTGATGATTTCAATTATTACACATGCATATGAAAAATTCGATAATATATAAATTATGAAAAAGCGATTATAACCAACCTGGACGGATGCAAGGATTTTTCATTTTCTAATAGGCATCAAGTTTAACATAATTATAAATAGTTGTCGCTAACTTAATATATCTTGTTTTAAAAAAATACCGATAAGGTGAAATAACAATAATGAAAGACAATATAAGTTAAGTCAACTGCTTTCATGTCTAGGTTTTATTCGGATCTATCCTTTTGGGTTGGGGAGGGGAAGGATGGGAAGAAATAGACTGAAAGCTACTTAAATCACAGCCCAGCTTGCATTTCTATCATCTAATAATGCTATTTGGCAGATTGTGATGTTTGACATGTTGATGAGTGAGTAGTGACTACTGAGTATGCATAATTATAGTTAACTCCTTAATTAATTGCTAATCATGAAGGATGATGACATATGCCGAATGCAGTTGGGTTGTCCTCTAGGCATCCACCGAATTCAATGGGTCCTTTACCAGAAACGAAAACAACAGGGATTTGTGGTTAAACAAAGTCTCAAACTGTTGAACAAAATTGTTTCAATGACCCATCAAAACTGGAAAACAACACAGACATACGGTGCCCGGTAGGGATGGGTATCCATGGGTATTAGTCATATGGCAAAAATATAATGGGTAAAAAAATTACCCATCACTTTATCACCCGCGGGTACCCCTTACCCGTTAAAAAAACAGTCTAAAACTTCAACTTCCCCTTCTCAGAATCACGACCTCGCTTTCTCTCCTCCTTCTCGCTCTCTCTTACCCCATGGTGAAGTCGGCTTCGGACTCGGATACAAGCCTGACACTGTTCATCCTTTTGCTACTCGGCCTTGGCTTCATAAGAGGGGCATGATGCAACGGTCTCGGATCGCCGGGCAAGGATTGCGGTGGTTGTTTGTACTGGATTTTGGGGATGTCGAGTCGGATTTCCCATTTGAATGGGATCGATCGACGATCCTGGTTTTGTGAAAAAGTCAGAAGTAATCATAATGGTAACACATAGGAGATTTGGTGATATTCTTTTTGTTGAGAAGACCCGCATATAGGAGATCATGCTAACATTGGGAGATTGGGAGGTTTAGTGATTCATTTTTGTTATATTTTCGAATAAAAAAATTTTAATTTCGGTCTTATAAAAAAAAACTTTTTCTTTTGATTAAAAAAAAATTAAAAATTTATAATTTAATTAAGTGAGTTCAACTTCTATAAATACTGAATCTGATATATTTGACGGTGACGTTGAGATTGTTGTTGATGATGATGACGATGAAGATGATTAAACTTGCACAAACGTACTCATTATTTTATTATAATTTTATAATATTGAATTTAAATTTATAATATTGTGAATTTTTATGCATGTACTATGACCTAAAGAGAAACTAATGTTGTGTTTAAAAATTTTGAAATAATATGTTATTTATTATAATGGAGGAGAAAAAAAATATAAAGCAAATAAAAAAATGAAAAGCGAAAAAAAAAGGCAAAGGATAAAAAAAATTAGAAGTTAAAAAAAAAATGAAAAGCAAGAAAAAAAATTGAAAGGGAAAAATAAATGTAAAATTATCATGGGTACCCATTATCCAATTGGTAGGATTTGAGAAAATCCTTAAAATTTGATAATGAGTGTATATGAGTATAATACATGTTTGTACCCATACCCATATTAGGTAAGGATTTACCATGCTCTCAATTTTACCCATTTGGTCATTCTTAGTGCCCTGGGTTAGCCTGCACTATGCAGGGTGTGGATCATTATATGAAGACACACATTTCCTCACTATCAACTTTCGAAATTGTTTATTTTGCGTAACGCTGTGTCAAATAAGTTAAGAGTGATATGTATTATTCCCGTTCAAAAACTGATTTTCTTCGGTTATATGTATTATTTTGGCTCTTACTGTTCATATATATGTTATGATATGAATATACCGAACCAAATATGTTACATTATGTATGGATGATGAGATTCGATTGTGGGTAAGAAATATTTATTCCTGAGAGGAATAGGAAAATGTAGAAATTAATGAACTAATATTTGAAAAGCATATTACTTAAAATGCACCATGAACATATCACTTATTCTTAAAATGCACTATGAATTGTAAAAAATCTTGCACCAATTCCATACCAGCGTTATAAATTCTGTTAGCACCGTTATAATGCTTATATGGCACCCATTTAGCAAGGGTATTTTAGTAATTTTTAACAACTTATTAAATTTTATATCAAATATATAAAAACATAAAAACTAAATTTAAAAAAAGCCCGTTGGATAAAACAAAACCGAACTCCGTCTCTCTCTCTTCCAATTTTGGTCTTTCCAAATCCAACAAAAACAAATAAAATTAAAAAAAAAAAATGCAAACCCAGGAAGAAGATAAATGATGAACTGGGTTTTCCCTTCCTTACTTTACCTCTATCTCCTTGCATTGCTTTGACTGGCAGCTCTGAAACTCTCACACACACACTCTTCTTCAAGCTAATCCCCAATCATCTACTACTCTATGGACCATTGGAAGCTCCACAGGAGCACCGCCAGAAACCCAAATCAACGGCGCAGATCTGCCCAACTCCACAAAAATCTCCGATCATGATCTTCACAGGGGGCTCGAGTCGCTCCGCCAATTGCGCCAGAGCCCCCTATCGAAGTCGGCCGCTATCGATGATCAATTTCATCTCGCCTAGAAGCCGAGAGACGAGGCCCTGTCTCAGAACGCCGACCTAATCAAAGTCGTCGGGTTCGCTTCCGTTTGGCTTGGTGGGTCGCTTTGGGGCGACGGAGTCGAACTTGGCTCTGATCTGATCGGCGATCTTGAGCCGCTCCTCGGCATCGATCGACCACCTCGTCGCTCCGGCTTGCCTTTGTGCCTTTGTCACTGCCCTCCGCCCCACCATGATCAAATGTCTCTTTTTCTTTTGGTTTTGTTGTGGTTTGATTGATTGATGGTGGTGTTGATAATGTAATGAAGGAAGAGAGAGAATGGTAGGTGAAGTGAGAAGAAGAAGTGAAGAACAGAGGCTGGTTGAAACTATGGAAAAGGTCTGAGAAACCCTTTCAATTTCTTCAATTTCTAATGGTGCATTTTTTTTTATACAATGGGCTTTTTTTATATTTAGTTTTTATGTTTTTATATATTTAATATAAAATTTAATAAGTTTCTGAAAATTATTAAAATATCCTTACTATATAGATGCCAAATAAGCATTCTAATAATTCTAACGGAATTTATAAATGCCGTTAATGAATTGATACAAGGTTTTTTATAAATACAAACTATAATAAATTATAATTCATAATACATTTCGAGAATCTATATCTTGTTTTGAATGCATATTAAGCAATACACCATTTGAAATTTGAAATGGATGGAAACGAGAAAATGATGATGATAAAAGGTCCTATTGGCATTCAGGTATTGTCACTTCCATGAAAAATTCCGAGGGGACCTGAGCTCTGATCCGAGCTGCAGCAGTTAACTTTTGAATGGTACTTGGTACGGTAAATTCGAATTATTAATCGTCTGACAGTTGAATTTTCAGTCGTCATTCGTATTGGTAAATTCAGCAAAAATCTGAGGCTATTATGGTACATTGATAAAATAAAAATCTGAGGCTATTATATTTTTCAGGACCTCAGGAGCAAGCAAGCAAGCTAGCGCGTGAGGGAGGCACGTTATTTTTGACAGTCTCAGATTTGTGTTTTTTTTTTGATTTGATATTTTGATGAAAGTAGGGTTTGAAGGTGGTGTTGTTGTTTGCGGTAGAAAAGACGAGGGTTAAGAAAAAGTTGATTTTGTTTTATGGCTTGAAAAAGAAAAAAGGCAAGCAGCTCCAAGTCTTGAAAAAGAAAAAAGGGCAGCAACTCCTAGTCTTGAAAAAGAAACAAAAAGGTACGTTGACAACTTTTGGCATCTCTCTGGGACTTTGTCTCTCTCTTGCTCTTCAACTCATGGATTGCTGACCTTTTTTACTACGCAAACATCCATTGCTACACTGTAATCTGCCCTTTGAGTTTGAGATTACTTCTCCAAAAAACATTTTTATGCATACCTCGTTCGGTTGACCGATTCCGTACTCTATTCTCGTATGGCGATAGACATAAACAGTCCGTCCAATGCTACATCATAAGCACATTGAGAACGTAGATAATTCACTGCCTTGGGGTTACGTAGTCCATGCCGGATTTATCTTATTCAAATCTACGTATTGATCATTTTGAACTAAAATCAAATTTTTTGATAGTATAAAAATCGCTTTCCTTATTATTTCTGAAAACGCGTTTAGTCCTATTTCACAAAAGGCATCGAGAAGTTAATTCATAACAGCTAGCCTTGCAATTGACGACTTCAACAAACTATAGTACTAGGAACTAATAAATATAACATTAGAATCCAATGACATGGTTGACAAAAAAAAAAGGAGAGAACGAAGAATCCAATGAGGCACACAGAATTCTCTTAAAATGATGGGCTCTAGCCCAAGTCCATTTCTCAAATGGCCAATCCATGATCCAAACAACATATTATAAGCCCTGGAAATTCTAATTCCAATCTATTTATAGTAAAGATGGTTTGATCCAAAAATCAAAAACATAAAATAGCCAACTTAAAATTGAATTTTCGACAACCACCACAACTTCTAACTCTGCATCTTGCCTTTGCAAGCAGCATTCATATATTTAGATACTAAACTTAATCGTATAAGATCACAGAGGCATTCCTGTACTCAAAACATCAAGATGCAAAGCTTGGAGGCTATCTAGTCCCGTTGTGAGTTGAGAATCTATGGATTATGGGTACCCGGTCATCCCGACAGTTGAGCTTGAACGATTTGCCTTATGAGCTGCCTGAGTAGTAGTTGCCTTGGTGAAGTACATGTAGTAATAGACATTAAGAACCATCGTCGCCACCACGAACACTGCTCCAGAAATGAAAACACCTTTACGCAATGCTTCGCATGAGAAGTTCTGAGCATATAGCATTCCCCTGTACTTAGTGTGATAGGCATTTTTTGTAGCACCAGCAATTAGACAAGCTTCCGCAACCAGAAAAGATGTCCTGCACACACAAAATGCAGCAAGCTTTAAAAACTTGAAAGTTAGGAATAATAGCTTCAATGCAAGGGGTCGATATCCAATATTTCCACGGTTAAGGATAGGGGTTCAGCAAGGCACAATCGAATTCTTACCATGATGAAACAAAATATATGATAGCCCAAGCTCGATTTCCACCGGGGGCCAGGGGTCTCCCGAAACACATACACCTTGTGACACCCATGAGGAGAGATTCACTTGAAAGAAGAAACAAGAAACCACCTACTCCATAACCAGTTGCAACATCTGAATTGTACACGCAGTAAGTTTGATTCATTCCATCTGTCTCTATTCGGCCCTGTCAAGAAATGCAACCCAAGACTCCAAAAAGTCAATATTTAACTCAGGGAGTAAGGAAACATTCAAAGGATAGAAATCGAAGTATCATGCTTACCGGTAAAGAATTTCTGAGCAGCTAGATAGCTAAAAGTTAACCATTGACTCTTATACTCAGTTTAGTGCAATATATTCGTTAGATGATTAAAGATGTTTCCCTGTTGAAGTAAACCTTAAATGGATTGACCAACTGGACTCTTGCAACATCAACTGATTGAATATAAGTGGGACCAAGGCTTCTGATATCGGTAGAAAATGAAGGTTACAAACTGTTAGTGACAGATTCTTTAATAGGAATTTCTCTTCCCAAATTTTGTTTCACAGGGAGAGAGAAAGAGGGAGAGAGATGCATAGAGACGGATACCACATTTTTAATGTCCATGAAAGACCAACAGACACATGAGTTGGCTCTTCTTATATGCCCACATGAAATTCATAATTCTTCATAAACAATTTCATCCCTCAATGCATAATGCAGTGAGGAACAGAAAAGGTGAAACAAAATCGAACTACCAACAGATTAAAGTACATAACTTGACAAAAGAAAATGTTCTAAATGGATACGATTCTAGAAATCGGAGCAAATCAAATCATCTGTGTGTAACCCGGGCATCTTAAAACATTGAATCGAAGATCACAGATCACCTAATGTTATAAATCATGCTGAATTAGGGTTGTTGAAATAACTTTTAGAACTATATAATCATTTATGCCCACCAAAGTTTACACTATGAATTAGGGATGAGCTAGGAAACTCTTTAGTAAAAGTCTCATAAATAAATGTGTTGCAACTTTGCAAGAGATCAAAGATTGACAATGCTTGGCAGATGAAATCGCCACCCTCCTTTGAAGCTTCAAGAATTTCAATAAAGGGTAAAACTTCTGTAAATTAAAAACGAAAAAGCTCAAATCTTCAATTTCCGTTATGGTTATGTCCAGGCAATTGAGTGGAATTCAGAATTCTTGTTTGTTCCTATGCTAGAAAACTAAGTAACAACAAATCTAACTCAAAATTTTGAAATTGCATTGATCACCCACTTCTTCAATGACATCCCAAACCCCTAACCTTTTACAAACCACAAACAGAAGCAAAACATCAACTAAACAACGCACAATCATGAAATTCAAGCCACTAAAAACAAAGATCAAGAGAGAAAACAAAGACCAGAAAATCCAACATCAAAACCCAAACTTAAATTACAATTGTAAATCCAAAATTAGAAAGCAAAAAGGGAAAAGAAAGAGGGTTTTAGGGCTTACCACACTTCTTCGTCTCTCAGCAGCAATGGCGAACCCAAAAGCCACCAAGCTCAGAACAATCACCAGAAGGTGCACCAAACTTGAGCCCTTGCCTTCTCCCATGTCTTCACCAGATGCCCCCTGTTTGTCTCTGTGTACCAAAGTGAAGACTTAAGAGTGACACTGAGTGGGAGGAAACAAAAGTGACAACTTTACTCTCTCTGTGTGGGTTGCAAAGCACTGGGAAGCTGTTTTTAGGAGAAAGAAAGCTTTTTAGACCCACGCGATTGTCACAGAGCGTTACAGACACGGAGGTGGTCAAAGAGTCAGTCAAACTCGACAATTACCGTTGCTTGCTGCTGCTTTGGCGTTCGGGATGTGTTTGACACGCGGGGAGAGAGTTCCGGGTCATGCAATTGACATGCGATACGAGGAGGCGCGTTTAAGTTCAAAGAGCTGCTTAAGATGCTCTGAGACCGTTCCCACTTAGAAAGAAGGCTACAAAAATATTCTGCGAGTTCTTTTGATAATCAGCAATCTTTTTCATATTACAACTCTAAAATAAGGGAAGCTTTATATAGCCACCCGTATCTCGAAATATAGCTCATAATTCACTCAAGTAAACATAAATTAGGAAATTACTTGACCCTTAATTCATAAGAAACAATAGAATAAAATAACCCTGTAACTTTACTTGTTTCACAATTAAAAAGTAAACAAAAAAAATTAAAATTTAGTACACACTAATGTTATTGTACGTTTGAATCTTATCTCAATAGATTACATACTTTCCTAGAAAAACCAACAACAAAATTAAACTTATAATTTTCCAAAGATCCTTAAAAAACCGATCATGAACAAGCTAAACCCCAAATTGCTCCGAATAAATAATCTAGTCGAAGTAACCTTTTATATGTAGCTACGCGTACATATAAGATTATGTTGCAACTTAGTGTTCCACACGTTATGTGAAAGGTCTTGGATTCGACTCTCGTAAAGAGTGAAGTCGATATCCATTGTGTATAAAGTGATATCCCTTTTCCTAATATCATTGTATCAAAAAAAAAAGTCATTAGTATTATGATTTAGTTATATTTTTTTAACTATCTAGTGGTTGGTCTCAAATTTGCTACTCATTATGTATAATCTCCTCATTAATATCATTATTATAAAATAAAAAAATTATATTTACAAAAATACTCTTTTTCCTCCCTTTATTATTTCAGCACATTAAATTGTGTAATTGGGGTGAAAATATATTTTACCCTAGAGGCCAAAATATGTGTAGTATAAGCATTTATTAAGATAAGAATTGGATGCACATCCTCAACCATTACTTGGTCGTAATTGTGGGTAACTGTAGCCCTACATATCATGTAGCCCAAACAGGTCAAAATTTGTAACTACATGGAAATCTAACCACACCTAGGCCCACATAGTATGAGCCCATCATTGATTGAACCGGGGAAGGCCCAAAAGGTCTCAAGTGGGCCAGCATCAGTTGGTGGAATAGAAATATCTTATCGGTTGAAAGATGGAGTTACTGTGAGCACTTGTGTCACACTCGAAGCCTTGAAAAACTCGAAGATTAGCGGTAAATAAATATGCAAGAAACCAGGAAAAATCTAAGGCTGAGAGAAGACGATGGCCAAAAAATCAAGGGCTGAGAAATAAACTTGACATCGATCGTACAAATAATTCAAGTGTTGATTCAGATAAGATATGGGTATTTGCCACCTGTCACAACCAATGGAGTGCATATCGATAAGGCTTATAGATTTGAAAATTTTCTACCACATCAATTTGACACCACTAGATTATTTTGAGCTTGGTGGTAACAAGGGCAAACTTTAGCACTCACATTATTGCTTTATAAGTATACAAAGATGAAGCAACAAAGCCAAGCCTTCATATTATACGTCGAAGAAGAAATTAAGAAGTCGCAAAATGGCTTCATCCATGGTTTCTTCCGCAGCGGTCACCTCCGTCCACCGTACCAGCTCCCAGGCTCAGGCCGCCATGGTTGCACCCTTTACCGGGCTCAAGTCAGCCTCCGCCTTCCCCGTCACCCGCAAGACCAACGGTGATATTACCTCCGTCGCCAGCAATGGTGGAAGAGTTCAGTGCATGCAGGTAACGTACAATACATGCACTCATTATTATAGTTGTCTACTTATTATACTTCATTCCGTAAGTTTGCAAGAAATTAAGGAAGTAATAATATTTTTTATTGTGTATTAATAATAATAATTATTATTATTATTGTTGTCATGCAGGTGTGGCCGCCAATTGGACTGAAGAAGTTTGAGACTCTCTCTTACCTTCCTCCTTTGACTGAAGTACAATTGGGCAAGGAAATTGATTACCTTCTCCAAAACAAATGGGTTCCCACCTTGGAGTTTGAGTTGGAGGTAATTCTTACTACAAAACCCTAATCTTGTAGCCGAAAGAAATATTTATTTTCAATAAAAAAAAAATAATACTTGCGCCAAATTCCAGTGATATTTACTCGTATAATTATTTTAATAATTCGATAATTTGTAAGTATTATCCAAAAAGCTTTTCTTGTGTATGAAGCTAGCTTCATAGCATGTCACCAAAAATTCAATTGATCTTATTTTGATACAAAATTTATGGAGAAATATTGTGTTACTTGAACGAGTTGTTGTTAAATATGGGAATGGTGTTAAAAATTGCAGAAACCATTCATCTACCGTGAGAACCACAAGTCCCCAGGGTACTATGATGGACGTTACTGGACAATGTGGAAGCTTCCCTTGTTTGGTTGCACTGATTCTTCCCAAGTGTTGAAGGAGCTGGAGGAGGCCAAGACCGTCTACCCAAATGCATTCATCAGGATCATCGGATTCGACAACATCAGCCAAACACAGTGCATTGGTTTCATCGCTTACAAGCCACCAGGTTTCTAACTCCGATACCCACCACCCTAGCTCCGCCCTCTGCGCCGCCGGCTTTTATTGCTATCAATTTTGATTTCAATTTGAATTTGAATTTGCTTGGCTGTTTGTGTTTTGCATTGTATCATCATCATTCGTTTTGTAGGCTAATAATATGCGCATATTTTTCTATCTGTAATTTCCCCTTCTTGTAAACCTCTGTTTTTTCTCTGAATGATGAATGAAAGAATAACAGAGCATGTGTGATGTGCGCATTCATTTTTGCATGTAGCAGGTTCATTTCTGACTAGGGATTTGAAATATGTATTGATATAGAATCTACGAAGATTCCGAATGGGAAAATATCTACTTTGTTCTAGAAATTTCTTATACGAAACAGGATGGATACAAATTTTGTGGGTCTTCTCAAGGATTTGGGACGTGTTTGGTGGTTCTCAGTCCCCAAATGTCATCGTCCCAAATCACATCACTGAATAATCCATAATGTGCTTCGCCCATAAACTCCACATCCCAAAAAGGCAACCAAATTGACCCCCATGACATTTGCTCATCCACCACGGCGCCGCCATTCAAACACCCCCAATAACTGTTTTCATGATCACCAACCGTCATATTCTCCGCCGCCGCCAAACCCAACTGACGATCTCCGCCCTCCATCTTCCCCTCTTCTTTCCCAGCCTTCTCAGTCGCTTTCTTCGCCTTCTTGCTTGTGGTTTTCATGGTTGATGTCGTTTTTGAGCCTACAAAACTCGGAGCTTGATCCACCGCAGCACCGCCACTATCCACACGCCTCTGCCTCTTCATTTTTGGGGAATTTGAACTTTTAAACTGTTTCGACAAATTACAGAGATGGGGTTTTGTTTATATAGACCCCAAAAAAAAAAACAGTTACGAACTTCGTGAATGAGACGGCAAGAAGATATGGAGATGATGGTTGTATTTATACATGGTGGGACTTCGACTTGGAATTGGACTTGGACTTGGTAAAGAAGATAGTTTTGGAATGTCGACTGCTTTTCATAATACGAGCAGCTGTGAATTTCTGTGTTCACGTGCCTTTCCCCTGTCTTTTTCGAAGCAGAGCCGAAGAGCTACCACAAGGGCCAACCCAAGTGGTCACAACGGGGCAACTAGATTGACACCAACCATATAGTTTTCTTTTTAGGAATTTCTTTTCCTAATTTAAAAATGAAACATTTATAAAACCGAGTCATATTTAAATGGACAATACTTACATCACACCCTGGTGGTACCTCTTTATACCACCCTTTCGATTTATCGAATTGCCTATGTACATATATCATAATCGGAACCGTTCATTCTCTAAATCATCTTGGTAAAATCATTTATGTAAAAAATCAACAAAATTGAAGATCGTTTAGTCATTCATATGTATATAATAAATCAACGGTTTTGGTAAAAATTAAGATCTCTCATGGCATACCATCTATTTATTATATACATATAAATGACTAAACGATCTCCAATCTTATTGATTTTTTACGGAGATGATCTTGACATTATGATTTAGAAAATGAACGGTTTCGATTATGATATATATACAAAGACAATTTGATAAATCGAAAGGGTGGCACGACGAGGTACCTAGGGTGGGATGCAAATCCTTTTTTTTAAGCTCACTTAAATCTTAGTTTGATTTCTACATGAATAAAACTTATAATCTATGTATAACACATACACTCGATTCTACACACCACTAGACATCCAAAAATTTGCTACATGAAGTTCGATGAATTTCCAATTTAAAAATGACTAGTTTGAGTGCAAATTGGGAGGTGATTGGTTAACTATCTTATCCAGGGGAGGAGTAATATATAAGAATAGAGATTTCCAAAGATTATTGTCCAATTTTGACAGTTCCCAAAAATTTGTTTAATGCGTGTGGAATAAAAATGTTTGTGATAATGTTACGGAGGCAAGTGCAGGCAACCATAAGGCCGGCCATCGGTTGTTGGCAGCGGAAAAACATGCTCTCCCTTGATGCCTTCCACTTGGGTTGCTAAACTGACAGCTTCATCGCTTTAGTGGTGGCTGAGCCTCACCGACGGGTCGGTTCCTATTGGCCTAAATATCGATATTATCGTTAACTTAATAATTATAATCAAAGCATTTTTTTTTGTATATTTTAAAATGCATAAAAAATTAAAATTTACTTTAGTTTGCACCAAGAATAGACATTATGTTACTTCCGTTGCACCATCCGTTAGTATCTGTTACTAACGTCGTTAAAAGTGCTGATGTGACAGTAATATTACAAAATTTATAAAGATAATTAAGACATTTGCTATATTTTATTAAATTATATATTAAAATTCTTTTAAAAAAATTAAAACTAATTTTATTTACCCTTCTCCTTCCCCTTCCCAACCCACCCGATCCTCATCTCCCTCTCTCCCTCTAATTTTATGAACTTAATAATTATAATCAAAGCATTGTTTTTGTATATTTTATTTTATCAAGTTTCCGGTATAGATAAATTTTGGGTCGGCCCAATCCAATCAACCCATAACTAAGTTAGATTAGGTTGAGAATCGATAATTGATCCGAACTCCAAATTGTGAAGAGATATTTGATGGTAGATATTTTATGAGACACGCGTCTAGCTAGCTACTTGGTTGCTTAGAGATTTTAGATGGGAAATTTAAAGGAATAAAATAAGAAAAAAATCTGGCTCTCAGCCATACTTGTATGATATTTTTGTTCGTAGAATCTGGCTTACCGATGGCGGGAGAGGACATGCTTCCACCGCCCACATTTGTCAGAAACATATATTTTCAATTATTCAAATATTTCAGTTACTCTGTTTTTAATTATTCCTCTAGCATGAAGTTAAATCATGATGATCATCAGAGATAACATACGCCTCCATAACTTGGACCAGTTGCCTACTTGCCTTCCTCATTATATAACATACTAACTTAAATTATTGAATTGTGAGAATCGTCCGTATTTTAAAAATGTCGATTGAAATTTTGTGTTCGAATCTCATTTGCATAGAATATATTGTAAAAGCCAACGTATAGTATAGTTGTCAGTTTGGATCTCATTCCCAACCAATTTAATTGGTTATCGTTTCTTGAAGGACCCCGCGGTATAATTTTTTTTTTTTTTTTTATAATTCTGGAATTTCTTTTGGTCAGCAGTAAAAAGCTATATACAATTTGAGATGGAAACAAAGAATAATAATTCAAATATTTCCATAAAACATTGTATAATCAGCTGAAGAAGCGTTATTAACGTGGCCGACTTAACAATTTGAAGTGCAAGGAGGTTTGTTGGGGGTGTAGTTCGTGCAACCATGTGCGTGGGCTACCATTGTTTTTTAATTCCTTCTTTTGGAAACTGGACAATCAGTGGATTATGTGGTCCCACCTTCAGGAAATGGGTCCCCATGCAACAAACAAACCTAGTCTGGGTCCCACTTTCAGCTTTTATACTTCAATTTTTTCGATAAAATTCGTAATGAAGAGTTTGAAGCAGGTCGATTTTTCGGTTCCAATTTGGCTGAACCGGGCCACGAAATGAAAATAACCCAGCCAGCAGAAGCCCAGGAGTCGGGACAATGCTGTATTAATTTGGAATTTACCAACACACCCTTCGTCCCAATCAAGAAATTCTGCTCCCAGCAGACTCTCAATTGGCTTCAACTACCTGTTGAAGATCAGGTCCAGCCACAGGAAATTAAAGAAGGTTCGCATCCAGACCAAAATAGATGCTTAACATCACCATATCGAATAAAGCTAAAGGCGTGTAGATCATAAGCTGAACGATCCTCCGAAGCTGCTTTTACAAAAAGCATATATGATCCAGTCGAATCACGCACCGTAAACGAAAAAGAAGATCATCACAAAGCTGCTCTATTGAATCAAAATGAAAATAGAAACCGAAATGAAGATGGTATATTTACATTGTGAATGACTGTTTACATGGACTCAACAGCAACTTCAATTTGTACAGATTCACTTCGTAAGCCGCCTATCGAAACTCAAAAACCACCTGAGTGGAAACAAAATGAAGAATTTTCAGCCATGGGCTCTTAATTTTTACAATGCCACAACCCATCATAATCTCTCAGCCTTACCGTGACCTAAGAACGAACCCGTTCCATTATTTGGTTAACTTCACCTACTTACAGGACACTTGACACATTTTATTTACACAAATCCCTCAAACATATTTACACAAGGCAGAAGGATGGATCTATTTCCTTCACTCTCTTGAGAATTTCAAAATTTCATCTCAATGCTACCAAGTATTGTTGTTGTCGTCTATTATAGCAAACTTAAGCTCAAATCTTTTCCCCTATGTACCTTCTTTGATCGACTCGGGATCTATGCGAAGGTAGGGATACTGCGATTGCGTCGATCCCTATCCAGGCAATCGAATCCCTCAACCCTAACTGCTGGTTTGCTCCCAAAATTGGCCCGAACACAGCCTCCTTTCCTTGTGGATGATGAAGGAGACGATGACTGACCTGACGGGGCAGGTACCGGAGAAAGTGGCGAGCATGGGGTGAGCTTCTCATCCCCAAATCGAGCATCCTGAATTAATGGGTTAGCTACTCTGCTCGGCGGCGACCCGCTATAAAATGGGTGCTGCGAGGCCATTTCTGTAAACGAAAATTGTTCAACACCAAAAGAACCCTGCACAAGATCCAGTATGAACAACAATATCAAACACCATACACCTTCATGCTCTTTTAATAACTTAACAAACAATGGATACACGCATTCGTATTCCAAATTCAAACTTCGTTGGATTGGATGTCACAACCGTAATTACTTAACCTACCGTCTAATGCTTAATATTTCTATAATTGCAGATGCGGAGATTTTTACCAGGGGAAAGGGCATACCTTTGTGAGGATGGTGTCCAAAATATCAGACCCTGCTTTTGAATCACAGTGCTCTGCCTGGTGGCTAAAATTCAACACCAAAATAATTAAAATTCGCATGAAAAAATTTCACAATTTGAAACCCTAATCGAAAATAGTAATTAAACAAAGAAAATTTCAAAATTGGGAATTACCCCAAATGCCATCTGAAAGATCTGATGGGATCGTGAAGGGTGGCGTTTAGGAGGCCGACGCGGCGAGGCTTCGGGCAAACAACGGAGTCTCTGGAGCAAGTTCTCATGTCCTCGCAAGCTGAGAGGGCGTTGCCTTGCTGTATCGCACAGTGATTCATTGTTTTCTCCTCGCTTTATAACGCCACGGCAAAACCTGGTCAAAACAAATTATTTACGGACTTAAAAACAAGGGGAGGCTATATTCGTAATAACAAATAAAAAGAAAAGCATAGTAATTGTCAACTGAAATAGATCTGATCTGATAGAGCCACAGAATAATAATTAGATGAACAAGAAAAATTCTAACGGGAAATGATTTTAACTCGTTCGAAACCAGAGGTGGCAGATCTGGACAATTTGCATCGTTAAGAAACGAACAAAAAACGAAGAGATTCGTAAAGGCCAGATCCGCATACATGAAATTGAAATTACCGAAGCTTTTGACAGAAACTAGGGGAAAAAAAAAACAAGATGAAAATTATTGTACCTGAAGTATGAGTGGAGTGGTCGGAGGGAGTTTGGTGTGTGTTAATGGTGATAGAGAATTGGGAGGAGGACGGAAATGGAAGGAAAATTAGGCGGAGGGTGTTTGGTTAGACAGGAAAGGAAGGGGGAAGGAAAGAAGGTTGACAAATGGTGGTCTCTACCCAATTTATAGAGGCCACAGGCAAAAAGGAAAAGAGGGGCGAACAAAGAATCATTTTAAATGACTCGATAAAATAATTGTATTAAAAATTGAACTGAAAGAGGAGTTGGGCTCCAGCAATAAGCTAGCAGGCCGACAGCACAGCTAGTGCGAGAAAAAGTCTATACTGAAGGGAAGGCATGGGAAGAGAGCATCTATTAAAAAAATTTCATCAAATTTTTCTGAGGTAACTACATTTCAATTAATTACTTTTAAATAAATTAATTATTTAATAAATAAATAGGGTTTCGGGTGGTTTGTGTTTATGTTTGTCACAGAGAGAGAATGAAGATGAAGTTGAAATGAAGTGGATCAGATTAGTCTGATTTGGGGGTTGAAAATATCTACCCCAAGTCAAAAATTACCAAAATACCCCTATCAATCTAGATCCGTAACTTTCATCCACGAACTCCGTTTTTTGCGTGTCGCCTATCTACGAACTCGTGAGTTCGAGACCTAGGCAACGGAATCCAAAACACCACTGAAAATGTTTCGAAACGAAATTTGACTTTCACGCCCCTTAACAAGCAAGGGTAAAATCGTCATTTTACATAAATAATTTACTTAAATCCAATAATTGAAATTCCGGGTTGTTACAATCTACCCCCCTTAAGAAATTTCGGCCTCGAAATTCATTCCTAACCATGGAACAAATGAGGATACTGAGCTCGCATTAGTTCCTCGGTTTCCTACGTGGCTTCCTCCACGTTATGATTCCTCCACAACACTTTAACTAGAGGAATACTCTTTATGCGCAGTACATTCTCTTTCCAATCCAAAATTTGCACCGGTTGCTCCTCAAACGTCAAATCATCTTTAAACTCAAGTGGTTGCTCTTCTAACACATGAGACTCATCAAACAAATATTTCCGGAGCAAAGATACATGAAAGACATCATGAACTCTGGATAATTCCGAGGGTAAAGAAATACGATATGCCACTGGTCCTATCCTCTCCAAAATCTCATACGGACCAATGTAGCGAGGACTCAGTTTTCCTCGTCTACCAAAACGTACCACTCCCTTCCAAGGAGATAGTTTGAAGAACACCCAGTCACCTACCTCAAACTCAAGGTCTCTGGTTCTACGGTCTGCATAGCTCTTCTGGCGATCCTGAGCTGTCTTCAACCTTTCTATGATGATCCTTATCTTTTCCTCAGTCGTATCAACAAACTCTGGTGTTAACAGTTTCCTTTCACCCACTTCGTTCCAACATAATGGTGTCCTGCACTGCCTCCCATACAGTGCCTCGAAAGGAGACATCCCAATACTCGACTGATAACTATTATTATAAGCAAATTCCATCAGAGCCAGGTGTGAATCCTAGTTTCCTTTAAACTGTAGTACACAAGCTCTCATCATATCCTCCAAAACCTGGATTGTCCTCTCAGACTGACCATCCGTCTGAGGATGAAAAACTGTACTAAAATGCAAGGTAGTGCCAAAAGCCTTATGCAAACTCCGCCAAAACCTGGAGGTAAATTTAGGATCCCTGTCCGAAACAATTGACTCTGGAGTCCCATGTAGCCGTATGATCTCATCAATGAACAATTTGGCATACCGACTCATCTGAAAATCTTCCCGCACTGGCAAGAAATGTGCAGACTTCGTGAGTCTATCAACAATTACCCATATCCCATCATGTCCCTTCCGTGTCCTTGGAAGTTTATACACAAAATCCATCGTAATGTGATCCCACTTCCATTATGAGATAGGTAATGGTTGAAGTGCCCCATATGGTTTCTGCCTCTCTACTTTCACTTGCTGACATGTCAGACATCTACTCACAAACTCAGCAATTTTCCTTTTCATCCCAGTCCACCAATAGTGTTTCCTTAAGGTATGATACATCTTGGTACCTCCTAGATGCATAGCGTAAGCCGAACTATGAGCCTCATCAATAATTTCCCTTTTTAGTTCCAGCTCATTCGGTACGCACAACCGGCCATCCCTAACCAAGGCTCCATCATCCCTAAGCGCATAGTCTTGCCTGTTTCCAACCTCTAACTCCATTCTGATAATGCATAATGTAGGATCCTGGAGTTGAGCCTCAATAATCCGATCAATCAGAATATGCCTCACATGTAAACTAGCCAACAAAGCCCCCTGGCTATCCATGTCCAGTACTATCCCTGCTCTACGGAACTCTACCAATAATGGTAGGTAGACTGTATGCAAATGGGCTAAAAAACCCATGGATTTCCTGCTCAAGGCATCTGCCACAACATTGGCTTTCCCTGGATGGTACTCTATAGTACAATCATAATCCTTTATTAACTCAAGCCATCTTCTCTGCCTCAGATTCAGGTCCTTTTGGGTGAACAAGTACTTTAAACTCTTATGGTCGGTGAAGATCCGACACGTCTCCCCGTACAAGTAATGTTGCCAGATTTTCAATGCATGCACCACTGCAGCTAATTCCAAATCATGTGTGGGGTAATTCAACTCATGGGGTTTAAGTTGTCTAGAAGCATACGTTATCACCTTTCCATGCTGCATTAACACGCAGCCTATACCCCACAATGATGCATCACTATACACCTCGAATCCCCCAGTATCATCAGGAAGGGTCAATACTGGAGCAGAAGTCAACCTCTTCTTCAGCTCCTGAAATCCCTGTTCACAATCAGCTCCCCAGTCAAACTTGACTCATTTCCTCGTCAACCGAGTCAACGGCCTTGCTATCGTAGAAAATCCTTCTGCAAACTGTCGATAATATCCTGCCAAACCCAGAAAACTCCTCACCTCTGTCACTGTCCTCGGTTGCTCCCAGTTTGCCACTGCCTCAACCTTTTGGGGATCTACGCTGATACCCTCAGTCGAAATCACATGACCTAAGAATCCAACTTCGGTCAACCAAAACTGGCATTTATTGAATTTGGCAAACAAATGCTTTTTCCTAAGTATATTCAGCACCAACCTCAAGTGCTTCTCATGTGCCTTAGCAGTCCTCGAATACACCAAGATGTCATCAATGAACACAATCACAAACCGATCCAAATACTTTTGGAACACCCTGTTCATCAAATCCATAAATGCTGCTGGGGCATTAGTCAACCCGAAAGGCATCACCAGGAACTCATAATGACCATAACGAGTCCTGAAAGCTGTTTTCTCAACATCCCCTTCTCTGATCCTCAACTGATGGTACCCGGATCGAAGGTCAATTTTCGAAAAATATCTTGCCCCCTTAAGTTGATCAAACAAATCATCTATCCTTGGCAAAGGATACTTATTCCGCACCGTAGCCCTGTTTAGCTTCCGGTAGTCGATACACAACCTCAGACCACCATCCTTTTTCCTCACAAATAACACTGGTGCACCCTAAGGTGAAACTCTTGGTCGAATAAATCCCATATTCACCAAATCCTGCAACTGAGTCTTCAACTCTCGCAATTCTGCCGGTGCCATTCTATACGGTGCCTGTGAGATAGGTTGAGTACCTGGCAAAAGCTCGATGGTGAACTCAATCTCCCGGTGAGGTGGCAATCCCGGAAGATCATCTGGAAACACATCAGAGAACTTACTCACCACTGGAATATCCTCCACTCTCATCGGAGTATCCCGAGAATCAAACACATGAGCCAAGTAACCCTCACAACCTTTCCTCAACAATTTCTCAGCGGTCAAAGCTGATATCACTCCACATGGTAGTATCCTACGATCTCCCCTGAATGTAAGTTCCGGTAAACCTGGACTCCGGAAATCTACTCTCTTGTCATAACAATCAATAGAGGCATGGTGCATAGTCAACCAATCCATCCCCAGAATCACATCAAAATCAAAAATATCTAAGGGAATTAAATCTGCCTCTAATGCATGACCTTCCACTAATACTGGACAACTACGAATCACGAGATTCGCCACTAACATATTCCCAGTAGGAGTACTAATACCCATGTCCCAACCAATCGGAGACAATTCTCTATCAGCAAACAATGTAAAACCCCGAGAAATGAAAGAATGAGTCGCCCCAGGATCTATCAAAACATAAGCATCACAGTTAAAAATAGATAACGTACCCGTGACCACTTCTGGTGCTGCTCAGACCTCCTGTTGCGACATAGCAAACACTCGGGCTTGTGTATCCAAAGATCGACCACGACCCCACTGTCTGCCTTTGGCCCTATTGGACCCACGGGCCATGTTCGTCCAATTGGCCCGGTTGGCCCCACTGGATTGACTCTGGCTTCCAGCTGCAAAACTGGACGTCTGAACTGTCCTCTGCCTCTGTTCAGTAGCACCCCGCCCCCAGGAACTACTGCCCGGATAAAGATGTGGGCAATATTTTCTTATGTGACCAATCTCACCACAAAAGTAACATCCAGTGCCACCGGAGCTGCCACTCAGTCTTATAGTTGACTGCACTGAAGAACCACTAGAACGGGCGGATGACTGCGGTGCCTGTCTGGCTCCGCCACTGCCTGATCCGGATCCCTCACCCCCAGTAGATCCAGAGCTGAAACTGCCTCTCTTGGACGGTCCCTGACTAGAGGCTCCAATATCCCAGCGATCCCGGTGTCGCCTGGAACCCCTAAACTGCTGCTGGACTGGCACATCCATGCTCAACTCTACACGAGCTGCAGCGTCAGACGCTTCTCTCAATGAAGTATGGGCTGCAGCCGTTACTGCTGACCAAAGTTCGCCCCTCAGCCCATTTTCAAATCTGCGTCGTCTGTCCCTCTCGGTTGCCACTAGAGCTGGTGCAAAACGAGCCAACTCTATGAATTTCTGCTCATACTGAGCCACTGTCATATCTCCATGCTGTAGGTGCAAGAACTCAGCCTCCCTGGCATCTCGGTACGAGCAAGGATAAAATTGCTCAAGGAACTTCTCCCGAAAAGTTGCCCAGGTAATTGTACTGACCTCCCAGCCTGATAGCTCTAATGCGTTCCACCAATGATAAGCGGAACCACCTAGCAGAAAAGTGGCTAACAGCACCCTGTCCCCCTGAGGACATCTCATAACCGAGAACACTCGCTCTAAACGAGTAATCCACTCTACTGCATCATCTGGGCTAGAGTCGCCCATAAATATTGTAGCCCCTAATCTCTGGGCTTTCTCAATGTCCGAACCTTCAGTAGCAGCCCTACTCTGAAGTACAGAAATCAACGTGTGACCCAATTGTTCCAGTGTTTGCCTCATATCAGGCTTGCCTCATATCAGGCTCCACTGCAGGTTCAGGTGTGTCCCCAATATTTTCCGACTGTTGACGGAACTCGCGTCTCGGAGGCATTACGCTGAAAAGAACTATAACTCATCAATACCAAAATAATTGTGCACGTAGTGTACAGTCTACAGGAATTTAACCTAGTGCTCTGATACCAATTGTCAGGACCCGTCCCGAATTTCCCCTCGAAACCCGGGAAGAACCCTGATCCCGTCTGACAACCTAAGAAAAGATTCCCAAAATACCCTTTAATCCTTACAAAAATATAATAATAATAAATACTTCCACTTGTCAGACAAGGGATTCAAGCACTCAATAATTCCCGTAATTAATGACCAATCAAATACAATATAATATCAGAGCGTCTAAGTAGGATCCAGAGTAAAATTTAGATATCCTACTCAAATTAACTACACCGCGCAGTCGAAGTACTAATGTCTCTGCCTCGAGATCAGTGTTCGCGTCAACTCTACTCAACTGCCTGAAGGGGGTTTAAACACAAAAGTTGTGAGTGGACAAAAATAATCATTTATAAATCGTTTTCCAAGGAAATATTACCTTTTTCCCCCTCCATTTATAAAATCATGCATGCATCACATAAAACAGTTTATAATATAAAAACATCATATGTAAATCACCAAAATTTGCATTTCTCTTTAAAACCACTTAGTTGTAATCAAATAAAATCTGTATAATGAAAATACCTCGTGATCCACAATTTGGTTTGAAAACTCTTTCCAAAGGAGTTTAAAATCATTTAATTCAATCTGGACACATAATATCTCAAATTCACTGTTCCCGACATATCCACAACACACCAGGGTATCCCTTGAGATGTGTTAAAATATGTACAACAAATCTCTGTACTATCTGTACTATGCATAGACAGTCTCGCGACCCGGCGGAGCAAGGCCCCTCAACACCAAAGTCCGAGCCCTCAACAACCAGCGGAGCAAAACCCCTCAACACCAGTCAGAGCAACTGTAACCATCGGGACAGGAACCAATGAACCAAATCCATACTTCGAAATCTTTGTTTCTCGGCCTAAGCCAAATTCTTTGCAATATCATTTTATGGCCAAAATCGGTAAATCATAATTACGGGTCTAAACCCCAAATCACATACTCAAATAGTTACCACGTCAAAACGATATCAAAATCAAGTACAGAACCAGGACATTTCTCAACACACACTTTCACTGAAATATTGGAAAACATGTGTCCAACATCATTTCTAAAATCCAGAAATTCATTGCACCCATACATAACAGTATTTAAAATCAAAGATACATTTATGCATGCATTACAGTTTATAAACCAAAAGTCCACTCACAAACTTGTTGAAGCAAGCTCAATCCCGAACTGTACGCTCTCCTGAAGTTCTTGGAGCAGTATCGCATGTCCAAATCAATAATCGGGATTACTAGCTAATAATAAGAACCTTAAATATAAACCCCCTAAACCCCGGGAGTCTAACTATGCTGGCCTAGAAAACGCAATAACTTTAAAACGTCCAAAACAACCCCTAAACGACGTCCGATTGACCCAAAACATGTACCAACAGATCCGGAACATCAAAAACTACCTGTCACGCGCCACCGTGACCTTAGACTCGGCCCCACGAGCCGACGGAAGGTCGGAACACGGGCCTACTCGCCGCCACGCGCCCTCACGCACCGATCACGCGCCTGCTATAGTACCCACGCGCTTGGACCGGTCCAACCCGATTCGGCTCAACCGGACCCGATCTAACTCGACCCGACCGGTTCACTCAACCCGACCAGTTCAACTCAACCCGACCGGTTACCGGTGACTCGCCGGAGAAGACGACCGAACTACCGTCGCCGTCGTCGGAGGCTGGCCGGAGAAGATGACCGGACCGCCACCTCCGCCGCCGTCTGGTTCGCCGGAATCCCCCATTTCCGACCGAAACTCTAAGCTTTCCAACTTCCTCAAAACTCAACCATTTTTCACAAATTTTATGTCTAAATCTATCTACTCGAACCCAGGAATCCAAATATGACCTTAAAACAACAAACACGTACTTGTGCTAGTCGGAAAATCGATCGAAATATCCGAAACTTCCTACACTCGGTTCGGATTCCTCCGTGGTCCTCTCCCTCGATGGTTGGTACGGTTGTGATCGTGGGAAGGAGTAGAATACGATTAGTTGATCAAAACTGGAAGTTGGAGCCATGAATCAAAAGTTGACTTTGTGGGTTTTGGGTGAGTTTTCGCACACGGGTTTCGGGTGGTTTGTGTTTATGTTTGTCACAGAGAGAGAATGAAGATGAAGATGAAATGAAGTGGATCAAATTAGTCTGATTTGGGGGTTGAAAATATCTACCCCAAGTCAAAAATTACCAAAATACCCCTATCAATCTAGACCCGTAACTTTCATCCACGAACTCCGTTTTCCGCGTGTCGCCTGTCTACGAACTCGTGAGTTCGAGAACTACGCAACGGTATCCAAAACACCACCGAAAATGTTTTGAAACGAAATTTGACTTTCACGCCCCTTAACAAGCAAGGGTAAAATCGTCATTTTACATAAATAATTTACTTAAATCCAATAATTGAAATTCCGGGTTGTTACATATTGTACTAACTATTTTAGTCGAATAGACTAATCTATCCACCGAATGAACTGACTATTTAGTTAGGCGTTTGGTGTTCTACCGGATTAAAATACCGACTATTTTATACTGACGGGATTATATTATACTAGTTGGTAAAAAATATCTATATATCATAAAAATTAATTATGTATATTATTATTATTATTTATTATAATTTTAATTTTAATAATTAATGATATTATTATTTATTATTACTATTTATTTAATAATTATTATTATTAAATTATTATTACTATATATTATCATTATGATTATTATGATTATTATTATTATTATCATTGTTGTTATTATTATTATTATTATTACTTTTCAAGATTGTTAGTCATTCTACTATTTAATACGGACAATTTCGATGATATTATTTTAGTGGGTGTGGACCGTATGAAGGTATTCAACTATATTAACTTATTCGGTGACTAATTAATACAAGTGGTATCAAACACTAGTTTCGTATTATATTATCCTATCTGATTCTTTATGCAGCGTACCAAATGTAGCATAAATGTTAGTGTGGATTGTATGCCTTACTCTCATGTCTTTCATGGCAAATGCATAGTAAAATGGGTTAGACAAAGTCATTATTGCCCTTTCATGGCAAATGCGTAGTCGATGTTTAAAATGATGCTAGACACCCCATGGCGGCGGATAAGGACTTGGCACCTAGGTGATTAAGCAGGGTCTAGGCAGTTTTTTTAATGATAAAAATTAACAATTAATAATATAATAAATAATACCTAATAATTTTAAAATAAAAACTCATTCCAAAAGTAAATAAAAACTCCTCAAAATTTATAGATCTTAAAATATTAATTAGCAATTGAACCCACGCGATGTCGCGGTATTAGTAAATGTTAAGAGAACTTTAAAAGCATGGTTAAGTCTTTATATTGTAGGTTCTAATTCTAAAAGAAATTCCTGATCATCTACATACAACTATAGCTATGAAAAGTGAATGAACAACATTTTCGAAGCTTTTCCATTTTGGGAACTAATCAACTAATATTCAAAATAATCTTAGATCTATACAAACTTCTTCCTCCAAGCTTTATACTTTAAAAATGACTTCGGATTCTCTTGGACACACATTCTTTCTTCTTTCTCTTTCATCTTCTATAGTTTATGAGAATTAAAAAGTTTCATCAAATTTTTCTGACGAAACTACATTTCAACTAATTATCTTTAAACAAATCAATAATTTAATAAATAAGGATATGAGAGTAAAATCAAATATTAAGTGTATAAATTATTAAAATTTAATGATTAATGGGAAAAGTGAATGGATAATGGGCTCATGTAATTATTTCTCCTATTTTTATATATTTTTATTTAAAATTTTATTTTATTTTATTTTAACTTTTCTAACAAAGAAAAAAAATTCACATACGAGTGGGTGCCAAAAAATTAGTATAAATAATTCATGGTTCTTAAGTTATATTTTTATAAAATACAAGATTGCTATATAAATAAGTACAAAATTCCCCTATTAATATCCTTGTACGAAATATAATATATAAATAATCCTAATTAAATATTGATTACGTATTTAAGATATTTGATTAGTAGTGATTACGACACTAATGTGCATTTGAACAAAATATATAGGATTATGCGTGGGATCAAAAGCGGACACATGCCTTACTTTTTTCTTGTGTTTTTATAGATTTTAATATATATAATCAACGTATAGTTACTCATCAATCCATTATTAGTTGACATATTATAATTTAAAAATTAAAATGGAAATTTTGGCAAATTTGTGTCTTTCTGTTTCACTGTGAGTGAATTCCATAACTATAAATTGCTACTCTACTCTTTCCAAAAATTTAATATATAAATGAGTCCAATGTAAATTTATCTCAATAAAAATCCCTCTTTAAAAGTAACATGAGCATCAAAATGGTTAATCTATAAATTTATATTTTTGTGCTATAGATTTCATTAACACATGTCAAAGAAAGTAGTTTAGTCATCTAGCATTTGTGGCAAATTTCTATTTCGTATAAGTGAAGGGCAATTATTTATCTAATATTATTTAGACACACTAAATTGATCATATTTAGTGACCATATCGATGTGTCAATTAATAAATAATATTATTTAAATAAATTAATAATTTTATATTTATTTTGTGAGGTCAATAGAATACCACATCGATGCGATTATTAAATATGATCAATTTACGGTGTCAAAATAACATTATTTTTTAATTATTTATCACTATTTTTTGAAACAAAAGACAACAACCACTTGCAACATTTGAACTGGGGGCATGTCAGTGCTTTTGTTGATCTTTCACCAATCACTGACTTTGCCGCTTCGTGTAGGTAACCCTAAATGAGTTGTCACATAGTTGTTTCAAGGTCATTTTGGATTAGCTAGAACGAATACATTTTTCCTTTATACTTCGTTTTGGATTTCTTAATTTAAATTACAGTAAAATAAAATACCAGTACAAGAACACCTGAACTAAAAACAAAGGCCAAAGAGCAGAAGATGAACTGAAACACAAGCAATTTATTTACACTGTAAATGACTGTTTACATCGACTCAGCAGCAACTTCAATTTATACAAATTCGTTTATAAAGCCGCGCATTGGAACTCCGAAAAACCCTAAAATGGAAACGCAATGAAAATTTTCCCAGAATAGACACTTAATTTTTACAACACAAGGTTAAAATCTCATTTAATTACACGACGAGACCGACGCATTTCATATACACAAATCCCTCAAACATATCTACACAAGGCAGAAGGATCTCTCCTTGGTTTCTAGCACTGAAAATTTCAATACTTTCTTGCATGCTATCAAAGTATTGTGGCTGTAGTCTTTTCCTATGTACCTTTCTCGATTGAATTGGGGTTTGACTATGCCAGGGTAGGGATGCTGCAATTACGTCGATCCCTGTCCAGGCAATCAAACCCCTCGACCCTCACTGCGGGTTTGCTCCCGAAACTGGCCCGGACACAGCCTCCTTTCCTGGCGGACGATGAAGGAGACGATGACAGGCCCGAAGAGGGAAGTGTTGGTGACAGTGGTGACAATGGGGTGAGCTTCTCATCCCCAAATCTAGCGTCTTGAATTAGTGGGTTAGCTACTCTGCTCGGCGGCGACCCGCTGAAAAATGGGTGCGGCGATGCTACTTCTGTACATGAAAATTGTTCAACACCAAAGGAACCCTGCACAAAATTCAAATCAACAAAATCATTCAAAACCATATGCTAAACATGTCACAATCGAATTCAATTTCTGCAAGAACCACAAATGAATTGATCATGCCTGGTAGATCTGAAATATTTTTTTATGTACCTTTGTGAGGATGGTGTCCAAAATATCAGACCCTGCTTTTGAATCATGAAGCTCTGCTTGGTGGCTGAAATTCAATTAAATACACAATTAAAATCGATACAACAAAATTCCCATAATCCGAAACCCTAGGAACAAAAAAAAAATCGGCGACTTACCCGAGATGCCATCTGAGAGATCTGATAGGATCGTGATGGGCGGCGTTGAGGAGGCCAAAACGACGCGGTTTGGGGCAAACGACTGAGTCTCTTGAACAAGTCCTCATGTCTTCGTAAGCTGAGAGGGCGTTGCTTTGCTGTATCGCACAGTGATTCATTTGTTTTTAATCCCTCGATTTCAAACGACAACGTAGAGACTGGTCCAACAAATCATAATTAAATTCTGATCTAAAACGTGCATATTAAAGGTGTGAACTGAAATAGATCTGATCTGATTGAAGAAAGTTGTAAACCGATAAAATCTAATAAATTCATAAATGATCGAATTGAATCGTTTTCAAGCAAGCAAAGCGGAGATTTAAAATCGACAGCAGCACCAAATCAACGAACAAAAATTCGAAATTAACGAAGCTTTTGACAAAAACCAGAAATCATAAAAAAAAATTGAAAATAAAATTAAACGCTAGCATACCTTAAGCTTGAGTGAAGAACTGAGGTGCTGCTAGGCTTCGGCTTCTTAAATTGTTACAGAGTATTCATAATAGAAGAAAATTAGGCGAAGGGTAGACGAGAGACAGAAAAGGAAAGAAGGCTAATAAAGGAGGGCCATCTCCCGATTTATAGAGAAAAAGCGGGCCAACAAAGAATCATACTGAATTTTTATTCAAAATAAAAGAGAGATATTAAATTAAATTAATTTGGAGAGAGATTGAAAAAAGTTAGGTTATTGGGCAAGATGCTAACCGCTAGAGAGAGAGAGAAAAAAAAAAAGGGGAAGGTGAGAGGTGTGGGTCGTGCCAGAGGAGAAGGACGACCGACACAGGCTCGCTCTCGGATTTGTGGGATGTTGTTTATTCAACGTGTGATTAAATAATATTTTGTAATTTGTTAAGAGTAAAATATCTTTCTGGAGGTTGTCAAGTTGTTACGAATGGAAAAATGGTAATATTTTATTGCTTCACGCAGGCGGTGCACATCGATTTCGGCACCAATCCCATTCAACCCAACTTTACTATTGCCGTTATTTTTAACTCTACCGCCTGCAACCCACGTGTCACGTGCACAAGCATTTAAGTCCATTTTTGTCACAACTAAGACAAAAATCGTAATCAGCTACTTCACAGCCGGTGGCAAATTTTAAGTTTATTTCGATTCCTTCCAGTAAGATGTGAGCTCTTGGAATTTAAGCCGCGAGTACAACTAAATTACACTTAATTATCCTGTATTTTGTATCAAATTTTATATATAAAAATTAAAATTTTAGATGATATATGAATTATTAAATTTTTATATTTAAGTCCGTTGAAAATTTTGAAGTGTTTCTTGTGCAGAACGTCAACCGATTTTCATTCTTTTGAATGAGATATGAGCTAATGTATGAAAGAGTCATTTGGGTAGACACGTCAGCTAGTGGAGGTTCTGTCCTTGGCCTAAACGACTATGAAACTAAATTTTAATTCACTTGTTGAGCTTGACGTCTTAATACCTAAAAATGTATAGGCTATCGCATTAGTTAATTAAAAAAAATTGAAAATAAAAAAAAATTAAATTAATGTGTGTTATGGTTTTAGTTATGTCCTATTCATTGTTGCAAGACTTTGTTATTATTAATTTTGAAAACGAAGTGCAAATTTTTGTTTAGATATATGTAACGAACATGATCAGGTGACATGTGTATTCCTAAAATCTTTTTTTGTTCAAGACAAGTTAGTGATGGGCATCGTTACATTACCCACCTAGCTAATATCATTCCCGCTATAAATATAATTTTATCCGCGTTGAAACAATAAAAACGTTAAAATTTACAAAACACGACCAACGGTAAATGATGTGTTTTACGGTGGAGTTGTTGGTGGAACTAACCTAGCAAAGCATGTGATGTGTTTCATGTTGCTACTACAATTTCACAAACACCTCAGCCGCAATTGTTTGCCCACCCAAAATTAGTAAACATATATTATATAAACATAATTAAATTGATTAGAACATATATATATATAAAAATGTTAAATTGAGACAAAGCTCACACGAATATTAGAAGTCCTTTATGTTGTTGCCTTTTAACATTGCCATTGGCCGAATCATAACTATTTAAACCAATTTATTCAATTTTTACCGAAGAAAAAAATCGTAATTTTGTGCTGAATTTTTGTTTTCATTGGGGCTGAAAGTAATGTGTAATTTACATTAGTTTGATTTGTCACTTAGTGTTATGCCTATTGATATTCCTCTCTACATGTTAAATGGGAGGTCTCGGGATTCAATTCTTGTGGATGAGGTTGATACTCAATGGGCATAACACTGAGTATCAACCTAATCAATAGTGGAGTGCCCTACTAAACCGTGGGCGACTTGGTGTTCCATAATCCACCAATCACTTTAATGATGTGTTTAGTTACAAACACTCGCTATTATGCTCGGTTTGAGTTAATTTTGGCTTTATTCAATACTTAGTTTTCATATCAAATATAAATATGAATCATTATCAATATTTATATAAATACAACTTATACATGAGTTTTTTTTAATACAACTTATACATGAGTTAGAAGTGAATACACAGATTCATCACTGAAATGATAAATTGGGACACGTTTTTCCCGTGAAACAGCAGTACACATGGAATGCTGGCGTGAGGTAGTCTGGTGGGAGGTAGATCAATTGACAACTACCAAATCATATTTACCCAAACCTAAATTTCCAAAGATTTTGATGGCGATGCGTTTCGATCTCAGGGACCAGAAAACCAACCCGAGACTAATCTCCTTTCGGTAGATTAGATATCTCGTTACCTTTACATTAAACTTCAACATCTTTCCTTGCCAGATGGAGCATGTTAGCTGAAGGTGATATTTGACGTAAAGTAAAGGCTCCACATTTTTGTAAAAAAGCAAACATTTGGTGGGTTTGACAGCCCATGATTTCACATGCTCTGTCTATTCTAAACAGACGACCCCAAATCAAATGACTTAATATCTAAACTTTGGTCTCTGCTTTTGCTTTTTACAGGAAAAATCCAAATCATTAGCCAAAATGAGTGGAGAATTCTGTGCCTCAGCGCCGATTTCGGCCATTTCTCATGGCCAAAATCGCAACCCATTGTTGACTCACTCAACGATATCGCTACTAAAGCCTAAACTCTAAAGGTGCAAATGATTTGTTCCTAGTTGTATGGCATAAATAGCACAGGGAAAGCAACCAAATTTAAAAGGAAGAAATAGACATTTGACATCAAATCAGTGACAATTTCTACCTAAAGGAATGATAGGAGGCTCAATTTGATCACCAAACTTTGAAAATAGGGTTTCCTCACCACATCAAGATGGATGGGGCTTGGCAACATGCTTTGCTTCCCTAGGGGAGGAGGTTAAATGAGCAAGAGACACCGAATTGAAACAAAATTCAAGGAGTTAAAAATCTCAAGGATGGACAACTTGACTTTTCACATTAACTTATCAAACAATTAATTTCCATAAGTTAGAATATAAGATAATAATCGGAAAGAAGATTAACATGCCTCAAAAACTATGTGCTACTACACGTACAGTTTTGAACAGCGTGGCTAAGGAGCTGGTGATTCAGCTGATGCAGCAGCAGCAGCTCTTTTCTTGGCGAAGTATTCATCAGCCCGTGCAAGGTTTTTAGCGACAGATGGCTTCACCCACTTCTTCCGACCAGGCAATACAGTGAGGTTACAGCCAGCAGCCTCAAGTTTCTCTTTTGCTGATGCCGAAAAGGCACGAGCCTTTATGTCCAGCTTCACACTGAGCTCCCCATCACCAAGAATCTAGAAGAAAGAGAGCAGGCAAAGTTACATTAGTGCATATTTTATCAGCGGCCTTAGCCTTACCATTATTCTACCATATAAATATGTAGGAGGGGCATTCGCAATGAGGTAACTATAGGTAACCCACCACCATCACCAAAAGCACCACTACCATCACCACATCCCTAAGATCCACAACCATCCCCGAAAATGCTGAATGAGCAGTGCAGATTGACAATTGACTCAACCCTCAGAGATGTGCAATACCTATGCCAGGCCTGGAGTTGCCCTAATGCTTCTTCAACATTTTATTATAACATAGGTTTTTTCCATTTAAAATCTAAATGTGTCTTTAGTCATGGTCAAGGAGGTGTTCCAACAAGTACATAAGGTAAAAGACCTACTTATACTCGCAACTTATAAAAATTGTAGAGACAACCTAATATATTATCCATGGCTAAAAATCAGTATGATATATGTGGATTGGCCAAGCTTTGACCACAATGCATCACACGATTCACACCCTAGCATCTTTTAACCAAAGGATCAGAAAAAGACGAAGAAAAAAACAATTCAATATATCAAGCAAGTTGGTCCATTATGTGTAAGAATCAATTAAGTTTGGTGTGTAAAATGCAACAATGAAGTCACATTTAAGAAGAGTGAAACTTGGAAGAAGAAAAAACGCAGAGACTGTCTCAATACTTCATTTGAGAGACTAGTTCATGCTCCAAGTTTTACACTGTCAGATATTCAATTATCAACATCAAAATATAAATCCAAACTAGGAGTTTTCAGTTAGATATTATCACTGCAGTATCTCTAAATGATTTTCCAAGGATAGCAGTAGCATTTAACTCAGCAAAGTGCAATAGAGGTATAAAGGCCAGATATGCAATAATAATGTGTATACCTAAGTTAATGACATAAGTATATGGAACCCAACAGTCCAATAGAAACTGCATTTCCATGGTCCTCCTAGTCAAAAGACAATCACTAAATCACTACATACTATCACTAATCATATGTGAATGCATAAGAAAAAGCTGGCACCAATATTAACTTAACCACTAACCACTACATGTGTGTAAAGTTGACAAATTAAGCATTAACCTTCAAAGGGAGTTTCCTGTCTCTTCCAGATGGGTTGATCAAACCCCTATCCTTCAAAGTTTGTAGTGAAACTTCTTCTCCTTCTTGAAATCCAGCTGCTTCAATGTCTTTCAAGTTCACAGGCACATATTTAGGCAACCCCGCTTGCATACCTTGTAAGAAAACAAACAGCAACAGTTACTTTCAAATAAAACACATTTTGAGTAGCAATGCACGAAGAAATGCCACTGAAGCATTTTGTCATATACATGGTGTGCATACAAAGATATAAAGAAAAGATAATGTAATGAATACCTCCAGCAATTCCCTTGAGTTTGGGAAGCCGACGATAAAGCGGCATTTGACCACCTTCAAACCCCTTGCGTACCCCGGGTCCAGACCGAGACTTCTGACCTCGCATACCGAACCCACAGCTGTTCCCTTGCCCAGCTGCTATACCTCTTCCCTTTCTCTTACCCTTCTTTCTGGACCCGGGTTGTGGGCCCAAATTATCCAGCCTGAACCGAACATTGGCAACCGGAGACCCGACTCCGGTGGACGCTGCTTTGCTCACAACCACTAGCCGTCTTCTTACTGTAGTACCAGTCACCTTGACGGTCGGAATGCAACATAATTTTTGTCTCAAATTTCTCACATTTCCCTGTGAACATTTAAATTAGCCTCAGCTAATTTAGCAATTGATATCAATAATTATAACATTAGAAAGAGGATACCTTAAAAGTTGAAGAAGGAAAACGGAGAGGTGGAGTTGGAGGAAGAAAGAGCAGGGACGCTGCCATGGATAACAGAGAGTGGAGTTCAGCAGTTTAGCACTAGCACTGTGTCGCACAAACAGATAGGATAAGCTTATTCTCCTTTTTCTTCTTCTTTTTCTTTTCGATTGGGTGGGCTTTGTTATTGTGGGCCATCGGCTGACAGATAGGATAAGTCTCTACTGGGCCTAATAAAGTTGTGGATCATTCACTTGTTGGGCTTGAATTGTCCATTGGAGGCAGCCCACCTCGGTTGTGAAGAAAGAAACCCTATTCATACTATTGAGAATAATTTAACGCAGAAGCAGGAGACGTGGCCTTTTTTGACTTTCACCTTTCTGGCAAAAAAACACAACTAGCACAGAGGAGATGATTCATCAAAGCAATTACAATTCTGGTACGGCATGACTTCCCTAACTTTTTTTTTCAATTTGCTTTCCTTTATTTTTGTGCCACATTTTCTTGTATTTAATTTGGTTTTTCATATTCAATTCAAATATTATCCGACCCCAAGAATAAAAATTAATTAATTAATGCTGATGACAAAAACATAGCAGATGATGAGGAGTTGCAGATCTGGAGGTTGTGAATAATTTTCTTTGCCTGTGGGCTTGATTAAATATGTTTGACTGGAAATGAAATGATGATGAAAATACGAATTTTTTTTTGCATTAGATTGTAAAAAGATTAAAAGAAAGAAAAGAAAGGAAAGGGAAGGTGTTGGTTTAGGGTATGGCTAGAATACAAAATGAAAGAGAAGAGGAGAGGATATATGTTTGATGATGATTTGGCAGACGAGTGATCAGAATCAGACTGGACTGGACTGGACTGGACTGGACTGGAGCTGCAGGACCACCATGGCACCGGCTTAGGGTTTACTGGCTTTGGTGGTGAATGTGATCGATGGTAATTAATGTTAGGTGCGTGGTAATTATTATATATATCTGGACACAGCATTTCAGAATTTGGATGGCACGGCCGGTGCATGCTTGCATGGCCGGACATCACAAATTGGTATTACACAATCCAAGTCATGATTGATATCAATCCCCTAAAGTCAAGGCCTATATTATTATAAAAGCAGCCATAGCTAGTCATGTGGTCCATCGACCACACCTGATACATCAACATATATGACGGGTCGATACAATAAATCGAGTTATTCTCTATTGATTATTCTTTGTTTTACCTTTTTATAGATATGATTGTCTGTTTTACTCAAACTTTTTTGATATGCTTGTTTGATTTATGATGCTTAATTAATTATCATTCAAAACGTAGATATTATTAATTAGGTAGTTAATAAGGTCAAATTGGTTAATCATTTTGACCTCAGTACAAGCGAAGTTTTAGTTTCTTTCAAAAGCATGATAACCTTAAGAGATATGAGGCCCACATTATGGAGAAAAGTTGTGAGTGAACTGTGAACTCGCCTTATAATTATTGAATAGTTAGCAAGGACGTACGCTAGCTTCATGTATACAATTCTTAAGCTACGTACTAATTAGGACATTTCTGAAACAAATTACGCAAAGTGGGCAAGAACATGAGCCACCTTATTGTGTCACGTACTCTCTAGGCGTAAAATGACCTCCTGGCATGAAAAATTGACATCACAAACTAGTACTAGTAGTACTTATTAATATAGTTTTAATTCTCAACTATTAAGGCACCATAATTAACAAATCAACTAATTAAGGACAATACTTGTATCCCACCCTGGTGGTATCTCCTCGTACGTACCACCATTTCGATTTATCGAAGTTTCTTTGTACATATATCATAATCGAAACCGTTGAACCTCTAAATCATCATGTCAATACCACCTCCGTAAAAAATCAACAAGATTGGATGAGGTCGTTTAGGCATTCATATATATCAACTAAATAGACGGTTCGCCATGAGGATCTTAATTCTTATCAAAATCGTTGATTTATTTGATATATATGTGAATGACTAAACGACCTCTAATCTTGTTGACTTTTTACGGAGATGATCTTGACATGCTGATTTAGAGGGTCAACGGTTCCGATTATGATATATATATATATATATATATATATATATATATATATATATATATATATATGTACAAAGACAATTCGATAAATCGAAATGGTGGTACGAGAAGATATCACCAAAGTGAGATGCAAGTATTTTCCATAAATCGAAAGAATAATGTTATTTAGACAGACTAAATTGACCACATTGATGTGGTATTGTATTGACCATACAAAATAAATACAAAGTGATTTAATTTATTGAAATAACATTTTTCATTGATTGTCACATCAATGTGATCAATTTAGTGGGTCTAAATAGCATTACTCTTTACGTACATAGTCCTTTTAAGTTAAACTCTTGAAGTGTCTTGTATTAATTATCGTATTTGCCATGCCAACCATTTTCGGGCGGGAAGCATAATTAATTAGGTTATAATTAATAATGAAGTGCATGAGCAGTAGAATGGTTGAAAAATGAGGATGAAGATTTTGCGAACAAGATACTTCTAAAGAATAAAACAAGAGAATGGTGGGGTTTGAGCCCATCCCTACTTAGAGCACCATCAAAATACTAACAAATCAGACACTGAAAGTAACACTTCCATACATCCATGCCAGAGTACAATCATATATCCCCACCCCCGGGGTTTTAATTACCTACATACATCTACATGTATGCATCTCCACCATAATCTTTATGTTCTCTCTTCATCTTAATTAATTATTAACTAGGATATATATGCGAATACCTTATAAATACAAATACTTAATTTGTGAGTAACCTAGCTCGATCTAACGTTAACTGAAAATAGTTAGTCAAGTTCATTTAAACATGAAAGGTAAAAATTAAAAATTGAAAACGGAATGGATATTAGAAAGGATAACTCATCATATACTTGTTGTCACGTGAATAGTTTGTAAAGCTACAACAAAGTGTATTTTATTATAAGTACGAAAAACCTTAGAATGAATACAATCAATCCGATTCCTTTTTGTTTTATTTCATCGTCAAGCGATTAAGTACAATCATCAAAATTAACAATAGGTATATGGGAATTGATACATTTTGTTAGCAACAATGATATCGATGGATCCTCACTCGCATGATCGAGTACCTTTGAGTAAGGAAGACTTATAATTAATTAAGGGACTTCCCTCTCAAGTCTTAACCAAACTAAATGACACTTTCACATACCTAAGGCCTTCTCTTCCCTCTCCACATTAGTACCTCCTCTTTTTATAGTCACGAGCGAGAGACTCAGTACTGTCCCAGCAGCTAGCTACGTAGCTTAATATGTGTTGTTTCAAATTTTGATTTTTATTTTCAGGGTCAGAGAGAAGAGAAGAGGAGAGTAAGAGAGAGAGAGAGAGATGAGTCCAAAAGGGTTTGGCAGAGAAACTGATAGAGAAGTTTGAAATAAGCTCTTTTTCTTCCACCACCATCACTCAACTAATAGCCTCTACAATATTGCAGTCCAAAACTCAAAGTCTTTTCATTTTTCCTTTCTAAAAGCTACCTCATCATCTTCACATACTCCTCATCCTCCACACAGTGAGAGATTGAGAGAGATAGTTTGATACTTTGGTCGCCTCGCATTCACAATATTCACATTTTTATAATTTCTGTCTTTCTCGGTCGGTACCATGTAGGTCTTCCCCACTTCACTCTCCACTCTTTCTTTTTTCTCTTTAATTAATTAATCTCTTGCCCTCATCAATCTTTTCTTTCAACTTTAACCCCCACCCACTAATATTATTGTTATTATTATCCTTTGTTTGTTATAAGGATGTCCTCTCTTTCTCTGGCTTCTCATGTTTGTTGTTTTTGATCATTTGCAGGCGACCTGATGATGAAGAGAACCCTTTAGACCTCAACAACTTGCCCGAAGATCATTACGCCAGAGACGGCAAACAAGCTGTCCAAGACACCTCCTCCGGTATTCTACTTCATTTTTTTATTTTTATTTTGCTGTTTCTCATAAAACCGAACCGAACCGTACCAAACCAAAATAAAATGGATCAAATTTAAAGTACAAGAAAGGAATTATTAGATCATACTTATACCCAGATTTCCTTAACATTATCTCCCTCTAACTTCATGAATTGAAAAATGTTTTGCGGGTTTGAATTACTTTAGTATTTGGTGTTGAAACTTGAAATTTGTGTGTTGAGGATTATTTGGGAAATTAAAGTAATTAATCAATGAATTAGCTAGGGCTGAGGTAGGTGGTATCGGTTGTCAAAGTTAATTGGTTTATATTTATTTATTTATTAATTGGTTTAGTTGCAGGTAGCTACAGAAAAAAGAAAAGCGGCGCTGTGGACGATGGGAAGGTCTACGAGTGTAGGTTTTGTTCCCTCAAGTTCTGCAAATCTCAGGCCCTTGGGGGACACATGAATCGCCACCGTCAAGGCAAGTCTATTTCATTTCAATTCGTTTTCTATTGTCAAGTAACAAATTCAAAATCATTTTACATCAATCAAAAAAAAAAAAAATTTGGGGGCACTGGTTGTCATCAACGATTTACCCATGAAAGGTCTTGGTCATTTGACTGACTCACTTCAAATATAAACAAAGTTGTGATTTGATTTGAGACTTCATCTATGTTTTCCTTTTTCCTGAAATTCTTGCTGGCTCAACTCAACTATTTCATTTCAATTCATTTTCTATTGTCAAGTACCAAATTCAAACTCATTTTACATCAATCAAAAAATAAAATAAAAAAACATTGGGGGCACTGGTTGTCAGCCATGAAAGGTCTTGGTCATTTGACTCACTTCAAATATAAACAAAGTTGTGATTTGATTTGAGACTTCATCTATGTTTTTCTTTTTCCTGAAATTCTTGCTGGCTCAACTCAATTAATAAAGCTACCTCATGTTCTATATATAATATTTATATTTGTTTGTATGAATAATGAGTGATTTGATTTGAGAGTTGGGTTGGAAAATTGATGGTGATCCAGAAAGGGAGACAGAACAACTAAACCGGGCTCGTGAGTTGGTCTTCAACAGCGATAACATAGCCGCCCCACCACCTCCTCACCTGGGGTATGTTTACATTTTTGTATTCTTAGTTCATTTTTGTGTTCTTCTCTTTAATTAATTAATTAAATTGTGGTCTAAATTAATATTATAGATGCTGCCATCCAATTTCACCGGGAGGGTATCACCACCATCATCATCCAGGTGCGGCGGGGAGCAACATTGTGCCTGATCAAACAATACCTCTCAGATACCCACCAAGAATTTTTTCAGCTGGTTCTTCATCAAGCACACTCATGCCACCGCCGCCGCCACAGGCAGGGGTACAAGTACAACCACCTCAACCGTATTTATATTCTTCTCCTTCGCGGCCCATTTCCTACAGTAGTCCTGCAGCCTCACACTACCCTCATCATCAACACTCGTCGGTGAACGATTATTATGTCGGACATGTCCTCAGCAGCACCGCAAGTACTCCATCACAATATGGTCATGGTCACCCGAGTTTGAACTACGGGGCTCCACCGGAGTCTACCAACTATACTTGCATCGGTGCGCCCGTGGGGCCCGGTGGTGGAATTGGAGGAGGCGGTGGTGGTGGTCGAGACGTGGCAGTGCAGCTTTTGGATGCTCCTCCTCCTCCTCCTCCTCCTTCGATAAATCGATTTCAACATGGGTTCTAATATTAATTAATCTACAAACTAAAACTAAATAGTTGAGGGGTTTTTGTTTTTATGTTGAGTGATAGTGTTATTATTATTATTAGGGGTCTCAGGCTCTCAGCTAGTTTGACACGCCACCCAGAATGGACAGAGAGAGAGAGAGAGACTTAACAGGCTGACAATGGGGTCATCAGAGGAAGAGGGTTTTTGGTATTTTCTAGAGGCCGATCGAGGGGCCGGGGACACCTCAGCAACTTTGGCTTTCAGTTCAAACCCCTTCCATGAATTTGCTATTTATTTCTCTTGTAATAGTTGTAACTTGTGGGGAGGGTTTCAGATTTCAACATTCAATATCTGAACTTTCTGAAGACCAACTTGTGTCTTTATTTTCAATCTCCATCTCTCTCCCTGTGTTTGTGTCATTATGTGTGTGTGGATACTACCAAACCAGAAAGAGGTGGGACAACAAATTAGAAATGAACTGAAAGTTCCCAACCCCTTTTGCGTTTCTAGTTCGTTTTGCATGCCAATGAAATTAATGATCAATTTTATAACTTTCCATTTTTTGCTTTTTACTGTTGCTCCTTTTCCTAGATAGAGAGAGAGAGAGCGAGCAATATTTAAGTATGTGACTTCAGCCTTTTGACCAGAGGAAAAAGAGGTGGCTTCTCCTTCTCTCTCTCAGCATACAATATATGGGGATCGAGATCTTCTGGTTAATTTCTGGGTGATATATGGTCACAGTGTCACACCATGGCTGCAGTCTAGGGGGCAATGACCTGTTGATTCCATCTTACTTACTTTTGCCTGCAACTTCCCTATTACCGATCAAACAAACAAGCACATTTTGTTGTCTTTTACATCCCATCTTCTACTTGTGCAAACTACATATAGAGGTGTCCAATCGGTGACACCATAATTTTAACATAATTTTATGACATTTGAATTTAAAGACTTTTGAAGGCTTAGATTAATTTGACTCCATTTGTTTCTGTTCTTTCTCTAATTAAATTAACAAATCAAATCAAATCAAAAATGAAAAGTAACTTTCTTTTTTTTCTCTTTCCTTTGATAACTCTCTCCCCTCCTTTTTCCTCCTCGGTCCTAAACGCAACCACAAGATGATATCTACTTTGGTCTGCTCTCCTCTCATCTTTTCCATTTTAGGTTTTTTTAAGGTTTCAATCCACATAACAACTCCATGAGAAAAGTTATAAGAGAAAGGTTATATTCATGTAAATAGGTTTAACTTGATCAAATTTACAAAGTAAAAAAAAACTTTTGACATGAGTTTGTGATCAGGGTGCCAATTTATTAGTTAGAAATTGATCATACTTTTACCCATCTTTTTTCTGTGATTTGAAGATTTAGGGGGAGGGGAGGCTACCCGATTCCTGGACTACGAAATACCAAGCTAGGCTTCATTGAGGACTTATAAAGAGGATCTTAGCCTCCGTTTTGGTTTACCCTTTTTATAATACACGCAATTTATGGAGGCCGATTTCGACACTAGTATCTACGTTCTTTTTAGTCAGTATATATTGCGGTGTTACATTTTAATTATATATTATATGTTATAATTCTTTTAATAATAATTTAATACCCTAAATATACATAACATATCAATGTCAAGTATATTTATATGTATTTTTCCAACTTGTGGCTAGGTACGTTCTTTTTAGTCGGTATATATTGCGGTGTTACATTTCAATTATGTACTATATGTTATAATTATTTTAATAATAATTTAATACCCTAAATATATATATAACATATCAATGTCAAGTATTTTTCCAACTTGTGGCTAGGGTTTCTGGTATTGCTAGGTTTTAATTGTTTTGCATTTCCATGACACAAAAGTGAGAAGCCTTACATTTAAATTCTTCATTTGTGTGATGGTAATCTTGATAAGTAAATATATATATATACATCTCAATTTCTTCCTAATTAATGTCAGAATGAATTGCTTTTGCTTCTTTCTAATTCATCCACTTTATTCAGAATATTGGCTCTTTATTCTAATTCATTCACCGAATTCAAAATTGGTTCTGAAATTAAGCAATTCAACTTTGATTATATGCCATTTTTTCACCTTATTTTCTAGTCTTTTGACAAGAGGAATCACCTTCATGATCATAAAATTCGAACACTAAAACGAATTAAGTATTTAAACTCTAACCAACATATATACATAGATTTGAGAAAGGAAAAAGAAAGTGAAAAAGATAGGGTGGGATATCTGTGAGACATGAAGTGATGATCATAATGGATGACTTTAGAAATTAAAAATCTGAATTAAATCCGGGGTTGTGAATTTGTAGGTGGTTAATTAATGAAGGCACGTACTGTATCAAGATGGATGGATGATTAGGTTCACTTTATTGCAGCAGTAGATTAGCTCAGGTAGGTAGCCTGCTAAGGCCAGGCTACGGCTAAGGCTGCCTGGTAATAAAGAGTGATGGTAGAGGTAGAGGTAGAGCAACCTATTTTTGGGCCAACTGGTGGGTTTGAAGATTGAAGTCGATTAGAGGTTCAGGTGCTTAAAAGTGCAACTTGAAGTGACTCAAGATAAATTTGCTAGCTAGGGACGAGCGTGGGACACCAAGACCTAGCTAGCTGATGCATGCCCAGTTTCACAAAGAGACACTCGTTGACCAATTACAAAGCAGCTAAACCCTAGCCCTAGCTAACTGTAACATGTGCTAGCCGCAGCAGAGTAAACCTAGCTATAAGGTAGGTAGGGTTAAGCTGGACTGCAACATCGATCATCTACGCGGCTGCCTAGTTTTGTTTGCAGATAAGAAATCAGTATGTTAACTAATGGAACTACATCTGATCGAGGTCCCTACTGCTCCCTACTGCTACCTACTGCGCCCTCAACCTGATTTGGTTCATTTGGAGTCAACAAACTAGTACTACTACTGGACCCACAATAGCACATTTTTCAATATATATAACTCATCCAGATCCTTCAGCTCACCGTTAATCTTTATTTTGAAGAGGATCCAGAGGGCAAGGGCTAGATCCTAGCTTCATTAATGTTTTTGTTTTTGCTTTTTTTAAACAGCGCGCTAGATTAATTCATGTTTTAATTACCTACTTATTGATCAATAAGCCTGAGCACATGGTGATTGCAATTAGCATGTCATTAAGGCAATTATATATGGCATAATTGACAATAATTGGTATGCAATTACGTGATAAGATCGATGTGCGCCATCTTCTTCTTGTTGACGTTAAAACTAAAGAAACTCTTTGGCACACTAGAGTACTATTGAATCGATCACATTTTATAACTATTTGCCTGCAGATTAAGAAGTTAAATTTTTATATGAAGAAAATTAAGATCTCATCGTTCAACGTGAAAGGGAAAAACATTTTAATGTTTGGTATAAAGTATAAATGTAGCATAATCACCTAAAAATCCTAGGTCAGACTGGATTTTCTAGCTAATTAAATTAAGAGAAGTTCTGACCTATCATATATTATAAATTAATGTATAATAAAGATATACAACTTTGACAAGCATATATATTTGATTTTTTTTTTTTTAAGATAAAAGAAAAATAAACTAGAGCGAAAAGCCACGAGGATAACCAAGAATTACACGGTCAAACTGGAGAGCCTTGAAGACCGTCGGAGGAATTCTATAAACCCAAATATGGGGATTAGCCTTCCTATAACCCAACGAAGTCAACACATTAGCTATAAAATTCGCCTCACGATATTTGTACATGTATCTTTGGTTGCAGCATGCATATATATAAAAAAAGAAGGACAAAGAGTATGTTGTTATATTTCTTTTTATATATATATATGAATGAATGAATTTGTATGCTGTTTAATAGTACAATGAATTAATAGTCATAATTCAGCAATAGTATATATATGGCTCTATAATTCCAAATAATAGATGGTGGTGATGCGATCCCGAGACGCCATAAATATATATATATTAATTATAATACATACATTTATATATAATTATGAATTACAAGAAAGGTTCGATACTGTGTAGGTTGACAAAGATCGTGGCAGAGAAAGAGAGGGGTACTGGATCACGGATAATTGGATGTGTCATGACTAAGGATGAAAATAACGTTTTTTACGGAAATGTCGACAGTTAAATTTATGGAAATATTGACGGATATTTCGATATCGATATCATTCATGCTCAACAAAGAATATTGAAAATTTAGTCCAAAACTTGAAAATTTTAAACGAAAATTTGGGAAAAACTTAAGCGCGCGTCCAATAATATTTATATAAGACGAATACTTATATCATGGAAATTGAAGGGAGATTTTTCTTCCCCCCTATTTTTATACCAAGAATCTTAAATACGGGTATATTCACGGAAATATCGCGGAAATTTCTTCACTCATATTTTAATGTCAATACCCCAAAATATGAATATGACGACGAAAATTTCACGAATATTACGGATATTTTCATCCATGGTCATTGCTCATCGAAGTAGACGTACTCAACTAATGTGCCACATATATATATATATATATATAATTATATATACCGGTTTGACTTACTCTCTAGATTCTGCATTTTCGAGTAATTCTGCCTAATATAATGAACTAGTGCCGGAAACTAAATTTTCTCTATTCTATATTGCAAGTAGCTGAAATTGAGATATGAGAGGTGAATGAGCGTGCATGTATGAGCAGAGATAAACCATAAAGTAGATGCAGAAAAAGTAGACGGCTAATGCAGCAATAGACTGAGCTTAGATTATTCAATTTTTGAAGGAATGTCGTTTAAAGCTGTTTTCTTACTCAAAACTTAGATATTCATAATCTTTTCAGCAGCTTTATTTACACTGGTGAATTACTTTTCCTGCTGCGACTATAGCTAACTCATCCATCACTAGATCGATCATCATCACTTTCTCATCGATCCATATCAGATATTATTAATTATTTATATGTGTTCTTATCGATTATGATTTTACTATTTTCTTTTGTTTTTGTTTATTTTATTAATAATCTCTGTGGAAGGAAGAAAACTAAAGAAAATAATAATAATCTAATTAAGCTAGGTCTTAATTTTTTGGATAAACTACATAAAAATATCTAAATTATAGGAGTCATTTCAAGTTCATATACCAATTATGAAAATTTGCATCTAGTTACCCAAACTATCAAAATACAACATCTAGGTACTCACCGTTATCAATCTATTAAAAAAATATGTTAAGTGTTTAAGTGGCACTTGTGAGGTCATTTTTTAAGTTGACATATACTCCATGTAAATAAAAAAAATTAAACTTTGAATAATATTAAAAACAATTAATAAATTCATAAAATAGAAAAAGAAAGAAAAGAGAAAGAAAAAAACCTAACCCTCGTTCCCAGACCATGACCATCCCCTCCCTCATCTTCGTCTCCTTCCAAGCTGCACTGCAAAAACACCAAATTATGAACGAACAAAAAATCCAAATATGAAATTTCACGAACACGAGCACGCCACCACCAACCCCCCGTTTCGGTCAACCCGTATCCATGACAAACCACAAAACCCATTGACTCAAAACAAAACTGCTACTGGCGGTGGAGCTCCGGTGGTTAAGATCTAAATCGGGTTCTTAAGCTTTTTTGTTTCGGGGGATCAATCAATCTGCTTGCATGTTTTTTTGCATAACCAATTTGAAATAATTATTGAAAACCTGCAATTTTCACCAATACTTTTCTCAATTTGGTTGGTGTATCAATGAGGTAGATGGGTCACTGTGAAGGCTGTAGATAAGGGAGGGGAGGTCGGCCACCTCGCAATCTCTGTCTCATCTCCATCGTTCTATCTTTCAAGGCCGGTGACACTGCCAAGATTAGGTCGCCACCTCCTTATCCATCTAACCTCCTTATTGGGTCTTTACGACTTTCGCCAACAACTTAAAGGGGAATGAAAAAAAAATTATGGGTTTGGAATGTACAACAACTAACCGATTTCAGGGTTTGGGTTTCTTTGGTTGTGATGGATAATAATAAATTGATCGAGGATCAGAGATGATAAAGTACCATTGTTTAGGCACTATCTTTAACAATATTTGATTTTTATTCAAGTGTCAGTAAATTTTGGGCTTTTGGGTTCATGATATTTTGGGTTATGAGAAATTCCACTTGAAGTGATTAGTGTTTATCGATCACTCTAATTAAGCTTTGGTTTCAGATATGCCAATGTTAATGGTGGCTTTCTGGCACCACCGGTGGAGATGGAGAATGGAGGTGGGGTGGGTCTTGGGTCATCGGGTCATTTAAAGCTTTGTTTTTTTTAATAATTTTGTTAATGATTTTTAATAATATATTTAATTTTTAATAATTTTTTTACCCACATGGAGTCAATTAGCATAAACAGTTGACAAAAAAATGACAGCTCATCATTTAACGGTTTGACTAACAGATTGACTAACGGTGGGTACCTAGATGATGTGTTTTGATAATTTGGGTACCTAGATGAAAATTTTCATAATTAGAATATGAACTTAAAATAACTCCTATAATTTAGTTACTTTTATCTAATTTAACTTGAATTTTTTTTGTCGCCTTTCCAGTACGAAAATACTTGAACGTGCAGTATTAATGAATGGCTTCCATCAGTGAATAATACTGCATATATAATAATTATTAATTAATAGTACTCTATCTGTCTAAAGTACCTATTTCCTGAAGCCCTAGCTAGCTAGGCAACCCGATTGGACCATTAATGGAAATTTCTTTTTTGTTTTTTCCTCTTTAACATCTCTAAAACCTAGCTTAGCTACGTAGCTATATATACGTACAATACAGATTTGAAAGTGAATCTCTCACGAGACATCTTATTAGTCTGTTTTAAGGTTGAGATCCACGCAGTTGAGAAATCTTTCCAGTTTCCACTCAATATAATTTCTTCATGACTTATTTCATCTTATTTTTATTGAAATGCTTAATTTTGTTAAGATATAAAATTACGATTTTGAACTTAAAATTTAGACTTTTTGTATATATATATATATATAGTATCGATTGGATGAAGGTGGAGATGTAGATTTATGAACCTATGAGTTAACTTCTTCGATTTTAAGTTTTAATTAAGTGCCAAAATTTAGACGGACAATCGAAAATCAAAGTTTTATATATTGAACTATATATAGTATGTACCCTAAATAATTAATTTTTTTAGTAAATGAGATCAAAGTTAATGAAAATCAAAGTTCTATTGAACTATATTATGTAACCTAAATATATAATTAATTTTTGTAGTAAATAAGGTCAAATTAAGTTAATGAATATTTGCGCACGCAACCAATTAATCATGTCTTTATATATAGAGAAAAACTTGTGAATTCCATAATAAACTAAAAAATAGAGTAGGGTTTTCCACAACGTACTAATCTCCAAGACAATAATCGATCTCAAGATATATTTAGAGTAAGTTTGCACGGTCAACAGTGTGTTGATCTGTATAGAGAAGAACTCATAATGAATCTCTCTACATATATTACATTTTTATAATTTAGATGTGCACAATGACTTTTTTAAAAGTGTGGTATTTTATTTCACCCTAACATATAATAATTCGAACCTTCTAATTAAGGTGCGTTCAGTAATTTAATTAAAGAATATGAATTCTGTTTTTTTTTTTATCGATAGTAGGTTGGTATGAGTTAGTTGCACGTATATAATTTGAATTTCCCATAAGATTGATTCTTCGTATTACTATTTTCTGGAGGATCGAGTTTTCTTTTTCATCAATCCTTCTTATTTAATGAGTTTTTATTTTATTTTATACATTTGTTATAATTGAGTTTGGACATTTTTTGAAATATCATTTTAAGATCACTTTTATAAAAATTAACCAAATTAGAGATTTTTTAATTCTTGACATGTACAAAACTAAATGTAGAAAGAGTGATATACGGGTGGGATGTAAGTATTTCCATCACGTAAAATAAATATATAAGGCTGCTTAATTTGCATGTTTCCCCCTAAACTTATACTCTCTTGGCACTTGAATTTTTAGTATAACAAGCTGAACAAAATGTGAATTTCTTCTTATAATTATATTTCGTTCAATTTTTTGTTATAAATTTATGGGAAAATTGGTAAGGATTATAAATTCAGGGCGAATGCTAGAGATAACACATGCAGTCCCTCATATATATATATACAAGTTAATTACATTGCTTTGATCTTTGAGCAATGCAATTCGATATCGGTTTTCTCTTTAATATTGTTCTTATGAAACAGTTTGAGTTCACATGCAGTGACACAGCTACAAGCCTGCAATATAAACAATACATTTGATTTCTACAAGTTAGAAGTCTGTTTACTGTATGGTTTAATCAGCTCAAAAGCATATGAATAACCTATAGCTATATATCTAACCTAGCTACCTGCTTGAAGAAATGAAAGAACTGTGTGTGAATAATAAACAGTCTAATCTGTTCGAGTTTTAAATTTTGAAGTGATTCATTTGTAGTAAGTGTTAGATCAATGGAAACGAAACCAGATATGGAAGCGAGCTTGTTTGGTTAGTGGTTAAAAACTTCCCAATTATGGATCAAAACACCGACTACTCGTTAACATGTACATATGGGCTAGGAGCTAGGAGCCAGGAGGGGCCTAGCCCTAGCTAGCTAAAACAAAAGAGCCGCAATTAATCTAGCAACTGTTGAATATATATATATATATATACACACATTTCAATTATAAATGTGTATTTGTCTGACGAATGGGAAGGTAGAGAGAAGGAGAGGCCAATGGAAAATGTGGGTTTTAAACCGAAATTCAAGATGAAAATGACGGATCATTTCAACAATATCAATGTGGGTTGTTGGTGAAGATATCATCATCACTTATCGATCTAGCTTCTCTTTTATGGCATGTTATCATTCAAACCAGGTTTTCTTTTTTGGTGCACTCTTAATATATACCTGCTTCTTCTCCTTGTCTTCATCTCCATCTCCCTCTCTCTCTTTAATTATTATCATGACTAAATGCTAATTAACTAGCTATAGCAGCTAGCTAGCTAGCTTTCCTCACCATCATCATCACCATGTTACATCTTTGTCACTCTCTCTGAGTGTGCATGCTGTGTGGCAGGCAGCTAATTAAGCTTAGCTAGCGTGGGTGTGGGTACACGGTACAGTGAATATATATATATATTTATATGCAGTAGGGGTATGAGTGTGGCCGGCTTTGAGATTCAGAAGTGTTGATTTTCTAAGTTTGATGCATGAGTAATGAGTTGAGACTTGAGAGAGTAGCTAGTGTGTCTTTTGAGGAAGAGATCGAGACCACGTCGTGGGTTGTGCTGTGTTTTTTGCATGAGATCGAGAGGGATATGTCCTTGACAACTCTAACTCACTCACACAGTCACACTACATCTATATGCATCCTCAGCTCATGTAAAACTTGTTACCCTACTCGCCCACCTAGCTTTTGTATCTATTATATATATTTGCTTATATATATATATATATGTGGCCTTAATTAGGTCTAGGCTCTAGCTAGGTCAGACTAGGGCAATAGCTAGGGATCTACATTATATATGTATGTTGCCAGCAGTGGTGTTACGTACTAGGGTAGATGAGATGAGATCGGGGTCTGGGGGAAAGCAAACAAGAAGGTTTTGGTTTGTTCTCACTTCTCAGCATCTCTATATCTCTGACTTTTCTGTCTCCACCGCCAGTGCAACTGGAAGCACACCATGCATCTAATTCCTACCCCACCACAAAATTGGATCATGGACATAAAAAAACATCACTTAATAACTTATAAATTACATCGTGGATAACAAAATTATTACAACTTCCTGCCGATATAACCGCACCTGCTAAAATGCCTTATCGACAGTGTCTATGGCAATGACAATATGATATATATCGACAGGGTGTGGAGACATACCGGTGGAGCATCGGTAACATATTGAAATAGTTGATGCAACAATTTATTGTAATCTAAATTAGAGGAAGGAAAAGTTACTCAAATTTGGAGCTTCCTGTGACAAACTTATTCTAGGAGTTGGATAGAGTTGATTTGTTGGTCTTTTTTTCTAAATTTTTGCTTAGTACCTCATCTAACTAGTCCATTGGAGATGCTCTAAGAAGGCATGCACAATGTTTTTAATTTAGGTTTTGTCCATCCGAAATCTCTCTTTTCGCTTCTTTGCAAGAACTACTGGCAATAATGAACTTGCAGCTGTAAATCTAAGGATATATTCCTCCGTTGAAAAATATTTATTCTTCATCTATCACAATGAGGAAGCAAAAGATTGTGCTTTTTAACTACTCAAGAGTCCCAAAGGAAACTCGCTCATCCGTTTTCCACCAACAAGGCAAGAATCTAATTCCTCACCTCACAATTTCTCTGTTTATTTTTTCTTTTTAATACAAGCAATGTTGAAGGAGGGCGGTGATTCGAGCACAGCCGGATGCTCAATCCCTACATTGAACTTCTCCCTTTGAAAACAGAAAGAGTTAATAATTCTCTGTCCAAGGAGTACTAGTGATAGACAATAAGCCAAATGTAATTAGCTGGACTTTACACTTTCATTCTGGCTAATGAAAACATACATATGGCATTGGCAAGTGCCCTCTAATTCAATCACAACTTAAAATCAGTTCTGGATGGAAATAAGGATTTGATCAACGTTAGAGAAAACACTCGAGTTCTTGACATAATCAACAAGATAAAAGGATATACAAATCATATTCATGGATCAGCAGGGTATAATCGATCCTCCGTATTTTCTTTAAAACTTTTGGAAAGTGTATTACCAAGAGTAACGTATGTTTCCTTATGTGCTGTTCCTCCTAGGCAGCTCTGATCCAAATGATTCACTTAAGCACACTATAAGGACTTAACCAGCTCTGCAGCATACCGGGCAGCAGCAGATGCACGCTCAGCAGAGGCAATGGCAGCTCGGGCTCTCTCCAGGATCTCGGATGATTCTGGTCTGCCCTCCCTTTTCGTATCCCCAACTGGTCCTGCTTGATCATCATTCATCAACGTTTGAATCTCATTGCTGCCTGATGCATTTGTCTTGCTCAAAGATCTTGGAGCTTGAAGGTATTGAGGTTCTTGTTTAATATCTGTATGCACAATAGAATGTGCCCCATTAGACGGCGGTGAACTAAAGGAGACTCGTTTCGCAGGAGCTTGAGCAGGTGTGGCTCCACCACTTATGTGCTTCGATCCACCCTACAGACAATGAAAATTAGGCCAGAGATTTTGTAATCACAGTGCAAGTAACATAAAAGCTCTGATCCTAACCAATTTGAAATTAAAAACAAGAAATTTGTGTATCGTGAATATGCGTGTCAAAGTTAATTGGGAGAAAGTACCAGCAGATCTTCATGCTTTTTACTGAACTCTGCATCAGTGTTAGAAGAATCCCAATTCAGATTATACTCTAGTGCAATTTCCTTCAATACCTTAAGCCTTGCCTCTCCCGAAGGCGCACTAACCGAAAGCTTTTCGATGATCTGCGAAAATCATATTAAAAATTGAAAAAACGGTATCAGTTTTTCTATAAATATGATGGCTGTTACTGACGAGATTCACACAATTGCCTATGCAAGAAAACCACTTAACAGTTCGGTTGACACCAGAATCAGGACGAAGATCAGACACAGCTGATATGAATTCCTTCCCATATTTTGCTGCAAACAAATTCTTGATCTGCAACAAATCTGGAACTTCCGAACATCTTGGAGCAGCAAAAATTATGCTCGATATAGCTTCTCGTAATTCTGTTGGACACTCCCTGTACTCGATAAGTATAACATAAACATGTTATATTGACATTGACATACGAATGTGCAGAAACAACAGAGTTCCAATATGGCTGCTGGTTAAAACAAACCACATTGTTCAAAGTTGTATGATACAGAACTAATGCTTTATTTACATGTTCATATTTCACAAACAACTATAAGCAATCAATGGATCTACCTCTGGCTTTCAATTATGGGAATGCGTGCGAGGATGAATTCACAGAACAGCTCCAATATCTCATATGCAGCCCATATGTTTTGCTCTCGTATAACATGCTCCACCTAACCAGATTATGAATAAAGTTGAAAGCTTTACCCAAATTTACTACGATAATTCTAACACCGCAAAGGCAGACACTATTTTGTATAGAGCTGAAAGCTTTACCCGAATTCTAGCTATTGCTTCTTGGCCAGCCTGCAAAAATTGTGCAATTTCCTTGCGCATATGCTTAAGCTGCACGTCTCTTTTGTTTTGCAGCAATTTGATGCGAGAAATACCCAAGTTCAAACATGTTTTGCTACAAAACAACCCATAGAGGTTGAGATTTATACCCACTAATTAGAAAGCAGTGCAACAAAAAACCCATAAACATTTTACTCCAAGTCTTAATATTGGATAATCACACTGGGAATAGTTATAGTTAATAAAAACTAGTCAAAACAACCAATTTAGTAAGATTATGAACATCTAGCGCCAACAGCAAAAAGTACCGAAATTTTTTTTCGACATTAAACGCAAAATCCGATCAAAATCTTCACACAATATTTGAATGAGAGAAACCCATATGCTGATGGATAATGGGTAGCTCGAAGAACCAAGAATTTCGACTAACATATTGGTTAATAACTAAATTGTACGGAACGAGAAAATTCTGAATGGTGGGTGGGTTACAATTATAAGTTGACCACAGGCTGAAATTACAAGAAATTAAATCCAATAAGCAAACAAGGAGATGCAGTTGATTAATTTGATTATGGATTGAGAGGAAAGGAAAATGTGAAGGACGAACCATTTTGTGCCAAAAACGCCTCTGTTGAAGAGCTGGTTTAAGAGAGACATGGATGGCTGCCTATGTTAAGAAGACGATGAGCCTCTCGTAGGTAATACTGATCGCCTTGATAGTTTATCAGAGTACGATTAATAATTTCTGAGTAACGAACGCAGAAAATCAACTAATTTTCTTCAGCTTCTGGGTCAAGCTCTGCTCGCCATAGCAGGTTTCTTCATCTATGTACCAAACTTCTTGTTAACCACTTTTTTACTACTAGGACGACCGCTCTAAATCTTCAACCATTCGGACAAACAAATGGCTAAACCTCCCGAACACGTTAGCATATTGCGGTAGAAATATACCGAACCTGTTAAAAGTACACGATGAACTGAAGCAGACTTAGCGATACATACGAAATAAACCATCTGTAGCAGGGCACCGAAATAAGAGATCAATTTCCGTACGGGCCCAACGAATTTTGTAATTTTGCATTTGAATATAATTTCTTAGGGTGTCGATCATTCCGATATTTGAAATTCACCGATGGATTTACTCTGTACTACAAAGGTTTCATATTTATCTTACATAACAAGATCAATACATAATATGTATAATATCACATCTAAACAATATATAATCATATAAATTAATTAGTAAAGCAATCACCAAAGAAATAAAAAGCCACTTATGTCACTTTAAAATCAAAAGACTCAGTAATGTTTTAATAATAAGACGATTGAACTCATCACTAGGCTCGGGCATATATAACCGAAGTATCAAAATCAAACCGTTTCGGATCAAACTGAACCGAAAAAATGCCGAATAATTAAACCGAATTAAAATTCGGTATGAAACCGAATCCCAACTGATTTGGTTCGATATGATTTCGGTTCTAAATTTTGATATACCGTATCATCTTTTATCATACCGAATTGAAATATTTAAAAAAATATACATTTAATATATGCTCTCGTCTCCCATACGCAAGAAGACCTTTAGTCCATGTCGGCGCATGACAATCATGACTCCTTGGTTAAGCTTAAGAGCCATCTGCAGAACCTGATCCTGGTCATTGTTTCTGGTTTTTAGCTGCACTTTGGTTGTGTGGGTTGAGTCGGCTGAGGCGTGGACCATATGGAACATGAGGTCTTTCTCTAATACATGCTTTGTAGATATGTGTTTTCATGGTCGGTGTGATATTTTTGCTAGGGTGGCTCATGTCTTCCACATTCAGCAAACATGAAAATCTATTAATAGAAATCATAGGGCTTTGATAAGTGTAATCTTGGAATTGTTCTCTGTGTGACCAAATTGGAAAACTCTCTAGAATTATGAGAGTCTCGACAGCATCTTTGTATCTTTGCAGCATTTTTTTCTTTCTATGTTTGTATCTTGACAGCATTTTTGTTTCTATGCTTCTATGTTTATATTTGTTGAACTTCATCTGGCCTAAAAATTGTAAAAGGCCGAAAATTGGTCCTAAAATTGCCCAAAAAGAAAACTTTTAAAAATATGGCTCAAAACCGAATTTGTACTGAAATCATATTGAACACAACCGGCATAGTATGATTCGATTTCAATTTCCAAACTGTGAAATACCAAATCATACCGAACCGATTAAAACTTTCAGTATGGTTCCAATACCGACCAAATACGAAACCGGCTCCTCATCACCACTGAATTTTCTAAAATACAAAGGATTTGAGTCTATCTCATGGAAACCTCAATCTAAAACATAGAAATCAAACACTTCTGTATGAAATTTTATAAATTCAACTACTCAATATTCAAATTTACATAAATTTTATCAATCCAGATGAACTAAAAATTTGTGATAATACAGATCCTATGAAAACATCTATGTCGGGGAACACCGGGAATCAAGCCAAGTGATAATATCATTGAGGACAGTAAAAATTCTGTCATCAGGCTCTCCTTCAAGAATGCTATGGTAACCTTCTGGGTAGAGTTGTAGGGTTTTATCCTTGCTAGAGGCCTTCTCATACAGAAACTGGCTCACTCGCGGATCAGTCACCTTATCTGCAGCTCCATGAAGAACTAGCAACGGAGATGAAACCTGACATAACATTATGAAACGCAACACTCAGCAATATATACTATCGACCTACAATGCACATATACTCCTTTAGCATGTCACTAAGTTACAAAATCTAACAGACCTTCTCCAGTTGCCTCTCGATATCCTTAGTAGCCTCAAGCATTTCGACAGCAGTCTTCAACCGCACGTGACCATTGTAGCATGTCACGTTGTAGACAGCCTGATATTCGATGAGCAAAAAATTTGAATACTAAAACTTTTATCACAGTGCAATGTCACATTGGTAGAGGAAATGAAAGACGAACCATTTCCCTTTTTCTCTGGTCTCTGAATGCCAGCTCAGCTAAATCCTTCTGCGGGATAAGCTTTGCTTCCGGCAAAAATTTTGACATACAAATTAGTACTTTCTGAGCAGCTTCCGGAGGTGTTACATCCTCTGCAATCTTTCAAACAAGCTCTCAATTTTGTTAAACTCTCAAATTTGATTCGATTATGTGTATGATGGAGTTAGCAGGGCTTACTTTACACATCGGTGCCACAAGAACGACTCCATCCCATGCATTTGGTTCCTTTAAGTGAATTTTGAGAGTAACTGCTCCGCCCATGGACTGCCCCAATATGAAATGAGGCAACCCTTTCGAGTCTGGTCTTTCTGTCAATCATAATTTCAGAAACAAGGTTGCAATATCTGATGATAAAAATGTTAAACACTAAGATTGATGATACCTTTGATTTTTGTGTATTGTTCAATGACATCATCAGCTAATTGATCAAAGCTTGGAATGTAACCGTGTAATCCATCAGAAAGACCGAAACCCGGGTAGTCCATGGCGTACACAGCGTACCCAGATGCAGCAATGTGCCTGGCAATGCCTGAAAAATACAAACTTGACACATTACGATGTGCACTAAATCTTCGAAATTTGATTATATGAAATTTTTTCCACATTGATTGATGAATTGACAAACCTTCAAAGAAGAAAACGCAAGTATCACCATACCCATGACAAAAACACAAAACACCTTTAATTGGAACACCTTGTTTTGGCTTCCAGCTTTTACAGAAAATTGCCAATCCCCTTGAATTGCATTCGTACCACTACAAACCCAACATCATTAACCATCCAAACTTGCATTTTCCCAGAAACCAAACAGCTAATTTTCATTATTAAACACAGTGAGAAAAATTAACTCTTACTTACCTCCTCTGTTCTGATCCCAGCAGGAGCCAACTACCCACCAATTCAAAACAAGAGCAAAAAAAAGGTACATGTCAACATCATGATGATGATGGAAAAAAAACAAAAAAAATTCAAACTTTAAGTTACATTTAAATTAAATAAAAAGAAAGCAACCTTAAACAAGCAGTGATCAAGCTGCAGCTGAAGGTCAACGAAGGCGGATCGAACCCGGCGGCGAGCGGGAGCGAAGTCAAGGTTCTGGTTAGCGATCAGATTGAGGTCCTCGCTGACACCTTCAATGGGTGGTCTTTTCTTGGCTGCAACAACTATCAGGCGGGATTTCCTGGCGGATAAAAATGTGGGCTTTTGATGAAAGAAAGGGACGTGGTGCTCGAGAGGAGATTGGTATCTCAGTGCCCGAGAAAGCTCCATTAAAGGGAGCTTCTCAGTGAGGAAGACGTCAACCAAAGACAGAGCTCTCTATCCCTCTCCTCCGCTTTGGCCTTTGAAATGAGTCAAATGACTTCGATTTCATTTTAGTTCTGTTTTGTCCACCCATAGTGCACGTCTCTTTTTATAATGGATACACATGAAGCATGTGCACAATTTTTTCTTCTAGTTTTGTTAACGAGAGAATACGCCGGCACATTGAAATCATCACTGTTTGAAGAAATCTCACAAAGTTAAGGCTCGTTTGGTATTGTTTTGCAACACATTTTTTGAAATATTGTTATGTAAAATAAAAATAAAAAATTTGATTTTGTGTATTTAGTATTTGAGAATGTATTTGGTAGTTTATTCTGAATATGATTTTATAAGAATGAAAAGAAAAAAAACTTGTTTTGTACAAATATATAAAATTTAAGGAAGATTAAATACGCATTAGACAATGAATACCAAATATAATTTTGAGATAACGACAATGGCAATGGTAATAATAGAGATAGAGATAGTACTAGTGTGATGGGGTGGACGTGGAGGTGGAGGTGGTGGCGACATTGCGGTTGTGGGGTGGAAGAGGTGGTGGTAGTGATGGGGGTGGCGGTGACGGTGGTTGTTTTTGGGGTGGTGGTGGGGGTGGTAGTGGCAGTGGTCGTGGTCGCGATGGCAATGGCGACGGTGACGATGGTGGTTTTGGGGTGGTGGCACTGATGGGGTGGTGGTGGGGGTGGCAGTGGTAGTGTTCTTGGTAGCAGTGATGATGACGGTGGTGATAGGAGTCGCAACGGTAGTGGTGTTGGCGACAGAGGTGGCAGTGATCTTGGTGGGGGTAGTTACGGTGGGGGTTAGTGGTGGCAGAGGTGGTAGTGATGGTGGCAGTGATGTAGGTGGTGGTGGTGGCATGGGTGGTGGTGGTAATAGTAGTGGTGGTGGTGGTGGTGAGGTGGTGGTGGCTGCGATGATGGATGCGATGGTGGTGGCGGTGATATATGTGATGGTGGTGGTGGTGGTGGGGTGGTGGTGGTGATGATGACTATGGTAATATTGTGGTGACCTTTTACTTAATATTATATATATATATATATATATATATATATATATATATTTTAGGTTGTATCCTAAAATTCAAAAAATAATATTTTATTATTTTATAAAACATAAACAAATTATTGTATCTTGTGTTTTCATTTTCTAAATTCATTTTTCAAAATTGAGTCACCAAACACGTTTTACAACTGTTTTTGTATCTGAAAAACGAAAAACTGTTTTACAAAATGATACCAAACGGACCCTTATAGTCTACTTACTTAAATCTTGGTTTAATTTTAAAAAAAAAAACCGAATCCCTATCCCTCTTATAATTGTTATTTTGTATGATTATGCATTTTAGGGTTTTTTTTTAGTTAGGTTAGAACTTAGAACTTAGAACAGCTGCTGAACTTTAATCTTTTGAAATATTATTGGTATTTTGTTGGGAAAGAATCCAAAAACTGAAAAGGCCGGTGTCCTATGGTGTACGAGATTACTGGGAAATGAAACAAACTAAGCTAGGGCCTAGAAAGCTCAAGGTACTTTGTACTGACATGTTAAAAGGTACATGAAAGTTTTGAGCCGTCAATTTAACATTTAACTACATGGAGGCCAAAATATGACAGTGAGTTTTATTTTACCGAGCAGCGAGAATCAAGCCATGTTACAATGTCATCAAGAACAGTAAAAATTATGTCATCAGGTTCCCCTTGAAGAATGCAGTGATAACCATCTGGGTAGAGCTTCAAAGTCTTATCTTTGCTTGAGGCTTTTTCATAGAGCAACTGGCTCACCAAAGGATCTGTCACTTTATCTTCAGCTCCATGAAGAATCAGCAAAGGAGCTGAAACCTGCAATATCTCTAGAAACTGGTTAAATCATGTTGCAAATACAAAAGGAAAAGAAATTGACAGAATTAAAAGCAGCAATGAAAGCTGACCTTCTCCAACTGTGCTTCAATGTCACTGGTTGCCTTCAGAAGCTCCACAGCTGTTCTTGATCGCATTTGGTCTTTGTACGAAATTACATTGTAACCTGCCTAAAGATCGAAAATTTACATCAAAGTTTTGCAAAAGATCGAAAATTTACATCAAAGTTTTGCAAAAGATTGAAAATTTACATCAAAGTTTTGCAATTTTGGAACCATACAGATAATGTAGCAGCGAAGTATATACTTAGAGTTAGGACTGACCGTTTTTCGCTTGATCGGATCTCTGTAGCTTAGGTCAGCTATATCTTTCTGGGGGAAGAGTTTTGCCTGAGGCAAAACTTGAGACATTAGGGCTAATATCTTCAGTACAATTGGTGGAGGCATCACTTCCTCAGCAATCTTCGCAAAATTCAAAGACAACAAAAAATTTCAGTGTTGAAAGCATAAATGCCTGAACATGGTACTCTAGTGAAGGAGCTTACTTTACACATTGGAGCTACAAGGATTACCCCGTCCCATTTTTTCGGTTCATTTAGGTGAATCTTGAGAGTAACAGCTCCACCCATGGACTCTCCCAATATAAAGAAGGGCAAACCTTTCACTTCAGGTCGTCCTGAGTTGTAATATAAAGCAATTAAACATGTAGCAAGCCTGTATATGCTATATGGTAAAAGGGTTGCAAAATTGAAGACAAGCAATCATTTTGAAGAATGCTACCTTTGATATTAGTAAATTGTTCCATAACATCGTGGACTAATTCATCAAAGTTTTGAATGTAGCCATGCAATCCTTCAGAAAGACCAAAACCCGGGTAGTCCACGGCATAAACAGCGTACCCAGATACTGCAATTCGCTTGGCAATGCCTAAAAAACCAAATTTGAATCAAACAATTTGTGTACTGTAGAGTTTTACCGGGTAAGAATAATACAGGGAAAGAAAGAGCAGCAAACCTTCAAAGAAGAATGTGCAGGTACTCCCATAGCCATGGCAGAAGCATAAACCACCTTTGATTCGATCACCTGGTTTAACTTTTGGTAACCAGCTTTTGCAGAAAATTTCCATACCCTTTGAATTCCTTCCATACCACTATAATTCCCATGTCAAATTCTAGAAACGATCGTAATTAAATCAATGGAATTGAAGAAATCAATTTGTTTCTTACCTCCTCTGTTCTGATCCCAGCATGATCCATCTAAGAGGGAAAAGTTCAAACACATTGAGTCGTAAAATTTTAAATTCAAGCTTAAATTCCATTCAATTTCAACTGTTTTATAATCAAATTGAACGAACCTTGAACAAGCAATGGTCAAGCTGTTGATGCACGTCGATGAATGCCGACCGAACTTGTCTGCGGGCAGGCGCATGGTCCAGGTTCTGAGCAGCCATGGCGTTCATCTCTTGGGTTAAGCCTTCTATTGGCAATCGTTTTTTGGCCATGACCCTGAACTGAGTTTTTGGGTGTGGAAAACTGGTTGGTTTCTGCTTCTGTGGATACTTGATCGGAGAGCTAGGTTTCCGGCGAAACAGAGAAGGCTCTGGTCGTCGGAAAGTCAGAGAGCGGTTCATGGCTGTAATTATGGACTGGCTTTTGGAAAATGGAAAGTCAAGTGGACTCAATATTTATTAAGAAGGAGAAAGGCCACGTGCTGTGTACCATTGTTTACTTTTGCCTTCACCGAGAAAACTGAATTTATTGAAGTTTCTCTGAAACATTTGGTTCCCGCTTAAACTTATCTATGTGGGAAGTGGCTCAAAGGCCCCCTCACAGATTGCTTGAAGAAAAATTCATCTCACTTTTGCAATCATGTAAGGCCACAAAGCAACTACACCAGATACAGACCCAGATAGTCACCCACGGATTCTCGCACAACGATTTTGTCGCCCCGAAAATAATTACAGCATGCGCCGAAGTGAAGCAAATGGGTTATGCCCATAAACTGTTTGATGGAATTCCGGAACCGAACTTTGCTCTATGGAACGCTTTGTTGAGAGGGTATGCTAAGAATGAGAGTCATAAAGAAGTTGTAGTTTTGTTTGGTAGGATGAAGAGCATGGGCATAATGCCCAATTGCTTTACATTCCCTGTCGTGATTAAATCTTGTGGGAAATTGAAAAGGTTGGTAGAAGGAGAAGAGGTTCATTGTGTAGTGATAAAAGATGGTTTTAGAGGAAATCCATATGTGGGAACGACGCTGGTTGAAATGTATGGGGCTGGGGGAGTGATTGGAGCTGCTTACAAGGTGTTCGGTGAAATGCTCGAGAGAAATGTGGTTGCTTGGACTGCCATGATTAATGCGTACATTTTGTGTGGTGATGTGGTGTCCGCACGCCGACTTTTTCATTTGGCGCCAGAACGTGATATTGTGTTGTGGAACACCATGGTTTCGGGTTATATTGAGGTGGGGGATATGGTGGCAGCTAGAAAGCTCTTTGATGACATGCCCAGACGAGATGTTATGTCGTGGAATACAGTATTGAATGGTTATGCAAGTAATGAGGACATTGAGGCTTGTGAGAAGTTGTTTGAAGAAATGCCTGAGAGAAATGTTTTCTCTTGGAATGGATTAATTGGAGGGTATGCGCGTCATGGATGCTTCTTCCAAGTTCTTGGAGCTTTCAAGCGGATGCTAATGGAGGGTGACGTGCTTCCTAATGATGCAACCCTAGTTACTGTGCTGTCTTCGTGTGCCAGACTAGGAGCTCTTGATTTCGGTAAGTGGCTAAATGTTTATGCAGAGAGCATTGGCTACAAGAAAAATGTTTATGTTGGGAATGCTTTGCTTGACATGTACGCAAAATGTGGTGTTATTGATAATGCACTCCAAGTGTTCAATAGCATGGATAAGAAAGATTTGATCACTTGGAACTCCATAATCTGTGGCTTGGCAATGCATGGCCGAGGCGTGGGTGCCTTAAACTTGTTCTGCCAGATGAAGAACCGTGGAGAAAAACCAGATGGGATCACATTCATAGGCGTTTTGTGTTCTTGCACACATCTTGGATTCGTCGAAGATGGGCTTATGCATTTTGAATCAATGGTTGATGAGTATTCGATTGTGCCTCAGATTGAGCATTATGGTTGCATGGTTGATCTGCTTGGACGGGCCGGTCTTTTGGAGCAGGCTATGGACTTTGTGAGGAGGATGCCGATGGAAGCAGACGCTGTCATTTGGGCTAACTTGCTCGGGGCATGCCGGATTCACAAGAACATTGAGTTGGCAGAGCTGGCTCTTGAACGGCTGATTGAACTTGAACCCAAAAACCCTGCGAATTATGTCATGCTTTCGAATGTATATGGTGATGTTGGCAGATGGAAAGATGTGGCAAGATTGAAAGTGGCAATGAGGGATACTGGGTTCAAAAAATTGCCAGGGGTTAGTCTTATTGAGGTGAATGATGATGTGGCTGAGTTCTATTCCTTGGATGAGAGGCATCCTGAGACTGAGGAAATATATGAAGCCTTGAAAGGGTTAACAAAGTTGCTAAAAGCGTCTGGGTATGTACCAGACTTTCTGGAGCTTGGGCATTCCTATGTATCGAGAAATCGAGCGGTCTGACTACGTCATCATAGACACTGTCTTGTGAGAATGGTCGCACATGATCGAAACACACCATTTAAACACTTTCTCACCTCTCACGGATCGTGATAATGTCAATGTTGAGGGAAACTGATATTTAATTTCTTAGACAGGCCGATGGCCCAAATAGTTGGATTGGGCTTTAACCCATCATATAAGGGGAGGGGTTTAACTAACTAGGCTCGTTAACGAACTTGGGCCCCATATTGGGCTGCGATCCACGATCACCAGCAAGCCCAGCTGGCGCTTCGGCCACCACACCAACCTTCTGATCTTGTGCTTCGATTACAATATTTCTACGTAATCTTGTAAGTAGATAAATTGGTAATACAAAGAAAACTATTGGTTCAAATAAAAAATGTAGGATAATATTTGTGTTCCATTTGAGTACCTTCTTGTTTCTTTTATTGTAATTAAAAAATATTTACTACAACATTTTATAATCATCTATTATGATCGTATTTTCTTTTTGGGGACCTCGTTTTATTCCTATTTTTTTAAATGATCACCTGAATAATTTATCTTTTTTCCAGTATGCTGAATTTGTCATTTTCCATTTGACGCTTTTGTGGGTGCCACTCCAACAGCTCAGCTCTTGAAGTGAAAACCTAGGTTGCTGCTAAATTAAAATAAATTAAATTTCACCAAACGCACCTTCCAAACTCCATTGACTCGCATTTCATACTCCCTTTGTAGTTTGTACGTATTAGGTTTAGCCCTTAAAATAATGGTTTAGTTATGTAATCTTCTCTTAAGAAAACAAAACAGAACACTTAATCATCATAAATTCATAAGTACATGTCTAGATGGCCAACAAGTGCATTTTAAACCACTCATTAAGCCAAGTGGAATTTTTTTTTACACCATTCACAAAAAAAAAAAAAATGTATAATCGGTACCCTTTTGATTTAATTTTATTTTAATTGAGGCAGTTTATATTGTATAATCTGTCTATTTCATCATGCATGTGGATTAAATAGTAAAGTAATTTCGGGTGTGTGATTTGGACTTGATGGCTAGTTGGCTTTTAGCATTAGTCAACTTTTGCTTTGCAAGAGTCTATCCCAATTTGATATTTTAAACTACTTTAATTTATAAATATTGAGATTTTGAATACGGTACAACTCATATATAAAACATACTAATTTACGGGCTCACTAGATCATAAGCTTCTCACGCTCGAGCATTTACTTTTTTGGTTAGAGACCAACGTCTTGGGATTAACATAGAATATGCTCAAAGACCTATCGATTTTGTATTGAATAATCAACATTTAGAAAATCGTTGGTCCTAAATTGCTTAAATTTTTATTTTACTTTTCTATAACTAATAATGTTAAAGAAGTTGAGATTTCAATTTCAAAACAATGGAGGTGAGAGAGAAAATGATTCAATTCCCTTTAAACCCTAGTGAGTCTTATGGTGTTCTTCTCCATGCAAGTGGGGTTGCATTGGTATCTAAAGTGGGGTTGCATCATTGATCTTTGCTTATCTCTTGGAATTAGTTGATGCTAGGCTTGAAATATAAGCAACCTAATATTATTAATTTCCGTATTATAATCATATATAGATGATATAATTAATATAACTCATTTTTCAAACATAGCAATAATATGAAGATGTATTATAAGATGATTAAAAGAAATACAACATCATATATGCGACGGTTATATTCAAAATATACTTAAAACTTACTCTCGGAATTCATTGCTCCATGATTGACTGCATGTGATATCATTAAAGAAAGGAAAAGCAATACTAAATCTTCAAATTAATCATACTACATGAGATTGATTAAGCCCCACAATCGAATCCTAAAGGGGCCACAAATCCATTGTAGATGTTTAATTTTCAACTTACAGTCAAATCGTAGGGTACATTCAACAGTAGAAGGGATACTAGCAGCCTTCTTTATCACTTCATTTTACGTTTACTTTTTTTTTTCGAGACTCTTAGTTGCTTTAGTAATTTTTTTTCTTTTCAAAGTTACTTTAATAATTGACTGTTTTTTTTTTTTGATAAGTATTAATTGACTTTTCGAAGGAAATTATAAATCGTGTAATTATTAGTGACTCGCAGTGCATAATGCTATTGACTAATGTCGTAAAAATGATTTATTTTTAAATAATATGATTATATCGAGAAAATATCTAATATTTCGTACACCCATAATGAACGGGTGATATAGGAAAGCTCAAAACTCAAAAATCCTTATTTTCTCCATCTCTTTTTTCATGATTAAATCATTCCTTTGCCGCCACTATCCATCAGTCAAATCTTCCCTTCTTCAGAATATATCAAATCAATCGATGTGGCTACCCACACTGGTCAACGTCATTCCTGTTTTTTTTTTCAGTTCTGCTGGTGATGATGACGGTGTTGATTATTCGAGCCCACGATCCCTCCGTTTCAACACCGACTCTCCTACTTTAGGGTTTGAAATCTTTTCACATTTCATGGAAGATCCATCTCTTAGAAATTTGAATCCTCTTTTTATTTTTCAACATAGATGTATGACTGACTGACCCTTAACCATGATATCGACTGGGATTGTGTTCTTCATAATATCATATCCTTTCCATCTGTGTATTGACTATGCTTTCCATTTTATATTCCAGAATTCAGACGCGGCAAACCCTTAACCCAATTAATTCGCAATTGATGATGATAATGGAAAATGAAGAGAAAACTTGACCACCAACAACAACCGCATTTCATCACCAATAACTTAATTTTAGGGTTAGTCTTTACTTAATTCAGAAAATTGGAAAAAAGAAGTAAAGATCCACTTTCTTGTGACAGATACCATTACGAAGATGATATGTAGACCTTTTGAATAACAATAAAAGGAGTGCGATTCAAGCAACCCAAAATGCCTACCTTTTGAATGCTTAACTCATCTTCCACAATTTGAGTTCGGCTGGGTTTAGGTTGAGTTCGGGTGTCGAGTTGATTATGGCTAAGATTGGGTTCAACCCAAAGCTCAACCCAAGATTCAATCCACGAAAACTTAGAAGAAAACTATTTAGTTATTAGGACATCTTATATATAATGACAAAAAGAGGTAATTATATATAGGTCCGGTTCTAATAGGTAACTTTTAATTTAAATCCATTTTATTAATAAGAGTCCTAACTCACCATCTTCAACCAAATAAATACATTGTTATCCACATTCTAATCACAATTTACATATCATGCCATTTTTAACACATTCCACAAAATATAAAAAAATTATTGTTTGCTTATTTAAAAAAAACAAAAAAAACCTATTTATCTATTAAAAAATGCTTATTTATCATCATAATATAAAATGCTAAATTTTCCTATTTATTCTCTTGGCAAAAATCCTTAATTTTCAAAAATCTATAAGCAGATGCAACCTACAATCCCCTTCATCATGCAATCACTTTCGACTTGAGTTTTTCCTGTGTATGTTTATACCTATTGTCAGGTATTTGTTTATATATCCAATTTGGAGAAATAATTTATTGCTTTATTTTTTGTAGTTTCATTATGTAATTTTGATTTCTTTTATTTTTTGCTTGCATTGATGTGGTTTTTTATTTGAATTTTATATACCTCCATCACATGTTAGATTAATTATGCATTCTCATATAATGAGTAGATAATATGTTAATTTCCCTATCTCAAAGGTATATTCTAGTTTGGATTTTCATGAGATTGTTTTACCTCTATAACAGACTCAATCAATTGAACTTCAGGTGATTTTTTTCAACCTAATTCATAGGTTAATTGTTCAAACAACCTAATTCATCGGTAGACTCATTTCATAAACCTTTTCTTTTGGTATTTTATATTTTGTACGTATTCTGCTCTGTTTTAAATTTTTTTTAGACAATTATATGTTTTCTATTTGCAACCTAATTCATAGGTTAATTGTTCAAATAACCTAATTCATCGGTAGACTCATTCCATAAACCTTTTCTTTAGGTATTTTATATTTTGTACGTACTCTATTCTGTTTTAAATTAGTAATTGTTTAATGAATGTTAGAATTCGGGTTACGTCGAGTTATCCTAATTCGGATTGAATACTCCGGTTAAGATTGAGTAGGGTTCGGGCGTGTTTATATATAGTATTAAAAACATGGTCGAATAATTAACCACGGCTAATCCCTAATTAATGTGAATCCTATGGTATAAAAGGTGCATGGGTCCATTTATCGCTGCCGCCGGTGTGTTCTCTTTTTCCTTTTGAGAAAAAATAATTACCTTTGGATTCAATTTTTTTGGCTAGAGATTCCTGATCGTGAAGGTTTGATTGATTAATGGTACAAAAAGCATAAATATATAATAGTCTTGCCACCATCAAATCTTGAAGGTCCATATCGGTCAATATGTCGTGTAACACGAGCACAATAATCTTTTTTCGGCCAATGTAATCGATCGATCCATCTCAATTATTGTTTTGGAATGATTTTCATAAATATGAGAAAGTATAACATACGCTATAATTCTACAAGAATAATACTTGTATATCATATTAGTGGTACCTTTTCATACCGTTCTCTCGATTTAACGAACAATTCGTATACATATATCATCATCGAAACCGTTCATTTTCTAAATCATCATTTTAAGATCATGATCTACGTAAGAATTCAACATGATTGAAGGTCGTTTAGTCATTCGTATGTATCCAATAATTCAACAATTTTGCTAACAATTAAGATTCTCATGGCGAACCAGCCATTTAATTGATACATGACAAATCGGTCATTTAGTTGATACATCTGAAGAGCTAAATGATCTATATTTTCGTTGATTTTATGTAAATGATTATAAAATGATGATATATGAGTGAACAATTTCGATTATAATATATGTACAACGAAAATTAGATCAATCGAGATGGTTATATGAGAAGGTACGTACCATCAGAATGGAATGCAATTATTATTAATTTTACAATTCACCGGTATCTCGATTTTTAGTTTTTTTTGGCTTTGTATTTTTTTCTTGCTAACATGTTGTAGATGTAGATTATAACTCGTTTTCTCAATCGCGTCCCGATGAGAAAAATTACTTCTTCAACTTGAAAATTGAAAAAATTCATAAAGAAAGAAGGATGAATTTTGTTGTTACAAAAAAAATTAATAAAATTAGAATTTAGAAATAATATATTTCAATTAACTACTTTACATTCCGTTTAATAGTTATTATTCCAAAATTTCTAACCAAATGAGGATTCCTAAACATTCCCAACCAAGCTAGTCACAACAATGCATCGATGACAAGAAGAAAAAACATGGTCGCTAGGAACATAATTAAAAACAAGTGTGAAAATTGAAAACAAGGGTGCAACATAAACCCATAATTAAAAAATTATAATAACTAGATTCAGTCATGTGAGTCAATAAATCTGATACACTAGAAAAGTTGATTATGCCTTTTATTCATCGTGAAGAGAAAAGTTGATCATGCCCTCTAGTCATCGTGAAGAGTTCGCTAGAGGAGGTGCATGATGAGCACCAATGAGAATGTAGCAGCCCCCACGCTTGGTGTGGTTGCCACCAAGGCCGGCCCTGAGGGTAACCGGTTAAGGCGGCATCCTCAGGCCCCGAATTTTTTTATTTACATAATTTTTATGTTAATTTGTTATATAATTATCTTATTTTAATAATAATTAAAATATGATACTTGGTCGAGTTGGTTAGGGTGCTTGCTGCCTTCAATGAGGCCACTTATTTGAATCCCAGGGGGGACCTATGTTAAGAGTTTTTTCCCTTTCATTTTTTTCCTTTTCCTTTTCCCTTTTTTTCCTTTTGGTTTCCCTTTCCTTTTCACACAATATTTTCTTTTCCTTTTCCTTTTTCTTTTGTTTTCACTTTCCCTAAATCAAACATAATATTTTCTTTTGTCACAAGAAAGATTGAATGGCTTGGCTACTTTATCAATTGAAAAAAAATTGGTAGCAAAATTAGATTATGAAAACTTAATTAACACTTTTACCTCTCAAAATGCAAGACGTGCGATATTTAAATGAAGTTTCTTTATATTTATTAAGTACATGTATTTTTTTTTTGAGAAATTATTAATTAAGGAAATTAAATACTTATTTGATTATATTGTTTGGTAATGGTTTCTTGTCCTAGTTTTAATTTTTGTGAGTTTTGATATAAAAAATAATTTTTTAAAAGTGTTAGAAATATATATATATATAGATCAATATACGGACAATTTAAAAATTAAAGAATATAGGGAATCCCAATTTAAATGTTTACCTTGGACTCCCAATATCTCAGTGCCCGACCTTGGTGGCCACCCCAATCCCTATCCCTATATATCGCATGCAGTACTACTTGTATAAATATAAGAGGCAGCCACTTATGGGCACGCCCAAGCCATCATCATAATTCACAATTCACAACAACACACAATGATTTATAATGTTTCCAACTTTATGTGTCCCCCAATTACTTTGGTTTTCCAACATTTTATATCTGAAAACATATATATTAAATAATTATATTTGTTTTATATTTAATATATTAATTTAGAATCATTTTAATCCAGGAGAAATACAGTCACATGATATTATTTTTAAGAGCAAATTACAATTTCATATCCTGTGATTTATATTAAATTTTAGAGTTATACTTGACGTTTGAATTTTTTAAAAAGTGACAATTTGGCTCTACCTTTAAATATTCAGTTAAAATTTCTATTAAATTGTGATGTAGATAAAATGGAACTCATCATTTAATTTAAATGAGTGACATATAGACACCACGTTATAAAAATTTATAATAATTTTAATTTTTTATTTATTAATTTTTTTGCCCTTTTCTTCTTTCTTCTTCTTCCTCCCTACACATACATTTATTTCAGTAAAGCAAGTCCGGCAAAGCTAATTCCTATCATTTTCGTTGAGATTGAGAGAGCGGAGCAGTAGCATTTTCTCCATCAAATCAATGGTACAATAAAATCCAACACCTAAACAGGACAATCAACACAAACCCACATCTACAATTCAACAACAGCAGCCAAAACCAATCCAATAGAAGAAACCCACTGCTCTGTTTCTCCATAGATGGATAAAAAAGATACATTTATTTCCTTCTATATTATTTTTCTGATCCTTGTTCTTCTCTTATGATTCTTCTTCGTTCTTCTTCAATTTCCTAAAATTTCTGAAAAATCTGAAAATGAATGACTGTCTATACATGTTTCGTCACTAAAGGTGAAGAAGACGTTTAGTAACGAAATAACTGATGAACACCATCGCCTAAAAGGTTTCTAGCGACGGTATTCATCAGAAACACCGTCGCTAAAGGTCTATTTAACCTTTTGTGATGATAATTCACGGATATTCATACATTTTTCAAAAATTCCTGAAATTTCCAAACTAAATTCTTGTTGTTTCTTTTACGATTGAGGCGAGGAGGAGGTTGCGAAAGGCACCAAAATCTCAGCTTCCATGGCCGGATTGCCAGAGGCTCCGATGATGTGTGCTTTGTGGAGGTCGATGCGGGCTAGTCCTCTTCATTGTCGGAGAAGAAGAAGAATTACGAAGAAGAAGATTTTGGTGGTCCTATTTGGTTTTAATAATTTTTTTTAATTAATATATTATATATTTTTACCACGTGGTGCTTATCCGTTATTCATCTAAATTAAATGGCGGGTCTAATTTTGTCCACATTAACATTTAATATAAATTATAACAGAATAATTTACGGTTGAGCCAAATTATTACGTTTTAAAAAATGACAAACTACATAAAAATATCCAAAATATAGGGGTTATTTCAAGTTCATACATCAACTATGAAAATTTTCATCTAGATACCAAAACTATCAAAACACAACATTTAGGTACCCACCGTTAGTCAATCTGTTAATTAATCTGTTAAATGTTGAGCTGACATTTTTTATTCAAACTGTTTATGATGAATTGGAATCTATGTGGATAAAAAAATAATAAAAAATTGAATTATAATAAAAATAATTAATAAGATTGTAAAATAAATAATAAAACAAAAACATTGAAAAACACCAATCTTCTTTTCCATCCAATCTCATAGATTCAACCCAGGCTATGCTTCCCAAATTCGTTACAAAATCCAATTATGAACCAAAAATTAAACAAAAAAAGAAAGAAAAAAAGTAAGTCCTCGTTACCAGAGGACGGCCATCCTCTATTCATCTATGTCGCCTTCCAAGCTGCACCACAGCAATACCAATTATGAAAGAACAAAAAATCCATATCTAAAATTTCACGAACACGTGCACACCACCACCAACACCCCGTCCCCATTCCCCGTTTCTGTTTCCCCTAATGCATTAGAGCATGGACTTCAATTGCGTTTGGAACCTAATTTAAGCTTAATGAGTATAGGCAAAAATAATGGTGCCTGCAAACAAGAGCAATAAAGTACAACTTGAAGCGTTCAAGATCAGGAATTTCGGTTCAAGATCAGGAACTTAGGTTGCTGGTTGTTAGTTTCTGGGTGGAAGGGTGCGGAGGTCAAATCTAGGGATTGCGTGTTCATCGTGGGTGGGTGCGGAGGTCGAATATAGGGATTGGGTGTTTATCGTGCGGAGGTCGAATCTAACCCACCTCACCAAATTTAACAATCAAACAACCTAAACACATATACACATCCTCAGGAGTTTGAATCTGGGCTTGGTTTTTCGAGATTCTACCTGCATCAAACGGAAAACGGCCGGGAAGCTTCGAACATAGCTGGCTTCCAACTCTCGATTCACGAGCTACGGACTCCGATAATTGTGGAGGAAGGCACAAATGGCTTCGTCATCGTTTGAGGCTGGTCTCACCGCCCAATTTGGCCGGAAACGACGACAGTGATGGTGGTTGTTTCTAGGTTTTCTCGACCGTGAATCTCCCTCAACGGCGAGCATCGACTGTGATGCTAGCATGATCGATTTTGCCTTGATGAGGGGAAGCAGATGGTTTCACTGGCGAGGGTTGGATTGATCATAAGCGAGGGTTGTGACAGTGGCCTTGTCGCTGTTGCAGAGAAGGAGAAGAAGGTGAGGGTCGGGGAGAGAGAAGGAGATAGGAGAAAAAGAGTTTTGTGAGAGTGAAAGATGGAGAGAGAGTGTGTGTGTGTGTGAAAGATGGAGAGAGAGAAATTATTATTTGTATACTTTTATTTTAATTTCCCAAATAATTATTTTAGTTTTTTTATCTACATGGCATCCATGTTAGCATAAAAAATAGTCCCACGAAACTTGGGCACTTAACAGATTTTTTTTAATAGATTGCTAACGGTGAATAACTAGATGTTGTGTTTTGATAGTTTGGGTACCTAGAATCCAATTTTTATAGTTGGGGTACGATTTGAAATGATCTATATAGTTTTTGTACTTTTGTGTATTTTATCTTTTAAAAAATTTAGAGTATCTAAGTGTAAAATTTGAAACGTTAGTTATAATTATAAAATTTGGTGTAAACCACATAATACTAAAGTGTAATTTGCTCTATTTTTAAATATCATATCATGTGCAAGATGTAAAAAATGTGCATTGACAATTTGACAATGATAATTATGAACGATATTATTAATTGTATATCTACTTCTTCAGATGGCGAGATTTATCCATATCTTGGTTGATGTTTGCGTCACTGAATTCGACTGGCCGGCATACATTTTGTTAACTGAAATTTTGTTAGCACGGAAAGCGAAATACAAAATTAAAAAAACACACACATATCATATTCTCATATGTACAGCTGGATATATATATATATATATATACTAAGTGTCACATATCTATTTGCCAATAAAATAACTCAAAACAGTTAGAAACCTATTAAAAATTAACAAAAAAGATTATTTAAAAGAAAAAACAAAGAAGGAATCCATAAAAACTTGGGATCCGACAAAAACCGCCGGGGACTTTCGTTCCTCCTGCCCTTCGCAATATGTCATTAATAACGTTATATACAAGTTCATATGTCACTAATGTATACATAATGTTTCGATTATCAGTATATTACAGTGTTATATACATAATATGCATGTTCTAAATTAATGTGACTATTCAATTTTCTTTTCAATTTTTAACGAGGCAGTATTATGTACACTTCCCAAGTTCCACCCGGTCTATGTGGAACGCAATTATACTTTTTTATGTTTTTTCTTTAGGTCCCTGTGAACCTACTCAGGCCACAGATATTTTACATATCGTGCTATTGACCATGATGTTCACGATTAAATTCTTAATGGATCTAATATCTATTTTTGTACTATCATCGTCTTTTAATAAAAAAGAAGAAAATAATTAGGGTCAACTTACTTGGCAAACACTAAACGGGGTGTGAGTGCACGCGAGAATATTTTGAAATGGGGCCTATTGCTATACATAATTTCAACATAACTCTAATTTCCACCATATCTATATACATTTGAAGAGAGATAAATTAACATGGATTTTGAGTGAAAGTTACTCATGTCTCAAACATTATGCATCAAGGAAGGTTTCTGACGCATATATTTATATTAAATCATCAATGTGTTTCTAAAAAAAACGAAGGAAGCTTGGTGCTCGTCAAAGTCGTAGCTTGCTGCCTACTGAACGAGCCTTAAAAGAATGAAGTTAATTTCGTGGTCGTCGTCGTCTTCGTCATGGCATATGTGTATGTGTTAGAGCTAAGTTGGAGTAGAATCTAAAATTTGAATAAGAAAGCATTAGGCCAGCAGGTATTGAACCCCAAGTGGCACGCAGGAACCTCTCTGTAATGTCAAATTGTTTTCCAATAGCTGGGATTGTAAGGCAGAAAAGGGTTCGGGAGGATGCATCTTGTTACAGGAAAGGTTGGATTATGCAATATTATATGAGGAATTGAAACAAAGGAGAGAGAGGAAAATCATTAGGCTTCAAAGACTTGAATAAAATAAGGGAGTTAAGCAAGGGAAAGATGCATCTTGTACTGATTTCTTGTGACATTTTTTCACAATAATGGAACCTTGCTCGTTTGCAAATTCATGCATCATCTATTTTCTTTCTAACTTAATGCATCGTTGAATCTCACTCTCTCTATATAGATGCATATGTTCTAATTTTAATTATTAGAATTTGATTTGACTTGACAAACGTACACATTATCTACTACACACATATACATATACATATACATATACATATACATATATATATATGTATGCATATGCTAACTAGTAATTTGATGAGTACACATGAATTGTGTGTTCAAAAGGATTTTTGCTTGATCGAATGAGAGTTGTGGTTGACTATATATGTATATGAGATTCGCTGCTTTAGTCGTTAAGAGCATTTGCTTCTGTGCCGAGATTTTGTGTTCAAATTTCAAGTGAACAGAAAATGATTCAAGACTAAAATGTCGGGTGTAGGTGTAAATACCCAACTTCATTTGTTTAAGTAATGATTTTTTGATTTGTTCTTTTCATTTTTATTTGTATTCAAATCTAGCAATTAGCAATTAGCATAGGTATATTCTTACATACATAAATGAATCTTTAATTAGGGAGGGTATCAGTTTGACCCAAAAAAAATTAGAGAGGCGATCATCAATATAGTCAATAAGTAATGTCCAAATATACACTAATTTGGGATATTTTGATAGGTGGAGAGAGGTTGGTTACATGCATCCTATCCTGGTGGTACTTCCTTATACCACTTTTTCGATTTATCGATTTATCTTTGTACATATATCATAATCAGAATTGTTCATTCTCTAAATCATCATGTCAAGATGGGATAAGGACAATACCTGGTCTTTATGTGCCGTCTCCTCACTTGGTCAACTTGTCTAAATCATCATAATTAACTTGTCTTTAAGTGCCGTCTCCTCACTTGGTCGTACCACTGAGTGATAACCGAGGTAAGGACAATACTTGAATCACATCCTGGTGGTACCTTCTCGTACATTTCTTTTGATTTATCGAACTGCCTTTCTATATATATCATAATCGGAACCGTTCATTTTCTAAATCATCATAATCGGAGCCGTTCATTTTCTAAATCATCATGTCAAAATCATCTCCGTAAAAAATCAACAAAATTGAAGGTCGTTTCGGCATTCATATGTATCAAATAAATCAATGATTTTGGTAAAAATTAAGATTCTCATGGCGAACCGTCCATTTAGTTGACATATATGAATGACTAAACAACCATCAATCTTGTTGATTTTTTACGGAGATGATCTTGACATGATCGATGATTTAGAGAATGCACAGTTCCGATTATGATATATGTACAAAGACAAATCGATAAATCGAAAGGGATGTACGAGGAGGTACCACCAGGATGTAATGCAAGTATTGTCCTTACCTCAGTTATCACTCAGTGGTACGACCAAGTGAGGAGACGGGACATAAAATAGAGTTTGGTGACTAGTAAAAAACATGACACTAATGCACCATGTATACCATTTTCTATTTCAACCATTGAATTAACTCTTCCTCTAATTTTCAAATCCCGCTAAGGCAAGGGTTATATATTATGTATATATAAAGAAGAAATGGCAAAAAGAAACTAAGGGGGTGTATTCGATTGAGATTTTAATGGGTTTTAGGCCCCGTTTGATATTGATTTTTTCCTTAAAAAATTGCTTTATTTAAAAGTGAAGTAGTACAAAAGTTCTTGGTAAAACAAAAAATCTTGTTTTTTTTTAAAAGCAATGGACTTTTGACAGTAATTTTTAAAAGCAGCATATAGATTGCTTTTGAAAGTTGCTTGCACAAAAAGTTAATGAAATTTTTTATTTCATATAATATCCAAATTAATTTCTAAAAAAATTATTGTTTATTCAATATTTATATTTCTCACGCATTTTTTTTTTTAAGGGAACAAACCACCACTTCATGCTCAAGTCTACTTTACCGTCACCACCACCACCACCACCACCACCTCCACCACCTTTTTCACCCTTATCTCTACCTCTTCTACCACCACTTTTTCCCTCAACCTTCACCTCTTCCACCACCACCATCACGGTCACCATTACAACAGCCACCTCCATTGCCACCTCCACCTCCATTGCCACCTCCACCACTTCTTTCACCCTTACATGCACCTCTTCCACCCGAGTCTCCACCTCATCCTCCACTACCTCCGCCACCATCATCACCGCTGCCGCCACCGCAATTGCCACCCGCCTCACTACCAGACGCATCTCCATCTCCACCACCGCCTCATCCACCCCTACCTCTATCACCACCACCACCACCACATCTTCTACCTCTACCTCCACATTCGTCGCCACAACCTCCACCATCTCATCCACATCCACCTCATCTACCTCTACGTCTACCACCACAACCACCATGACCTCCTCATCCACTCATACCTCTACCTCACCACCACCACAACCACCTCTTACACATTTCAATATCATGTTCATTCTAGTCATTATCCACGTCTATCACAGTTTTATACTAAAATTTACCAAACACTTTGACATTACTTTTCATACTCATAACACTTAAAAAAAAAAATTTATCAAACGTTGAACTGTTTTAACTGTTAAGAAAAAACAACAGAAGTAACTTTTCAAAAAAGCACAGCACTACCAAACTAGCTCTTAATGTGTTTTAAATGATTTAGAATTGTAATGGATTTCAATTGATTTCTCTTATTTCATATGATTTCATCTTATTTCATGCCAAATTTTATTAGATTTTATAGTAAAATTTCATTGGATTTTGAAGTGTTTGACTTATCTAACTGATTATGCATAACTTCTAATTTTGACCCTTCAAAAAGATCAAGGGTCAGGATTATCCACATTATTATCAGGCAAGTTTTTTTTATTCTCTGAACTTCACTTCTCCTCTTCGCTCCTTCTTCTTCTCTCCTTCATCCTCGGCCGTTTCTGGGTATAATTTATATTATTTTCTCCTCCTTTTTTTCTCAGTCGCCAGTCACCAGTCACCACTCCCATCTTCTCCTCGACTTTCTGACCATCAATCCCCAATTCTCGTAGCCATAGGGGTTTTTTACCATTATTGAAAATCCAATCATCCAACTTCTCTCCCCCGTCAATATATGTTTTTAGAACAATGAATTGGAGTCGAGCCCATATTTTAGAACAATGAATTAGATTTTTTGGTGGCCTTAGAACAATAAAAAACGAGAATTTATTCGGATTGTGTTGTTGGATTTATATTTCTGAGCAACAAAATCAATATGGGCAAATTCAACTTTGTCCCATTATTGTGTTGTTAGATGAATATAAATAAATTAGGTTATTGCTACAGATCCTATAAATTGGCAGAGAATCTGCAGATGGTGGGACGAGGTTTGGGTGATCGTGATTAACTTGGGCGAGGTGAAGTGACGCTACTGAGATAATAAAACGTTGAAGAAGTTTGGCTGCCAAAGCATTAATCGGCGTCGAAATTTTAAGGGATTTGAGCTTTTCAGATGGGATAGACGACTTTTGACCGCTCAGACACGGTAATGATTTCATCGGCCGGCCCTCTGTGAGCTCGAGATCGCTACTTCTAGCTCCCAGAAGAAAAGCCCAAGGAGGATGTTTGCTTCTGCTGCTATCTCATAGGTGGATGCATTTGATGACGCAGGTGAAATGATAGTGGTGATACTGGAGGTCGGGTGGGGTGGGAGACCGAAAAATGTTTTGGGAAGATGTTTTTTTTTTCTTCCAAATCCAATGAAATATTAGGATGATGTATGGTATTTTGTTGAAGTGTTGATATGTGTATTTTTTTCTCCTAAAATTCATCGATTTATCAAATCATGAAATTTTTTAATACACATATATTTTTATATTATATTTTATAATATTGATTGAATACACCTAAATTTTAAAGTATTTTAAAATAATTCATCATAAATTAAATTGAATATACCTAAATTTATATAAAATATATTAAAATTCTAATTGAATATCCTGAATTAAAAAACTCCATAAAATAATTTAAAATCCTCTAATTAAGAAACAGAGAAAAAAAAAATAGCAGAGAATTGCACGGAGAGAGGAGCATGAACAAACTAGGATATGGGCATGACGATATATATAGTCCAATAGTGAACAGCTCCAGGACAAAAACAAAAAAACCACTCCGCTTTTCGATATCCCAATGCAGTTTCATTCATACTCCTAAGTCGTATCGTCGATCGTCACATCATCATCAGTCCAGCTGCAGCAATCCTCCAGGCTCCACCCACCGCCACCACCAACGTCGCCGTATTGTATTGTACTGTCCTGTCCTGACTCGTAATCATCCTGATCATCGTGGTGATTGATCCAGCGTGCAGGCGGACAAAATAAACACGCACTCACCACTGTTTTACCGTTATAATCCCATCCAGAGTCCAGTACTCCGTATAGGTGGTGTGCAGTGTGTTGTACGTGTGTGCGCGCAGCTCGTATTTTGTCCCAGCTCACCAAAAACCCACACAGGCAAGACACAGGCTGTCCTTTTCCCTCCCTTCTCAATTTCCCATCCCATGACACTTCATTTTTTCCCAACTCATCACTCCCACCATTATTCTAATCTCAATTTCAATACTTATATCTCCCCTTTTCACTTATTCCCGCCGGTCAACCACCTCAACCACCCTCCTCATCATCAGCCTACTTCCCTTCACCATAAGCCCCGTTGGGCCCACATGGCCACTGGCCCACCCACCTGCCCACGGCGCACGAACAATAAAGACAAGCTTCTCATCATCATGGGGGCCACCGGCGCCGGCAAATCACGCCTCTCCCTCGACCTCGCCACCCGCTTCCCCTTCTTCGAAGTCGTCAACTCCGACAAAATGCAACTCTACACCGGCCTCGACATCACCACCAACAAGCTTCCCCTTCCCGACCGCCGAGGCGTACAGCACCATCTCCTCGGCGACTTCGACCCAAGAGACGGCGATGTCACCCCCGCCGACTTTCGCGCCGTGGCCGGTAAAGCCATTTCCTCCATTACCAGTCGGAGGAAGATGCCCATGCTTGTTGGCGGCTCCAACTCCTTTATTCACGCGCTGGTTGTGGACCAGTTCGAACCGGGCTCCATTGTCTTCGAACCGGGTCTCAATGTCTCCGTCTCGTCGGAGCTGAGGTACAATTGCTGTTTTCTGTGGGTGGACGTTTCATTGGCGGTGTTAACAGAGTACTTGTCGAAGCGAGTCGACGAAATGCTCGACTCGGGGATGTTCGAGGAGTTGGCCGAGTTTTGCGACCCAGACCGCGAATCGGCGGCGAGTCCAACCGGGTTGCGGAAGGCGATTGGGGTGCCCGAGTTCACTCGGTATTTTAAAAAGTATCCACCGCAGGGGAAGGGCGGGTGTAGTAGCGCGGAAGGCGATGATCGGGAGCGGAGAGGAGCATACGAAGAAGCGGTGAGGGCGATCAAGGACAACACGAGTCAGCTAGCGAAAAGGCAGATTGGAAAAATCCTACGGCTGAGAGGGGGAGGATGGGACCTACGGAGACTCGATGCGACGGACGCATTTAGAGCGGTGGTTGCCACGACGTCGTCGGACGACGATGACGGAAAGAGGTGGTCAGAGATATGGGAGAGGCAGGTGGTGGAACCAAGCGTGAAGATTGTGAAGCGCTTCTTGGAGGAGTAGGTCTTCCAGCTTTTTCCAGCTATACATTTTTTTTCTTTCTTCTTTTTTTTTCCTCAATTTTTTAATTTTTCCTCCAAATTTTTAGTCTGTCAACAATTTTGGGGGAGGATTCCACTATATACCTCTGTACTTCCCAATTCCCGTACGCACCAACCAAAAACAAAAGGGAGAAAAAATGAAGAAAAAAAATGGTGAGAGTGGAGTTGGGACTGAGGTCGGGACAACGCGACAATGGGAGTTGCAGAGTGCGTTACAAGTTTTGCTAAAAAGACACAAATACAGCATATCGAGAAGAAACAAAATTTTTTTTTGGCAAGCATAGAATTTCTGTGAATTTCGCAACCATAATTAGGAATATTCTGTGAATTTTGTTCTCTTAATTGTTTTTGTATTCATTTAATCACATATTTAGTGTGATAGTAACAGCCAATTTACACACCAAACTAATTCTCCCCTAATTCGCTTCAAATTAAAAATCGAACCGTTGATGTGATTACACACATGACATATCGACCATTTCTCAGCATTACTAAATAATTCTTTCCAATCCTGAATAATAAATTACAATATGCAGAGAAATGCAGCGGGTTTTATATTAGGGATTGAGGGAATAAATAGTCTGTCAGGTATTTGACCTGTATTTAAATTTCTTTTCTTGCTGGTAATTGAAAACCCGATTTTCCGATCATGAAAAAGGGGGAAAATCTAATTAAATTGTGTTTTTATTCCGAACGGCCAGTGAGGGCTGCGAAGAGTGGCAAACGAGTTGGAGATTTTGCAATTTCACTAGATTCTGTTATAGATCTTGTCCATGTCAAAATGATGCGATAAAGCATAAAAAAAACAAAAGATCGATCTCATAATATAAACATATATTTATATTTTGGTTCGTCGTCTGTATGTATCTGCAGATACACAACACACACGTTCTTCTTAGTCTCTGTTTATTCTTTCAGATTCTCATCATGCTCATCAACTGATCGATGATATCCCAAATTAAAGAAAACTCGCAGTAACCGAGCCTTATTAGTCGTAAGCGGATATTCTACACGCAACGTCATGTTTTGAATAATAGAATTTTGGTCAAGAGATCGAGTGTTGTGAATTGGTGAGGGAGTTTTGGAAAATGTGCGAAATTCCAAGTCCCGAGTCTTCATAGGCATAAATGCAGAGTTTACTAATATGAGGATTCTATGAGTAGGAGAGGGAAGGCTAGGATGAAACTTTGTTTCCATATATTCTCAACAATCAATGTCTTTATAGGTGAAACTTGAAAGAAGGAGCTATGATTCTCTGCTGTGCTGCATAAATCATAAATACTGTAGCTAGCCATTCAATTGTAGTTGTAGGAGGAGTTTATTGAGCATGGAAGTCATGACTGGTCAATTTGTTGCCAGCTGATATATACTTTCTCAACTCTCAACACCACATGCATCAAATTATAGCTTCAATTGAAACACGTACAACATTAATTTCACGAAAATTCTGTCATACATGGGAGACCATTTTGTGTGTGTTGAATTAGGCTCTGAACCTTCTGAAAACCATAGCTAATTAGTGAAGCTTCTGTGAGGGTGACGCATGTGATGTGTTTGATGTGAGGTTTCAGGATGAGATGATGATCCATTTAAGGTCGCTATACTGAAATTTGAAACCCCCGTACGTAATTATAGTCTTAGATTAATTAATATGGGGACCAAATTATCTGTATTCTTAGTAAAACATTATGAAATCGGGACCCCAGCAACAGTACCCGGCCATCACATTTCATCTGGATCGAGCAAGTGGCTCTTATGAGTTTGTTTTTAAGACGTAACAAATTAATAAATGAAACACTAATATATATTAGTTTGGTGTTGGAAATTAAATTATGTAATACGTACGTTTGCGTATATATATATTAGAGAATAAAAAAGAGGGAGGTTTCAAAATAGATCTTTAGTATCTTTTTCTATTTTCTTTGTTTTTAATTACTTTTTATGTTAATTTAGACCTCCGTAATTTTGATTATGTTAATTTATCCCACCCCAATTTTAATTTTTGGATGCGTCCTCAATAAGTAATGAATGTTGATCGAGAGATCAATATTCTTAAATTTTTAGAAATAAATAAATATATATATATAGCAGATTTAGATCCATAAGCTTGTCATGTATATTGTTGGTGAGCAATTATTGAGATTAAAGTGAATGATTGGTTGGGATTAAAATGTAACTATATTATTTATTGAGATTAAAATGAAAAATGAATGATTGGTTGGGATTAAAATGTAACTATATTATTTATTGAGATATTTAAATAGTTTATACATGGTGGAAAATGGGTTAGGTAGCTAGGGACTTAGGGCAGCCGCAAGCATGTGCAATACGCATGCATGAAATCGCACGTACAAATGAAACAGCTTAAAAAATTAAATTAATTTGATTTAATAAATAAAACAAATGGATGACATTCTTGGGTACCATGATTTATGAGTAGTGCTGATCATCTCTATCTCGTAACTAACACAAACGCAAACACAAACACAAACACAAACACAAACATGCGTCTATTATTATTACCCCGCAGCTTGCCTCAATATTCATCCCTGTCTCTGTGTTTCTGCTACGTACTCTAACATATTTCTTATAAACATGAAGCGCAAGTCAGAAGCATAATAATATATATATATATATATATAGAGAGAGAGAGAGAGAGAGAGAGAGAGAGAGAGAGATAATTATCCTGCTGTAATACAGGGTATATAGGATAGGTGGTAAATGGAGTCGCTGGTCATGAAAATTATATATGGGCATCTTTTATTAAATTTGTAGTTAATTTAGTAGAAAGATAAATATGCATATATAATATATTAATTATTTATCTGTTAAATAGATGGATAAATATAAATATAAAGGTGTAAGAATTGGAGTTGGAAAAGTACATTTAGAAATGAGATGGCAGATAGATAGAGCAGAGTAGGCGGCAATGCTGGTTGAAGGTGGTGAGTGACATGCTGGTTTTAATGAAGCTGTCTCTGCAAATTGCCAATAATAATAATAATAATAATACGAGAGATTAATATTATAATTACTCCCCTTGTTGGTTGAGCAGTATTATTTTTATTAAGTGTCCGGTTATCAATGAGTGTAGGCAGTAGAAAGTGAAAGGTTAAAAGAGTGAAATAGTTTGACTGGGAGATCCAAGAGGAGGTAGCCTAGACTGAGACACACTGAGTCTGAGTGATCATGGAAAGAGTGAAACACAAAAGCATCGAGAAGTGAGTGATCACTCATCGATCAAATTCTGCTGCTTCCACCTAATAATCAAACAAAACAAGAAGGACAAAGAACAAATTAATTATTATTATTGTTAAGCATATTAATATGGCATAGATGGCAGAGACTAGAGAGAGAGAAGCATGATGATGGGTTGTGTAGCAAAAACCAAGAACAAGGCTTTCTGATCGATACACACGCACACAGAAGAAGAAGAATTCAAAAATATTATGGCACACACTACACAGACATGGCAGTGCACGCTTGCTTTGCGCGCGCATGATCCTATAAATATATAACCAAACTCGATCTACCTCTATGTAACACTAATTTACTCCTTCAATTACTATCTATTCTCAATTTTTATTTTTTTTATTTTTTATTTCAATCAATTTTCTCCAATTTATCCCATGTTATCATGTTTATTGATTCGTGTTTCAATTAACTTTCGTCCAAAATTTTTATATATTATTAATTAAATATAATTTATTTGGAGTAATTTTTTCTTTATTAATAATATTGTTTAATATGTTCACGTACTTTATTTTGATAAATTTAATGAAATTTAGATGAAATGTGAAGTTGTCTTTAATAATAATTCAAGAATAAACTAACCGATTTGAAAGCTCAATATATATATATATATATAGGACGATGTTGTTTAAACTGTGAGGATCGAGTAGTCCATGTTGCCATGTTCCATTGAAACCCGTGGCTGCTCCTCTCTGTCTCTGACCGTTTACAACCACAATGCCACAATGATGATCATTTTGCAATTGCCATTGCCACCATTCTAATTTCTACCAATATTTTTTATCAACTTGGCACACCATTTTTACTGCTTCCTCGTCTTTTTAACTTGACTGTTTGATATTTTTACCACATGATTTTTAGTGCTACGGAATAGTGACAAATAAACGGTCCTATCTTGGCCACCTGAAAGGCTGAACCTGAACCTGAACCTGAACCTGAACCACTAACGGCGGATGAAATTGCCCAATTACAGAATTTTGTTTGTCATACAATAACAATGCTACTAAATCCTGACACGAGCAACAAGCATTGCACAAATCAATGGGCTAATGGGCCCTTGTGCTTCTCAAAGAATCATGCATAGCCCATTCACCATGGGCCTTTATTGACTGTAAAATTTTGTTCAAATGAATCGTTTAAACGAGTTAGAAATTTCCTCTCACACAACGAGTTCAGATGAATACTATTAGACTATCCTTTTTTTTTTACTATTACGCCGATGGATTTTCTTTTTCATATTTATCATGAGATAATTGACATTTGGACGAGACACCTAAATCATATATAAATCCTCTTTTATTTTCTTGTACGTCAAACCTATTTGTTTTTTTGGTTCCGGTTATAATTACCTAAAAGAAAATAATCAAGGAAATTCCTAAATGGAGCATAAATTGATCTTTCACAAGCTACAACTGAAAATCAAAGGTCCTCTTCCATTCCACGTAGACAACTTAATCCTTCTATATAACTGTTTACACCCAACAAAATCCCATTTGGGCTGAAGAAGGGCTGAGGAGAAATTAAATGCCCATCTCACATAAGCCCGGCCCAAAACACCCACTTGGGATGTGGAAACGTGGAGAAGGGGAGAAGTCGGTTATGAAGCACCGAACGTGTCAGAGGGCAAAGGGGATGTTCGAGACAAGCAACTTCAGTGCGAGTCCCGTGGAAGTCCATTTGGAAACCCACATCAACTCCTTCACCGCCTATAAAAGGAGAAGAAACCTTCTCCTGAAATCACAACCAATCGATCAATCAAACAAACAAATTGATCAACCCAATCAATTTAAAAACAACTGCAAACCCTCAAAAGTTTCTTTGTTTCAAGGCTCGCCTATTTAGGCACAACCGATTTTTTCGATCTAGAATCAAGATTTAGTCTCTTCTCTTTCTCAGTTCCCGATTAGGAACACAAGCTTTTCCCTCATCCCGACTGCCTCTCAAACCAGTCCTTGAGGAAACCCAAACATTACCTCATCCTGACTATCTCTCATTCTAGTCTTTGAGGTCCCCATACACTCAACTATTGACGTATCACCATCATTTGAATACTCTGTCAACCTATAGCATGATTCCGACTGATGTTCATTTCAGTTGAAGATTTCTAGAAGATCATATCCCTCAACGAGGCATGATTGCAAAGGAGATATTTACTTACAACACTTGTATTTTGTTCGTTGCATTTAGCATCTACACATTTACTTTCTAGTACTTGTATTTTACTTTCTTTACAATTCAAAGGATTTTCTTAAGCGGAATTACTAGTATTCGGAATATATCAACCATTGAATTTTGTGGCTATTCTAAGTCATCTAATTGTTCATATGTTTTTGACAGGACCCTTCTCGAATTTCCCCTCGAAACCCAGGAAAAACCCTGCTCCCATCTGACAACTTAAAGAAATTTCAAGAATACCCCTAAGTCTTTGCAATTAATTATGAGAATTCTGCCAAAAATCCGGCAGAATCTATCCTTAAGGACTGGTTAACCGTCTTCCACCTGTCAGACGAAGGATCAGATAACACTCCAAATTCCAATAACAATGCTACTAAATCCTGACACGAGCAACAAGCATTGCACAAATCAATGGGCTAATGGGCCCTTGTGCTTCTCAAAGAATCATGCATAGCCCATTCACCATGGGCCTTTATTGACTGTAAAATTTTGTTCAAATGAATCGTTTAAACGAGTTAGAAATTTCCTCTCACACAACGAGTTCAGATGAATACTATTAGACTATCCTTTTTTTTTTACTATTACGCCGATGGATTTTCTTTTTCATATTTATCATGAGATAATTGACATTTGGACGAGACACCTAAATCATATATAAATCCTCTTTTATTTTCTTGTACGTCAAACCTATTTGTTTTTTTGGTTCCGGTTATAATTACCTAAAAGAAAATAATCAAGGAAATTCCTAAATGGAGCATAAATTGATCTTTCACAAGCTACAACTGAAAATCAAAGGTCCTCTTCCATTCCACGTAGACAACTTAATCCTTCTATATAACTGTTTACACCCAACAAAATCCCATTTGGGCTGAAGAAGGGCTGAGGAGAAATTAAATGCCCATCTCACATAAGCCCGGCCCAAAACACCCACTTGGGATGTGGAAACGTGGAGAAGGGGAGAAGTCGGTTATGAAGCACCGAACGTGTCAGAGGGCAAAGGGGATGTTCGAGACAAGCAACTTCAGTGCGAGTCCCGTGGAAGTCCATTTGGAAACCCACATCAACTCCCTCACCGCCTATAAAAGGAGAAGAAACCTTCTCCTGAAATCACAACCAATCGATCAATCAAACAAACAAATTGATCAACCCAATCAATTTAAAAACAACTGCAAACCCTCAAAAGTTTCTTTGTTTCAAGGCTCGCCTATTTAGGCACAACCGATTTTTTCGATCTAGAATCAAGATTTAGTCTCTTCTCTTTCTCAGTTCCCGATTAGGAACACAAGCTTTTCCCTCATCCCGACTGCCTCTCAAACCAGTCCTTGAGGAAACCCAAACATTACCTCATCCTGACTATCTCTCATTCTAGTCTTTGAGGTCCCCATACACTCAACTATTGACGTATCACCATCATTTGAATACTCTGTCAACCTATGGCATGATTCCGACTGATGTTCATTTCAGTTGAAGATTTCTAGAAGATCATATCCCTCAACGAGGCATGATTGCAAAGGAGATATTTACTTACAACACTTGTATTTTGTTCGTTGCATTTAGCATCTACACATTTACTTTCTAGTACTTGTATTTTACTTTCTTTACAATTCAAAGGATTTTCTTAAGCGGAATTACTAGTATTCGGAATATATCAACCATTGAATTTTGTGGCTATTCTAAGTCATCTAATTGTTCATATGTTTTTGACAGGACCCTTCTCGAATTTCCCCTCGAAACCCAGGAAAAACCCTGCTCCCATCTGACAACTTAAAGAAATTTCAAGAATACCCCTAAGTCTTTGCAATTAATTATGAGAATTCTGCCAAAAATCCGGCAGAATCTATCCTTAAGGACTGGTTAACCGTCTTCCACCTGTCAGACGAAGGATCAGATAACACTCCAAATTCCAATAAGGTCAACCATCCAACGATGTAACCACAATTTTACAATCAGTCCAAAAGACTTATCAGAGCATCTAGGTAGGATAAGTAAATACAGAAATAAATATTCTATGCGACAGTCTAGGTAAACGCACAGCTGAAAATTTAATGTCTCTGCCTCTGGATATGCCCACGTCAACTCAACGAGCTATAAGGGATTTAAAACACGAAAATTGTGAGTAGATAAAATAATTATTTAAAATCATTTCCAAAGAAAATATACATTTCCCCCCTCCACGAGTAAAACCATGCATGCATATCATAAAATTTCTTTTTATATAAATATAATATATAGATAATCAGAAAATCCACCGGAAAATCCATCTTTTGTTAAAACACTTGGTGGGACCCAAGAAAATCCGTATAATGAAAACATTCCGTGGTCCACAACCCTGCTTTGAAAACCCTCCTCAAAGGAGTTTAAAATCATGTAAACCGATCTGAACACAAAATATATATATCAAAACATATCCCACTACTCTCCGAATAAAATCCTGAGTCATAGGTCGATACCCTCCACACACCCGATATACCTCGAGTTGTGCAGAAACCTGTACTACGCGTAAACAACCTCAACGACCTGGTGGAGAAAATACCCCTCGACACCAGCGTCGGAGAACCCTCAACGATCTGGAGGAGAAAGACCATCGACGATAGTCAGAGAAAACCTTGACCCTCGGGGACAATAATTCAGTGAAAACCAAAATCCATGTTTTGAAATTCTTGTTTCTTGGCTTAGGCCAAATTCATTGAAAAATCGGGTTATACTCAAAATCGTGGTCTCGATCGAAATCCAAAATCAATCAAGTCAAACCATATAAAACCCGAAACCATAATACCAAGCCATAGCCCAAAACGTCATTTCCAAATAATTATTGAAAGCTCGTGTCCAGTAATAATTTAATAATATCCAGAAATTTGCCAAAACAATACGTAATAAGCAATTATATCAAATATACCTTTATGCATGCATTATACTTTACAAAACCAAAGTTCACTCACCACACATCCAAATAGTTCAATCCCGAGTCGTACGTTCCTCTGAAGTTCCTGGAGCAGTATCGCATGTCAAAAGTAACAATCAGGATTACCAACTTTAATTAAAACCCTACATTTAGACTCCCCTAAACCCCAGGTGGTCCGCCCTCCAAGCCTACAGCCTTCAACCTAAACCCGAATTCCAAATAAGTCCACACCACCACCATCACTAAAAAAACCCACACGAGCCCGCACCTTCAAAGCGCCGATTTCGACGGCCATCCACCGAAAGCGACCACGGGCCCGCTGTTGCAGTTTTGTGAAGAACAATAACCAACTAGCGCTACAATCTAGTGGTATTGCCTCTTCACGAGAGGTCTCAGGTTCAAATGTCTTGGATAACGAGTTTGATACGTAATTACTGGCTTATTGTGTGACTTAGCCAAATTCTTCTTTCCTTAGACTAGAATTAGAATAAAATACCTTATATAAAAAAAAAAAATTCCTTCTATATAAACCACAAAAATGAACACAATAGTACTACCGTTTAATGATATTTTCTCTCAATTTTTAAGTAAGATGTCTATAATTATAATCTCACAATTGTGAAAATACATCTATCTTAAATTATTTAATAACCAGCTCATTGTCTGACTGTGCCCAAATCCAATTTTCTCTAATATTATTTGTTTCAAGCCACAAATTAAAGACGAAAATCACACATGAAGTTTCAAATAACTCATTCAAATTCGTAATCGATCATTAGTCCTTTATCATGGTAAAGAAAACGTGTTCGTATATATACTGCTGCCAATGCTAGGCTCGTGTCTATTAACAAGTTCTTCTCTTTTTATTTTTTTAAAAGGAAAAAATATGAGAATGAATCTATTTGTATTTTTTTTTTCTTGATGCAAATGTTGACTGTATTTACATAGTAATCCTGGGCGGTTATGAATCCAATTGCAGGATTGGAAATAACTAAGAAGTTACCCAATGGGCTTGAGTAAGCCTGCAAGAAAATTAGTAGTTGTTAGACGAACATCCTTTAGATTCTTGTTCTTGACGAGATCCCACTAATCTTCTAAATTGCAACATTACTTTCCTTGCCAGAAAATGAAAATGATAGTATGAAAAAGGTCGGTTTATATATTAATATTTAGGATATTTATAAGGAAGAAGGCAACAATGTCAATATTATCGGCAAATTTTAAACAATCACAAGTTTCCCACGTTGTTTCTAATTAAAACACCTTCGGAAGAAAGGGGGCCAAATGAATTAGCCAACGTGTGAGTTTGCACTTAGTGTCAACGTATCTACGTTGTCTCGAGTTTGATTCATGTAAAAAATGAGATCGGCAAATTAATAATGATTGGTTTGTGATAATTGTCTTTATTATTTTTTATTTTTTGAGAAAATACGAAATTTCATTAATAGAACACAGATACAAAGCAAAAACAAGCTATACTGTAATAGCTTGATAATAAACATGGGTAAATACCTCTAGGGATCAGATTCGACATCTATCGAAACAATCTAAAATGAATAACGTACAAAATAATATAACTTGAATCTCCTAAGCATCAGCAAGACCATTACTGCCCAAACAACTAATCTTTGCAATCACACAAAAGGGAAAATCTAACACAACCACCCCGGTATAAGAGTCGCTGGACTTATTTGCACAAAGTAAAACTAAATAAATAACCCAAAAAAGGCACAAACTAATGAGTCACCACCATCGTAGTTGCTGCATGTCATTACCGTTATCGCGCCTTTGCGGAATTATGAAGACGACGAGGAATATTGTTCATCACCATATCGCAGATACTCCAATCCACCGTGATCGACACCACCATCACCAATGGAGGACCACGATCACTCGATCAAAACCCACAAGGCTGCATCACGAGCAAAAATCTTGTTAAGGCAGACCAAGCTCCTGAAGACAAGAGCTTCACCAACAACGTGACTCGCCGGGACGCCAAAACCCTTGACCATGATCGACACCATGACGATAGAACGAGAAAAATAAATTTGATTATTCAGTTTATTCGCTACATCCCTATGGGTACTAAAAGGAAGCCCCTTGGACGCAAAAAAAAAAATACGTCGAAGAAAAAGTTTTTTGGAGGAAGATTTTTTTAGAGATGGCATCTAGGATTTTCTCCGTTCACTTAATTATTAGATTATAGACACGTAAGATGCGATTAAAAAATATGAATAAAATTTCAATTTCATAATCAATTGAATAGGAAAAATATATAACGTTAACACATACAACTTCTTTAAAAGTTATAACCCATATAAAGTTTATTAATTTTTGTAACGTGGGACATTTTTATTAATTTCACCATGAATTGAGCTAGTGAGCATTTAAACAAGGATAAACTATATAAAAGTACCCAAATTATAGGGGTCATTTCAAGTTTATACCCGAATTATGAAAATTTTCATCTAGGTACTCAAATTACATGACCATCAACAAATCACTACCTCCGTCACATTTTCCATCCAAATTGTCGTTAAAAGGACACGTGGCAAGAACTTGGTCAAGTCAGCTTGTGAAGTGGCAACAATTGAAAGGGCAATTTTGATATTATACAAAAACTAAATCAGCCCCAAACCCAAAATCCCAAATTGAAACCCAACGAGAAAACGAAGAAGACAAAGCAGGAGGAAGAAGACGAAGTAGGAGGAAAAGAAGAAGATGGTGTCTGGATTGAAGATGACATCCCTCTGTGAGTTTTGCACAATCATAGCCTTCTCTGATTAAGTCTAAAATTCCCAACCCAAACCCTGAAATCCCAAATTGAACCGGCGTCCGATCGAGTCTTCTGCAAGTCGTCTTCAAGATCTCCTGCGACATGTTGTCTCAGCTGCCCAGTATCTCCACCCCTTCCATGCCTGCCCTTCATCCCATTGTTGCCCTAGAATTTGTCCATTCACTAGGAAGAAATAGATTAGGGCAAACAAGACATGCCTGCCCTTCAGCCCATCGTTTGGAGGAACTCGGATTCTCTCATGAACCCACGTAGAGGGTTGGACCATCCCTCGCTGATGACATGAACCCATTGAAGGTCGATCCTTGAAAGCTTAATTCTGGGCAAGGACGTAGGCACCCTCTTCTTCTCACTCTTCTTCGACTCCTCGACGAAGAGCTCGACCAGCTTCCCACCCTCCGGTTCAATCAACCCGTTCGAAACCCAGAGCCTTTGGCGGGTCCTGGGCTTGGACCCGACAAAGATAGAGACTTTGAGACTCGGGGAGAAATGGGTACTTGATGTTTTGGGGAAAAAGTGAGATGGGTATGTGGTATTGACGAAAAGGGTGGCCATGGACGCCATTGAAGAGGTGAACCAAAACCAGACCATTTCCGAGTCGGAGGTTGAGAGCTTATTAGCTACTTCAGAGAGATTACTCGATCGGAGAAGGATGTGATTGTGCAGAATTCGAAGAGGGATGTCATCATCAATCCAGAGGCCGTCGTCTTCTTTTTCCACTTCTTCGTCTTCTTCCTCCTGCTTCGTCTGCTTCGTTTTCTTGTTGGGTTCAATTTGGGATTTTGGGTTTGGGGTGGATTTAGTTTTAGTGTAATGCCGAAATTGCCCTTTGAATTTTTGCCACTTCGCAAGCTGACTGGACCAATTTCTTGCCACGTGTCCTTTTAACGGAAATTTGGATGAAAAATGTGACGGAGACACTGATTTGTTGATGGTCATGTAATTTTGGTACCTAGATGAAAATTTTCATAATTCGGGTATGAACTTGAAACGACCCCTATAATTTGGGTATTCTTATGTAGTTTATACTTTAAACAATAAACAAAAATATCTAAAAAACACTTTCTAGGGTTTAAGCGAAAGTTGATCATCGCAATGGGTGAGGTTGTATTTTCATTCAGTTGACTTGTAAAATGAATCCCCTTTGGTTGAAGAGACAAAGCTGAATTAAGATTCCAACCTTCTGTTCCTTGTCTTTATTACCAAAACATAGGAATAAGATATAAATATACGTTGGCATTATACTTTTCAAATGTTTGGCTTTTGACCAAAGTGCGTAAAATAAAGAAGAGATCTACGTATATACATAAACTTCGAAGAATTTGACTTTCTCCAGGTCAAGGCTATGATGATAAGATTGAAGTTTGAGAAGAAAAATATATATTTTTTCAGATTAGTCAAAGCTCCAAATTTTTATAAGTCAGTTGACTAGTTGAGGATGACAGATGGACGGCTCCCGAACGTTAGCAAAGGAGATTTGCCTCAATTCAACCCCAACTACTAGTCACTCCTCACCCTCGACAAACTTTAATGGATCGATCGCCCGTAATTATACATCATCTGCAATTGGCTCTACTTAATTAAATACAAGTATATATTTCATCTTGCTATATTTTTGGAATTTAAATTCGGAACTTGTGTAATAACTTATAAAAATAAATATTAACGCACATAAAATTAGTTTTAAATTTTGCGTTTAAGGTAATTATCTATACACCATTTTTCGCATTCAAAGTAGCAAGGTAAGTCCTGAAGTTGAAGCACCAGATATATAATTTTGCATGTGGACCGTGGAAGAGAATTGTACGTGGATGCATGGCTGTTAAAGCCTTTGGTGAAGCTAGCATATGCAACTGCAAATCCCAGATATTATACAGCAATAATAATTCCATATATATATTCACTAAACTGAATAAACGGAAAGTCCCAAATTTGACGCCCAATTATGTTGAGAAAATAAGGTGGAAGTTGCGAACAAGTGGCACAAGCTAGGCAGCAGGCTCCTATATAATTAATTAACAAACCTAATTAAACTAAACTAATTAACCATAATTGCTAAAATCCCACTAATAACTTTCAACATATATGCACATGTTTATATAGTATATACATTTGATTTTTGTCCATTTGTCATAACATTATATAAATATAAGTATATAACTAATAATTGTTTTTTTCATGAGAGAAATTTGTATACAACGAGAATGTCATTATAATAAATACGTTTTAACTTTTAACATCGATCGCATTCTAAGTTCGTTCCATCTCGGGACGGGATTATGTACGTAATGTGAAACACTGAAACCAATCAACTGGCATGAAGAAAAGCCAAAGTGAAAGGAAGAAATAATAGTAATAAAGTTTTAAAAAATTAGAGCCTTGCTTGACCGGGAGCGCCAACTGCGGCGGCGTTGCGTGTGCAGCCGACAAATGCGCCCAAGCGGCCAACTAACAACTCAAAATTACTTGAAATTAACAAGCAGCTAGTTTTTTAACAACTCTCCATTTCTCTCTAACAATATATAAATATATATATATATATACATATTTTTTTTTATTGATGATGTATGATCATATATTGTCAACGGTCATAATTGTTGGCTTGCCTTAAAATTTCATATCATCAAGATCTCTCTCTATATATCGCACATCTCTGTCCTCTAATCTAATTAATGTGACTTCGCTTTTCTTTAACTTTCGTAGCTCATATGGAACAGATATCGCATTGATCCTATCTTAATTAGTTCATATTTAACTGACCCTTTCCTTTTTAGCAAATTATTCGGAGTTAGCTACTCGATTAGGTAATTAATCCACCATGAACCCTGCCAAGTTCCAGCTGGATCATGATCTCCACCACCAACAGCATTCCATTAAGAAGGATCAGACGATGACCGGAAACCGGCCTTCCCCGTTGAAGATCAACAAAGGCTCCTACCTCATCCACAAGCCCGCCTCTTCCGGTCCCCGCGCCACGGCCGGCGTCAATAAGATGCACGATCACCACGAACAACAACAGCAGCGGCAGCCGGTGATCATATACACACAATCTCCCAAGGTGATCCACACGCAGGCGCGTGATTTCATGGCCTTGGTGCAAAAGCTCACCGGCCTCTCTCGCTCCGACAACCATGAAAACGTCGACGACCAACAACATAGTCACAACAACGTCACTACTACTGCTGATGACGTGATTGATCATGTAAACACAAAGGATTCGTCAAATCAGAATGGAAAGAGCGACGTCGTTGATAATAATAGTAAGTCTATTAGCTACAGCGTTATGAATGATGATAATGATCAGTCGTCTTCGGGTTTGACGGATGAATGTGGTGGTAATGTTTACGATAATGAGAATAAGAGTAATCATAATGTTCATAATCATCATCAAGGCAGCTCGGCTTTGGGGTATTCGGAGGGGTACTCACCGAACACCATGTCGATGTTCAGCCACCCAAGCCCGTTTTATGCGGATATTCCTTTGTTTACTCCGACTTCAACTTCTTCATCCACCGATTTCTTCTTCTCGCCTCGGCCTCTTTACAGATTCCCTGATTCCTCATCGCATGCATCTCAGAATGTTGGTGGGTCCATTTCGCCGTCTATGTTCAAGTTCATCAAGGGCTTACCAGAATATTGACGTCATAAATCAATTCATAAGCAGTAGATCGACGGAGCATTCCATATATATATCCAGCGCGCTATACTCGATTAGCTGCAAGGCTACTGTTAATAATTTAGTGTTTAATTCATTAGTCATTACTCATGATGCGCTTATCATCAATTTGTTGATTCAATTTATGTTCGTAATGAATCATAATGTATGCCACATTGCTGTGCATAGTTTCATTTATTAATTCATTGATTCTTGTTCATTTAATTTGTTAATATGTGTTTCTTATTAATTAATTTAATTTCGATGTGCTTAAGGAACTAATAATATATATTACAGAAAAAATTAGGTATTTAAGCAAGGACAATATTTGCATCCCACTCTGGTGGGATACCCACCTACCACCCTTTTGATATAGACCAATTACATGTTGACACCTGAATTATTTAAAAAAAAAAAAAGGAAAGAAACCCTTCGCATGTCCTTTCATTCCTTTCCCATTATGAATCTCCACTTCTGAATTGCAGTACACTGTACAAAGAAGAAGTTCTCAACCCCATGGCGTTAAGATCCACCGTTCGAAATCTGTCCTTCTAGATACTGAACAGAGATAACTCCTCCGATGAACAAGGAGAAGCTACCTTCTACCAATCCAATTCAGATCCAATCCAATCCAATCACCACGACAACGACAAACCCGCCCGGAAAAAGAGAAAGAAGAAGAAGAAGGCCGCAACCCGCCACAGACGCTGCCGCTTCGAATTCGTTCCATGAAAATTCCGAGAGGACAAATGGAGGGACCAGTGGGATTGACTGAAGCGGGTTGGAATTCCGTTACAGTCAGATCGTGCAATGCCCCGTCACTGCGACGGAGGTCAGCGATCTGGAGTTTCAGAAATTGAGCGGCACAACATAATTGAGACAGAGGGCTGTAAGTGGTAACGCCGGAGGAGGAGTTGGCGATGACACGGAATCGACGTCATGTCGCATTGAAGTCGAGGCCAAGGAGGAGAGTGGGGTGGAGCCGAGTTCGGCGAGTAAGCAGAGGAGCGAGTCCAACATGAATGCGGGTCCAAAATTGGAGTTCGTCGAGTCTCTGGATTGGAAACGGCTCATCGCTGAAGATCCCAATTATTTGTTTTCCGTGGACATATCCCCAGTTAAGTACTTCATGGAAGAGATGTCGAATGGGAATTCATTACGGAGCACAACAACACTTGGCAATCCTTTACAGATTCCATTGAACCCATATTTTTTTTTTATTGTTTTGTTTATGTTTTTATTGAATTTTGTTGTCCATAATTGTATCATCCATATATCCTTGTAAGAAGGAGGCAACGGGTTCTATTTTTTTTTCATCTGGGTTATTATTTTGATCTAGGGTTTTACGGCCTCCTTGCAGCCTGTAGGGGTTTATATCGGGTTTTGGGCATCTGGGTATTCATTTAGAACTTACACCCTTTCTGATTCACGAGGACAGTGTTAGAGTAGCCTGTTGACAACTAAACGACCCAAACCTTCCAATCTTCCTGTTAAACATTTGTTGATACATCACAATCCTAATCTTAATAGATGGTTGAAAACATTCTTAATTATTTCAATAAAGAATGTGTGGTTATTCTCAGAGTTTAACTACAAGAGAATTAAACAATTTCAGAAATAACTAAAACTCTAAAAAATTCATATCAGCAAAAGTGATATTGCTTACCTATTAACCGATTGCCAAGGTCATTCGATCTTGTCCAACGAAAGTGAGCGGGTTTGAGTGCTAGCCCTTGACCTTCCTTGCGTCAACGGAAAAATATCCCTCCCTTCTACAGTTCTACCTATGCGTGGATTGATGGCATGTGAAGGGTTTCTTTCTTTATTTTTTTGGTTTTTTTTTGGGTTTTAAAATGAATCCAAGTGTCAATATGTGATTGGCCCATGTCATAGGGGTGGTATGAGACCATCCCACCAGGGTGGGATGCAAGTATTGTCCTTTAAGCAAATCCAAAAGAAAGATTTATGTATGTTGTTAGCTTAATTAGTTTTTTTTTTATTATTGAAAATGAGCTTAATTAGTTAGATTATACTTTCAAATAGGGAAATTCTCCTTATGTCTCTCTTATTAAGGGGTGTAGTGAATTCAGATTTATATAGATAATTGCAAAGTTTTTTTGAAGTGATTGGTTTTACAAATTTATGGATTTTCATAAACTTTTATATATAGAGTTAATACAGAGTTGATAACATAATGATATAGAGTTACATGACAGGGTTTTGCAATGGCATAATGAGTTTTATATAATATGATTGAGTTTTGTAGAAAATCATATTGAGTTATATAATTAATTTGATAGATATTTTTTTGAAGAATTTTATAATCAAATCATAATTAATTTGATTATAAACTTTTAACGTTCAATGATACTTAAAATAAAATAATATATCTAATATTTAATAAAAATAATTACAAAAATTTAAATTTTTTAACGCTCAATGAGATCGAGAGGCTAACTGTCATACATGCTTTAGTTTTCTTTTTTTTTTTGCATTTTATTAATCTGTAATATTTTACGTTTTTTCTTCGTCAAATAGATTGAATTATAAATTCATGTCAAGTTTTTATTATTTAATTAATTATAATTTTTGTAAATAATAATATATGATAATTGGACATTGGTAAGAGAATTTAATTTTATTGAAATTACAAACAATAAATTTTAAGCGTTGGTATAAACTCTGTTGAAATCCGAGAGGGGGAGGCTGGAGAAATCATGAACTTGGTATAGAATAATTTACACTAAAATGCTTGCTAAACTCTACAAAACTCTACTATTTAATGAAGTTAACAACATATATTCAATTATTTTTTCAATACATCAAACTTATGAGGAGTTAGTTAAATCTCCTAATTGAATACACCATAATTTATAATGACTTTACAAATATCAATGTAAGTCTAAATTGAATATCTCAAACTTTTATCAACTCCTTAAAAATCGTAATTGAATACACATGAACTTTTCGAGACATTTAAAATTTATAAAAATCTCAATTAAATACGGGTCTAACACTCAAAATTAAAAATAAAAAATAAAAAATCAGTGTAGGTAATACAAAATTTTTGTCAACAATAGTGTTCTATTTGCAACTCTTCCAATTTGCTGAATGTGTTGTTATTTGGATTTATTCAACACATTGGCTTTAGGGTAGCTCACTAGCTCCATATATAATGTATATTTGTACAACCTTTTTGTAAGGAAAAGGAAGCCGCATGCAACTGCGTACCCTCTTCCTTCTTTCCCACGCAATGTTTATATACGGCCTCAACTATTGACTTGACCTAGCTACTAATTAACCAGATGATTAATTAATCAAAGTTTTACCACATGCTTTGTATTGAAATTCGGGACTACTTAACTCATACTTACATTAGCAATTTAAGGACTTTTCGATTGTCTACAATCTATTCGTTCTTCCATATTAATATTGTTTAAATTTAAATTTCAAACCAAATGAGGAATGAAATTGGAATTTTCTCAGACGATTACGGTGATATGTGCTTAAATTCAAAGCTAGCAAGAGAAAGAACGAGGCCAGTCAATGAGTACGTAGGATTATTACAGGCTTTGGAAAAATTAAGAGCTGGTTTGATTTTAGTGTTGGAGGAAGACATAAAATGCATAAGAGAAATTAGTGAACTGTGTATAGCCAAACATTACTCTTTCAACTTTCTTGTGTATTATTCTACTCACAAAAAAAAAAAAAAAAAAAATCCAAAACTTGCATAGGTTGTTCAGAGAAAAAAATAAAATAATGAGAAATGGTATTTGAACCATCTTAATTGATCACATTAATTGAACAATCTGATGTGACAATCAATGAATAATGATGTTATTTCAATATATTAAAACACATTGTATTTTTTTATTTTTTTATGGTAAATAGAATGTCACATTAAAATGTGGTCAATTAATATGGTCAATTAAGATAGTTGAAATAGCAGCGCTCGGCCGGCAAACAACAAACGGACACCAAATTAAGTGGTCTGGGCTTGAGTTGATAAGAGGCGACGCCCACTAGTCCCACGTTTTGGGCTGGAAAACATAGTTCTGTTCTTGGGTTCAACTTAAGCCCATAGATTCGTAGTTCAAGTGAAAATAACGTAGCGTTTTCGTTTCGGCGGAAAAAATGAAAATGGTCACGTAACTGGTGATAGAATTACTACACAAGTTTCATTGGTTTTATATAAGAAAACTGTACTTTGTCTTTGTTTTGTCCTTTAGGATAAAGTTTGCCAAGAACATTTCTTGCTTGTACAAAAGCTAAACCCATGTCAATCATGCACTTTTATAAGAAAATTAACCTTCCAAGTTTTGTATTAGAGTGTAAATATATTTATATATATATGTAAAAAAAAAGGAAAAAAAAAATACTCATTAGGTGCACCAACCAAATGAATGAATTTGTCCAAGAAACCATAGCATTATTGCCACCTAATAATCTTTTAAGATATAACTTAACTTTCCAACAATGTATCATTTATTTACAAAAAATACACGTAATGAATTTGGTCGGTGAGATTCTCTCCACCGCTGTCACGATATATATTTCCAATCTAAATTATGGCTTTACTTGTGTAGTTTGTGTAGTCGAGAAAAAAACAAAGTCCATTTGATCTCTTCTTGTTGTTGCATGTAGTTCATGAATCACGAGTGTCCATATGTGCAACACGATTTCAACCTAAGAACCAATCACTTTCGCATTTCTATAATACATCGCTCGAGTTAAAATCATGATATCTCATCCATGACTACTCGTACTAGCTAGGTTGGACAAAGACTAAATTTCTCGTAAAATTATAGAATTCATGCCGCCGTATTAATATTATAAGTTAGTAGTATTTTTTTTTTATTATGTATGATATGTTGGTCTCAAATCGAATTCTAATAAGTAACAAAAATAAGATTGAAAATAACGATAAAGAAAAATAATTATACGAGCACAAATGAACATTAGTAAACACTACAAACCATGGGGAAACAAAATTAACACTACAAACCGAAAAAGAACATAAGTAAAATGTAGCATTAATGTCTTCTTTCTTTAAAGTCAATTTAGGACGATTTATGCCTCCCAAATTTTAGGTCTGATAATAAATGACTTGTTGATTTTGGTTGGTTTTAAATCAATGATAAAAGCATGTGGCAAATAAAGAAAATTAATTAAATCACAAGATGTGGTACAGTTGGTAAATTGTCATTTTTAGATGACGAATTTCTTGGTATCAAATTGACAGGAGTTTGAAATTCGATAGGAGTATTTTGTGATCGGAGGCGAGTCATACCCGATTAGGTCCACTATTCGGATGTGAGGATTTCTCATGGTATTTACAAAAAAATAAAAAATAAAGAAAATTAAAGACTCGGGAAGCTTGCAATATCCAATTCTTCTGTTAATTACAAGCTAAGAAACCAAATTAAAAACAAAATGAACAAGAAAAGTCGTAAATCCAGGTAATAATTACGGGTTATTTACACATTAATGGAGCTTGCATTATTTAAATTTGTGTTGTTTCCTACTTGTTTCGTACTAGAATTTTACAACAGATAAGACCTAACCGCGCTACAACACCGAGAAACTGCCGAGTCACATCCATTCACAGCTGACCCGTCAAAACGCTCGTCCGTCACGATAACGGCGTCAGTGTCCCACCACGTACCATCCACGCCAGGTTCCGTTACATTCTCTAACGGCGACGCCATCTTCCTCACGTCACCGACCGCCAAATCACCCGTGACGCCATCTTTCACGTAAACCTTTTCGACACCGCCGCCGGAGGCCACTCCAACGATTCTCCCGAGCTGCGGGCTCCACTCGGCGAGCATCGCCGGAATCCGACATCCGACGCGCGTGTCCCAAACACCCAAGTACACGCGGCCTGAGTCGCACGTGTCGGCCGAGACAAACGTAGCCGGCGATGACGTGTCCCAAAGTTTGACGACACTTTTACCGGAGGTGAAGTCGGACCAAGAGAACCGGTGGCCTCCGAAGCTCCGGCGTCGGAGGAGACTCAAACTACGATTCTGCTCGCGTTGTTCGCCGGAAAAAGCAGAGCCCCTGACACTGAAATGTTCATCCCGGCCAGTAGAACTGCCGTCGTCATCGTATGAAGTTTCGGAATTGGGTTCAATTTCGTCATCGGATAAGGACGAGGAGGACGAAATGGAGCAGGTTTCGTCGTCGTCGTCGTCGTCGTCGCTGATGTCGGAAAAATCGTCGTCCATGAGCGACTGTGAAAGCGGCTTAGAGGCTAATAAACGAAGTTGTCGAAGTCTGCCGACAAAAATGTTGATTTTCGTGATTATGGTGCCGAAGGAAGCTAGAACGGCGAGGATGAGAGCACCCCATTTCCAAAAATTAAAACTTTGAGTTTCAGAAACGTTTTCGACTCTGGAAATGGATAAAGCCTGGGAAAGAAAAGAAGGGTCCGGCAGCTGGAAGTCGCTGATTCTATTGAGTACTGGAATTTCCATGGCGGAGAGATAGAGGGAGGCTGATTTCGAATTTCGATTTGAGTGAACGGAGAAAGGAGGTTTGAGAAAGGTGGGGCTTGTGGGTTTAAAAAGGCAGAGGAAAGGGCAGGGAAAGATAATTAAGTGGAATAAAGAAAAGGGTTTGAGTTGTGAAGACTCATGTGGAAGATAACGACTGGGTCTGCAATTTGGCAGCGATGTTCGATCCACGTCAGAAAAGCGTAGTGGTCCTTTTGGAGTTTGGAATTGGAACACTAGCTGTCAAACCACATTGGATCGTCATTCAATTGCTGACTCAGGCATCGACCCAGGAGGATGTGATCCTTATTTTACTGACGGCCCGGTCCAAATTACGTGGTGGCTAGACACTTGACGGTGCAACAATTTTGACGTTGACACGTGGTGACTATTTATTGCTTGCACCTGCAATGTGTATTTTATTTATCAGAAAAAAAAATGTGTATTTCATTTTTGTATTTCTAGAGCATTCGGCTGCATTCGGGTGATGTAGAAACTCTTGGGCAATTTATGCTCGACGCATTCAAATTACGCTTATCAAAACATATAATTAGCGTGTTGTGAAACTTTTGGCCAATCTATCGTGTATATATATATATTTTTATTTTGACTCACATTCATATATATCAATTAAATGGACGATTCTCGATGAGAATATTAATTGTTATTAAAATTGTTAATTTATTTAATACATATGAACGGCTAAACAATCTCCAATCTTGTTGATTTTTACGAAGATGATCTTGAAGTAATGATTTAGAGAATGAACGATTCCGATTATGATATATGTACAAATATAATTCAATAAATTAAAAGGGTGGTACTACGGTGGAATGCAAGTATTATCCTTATAATTATATGCTAAATTTCCAAGACTTGAATGGTTTTCTTCGATTATATGATTGAATCGGTTGGACTCGATTCATCCCACATAAAATATTCTTAATAAATTTCTTAGCTTAAATTAAATAAATCAAAATATTATACATTCGATAAGGAAATTAACAAGACATTGGATTGATGGTGGAGAAGGAGAAACTCCGAGAATGGAGGTGGATAAGTAGCGGAACCAATCTCTTCAAAAAATTTAGACCGTTGCTTACGGGTTTTATATATAATTGGGGTCGTGGTGGAGATGAATAGGGGGCTGTTGAAATAATTGAAGATCGATGATTATTGTGATTGGTTTTGATAGGGTTGGTTCATATATAGGGTGTGTGCACGACTCACCGACCAAGGTCGATACATGTTCATAAGTGCGAGGTCCACATTATGAGAAATCAGCCGCACTATCGGTCTGTTTTTGTTCAATTTCAATTCTCCGAGGCTTTTTAGTGTGTTTCGCATGGACCGCACTGCTCATACATTGCAAGCCGGTCCAACTACGTACAATAATTATTTCTTGCATCATGTAATGTTGTTAAAATTCAACAAAACATAGAAGCCAAACTTGACGTTTTGATTAATACCAAGAATATTTATAGGGGATTTGAATGTTTGAATAATTATTGAGAGGTCCAAGTCCAACTTCATTTGCTGGTTCACATTCACAACAATCATGAAGTACGTGTTTGAAGAGTGAAGAACATGTATAACAAGTTTGGTTTCCCAGAAAAGTATCAGAAGCAGGTTAATTAGGCAATTCACACCAAATTTCCTTAGTAGGGATCATTGCCAAAACAAAAATCACCAACTATATAAATATATATATTTAGAAAAGTATTTGTGAACGCGCGTAGGAGATGTTGGTGTGATCATATCGATCGTATGTATTTTTCTATATACTCGAGGGTTAAAAATGATAAAAAAAAACCTAAACTTATAGCAGACATGTCACATGTGGTCTCCCCGAGTTGAATAAACTTGGATTAATTAATAGAAATATGTACAGCTAGCATCAGCATGATGATGAGGTTGTGAGGCGAAGCTTGTGTAAGTTAATTAAGGTCTGTCAATGGCTAATTACTAATTAATGGAAGGGGTATGCTGCTTTCATTGTCATATACCAGAAAATCCTCGGTATTATTAGCCCTAAATAAATAAATATATATATCACGGGCAGCCTAATCATAGACTCTAAACCTAAAACCCTAATGATTCAATTAATGGTAGCTAGCTGTCTCTATGATTGTATCCTGTATGTTCAGTGTCATTGTGTAAACAGAATGGGTCCAGTATGAAAGAGATGGACGGAGGAGATTAGCTAGTAAAGCAATGAGACCTTGACTCGTAACAAGTTAACAACACAAGAGTTAAAGAAAGACTAACAACGGAGGAAGATGTCAAGTCAAGTCGGGATCGGATGATCATGGATGATCCATCATATAAACATCCAAACTAATCTCTAACCGCACTATATCCAATCCAATATTTGAATTTTTTTAATTTTAATTTGGTATGAATCTTTGAATATATGTAGCCTGTAATTATATATAACAAGCAACAGCTAGGGCACGAGTTTTGTACATGATTTGCATGCATTGACCTTATAACCGTCGCAGTAATGATATTTTTAACATTTTTAATATGCATTATTTGGTGTAATTAATTAGGTGCTCATCGCTGGCTACCTTAATTTGACGACCGAGGAACAAGTTTTGTACATGATTCGCATGCATTGCCTTTATAGGCACCGTAATAATGATATTTTTATCTGTTTTAATATGCAGTGTGACGGATAAAAAATAAAATCGATAATACCTGTATAAAATAAACGGAAATAACAATAATTAACTGCTTCAAATTTAAAGTCTAAATTTGATAGTTGAAATTTGGGTTTTAAAAATGTATGGTCGTGATATACATTTGGTGTAATTAATTAGGTGCTGCTGCGAATTGCCAAACTTTACGCGTATGGGAAGAAGAACATGATTGGCGACCCAAAATGCTCCACGCTGGCTACCTTAATTTAACGACCGAGGAGGATATATATTGACTCTGAACTTAATTAGACAAGACTATCAATTTTTGAACAGGTCATACAAACCAAAGCCATCGATCGTCGGTTCGACACCAGTAGGAACATGTCTTTTCATTTTTTGAATAAAAAAAATAAAATAAGGGGTTTTGACTCATCACCTTTCTGGTGGGGTAGTATCACTGTCCTTTCATACCCATTGGCTGGTGGAATATTCAATCATTTTATATGTTGGTCACAATATGCCAACTATTGCCAAGTCACAAACTAATACAAATTTAAATGTTACTCTCACCGAACTAGTTCCAAAAATGCGGTCAACATCATCGGTAAAAAATACATAAGAGTAAAGTCTCGTAATGGATACAAGTGTTTTCTTAAAGCGCCTCAAGAAAGGCTTTTAGTCTCATGGGCATTCGAAATCAACTTCATGGCTCAAATTTAATAAGGCTTTTGCTGATATAATTTTCTTGTGAAAATCTTAAATTTAATAATCATTTATTACTCTCACATGTAAGGTCTTTTATTAAGATGAATAGATAATATATAGTCCAAAGAAATAGTTGATGCACATTTTCTATCGACAACCGAACAATCAAATATTTAACTCAAGGTTTTTTACTTTTTATGGCTCTTGAACTCGCCATGAACATATTCATGGTTTCCGTGAATCAAATTATCAATTTCCGTTAAATTACTTTAACTTCAGTTATGTTCGGTTAAATTTGCTGATTTTACATGGCTTATCTTAAAGTTCTTTTAAAAAAATTAAAACTAATAAAATATTTCCGCAACCCACCCGTCACCCTCTACCGGACCTCCCCCTTCTGTGGGTATTGAGGATGGATAACGTATCTGTGGCTCCATGGGAGCTGCTGCTGCTACTGATGAAGGTTGATATTCCGCTGGCATTTGCATACGAGACTGGGCCATCGCAACTTCTTGGGAATGAAAGTGTTCCAAAGCCTGTAACAAAGGCCAAACACTAGGGCTATGTTTCTGGTAAAAACTCCAGGACAGATGCTTATCCATCTCAAATGGAAATCTTCTTCATATACCACCAAGCCAACAGTGTCAACATTTCAAATTTCAAGCAAACAAGCCATAATTCATAGACGCAAATTTAAACCACAAAATTCACAAATCAATCTTCGGCGTGTAAAGACCTTACCTTTGCTAGTCGTTTCCGTCACCGTGACGGCTCCTGTAGCAGATTCCGTCGTTCCAGAAGCCACGTCGTCTCCGGCAGCCGGAGTTTCTCCAGGATCGGCAGCTGATGGTGGTGTAGGTGTACAGAGCTCTTTCGAATTCTCCACTCCCCGCGTCGCACTGTCTAAAGCACTGCCATATTCAACCAGCGGAATCCACCCAAATCAAAAACCCTAAATCTCACAATTCACGCCCTCAAAGCCCAATCTTTGACCCTCCCGAAAAAACCAAAGAACAAATTAAAAATCTGATCTTTCTTTCCCGAAAAACACCTCCTGCAGTTTCTTTGACGTAGGCTGGTCCTCCGAAGACGATGTTCGTTTCCTGTTATTACCAGAGAGAGATCCACTTCGCCCCCTTGAAACCATGGCTCTCCTTAGTGAGGCTGGCCTCAGCAAATTGCGAGTCCACTCGTCTATATTTGGGGAAGGCTTGGTGGGTGGGCGGTTGGGGGAGGTCCGATAGAGGGAGACGGGTGGGTTGGGGAAAGGATTTATTAGTTTAATTTTTTAAGAAGAATTTTAATATATGACTAATTAATAGATAATTATGTCAAATCAACAAAGTTAAAGGGACGTAATAGAAATTTAAATGATTTAACGGAAATGAGGTAACTTGATTGACGGAAGTCATGTTCATGGGATTAAATGAGATAAAATTTAATTCAAATGGAAAATTGAGATTAAATGGCGAATTTAAAAGATATTTGAAATAAAAAGTCTTAACTCAACACGGAAACTATTCTACCTAATTATTTTCATCATACATGTTCATACGTGATACGAGCACGTACGTTTGCTTACCTCCATGCGCTTCCCTTCCCTTGCTCGAATAATACACATACCTAATCTTTCTCTTTCAAACATTTGAGTTCAAAATTTCAAATACACCACATGTTCAATTCAATTATTAAGTTGCTCCTCGTCCTAAATTAACACAAATAATAACAACCAGCTGTGAAAAAAAATGAACCTACTACCGGTTCGAGTCGGTTTTAAGCTTTAACCAAATTATTTTAAAGAAAAAATCATGAACCCGGTCGTTAAAATTTAAAAATCAGTCCGGGTACAGTTTTGGACTTAAGTTAACCTTTAACTTTTAAAAAAAAAAATTATAGCGATTTGGGGAGAATGTAGAAATTTGGACTAAGCTCCACGTTAATTCTTTCTTAGGCTTACCATGCTAAAAGGGCGGATGCATACCAATAGTCTAAAATAGAGTAATAGAAAAAGAAGATGCGCCAAACATATATTTTAAGGTGTATGAAAATCTATTTATATTTGTAAACCGAAAGACTTGACCATCTACCTTTCATTGAGTTACAGTTGCTACTAGAAACCACGTTTGGGATGAGAGATGGGGATGAAGATGGAGAGTTGGGTTAACGTGTCACATGGTATGAATTGAAAAAATGCCCATGCACTTAACGACATTGATCGAGATGAATTTAATGTATTTGATTTGACAGAATTCCCAATCAAAATTAAGAGAGAAAAATCACGATTTATATAGACCGTAGTGATAATTTTGGGCAGATTCAAGAGGAATTTGAATAAAAACCTTACGAAAATGAATTTATGATCATGACATGTTCAAATATTCAATAACATTGCCAACTAGATTCCAATTCCATCTTTGGTCGTTCTAAATGTTGCCTTAATTTGTCTAATGGAGCAATTTGGAGATGGCCAGGCAATTGCTTGCCGCCTTACGCAATGTAACAACAGCTTCATCCTTCAATGGCAACTTGAAGTCGGGAGACTCAGCGACTGCATCATCACATGTATCGAAATTGGTAATTACTCCGGCAAGCTTGGGTTATATAGTCGCCACATTATGAGCGGCAATGGCCTCGGTAACACTTTTCAGGTCATCTACAGCAGATTCGTAGACTTCTTGGCATACTTTGACAGCAGGAGACATATCTTAAGCTGTCTTGAACTGAGTGAGGGCCTCTTCGGTGTGCTTCAAGCATGAGCTAATCTCTATCTGAAGGGAGGCGATAGGGTTGGGAGTGCCGCGTTGAGCTGATGCAGAGGACAAAAGGAGAGAAGAGATTGAGATGAGGAGGAGGAGGAGGATTCGGCTGTTGATGAGCTCCATTGTCTCTTCTCTTCTCTTTGCACAAGATAGAAGATGAAGGACAAACCAAGGAATTTAACCTAGTGCTCTGATACCAATTGTCAGGACCCGTCCTGAATTTCCCCTCGAAACCCGGGAAGAACCCTGATCCCGTCTGACAACCTAAGAAAAAGTTCCCAAAATACCCTTCAATCCTTACAAATTATAATAACAATAATAAATACTTCCTCTTGTCAGACAAGGGACTTAAGTACTCAATAATTCCCGTAATTAACGACCAATCAAATACAACATAATATCAGAGCGTCTAAGTAGGATCAAGAGTAAAATTTAGATATCCTACTTAAATATAATTACACAGCGCAGTCGAAGTACTAATGCCTCAGCCTCGAGATCAATGTTCGCGTCAACTCTACTCAACTGCCTGAAGGAGGTTTAAACACAAAAGTTGTGAGTGGACAAAAATAATCATTTATAAATTCCTTTTCGAAGAAATACCTTTCTTCCCCTCCATTTATAAAATCATGCATGCATAACATAAACAATTTATCAATAAAAACATCATATGTAAATCACCAAAATTCACATTTCTCTTTAAAACCACTTAGTTGGACTCACATAAAAATCTGTATATTAAAAATATCTCGTAATCCACAATTTGGTTTGAAAACTCTCTTCAAAGGAGTTTAAAATCATTTAATTCAATCTGGACACAATTTATTTCAAATTCAAATCATTTCGTTCCATCTGCCACATAATATCTCAAATTTCACTGTTCCCGACATATCCATAACACACCAGGGTATCCCTTGAGATGTGTTCAAATCTGTACAACTCTGTGTACCATCTGTACTATCTGTACTCTCTGTACTATCTGTACAATCTGTACTATGCATAGACAGCTTCGCGACCCGGCGGAGCAAGGCCCCTCAACACCTAAGGTCCGAACCCTCAACAACTGGTAGAGCAAGGCCCCTCAACACCAGTCAGAGCAACAATAACCATCGGGACGGGAACCAGTGAATCAAATCCATACTTTCGAAATCTTTATTTCTCGGCCTAAGCCAAATTCTTTGCAATATCATTTTATGGCCAAAATCGGTAAAATCATAATTATGGGTCTCAACCCAAATCACATACTCAAATAGTTACCACGTCAAAACGATATCAAAATCGAGTACAAAAATCAGGCCATTTCTCAAAATACACTTTCACTGAAATGTTGTAAAACATGTGTCCAGCATCATTTTTAAAATCCAGAAATTCATTGCACCCATACTCAACAGTATTTAAATCAAAGATACATTTATGCATGCATTACAGTTTATAAATCAAAGTCCACTCACAAACCTGTCGAAGCAAGCTCAATCCCGATCTGTACGCTCCCTTGAAGTTCCTGGAGCAGTATCGCCTGTGCAAATTAATAATCGGGATTACCAGCTAATCATAAGAACCTTAAATATAAACCCCCTAAACCCCGGGAGTCTAACTATGCTGGGCTAGAAAACACAGCAACTTTAAAACGTCCGAAACAACCCCAAAACGACATCCGATCGACTCGAAAGCTGCGCCAACAGGTCCGAAACGTCAAAAACTACTTGTCACGCGCCACCGTGACCTCAGACTCTGCCCCACGCGCCGTCACGCGCCGACGGAAGGTCGGAACACGCGCCCACGCGCCGCCACGCGCCCTCACGCGCCGGTCACGCGCCTGCTACAGTACCCACGCGCCTGAACCGGTCCAACCCGATTCGGCTCAACCTGACCCGGTCCAACTCGACCCGACCGGTTCAACTCGACCCGACCGGTCACCGGCGACTCGCCGGAGAAGACGACCGGCTGCCGTCGCCGTCGCCGGAAGTTGGCCGGAGAAGATGACCAACAGTCGCCGTCGCCGCCGTCTGGTTTCGCCGGAATCCTCCATTTCCGGCCGAAACTCCAAGCTTTCCAACTTCCTCAAAACTCAACCATTTTTCACAAATTTTATGTCTAAATCTATCTACTCGAACCCAGGAATCCAAATATGACCTTAAAACATTAAACACGTACCTGTATAAGCCGGAAAATGGATCGAAAGGTCCGAAAATTCCTTTTACTCAGTTCGGCTTCCACCGTTGTCCTCTCCTTCGATGGTTGGTACGGTTGTGATCGTGGGAAGGAGTAAAACACGATTAGTTGATCCAAATGGGAAGTTAAAGCCTTGAATCCAACGTTGACTTTTGGTTTTTCTCTTGGTTTTTCGCACGGTTTGGTTCAATGGTTTCGGGTGTGTTTGTGTTATGTTTGTTACAGAGAGAGTGAGTAAGATGATGAGGAGATAAAGATGAAATGAAGATGTAGCATGATTGAGGTTAAAATATCTCTCCTCCATGGCAAATTACCAAAATGCCCTTGCACATTTAGACCCATAACTTCCGTCCACGAACTCCATTTTCTGCGTGCCGCCTTTCTACGAACTCGTGAGTTCGAGACCTACGCAACGGTACCCAAAACACCACAAAAATTGTCTCGAAACAAAATTTGACTTCCATGCCCTTTACCAACCAAGGGTAAAATCGTCATTTTACATAAATAATTTACTTAATTCCAATAATTGAAATTCCGGGTTGTTACAATTGAGATGAGGAGGAGGAGGATTCGGCTGTTGATGAGCTCCATTGTCTCTTCTCTTCTCTTGGCACAAGATAGAAGATGAAGGACAAACCAAGGAACAAGTTTGCGATTTGGGAGATGGGGAGGAATGCATGAGTTAATCTCCCGTGCAAATTATATAAAGCATTTAGGGTAACTGGTTTTTGTTAAAATTAGGATAGTTTGTTTACTTATTGTCACAACCAAGCGGTTGCAATTTCTTGTAGATTTGACCCTATATTCTTCTTACTGGGGATTAAGGAAAGGACAGTACTTGTCGATCTCTAATCTTGTTTATTTTTTAAGGAGATGATATTGACATGATGATTTAGAGAATGAACGGTTTTGATTATTATATATGTACAAAGACAATTCGATAAATCAAAAATGTGGTATGAGGAGGTACCACCAAGGTGGGATGAAAGTATTTTCCTTAAGGGACAATACTGAAATTATTAGATACAACCAGCATACCCATCTGGTGGAACACATTGATTACATATTTTTGTTATGTTATAAGGCAAGTCAGTTCTTATAAAATGTTGAATGAATCTACTTACGTAAAGGAAAATGATATTCGAAGATAATTTCATAATATTATTTTAGGGAAAACTGTTGCAAACGTCCTTAAATTTTACATTAATTTTAGCTATCGTCCATGGACTTTATTATTAGTAGCAAACGTCCATGAACTATGTCTAAAAAAAAAAGGACAGTCATTCCGTTAAATTTCTCAACGATACTTGTTAAGAATCAGGGTAAAGTTGTCATATCGATCATGTGTATTTAAAAAAAAAAATCGTTGAGAAATTTAAAATAAAGATTAGCCTTGCACGTTTAGACATAGTTTATAGATGTCTGCTACTAAACGTTCATGGATAATAATTAAAATTAGTGTAAAATTTAGGGACGATAAAAACTATTTTTTCTATTATTTTATTTATATATCTATAATTTATAATCAAAAGTATTTTAAATTAAATTATTCTAATTTCATACTATTGAATTTGACTACTATGAAAATTGTCAATTCACAACCGGTTATAATTTCTTCTTTCTTGTTTGTCTTTATAAATATTAAGAAATTATACGTTTCAACTATAATTTCAAAAGTTTAGCCAAAAAAAGCCTACAATTTAATAAGACTTAACTAAGCTTGGACGTTTTGATGATTGTTGTTAACAACTGAGTGGCATATTGATCAATCTTAATTGCTTTGTCCAAATAGTGCAAATTTTGTGATGAAAATTCTAACTCAAATAGTGCAAATTTTGCTTTGTCCTAATCTTAATATATATATATATATATATATATATTAGTATCAACATTGTTCTTTACACTAAACAGCGGAGGAGATTAGACAACATGAACCTTGAGTCCTTGATTGTGGTATTGTCCATTACCAATATGCCCTTCCCGTTGCTAGATAAATGTTACCTTTGCGTTATACAAATTAGCCTTTTGGCACCCACTAACGCGTGTGTCAATTTTTTTTTTTAATTTTTGTTAGAAATTTTACAGTAAAAAGAATAAATTAGCTTTTAATATTTTTATAAAAACAAAAATAGGAAGAGTACTATACTGACTATTTCAGTCGGATAGACTAATTTGTCCACCGGATAGACTGACTATTTAGTCGGGCGTTTGGTGCTCTATCAGATTAAAATGTCGACTATATTATACTGGCTAGATTATAATATACTAGTTGATAAAAAATATCTATATATTATTATTATTTATTTTAATTAATTATTGAGATATTATTATTATTATTATTATTGGTAAGTAAACAATTAAATAGAAGGGCAATGCCCAAAGGGAAGCCAACAGGAGCCCCATGGCAAATACGCTGGGAATATGAGAGTGCTTGGACGTGTCCTTGGCTAGCCATTGCTTTCAATGTTTTATTTTCTTTCCTTTCATTTTTAATTTGTAATCATGACTTATTTTATTGTTTTGGATAATGTTTCTCGTGCTGACTTTGAAAAACTTAAAGCAGTCCGTCTAATCAATTTCTTCCGAGTTAGTTCGGGCCAATTTTCGGGTCATTACGGACCACGGTGCATAAATGGATCGCATGCTTCCTATGGACCAAAGCCAATTTCACAAAACAGGCCTTATTGAGCAGGCGGATCATATTTTTTGGGCCCAGAGCATTATATACATGCCTTTGGGGCCATCCTACTTTTAATTTCTTGTTCTCCGTATTTCACTCTGCTTTGTTTGTCTTGAGGTATACATGAAACTTGAAAGTAAACACGTCCTTCTCGCTATCACATTACCTTGCACGCAATATTCAGTGTTATAATATCATATATTTTTCATTGCCAAGGATTGTGAGAGGCAGCTTTCCAGCCAGCAGAAGGAACATTAATTAGAAATTACCGTAAACTTTTATAATTTCTGTAAAATATTCATCGTTATAATCCACGAGAACATGAATTTTTGGGTTGTAATTTCAGTAAATCACAGCGTTTATGTGATATGGAATCCATCCATGATATGCTTTGGTACATTCTGTTGGCGTTGCCATTGGAAAGCCCGTACCGTTACATTCCCACCACCATTTTCATGTTTCTTTTTCAAAACAGCCTTCCTTTTCAACCACGTAATCTCATTTGAGGATTTCTTCCTTTAATGACCAAGAGTCCAAGACACACCCTCAACCATCAACCTTCATTTCACATTGCCAATGGTCATTTAGTCATTTCACTCCAAATCCAATGCTCTTAAGTCTCAAGAACCAGGTGTGAACAAATTGTTTCAACACAGCCACCATTGGATATCCATCCAAAAGCCAAAAACTAAAGTTCAAAAAATCTCCAAAAAAATTTTAAAAAGGCCCACAATCGATTTGAGATTCTTTTCCAATTTTGATCAGATCCTTTTTTACTAACTATAAAACCAGAAATGAAACAAATTCCATCATATCCGATTATCTGAAGCTGCATTTTACAGTGATCTTGAGAGGAATGGGAGTGATGGGGTGTGACAGAGTCCAGATTGTTACCCTGTGCTCTCTGCTGCTTCTTTTTCCTCTAATTCATGGTTGGGGAAATGATGGCCATCTCACTGTTTGCAGAATTGCCCAGGTTCTTATTTTCTCTCTTAATTTTTTCAAAATTATTATTAGCCAATTAGTGTAAAAATTTTGTTTTGTTTTTGTGGTGCATGTGACACGTACAGTCTAGGTTGAACAAAGCAGCAGCAGATGCAGTGAAGCAACTCCTTCCAGATTACGCCGAAAACGATCTGGGAAGTCTCTGTATATGGCCGGATCATGTCAAATTTATTTACCACTGGTCATCTGCCCTTCACTACATCAACACCCCCGACAACCTTTGCACATACCAGTACAATAGTATGTTATGTTCTTCAAACACGTCATGAATTCAGGAATCTGTATGTCATCAACCCTTAATATATGATCATATATAATTAATCTGCAGGGGACTGCAAAGACGAGAATGGAGAAAAGGGACGTTGTGTTGCAGGAGCAATCAACAATTACACCACACAGCTTCTCACCTACAACAACCCTTCTTCTCAGCCTAAATGTAATTACTTTACACTGCTTGAACATCTTCGTCACGCGATCTAATACGCAATTTAATTGATTAAATTCCGAATATGATGATTCCCAGATAATCTGACGCAAGCACTTCTATTTCTTTCGCATTTTATCGGAGACATCCATCAGGTATGTTTATGTATAGTGTATAGATTTTCTCCCTACAGGACATCATGTTTTTATTAAAGACCGTTGTGATTTGATGTTACACAGCCTCTACATGTGGGTTTCACTTCAGACAAGGGAGGCAACACAATTGATGTGCATTGGTACACAAGGAAGCAAAATCTTCATCATGTGAGGGAGTCTTATTAGTCATTGCCAACTTCATCCCATTTGCTTCAACCCTTCCACAACCTGCTATTTAATTTTTACTAACTGTTCGAAAAAAACAATGTTGTTGTATACAGATATGGGATGACAACATAATTGAGACATCAGAAGAGAGATTCTATGATTCGAATGTGAATGAACTGGTTGACGCGATCAAACACAACATTACGACTGAATGGGCAGATCAAGTTAGGGGCTGGGAAACCTGCAGTTTGAACAAGACAGCATGCCCCGACGCGTACGCATCTGAAGGCATCAAAGCAGCTTGTGATTGGGCATACAAAGGTGCAGATGAAGGCTCAGTGCTCGAAGGTAACAAATGGAAGCCTTTCAATTCAACAACAGCTTATATTTTGTTTTGTTCCTCAAAATAAAGAAAAAAGGATGAAACTTTGTTTGCAGATGATTATTTCCTCTCCCGGGCACCAATAGTCAACTGGAGGTTAGCTCAAGGTGGAGTCCGTTTAGCTGCCACTCTGAACCGCATCTTTGGGTGACAGAATTAGATTTCAAGAAGCATTGTAATATATATTATGTATTGTTCTGGTTCATAAAGTTTCCGTCTTTCAGCTTCAGAAACGTTTCTAAGCATATAAAAATCGAAATCTAAACACAATTAGTATGTCACGCTACATTTTTCTGAAGCAAAATATATACAACAATATCAAACAGCTTCAACCTGTGATTTCTTCACAACAAGAACGGGGCACTTGGCATTTTGAACGCAGTAGTTGCTGACACTCCCAAGAATGGCCCTGAAAAGGCACAGTAATATCATGAGAACCTGAAACGAAAGTTGATTACAGAACAAGAAGATGGCCTCAGAAAACAATCAAACTAACCTTTTGATTTTTCCAAGTCTGCGCTCACCTACAATGAGCAAATTAATGCCATGTTTTTCAACTGCATCACATATGGCTGCTTTCGGATCCCCAATCTCAGTAACTGTGTTTGCATTTACCTGCGAAAAATAAAATGAAATACAAACTAAATATGTGTAAACGACGTTTGGTTATCAAGAAATCGAAAGCTGTGGGCTTACCCCGTGACTAGCACATATGTTCTTGGCTTTCTCCAATAGGGCCAATGCAAGCTTCTTATGATTCTCCTGGACAGAGTTAACATACTCATCTGCGTATCGCGGCAATTTGTCAGAAATTTCTTACTTTGCAACAAAAGCAAAATGAAATTCATACGGAGTTGAAGAACATAACTGGATGCAATAGGGCAATACATGCGAGCAGAGCCGAGATTGGAGGAGAATGTGACGTTGCCGGTGGTAGGTGGCTGAGCCATGAAGATGATCAAGGGATGAGATTTAGTTATGGAGTCTTTGAGGTTGTCAAGAACCCACATGAGGGCATAGTGACTGCACTCGCTTTCATCAATCGCCACCATCACCTTCTTCTCAGTTCCTCCTTCCATTGCTTCACCCATTGGCTTTGGTCATAAAGCTCACAGCAAACCAGATGAAATTTTCGATGTTATCACAAAAAATAAACCTCTCTATATATCAGATATTTTGGGGCGATGTTTCCCTTGTTTTGTGAAATGGTAGTTGAAGAAACAATGGGCGGGTTTTCTAAGTCATAACTGCCAGTCAAACACCAAGTCTGTCCCCTCATATTAAGGATTTGGATAAGTTTGCCCTGTATTGCTCATAATCCTGTTTAATTAGCTTGATCATTTCATACAAGCTAGGTTAACGGGAGAGATTCGAACATAAAACCTTTATTGTCATGGTAAAAATGAGAGATAGGAAAGGGGCATTACATTGTAAATATTATATATCGACCTCATCTTTTACGATAGTCGAATTTGAGATTTCCAGTGTGGAGATTAGAAAATAATACCACTAAAGCTTAGTACTAAGTGACGACACTTTGTCACTTCAAAATCGTAAAAGTATAACTGAATTAATAACTACTGGTTTTATTCAATCATAAATTTCATGTTTATACATGACTTTGATTTCAGTCATATCATCAAGAAGACACTTGCTGAACATACAACTTTTTATTGCATAACATAAAAGCTGGTTTGATCGAAATCAGTTCTAGCAGAATTATCTGGGTTTGGATCAAGCGTCAACCCGATTTCCTCACGACAAGAACAGGGCACTTGGCATTATGAACACAGTAATTGCTAACGCTTCCCAGAAAAGCCCTGTACCAAACAGATGCATCATATGCATTAGAATTCGTGCTTTACATCCACCTTAGTCTCTATGGAAAATTTGAAGTACATAAAAATTAGAACGAATATACCTTTGTATAGCTCCCCGGCTGTGGCTGCCTAAGACAAGTAACTGGACCTCGAGCTTTTCTGCTGCCTGACATATTGCCTCTTTAGGATCCCCGGCCTCTGTCACTGCCTCTGCAACAATCTGTTGTACCAAGCAAAACTAGCTCTTCAATTCCTTGTTGATTAATGTCTGAAAAACAAAAGAAAGAAAGAAAGATCGGGAAGAGACAGACCCCGTGCTTGGCGCAGATGTCTGTAGCTTTGTCCAATAAAGCCAATGCGACCTTCTTGTGGTTTTCTACTAAAGATGCTATCAACTCAGGACCTGCAAAGTGCAAAGAGAAAATCAAAAAAGGAAATGTTTTCAACCATACAATTGCGGAGTGTAAAGATTGGAGGCTGTACGAGTAACGCCGAAACTGGAAGCATAAGTGTAAGAGAAATCAGTAGGCTGAGCAGTGAAGAGAACTAGCTCCGATTTGTGTATGGTATCACCCAGATTTTCAAGGGCCCAAATAAGAGCGTAGTGGCTATACTCGCTCTCATCAATTGCCACCATCACCTTCTTCTTCTCCTTCTCCTTCCTTTCCTCCTCCATCCTCTCTCTATCAGTCTGTCAATCTCTTTGCTTGCAGACAAAGAAAATCGGGCCGTTTATTTAACGTGCCTGCGCCAATGGTTTGCCTTATCTTATTCCCAACTTGTCAGTCCAAACTAACAATCAAACACTGGGAGTGCACGTGTGTTGTGGTAATCTCACTCTCGTGCTGCCTGCACCTAAAATTTCAGTCACAAGGGCCAATGCCAAACTCATCAAAGATCAATGAGAACACTCATAAAAATAACACCTTTTTTTATTGGAACAGAAAATCGGTGGCATCTTAATTTCATCCACAATTGTATACAAAGTTGTTTGCTTCCTACATATTAAAGACCGGACATGTTCAATAAATTCTATTACAAGTAACCACTGATATATTTCTTTAACATTAGTAATCTACTTTGTTGAGGGGTAATTTCCCTGGTAGAAGCAGGAAACAAGATACAGATCCAATTGGAGCTTCAGTAATGGAGTCTATCCCTCCACCAACTCCATGTTGCAGGAAAATCAATTAGACTCCTCATGGCGAACAAATTGAACAAACTTTGATCTCACCTCTGGTGGAATACGGACAGGACGGTAGTTTTTATCAAGCCAAACTGCTGTGGCCTTTGCTTCCAAGATAGGCTGTTCAGAAGATATTACCAGAGGATCAAACTGTGTGTCAACTGTCAAGACAACTTAATAATGATGCAGAAAATTTTAGAACTGAAAAACAACTGACCTCTAGATTTGGAAGCTTGAAAATCATGTGATCAAAGCATAAGCGAGCCGCTGATGAGCCACCCAGCCTGACCTTTATGACAAACTTGTCTCCACTCTAGTTTCACAGACCATGTTAACAGAAACAAGAATGAAACCTCACAATCACAGATACAAGCATTGCACAAAGCAGTAGGGAAAAAATCATGTAACTGTTAAGACATACTCTAAGAGGTGCAAGGAATTTGAGGGACAAATCTGACAATGCTAATGCATCACCAGTGCGGGCAACTGCATCGGCGTTGATCCCAACCCTTTCCAGAAGTTCATGACGACCTGATCAAAGTATTCAAGCACAATGGCTCAGTTTGTTTAATGGAGTAGTAAAGAATGAAAAAAGATGGCATATTTTAGTTCAGGTTCAATGCAAGTTCCAAGTATAAACCACGAATTCATGTCTCATGAGAATATATAAGCAATTATACAGTAAACAAGATCTTTGGTGCAGGAATTCGATTGGAAGGAGACCAGTAACATATGAAAGAGGGAAAATTTGGAAATGAAGAGCAGATGTATAAAAATGCACAATATTAAAACACCTAATGAGAAGTTCTTATAGAGAGAAAATAATTGTTCAACTATGATCTACGAAGGATTACTGAAACAAAAGTTTTGAACTTCAATCAGTATCAGTACAAGTATTGAAATAGTATTATCACAGTGATTAGCTAAGCATCATAACATGTGTTGAAATTTAAGGCCATTCAGATTCAGAATATAGAAATGTTAAATATAACAATTTCTGATGGGAAAAAACGAATGTAGCAGTCTCACCATGCTGGCAATAACTTGCATAAACAGCATTGTTGACGACACCATACTGATCAAGTTCATAATCACGGACTTTGAGCTCAACATCAAGAAACCCACTCATTCTGCAAGTACCAAATAGGACAAGCCTTTACTATACAATCTAGGCGTCTAGCTATTAAAATTCCGACCTAAAAACTCCAAAATCTGAACTTCAAAGAACAAAATGAAATTTTTTTTTTGGTACATTACAAAATTTTGATCTGATAATCAACAAAACCATGAACGTAGTACGAAAGTACCCTTTGCCACCTTTAAAATCTAATGCCAGAGAAGTAGAGCTCGAGCTCCTCCTAACGGTGGGGAGTGATCGGAGATACGGCCGAATCGTCGGAAAAGAAACTGACGGTGACGGACGGTGGAGATGGAGCGACGTACGGATGACACGTGAGGAGGGAAGGGTCACGTGAGTGGGGTCGGCAATTGAAAATGCCCGCAGGCCCTGCAACTGCACCAACATCTCTCTGCTGAACGCTGATTTGCGCTGCGTGCTGTGAGCAGGCTGTGACCTGTGAGTAGAGAGAGATTCACCAGAAACGGACGGTCACGGTAGTTGGAGATTCCGGGGTTTGGTTAACGGAGGCGTTAAAACCTATGCGATTCATAGACCGAACAAGATAAGATAAATATGTACAAGGCCCATTGGGCCAGAATCATTTGGATCCAAATTCTACTGTCAGCTTTTCAATCATAGGCCTTGAATTGAAGGCTTGAAGGTTATAGTCCATAATACTTTTTTAATTTTTAATTTTTTGATACAAAAGATACTGTATTCAGTTTTTTTTTTTTTTTTTTTACCATTGACATGTATTATTCCAAAATTGACAATTAAGCACTAATCTGCGCGGGGGCCGAGAAGACTCACTCACGCGTTGCACCGCAACCCTAGTCACAATCAGGATTTTTTTTTTTTTACCATTGACACGTATTATTCCAAAATTGACAATTAAGCACTAATCTGCGACGGGGTCGGGAAGACTCACTCACGCGTTGCACCGCAACCCTAGCCACAATCAGGATATAATTCAGGGGGAATCGAACCCAGGACTAGTCGGAAGCATACCGACCATGAGAACGCCCTAACCACTAGGCCAACATGTTGTGATTGATACTGTATTCAGATTCATTTTATTAAATTGACACCACCTACTAGTACTACAGATTTTTGGTATTTATATGCACTGTATAGCGAAAGATATCAAATTCAATTTTCTTAAAAATAAAAAAAAAGATTGATATGTAATGGATCATTTTCTCATCAATATACCAAATTTTTAATTGTACTAAAATATGAAGCCTAATCATGAATTTCTGGCACCTCGATCAACCAAAAAATGTAATTAACTAGTTAATTAGAGACAACAACTACGTATTAGTAACGGGTGGTAGTGATACAACAGTTACTGCAGGCAGCTTAATTATATATTTTACCCTGGCTAGCTTGCTACATATATATATTTATATATATATACATGCAAAGTTGCAAACTATGTATAAGCAACATCTTAATTAATTAAGGTAGTCGTATTTTATTATGGGATTAATCAACAAACTAGAGAAGATGGATCGGATATATTGATCAATTTTTTTACGTGCAAGTTTGACTTTCGATATACATATAAATATCTATGAAGGGGGAGCATTTATGGGGACGATCTGATCTGGTAATGAAGTTTGATACTGAATTCAAACAGGCCATGTTGAGTTGTTGTAATCAGCAGTAGGAAGGCCTCCTCCTCCATACCCTTCTTCTTCTTGTACCTGATCATTATATCCTGCATTCATATTTGTCCCCTGCAACAACAATATATATATATATATATATATATATAAGAAAACACCATCATAAATAAATGAACTCAATATACGTCTTAATTATCAATATTATTAAGAAAAATGAATCAAGAAATTAAATTCATACCTGCTGCTGCATTGTGTCCACAGCATCCAAACCTGGTGAATTGAAATCGTAGTACACACTGGCTGCTGAAAGCTTCAAAGACAGAAACTTCCAAACACAAAGCAAAAACCAAAAAACACAAGGGTTCATGGATATAAGATCATCAACCATCCATTATGAAGACAAACTCCATCATATATATATATTTTTTACTTAATTAATTATGATCACTCACACCTCGATTTGATTCTGCAGTGATTGGACATAGCTGATAACCACATCCAGCATTACTGCCATTCCCATTGTCTACAAAAACATATATATAATCGACGAAAATCACGAATAATATATTGATAATTTGTTCTAATTAGTTTATTGTTCAAGCCAAGAACAGAATAAATTTCATGTACGTACCTTGTAGCACCCCGGAACTAAATTTTGCAAGCACCTCAGCCTCTCGTTTATTTTCTCTCTTCTCACCTATAAATAATATTATATGCATGTTCTATAAATTTGTGACCATAATATTATCAATATTTTCCATTCAAATTTAAATATGATGAATTGAAAATATATAATATATTTTTTACCCTCTCGGCCAAACTGTGGCTATCAGTGGCTTGACCTCTCTTAGCTCTCACATGAATCACTTCTTTTAGTTTCTGCACATCTTTCTCACTGTTTCTCTTTCTCTTTCTTCCTCCTAAGCCCTGCCAACACCCACAATTATGCATGTCATTAATCAAACAAAACAAAATTCATAAAACAACCACAAATACAAAACCTAGCTACCAATATTAATTAATTACCTTTTCTTTGTCAGTTTCATGGCCAAACTGATCTCCAGTCAGGGCCGTTGGATGAGCAACTAACACATCATGATCATGATGCTGAGTGAAGTTCATTGGCGGCTGAGCTTGTCGTCGGTGAGGATGATGATCATCAGTAAACCCCATGATTTCATGGTGATCACCGGCGCCGCTAAGAGTCTCCAGGTCACAAAGATTGTGTATGAGTTCCATGTGTTGATCGATGATGTTGAGTTATTATAATTTTCAGTTTTATTGCATGCCTTTTGTAAACTTTGAAAAATTAGACACCAAACGATTGTTTATATATATAACGTTCACATTTTCATTTCAGTTATGTTGACTTTATATCCCATTCATCCTTTCATTTTTGGTTTTTGGATTGTATCTTAATTTAGTATACGTGGGACCATATATGTAAATTTGGTGTGACTAGTAGTTTAGGTTTTGGCCTGATTATCTTTGACTTTGTTTCTTGATGGCAACATATAACGTACAATAAATTTATTAAGATCACAAATTAATTATATATTTTTATAAGATTGTCCTGATAAAATTTTTAATACGACTATCGTCTTGTACGGCTTTACATATCAATAAAGAACCCTATACTATACCTCAAGAAAAAAAGGTTGTAAAACCAAAAATAAAGACTGGCCTTAATTTGGAGGGCTCACAATCTAAAGAATGGGTGAAAATATTGACTGAAAAGTTTCTAAATTTGGAGGGTTTGATTTCCGAAAGAGAATACTCGATATTCCAAATGCACTTTGAGAGCCCATACCCGACCATTGACAACAACACTCCCCATATCATCCCCTCCTCAAAATCCCAATTCCCAAATTATAACTATGCCTTGCTTGGCAAGTCAATTGGATTTTGGGAATGTACTGTTTCTTTTTCAAAACCTAGAATATATATATACACTACAATAAAATCCATCTTGCCCGGCGAAAGGACGTCGTCGAGCAACTATAGGTGTTCGTCGAGCAATGGTGAAAACGGCGAATCTCCGTCGGGCAACCTTCGTCGGGCTATTGCAGTCGGGCTTGATATTAATCGACGACAACAATGTATTCGTCGAGCAACTAAAAGCTTGCCCGGTGGAAGTGTTCGTCGCTTACCCGACGGGGGTACAAATCGTCGGGAAACACCTTCCAATTTGCGCGTCAACGGCTTGCTCTTCCCGCCAACAGGTTACCCGGCGAGTCTTTTTATCCGTCGGGCAAGGTTTGCTTACCCGGCAATATTGTCTTCATCGGGCAAACTCTAGTCTGGCAACATCGATTTTCTTGTAGTGATAGCATCTATATATGAAGTACAAATTAAGTACCCTTAATTATGTGTACTATATTCTTCACCAAATAAACCTTTGATTCTTATGCACCAAGTTAGTCATCTCTCGTCGATCAATATTGATCGTCCACGTCTTGGAACTATTAATTTGTATTATTGTGTAGCGCGAATTAAGCTAGCTACCAGAATTTTGAATAATTATGATATGCCAAACTATTATATCTTCAATGGTGGAAGCATAGGATGGTTATGGCTTGCAGATTTCATCATCATTTTTCCATATAAGGTTAAATGAGACTGTCACCGTCATCCATATCCAACTTATTTTGAAAATATATAACAAATATCGTATGTTATAATTAACCTTAATTCACTTGCTTAAGCCTAGATTTTTATATCTAAATACATTTTACTAAACCGGTCGGTTAGGTATACTGAACTTTTCTCTTGTTAAACCATTCATATACGTTTGTGAATGCGACGAGATTAATGAATTTTTCTTTGAAGAAATACAGGCTTCAATATTTGGTAGCTAGCTAGGGTTTAGGGTTTTAGGGTACGTACATGGTCATTGATCGATCGTGATGTACAAAATTAATGGAGGTTTCTTTCTTTTATTAGTTCAGATATATATAATGTCCATCTCTCAGCCTGCACGATGCACTCGATCGATCGGAATGAGAGAATTATTTCATTGAAAATGATATAATCATGGATTAATATATCGAGAAATACGTTTAGCATTCATTCTTGTAAAGTACGTTATCGATACTAACTGAGTAAATTTATATAACGTTGTCTCCAATATCCATACAACCCCATCTCCAATATCAGTAAGACGCTTCTTGGTGCATTTGAGAACAATGGATCATTGGAGCAATAAGGTTTGTTTAATGGTGAATGGGCCGGCTAGCAAGAAGTTTGCAATCCAATAACCAAGCCCACAACACACTGCTACCCACAAATACCAGCGACCCAAAATTCGGAACAAGTCTTTGTTTTCTTTTTATAATTAGTCACAACCGGTTAGTCCAGTGATTAGGACGTTTCCAGGTCCGGTATGCTCCAGATTAATTCTGAGTTCGATTCTCCTTGGGTTATATTCTGATTGTGACTAGGGGTGCGCTGCAACGCGTGTGCGAACCTTCCCGACCCCCGACACAGATTAGTCCTTGGTGAAAAGGAGATTCTGAATCTTGGAATAAAAAAAAAAAGTGATTCCGAATCAGAATCTGTTTTAATATTAAAAAGAAGAATATTAGTAGAACAAGAGTTAGCTGATGAATGTGTATGTATGTGCTTAAAAGGTTGCTGGAGCAGATGAACATAAATTATGAGAGTAAAATTGAAGTCAGTGATGATATGGGGGATAAATTTTGTTCACAAGGTGCACGCTAGCTGCATGCCGAAAAAAACAAAATGTCAGCATCATAAACGTAGCTTCTAACCACAAGCGATAATGGACTAGATCGATGTGAACTCTCATTTGATAAGGTTCGAGTCCTCTATTCACGCTTGTAGTCACGGATTTATTAATAACGATATTTTGTAAGTTTTGAATTCACTATCACCTATATATACAATTGAACAAATTACACTTTAGTATTATGTGATTTATATTAAATTTCAGAGTTATACTTAACGTTTCAAATTTTGCATTTAAGTACCCTGAATTTTTTAAAACATTACAACTTGGTTCCATTGTTAATTATTTCGTTAGATAATCAGTTAAGTGTGTATGTGTCCACATGTGGGACCTTCTTTTTAAATTGTATTTTGTCATGTAGATAAAAATAATAAAAATTTCAAATAAAAAATTAAAAATAAATACATTTGTTATTTCTTATTAAAAATTAAAACAATTTCTTCTTCTTCTCCCATTCTCTTCTTCTTCTGAGCCTTGATCCATTTTTCTAATATTCTTCTTCTTCTTGGATTTTCCTTTTTCCTTCCCACAAACCCATAACCACCATTAAGGTCTTGCTAGATCTCCATCTGATGATCAAATCCATCAATCTCTACCACTACAGATCCCTTGAGCCCCAACCTACCACCGCTACAGATCCTCCATATTACACCCCTACCCACCACATCCCGTCGGCCGCCACCGCCCCCGGGCGCCGCCACCGAAGCAGCCACAACCAACATGCTCGAAACCCAGAAAATTAACTCATAAAAAGGAAGAACAAAGGAAACTAAATCATTTGTTTTAATTTTAGGATTTCTTTAATTAATTGGAGTTTTGACCATGTCATGGTAGGAGGGACATGGATCCCATGATTATGGCACTGAGAAGAATCGAAGAATCGAAGAAGAAGAAGAAGTGGAAGAAGAGGAGGAAAGAAGAAGAAGAAGAAGGAGGAAAAAGACCATCTTGTCGCCGCCGCCGCCGCCGCCGGCGTACCCATAATCATCTTCCCCAAAACTCAGGAAATTAACTGATAAAAGGAAGAACAAAAAGGAAATTAAATAATTTGTTTTAGTTTTAGGGTTTTATTCAATTTTTTTTAATTAATTGGTGTTTTGACCATGGCATAGAAGGAGGCACATCGATCACATGATAGTGGCATTGAGAAGAATCTAAGAACACTTGAAAAAAAAAAGCGTCGAAGAATAAGAAGAAGAATCAGAGAAGAAGAAAAAATAATAATAAATGTTTTGATTTTTAATAAGAAATAACAAATGTATGTATTTCTAATACTTTATTGGAATTTATTATTATTATTTTTATCTACATGACATAATATAATTTAAAAGGTAGATTCCACTAGCGGACACATAAGCACTTAGCAGATTTTCTAACAAAATAGTTAACGGTAGAGTCAAGTTGTTATGTTTTAAAGAGTTCAAGGTGCTTAAATGTAAAATTTGAAACGTTAAGTATAACTTTAAAATTTAGTGTAAACCACGGGATACTAAGGTGTAATTTACTCTATAAAATTTATCAAGTATCTCATTAAGGTCGGGAGATTAGTCTAATAGCTTGGCAAAAAAAATACCTAGCTTCTAAGAGATCTCCAGATTATATATGTATATATGTATATATATATATATATAGTGACTTCAAAATCATTGTGAAGAGGAACTAAAAACACTGCTGTTTCCACTCACTATATCATCAAAATAGATCATGATGATGCCGAATTCGACCAAGGAAGATAGTTTCTGTGATTTTTCATCGAACCTAGACGAAACAAATGGACATGGAATGACAATTTATATCCACGTAAATTCTCTGTAACTTACTAGTGCATACTTAGTGCTTTCACATATAATTTCTTTTAGGTTGATTTATATACATTGCACTTACAATAATGGACAAATTACTATCTACCACTTCCTAGAATATATTAGGGGTGGCTAAGATTTGAATCGATACGGATATGTATTATTTAAAATTAAATCTAAACCGTTGAAATTTTAATGGTTCGATAAGGTTTGTATTTTCAAAAAATAGAATTTAAACTATTTCAATCCTATTTAGCGGTTTAGTTTGAATCGGTTTGGACGTTTAAGAATAAAATTTTCATGTAATTTATTCACAGAAAAAACTCCTCCAAAACATTGCATTTTCAAAAATTCCAACATTCACGTCAACATTTCATTCATCCACTTTAAGATTTCATTTATACACATCAGGATTTCATACATACACTTCAAGATACTCATACATATCAACAAATAAAAAATTTCAACATTTTAAACTTCGAATATGCATGGTACTTGAGTTGTGTTTAAATATAATTTAAATTCGAAAGTAACACAAAATGAGTGAGGATTTAGTGAGGTAGGGTCCATGATAAACACTTGCACTAACAAATTAAAAGGTAAAAAATATTAACTAATAAATAATATAAATAAATAAAAATATTAACGGTTCAGTTTGGATTCCAACGGTTTTCAAAATGAAAATCCAAAATAGGAACAATTTGGATTTTCATACCATCCGATCAAATCCAAACCGGAGGGCCAATAACGGCTTGAATTAAATCGGTTTTCGGTTTAAACAAATTTATGTCCACCCTTAGTGGGACCTATATGATAATAAGAATATGATATGCGCTACCCAAACTTATAACTATGTAAATACGTATATTATGTATAATTGTGTATGTTATTAGAAATTTGAAAGAAACATATGATGAAGAGTGATTTAAGATTAACAAGAAAGTAGGTTGGATGAAGTAACATTTCTAATTTGTCCCTACATAGCCATAGTTTCTAGGTTTGGCAAACATCTCTTTCTTCCTTTAATCTTCTTCCACTTTTTTGGTAGACAGTGACAGTGGCACCTTTTAATTCCTTTCCCCTTACAGTCTTAGTATTTTCTATTGTCGATTCTTTTTTGCATTTTCAATTTAGAAGAAGTGTGCCACTATTCCCATGTTCCAGTTCAATGTCCAATGTCCACCGGACCACCATCATATATACAAAGTGAGCCATTATGGATTGAATCCATAGTAGATATCAATCAATCAAATTAAAAACTATCCAAGTTGAAGGGAAAGGGGATTTTTTTCCATAAATAAAATTATGAACTTTAGTTGAGATGTACTAGATCATTAAAAATTGTTGTTATAATAAAAAATTAGACCTTAGTTGGCTCTTGTTTTGGTCAAGGAGGAAAGATGGAGTTGGTGATGATCAAAAGGAAAGTGATGGTAAGTTTTGGTTTTGTCTTAGTATTGTTGGTGTGAGTGACAAATGAAATTATTAGTGTTTCGAAGTTCAAATGTTTAATATTGGGGGTTGAAGAATGAATTATGACTTTTAATCGCTTTGAGTTTGGTTTTACCATAGTAAGGTAGATGTAAGCTATTCAAATAAGATTGGGGTTTTGAAATTCAAATTTTTTTTCTTTTCAAAATTTCAAGTTCGGATTTTAGAATTATAAAAGTTTATATGAATTTTAGCGTTTGATATTGTGGATTGAAGAATGAAATCAGATTTTTCCACCTAAGTTGGGTTTTTCTATAGTGGGGTTCACATCAACTCTCGCAATATGATATTGGGATTTCGAAGTTCATTTTTTTTTTCTTACAAAATTTCGAGTTTGAATTTTGAAGTTATAACGTCCATATGAACTCTAGCGTTTGATATTTACGGATTGAAGAAATAATTTTGAATATTCAATATTTTGAGTTTGATTTTTAAGTGTGAATATATAAATCATTTCATCATAGTACATCGTACTATCTCCCATGCCCCATCAGGGTTTATAGCTAGCTACTTAGGCAGGCAGTCCCACATAACACGCGTTGCCTCCATTCGATCCATTATGCCATTCTCATTTTCATTCTGGCCACAATAATTGCATATAATTTTATTTATTACAAGGTGGTGGAAATTAAGAAAAAAAGAACAATTGATGCCTTGTATCCAGGCTCCAGCAGATATGAGCTCACATGAATATGAATATGAAGATGACGATGATGGGGTTGCTGAGTTCTTTAGCTTTTGGACATGGTTCAAAAATAGGTAAGATGACAAGGGCATCTCCCTCCGATGATAGAGAGCCCTTTGACTGAAAATAGAAACCTTTATCTCCCAATAATTGATTCTCATATCATCAACCATCTCCTTTGAATCTATTCAATCCTCTAAGCCCCTCCCCCCATATGGCCACCTCTCCTACATTCAAATTAACAGCTGTTCATAACGAAAAACACACGCGACGATAGCTGTGAATTTAGCAGAGAAATACGGTGTATTAACGTCAAAGTAACAAAAAACGCAAATTTGGTACTGTGCATGGATGAAGAAGCATCGTGATATTCCAAATGGGGTGTCAATATCATGTAAAGTTTCAAACATGCATGCTTCAATGCCGCCCAACTAAAATTCCCATATTCCACATTGAACATTGTAGGGTTTTGTAGAGTAAATATATTTTGTCTAGTCAATCACGTTTCTTTCTTTTTAAAAGGGAATCCAGATATACAAGAAATTAAATAGAAATGGAAGAAGGAAGCACTCCCCCCCAAGAAACACTTACATTTCATTTTCAACGACCGATAATAATTCAACGAATCGAGGGATAATTATTTTGCATATAAAATCAAACTACAGAACACTTTCGTGTTTGTATAAAGACTATAAGATCAACATGAAGCCGACTGTCTTATCGAAGAATTTCACTTTCAAATCTATCTAAACAGTGGATGAAATAATTATACAGATTTTGAAACTTAAGCACCTACCCACATGTTCAAAAATCTAAATCCTTGAATTCTCCGATTCATGTGGTTCTTACTTGACCAAGAGATGACTCACTCTCATGGGATTTATATCTTTGACACCTCTTCAGGCTAATTGAAAGTCCATTGCCTCATTGAACCCCCATTTCAGAAAATTCCATTTTGGTCAGTTTCTGAAACCCAAAAGGCATGTGGAAAAACTCTTTTTGGGTTTTACTTTTCTAAACCTGAATAATAAGTTGGTAAATATTTTAACTTTGTTGGAAGGGGGTCTATAAATCTTGGGCTTTCTTTGGTTTCACTTTCATCATCCCTTCTGCTCAGAAGAAAAAAAAAACAGACCACCTTGTAAAAACCTCTGTCTCTCACTAACAGGGCAGCCATGGCAGCTGTTACAAAGACAGTGAGCAACCCAAAGGAAGAAGAAACCGAGCTCAGAAGAGGACCGTGGACCATCGAAGAAGACACTCTTCTCATACATTACATTTCCAGCCACGGCGAAGGCCATTGGAACTCCTTAGCAAAATGTGCAGGTAATTACCGGATTCGAGCACCATCCCCCTTCACAATCTTTTGACTACATTTCAATTTCATTCAATCTTTTCTTCTTTCAGGACTGAAGAGGACTGGAAAAAGCTGCAGATTGAGATGGCTAAATTACTTAAAACCGGACATTAAGCGCGGAAATCTCACTCCACAAGAACAACTCTTGATCCTTGAGCTTCACTCCAAGTGGGGCAACAGGTCATCTTCTGTTCATCATGTCACAAGTCACAGACTTGAGCTTCAAGTAAACTAAAATCTTAACAATTAACCTTCCTTTTTTTCTTTTTACTATTTTTAGGTGGTCGAAAATTGCTCAGCATTTACCGGGAAGAACAGACAACGAGATCAAGAACTACTGGAGAACAAGAGTGCAGAAACAGGCACGACAATTGAACGTTGAATCCAACAGCAAGAGATTCCTCGACGCGGTTCGATGTTTCTGGATGCCAACTTTGATTCAGAAAATGGAGCACAATTCTTCCCAGAGCTCTTCATCTCCATCTCTGTCAGCTAATTACTCATCATCTGTTCCTTGTGTTTCACTCCAAGCGTCTCCGTCTGCAGAAACGACACAAATGTTTGATTATCCCATGAATTTTGGAAATTCCAATTGTGTCACAAACCCTCCAAGGAATATTCTTTGCTCAGATGCTCTTATTTCGCAGCAGCCTCAGCCAATTCCGCAAATGTTTGATTACCCAGCTCCAAATGAGAGTTACTATGGCTATGACATGGAGATGGAGGGACTCACCATGGACCCAGCTTATGCGATGGGCAATTTTGACAATTCACAGTTTGGATGCCAGGTGGGAGCAAGTGATTGGATCACTGATAGTTTATGGGACATGGATGGGATGTGACAGTTCACTTGAGAAAGTTAAAGATGAGACGGCTTTGATCAATATTCAATGTATTGGCCTCTGTTAATTAATTATTCATGTTATAGGGTTTAGGGTTTTACCGTTTTACAGAGGAAGCAGGGGAAGAAAAAGACCTTGGTAATTATTACACAGCCCAAGGCATTTCAATGTTTTCAATGGATCATGATTCTCTGTTGAAGTCATTTCTATCTTCAAAGATTTGTTAGTAATGTGATTTACAAGGATATTTTCGGAGGATATAATAAGTTATATATCACTCACTATATGATAAGCTTTTGAATTATTTTTTATCTGTGAAGAATCCCTAAGAGTTATCTTTGATCATAATTTTAAACTCAAGTAATATATATATATGTTTATAATTGTAAGGTTTTTCTATTAGTCATAATGATTTCGTTCAGTTTAGTTCGATTCAAATCAAAATCAATATTAAGAAGTTCAGTTTGAACAATTTAATCAATTTATTAATTATACACGTTGCGTATCAAACTCACCTTTTATTAAAGTAAATTAAAAACGAAGGAGATACATATATAAATGAGTTGGAAGTGGAGAAGTAAACCTTGTTAGCAGCTGTAGTTGGAACACGTTGTCATCGACAAGACAATTGACAGTGACTAAGAGGAACACTAAACTGTTGGATTCAAAACTAACTGTACAGCAGCAACGTCGCCAAACAGAAGAAAACAATATCAAAACGCCTCATGTCCTTCTCCGTCAACCTTTTCTTCCGCCTTCCTATCCTGTGATATAATTGATGATTGAAACAAACTACGTCGTTTAGTTTAACGTTAATCCAAGTTCGAAATACTAGGAAAGTAAAGTTGAGGTGAGGCCCTGAGGGTATCTTATTCTTTTGATGTTATTCATGGTAAAGTTTGGTGGAATCAATGAATGCTATTGATCTCTAGTTTGATGATGAATCCAGAGATGATTAGTTTAGTGATATTTCTACGCAATATATAGTAAAAAGTTTTGAATCATATAGCTCTCGTAAAAGAGGAAATCGATACTCCATGTGTATAATCAAGATTATTGGGAATGAGAGGGGCGTAATTAATGTTATTAGTCAGGTTGTATTTCTACACACTATATAATAAAGAGTTTTGGATTACATGATTCTCGTAAGTTCGTAAAAGACAAAATCAAAACTCGATGCGTATAATTCGCCCCTCGATCCCTCCCCAATATCCATGTAAAACAAGAAAGAGAGAATTGAGACGGGTAGGGGGCGGGTGCGGGTGCTGCAACGTTTACCTTTGAAAAAGTGGCACCACAGCATGTGACCTAAAATTGGTGCTAAGTTTTCATGTGGAGGCTGGAACCTTAGGATGCATGATGTTGATGATGGGATAACAGAATATATGGAGTCACACAGTTAACACTCTATCCTTTCAATCTCTCTCCATCAAATCAAATCAATCTATCGCTTTTACACACAAGCGTGAATAGACCAAACTCTCTCTTGTCAAACGAGAAATTCTTAAGTCCGGCTATAGAACTGGAAGGAATTGAATAAGGGGGACCGCCTTGTGTTGTATCTTGGTCTCACAAGTCCCACTCGTGACCCCATCCTTGTGTGAGAGCTACCAGCCATACACAAGAACCATTAGCAGCCGATACTTTTCCGAGTTGAGTGAAGAATGAAGAGTGGAGAGAAACAAAGAGTTACTAGCCTCTTTTATTGCTCCCTTTCCTTTAGACGCAATTTCTGCGGCCACAATTTTATCAAATTATTGGGTAATGAGCTGTCGCATCCAATGAGGTTAAAGGGAACTAGTAAACCAAGAATAGGAAGAAACTAGGAAGAGCCACACTGGTTTTCCCCATTTTAGGAACTAGTTGAAACCTCTGTTTACTTTTGAAACCAAAGCTTGTTAACAAGGCATTTTCTCGGCTGTTTGGGATAGAAACAGTGCATAGAAGTACAAAACTGTATGGTGACTTGATAGAAGAAAACAAATTCCAACTGTATATATGAATTCGACGTATAATTGGTCAAAAACAATTTCAACTGTATACACAAAGTATTCAAAACACGCAAGTTGCAAACAAAACCAACTTCTCACATTCCTCTCTAGTCTGGTTTCTACGGCTTCTTCCCACCTTTATAGCTATCTCGAAGTGTGACGGTACGATTAAAGACAAGATTTCCAGGAGTTGAGTCTTTATCGACTACAAAGTAACCTGCAAAGGCAGAAGGATACAGAGTCAGACGATTGCCGGGTTCATGAAATGTGAGACTGATGTCGATAAACGAAGAATACCTCTTGCCTCAAAAACCTAATTTCTATGTAAAATCAGGGAGAACTAAAAACATTGTGAACAAAAAGAAGATTGGCTTAAATTTGGTCAACAAATTAGCATTCCTCCTTGAAAACCCAACAAAAATGAAATTGACAGTAACCTTTCAGCATACAACTTTGGAATAAGATGCTTTTGACCAAGGCATAATGGAACTAATTTATTCAGAATAACACCTAACCGAGGAAAATTTTACCTACTTATTCATCTGTGCCATGCAAAAAGTGTGACGGTGTACTTATTTTAGAAAGAGGTCGAAGGATAAAAGAAGTTAAAAGGTCAAAGCAGAAATATACCAAGCCTTTCAAACTGAAACGTGTCCCCAACAACAGCACTTCCAAGTGAAGGCACCGCATATGCATTGGGTACGACCACTTTAGATTGTGGGTCCAGATCAGCAAGCCAATCGTCAAGCTCAGCAGGATTCTGACACATACACAAATCAGATTCTGAAAGTTTTCACACAGAGAGAGAGGTCTTAGAAAGTAATGATTTCTAACCTCTGAATGGAACAGTCTGTCAAACAATCTGATTTCAACCTTGAGTGGATCAACTCCCGGGGAAGGTTCAGCAACCCAATGAAGCACCCCCTGAGGATATATAAATTGACCATTAAGAAACGAAAGTGAGTAAGAAGCACCAGAACATAGTTTTCCAAGCATCAAAGAACATTCACAACTCCAGCACAACAATTAAGATTACACACCTTTGGCTTCGACTTCTTTGTGGGATCGTATTCAGCCCGTATCTCAAGAACAGTTTCCTTATCATCAGCTAATATGACATCTGTGCACTTAATAGGGAATGCATATCTGCAACCATGAAGATCAAGATCGTTGCTCTGGAGCCCAAATCTACTTAAGTGCAAAGGAAACTGGCACTTGTAATCTATATGTACCTGAGTAGGGCAGATTTACCAGGAGCAAGCCCAAAGTAATCTTTTGAGTCTTTAAGCCGAAAGTCAGACCGGTCAATGTAAACAGTGTTGGAGAATGGGACCTGATGTGAAGGAAAATAAAACAATCAAAGACAATTGTACCAAAAGCTGGGAGCAAAACTTATTGAAAATAATATACAGCAACAGAAATTCATACAAGTGATATAGAAAAAGAAAACAAAAAGGAAAAGCAATTCTCAGGATTTACATTTGAAAACAACCGGCACATAACAAATTCATATAGTCACATGAAACTGGTTACAAAGCTAAGCAGCTATAGAAAACGTTCATTATCTTATTTCTCAGCATTGTCCTTTACACATGGATATTTTATCTGTGGAACCAATGTTACCTTGTAGAAAGCAGATGCATCATCTGTCTGAGCATCAGGCCATTTCCTTGCATCTAGATCCATTGTAGTGCCAGCTTCGAGGTTGGTAATAACCACCTAGATCATAAACGATCAGCCATATGCAGATAAAAAGATAAGCAACACCAACAGGATACATACCTTGAGGGGATGTAGCACAACTATCGTCCGAGGAGCTGTTTTATTTAGTTCCTCTCTAATGTGATACTCAAGGCGACTTAAATGTATCATACTACAATCACTGTCACAAAAGGAACAGAGTCGTATCTAATGAGCACAATAAAACAAGAAAACTAAACACAGGCTCAATAACCATGGACACACACACGCATTCAAACCTTCTAGTGATTCCAATTCCTCTAACAAAAGCATTTATTGCAGTTGAAGTCACACCCCTACGTCGTAAACCAGCTAATGTCATAAGGCGTGGATCATCCCAACCATCAACCCACTTCTCTGTAACTAGTCTATTCAGCTGCAACATAAACGATAGTTGTCAAGCATGGAAAAAACTCACAACAAGCAATTATATATTAAAATTTATGACTCAACATAAGTATGCTCAATATTGACTCACCTTACGCTTTGACATTACAGTATTACTGACATTCAATCGTGAGTATTCCCAAACATATGGTTGATAAATTCCAAGAGCATGCAATAGCCAGTAGTATGAAGCACGACGCGTCTCAAATTCAAGAGTGCACAGCTGCCACATTCATACACAAGATTACTAAAGAAACCCTCTTTGCAAGACAAAAGCTCAACCACAATAAATACCCTCAGTCTCAAGACTCGACCATCCCCATTTGCATAATGATGAAAAAGCGCGTACAAAGGAAGAGAAGATATGAGAATCACAAGATGGCTAAAGTCAAATCTCAAGGACAATACATATACCCTCAAGGACAATGAGATTCACAACATGACTAAAGAAACCTTCTTTTCCAGTTAAAAGCTCAAGGACAATGAATATACCCTTGATCTCAAGACTCAACCATCACCATTTGATAATAATGAAAAAGAACCCACACAGGTAGGTAGGTTAAGAGAAAAGGCTTGAAATATCTAACTACTCCACAATCAAGCCACTGAGATAAAGCATTGCTTTTTTCTGCGAAATTATAGTTATACCAGCAAGAAACCTAGTGATGCTTTCTTAAGAGGAATAGCATCTCTGATAAATTAGGCATGAACCATAACACTAACATGCACTAAGAATGAGTATCAATTTTAGTTAGAAAGCATACCGAATGTGTGATATTCTCAAGAGAATCAACAATGCAGTGAGCATAATCATAACTTGGATAGATACACCACTTGTCTCCAGCATGTGGGTGAGGAGTAAACTGAAAAATTAAAGTCACACCGTATTTATGATGAGGCCGATGAGCTTGAGTAATCATAAAGTTTATTTAAGGTCCACACTTGCCTTGATACGATATGCAATAAGATCATACATATTAAAATTATCGCTTTGCATGTCTTGCTTCATTCTAAGGGTTGCTTTGCCTTCTTCAACCAGACCTCGTCTCATATCCTCAAAAAGTTTCGATGACTCTGCAATTGGCCTGTCCCTCCAAGGGCTGTTCATTTTTTTCTCCCTGTACTCCTTTATCTCATCAGGTGTCTAAGAGCATTAATAACAAAAGTAAAAATCTTTCTCAAATCAATGTTGATTAGTAAGAAAAACCAAAGTAATGACTGCAAAGTAGAAGTAATAATCATTGATAGTATCACTGTAAGGTCAATGGTTTAACCAGCCATAGATAACACATGATTGGGCATGGTGTGTCAAATTGGAACTGCAATCTATACAGGATTTGTAAAGCATGTAGAGAATAAATACACAGCATATAAAAGAATTAACCAAAATTTTCACACAAAAAATGGGAAATAAGTTTTGAAATATATTTTGAAAAAAACCTGATGGTCAACATAAGCGTGACCCCTTCGTATGAGCTCCACTGCTAAATCATACAGATTTTGAAAGTAATCACTAGTGTAAGTGATCTGCAGAAATCCAACAGATGTCAGCTGTTGCAAAGAAACAAGAAAATTGGCAAAAGATGTACCAAACAGCATTTTTACCTTGTAGGGCTCCCAACCCATCCAGTTCACAATTTCCTGAATGTGATCGATATATTCTTTCTTTTCAGCTTCTGGATTTGTATCGTCAAACCTAAAAGTGACAAAAATAGGAATCAATACACCAATAGGCAGATGGAAATTTCTTCTCTCTCTCAAGTTAAAGAGAAAGTACAAAATTTGAAGTTTATAAACTTCTGAAACAACCATAGGTTGACATACATTATCCCAAAATAAAAAATTATAGTATTTATGTGACAAGTCAGATTAATTATGCAATTACGGGTAATATATAAGATGAAAAATTATTTAGTTTGAGATATTCCAAACCGGAAATTTAGTTAATATACCTTCTTCAGCAATAATATAAAGGGTACACCATATGTCATCTTAAAAAGATGTCATTATGGCCCATATCTTTCCATGTCTATTCTGTTTTCCCCTTTAAAACAAAAAGTATAATCTAAGAAGATTGACAAGGAATGCTCACCGAAGGTAGCAGCCTCCGCCTCTCTCTTTTGCCAGGCCAAAGTCAATAAACATTGCCTGATCAATAAATACAGTTATAATATGAGGAAACAAGACAGAGAAAACACTGAATATAGCCTAGAACACATAAATATATTTACCTTAGCATGACCTATATGTAGATATCCATTTGGTTCAGGAGGAAAGCGGGTCAGGACTTTCCCTCCAGTCACGCTTAAGTGCTTCTCCAGCAGTTCCCTTGTGTTTGAACATCTCAGAATAGAACCATCACTGAAGAAAACTGAAGTATGCACCTGGAAATTCACGAGAGAATAATAAAATGCTTAATCAATGCTTTTAGAGAGTTGCATATGTGATATTGTGGAACCGAAGCTCACAACTCAATAACAGAACGTAAAAAGTACGGCATTTACAAACATCTCATACTTCCGAGTCAAAATAGTGAAGATGAGCTTGATCCTACCTCAAAGAATGATTGGGAAAACAATAAAAACAACTGCTGGTTGGAGTAAATACCCAAGGGAAATCAAAACAAAAAATAAAAAATACACTCCCTATTTAAGAACATATAAAATTTAATTTTGTTTCTTCAGTGTTTGTCCGAATGTGAAAAAAAATTGGTATAAAGAGTTGGATGTATGTTGTAATACAGGAGGAAGAACCAAAAGAAAAAATGGAAATTTTGCATACCTTATAATTTTCCTCCGGTTGAGGGAATATTAAATATGGATTAAGAACTTCTTCAGATGGCTGTTCTGGAGTAGAAACAGCACTGGCTTTTTCCTACACAAGTGGAAGGAGAGATAGAGAAATATTCAGTAATCTCTCAAAACGTTTCAGGAAAACTGAAGAAATATTGCAAAAATGCTAACCTCTACTTTAGCAGGCTTCTCTTTCTTCTTTTTAGGAACCTTTTCATTATCCGTTGCAGTCCTTTCACCAAGTAATTCATGCAATTTTGCATCAATGAAATGCTGCTCACAGTAAGATATGGCAGTCAAATGTTTTTGTACGAAAACGACTTGCCTGTTGCCTATCTTTCTACTAAAAAAGAAAATTATTATTTGACAATAAGTTCAGAGGAAGTAAAATAGTATCACCTTGACAATTTTTGGATCAGCCCAGGGATGCCTCTTCCTAACATGTGCAAATAAATCACCCACTAGAAACAGAAGAGAAGAATATGAAGTTCAGTAGTTTCATACAGAATGCTGTGACAACATTTATGATAACATAAAATGATAAAGTTCTCAAAAGATTTAGAGAACATAGTATTCATGTGTCGTGTGCATATGTTTTCCTATGATAGCAAAAAAAAACTTTTGGTGGTCGAGTGTGTAACAAAAAATGCATTAAAAAGTTTAAATAAAAATAGACCAAACTAACCATTTGTTCTATAACGCTGCTCCAAAATTGCAGTCTTATTATCTTCAAAAACCTCGTTGACAGTTTTGTTTATTTCTTCTTCTGAAACTTCAACACCTGGTTGTAAATGCAATAAGGTTATCAATGTCTATGATTGTCGAGAGAAAGCAGGGCAGTATGATACAATTGATTCAAACTGAGAAGCTGTAACCTCCAAAGAAATCAAATGCAACTATAAGCACCCCATATAAATTGAAAGAGTAGGAACCTGGACTACATGCCTAAGCACTTTAATATTAAATTATATATATGTCAAAGTAGAAGTGAGCCAGAGAATCATACCAACACCACATGCTTTTTCAAATTCACTTAGTTCAAAATTCTCTGGCCCCGTAGTTGCAAAAAATGAAAAAGCCGCATCCAACTGGGCAGGGGTTTTAATCTGGAAAGAAAATTTGTGTAAGAATTTGAGAAAAATTAATGCAATAATCATCTACAACAATCACAATACAGCAAGTACTTTAAATTAAAACATCAAGGTATGCTGACCAACCTTTGATGACACAATGTACTGTGCCAATGTTGGGCGATGCACAAGGGCATTTGCTGGGTGCTTTGTGGCAACCTGCATAGATGATATAACACCAAATTCTTGGGAACTTGAAATTACGCTAATAATACTCACTATATTAATACCGTAAGCAGAAATGTTAAAGAGATGGCTTAACGAAGACGACTGACCGTGTAAAGGAGATTACCAACAGTTCGACTGCATCCATCAGTAACTGCGGCCTGAAATTATTCCAGAACAAAAAATAAATTCGCTGGCTTATAAACAAGAACTGAAGAACATATGAAATTTCTGCAGAAATACTGAATACAAAATCACATGCATTTGACTCGGTAGACATCGAAAATCCAGAGCAACGATTGAGTACCTCGTGAATGACAGCAGTGAGATTCGCAGTGACTTTGTTGTTGGCGATGGTGTTCTCCGCCGTTCGTTCATCTAATCCGAGCTTCAAGAAGAGATCCAGGTTCTCCTTGTCGGGGCCGGTATATTCCTTTCCCGGCATGTCTAAGACGGGAAAGGATCTTCTAGGGTTTTCGGAGCGTATGCGTGCTTCAAGGCGAAGCTGTCTAGTGTCTACGCTATAATTTAGACTAGCTGTACACCCGCGTGATGCCGCAATGTCGTTAATGTTTAATTTTTTTTTAAAAGAATGGTAGAAATAAAAGTACTAAAATAGATAATCAATAGTCCATAAAATATTATAATTAATATGAGTTTAGCAATGGGAAAATTCTTATCGAAAGTACGCTTTGATATTCAGTTTTTCCCAGAGAAAACAGAACAAAATTATTAAAAAACTAAAAATAATTCTAACCAAGAGAAGTAACTATGCTATGCAGCACTCTTTACACAGTGTCAAACTTTTATGAACAACGCCTTTTTCAAACCTTAAACCAAAAGAAGAAATTGTTATAAGCTTTACCTGAAATAAACAATTTCTCTAAACATCATGACACACATATTCAGCTAATTTGAATGCAGTTGATCATGGAAAGTTTTCAAAAACTTTCTAATACATGGTAGATAAGTATTGTAAAATCTCTTTACAAATCCTTTCTCAAACTATTAGTCATTTAGCTGAAAAGAAGTTAAACCATGCTGACCAGATAAATATAGGAGAAATAAACATAAAAATGAGTTAACTAATTAGCCATAAAAATGAATAAACTTAAAACTATAATCTGCAGGAAGCAGAACTGTAAATCACATTTTTACCCAAAAGCATGAACAATACTGAAAGTTAATGATTCCTGCCAACAAAGCAACTAACAAACAAAAATCCTGATGTATCACTAACTGCTTTCTGGCACAAATAAGAGAATTAAAATCATGAATATTTATACCAAATATGAAGTTAGTCGTCATGTATTGACTAACCAAAGCAAAGATCAAATTCATGAGCAGTAGCAAGTCAAGAATAAGTGCTGATCCATTAAATACATATAATCACAATAACAACTGAAATTTCCAACCAAAAACTGATATTTTAAGACGAAAATTATACAAATAAAAAAAAACGCTGAACTGAACTGAAAAAAAAAAAGTAGAGGAAGGATCTAAACCTGGTGGTGCCGTCAAAGAGAGGAGGTGAGCTGGAAGTGGAATCCAATGGTGGAGAAAGAACCTGAGGTCTGCAAAACCTAAAAAAAAAAACAGTAATTTTAGCAACAACTCATGAACTGGACTGAGAAAAATGAAGAGGCAAAAAGAAAAAAAAAAACAGGTTTCGACTAATACATCAAAGCAAGAACAAACAAATCTAAACAGGTAATCCACCAGCCAACAAATTTGTCTAAAATGATCATAGACAGACATATGCCTCTGAAATGGAGGTAAAAATATTTTCCAACATATCTCATTGAACACATAATCATAGTCATACTCAGAGGTATGGAGGAAACTGTAAGTTCGTCTCCAATAGAACAACCCATCCATAAACAATTTAAAAGCAACCAATGCAGTGTCATAAATCCAACCATAACGTATTAACATCGATCACAAACACAATTTGTTCTAATAGACATAGCCACTCACAACATTTTCCTCAACAACAAAAAAAAAATCCAGAATCAAGGAACTGAAAGTTTTAAAGAAGTAAATAGCTGTTACAAAACAGGAAAAAACTGTTCTCATTTCTACATAACATCTACAAAAATAACAGTCCGGTGTTTTTAAGCATTAGCAAAAAGAACCTGGCATGAACTTGAAGTAGTAAAGACACAAATATACAATGGATTTAAGTTGCTACTATTTCTTTTTAAAAAATATCAGAGTTATAGAACTCTTATGGAAAACAACATGAAATGTTATAGTTTGCAGACACTAATACGAAAAGATTTGACACACCCACCAAATGCAAGCCCCAAATGCAAAACTCCTCCTCCCTGATAATAACCAAATATTTTGATTTTATTAGTCACTCTCTTCGTTCCCTTCTTGTTCCTTTCTCTTTGCTCTTTGTCATGCTTCTATGATATTCCAATTCCTCTGAAATAGAAAGGACACATTCTTGAGAAAAAAACCAAAATGACAGAAAGGTAATCACATTTAGGCCTTATTCTGTAGCTTGTGCTTAGTCAATATTTAGTTTAGATTATTGACAATTTGCAAAGATAGTCTTAATACAATTAGTAGAAAGTGCTTGATCGATCCCTTTTACAGGTGCGCGACTAATTATATTTACACCACAACCACAAACCACCATTCTGCCCCTCCTTCACATACCCACATTCCTCTCTTTTTCCTACATAAACTTCACGTTCAATATCCCAATGCAATTAGGTTCTACATCAGCAAGATTTGTTAAGGTAATCATACTCTAGCATCATCAAAGCAACAACAGGAAATAAAATTTACAAATTACCAGAAACGATTTGCAGTCTAGACCTCACATAATTTAAAGCTGATAACATACCCACTGAAAAATAAAAATAAAAACATCCAGATTGAAAAACTCCATGGCGTCTGTCCAAAAAACAATTGTTTAAGGGATGGCAATAAAGCCCCTGAGCTTATGTAAAACTCTCTTTCGTACATTCAGTGACAGAACTAAATAAAGCTTAATGCTTACGTTTAAGGTTTTTTAAAATCAAAACTTGTCCATAGAGGGCCATCTACAGGGTTACAGACCAATTCAGAATAAAGTTGCTAACATGAGTGTGTGCTAGGAGATCAAATTGTAGGAGTTAATAAAGCAGGGCCAAATCCAGTCATATATCACTAAGAATCTAGTACCCTCTATCATCCAAATAGGACAGTCTAAATTATCTACTTCATCATCTGCGTAAGCACAACAACACCATAACATTATGACTTATACACTTGTGACAAATACCGATCTTTTGTTGATGGTCACCTAAAGTCCTAAACCCTAAACCCTAATATTTAGCCGTCTCCAACAATGCCCAAATCCAGCAGACATCAACACCTTCTTCAAATCTTGAACCAAAACAACATAGCAGAGCACCAAAATGAACAAAGACCCAAAACGACCAAATTACAATCAAATACACAGATTGAAGCTTATCCCAATCTATTGACAGAAACTTAACATACAATTGCATAATTTATTATCTTTTTAAGACCGTGTCTAAAGAAATTCAAAGCAAAATTTAATTAACACAAACAACAAAAATTTACCTCAAAAATCACCCAAAGCCAAAGGCAGATTCTTCTTCCTCCTCAACCCTTCCAAAAAACCAACATGTAAAACAATCAACCCATCAAACGTAACCCAATAATATAAATCAATTAAAAAAGCTAACACCTTACTATAAAAACCTAAAAATTTCAAACCAAAATAAAATTTACCTGAAAAATCACCCAAAGCCAAAGGCAGATTCTTCTTCCTCCTCAACCCTTCCAAAAAACCAACATGCAAAACAATCAACGCACCAAACCTAACTCAACAATCTAAATCATGAATTAATTAACTAAAAGCTAATACCTTACTCTATTTCCTCCTTCCTCCGACGACAGCGACACAGGCAGAAGAAAAACCTAAAAAAAACGAAGGCGTCGAAGAGAAAATCCAAGAAAAACAGCTCTCCCTCAACTCTCGCTCAGTCTCAAAGAATACGAAAATCTTTACTCGCTCAAAGATTGAAAGCTAAACATGGAAGAAAAAAATGAAGGTCTGGGTCACGCTCAGTAGAAAGCAAAAAAGTAAAAAGAAAAGGGTAAAATCGTCACTTTAATGTGCAAAGGGCAAGAAAGGAAATTACGATTCATTGAGTATATTTAGAATTTTAGAAATACATAACCCTAATTAAAACTCGAGGGAATCTATGACCAAAAAGAAAAAGAAAAAAACTTGAGGGAATCAGGGCTGAGTCGAACATCCAAAAAACTTGAGGGAATCAGGGCTGAGTCGAACATCCAATTGCTTCGATTTGAATCATTTGGAGGATGCCTTAATATATAATATATATCAAAAATATATATTATCATATCACGGACAATTCTCTATATACTAAAAGGGAAGTAGGCTGTATTGTTCATGGATAGTGAATTTTAGAAAATACCCTTGAGAGACGAATTTTGTGGAATTTGCGTTCCTGCGGGCGCAAGCTTACTTGGAATTACAATCAAGGGTATTTGAGGTATTTCTGTATGTATTATAGTACAATACAATCCTTCAAAAAATATATTTATATACATTAGATATGGACCATACATTATTCAAGAATCAATCGAAGATGAGACCGCCAAATTTTATTAATTAAAAAAAAAAGTACTAAACTATAATATTAATGATATATTATCATACATTTCTCATACGCATTGATATAGGATTAATTTCTGCCTCTTAAAGAAGTCAGAACCCGATGCCCACATGAGGTCATTTCAGACCGGAAGCACCTCTGGCACCTCTTGAGATTTGACCCATTCTTTCCGACTTGGGCTTCAAGCAATTCTTTTTTCAACCCAACCCATTAGTCAAAGACTCAAGGAAAATATCTTTCTTCTAAATTCTTCCAACTGCGAAGACTTGGATCCCACGTTTATTTTTTTAAATAAAAAATAAATTAAAACAACAAGCAACCGCCGAAAAGAGCAAAGCAAACCTCCAGATCTAATCCATATCATTCTGCTAATCCAGATTATAAAGTATCAGTGACAAAATTAGCTTCCCTGAGCTCATAAGAAAAATAAATAGAATAAAAAAGCTTCCCTGAGCTCATGAGAAAAATAAATAGAATAAAAAAGGTTCTTCCATCTTTTCGCCGTCCAAGGAGACACAATTTTAAATAGGACAGAGTTTCTTTGGTCAGAACAAATACTTATAGCTTAGGTAATTAAAATAAAATGCAACTCGTAAAGAAAAAAGTAAACCTTAAAGAGGTAGGAAATAGGCCTATAATTCTATAAGTCTATAACACAGAAGCTTATTATAACAAAAGCTAACGAGATACTTCATTTCTTGAGGGATAAGAGGATATCTCATTTCATAATATCACTAGTTAAATAGTTATACAATTCCAAGAAAGAATAGAAAAGGATAAATAAATAAATTGAAAGAATATATGAGAAAATATTACATATGGGGGGGTGTGATATGGTATAAAGCCGCGTCCTCATTTTTTTTCTTCAAAAAGTAAAAAGAAAAAGTGAGAATTTGAAGTAAATTGCAGACTACAAACCCCTAAAAGTTCTGCTGTTCACCCCCACTCTATAGAATTGTAGTTCTGTTGATTTAGCAGTAATGTTAATCTTCGTGTTGGCAGGCACAAAGAAAACCTCACCTTCTACGACCATGTCATCACTCTCCTTCGCTATACCATCCTCAGGCATGCCTGCATCAAAATGCCCTTCCCCAGCAGTAAACAGGAAAAGGGAAGGTCCTAGGACTGACGGAAAAACTACCGATGCAGACTGAGGAAGATTACAGCAGTCGACTTCAAATTCTTCGAAAGGTGGGAGATATCTTCTTGTGTAAGGATTCAAATAAACCCCTCGCAAAATTTCAGGAGCACCCTGCAAAACAATAGTAAGTAGATTAGAAACAACAGCTGACACGAAAAGAAAATTTGCCATGGCTTCGCCATATGGCATTCCTCAAAAGACATGAGACAGTCGAAAGGTGAGTAGATCGAGCATCACTTTGGAGAAAAACAATCTGGGAAATATAGTACCAAAATAAATGATTACCTGTCTGTATTTGAGCATAGAAAGAAGTGTTTGGACATCCAGTGGTTTTGAGGTAAGTCCCGCACGAACAACATTGTCAGAAGTTGCCATACACTCAATGCATTCACCAGAAATATATGCATGTGGTTCATTTGGCCCAAGAGATATTGCTTCACCACGGTTCAGCTTCACATAGTTAAGAAAAAATGCTGCTATTGCACCCACATCAGCCGGATACTGACTCTCCAATCTGAGTACCAGTTGTTCTTTAACCGTCAATTGCCTTTTCTGGTCAAATGAACGAAAAAATATGGTAATTGGAGAAAACATAGTGATTCAATCAACATGAACATAATGGACAATGGTGGTTCCAGTTATAAAGACCATTGAAACAACAATGTTTATCGATCATTTCTATTTCCTTCACAAACCTTAAATTGAAACACAAGCATACTTGACACTTTCACATAATCTAAACTAAAGTAGTTAGATCATCTCATTGGTCAATGATTAGATTATATCTACAACTATTTAGCAGTTTATAAAGGATGTTCTTGCAGCTTTCATAGCTTGTGTATGTTATTAGCACAACATCTAACCTTGATTTTATTTATTGTGGGTTGCATCCTTCAATAAGATTAAACGTAAGCAACTCTTTAATGGAAACAATAATAATATGCGCTAAAACTTTATATAGCCAACATTATTTGAAATTACCTTTTTCTCTAGATTGAGACGCCTTTTCAGTTTCCATATCATCTCAGCAATTGTATCTTTACTTTGTAACATAAGTCTAGTGAATATGGACTCTAAATCTGTTTTTGCTTTCCCATTCTCATGCTGCTCACTACCAAGCAGAATTCGCTCTGCATCTCCAGCTGCAACCAATTCTGCAATCTCGGGAACAGTACTGAGCATGTCTTTTAACTCCTGGAATATATAAACCATGCAATTACAAGCAAATCATATGGGTGTACAAGAAACGTTTTATATAAGTACAAGCAGCATGAAAATAGAAGGCATCCATTAGAATACAGTCGGCTTAAAATTCATTTCTCTTTTAGTTTGCTTAATTATTCACATAGTTCAGGTAATCACTTGAAAAACTTTAGAATTTAACCATGTAACATCCAACTCAGACTTTACTTATAAACTGCAACCAGTCTTTTTGTTCTTGATTGCAACAACTTCTTACAGTGGAACTAGTTCTATGAAACTAAAAACAAAGGTAGAGCTTATGCTCCATTAGTGAAGATCAGAACCATCCCCACTACAATTCATAAGTTCAGGAAATTCAAAAGAAACCTAATGTAAAGCTACTATCTGCTAGTAAAAATATATTATTATCGGCCTATCACTTAGGATCCATAAGAACCAAGCTGCATTCTTAAGCATACTTAAAAACGAAAACATCGATGCCCAACAAAGAGATAGAACAAATGACCTCCAATTTCCAAAGGATGATGTCTGTCTTACCTTGACACTGATAAACCCGCAAAGTGCCTCAAACTCTGTCAGTGCCAATGCCATTTCCGGTTTATGATTGTCGTCTCTGAAAACATTTGGGTGCAACTTGTTCAACACCCTTGCCAATTCTTTATCTGGATGAGCCTGAATCGATAAAGCCTTCCCAACCGAAAGTACCTAAAATCCCACAATAAACCCAAAGTCCACAATCTAAGCAATTCAAATCAAACAGAAAGTCTACGTGGTACAAAGGATTCAATAGCATTTTGGACGAAATACTTCTAAATCTCAGATTTATAATGTGGATCATGTAAGTATTCACATGAGGTGATACACATGCTCAAATAGTGTCCGATTTTTCTTTCTTCTCTCTGCATTTTCTCAGCAACCAAACACAGAACAGAAAACATACCTTAAACAAAAAGGGAAGGTCAGCACCCCACTTTTCAACCACCTTTTCGCCAAGAACACTGGGATCGTGAGAGATCCAGGCCTTAAGGCTTACAGGCTCCGACCCGGAATCGGCATACGACGGTCCAGATTCATGGGTCCCGATCCAGAACTCGGCATAGGGCTTGACCGGGTCAATGTCGGAGCCGGAATTGAGAGCGAAAAGCCTGGCAGCCTTGGAATTACGACCGACAATGCCCCAATCGTAATTCTTAACGGAGCACCTGAGCCTGACGGGCCACCGGCTCCGCTTCCTCTTCTTCTTCATATTCTTGCCCCACGGCTCCATGTTCTCATCTCGGGCCTACAAATGAAGGCCTCGAATTGGCTCAAGGAACGACGATCGAAATTCAGGTATGGAGGGAAATATAGAGATCGTGTCGGTTGTAAAATATGGAGGGTAGCGCTTACGGTAACCGATAGTCAAAACTGTCAGCGTCGGTCCGTTTTGGGTCGTATGCAGGAGAGAGAGCCTGATTGACGGGTCGGGTCCCGTTCAGATCTGAATCTCTGACGTTTGAATTTTCTGCTGTTCCGTTTGGAAAAGTCGCATCTTAGGGGCTGTTTGGGAATTTACCTGGTCTTAGACTACAGCTATGCATTTGCAAGTTGCATTCGCTAATATAAATTTTGGGTAACTTGCTTTTATTTGTTGCTGTGTATAAACGGCAGGGTTTGGTAGTTGGATGGAATCGAAGTTGTGGCTGTACTAAACCGAACTAAAGCTAAATTTTCTTTGTTGCTCTTTATTCTTCAGGATATGCCAAACGCGTCGTCACTAGATTCCCAAACAGTGTGACTTGGCAACGCAGGCATATAACACGTGGGCGGTGGAACGAGGAATGTACAAGTGTCAAGCCCAGCAAAGGGGGTCGTGGACACCTGGCAGAGACTGACATGTTATGTGGATCAATGCCAATGTGATTATGTGACCATTTAGATGATTTTGTAGGCAGTTCTTCTATATATGATATGTTGTGTGTAGAAACTGAACACATTTAAGCAGTAATGTAATTGATTGAAATAATAATCAGGATGGTTTAGATAATAGTTTACTTGTAAAAGTGGTTGCTTAACTACTAACTCGTGTTTTTAGGTGATAACTAGAGTTGTTTGTATGGTAATTACCGTTAAAATGATAACTATGGCCGTCTTCCATGTCTTTTTTGGTTGAATTGATCAGAATTTCGACAAGTCTTTTTATTATAGTAAACAGTAGAATTACAAGAGAAACTTAATAAGTCGTGATATTATCTATTTTATCGAGCCCTGCTTACGTATCAGGTTTGATGGTTACGTGTGCAAAAAATCCCATAAATTCCTTTATATTTCCTATTCCAGGCTTTCATGGCACTTCGATTTTATTTTTTTTTGTTAAGTTTCAACTTCTTTACAATAATCTTCCCAATAGTTCATTTGAATGGTTGTAACTTGTGTCATTAGGTGATAACTAGAGTTATTAGAGCTTACTTAGTTATGATTGTATGGCTGGAACTGGATTCATATAAGTTGCAACTTGTATGATTTGAGACTGCGCTTAATTTTAGATTTAGAAAATCACTCTTGCATAATCTCTGTGTGTCATGGCCTGAATTAGATGGTCATTGATATGGCAGCTTGATAGGGAAAATTAGAGTCCATTTGATATCGTTTTGCAAAATAGTTTTTCATTTTTCAAATACAAAAACAGTTGTAAAACACATTTGGTAACTCATTTTTAAAAAATGAATTTAGAAAACGAATTTAGAAAACGAAAACACAATATACAATAATTTGCTTACGTTTTATAAAACAACAAATTATTGTTTTTTGAATTTTAGGATACAACTCAAAAAAATAAAGAAACAAAATACATACAATATTAAGTAAAATGTCACCACAATATTACCGTAGTCATCATCATCACCACCACCACCACCCCACAACCACCACCATCACCTCTATCATCGCCGCCACCACCACCCCAACACCACCACAACCACCACTGCCACCACTACCACAATCGTCGTCGTCATCACCACCTTTATCACCGCTGTCACCATCACCTCCAACACCACCACCACCACCACATGTACCATTATCGCTACCACCACCGACCCCCACCGCAACCACCCTCACCACCATCCTTACAACCACCTCCACCATTCCTACCTCAACCACCCTCACAACCACTTTATCACCACCGTAACCGTCATTGACACAACGACCACCGCCAACCCCATCCTCGCCCCAACACCATAACCACCACCGATGTCATCACCATCACCACCACCGATGTCGCCACCATCACCCTACCACCACCTCCACCATTATCACCACCACCACCAACCCCCACGCCACCTCATCACTACCACCACAACCACCACCACCCCCGCGACACCACCACCCCCACTACCACTACCACCACCCACCGTAACCACCCCCAACACCACCTTATTACCACCGCAACCGCCATTGCCACCACGACCACCACTAACCCCACCTCGCCCCATAACCACAACCAATACCACTATCGTCACCACCACCACCACTACAGCCACTCCCATAATCACCCTATCACCGTCGCAACCATCACCGTCACTGCCACTGCTACCATGACCACCGCCGCTACCACCCCATCATCGCCACCACCTCATAACTACTGTCGTCACCGCTACCCTCATCACCACCACCACCCCTATCTCTACCCCACAACCACCACCGTCACTGCCACCACCGCCGCCGCGGCACCACCACCCCAACCACCACCACCACCCACCGTAACCACCCCCAACACCACCTTATTACCACCGCAACCGCCATTGCCACCACGACCACCACCAACCCCACCTCGCCCCATAACCACAACCAATACCACTATCGTCACCACCACCACCACTACAGCCACTCCCATAATCACCTTATCACCGTCGCAACCGTCACCGTCACTGCCACTGCTACCATGACCACCGCCGCTACCACCCCATCATCGCCACCACCTCACAACTACCGTCGTCACCGCTACCCTCATCACCACCACCACCCCTATCTCTACCCCCACAATCACCACCGTCACTACCACCACCGCCGCCGCGGCACCACCACCCAACCACCCACCGTAACCACCCCCAACACCACCTTATTACCACCGCAACCTCCATTGCCACCACGACCACCACCAACCTCACCTCGCCCCATAACCACAACCAATACCACTATCGTCACCACCACCACCACTACAGCCACTCCCATAATCACCCTATAACCGTCGCAACCGTCACCGCCACTGCCACTGCTACTATGACCACCGCCGCTACCACCCCATCATCGCCACCACCTCACAACTACCGCCGTCACCGCTACCCTCATCACCACCACCACCCCTATCTCTACCCCCACAACCACCACCGTCACTGCCACCCCCACCACCACCACCTCTACCCCCCACAACCACCATCGTCACCGCCACCCAAACCACCACCTCCACCTCCACCCCATCATACTACCATTATATTTACTATTACTATTCTCACCGTCGTCATCTCGAAATTTATGATTTGGAAATTATTGTCTAATGCGTATTTACTATTTTTTAAATTTTATATATTTGTACCAAACAAGTTTTTCCTTTCTCATTTTTACAAAATCATATTCAAAGTAAACTATCAACCCCATTATCAAATATTAAATACACAAAATTTTATTTGTTGTTTCCTTTTTACAAAACAATATTTCAAATTTTTTTTTGCAAAACAATGTCAAACGTACCCTTAATAACACAAGAATAATGGGCAACACAAAAACAACATTATGGGGCTAAGTCCAAAGATGGACCCTACCTCGCGTGACACATTATTGTTGCCTCATCAATCATCAATCTCCTGTCAACCAGTTCGGCAACAACTTCACACCTTTTACTCGTAAATAATTTCAATAGTTATGGATTTGGAAACCCTATATTCTAAAGGCATCCTTAAATCCAAATCAAGGGAGAGACCCTTTTGAGATCTGATTGTAATTGTACCTTCTGTCTGTCTAATACCAAATATATATGTAAGTATTTATTCCCAACTAGATCCACCCCTACGAAAATCAACCAAAAAACCAGTTGTTCCCCATTCGATTCTTGTTCATTTTCATGCACATAGAAAGATTTGGGAGTTAAATTAAAGCCGAATATTAACGCTTGCGTTCAAAGAACGACTATTAAAAAATCGTATCGTGGTGAGATATGTGTAGGCTTACATATAAAACAATTAAGTGTGTTGCTTGATTATAAATTTTCAAAACGAAAGGAAACCCGACAATTTATAACATCTTCAACAATATTAACTAAATTTAACCTCAAATATAACAAAAGTTAATTATAAGTGGCAACTTCAACAATTTTACTCCACCAATGCTCTCTACTTTTTACCAATATTGAAAACTTAAATTATTTTTCTGAAGAGATCGAACCATTGTAGAAGTTAAAAAGATTTTAAATGATTTTAGCATATTCACATGGATTGATGTTAAATGATTTGTGCAATGAAACCTAATAGCAAGTTCCTAATACAATCATGGAATATAATCACAAACTCTATAATCATATATATAGGCCTCTTTTTTGGACTTTAAATCCCACAAAATCAGTAAGGCAAGCCTCCTTAGTCCTCTCACTCACTCACTTTCACTCCATTTTCTCATCCCCAAAAGTAAAAGTTCCATTGAAAACCCCATTAGCCATTGCTTCTTTTCTTTTTATAGCCTTTCGGTGCTTATATTCAACAACTTTCCTACTCTCTAAGAAACCAGACTCCCTCGGCCCCCTCTCTGCATAATTATTCATCTGATCCTCCAATGCTGGAATCTCTCTCTGCTCCAAACTCGGACAAAATGGTAAAGCTAAAGCTGCCATGTCCGACTTTTTACTCCTTTGACTCCAAATCTGCTGACATTCAATGGGGTGGATTCTGAGATTTTAAATCCATCATCTCCAGCTTCATTTTGAATTCAAAGCTTACAGTTTCTTTCCAAAACATAAACACTGATACTTCCAGTTTCAGATATGACCGTTGAGGTGTGTTCTGAGATTTCTAGCCCCGGATTCAGCCCAAGAATCTCATTCTCTCACGATCTAGACAAAACCAATTCTGCCCCGAAAGAGCGGCAACGGTTAGATTCCTCTCTGCTGGATTCAAGCTCTGATTTCGACTTCTGCATTGTCCAAAACATTAGATTAGAGCTGTCTTCTGCAGACGAGCTTTTCTCCAATGGCAAGATTCTCCCTGTAGAAATCAAAGAAACTGTCAACAAGCAAATCCATCATCATCCGGCTCAACCAGTTACTCCTCTGCCTCCCCGAAATCCAGCGGCTTCAAGTACAGAGAAGAAGATAAATCCAACGGCTTCAAATACTTCAAATACAGAGAAGAAGATAAAGAGACTGAAAGAGTTCTTAGACGCCAATGCTGACGCAGATGAAAACGACAAGCCTTCTCCGGCGAAGCCCTTCTGGCAGTTCCGGCGGAGCAGCAGCCTCAATTGCGACACCGCTCGCGGCAAAAGCTTAATTCGATCGTTGCAATTCCTGTCCAGAAGCAACTCAACCGGGTCAGCTCCAAACCCGAAGCAGACAGAGCTTCCAAAGGAGAATCATCAGAAGCGGCATTTGCAGAAACAACCCTCTGTTTCGAGCAGAAGATCATCGTCAGCATCTTCATCATGTTCATATTACGGTTATAATAACAGCAATCAATGGCCGCCGCAAAAGGGTTCGTTGAGAAAGAGTGGATCTCATGGCAATGGCAATGGCAATGGGGTTAGAATCAGCCCTGTTTTGAATCTGCCACCGGCATACATTTCCAAAGTAACTGTGAGTTTTTTTGGGTTTGGTTCTCTTTTCTGTAATGGTAAATTAAAAAAAAAGAAAAAAAATGATGGAAACAGATGAATTCAGCTGTCTGCAAATCTTGTATTATTAACTTCCTACCATCCATTTTCCATGTGATATCATACCCTGTGAAATCAAGAAATTAAAATTTTAGTCCTAAGAAATGTCAAGAATCTTATTATTAAAATTTGAAGGGTGAAAAGTGAAAACTACAGTGGTGAAACTGTAGGGACAGTGAATGTGCAAGCATATCAACATGTGACTGACTGAGGGGACAGATAAACAAGGTATCTTTCTTTCATGGCTCTATCTCCCATACCCCATCCTTTTTTTTTTCTTTTCTTTTCTTAAATTATGTAAATATGACTCTCTTTTCTTCTTTTGAAATCTTCTTTTCGTTCTATGTATATTAAAAAAATACTTGCTTTGCATAAGATGCTTAAGTTTTGTTTTACGTTGGAGAATTAGGACAAGAACAGTGTGCTTCAAGGATTCTTCCGATGAAAATAATCGATAACAATGATTCAGCAGGCTCGAGCTCAAACACAAACGAACCAGAAAAACAAAGTTGGAATAGAAAACCCGTGTTTTTTTCGCGGTAAAATGAAGTCTAAAATACAATTTGCAGTTTACCTTTTTAAGGTTGTTTTCCAAGAAAACCCTCGTCCCTAAAATAAGGAGTAGATATTGACGTAGAGGAGAAGCAGGTGCTGGATATGTAGTATTGGGGCTGGGTTGGGCTGGGCCTGAATTGGAAGTGGGGAACTGAGAGCCCAATACAGCAAGCTGCAGGCAGACGTGTATTGAAGGACCAGTTGCGGAGTCAAAGTAACAGCCTTGGACCGGCAGTTTTCAAATTCAAGTGCAAAGCAATGACAAGTCATCGAGTTACAGACACAAAACCCCACGAGGGTCAAAAAGGAAGTCAAACAAACGAGAGGGGGCTTTCCTAATTTCAGTTCAAGGAATGAAAAAGTCCCAGCAGAGGCCAGATGGCATATAGCAGCAAGCAGGCGATAAGAAAACCAATCATTTCAGCAAATAAATATTAAACCAGAACAAAAAATATTTCAATTTGATAATTTGGAAAGTGATTGAAGTAGCAAGTAGAAGTTCTTAGTTTTCAACAAGCCAATAAGATGTGTGAAGGAATTGAATAGAAGCACTAGCATGAGATCCTATAGGAATAAACAAAAGAAGAAAACTTTGTCCATTTCATACCAGTAGGACATATATGGCAAAAGACGAGCAATATCATCTGTATCAGATCAACTCCAAATTCAACAGATAAAGTCTCGAAACTACGACAAGGTCCTAAGTTTGAATCCCTCAATTACTCAAAAGAACAAGCAATGGACAAAGTAGAAGAAGAACTCATTGTTTGTTGAAATTCTAACGTGATGGCAGTTTGCAGGGAAGGAAATGAAAGTTGGTATTTTCGAAAACAGAAAATAAAAAGAGACATCAAAACTATGAAGATCAATACTACAAATGAAGCCAAACAAAGATGTTACAGGCAGTTTAATACAGGAAGCTGGGCAAGGCACAAGAATTTCAGACCAAAACAGAAGGCCAAGAAATAAACTAAGGCAGCCAAAGTGTTTGAGATATCACCTCAAAGATACATTAGTCCTATGAAACTGAGGCAGAGGATTAGACACGAAATTCGCATTTAGCTGAGAAGTCAGTTACTCACATTCCCTAGAGCATGGCTTAATAATTGAACAGTTCAATGTGCAGAAAAGGAAGGACATATACACTAAAGCATAATAAAGGCAGGCTTCAGAATCCATTTCCTTACAAACAGTTATCTCAAGATGGTGTAAATGAAGACGACAGGTAAAAGATTCAAAATTGGTAAATAAGCATGTATATAATGAAGTAAAAGCACCAAACAAAGATGAAGACTGATGCTATCAAATGCAACTGATATTTTATATATTAAGTCACAAAACCAAGGTCATCGCACAATGTTGATTTGCATATAATAGCAATCCACCCCGATTTCCTTTATTTACATTTTATTCAGAAAAAGAAAGGAAGATGAATTGTAATTAACAAACAAAATTAGTGTTCCAAAGCAACTGAACATTCACCAGTAGGCGGGATTTGATGGTTTCGTCAAACTCCCAATGTGTGTCTGGTAATACCCACTAATTGGCATTGAAAGCAGCAGAAGCAGTCAGAAAATAAAACAGAGCCTTGAAACAATCCTCAGAAGCCATCATTCACTAACATTGCTACCTCTGCATAAACAATGACCAAAAGTTCAGAATCAAAACTTTACCAAAAACAACAGTTCACAATTAACAATGGAAACAAAAGAAAAGCGGGAACTTTGAATTCCACATTCTTGATCATCTAAATTATAAGACCACCAATTTCTTATCATTCTCTTTGAGTGATTCAGTGAACATCAAATATTTTCATCAATGAAAAGCTGAGAGGGTTGAAATTTTGAAAGAGAAGTCAGAATCAGAAGAAAGCAATTACCTTGACATTTTCAGGGAACTCGGGAACCTTGTACGTCTCTGCTGAGACCTCCGTCAGCCACATCCCCGGAAACAATGCCTGCAACAGTAACAACCACCGCCAAAATAAACATCAATGTCAATTTGAAGTAGAAAGACAGTTAATTTGATTGATAAACAGAGAGAGGGAAGGAAGAAACTAAAAGGGTCATGGAAGAAAGAGTATGAATTTGGGATTGACTTACATCCAATTGCTTCTGGACATTTCTTGGGCGCTTCTTTGGGCGGCGGGGAGGCCGGTGGCCCAACATCTCCATGAAATCTTCTTCGATCTCCTTCTTGGAGAGTGAGACTGCGAACTTTGGCCTCTCCTTCTCCTTTTCCTTTTTCTCAGGACCCGAACCCGAAGCGCCTCTGATCAGCCTCGGCGGGTTCACGCCATTGTTGCCCTCACTCCGCAACGGCGAGTAATTCGCCTTCTTCTCGTCGATTCTCACCCCCTTAGCAGCAGCACCGCCAATTGGAGCCTTACACGCGGCCCTCCTGGTCCTCAGATTCCAGGGCCTGACCTCCGCCGCCGGGGCAGGCGATGATTCCCCGGCCTCAGCCATCTCAACATCCTCACCATCCGCCGCCAGGTCAGTATCAGCAGCCTCCACGGCCACTGCCATCTCCTCCTCCCTCAAAATCGCGTCTTTCATCTTATCCGCCGCCGTTTTGAGATCAAACATGAGCTTCTCCCTAACCGCCTCGATCCCTTCCTCTGCGTCGTCGTTTTCGATCCTCGGCCTCGGAGGCCGAAACCTCCGCTTATCAAACTCCGATTCCCTCTTCCGAGTCATCACCCCAGAACTTCCCAATCTCTGACCCGAAGATCGCCGATCAACACCCGACCCTTCCCCGGCACTACCGCCGGCGTCGGAGTTCACCTTCATGCACCTCAGGTGCTTCTGGCTCCCCCACTTCAAATCCCACGGCAAGTTGAAATTGTGCAAAGGCTTCGCTCTCTCGGACCCCATCGCCATGGACTTAGCAGCCACTCCCTCCTCCGACCCACCTATATACACCATTTATCGGAAACTCAGACCAAAGAAACCCACTATCAGATCACAGCTCTCGCGCCTTCTTTCTCTCTTTTTTCTCTCGGAAAATCTCGGAGATTTTGTGGGAAAGGGAAAATTTTCCTAGAGAGCGCTTTTGAGAATGTTCTTGTTATTGTTTTCTTTGTCCCTCAAATCGCCGGGAAACCCAAGTTTATATACGAGTGCGCGAGCGAGATAGAGAGACAGACTCCCAGACCCAAGTTTTAACGTTCGGGATTTTATATCAGACCCTTTCCTTTTATTTTCAATTTTTATTTTTTGCAAGTCGTTGCTAATGTGCGCCTTGGGTGTTTGCGCACCGCTGGGGTTTCCCGGGTGATGCGTCGTTTTTGAGTGAAGCCTGCCCGCAACTACCCTCCGATTTCATCACCTCCCTTCCTTGATCTCTTCATCCAGCCGTTGATTTAAAACTCCTTCTCTTTTTGGTTTTTTATTTTCAAATTTTTTATTTTTTAAATTAATATTTTCATATATATATTTTTTAAAGCAATCACAACAAGATTTAAGCGGCGTGGAAATAACATGAAAGCGCTTTAAATCGACGTGGAAATAAAAAAAATCACATTATAGTGAATTATTTATTTCATTTCTATAGTTTTTCAGATACGTTTTATTTACGCCTCTAATAAAAAAAAATTCTTCTTTCTTCCTAATTTTCCGAATGACATTCTTATTTTATTCGGATTACTAATTTTAAGAGACGTATGAATTTCAACGTGGATGAAATCATTGAATCAAAAGAAACGAAAATGAATGTTATTATTCTAAACGACATTCTTATTTCATTCAAATTACTAAATTTAAGAGACGTATGAATTTCAATATGGATACAACCATTGAATCAAATAAAACAAAAACACATTTTTATAAAATCCTAAAGGAAAAACAAAAGATATCTAAATGTACAAAAATAATACCATACAAATACACAGGCCAACGGCTACCATGTCAAGCCAGTATGCATTGTATTCTTCTCAAAAACAAAAAATTATTTTTTATTTTTTTATTAATTTTATCTGAGTTTTGACTTTTGAGCAATACTTAAAAGTCAAAAACTGTATAATTAATTAGTATTTGTTTTCATATATTAAGAGGAAATATGTTTTCTTTCCCTTGAGCAAATGGAAAAGGATGGATAGTGAAGGGATTCGTGGGGATTCTAAATTTATTAATTAGTCTAATTCTTTATTCATTAATCTATAGTTAAAAGATCAGGTATGACATTCACTTGTAAGAAAAAAGCGAACGTAAGATTTGATTTTTGTTCGACTTTTATATATAACGAATATATTTATGTGAAATTTAATATGTAATTATTAGCTCCTTGCATATATGACTTAACCGAAACATCTCATTGTTAAATTAAAGCATCGTCAGGTCGAACTGCAAATGAATTGAAAGTGACAGAAAATTAAGGAATGTGTAAGAAGAAGGAAAAGCTTGAGACTTGCATGCCCAACTCCGTACGGTATGTATATTTGCATGCTTCAATACAAATCAATGTAATCAACTTTGTATTAATATTATAGTTCAAAATCTTCCAAATAATAATGGCTAGCTAGAGCATGATCATAGAGAGGAAATATATGCAAAGCAAACTAGTTAGCATTGAAAACTAAGAAAATTAACAAGTGAAATTGTTCTACAAGAATGCTAATCGACTTTTTAATCGCTTTTTTTGATTATATAATGTTGCAAGATGATCGAAAATTTATTTTTAATTGACCCTCAAGAGATCATCTATGCAAACGATCAACTAAAATATGATAAAAGACGAATCACGCTTGAATGTATGGATGTAATTAATTTGTTTGTAAAAATAATACTATTTAAACGATTATATGATCATTTAACAATAATATAAAGTTAATGTCGTAAAGAAACTACTATTACAACAATAGATTAGAGAGATCAAAGTGGTATCAAACGTGAAAAAAGATCCTAGATCCGGTGTTTGAACTCCAAAGCTTCCAAGAAAGGAAATATAGAGGGAAGAAATTAAACCCACTTGATGGAGGTCCAAGCCCAACGGCTAGTTTTGCTTGTTCCTTTTATATGAAGTTTAAAAAAGAACAAGAAGCAACCGACCAATATACCCATCTTTTTACAGCTAGGCTCCCAACCACCAATTAGATTCCTTCACTTTTCTCCACCCTTAAATGCTTCACAAACCCCAACCCAAAGTCCAAACTTTACAAAACTAAAAGAGACTGAGTTTGCATTTAGTCTTAGGTCAAAATGTCGAAAAAACGACTGCCCATAATTTTCCAAAGGGTCTCGAGGCTCCTGAGGCTCTTCATCTTGGTTGCGAAACTCCGGAAACTGTCGTCATTCCGTCGGAGCTCGAAGAGGTCGTTGAAGCTTTTGAAGAATCACGATTATGGGTTTCATGGAGAATACCAATTCTCTCCTACCAACACTCCCCTCATTCATTTCCGCAGGAGGAAGAACATGAGGCGGCCTCGAGACATATATTACTCGTTGTTCTTTCTCTGCAAGTGTTGGGGCAAAGGCAATAATGATAGCTTCAGAGTCGAAGGGGGTGATATGTACGGAGGGGATTTCGCCATGGAAGCTCTTCCAGCTCCCTTTGAATGCGACAATGCAGTGGCTTTACTGGAGCCGTTGGATTTTGGAGACGATGACGATGATGATGAAGATGAAGCTTCAATTGATCTCCGGGCTCAGATGTTTATCGAAAGGTTCTATGAAGACATGAGAATGCAGAGGCAGGAATCATTATAAGTTCATTATATTTTTACCACGTTTGATTTATTATTTTCATTTATTTTTTTGATTCAATTCGTTCTAATCTCCCCGAGTTTTTTTTTTCTTCCAACATAGTGGAGATACGTTTGAACTTTTTCTCCATTTTTTCACCATGTTTGTTGTTGCGTGAAAATTTTGAAATTTGTACTTTTAAAATAAATCCATGATTATTGTTTTATATTTATAATAATTGAGAGAATTTTGTTATTATTCTTAAAGTTAAATTAATAATCATTGTTATTGTATGAACGAGATGCATATTTTTCATTAGTGATATATATCTTGATTGTTAACCAATCCCTAAACATATGTGTGATCTGTCTGTTTAACTTAAGCATTGAAACTTGGATCATCAACACCATATATTATTATGACCAAAGTATTGTTGCCTTAGCTGGGTTTTTGGTCTGTATGCTGTAAGTAATTACACGGGGCCTTGTTTGCAGGTCCCAAAGTTTCATACAAGTGAGTGGAATTTCCCCGACAAAGTCATCATAAGCTCCTAGAATTACACACTTCACAGTTCAAATAAAATTGAATCAAGAAACATCTTCGTACTTTGTCTCCTGCAGTCCACTTGGAGTTGGACTATACTACCAAGAAATAAAGAGGTTCCACAACTTTCTTTTTACACGTAATCGAATAATGCTTACAAGTTTGAGAATCATTTCTCAAATTTTAACGCATTTATTAACATATGAATTAAGAATATTTGAGTAAGGAAAAAACTATAATACACCTTGTTGTTAAAGAGTACCGGTCATATACTGACAACGATAAAATTCAAGCTATTCAAAGAGAATCGCATCAATTCTCTGTCTCCAACTCCAACAAAGTAAACACAAGATAATGTCTCACTCTCAAAGATGAGAGGTTTTTGTGTAGGGCAGCCTTATAAGGCTGATATCTCACATGGGTGGGGTGGAGTGGGGTAGGTTTGTACCACAATTTAGGAGGGGGTCCATGTTTTGTGAGGTTGGTCGGACCAGGTGGATGGTCCGACCTCTCTACATAAGGCTTTTTCCTCAAAGATAGCCCTTGAGTTAAGTTGCTTCTAGTTTAATATGGATTCTACGTCAAATTTGTAATGTAAATCAAGAATCAAATCAATCAGGACTGATATCGTACAAATTCTTTCTCTCTAATTTTCGATTCATAATTTTTATTTTATTTTAAGTAAGTAGATATGTCATGAAGTTATAAACTCTGCGTAAGCTTCAATGATCTTGACTGGGTTTGAATGGATCCAAAGTTTGGGCCAAGAAAATAATATGGGCCTTGGTCATCTTGGTAGGTGTTAAATCATTTCATATGGCCACACAAGTCCTATTCACAGTTAAGAAAACTATGATCGGTTAACATTTTGAAATTTTTGTTAAAAATAAATAAAAAAATTGAAATGAATCATTTTAAAAATATATAACAATTGGTAAATAAATTAGAAAAATGTGGATTGTTTTCTTTTTAAGAAAAAGGTAAAAAAAAACAAAAATTTGAAAGAGAATGTGGTAAAGGCGTAAGGCCCAGTTACTAGTCTGGGTTCTGGCGTTGAGATCAGTTATGAAGTGCAACAGTAACATTTTTTTATGGCAAGTGTTACTTTTCTTCTACAAGATAAAAAAGAAAAAAGAAAAATCGAAGCGTGATTTACCGCATTGACGAAGGGCGATCCCAATTTGAGAAACAAAAAAGGGAACTTCACTTCAAATAGGGTTAGGGTTTGTGTGATTTCGATTATAGACATCTACCGAGGGGATTTAGCGGCGAAGAGGCTGAGTAGTCGGAGACATGGCCGCCGGCAAGGAGGAGTTTATGGTTTATAACTCCATGACTCACCAGAAGGAGGTCTTCAGGCCAAAAGTGCCTGGAAAGGTCGGCATGTACGTATGTGGTGTCACCGCCTATGCCCTCAGCCATCTCGGCCACGCTCGCGCCGCTGTCAATTTCGACGTTCTCTACAGGTTTGCATATTCGATTATATTATCTGTGTCCTTAATTTATACCTATGTGTGTGTCTATATATATATATATAATTTTGTATATGAATATGCAATTCTTCAGTTTGTTGTGCTTTTGATCAATGTAGAATTTGATATGCTTGCATTCAGAAAATGCATGAACATTTGTTTTTTTGTTGAATCTAGTGCTCTCTGTTGTAATTCATAGTTTCGTTTTGTTAATTTGGTAAACCCGTTTAGTTAGCCACTGCAGACGCTGCTAGATTTGTTTGACATATTATATACGTGGAATTGAAGACTAGTTTGTGGCAACTAATTATGCATAACATTGCACTGAAACTCTACAGATACTTGAAGCATTTGGGTTATGAGGTTACTTACGTTAGGAACTTCACCGATGTTGATGACAAGGTGAGAATCTGGAACCGATGAGCTGATTATTATTGTATTCCTTACTTTCCCTTCCACTATCTGAATGCCCTCTAGTTTTCTTTCATTTCTGTTTGACAATACTTTTAGACATTCTTGCTTTACGGTATTATCTCTTTCTTGTTGAAACTTTTTCCTTGGCTCGACTTCATTACTAAAATTATGCTTACCTATTTTGACTAAGTTAGTGGCCTGATTTCAAGGTCCTTTCTCATATGTAGAAAATCGGTTATCTGGCTGATGCTTTAACGTCATTTGGCAGTTGAATATATGAAACAGATGGTATAGATGTTCTTACACGAATTTAGGCATTTAATAATTTCTTACATTTTGTCTATATTTGCAAGACTTTTTATTGGAAATATTTCTTTCTTTATTATGGAGTGTTGTCATTTGTTGGTCTGAGTGCGTAACACTCTTAACATATCAACTCTCATGTGAATAATATATATATATATATATATATATATATATATATATTCTCAAACTCATAGACTTTTATCTGTTGAATTTTCTTTTACTAAACACTGGTGACTCATTGCCTAAATTTTCTTGGACATGTCATGTAGAGATTGCTAATATTTGGACATTTCAGATCATTCGTCGTGCAAATGAGGTTGGGGAAGACCCATTAAGTTTAAGTAACCGCTTTTGCGAAGAATATCTATCGGACATGGGTGATCTACAGTGCCTTCTTCCCACCCATCAGCCACGTGTTTCTGATCACATGGACCATATCAAGGATTTGATAACGCAGGTCTGTGCTTGCTCTTATTCTTATGTATTATGTGAAATGGTTTGAACTGTCATCTCTCTCTCTTTCTCTCTCTTTCTCTCTCTCTCTCTCTATATATATAATATGTATATATATGTGTGTATGTGTGTGTGTACTTGTATAAAGTTAGCATATAGAATGCACGATAGATTGTTGAGTTATTTATAGGGAACCACATAGCATACAATGGGGGAAATACTTTGTGATGTGTGCCAAGTTATGTTGCTGGGATATTTCTACACTGAATGTCTATTCTAATCCGAAATTTTTAAGTACTTCAAATATTTGATATATTGTATGTGGTTTAATTTTAGAATATCATTGCTTATCATGTTTTGAGTAATTTTTTGTTTCTTAGAGGTTTATGTTTCCTGAGACTTAATAAACTGGCAAGGTCAATATATCTGCCCACCATAATAAAATATTTGGGAATTGTTCGATAATGGCAAACATATAGAAGTTTGTTTGTTCTGATGGATGTATTTTTTTGTCTGCTTATCTTTTTTCAGGCCTGAATTTTTATTTCTAAATGAGTTTTATATCATGCAGATCATCAACAAAGGCTATGCATATGTAGTTGATGGAGATGTATTCTTTGCTGTTGATACATTTCCAAATTATGGCCAGTTATCTGGACAAAAGTTGGAACACACTAGGGCAGGTGAACGAGTTGCTGTTGATTCAAGAAAGCGTAACCCTGCTGACTTTGCATTGTGGAAGGTCTGAATATGCAAACCTGTTGCCTCCTTCTTGCTGATTTTGTCAATATTTTTCAAAATTATGATCAAAATATTTGCAGTCGGCAAAACCTGGTGAGCCAAGTTGGGACAGCCCATGGGGACCTGGGAGACCTGGATGGCACATTGAATGCAGTGCGATGAGTGCACATTATTTGACATTCCAGTTTGATATTCATGGTGGTGGCATTGACTTGATTTTTCCACATCATGAGAATGAAATTGCCCAGAGCTGTGCTGCATGCGAAGAGGGTAGCGTGGGTTACTGGATGCACAATGGACATGTTACTAATAACAATGAGAAAATGTCAAAATCCGTTGGTAACTTTTTCACTATTAGAGAGGTAACTTGGGCTAACTTTTTTTTCTTCTTTTCAATACTTCTTAGTGCTTTATATGTTCCAGCTTAGATTACCATTTAATATGTAATTCCATTCTCTAGTAGATTACTGAGAGGTACCATCCATTGGCTTTGAGACACTTCTTGACAAGTGCTCACTATAGGTCTCCTCTCAACTATACTGTCTCCCAGCTGGAAAGTTCATCAGATGCTGTTTATTACGTATATCAGGTATGCTGCTTCTGGATCTGAATATTTTCATTTGAAAGTTTGTCTCTCCGTCCTTCTAAGCTCTAACAGTTTGGAGAACTTTCCTCTTCCAGAATGGTGTTTTCATTGACAGTTTCTTTTGTGTTCCGTTAGGTAAATTTAATGGATGTAGTGCCAATATTTCTTTTGTGTTCATTAAACCTAAATCTTTCTGCTGTAGTGTTGTTCTAGAAGATTAATCTCTTGGAAGTTTGGTTAATCAAGAGAAGTACAAGTAAAATACTGATCTAGGTTAAACAAAATTCTATTGATTAAGGTTGTCACGGGCTTTCCTCTTTTGGTTCATAGTATTTTATTTGCTTTCTTTTCCCGAGTTATGCTGCATAGGTAACTTTTTAATTGTACTTGACTGTGCCTCACATTTACTGAAACAAAACCTAAGACAATTTCAAACATGTATTTGGGCTCACAACACATGGATTCTATGATTCTATCTCTAGGATATAATGAATTTCTGTTTTGTGATTATTAGACCTTGCAAGACTGTGAAGATGCTTTATCTCCATTTCAAGAAGGGGCCGTGAAGGAAGGCACAGAACAAAATGGCAGAACAGTTAAACTTACTCCAGCTGCCCAAGAAGGCATCAGTAAGCTACGCAAGGAGTTCGAGACTAAGATGAGTGATGACTTGAGCACTGCACAGATATTGACTGGTGCTTTTCAAGATGCCTTAAAGTTCATAAACAGTTCTTTGAACCTGCTGAAGGTAAAAATTTGGATCCAGTACTAGCATGCCTGACTTTTATTTCATGTGCTCTCTCCCACCTTTGGTTGTTTGTTGTGCTGTGGTATAACAGAAAATACATCTTTCTTTTTTAACTTTTTCTAGAAGAAGCAGCAGAAGCAACAACAATTATTGATGATTCAGTCACTGGTTGAAATAAAGAAAGAAGTTAAACAGGTCCTGGACATTCTGGGTTTGCTTTCCTCCCACACCTACTCTGAGGTGATATGTCCGCTTCCTCGTTTCCTTAAATTTGACAGTGAATGAATCTTGGATTGAAGTTATCCATAACAATGGTATACCCCATTGGACAGGTTTTGCAGCAGTTGAAAACCAAGGCATTGAAGAGAGCAGGGCTGGTGGAAGACGATGTACTGGATCAGATTAATGAAAGGACGCTCGCAAGGAAAAACAAAGATTTTTCAAAGAGTGACCAGATCAGGACTTATTTAACTAGTAAAGGCATTGCACTCATGGACGTGGGCAAGGAGACGATCTGGAGACCTTGTGTTCCAGCAGGAGAGGAGCCATTGCAACCCATTGAACAAGAGAAAAAACAGCTTCCGGCTCAAGTAGAACACAAGGCATCACCGGTTGAACAAAAGGAACCGCCTGTGTCAACATGAGTGGTGTACGGCCTTATGCCTACCTCATTCAGGTTGAAAAATTGCTTATAAGTTTTGATTTATACATGATTATCTTGTAACATTTGGGGATTAGGACCAATTCCCCTGTGTCTTCAAATTATTAACCTTGTTTTCTCGGTTTTCCTCTTTTCATTTTTTTTCTCTTTTTGGGTCCTGCTGTTGCCCTAAAAACTGAAAGGAAGCAGGAAATACTGTGTTAAGACTTGGTAACACAGAAATACAGGTTTATTTGTCGTTCTCTCCAGTATTGCTCATCAATTTCCAGCTTATTAAGTTGTTATCCCAGACCTGGGTCCACACAACCGGCAAAGGAAAAAAAATGTGGCAGATTGATAGGCCCAACTTTTTTCGGAGTTTTGGGCTATTTGATCCAGTAAAGTACGGCATGAATAGCATAACATTAGGTCTTAGGCCCAAAGAACGAAAAAAGATCATGGGACCTCAAAAGCGTCCATGTATCTTTGTCGGATGAGGCTTTGCCAAGGTTAGGGCGGGTGGGCTCTCTTGTCTGCATCTAAGTTCGAAGTTTCTTTTACGTACGTGCCCATACAAAAGTCAATTGGTTAGAGTGTGTGCTTAGTCACAACTAAGTTGGTAGTTTCATTACCCATGAGCTTGTATACAAATTAATTGTTTAGAGCGGGTGTGCTCAATTATCTACATCCGAATTTGAAGCTCTCCACACACGAGCTCATACAAAGTGGTTACCATGTGTGATTGGATATTTTGAGCAGGGAATCGTTGTGATTGGTACTATAGAGTGACGAAAGGACCACATACAAAATTACGAAGTGACAAATTAAAGCGGTGAGAGATTGGGAGTTCATGGTACAAACACTTTAAACACTTCGCTTTGTCTGGTTTCCATTGATAAAGTGAGTTCATCCAAGTCTATGAGGCCAAAAGAAATGCCCTACCTATCTAGCTTAGCTTGTGTTGTAGGGACTCAATCCACTGTCGTTTAAAAGGACCAAACAGACAGTGGAGAGCCTGTCCTTCTAAAACACTGAAGTATGGTCTTTTCCTTGCAAGCTAGCTAGCTAGCTTCCTTCCTATATTACAGTCACGTTAGGTGCTTAGAATTTATTCAGACATAACAATTCACTTGACTCAAGACATGTGAAACTGAGAAAAATTGTCGCAAAATTTAAATTTTGTCAAATTGAAAGTATTATTAGTTCACGAAATGATATATTTTTTAATCCAACTATTTATCCATTTGATTGATCTCATGAGATTATGCAAGTAAAACGTGGCCTACATGTATATTTAGAATTACTTCCAATCATCACGCAAATGAATTTCTAGATTTTAGGAGATGACTCAGTTCAGCTTTTAACCTTGCTTCAGTATTTCAATCCAAAATTCCAAATTGATCGCTAATTCAAGAATTTTGAGATTAGATTTCTGATTTTGTGACTGAGATTGAGAGTGAGATTGCAAGAATATAAATAAATATACTATTTATAGAATCATAAATTACAAAAAATAAATAAATTTCTAATCATTGTTCCAAAGTTAATCATTGGAATTCTTGGAACTCCTTCAAACTTCATCGTGAATGATGAAAATCAAAACCTAAAGACACATTTGGAATTTGACGTTGCTGAATTAATACATTATTGGTTCTTGCCTCTTTTTTTTTTTCCTTCGGTGGAATTCTGATCGATAAAACTATTGTAGCCTCTAATTAATGTTAAAGGCCTTTGGTTGCTCCACATATGGTAGGTTTTCGTTAATTTTTTTTTTTAAACATATGACATATTAATAATTTTGAACCTAATTTTTGGCTTATATATATTATTTTGGACTCGAAACTTGCGCCCCTTTAACCCTTACTAATGGCCGACCTTGACGGTTTCAACCCTTTAGCATAGTGTATATATATATATATATATATTTGCCTTTACTCATACTTCACATCTGGGTGTAACTGTAGCCGCTCTATTAACACAGATATCGATGCATGCATATACAAAATAAAACCCTATTTTTACTTCATTATTATTTCACCATCAACCACACACCGCACAACTCTCTCTACTCTCTACCGACCTCTGACCTCTCTACTATTATTGTACGTACCGTACATTAATTTGCACATGTAATCGGAGATATATTATCTTTATGTATTGATTATACGACAAATCTGAAAAAAAATTCTCCCATTTAAATTAGGAGAAAACTGAATTGTTTAAGGGATCGATACGTTCTTAATAATTTGTAATTAAGTTAGCTTGCATATGATATATATATTGTTGAAACATCAACCCCTCCACTTCATTTGCAAATCGTGTTAAATTAATGGCAGCAAATGCAAGGCGCGCCCACGCAGAAATGATACTTCATTGGTTGCTGCATGTCGACGAAGGCCATTTTCCAGAACACAAAATACCCTCATGCTGTATACTCGTACAAAGCTAGAAAAAGACTGCTTAATTATCTTGTAATATATTTCTGGATCTCATTTATTGACCAATTAGAAGTAACCAAGCAAGCAGATGAGTTGAAATCAAGCGATAATATTAATAGTTAAAAATAATAATAATAATAATCATGTGACATTAAACTGTGTCTCTATTAATGATCCATGGTCCCTGGCTTACTTTCGGGAGAAGGCTCTATATATATAGCATTTAATTAGCAGCATAATTATGCTTGATTTGTCACATTTGATGAAGGCGTGCGTTATTTAAGTAAGCCAATGAACTCCATTGGATCATGGTGACTAGGAACTGACGATTATGAGACGACGACCATACTTAATTAAACTCTTAACACTTGCTTAATGGAAGGTGACTCTCACTACCTAGCTACTCATTCATTCAGAGAGAGAGAGAGAGAGAGAGAGAGAGAGAGCGATTAATTAGAATTAGTGGATGTCCAAATCATCGAGTTTAATTATACAAGTGCATAAGTCTATGTGAAGCCTCACCAACTGCCATCTTATTTTCAAAAAAGCTCTAAAGAAGAATGAAGCTTTGTCATGTGCATAAGTTTTGCACACCCAATATAATGGTGGCGACTTTTTTTTTTTTATCTCCTCAAGTCATAAAAAGTTTCATGCCAAAAACAAGCAAACAATGTAAAAAGGAAAACCCTAAAAGCATCCAATCCAATTAAGCCATCCATCTTTTCTTAATTAATCATATTCTTGTGTGTTCCCTTGTAGAAATCTAATTCAATCCAGCTAGCCCCCACCTGATGAACAAAAGTACTGAAAAACGTTATCAAGATCTTGGGTTCCCAAAGTTTATTTTTTTTATCAAAAGATATGAACCATCGATTCACTTTTTTTTAAGATTCTTTCCTCAATCAACCGATCGAATATGTATAGGATATTAATACATAAAACAACCCCAACAAAACAAATGAATCGTATGAGAGTGAGCAATAAAAATATAACCTATGAGCTTAATGAGCCCATTAGAAATATAACATAATTAATTACTTCTAATTAAGTTGTGGACTAGTTCAATTTACAACTTTGCACCTGGAAAGGGTGCCATTTTTGGAGTGGCCACCAACCTTTTGACCCAGCAACTTAGGGTTTTGTGGGAAGAAACAAACCCGCCTAGATCGATGAATCAATGATGCTTGCTTGGCATGCATTATCTTGTTTTGGTGCTAACACGTAAGCCTCAGCTAGTTTGTTTCACTTTACCCACAAGATGATCAATTCATTTCTTAATTAACAACACTCGAGCAATTTCTGGTTGGACATTAGCAACCAATTTACCTCCATTTAGACCTTCATAATTACAAGCTAGCTAGCTAACTAGTTAAAGCTTGGGATTAATAAATTAATTATCTCTTGATAATTATGGAGGGGACATTGAAAGCTTGTAGTGTTTGACTTAAACCTAGCCTTGCGGTGTTGTTAATTTCAGCTTATATATCCAATCAAACCACTGATTTTCTAATTTCCATCATCATCTCGATCAGTCGTGGGAGATTGGTCTGCATGTGATTGGTCCCACATTCATTTCCATCCATCACCACCTAGTCAAGATGAAAAGAAGGCACCAACAAACCATCAATGGGTTAGTTGGAGTTTTTGGTGACTAGAACCTCCTGAAATTATTACGCCCATTTATCTTCTGAATTAAGTAAATTTATTACTTTCAATAATTACCCATGTAGTTTATTTAGTTAAGCAGTAGCCCCATCAATCCTAGAAGTTTTCCGTTCGTAATTCGAAGACATCTAACACTGTATCAATAACCGTTTCAACGTACACCAAATTAACTTCATTTTTACATTTGATACCAACACGTACGGTATCATACCACCAGTACCATTCAATTCGCAAACTGATCAGTCTTTTGCTAAGCTCTGAACACCATCTTCATTTCTGCAAAACATATAATTGGCACCCATGCTTTCCCGTCTGAGACAAAAGAGAGTGAAGGGAGCATATTTAACTACATTTTAAATTGAATACTACACTTGCAGGGTAATTTTTCTGATTTGATTATACAAATTTTGATACGCTCGAATCATATCCATTTATTAATCTACCCTATCTAGCGAGCGAGTGTTTGGGATTGGACAATATTTCTGAAAGATTCGCCATTTTTGGTTCTCTTTGTTTTTTTGTATGGCATGTCTCCAACACCATATGCAACTTCCTGCACTGTGTTTATTTCAAGCTCATGATGATAAACTAAAACATTCAAGAGCTGCGCGGCGCGAACCAAGATGGAGAAAAAGCCGCTACGTGTAAAGCATATGAAGAAGTCCAATTCATAAATTAATTGGTAATAAGATTAATCTGAATATAATTAATTAATTAGTGTCAAGATCTATTGAATCTAATTACTTTTGTATCGCTAATATCACTACTTGAGTAGTCAACACCAACCAGATGGAAGGCATATTTGACAAAAAAAAAAAAAACAAGAAATGAAAAAAACCAGATGGATGGCATACTCATCTTCCACTTTATAATCAAATCACTAATTAATTAATTAATTAACAATGTTCACATTAATCTCAAGTAGCTAATTAGCTAGCTACTATAAATATATATATAAGATAACATATATATTGCCGAAAGAAATTTATTTTTCTAAATTCCACAAATAAAATTGTTACATAATTTCTCATTGTGAAATTGAATGCAGCTTCCCATCATCGCCCAAAAACTATATTCCAATTGGAGTTTGAATAGTTGAAGACTTGCATTTAGGTTTACTTCCACTCCATTTTTTCTTCATTTTTTATGTACTTTTCCAAATAACTATTTCAACCTATTGATGGTGTGTTTACGTTATTGAAAGTTTGAAAAGATACATCCCTTTGGCTTATCGTACATTTAATAACACATATAAAATTTTATTCTATAATCGTCATTCAATATATACATCGAAAATTTGAAAATAAATTATTGTAAAGAGTAGATTAATTTGATAAGAATTACTTATTATGTATGTCATTTTTAACTTGTCGAATCCAAAAGAGTAAACACGGCATACTCAAATCAAGCAGTGGAATTTGCTTCGCATTTTCACACACTTTGTATCCAAGCAACGCTTGACTATAATTAGGTGCGCATTAAACTCTTTGTCGACAACTCAAGACGTAGAAAATTCCAAGGTCCCACTTCTGCTTCAACTAATTGTGAGTGGGATTGCGATTTCAAATTTGTCTTTATAAACTTTGCTCCTATTCTATTCTACCTACTCGTATTTATACACATATTAAAAGAATTGGATTTCGACCTACTCAAAAAAAACGAAAAACAAAATAACCGAAAATAGAGAGTGATGAATCTATGCACCTGAAATTGCTTCCTTAATAATAAAAATAAAATAAATTAATAAAATTTGAAAAATGTACAAAGATCCCACTGACAAAATAAACATTAGGTTTCCGCCTCCACCACCACTATCACCACCGCGGCGACAACCTGAGCTCATCATCCACGATGACCACTCGCATATTATAAAAACCATTTCTCTCTCTCTATGCGGACAGCCGAGTCAAAGGCTAAGATGCAAATCCAAGCCCAATGCATCATCAAAATTGGGCCCACCATCCCCTTTCGTGAACCTACTCAACGACGGCCCATCCGCTCTTCCGTGGGCCCGGCCCTGTTGTTGAAGTACCTGATGATGTGGCGGCCCCATTGACGTCAATGCCGGGTGATCCCCTACACCGCCACCGTACCCAAAACTCCCCGGGCCTCTCCCGTGATTGGCCGAGGCGGGAAACACGCACCCGTGCGACACGTGGAAAGGGGTTGCCGCACGCGGCACGTACACCCACGACGGAGTCGCCGGAGACGCCGCCGGAACCACCACAGACCCGGCAGGGGCCAGCAGATGAGGAGGCGGAGCGAAGGCGGAGATTATGGGGTTGCGAGAGTAAGACACGGCGGCGTTCCGGCTAGCTTGCAGCTGAGCTCGCTTGAGCTGCTGTCTCTCTTTCTTGTGCGCGTTCTGGTGGCCCCCGAGGGCTTGTGAGTTGGCGAATTCCCGGCAGCAGTACTGGCACTCGTATTTCCGGTCGCCGGCGGTTGAAAATCCGCCGGAATCCGGTGAACCCGATGGGGTTGTGGTCTTGTTTGAGTCGATTCCAACCGATTCTAAATCGTCTTCTTGGACATTGAAGCCAAAGAGTTTTAATCGGGGAGTTGGGGTTGAGGTGGCGGCAGTTGTAGCACTAGCAATTGGGTTGTTGTTGGTTGATTTGGGTTGATAATGGTGGAGCTCTGCCGCCTCAGCCATGGCTAGCTCTGTTCCAAAAACAGAGAGCAAAGAAACAAGGAGAATTAAATTGGAGTGATGAGGGGAGCTGAGAGCAGAAACAGAGCAAGAAAAGGAAATGAGGTTGTAAGGGGAGTTGTTGCATGTCTTGGTGTATTTATACACAGGATACCAAACACACTCTCTTCAATTCAATCAATCATCTATAATTAATAATATTTAAATATATATCCTTTGTTATACTGTCACGTAATATTATTTATAAACATTATTAAATTATATTCATTTTCATATGTCACATAATAATAGTAATTCACGTAAATATAAGTGAATTTTATGTTTATTAATAAAATCGAATTCATGTGTTCTCACTATCATTACCCTGTTTCGAAGTTAGGAAACAGTTGCATAAATTGAGATAGGATGAGAGAAAGATAGTTGCGGTTGCGGACATCCCAAGGAGAGAAAGTGAGAGACATGTAATGTAAATATGGGAACACGACTCAAGGACACTCGGGGGCCCAAAGGATTGCACTTGTCTTTGCCATCTTTTTAATTTCTAGAGCGCACTACTTTTTCATTGAATAATAACCAGCCTGTTTCAATATATATACATCCTGTCAAATTGCAAGAATGCCCTTTGCTTAACATGAGGGGACTTCACATAGTAGATTACAAAATGCATTGCTTATTCCTTTACCAAATGACCCACGAACATCGCGTCAAGTCTTGACTTAACCTATTCACTATAAAGTGGAGTATTTACAGTGAGTTTTACGAATTAAACCCTAAATTATCAAAAATAAAAATAAAAAAGGCCCCTGCGTAGGTTTTGTCATTTGTGACTTTTTTTTTTGGGGTCAATTTTGTCATTTTTGACTCATACAATGTGAAAGGCATGTGATGCGAGCATGGTACGATTTTACAAGTATATATATATATATATATATATATATATATATATATATTCAGCAATAATTCAATTCAAATTTCATTTGGATTGGTGTGATTTGGCCTGGTAGCTATCAGAATTCATAGGAGGCGATGATCGATCATGAATTAGAGGATGCAGAGTTATTATAAACTATGATGCGCCACATGGAGAAAAATTAGGTTAGAAAAGTGTGGATGGTAAACTCAATGGGCCACTGGCTTTGCTTTCAGTCAGTGATGATGGGAACTTTGGGGAAGATGACCAATCCCAAAGCTAAAAATAATGTTTGATCAAATTAAGAAACTTTGCCCAGAGAATCTTTCAAAACTCCTATCTAACATTACATGTGTGGTGACAAGTACCCTTCATCTAGGCCCTATATAAATATATATTTCCCATGCAACAATGCTCTATGTGTATTGATATATTAGTTATATTATTAATATTAAGAATAATAATGAATAATCTGTATAAGATTCTTCTGATACATTGTTTAACTGTGATACGAGTTACTTTTTTTTAACAATAATATTCTTAATCTTACCTTATTTGTTGTCATTGACATGCAATATCCCAAAACTGACAACCAAGGAGTAATCTGCGCTGGGACCGAAAAGACTCACACACGCGTTGCAGCGCAACTATGACCAATCTTACCTTTTTTTTTGCCATTGACATGCATTATCCAAAAACTGACAACCAATGACTAATCTGCGCCGAGGGCTAGAAAGATTCACACACGCGTTATAGCGCACCCCTGACCACAATCTGGATATAATCCAAGATGAACCCAGGACTAACCGGGAGCATACGGAACCTGAGAACGCCGTAACCACTGGGCCAACCTGTTGTGGTTTCTTACCTAGCTAGTCTTATTCTTTAACTCTACATGGAAAGTGAATTACAGTACAAAACTATTCTTTAACCTGTTTTTTGATCTGGTTAAGAACAAAATGTTACACATTTAAAAACCTGGGTAGCGTAGTGTTGGAACTGTTGATCTGTAATCTCGTACTGTGAGGCTCAGATGCAGCGGATCGAAACCCAATGAAGCAAACAAGGAAGCCTCTGTTTCCCCTGACCCCAACTGCTCCTTCAACTGCTACAAACAAAGCCTAGAAATTATAATGCCCAAATTTTGGAACATTCAATCTCTCTCTCTCAAACAGTTGAGTGGAGCTGAGTTTACAATTTTACCCTCGGGCGATGGGCTCATGGTCCTGGAAGATGGCTCGGGGTGCTCAATCTCAGGAGCCGACACCACCCACCAATGGCCCTTGCCCATTATTTTTATCTCTTCTAAAGTCAAAACTTTCATGCATGCAAATCTTTCATGGGTTCATTATTAAGGCCACTAATTATTAGGGTTTCTGGGTCCCATGCATGTTTTAAGAGAGCTTAGATTCAATTCAATTCACATCTCTCACCGTCGGCTCTCTCTGCATGGCCCACGTGTCAACATCTACTCATCTTCCGTATCTGGATTAAGATACGCATGGCTCACATTCTAAGTCTTGCCCGCAATCAAAAGCGACGGTAATGATGGCAGTCTTGTGAATAAAGTCAACATGGGAAGCTCTTAAAACTCAAAGAGTTGGGTTCAGGTGTGTTTACAACTTACACTCGGTCCCACCATTACGTGCTCATCGATGATGAACAAATTGTTTGGGATGTTTGCGTGATTGACGTTGAAATCCATATCTTTCCTTTTTTTTTAATTAACAACTAATTATTTAAAGATTAAGTGAATATGTGTGATTTACTTTTTCTTTTGGGGTCTAAGATCTCTCCGAATCTTACTAACTACGAGAGAAATCAAGACAGACAAGAAGTTGGCTTTCGTAATCTCCCACTTCAACACTATAAAATTCATTATCATGTTTAAAACTTTAAACTTGATTCTATTCTACGATTTTGACTGCATAATTAATATTAACGTCGATTTTTAAAAAAAAAAATAACTCGATAGGAGTCGGTATAATTCTATAATGTACGTTATCCATTTTTTCATTAACAAATATATATTAAGTGACGATAAATTCATATACAAACTTGAATTTTTTCAAAAATTCCGTAGGATTTATCTCGCTACATGTTAATATTACTTTGAAAAGCAGCCATAGTCTCTTAACCCACTAAGTCTTCATCACAACTCCAAACCTGACCCATCTTGTCTCCTCTTTCTCCTATCTTTCTATTCACTTAGTCAAATTTTCCCATACAAGAAAAATCTCCTCGATCCGGTCCCCATCATCATCTGGATCACCTTTCGAGGGAAAGCTTGCATTCTTTTCGACCGTTAGATTTCATAATTGATCATGTGTTTTTTTAATTGGGGTCTGGATAATTAATCATGATCATTACCACCACAAAACAGATGGTTGATGCATTTCAAAGCTTAAATATATATGACCTAGATGTGCTAGGTACAATGCAAAGTCAAATTGTCGATCATGGTAGTTCATATGTTGTTTCTTTCGCTCTCACTCTTTCCAATCAAATGTTTATTTTAAAATATCAAGCAGTTCAAAATCATATCATTATAGATTATTATCACGATAATTAAAAATAGAAAATATTATCTTCTATTTATTTATTGTCGATTTTTAGATTTTAAGGGTTGAGAAGGATAATGAAAAGGAGATCATTCAACTAACTCATTCATTCTTTGGCAGAATAAAAAAATTCAAAAAACCCTCCATTTTAAGAATTATGTGTAGAATGTAGAGGCTCTACTTACTCCAAGTCTGGACCAGAATACTATTCACTTAATTAACCAATTTAAGTTATCTAAGTACGAAGTTTTAATTTAAATTAACTATTTTCTTTTTAGAATTATCTGTGTTATTAGTATTTAAAAAATTAACAATTTAAATTATTGAATGATGGATATATCACATAGGAAATGGTCCTACTAAGGGATCCGTCGTCTTTGTAGGAATGGGCATAAATACCCATGGGTATTGTTTAAATGGATAAAAATTAGATTGGTAAAAATTTACCCATATTTTAATAGGTAGGGTGAGGGTTTATGCATGGACATTCAGTACCCATCAAGTTAAAAGTACATTCAGTACCCATCAAGTTCAAATTACTCATGGGTATTTAATACTCATTCTTCCATCTACTAATTTTATTTTTGTCTTATTATTATTATTTATAATATATTTATTTAATTAAACCTCGATTACCTATGCTTTGATTAAAAAAATTAAACCACAATTAGAAAAATATTTTTTTTTGGGAAACCAACTAGAATAATATTACGAATTTGTATTAACATCAAAGTTTATTTTGAGAACTTAACTCATTCATTGATCTCAAAATTATCTCAAGCCTTTTTTAATTTTTTTTAACAAAAATCAACATAAGGTATAGAAATTTACAGGATTTCACAACCATGGTCTTACATGTGGCCGTTTGTATGGCCTTGGTTGTGGTTCATCACTTATCAAGCATAAACACGTGAAAATTGATTGTTTCTATTCACGGTTGGATAGTAATCAAGATTTGCTAGGATGAAATACGGTTGATGATATTTTTTCGACAAATGTGAGTCACACAATTTGATTTTTTATTTTTGAATAATTCTTTGTTTTTTATAAGTTTGTAAAATTAGCACAATCAAATATTATGGAACTGACAAACTGAATAAAATATCATAGGTAGTAGGCGCATCCTATTTTTTATATAAGAATATTGAAAAAAGGGTTATACAAATTAAACCAAAAGGATAAGAGGATCGGGAGACGTTCCAAATCAAAATTGGGCATCCATATTATGTGTCTTTTAAACGTATTTTAAATAAGTATCTCTTCTAACAAAAAAAATGAAAACTAAAAGAAATTGAAAAGAAAAAAAATGAAAAGTAAGGAAAAAGTGAAAAACAAATTAAAATGAACGTGTTAGAATAAATTTTGAATAAACTTGTTAGAAGATATTTTGAAAAGTAAATAAAAAAAATGAAACGCAAAAGAATTTGAAAAAGAAAAAAAAATAGAAGCAAAAAAAAATTAAAAATCAAGAAAATAATTGAAAAGCAAAAAAATAGGTTAATTTGTCATGGGTACCCATTACTCTGATGGTAGGGTATGGATAAACCCTCAAAAAATTAAATATAAGTCTAAATGATTATAATGCCCATAAATACTTATATTGCGTAATGATCTATCCATGCCCTTTAAATCACCCATTTGATCGTCGGTATTGCTTTGTTAGAAAATAGAAATAGAGAGAATCGGGAGCATGTCAATTTGTATAAAGCCGGTAGGAGATGATAGTTGTGACTTGCGATGGCCCCATTCATGTATGGTTTAGGAGGGTCCTAATTCCTAAATGGAACACAGAAGAGTTATTTGGAATTGGGGGCCCTACACCCTACACCCTGGCCTCAATTATTATTAGTACACATAGATTTAGGACTTGGGATTAGGAGTTAATTATATCTAGCTCTGCATTAATTAGTTTGAAATGATCGATGGATATAAAAACCCCTACACCCTTTTCGCTTTATTAATTGGATCCAATGATTTTGCCCTTTGTGTGGGTCTCTCCTCCACAAGCGATCGATCTTCTCTCGATCATCCACATGCATGTCCACCATAAACTTGAACACTTCAATCAATCTTCATCATTTGCATATATATGGTAGTAAGTAAAAGAGGGACGTTGGTGAATTGTCTTCCATCAAAAAGATTTTTCTACTCCGGTCTTTCGTCTGAAATTTATTATGTTCGGATAATTCGTTCTAATAAGGTGATTATTAACGTAAAATTGAAAATTGAAAAAAAAATGCCGTATTTCGATATGAGTTTTAAACACATGCAGCATAAGGAGGGGAGAGCACTGGCTAGCTAGCTATATATATATAGCTTTTTTCTATAGCTAGCTGCACTTAGAATAGTTTATGTATAATTTATGATATATATATATATGTGTGTATGTATATGTGTATGTATATGTGTATGTGTATATGTATATGTATATGTAATGTAATGTTGTTTGATGGGTGACATAGGCACAAGGTTTTCTCCACTGATGAAGGGTGTTAGGCATGTGAAGCTGCATCTAATTGGCTCCTCTCTATTTGAACAAACTCTTGGTAGGACCCGCGCGCATTAGGGCAAGACGGGGGCCACCTCAATTTCCAAGTTTTGTGACATGGGACCTACAACAAGGACAAGGATATAGGAAAAGGGAAGGAGGTAGCATTACTCAATTGAATTCAATTAATGAAGAAGAGGGAGACGGAGATGAAATTAATTAAGTTAATTAGTGAGAGAATTGTCCAATCAGCGGTGTTGATTAGTGAACAACTGTCTACTTAAGAATGGGCTTCTTCTCCTTGTTGTTGTAATTGTTTCCACCATCTAATATAAAACTCTTTTTAGGCCCTTAATCATGCTTTCTTTTTTTCACTTTGTTGTTGATTGAAGTGATGCCAATATTATCGTTTTAAGATTGCCCAAATCGCGACCATGCCCCACCAAGTTGTGATTAATTATCAAAAAGAAGCTTTCGCCAATCACAAAACAACATCCATTTCCGCTAATTATACAAACACACACGAATTATCACATTACGATTTAATAATAGAGAACTAATTGTTACATTCTTACAAGTTTTTTTATTTTATTTTTTAACCGATAAATAGAAACAAACAGAGAAGTGTATAAGGAGAAAAACACAATGTGACAGCCATATTCCCCTAACAATATTAGTCTACTTTTTGTTGGAAGCGTGAAATTTGAAGTTTTAAATTCGGTTCATATGTAATTATGTATAATAAAAAACGAAGAAAGCGAAATGATTAGTATTATTTGGGAGACATGATATGGTAGTAGCTATATATCATGTTGGAACTCCATTAACTTTCTAATCGATCACCTTTGTTTCTTTTTGCAACCATTGCTTTGGAAGGATCCAAAAAGGATTAAAAAGAAGCAATTAATGTGACTTAGATTTCAAGTTGAAAATCCCTTTTCATGGATATGCTAAGAGCATTTTAAATTATGCAAATCCCAAACAAGATGGGTGATCGAGTCAATTAGCAAGGAAGGAGCCTCTCCATGTATTCCAAGTGACACTACCTACTTCTAGCTTTTCCCAATTCTAAAAAATACTCCAAACAGTCGCGGGTCGGGTTTGGGACTTTGGGTGGAGTTTGCTTTAAGTCATGTGAAGTCTCTCTCTCTCTCTCTCTCTCTCCATCTCTCTAGCTTTCTCTCACTGATCAATTATTTAACTAACACACCCCCCCATTCATTAATTATTAATTATCAATTATTAATCCAACTTAATTAGAGCTAACCCTAGATTACAGTCTAGAATGTCTACACATAAAATAAGAAGCATTAAGCCTATCAAGTATATAATTAGACGTCCGTGAATTGAGTTTGGAGAGAATAAGGGGACCTTGGTCAATCGATGAGACAAAATATATGCGCTTTGGTTGCTTAAAAAATGTGAGAGAGAGAGAGAGAGACACACACACACATCGGCGGCTACACAAGTAAACCCAAATCACATCCAACCCAAACTCATTAGCTTAATATACACATCTATTAAAATATAATTCAATCTGAATCTTACAATTAAACTCATACTAGAACTAATATTATAATTAAAAATAGTTCATTTTGTTTCTACGAAAATTTATATAAATAAAAAATTACTTAGTTACTTGATTATTAATAAAAATAAGGATAAACTATATAAAAGTACCCAAACTATAGGGGTCATTTCAAGTTCATACCACAACTATGAAAGTTTTCATCTAGGTATCCAAACTATATGACCATCAACAAATCACTACCTCCGTTAGGTTTTCCATCCAAACTGACGTTAACAGTATACGTAGCAACTCTTTGGTCCAGTCAGATCATGATTTGGCTAAAATTAGAAGGGTATTTTCGTCATGTCACTATTTTATCCCCAATTCCCTTTTCAATTCGTCTTCTTCTTCCCTTCTTCCTCTTCCCCAAATTCACATCTTCATCATCATCATCATCATAACATCCGACCTATTTCACAAGCACATTCCCAATGGGAATCAATCTTCCCATCTCATCAGCACAATCCACTCTAATTTTTACCACATCACTAGCTAGCCGACTAGATCAATTACTTGCCACGTGTACTTTTAACGACAATGTGGATGGAAAACCTAACGGAGGTAGTGATTTGTTGATGGATATATAGTTTGGATAACTAGATAAAAAAATTCATAGTTGGTATAATTTGGATATTTTTATGTAGTTTATCTTAAAAATAGTTGTTACATTATTCGATAAACAGTTTACGGTCTATATATTTATCTATATGTAGCTGGTAGGCTCTGCACATGACATGACAAAATTAGATTTTAAAATTGTAATTAGATTCTGCAGAATCAGCTCCACAAGTTCAATGCCACGAGGGTACTTCTACCAAGTCTATATATCCACCTTGTCCATTTGATTTGACCACATTACTCCATCGATACTTTGGTATATATTCTTCTCCTTTTTTGGAATTTTTCTTCTGATGCCACATCTGTAGTTTTCATTTTTGAATTTACTCAAAAGATTTGATTCCACCTATGTGAAAAAACAAATAATGAATCAGATATTCTGCATGCATACGTAATAAATGAAGAAAATTTCATTCCAATTTACAGGTGTCAATTAAGTAAAAAGAAAATTCTTCTTATAACCCGTATCGTGAGATTGATGTCGTACTTGGAGAAAACCTAATGAAAAGAAACCAAGGTGCCATCACATGTACTTAGAATAACCTACTGTTCTTGAACATGCATGGAATATATAGGAACTTAATTAGGAACCCTAATTTAAACGTATGCATGTGGGACTTGGTCTTAAAAAAAATTAATTCAATTTAATATAAGCATTTATATCCTAATTAATCTAGAATAATATTCTACATTGAATTAAAAACTAAGAACCCTAGCTAGCTACAAATAAAAAAATAATCAAATATCCCTTGAATTGTGCAAGAATTTGGCCCGTGGAAAGATCCAAGTGGATGCATCTGTGATCTGTCTGAAGTCTGAACTCATCCATGAACTTCAAACACCAGTCAAGACAAAGTTTTGGTTTGATTAAAAATTGAGTTCGAATTAAGAATCCTAATTGTTAATCATGGTTTGCTTGAGGGTGTGCTGGATTTGGCCAATCTAGTCCACGAGCAGATAACCTAAGACCTCGACGGTGTGTTTATGTGTATATATATGCATATTTGTGGTCCTTATTTTAAAGTTTTCCATGGTGGTTGTTGTGCTTAAACCAATCTATTATCACTTGATTCATCAAATTATATAAATATATCGAGTGTTATGGAGAAGACTCTCTAACCAAAATCTGTGTGGACCCTGTGACACTGCCTGGTCATGGCCATGACTGGCGGGATATATAGCCCATTTCTCTTTTCTTAAAGCTAGGGTTTTAGGCCAATAATACTCTAGGGGTGGAAATTTCCGACACGCCTCGATAAACGACTCAAAATCTGCAAGATTAAAATTTCGGATCATTTTCGAATTAACATGTTATGACGCGTTTAATAAACGGGTGTGGGTCTCGGGTCAACTCGTTAATATGTGTAATAATCTATTAATCTGTTTAATAAACGTGTCAGTCACTAACCCCTATATCTACCTATTTACCTACTTATATACTTATTAATTCTTTACAATTTCAACATTATTTGTGGTTGAATTCATAACATATTGATGGTACTTTGTAGTGTATATTGAGTTTCTAGGGTGTATAACATAAATTCATAAAGTTAGAAAGTTAAATAGGTCATAGGTTAATCGGGTTTTGAATACGACCAGTTTATTAAATGGGTTACATGGTTCATTAACGGTCCGGCTTGATCATCCTTGACACGATTATTAAACGGATCAGGTCGAATTGGATATATTTGGGTAAAACAGAATTCATGGTACGACACAAACCCGACACAACCCAACCCATTGTTAGCCCTACTGCCGGTGTACTGATATTTTCCTTTATTTATAGTGAAAGATTTCAAATTTGACTTTTTAAATCCTAATGCTTTTTCGTAATATCATTCTAATAAAATATTATATCTTATGATCCGATGCATCTTCTTATTCCTCTCCTTGTGATTAACGAGCTAGTTCTCATCTATGTTGAAACAATTCATTTAAAATCGCCGTTTAAAAAAAATGAATAATTTCAAATTTGTACAGTGAAGATTTATTAATTAGAATGTGGAGAAGGATGTGCACCTTCAGGTCCTGTTTGGATGCTTGGAATGTAAGAAGGGGGAAATGAATTATATCTATTTCCTTTCTTATTCCAAGATGGAAAGGATTTAAGAATTCAATTTTAGCGTTTGGAACAAGCTAAAATAATGGTAAGGTTTTAAATATTCTATTCCTTTGTTGCATTTGGAAAATCATACAATGAAACAAAAATAATAATTATTTTTAGGATAAACTACATAAAAGTACCCAAACTATATGGGTTATTTCAAGTTCATACCCCAACTATAAAAATTTTCATCTAAGTACCTAAACTATAAATTCATATCATTTAAGTACCCTCCGTTAGTTAATTTGTTAATAAGTCTGTTAAGTGCCCAAGTGTCACTTGTGAGGCTTATTTTAAAAAAGTTCATTATTTTAAAAAAGTTCAAAAAAAAGCAAAATCAAATTACAACCCTAACCCCCCTAATTGACGCCCAAACCCAGTTGTCCCCAAGGAGATCAAACCCAAACTGCGATTACTCAGTCATTGCCATCGCCGTCAAACTCGATGGTGTCACATGCAATCTAATTCATGGGTTGCGATGTTCCCATCCTCTTCCTTCCTCTGGTGATTGCGCGATTCCCACCCAGATCGCGGACGACGAGTCACGGTGGTGTTCTTGCAGCAGAGGGTCATGGTATCCTACGACAGAGGGTCGTGGTCACGGTGGTGTATTGCGGCAGAGATGAGTTCTCGATGGTGTCTGGCAACCTTGTTGATTGTCGGGGAAGCTGGGTTTTGGAATTATGACCTCGCTATCTGTATGGTGTTGCATGTTCTCTAGGTTGGTCACCGGTCCGAGACAAAGCGGTGAGGGTCGTGGTGAACCTCAAATCGCTATGGTTTTGGGTTTTTTTTTCTACTTTTCTTTTAATTTTATTATTTTTTGCTGACGCGAACGGTGGTGTCGGAGAAGGACTCGGGTTTGGCGAATTGGGTACGGTTGAAAACCTCGAACCAAGGGTGGTGTTGGGAGAGGCCATTGCGGCAGGTTTCCGAGATGCTATTGAGGAAAGCGCGGAAGGCCAGTGTGGCGATTGAGGCTTGGAATTGGTTGGAGCCGACCATGGTGACGGTGGTTGTGGCGATGTTGGAAACCGGGAGGATGAGAGGTGCTGGTGCTGGGTTTGACATTTATTCTGATGTCGATGAGGCTTTGTTTGAATTCATATATTTAGTTTTTTTGAATTATGGTCATTTGGGTCCTGATTAATGATGGAATTGGTCAAAAAGTTCAAATGTTCTGCTGTGATTTTCAGTTTTTGGTGATGTCTAAAGCATTCAAATTTAAATTGAAGATGAGTGGATTGCGTCTTATTGAATGTTGGGTACTAGGCAGAGCTTGCTTTAAGCTTAAATTCATGCATACTTTAGATTGCAAATTTGGGAATTAGGGTTTAATTTGGGTGGTGGCTTTTCAATTTTGGCGTTTTCGGTGGGATCAAGTTTGTCATCAGTTTTGGCATTCTAGGTGTGGATGACGGAGATGCTGCAGGTAGGGGAATGAGATGAGGCAAGGAGATGATGGTGTTGCTGATGGTTTTGTTTTTCTTTTTTGTTTTTGTTTTGGTTAATTTTGTAAAATTAAAAAATTTTAATTGTATATTTATTATTTTTATATTAATTTATAGCTTATGTGGAGTCCAACTCAGCATATAATTTTTACTCATCAAAGACACTTAAGCATTTAACGGTTTGACTAACGGAGGGTACTTTAATGTTGTATTTTGATAGTTTGGGTATCTAGATGAAATTTTTTATAGTTAAGGTTTGAACTTGAAATGACCCCTATAGTTTGTGTACTTTTATGTAGTTTATCCTTATTTTTACTATAACACATTTTTGTCAAGCATTACCTGACTATGAACTAAAGAAAATCAATCATTCAATATGAACTTAAATATCATATTCTCCAATATCAAAACACACATTATTCAAATTTATTAAAATTCTTGAATCCAACAAAGAAAAATAATCGAAATAGGTCCAAACAAATAGGAAACCCTAATTTATTCAAGAAGCCACAACTAAAATGCCTTAAAAAACCCTAATGTAAGTATTTTGCTTTTATTTGAATGATTTTTTACTAATTTAATAGTGACAATTATTGGTATATTAAGTAATTTTTACATTCCTTCATTACTAGGGAAATAGAATACCACCCTATTGTAGGTAATTAAATTCCATTAATTGGATGGAATTGATTCCAATCAAATTTCTGATCTGCGCTCCTTTACAGGATCCTAAATAGTAGCAAATATCAAGGAAAGATGGAATCGAGAAATAAATTCCTATTCATATCCTATATTTCTGCGTAACAAACGGAGCTTCAAAGTATTGTTCTTCCAATCGTGGGCCCAAATTGCCACTAACAACTAGCAACCAACAACAACAGCCCATACTGGACCACTAGTTCCTTCAATGTTATGGTCCAAATCTGAGTGAGCTCGGGTTTCTATATTAAGAAATTAATAATATTTATGTGAGGTATTAGACAAAACGTCACACATCAGTACGGTTCCGGTGGCTCAGATCAAGGCCGCTCATCCTAGTTTATAAGCTTAAACACAACCACAAATTGTCAATTCATACCATATCCATACACGTTGCATGTTTTCCAGCCTTAAAAATGTAGAATTCTCTCAGCTGATTTTGACCTCAGGTGAACTTGTCGTATTACGAGACGATTCACTTCAACTTGGAGGATTAGATTAAACTTGAAGGATTAGACTTGTCGTATTACGAGACGATTCACTTCAACTTGGAGGATTAGATTAAACTTGAAGGATTAGATTAGATAAGATGAGTCGTTGTTTTCAAACACATGTTTAAGCAAGAGAATGGATAACTTGTCCAAATTGAATACTTTCAACTTCACAAAATTTAAAATCAGACCTTCGTTGTTGTATTCCAATTCATATTCAATCCTAGACAAAAAAAATATAATAATAAAAAATAAAAAAAGGGCGGTTTTTCATATTTAATTTTTTATTTATTGCATTCTATTTTTAGTTTTATTTTTTTATCTTTTATAAAAAAAAAAAATTCAGCAAGTAAAAAATAGAGCGTGAATATTAACTTCTTAAAAAAAAATAAAAAATTTACATGCTCATTTTACCTATCAGTTTCTTCGGCAATCACATAATTATAATCAAGTGGGTAAACAAAGGAAGTAACATGTAATCACAGCATGAGAAGTAAATATGTTTATATTGCTGCTTAAACATGTTGAATAATATTAATTCATGAAACTTGAATATTATGATATTTATACAGATGCAATTTCTAACTACCACGTTTTACAGAATCAAATTACAACACCAACAAAGCAATGATGGGGAAGACGACGAGGATGACGACCACGGGCTATAAGAGAGAAAAGATTTCAAGGAAATACAAGACAAGCCTCTATGCAAGCGAAAAGCGCAAGCATTTGCATGAATGGATGGATATTGAAACCTGTCAAATAATAAAAAAAAGTTAATCCCAGACACATTTTTAGCCAAGTTTCTTATCTGATCCTGATCCTGATCCTGATCCTTTGAGGTTAAGATTGAACCATTTCTTTTTGCCCGACTTATCCTTCCCGTCAGAGCCTCCATCTTCCACTGGGCTCTCAGCATTTGAATCTTCCCCAGGAGTCTTGCTACTGCTGCCATTACTCAAACCGCTACCGCCCACACTGGTGGTGGTTGTCCTGGTGATACTGAAAGAAGAATGGATATTGTCTCGCTGTTTCAGCAGCTCATCCACCTGATTTGTAAAATGATAAGCCCCAATGAAAAAAATTAAACAAATAAATACAGAAAAGAGAATACTTTATATGCGATAACATTTTAATGAATCTGTAGCAGCTACAATCACGTAACAATGACTTATTTTCTTGGTTACTTCAATAATGGGTAATACAAAATAAGAAAATAAAACCCAAAAAGTAAAACACCATGGTCTAACGAAATAGGCATAAAAAAGTTCATAAACACTATTTACAGATAATTGCTTGTTAACAATGAGTGTGTGGCTAGCAATGTGTTACAAATTATGAGAGCTATGAGCAACCAAAACTTACAGATTGCTTTTCCTGGGTGTATCTGTTGGTCACTTCTTGGAAGCGTGTCAATGCCTACATAATAGTACAGGAAATTTGTAAAATACCACATGATGAGATCTCATCACAAGCCACATTCAAGAAGGACCGGATCAATACCTTTCTGTACTCTGTCTCAAATTGCCGAAGCTCATTTCTCTTTCTTAAAATCTGATCCTCAATCTCTCTAAGCTTCTGCGTTGTATCCTCGTATGACCTTACGCAGAGTGCCTCGATTGTATAGGTAGCAGTCTTAAAAAAATTATCTCCTGAAAATATCTCAGTGCAGGTTAGTAAACAGGATAGGCAACAATTTTACATCACGGAGTTTGCCCCAGAAAGCAAAAGAATAAAGGGACCAAATCTAAGTTCAGACCATAAACAGCGAATATATGAGTGCCAGCTTTTAGTTCTGAGACCTCACAAGGTTGTAGACCTTCCAACCTCTTAAAAAAAGCAGCTTCAGGGTCCTTTGCCATAGCCAACTGCACCATCACAAGGATATATCATCATTTTCAGCCATAGATAGGAGCTAATAAACCACCACTCTCAGCCCCATCCACAAACATTGGGGAACAATTTGTATGAAGAAAAAAAACTATTGATATCCTGCATACCGCATTCAAAGTTGAATCCATTCTGTATACTTGAAAATGGAGAAAATACATCCCTGCAGATGTTACTTTGCCAGTCTTCTCACTATCTTCCTGTACAGAGGCAATAACAGACACATTTATTTAACTCATCTACAAGTGACACATGTTACAGCATAACTGGTATTGATGTAACAAACACCCACTAAAATTGATACCTTAGCTTGTCATGGAAAGAAATAAGGAAACACTGTACCATGAATTCCAACTTGCTAAAATAAAGCAATAAAACACATATAACAGACTAAATAGTATATGAAGTATTGGAAGCTGAAATTGGTGTAGCAGAGTTCTGAAGTATAAAGCGCACAGAAGAAGAATGCAGTGCAACACTTTTATAGACTATCTAACGTTGAAAGAATCAAAACTCCGTTGTATCAGTTATCAAAACACAGAATGTTGGTTTATTATTATAAATTTTATGTTCGTTAAAAATGGCTTCCTTGGACATATGCTGCATATTGATAAAAAATAAATGGGAGAATATTCGTGAAAATAATCTTACGCTGGTTAGAAATCACTTTTCTTAAGAGGTTAAAACGGGGTTTGGAAACCATTTGATGCATTCAATATAGGAGTGTTCATGTGTATTCTCAGCACACTATAAAGCAGACAGAGAAGCCTAACAATTTACTCCAACAGATTTCAAGCACATATAACACAGGTGCCAAATTCTAAAGCTAGTGCACCAATTATATGGGTATTAAGAAACAGAGATGGTGATGCTTGGCAGGATAATATATAGTACCTGTAAGGCCAAACCATAACCAGCATTGACATCTTGCTCAAAATAAAGTAACTGCAAAGAACAAATTGATTGAAATGTAAGTACTGTACCAGTAATATTCACAAACCAGCTACGGAGTTCATGATACAGACACACACACACAGAGGCATAGATAGGGTGGAAAAAAAACTTATGGAAACATATGCACCTTAAATTTGCTTTGTGCAGTTGAGGTAACTCTCACTACAATCCCTGACTCAGCTTGTAGGTCATTGATTGTAACACCAAAAAAGTGGGCACACTGTTTCTCCACCTGCAGAAAATCACAAAATAAGTAAAAGATGCACCAAACTTAGTAATGCTGCACAATGATATAAACAAAGAAGCACCTTTCCACTAACTGATGTTCCAATTGGGAGAGGTCTGACTGTAATTCTATCATTAAGAGCTTCTTCAAGTACATTGGCAGAAATTGTAGTCTTGATAGGTACACCCAACTTGCTATAGTATAAATAAAAAAATGAATGTCATAAGAGAAAAAAACCAACACCAAAAATATATACACACACCGATATATTACCTGAATAGAGCAGCAAACATTGTATTGACCGTCCCCAGATTTGACAAGTCAATTTCCATGTCCATGCCATCAGCTTCAAGAGCCTGAACAAATTTAAAACTGATAAGAACAAATCTATTACTAAATATTAACACATTAGAAAGTGGAATAACTTCAAACGGGGTATCTTATATATTCTCTTTTTTCAAAAGATAAAGGAACAGGATGGATAAAAATTAGAAACTCAATGCTCATTCAATTGTTACACATATAATACAAAGCTACAAACAACAGAACAAGGTCGAGCAGACAAACGACACGAACGTTCAGAAGGATCAAATCTGAATAAAATTATTGACTGACACATCCCCTAAAATTGTAGACCCAAACAACCGAATGAATAATCTATTCAGTAACACTAGTTCAATTCTTTCCCATCTATATAAGCAGGTATGCATTTTTTGTGTGTGTGTTGGGGGAGAGGAAGGGTGGAATAGTAAGCAGAATAAGAAGAGCACCTCAAACCCAGCACTGTCATACTGCCTCCTTTTTTCTGGGTCAGACAATATGCTATAAGAAAATGCAACCTCCTTGAAATGTTCTGAAGCTTCAGGATTGCTGGTATTCTTGTCTGGATGATACCTTTCCATAATTTGGTTCAAAAGAAATATTTTATGTGAAATATGTCTCAGAAAGCATTCTAATTATTATCATCTACTGAATGAATAGTAAAGTGAATTCAAATGAACTGTAAAAAATTGCAATAAACAGGAGAAATAAGAATATAGTGCTTAAAATTACAGTTACATTCCTGAATCAGGGGGGTCTTTACAACTATCAAGGAGATGAGTGTAAGATATACATGCATGCATGAATGCAAAAATATGTTAGTGTGCATGTACATGCGCTGTGGAGCCTTCATTCAAAACCAATAAATTCTTCCACAGCAATACAGCATGGACCTATCTTGTCTTAAAACTAGCCTGTACACGCACGAGCTGAACCTTCATCAGGTTTATATAAAGAGAAACTAGGAGAGGGATGATTGCATAACATTGAAACTTAAAAAGAGCCTAAGCACTATTCGGGGTGTGGTTGTACTTTAAGTTTTCCAAATAATTATTATTAAAATTTTAACCAGTAGCTACTGAGGATTCCATCTTGGTATACATCAGACAAAATGGAATAAAACTCAGTAGGGCATCTCAATTCCCTTTCCCATGGCACTATTAACTCTCCCTCACAAATAGTATTTAATCAGCAAGAATGGTGAAGATAAGTCGAAGCCCAATCTAATTGACAATTCAAAAATCAGTTGCCCTCACAACAAAACAATGCAATATAAGATCACCACTAACAATTCAAATGTCTCCAACAATACACATTTTCCACGCATCTCCAAATCTCAACTTTGCTCGTACTAACATCCTCACTCAACTATAAAGCTTAGAATCAAGCTCACCAGTGAGGCTCATAGCTAGTGATTTGCAATGATAAGGTATAAAAGAAAAATATACTAAAAATTAGCAACATCTAAAAGGAATTCAAAGGCAAACAAATATTCAAATGAAGAAATCAACGGCGATGACGGTGAGTATGGAAGAAGAGAAAAAACTGAACTTACTTGAGAGCAAGTTTTCTATACGCGGTTTTAATTTCCTGATCAGTTGAATCCCTCGCAACGCACAACACCTCATACGGGTCTCGCCGTATCGCCGGTGCCGATGTCCCTTCCAATTTGGAACCCGTCCCCATCTCTCTCTCTTCAAAGAAAAGCCACCTACTTTACAATCTGGAAAACTACAGTAATCTCCTCCGAACCAGCTCAGTTGCTCTAATCATGAAAAATCAAATTCGAAAAAGATAAAATTTGAATTTGTGCTCACCAAAGCACGCAATTCAAAGCTTTATTGGATCGCTCTCTTTTCCAATCTCGGGAAATGAAGAGTGATGGGAATTCCTATGATGAACAAGTCAAGGGGTCGAAAAGCTTTGATCTAATCCAAGCGAGGACTAACTGAAAGACAGAAAAGCTTAGGGTTTAAAATTGCGCAGAGAGACGCGTGAGCTTGAGCTGGAGGAGACCCAAAGCCGAAACGCCTTTTCTTCTTCTCTCTCTCGTTTAAATTATTTTTTATTTCATTTTATTTAGTACTACCCCAAAAAATGACGTCCTCTTCACTTTGGTTTGGTTTCAACCGTTCCTAAAGCTTACTTAGCTTTAGCAAACACATAATAAAATTCTTTACACTTTTCTTTTGTTTTTTCTTTCCCTAGCAAGATTTTTTTTTCTTTTTTTATCTCACTAATCAAATGTTCATATGTCGTTACCAATTGTTCCAAATAAAACATATTTTGAGGTAGTTTAAGTAGGTCTGATTTTCGGTCCAATAGGTTGTGATATGTGTTTCATTTTCAATCCAAAATAATTTTGGAATAAAGAAGTGTAGATTTCAATTTTAAATTATACGGCAGCAAATGAAAACTTAAGTATTAGTAGATAATTATTTGAAAACTCAAGTTTTATTTTATAAGGTCAATTTGAAAAGTATTATTAGTACTATAATTTAGTGATATTTCTCTCTATTCTATAGTGAAAGGTCTTGAATCCACTCACGTAAAGAACCAGATCGACAACAAATGCTTATAATTCCTCTTCCAATATCGTTAAAAAAAAAATATCTAGAGAGAGGTTATATGACTTTTCATTTAAATTAAAATTTCTACATCTTCTGGAATCTGGCCAGTGACAACTCAGATCTCCAAGATTGTGAGTTGCATCATACGAAAGCTAAAGCAAAACTATATTGAGGTACATATCATTTGCAAGATCCCATCTCCAATGTTGTATGAATCTGGTAATGAGAATTAGAAAAAATGAAGTAGCTAAAGACTACAGTAGCAGTAGTGCATCCAATTTACAAAGCCGTGGGAAGGTGGTGGAGCCTCCAACTCAAAGGAACTATATTTACACATCCAACTAATGCATAGGATGGGAAGTCCATAATTCATATGCCATCACAGTTGTCTCAAGTTAAGGAGTGATTCGTGTTCGAATCGATCCTGATTACCTTGGTGTTGTAGGATCCACAAAATGTACACTTACGGTACAGCCAGTGGAAGGGTGCCGTGCCCTTCTTATCACAGTCGTTGCACAGAATGTCCTGGAGAGTTCAAAAGTTTGTCGGTTTTGAGCTAATAGAGATAAAGGAGACTAATGAGAGCATGCAGCGATAATTTACCTGATAGCGATCCCTATATTCTTCTGGGAGTTCCTCAGAAGCCAGTAGTGCATCAAGCATGCCAAAGTAAACCTACACGGTAGTCAGAATCGTATACATAGGATGATTGTAGGATTTCCGATGATTAAAACAAAAAAAAAATGCATCATTACCGCCATGTCTCCCAAAGATTTGCTACAGATTGGGCAGATGTAGTGACTGCAAGTGTATGCCTGGCAGAATGCATTAGGGAACATGAGCAAACGAGTCGTCCTTAATTATAGATAAATTTGAAGCAAAACATGAGCAAAAACCAGAGGAAAGAGGCTGAGGAGAAGGAAAACCTGAAAGCAAGCAGAATGCATGTAGTGGCCACAAGGAAGAGCTCTCACAGTTGCACTTGATGTAAATAAAAAGTCGCAGCAGATGGGGCAGTTTATTTCCAGACCTCTCTCCCTACATTTGTGGTCAAGTAACTTCATCCCCAGGCAACAATTGCATGTCATGCAATGAAAGAAGTCGATACCAAGTCCCTTCCCAACACGACACAGATTGCAGGAAGGACAATGGTAAACTGTCCTGATATAATTGAAAAGACCATGGTTAGAAATCCAAGTTCAAAAGTCAAAAAAGATGTAACATCAAGAAAATGTTAGAGGTGTATAGCAGACATCGATGTTTGACTCAAACACAGAATTCCCACCCCATCAAAGCAAATTTAGTTCCATCTGGTTATGCATCTCAAATTGCTGAATCCGAGGAAAATAACTTAAGTACCTTTCATCGTCAAAAAACTTGCAAATACTACAATAGTACTTTGCCATCGAGAATCCACCACAAGAAGGTGTTGTGCAGACTGGTCCAACAGGCTGAATTTTCAAGCAGCGCATGCACATCATATCAAATGTAGCCTTCCTGCAATTAAACATGAATATCATTTGTAATCAAGCACAATCTGTCATATAAATGAAAAAGAAATCAAGAGTATATATAGCATTTAGTTACCTATCCATTGAATGGTCGCTCACATTATCATGGCAGAACCTACATGCAAATAATTTGCCACAACAAGCAGCACGGAGTTTGCAATTTCTTTTGTAATGCTCACATCCAAACACTTTTTTCTCAGAATCCCGAAATGACGGTGAACATCCAAGAAAATCTTCACCATTTGAACCCTCGAATTCACTTGCTTGAGGTGACTTTTGCTGAGAAGCTATCCAACGACTATCATGACCCATTACTTGATCAGAACAATTGAAATGCAAAGCTGATCTACATTGTTGAAGATCAGGTCCATTAAATGGTTAAGAAAATGTACCTGGTCATCAGATTTTGAATAAGATATGCTTTTCTTCTTGGATCAAGAGTTGAATCCCTAGAAACTTTTCTTATTTCTGATTCAAGCTCATTCTGATTCATCCTAAATATATCTTTCCATCCAGGTTTAAATGTGTCATCACTGTGTTCCAAGCTTTCATGAGCACCTGCCCCTGAAACTGTATATTAGAAGTACATGAGATAGCTTTTAATAATGTAAATCTATTACACAATAGAATCTTATGGATTTCAAGAAACAATCACTACACTGTAATGCACACAAATAGCCAACATAGATTAGAAATTTCTTTTAAATAACCATAATAGTAAATCATGGACAATTTATAACCAGAAAGAAGTAGTAACAAACAGTATCATACAGACCTACAGACGTGCAACTTTCCAGTGTTTCTGCATGTGAAGATGCAGCAGGAGTTCCATCCCACCATTCATTAAGCCACTCACTGAACATAGTATTTTTGGTTGCCTGCTTCCATGTGTCCATCAATTTATTTTGCTCTTCCTGAGTAAGAGCATCAGTTACCCACGGCAACATTGACTGAAGAACCTCTGCACCTGTAGTGCCAATTATTCTACCAACAATTTTGTCTTGTTCTTCCACAGAAAAATGTTTATCAAACAATGGCCACAATTCAAGTTCTTCACGGAAAACATGATGATCCAGTGACACTCTAATTGATTTGCACATGCCTTGAAGTTTTGTGGCCAGCTCATTGTACTTTCTCAGATTAACATTATGCCCGAGATAATCCAAGCTACTTCGAGTTGAATCATCAGACAAATTTTCAGTGCTCATCAATTCTTTAAGTTGTGAAAGCTCAGAAAGAACTGAAGAAATATCCTCAAACAGTTCCTCTTCCTGCTTGTGATCCAGAGTGTAAGCATGGCTAACGTTATGAAGAGTCTCTTTTGATTCTAATGCGGGAAATACAATATCATCCTCCGCATTACTATGGGCTCTATACAGACCCCACAACAAACGAAATCTACCAGTAAAATGCCTAATAAAAGTCTCATTACAATCGTTAAGCTTTCCAGATTCAGAATCCAAATACTCCAAGTCTTTACGTATAGCTTTATGAAACTTAAATATGTGATCAATAGGCCGTGCTGCACTACCAGTGTCAGAGGAGCTGGTCTCTGTTTCCCAGTTAAAAAGACTGGAGTTGAGAGCAGGAGCGGAAGGATTAAAAGACAACGCACGCAGAGATTTTGCTGCAGCAAGAGAACCCACTCCTAAACTACTGTCATTTACTCCTAACCCTGGGACACAGCACGTCTGATTACCACAAGAATTTTGAAGGGTATTTACACTTTCTGTAGCCTGGCAAGTGACAGCTTCTGATACCAAGCTTGCACTCTTGAATGGACTTTCATTATCATCTGCTCCATCTGTTTGAATGCTTAAAGGCCTCTCCATAGTGGAATATATAGAGGTGCAAAAACAGATTGGTTTATTCCTAATATCTTCTTCAGTTTCACTCACTGTCCTGGCAGGACAAGATGCAATTGCACTTGAAGACAAACATATGTTGGCTGAACGACCTTTGCATGCCCAGCCAGAGAAAAGAGTAATAAGTGCTGAATCTGATGCTGGAGCTGCATTAAGATAAATCTGCAAGTTAGAATAAATATAACAGAGTATGCAAATAGCATGCAGACCACACCATTTTTTGAAATAGCAATGACCATTGTAATAAGTCAACAACTGATGACAAACCTGCTATACGAATATTCCGAAGAAAGGAACTTGCTTCGTCTTCACTGAGTGATCCTACTAGCCATGGCAATACACACTCAATCAACTTCAAGGGCATCAGACATAAGCTTTGATACAGAAGTTTTCTCTGTCTTTTGAGGCTAAAATGTTTACGAGCAAGTGGAAGGACCTAGAAATGCAATGCACTCATAAGAAGAATTTTGTGCAGATCAAAGATGCTTGAACATTATAAACGTTGACCAGAATGACAACATTGTTAAAGCACCAACCGCTGATACACTAAGCTCAGTCAAAACACTCATAAAACATGTTTCAAAAATGTTTTAATTGAAGATCTGCATGCTCAGCCAAGGTGTGATTCAATTATGTGAAGCAGATATTTAGAATATGGAAACTAAAACAATATATTAGTGTATTTGTCTATCTTACTCTTGCATTTGAATTGTGGAGAATATGTTAGTTACCCTATCACTCTCATAGAAAGTCAGCTACTTGTCATATTGGAAGTGGAAACACTTACCTGAAGTTCCTCGTCCTGGAAGTGCTTCAATATACTATCTATTATCTGATCAGCATGTGAGCACAACTTCATATAAAATTCAGAAGTAGATGAGTTAGCTCCTTCCCTCTGTATGCTTTCCATGAGGCCCCTAAGCTTGTCAAATTGAATTTCTTCTTCTGCATGCTCCTGAGCAAAAGTGGGTTCTGCATCTAGAGCAGGGAATATAATTTTGTCCTCAGCAAGGCTGTAGTAAAAGAGGATACGCTCATTTCATAATGTGTACGCAATCGTAAGATACAAGAATGAAAGGCATGATTCCTGCAATTTTTTTTTAGTACTAACAATACAGTACAAGAGAATTTATATTCTCAAAACCTTGCATAACTCATGGAATTGAACATTTAAGTAACAAAAACATTTTGGTTCAAATACAAACCTGAGCTGGTAAACACAGTTCATGCACAGGTCATTATACAGACTGACCGATGGTGCACTACTAATTGTCCTTGTTCACATGGAAGATAATATAATCCATTGAAGCAAAGAACGGAATGCAATAGGAGTATGTCATGTCTACAAGAAGAAGAAGCCAAAGGGGAAAAAAGGTTAAACAGCAAACCTATGGAAAATACAAACGTCTGCGATGAATTTCAACCTCTTGTTGAAGGCCAACATATCAGAAAAATCTCCAGAATGTTGTATCCTCCTAGCTGCCTCAGCTATATCATTTAACTCTCTTTTTATAGCCTTGTGCCAAAGAAGTATTTCATCTATAGGATTTGAAAAAATGGTACTGGAAGGATCAGAATTTATCTCCACACGTTTCCTTTTACAAGTCTTGGAAGATTGACAAGCGCACTGCCCCTTCTTTACAGAATCTTGAAATTGGCCCTTGGAATTATCTTTGCAAGGGGTAACTTTCACCCCTTCCATCCACGCAAATACAACCTTCACATCATCAAACTCGAAGTCAGTGTAACATACATTTTTTTTTTCTTAATTAACCATCCTAAAGCGATATGCAATGAAAAGCAACCCTCACCTGCTGCAGAAGCTTCTCTTCTGGGATCACCTTGCTCAAGTACTTGCGCATATCCTGATGTTCATCAGATGATATGGAAGAAGAGAGCCATGGAAGAAATTCTGCCATCATGTTAACAGGAATACTGCATAGAAACTGCCACACCAAGGACGCCTGCTCTTCAAATGAAAACTTCTCAATAAGCAATGGGAAGACCTGCAGAAATTTTTTCAAAATAAAAAACAAGTTTAACCTCAAATACTGAACTCTCACTGAATAATATGAGATATATGAAGAGCAACTGTGGAATACACTCGCAATGCTTTGTCAACTTTTCGTGCAACCTTTTAATGATATTTAAGCATACACTGGAAGCAGATCATAAACTGTCAATCAAGATCTTAAAAGTATCAAAGTTGAATATCCACTCGCTAACTCAGAATTCGTGGGACGATGTTGATAACCATGCAGAGTTTTGAATGCACGAGTGGATTATACGAATACCTGTTCCTCTTCTTTTGACATATGTTGGCTAATTGATGTTTGAAGTGCTCCAGTACAAGAAGCCAGCTCTCTCCGGTAGCTCTCCTCATTTTGATTATCGGAGTTTAGCAGCTCAAACAATTGATCAAAAAGAACACTCTCTCCCTCGTGTTCAAGAGAATAAGTTCGAGCCACATTCTTCACGCGTATATCTAGAGCTGGAAATATGACCTGCAAAGCCAATTTACAACTTCTTACCAAGATTGTTTATAATTTACAACCTCACAATTGAGAAAGGAAACCATCCCCCACTTTCGATGGAATATTGACTAATAAACGAATACTAATTATCAAATTCTCTGAATTGAAATTTGAAGAAACTAGACTACAATGTCAGAGGAAAGAGTGAAACCAGAAACACACCTCGTCCTCGGCATTGCAATGGTGCTTATAAATAGCTCGAAAGAAGTGGTAGCGGTCCAACAAGGGGTCGATGTCGACGGCAGTGGCTTGGCTTGTGGCGAAGGCCATGGCCGCACGGTGGAGGCCGTCGAGCTCGGAGCGAATAGCTTTATGAAACAGCAAGAAGATGAGAATTGGAGACTTGTGCGCAGAGTTCTTCAAGCAAGTATTGGACGGAGAAGGATCGAGCGGGGTTAATGGTCCAGCCATTACCGCGACGCCTCCTCCTCCACCGCCTGGGAATGGTACCGCCATTTATAGAAGCGAGACGTCGTAAAATGGGAATGTGATTGCAGATTCGGATTTCCAAAAACCCTAGAAATGCCAGTGTTGTTGATTAATGCAATCTTGTGTGTTCGCCAGAATGCAGACAGACACGCGCGCTCGTTTTTCTGTGGGTTTGTTTGGTTGGTGGTGTTGCCTCACCCTCTCTCTCTATTTCCTTTGTATGCGAGTGTTTCTAATTGTGCCAGGAGGACGGAACCACGAGCAAAAGGCATGACGACGTTTCAATGCTTTGCACTAGATAAGGGAGGGAGGGGACATTTTATTGTTGTCCACGTGCCGCGAGCTGGCCATGCTGTACAATGCCAAACTATCCATAGTTTTTTTTTTTTTTTTCATTTGTTTGATTATAATTTATTTTTGATACAGTTTGATTATAATTTATAAAATGACCAAAAATAAAATCCAACTCGATTAATTTTTATAAAATGATATCTAAATTGTGATTTTGAAAACAAATGGGTGCTATGTATTGTGACTTTTTTTTTTTGTTATTGAGTAAAATTTTGTAAAGTATAATCATATTGGACTCACCATTTGAAATCGATTCGACTATGATTTTTTTTTAATATAGGCAACTAATCAATCAATGACCAAAATTTGGATTTTCTGATAGTGTTAATAAGAAATTTTAACTATAGAACCATGTGTCATGATTTCTTAATTTAATCTTAATGTGATTTAAGAAGAATTCGGATACTTAACTACGTAAAATAATTGGATAACGAATTAAAAAGAAGCAATTAGTTGTAAATATTTATTTTATTAATCATCTAAGCTTATATAGAAATACTAATAAAGTGAGCTAAGCACCTGTCACATAATCAAATATGAATATATAAAGTATTGAATTTGAATCGAACCAATTTCTAAACCCATAATAATGCCTACAATAAATTCTTCAAACTCTTTTAATTTATCACGTTTATAAAATTTAAAATTTTTTAAAATAAGTTACTTTAAGCCAGAAATGCGAATTCCCTTTAAATGTTAATCTACTCAAAGGTATATATTTAGAAAATTTAAGGTGGATATATATTGTGAAATTATGTCAATCACTATTTTTTTTTTGTTTGCATTTGTTTGAATTTGAGACGATCATGATGAGGAATGATAAAGTTTTGGACGAGGACGATAATATATAATACACGTGCCCTCCACGCGTGAGTAGCCCACCACCACGGAGTTTTGGACTATTTGGCTTGTCGCTTTGACCACGTAAGCATCCACTGAGCAACGATAGAACCGGGTATCCTATGTGGACCGCCGTAACCAAACAAATGACAAATGATAGTGACAAACTACGAAACTTTCTTAGGTAATAATTTTACGTGTACTAGCCCTCATCGACCTGAAAGAGTAATTTCGGCAATTTAGGAAATATTTCACAATTTAATAATAAATTAACACATATGTACGTAAAATATTTTAAATTTATTATATATGTACATGTCAATTTGTATTTTTTAATATATAATTGCAATTTTTAATTTTTAATTTTATTTTTAAAACAAATGAAAAAAAAAACAATGTAAATGGATGTTGGTAGTTCCATGTTCATGGAGTTTGATTCGCTTTGGTAACTGGAAAAAAAAAAGTGATTGTGGGTTTGTGGAAGAAAATACAACCAAAGAATTGCCTTATGATTAGAGATGGGCATCTGTTAAAATCGAAAAATCGATTTGATTCAAACTGTTATTGGCACTTCGGTTTGGATTTGACTAAATAAAAGTCAAACGGTTTGAAAATCCAAATATTTCCATTAGTAACGGTTTGGTTTTGGATTTTCATTTTGAAAACCGTTAAATTCCAAATCGAACCGTTAAGGTTCTTATTTATTTATATTATTTGTTAGTTAATATTTAAACATCCCATATTAATGTAAATGTTCATTACATACCCTACCTCACTTAACCCTTACTCATTTTGTGCTACTTTCAAATTTAAATTATATTTAAACATAACCCGTCATATTTCGAAATTTAAAATGTTGAAAATTTTAATTTATTGATATGTATGAATGAAATATTCTATCTTGATGTGAATAATGGTGGAATTTTGAAAAAAAAATGTTTTGGATGAGTATTTTTAGTAAACAAATTACATGAAAATTTAATGTCTAAATTGTCCAAACCAAACCGTTGATAATGGTTTGGATTGAAATGGTTTCAATTCTATTTTTTGAAAATTCAAACCATATATGCATTTATCCAAACATTGCCCACCCCTACTTATGATAACTAAAAACAAAAAATCAGATTATGTTAATTACTTAAAAATTCAAAATTGTTACAACAATTAAATACTTATATATTTTTCATTTCATTATTCATTTGACCCTTTTACCTTAATATATTAAAATGTCTTTTCTTTAATTTCTTCAATCAAAGATTTTTTTTGAATTTATTGAAAATTTAACCAAAAATCAAGTTTTGGCTTGATATATATATATTCTTTAATTAATATATTTTTATTTTTACTATTTTGACCTCACTTTAAATTATCCATTTTTGAATAAATTTATTAAGTAAAGATATTTTGGGGATTATGAGAATTTAACCTATTTTTACTATTTTGACCTTACTTAGTAAATCATTAATTTTTGAATAAATTTGTTTTACAAGCCCTATTTTGGGGATATGAGAAATTCAACCATTTTGACATTTTCCCTTTATATATATAGATTACTACTCAATACCATATCTGCATGTTCTTTAACTATTTTTATTAATTTATCAAATTTTTATTAAAATTAAAGGGGCCTAAAGTATCTGAAAAAAAACCGGCCGTTTCCATTCCATTTTCCATATGTGGGTTCGGTCGTGAAAACGAAGGTGGAGGATGTGCCAATCTTGGTATGGCACGTGACATGCCCGTGTGGTCACGTGTCCTCTCCCACACCTTTGGAGATTCTACTTAATATTGTGTTTTAGTAATATTTTGCTATTTTAAGGCGGAATTAGATTGAATTGAATAAAAATTGATGAACATGATTGAATAACTCGTCAAGTTCAATATATTTTTAATTTAAATATAATTGCACTTTATGCTTTAAATATAGAAGAATTTGATAGAATTAGACAGATAATAAAAATTACATTTTATAATCCTACTATTTTAAGAATATTAAGTATGATAAGTTTCCTTCCAGAATAATGCTAGACATCCCAAAATTATACACCAAATGACATGGATAATGCCACATCATAAATTTAAATGAATAGGATTGCCAATGTGGATTTAGAAGTGATTAACTTATTATATCGAAAAATAAATAAACAAAATATTGAAATTAACCCAACAATCCCAGAGTCCCAGACAATATTTTCATTAAGGACGCAGCCGGAGCACCATCACCGCCAAATCTTCCATGTCGCAACACCCATCGCAGCACGCCTCACATCAGTAGACAACCATTGATTTTCTTGCTTTAGATTAAATCCTACATGAGCATCTATACATTTTTACATATCAATCTCAGCCACCATCGCACAACGTTTCCACTACCACTTCGCCTATCCCGCCACCGCGCGCCGCTTCGCACTAACCATTACAGAAAAGTGACATGGATTTACTGAATTTGCTTCCAAACAATTATCAATCAGAGTAACAAAAACAAATTCTTCTGATTTTTGTAAAGAGCAATCAAAACCCAACGAAAATTGTCAATGACCATCAAAATTTTTAACAAACTCTTTGGAGGATCAACACTTTCTTCTCAAATTAGGGCTAGATTCTAGATCTTTACAACAGATTAGAGTTGTTTATGTGGAAAACTTTCCTACGTCTTTGTTCTTTGATTAGTGCAAAATGTACGGTATGTGGATCAATCATCAGTGGTAAGGATACCATGGTGGTCAAACATGCAAGGGCCGGCCTCTGGCGAAAGGTTAGGTTTGGTGAGATAGTTGTAGGCGGTGACTTTTGGTTACTAACCATCCTTCTTTTCATCAAATTATTATAAAAATATATAATTATTAACAAAACTAATTATGATTTGATTACTGTTTAATATAGCTATCAATTTTATCATTTATCACTAATGATGTGGAAGTTGCCACTTCATTTGGGATTCAATTTGGTGTACAATTTTGGGATGCCTAACATTACTCTTTCTTTCATCCCTACTCCTTCTAATTCCCTTACGTTAAAAACACACATATTTTTTTACATTTAATTTGATCGGATATCCAATCAAATGTTGCTCACCAAATGAGTTATACATTGTGCATAATGTCTCAAGTCTATTATCGTACATAACGAGGTCAATACCAATGCGTATAATATATATAATTTTTTTTTTCGTATCATTATATAAAAAATATAACCTGTAATTTACTCAAGTGAGTATGAGTACTAATTAAATATATATATATATATATATATATATCGATAATTAGTATATGAATTAACATAATTAGTTAGTGTAATAAGATTGTTTTAACTATGTTTATATATTGTATAAAAAAAACAAAAGTATTCTTATATATATATATATATGTCCACCAATATGGGTTGGGTGAGTGGATGATTAAATAATTTTGGTAGAGTGTGTAATGCTTATGGTTGCCACACATTCAACATTTGTAGATGCAAATATATATATATATATATATATATATAGTGTGGATAACCCACCATCACTGCAATCTGCATTAGATTTGCCCCATCATCCTCATCATCCTCATCATCATATATATCTTCTTCTTTACTCAGAACCTAAAGCTACCACCTTCGACTTTATTTTATTGGAGTGCATGGGAACCATCTTTTGACAATGTATAAATATGCTGACATTTCATATTAATTTAATATTAGCATGATAATTAATAACATAATATAAATAATTTATCGATATTTCTCACTCAACTTTGCGCAAAACCATCCTTAATTCACGTCTTGGTGCTTTGAATCTCATGTGAATAATTGATATATATATATATATATATATGAATATTGCAGAATATTCCGATGCATAATAATAATGGGTCCAACACTCCGACCGACGCCAATGGTAATGGCAACATATGACAATGGAGTCCACGTCTACATATTTTAGTAAATATACAGTCCTGAGTCAAATTTAGGGTTAGTGGGAGAAGCTTTTCGACATGATCATCTCTGTCTTTCGTGTGTCCTTCGTGTGCACCATTTAAAAATACCCAGGATTACCAGCAAAGTTTCATTACAATTTACAAGTACTTGGAAAAATTAAGACACAGGTAATATTTGTTCATCCTTCAGTTTATTTTATTCTTTTTTCTGGAGATAATATTGGTTGTGTTATAAATAAATGTAATGTATTAAGTACAACACAATTCGCCAACTTTATTTTCAGTGAAAATGAAACCAAAATATGAGAGAAGAGTAAAACCAATGTGGTACAGCTGTCATAGCGAATGTTTGGCTTTTCATTTGAAATATACATAAAATTGCACTTCTAATTTCACTCTGCAGTCAATATGTCGATTTATTTTAATTAACATCCAAAATTCACCTTCCGCACAAAAAATTACACAAGTAATTGGGTTAAGTGATTTATTTCACTTAGCCCCGTCTCTCTCTTATCTGACAGCCAAGTGGTCCAGTGATTGGGTTTTTGCTTTTGTCCTCATAAAATTTTCCCTCGCAATATCGCACAAGCCCATTGTGATATAGTGGGCTGGATAAAGCCCATTAGGCTCAGCCCAAGACCAAAACCAACGGCTACCTAAACTTCTAAAACCTCCATTAACGGTCACGTCAAAGGCGCTATTTCATTCCCGCATCGAACCTCGTCACTCCGGACAGTTGTTTGGTACAACTAACTGCAACTTGAAAACGCACTAAACTCTTCCCTCTCATCCTTATTGCATCTCTCCGTCGCATTTTGTTCCCATTCTTAATAATGGCAGTGCATCACAAGCTCGCTGTGATTCTCGAGAACTCTCTAAATGGCGCCGAGTTTCTCCTCGTGAAACAAACGCGACCGCCAAAATTCAATGACGAAGAGTACGACTCGTACGTCGATTCCGATCTCTGGGACTTGCCCTCCGCGCAATTGAACCTTCTAGACGGACAATCGGAGCCCTCAATTGCGGTGGAAGGCGCAGAGTCTTGGTCGGAGAAGATCGAATTGACCAAATTCGATGTCCATTCGGCTCTCAACCAGGTACTTTCGAATTTCATCTTTGAATTGTAGATTTTGGTTTTGGTTTTATATCTGTACTTATATTTATTGGTTCAGTAGGTTTTGGAACAAGCAGGGTTGAAGGCAGCTGATGGCGGAGATTGGAGGTTGTCGAAGTATGTGGAGGAAGGCCAGTTTGGACCTGTACCGCCCATTAACTCGGTGTTTGTCAGGGGAAAATTGGTAGCTGGAAATCAAAGTTTACAAGGTTTGCTCATATCAGTGTTACTTTAGCATTTCTTTGTTTTCAACTCGTTAGGAAATTCAAAATGGAATAATTATGATCATTTGGTGAGAAATTTGCAGAGTCGTGTAAATGGATGTCTGTCCCAAGCTGTTTAAGCTGGCTTCTTGAAGTGAAACCAAGCAGTGATCGTGTGGGGCCTTTGATAGTTGCTGGTCTTCTAAATGAATTTGTGCAATCAAGAGAGTTGGACATCCCATCCACCTTAACTTACCAGGTGTGCTCTCGTTTGACCTACTACTGCTATTTCTAGATCAATTTAGGGTTAGGGTACGTTTTAGAATCTGATATTATTAAAGTCGTTCAAGTACTTGTTGTATGGCCTAACAAGCCGTACTGATTCCAATCAGTGTTTTCACCTTATTAAATCTATGTTTATTGCCATTGTATGCATTGCATTACATTTTTGCGGAGTAAGGCAGTCATTCTGTACTTCAGGAATACCCTCCTGGTGTGATGCTTGTTCCTATGGGAAGCAGGACTGGAAAACCATTTTGTACGACGAACCTGGTTGTTTTTGCCCCTAAAAATGCTTCAAATGACTCTGAGACAAATGGTTTTATTGCTTGTGGAGATGCATTGATAGTGGATCCTGGGTGCCGTTCTGAATTCCATGAAGAGGTATTGTTATTCCATTCTTGACTCTTTTGTTTGTTTGCTTGGTTTTTTCCTGATAGTTTTATATGATCAGCTCAAACAAATTGTGGCTTCTTTGCCAAGAAAGTTAGTTGTCTTTGTTACTCATCATCATCGTGATCACGTGGATGGTAAGTTTTTTTAGTAAAGCTAGCAAACTTGTAATAAGCCATCTTTTTAGTTAACTTTTGTGTTTGGTCAAACTAAATTGGTTCATAGGCATTTGGTTTTTTTTTATTTCTCAGGTCTTTCAGTTATCCAGCATTGCAATCCTGATGCTGCTTTATTAGCACATGAAAATACCATGCGGAGGATTGGAAAAGGTTGTGATTGTAACATTATGTATTTCCAGTTACTGAGAAGCCTAGGGCTAAAGATCTTAGCACACTAGTGTTATTGTTATCTCTTATAAATTTGGATTATACCTTCTAGCTTACTAGTTCATTATCTTGGGTTACTTGTCTGCTTTTCTTAAGGGTCTCCTTATAAACTTCTACTTCCTAATCTTATGGTTATATATGATGACAGATGACTGGTCTCTTGGCTTTACTGCAATTTCTGGAACTGAAGAGATTTGCATTGGTGGTCAGCGATTGACTGCCATTTTTTCTCCGGTATTTTCACTTGACTTTCTTATTCAAAACAAAGTCATACTTATGATAGGAATGGTAATACTAACGGAGCTAGGAACCATACTACATGCTTTTCTTCTCTCTCAGAAGTTCAATCTTTGATTTTAACCAGTAAAAGCCCACTTGTTTTCAGATATTCATCGGCTTGTTGTTTTTCTGTTATTCTAATTCAAGTTGTTAACTGTTCAGTGACTCTGATGTTCTTGCTATAATATTAGAAAAAATATAGTGAATGTTTCAATTTCATGTTTATGACTAATAGTTTGATATAGAATTTCATTAAATTCATATCTGATATGCAACTTGGTTCTCTATTGGTAGACTTGAACATAAACAGTTATTTTTCTAAATTCAGGGACATACCGATGGCCATATGGCACTGCTTCATGCCAGCACTCACTCATTGATTGTCGGTGATCATTGTGTAGGGTAAGATATAAGTGATTTTTCCCATAACCTATGATGATTTTATTTCAGAATCTGAGAAAAGACGATTCTATTTTGTTGTGAAAAGAAAAACAAGAACACACCATGACATTTCTTCGGAAACAGTTATCAGTTCACAGTAATGTTGGTTCAACTTGCATTGAACAGGCTCAGTTGACTTGTGTGTTGGAGGTGGAAATTCCAAGGAGAAGAAAAACAGCAGAGTAGTAGAATATTAACAGATAGGATAGTTAATAAAAATGCCTAAACAATATAGTTCTCTAACAAAAATTTTCTTCTTCTGTGTTTGATTATCAACGAGGCCCCTTGCTTTAGGTTTAACAAAAAAAGAAATCTAATTTGCAATGTTTTTCTTTCTTATGCACTAGTAATCGAAAATCAGAGCCTCTTAGCTTGCGTTTTCTAACTTTCTAACCTTACTAGGTTTAAAATTAATGACTAAGTCTCTAAAGTCTAAACTAAAAGGATAAAGTCTTGCCTCCGCCTCCCTCATACCTTCCCCTCTCCCATCCCGTCTCCCTGCACTTTCCCCTCCACCGTCTGCTATATTTAAATTAGGTTTATTATAGGTCTGAATTTATTACCTGGGGGGACTGCTCTGCTAAAGAAACCTTTGGTTTGTTGTAGTCAAGGTAGTGCTGTACTGGATGTTTCTTCTGGGGGAAATATGACTGTAAGTTCGCTCCTATTTATGGTATATTATTACTTCAATTGCTTTTCTAACCTAATTGATGAGAGTCGATTAAGGTGGTTTATCTTCTTACCTTTGCTATAATTATAATGCATATAAACATCTTTGTTTTTTATTCCCATATGCAGGATTACTTTCAATCAACTTACAAATTTATGGAGCTCTCTCCACATGCTTTGGTCCCCATGCATGGGAGAGTTAACCTATGGCCAAAGCACATGCTTTGCGGATATCTGAAGTATGAAACAGAAATCTCTCTCTCTTCCCCCCTCCTATTTGTCAAAAACTTAAATTCAAAAAGGATTATCATAGCACAACACCAGATGTAATCAGCCAGAGAAGTCTTGCCTTTCAGGAACCGCAGAGCTAGAGAAAGTGCCATCTTGAAAGTGATAGAAAATGGAGCAGAAACCTTGTTTGACATAGTTGCAAATGTATATTCCGAGGTTGATCCTAGCATTTGGATTTATGCTGCATCAAATGTGAGGCTTCATGTAGAACATCTAGCCCAGCAAGATAAGTTACCAAAGGTAAAAATTCCAGGTTTCATGATGTAATCTCTTCCTTATTCCTATCTCAATGCAAATTAGTCAGCATGTAGGTGGTTCAGTTGGGTCCCATACATATTCTGCTGCAAGCATATTCATATTAAATTCAAATCCAAACAATTCCATTTAAGGTGTGCAGGGATTCTCTTTAGAAACTTTCAATCACAGTATTGCTGAATTACCTGAGAAGGTGGGTAAATTATGAGCCCAATTGAGGAAGCTGCTCTCTCTTTGACCCACTCACAAACTACCGTTAGGTTGGATCACTTTCTTTGCATTTTGGTTCAAAATCATATTTGATTATTTTAATATAACACCATTTTCAAGAGCCCAGGCAACGTGTTATGATTGGTATAATTTGTCATATCATTTCTTTGTTTGGTCTAATATGCTGCACCTTTGTCAGTATTATCATCCAGGAAGCAAATCAGTTCGTGCAATGTTGAGTTTTTATTAGAGTGGGTCTTATTAAAGCATGCTAAATTATTCCATGCAGGAATTTTCGATTCAGAAGTTCCAAAAAACTTGTAAGCTGCATTTCTTCTCTCGATGGATGTGGACATGCTGTCGTAATGGTGTCCGGTTGAATCCTTGGAATCGAAGGATATCTCAGTTTCTTGTGGCCGGGGTGGTGGCTAGCTTCGCCATGTTGTACTTGTCCAAAAACAGGCTTAGTACCAAGTAAGAAGTTATTGTTTCTTAAAGAATCATTGCTATAATCAGTTCCCAGAAACAGGCTGTAATTGTGTGTTGTCAGTCACTCTCATGAAAAATTAACTGTCATAGTTTATATGATAATTAGAAATAAAGAGTAACCGTTGTCATTCTTTTCATTTCTTTATATACCGAGCTAACGCTTTGAATCCAATCTTATTACCTTGAAATAAAGAAACTCACCCTCATCACTGTTATGGCTACACAATGAAACACCCTTTCAAAACACGTCTAAAATACCCGTATTTCTGAAACCCTAACACATGATACTGATGAAGTTATGCAGAGTGGTTGGTCCGTCGAATCATAACGTTTTGGGCTGTGATGGTGTTTCTCATTTCTCAGGCACGGGCTTCTCCTTCTCCTCTCCATCATTTTATATAATAATGATCTGCCTTCTTGGTTTAAGTTTTCAATTTTCATTCACACCTACACAAAGATGAAGCAGGGTAAGCTAACTGTAGTTGTAAAAGAGCTTTCCACCGGTCATTTCCATGTCAAAACCACCGCCATCATCCTCTCTTTGCCCATCCTATGTTTCATCTTCGTGCTTGCATTCTTCGTTAGCGGTCACACCAAGAAATTCGTCACCTCAGATGACTTCTTCCCTCAGCTGAAGACATTCTCTTCTTGTCACTGCAACTTCTCTTTGTCTCCTCATTCAGAGCCTATTCGTCTAAAAGTACCAGCATTGAATGATTACATAGCTCCCCAGGAAAAAAAGAAAAGTGATTACATAGCTCCCAGGGAGCTGTGGCATTCCATGACTGATGAGGAGCTCTTTTGGCGAGCTTCAATGGTGCCACGTGTACCGGAGTACCCCTATAATCGGACACGAAAGGTGGCGTTTATGTTCCTTACGAAGGGACGGCTGCCATTGGCACCACTCTGGGAGAGTTTTTTCAGGGGACATGAGGGCTTCTACTCAGTTTATATCCATTCAGGGCCGGACTTCAAGAACGAGCCACCGGAGTCCTCAGTGTTTTTCAAGCGTAGGATACCAAGCAAGGTAACAACTTTATAGCAACCTAATATACATTTCGGCTAAGGCTTATTTATCCAAATGTCGCGTAAAACTTCCACAGTGTCTCAAAATACATCATGAAACTCAATTCGTCTCACAAACTTAACTATTAATCGAGAAGTGGTGAGAACGACATAACCTATGAGTGCATAAGATTCTATTGAAAACGAATCCTAATGATTCATTGAGAGAATCCCAGAACGAACCAGAAGCCTATTCATTTATTCTGAGAAGTCATGTCATAGACTAATCTTACAACTGAATGTTGAAAGAATAAATATTCACCCGTGAATTTTTTTATTTCTAAATTTTAGTGGATTCGATATAATAATAGATATTATAATAAAAGGAATCTCATGTAAAAAAATAATAATAAAAGGAATCTCCTAAAGTTCTTATTTTTTGTTTCAATTTCTCCATTTTTGTTAAATTTATTAGAGATTCCGTCAAATTGCTACATCGTCCAAAAAATGCCCAATGAAGCTCAATTCTTCTCACTTTTAATCTCCCGAAACTCTTCTTTTTTTCTCTCAATTTGTCCCTTTCCGTAAATTTTGTTAGAGATCGCACAACCCCACCACCCTGCACCATCTTGATTCGTTTCAGGGGCAAAATGAGTCAAAGTTAACGGAATCTCTAACAAGCTTAACGGAAAGGGGTAAATTGAGACGAAAGATGAGAAAAATAGAGTTTTATCAAATTAAGTGAGAAAAATTGGGTTTCAAATTACATTTTGAGATTTTGAGACGAGTTGATAAGCCATTTGGATAAGTAAGTCTTTTGGTTAATTAGCAAGTTCTTTAGATTTTTCATACGATTGTCTGATCGATCTGCCTCATGAGCAGGCAGTTGAGTGGGGAAAGGCAACGATGGTGGATGCAGAGAGACGTTTATTAGCCAATGCCCTTCTTGATTTCTCAAACGAGAGATTTGTCTTGCTCTCTGAATCATGCATTCCTCTATTTAACTTCACCACAATCTACAACTACCTCGTCAACTCCAACCAGAGCTTCGTCGGCTCATTCGACGACCCGAGAAACAACGGCCGCGGCCGTTACAACAAACGGATGTTCCCAACGGTGACATTGTCCGATTGGCGCAAGGGATCACAGTGGTTCGAAGTTCACAGAAGCCTCGCCGTAGAGATCATCTCCGACGCGACATTTTACCCTACGTTTAAGGACCATTGCCAGCCTCCTTGCTACATGGACGAGCACTACATGGCAACTCTTGTGGCCAAAGTTGGCGCTGCCATGAACTCAAATAGGTGCATTACATGGGTTGATTGGTCCAGAGGTGGCCCGCACCCGACCACCTTGGTGAGAAAGGATTTGACAGAAACGTTTCTGAATCGGGTGAGAGATGGGTTTAACTGTAGTTACAATGGTGGCATGAGTTCCATTTGCCATCTTTTTGCAAGGAAATTTCATCCAAGTTCTCTTGAGCCTTTGTTAAAAATTGCGCCGGTGATGTTTGGATTCAACACATAGAAGAGGCAATTTGACCTAGTTTTTGGTTTGCACTTTGAGCATATTCAGTCGACTCTCTATATACTTATTCAAATTTATTTTAAATTATCAAAAAATTATTAATAACTAATTAATTTTTAATATTACTAAAATGAACGCTCTTTCTATCTCAAAGAGAGAAATTAAAAATTGTGGGAAGCTCTCACTTTTCAAATTTGATTTTTGGACAAATTTGAATTTTAGACAAATTTGACTAAAAGTTTGTCCAAAAACATCAAAAGACCCTTCCTACATACCCTTTAATTTGAATGTTAAATTTTCCATAATGAATAAAAACTAAATATAGAGAATCTGCTAGAGATGATCTTATATATAGTGCTAAAATATATCTATAATGTCCTCTCTCCCTTAGTAGAGACCAATGGTGGAGCCAGAAATTTAATTTATAGGGATGGGCTAATATTTCTCAGGTCGAAGTTATTACAAATCCTTATCTCCTATTATACAGTTTTATCTTTCCTAACAAAAATGCAAATAAATGTTATAAATCAAGAACGTTCAATCATATATAGACAAATATTAACGAGTATCCCTAAAATCTAACACGTTCCACTTCCCAAAATCAAAATAATATAAAAATAATTTAATAAAACGGAGGAGAAATTTTTTCTAATTAAAGTGAACTCGAAGATTACACAACTTTGAATAAACATTGATATAACTTATAAAGGAATTTGAGAAGAGATTAATATTCTAACTTCTAAATCTTAATTTCAAATTAGATGATTGTGACAATGATTAAAACGCACTTTGACGTGAGTTATCTTCTAAAGAAAAAGGCTAGGCTAGTTTAATTTTTTCTTTTTTTCATAATTGCACACATAAAATAACGTACTTATTTTTTCCTCCCCAAATCTGGGCTGTGCTACAGCACAGTCTAGCCTTAACTTGCGCCTTTGGTAGAGGCAATTAGCTGAAGCTAAGATGTTCGAGATGGGTTATTGTGTTAGTTTCCAATAGGATTAAAGAATTAACGAACGTGACACCATTAACACTATATATCAACCTTAATAGTGTAACTATGTCATCCGAACATAACCCATGATTGTTTGTGTTATGTCACTTATGATGTTTCAATGTGATACAATAATCCGTTATCTAATATAAATAAATGATATAACTGATATTTAAAATGCGTACAATATACAAAGACTGAATTACGATCGTGTAACGAAAGACAATGTGAGTTGACCGGCGGAGAGAGGAGCCTTCCCTTCACTTGCATAATTGCATAATTGCATTGCATTGAGCCACTTGTTTGGCAACAATTCGCGTCCGGAGGAGTCCTTATTTGAAGTCTCTGAATAATAATAGGCCACCGGAGCCACCGGAATGGACAAGACTTTGTCTCCTTAATTTGTTTCGGTATCTTTCACGCTGAGATTTGACTCAGTATTTACTTTTGGATTTTCATTTTTCATCCAAAGATCACGCAAGTGTTGTAATATAATAGGAGTAAAATAATTGATAGGGACAATTCTCAGCATGTCATATGCAGCTTGTGGACCTCCAACCCATCACATCATTGGCTAATGGGTAGGCTCTTGCCGTTGTGTGGTTATTTTGTCTTTTTCTTTTTTTTGGGTTTTGATAAGTCAAGTCCGCAAATTAAGCTTAACACGACAAGTCTTTTTGAGGGAAAAAATAAATCTCTTTTTCCGATTGAAAAATATAAATCTGAACGGACAGATGCATACCACGTGTAATCGGACCATTGTCTGATGCCCCGACGATTTACCCAACATCCTCCAAATCATTTTTTTTTTCTAACAAAAAACATTTAGCACTTTTTTTTTTCCCTTTCATTATTGAAAAATAAGGGTTTTAGTTTGTTTTTTATAAAAAATGAGGTCGATAATCAATGTGTATAATTCCTATCATGAATATCCTTGTATAGGAAATAGTCTTAGTAATATTCATTTATATATATATATATATATATATACATTGTAAGCATAAACTTGAACTCGGATGTATAAAAGAGAGCTTATTATTACCTTATATATTACAGGCTTATCGTGCATCAAGCTCACTTACATGTTATAATATGAATGAAAATGTATTGATATTATGTTCTTTAAATAGGAAATATCAACTGCATATGTGTCGTTCAATCACATTATAACACGTGGATTGAATGCAATACATAATATTTTATGATATTATTTACAAACTTTTTTGTATAACAAAGAATCTTCTTACCATTTCAAGGAGCAAAGAATCTTTTTACCATTTCAAGAGAATAGTCCCGTAAATATGTGTAATTCTTCGGTGCCACTTATAAGTCATAACAACCATAAGAAATTTCTCACTATTTCCTATACGAGCTTTAATGAGATTGCGAAGAAAAAGAGAAAGTAAAGTGACAGATTGAAATTTTCCAAGTTAGGCGTCCATTACATGGGGAGATCAACCTGTGACAGCCGCCTTGATTTTTTTCAAAAGAAGATTCCGTTTTTGTTTTTTGGTAAACAGAAGATTCTTTTGAGTGCCTGAATTATTTGCATGGGAATCGGAATGGAACGGAATGGAATGGAATGACGCGGGCCATGCATGCGGGAGTGCTTTCCGTTTCCAAGTGCGCGGGGGCGTTTTCGTGTTTTGAATGGTCGAATGGAAACGTGTCGCAAATCTGGAAGCTGCGTTTTTCACACGGCATATTTACATTAATATTTATATTTATATTTAACATAAAATCTTATTAACTGGCCGGCTTTTAATTTTTTAAGTTGTAACATAAAGTTGACACTCCAAGCAGGAAAGATAACGCCTTTCTCCTTTTAACTTTCTTTTCGGTGTTTTATTGACTAATTTATTACAAGGAAATTCAATATTGTAATCATTTTGTAATTATTTAGGTTTTTTTTAGTATAAATATATAAATTGAATACAAATTAGATTGCAATACCTCTAGTGATTAGATTCGATATCTATCGAAACCATCTAGAGGGAATAACACACAAAATAATATAACGTGAATCCCCTAAATATCATCAAGACTATTACTACCCGAACAATTAATTTTTGTAATCACACAAAAGAAAAATCCTAAAATAGTTCACTTGAAATAAAAACCGATGGACTTATTTGCACAAAATAAATTAAAAAGGAAAAAAAAACAACCCAACAACATATTTATTCATATTACAACACGTTAAACCAACGGGTGCATACGTGTTAATAATTTTTTTAGGATAATTTCGATATTTATAGAATAGATTAAAATAAATTAAAGAAAATATTCGTCATTTTACTATTTTAATTTTTAATTTTTTTTTACAGTGACATCCAGAAAAAACCATGAAAAAACCTCTCAAATTAGCCTATTTTCACAGAATTCACAATCTAAATTGAGCAAAAAATCAGTTAAAAGTGAAATGATTATACCATGTAGACGACAACGACATTACAGAAACTACAGTACTACCATATAATGACTCATGTCGCCAGATCCAGAAAATTCTTTTGAGTTTCGTGGTAAATTTATTAACCCACGCGTTACAATTTTTCTTTTTTTACCTTAAATACAAATTCTAAAATGGAACTCATTTTCCTAATGTAGACGGAAGGAATAGGCAGAGGCAGAGCTGTGTAGCTGTACCACCCCCTCCCCCATTCTCTTCCCAGAAAGTCATCTTCAAAATCAACACCCATCGATGACCTATTAGCTCACCAATACACATTTAACAAACAAAGACACAGACTTTTCTTGAACCACAGAACCCCTCTCATCTCTCAATCTCTCTTATAAACTCACCTTCCTCTGTTTTTCTTCTATCTTCCTCCCTCTTTGCTTCTGCAACAAGTTCGAATTCTGGGTTTCTTCAAACTGATCTGATTCTGTTTCTAATTGCTTAGATTCTTCGATTCACTATTGGGTTCTTCGATTCACTATTGGGTTCTTGTGAATATTTATAATTATCGACGTACCCTTTCGAAATGAAGGGTCAAAATCAGAACCCATTAAACTTCTTTTCAAGGCTCTTCAATGCGCAGCTCCACGTCCTGAATCTCCTCTTCTACTTCCTCCTCTTCGGCGGCGGCTTAACTTTCGGAATGGTTCTTAGTTTCTACATGAAAGATTTCTCCTTTAGTCTCCAATTAGCCCAATTCTCCTTCTCGACTTCGTCCTCGCCGTCCAATAACCAACATCTCCTGATGCCTAATGTAAAAGCCGCCGCCGATCGGCCGCCGCCTCACGTGGGATTGAATGAGTATCTGAAGCCGCCCAAGGTTTTTCACGACATGGACGACGAGGAATTGCTGTGGAGAGCTTCGATGCGTCCCAGGATTTCTGAGTATCCGTTTCATCGTGTCCCCAAGGTTGCTTTCATGTTCTTGACAAAGGGTCCGGTTCATTTGGCCCCATTGTGGGAGAAGTTCTTCAAAGGGCACCAAGGCCTGTACTCAATATATGTGCATTCAAATCCTTCCTACAATGGATCTCACCCCGAAAGCCCGGTTTTTCACGGCCGGAGAATTCCCAGTCAGGTCAGTTTTTCATCTTCTTCTTCTCTGTTACATTTATTTATTATTTTTTTTAGACCAAAAAATAAAACATTTAATTTTTTTTAACTTTTTGCTGTTAGATTCGGTAAATTAAAAAAATAAAAAGATTAAAGGTAACTATGATGTCACTATTTTGAAGATATATTGTGAAGTTGATTGACTTAGAAGTATGAACTTACCAAGCTTGATGGCAAAAAGATTAAACCCTAAGGCCTCAACGGGGTACCTGCTCTGTTATGGACAAGCTACCTACCCCAAATCCTAGGTTCACGAACGATCATAATCCTCTTTGATAATCACTTGATTTGATTAATAACCTTCACTAATGTGATGTATTAATCTTTTCACCATAGGGTAACTACATTTCACATTAAGTTATTTTCCTCTAATTGGTTGTTAGTAATTTCCACATTAGACGAAACTTATTATTATTCTTTATTCAAATCGATGAATTCATTGTCACCTTATGACTTTTTTTGGCTCAAAAGACGTGGCAGCAAATCATGCATCTCAAAATGGCATTGTTTAGTGTAGGTAGAAGCATTTGACGAGTTTCTATTTCTGGCCAAAGAAAAAAATGTGCCACATCAAGAAATAAAAATTTGGTTCTCATTCATTTCATTCAATTGTCATTTGCCAGATTTTTTTTTTACTAATTTGGTATTTGGAAATGTGATGCAGGAAGTAGAATGGGGAAATGTCAACATGATCGAAGCCGAGCGCCGCCTATTGGCGAATGCTCTCCTCGACATTTCAAACCAGCGGTTTGTTCTTCTTTCAGAATCATGCATCCCCCTCCACAACTTCTCAACCGTCTACAACTACCTCGTACAATCAAACGAGTCTTTCGTGCAAATTTACGACGATCCAAGCTCGGTCGGGCGTGGCCGGTACAACAACCATATGTTCCCACAAGTCTCATTGAATCAATGGAGAAAAGGGTCACAGTGGTTCGAAATGGACAGAGAGCTCGCCCTTGAAATCGTCTCGGATAAAATCTACTTCCCAGTTTTCCAAAAATGGTGCAAGGGCTCTTGCTATGCAGATGAGCATTATTTGCCAACGTTTGTGAACATCAAATTTGGGGCAAAGAATTCTAATAGGACTTTGACCTGGGTTGATTGGTCGAGGGGCGGTCCACACCCAGTTAAGTTTACTAGAATGGATGTGACGATCGGTCTTTTGGGTACTTTGAGGAATGGGACTGATTGTGTATATAATGGAAGGCACACCAATGTCTGTTTCTTGTTTGCTAGGAAGTTTGGGCCTGGGACTTTGGATAGGCTGCTGAGATTTGCTCCTAAGCTCATGGGGTTCAACAGAAAATGACCTTGCTGAGATTTATGTGATCATTTATTCATTATTGAATTGATTTTTTTACTAGTAAATGTAGAGTATAAAACCAAAGAGGATTGCTATCTACCTTCTCTATTTAGGACGGGCTTGTGATTGTGAATGCCCTACTGCAAGAATGATCGGAATCTAGTGAAATTGAGAATGTGATATAATTTAGGCCTTGCGACAAAAGTTGGGAACTTTAATTATTTCTAGCGTAGTTCACATATTTTGCTTTGTTGATTTATTATCAGCACGGATTTATGAAAAGCTTTCAAGAAAAGGGTTAACTCAAGTGATGAAAGAGATTAAGATAATGAGTTAGAATTAGAATAAATTCAGAGTTCGATTCTTCTCAATATATAACTGAAGAAAAAATTTGGACAATTGGGTATATCCCACTCAAAATCTCATCTCTCCACTAATGTGGCTTCTATTGATTGAGATATGCATGCTTTCTAGCTTATATTGATCTTAACTTGGAATAAAAACTATTATAATTTTTTGAATTGGTGATCTAAAAGGATATTTTTTTTCTTTTTATATAACCAATAATGAAGAGGAAATTCAAACACAAATTAGAGGAAAGAGTTGATTATGATAGGAAAAATTACATGGATCCTAAAAGGCATTAATTTATTGAACCCCACAAATCAATGCGTTACCAACTCAAACAAAAAAAAACAAAACAAAAATCTTTTGGGCATTCAACATTAACAGGATGACTATAAGGTCATAAATCTTTTGTTTTTAAATGAAACTATTTAACCGAGATAAAAAATCTGTGTGTTTCTTCTCGGCAATGAAGAGTCATTTCACTTTGGTTAAATAATCAACTCTTTAAATCTAACGTAAACATTTACATTGCATATTTACATGCACCTATCAGATACAAATTCCAAATTTCCAATTTTAATATCTGTAAAGTTGAATCCAACCGTTCCATTATTTTCCTTAAATGGAAAAAAGAAATTAAAATGAAATCTTGGTATTTTCTAACCCAAAGTCATCTCTTCCTCTCAGCATCCCACCTGATATGCTTCTCCTTCAGAAATTCAGGCTCCTTTGATTTGATCTCCGTTTCTGAAAAATGAAGGGTAGGGATCCAAACCCGATAAACATGTTTCCGAAAATCCTCAGTGCCCAACTCCATCTCCTCAATCTCCTTTCTTATGTCCTGCTCTTTGTTGGTGGCTTGACCCTTGGAATTGTCCTTAGCAATCTCAAAGACCTCTCATTTCGTCTACAAATTTCCCCATCAAATTTTTCGCAAATCCCGATGCGAAATGCAACTCCACCATCAACATCCAACACGAGTCTAACCCACGAGCGCATTGGATTGAAGCAATATCTAACACCGCCGAATCCATTGCACGACATGAACAATGCAGAATTGTTCTGGAGAGCTTCAATGAGTCCGCGAATCCCCGAATATCCATTCAAATTGATCCCCAAGATTGCTTTCATGTTCTTGACGAAGGGTCCGGTTCATTTGGCCCCATTGTGGGAGAAGTTCTTCAAAGGACATCAAGGTTTGTACTCGATTTACATCCACTCAAGTCCATCCTACAACCATTCATCATACTCCGACACACCAGTCTTTCGTGGACGAAGAATTCCGAGCGAGGTCAGGTTTTTTCGTTGTCACATATTTTGGCGCATATGATTTCGTGAAAAGTTTGTAAATTTTCGTATTTATAAATTCACAGGAAGTAGAATGGGGGAAGGCGAACTTGATTGAGGCAGAGCGGCTCCTATTGGCAAATGCTCTGCTTGACGTCTCAAACCAGCGATTTGTCCTCCTCTCGGAATCTTGTATTCCACTCTACAACTTCTCCACCGTCTACTCTTACCTCGTACACTCCAACGAGACGTTCGTTGAAGTGTACGATGATCAAAGCTTCGTTGGACGCGGCCGGTATAATTTAAGCGATTACAGAGGAATCCCATTGGATCAATGGAGAAAAGGGTCACAGTGGTTCGAACTGGACAGAGATCTTGCAATTGAATTCGTATCTGATCAAAAATATTTCCCCGTGTTCCTCAAGTGCAAAGACCTCTGCTTTGCGGATGAACATTACTTGCCGACGTTTGTGAACATAAAATTTCCGACGAAGAATGCAAATAGGACGCTGACCTGGGTTGACTGGACTTGGGGTGGCCCACACCCGACGGAGTACACGAGTACAAATGTTACAGTTGAGTTTCTGAATAGCTTGAGGAATGGTTATGGTAGGAAATGTGAACATAACGGAAGAAGGACAGATGTCTGTTTCTTATTCGCCAGGAAGGTTTCTCCTTCTGCCTTGGATAGCTTGCTCAGAATTGCACCAGAGATTATGCATTTCTAACTCAGCTAGCTGAGTTTTGGTATTTTAGTTACTTTCAAAATATTAAAATTTAGTCGTAAAAAATTTAAAATAAAAAATCCTTTGTCGGGTAATTGTACTTATAAATTACTATTTTACAAATAAAATACTTTCAAATTAAAGAAACAAGTTTAAATAATGTGACGTTTATTTCTGGTATGATTGTAATTAATTTGGGAAATTGGTTGGTGCGATCATTGGCCTACCCTAGAAGCGCCTTCGAATTAGAGTAATTTTTTACCGTTGATACAAAATTAATTAAATTGAATAAAATATTTAGTTGTCTAATAGTAATGGCATTAGCTAATTGGCTAATCCTGAAGTCAATAAACACCCAACATTAAAAGAACTTATCATTCAGAGATTGCCAAGCAACACTGCAGAGAGAATTAACCTTTTATAAAAACCTTTCACAATCTTTGCAATTTTCTAAATAAAAAAGTTTGGATGACTCCAAATCAGATTTTTAAAAAATCCAAATTGATTACCACAAGATTTTCATCAATTCCTCTAAAATTTGAATCAAATTACAATTCATTTCTTGAGGATCCAAATTCAATAATTACCCTTAAAAGTTCAAAGTTGTCAAAACTTAAAACCCAACAGAACACCACAAAACAAAAAGAAAGTCTATATAGTGTAACACAAATCTCGGGCAAGACGAATCGGATAGGGGTACCAAGGGCGCGACACCACCACACTCCGAGGCGGAGCCACTGGGCTGTGATTGTGAATGCAAAGCTTCCCGGCTGCTGTGCTGCTTTCGCTGCCATCTTCAGTTTCTTGGTCTACACGCAAGAAACAGAGTAATCATGTAAATTGTTGGTTTTTTTATTTATCTTTTTTCGGGATTTAAACCTCAAGCGATTCATGTATTTCCATCCTGAAAAACCTGTTTCTAGCAAGGAGAAATGAAGCTAGGAAAATGAAGCAATCTTTACCAAACAGCCAAATCCGGTGAGATCGAGAGTACTGCAGCAACCAAACCCGGGTTTAGTTAGGAAGTCATCACTACCAGCAAGGATATTAAGTTCAGGCACATAAATTTGAAACAGATTGATAGAGGGATCTCCATTTCTTCACCATCTCTGTTTTCTGAAATGAAGGGCCAAGATCAGAACCAAGTAAGCTTTTTCCCCAAAATCTTCAATGTCCAACTCCACCTCCACCTCCTCAATCTCCTCATCTTTGTTGCGGGTTTAGCCTTTGGAATTATACTTACCAATCTCAAAGACTTCTCATTTAGTCCGAACTTGTCCCAATTCTCCTCCTCATCATCTACATTATCTTCACCCACTACACAAACCCCAAATGTGAGCCAAACACCCCCAACAACCACGGATATCAATATCACCGAAACAGAGCCAGATGACATTGGATTAAAGGGTTGTCTAAACCCGCCGATGATTTTTCATGACATGAACGATACAGAGCTGCTATGGCGAGCTTCGATGACTCATCAGATTCGGGAATATCCATTCCATCGAGTTCCCAAGGTTGCTTTCATGTTCTTGACGAGAGGACCTGTTCTTTTGGCCCCATTTTGGGAAAAGTTCTTCAAAGGATATCAAGGCTTGTTTTCAATTTATGTCCACTCAATGCCTTCTTACAATGCATCATCTCACCCCGAAACCCCTGTTTTTCGCGGACGAAGAATCCCTAGTCAGGTCAGTTATTTGCGCGCTACTCTTTTCCCATTCTGCATTTCAATTTAGTTATGTTTGTTGATTTTGTTTTGATTTATTCAATCTGACCATAAAAGGTGTATTGCAGGAAGTAGAATGGGGAAAGCCGAGCCAGATTGAGGCGGAGCGCCGCCTAGTGGCAAATGCTCTGCTTGACATCTCAAATCAACGATTTGTTCAGCTATCGGAATCGTGCATTCCAATCTACAACTTCTCCACCGTCTACTCTTACCTTATTCACTCCGGCGAGACTTTCGTAGAGGTTTATGATGATCCAAGCAGAGTGGGACGGGGCAGATATAATTTTAGTGACTACACAAGCATTATCAGATTAGATCAGTGGAGGAAAGGCTCACAGTGGTTTGAAATCGACAGAGACCTCGCCATTGAAGTTGTCTCCGACCAAAAATACTTCCCTGTGTTTCGAAAATGCCAAGGCTATTGTTTTGTTGAAGAACATTACTTGCCCACATTTGTGATCATAAAATTTCCGGAAAATAATGCCAATAGGACGTTGACCTGGGCTGACTGGACCTGGGGTGGCCCACACCCGACGAAGTACACCAGCTCAAATGTTACAGTTGAGTTTCTGAATAGCTTGAGGAATGGTTATGGCGAGAGATGCGAGTATAATGGAAGGAGGACAGATGTTTGTTTCTTATTCGCCAGGAAGTTCCCTCCTTCTGCTTTGCATAGCCTGCTGCGAATTGCACCAAAGATCATGCATTTCAATGAATAGATTTTTGAATTTGGTCCCAATGGATCAACAACGATAATGTTAATGTCTGAAATTCCACTAGCAAGTTTAATCAGAATATGAGCTTTTATAAACATAATCTTGATTGCTAGTATAATTAAATTATATATCTTATTTTTTAACAGTAAAATTTTCTTATTTTAATTAAATACACCGGAGAATTTATTTTTTGGTAATTAGAGAAACATTCTTAGGACGACCACATTGAATACACCTCAAGTACGAAAATTTCCCATCATGTTGAGCCTCACCACGCAAGAGGGGGTTAAAACAAGGACCGACAAAGTAGCCGAGAGATCGACCAAGGACCAAAAAAGTAGTTGAGAGACTAAACAACTAACTATGTCTGAGTTTACAACTACATGACCCATTTTTTCCGTCCAACCTAACACAAGAATTGCCTAAGAAGTTTTGAATCCAAAATTTAAAATATCGCAAACTTGTGTCCTCAGCACTGAACCACACCCAAAATTAATACACTGAAGAATTATCGGATAATGTAATCATGTAACTGTAATACGGTGCTCAATCATACTCATGAAATTAGCAAAACAGAAAATGTGAAATTAAATAAGCATGGGAATCGAAGCTAACAAAACAAAACTCATGGATTTACAAAACAATGCCATTAACAATGGTTGGTACCGTGGTACGATCACTGACTGGCCGGGAAAGTGTCCTCCGACATGGAAGGCGACTCCGACGTAGAGTCAAACGCCTCATGACCCGGCGAACCCGCCAAGCCCCGGATCTCGTCGATCATTTTGACCACCTGGCTCATTCTGGGCCGTTGATCAGGCGAAGCGGCTGTGCAAGTCATCGCGATCTGCAACAGCCCAACCATCTCCTCCTCAATGTCCTTATACCTCATCAGCTCCAAATCAAACACCTCCGCCGTCCATTCCTCTCTCACCACAGACTGGACCCACCTCGGCAGGTCCACAAGCCCGCCGTACCCACCACCAGGCCCGCAACTGTCCACCACGGAGGGGCACTTCCCTGTAAGAACCTCCAGCAGCAGAACGCCGAAAGCGTACACGTCGGATTTCTGCGTCAATTTCCGACCGTCCATCGTCTCGGGAGCGCGGTAGCCGCAGGATCTTGGAGCGGATGACGTGGCGGGAGGAGGCACAAAAACTGAGAGTCCGAAATCGGAGACACGTGCATTGCCGGTGTTGTCCAAGAGGATGTTGGTGGACTTGATGTTCCCGTGAATGAGCTTAAGCGGACTGCACGAGCTGTGAATACAAGCCAACCCTCGAGCCGCTCCGTCTGCGATCTTCAGCCTCGTGGTCCAGTCCAGTGGGGTTCGACCGGGTCCCCGGTTTCCTGCTCAAATTACAAGATTAGCCCTTCCAAGTTCGGCAAAATTACAATTATTCAAAGGCGTCAAGGGTCTGTAGAGTTGGGCACTTTTTGGTCATATTGAGGCAGAAAAGAGGGAAAAAGAGGGACCAAGAATCCAAGAGAAACAAAAAAGACAAAAGCAGAGGAGCTGGGTGGGGACCGAAGGGCACACACAAAGTGGACAGACTGTCACAATTCCCAAATCGAAATTAAAGTCCATTCTCTGTCATCCGTAACTGTTACCCTCACTGTTATCAATGGCAAAGGTACCAAAAGCAACCGTGAGAGGACCCATCGCTCTCCTTAGATAACCCTAATCAAAACCTACACAATTGACCGACTTTGACCCAATTTGATACTGAAATTAACATGTAATTCGAAAACCCAGAACAAATTTAAACTTTTTTTTTCATCTTCTCATTTTCTTAGCACCAAACAGAAATTAAGCAAGAAAATTGAAGTAATTAACGTACCGTGGAGGAGCCAGAATAAGCTACCGTTGGGCATGTAATCGTAGACCAACAATTTCTCCTCACTGGCAAAGTAATAAGCCCTCAAGCTCACAATGTTGGGATGGCTAAGCCGGCCCAGCACCGCCATGTGTTGCTCGAACTCTCTCTTCCCGCCAATCTGAGCATCCTTCAGTCTCTTAACGGCCACCACATTGCCGTCATCGAGAACCGCCTTGTACGCCGTCCCGAACCCACCTTTTCCCAACATCTCCGCCGAGGCTCTAAGCAAGTCCTCGAGCTCAAATCGCTTAACTCCCTCGAAGAATACCATCCGGCCCCGCTCTAACCCGGGTTGGGCCGAGTATGGGCTCGACGAGAACACGATCTTCTCGGTTTCTGGAAGCTTCGAGCCTGCCTTGCCTTTCCGCATTTTGGCGCTAAAATTCCGCCACAGGTAGCAGTATAGGAGGAGAGAAACCAACACCAGAACCAAAGCGTCGCCGACTATGATGGCAATTAGAGCCTCTGGACTCAATTTTGCGCTTCCATTGCGACGATTGTTTTCCGATTTCCTCGGCAGTGAGTTTACAGCTGGCAATGAGCTCGGAGAAGATGCTACAACGGACGGATTTCCCGCGGGCATTACAGGAGAGGCAATAGCTCCATCGGATCCCGGTCGGGTCGGGTCGTTTACTGTACCCTTGCAGTTCTGCACGGGAGACCCGCAGAGTCCCGGGTTTTGAGTGAAAGCGGATTGGGGGAAACCAGAGAAGGATTTGGGTATTGCACCGGTCAAATGGTTGGCAGACACGTTTAAGTCCTGGAGATTCGGGAGGTTGAAACCGGAAATAGAACCGGAGAAGCGGTTCACCTCGAGGCGGAGAGTGAGAAGATGGGTCAAATGGTTGACCGTTTGAGGAATCTCGCCGGAGAAGTTGTTGTAGGACAGATCGAGGCGGAAGAGTCGATAAAGCGAGGAGAGGGAGGCGGGAAAGTCGCCGGAGAATTCGTTGTAGGAGAGGAAAAGGAATTTGAGGGCGGTGAGCTTAGAGAGGTCGGGAATGGGGCCGGAGAGGCGGTTCCTCTTCAAGCTCAAAACTCGAAGCTGGGTTAAGGTGGTTAATGGCTGAATGGGGCCGCGGAGGTCGAGGTTTTCGAGGACGAGTCGCGAAACTCGGTTTCGAGTGCAGGAGACTCCAACCCATGTGCAAGGTTCAGAGGTTGAGTTCCAGGTTGTGAGCTTGTTAGAAGGATCTGCGCTGGCTTTGAATGCTAACAAAGATTCCATATCTGGGTTTGAAGAAGCTTGGAGAAGGGTGAAAAACAAAGGAATGAGAAGGAGAGCAGCCATGGCTGCCATTCCCATTCTTCTATACTCAAATGAGAGAGCAGAGAGAGTGAGCTGGGAAGGAGAGTGAAGGTCAGTCAATTGTGTGAGGGCAATTTTGCGTGATAAAGAAATAGCTGCCACATGTGCTTTTAAGATTTCAAGAAATATTATGAATTTCCAGTTACGCCCTTCCATTTATTTGAGCAGCGACTCCTCACTGACTTTGTTGAGACTAGAGTGTAACGCGTGGAATTGTTGGTTTGGTGTAGTTGTGTGGGACCGGATGAAGCATGGTCCCTGCGCTATCCACATCTGAGACTGAGATGGAGGGAATGTGATGGGGTTTCATAGGCAGATACCTATGCCGGGCTTCAGGAGATTATTGCCGGATGTAGACGAATTACCTAAAAGTGGAGACGTGGCGCGCTCCGATTTCAGGCCAAAGCCGTGATTCTTGTGCCGCGACCCAGACGATCTTCCGTACATCAGATACTCACATGCATCATTAAAGGGTCTATGGTCGAGAGCGTCCTTCTGCTTTTGCTTTTACTTGCCTTTATATCACACACATAATATAATATAACATAACGTGCATTTCATAGTTTTTAAGCAAAGGAGAAACGAAAAATTCATAAACTCATGATAGCAAATGCGCGCCTTAATTTTTTCATTGATTTTCTTACTTAAGTATAACCTAGGTTAGATGATTGTTAATGTATGACTCCGGTGATGACGTGGACATGCTGGTCTGAAGTTAAGGATAGTTAATTAGAATAACAGAGAATGCACGTGTAAAGCTTGCACTTGCATATCTGGAGACGACTTTTCATTTTTAATGTCTTTGTTCAGCAGGTGGGGTCGAAAGGAGCGCAGGGTTGTCTTCAATGTAGGCCATTTTGGGGCACAGTAATATCAGACAACAAACAAATGGAATTTTTTAATTTGTAGTGTCGTAGTTAATTTGTCTCATACTAAAATGTATCATTATTTTTCCATTCAAATGTGATTAAAATGTAACGAGCATTTTGACAGTTTAACTCCAGCTTGAGCATGGCGCCCCGGGTTATAAGAACCTTTTTCAGCAGTGCGCCGTAGAAAAACATTGAAAATGGTGCTTTCTTGCTTGATTTGTGAATGCTAAAGTATTATGTTGTGTATATTCGAAAGAAAAAAAAGGGATGTATCTCATAAATTTATAGTTTGATGGGCCTGCATTGGGCTTGACAATGATCCAAGGAAGTTCTTAAGATAGGTAGGTTTCTGCAATGTTGTTCATCATTCATAAACATGGATGTTCTCTGTTAGAAGTATCTGCGGGGGATTTTGGGGGAGAAAACGAGTAAGGCTTGGGTGGAATTTGCAAAGCATCAACACTTCCTTCCAGCATTTCAATGACACTTTGCAGATCACCAAGCTCTGAATCTTGTTCAAGACGCTGGTAGATCCAGTCTGGAAAATATATATCACTTGTATTTTCAGCTTCGGCATTGATGTTCCTCCTTTCTCCAACCATCTCCAAAAGCATCATTCCAAAGCTGTACACATCTGACTTGTGCGAAATCCTGCGAAAAGTTCTACAAATTACTTCTGGGGCAATGTATCCAACAGTGCCTCTTGCACCCATCATTGACACAATACTCTCCTTCCAGTTGCATATTTTAGCTAGTCCGAAATCATAAATTTTTGGTATGAAGTTTTCGTCGAGAAGAATGTTGTGAGAGGCTTGATGTCAAAATGCAAAATTCTTGTGTTGCAACCTTGATGTAAATACTCTAGTCCTCTAGCAATGCCTAGAGAGATTCGATCTAACGCTTCCCATCCCAAGTGATTATCGTGATCTTTCTTGGTGGTTTTATTTACATTGTATATGGACTTGTCGGGTGAGCCATTAGGCATAAACTCGTAAATGAGAGGTTTTTCTGAGCCCTCAAAGCAAAATCCCAACAAAGTGACAATGTTGACATGGGAAGTTCTACCAATGGTTGCCACCTCATTCATAAAGTCTTCTCCATTGCCCTTCAATTTGTTCAACACCTTCACTGCTACAACACAACCATCCTTCAGTTTTCCTTTGTATACACTTCCATAACCTCCTTGGCCTAATTTTTGTTTGAAGGAGGTGGTCATTTTCTTGACCTCCGAATAGCTATATCTTCTAACTTGGAGTGGCCCATAGCTCTTTAGAAAGGCCTCTATCACTTGGTGATTTATGTCTTGCTTCTTCCAGAAGAAAATACTTGTACAAGAAGACAACTTTCTCCTTAGCAAGCAAGCAATAACCAGTAGAACCGCCACAACAGCAACTGCACCGCCTGCAGATAATCAAAGAAAGGAAATGACATCAGAAAATCCTTATTTGTAAATAGTTAGAATTAAGTGGCTATTCATATGAAATGAAAATATTCTTTGCACTACTTAATGCTTGAACCATGGAACTCATTAACAAACATGCATGTTCCTAAATCAGTAGGGCACTCTTGTTTTTGTGTTACATAGAATCACTTCTAAATATAAACTTTCAATGCCATAAACTTTTATTTAATATATTAGACCTTAATGTCAGAAGCTTTTGTTCAACCCATCCAAAACATTCTTTAGGATTTATTAAATCGTTCAACTATTATGTTTCTTAGATTATATATTAGGAAAAACATTTATTTAAATGAACCAGTAGTTCATATGTGAACACCGATCCCCTAGTTTCGGTAATGTCATAGAAGAAAAAGGAACTTGAAGTTTCCTTAAATCCGATTTATCATACCATGTTATAGAACATACAGTTCTTATTAGTCGCTTATGGATGAGTTTTCCCATAGCACTAAATGTAATTGTTTATTCCCTGTAGAGAATGACACATCTCGAGAAGCTCGACTTCCCCGCTTTGGAAGTTTCCCGGAAAAATTATCTCAAGTGGACCCAAGATGAAATGCTTCATCTGACTACAAAGAAGATTATCAACATTACCTCAGAGACCATTAGAGTGAAAGCCATGATCCTCATCAAGAGACATATACATACTATCTGCTCATGATCCATATAAGACAACTTCATCTACCTCCAAGGTTTTGATGCGACTACTCCATATCCACTTGTGTTGCACTCTTTTTCCTTCGACGATGGTTGTTTTTGGGTCCCGGCCCAAAGGGTTTTTATTATCTAGTAATGTTTTAACGAGACATCACATATCCGCGTAGCCAAACAACACTCTTACATGAAATATACAAGGGAGAGTGTTGTAAATAGTTAGTATTTAGTGGCTATTCATGTAGGGATCTATGTAATTTGTATTAAATCCTAAACCTTACTTCTATATGAAGTGGGTTTATCTGATTAATGATATTATTCTTCTATCCTAAACCTTACTTAATTTCATTCACAACGAACAGATGTTTGTCCGCATTTTTGAGTTTGCAAGGTAGAATGCCATTAGAACACAAAATGAAGAATCCAATTAAAATTAATTAGCTGAGCTGTGATTAAACATAGGAAATGATCACAGAAGCAAGAGCTAGGTTAAATGTTTCGATCTATTACCTATTGAGACTTTAGCAACCAACTTTTCATGTCCTGCATAACCTAATGAAAATTGCATTAGAAATTAAGAACGAATTGAAGCATCACATTATCCGACCCTTGCAAAAAAAATCTAGTAAGACTACCAACCTTGATCATCTTCATCATCCGAAGATATCACAAAATGAGTCCTATCTGGGCAGAAGCACTTAAAATGGTGAGTTGTGTAATTGAACCCACAAATCCCTCCGGTTATCTGGCAGCGGCTGCAGTCACTTGCCAACTATGTGATCTCAAACCCTCTTTTGAGTACCTCTTTCTTTTCCTCCTCACCATTCTCATTCCCTTCAACATGAGCCACCACCACCTCTCCTCCACACTTGCTGGTCCCAGCATCATTTATAAATTTATGATACTCGACCTGAGACAGGGCCGGATCTGAAGTTAGCAACAATGGTTTTGTTACTTTCTTGATCATCAAGGCAACCAATCTTGTATTGTGAAAATGAATCAACGAGAGTAGAGCTGCAGTTGTGGAGCAAAAAGATCTCAGCTTGATCTGGAGGCAACTCATACTGATCATTTGGAAGGGATAAGTTGTTGAGCGATGGAAAACTTGTACAAGCAGAGTTGTTTAAGTAATCCAAAAGCAAAGAGTTGGAGACAAGAAGAGAGCGGCTCTGGTAATTTATGTTGCGGACTGTGTAGTTGTTACCGGACAATTGGAGAAGAGGGTAGGCATGTTCTTCATCTCTATTATCGTCTCCATGGCAGGAGAGCTCAAAACCAGGGTAGCCACAGAAGGGTTGCTGCTTTCCTGGGATGAAGAAGGGATAGCTGATGTTTTGGCCACCACAAGTTGCAGGCACGCTGCAGTTTTGGAAGAAAATGTCTATAGAAAATGAGATTTCAGCAGATAGGACAAGGACAAAGATTAAAATAGGTTTTGATTCATTTCCAGCCCTGTGAATTTTGTAGAAGAATTAAACTGTGATGGTAATGTATGTGATAGAGATTAGACATAGAATTGATTATGTCTTTGGGTCTCAAAGTTTTAGCGTACCTAACATCTTAGCTTTAGAATTGCTAGTCTAAAATGGCTTTTGATTTGATTGCAGTTGGAGGATTACTTTCCAAGTAGTAGAGTAGGACACGTCTTGCTGATCGACTTTCGAAGTCAACTTGGGGTGTTTAATTGAAGTCTTGAAGAACCCTTTTGTGATGTAAGTCATCCAAAATTAAGCCTTGGTTGTTGAGTTGCTTTTGTTGTTAACAAAAGAAAGGGAGTTTTTTGCTCTGTTTATAAAACTGTTCTCATCTATCTTCTGTTATCAGTGACTCAGAGCTTCAAGAGCGCTTGACAAAAGAAAATTGCGGTGATTAAATTTTTGACAATTTGAGTCTTCCCGGCCTTATTCAACCCTCAATATAAAATTTTCAGACTTTCATTTGACAGCAATTCTTCGTTCAATTGAAACTACCGTCAGAAAAATGCTATCAATGTCATCAAACACCAGGTGCGTGCAGCCCTGTTGACGAGGGAAGAGCTAAATGTCCCACTGTTCACCAGGTGTCTTGTAGCAGTGAAGGTGTTGAACAAATTAAAATGGCAATGGAGAAGACTTTATGAATGAGGTTGCATCCATGAGTAGTCTTGCATTGTCACTTTGTTAGGCTTTTCTATTATGCATGCTCTAACAAGATCATGAAATTACTCTTGCAATCTTCTATGATAAATCACAGATTTAGTGCTACAGACGTCGTGGTTAACTATTGTCGGCCCACTCCACTTGGCTAGTTTGCCTTCAATGTCAAGTGTCCCAACAGTATATGATGTTTGTTAGTGTCATCAATTCCTTGTCTCCTACCACATACATTTCCATTTCTTACCCTTTCTTCACAGATCTTCTGCCACAAAATTCACAAGGCCCAAAATGAATCAAAACCTCATTTCCATCTTCTTCCTCCAATTACCTGAAACCCCATTTGCTCTGGACTTCCACTACCAAAATTGCAGTGTCCCCACAACTTGTGGTGGCCAAAACATGAGATTTCCGTTCTCCATCTTAGGCAAGCAACAACCTTTTTGTGGCTACCCTGGTTTTGAGCTCTCCTGCCATGGAGATCATGATGATAGAGATGCCATTGCCTACCCACTTCTCCAACTCTCTAGTAACAACTACACAGTCCGCAACATCGATTACCAGAGCAACTCTGTTCTTGTCTCAAGCTCTCAGCTTTCAGACTTCTTATACAACTCTGATTGTCGTAAGTTTGCATTAGTCAAAACTTAACCTTTCCCAGTAATGAGTATGAGCTGGGCCCAGATCGAGTTGAGTTCATTTTGATCCAAAACTGCAGCTCTGCTGTTGTTGATTCGTTTTCACAGTACAAAATTGGTTGTTTTGCAGCTGGTATTTCATCAGTAGTTCTCGCCCTGCCCAAAGTTCAGAAATTCAGAAATCTTGTTGAGTCTAGAAACTGTGGTGGCTTATGTTCAAGGGAATGAAAATGGGAAGGGGAATGGTGAAGGGGGATTGAAAGAGGTTCTGGAAAGAGGGTTTGAGCTCAAATGCTTGGCAAGTGACTGCAGCCGCTGCTCAAATGGTTCGCAACAATGTGTTTGATTTTTTTATTTTTTATTGTCAACGTCTAAAACAAGCACAATACCAGGAATAGAAAGAACAGATTAGAATCTGGTATGAGATAATGTGTCCAATGCAATGATCATTATGCAGGAACTGGAAACTTGGTTGCGAAAGTCTCAATAGGTAAAATGTCATATTGCACTGTATTTTGTAATTATAATGTTTATCTCAGTCACCATTTCCTTTCTTTGATCACTTCAGGGAGTGCAATTGCTGCTGCTCTCGCGGTTCTACTTTTGGTTTTTTGCTTCCTAAGGAGAAATTCATCATCTTTCAGATTTAATGCCTTGCAGATTCCACCCAAGCCTTATTTATCTTCTCCTCCAAAATCCCCTGCAGATTCTTCTTCTCCATTGATACCAATACAACAGTCAGGTTATTAGTATTTGATTAGTGCTTTGAATGTCAAAATTTTAGTCTTAAATTCTGTCTTATCATTTGAGTCATGTGATCTCCCTATTTAAAGGGCCCTCTATGTATGTCAAAGTTAGTGAATTGGTAAATTTCAGATTAATCTAAGAAGTGAGTGAACCCTCTGGTTGAGTGATTCCCAAGTTTCCTATCATTCCATTTATCTATCTGTTTTTTACTTAATCAGAATAATTAAGCTTCAGCATTGATGTAAGGCTTGTAATGATACAGTTTCTGCAATTTAGCTTGTTGATTAATGATTATTCATATTTCCCCACGAAAGACAAAGTATACAGAGTTCTATTCTATTCAGTTGATACCAAGGTCGTAGTAGTAGAATAAGCAACTGGGGATCTTGGAGGAGAAGACAAGTAAGGCTTGGGTGGTATCTGCAAGGCATCAACACTTCCTTCCAACATTTTAATGGCATCTTTCATCGCCGGCCTGTTCGAAGGGTCCGTTTGTATGCACCACAAGCTCACTATGATCATCTTCCTTGCTCTGACCATATCTTCCTCATTCATGATATTCTCCAGACCAAGCTCTTCATCCAATTCAAGCCGCTTGTAAATCCAATGCGGAAAATATATCTCACTTGCATTTTCAACTTCGGCATTGATGTTCCTTCTTCCTCCAACCATTTCAGATAGCATCATTCCATAGCTATATACATCCGATTTGTGCGAAACACCGCCAAAATTTCTGCAAAATACTTCTGGGGCAATATATCCAACAGTGCCTCTTGCACCCGTCATTGACACAATACTCTCTGTAATGTTGCATATTTTAGCAAGTCCGAAATCAGAGATTTTCGGCGTAAAGTTTTTATCGAGAAGAATGTTGTGAGGCTTGATATCAAAATGCAAAATTCTTGTGTTGCAACCTCGATGTAAATACTCCAATCCTCGAGCAATGCCTAGAGAAATTTGATCCAGTGCTTCCCATCCCAAGTGATTATTATCCTCGTTATCCCTGGCATTCACAGCATATATGAACTTCTCGAGTGATCCGTTAGGCATGAATTCATATATGAGAGCTTTTTTTGAACCCTCAAAACAAAATCCCAACAAAGGGACAATGTTGACATGGGAAGTTCTGCTGATGGCTGCCACTTCATTCATAAAGTCTTCTCCATTGCCTTTTAATTTGTTCAACACCTTCACTGCAACAACACAGCCGTCGTCCTTTAGTTTTCCTTTGTATACACTGCCATAACCTCCTTGGCCTAACTTTTGTTTGAAGGAGTGGGTCATTTTCTTCACCTCCAAATAGGTATACCTTCGAACTTGAAGTGGCCCGTTGCTCTTTAGAAAGGCTTCAACCACTTGATGATTTAGGTTTTGCTTCTTCCAGAAGAAAATAAATCTACAAGAAGACAACTTTCTCCCCAGGCAGCAAGCAATAACAAGTAGAACAGCAAGACCAATACCTAAACCACCAATACCTAAACCTGCTAATCAAAGAAAGGAAATCACAAATTTATGCCGTGCAATATGAAGGAATATATGACTAGAATTTTTGAGAAAGTTCTGTTTTAATTGACCAAGAAATAACTAGATATTAATCCAATTTAGATATCAGTTATAGATTTGGAAAGGAAGCATCAATGTAAGTGGATTACTGTCATTGCAAGAATATAGTTTAGATTCAAATTTTTGTTCATTCCATGATATGCTTAGATAATCAATCCTCTCCTAAGGCACTTGGAATGATTATGTTTTTAATGTCGGGGGATATCAATCTTACCTAGTCCAATCTTCAATCTCCGCTCGTTATCTGCAACATAAATTGCAAAGGAATTGTTGTTAGTCAAAGAAAAGAAGATTATAAGTGGCATATAAACATATACAATCGGCATTCAACATAAACAAGATAATGCATAAGGATCATTTCAAACTATAAATATCCTTGCAAGTTATATCCTTGGAAGGAAGGAACTGAATTATGGCAGAGAGAGAAAGAACAAAGGGTCATGTAAATGCAGCAAGCATCCAATTTGTGCTCTCCTATTGTGATTTGTGATGTATATACCTTTTGCTTTAGTGGCAGTTGGGCATTTAAGTCTTCCCTCGTGATCTAGGCATTCATCTGGTGTTTGCTGACATTTATAGCATGCTACCGGTATTTTCAGTTGAACGGTGAACTCAGTAGTCAATGCAGAGAAATCGTATGGATGATCTGGAAGCATGGGGATCCGGGTGATTGAACAAGGTGGGGTGGGATTTGGTAAACGATCATCAGATGAAGTAAAATAGTAAGTATAATAAGCATTTTTGCAGCCATAGTGGAAATTTTCTTTAGAAATATTGTCCAGGGCACTGTTTCTGCATTTGAATAGCGTCAAATTGTGTGTGTAAAGTGGTACATCGTAGATTGGAGAAGGTGGGCTGGGAAGACGCAAATTGTCGAAAAATTCATCACTGCATTTTTCTTTTGTCAAGAGCCCATAAAGCTGTCTGTCATTGATACGGATCGTATATGTTCGAGGGCCTTCCAATTCATGCCAGTATCCTCGTTCTTCAAGTTGGAGAGGGCCTTCAAATTCATGCCAGTATCCTCGTTCTTCAAGTTGGACTGTTGGACGGGAGGTGTTAGAGCAATCAACTGGGAAAAAACCGCATTGTGGATGATCCATCTTACTTCTGAAGGGAAAGCTGATGTTGCCTACAGAGTCACTACAGTAAGAGACCCGACAACGTGAGGTCCCTCCATCTTCCTCAGCAGAGTGAAGAACCAGAAGATGAGTGAGAAGAGTGAAAATAAACAAAGCAACAAGACTATTATTAACTCCCATCCTTTGTTAACAAAAGAAAGGCAACTGAACAAGTAAGGCTTTGATTTGGATCACTTGCTTCATCACAATAGGATTCTTCAATACTTCAATTGAACACGTCAGGTTGACTTCAAAAGTCGAGCAGCCAGACTTCTCCTACCCTGCTACTCAGAAAGTTCCATATACAAGACGAGACTTCATTGTTCATCAGTCGATTTTAGTTAAAACATTTTCTCCAACTAACGCGCTTTTGTTTTGTCTATATTCAACTTCATTCATGGATTATGTGACAACAGAGAATTGACAGCATTTCACATACAACGCACCGAGACATACAACCAAGTAAAATACATAACTGGACACGGTTTCCTTCCCTGATACCTAAAATTCATTTGAAGTCATTTATCAGATTTACATATGCATTTCATTTCATAGCATCATAAAAGTAAGAATATTCAAACAATATTGCCTGCCTGCCCTAATTAAGAAAGCGGATTACAAAAAATGGGAATGAAGGGTTAAAAGAATGGTGGGCAAATAATAAACAAGTTATGCTACTCTGACTCCACTAGGGCGTTTTCCTTCCATGGCGTCCTTCTTGTTCCGGCAATCAGAACAAAGGAAAGGCCCTTGCCAAGGCTTTGAGCTGGTCGAGAAGATGGAACCAGCATGAACAGATATGCCCTCGCTCGGTGCAAGGTCCACTTGGCATACAGCACACATAAATAGCCCAGATGTTGTTGATTGTGCTGCGCAATCATCACTGCCCAGCCTGCACCGATAACACATTTATATACTAATCATTTTCAGATGCAAGTCGAGCTCAAAAGTATGGAGACACTTGCAGACAAGCTGAACTGAATAAGCTAACTGTAATGAAGTGTTAATCAACTAACCTTTCGGCAAGCATGGCAGACCCCTCTTCAAATAATTCCTCCACAATGCCCACAGCTGAAAGCTTCTTCGATAGTTTATTAGCAGAATTACGCGACTTCTTCCTGAACAACAGAGTCTTAAGCTTGCTATGTTTTTTTGGTGGAGTTGAAGGCTGTACCGAATTATCAGGAGGAATTATATCGACGACTAGGCAGGTAGTATCATCCTTTAGACCCCTTGACCTTAAGGCTTCCTACAAAACAATCCCATTGAGTGAAATGAGCCAAAGTTCGTGTCTTTCAGTATATGCATGCATACTGTAAGAAATAGCCAGTAGTTCAAACCACCTTCACAACTTGTCTAGCAGCAAGCTCAGCAGGCAATCCACGGCAAGATTGTGCTGCCATTTCCGAGGATAGAGCGTCCCAGATGCCATCAGAAGAAATTATAAGCCTCCCCCCAGTATTTGATAGCTTTTGAACCAATGTAAGAATGTTAGCTTTCATGATAAAGAAGACTAGGTATTGAAATGTACAAAACCAAGTTTATAATTAAAGTTCCACAAGGAAACAGATACCTTGACTTGTTTCACATGCGGAATTGGAACTATGAACTCCCCGACATCCATGTCTCCAATTGACCTAGAAAGGCATAAACCCCCCGGCCAACAACGAAGAGGACCAATCTGTAGATGCCCAATAACATATATCAAACAATTATAATTAAATTATACTTAAATACTAAGAATTTAAATGTTGCTGAAGAAGTATCTTTTTTCTTTTGTTCGTCAGCAAAACAATCTGTAAGGCCTAAAAGCCCTCACCTCTGCACCACCAACAATGCTCAACCTCCCAACTTCGCCACCACTTGCAGCAACACGCTCCCTCCTATGATTACAAAGTAAGCATTCAATTAGTAAATCTAGGGAACGATAACAACAAAAATAATTTGATTGGTTTATAGGATACATACTCCTCTACATTCTCTTCAAGTCTATGATCAACAGTTAAGGTGGAAACAGCACCACCCTGAGTATCTAAGATACAACGGGAGTCTCCTACTGATGCAACTGTCACGGTCCATCCATCAACTATTACAAAGGTAGCTGTAGTTCCAGAAGTTTCCCCTGGAGACGATAAACAGAGCAAAAAAGAATTAGCATGATTTGGTTAGTTAAAGTTGAAAATATGAGGAAAATAGAAACCAAGTTTAAAACTTCATGCCTCGACTCTGGAAATCCTTATCAGTCTTCACAAACCCCGAAACCAAGGCACGAGGTAGAGCTTGGAGCCACTCCTCCCTTCCTAGACCACGGGGAATAGCACCCAACACATGCTTTAACAAATTCTCCCTTGTATATACTGCTGCTGCATTTCCATTGTGCCCATCAAAGATCTGGCAATTAATTAAAAAAAAGCAGTGAGTATAATATTTTTTATACCAGTATAGTTAATATCTAAAGAAAATTGGTTCAAGCACACTGCTTCACCCTACAATCTATACCAAGAAATTGTCCAATCATATCTCGGACACCGTCTACATGGGAACATAACAAACTAAGAGTACAAACCAGAAATTTACAGTAAACAAGTTGGGGAAATTAAGGAACCAACGAATGGTAGAGTTAGAATTTGAGCACTGATATGTAGCATTTGACACAAAACATCATGCATTTTAGGCTCTGGTTCTATAATGTACAGGAATATAAGAGGAACTCAGGATTACCGCAAAGGCTGAAAATGTTGATGATGAACTTCCAGGGACTCGCTGACCATCGGTCTTGATCAGGAAATAATCTTCCCCTTTTCTGGATTGAGCTGCATGTCCATATCTGATAGTCGGCTTCTCCATCTTCTCACTCTTCAGCTCTCTGCTGATTAATGCAGCAAGAGGCACCAAATTATGATGGTGACGCCTCCCTTCTCCGGATGCCATAAGTATCTAAGACCTTCAAACTATCTAACCTTTGTGCCTCAAAAGCATACTAGTGCTAAACCCACGACCTTCTTTCTGCAATTCTCCCAATTATAACAGTTAAAAATCCAATCTTTCACAAGCAACTCCAGCTGATCTGCATTTATAAAGGAAAAAACAATTAACATCATCCATAGCATTCAACAAATTGATTCTATCAGCAACAAAATTCTCTGTCAGTCGCTAACATGGAAGAAAAAAATGAGAAGACTACATCTTGGATATTCCACTATTTGGCACCCAAAATTTTGAGCAGCAGACAAAAGAAAACCCAGCATAGAGATTATAAATTAGATGTAAGATGCCACTACTAAGCATGCATTCAGCTCACCCAGAAGCAAAAATTCTGATTTTCGATTTTTTTTCACAGCAACCAAACAGAAGCAAAAAGATTCCAAGTGACAAGGAAGATATAATGTGGAATAACCGGGAGAATGTCAGTGTGAAATCCCAACGCGAAGCCAAACGCAGATCCGATTGCGACAGTGACAAGCAACAACAATGACAACAAAGAAGGGCAGCGAAGAAAGGAAAGCACATAAAGAAATCAACACGCAGACGTAACGCGCTTTGGTGACGAGGTATGAACTGTAAGACCCATTAATCAAAAACCAAATCCTTAATCTTTTAATTAAAAATAAATAAAACCCTTTGAATTCTTCCAGTCAGCTTCACAACCTTTTCCTCCACCGAACACCCACGATTAAAGAAAAAGAAATGGAGAGGCCAAAGCTTCTGGGTTAACACGAAATTGGCAGCGAAAATCGGTGGCAAAAAGCTATCTTTTTAATCCAAACTGTAAAGAAAATACAGAAAAGTGGGCATGGCTGACTCTATAAAGTAATCCATCCATAAAAGTATAAAACCCACATTCTGCTTCTGCCCCAAAAGTCGGTCCAAAAGTCGGTTTCTTTCTCTCAACTAAATTTCTCCCCAAAAGCAAAAAGCTTTGGTTTTTATTTTCTTATTTTTCTTTTCCCGGGAAAATTTCACCACTGAGGGATATAAGAAGAAAGTTACAGCGGACATATGTTTGTTGCGTTTGCAGTTCGCACTAGGGACGGAGCCAAGCATCTCAAGGTTGGTCGTTTACCTAACGGATCTTGCAGGAGGGTTTTACGGGAAATTAAATTATTAAAATAAAGTAATCAATTCTCAGAGCTTTCCTCCATGATTTGTTTACTCTCTAACTTTTGTCCCATTATCAAGATCTCGAGTCGGAATAAATTTCAAGCGCCAAATTACGTTATTTGTAAAATCATTTCACAGGATACAGACCTTCGTAATTTTTTTATTTCAGAGGATAATTTGGTCGAATGGTCTTATTTTAACTTTATTTATGAAATTAACCTTATTTATGAAATTAACCTTATGAAATTAACTTTATTTGGTCGAATGGTATAATAAATTTTAGGGCAAACATTAGTTTACCCCCCTAAGTTTTGGGGATCAACATCATAATGTACCACTAGATTTCAATTTATCATTTTATTCCATGTGATTTTGAGATCACATCAATTTACTTCATCTGTATGTTTTATTTTTAAATCATCAATTAAATTAAAGACATTCTTAGTATTCATTATAGATTCTTATTCATTTTATTTTTTATTAAGTGATTCAGTTACTCTTTTAAATTAGTGCATTTAAATAAGTTATAAGAGCATAATTAATTAAACTTAGGCCCAGTTTGGTATTACTTTTTTTTCTTCTTAAAAAAACTGATTTATTTAAAAGTGAAGACTACAAAAGTGTTTGGTAAAAATAAAAAATTTTGTTTTTTTAAAAAACAATAATCTTTTGATAACAATTTTTAAAAACAATCTACAGGTTGCTTTTGAAAACTGCTTTTATAAAAATTATTTTAGTGTATAACTATTTATTATGAAAGTAAAGCATAAACAACTTTTCAAAAAACACATAGAAGAAATAGTTTTTCAAAAAAAAACACTGCAATCTCAAACTGGCCCTTAATGTAATGTAAATGTAATGCCCTTATTATTTATTTAAATGCACTAATTTGAAAAAAAATATAATTAAATTAAAATAATAAGTCACTTAATGAAAAATAAAATGAGTAAGAATTTATAATGAATATCAATAATGCTCTTAATTTAATTGATGATTTAATAGTTAAATAGGTAAATAAAGTAAATTGATGTGAACTCAAAATCACATAAAGTAAAATAATAAAATTAAAACTTAATGATCTATTTGGATGTTAACCATGAAATCTTACAGTGTAAAATAACGTTTACCCTCAATTTTAATGTAACAAAATTGTTTACCTGTACTCGAAGAAAGGTCACGGGAGAGGATTCAGTGAGCTGAGCTGGGGGTGAAGAGCGGAGAGAACAAGTGGCATTTGGTAACAAATTTTTTTCCGGGGCTTGGGATTTTTTTTTTGTGGAAAAAAGCTGACACGTGGTGCGGGGTTGTGCATGTGTTTCTGGGATGGTAATGATGTGGACAGGGTGCGCAGTGCGCACGTTGTGTGGTGCGAGTCTGGGTTGCAGATATTTTATCTGTAGCCTGTAGCCTGTAGGGTTGCTTTTGCTTTATTTTTACTGTGGGGACTTTGGTGGTCCCACACCCCCAGTCAATGCTGATATTGACTTGATCCAATGGACCACCCTTCTCTTCTCTTATCTTCTCATCTGATGTTGTATCGTTGGATTATTTGTTTTCTTTTGTGGTTAAATTGTCTAATGACGACAGATGAATGCATCATTAACTGATGATATTATATATTTAAAAATAAATAAAAAGAGAAAATAGATAGATATTTAATCTGTCGATTTGGTTTAATTTTTCAGCATTTTTTTCTCAATACAATAATATTAAAAACAAAAGTGATTACAATATATATATATATTTAATATCGACATTATTATTTATAAGAATCAAATTTAAAATATCATACATATATAATGTGTTAAAAATAATATTATTAAATTATATCACTAAATGGCTCAGAATTATTAATTTTGGGTCGACTTTTAATTCGTTTTGTGATTAAAGATACAGCAACATGTGGCTGTGGAATAATTAAGTTGGTCATATTCTGTTAAAGCAGGGAGTAGGGTTGCAGACTTGTAGCCCTCATGGGGACTAATCTGAAATCTCAAATATGATTTATTCAAATATAATTAATAGTGTGGTATCCAAAGTCTCAAACAAACCTAAATCATAAATATAACACTAATTTTTTTTTTCCAAGTAATAATTTTCACACTTTTTTTTATTATGCATAAAGCAATAAATTACAACACAAATCCTTTAGAACAATAAACTCTTATAAAATCTAACAATTATGCATTTCGAGCATATGCAGGGAGAGAAAAATTCCAACTCAAGTTATCTCTACAACCGTGACCAATTTTAATTAAAGCATCCCTCACAAAGTTAACTTCCATATAAATATGCTTAAAAGAGATGAAGCTAAACCTCTTAATAAGATCCTTAACACGACGAATAGCAGTATAAAGCCTCCAGGGAGCAGCAATATGACCGTTAACGACATCAATAAAGACCTTAGAACCACCTTCCACTTGGAGATTAGAAATATGAAGAGAAGCTGCTTTATTGAGACTTTTAAGAAGAGCATGAGCTTCCGCTAAAAGAACATGAGAAGAACCAGTATTCTTAGTAGCAGAAAAAATAGGCAAATCACATAACCCGAAGTCGTATTTCCATTTTGAGTAACCGAACCATCAAAATTAAGCTTAGCAAAACTATTCGTCGGCATATACCAAAGAATAGAATCAAGAGCATTATTATTAACCGTTGATTTAGAGTAGTTAGATTTGAAGAATGAATGCACCCAAAATCTAGCAGAAGCACAAATACTCATGGGATTGGGATTCTTACCAGTAAAAATCCAGTCATTTATAGCCTTCCACATTTGCCAACAAATAATTTCCAGGCTTAAACTTACTAAATTGTAATACTTGATAGTAAAATTGATAATAATATGTTATCCAAATCATATAGGGAAACTTGAATCCATGTGTTCAGCTTAAACTCTCATCAGTTTAATTACCAAATCTGTAATAAGATAATGTCAGTGATTTTGTCTACCAATATTCTATAAATACAGGACAGAATCCTCTTAATCATGCTAGTTAATCTTGTCTCTGGAGATTTAAACAAACCTGATCAATGGAGTATGATCATCTTCAAATTCTTATTATTTATGTCTTCTTTATTTTTATAATTTATTTTATAAATAAAATTGTTTTTTTTTAAAATAAACAATATACTATCTGCAAGAAAATTTGTGAATGATAATGCAAAAATCCAAATACCATTAATTCCATGCCTCCAGCACATAATAATTTGAGTACATAATTAATGAATTGCAGATGGGGGAGTTGTAGTTGGAAGGATGGTGTGGTAGAGATTTTAATGAGCATCTTTTGATATTGACTCAAGAACAGGACAGCACGATGTTTTGTGTGTGGAGTCTTGCATCAAATGATGAAAGTGAAAGAAATTTGAACGGTCATTTTAATAAGTAAGAATTATCGGACATTTAAAGTAGAATTGTAAATAAAATCGGATGAAAACTGTATAAATAAAATGTTCATATTGAAAAGCCCGAGAGTAATAATTAGGGGGGAAAACCATTATGTATGAAGATTTGAGTGGTAATTGGCATTGGGTGCTTTGGTAAGGGGTTTTTTTTTTATAAGAAAAAGAAAATTACAAGGAAAAACTTGTAAGGCACCATAAGGAGAAAGAGTCCCAACAAAGCGAGCCGCATTGCTAGGTAAAGAATGAATTCAAATTTGCGTCCGATCGACATTATGGTCGTGAGTAGTTAATGTATCCGTTACAAAATTAATTTTTTAGAAAATAGCATTAAAAGAGATAGCCTTGAAATAGCACAGCAATTAATGGATATTTTTAATTATAGTGTGCAACTTCTACAAGAATATCTTTTTAGAGATCATTTTCAATTGAGTAAACTATAAGCCGCTTTATAGTTGACGGGTTGGATTGAGCAGATTTCGCAAATTGGACTTTATCCGAATTTTTAAATGTCCATTTATCACCGACAACATAACTAAATTTGGAAAAATGTGAATTTTTTTTACCCGTAACGTTTTTATTTATTTGTTATTTTTTATAATCCACCCTATTTAACTCATTTTAGTTAGGTTGATCGAGTTTGGCGGGTTAAGCACGAAGATGGCCACCCTTGGTGGCAATGGAGACATAATAGGGGCATGGGGGCACATTTCCTAACTTGTATTTATAGTTGTGTTCAACAAACTCTTACCAAACTGGGATTTCTGAGTATTTTCCTCTAATCTGTTGCTGCCTGTGGCCCTGTGGGTGCCGAGGATAGTTACACAAATATATCACATTCACAGAGTCTACAATTAAATAGGTTAATTTTATCGCTAATATTATGGATTTAGTTATATTTGTATTCGCCCTATATTATACAGTAGAAAATCTCGAGTTCAGTTATCCTAAAGAATGAAGACGATACCTAATATGTATAATTCCCGCTCCCAAAATACCAAAATATAAGTTTATTTTCTTATTTTTTGTTTTGAGCAACTAGGGAAATACAGGCTGGGATAATGGGCTTGTCGGGGCCCTACACAGTTGCCACGGTAGCCCCCACATACGGTGGTCGATGGATAGAAAGCAACTGCAGACCAGCCTGGGCCCGGCAACTAAGATTATCATATCCGAACATGCCCCAAGTAAGGGTTGCAGGCCTTTATTTGTGATGGGGGCTTCAATGGGTACACCATTTCCAGAGCCCACCAAACCATAACCCTTACTATTTTCCACCATATTCAAGTTTTTTTTTTTTTTTTTGGATAAAAAAAGTTGCTTAAATAGTTCCCAATACAATATCGACAGTCAAATTTATGGAAATATCGACGAATATTTTGATATCGATATCGTTCACGCTCAACAACTTTTTTTTGGAAATTTAGTCAAATACTTGAAAATTTTGAATGAAATTTTGGGAAAAATTTAAGCACCGAATAATATCTATATAAAACTAATATGAATATCATGGAAATTAGTTATTCTCCCCCTATTTTTATACTGAGAGCCTTAAATACAGGTATATCTACGGAAATATGACGGATATTTCTTTCCCCCCTATTTTCATGTCGAGACCTCAAAATACGGATATATCAACGAAAATTCCACGGATATTGCGGATATTTTCATCCATGTTTATAGGACTCATTGTGGGTATGTGTCGTATCACTCGGTTATAGGTAAGTTTTTGCGAAGAACTCCGCATGCGCTTATTATGGGCTGAAATTTTCAATTTCAGCCCGTATTGAACCAGGCCCAATAACTTCAGGATTTGGACCCAGAGTAAGTGTAAGTTCAGCTGGGTTGGCCCAAATTCAAGTCAAGTTGTTCTTTTTTATACAAGAAAAGTCTAGTTGTTAATTGTTTACAAGAAAAGAAGTCTTTCTTTTTTTCGTTTTCAAACGTAACATACTGAAATTCAAGTCTGATTTTTTCTCTACATGGAAAAAAAAAAAGTTTGAATTTTTCTATAAAACAATTTGAAATGGTATTGGGCCAAGTCTCCTGGTCAAGCAGGCCTATGTCAGTAAACACAAGAGTCTGTTTCAACGATGAAATCCATTATTCGCAATGGCCACATCAGCAGCAGCATATATACAAAAACAAACAAGAAAAACCAAATCTTGCATTGCAATTGCACCATGCAACTTCAGCATCGTGGTTTTTTTTTTCTACAATTCTAAAGTAAATATTTTTAATTACTTGAGTTAGTTTAAAAAGTAGGTATTTCTTTTTTATTGTTTCCTCACAGACTCTAAAATGAAAAGAAAAGGCAATAAAATATCGGAGGCGATTGGCTATAGTTACGCAGAAATTGAATTGAAGGTCGGAAAGTTCAATTTTGTGATAATGTTGGTGTCCACTTGATTTGGAAATTACCTCTTACCTCTCTGAGAAAGAAACGAAAACAATGGCCGTTTCTTTCCTTTGATGAATTCCAAGTCTTTTTCCCATTTCCAAATCCAAGCTTAACACCGTCTAAACCCTTCAAACAAGTCACACAGACGACATAGCTGAAGATTCACATGGTCTCAAGTCTCGTACTCCCAACCCCAAACACACTGCCAAATCTCACCCTCTCTTTCAAATCAATGTGAAAAGAGGCATCACCTATAAATATTCAGATTTTCTTAGATTAGTCCAGTGGGATTGGCCATGCAATTTGCCTTATTTTTGAGTTTGAACCTTGCTATAGGGGGGCACTAGAGACCGGATTGACGATGGGTGGCGGGGCCGCCGAATCTTCCGACCGCCTAACTATCCGAGATGTTATCTGCCACGCCGGGGCAGGCGGCGCTGCTGGTTAGTTTTTCCCTTCGGTCTTTCCTCGATTTCCTCCTCCGTGTCTAGGGTTTCATTCGTTTGGGCTCGCATTGAAAATCTGATGAATTTGTCTGTGATTTTATCATTCTTGCGTGCGAATTGATTGAATTGTAATCTTGTGCAGGTGCTATGGCGGCTACGTTTGTGTGCCCTTTGGATGTCATCAAGACAAGGCTACAGGTTCATGGCATGCCTCCTGGACAAAGAGGTTTACTTTCTTTTACTCATCTTAGTTTCTTGAAAAAATTCTGAGTCTCTGGTCTCTAAGTGGACAAATTATGCTACATTATCATTGGTTAGAGGAAATAGGAAATTCTGGGTTCGCTGGGCCTTTATTTTATCCCAAGAAAGTTAACAAATTTGGTGGTATATATAGTTCACACTGCATACAGCTTATTCTCACACAGTGATATATGAATGTTCTTTGTTTTCTTTTGGCTATGCTCAGGTAGTATCATTATCACAAGCCTACAAAACATATTAAAGACTGAAGGGTTGAAGGGGATGTATCGTGGCCTTTCGCCAACAATTCTAGCTCTACTTCCAAACTGGGCAGTGAGTTTTTCTTTGGTTGCCTTCTGTTGTGAAACAAATCTTTGGGAACCCTTATTGTATGAAAACATGTGTTCCCGATGTTATGGAAACATGTGATCCACTTTTGGGTTCATCAAATTTTGGTCTTATGTACTTTTTATATTTCTCTTGGTGGCATAAGTACTCTGTTCACGTGTAGGTGTACTTCACAGTTTATGAGCAACTCAAAGGCATACTCCACTCTCATGGTTGGTTTTCCAAAATTCCGCTTACTTATAAATTTGTGTCTGTCTTCTCATGATTTCTTATAACACATAGTATTCCTCTATTCTTGGTTTAGTTACGAGCTCCGTGGACTATTTAATAGTATTCAGTTAGTTTGTTTTAAACAGTGAACCGTCTTATACTGTAGATGATGGCAGCAGCGAACTCTCAATTGGTGAAAATATGATAGCCGCTGCTGGTGCTGGGGCTTCCACAGCCATTACAACAAATCCATTGTGGGTTGTTAAAACCAGACTTCAAGTTAGTTTACTGTTCTTTGTAATTTATACAAATATTCAGGACATGTGCGATTTTCCATATCATTTTCTGCTAGGCTGCATTCTTATTTCATGGTTAATTTTTGTCAAAATTTAATTGAAGTTGTCAGTTTGCCCTTTCAGCATGTGTGTGTTCATCTGTGCTTTTATAATTCAGGGTTTGTAGCTCTAGCTAATTTTAGTTATGGGAAATTGCTTTTGTTTGCAATAGTTGTTTGCAATAGCAAATGCTTCTTTGTGTTGCAGTCTCACAGAAGTACCTAAACAAGGACTTTTTACTGGGAATGGGTGGATTTCAGAGGATCAAAGTAATCCAATATCAGTGTTAAGACGGATGCATTGGCCAAGCAGGCATAGATTTGAACTATAAAAGTATGGCTCCTGGGAAGTGGATAGGAAGAGATTTGAATTCAATATGATATAATTTCTAACTTGTTAGAAGATTCTGTTTGAAGTAACACATACTCCTCTTTATGTTTGTTTCCTTTAAGCCATAATTTGTTTGTCTATATCTTACAGTTATGTTATCCTTTCATTTTTTTTAAAAGGAAAATGTTGGCACATGTAAAGAAGAGAAGAATTACTACACCTTAGGAGCTGATTGATTTGAGTATAACAATGAATCGTAGAGTATTGGATTTCTCTTCTTTTTTATTCTTTAAGGAATCCTGGCTGTTGGTTAATATGTTAGGGGATGTTGAGAAAGTTTTAAGATTTTAATTTTAATGCTTCTTTCTATAACCTATGGTATAGCATCCAGCCATCCACAAAGGGCTTTCATTTTCTGGAATTTTTAGAGGATTCGTGCTGAGGATTTCTTTTGGAAATTATATTACCATTGGTTACATTGTTTTTTCTGGAAGCTACGCACACATATTCTGCGTAGTAACGATGTCCTTGACATGAGATGTTAGAATAAAGTAAACTGTGCATGAAAGGGGATATTAGAAGGTTATTAATTCAACTATGGACAAATATATTTGGCTTCAATTGGGAAACCATTGCACTTTACTGGGTTCTGTAGCCTTCTTCTAGGAAAATCTTCTTTGTATTTTTTGAGTTGGAGATCCATGCAAGTTTCTTGAGATGGTCCTTAAGTGCTTATAGGTATATAAGAAATGTGTGGGCATATATATAATATTCTTGGGGTTGATGGTTAACCAAGGTCTAACTAGTCAAACAATCTCTTCCAAATTTTTCGTGTTGTTAGCTTCTGCCTTAATTCAATCCTTAATTGTTTAGAAAAACTCAAGAACATCACATTGGCTAATTTTATTATGTTTGACCTGCTTTAGTTTATGTACATTGACATAAGTTTCTTCATCTTCATTTAGACACAAGGAATGAGGCCTGGCGTGGTTCCTTACAAAAGCATGAGATCTGCTTTCACAAGGATTGCAACTGAGGAAGGCATTCGAGGTTTATATAGGTCATTTTTCTTATTTTAAAATTTACAAAAACTGAGAATTTTATACATAATGGTGTTTTCTAATTAAATTTCTCTTCCTATTCCAAATGCGTGCAAGGAAGCAGACTCAATTGATTGGATAGAAATTTTATTCTTGTGGTCCCAATTCATGATACCTTTTTGGTTGTTTGTGTGGTTTCAAACAGTGGGATCTTACCTTCTTTGGCTGGGATAAGTCATGTTGCAATTCAATTTCCGGCTTATGAAAAGATAAAATCTTTGATGGCGAAAAAAGGTAAAATGTGATATGTTTACTTGTTTTGGTGGATTGTTTTATTGGAATCTTCGGTGGTTTTTATTATCCATTATATCTGAACACTTGAAATTAACTTTTCAGATAATACTACTGTTGATAATTTAAACCCTGGTCGAGTTGCTGTTGCATCATCGATATCCAAAGTAATTGCTTCTGTAATTACTTACCCTCACGAGGTATTTCAACTGGAATTTTTATTAAACCCCTTGGAGGTTAGCTGCTTACAACTTAAGAATCCTCCCTCTGCATCTCATATTTTGTTTTTGTTGTCTTGAATCGTTCTCCAGGTTGTGCGCTCTAGGCTGCAAGAGCAAGGGCAGGCCAGACATATCCAACCCCAGTATGCAGGGGTTATTGATTGTATAAAGAAGGTGTTTCACAAGGAAGGCCTTCGAGGATTCTATAATGGTTGTGCTACGAATTTATTAAGAACCACTCCGTCTGCTGTTATTACATTTACCAGTTACGAGATGATAGACAGGTTCTTGCGAAGAGTTGTTCTTCCAGAAAATGAGCATTCGAATGGCCGCCCTAAGCCTGATGGCCATGCCGAATCTCAGCCAGGAAGTGCAGGCAACGAGAGAGAGGAGAACAACTCTGATTTGCGGCAATCGCAAGAACAAACGAATCAGATGACTCCAATTCCTCTAGGAAACAAAGATCAGCTAACTGCAAGACACTGAGTGAGACTCGTCTCCTTTTTGAACTTGCGTTTTTTGTTGTAAGAAATTTTTCTGTAATAATGGAATTGAATAACAAGATAGATGATTGAAGATGGGGAGAAAAATGTTGTTGGCCTTCGAAATCATTGATCTCTTCTTTTTATCTTTTCTTCTCTCAAATGTATGTCACCTAGTTATTAGTTAGCAGTCAAATTGTTATTTTGAGCTCTTTGATGCAAAAGTAGAGATCTCAATATCCATTTATTTGAATGACTCAGAGTTTTCTCTGATCTATTTTTGGTCTTTGGCGGTGTAAAGCATGCCTTATTCTTTGCCTCTTTTCTTTGCCTCTTTTCTTTGCTTTAGCACATGCAGATTGCCCATCTGGTCCATAAACACTTTAACTTTTGCAGGATGCCTAAAAAAGGATTGGTCATGCCAGATTGCCAGTCGGATTTCTTTGATTCGCAAATCTTACCTTTTTGTTTCGGAAACGTACAATACAAGACATACTCAAAAATTACTTTACTATGTCATTATTTTCGACGGCAAAGAAGCCATACAAATTTTACAATGCATTGTGATGACTTACAAAAAAATTTGGACAAACATCATGAGAGCCGATCACATTAACATTAAAAAAAAAAATCTCTAATATTTTAAGAAGATAAATTATTTTATTTAACTAATCTACTCGGGAATACCAACGAGGACCGGACGCCAAGCTCTTCGCAATAACGACCTGTAACGGAAACCGGTCCAGCCCGGCCGGGGAGAACCCGGTCCGATTCCGCCAAATCCGTTGCCTACCGCCACGAAATTGCCCAACTCCTGCCGCGTATCTTTATCGGTTCTGCCTTTGTCGTTCAATTCCAAAGGCGGCGAAGACACAAAGAGGTCCTTCAGGCTGTGCCTCTGAGCCGGAGCCGGAGTCGGTGTCTTCTCCGGTAGCGACTGAACTGGCGGATCACGGCGGCGACTGCTGGTCCGGCTTAGAAGCATTAGCAAGGTGGGTTTGCGGCGACGGAGCTGGATCAATGGGCTCGTTCTCGGGCTACGAGTCGGGCTTTGGGCGACGCCGCACTGCGTGGCGAGGAGCCTGAACTTGTGCAGCGTCCCCATCTTTTGGATTTGAGGTTTGTTGCTAACTGTAACTGGCATCTCTATATATACCTGACGCTGTGGTTATATACATGTGATTTTTTGTGGGTTTTGAGGGTTAATTTGAATTTAAATATGGGTGAATGATTGCAAGGTAGAGACAATTGGATTGCTTCTAAAATGGAGAAAAGGATATGTTGGGAAGTGGATGCTTCTTTTTTATACACATTTAGACCAAATACTGATTAGGTTTCTCTCTTTTTTCACAATTTTAAAGGGACGGGTTTGAGGGTTTGGGTGGAAAAAGTGGTGCCTTTACCAATAAAATTCCAAATGTACTAAATCCAAAATCTAAAATCTATGGGGTTCTGAAAAAGATATACACCTAGCATTTCTTTGACTGGGGAAGACAAAGGAAAGGTCGGTTTTAGCCATGAACATGAATCATGATGCCCATTTCTACAATGAGAATTTAGTAAAGATATAAAGAACTGTATTGTCCATTGAGATTAGCCAGCCTGCATTTCTAGATAGATTCCATTTTCTAGGGCTAGAGTCCCTCCCCAAGATTCTTCAACAACAATGTTGTCATTAACCATAAGAAAAATCCAATTTTGAAAGAGTTATATACATGTTTAATGGAAGAGTTACATAAATTTAGAAGCTTTTATCGTTTCTTTCCTTTTTTTTCGGGTAGAGGAGGTGTTCAACTATATCATACAATCCAAAACTTGGTTAATAAACAATATCAGTGGAAGCAGAAGCCAGAAGGAATAGGACAGAAACAGTTACGAAGCCAAAACCCTAGGAGATCTAAAATATATGTAAAATATGAACATCAACAATGCTCCATTTAATATGTACAATCCCTCAAGCCTTTACCTAGCAGCAACTACTGATATGCCTAATTGGATGTGTTTTTCTGTAAGCAACAAATCAAGGAGATGAGTAGGAAATAACCTCAACCCACCTAATCGCGTCTGAAATATATTCATATTCTTTATGCTGAAATTTAATAGAATAGGGGGAAAAAATTATCAGATACTGGCACTAGGTGTGGTAGACCTACTGCTTGGCCATTGTTGGGTCACTGAAACTGGTGAAAATGGTGAAAATGCTGGTCTCATGTTCTTCAACAACCCAATCTCATCACAATCCGGTGAAGGTGGTGGCGGCACACTTGTTTTCATCCCTGCATTTTCAAATACTGGTTTTAAAGTCTGTGGCACGTCGTTCCCGCTTTCAATTATCTTCAAGGCTTCCAAAACCTCATTCATGGTAGGCCTCATATCATTGTCCAGCTGCAAACATTGAAAAGCCAACTCTGCAACTAAAACTATCATCCTTCTAACTCCATCATCTGACTCAAACCCAAGATATGGATCTGCCAACTCACTGAATAAACCTTTCTGAATCTTGCTTATGGCTAAGTTAGACAAATTGATCTCATGCCTATGCCTGCTGATATCAACTGCTGGCATAGATGATATAAGCTCGATGAGAACAACCCCAAAACTATAAACATCACTCTTACTAGTTAACTGGTAACACTGGTGGTACTCTGGGTCAACATAGCCAGGGGTTCCTTGTGGAGCAGTTGATACATGAGTGACATCAAGAGGGAAAAGCCGGGAGAGCCCAAAATCTGCAACTTTCACACAAAAATTGTTATCAAGAAGAATGTTGGTAGTCTTCACATCACGATGTACGATATCTGAAGCATGGAGGTAAGACAATGCGCTGGCAGTTTCTATGGCAATGCTCATACGAATAGGCCATGTGAGTGAGCCAGGGTCTACTCGGTCTCCATGGAGATGATCAGCAACAGTTCCATTGGGAATGTACTCATACACAAGGAGGAGTTCACGGCTGCGGCGTGAAGTGCAGCCATAAAGGGAGACTAAATTTTTGTGGCGAATACGAGTAAGAATTTCAATTTCATTCTTAAACTGTTCGACTCGTTTGTAATTGTGCTCGTATAAGCGCTTGACTGCAACTTCCCGGCCATCTTTGAGTATGCCTAAATTGGATTGATCAAAGAAAAAGCTTTCAGTATCCTAATGTAACTTTTTGTATATTTACGTTTATAGTTCTGTTTAAGTAACATAAACATTAAATGTTGAACTCTTACCATGGTATACTGTTCCAAAGCCTCCATCTCCAAGTTCCTTTTCACTATTGAAATGATTTGTGGCTTCTTCAAGTTCATTATAGGAGAAGACTGGGACACCAAAGTAGGCGGTGCACCCTTCTATGTCTGAATTTGAGTAGGGCTGAGAAGAAATGTTCCTCGAGACGAAGTTTGAAGAAGCTAGTCTTTGTCTGCAAAGCCACAGAATAAACAAGCATACTGCAAGTGCCGTGCCTCCAACTCCAAGGCCAATACCTAAAGAATACAAGTGAAAGAGGTAAGCCTTTAACCAAAGGACTGTCGTTGCAAGAATATGGTTTACACTCAAAGCTTGTTTAATTTCAGGATATGCTTAGAAAATTATTCCTCTTCGGAAGCACATAGGAATGATTTGATTTCCTTGGTTTCTAACAATTGTCCTAGATGAATATCCATGTCCATTAGGTTTTTAATGTCGGGGGATATCAATCTTACCTAGTCCAATCTTCAATCTCCGCTCGTTATCTGCAACATAAATTGCAAAGGAATTGTTGTTAGTCAAAGAAAAGAAGATTATAAGTGGCATATAAACATATACAATCGGCATTCAACATAAACAAGATAATGCATAAGGATCATTTCAAACTATAAATATCCTTGCAAGTTATATCCTTGGAAGGAAGGAACTGAATTATGGCAGAGAGAGAAAGAACAAAGGGTCATGTAAATGCAGCAAGCATCCAATTTGTGCTCTCCTATTGTGATTTGTGATGTATATACCTTTTGCTTTAGTGGCACTTGGGCATTTAAGTCTTCCCTCGTGATCTAGGCATTCATCTGGTGTTTGCTGACATTTATAGCATGCTACCGGTATTTTCAGTTGAACGGTGAACTCAGTAGTCAATGCAGAGAAATCGTATGGATGATCTGGAAGCATGGGGATCCGGGTGATTGAACAAGGTGGGGTGGGATTTGGTAAACGATCATCAGATGAAGTAAAATAGTAAGTATAATAAGCATTTTTGCAGCCATAGTGGAAATTTTCTTTAGAAATATTGTCCAGGGCACTGTTTCTGCATTTGAATAGCGTCAAATTGTGTGTGTAAAGTGGTACATCGTAGATTGGAGAAGGTGGGCTGGGAAGACGCAAATTGTCGAAAAATTCATCACTGCATTTTTCTTTTGTCAAGAGCCCATAAAGCTGTCTGTCATTGATACGGATCGTATATGTTCGAGGGCCTTCCAATTCATGCCAGTATCCTCGTTCTTCAAGTTGGAGAGGGCCTTCAAATTCATGCCAGTATCCTCGTTCTTCAAATTGGACTGTTGGACGGGAGGTGTTAGAGCAATCAACTGGGAAAAAACCGCATTGTGGATGATCCATCTTACTTCTGAAGGGAAAGCTGATGTTGCCTACAGAGTCACTACAGTAAGAGACCCGACAACGTGAGGTCCCTCCATCTTCCTCAGCAGAGTGAAGAACCAGAAGATGAGTGAGAAGAGTGAAAATAAACAAAGCCACGGGAGCCATAACAAATGTGCCAGAAGAAAGCACAAAGGCAAACGAAGAGCGAAAAATATCTACTGCAATTCAGAAGTTGAGAAGAAGACTGTTGAATTGTTTACTCTCTCATTCTTTCTTTCATGGCAATATATTTAAGTTGATGCTCAGTCTAACACGCAAGTTGACTTGGAAATTGCAAGGGGATGACTTGCAGAACTAGGTTTTTTGTTGAAAGAGAAGCCGGGTGGGGGCTTGGCAACCTCGTAAAATATTGGAAATTATTGTCTGCTTTCTTGATAAACACTTTTTGATTGGTTGGCTTAAAGACTTGCCATGCCATGAGGGAGTTTCCTTCTCATCTTCCCCATTGACCACCACTGAGAAAGACTTTGACCTACCCCTTGACTTTTCTAACCATGTGATGAATTCATGAAATGATCCTTTGCAGAAAGAAATGGTTGCAGCTCCTTTGGATCCAAGCCACACACACGTTACCATTACGGCACGGAAACATAACTAGTTTCGGCTTCTTGGTTCGGGTCTACTTATAACTGTGTGAACAATTACTTGTGATGGTCATTATCATTTGAAGAAATTTAAGAAAGTTTTGCATTTTTGGTCGTTTTCTGACGCTCGTTTTCACCGGCGGTCTTGGTGGTGTGAGTAGGAGACGGGGGTAGAGGAAAACGTGTTCACTAGGGTAAATTAGTCAATAGTCATACGTGAATGAATGAATACTTATTGGAATGGAGAATGGGACAGGAAGGACTTTCTGGGTTTCTGTTCTGTTCTTTCTACACTCTGTTCCTCGTCCTGTTTCGACAGAGTTATCGGTTTCATCCGTATGTCTCGGTTGCCCTCTTGCCTATGAGAGGGGGAATTCTATATCTGTTACTTCTGATGGGTTGTGTTGGCAATTGAAAACCTGAGCTTTATAGCATCATTGATGATTTGCTTAGATTGTCCTCCCTTCATTTAATGGCACAGCACGGGAAGATGTGCAGGCTGTTGTATTTCAATCCAAGTCCTCGTCCTCAGGAACTGAAGCAATGAAGGAGTAGCCAGCAAAAAAGCAGCATTGGAACACACACGTTACCTCTATTCTACACTTCTTGTAATCAGCTGTTTCTGATTATAATTTTATTACGAATTATTCTTGCACAATCCAATCCACTGAAGGGGGAACGCATGCGTTGTCCTAGGATTAGTGTTGGGCGCTATTTGAAGTTACTGCTGTTTTATCTCCTTCATATATAGAGTCTATCGTGCCATGTCTAGTGGACAATCCAATCCAGTAGTGCTTTGCACTAGTGCTCTAGTGCTGCACAGTCCACACGGCGTGGCTCAATATAATTTTAGCACTCACAAAACACAATCGTGTTGCATAATGTGGGTTCCAGACGTTTGTCGTTGTCCTTTAGTATCCAAATCAAAGATGATAACCTACCCTTTACTTAAAGTTTTCAGTTTTTGAGGGCATCATATATATTAGAAAGGGACTTCCCTGCCGGAGATGCCACATCGGTGGTATCTCATATTAATCATGCACTATTATGTGTTGAGATAATTTCCAACTATGGAAGAAGCGGCAACGAAGAGGGTTTATTAAACAGCTGGCGGAGGTGGTGGTGGGTGGTGGTTTAGTCAACAATGGCTGGAGGTGAGGTTTGTAGATTTGTAGTTGGGGTGCCATTGAATGTGACTAGAAAAATAGAGGATTCTAATCTTGTTCTATATATTCACCACAAGCAGGGAAACAAATCCTAAAAGTTTAGGTTGACTTGACAACTAAGTGATGTTAAATCTACATTGTCTTACAAGATTATGTCACTTGGGGAAAAACCCCAAAGGGTTGAATAAGAATTACTAGCACTAAGCTTGTTGACAAATTTCCCAAAGTGATTAATATTAATATCTTATCTAAATCTAAAGTTGTGTCCTTTTTACTTCTTGTGCTTCCTCCTAACCATGAAACTAAACCAACGTCACACTTCTAATCTAATCTAATTGATCAAAAGGGTGTTGTTGTTGACATTTAAAAAAAAAATCAGCATTCGGATCGTGTCTGACATATTCTATTAGAAATGTAAAATCTTTAATTTTTTTTGTTATAGTATATACCACGTCACATAGAGATAGAGTTTTGCATATAGAACTTGATTAGAAGCTGCATTACTTTTTTATTTCTTGTTTAGAGGTTGTGGACTTGATTCCATGGAGGAAAGGGACCATCTTCATTAAAATTTGAGGTGGTGGCCATGTTCACTGTCGTGTTTCAGCAACACCCACATGAAGTATTTTCTATTTCCAACCACCCGCCACCTTTCTTGAATCAAAATGTATGGCTGGGATTAAACCTGCACTGGATCAGGTCCATTTTTCTAGTTTTGTACGGTGAGAGTTGGGCAAGTGGGTGATTACCCCATCCCAGCATCCAGCAATTAATTATGCCTAAGAATTCATAATTTCATGTACCGGGAAAAAAATTAAAGCAGAGGGAAGGGAAAGAGACCACCAACCTTGATCATCTTGGTCATCCCTACAGCGCACAGTGTGAGTCCTATCTGGACAGAAGCACCTAAAATGGCGGGTTGTGAAATTGAACCCGCAAACCCCTCTGGTTGTCTGGCAGCGGTCGCAGTCACTTGCCAACCATTTTATCTCAAACCCTCTTTTGATTTCCTCCTTCATTTTCCCATTCCCATTCCCTTGAACATGAGCCACCACCACTTCTCCTCTACAATTGTTGTCACGAGCATTTCTGAATTTCAGATACTCAGCCCGCGGGAGGGCCAGAGCTTCTGAAGTATTGCCGCCCAAGCAACCAATCTTGTATCGCGAAAATGAATCAACAAGAGCAGACGAGCTGCAGTTGTGGAGCAAAAAGATCTCAGCTTGATGTGGAAGCAGCTCGTACCGATCATTGGGAAGGGATGAGTTCTCGAGTGATGGAAATTCTTTACAAGCAGAGTCATTTAAGTAGTCTGAAAGCAGAGAGTTTGAGACTCGAAGAGAGCGGCTCTGGTAATTGATGCTGCGGACTGTGTAGTTGTTGCCGGACAGTTGGAGAAGAGGGTAGGCAGGTTCTCCATCTCCATCGTCGTCTTCGTGGCAGGAGAGCTCAAAACCAGGGTAGCCACAGAAAGATTGTTGCCTGCCTGGAATGAAGAAGGGATACCTAATGTTTTGGCCACCACAAGTTGTGGGCACACTGCAGTTTTGGAAGTAGAAGTCCACAGCCAATGGCGTTTCAGCTGAGAGGAGGAGGAGGATGAGGAGAAAGAGGAGGAGATGGACGTTTATGAATGGGGAAGAGAGGATGGTCTGATTCATTTGGAATTTGTTGTTGATTATGTGGAAGAAACTGTGGAGGTGATAATATAATATTGCAGAGATTAGAGAGAGGGAGATGGAGACGGAATTTATTGTAATAAAAGTGTTAATTGTATATTTCAAGGGGATGGATGCCCTTGACTGTTTAATTTTTTTCTGGCCAATTGAAGTCTTATGCTACGGCAGTTGACAATTTTTTTTTTGACAGCACCCCGCCACTTTTTTTATATGAATAAATTACATGTTGATATATATCATAATCGAAATAGTTCATTCTCTAAATCATTATGTCAATATCATCTCTGTAAAAAATGAACAAAATTTGAGGTCGTTTAGTCATTCACATGTATCAAATAAATCAACGAATTTAGTAAAAATTAAGATCCTTATGGAGAATCGTCAATTTAGTTGATAAATTTGAATGACTAAACGACCTCCAATCTTACTGATTTTTTACGAAGATGATCTTGACATGATGATTTAGAGAATAAACGATTCCGATTATGATATATGTACAAAGACAATTTGATAAATCGAAAATGTGGTACGAGAAGATACCATCATAGTGGGATGCAAATATTGTCCTTTTGTTTTTTTGGGGTTTAAAAAGGAAGAAAGGGTGTCCATATAATCTTCCTGCCTCACATATTAGACTCTTTGAATTGAATTCCAATGCACTCACAAAGTCATACAAGTTAAACCTTCTACAGAGGATGACTTTAGTAAAAAAAAATACAAGGTATCTCGTTGCACAATAAATAAAAATATCACCAGACTAATAGTATTAGTGTCCATATATTCAAGGTTTAAATGAAACCAAATTGGAGCTACCCACTTCGATCAATTAGCCAAAATTTTGACCGGATATGAAATCCACCGGTGCTTGATCTAGTGATTTTACAATTTCAAACTTGTAACTAATTTCATTGACATATTGAAGATGGCCACTTCACCCACATTCGCATCGTATTTGTAATAATAGAGTTACATTTTTTGACGTAATTTGTATCCGACAATCAGTGTTTGTTTATAAACCAGAAAATCGATAACGCACATACCAAAAGATAATTAATATGATTATTTTGTTTTTGTCTACGAATCCTATGATTAATTAGCAGCGGAAAAACAAATATAGAAGAAGAAATTGGGGGCCATGAGGCTATACACCCACACAATACAATCACATGGTGTATATATCCAAATGGTATCTGCATATTCATAAGAAAAGTAGGCCAAGCGACTTGGTCGTATATGTACCACACATATATTTAACAAACAGTCCCATGATGCATGCATTTTCTTTGAACTGTATAATGTGCCGATTTCATTATTGAAATTAATACAATTTTCTCTTCATTCATAAAATATTATTACAAGTTTTCAAACTCAAACCGTCCAGCACAAGAAATTTTTGCATATTATTTAGATTCAAAACCATTACTTATTCATTTAATCGAATCATTTCCATTTTGAAACGCGCCAGTATAAGAGTATTTATGTTCGACATGGAATTTCAATATTGCAAAATGTAAATACATTTAATAGTGAAATATGAAGGAAATTGAAGTTCTACCCCAAAATTAATTGGTCATTGGGAGAGAGATCCAACTCCTTATAAGGCTTGCAAGGTTGTGCAACTTTCCAATGTGGGACTTTTGTACCTTTACATTCTCATACGCCCTCTCACGTGTGGCGAATTTTCAAGCCTAACATGTGGACAACTCATATTGGGTGACGTGGAGCATGTGTGACAATTAAACTTTACACCTGGGATAACCCGTTCTGATACTATGAAGGAAGTTGAGGTTCCACCCCAAAATCAATTGGTCATTGGGGAGAAGCCCAACTCCTTATAAGCCTTTGCAAAGTTGTTCAACTTTCCAATGTGAAACTTTTGTAACTTCATATTTTTCACAAAAAATATATATATATTAATTGTGACCTTATTAGTACGTGTGGAAAAGTCCTCTATTCAAACCGACAACTGGGAATAAATTATGCATCCATCATCTCTATCTCAGAAAGTCCACTATTCAAAAACAAAGATTCAAGATATGATTTCGAACCCAAAAAAAACAAAAAAATTCAAGATATGATATTCCTCTCTCTTTATCTTTCTCTTCAGTCGTTGACGTGCGTTTGGTTCTTCAAATGTTTACAACCATGCGTTTTTGCCTAACATTCTAACTTTAAAATCTGTCAAAGCCTAAAGGGATCTTCATGCAAGTGGGATATCAACTTCGCACAAAAGTAACGTCAATTATGTGCCACCTAGTCACAAACGTAACGTCAATTATGTGTCACTTAGTGTTATGGCCTAATAGTATTCCTGTCTACATATATGAGAAGATCTCAAATTTAATTATTATCAGGACTTTATCTAATATATATAATATAATTCTCCTGTTGCAATATCTTTATATCAAAAAAATATAAACTATGTTATATTAATAATATGGTCAAAAATATTTCATGTGAGTAACAATATTTTAAATTTGACTAATAACAAAAACTCATATTTATATTGAATTTCAATATTAAATAATCAACTCGTGAAAATTCTACTCTGAGAGCAAGGGTGAGTGCAAAAGTAAATTGGGCTAAGATGGGCCACTGCGGGGGATCTATTTTACGAACAAAATGGGCCTAGCCGACACAGTGTTCGAGGCCCATCTGGTTTAATAAATGACGTATGTGTGACATAGTCAAACACGCAACCCATCGTTTTGGTACGAACGAGGTGAGGCGATTCCTTTTCTCGTTCTAGAGACGTCTTCCTCTCTTCTCAAGCAGCTTTTGTAATTTTTCTCTGCTTAGTTTCTCTCACTTTGCTGGGGTTCCTTTCCGGTGAGTCTGCGCAAAACGACGACGTTTGATAACCAGACGTCTTCCTCTCTTCTCAAGCAGCTTTGTAAGTTTTCCCGGCTTAGTTTATATCACTTTGCTGGAGTTCCTTTCCGGTGTGTCTGCGCTGAACGACGTCGTTTGATTCCGACCAGAACCTGTGCATGCAAGTTTCCTTTTTCTTCTTGCTGTTCGTCTCCGGCGTCTGTGCGTCGTTTGGTAAAGTCATTTGTGTTTTATTTGTTTAATTATTTGCACTTACTGATTCTGCATTTCAACTTAAAGCTATTTACTTTCCCTTTGTTTTTTTACAATCACTGGAAGCTGATCCATGTATTTATTGGTCTCATCGCTTTGGTGCATTTCTAGTGTTAGCTTATTATTGAGCTTTTGAAGGCTATCTGTATTTTGAATGAAAAAAATTCTCTGTTGGGTGGATTGCTCTAGCAGCTAGCTTATAATTGTTGCATGCACAGATTGGGCAAAGGCATTTCAGCAAAACATGAATGGGTATCAAGTGAAATGCACTGAATTTCATATTGGTTGATTTCGAGTTGTTTGCTTTAACAAACAAATGCCCTTGTTTATGTCTTCGTATTCATAAATTCAACAAAAAAAAATTCAAGAATTTTAGTAAAGCATAGCTTTTGACTTGCAAAGATTTCTTATTGCATTGAGGATTGGCATCTCTCTTGAAATTAGTTTACTTTTTAATGAATGGTTGAATGGAAAAATGTCATTTAGTTGGGAGCTGATAATTTAATCAGATTAAGATGTGTTCTCTCCATCTTTTTATTATTGTTATTATTGTAAGGCTTATTACTTAAAATGCACCAAGAACAAGTCAACAAGTCTCAAAATGCACAAAGAATTGAAATTTGCCTCACTTTACACTCAGAATAGGCATTCTGTAACCTTCGTTGCACCATTCGTCAATCTCTGTTATTAACGCCGTTAAAAGTGATGATGTTGCAGTAATATTACAAAATTTGTATGGGCAATTAAGACATTTGTAATATTTTATTAAATTTAAACTAAAAATATTTTTAAAAATTAAAACAAATAACATTAATTACCCTTCCCCAACCCACCCGATCATCTCCCTCTCTGGGCCTCTGCCCACTACCCAAACCGACGTCGTTTTGGATGCAAATTCATAACCATCATCGTTCCCGTTTCCATCATCCATCATCGATCTCTTATTCATCCAAGTGAGGAAAATACAGTTGCGGCAAAACGCGAAGGGGGTTGCGGGTAGTAATTAGTAAGAGGCGAGATACTCAAGAACCGAGAATGGCTTCTACATCTCCACCATCCTCATCCGTTTCCCCACTCCAACGCCTTTCCACCTTCAAAACTTAAACCCCTACATCCGCCTCCTCAGCACCCACCACATCTCCCTTAGATACCTTGGCCTCAGACCCCATCTTCTTCGTCTTCCTCTCACCCTCATTCTCCTCCGCCGCCCTCTCCTCCGGCTCCCCCGCCTCCACGGCCGAGAAGCTCCAACCTGCCATTTGCCTCCTTGAGTCCCAGCTCCGCTCCGAGTTCCTCTCTCACCACTTCGACCTCCTATCTCAGCTCTCCTCCCTTCACCACGCCTATCACGCTCTATCTACTGTTCGATCCTCCGTTCAATCCTTCCAGTCCTCCTTCCGCCACACTTGATCCGAGCTCTCCGACCCCCTAGCCTCCATCCGCACCCTCACCACCCAGCTCCAGAATCTCCACACATCCTCCAACCTTCTCCATCACTCGATCAGAGCCTTTCGCCTCTCTAGTAAGCTCCGCTCTGTCGCCTCCGATGACCCCGAACGCCTCGATGATGGATGATGAAGACGAGATCGATGATGGTGATGAATTTGCAGCGAAAACGACGTCGTTTTGGGTAGTGGGCAGAGGCCCAGAGAGGGAGATGATCGGGTGGGTTGGGGAAAGGTAATTAATTTTATTTGTTTTAATTTTTAAAAATAATTTTAGTTTAAATTTAATAAAATATTGCAAATGTCTTAATTGCCCATACAAATTTTGTAATATTATTGTCACATCATCACTTTTAACGGCGTTAGTAACAGAAATTGACGGATGATGCAACAGAGGTAACAGAATGCCTGTTATGGGTGCAAAGTGAGGCAAATTTCAGTTATGGGTGCAAAGTGAGGCAAAGTTCAGTTCTGGGTGCATTTTGAGACTTGCTGACTTGTTCTTAATGCATTTTAAGTAATAAGTCTTATTGTAATATAGGTTTTGATTTGGGTATCTGTTTTCATTTGCTTTGACCTTTTTAGAAGTAGAGACTCTAGAGTCCTAGGAACAAGTAGTGCTCTTTTGAGTCAAACAGAGGCTATGCCTCTTAAAGAGTTATCTAGCAAGTTTCTTCTAAATTGGATTTGAATTGATAAGAAGACATGTCATGAAGGTAGATGTGGTTACGAAATTATTGTACTCTAGAAAACGTATGACTTTAATGTCCACATTTGTTGTACAGAGAATTCAACCTCTAGGATTAATCTCAGGTCTCTACTGTGTAAAGAGATATGCAATTTGATTGATTACTTAATTAACAACGAACCCTAAATTGCACCTTGAATAAGCTTATAGTATTGTAGTAGAACAAATTGCTTCCGTACCTCTACTTTTAAGGTGTCTGTCTCATCTGCTAATTGCTGTAATTATTACCCTTGTTGATGTTTCATTTACACTTATATTTACAATCTGTAGAGTTGGCTGTACGATGGTCGAAGGATGAATCGAAAGCGGAAGCAGCGGAGACTTCTCAACGTGGATTGGACTGATCTGCCTCGGGTATCCTTGAGATATTCTTTGAGCAACTACCTCTGTTGGATCGTATCTCCGTTAGCAGTGTTTGCAAAAGTTGGAGTCATGTTGTCGCACAAGAACTTGCTGGTTGGTGAAGGCCTGGTATTCCATGGCTTGTGGTGTCCGCCCAAAAAGACTGGGAGCTATGGACTTGTGTTAGCATACTACAGAATCAAGATTGGGTGATGGTGCTTCCTGAGGCACATGGAAGATACTGTTGGGGATTATATCAAGATTGGTTGATTCTAGTAAAAGATCTTGACTGTTTCTTTCTTGATCCCCAAATCATGCACCCTCTTCTAGTATATTTGCCTAAAATTCAGTTAATATACTAAATCATGCACCCTCTTATCTTTTACTAGAATCAACCAATCTTGATATGATCCCCAACAGTATCTTTCATGTGCCTCAGGAAGCACCATCACCCAATCTTGATTCTGTAGTATACTAACAAAGTTTTTTTTGTGTTGTAAGCAGACATATCACTGTAAATCTAATCCACTATTATATTTTAGAATTTTTTTGTTTATATTAAGTTATTTTGGAATTGACACACATTGGTCAGAACAAATTATTTATTTCTAATGCATTTGAGGTTGGTTCAGAATTCGAAATTCTCTCATCAGCCTATTATGAACTTGCCATTCATTTCACATGGGGCTCAACACATAACATATGATTCAAACTTCCCATGAAATTGACCAATTCTATTTGTATGACTATGTTGTTAAGATCATTTAGAAGGGAAACGACAATGAAAACAAACACCTTTTCATTAATTAATACAATTTGGTAAACACAAACACCGACATTAAGGTTTTTTAAATTTCAGAGAGTAGTATTATATAGAAAAAACTCAGAAGATATTATGGCCAGTTTAATAAAAAATTAGTTCGGAATTTATTGGGATCATTTTATAATCAGGAGTAAGTCACATTTTGAATAAGAATTAGATTTATCTTTTAGATGTGAGACACTCCGGAGCATTTAAAAAAAAAAATAGATATGGAGGTCTATTCGTGCAAATTTGTCATCACCAACTAATATAATTATGCTTTATTTTTTAACACTAGGTGTCCTTTCTGAACCTAATTTGTACAGAAAATAAATAAATAAATTGACATTTCAACATTGGTGTTCTTATCTGAACAAAAAGATTGTAATAATTAGTGTTAACTAAATTCAATTTTCCATGTTTGTTGAACTATTAATTGAGATAGGAAATTATGTTTTAACCAAGAACATGCATGTGAAGGGCATCTTTCTTATTATATTAATTACGTGATTATATTATTGACCATGATATTTATGATTGGGTTCTTGATGGACTTCGTGTTTACTTTTATAATTTTGTTGATGTTTTAGAATAGAACATCCCTTTTAATTAAAAATAAATAAAAAACACGTGACTAACACTTATCTTCTTTCTTTTTCTTAAGTGCAATTTTTATAATATTTTTGAAATTCGGAAATAAACAAAAAGAAACAGCATCATGATAAAGATATAAATAGAAAAATAAATAAATAAAGCTTCTAAAATGAAAACAAATTGCAAAAAGGGCACATTCTTGTGCAAAATGTCACCACGAGGTCAATGAAATTTGATATTTGACCTAATCTGCTAGCAGTAAAACGTTGAACCAACTTAATTCGAGAGGATTAAGTTCTAATTGCTAGGTTTTGACCGTATTTTTATTTTATTTGGCAAATCTCTTTCGTGTAGGGTTGATCTCATCTATTAAACAAATGAAAAGTCACACTTAGAATTTAAATTATTAAGCTATTTTATTTGATTGATTTCTGTAGATAAATGAGCATAATTATTATCATAATAATGTGAAAATTCGTAATTGTTGTAATGTGAAGATTCGTAATCGTCATAATGTGAAGATTTGTAAATGACGAACAAATAGACAACATGACTCATCTGAATAATAACTAAAAAAATACAATATACGTTTGCATTCGAGAACGTAATTGTAGAAGACTAAATTAAATTACACAATAGAAATCTATCAACGGTTTCTGATAGTATAATAATAACGTTGTACAATCATTAAAAAAAATTGTGTTGTACAAAATAAAAAATAAATATATATGTACAAATATTTTCATAAATTTTAGAAAAATTACATTTTCTCTTTAGTGATACTAGATTCATGCATCCGCATATTGTACTTTAATTATTTTTATTTTGAATTTATTGTTTATAATTTTCAAGAAATAAAGAAAAATGAAAATAAATTCAAAAAATAAAATAAATAAAAAGAATGAGTGTTGGAGTAACTATTATATCCTTATATGTTCAATGTAAAGGTTATTAATCAATGAATATTTTTGTTAGAAAAATTTAGTGAAGTCTTATGATTATGGCTTTATAATAATAGAAATTAAAATTAAATAAATTATCGTTTTATATAAAAATTAATTTAATTTCATAAAAGGAAATAATAGTGGTGTAAAAAGTAAAAAAGGTGAAAATATTTCGTAGGGTAAACGACCGTTGGAATTTATTTATCCTGATCAAACGTGGGAATCTGACTGGAGGACTTGGCCAAACTGCAAAGACCTAAAAGGCGCGTTGCCTCACGCTACGCAAAAGGTCGTGGCTCTAAAGTGAGAGAGAATTTATAAATAAAAGTCTATTCATTTTCTCGAGAAAATCGAATGGGGATAAGGACGAAAAAGACGTCTTCTCAAATCTGAGCCAAATCTCACCATACACGTGTCCATTGTTTTCCTTTGTCACACGTGTCAGCATTAAAGGCCCTCACCTTAATGACTAATCCGAGTGGCCTCAGTGCCACCAATCGCAACGCAAATTAGTAAACCCTTTCAGATCTTTTCCATCAGTCATCAGATAACGCTCGAACTCATGGGCCATCCGATATTCATTACCTCCACACTCCTACATACTGACTCACATCGCTTAATTACCTCAATTGCCCATCTCAAACTACAAATTTTCACCGTACCCAAGCTTCTCAACCGCATTTTGGTAAAAGACGTGATTGTAATTTGAAAAATTTAGTGCCCCATCGCATTAAATCATGGGCGCCCAAGGTGGATGGGATTATAATTTAAAGAAAAAAAAAATTAAATTAAAAGATTGGTTTGTTCCTTCTCCTACCCCTACGCAGTGCCCGTCCATTTATTCAGAGCCTGCTTCGCTATTTGCTTTCTTTCGTTTCTTCCATCGCCGACTATTCAATCAATCAATCTCTCTGTCCAGCTGATTTGACCAAATTGCCCCCTGAAAACCTGCCGAACTCTACCCCTATCGTCTTCCTCCAGATCCATTTCAGTCTCGGCTTCCATTTTTAGGGTTTTACTTTCTCCTTCTAGCCCCAACACTCCAATCCTTTTCTTCGATTGGATTCGATTTGCGTGTTGCTTTCGATTAACTCTCGTTTTCGCAAACCCTAGAGACTCCGATCCCCTGAAAAAAACGTTCCTGCAATCGATTCGGTCCTTTACCCTTTGACTTTGTATCAATAGGGTTTAAGAGGCTACGTATAGAGGGGGACCAGATTTAGTGTTCTCTTGCCAGTTTCTGATTCGGCGTAGTCGCGATGTTGGGTACGGGGTTGCAAGTTACGCGCGGCCGCGGAGAAGATCGTTTTTACAACCCTGCCAGAGCACGCAGGGCCCACCAGAACCAGAAGGCGGAGCAACTTCGGCGAGCTCAGAGCGACGTCACACCGAGCCCATCACCTTCCCTCAAGGGAAACCCGAACGGGGAACCGGAGAACCGTGCTGGGTCAGATGACCCACCCATGCCCGCCGCTGTGCCTGCTTTTGAGCCTGTGGTGAAGCCCTTGAGTAATCTCGAGCGGTTCTTGCAGTCGATCTCGCCATCCGTGCCCGCTCAGTACCTCTCCAAGGTCTTCCGTTAAATACAATTTTTCGTTTTATTTTTCCTGGGTTAGTTCTTTTTTATTTTTGATTGAATATATTGAATTTTTGTCAGCAGACGACGGTGAGAGGATTGAGTACATGCGACGTGGAATTTCAGCCATACTTTGTTCTTGGTGATCTATGGGAGTCTTTCAAGGAGTGGAGTGCTTATGGTGCAGGAGTGCCTTTGATTTTGAATGACAGTGATTCTGTTGTTCAGTACTATGTCCCTTATTTGTCCGGTATCCAAATATACGGTCACTCTATGAAAGTGCCCACGAAAACAAGGTATACATTTTACTCCATAATTTCACTTAATTTGATCAATCGCAATGTTTCCGTATCTTTTCTTTAATGGTAAAATTAAATTCTAGTTGTTTTAGTTACGTCCCATCATGTTGGGATTTGTGTGTTTCATTATAATGGTTACTCAATAAGTATTTTGTCATTAATTAATATCTTCTTATAGCTATGTGAATTGTAGTTAATGATTTTAACAAAAAATAAAAAGCGAGTTATAGTTAATGATTGTTGTTGCTAAATATTGTATGCGTTGAGAATGGATGTTAAAAATTATCTTCTTATAGTTATGTGAATTGTAGTTAATGATTGTTGTTGCAAAATATTCTATGGGTTGAGAAGGGATGTTAATTGTGATACATGGCTTACTGTTTGTTTTTACTCGTTGCAACTGAATTTATACTTTCCGCAAATTTTGTTAATATTGTTTTACGTATTCCTGCCCCCTTTCTGTTTCCTGTGTTTTTTCTTTTAATATTGTGTACTTCATCCAAAATTTGATGATTCTTGAGTGTGATAGGCGGCCGGATGAGGACAGTGACAGTGATTTCAGGGACTCTAGTAGTGATGGTAGCTCTGATTACGAAACTGATAGAATAAAATATTTGAGGGAGCAGCGGAATCACCAACTTCTATCGAGTGCAATTCCTCCTAGGATAGAAAGGTTATCACTGAGAGATCCCCATTTTCCATCTCACGAAGACTGTTCTAGTGATGAGGGAGAATCTGTAAATTCTCAAGGGTGCTTACTATTTGAGTATTTTGAACGGGACCTTCCTTATTGTCGTGAGCCTTTAGCTGACAAGGTTATAATCGCTTTAATTCTCTAATCCTACTATGTTTGGAGCAAAATATATTACTGTTTCATTATTTATGACTTCCCTTTCTTGTTTTTGGCATTTGTTCTGAACTTTCTAATTTTACAGATATTGGATCTTGCTTTTCATTTTCCTGAGCTGAAAACACTAAGAAGTTGTGATCTACTGTCTTCCAGCTGGATTTCTGTTGCATGGTATTATCAAACTCTACATTTGTTTCCTGGGTTGTACACTGTAATTTGGCTAATCAGTCTTCGTTAATTGTTACAGGTATCCAATTTACAGGATTCCAACAGGACCAACTTTAAAGGATCTTGATGCGTGCTTTCTTACGTACCATTCACTTTATTCACCCATGGGAGGTAATATTTACTTTATTTCTAGTTTTGCAATTTATATGCTTGAGATGTCAGGTGGTTTCATTTGGTGCATCTGTCTGATTTTATTACTTGTAATCATGTGTCATAGCATAATGTGACTACCAATTGGATACTACCTAAATATGTCCAGAGTTGATTGATTTACTTGTAGACTTTAGTTTCCAATTGGAGCATTAAAAACGTGTATTTTATATTATTGAATTGTAAAAGCTTTTCCATTTATAGACTGTTTGCTATATCTGCACAACTCCCAAGTTTTTTATCTTCTCCCTGGTTCATGCTTACATGTTTGCTGTCGAAACGGACATACATTTTGGCAGGTGCATATATTGATGATACGTGTAACGTATCAACGAATTTCTAAATTGTCTCTTGTACGTCAGGCTGATGTACAAATGCTGAGTTTCGTTAGAATCTTGTAGAGATTTGTATTTCTTTTATGTGTCGTCCATTGATTTCTGATTATCTTGTTGGTTCTTATGAGTACATTCTCAAGTTGACTCATCTCTTTCTTAGGTGTACAAGATGCCCAGGCTCCTGTAGTGACATATCCGAGTGACATGGATGGTGTCCCTAAGATGTCTTTACCCGTTTTCGGCCTTGCTTCGTACAAATTCAGAGGGCCTTTGTGGACTCCTAATGGGGGATTTGAACGCCAGTTATCAAACTCCCTCTTGCAGTCTGCTGACGACTTTCTAAGGCTGCTTCAGGTCAATCACCCAGATTTTCTGTTTTTCAGTCGTAGATGATATCAAGATGCTACTAACTGTGATGCTACTACCGTTCTAGAAGCAAGCGAAGCCCGTTTGCATGGGTTACGTGTGAAAAATCCCCTTTATTCTCTGAAATTGAGGTTGGCAAGTTGGTTTGCGGTGATTCTCGCGTTTGGTTCCGTTATTTACTACAGGGGAAAGAAAAAGAAAAGAAAAGGATGAAGGTTGCTTTAACTTACAGAAAAAGCTCAGCTTGGCATGAGATGGGAAAGGGGCTGTAATAAAGGCTCAGCAAAAAGTGAATAGAAGGAACATATAGTTTACATAAGCTATAGAAGGTCTAGCTAAATCCGAGTAGCTTTTATTGCCAGCAAGTTTCATCTTGCTCGTGTTCTGTATTTTGTTGTTAGTATCAAGGGTATATTATAAAAGAAGAAAAACCAAACCAGGCTCTTTTTTATGCCAATGATGTTGATTTTACTATGTACTGTTTTTCCATGAGGGGATCTTTGATATAGAGTCTTTGTCAAGTGTTAGCTTCAGCTTCCCTGTATCAACCTAACTTTACTTATAATCTACTTGTGAAATTAAGTTTCTGATTTGCATTATTTTCTCAGAAGGGTTGAACACAACTGCTCTTGGGAATCATATGTTTGAGGCTGGCTTAAATGTTTAATCAACCTAACTTGCCCTCCAGAGCCTCAAGGTAAGCTGGAGCATTTCTCACTGTTGTCTCCGTTTGCTTCAGCCTCTTCTCTTGCTGTATACTGAACGCTGTATTTGCCTCCACTAACTCTTGCTGTGGACTCCTCGCTGTATTTGCCTCCACAAACTCAGCTCCCACATTGATCAAACTCTTTCCCGGAAACAGATCCCCGCCGCGAGTACAATTTTCTTGCAACCGCGAAGCTCGTCACAGTACTCTTGCTCTTCATCTCCTGGTGGTGGTTCAGCTTCGGAGCCTTTGGAACGAATGCCAAGCTTGGAATTAGCTTCGGAGTCATGTTTCTTTCAAGGCATAGCTTTGCAAGCCCTAGCTCAACGGAGTCTCTCTCTTTTCATTGGCTGTGTTGCTTGCGTGTAGCTTCCTGATTCCTTCAGCTCTTGAGGATTGAAGGTGGAGAGATGTGCATCGTAATGAGATGGATCAGTGTCTTCTTCCTGGCAGAGAAGAACTCCATGGATGGGCAAGATCTTTTGTCGTCTAAGAAATCATTTTCGACGAAACTAAAATATGTAAGCAAAGGAGACAACATATGCACAACGCATTTGCAAAAAAACTAACCCACGAAATCGAGGAGCATGTTCTTTCGGACGGTTCTTTGGGAGACGATGAGAACCCTAGGCAAAATGTTTGAGAGATCTGAATTAGTATTAGCCATGGAATGTATGAATGTAGCACTAAGAGATGGATTACAGAGTAGAGACTCATATATGTACACAAAAAGATGTAGTCTTAAACATTATGACCCAATGCTTTCTCTCGTTTAGCTGAACCGAGAGCTATCTGCCAAGATTTCGCGGCTCATTTTTTTTTCCCTTGTTTGTTGGGTTGGATTTTCTTTTCCTATTTGAGTTTGATATGGACAATTCATACTAAATTGGTTTATAGATTCATTTGTCTTGGCGCCGCGTATGTGGTATTGCCCATGCCGCATTTGTTTGTGAGGAATTTTTTCTTTTTTTTGTCTAATGTTTGTGAGGAATTGGCTTGTGCTTTATTTTCCCTCTATTCTATGTTGTTTGCTTAGCGTTATATTAGGAATTTGGATTAAACAAAGTCAAAAGTTAGATTCAAAATCAACTCGTTTATATATAATATTGAATTTGATTGTATCACTTATTAAATTCAATTTATTTTGAATATAGAATTAAATATTTCCATTGAAAGGGAATTAAGCGTAGAACGAAACAAATCAAATACAACCCCCAAAATAGTAAGATTAAAATAGGTAAGTTTCTTTCAATATCTAATCCCCTCAAATCACACTATAATAGTGAGTTTTTTTATGTTCCTCTTGTTCGGTCGGTCAAGTTTTTTCAGATGACATCTTCTGTATGTTGGAGCCCGATCATATTTGTAATGGTTGTTAGTTTTATTTTTGTTGTACAACTCCAGTTGTTCATAGAAAAAAAATAGTATTGAATTTGATAAATGATCTCATCCATTCAATACGACAACCAACATTGCCTTGGTGTATCGTGTATGGATTTTTTTTCCTTTTCCAAATATAGTGTTTAGATTAGAGTTTATAATTCATCAAATTCAAGTTATTTTGAAGGTAGAAGAATGTTTTCTTTATTCCAAGGACATTTGATATAAAATGAAATTTACTTCTTCTAATCCTCTTATTTTACTAATTAATACTACGATCTAGTGACATTATTTCTCCCCATATTATTTGGGAGATTTCAGTTTCGACTATGAATGGATGTATATTGTAATCCCCATCTCCATATTTTTGTATAAAAAAGAATTATACTATTTTAAGAAGAAATTATTACATAATACAATTTGAGGCATCCAATAAATATATTATTATATAAATGGATATTAAGATATTTATCGTCTCATTCCCACATGATTATATTAAATAAATTCTCTACTATGTATACTTTCTTTATAATGATATTTTTTTATTTCTTCTTTTAAAATACCTTATGTTTAATGATGATACAAAATATTCGCCTCGACTCATTAATAGATTCCCTATAAGGAGAAGTTTGTAATTTGACTAGAGATGATTTCAAGCCGGGCCAAACCACATGTAAATAACGTCAAAAGCCCAATTCCCTGCCCAATAATAATAGTAGAGTTGTTAAATGAGCCGGACAAAGGTTTGTACCGTATCGGGCTTGACACGTAGAATAAAGGCTGGGCCCAGCTAGCCACGTTTGGGTAGTACAGCGCATCAATCAATACCCAATTGCACTAAACTGAAGTGACTAATTAGGAGTATGGGCTACTGCATTAGTGATCTGGACAGTACAACGCATCAATCAACATCCAACACCCCTCCAGGCTCCATCTAGCATTATAGGGAAAGAGTGACCGTCTATATCCGGTGTCACATCCCGGAAAACTGACCCTCCGACAATCCAAACGCGCTCCTGCTATTGCTGCTGTCTCTGTCCCAAAACCGATTTTTATTTCTCCACGATATTAATACCGGACCCACCACCACACTTGAAGCCAAACTCTAGCTGGCTCCTCACTCTCACTCCTCACTCCTCACTCCTTAAAGTAAGCAATTTATGTAAAAAATCCTCACTATTATTGTTAACGCTTTAGGTAAGCAATTGGTGTGATGACAACAAAAAGAAGTACGCAATTGATGTGCTGTCAAAAAAAAAAGGAAGCAATTTATGTAAAAATCTAAAATATAAATATACAATCACGGTTTCTGACGTAACGTTTTTGAAAAATCCTAAATGAAGTGATCGGTATACAGCTACTCTTACCGGTTACAAGTTTACGACACAACATCCAAAAAGCGGTGCTCACTCGAAATGTGAGAAACCTAAAGCAGCGACAAATTCCCAATTTTCTCCTTCACCTAAAGAAAAAAGAAGAAAAAGTAGCCTATTTTTTCATCAAAAGCAGAGATATTTCAGGGTACCAAACCACACAACACTCGCATAGAGACAACAATGGGAGTCTCAATACCCATAGTAGCCGTCGTCACCTCTCTGCACCTCATCGCCTTCATCTTGGCCGTCGGTGCTGAACGACGCCGTAGCACGGTAACTCGTCGTTCTATTTATCCCTCTCTCTGTTTATTTCAGCTCAAGCCTTTTTAATTAGTGTTTGTGTTTGTGAAGGCTAAGATAGTGCCGGATGAGTACGACGAACATACCTACTGCGTGTACGGCACCGACGCCTCGACGGTGTACGGATTAACGGCGTTTGTGTTGCTTTTTGTGAGCCAGACGGTGCTAAACGGCGTCACCAGGTGTCTCTGCTGTGGCAAAGGGCTAGTCACTGGCCGCTCCACCACCTGGACCGTCTTCTTCTTCGTCTTCTCCTGGTAATTTTACCATTCTCTCCCTCTCGAAAGGTTAATTAATAGTATACTGGTACCACTGGAGTATCTTAATTTTATTATCTAGGTTTCCTGATTTGATCAACGGTCATAATCCTTCCATAGTTCTGTCCCTGGTATAAATAGTCATATTAATTAGATAAATTATATTCAATTAATGAATTTTGTTATTTTAATAAATTAAATATTTATTTTTTGTGTTAAATAAATGTCACGTAAGTTTTTAAAAAGTAGCCTAATATCACCAAATTTTATTGATTTGGTTTAGCATCCACTTTCCACCCCCTACAAACGAAGAATCATACAAATTTGCGGTTGCTTTAATTTTTAATTGCAACAATGCCCCTGTATATGTTTTGCCAAAATGCCCCTGTATGTTTTTATTTTGCCAAAATGCCCCTGTATGTTTTTTTTGCCAAAATGCCCCTGTATGTTTGGATAACATAATTGTGTTTATTAATGGAGTTGTTACAACAGTTGCACAGCATTTATCCATTTGCATTTATCCTTTTGCATTTATTTGGAATTTGGTAAAGAAACGTTAAAGTAGCTTAAGTCATGATTTAGACGCAATTTGAATTACTTTGGCCTATCTTTACTCATCTTTTCCCCTTTATCAATCACACTGAGTACTTTAATTCAACATCTTTGACAATCTTTACACTTTTTGACTATCAATAACTGGAGATTATTGGGTTACCTAACGAGATAGATATATGGTGATATACTGATATACCACCGGTTAAATGACACAGATATTCTCATCAACAACACGATATAGCTAAACTGCTCCCAATTTTGTGCTTAAATAATGTGGGCTTGTTTGTTGGATCGTATTGAATTGGATTGTATAGCTCATTAACTTCAAGATGTTTTGAAGTTAACAATGAAGATTTCTTCATTTGTAAGGGGATTAGACAGATAATGAAACTTACCTCTTCTCATTCTACTATTTAGAGAGGATTTTATTGGATAAGTTTTCTTACATATCTGATCTTCTGACAAATGAAAAAGCTTCCAGTTCTACCTTCAAAATACCATGAATTTGATGAGTTTTGCAATCAAATCCAGTACGATCAACCTAACGAGTCATGTAGGTGGTATGCTGTCTAGTTAGAGATAATTGAGTTTCAATGAGTATATAACCGAACAAATTGAATACGGTTGGTCGCATTGTCAGAATCTTGAATTTTTAGACTTGTGTTGCTGTCTGTCATTGCTTGGAATTGGTATATATATGGTTCTTCAGTTTTTCTCCATTGTGGTTTTTCTCCCCAAGTCCTAACTAGAGCGTTTAAGTCAATGTTCTTTTCATTTGCTTCATTGTGCTGAATCAAATCTGAAGATTATTGTCAACTGTGGAATTAGGGTTAGCTTTTTGGGAGCGGAGGCTTGCTTATTGGCGGGGTCGGCTACGAATGCATACCACACCAAATACCGGGGAATCCTAGGTGCAGATAACCTGTCCTGTGCCACTCTGCGAAAGGGCGTGTTTGCTGCCGCGGGTGCTCTAACACTCTTGTCACTGGCAGGGTCAAGTCTCTACTACTGGGCGCATTCCAAAGCTGATACCGGGGGATGGGAGAAACACCGAAATGAAGGCCTTGGCATGGGCGATTCTAACTATGGGCAGCACGAGCAGCAGGAGCAGCAGGAGCAGCAGCAGAAGCAAACCAGTGGATTTGAGAAGGTATAATTCTGCTATCAGATATTTTTTTTGGGGAGGGCCATGATTGTGGTATGAGATTGAGTTAAGATTGGTTCCGCAATCTTGGTGGTTTTTGTTGGAGGGCAAAAGAGGATGGAGCAAATATGAATTAGTGTTGTGTTAATGAGCTAAAGACTTGTATATGCTTATTTTAGCTCTGGAAGGGACTTCTTTTTCATCATGTGGATTTCTAGTATATATATATATATATATATATATATCTATCTATCTGTGTTTGTTGTGTTTTAAGTTTTCCATGTCTCCGCGTCTAGTGTGGTTCTGTAACTAAACAGGAATTAAAGTGGTCGTCGTGGATGTAGAGCGACACGCTTGGACCTAGAGGCACATCATACCCACCATGAGTAACTTCTGGTTTTAAGTCGGTTTCAAAATTTTACAAGACATGAAAAAATTATGAGTTTCTTAAAGTTTACACGGGACATTTTATTGATATGGGAAGGAGGAGATTATATTATAGACAGTGGGTATGTATTACTTTTGTTTTTTACGAGAGTCGAATTCGAGACCTTTCGCATAAGGTATGATGATGAATATCACTAGACCGTAGTATTAAAGTGATGATTAAAAACTTTATTAAGTTTAATATTTTCGAGATTAAAAGTGTCTTATTAAGCTTAATATATAGCAATACATGATTCAGAGAATTTATGACGTTCTTGTTAATATGCATGAAAAATATCGTACAAATATTCATGAGTCCATGAGCTATAAGCTTACGGTTTTAAGAGGTTTTTCAAATTTCTCAAAAAATTCTATTGTCATTCTTACATGTCATACCGTAAACATCTTAAGATGAAGATGGTGTTTATGATGTTTACTTTAATTGAGGTGAAATTCAAATATGATTTTAGGTTGTTGAAGTAATTAGAATCAGCTGAGTTCTGTATATATTATAGTTCCCAAGCAGATGACAACTTTTCGTGAAGGATGATTTTCAATCCCATTTTTCGAGCATAGTGATAAGTTACATTTTATATACACTTTTATATCTTTTTTAATTTATGATTTAGCTTAATTATTATAATTAAATAATATAAAATAATATATTTTGTGAGACATGTGCAATTAAATAAAACATAAAATTACAAGAATTTTGGCGAAAAAATCACCTCAATCGGAGTTGTAACGAAGAAGATATGAAGGAAACAAGATCTACTACTGAATATTGCAAGTAAGTTCGGTAGCGGACCACCGAGTCAAACAAGGAGTCAAGCCCAACGCCTTCCTTCGGTGCACGTGTACCCAGCACAAAGCATTACTTCGGCGCTGGTGTGCTGAATTGCTGTGTCCGTCTGCAAGCTTTTGACCAGGAGTTGACCGTGAGTTTTGACAACTTGTTTCGGTAGATATCCACCGAATTATCTGATGCATTATTCCAGCAGCTGATTTCCTTGATCTTGGTGGAAAACTTCTCCAAATCAAAGTTGATTTTTCCTTCCTTTCTCTTTAAGGAATCCAATTCTCATTAGGACTTCATTTTCTAAACCTATTCCTTTTAGGATTATGTTTTGTTGATTCTTTTATTATTAGGAAACTTTTTTCTTGTAGGATTTAAATTGTGAACTCCTTATTATTTGAGGATTAATTTTCTCTTATAAAAGGAGGCATAGGCCATTGTAAAACATCCACCCGTCCACCCATCCACCCATCAACACACTCATCCATCCACCATCTACAATCCACCCATCAACACCCCACCAATCTACAAACACATCCATCCATCACAAATCATCATGTATCCTAAGCTCGTCATGAGCTAAATTACTTTGCTAGGACGAGGGAGTAACCCAATTATGAATATTTAATTTTTTTTGTTATATTAATTTCAGTTTTCCTTTCTATGATTGAGTAATTTCTACTATGTTTTATGTTATCAAATAACTGCCAATTATTTGCTTGAAGAATTAAGTTAAGTCGTAACAGAGATACTTAATAGATAGCATCTTGTAGGATTTGCCATAAATTATATAGCCAATAGGACGAAAGTTGTGCGTATAATTTATGCAGTTTTGTTCACTATTTTCCATAAATCTTAATGTGTTATTTTATGTAGATCTAGTAGTGTCTTAGTCGGATTAGGTTAATTAAAAGAACACGTCTATTATTGTTTTAGCTGGAATATTAGTAAAAATTAAGAAAAAACACTGTCAACTTGAGAAGGGTAAATTAGAATTAGTATGCATTTAGGAATTAAATAGAATTAATTGTGGGGAGTCCGAAATCCTAGTATCCATCACCATACATTTTCTTTACTTTTTTGTGTTTTCTTAGTTGTTATTTTAAATATTTTTGTTTCAATCACAATTAATTTGATTTTTCCAATTCAAATAAATAAAAAATTAAAGTGGTAAATTTATAGTACAATTCGTTAGTTATCTGTAAGACGATAATTTTTTCTTATTCTTATTGAAATACTATTAATTGACACTTGTACACTTTTAAATTAGGGATTAGATAGAGTTGCAAAGCTTGAGACAAACCTGCCCAACTGTGACAAATTGCATAGGTTGAGATTTGGAAATCGAATCTCTAGACTTCATGACTATATCATTATCAAATCCCAAGATTCGAATTCGTGATGGTTTAACTATTTGATTGAAGTGGTAGCTTTCTCAAAAGAAGTAAAGGGTATGATGTGAATTGGTGATACTTCAAGAGTTTGATTGAAGTCCGCTTGCATGCAAATAGCTTTTTAAAGCATAACACTTCGTAAAACTTTATAATATATAAAGAATAAGATGTTAAATTTTTTCTTTTTGATGAGTATCATTGGGTGTCTTTATACGCCAAGTGTAAGATTAATTTTCGTTTGGGATGCGACTTATTTCTGGTAACAAGGTGCTTCTAGTGAATTTCGAATTACTGCCATTTAGATATCAGAAAATTCGTTATGTGAAATTGACAGTTTACCAACTGCACTACACCCTAATGATTGTAAAGTGATAAATTTCAATAAGTAGAATATGATACTTCTTACACCCGAAATCTTAATTGCCAAAATAAGTTCAAGAACTGAAACCGACAAAAACGCAAGAGTGGGAAATTGGAAAAAACAAAATGAATTTAAAAATGTTTAAACACCGAAGCCGAAAACGGACCCTCCCTCACATTTTTGGGCAGAAAAGATACCAAATTAGCATCGCAGACAATAACATATATAGACTTAATTTGTAGATTAAAGATGAAATGAAATAAAACATACAACCACTATTATAGGAAAAAGAAAGTGGATCCATCTCCGTCCACCAATCACAAGGATTTGAAGGCAACCACAGAGACGACCATTACTCTTTCTCAATACTCAACACTAATTAACACCAGCCACTCATATTAGTACTAATAATTAATAATTAAGACGATAAACATGTAATTAAGATAATATTAAGGACTAGGTGCATGTGGGAAATGGGGAGCCACATGTGTTGGCAACCTTCTTGGCGTTTGGGGAGTTGACGAGCTTCTGGAGGTTGGGGTTCTTCACATACTGGCAAAGGCAAGCCCTCTGTTCCTTCAGCTTACCGCAGCACACGGCGGTCGGAGGGCTTGACGATGTGATCGCCGTCGCACACGGTGCCAGCTCCAGTGGGTTGCATGTCACTGCTGCTGCCACCTCATCAGTTTGCACAAGCACAGCAACAAAAACCACAACACACATAATTAATGCAACATTATAAGACATTGATTTCATCTTCAACCTCCAACAAACAAATATATATATATATATATCCTCAACAAATATGTATATATATATGTGTGTGTGTGTGTGTGTGTGTGTGTCAGCGAGGAATTAAGATGAATGCAGTGTAGCTCCATCTCTTTGCAATTTATAGAAGAGCCGCGAATGATAGTGGAAATAGTCTCAAAATTTAATTACGCAAGTCCTATGAGTAAACACTGTTCATCGCTGGAGCTACGAACCTACTTACGACCCCACCCCATTCACTAATTAGCACCAGCCACCAGCCACCAGCCACATGCATGATTACCTCTTTGAATCTCATTATACTTTCACTTTTTATAGTATTATTCTTTTTTTAGTTCACTTTTATCCATAACAAATAAAAATTCACTTAATTTAATATTTTTTTTAATAAACATAATTTTTAAGGACAATATATGCATCTTACCCCACATTTTCGATTTATCAAATTGTCTTTGTACATATATCATAATCGGAACTGTTCATTCTCTAAATCATCATGTTAATATAATCTCCGTAAAAAATCAGTAAGATTGGAGGCCGGTTAGTCATTCATATTTATCAACTAAATTGACAATTCTCCATAAAGATCCTAATTCTTATCAAAATCGTTGATTTATTTGATACATGTGAATGACTAAACGACCTCCAATCTTGTTAATTTTTTACGGAGATGATCTTGACATAATGATTTAGAGAATGAACGATTACGATTATGATATATGTCAACATGTAATTGATTCATATCAAAGGGGTGGTATAAGGACATCCCACCATGATGGGATGCAAGTATTGTCCATTTTTTAAAAGCTAAATGGTTGAAACACTCCCTGAATTTTACCATAAATTTAGCAACCGTTCCTATACTTCAATATTAGTGTCCCTCTTCCCTAAACTTTACATATTGTTTCCGTTAGTTTCTTCGTATTTTTCAAATGAATTCCATTAAAAAAGAAGAAGCAAAATTATCAATTCAGGTGCATTTCATGTAACGTTTTTTAATGAAATTCGTTTGAAAAAAAGACAGAGGGATTAACGGAAATATTATAATAAAGTTAAATAATAGAAGACACTAATATTAAAATATAAAGACGACTACTAAAATTATAATACAACTATTTATTATTTTTTAAATATTTTAATATTATAACATACAAATTAATACAAGTCTTGGACGAAAATAATGAAAACTCGATCTCTGCACGTTTTGAGTGGCGTCGTCATGATGATAATTAGCTCAACGCCGAAAAATCGAACATTTGCAATCACCCTCCCCAACGGCCGTACTGAATTTTTTTTCACTTGGTCAATGGTCAAAGGTATATTTTGTATAAAAAGGGCAAGCTGGGTTAACTTTGGCACGTCGGGCTCATAAATTGTACTGTTTTTTTCCTTTGAAACTGGACCAAAAATGATATTAGAATGATTTGGGTTTATGCATGCCATATGAGCACTAATGATGACGGTTGAAGCACGCTTATCAGCGGGTGAGGCGCACCCTTTTATAACCAAGCTGTGGTCCAATCACAAAAAACATGATTTATGCTCCATAATTTTTGTGAAATATATAATTGTTTGAGATTTTTTTTTAATTAAACATTAGTTAAATTATTATAAATAATTTCAGTATGTACGCCCATTTAGGATGCCCATTATTATTTTATTTAATTGTTTAAGCAAAAAAATACAAAAACTTTCGTAATGGGGTCCGAAATTGATACTAGCGTAAAAAATAGTTATGAATCTTCTTTGTTAACCCCAAAATATCTTAAGGGGGAAATAAGAATGGAATAAGAATAAATATTTTGATAATTTAGTCGAAATTTCAAAATTCGACTAAAATCTATAAATAATTTTAAATCTAATTGAAAAATAAATATCCGAAGATTAATTTAATAAGACGATTGCATTCTATGTAAATTATTTGTAGAGCATAAGCCAATTACTATTCCAAATAAAGCCCAAGGCCCAAAGAACCCAGCCTATGTAGGGCCCATGACTCATGCAAATGTTTTTTTTATTTAAGAAAGCCCAATGCCTAAAGAACCCAGCCCAAGTAAAGCCCATGACTCGTGCAAATTTTTTGTTTTATAAACGAAAATTGGATAGAAGAATTATATACATTTAGATATCGATCTTATCCTTTAATACTAATGGCGATCCATGCAAATGTTAATCAAGATGAATGGAACGTGAAGCAGGTACACCCGCCGTTTTGATGCATGTTCCCCTGCTTAAGGAAATAATAGTTTTAAGTAATTTTTTTGACTTCATTTAATTTATTTAACTAATTTCTCGCATATACTTTTCATATTATAAATCGATCATCTTCTAAAATTTAGTAATGGATAATTTTTATTTTTTGAGGAAACTCTATTTGATTATACTGTTGAATATCGATACAAGAAACTCTATTTTAGTAATTTAGTAATGGATAATTTTTAGTTTTTATTTTTATTTTTGAGGAAACTCTATTTGATTATACTGTTGAATATGAATAATTTTTATTTTTATTTTTTGAGGAAACTCTATTTGATATAGTAATAAATAATTTTAAACTCTATTTGTATTCTACTGCCCTCTAACTTGTAACATATCCAATCGGTATTCCAATTTACTTAAGTTGGGTAGTTTCGGTTTGGTTTTTTTTTATTGCACAAAGAAGTAAAACTCTAATGAACGTATATGAGAGTAATCTGTTTCACTAGTTAATATATTTCTTATTCGGTTTCAAAAATTTTGTTAGTGTAATATTGTTCAAATTCTTTGAGATTTCAATATAGAAACAACTTGAAACTACTATTTATCGTATGTAATTTTATCTACGAACATTTCATCTAAATATGAAGATATTGTACTGGATATTTCAGTTTAAAGTGAAATCAATCAATCATTTTGAAACAAGAAATTAAACAACATAGAAGACTATGTAAAGGTTTTGAAATTTTGAAACATGTTCCTCTTATTTGTATTAAGGAAATATTTGCATCCTAGAGTAAATTTTTTGACTTCATTTTATTTTAGGATAAACTACATAAAAGTATCAGAACTATATGGATCATTTAAAGTTTATGCTTCAACTATGAAAATTTGCATCTACGTACCCAAACTATATAACCATAAACAAATCACTACCTCCGTTACATTTTCCATCAAATAAGCCGTTAAAATGACACGTGACAAGTAATTGATCCAGTAAGATAGTGATATGACAAAAATTAGAAGGGCAATTTCGTCATGTCACTATTTTATCTCATTTCCATTCTTCCCTTCGTCTTCTTCTTCCCTTCTTCCTCTTCCCCAATTCATCATCTTCATCAATCATCATATCATACTTCATGTCGTGGTCCTTCACTATGTGGCTTTTGAACGAAAACTGGGCCTCCACTAGCGGCTGGCCCAGGTCGCCGACTTTGGTCGTGGTGAAGGCGTCGAATTCGTCCTCCAATTTTTGCTGGGACTCAGAGGAGGAAGAAACGACTTCGTTGTTGAAGTCGACAGAGCCCCAGTCGGCGCCGTAGAGGATACTCGTGGGTCGCACGTGGAGGAGGAGGACTTCGTCCCCAAGACGAAGGTAGTTCTGCACAGCCCATTGAACGGCGAAGGCGCTATCTTCACTCAAATCAACGGCGATCGCGACCTTCCACTGGGACCCACTGGTTAGGGTGGTCGCGGTGAGTGGGAAGCACGGCGAGGAGGAGGGGGGTTGGATGTTGACAGACGGTGGCGGGTTCATTGTCGGAAATAAAATCTTAATTCTGAAAAATACAAAACTTGGTTGATTACCAAATAATATTGTTTGGGTTTGGGTACTTTTAGTTGAGAAGTATGATATGATGATTGATAAAGATGAGATGACGATGATTGATGAAGATGATGAATTGGGGAAGAGGAAGAAAGGAAGAAGAAGACAAAGGGAAGAAAGGAAATGAGATAAAATAGTGACATGACGAAATTACCCTTCTAATTTTTGCCACATCACTAGCTAACTGGATCAATTACTTGCCACGTGTCATTTTAACGGCTTATTGGATGGAAAATGTAACGGATGTAGTGATTTGTTTATGGTCATATAGTTTGGGTACCTAGATGCAAATTTTTATAGTTGGGGTATGAACTTGAAATGATCCCTATAATTTGTGTACTTTTATGTAGTTTATCCTTTATTTTATTTAACCAATTTCTCTTATATGTTCTTCATAATCTAAATTCGATCATCTTCTAGAATTTAGTAATGGATAATTTTTCTTTTTCCTTTTTAGGAAAACTCTATTTTATTATATTATTAAATATGGATATAAGCAGACATGTCATATGAGATAATCGAAATCTATTATTTTCTAATATTTAAAATTTAGTAATTGATATATATATATAATTTATTATAATATTGAATGAAGCAATCTTCCTTCTTCCAAGCCATGCCAAGGCCAGCCTTTTTTCCTTCCAATGATTTTTGATCTTTTGCAGAAAGCTTCGCAATTATACATATAGACCTACTGTCCTAGTACAAAATACAAGGCAGAACCATTTCCCTACATTCATCTCTTTCCATTTTTGGAGGAGGAAAAGGCCAAAATTCCCATTTCACATGTAAATTTACTTCAGTTGGGTAATTTCGGTTTGGTTTTTATTTTTTACTTAATCACTTGCTATATTTTTCATGCACAACTCTAATGAATATATATAGGAGTAATCTGTTTTCACTAGTTAACATTTTTTTTTATTTCGTTTCAAAATTTTATTCGTGTAATATTGTTCAAATCCTTTGTGATTTCATCTAGAAACGACTTCAAATTTTTACTTATGGTATGTAATTGTATATGTAAACATTTCATTCAAATACGAAGATATTATACTACATATTTCAGTCTAAATTAAGATTCTAAAAATATAAAGAAACAAAAAAACGTATAATCATACATATAGTTCATTCGAAATACAAAATGTGATGTGAATAATCTCAAAGCTACCAACTTTTTTGCCATGTCCTTGTTACAACAAAAGGACTGTTCAACCTAAAAAAAAAGTCGATTTAGGTTTAAGTTCAAGCTCTCATCGTTATGTTACATATCATGACGAATATATAGCCATTGATACAGAATTACTATTGTTTCTAGCTCTAGATACTTAAAAACGAACTTGATGCTTCCTCCTCTTGTTTATTCCATAAATCCCTGCAAAAATCAAGCAGAATTGAAACATCCACCATTATAAAATCAAAGTTACCAACAACAAAGAAAAATGGCATTAATTTAGAAGAAGAAAGATGGTATTAATTGAGTGTAGTTAGCTACGAACTTCAATTTATTCATGAGACCCAGCTGCATTGTCGACCAAATAGGAAGTCTCTCCTAACATTTTCTCGCCAAGTGAAGCCGGTGCTACTACTACTTGACTGGCCATCACCTTAAATTTCTTCAAAAAAAGAAAAAATTAGAGTGATGTTAATCAAAATCAACCATTTTGAAACAAGAAAACAACCTAGAAATTAAATTATGTGAAGTGTTTGATATTTTGAAATGAACCTGGCCTCCAATTGACACTTTCTGTCTGCGAGGGACTGCTTGCATATTGTTTTGAGGAGAGCTTTGGGTTCCTTGATTCTCATAGTTGACAGTGTTTGAGATATCTGTAGGCATTTCTTGTGAAGGAAGGAATTGCGCCGGGACTTGAACAGCTGCAGGTCCAGGCAGTAGAGGCAACATTCCTCCTGAACTTGTTGATGGCAATGCTGGGTAACACATATTAATCATTCCCATTCCCATTCCATAAGGACTGGCTCCTCCCAGGGGCATAAATTGGAGCATTGGTGGGGTTTGAACGCCAGCCAAGGGCAGATTCGGAGGCAGCTGGTAGAGAGCTACTCCACCCATGGAAATACACAGCATCTGATCATGATTATGGAGTCCATAATTCAACGTTCATAATCAGATCATCAGATATGCGAATTTGCTCACACAGAGAGATAGATGCAGAGAAAGACAGTGAGAGATTCATACTTGTTCTCGATATTGTTTGAGAGCTTTAATATGGTTGGTCTTTCTGCTTCTCCTTAAATTCTCCTTAAAAACGACTAGTAGTGTTGTTTGGAGAATTGTGCGCCGAATGTGGGTGTATTTATATTGCAGGCATAAATTTGGCGGGTAGTGAATGTGCATGTGTCAACTGTCCATTGATATATACGGGCCGTAGAATTACCTTTGATCGCCAATTTTGTCGGTTTCTGTTTTCGGATGATAAATCCATGGGATCAGAGTTTTCCTTATCGGATAGCCGTAAGGACTACATGTCGGATATTTGAGGACACACGTGTACATGTATTCACTCGTGTCGAGTCGGTGAGCTTCATCGCCAAAAAAATCCTGAGCAGGTGAAGTCAATGTCCTGATGTGCTTGATTTCTTCTTTGTTTTTAGCTTCATTTTTATATGAAGCTAGCAGGCAAACGACAACTTGGAGGTGCTTGAGATATTTAGTCATCAGTCCCTAGTTTGTTTGGAATGTGTTCGTTTGGTCCACATCAATTTGACAATTGATAAAAAGGGACCGAAAAGATCTTCTAATTAAATATGATGGAATGATATTCTTCCATCCTCACCATTAGCATAATCTTCCAAATGAATGTCACCTTCAACACAAACTTTTCAGTTTTATAATAGATATCGTTAATCGATCACCTGGTTTGAGTCTCCTTCCACCCAAACTTTTATCTGATCTCTGTCCATAGCATAAAACAAAGCGTCCCTTAAAGCCAGACACTCAATCATTAGGAAATTAGAACTTCAAACTTTTTTTGCGTTAAAAATAATAATCACTAGTAGAATTTCGAATGACGAAACAATTAAAAATTTCAACTAAAGAAACTTAGAATTTGCGTTAGGAATAATGATCACTAGTAGAATTTCAAATGACGAAACAATTAGAAATTTCAACCAAAGAAACTTAGAATTTCACAGACTGAAACAAACATCAGCTCCAAACGAATTGAACGAAATATCAAAATCCCTCAAGAAAGAAGATGAATGATAGTTGATACGAGTGGATATTGTATAATATGCAAGTTAACACCAAAACACTGGTCGTACTCATACCAATCATGTCATGATGATGACGCATGCTTCTGCGAGTTGATCGTCACTCCCATTAATTAAATTGGTATAAATTAGGGCGCAAGTTTATGTGGTGGCTGACACTACAAATTGAGATTGAGATCGTTTTGCGCCAGAGTTCTATTGATATTGATTCTAGGGTTTCACAAATGTTTGGGCCGACGCCCATTGATTCTAGGGTTTCACAAATGTTTGGGCTGACGCCCACTGTTCTCTATTAGCGGGCCTGCCATCACCATTTTATGGGCCTTCGTTCGGTGCTCTTGTTTTGCTCTAGACCCTTTTATAATGTCTTATTGGTGTGCTCAAAATATTTTTGTTCTAAATTTTTTGTTGGATAAATCCTAAATATATATCACTTTAATAATTTAGAGATAATTTTTTTTATTTCTTATTAAAAAATAAATTTTGTTCGTCTCTTATAAATAACGCTAAATAGATGGTCTGATGTGTTATTATGGGCCTTGGGAGGACTGTTCTCTTTGCTTATTATGGGCCTCAGTAGCTGCTACATTTGGGCTTTCTGAGTATTTTTAGACGTTCTCCAAGAAGACAAAAAGGAGCAAAAAGCCCAAATTTGACTTTCCTTCTTCTGGCCTTTTATCGTATAAGAGGATCCATAGAAGATTCATATTGTAATTTGTTTGAATTTCTGGGAGGAAAAAAACTGCGAATATTATGTAGCATATTGGCGACGTGGGCAGTAGTTCCTTGAAGAAATTCAATTATCCAGATTATTTGAAAATAGAAGAAAAATAAATAAAAAGTATATATATAAAATAAAGTGCACGCATGACATGAGATGAGATGAAAACTAGCCCAAGACGTGCATTTTCAACACCGCGATGATTCCTTGATAAAAAAAAAAAAAAAAAACAACACCTCTATGATTCATAAGTAAACAAAGCCGGCTTCATATTCGCATCATCAAACCATTTCTGATTTCATACCCAGCAGAGATTAAGAGAGGGACACCTGCTAGCTGATTTCATTTCACATATAGTGATGAGGGTAACAGTTGATGGAGGCGGCGGGAGTGGTGGCGCCGCCACTAGTTTAAGCGGCAGCAGCAGCGGTGCAGTTTTTGTGGTGTTGTGGGCAGCTTTGGTCACCTTTGCTCTCGTCTCCGCCATCATTTTCTCGTGTGCAGATGGCGTGGCCAAAGATAAAGCTGCGGCTACCACTACTAAAACCACCGATACTTATGATGCTACTTGCATTACCGGTTCCGCCTGCGGTGGTTGAAAACCGTTGCAAACACCACAAATCGCTGGCGTGGCCGGTTTCAGGGCATCCATCTCTTGATTGGTACTGCTTTCATTTCTTTGTATTAATATAGACTTTTTTTCTTTCTTTTTAAATGGGGTTGTGATTGAATTGGCTTTGTATAAGTATACATGACAGATATGATGATTGATGAATGTTCTTAGTTATCAATTATCATGATGATAATAATGAATATATTTGTTTGCGGAATTAATTTTGAATGAAAATGTTTAAAGAGACCATATTTATGGACTGCATGTGTAAACCCTATCTGTCTACATACGTCGTAGTCTTTCTTATCTGGGTTTGTGGTTTCAGTGGCTGACATGTTGCCATGAGCAATATTAGGTCTAGCAACTCACATGTAGGTACGTTGGCATTCATACATCAAACGTCTCATTACCTGCCACCGCAAATACGCCGGTTTTACCCTAATGGGAGATTCTTGACGATATCGATTTGATATTGCGTTTACGATAATATTAATAATAATATATACGTTTATATAAGATTAAAAGTATATCAATATCTCATATCAACATGATATCAATAATATTAATAGCATATTAATTTCTCTTTGTTCTCATATAGTAAAACAAAATATTCTCTCATATGTTATATTTCACCGTACATATAATTATCCACGTTATATCAAAATAAAATAATAAAATATAATAATGTGCAAATGACGCATGACATGAGATGAGAAAGCCAAAAAAGCCGAAGTGTCAAACACCTTGATGCATAATTAAATGAAGCCGGCCTCAATTTACAGCTCTAGCTCTCCACACGGTGCAGCACTCATTCTTCAGTCTTCATTATTTATTTATTTTTAGTCTTTCCGTCTTGCCTTGCTTTAATACGAAAGAAACACGTCTTACTGACAAAATTAGAGTCTCTAGTCAGCGTATCAAAAACTTCTATCATATATATATATATATATATTAGCATCTGCAGTTCTAATTTTCTACGCATACACAAAGACTATCACAAATCAACGATATTGATAACTTATGGTGAGGGATTGGAAAGAGTTTGCAAGAGCTGATGGAGGCGGCAGCGGCGGTAGTTTAAGCAGCAGTGGAGTTTTTGTAATATTTTGGGCAGCTTTGGTCACCTTTGCTCTTGTTTCAGCCATCATCTTCTCCTGCGCAGATGGTATCCCCAAAGACAAAGCTTCCACCACCCACACCGATACTTACGGTGCTAATTGCGCCGCTGCAGGGTGCGGCGCAGCCTGCGGTGCTTAAACCAGTGGCGGCGGCCCTTGCGGGCACATAGAAGAGTATAAGAACATATATATATATATATATATATATATATATATTATATAATTTTTTTTTTTGGGGGAGGGCTCTGATTGAATAGCCTTCTTTTACAGATGATAATGATCAATGTATTTTCTCCAATGAGGGGTCTTCTTATCTGGGTTTTTTTTATTTCAGTGGCTGTCATGTTGCCAAACATCAACCTCAAAACTCACATCGCTTGTGTTTGCTCCATTTAACATTATCGACAAATAAGAAATCAGAAAATATCGTCAAAATATTAACATGAAACACCAGAATCAAATAATACAATCCAACGTTTGATTTCCTGTTCTTTTGTCTTTGAAAACACAGAGGCACAAACTTCACTTTACATTTGTGTTTAAGAATATGATAAAACATATGGCTACTCTAGTGTCTAGTTCGTGTGTGGCCTTTATTCACTCGGGTATGTTGTAGCAGAAGACAATTTTCGGCGACCATTTTACTTACCAAGTCGTTTCCTAATTTCAGTGGAGGATAAATCTATGCGGAACTTCTCTTCTGGTATGGAGATGAACATATCTCTCAATTCCTCTGGGATATCAAAATCTTCAAGAACCTGAGAAGATATGATAAAAACGATTTGAAAATTTTCACAACGGGTAAAATGGATGGTCAGAAATGAGCAGGCAGTTTTTCTTTCAAGCTTCTAAATATCCAAACATACCTTGAAAACACCATCTACATTCCGACCACCCACAAGAAATGTGGACCCCGTTTTCTTGCATCCAAGAAGTATCTCCAGCATCTTCTTGTAGTCCCCGTCATAGTATTTGGGCTTCAAAGGAAGAAGATTAACTTTCAGAAAGTCATATATGAAGGTTACCATACATCTCAAAAACCATAAAGCAGAAGATGTAATATTTCAATATTCTATTAAACCAGCTACATGGCATGTTTTGCATAGAAAGTCGTATTTGATTAAGGTAACGATAACTTCCATAAATATGTCCAGCATGCATATCCAGATAACTATATGCACTGAAATGACATACATTCATCAGCCTCGCTGCTGTGTCAGCACCAATCACAAAAGCACTGCCTGCGAAAAGTTCAGCTTTCTTATAGAAATATGGTTGATTGGATATAATTACTGTTTTTCCTGTCATTCAAGGAGAGAAAAAAAAACTTATACATCAAATTAATAATGAGCTGCTAATACTTTGTAGGGAAACTCTTTAGAAAGGAAAAAGCAAAACTCTTTTGGTAAATGATACTAGGATCATCGCACCCAAGAGAATGCATGGAATGCACAGAAAATTTCGCGCAAATTCCCCCGTGGGGTACACATTCACATACATAACATGAGAAAAGACATTCTCCGCAGAGAATTTCACCCACTCATCCCCTATCAAGAATTCATGACTGATTATCCCTCCACTTCTAGGAAAAGGAATATCATGAATTCATGACTGATTACCCCTCCACCTCCAGGAAAAAGGAATAAGGAAAAAAACATCGACATAGATAATTGGCCTCACCAACTTTTTCAAACTGCTTGACACGATCTTTGATTTGTGATGTTAAAAGTGGAGGTTTGTCAGCATTGACTGCTGATATTTCAAAGCATGGGTAGCTATTTCCACATAAGCTGCAGAGAAATGAGTGATTGATGAGCAGTATTATACATGCATTCTCAATGACACAGGTCAAATGTATCCACAGCGAACATTGGGTACATGCCAATGTTTATTCCGATAGGTTTATATGTGAGTTGGAGTTAAAACAAGCTGTTGTACCTAGTAGCAACCTCCAAGAGCTTAATGTGAGCTTCATGTAATGGGTTAAAAGAACCAGACAATATTATCTTCTTTTCTGCAGTTGAAATGTTTGGCTCTGCAAAAAAGTTGAGAAAAAATAAACCATTATGCACACTAACACCCATATGGTCATATATGCATTATTGTGCTGAAGGTCGTTGAACGAAGGTTAAAGCATACCACTTGAAAAGGGATAAACTTTAAAGCATATTTGACCATTTATAAGTTGCTCCAACTCTTCGTCTTCACTGTATTGCTTTTCAGATTCATCAGGAACTTCAGATTCAGTGAGATCTGAAACAAATGTCCCAGGAACTCCACATGCATTTGCAATTGCCTGTAACCAAATTGATAGAAAGTCTGCATAAGAAACAAATTTAAAACATGAGTTTAAGCAAGTAAAATTATCAAAAATATGAAGCTACTATAGGGATGGTATTATGCTGCTAAATACTAGCTTCCAATATATAAGGCCTCCGGAGTAACTAGTAGAAATTTTCTCAGACCTTGAGTACAAGCTGACTTGCAACCATATCTTCTTCCTCTCGATTTCGTAAGCCCTAGTATGATAAAAAGTATGAAATAAGAAAATGAAAAACTTGAAGAGGAAAATCAAGACAAAAATAAATGACAACCACCTTCGAAAGGGTCACCGTTGATACCCAAAGTCTGTCAGATGTCCTTGTTGATAAGTGAAACCTATAAGAAGAAGAACAAAGCTAAGCAGGACCAGGTTGACCAATCATGAAGAAAAAGTGACATCAATATAACAAGCCCTTCTGGTAGGTTTATAACATATAATAGTACAATGGTATTAACCAATTAGATCTTAAGAAAATCAGCACATTGCAGTGTTTCATCTTGACCCTTTTATCATGGGCTTCTGATAAAAGAACCCTGGAAAGGGTTCTAGTCATTATGGAATAAAAACCATCCTGAGTTACTTTTCATGAAAGAATAACTAATGAATTCTCCACCAAGTACACTTATAAACAAATAGAACCATCAAAGAATAGCTAAGCCATAGAAGAACTACGTATCAATATGTTAGTATCGTCCTTGAACTTTCCAGTAACAAAAAAAAAATATGTAAGCATTCGGATTATACCTGTGGTCCCCGAGCTTTGGACGTGAGGTAGCCAAAGTACCAGTAAAACCCACACCAAGAACTGGGGAACCTATTAAATAGACAAAAGGATGGAATATCAGATCACAATTTGGATTCAGGTAATAGCTATAACTATTAGCCTCTGTTTGGCACTACAGTACATAGAAAGTTGAAGTTTTTCACATAATGCAAAGCTAGTAATACAATCAATTCATAACGAAGTGTAGGTCCTGATTGACTTTCCTTCCAAAATATTACCACTAAAGCGATTATAAATGGATAAAAACAAAACTAAGAGCAAATGCAACTCTAACACAATTTCAAAATTCCAATCTGAACCAAAAAACAGTAACAGACTAACCTGGTGAGCAGAGCTTGAGAGCTCGATTGTAGGCCAACAAAGCCATTTCTTCAGCAGTGCGCGAGCTACAAAACTGGTCCGGAATCTGCAGCAACAAAGCAACCAAATTTGCATAAAAAAACAGAAATAAGAAGACAAACAAAGTAAATTCATAAAAAAAAAATTAAAAATTGGAGCAAGAGATTGAATAAGTTAAAGAAAGAAGAGACCTTGCCGAGTAATTGGATCGTAGACATTCTGGAGTAGGGCAACACAGCTTCCAGAACTGTGTTTGATGCTCCGGGAATGGACAGAAGCCACGCCACAGCCTGATAACATTAATCGAATTAATAATTAATGTTCATGAACTCTAAATCAAAATTAGTTCTGGTACGATATGAAGATGCGACAGAGAGAGATTGAGACCTGAGAGGCTCCGCCGGAGAGATAGAGGACTGACTGCGTGGGAGTCAAGTGAATGGCTTCGACTAGTGTTTTGATTCTGGTGCTCATCATACTCTGATTACTACTCATGCTCACACACCCTTCATTCATTTCTTCTCCATCATCCATCGGGATTCTCTCTTTCCTTTTCTTCAGTCCGCAACCGTAAGTCCGCGGTTTGATGAACGATTAAACGCCGTCATTACGTTCTATTGCACGAGTAGGCCCAAATAGTACTAACGGGCTTTGTCCGTACCAACCCAACTAAGGCCCATTACGACTCAGTTTTTTATTGTTGAGAAGTAAAAAGTTCAGATGATTGATTGGTGATTGGAGTAAGTGGCGTGATAGACGGAGGGAGTTTGGTCCAGAGTGTTTGGCGCCAATAATGATTGAACTAATTATAGTCAGAAAAATCAAATGAAAGTCGGTAGCCGCCTGGTTCAAAGTCAATACACAGTAATTCAGTAAAACTACCACTTTCAGGATTCCATCCCATACCAAGTTAATTTACTGTTTTACTGCAGCTACGCTTGATTTAGCAAAGCATGGGTGATTGCTGCTCCTCAAAAAACTAGGGTCCTTGCTGCGCTCCCAACAAAAACCTATCAACAGATGTCAGTCATCCATTGGCTTGTTACACACAAAAAAGGTGGCTTTTATTAAAGCCCCTTTCCCATGAGAATAAAGCTTCTTCTCTATAAAATTTGGCTGTGGTGGTGGCCCGGCGGCCCGGGCTCAAAAGGAACCTAGTTGTGGTGGACCTTTGCGCTCCCCCTCAATAACTCACTCACCATACACCTCTAACTTTAACGGCTCGTTTGTTAGTTTGTTACGAACGACCGTTAAGTTTAATATTTACGTTTTAAATGAGTATTATTCTTTCATTATAAACGTACGTTACATTCAGTCCAGTTACCTAATAACCCTAAAATTACTTTTAATGTTTTCGAATATAAGGACATAAAAATAAAACACGAAACTTCTCATGCACAGTAAATATTTGGAGTGCGGCTCACCACTGACAAACCGCCATTCCCTAAACAAGTGTTAAATTTCACATGTCAATTTCTCGTCATCTTACTTTTGTTTCATATCACGATATTTACAACTGTGTGTTTTGTTGAATGGGCCATGTCTTGGTGTTTGGTGTTTACGTTAAAGATTGTTGAGTTAATTATAGTAATTATAGAAATTTGTATAGTAATTGGTGTTCCCAATGAATTAAAAATTAAAAATTAAAAATTAAAAATTAAAATAGGTTCATCGTCGGTCCCAGCAGGTAGTGACCATAATCATATATTACGTTCCCCTAACTGTTTATAACCTGTGTGGAACAATCATCACGGTCTCTAATGCATTTGCTGGCTCCCTCTAGGTTCCATCCCTCTCTCTTCATTTCACACTAGTTTTGCATTATACTAATTACTAACTGGTTATTCAAAGATTCACTTTTAAAAGAATTTGTTAAGATTTTTTAAAATGATATTAATTTTAAGAATATGTGGTAGATGCATTTTAATTTTTATGTATTTAGATATAAAATATATTAATTTTAATAGCATTAAAAACGTATATCTTTTATATAATCAGGGGCATGAAAGGATCGCGATAAATTGTAGGGTAGGGATTGGACAGTACCATATGGATTCTCACAGCAACCTTCTCTTTCTAATTTTCTCTATTTTCCTCTATTTTCCCAAGGACTTGCTTGCTGGGCCTTGAGCATTCCACACTGCTACCCTCTCTCTTTTTCTTCACTGTCAAAGTTTCACACTTCCTTTCTCTCTTCACTTCCGTTGTCTATCTCTCGCCACAATCTTCACTTTGGATCTCTGGTGCACAAGGAACTAAAGGTAACTCCTTTGAACTCCCAGCTTTGTTATTCAGATTTGTTAAGCCAACGGTCATAAATTTTGTGCTGGAGATGCTGTATTTGGTTTTGGTCTTTCTGCTGCTCTGCATTTCTCATGGCCTGGTTGGTGGTTCTTTGAATGGTGAAGGCTATGCGCTTTTGTCATTCAAGCAGTCCATTACAGAAGACCCAGAAGGGTCTCTGAGTAATTGGAACTCTTCTGATGAAAACCCTTGTTCATGGAATGGGATTACATGCAAGGAGCAAAGAGTTGTGTCTCTAAGCATTCCAAAGAAGAAACTTTATGGGTTTCTTCCTTCTGCTATGGGCTCTCTCTCTGAGCTCCGCCATGTGAATTTAAGGAACAATAAGTTACATGGAAGCTTGCCCCTTGAGCTCTTTCAAGCCCTGGGGCTACAAAGTTTGGTCCTTTATGGAAATTACTTATCTGGGTCTGTCCCAGATGTTATTGGTAAGCTCAAGTACCTTCAATCGCTAGATTTATCACAAAATTTGTTCAATGGGTCTATTCCCTCCTCAATTATACAATGCAAGAGACTGAAAACAATCATTCTTAGTCACAACAATTTCACTGGTTTTTTACCAGATGGGTTTGGAACTGGTTTTGTTTCTCTGGAAAAACTTGATCTTTCTTCCAATAAATTCAATGGCTCAATTCCCAGTGACATGGGAAACTTGTCTAGCTTGCAAGAGACTGTTGATTTGTCTCATAATCAATTTTCTGGTGCAATCCCAGCTAGCCTTGGAAACCTTCCTGAGAAGGTTTACATTGATCTCAGTTATAACAATTTGAGTGGCCCAATACCCCAAAATGGTGCTCTAATGAACAGAGGACCAACTGCTTTTATTGGGAATCATGGTCTTTGTGGCCCTCCATTGAAGAATCCATGTTCTTCAGAAACTCCAGGTGCAAGTGCCCCATCCTCAATTCCGTTTCTGCCTAATAACACCACCCCTCAGGATTCTGATGATAATGGTGGAAAGAGTGGAAAAGCAAGTGGGTTAAGTAAAAAAGCTGTGATTGCAATAGTAGTGTGTGACGTAATTGGCATTTGCCTTGCTGGGCTTCTTTTCTCATATTGTTATTCCAGAATTTGGGCTTGTAGTAAGGTGAAGGATGAAAACGGGTACGATTTTGACAAGGGAGGTAAGGGGACGAAGGAGTGCTTGTGCTTCAGGAAAGCTGAATCCGAGGTTTTATCAGAAAATATGGAGCAGTATGATCTAGTGGCATTGGATACGCAAGTGGCATTTGATCTAGATGAGCTTCTTAAGGCATCTGCTTTTGTTCTCGGAAAAAGTGGGATTGGAATTGTATACAAAGTTGTGCTTGAGGAAGGGCTTACCCTAGCAGTGCGAAGATTGGGTGAAGGAGGCTCCCAGAGATTCAAGGAATTTCAGACAGAAGTAGAGGCAATTGGAAAGCTAAGGCATCCGAATGTCGTTACTCTAAGGGCTTATTACTGGTCTGTTGATGAAAAGCTGCTAATATATGACTACATCCCTAATGGAAGCCTTGCCACCGCCATTCATGGTAACCTCACCATCTCTTCTTCCTATATTTGTATTTGTAATCTTGTTATATGTATCTCAAATTTGAGAATAAGATTATTCATAGGTGTGGTGTTATTGTTGATTTGATTGTTTTGGTTTTGTTTCTTTAGGGAAGCCCGGACTCGTATCATTTACACCAACATCGTGGTCTGTTCGTTTGAATATCATGAAAGGAATTGCAAAAGGCTTGGTCTATCTGCATGAGTTTAGCCCCAAAAAATATGTCCATGGAGATTTGAAGCCGAACAACATACTGCTTGGACAGAACATGGAACCCCACATTTCTGATTTTGGACTTGGACGCCTTGCAAATATAGCTGGAGGGTCCCCATCACTGCAATCAAATCGAATGCCCTCGGAAAAATCACAAGAAAGACAACCAAAGACCACAACACCAACTGAAGCTACTGCAATCAGTTCGTCGAGTAACTTAGGATCTTGTTATCAGGCACCGGAAGCTCTGAAAGTGGTGAAACCATCGCAGAAGTGGGATGTTTACTCGTATGGGGTGATCTTACTTGAAATGATTACCGGAAGACTGCCAATAGTCCAAGTCGGTTCCTCCGAAATGGACCTAGTTCAGTGGATTCAGCTCTGCATTGACGAAAAGAAACCGCTTCTAGATGCTTTAGATCCCAATTTGATGCAAGATGCGGATAAGGAAGAAGAGATTATTGCAGTTTTGAAGGTTGCAATGGCTTGCGTTCATAGCAGCCCTGAAAGGAGACCAATAATGCGGCACATTTCCGACGCTTTGGACAGGTTGGCCTCATCGTCTGGCTAAGATGATATCCAGATCGTGGTGAGTTCAACTTCAATCCACTTGTGAAGCTTGATGTTTGTATTAGTTCAATCATTTAGGTCAAATTTGTCTACTTTTTTTTTCTTTCTATTAAAATTGGTAGTGCTAAGTTGTTGGGTTAGGTCTGCTTGAAGAGCATTGTTATTGCTGACCTTGATTAGTACATATGTGAAGAATGATGTCTTCATGCTCTTATTGCTGACCTTTTGTATCTTGTTGCTCTTGTAGTAGGGTTAATGAAGTTGATGGTTTGTTTGTTGTTTTTTAAGTAGGGTACGCCTGTACTAGTATGTAGTATAACAAAACTAATAGAGATATCTCTAGCATTTTCCTTTAGCAAATCACTTAGGCCTCTTTCGATGCCTAAGGATGACGGATGATATCTCATTCGGTAAGGCACTAGGTTTAAGCAACGTTGAGTAAGAAATGATGGCCAATTTTCATTTTTTTCCCTTCAACGATTCTTGAATTTAACGAGCTAACAAATCCAATTCCGTACAACATATTTGGTGTCTAAGGATGATATCGGATTGGAAAAGTCCACTAGGTTTAAGGTATCTTGAATCTAACAAATTATTCAATTTACTACTTAAAAATTCAATTACTACTTAAAAATTTAAGGAGTGTCTTTTCTAGCTACCGTGTCCTTTCTAGCTACCAACCACGTAGCGCGAATATAGGGAAAGTGGGCTCCACCAAAGTGATCATATTATTTAGTATTTAGTCAATCTTAAAAGAAATGTAGCTGTCCTTCGAGTTTAATTGCTAATCAATTTGCCTCGTATTATTATTCAACTTTTCAACGGCAACTGCAGAACTTCTTTGTCGGAATGTATTGGGTATATTATGCATTGAATGATTTTATTTTTATTTTTAATTTTCTTATCTAATCAAACTCACATGCATTAATAAAATAAGCAAACAAATTTATGTTTTATGGGGGCCCTATAACGTCGGTAAGCAAGAATGTTTCGTCTCTTCACGTGCGAGAGATAGATATAACAAGAACAGTGATTGATTATTCCACGATTGATGCATGACATTTGCATCGAAAGAACACAGTGATATCGATATGTTATCAAACGTTAAAATTGTCTCCGTCGAGATCGACATATTATCAAACGTTAAAACTGTCTCCGTCGGAATCGACATATTATCAAACGTTAAAACTGTCTCCGTCGGATCATAAAATGCTCTAAGAAGCGAGGACAAATGAAAGAAAAGAAAGTGGAAAAGGAAAAGTAATTAGTTAAATTTTGAAGAAGCCGGAAGAAAAGACTACTTCTTTCTTGCAATCCTGAGCCGCTTCACGCATTCTGCAAATTTCCTGTTACAATTCAAACGAAAAGCTTCCGATCGATAACATTGTTGACATGAAAATGGCAGATATGAACCGATTGGAAAATGCAATGCCAGAAATAAAACATGCTTACTTCCATGGAACATCGCCAACAGCTATCCAATTGTCATCCATGTCCTTGTACAAAAGTGAAAACTCAGACCCGGCCTCGAACAACCTCAACCCGGACACAGATTGTCTACCTGAAATGAACCAATCAAACACTCTAGCAGTCTGTTCTAAGTGTATAAACCCCCGATCTTTTTAGATTATTATTTAGGATAAATTACATTTTAGTATCATGTGTTTTACATTGTACTTGAATTTTTAAATTTTGTATTTAAGTACAAGAACTCTTTAAAACAGTTCACTCGTGTCTCTTTGTTACATTTTCCAGTAGGATTTATCTTTAGCTAATGACATGGCGCTTGTGGTGCTCACCTAAAAACGAATATCGAGGTGATTGAGAAAAATTACTTAATTAGCTTTTGATTATCTCCCACTCAACATCTGCGGTCGAAATGTTGGCCGAGAGATAGCCAAGAAATAATTAAGCAATTTTGCTTAAAATCACTTTGAGATTTGTTTTTTGGTGATTCCCACACACGATATATCATTAGCTAACGAAAGTTCTGTCGGAAATGTAATGGTCAAATACGGTTAGAACGTTTAAAAAAATTTCGAGTACTTAATTGCTAAATTAAAATTTTGATATAATCATAAAATTTAGTGTAAAACACAAAATATTGAATGTAATTTGCCCTTATTTATATAAAAGTATTCGTACCGAACATGTCTTGGAGTTGAAATGCGAGACTTGAGTAACCAGTGTGATCAAGAATACAAACTTTTCTTCCAACAACAAAGCCATCCATGTTAACTTTCACATAAGCCCACCTCTCCTTGCTCTGGACTCCCTCCGCCTCTTCGTCGCAATCTTCGGCAAGATTTCTATGTACAACGCCAGAGTTCTTCAAATTCAGATTAGCCTGGGGCCAATCTATCAGACCATCGTATCCCTCCAACCCCACCACTACACAAAAAAAAAAACAATTATCACAAGAAAATAATAACAATAATGCAAATTAAGAAAGAAAAAAAAAATTAATAAAGAGGGAATTTACAGTGGGCAGATGGATGGCAAGTTTCAGGCTGGAGAGCTCTGAGGCTCAGGCCAAGATCAATTAAACCATCATTTTCTTTGGCTTCATAATAAGTTGAGTGGTTAAAAAGAAAGCTTGATGCATTGGGATCCATCAAATCTGGCTGCTACTGATGATGAAGAAGATGAGTCATTGCAGTTGCAGACTTATATATTTATACCTGAAGCTGTGGGGTCCAGGATTTTAGCATGGAAGACACAGAAAGACACAGAAAGAGTCCTCCATTATCAATCATTCAGTGTTGCTTGCTTATCTTCTTCTTCTTCTGCTACAAAACATGCAAGTACCAACAAGTTAGGAACAAAACACCACAAAGACAAGGGATGGTCGATGTGATCCTCACATCAGTTGGTTAGATTCTGCAACCTCACATCAGTTGGATAGATTCTGCAACCCTAGCTTGCTACAAATTAAGGGTTACACATTTCGGGTCGGAAAATCCAACGGTATACACTGGAGTAGTCTGTCATCCAAATCTAACTCATTTTGATTCCGATTATGGCCAACTTCTTTTGAGTTGCAGAAATGCTATTCTCAAAGGGAACATCGATTCAAGAAGGGACCCTACATGACTACATCCCATTTCAGCATGCCCTCTAAAGCCTAAACCATATACAAGACATGAGACTACAGATGAGATAGCTTTGTAGACTTTTAACGGGTCACACATTTATCAACAAATTTAGGTCACTCGTGTAAAAGAGAAGGCCCAATCACCACAATCATAATGGAAAAAAAATTAGGTAACAAAATGGAAGAGAGAGATCTAGCAAACAATAAATGAGAGACCATTTTATGAATAAGTTATTGCTATTATCTAAGTTCTTCCATACACAAAACAGTGAAGAACTGTGTATTACTTGTCTAAGATAAACTGTCCTGTGTCTCTGTGTGTCCTCAAACAAAACAAAAAACAAACATTTCCAAAACATAAAGTGTCTCCTGTGTGTGAATTTATAATGCTTGGGAGTTTAGAGTTCTTCCGGCACGGAATGCTTCTCCTCCCCCGTAATCCTAAGTTTTTAACGAACATGATCAGGTTGTACACCAATAGCGATGATAAAGGCTTTTCAACCTGGTTGCGAATCAGCTTCCTCCAGTTATGGATTGAAGCGCGAGTAAATTTATGGTTTTGGTAATCATGGTGAGTCGTGGCGACTAAGGAATTCAACTATACAGGGATACACCTGCTCCACTGCCTGCAATTCAAAATATATGGCTATATAAGCAAGTGGCTGTGCAAACATATAAACAGTAACGAAAATCATTCTATTGCCCCAGGAGAGAGAGAAGAATATCATACCAATCGGCCTCCTACTAAATCATAATGAGCATAGTGTGGACCTCCGGCCTCTCCAAAAACTTTGTATGAAACCAGGTGCTCTGGAATCAGCTTAACAGTTTCTGGTCCATTGAAGGATTATAAGCATGAATCACAGAAATAAATTAGTAGAAAACATAAGACATGTCAGATATGATTTTACCCTCTACAGCTGCAGGTGGGCATATTAGGTCCTCGTCTCCAGCAAGCGCCAAAATAGGAACACTGCTCTTGTGTATATGATCCTTATACAAATAAGTACCTCTCCTATCACGTAATCCACCCTCTCGAAAAGCTGTTGTTAGCTGCAATAGAAGTTTTGCTGGTATTGTGCCTGCAAGTTGAAATAAGTACCTAGTGCTTATTACTAATAATAATATAAGTGATATTCAACCAACTTACTAAAGAAATAATATAAATTATAAATCATAGATTCAAGTTATCCAATTAATATCACCGGCCTTAGTATCCTAGGGGCATTTCTCCCATATTAAGTTAAAGATACAGGGTACACCTGAACATGCACGAAAGCAGGTAATTTTAGGTATTCCTCTGTTGTTCATCACACAGAACCATCTAGAACTCTTTTGTGGGTTAGAAATTATGGAGTTAATGATTGACTTGATAAAACAGTGGGAGGGCATCCGTGAAGTGAGTCTAGCAATAAGTTTTAACCATAATTTTTAAAAACCTGCCAAATACTCTTATGTCATTCCATATCCCAGATGAAATTAACAAAGTATATCATGTCAGTAAGAATACTTACATATCATGTCAGTAAGAATACTTACAAAAGTTATTCAAAACCAGCTTTTTCAACAACTCTGGATGCATCATGTCCCCAGATGAAATCAGATTATTGAGCCCAGACAAAACATAAGGAGGACCGGTTGAGAGGGGATAAGCTGCTGCCAATAATTTTCCTAAAGGAATAACTGGGACATTGAGAACCTGGGCCGGATCTGCCTGTATGACAAAAATCTTATGCCTCAGTTTCTTAACATTGTTTAAGCTACACTTACAATCAGACAGTCATTGTAATTAATTTCATAAACCGCTCCGTGAGGTCCAATTACTCTTAGAGGTGATCTACCATAACCACCTCTGCGTCCACTTACCAGGGGTATGAGCAATTTGAGAGTTGATTTTGAAGTTGTGTAATCAAGTGATGAAGCCAATGTTACAACAGCTGCCAATTTGGACTCTCTTCCTTCAGAACCTTGTAAGATGAGATAAATGAAAGTATCAGACTCATACACTAGAGCATTTCTTAGCTTACAATACGAAAATGATACCAAATCATATGAACAAAAATTGAAAGCATTCATGCAATGCTACAATGACTAGAATTTATTCAAGTTCTTTAAAACCAATCACTATATATGAGCACGTCATTGCAACAAAGGACATCCTCACAAAAAACCCAAGGGTCAACACAAATCTAATTGTTAGATAACTAAAACCATTGCTTTTAAACTCTGTGCTCTTAATAAAAATTAAAATAATACAATGGACACAATGCTAAGGAAAATTCTAAATTCATGAAGTCTTCATAACTGGAAAGTATGACTGCAAACTAAATACCAGTTTACTCTATAGCACCTGAAATGAACGTATATCATAAGACCTCCTGATATTACATTATTACTTCTTGAGAAGAAAAAGATAATGGGAAATACCTAAAAACTAACAAATCGACCCTATCTTTTCTTAGTATGTGTAACTTTATTCAATGGCCAGACTGTCAGACACTTACAAACAGATAAGGTTACCTCATGAGTTTAGAGTGAAGGCTTACAAAACTTTTGCCTTCAACTATTTGTGAAGGGAACACAAAAGTGCTTTCAAATCTTTCTGGGATTCCACTAACCGCATGCCTCATATTTCCTTTCAAAAATATAATTGGCCAAGTAAATGAATTTTATTGTTCTTTTCTAACATCTCAAATTCAGTGAAGCAATTCTTACCTAGCTTGAGAACAATCAAACAGACTATGCAACAGGGTTACCAATAAAATTGGGGAAAGTAAATGGTACTTTAGAGTAGCACTTGAACAACCGGTAGAAACCAGTCCGATATATTACGATAGAGCAGTGTGATCCACCCCAAAGGAAAATAAAAGAAAAAGAACGCATTTGTGGGAAGGAATGGAATCTCACCGCATCGTGAAAGCATTCCATAAAGCAAGATACCTCCCATTGAGTGTCCAATAGCTAACAACTTCCCATCCTTTGGCTTACTTTCTGCCATTATATACTCCATCTGTAATATTAACATTGAAGACTATAAATTCATCATGTAAAAGGTAGAAACGATCATTTGATTTCATAGAAAAGAAAAGGCACTATCTGTAATCCAACTGGATGTTTCTTCTAGAGACTAAAATCAAAATGGGCTATGATATGATAACCTCTAGCAAGAGAAATTGTCACCTCACCACAGCAGGTACATCCTCTTCCAAGTAATGATCAAAGTCCCAGTCATACTTCACTATCAAGTCAATTTGTTTCTGAAAATCTTCCAGGGTGGAAGCAATACGCTCTTGCAAGTCAAACAGTGGAGGTGAAACAGATCGCTGACCTTCTTCAACGATATTTACAAGCCTTTGACTGAGGTCCCTGATCTGGCTAGCAATAGCCGAATTTTGTCTTGTCTCCAACAGGCCTAAAAGCTTATCGCTTATCTCATTAAGACGCTCAGATAAAGCAGAATCAGCGAAAAGTTTTGAAATTTGGTCAAGCAACTTAGCAGACATGATTTTGGATTGACCTTCACTAAGAAAGCCAGAGAATCTTTCTGATAACTGCATAAAAGCTTCTGTCAACCTCGTGACTGATTTTGATTCATTGCCTACAGTTATTAAATTTGTAACATCTCCATTGGTAGCTGAAATCTCACATTTTTCTTCTTGGGCGGCAGTTGCAGGTGCTGAGGCACCAGAAAAACCATTTGACTGCTTTTCTGAAGGAAAAGCTGCATTAGTAGCATTCTTAGAAGCAGCTTCCATCTGTTTAGATGGTCCAGGGGAACCATTTGACTGGCTTTCTGCAGAGAAAGCTTCATCAGTTGCACCCTTGGAAGCAGCTTCCATCTGTTTAGAGCCTCCAGGGGAACCATTTGACTGCTTTTCTGCAGAGAAAGCTTCCTCAGCTGCACCCTTGGAAGCAGCTTCCATATGTTCAGAGGCACTTGGCGAACCATTTGACTGCTTTTCTGCAGAAAAAGCGGCATCAGTTGCACTCTCAGAAACAGCTTCCATCTGTTCAGATCTTTCATGGGCAGACTGCTGAATTTCTTTGCGATTTGGTTCATGCACGCTCAATCCAGCACCACGAACTTCAAGAATCCATGTCTCAAATCCTTGCCTAGACATGTAACGTGCAAATGAAGACTGAAAAAAATGCAACATTAATTAGCAATCAATCATGCACACACTGTAACTGATAGCAATCCCTGCTGAATTTCTTTAGGCTGTTATTTTGCAACAAAATAAAAAATAAAAAGATCGTGGTGGGCTGAAAGTAAATATAACTACAAGTTTCAAACTTTTCATAATAATCTGCTATAAATTAACAACATTCTAACAAGAAGAAGTGGAATCAAGTATTAAGATTCTGCAACAAGAACAATGAAATTGACTGAGCATCTTAAAAATGAAATGATGCAGTAAAATTAATTAAACAGTAAGTGACGCATGTAATAGTAATTAATATCATGGAAATGTTACCTCCGGAGAGAGATCATATCCAATGGCATTGGTCCCCACTCCCGACAATAGCAACAATGGGTGATTCCTCTGAGGTGCCTGTTTCAGTTATATTCATTACTCAATATACAGTATCTCATCAATTTCATACTCAATTAGGCTTACATAATTTGAATTTAAAAAGAAATCAATTTTGATAAGTAAATCAAGTACCTTGGGGCACGGATGGTAGCGCCAGAGAGCGAGCTTCCAATCGGAGTTTGGTACTGAAACGTAGTGGAGCTCGTCGGCTGTGCATATCGACGGCTTCTCGGGAAGCTTCACCGCGGTTTTTCCCGCGTCGGTGGAGTAGGCTCTGAGCCTGAACGACGTCGTCCAGCACGAGGTCGACAACGACAGCACTCGACGCGCCGCAGAGGCGCGCGAGCTGAGGAGGTGTGGACTGAGCGTCCTAATTGTGGATATCGATGGATATGACGACGGTGGTGAGGACGGTGACGGTGACGGTGATGATGCTGCCGTGTGAAGAAGAAGCGCGCAACGAATATCGTATTGAATTGTCGCCATGTTTGCTTTGGTTTTGCTGATTTATTATTTATCCAAACTTTGCTTTAGCGGTTAAGACGGTGGGCGTAAGGAGCGGGGCGTTGAATCTGATTTGGCGTGGCTTCAAATCCTCCTTGCGACAGCAAATGATTCGAATATCGGTGTTCAGAAAATAATGAAAAGAAAGTTTCACATGAGAGTCCAGTAGGGCGTGGATCCGCTGTCCCATTCCAGTCTCCCCTTCCATCTCCCTCTTCTTGTTTTTGACATGTGTCTAGGGAGTTAAGTCCAATTTAACCCTGGTAAGTTTAAATAGAATTTTTGACCAAAAAACAGCTTCAATAAAATTAAAAATTAAAATGAATACTAGGAAAAGATAAAAAATTAAAAACTAAGCAGCCATCCCAATCCAAATCAACCATCACCGATGCCATCTCCAACCCACCCAACCCTAACAGCAGCCATGCCGCAGATTATGCTAGGAGCCAAATTCTTCTGTTCAAACCATGACATCCCTTCTCTCACTCGCACTTTTTTTTTTCTTCACCACTCCTCATTCAAATCTGAGAGGTTCCTTTCCGTTGCCGCAGATTTTAAAGAAAAATGGTGGGTTAGAGGGAGCGTCATCCTCGAGGCGATTCAGAGGAGGAGAAAGACCGGGATACGGAGGGAGAGAAAGAAGGATAGGGGAAACAAATAGAGTGAGGAAGATTCGGTTGGGGTCGATGCCATTTGACAGGATTCTTCTCGAATTTCGATTCTAAATTCGTGAAAAGTCATACTCATAAAGTAATATTTGAAATACCCTTAATCTTTGGAAACATTAAATGAAATTTACATGAACTCCAACAGAACCTCCCCTTTACTTGATTGACCTTCACCCTATTTTTCATATGAAGGACAGACAAGTAGTTCACAAACTACCTTGAAGGACCTCCACCGCAATCAAACAAGACAACTAACGTGTCACTCTCGTTTGAACTGTCAAAAACTCGTCAATTTGGGTCACCGCCCACACCACCCACTGACCCTGACGACGAAGGTACCCTTGCCACAACTCCGACATTGGTCACACTTCGTGGCTATCATATCGTTGATTCAGTCATTACTCTGTAGTGATGACTTGGATATGCCAATCTAATCCGACTTCCTTTTCCCTGAACCCTTATAGAAGTCTATACATGCCTTACTGATTTGATCCAATTCAATATTCAAGACTTGGTTGAATTGAGTCTCACTAACTTACGCCGAGTCGTAACTCGATATCCCAGCTTATCTCGAGTCGTAGCTCACTAACCCGGCTCATCCCGAGCTGTACCCGATATCCCGGCTCAACTTGAGCCGTAGCTCAATATCCCGGCTCATCCCTAGCCGTAACTCTATAGTCTGGCTCATCCCGAGAGTATGATGGAATATTCCATAACATACCTCAGATAATTCATCAGGGTCAAAACCCAAATCATAATTCTCGTCTGAAACCCTAAAATAAATTCATAAGCCTCGAGAGATGCGTAGTGATAAGACATTCGATAAATCCCTTTAAACCTTAAGTTTAATTTTTGAGCCTTGAAATGGTGCTAATATATTCCTAATAGTTTCTCTCAATTCCCACCACTCACAATCCGTGGTATAAAATAATAATACATAGAAACACGCATGCCTTGGAATCCCGGAAACTCAGTCCGTTCACAGTACATCTAAAGTACCAACTCAAGGAAACCCTAGCCCCAAGGAACCCTTTGACATACCAATAACCAAACTCTCTTGACCCCTCGAGCCAAAACCCGCCCCGTCGTCGTCCATTACAGTTGGGATTACTCAAACGGGGCTCTAAATGGACTCCAACGACCTCAAAACTGCCAAAACCTTATCTGAAATGGTCCAAAACCCTAGACACGCATCGCCATGGGCGGAAAAATGACTCAACGCACCGTCACACGCCGGAAGAAGGCCGACCGCCATCCCACTCGTCGACCACGCGGCTCTACGCGTAGGCCACACGCCGCCACGCGTGTGTTCAATCACGGCAACCTGACAGAATATCCAGATGAAATCGGAATATCCGTCCAAACTAACGGCGTTAGGATTCCGTCATAACGTCGTTACCTTTTGACGAAATATGCTAACGCCGTCAGCATATTCCGTCAAACCCTGACGGTGTCAGTTGACTAACTGCTGATTGGACCGTTGACTGTGCTGCTGACGAGGTTACCACGTGGCTGCCATGTGGCATGCCACGTCAACATACCTCAGTCGAACCAATCACAGGAGCCCGTCGGGAACGATGACCGGACACTCACCGGTGGTCGGAATCTGGAAATTCTCGCCCAAAATCTCCATTTTCGGCGAGCTTCGAACTCGTCCATTTCTTCATCAGATTTTACGATCTACGTACCTAAATTCATATACTTACCTCTAGGATTCCATTTCTGAGCTCAAAAATGGGAAAACTTACCTCCCTTGGCCAGAAATACAACGAGAAGGCTCGCCCCAATTTCGTCCCTTCGATTCCTCGTATCTGGGGTGCTCTAGCCTCGAGCTCACCATCATCGGGCTCGTGGAGATGGGGGGAAGTCGATCCTCGGCCTCGGATTGACTCGAGACAACCTCTACGGGATCACCCCATTTTGGGGTTTTTCTGTGTTCACGAGAAGAGGAGAGGGATGTGGTTCGCGAAGACTCCCCCAGAAAGATCTAGAGAAAGGAAGAAATAATCTTCCCAAAATATCTACTATATAAAAATTACCAAATTTCCCTTGAACCTTTTAGACCCACAACTTCCTCACCGGGTCTTCATTTTCCGCGTGTCGCTTGTCTACGAATTCGTGAGTTCGAGACCTACGGAACGACCCAAGAAAAAATTCCAAAAGTACTTCCAGATAAAAAGTGACTCCCGAACCCCTCCGAAACTGAGGGTAAAATCGTCCTTTCCTGAATTAAAATCTCAAATTACGTTAATTTCTGGTATGGGTCGTTACACAATTGGTTCTGAAAAGGTGGTGAAATCGATGATAGCGGCGGAGAGTGACCGGAGAAGGAGAATCTGCCAGAAATCGGGGTGACCGTTGGGACATCCAAGTGCCTGTGAGGTTTTCGAAAAATAGCATGGAAGGAGAAGATGAGGAGGAAAAGGAAGACAAAGGTGAATAGGTTTCCGGTGAGCGATCAATGGCTCGATTTGGGTGTGCGTGGGATGTGGTCGCCGAGTTTTTCTTTTTATTCTTGTTTCTAATATTCAATTTTGATTTTTAATATTTAAACTTAACGGGGTTAGTTGGAGTTAATTGACTAGACATATGTAAAAAAACTGGAAGTGGGACATTGAAGGGGACTCCAAAGCTAGGCGATCCAGCTTGAGAAACTGGGTAGTAGACTTGATAGTGAGCCTACTTTTCCGGTCAAGGGCTCATATAACTTTATCCTTTGTCTCACTTCCCACAATTGACAAGGGAATTGCTCGAATGATCTCAACAATTTCAGCATGGACCAAACTTCTCAACACTTTCAATAATCCAACATTGTTGTCATGATTCAAAATAATAAATATATTTTACGATCTAATTAAAAAATAAAGCGATTGTTTTAAATGATTCAAAATCTACTTCGAAAATGGCGATCCAAAAAGAATCAAAATCATGATTTTTAAACCAACTTCAAAAAGGTGAATTAAAATGAATTAGAAATCATGATATTAGGACGAGGGAGGAATTGAAAATGAGTGAAATTAAAGATATTGGGAGAGAATGATTATCTCTATTATTATAAAGTCACGAGGGTGAGTAGGCTTTACTAAAATATTTTGGATGAAAATACCTTACTTATTGAAAGTTCTAAAAATATATAATTTAAGGAAATAAACAAAATAGTAAAATATGATAATATAATTAAAATTTTAAATAATTAACATTTAAGTGGAGGAAGTGGGTAATTACTCTCCTTTCTTATTCCTTTTCATTTATTTTTTATATTTTTAGATTTATTTTCATTTTTTCTTAATTTTAAAAATTAAAAAAATATTCACATACGCGTAAACGGATTTAAGAGACTAAGAGACTAGTATCATTTTAAGTAAGGATCTAGCTCAGAATTTCTAATGTACAAGAAAAAATATATCAATAAAGTCGTAATACTACTAATAGCACAAAAATCCAATTGTTATGAAGAAAAACACAAAATAAATCATAGGAAACAAAACTTAAAGCCCAAAAAGTATGTCTTGGGCCATGGCTCATTTGCAAAACGACGGCCCAAATACTCTTTCTTCCTCGCTCATTCTCTTAACATTCTGAAACCAGTAAATCAAAACGAGCTTCCAACAACTGAACGGAAGCCGCCCTCTGTTGAAACGACGCCAGTTTCATCATGTCAAGTGGAGGAGATGGTGGAGAGAGCGGTTGGAGTGGGGTTGGAGTAAATAGAGTGTTCATAGGAGCAGGATGCAACAGAATAGTCAACAACGTTTCATGGGGTGCTTGTGATTTAGTTGCTTTTGGTGCCCAAAACGCAGTCGCTATTTTCAACCCAAAGGTAGCCTCTTTCTTCTATCCCTTCTCTTATCTTCTCTGTGCTTTATGAACCCAGTTTTTCATTCAAACTAATCCCTTTATGTATTTTTAAAAATATGGCTGCAGACTGCTCAAATTTCGACTACGCTGCCGGGTCACAAGGCCGCTGTTAACTGTACCCAGTGGCTTCCAAGTAACAAGTTTGCATTTAAAGGTGCCTTTGGAAAAATTATCTTATCATTTTAGTGTTGGTTGGATTCAATTTAGTTTTAACTTGCTATAAAGTTACTGCATTTGTTGGATGTGCGCAGCTAAACACTTGGACCGGCATTATTTGCTCTCTGGAGATGTTGGTGGTGCCATTGTTTTGTGGGAGTATTCTGTTCTTGAAGGAAAGGTAAACTTTGTTGTTGATGGTGTTATTGCCATTCTTGTTGTTAATTATTTTTTCTTAAATTTTCCTTCGCAACTTATCAGGGTAGATTCAGGTTGCCTTAGAATCTTGAAGTTGGAGGGTTTATTGCCATTCTTGTTGTTAATTATGTTTTCTTAAATTTTCCTTCGCAACTTATCAGGGTAGATTGAGGTTGCCTTAGAATCTTGTAGTTGGAGGGTTTAGTTATTTCCGGATTTTTGAAGAAAATTTTACAGGGTTGTACTCCTTAGTCAAATAGTTGTCTGTTATATACTAATCTATTTGGAAGATGGGTTTTCTGTTGAAATGTGTTACCTTCATGTACTCTCTTTTATTTTGTTTACAGTGGAGGTATGTACAACAATTACCTCAGTTGCACAAGAAGGGTGTCACATGCATTACCGGAATTATGGTTTCTCAAACTGAGGCAGTATTTGCCTCTACTTCTTCCGACAGTACTGTTTATTTATGGGAGATTGTTTTTCCATCTACTAGTGGAGGTATGCCCAAATTTCGTTGGACTAAATCAAAATTGTTTCATCATCATGCATTTTATGAATTTAATATCTAATACGTTTTCTATAAACTCTCCACTAGATCTATACACAGGTCCTTGCAATGCATTGAAACAAACATTAGATAAAAATTTTAACAGCTCTCAAGCATGAAAGTATCATGTTTTTTGTAAGATGATAGAATTAAAAGTGCTCCCTTCAAATCACAATGATATAACTTACAAAATCAATGGGAAAATATGACTTTTCTGAGTTGTTTTTTAGGTGACTGTAAATTGTTGCATCTGGATTCTCTCACTGTTGGTGCAAAACCTATGGTAGCACTTTCATTATCAGAGTTGCCCGGAAATACTGGGCATTTAGTCCTGGCAATGGGAGGGCTAGATAACAAAATTCACCTTTACAGCGGGGAAAGGAAAGGAAAGGTACTCAGCACCGGAATTATTACCATCTGATTTAATTTAGGCTCTCTGGTGCCTTCAACTATTTTGTGATTTTTTTTTTGGTTTGTACATCAAGTTTGTTCGAGGTTGCGAGTTGAAAGGACATACAGATTGGATCAGAAGTCTGGATTTCTCATTACCTATATGCACCAATGGTGAGGCAAGTAATCTTCTACTTGTTAGTTCATCTCAAGATAGAGGCATACGCATATGGAAGATGGCTCAAAAGGATTCTTTGGAGAGCAACCAGGGTGCTTACAGGAAAGAGAAAATAAGCTTAGCATCTTATATAGAAGGCCCTGTACTTGTTGCTGGCTCAGCCTCGTATCAGATATCATTGGAATCTCTTCTGATTGGACATGAGGATTGGGTGTATTCAGTGGAATGGCAACCCCCGTTCACTGCATCTTCAGAAGGCATGGCCTACTGTCAACCCCAAAGCATCTTATCTGCATCTATGGACAAGACAATGATGATTTGGAAACCAGAGAAGACTTCTGGTATCTGGATGAATGTCGTTACTGTTGGGGAATTAAGTCATTGTGCTCTAGGGTTTTATGGTGGCCACTGGAGCCCTAATGGAGATTCAATTTTAGCACATGGATACGGTGGATCTTTCCATCTCTGGAGAAATGTTGGTACTGAATTTGAGAATTGGCAACCACAAAAAGTTCCATCTGGGCATTTTGCAGCAATAACTGATATTACATGGGGAAGATCTGGCCAATACTTGCTGTCAGTCAGTCATGACCAGGTAATATGTTTCCGTTATTACGGTGAACTCTAATGAAATGTTTGCTGTCTTAAAATGTTGCAGTTATCTTGGTTCTAATTCTGCCGTTCTATAGATTTTATATAGTAGCTGTATCATTCAGGTCCCCATATTAAGTGCCTTGAACTCGTAACACTATTTGCACATGTGGAAAATACCTAGAAAGTTCTCCTGCTGAAGTTTTATCAAAATCATACGACATTAAGAGTGATATAACTCCAGATTACATGCCACATAATTCAATAGAATTTAGAAAAAAATCATGTGGATTTTTCATGTTCCTTGAAATCGACTACATGATTCACAATTTTCACATATGCAGACAACTCGAATTTTTGCTCCTTGGCAAAATGAATTATCTTTAGGGGACGAGGACTCTTGGCATGAAATTGCTCGCCCTCAAGTTCATGGTCATGATATTAACTGTGTGGCCATCATCCAAGGGAAGGGGAACCATCGTTTTGTCAGTGGAGCTGATGAGAAAGTTGCCAGGGTGTTTGAAGCTCCTTTATCTTTCTTGAAGACATTGGGCCATGCCATTTCACAAAAGTCTAGCTATTCTGAGGATATCCAAGTAGGTGTTCAGATTTTGGGTGCCAATATGTCTGCTCTTGGGCTCTCACAGAAACCTATTTATGTTCACGGTGACTCTCTTTCTCTCTTTCTCTCTTTCCCTCTTTTTCGGGACTTACAAATGCCTGAGGAATAGGCCTGAGCATAGACAAATTGACTTGATTATTTTTGTTATGAGTTATCCTTCTCCTTGTGTCTTGCAATTCTCTTTCTTTCATAGTATTAATGTCTGTTTTTCTTTAATGTTAAGTATTGTTTGTAGTAAGGAATAGTTTTTGGGGATTATATTGAATCTTTTCATTTTTCTTCATTGTGTCAGCTGAGCAGCAGACTCCAGACAGGAACCTAAATGATGGCCTAGATACCTTTGAAGCTATTCCAGATGCAGTTCCAGCTGTGTTCACTGAGGCTCCCATTGAAGATCAACTGGCATGGCATACACTATGGCCAGAGTCACATAAACTTTATGGTCATGGAAATGAGCTGTTTGCTCTGTGCAGTGATCACGACGGGACACTTGTGGCTTCGTCGTGTAAGGTATATAATTTCATGGTACTGCTGTTATATATATGAAAACTTGGATTTTCTTATGAAGTTTTTAAACACAAATCTCTTTCGGAGAATTGGATCTACACGAAGTCGTAAGTTATTGCTACACTAAACATGATAAATCTTGCAGGCTCAATCAGCAGCAGTCGCAGAAATATGGCTATGGCAAGTTGGTTCATGGAAACCAGTTGGTCGGTTGCAGTCTCATAGTTTGACGGTGACGCAAATGGAGTTCTCTCATGATGACAAGTTCCTGTTGGCTGTGTCGAGAGATCGCCAATTCTCCGTATTTTCAATCGATAAAACAGGTATTCTTTAATCAGGGGCAGTCATTGCTTTCTATGATTTGAGCCAATCGTTGATTTCTTTTTGTGATACATAATTCTTCTGATGTCTCTTTGGTAGGCACGGATGAAACTAGTTACCAGCTTGTATCAAAGCAGGAGGCGCACAAAAGAATCATATGGGCATGTTCTTGGAATCCAAACGGCTACGAATTTGCAACTGGCTCTCGGGACAAGACAGTGAAGATATGGACGGTGGAACAAGACTCCTCAGTTAAACACCTCACGACCCTGCCCCAGTTCAGTAGCAGCGTCACCGCCTTATCTTGGGTTGGCCTTGGTTCCAATATCAACGACGGGCTCCTTGCCGTTGGAATGGAGAACGGCCTCATTGAACTTTGGCGTGTATCAGTCAAAAGAAGTGCCGACGACAGAGTAGCAAGTGCAGCAGCCGCCCTTGTTGTGCGGCTAGATCCATTGATGTGCCATGTTTCTCCTGTAAATCGTTTGGCATGGAGAAACAGCGCAAATGAAGATGCAGGGACCATACAGCTCGCCTCCTGTGGGGTCGACCAATGCGTGAGAGTGTTCGAGGTAAATGTCAACTGAGCTATTCTAATGTTTTTCGTATTTGTAACATAAATTTTGTAAGCTAATATTAATGGCCAACTCTAATTTAGTGGACCCCTTAATCCACGTTATCGTCTTGCATTATACAAGTTGAAATTACATGAATCTGTTCCCCACTGGACCAAGAGCATTTAGCAAACAGATCATTGCAGCACCAACACCAACACCAGCCGGAGAGATTATTATATGTTACGGTATTTACATGGATATATTTAGGTTTCCTATTATAATAAAATTTGATATATTTTTTATATTATAGTATGTGAATTGAGTGCACTACGAGGAGGTTGTCATACGGTTTCATTTAACAATTCCTCAACCAGAATGTACTTGGTGAGACTCTCGTGCATGGCTCGTGACATGAAAATGTGATTCTTGTGCATATTGTATCAAGTCCAAATACTCTTAACACAAAGACAGCACAAAACGATTCTTCTTATATTTGAATGTGACAGGAGATGAGAATTGAATCCGATGGAGCCGATCTCTTCTGACTAACCCTTCCCTCTCTTTCACAAATTTCGGCTGCCCCACCAGGGTTCAAAATGCGACCGATCATACATTGAATGTCGATAGTATCAAATTATATGGTCCAAAATCCAAACTCATGCGAACGAGAAATGCCGATCCTCTTATTCAAAAATTTCTACGTGAATTTAATGCTTATTTAAGTACATGAGTGGAGAAAAGACAGCACCTTCGGCGTGCGATGGTGGTCCAAAAATTGCAAAGACACGTGTGAAGGTTGATTATGATGAGATCAGCACAAGAATCTCCCACATCCCAAAAACAAAACGCAAACCTCGTACTTCTTGTCGTAATTTAATTAATAATTAGTACATTAATTACTTGGTTAATGGAGGGAAGAATCTAAGCACTCATCTGCTGTGTGTCACTGCTCACTCACATGAGAACGAGTGAGAGGAATACTTTGTGCTTTCTTTGGTAGAGTTTTTGGATTCATTCATGCTGCAAGAAAGGCTAAAGGGTCCATTTTTATCTGATGAGATGTTTTTGGTGGTGGATTGATGTTGTATTTGTTTTGTTTGTCTTTTAAGTTTTCAAGATGTACGACATCATATTGTCCTTGTCATTTGATCTCACTCAATTCCACATAAGATTTGTGTCCCCATCCCCTCAGATTCCGTTACTAAGTTTAAAGGGAAAGAGTTGCACCATTAGGTAGGGATTGATCCAAAGCTTTGCGCCTAAATATTGAAAACATGTTTTAAAATCAGCATACCATTTCTTCCTCCTACCATTAGGTATGAAATTCATCTCATACCATCTCTTCCTCCTTCAGATTCCCCAGTTCGAATATTCCTAACTTCCCCTCGTTTCTGATAAGTAAACATGTCATCATAATAAGCACTATACTCCCCCTTCCGACTCTCAATCCGTAAAACGAAAATAAATTATTACAATTTGGGTGGCTGCTTCTGCTTGTCCTTCGTCATCATCATCTTATAGAGCAGCTTGAGTGAGAACTGTAAGACTCCAATCACAAACTCAATGCAGGGACACAAAATATGCAGGATGCTCATCAGGTGTCTACCTAGAAATTCATCAACTTGAAAGAAACAACATGAATTGAAAACTGTTGGGTACTACTTATAAAACATTTATTCAAAAAAACCCGATCTGCACAATCACACAATATTTTGTTGAGAGTTTCCAGCTTTTACAGTATAATCTGAGACCACCTTTTCATTTCCTATTCGAATCCATGGCAATGAGCAACCGATATGACATCCACGAAACAGAGTCTGAAGAGACGACCAAAGAAGTTCCTTATTATCTATCACAAATACATACCACAACCAATTACCAATATAACAAAGCAGCGACGCTAGAAACAGATATATAATTTAAACATAAAAACACCAAATCCCCATTTCTCCAAAATTGTTTCTTCCTCCTCCTCAAACTGAGTCACAATGGCTGCTCTTCAGTCCTCATCTCTGCTGCTTGATGTTGTCGGTAGGAAGCTGGGCAGAAGTTTCCGGCAGCACCTTGGTAGCGGCAGCTGTCATCGTTTGGTACTGGGACGGCATTGTGGGTGCCAGAGCCTGAGTATAGTACATCTGAGCATGTGAAGGATCCGCATATTCATAAGCATAATTCGCATTACCCCCAGATGAAGGAACAGCAGATTGAGACTGGTGATGAATCTGCGTGTAACCAACATATTGCTGCTGCAGCTGATGCTGATGCTGGGTATTCGAAACTTGAACCAAAGGTGGAGCAGCTGTGGTTGCGGTTCTGTACACACCCGCCGCAGCCATTTCAGGTTTGGCAATTTGGGCATTTCTCATCTGGTTGTAAGCCGCAGAAGGAGAGACAGAAACCATGGCGGGATTGGGAGGTGTTTGGGAGCGGGAAGTGGGTATAGGAGTAGCAGCTTCACTGATATTGGATTGCTGGACAGGCAAATTAGTGTATGATTGGGCTTGTCTTGCCGGCATATAATAAACCTGGTACTGCTGCTGCTGCTGCTGCTGATCAAGCTGAGGGTGGTGTTGCTGCTGCGGGGGATATACAGGGAAATATGCCGGGATCGGCATAGAGCCAGGGTGGTGCTGGATATAATGTGTACCGGCGTGCATAAAGTGTTGCTGGGGTTGTTGTTGTTGTTGTTGGTGTTGCTGCTGTTGTTGTTGGTGTTGCTGCTGTTGTTGATGATCAAATTGGGTTTGCAATACATACCCAGAATCATGAACCTGTTGTTGTTGCATCTGAATCCGAGTGTTTGGATCGGATAAATTGGGGTTCGGATCAACAAAGTTTGCAGGGTATCTTGTGGTTGCAGAAGCTACTTGAACAACTGGTTCTTGATAAATTACAGGTTTTGGGCGAGACATGGTATTTGATAAACTATTATCACTGAAAAATTGAATCATACATGAAATTAGAAAAAAACCCTAATTAAGAACTTGATGATCATCCCAATTCCAAACAACAACGATAGTAATTTAAGCAAGGTGCAAATGAATAAGCATAAATGGACGATAAGGCGTACCTTGCGACTGAATCTGGGGAAGGCAAATCAATGGCGCCAGTAGATTTGGCCTGAGACTGAGAAGGCAGACCCTGGGGAGGAAGCTGAACCTGAGGTTTTCGATACGCAACCGGCACGCCGTGATCGGATCGCTCGTCGTCAGAGACGACCCGATTCAAGTAATCGGTGGTGGGCGTAGTCAGGGGCGCAGCGGAGGCAACGACAGTAGTAGGCAAGTTAGGCGGCGAAGAAATCACTACGAAACTGGCGTCGTCATGCTTCTGGCCAACACCACCACCAACAGTCATCTGAGCAAACTGCTCTTCGATCCCCATCTTCTGATCCTGCACTCTAATCCCGCCGCCAACGTCTTCCACGTGGACCCGAATCGGCGGCAAGTTTGCCAACGAAGGCGACGATGACGTGGACCCGAAAGAAGACGAGTTCTCGAGCATCGGCGAATCGGGGACAGAGTGAACGTCCTGCCCACCGCCACCAGCCTGTTTGGCATTTTTGCCATTTGCCGGCATCGAATTCTCAACGTCTCTCGAAGCTGAGTCCAAATTATTGGCAGCGCCACCGGAAATCCCATCATCATCGAGACCGAGCAAGCAATTCACAGAGGCCGAATCGGAAAATCCCCGATTGAACATGCCGGACGCGCCATTGAGCGCGTTCAAAAACCAGTCCTCGGACTTGGCTGGAATATCGAGTATGGGCCCCATCGATTGCGACGATTCTGGCTTCAGGGGAAAGAGAAAGAGGCGGAGGCGCGAGGGTTTTGATGAAGAGTTATTGTTGTTGGTGGCCGTACGGTCGTACTCATCGATCATATTATCGAGGTCTTCATCTGTGGTGACAGAGATTAAGGAGTCGAGGTCTTCACTGGGGAGCTGATACTTCAGGGTGAAGGGCCGGCCGTCGAGGAGAGTCTTGGAGAGGCGGTTGGAGAGGTCAGAGAGGGAGGTTTGGCGATCGACGACGACGATTCGGGTGTCGCCGCCGACGTAGCACAAGGACTTGTCGTGGGGGCGCGGGACTATGTGGCCACCGTAGCTGCACATGAGGCGGAGCCTGGTGGTCGGAGGGAGAGGATCGTCCCAGGAATCGGTGTTGCGGGAGCGTGGGGAGGAGTCGACGGAGTCGGGGTAGTTGAGGTGGTGGGACTGCGGCGGTGGGGCCGCTGCGGGTGGGTCCATGGTGGTGGTGAGAGAAGTGGAGTGAGTGAGAGAGTATGCGGGGGGTTTTGGTGGATGGTGGTTTAGAATTCTCCACTCTTCTTCTTCTCCTTTTTTAGGGGGTGGAGGAGGAAGAGAGAGAAAAAGAAGGGCTCACGTAGGGGGAATGGATGCTCTTATAGTTCCACACCTGGTCTCGTCTTCTTCAGCCTCCAGCTGTTTTCTTTTTTATGTTTTATTTTTTTAATATTTTGTTCTCTTAAAAATAAGTTCGTATTTGGGAGAATTTTTATTTATTTAGGTAAGTATTTTATAAAATTTTACTTATAAATGAGATTTTATATTCAACTGCCATATACACGATTTCTAATTTGGCATATTATATGGGTTAATTGAAATTCCTTCTCCTAATATTATTAAAATTTATTGATGTTTTTTTTTTTATTAATAGAAAATTGATTCGAGTATTTCTTTTGTAAATAAAGAGGTTATACCTAATAAGTTAATATGTATATTCTTTATTTTTAATATCGTTGTATTATTATATATATAATAAAAAATATTTATAATTATTTCCTCAGTGATTTGTAAGTATATAATGGGACATATAATAATGTTATATGAAAATGTTACCTGACGTTAATTAAAAAAAAAACTTTACGGGAAAGGGTGAAAGAGAGAGGAGATTGTGGTTGCACTGTAGGAAAAGGCCGACTTGGAAATGAAACTGTGTACGAGTCCAGATGGGTTGACAGCTAGTTTACTGATTGGCTCCAGTTGGGGTGAGAGGGTATGGGCGAGATCTCCTACACCCACGTCCACAGTAGTACCATGATTGATCATTACCAATTTCCCACTAATGATTATCCACTACTACAAACTTCAAACTTCAAAATCGAAATGAAGACCACCAAGATCTTTCATTTCTGAATCTTTCAAGTTTCTTTAGCGCTTAAAAAAATAATAAAGTTGGATTGAGGTTTTTCTAGGTTGCCTTCAAGTCAAATATTCATTGTGTTAACAAAATTTGAAGTCACAACATTGGATTACTTGAGAATTACTAAACTTACATGCAAATGACTTACAAAATGTCATTGGGTAGGGCCTCATATTTATATTTAGGATTGTGTCTGAAATTTCGTTGTGAGATTATCGTATAAACGTAGCATGCATAATAATTATATTTTGTGAAATGAATTCACAGTTATTTGAGTAATATTGACCATTATAGTGTGAAGAGATTTTAAAAAGATGTATGTAGAAGTGCTATGTCTTCCAGTTGTATTATTACATGTTTTTTGATTCTGATTATTGAAGGTGTTTAACCCAAGTTCATTATTAAGTTATTATCGTTTAACTTGTGTTACGTTGTATAATTATGCTATAAATTAAATAAATATTGTCTTTTTCAAAAGTATACACATATATTATCTTGTCATGTGACACATCATTTGATATCATCCATTACAATTATTATTGTGTTACAATTTATGCGCTATATTACATGATATAAGAAGATAAATTCAAAATACGATACATATTTGGGACCAACATATACATCTTTTTATATAAAAAGGTGATTTTCGCATCTTCGTGTTATTATTATTATTTTTTTTATCACACATCCTCATGTTATCCATTTGAATAAAATAAAAATCAACACTAAATTTAATTTGTACTAAAAATAAGGAAACAAAATGAAAGCTTGAAAATGAATACCATTTTTACCCATTTAGATGGGGACACCGAACTTCAATTTCTCACAATTTGTTGCCTACAAGTTTTAATAAAACGTGTATGGGAGCCATGAATTATGCAGGCATTAATCTCGATTAGGAACTAATTAAAGAAAGAAAAAAAATGAGGTTCGGCACTCCCGCTACTCAAAGCCAAACGGAGTCTTAGCCGCATTTCTGGGCCACAGGTGACGCAATCATTCTGCGTTTTTTCTTTCTTAAATTTTTTAAAAAGATCAGCGATAGAGAAAACTCAGCCGAAATCAAAGAACCACGCGCCTTTAATTCCACGCGCTAACAAACTTACTCCAATTGGCAATCAGCTTTCAAAATTGCGTATTATCAGCAAGCGTGGTGAGAGGCGTGAGAATCCACTTTTCCAAAGGCGGCCACGAGACTCCCTGCTGTAAAGTGACGACGTTTTGCAACTGCCAGGGGCCGTGTTTTTTATGTTTACGTATTAGAATCAGGTGCTTCTGGGTCTATAATAAAATCTTTTATGCTAGCGGTTTGTGCCTCCGCCGCGCCAAAGGCACTAAAAATTATTGAAAGCTCAGACTCTAACGAGACGAGTGGTCCATAGTCTAACATGGAATGAATATTCGCCCTACATAGTATTAACCAAAAAGGCTTCACTCTACAGTAGGAGGATTGGGAGGAGCCTAGGCTTTGAGCAAGGAAAGAAGAGGGGAGGGGCCCATCTTGGGTGAAATTTCTACTTGATGACGTAACCCATGATCTGTGTGCTGTGACTAGACTGAAAATGTATTGAATTCACAATAATCACCGATTTCACTTTTAGTGACAGGTAAATTTGTTTAGAATATTGGGTAAACTGTTCAATAAAGTTACCACACATATTTTAACCAGTGTAAGAAGTAAAAAGTAAAAAGTTAAAGCCAGAAGAAGAAAAAGATGCAAGCATGGCTGCTGAATTGTGAGCAGCCTTCTGGAATGAGGTTCAATATTTTGAAAGCTGACCATGCTCCAAATAAACAACACAACATATGTGACATATAATATGAGGGACAATGTCGCGCATCCCACCGCTCTCCAGCTCCTCTAATAAGACTACAACCTTAATTTATTATTATTATTATTATTATTATAACATGACACCAATTAAATTATTTATTTTGACAAATTCGGTGCAAGATAAGAATTCTTATTATCTAATAATACTAAATGCAACAGCTGCTAATCATCCTTTAGGAGGTTCAATCGGTTTGATTCAGTTTTGAATTAGTTATTTTATATTTTCATCCTCTACCTAATTTTTCGCCAAAAGTCACTTCTAATTTATGTAATTTACTCAAATTTTCACTTTAGTCCATATAGTTTCAATTTGAACGATTTTAACCTTATAGTTTCATACTTATAGTAATTTAAGGATTCATCCAAATTTCTATCAATTTAATTAACGGAATAAGAACATGCTCCTCACCTAAAGGGGAATTTCATCTATGTTTGAGTTATATATCGTTTATTCTTTTTTTTTTCATACTCGTGTTTCATATTTTCATGCTCGTATTACAACGTAAATTCCAAAATAGTTTTCAAATACCAAGTAGCAGGAAAATTAAAGAATGGGGATATGTAATTGTATTCTAACAAAAAAAAAAGATATATAATTGTAATATGACGAAAATATCTTTTCATAAGTGGAGCATAAGAATATTCCGTTAAATAATTGGAGAAAAATTTGGATTTGTCTTTAAATTGCTATGAAAATGAAACTATAAGATTAAAATCGGTTAAATTGAAACTATATAGACTAAAATGAAAAATTAAGTAAACTACGGGGACCAAAAGTGACTGCTTCTAACCTAATTTCTTTTAAAAAATTCTTTCCTTTCGTAGACCTACCGGAAATTGCTTATTGATGTGACATTATAGTGTATTTTTGTTTTTCTTATTGTCTTTGGTGATTAAACTTACCGTTGTTAATAAAAAAGAGGACGACTCTACAACTGTCAATGATTCGCGAACTTGTTCATTTTGTATATAGTCGGAAAACGATCTAAAATTATTAACCCAAGTGGTATAATATGCGATAATAAAATTAGTAATTAAAAGTTAGATGGCGAATCAAGCTAATAATTAGTGTCCGAAACGGCATGTATTAATTTTAGTGTGAAACCCCCTCCTCATGGCCTTGTTTGTTTCCCTTTCAGATTAGGCTAATTGCTAAAGGACAAGGTAGACTAATAATTCTGGTCTTGACGCAAAAGAAGAAGGAAAAAAAACAAAAGTCATTGAGATGTTGATGAGTTGATTTGAAATGAAATGAAAGCAGTACGTACGAATTGAAAAAGATAGCAAATACATATTTTCTTTGGCGTCAAGGCAAGCTTCCTTCCAAGATTGCTCACCTAAATATAGCATATGATTGAAACCAGTACCAATATAGATGAGTTTATTACTTAAAATGCACCAGTAACATGTAAGTCAATTTCAAAATGCACCAAGAACGAAATAATGACTTACTTTGCACTAGGAACAGTAGCAACGTCTAAACGTTGCACCATTTAACTGACGTCGTTTAAAATATTTATGTGACAGTTAAGTGACAATAATTAAAGGGTATTTTGGACAATTTCCGTCAAAATAAATCACTCCTAAATTGGTGCACAATGCTTATTTTATTGGTTTGCTTTTCTTATCAATCTGGTTCGAGATGTTCTGCATTTCCGTAGTCAGCTCTCCCCGCCTCCCAACTCCGCCACTTAAAAAGCCGTCGTCCACCAACTGGGCCAAATACAAGCCCAACAGCTGCCATGCCAGAAGTAGGATGTCGTCCTCCCTCAACCAACCTCCCCAACCGCCGGACCCAACTTCCCTCATTTCCTCTGTCACCAAGGTCCTATGGGGCCCATCCGTCCCTCCCGGCCTCCTCATCTCCACCGTCCGCACAACTTGGTACTCCACGTGGCGCCTCATAATGTCTTAGCTCGCCCCCTCCGATCCATCCCTGGCTTACACCAGACCTCCCTCCAAATTTCGCTCCACCTAGCAACCAAATCCCCTGTGAAACCCAAACCTACCTTCACCTCTATGTTGGCCTCCCGTGCCCCTGAGTCCACCGCACCTTTATCGTCCGGGCTCTGAAAGGCCTAAACGATGTCGTCACAGTCTCAATCGCAACTCCTGGCCAGGACGGCTCTTGCCAATTCAACAACACCCTTATCTTTAATCCGAATATCCTTATCACCGCCCCGGATACCGCAAATGGGTGCAAAACTCTGAAAGAGGTGTATAAATCTAGAGCAGGAGGGTACAATGGTCGGTCCACATTTCCAATTCTTTGGGACATGAAGAATAAAGAGGTCGTCTGCAACGAGAGCTACGATATAATCCAATTGTTCAACTCAGGACTCAATGAGTTGGCTCGTAATCCAGGTTTGGATCTTTCACCACCTGGATTGAAACAGAAGATTCAGAATTAGAATTCCATAATCTACCCCAATGTCAGTAACGGGGTTAATAGGTTACTAATTTATAATATAGTATTTTTTTATCTGTCATGTTCTATTTGAATCTAATTTAAATTAGATGAAGAAAATTCAAGGTGTATTTTACCTTTATTATGTGGATGTGCGTTTGCTCAATCTCAATAAGCATATGATTCAGCAGTGAGAGAATTGTTCGAGACCTTGGACATGGTAGAAGATCATATGAGCAGCTCAAGATACCTATGTGGAGATGAACTTACACTTGCAGATCTATGGTTGTTTACTACTTTGATTCGGTTCGATCTCGTATATAATGTGTTGTTCAAATGCACCAAGAAGAAGCTGATTGAGTATCCCAATCTTCATGCTTATACTCATGACATTTACCAGATTCTGGAGGTTGCAGAAACCTGTAATTTTGGTGCAATCATGAAGGGGTACTACAAAACACTTTTCCCCCTCAATTCAGGCAGCATTCAACCCATCATGCCCGCTGGGTCAGAGCACGAAGTCCTCTTGAGACCTCACAATAGGGATTCAGTGTCGATGATTGACAAATGGCAACTGCAGTTTACATTTCGTGAGCAAAACAAAATCGAAACCCGAAGGAAGACGACCCATATGTGCATCAATTTAGGGTTGATTTTTTTTTATTGAAATTGCCCAAAATGCCCTTTAATTATTATCACTTAATTTCCACATAAGCATTTTAAACGGAGTCTATAACGGCGTCAGTTAAATGGTGCAACGTTTTAGACGTTGCTACTGTTCCAAGTGCAAAGTGAATCAAATTTCCGTTCCTGGTGCATTTTGGGACTGATTGGCGTGTTCCTGGTGCATTTTAAGTAATAAGCCATATAAAAGAACTTGAGATATGATAAACTCATGATCTTTAATAAAAATAATTCCAATGTTAGGCCACAAATAATTATTCCTGTGTTAATTTTTTTTATTTTTTATGATGGAGTTATTAGTAACAACGTTGATAATATGAGTAATTTTAATTTCGGTTCTTACAAAAATGAAGTTTGTGTTTCAAATTATAAAAATGAAGTCTATATCATCAATATATATAAATAAGAATGGGCAAAAAACCGTTTGTGCTTAATAAACATAACCAAACCATTTAATTGGAATCTCCAGTATAATCTCTAAATTTAAGCTAAATTCTAACTAAAATAGTTAGAAAATTATTTTAACAAACTACTTTAAAAAAATTTTACTCTAGCAGTGGTCCCTATTTTGACAAATCTTAAATATTTTATTATTTGTTTAAAGTTAAAAATTTGAATATCTTCAATTTATTGTTTTATTATTTATAAAATTCATGCAATTGTGTGGAGATAAGAATCCCTATTTTCTCTCCCAAATTTGTTAAATTTAGGGATCCAAAGCCCCAAAAATAACAAAATTCTAAAGTAGAGAGTGAGATAGGAACTCTGTTCGAGCCATTTTTTCTTTGAAAATCCCTCAATCAACTAAAAAAATATGTTTTAGGGATTATGCTGAAGATACTCTAAATGGTTATAACCATTAACCACACTATTTAGATAAATGATTAAACTATAATCACCTTATTTAATATAAGTTGTTATATTAATCGCGGTTAACTATAATCGCAGTCAATTTAGAATTTTTAAATATAGTTATAGAAAACAATTTTAAAAATATTTTTTGAGTAGGTTGTGATGGCATGGGTAAGATTAAAGTATGTTGCAAGTTTGCGACAAAGTCGAACCAATAATAGTAAACCGCATTTGCATGCTGAATGACGCAGTAAAGTACATCATTGCGTGAAGGATTTTTTTGGATATAAACAAATATAATATGATTGGGAATTTAAAAGTTAATAACAAAAATAAAAAATTAATATTTGTATCTCAATCCAGTGGTACATTTTCGTATTAAGATTTTGTTTTATTGAATAATTATTATACATATATTACAATCAGAACCGCTCAATTCCCAAATTGTCAGCTCAAGATCATTTATATAAAAATTTAACAATATTGAAAATCATTTAGTCATTCATATATATAAATTAAATAGACGGTTCATCATGAGTACCTTAATTATTTACACACCGTTGATTTGTTTGAATGTTCGTGATTTTTTTTTACGAAGATGATCTTCAAATAATGTTATAAGAGTAGATCGATTGTGTCTATGATATATGTATAAAGATTAATCGATAAATTAAAAAGGTGGTACAAAAAAGTATCATCAAGGTGAAATATATAAGGATTATTCGATAAATTAAAAAGGTGGTACAAACAAGTACCACCAAGGTGAAATGTAAATATTATCCAAAAATAAAATTCTGTAAGAAATATATGCAGAGAAATCAATGTGGATTGTGTTACTTGTTCTGCTAAAGCTACCCGGAGGTTAGCAATAATTGAGTTACATGATTTATAACGTATTAGGGGAAGATTATACACAATTGAGTCCCAATTTGTTAACTTGTAATATACCACTAAGGGCCAGTTTGGTATTGATGTGTTTTTTTGAAAATTTGTTTCTGATGTGCTTTCTTAACAAGTAGATGTATATTAAAGCAGTTAAACATTTTGTAATTTTTTTTTTAAAGTGTTGTGAGTATGAAAAGTAATGTCAAAATGTTTGGTAAATTTTAGTATAAAACAGTGTCATACGTAGATAATGATTAAAATAGACATGATATTGAAAAGTGTAAGAGGTGATTATGGTGGTGGTGAGGTGGAGGTATGAGCGGATGATGAGGTCATGGTCATTGTGGTGGTAGAGGTAGATGAGGTGGATGTGGAGGAGATGGTGGAGGTTGTGGCGACGAATGTGGAGGTAGAGGTAGAAGATGTGGTGGTGGTGGTGATAGAGGTAGGGGTGGATGAGGCGGTGATGCAGATGGAGATGCGTTTGGTAGTGAGGCAGGTGACAACTACAGTGGCGACGGCGGTGGAGGTAGTGGAGGATAAGATGGAGACTCGGGTAGATGAGGTGGAGACTCAAGTAGAAGAGGTGCATGTAAGGGTGAAAGAAGTGGTGTAGATGGCAGTTGTAATGGTGATCGTGACAGTAATGGTGGTGGTGGAAGAGGTGGAGGTAGAACATGTAGAGATAAGGGTGAAAGAAATGGTGGTGGTAGTGGTAGTGGAGGTGGTGGTGGTAGTGGTGATGATGATGGTGGTGGTGGTGGTGACGGCAGAGTAGACTTGGGCATGAATTGGTGGTTTGTTCCTTTAAGAAAAAAAAATGCGTGAGAAATAAAAAAGGTGAATAAATAATAAATTTTTAAAAAATTAATTTGGATATTATAAGAAATAAAAATTTTTATTAGTTTTTTGTGAAAGCAATTTTCAAAAGCAACTTATACGATGCTTTTAAAATTTTTGTGTCCAAGTGGCATTTATGGTACTCTTTTTTTATGCTAACTAGACTCCATGTAGATAAAAAAATAATAAATTTAAATATATTAATAATAATTAATAAAATCTCAAAATAAACAAAACAAAATAATTAAAAAAACAAAAAGAAAACAAAAAACAATTAAATCAATTTCACTAAAAGAAATAATAAAATCTCAAAATAAAACAATCAGAGAGAGGGAGCTTCTAGAGCAAGGGGCCGTCGTCGTTCGGGTCGTTGACCAAGTCTCGGGTCTTCTTGTTCCGATCTGCGTACAAAGGCAATGTAAACATGAAATCGCCATTCTTCTGTCGAAATGGCTTCTTCCCGTTCTTTGAATCGAGCGCGAGATTCTCAGGTGGCGGCGGCGATGCCGGATCGTCGCGGGGGAACAAGTCGATGTCGAGTCCGATGTTGATGAGATCCGTCGGGGATTTCTGTTTTCTCGTCACCAATTCAATTCAAGTCGAAACTCACCCTACATCCCACAAACAACGAAATATTTCCCAATAACCATCAAAGAAATCCCAGATCTGGTGAAGAAAACCCAAAACTCCAATTTACCCATCCAATTAAAATCACTCGAGACAGCTGCAAAACCTTGGCTCCTCTTGAACCCATTCTTTAGGGGTTTGGGTTGGAAGTATCTGTGAGTGGAAAAGGGAGTTTTGGGGTTTGGGTTTGGTTGGAAAAGGGAGTCGGTTGGGTTTGGTTGTATTTGGGGGAGGTGAGAATAGGTGAGAGGTGAGAGGAAAGAGGCGTGTGAGGGGAGGTGAAAATCGGTGAGAGGGGGTGTGAAAATCGGTGAAGGGGGGTGTAAGAATCGGTGAGAGCGACGGCCGCTTGCTCCAGAAGCTCCCACTCCGTGATAATCGAATCGTTGTCGGGGATGAAGGAGGGGGCTGGTTTATGAAATTGATCTGGGGGCGTGAATTGAACATGGAGTTTATTTTAAGATTTTTTAATCCTTTTATTTTGAGATTTTATTATTTATTTTAGTGAAATTGATTTACTTGTTTTTTTGTTTTGTTTTTTTTGATATTTTATTAATTGTTGTTAATATATTCAATTTTTTTTTTATCTATATGTAATCTAATTAGCATAAAGGGTCCTATAAATGCTATTTGGATATTTAGTAATATTTTAAACAAATTAATTAACGAAAGGTACCTAGATATTGTGTTTTGATAATTTAAGTGATTATATGAAAATTTTCATAATTAGAATATGAGTTTGAAATAATTTCTATAATTTTTGTATTTTTATGTAATTTATTCTTTAGAAAAATAAAATTTTTAGTTTTGTTAAATAATTTTGTATTACTTCACTTTTAAATAAAATAAATTAAAAAATAATAATAACAAATGGGAACTAAATCAGTAATATTGACGTGTCTTTTTTTAAAAACAAATAATCTCAAATGCAGGAGATGGGGACCACTTTAGGAAACAGCAGCAAGTGCTCAACAGAACACAACGACTGAGAAAAGGCATACAAATCAGATTGTGTATTTTCCTGTCGTAGTTTTGCAAGCCCGAGGTGTCGTCAAACTTCACGGCCAAATCCTCCTTTTCATACAAATTTTGTCTGCGAGCTGACGCAAATTGTGTGCTTATTGCGAATTCCGTTTAAAGCCTTATTTGTGGCTGTCAAATGGACTGGGCCGGTTCTGCCAATGTGAATAGGCCCATATTCTATCTTGTCCTGCATAATTAGCCGCCTTTGATAAAATCTGATTAGGCCCAAACAATATAGTCTTACAACAAACTTTAATTTTTATATTTATATTATTAATTTCAAAGATTGCTTGCGTCTCCTAAAAGGGGATAATCTTGTGACATAATTATGTTCGTAAAATGGGAATTTTTTAATTAAAATATTTGGTGCATGATTACAGTGACGAAAAAAGTAAGAGTTTTTTTTCAGCTATTTCTCTTTAGGAAAAGTATCGTGTGAACATAAATTCCGTTTGTAATTTGTAATGAAGACAAGTTGCAATTGAGACAAGTTGCAATTGCCTAATCTTTTATTTGCGAACCAAAATTTGGAGCAAATCCCATCTTTGCTAGTGGAAGGAGCACCAAGCAAAGTTGGGTTCTTTACCTTAATCATTAGTTACTGTTGGAAATGTTAATCACCATAGTTAATTTTGTTTGTGATGTGATGTGATAGGACACAGTAATAAATTTGTAACTCAATTTGTTCAAAATATATTCAACTGATTTGCATTTTATATTCGAGATTTTGTACTAAATAAAAGTGTTAAGAGAACATTGAGGCATTGTACCCATTGCACCATCTATCTGGTCCGATCCACCTCATAAAAGCATGGACCCCTTATTCATTGTGTACAATCCTACCCCACCCCATGTGAGAGGGCTGCCTCTCATGAGGCTTCCCTACAAAAGACCCTCTCCATGCCAAGAAGCAGTCACAACTACGGAGAAATAAGACCCAGCAATTCGAAGGTGTCGGCAAGGTTGAAGTCAAGAAACTCATTAACTCCTCGTTATCATAAGGATCTTGAGAAAAGATGCAGCCAATTTTTGTTTTATTCACAACTATTATATGCAATTGAAAAAAATTATTCATTATTTCTGTATACTTTTCAAGAAGAGAAAAATGTTATCTTTGAGTGATAATAAATTAAAAATTATTAAATAATATTATTTATTGATATTATAATATAAGAATTGCAAGCATCAAATCGATATGTACTGGGTACCTCGTACTTGGTATGATACAATATGATTTTGTTTTATATCAGATGTTTTATTTAAAAATATCTTATGATAGTAAATAGATAGACACTAAGTCCATTAAAAATCCAATCACGAACATCAGGGTAATAACACAATATGTTCGGCCTGATTAGATTCACGGAAAATTAAAAGAAACTAAAAAAAAAAAAATACAAAAATACAATTGCGTTCAAATTATAATGTAACTACAAAGAAAATATCGACATAGAGTTCAGCAGCCGAGTGAAACTTGTGAAGTGCGCATAATGCTGCCTTATTAAAAAATCTTTCATGGAAAAACCAAGAGAGAGAGTGCAACGCGCCTGATACGATATGGGGAGACTGAGCATCATTAAAAGGAGACCCGTATGAATGAAAGGAATCTGCAAAACACGTATAGTAAAGAACATCAATATCTAGAATAAAAAAGAAGTATAATTGCCAACTAGGACTGTCATGAGTTCGCGTAACCCACATATAAGAAGATAAAGTACAGATAGGAAAAAATAAAAGTCAGAACAAATTTCATGATTAAACAAAAGATCCAAACTGTAAATTTGAATTTGTGTTTTAAATAAAATAAAATAGATTTTTTAAAAATTTTATTTAATTTAAAAAAATAAACTTTTAAGAAATTGAACTGTAATTTACAGTTGGGATAAAAATAAAACTTTGTTAGCTGTTGTAAAAACAATCACCCTCAACTGGTAAAAAACCATCATCTACAAATGCTGCAAGGAATAGTTATTGGTGATTTTTTACAACCATCGAATCTAATATAAAGTGATCATCCTTAATGTAGGTCTTGGTTGCATGAGATTTAGCATATAAAACCCTAAAATAAAACGACTAGTCGCATGCCCCATATGGTTAAGGCACCAATTCTCCCGTCCGTACCAACTACCGCTTATCCCGTTAACCGTATTTAAAGCCCCCTCCCCACCCCATGGGCCATGTTACCCATCAAAAGCACAGCTGTCATTCCTGCTTCTGTCTGCGCCTCCAAACTCACAGTCAAAACGACGGCGTTCCACTCCGAACAATCATATTGCTACCCTGCGGGCCCACGCGGTTTATATACGCCAGCGAACAGTACACCATCTAGGCAGGTAAAAGTCAACAGATCGGACGGCTCGTAACCAAGCCCAGTGATGACACTTTGATGAAGCCCTGATCTTGACCCCTACAATCCCGAATTTTCAAAATGTAACGGTCGTTATCTCATCCTTGAGCCTCGGTTCATGTTCACACGTTTTTTCAATTTTTTTTTTATTTTTCCTCTCATCCTCCGACGTTGTTGCTAACGTTCATCTGTTGTCCGTCAATGTTAACTTTGATCCAAGGAATCATAACCGTCCGGCACCTACCCCTTTTTCAATTCCCCTATCTCCACATTATTGGCATTTTACACTGTCACTGTAGGTTCAAATTTTCCAACTCCATTTCTCTGCAAACGAAATTTGAAGTCTTCTTTGTTTAAGGTGAGTGAGAGAGAGAGAGAGAGAGAGAAGTTGTTTGTTGTTTAATTTATTGTTATATACCTTTGCTGCTTTGAATTCAATTCACTACTTTATTTTTTCTTTTTCCTTTCTTGTTTGTGATAAGATTCTGTTCCTCTCTTCTTTGGACTGTGAAATTGTAATATTATATCTCCTCCACAATTTTCTGGGCTCACTTCAGTTTGTCTCTTTTGGAGGTTTAGATTTCTGGGTTTGTTGACTATGGCTTGGCGGAATCTTGGATCCCTTGGTAATTTCTGGGGTATCTTTAAGGTTGGTAAATTCAATCTGCTTTTTCTAACTTTTGCATTTATTTATTGTATTGGATTAGTGATTAGTAAATTATATTTCAGATTTACACCGTCATCACCCACATGCTTCTTTGAGTAGGTTGTTACTTTATCAAGTTTTGTTCTTTTGGAAGATTTGATTGTTTGGAACCAGAAAGTTGTTTACTTGTTTGATCATCTACAGCCTATAGTGAATAATTAGTTTGTACTGTGACACAATAGCTTATACACTTTTTGTTCCTTTATCCAAATACTCCAAATCAAATATTGTCTCTTTGGCATTGCATTTCTTTAACTCTTTCTGTTAAGAAGTGTTTTTATGGACTTTGTTGTAGCAGCACAGAACCACGGAGATTGAACTCGGGACGTACACAATCAAATCTCATGGAGCCGCAGTTGCAAAGAATCACATGCATGATTGGATTATATTGGTCCTTCTTGGAGTAATAGAGGTCATTTTGTTCATCATTGAGCCATTCCACCGTTTTGTGGGAAAGGATATGATGGAAGACCTTAGATATCCCATGAAATCCAATACTGTGCCTGTATGGGCCGTTCCTGTAAGTTGCAAATCATTTTGCAATCTTAATTATGTCTAACCATTGTTGCATACTTGCATCTAGTTACTGAGGTTGATTCTTTTGTTGATGTTCAGATGTATGCAGTTTTGTTGCCTATCGTGGTTTTCATTTTCTTCTATCTGCGTAGGAAAGATGTCTATGATCTGCACCATAGCATTCTAGGTAACCCTTTTTGTTGCTTTCAGTTCAGTTATAATTCAACTTTGGGAGATTTTTTTATTTTTCTTATTTTTCTGTGTATTAATTTTATATCCATCTGCAAGAGCAGGCCTCTTGTTTGCTGTTCTGGTTACTGGAGTCATCACGGATGCAATAAAATGTGCAGTTGGCCGGCCTCGACCTGATTTCTTCTGGCGTTGCTTTCCTGATGGAAAAGATGTATGTTGTTTCCATTGTCTCCATTTATCCGTATCCTTGTTCTTTCTTTACCCACCTAAGACTTTGGGGGGTTTTGCACCTACTTTTTCTGTTTCATATGCAAAGTTGGGGTGGATGAGAATTTTGGCCACCTAATGGTACATTAGATAGCTGCTGATATGGAAATCTGCTGTGAATCACGTCAAATTTGGTCTTTTATCTATTTTTTCGCAACTGGTAGGAATATGATCAGTGGGGAGGTGTGCTGTGCCATGGCAAGGCTAGTGACATAAAGGAAGGACATAAGAGTTTCCCAAGTGGTCATGCTTCCTGTAAGCAATGCTTCCTGCTGTGTATATTAAAACTCCAAACTGCAACTAAATCCATTCATCTGATAGATTTTGGCATATTTCTGCAGGGTCCTTTGCTGGTTTAGGCTTTCTCTCATTGTACTTATGCGGAAAGATCCAAGCTTTTGATCGCAAAGGGCATTTGGCAAAATTATGTGTTGTCTTGTTTCCTCTACTTGCTGCATCACTTGTTGCTATTTCCAGAGTAGACGACTATTGGCATCATTGGCAAGATGTTTTTGCTGGAGGTCTTTTAGGTCTGTCTGTTCATTCACAATCTCTTTTTCCTGTACATTTTTAAGAATGTAAGAGCTTTTTACATGGTTCATATTTTGCAGGACTTGTTGTGGCTTCATTTTGCTACCGGCAATTCTTCCCTTCCCCTTATCAAGATCAAGGTACCATTTTTCTTTCTGTTCTTCGTTTCCCAATTTGTTCGTCAGAGAAAACAATGTTCTCAGTTTCTGTTGTTATTCTGATGAATTCAGGATGGGGGCCTTATGCGTATTTCACAGCATTGGAGGAAACACGCAGCAACCCTCATATAGGCGTGGTCAGTCCTACGAATGCACTTAGTGTGCAGGTGCTTGGGGCTCAGAACGTGACTGAACATCCCAGCAGCCAAATTGGTGATGTATTTGCTGCAAATCACTATTCGATCATCAAGTTGGATGAAATGGAATCAGGGAGAAAGTGAAATTGTACATCTCTTGCTTTGTTGCTTTGTTTAAGTGAATCCACGTAGAGATTCTCTTTTGTTTCTTGGCTTACGTACGTCCTCTGTGCAGACAAAATTTTAGTTTTTAGGGTTTTTGCACTATACATAGAGCTTAATTAGTTTGTTTATGATAGTTTTAAACACTTTACACAATGCCTATTGCCTGGTTCGATTACATTTGCCTGAATACATGAATTCCAGCAACCATGATCACACCAACGCCTTAAATTCGTTCAATCACGTGTAAATCTGCAGTGACAAAGTCTGGTTTTCCAATACTTATGTGAAATTTTTGGGACATTTTTCTATTGCTTGCTTCCTTGAATCAAACTGTCAATGAGAGCTATATATTCCTAATTAAACTCAATCCACCAGTTAGGCCCATAGTGACGTTCCTAGTCTCTGTATATATATAACTTTCCTATTGAATTAATAAGACAAGAGAATTCTCATTCAATCTGATATGGTATTAGAGCAGTCGATCATGACTATCTCTTGCACTAACCCTAGAAATCATTACGGTGCCCTAGCCGCACCACTACCTTCCGCCGCATAAACCTTCCTGTATAAACCCTATAAACCATCTACCTTCCTCACCGTCGGACCAACACCTCAGTCTGACCCAGACCAAATACAGAACCACCTCACCATCACCGAACCAAACACTACATAACAACCCTACCTCACCATCTTACCGATCGCAACAAACTCACCAGTCCCAGACCACACACACACCGACCGGACTGAGACCCAAACTCACCGACCTCACCGAACCCTACCGTTCGTCATCCACTGCGACTCGGATTCGTGTTCGGGTTCGGACGCTCGTACACTCATCGACCGTACCGACCTCACCGAACCCCATCGTTAGTCATCCACTGCGACTCGGGTTCGCGTTCGAGCTTGACCTCACCGACAGAGACCCCGCACACTCACCGACCGGACCGGACCGACCTCACTGAACCGTTAGTCATCCACTGCGACTCGGGTTCGTGTTCGCGTTCGAGCTCGACCTCACTGACGGAGACCCACGACAAAATCGCACATGGACCTATTGTGTTCCACTGAGACCCATTGCGACCCACTGCGACCCATTGCGTTCGGGTTGGGAGAAGAAATAGGTTCTGGTTCAGGTTCGGAGATACTGAAGTCGTAGAGGAGAGACACTGAAGTCGCAGAAAAAAAAAAAAAAGGAAAAGAAAGAAAGAAAAAGGCAGGGTTCGAATGCAGGGAACCATGTCTGAAGCTGGTATAACCTCTACCAGGTCCAAACAATCTCGGCTGATCACCTATAATGTCGACCCTACTCGTCATCAGCCTCCAATGCAGTGTACCAAATGTGGTTTAGGTAACCACACAATTAAGGGCTGTTATGAGATCATTGGTTATCTAGAAGGATGAGTCCACAAAGGGCGCAAGATGGATTCGAACAGACTCATTTGCATCCGCTCAATCATCCGAGGGGACCGCATCCGAACCTCCATCAGGTACATCTGACTCCACAGCCTTGGCCACCTCAGGTATCTCTTGCACTTCTTCACTTACTTGTAATAGATCATGGATTATTGACATTGGTGCCACTGATCACATGACATCTAGTTTCACTGGGTTACACTCTACCAAACCTTCAAGTCGAGATTACTACTACCAACGGAACCACCTCCCAAGTCATGGGAGAGGGGTCCTTATCTCTTACACCCTCATTACGTCTTGATCATGTCTTAGTCGTCCCTTCTCTCGATTATGACTTGTTATCTGTTCCTCAGATCATTGATTCCCTTAATTGTACTGTGTGTTTTTGGTCATCATATTATCTCTTTCAGGATCTTCTCACCCGGACCGTGATTGGATGTGGTACTAGGAGGGGAAAGTTGTATTATCTGGACTTGACAGCCGACATCAGTAAGCTATTGAGTCACACACAACATGTGAAAGGCGATGAGTCCATCAGGATGAAGAAAATGTGGCTATGGCATAGATAGTTAGGGCATGTTTCTTTTGGTTATCTGAAACTTATATTTCCAGATTTGGTTTCCCAGTTTCATGAATTAGACTTTCATTGTGAAACTTGCATTCTGGCGAAAAGCCATCGTATTTCTTACCCATTAATATTGCATAAAAGCTCCATGCCCTTCATGATTGTCCATTCTGATGTTTGGGGATCATCATGAGTTCCCACTAGTAGTGGTTTTAAGTGGTTCGAGACGTTTATTGATGATTGCACTCGGATGACCTGGGTCTTTCCCATCCACCAGAAAAGTGACGTCACCGCCAAATTCAAGCTCTTTTATCAATACGTTGCTACTCAGTTTGACAAGAAAATCATGATCCTTCGATCTGACAATGGAGGTGAGTACATCAACCATGACCTACATCAGTTTTTCGGCCACCATGGTATTGTTCATCAAACCAAATGCGCCTATACACCACAGCAGAATGGTGTCGCGAAGCGCAAGAATTGGCATCTCTTGGAGGTTGTTCGTGCCTCTTTATTTGAGGCCCACATGCCACATCATTTTTGGGGGGACGCTCTTTGTTCTGCAGCTTACCTCATCAATGAAACACCTTTCAGCACTCTTCAGTATCAAACTCCATTTCAGACATCGACTACTCTCTTCAACATGCCATTAACACCAAATCTCGAACCACGTCTATTTGGTTGTGTTGCGTATGTTCAGGTGTATCCACATCAGCGTGGCAAGCTTAATCCGTGTGCACGATGTTGTATATTTGTGGGTTATTCTGCCACTCAGAAGGGCAATAAGTGTTTCCATCCTCCCACTCAGACCAAGCACGTTACTGTCGATGTAACCTTCAACGATAGTGAGTTCTATTACTCAAGGGGAGTCACTGAGCATCATCTGCAGGGGGAGAGCATCATCTTTGCTGAAGATACTCAGATCGTCCAAATTCAACAACATGCATCCGAGCCGTAAGTGTCCGAGGTGCAACAAGCTCAAGAGCCCCTCGATACTCTAGATACTGGTTCATATAATTTCCTCTCTACAACTCCTACTACAGTACCATCACCACTCATCCAATCAGGTCATGAAGATTCCCCACAGGTAATTGAACATTCAAACTCAATCTCAAGCACCTTACATGCGCCAAGTTATACAGGAAACATAGGTTATCAGTTACCCCCACGCACGAATAGAGGGATTCCTAGACAATAGTATGACCCTGACCCTAAAGCAAAAGTTAAATACCCTATTGCTGATCATGTGTCCCTACATAGGTTGTCTCCGTCATGTGCATCATTTGTGTGTCAATTATCCACTGTATCTATTCCAAGTAATGTGCAGGACGCTCTAAAAGATCTCAAGTGGACACAAGCGATGAATGATGAAATGGAGGCGCTCCAGAAGAATTCCACTTGGGAGATGACTACCCTTCCGCTAGGGAAGAGAACAGTGGGTTGTAGACGGATATATACAGTAAAGTTCAAGGCAGATGGCACCATTGAACGATACAAGCAAGACTGGTGGCGAAAGGTTACACTCAGACTTATGGGATTGACTATGGGGAGACCTTTGCCCCTATAGCCAAGATCAACACAATTCGGGTACTCCTTTCTCTAGCAGCAAACCTAGACTGGCCATTACACCAATTTGATTTAAAAAATGCCTTCCTCTATGGTGACTTAGAAGAAGAAGTTTATATGGATTCACTTCCAGGATGCAAGATGGGGCCCAATAAGGGCAACATGGTTTGTAAACTGAGGAAGTCCCTTTATGGATTGAAGCAATCACCCAGAGCATGATTTGGAAAGTTCAGCCAATCAATGAAGGACTTCGGATACAAACAAAGTAAATCAGATCATACTCTTTTCTTGAAACATAAGAAAGGTAAAGTCACTGCCCTTATTGTATATGTTGATGACATGGTAGTTACCGGGAATGACCCAGAGGAAAAGCCAGTGTTGCATCACCACTTGGCAAGTGAATTTGAAATGAAATATCTTGTTGCTCTGAAATACTTCTTAGGCATCGAAGTGGCTCGTTCAGACCAAGGAATATTTCTATCACAACCGAAATATATCCTTGACATTTTAACTGACACTGGAATGCTAGCCAGCAAACCAGCAGATACGCCAATGGAGTTGAATCATCAGCTTGGTGAATATATGGATCAGGTTCCCACCAACAAAGAAAGATATCAACGCTTGGTGGGTAAGTTAATCTATCTAGGAAACACTAGACCTAATATCGCATATGCCGTAAGTGTGGTGAGTCAGTTCATGCATGCACCAAGTGAAGCCCACATGGATGCGGTAAACCGAATTCTGAGATACTAGAAGTCAGCTCCTGGAAGATGATTGATGTTCTCACGACATGGTCATCTAAATGTTGAGGGTCACACTGATGCATACTGGGCGGGTTCTGTTACTGACAGGTGATCAACATCTGGATACTTTACCTTTGTGGGAGGTAATCTAGTGACTTAGCGAAGTAAAAAATAGAAAGTAGTGTCAAGATCAAGTGCTGAAGCAGAATATCGAGGTATGGCATAAAGAGTATGTGAGCTACTCTGGATAAGGAATTTGTTGGGGGAATTGGGTTTAAAACTCAATCATGCCATGCAACTGAATTGTAACAACAAAGTAGAAATAGACATCGCACATAATCCAGTGCAACATGATAGAACCAAGCATGTTGAAGTTGACAGACCTTTCATCAAGGAGAAACTCGAGGCAAAGATCATTGAGGTATCATTTATTAAATCTGAAGATCAACTTGCGGATGTCCTCACTAAAGCAGTCACCGGCAGAGCATTCCACAACTCACTTAGCAAGTTGGGCATTGACGACATACATGCTCCAACTTGAGGGGGAATGTCAATGAGAGCTATATATTCCTAATTAAATTCAGTCCACTAATTAGGCCCATAGTAACATTCCTAGTCTCTGTATATATATAACTTTCCTATTGAATTAATAAGACAAGAGAATTCTCGCTCAATCTGATACAAACTACTCAATTTTATTATAGATTTCATCATCAATGGAGTATATTATGTTATCTGTGAAGTCATCCGTACTCTCCACGGTACCGACCATTTTGAGGTTGAGACTGATCATGCATGAATATGCCTATATTTTTGTTTTCTGTAAGGTAGTCCTTCACCAAGTAACCCTTTTGTTCTTGTTTTTTAATACATTGAGTATCGACATCACCTTTTACAGTAGACGAATCCGAGATCTCTCATATAACGTGCGAAGAGGAATACCACTTAGCCATAACCCTAAGTAACAATCCTATTGTTCTTTAACTACATGCTAGCCTTTTATTTTATTTTTATTTATATATAATTCTTTTATAAATCTTTCATTTTTATTTTTTATATATGTTTGTTTGGTGATGTTGTGTTTTTTTCTTCTTGGTAGTTGGCTTGCTCTGATTGGATGTCAATCACAACCGTCCGGCACCTACCCCTTTTTCAAATTCCCCAATCTCCACATTATTGGCATTTTGCACTGTCACTGTAGGTTCAAATTTTCCAACTCCATTTCTCTGCAAACGAAAATTGAAGTCTTCTTTCTTTAAGGTGAGAGAGAGAGAGACAAGTTGCTTGTTGTTTAATTTATTGTTATTTACCTTTGCTGCTTTGAATTCAATTCATTACTTTATTTTTTCTTTTTCCTTTCTTGTTTGTGATAAGATTCTGTTCCTCTCTTCTTTGGATTGTGAAATTGTAATATTATATCTCCTCCACAATTTTCTGGGCTCACTTCAGTTTGTCTCTTTTGGAGGTTTAGATTTCTGGGTTTGTTGACTATGGCTTGGAGGAATCTTGGATCCCTTGGTAATTTCTGGGGTATCTTTAAGGTTGGTAAATTCAATCTGCTTTTTCTAACTTTTGCATTTATTTATTGTATTGGATTAGTGATTAGTAAATTATATTTCAAATTTACACCTCATCACCCACATGCTTCTTTGAGTGGGTTGTTACTTTATCAAGTTTTGTTCTTTTGGAAGATTTGATTGTTTGGAACCAGAAAGTTGTTTACTTGTTTGATCATCTGCAGCCTATAGTGAATAATTTGAAGTAGTTTGTACTGTGACACAATAACTTATACACTTTTTGTTCCTTTATCCAAATACTCCAAATCAAATATTGTCTCTTTGGCATTGCATTTCTTTAACTCTCTGTTAAGAAGTGTTTTTATGGACTTTGTTGTAGCAGCACAGAACCACGGAGATTGAACTCGGGACGTACACAATCAAATCTCATGGAGCCGCAGTTGCAAAGAATCACATGCATGATTGGATTATATTGGTCCTTCTTGGAGTAATAGAGGTCATTTTGTTCATCATTGAGCCATTCCACCGTTTTGTGGGAAAGGATATGATGGAAGACCTTAGATATCCCATGAAATCCAATACTGTGCCTGGATGGGCCATTCCTGTAAGTTGCAAATCATTTTACAATCTTAATTATGTCTAACCATTGTTGCATACTTGCATCTAGTTACTGAGATTGATTCTTTTGTTGATGTTCAGATGTATGCAGTTTTGTTGCCTATCGTGGTTTTCCTTTTCTTCTATCTGCGTAGGAAAGATGTCTATGATCTGCACCATAGCATTCTAGGTAATCCATTTTGTTGATTTCAGTTCAGTTTTAATTCAACTTTGGGAGATTTTTTTATTTTTCTTATTTTTCTGTGCAATAATTTGATATCCATCTGCAAGAGCAGGCCTCTTGTTTGCTGTTCTGGTTACTGCAGTCATCACGGAAGCAATAAAATGTGCAGTTGGCCGGCCTCGACCTGATTTCTTCTGGCGTTGCTTTCCTGATGGAAAAGATGTATGTTGTTTCCATTGTCTCCATTTATCCGTATCCTTGTTCTTTCTTTACCCACCTAAGACTTTGGGGGGTTTTGCACCTACTTTTTCTGTTTCATATGCAAAGTTGGGGTGGATGAGAATTTTGGCCACCTAATGGTACATTAGATAGCTGCTGATATGGAAATCTGCTGTGAATCACGTCAAATTTGGTCTTTTATCTATTTTTTCGCAACTGGTAGGAATATGATCAGTGGGGAGGTGTGCTGTGCCATGGCAAGGCTAGTGACATAAAGGAAGGACATAAGAGTTTCCCAAGTGGTCATGCTTCCGGTAAGCAATGCTTCCGGTAAGCAATGCTTCCGGTAAGCAATGCTTCCGGTAAGAAATGCTTCCGGTAAGCAATGCTTCCGGTAAGCAATGCTTCCTGCTGCGTATATTAAAACTCAAAACTGCAACTAAATCCATTCATCTGATAGATTTTTGGCATATTTCTGCAGGGTCCTTTGCTGGTTTAGGCTTTCTCTCATTGTACTTATGCGGAAAGATCCAAGCTTTTGATCGCAAAGGGCATGTGGCAAAATTATGTGTTGTCTTGTTTCCTCTACTTGCTGCATCACTTGTTGCTATTTCCAGAGTAGACGACTATTGGCATCATTGGCAAGATGTTTTTGCTGGAGGTCTTTTAGGTCTGTCTGTTCATTCACAATCTCTTTTTCCTGTACATTTTTAAGAATGTAAGAGCTTTTTATATGGTACATATTTTGCAGGACTTGTTGTGGCTTCGTTTTGCTACCGGCAATTCTTCCCTTCCCCTTATCAAGATCAAGGTACCATTTTTCTTTCTGTTCTTCATTTCCCAATTTGTTCATCAGAGAAAACAATGTTCTCAGTTTCTGTTGTTATTCTGATGAATTCAGGATGGGGGCCTTATGCGTATTTCACAGCATTGGAGGAAACACGCAGCAACCCTCATATAGGCGTGGTCAGTCCTACGAATGCACTTAGTGTGCAGGTGCTTGGGGCTCAGAACGTGACTGAACATCCCAGCAGCCAAATTGGTGATGAAATGGAATCAGGGAGAAAGTGAAATTGCACATCGCTTGCTTTGTTGCTTTGTTTAAGTGAATCCACGTAGAGATTCTCTTTTGTTTCTTGGCTTATGTACATCCTCTGTGCAGACAAAATTTTAGTTTTTAGGGTTTTTGCACTATACATAGAGCTTAATTAGTTTGTTTATGATAGTTTTATACACTTTACACAATGCCTATTGCCTGGTTCGATTACATTTGCCTGAATACATGAATTCCAGCAACCATGATCACACGGTATATTATGTTATCTGTGAAGTCATCTGTACTCTCCACGGTACCGACCATTTTGAGGTTGAGACTGATCATGCATGAATATGCCTGTATTTTTGTTTTCTGTAAGGTAGTCCTTCACCAAGTAAAACCCTTTTGTTCTTGTTTTTTAATATGTTGGGTATCGACATCACCTTTTACAGTAGACAAATTCGAGATCTCTCACATAATATGCATAGAGGGAATACCACTCAGCCATAACTCTAAGTAGCAACCCTATTGTTCTTTAACTACATGCTAGCCTTTTATTTTATTTTTATTTATATATAATTCTTTTATAAATCTTTCTAATTTTTATTTTTTTTATATGTTTGTTTGGTGATGTTGTGTTTTTTTCTTCTTGTAGCGAGGAGTCCTAGGTAGTTGGCTTGCTCTGATTGGATGTCAATTATTGAACACTTGTAGTTGCTTTCTGAGCTGCTCGAACAACTCTGCTAATTTCTTTAACATTTAATTGAGTGGCTTCACCAGCTTTGCTTGTAATTTAACCTAGTTTAACTTCTACTCCACAAATGGTAAGTTGCCACGTGGCCGTAGCTATATTTCCTTTCACGGTATGAATTTCTAAAGATAAAGTAAAAAGGTCTTGCCTTCATACCATTACCATACAACAAGAAAAGAATATGCATTTTATTGTTATTGAGATAAGTATATAAAGAGATTTTGACACCAATTGTGAATTAATTATGAATACAAAGCCCATGGACTCAAAAGAGTTCATCGCCTATGGCCACTGATTACTACCAATCTCTCATCTTCTTAAACAAATTCTTACTTGCTACGTTTACACACCCCTTTAATGGAGTGGCCAACCACTTCTAAAGGCCAAAGAGGTAACTTACCAAAAGGAAAAAAAGAAAAAAAATTCGTCGATTTAGTTCCTCAGTTTTTCACACGCACATTTTCTATCTTTTTAAAAATATTCACACTCTCAACAACAACATTAATATGCTTAAATTTTATTTTTTTTCAATTACATCGGCAATCAAATAAGAATTTGGGCGAAGACATGTTGTGATTGTAGTTTCCATTTTCTAGTAGGGGACATGGGATCTTAATGGGTTGCAAGTTATGAGGCTAAATTAGCGACTAATTCAAAATTTAATTCCCTTTCAAGTAAAGGTCAAATTAACGTTTGAATTTTAGCGGTGTTCGTGTCCTTTCTCCTTTGTGTCACTATCCACCGTCCCCAGCCAGCAATCAGCAGCAAGCCGCGGCTTCTCTCTCTCTCTCTCTCTCTCTTCCTATTCCTCTTTTACTGTACGGATTCGGTGGTCTTCTGTTCACAACCAGATTGGCAGCTCCGTTGGAATCTTTTTCAACCCACACGTTTTTTCCTTTTCAGTCATCGGCTTCGCTCTTCTTTCACCAAACATCAACCGCCCTCCGCCACCTTAGATTGGAAGCCAAAACCCGCCTGCTCTCTCAATCACTCTCCCAGAGACTCACTCTACCAGACGAAATTTACATGTACGCTTCTCTCTCTCTAGTTCTCTGTTACTTTGTAATTTTCTTATGCACGTTGTGATACTTTTGTTCAAAATTGTTCATTTCGTCTTTTTTATTGTTGCATGTATGGAGGATCATGTGTATTTGTATGTTATTCTAGTGGTTTTCGGTGATGGTGGGCTAAGCATCTGTTTGGTTGCCTAGAAAGAGAAGAAAAATTAGAGAGAAACCATATAATCCTTTTTGTTTTCGTGAAGTCTGATTTGATACTGTACTATTGCCAACTCCTCCCACTCCTCTTTATGTTAAGTGCTTTTTGTGCTTCAATTTCCATCAACTTACAGGGTTTTAAAATTTTTTCTTTCCCATGTAGTAAAAAATGCCAGAAATTGTGTTGGGCTCTCACACTGTAAGATCTCATGGAGTACAAGTGGCGAGGATTCATATGCATGATTGGCTTATTCTAATGGTTCTTGCCGCCATAGATCTTGGTTTGAACTTGATAGAACCCTTCCACCGCTTTGTTGGAGAGGAGATGATGACAGACCTCAAATACCCATTGAAAGACAATACAATCCCCTTCTGGGCTGTTCCAGTATGTTTTGGTTTTAACTTTTCTAATAGAACAATACCATGCTTGGAAATTTTCCATAAAGCTTACATTTTGATAATACCAAAAGGCAAAAAATCTCATTTTCTTACTTCTGGTAACAGATCATTGCAGTATTGGTGCCACTTGCTATCATTCTTGTCTACTACTTCATCAGACGGGATGTCTACGATCTGCACCATGCCATTTTAGGTAATGATCCTATGTTTCTTTTTCCTTTTTCCGATTTCTTTCATTTTTGAGTGTTTTTGTATGTCGTAGAATTTTGATAACACTTGCATTATCTGTTCTTGTTCAGGTCTTCTGTTTTCTGTCTTTATAACTGCTGTTTTAACTGATGCAATCAAAGATGGTGTTGGTCGCCCTCGTCCAGACTTCTTTTGGCGTTGTTTCCCAGATGGAAAAGGGGTGAGCTTTCTAGTGTATACACTTTTATATCTAGATCTCTTCTTGACATAGACTTTGCATTGTAAGTTCTTCCTGGTGCTCACTTATACAGGCATTGATTTAAAAACCCATGTCCAGGTGTTTGATCCGGTCACAAAGGATGTCATGTGTACCGGAAGCAAGAGTGTCATTAAGGAAGGACACAAAAGCTTCCCAAGTGGGCATACTTCATGTAAGTAGTTTGATGGTTTTGGGAAATTGTACATGAAAGCATTGCAGAATAGGGATGTTCTGGGATGTGTGTAAAGCCTTTCAAGTCTTAAGGGCAATTTGTATAGTAACTATCTATTTCCTTCAGTTTATCTTCAAATACTTAGATTGTATTTCAGTAACTTTTCTTTAGTGAATTTGTACATTTCACTTTGTTTCATTTTCTCGTTAGCAATTTTATTCCAAGTTCTCTTTATGACCTGAACATTAGCTCAGTAAGACATTCTGGTTGGCAACATGCAGGGTCCTTTGCCGGTCTTGGCTTTCTTGCATGGTATTTGTCAGGGAAAGTTAGGGTGTTTGATCGTAGGGGACATGTTGCGAAGCTCTGTATAGTCGTTGTACCAATACTTCTTGCAGCAATGGTAGCAGTTTCTCGAGTTGATGACTATTGGCATCATTGGCAAGATGTTTTTTCCGGGGGGCTTATAGGTACCTTCTCTACTTATGGCATCCCTGGCATGATTGTTTGAGGAGAAAAAAATTCAAAAGTTTTTAATGCTCTTTCAATTTGATATACTTATGTGCAGGACTCACCGTTGCTTCATTTTGCTACCTGCAATTCTTTCCACCTCCATATGACACAGATGGTATGTACTTAAGTGTTTCCTTTCTTAATTTCATCCACTATATATACCTTTGATTTTGTTTTCTGCAACTATGTGTCTTCATTGCTAAAGGATTTCGAATTCCACAATCACTGATCACACGATACGTTTCTGTTTATATTGTGGACGGGCAGGTTGGGGACCGCATGCGTACTTTCAGATGCTGGCCGAGTCTCAAAGTCGTGATCAGTCCTCGTCAGCCAACGCCCATAGCCTTAATGTGCAACAAACAGAGCTCGATAGTATATACATCCAACATCAGAATTCCGGAGACACAAACCCCATTCTAAATGGCCGGGGAAGCGACGGAAGGCACTTGGGTATCGTCTGACTGTAGAGAAGAATATATATAGAGTTAATGACCAGATATGTTCATATTCTAGGAGCGTGAATTTTCATACGCAGATGACAGATCTCAGATTGTTAATCAAACTGACCTTCCCTTTGTACTTACGTTTGATTAATTCATTTTAGTAGTTTGAGGTCATGTTATGTTTCTTCTGTTTCTGTTTCATTTATTTTGGCATGTAGTTATGATATGTTAAGTGACGTTAGGGACATGTCGATACATCGTTGATACGCTATTGATATATCGGTGTTACTGCAAGTGTCTTTATGGTGACATGTCCGTGCGGCAGTCTATTTTGGGTCCGTTGAAAACTTAAAATGCTTATGAGATCTTATGAATATTCACAATGCTGAGTCCAATGGACTGCGGACGGAAAGAAAATCCCATCAACAGCCAAGCCTGCCCAAGACTAAGATGGCTCCACGCGGGCCCTTGCACTGTGACATGCAAGCTGGATATTCTCTATCTTAAACATGGAACATTCCAGCACCACAAGTATTAACATTTATCCTGCATCAAAACTATTAATCAACTTCACCATTTCTCTGTAAGTAGGAGATATTCTCATCCTAAGAAGATAGCTTGACTACTCTACTTTTACTTTGCCAAAATTACTATCCTACCGTCATCCACATACATTTGACTTGAGCGTCGGAGACTCATATCCAGCACCACACCGGTGCCATCCTCTCATCATCGCTTGCCTCTTTCTGTAACAAGTCATACCGAGGAAGAAGTACCGAGCTAGCACCACAAAGATCATATTTCTAAGTTGGTCCATTTGTATATCAACACCGAAAATAGAATAATAGTTTCACAGTCGTTCAATATAATTAACCATTTTTATTCTAGTAATTGTCATCTAAGTATAAAACTACAAAAAAAAATAGTATGTCGCATACATATACAACATACATAAGAACAATAGCTTCGTCATTCATGAGTCATCCCTGTAGAATATAGTCACATATAATTAGACTACTAAAATATTCCATAGGACTCATGAGTTTATGTTTCATACGTGACATCGTACGTTGCATATGTTTCTGTTGAATAGTTTTTTCTAGAAGACTAGAAGCCACCATCAAAACAAGTCGTCTTCAATCAAAACAAACAAACAAACAAATGGCAATAATGTCTTGAGGGCTCAAACAAAGGAGAAGAATTAAACCACAAAGACAACACAGGATGAAGGATGTCCTTCATCAGCACTCCCTGCCAGTGCCAGATACTCGAATTTCAAATCTCATGCCAATTTATGTTTTGGTGTGGGGACGTGAAACATGTGTGATCGTTCAGAACTTCATGTAACTCATCTACTATCAAAAAATCTAAAAGTGTCACAGACATACACAACAATATTCTCGTCGTCATTTATGACTCTTTCTATAAAATAAAGTCACGCATAAATCAATATGTGACATTGTTGTTGTTGAGAATCAATATAATTATGTTGAAAATCAATAGAATCGAAAATAGTCATTTTTATAATTAAGAAAATATTTTGTAATATCTCAGATTATTGTTTCATTTCTTAATTAGCTTAAGTCAACTATTAGCCTATATAAAAATTGTATACTCTTGAACAAAATCAATAAATTGGGAACTTATTCCTCCATTTTTTATTTTTAACATGGAATCAGAGCAATATTGTTCTTGAGGCCTAAATTTGCCGCGTCGCCTCCCCTGTGGTTGTACATAACCTAATTGCTCCATGCACCCACATGACACTGATTGAAGATTGATTGCCCTTTTTTTAGTTTTCTTTTCTTTGTTTGTTGACAATCTCCCTTACATACCTACCTTAATCGGCCTCTGTGCCATTGAATTGGCCTTTTGTGCCACCTTACACGACATTTATGCAATCTCTAGCCTTTTGTGCCACATTATTGGGCTTTTTTGACACCTCTTGGCCTTTTGTGCTATCTTACTCGGCTTTTGAGCCTCATTTTGGGCCTTTGTATCACCTTTTGTGCCACCTTACTCGGCTTTTGAGCAACCTTTTGGCATTTTGTGCCACCTAATTCTGGCCTTTTGTGCCACCATATTCTAGCCTTCTGTGCCACCTTACTTGGCATTTGTGCCACCTTACTTGGCCTTTGTGCCACCTTATTTGGTATTTCTGCCACATCTTGACCTTTTGTGTCACCTTATTTGGCCTTTGTGCCATCATTTTTGGTTTTTGTGCCACCGTATTTACCTTGCCGTCAGAGCGAGGTTGATTGAGTCCAAAATAGGAATTTACCTTTTCAAAGTTACCATAATTGTGAGATAATTTGAAACAACGCAGAATATAATAGGAGAAGAACTTTACTCTGCAAGTTGGGACTTCATAACATTCACTCTTCAACTTGAGAGGGAGTGTTGGGAGAGTGAATGTTGAGAATCAATATAATTATGTTAAAAATCAATAGAATCGAAAATAGTCAACTTTTGTAATTAAGAAAATATTTTGTAATCTCTCAGATTATTGTTTCCTTTCTTAATTAGCTTAAGTCAACTATTAGCCTATATAAAGGTTGTATACTCTTGAACAAAATCAATACATTGAGAACTTATTCCTCCATCTTTTATTTTTAACATGGTATCAGATCAATACTGTTTTGAAACCTAATTATGCGGCGTCACCTCCCATGTGGGTGTACAGAGCTTAATTGCTCCATGCACCCACAGGACACTGATTGAAGATTGATATCCATTTTTTTAGTTTTTTTTTCTTTGTTTGTTGACAATCTCCCTTCAATACCTACCTTAATCGGCCTCTGTGCCATTGAATTGGCCTTTTGTGCCACCTTACTCGACATTTATGCCACCTTACTCGACATTTATGCCATCTCTGGCCTTTTGTGCCACATTATACGGCTTTTATGCCACCTCTTGGCCTTTTGTGCTACCTTACTCGGCTTTTGAGCCAACTTTTGTCCTTTTGTACCACTTTTTGGCCTTTTGTGCCACATTTTGTCCTTTTGTGCCACCTTATTCTGGCATTCTGTGCCAACTTATTCTGGCATTCTGTGCCACCTTATTCTGGCCTTTTGTGCCACCTTACTTGGCCTTTGTGCCACCTTATTCGGTCATTGTGCCACATCTTGACATTTTGTGCCACCTTATTTCGCCTTTGTGCCATCATTTTTGGTTTTTGTGCCATCGTATTTACCTTGCCGTTAGAGCGAGGTTGATTGAGTCAAAAATAGGCATTTACCTTTTCAAAGTTACCATAATTGTGAGATGATTTGAAACAACGCAGAATATAATAGGAGAAGAACTTTACTCTTCAAGTTGATACTTCATAACATTCACTCTTCAACTTGAGAGAGAGTGTTGGGAGAGTGAATGTTGAGAATCAATATAATTATGTTAAAAATCAATAGAATTGAAAATAGTCAACTTTTGTAATTAAGAAAATATTTTGTAATCTCTCAGATTATTGTTTCTTTTCTTAATTAGCTTAAGTCAACTATTAGCCTATATAAAGGTTGTATACTCTTGAACAAAATCAATACATTGGAACATATTACTCCATCTTTTATTTTTAACATGGTATCAGAGCAATATTGTTCTTAAGACCTAAATCTGCCGCGTCGCCTCCCATGTGGGTGTACAGAGCCTAATTGTTTCATGCACCCACATGACACTAATTGAAGATTGATTGCCCTTTTTTTAGTTTTCTTTTCTTTGTTTGTTGACAATCTCCCTTACATACCTACCTTAATCGGCCTCTGCTCTGTGCCATTGAATTGGCCTTTTGTGCCACCTTACTAGACATTTATGCCATCTCTGGCCTTTTGTGCCACAATATTCGGCTTTTATGCCACCTCTTGGCCTTTTGTGCTACCTTACTCGGTTTTAGATCCACCTTTTGGCCTTTTGTGCCACCTTACACGGCTTTTGAGCCACCTTTTGGCCTTTTGTACCACCTTATTCTGGCATTTTGTGCCACCTTATTCTGGCATTTTGTGCCACTTTACTTGGCCTTTGTGCCACCTTATTCTGGCCTTTTGTGCCACTTTACTTGGCCTTTGTGCCACCTTATTTGGTATTTGTGTCACATCTTGACCTTTTGTGCTACCTTTTTTTCCTTTTGTGCCATCATTTTTGGTTTTTGTGCCACCGTATTTACCTTGCCGTCAGAGCGGGGTTAATTGAGTCCAAAATAGGCATTTATCTTTTCAAAGTTACCATAATTGTGAGATGATTTGAAACAACGTAGAATATAATAGGAGAAGAACTTTACTCTTCAAGTTGGGACTTCATAACATTCACTCTTCAACTTTAGAGGGAGTGTTGGGAGAGTGAATGTTGAGAATCAATATAATTATGTTAAAAATCAATAGAATCGAAAATAGTCAACTTTTGTAATTAAGAAAATATTTTGTAATTTCTCAGATTATTGTTTCATTTCTTAATAAGCTTAAGTCAACTATTAGCCTATATAAAGGTTGTATACTCTTGAACAAAATCAATACATTGGAACTTATTACTCCATCTTTTATTTTTAACATGGTATCAGAGCAATAATGTTCTTGAGACCTAAATCTACCGCGTCGTCTCCCATGTGGGTGTAGAGCCTAATTGCTCTATGCACCCACATGACACTGATTGAAGATTGATTGCCCTTTTTTTAGTTTTCTTTTCTTTGTTTGTTGACAATCTCCCTTACATACCTACCTTAATCGGCCTTTGTGCCATTGAATTGGCCTTTTGTGGCACCTTACACGACATTTATGCCATCTCTGGCCTTTTGTGCCCATTATTCGGTTTTATGCCACCTCTTGGCCTTTTGTGCTATCTTACTCGACTTTTGAACCACTTTTTGGCCTTTTGTACCACATTTTGGCCTTTTGTGCCACCTTACTCGACTTTTGAGCCACCTTTTGGCCTTTTGTGCCACCTTATTCTGGCCTTTTGTGCCACCTTACTTGGCTTTTGTGCCACCTTATTTGGTCTTTGTGCCACATCTTGACCTTTTGTGTCACCTTATTTGGCCTTTGTGCCATCATTTTTTATTTTTGTGCCACCGTATTTACCTTGTCGTCAGAGCGGGGTTGATTGAGTCCAAAATAGGCATTTACCTTTTCAAAGTTACCATATTTGTGAGATGATTTGAAACAACGCAGAATATAATAGGAGAAGAACTTTACTCTGCAAGTTGGGACTTCATAACGTTCATTGTCCAACTTGAGAGAGAGTGTTGGGATAGTGAATGTTGAGAATCAATATAATTATGTTAAAAATCAATAGAATCGAAAATAATGAACTTTTGTAATTAAGAAAATACTTTGTAATCTCTCAGATTATTGTTTCCTTTCTTAATTAGCTTAAGTCAACTATTAGCCTATATAAAAGTTGTATACTCTTGAACAAAATCAATACATTGGAATTTATTCCTCCATCTTTTATTTTTAACATGGTATCAGAGTAATACTGTTTTTGAGACCTAAATCTGCCGCGTCGCCTCCCTTGTGGGTGTACAGAGCCTAATTGCTTCATGCACCCACATGACACTAATTGAAGATTGATTGCCCTTTTTTTAGTTTTCTTTTCTTTGTTTGTTGACAATCTCTCTTACATACCTACCTTAATCGGCCTCTGTGCCAGTGAATTTGTCTTTTGTGCCACCTTACTCGACGTTTATGCTATCTTTGGCCTTTTGTGCCAAATTATTTGGCTTTTATGCCACCTCTTGGCCTTTTATGCCACCTTACTAGGCTTTTGAGTCACCTTTTGGCCTTTTGTGCCACTTTATTCTGGCCTTATGTGCCACTTTATTCTGGCCTTATGTGCCACCTTATTCTGGCCTTATGTGCCACCTTATTCTGGCATTCTGTGCCACCTTACTTGGCCTTTGTGCCACTTTATTTGGATTTTGTGCCACATCTTGACCTTTTGTGTTACCTTATTTGGCAGTGCCACATCTTGACCTTTTGTGTCACCTTATTTGGCCTTTGTGCCATCATTTTTGGTTTTTGTGCCACCGTATTTACCTTGTCGTCAGAGCGGGGTTGATTGAGTCCAAAATAGGCATTTATCTTTTCAAAGCTACCATCATTGTGAGATGATTTGAAATAACGCAGAATATAATAGGAGAAGAACTTTACTCTGCAAGTTAGGACTTCATAACATTCACTCTCCAACTTAAGAGGGAGTGTTGGGTGAGTGAATGTTGAGAATTAATATAATTATGTTAAAACTCTATAGAATCGAAAATAGTCAACTTTTGTAATTAAGAAAATATTTTGTAATCTCTCAGATTATTGTTTCTTTTCTTAATTAGCTTAAGTCAACTATTAGCCTATATAAAGGTTGTATACTCTTGAACAAAATCAATACATTGGGAACTTATTCCTCCATCTTTTATTGTTAACATGGTATCAGAGCAATACTGTTCTTGAGACCTAAATCTGCCGTGTCGACTCACATGTGGGTGTACAGAACCTAATTGCTCCATGCACCCACAGGACACTGATTGAACATTGATTGCCCCTTTTTTTAGTTTTCTGTTTTTTGTTTGTTAACAATCTCCCTTACATACCTACCTTAATCGGCCTTTGTGCCATTGAATTGGCCATTTGTGCCACCTTACATGACATTTATGCAATCTCTGGCCTTTTGTGTCACATTATTGGGTTTTTATGCCACCTCTTGGCCTTTTGTGATACCTTACTCGTCTTTTGAGCCTCCTTTTGACATTTTGTACCACCTTTTGGCCTTTTGTGCCACCTTACTCGGCTTTTGAGCAACCTTTTGTCCTTTGTGCCACCTTATTCTGGCCTTCTGTGGCTCCTTATTCTAGCCTTCTGTGCCACCTTACTTGGCCTTTGTGCCACCTTATTTGGTCTTTGTGCCACATCTTGACCTTTTGTGTCACCTTATTTGGCATTTGTGCCATCATTTTTGGTTTTTGTGCCATCGTATTTACCTTGCCGTCAGAGCGGGGTTGATTGAGTCCAAAATAGGCATTTACCTTTTCAAAGTTACCATAATTGTGAGATGATTTGAAACAACGTAGAATATAATAGGAGAATAACTTTACTCTGCAAGTTGGGACTTCATAACATTCACTCTCCAACTTGAGAGGGAGTGTTGGGAAAGTGAATGTTGAGAATCAATATAATTATGTTAAAACTCAATAGAATCGAAAATCGTCAACTTTTGTAATTAAGAAAATATTTTGTAATCTCTCAGATTATTGTTTCCTTTCTTAATTAGCTTAAGTCAACTATTAGCCTATATAAAGGTTGTATACTCTTGAACAAAATCAATACATTAGGAACTCATTCCTCCATCTTTTATTTTTAACATGGTATTAGAGCAATACTGTTCTTGAGACCTAAATCTGCCGTGTCACCTCCCATGTGGGTGTACAGAGCTTAATTGCTCCATGCACCCACATGACATTGCTTGAAGATTGATTGCCCTTTTTTTAGTTTTTTTTTTCTTTGTTTGTAGACAATCTCCCTTACATACCTACCTTAATCGGCCTATGTGCCTTTGAATTGGCCTTTTGTGCCACCTTACTCGACATTTATGTCATCTCTAGCCTTTTGTGCCACATTATTCGGCTTTTATGCCACCTCTTGGCCTTTTGTGCTATCTTATTTGTTTTTTGAGCTACCTTTTGGCCTTTTGTGATACCTTAATCGGCTTTTGAGCCACCTTTTGTCCTTTTGTGCCACCTTATTATGGCCTTATGTGCCACCTTTCTTGGCTTTTGTGCCACCTTATTTGGTCTTTGTGCCACATCTTGACTTTTTGTGCCACCTTATTTAGCCTTTGTGCCATAATTTTTGGTCTTTATGCCACCGTATTTACCTTGATGTCAGAGCGGGGTTGATTTAGCCCAAAATAGGCATTTACCTTTTCAAAGTTACCATAATTGTGAGATGATTTGAAACAATGCAGAAGATAATAAGAGAAGAACTTTACTCTGCAAGTTGGGACTTCAGAACATTCACTCTCCAACTTGAAAGGGAGTGTTGGGAGAATGAATGCTGAGAATCAATATAATTATGTTGAAAATCAATATAATTGAAAATAGTCCATTTTTGTAATTAAGAAAATATTTTTGTAACCTCTCAGATTATTATTTCTTTTTTTAATTAGCATAAGTCAACTATTAGTCTATATAAAAGTTGTATACTCTTGAACAAAATCAATATATTGGGAACTTATTCTTTCATCTTTTATTTTTAACAGTTGTAGAAGTCACCGTCAAAATCAGTCGTCTTGAATCAAAACAAACAAACGAATGGAAATAATGTCTTGAGGGCCAATGAAAAAGAAACAAAATTGATGGATTTTTGTTCACTCGTGCACATGGGCAGCTGAAGAATAATGAATAAACCAATTACTCTCTATTTATTGAAAATGATAGGTTAACAATAATTTTGATTGCTGATTGCAAGAACTATGATTTTTTATATGAATTTTTCACTGACTACTTGAGAGGTAATTGGGATTGCTTCTCCTAAGTAATAAATAATAAGGAGAAGGAAATGGAAAATCAAATCACAACTCCTTGAGAAGTATATAGAAAAGAAAAAAAAAATGGCGGATTTAAATTAAATTAGTTGATTAAAATATTCAATTTAATTATTTAGATACGAGTTATATATGATTCGTGAAGTTTGTTTTGTTTTGGATTTATTGTAATTTGTAACTCTAGAGCAATTTTTTTTTGGTTAAATAGGAAAAATACTTCAGACCCACAATATTATATGTGCATCAAGCATGAAAATCCCGTTTTCTGCCCTGACTTCATAAGGAAAGAGGGGGTTGATCAGGAACTAGCGGAGCAGCTGAGAGATCGAACATTTGACCATGTTGGCGTTTACATCTACATGTCTCAGTCCTCCCCTCGAACCAACTCCCCCTGGAGGTTGGCCACACAAAAATAACCCAATAGGAATCAAAAGCAAAACTTGATACAATCCAAACTTATGTCATTACCACTTGGACCACCCTGGCGCCCTTGGTGGTTAGAACAAAAATTCGTTTGATGATGACTAGCTCATGATCACCTAATTTCGCAGAAATGAGGCACCTTTTTGTTGGTATGTACGGAGGAGTCCTATTGAAGTCAGCATTAGACCATGGATTATGGAGGTATGAATTGGACTTATTAATCAAATTAAGCTTTGACCAAAAACAAAAATCAAATTAAGCATGAGAATCTTCTATATTATACATGCCATGGCTTGGATTAAGTAATCAATTTAGTATATGCAGCATACTTAATCAAAGTTAATTAATTATTCAATTGCAATTAGAAGAAGATTAATCAACCTTTGCCTGGTCAAGCAGACAATATTGACCAAGCACACACTAGACCGCTAGCATGTAAAAATAAATAATAAAAACTCAATTTTCTCAGATTGACCATTTTTTGTTTGTCTATTTAAACCCCCCCTCTTTGCCTCCAATCTTCACACAACCCCTCTCAGATAACTCAAAAACATTTAGCTAAGTTTCTCCGCCACAAAGGCACATATATATATATATATATATATATATATATATATATATATATATATATATCGTAAAGAAATAAGCTGATACGACAGAAATAGTCTGAAAAATTAACTGAAATGGAGATTGTTGCAACTACATACTACGACAACTTGAAGAGGTACTGGAGGAGGAGAAGGTACCAGAGGCTGCATGGCGACAACAAGAAGAAGATGAGGGTGGCCAGGTTTGGCAGCGCGGCCAAAGGGACGAGCCCACGCCGGATTTGGAGGCTGAGGAGCGGCGTCCGGAAGCTGAGACTGATGAAGTTTGTGACGTCACCGATAAAGCTGTTGACAAAGTTCCATGATGCATACGTTGAGATGACGTATCGGATTGCCGGCAACGTGGCAAGTTTGGGAGGGTTTACGGGGAAGAAGGTGGCCAAAGCTCAAGATCAGATTTCAATGGCTTCTTGTGGTGAGGAAGTTGATAGTAGACTGGTTTTGGAGATTTACAAGAGGCTCGCAGCTTCCCGCCAATTAGTGTGACAGTAGACTGCCCATTGATATATAGATATATTATCAATTTGTGTGATATTTTTCATTTTGAGTGTTAATCACTATTATATTAATTCCTTCAATTTGATTTCTTCATTCTCTGAAAGTTTGTAAATGAAAAAATTTTGTACTTCACACCACAAGTTAATGAAAATTTTCTTATGACCTGAATATCGTTGGATCGATACGCATATAACACGTGGCAAAAAATAATATCGTATGACCGAAATATAAACTGTATTAGTTTATGGACCATTAATTTAACAACCATTTTATTTTCAGTTTAATTCCAATTTTTATACTTTGATATCAAACCCCCCTTTAGATTAATTTGGATTTGATATCAATGGCAAAAAGCAATCATGTGGTAAGGCATTAATTTAGAGTTAGGATTTAATAATTTATTAATGATAACCCTAACTAGCTGATTTCTCCTGGTCATGATCACTCATTACCACCTAATTTCTTTGCAATTGCCCTTTGGTATGTACAGCAGACTTAATCAAGTCAGAGACTCACAGTTGGAGCTAGCTATAGCAAGGACAATATTTGTATCTCACTTTGGTGGGATGTCCTTATATCACCAATTTGATATGAACCAATTACATATTGACATATATCATAATCGAAACCGTTCATTCTCTAAATCATTATATCAAGATCATCTCCGTAAAAAATCAACAAGATTGGAGGTCGTTTAGTCGTTCACATATATCAAATAAATCAACGGTTTTGGTAAGAATTATGATCGTTATAGAGAATCGTCTATTTAGTTGATAAATATGAATAACTAAACGACCTCTAATCTTACTGATTTTTTTACGGAAATGATCTTGACATGATGATTTAGAGAATGAACAGTTCCGATTATGATATATATACAAAGACAATTGATAAATCAAAATGATGGTACGAGGACATCCCACCAGGGTGGGATGCAAGTATTGTCCCTATAGCAATAACATTAGAGATTAGACCACCATGGATTATGGATTATGGATTCATTCTCCTTCGGAATTATTAATCAATTTAAACACGAGCACATAATTAATATATATACCATGGATTGGATTTAGTAATTAATCAATATTTTATACTACTTAATCAAACCACATTAACTAATGGATTAATTGTTTTATAATATATTAAGATAATAGCCTCTTGCCTGGTCAGAGTCAGACCCACAATATTGACCAAGCACACTTACATATAAACCCCCTCTCACTTCCTCTCTTCACACACCTTCTCTCAGTTTCAACTTTCAAGCCATTTCAATCTCAATTTTCTATTTACACCCACAAAGCCCCAAAGTACACACACTAGCTCCCCTAAAAACTTAGAAACATTCTGTGATGGAGATTGTTCCAACTACATACTATGACAACTTGAAGAGGTATTGGAGGAGGAGAAAGTACCAGAAGCTGAGTGGTGACACCAGGAAGAAGATGAGAGTCACGAGGCTCGGCGGAGGCAACGGGGCTTCCAATAGCCCTAGAAGGATTTGGAGGCTGAGAAGTGGCGCACCGAAGCTGAGGCTCATGAAATTTGTGTCACCAATAAAGCTTTTGATAAAGTTCCACGATGCTTACGTTGGCATGATGTATCGAATGGCGGGCAACGTGGGAAGAGTTTCGGGGAAGAAGGTGGCCAAAGCTGAAGATCAAATTTCAATGCCGAATTCTTGTGGTGAGGAAGTTGATGGTAGGTTGGTTTTGGAGATTTACAAGAGACTCGCAGCTTCTCGCCAATTAGCTGCCTACTGATAATTAATATGTCAAGTTGTTTTCATTCTCTCAATTGTCTCTCAAAGTCAGGGTTTCTTGAGACACAAGTTCGATGTCTCTTGGAAGAGCTCATGATATGAATATGGATGTTGTAATTAACTAAAAAGTTTGGAATTGTAAACATTTTTTTACTCGTAATTGTCTAAGTGATCTGAAAATTTTATTACATACGCTATCAGGTAAAAATTTTGAAGTTAAAATTAATTTATAACAAGACCTATATATATTCACTAACTTTTACTGTTGATGCACAAAATGTGCCAACGAGAGATAGTGCTCTGTCCAATTAGTACGTGCTACGTGCTCTTCGGAAGACCTGTAAAGGGAAGAGCAATTGGTCGTCGGTTAGAGATAAACACCGGTGTGGTGTCGGATAAATGCACTTCGAATGTGGTGTTGACACGTGGCACCTAGATGGATGGTTGATATGTGTCCACGTCTCAGTGTATTATTGGTTCTTGTTGGGCTTGTTTACCTTGTGGGCTGGGTTCCACTTAGTGTTTGCGCATGTTTGATGGGCTTGGGCTTGGTTTGTGTGGCCCACTTAGTCTGGTCCAATATGGTGTCAATAGAAGTTCCCTAAGTTCTTGACCGAGGTGGATTTCCTCAGTTGGGGACTTGTTACCTTTCCCAAACTCGGTGGGGAGATGTACGTTTAATCCACCAAGTCCCCCAGGCGAGGGTGAGCACCGAGTGATTGATCGGTGTTCTAAGTCTTAGTATTTTTCTTGTACGGTTGACGTTTCCGTTTGGTTGAAGTGCTTAGACCGATCGGTGTTGCAGTTTGACAGGCCGATCGGCGTTGAGGAGGGTATACGGCTCGGTTTATGTGTAAAGGTCAATCGATATGTGCCTTGTTGTTGCCCTGCTCGGTGCAATATGCATTTGACCCGGTTGTTTTCTTGATATCTAGGTGACTGGTCGGTGTGCCACTAATAGGTTGGCCTGGATGCTTATGAGTGTTCGTGCCTGAAGGGTAAGGGCGCGTCCGGCCTCTGCATGTGGGACGCGTGTCGCCCTGTGGTGTGTTTTTAAATTTTCGAGGCGACGTTTCGCCTGGCCGACCGATTCACCTTCCCCTGGCCTATATAAATAGTTGAGGTGTTTTAACAGGACCCCTCCCGAATTTCCCCTCAAAATCTGTGAAAAGCTCTGCTCCCGTCTGACAACACCATAACTAATATAATAATCCCTGAAATACCCTCACTATTTCAGGAACGACTTTACGACAATTCTACCGAGAATTCGGCAGAATCTCCCCTGCAACCGATCAACCCGTCTATTACCTATCAGACAAGGGATACACAAAACAAATACAAAATCGAAAAGACCAATTACAACTCCAACCTACGAAACCATCAAATAATTTACAAAACCAAAAAAAGGATCAGAACCAACTGTGAGTGGACAATAACCCATATCGAAGCGTACCCACGCTAATAAAGTAACGATAACAATAATATAAATAAAATAAGGGTAATTCGGACAACACACCTCGTGGTGAATCAAATCACATTAAGGCCCTCCATACATATATATTTCTTTCTACAACTTACCGGAATACCATTCAATTACATAGGCGGAAACCTCTCCAAATCCAACTGTACCTGCCATCTTAACAACCATGCCAAAACTAATAATAATTTAATCATAAGTTCCGCAGAAAACATACATTTTCCCCTTCACAAATAAAACCATGCACGCATAACGTAAAATCATTTTAAAATAGTTAACTAAATACAGATAGTTACAAAGGACTTGCCGAAAAACTTGTTATATAATAAAAACCCGACGGAACCCACAAAAACACGAAAACTGAGAACATCACGTGGACCACAACGTTGCTTTGAAAACTCTCCTCAAAGGAGCTCAAAATCATAAGAAAGTCTGGATACAAAATACTGTAATATATCCCACCATCCCCCAAATGAAATCCTGAGCCGTAGCTCGATATCCGGGGTCGTCCAATACAGGGACAAGCCCTCTTAACCATCGCTGATAATACCTCAAGTAATGGCTAGAAACCGAGAGGTCCAACCTGGGGACCTACTCTCCACACATCCGATAATACCTCAGGATATGCGGACGTAACCATGTACTACATGTAGACAACCTCAATGATCGTATGGTGGAGAATACCTCAATGCCATACATCGGAGAAATAACACTCAACGAGCACATGACTGATAATACCTCAAGTCATGTGTCGGAGAAATACCATGATACCCGAGGATGGTTTATAAGTGAAAACTGTAACGTAAATCCAAAAATCCACTTTTGAAATCCTTATTACTTGATCTTAATCAAAATCATAGAAAACCCGGGCCAAGAGCCCAAAATCCTATAAAACTGCAATCCCAGGCCTAAGCCCAAAATCTCATTTCCAAATCCATTGCTGAAAATCCACATCTAAAATCATTACCTTTAATCAATAATAAACTAAATAGCCCAATTAACTTTAGTTCCCGTATCTCAATATCTATAATAAATCATTCTCATTTCCCATAAAATGCATACGAAAAGAAATTCAATAAATCCATTTAAACCCTTATCCTTCGTTTTCGAACCCTAAAAAGATAATGGTACATTTAAACGTAGAATTATGTATGCCTTGCAACCTAAGAATCGAGTCCACTCACCTCAAAGTCTGTTCGAATCCAACTCTGAGCTATTCGGTCCCTCGTGACACTCGGAGCCACCACGCCTAGTTTGGCCGGAAATCGATCGAGAAGCTCAAAAACTTCTCCTCCTCGGTTCTCCGTCCACGGTGGTTGTCTCCCTTGGGGATTTTTACGGTGAAACTTGCGGCGAGGAGAGGAACTTGATGGTGGTTACATCAAGGCTTAGTTTGGTCGAGCTCCAGTCGATGTAGTGTATGTGTTTGTGTGTTTGCTTCTGTTCGCCAAGAGAGAGAAAGAAAGGGATCGAGAGCAGAGGGAGAGAGGATGTCCCAAATTATTCTAGAAAATAAAAGCGATAAGGGATTTAAAAAAAAATCCAAAATCTAAAATTACTTAAATACCCCTGAAGGTTCTAGACTCGTGTCTCACTCATACAGACTCCGATTTTTGCGTGCCGCATGTTTACGAACTCGTGAGATCGGGACCTACACATCAGTCCAAGAAAACTTCTAAAAGTATCCCCAAACAAAAAGTAACTTTCGAACCCCTCCTAAACATGAGGGTAAAGTCGTCATTTTCTAATTAATTTTATAAATTTACTTTAAATTTAAATCCGATCGTTACATGTTTGCTTATGTTTTCACTTTTCACTTTGAGCGGAGCTGCTGTTAAAGAGAATAGGCGATTTCCGGTGCATTAATATAGAGTTCGAATTTAATGATTTATTAATGATAACTCTAACTAGCTAGCTAACACAAAAATTCTCCTGGTCATGATCACTCATTACCACCTAATTTCTTTGCAATTGGCCTTTGGTATGTACGGCAGACTTAATCAAGTCAGAGACTCACAGTTGGACTAGCTATAGCAATAGCATCAGAGATTAGACCACCATGGATTATGGATTATGGATTCATTCTCCTTTGGAATTATTAATCAATTTAAACACGAGCACATAATTAATATATATACCATGGATTGGATTTAGTAATTAATCAATATTTTATACTACTTAATCAAACCACATTAACTAATGGATTAATTGTTTTATAATATATTAAGATAATAGCCTCTTGCCTGGTCAGAGTCAGACCCACAATATTGACCAAGCACACTTACATATAAACCCCCTCTCACTTCCTCTCTTCACACACCTTCTCTCAGTTTCAACTTTCAAGCCATTTCAATCTCAATTTTCTATTTACACCCACAAAGCCCCAAAGTACACACACTAGCTCCCCTAAAAACTTAGAAACATTCTGTGATGGAGATTGTTCCAACTACATACTATGACAACTTGAAGAGGTATTGGAGGAGGAGAAAGTACCAGAAGCTGAGTGGTGACACCAGGAAGAAGATGAGAGTCACGAGGCTCGGCGGAGGCAACGGGGCTTCCAATAGCCCTAGAAGGATTTGGAGGCTGAGAAGTGGCGCACCGAAGCTGAGGCTCATGAAATTTGTGTCACCAATAAAGCTTTTGATAAAGTTCCACGATGCTTACGTTGGCATGATGTATCGAATGGCGGGCAACGTGGGAAGAGTTTCGGGGAAGAAGGTGGCCAAAGCTGAAGATCAAATTTCAATGCCGAATTCTTGTGGTGAGGAAGTTGATGGTAGGTTGGTTTTGGAGATTTACAAGAGGCTCGCAGCTTCTCGCCAATTAGCTGCCTACTGATAATTGATATGTCAAGTTGTTTTCATTCTCTCAATTGTCTCTCAAAGTCAGGGTTTCTTGAGACACAAGTTCGATGTCTCTTGGAAGAGCTCATGATATGAATATGGATGTTGTAATTAACTAAAAAGTTTGGAATTGTAAACATTTTTTTACTCGTAATTGTCTAAGTGATCTGAAAATTTTATTACATACGCTATCAGGTAAAAATTTTGAAGTTAAAATTAATTTATAACAAGACCTATACTCACTAAATTTTACATTTTATATTCCGATCAATCACTTAACGTTTTATACAATACATAAAGTAAAAAGAAGAGAAAAAAAAGTTTAATAAAATCCGAATATAATAATTACAATTTACATGTTAGAAGGTAGCTAGGTAAAATTTTAAGATTAAAATAAATGTATAGGCTCTTTTTCCCGAATTTTACTCTTAGCAACTCCCATATTCGAAGCAAAATGTTGTCTAATTAAACCACGAATTACAAATGTCTGGAAAAGCTCTATTGCTATTTCGCGAGGCAATCCACATCGATGTAATGAAAGTGAAGGACCTACGACAATGACATAACGACCCGAATAATCAACCCGTTTGCCAAGCAGAGTCTCACGAACGACGCCTATTTTCACCGTATTATTTGATAGATATTCAGTTTACGATTATATAATTATTTTTATACAATTAATATTTTGACCTAATTTAGATTAATTGATATAATGATATTATAAAAAATAAATTATATTATATATATTGGATACCAACATCTTTTTTACCGGAAAAAAACAAAATGATTTATGGGACAAGCCCCTACGTACCTACAAGTAAAATCAACTAATAAAAGGAAAATTTGCCCAAAAACAGAAGTAATAAAAGCAAAATGCAAGTCGGTGTCTGGTTAGTTGGCCCGGCCCCTTCCCTTATCTGAGTTGATGTATGCCTTTATTCGTTTCCATTTTCCACCCACCAATTTTTGTTGTGCTTTTTATCAATATATCAAAGTGTACCAGTTTGACTGTTAGTTAGCAAGCTAGCTAGTTTTGTAAATTGCACAGTTTAATTCCAAGTTCTAATAATTGAGAAGGCGAACAAATTAACAAGGGATAACATGGAGGAGGAGCAAGCAGGTGGCGGCCCATATCACCGTCTTCCACGTCAAGAGCTCGACGGCGGCGGAGACGCCATTTCTTCCGATGACACTCGCTTGAATCAGCTCGGTTACAAGCAAGAACTCAGTCGCAACCTCTCGTACGTATATATGACTTCTTATAATTAACTTCATATATATTTTTTTATTATTTGATTTTGGTGTTCACTTTCGAGTTTAAATTTGACTTTGGAGTACGTTCTAGATGAAAATGAAAATAATTTTTCACACTTGTAGACTTTTCGTTTTAGTCAATGAACATCAGCTCTGAATTTCAATCCAGGCACACAGTAACTTGCTTGCTTGACCACAATATGATAGATTGTTTGAAGTTTCAACGGAAAATATACACACAAAAATATAATATTGTGTCAATGTCATGAGATGAGTTTTCAGGTTCCATTTGGTTTATACAAATATTTGATATCTGTGTTTGTTTTTTTCTACTTCCATGTTATTTTTGTCATTTGCATTTTTCAATCGTTTTGCGTGGATTTCTTGCCATCTTTCGATTTTATGCATTTTTCTGGCCGTTGATATTTGAATATTCTTGATTCAACTTGTCACATTCGATAATGACTTTCAATAATTAAGAGTTTTACACAAATATCTACCCTAATATCTGGCCAATGTCTTATCTTTTCCTTTGGGTTGAAACTTGGACGAACAGAAAATGAGATGATTGCTACTCCTTCAAAATTTAGTGATATTTTTGTTTTATCGTTTAATAATAGATATCGAATTTGATTTCTATAAAAAAATAAAAAATAAAATTGATATTCAATGCTTATAATTCTCATTTTTGAAATTATTATTATAAAAATAAATATGAATTTTAAATATCTTTATCTGGCTCATATTTGGGCTGGAAGCTGTAGTCCTTCCAACCCAAGGATCCAATCTGATCCCTTTAGGATATTTTTTTTAGCTCGGCCCATTTTAAACCTTAAAAAAAACACACACACACATGCCCATTATTCTTCAAAGTTCGCCATTTTCTTTTTTAAAGTCAAGAATTTAACGCTTTTAAGACTTGAAAGGTACAATTTAAAATTAAAAGTGATAATGTATTTGCATTGCATGTTTACTTAAGATTTTTGTTTTATTTCTATCAAATTTTTATTTATGTATATAGATGCATTTGAGGGGTAAGGCTCATTACGTACCCCTTATTAGGAGTATCTTTTTATGTTTAGTAATAAAATTCATTCGTACTGTCGAATTTTTTATATATATAACATATAAGTTTAGTCCATTTAAAATTCAAATTCAGAAAACGTTACTGCCAGTATCATTCATTTATCATACTCTAGTAATCTAGTATAGTTTCAAGTTAGAGTGTGAATTCGATTTATGGTAAAAATGATTTTTGATTGTTGGGGTGTGTAGGGCACTTGCGAACTTCTCGGTGACTTTCTCCATCATATCGGTTTTGACTGGTCTCAACACAACATACAGTATGGGCCTCACCTATGGTGGGCCGATAACTATGGTATACGGATGGCCCATTGTTGGCCTTCTCACACTCCTCGTGGGCCTATCGATGGCTGAGATTTGCTCTGCTTATCCAACTTCTGGCGGGCTCTACTTCTGGAGCGCCAAACTCTCTGGGGAACGTTGGGGTCCATTTGCTTCTTGGCTCACCGGCTGGTACGTTTTTTTTTCTCCATTTTTTTGCATTTGTGGAAAATTTATAATGTTACTTTATATGCTAAATGATGAACGATTATTAGATCATAAATATTAGGAGAAAAAATAAAGCACATTAATATTATGCTTATTTTATATGAGGGTTGAATTTTATTTTATTTTAATTAGAAGATATGTTTTATTCTAGAACATCAACGATAGTACATTAATAGACATTAGGTACATCAAGAATTCAATCGTGAACATCATGATCAATAGCACGATCTATAAAAGATCTGCGGTCTGATTAGGTTCACAAGAAACTAAAAATAAAGCAAAATAAAGTACACTTACGTTCCACATATAATGTAAATACAAAGAAAACCAATAACATAGCCTTTAGCAACCGAGTGGAACATGGGACATGTCCATAATGCTGCCTCGTAAAAACCTTTCACGGAAAAATCCAATGGGAAAAAACCAAAACAAAGGAAAAATAGTACAATACGCTTGCTGCGATATGAGGAGAATGAGCATCTGCAAAAGAGACTCGGTTCGAATGAGATGAATATAGTTGTGTGTGATCCTGTGGCAAGCAAATAGACGAGGGCAAACCCCCGGCAAGAAAGTTTGGTGCATGCAAAACATTCCTAGAGTAGATCAAAGATAAGAAAAACAAGAAAACCCCGCAAACCAAAACAATGAGCAAGCGAGAAGGCAGCAAGCAACTAAAAAATATAAAAGTAATAAAACCGTCAAACGGAGGAGGACGAACTGCGACGAAGAAGACTAATTCAATCTGAAAATAATATAGCTGGTAGTTAGCTGAAAGATACCACAAGGTTCAATTCAAGACCAAATAGCAAATTAATAATAAGATAAGAGAAATAAATTCATACGGCTAGAGAAATAAGAAAATAGTTCATTCTCGCCCGGTAGCAAGATGTTCCGCTTCACCCACGCCACGATGAACACTGGCTTAACCGAATAGGGGGCCAATAAGTATCTAGAGCAAATCAAATGCTGATTTGAAAAAAGAAAACTGCAAGCTTTTATTAAAAAAACACACAATAACATGCAAGAGGCAGTACTAAAGATATATAGAAACTATGGAAAAACTTATAGATCGTAAAAAAACTTTTAGAACACAGAGGAAATTGCGTTGGGACGAACGGATTAAATACAACGGTTGATGGAAAATTAAGTTGAACGCTAATTACGTTTGAGAATATCAGTACCGTTTCCCAAATTAGTACCACCATGTATAAGATCGACAACAAAGTTTTTCCATCATTGAAGAGATCTAGTTAATATTTGATCCTCATTAGCACCACCATGTATACGAGGGCTGAACTTAAACCTTCTCATTAGACAATATAAGCTCCTCGTTGCACCATCACTAATTAAGACTAGCAATTTTCTTTTTGTTTGCATGAAACATTGGACAGCCAATTTTATTTGCTTTTAAAAAGTTTGGTTGAAGAACGAAGGGTATTACTTGGTCATTATTTAATCCAATGACTTTAGTACCATTGGAGAGTCGCCACATGGGGTACTTAGTCAAATATTCAGAATCCAAACTTGATAATTCATAAATTCATAATTGATACCAAAAATGAAGGAGAGTGGCAATTTTTATGCCACATGCAAACGTCCATGTCTCGCCCCCGTCGGGTATGGCCCTATTTTGTCCTCTCCCGTACTGATTAGAGACGATGACGAGCTGTCATGTTCAGACTTACGAGTCAAATCAACTGACCTGTCATTTTATTTAATCTGTCACGCCTATTTCTTTACGCAAGAAAAGTCTGTGTGCACACCGGACGAATCTGAACGACCTAGATTAGGCGACGGTGCTGAAATGGGATCTCGAGATTTTGTATACGCAACGAATCAAACCACGGCCATATATGGAAAAACCCAACCATAAAGTGAGAGGCAAGTAAACATAATAAAATTACTTCCAATAATTAACATTGAGTTGGGGGCAGTCCAAGGTCCAAAGTCCATGCCACGTAGTAGCCATCATCTTCTCCGGGCGTCAAGGTGCATTGCCTACTGGCAAATGCCTCAGTGCTCTGTTTGACCTACTCCTCCATGCAAAGGCTCTTCTTTTCAATTCAAATTTGCTATTTTATACTGGAAAAGATTTGTTTTGCTTTGTTTCGTTTCCACGGAGAGAGACCCACCCAAAAGCTTGAAGCTTCCCAAGAACTGAGGAAAGGAAGGAAAGCAAGAAATACCAGAGATTTTTCACTTTTGAATTCATATTAGCCCAAATTAAGGCAAACCCTATTTTTATCTCTGGTTCTGGTGGTGACAGAATGGAACTGCCGTCTCACGAAGTCCTAAACGGTGGCGCTTCCAAGGATTCCGGCCATGCCCGTCTCCATGAACTCGGATACAAACAAGAGCTCAAGCGTGACCTCTCGTAATTCTTTTTTTTTTTTTTCCAAATTCCAGTTCTTTTTCCACAACTATTGGTTTTTAAACTTCGAAGTTTTTCATTTTTGAGGTGTTTTGGTTTATGGGTTAGCTCGTTTGGAATTGCAGGGTGATTTCAAATTTTGCTTTCTCATTTTCAATCATATCGGTGCTTACTGGTGTCACCACTCTTTACAATACTGGGTTAAGATATGGTGGCCCAGTTTCTGTGGTCTATGGGTGGTTTATAGCTGGTGTTTTCACCATCTTTGTTGGGTTGTCAATGGCTGAGATTTGTTCTTCCTACCCAACTTCTGGTGGTCTATACTATTGGAGTGCCAAGCTTGCTGGCCCAAGATGGGCCCCTTTTGCTTCTTGGCTCACTGGCTGGTACTTTTCTCACCTTTCAGTTATTCATCCTTGGTCATCACTTTTACTAACAATGTTACTCATTTAGAATTTGATTGCTTTAAAAAGGTATAACATTTTGAGCTTTCTTGAGGGTATGGGATCTGCAGTGGCTAGATGATTGACTATGCTGTTGAGTTATTGAGCTATTTTTGTAGCTTCCATGTGCATTATAGTTTGAAAATCTTTCTGTTACTCTGAGTTTGGATGAGGAAATCAGATTACCAAGGAATTCCAAAATGAATGATGGATTAAAATTGAAAGTCCTTCCTTCTTTGTGGCTAGGCTACTATTCTAGGGTACAAGTTATGGCTTTTATTGGAAATTCAATTTTCTGTAAAGGAAACTTGGTTTAGAGTCGATTGATATGTAGTTCTTTCGATTAGATTTAGTTGGTTTCTTACTATCTTGGTGGGGATAAAATCTAGGACATGCTCGACATGAATAGCCCTGTCTGTGGATGAACTAAATTTGACATCAAGACATTGAATCATCTTCACTAATATGTGTTCAAGATGCTCAACTCTTGTTCACTGCATACTCTCAAGCTGAAATTATAGAAAGCCCTCAAATTTTATGCTGATGTGGCTGCATGTGTTCTTTTTGTCCTGTGATGTTCTTAAAGACATGGACTCGAATGATGATACTGTTACCTAGTTATTCTTACCCTACAACTGACATGTCTATTGCCTGCAACTTTAATCATGACAGTTTCGGATTTGGGTTTCCTGCCATACTAACCTCTGATGACAGTAAATGATTTTTTGTTTTGCAGGTTCAACATAGTTGGTCAGGTAAAGTCCTTCAATATCCATTGTGAGATCAAGTTTTTTATGGATGTGGTATAATCCATTATAAGCTCTAATTGCATTGCTGCCTTTCAATTGCAGTGGGCAGTCACAACAAGTGTTGATTTCTCCCTTGCACAGTTGATTAGTGTGATCATTCTTCTTAGCACAGGTGGAAAAAATGGTGGTGGAGCTTTGCCAGATAAATATGTAATCATCGGTATCCATGCAGGAATTTTATTTTTACATGCTCTCATCAACAGTCTTCCCATCTCGTACCTATCTCTCTTTGGACAGCTGGCTGCGGCGTGGAATATTGTAGGTATGATGTATTTTCGAGCCCTTTTCACTTTCGTAGTTTCAGTTTATTGCTTGAGGTTGAGGCCATCTATATCTTGCAATTGTTATCTCTTTTGGAATATCTAGGTGTGTTTGTTCTTATGATTCTCATTCCCTGCGTTGGAACGGAGAGGGCTAGCGCCAAATTTGTATTCACTCACTTCAACACCGACAATGGGGAAGGAGTCAACAACAAATTATATATTTTTGTTCTGGGGCTATTAATGAGTCAATATACCTTAACTGGCTATGATGCATCTGCTCATATGGTAAGTTGATATTTTCATTACTTTAAAAATAATTCACTTCCTACTTAAGAATAAGATTCATTGTGTAAGGATGAATCTAATATCTCAACCAGATGCATCCTGTTTGTGCAAGTACAAAATTATGGGATTCTCAAATGCTCAATGATCTTTGTGTGTATGAAGTTGTATTTGATATTTCAACTTGAGTAAATATAGAACTTTTCGATTTCATTGATAATTCTGTTAGCTGTTCTCTTTGTTTGTTGATGGTTTGATGCTTGGTCATATAAATGTAACTAAATCTTTGCATCTCCTTCAACTTATATTTCCAGACAGAGGAAACCAAGAATGCTGATACGAATGGACCAAAAGGAATAATTAGTTCCATTGTCATATCTTTTATTGTTGGATGGGGTTATATACTCGGCATCACCTTTGCAGTTACTAACATCCCGTACCTTTTGGATGAGAATAATGATGCTGGTGGTTACGCCATTGCTGAAATATTTTACCTAGCATTCAAGAGTAGATATGGCAGCGGAGTTGGAGGAATCGTATGCTTGGGAGTGGTTGCTGTTGCCATATTCTTTTGTGGTATGAGTTCAGTTACTAGCAACTCCAGGTACTTAAGCAAGTCTGTTTTCTTCTGTGGTTGGTTTTAATCTCTCAGCTTTTCATAGTGGTTAATTCTCTTCTCAGGATGGCTTATGCATTCTCTAGAGATGGAGCCATGCCATTTTCATCGTTTTGGCATAAAGTGAACAAGCATGAAGTTCCCATAAACGCAGTTTGGCTTTCAGCTTTGATATCGTTTTGCATGGCACTGACAGTAAGCAAGCACATCACTTGCAACAAAATTTCATCCTTGATTTTTCTCCAACTGCTAACCATCTTTTGCTTCCATCTTTGCAGTCTCTTGGAAGCCTTGTGGCATTTAATGCCATGGTATCTATAGCAACCATTGGACTCTACATTGCTTATGCCCTACCCATCTTCTTTAGGGTGACTTTGGCACGCAAGTCCTTTGTCCCGGGACCTTTCAACTTGGGACGCTATGGAGTCGTCGTTGGTTGGATTTCAGTTCTTTGGGTAGCAATCATCTCAGTCCTCTTCTCCTTACCCGTGGCCTATCCAGTTACGAATGAGACACTCAACTATACCCCTGTTGCAGTAGGTGGTTTGTTGCTAATTACAGTTTTTTCGTGGATCTTGAGTGCCCGGAATTGGTTTAAAGGTCCTATAACCAACATTGAAGCATAAACCTTAGTGTATATTTCATTTCTTGCAATCATCTAGAATAGGATTGTTATCTTAGGCAAATCATATCTATAATCAAATGCAATAACTTTTGTTCTAAAAGCTTATGGCTTAAATTGTAAAAATGACCCATTTGTATGGTAATATTCAAGATTATAGTGATGAAGTCTCATCTCACAGCATTCACAAACATATCTGTTGGAGATAGCATTCTTAAAATTATGCATTTTGAATGAGAATACTAAAAACGATGAATCTGCATCAGAGAAAAAACTAAAATGTATATGATTTGTCTCCAAAAAAGGAAAAGTAATTATTTCTTACTCTCTAAGGTATCTGAAAACTAACAACTTTAAGGGAAAGATCAGAACTTTTGACATGATCTTCTCATCTGTATTGGAACACAAATTATTGTTGACCTGCAAATAAAACTTTCGATAGCCTTTCGAAGTAAAGATCAGGATCACCTGCCTTTTCTGCATTGCCAAGCAAGCTAGACTCCTCGGGATATTTTTCAAGCATTTGCCACAGATAACCATACCCTACCTGGGGTTGGTTGTTGTTGGATGAACTCGCCAGAAGAGCCGCCTCTCCTCCTGCAGTATCCAGTTTCTGGCTACTCTCATCAAACCATGCTTGAAATATGTCCGCATTTTCTGCATTTCCTGAAGCTATCTGTTCCGGCACATGTTCAAGTACTCCGGTTGTAACTTCTGTCGAAAACTGGTGCTGATTTTGTGAACTGCTGAAGGGAGCATTCCAAGCTGGAGTATAACATTGCTCTTGATTCATGACAGGAGGCTGCTCATTTGGGAGCCGAAAAGTATTTGCTGATACATAAGGAGAAGCAGCAGCAGCAACGTCTGGAGTCATGTAGTTCATCACATCTGGTAAGTTCCTTTCATACTGGTTTTTCGTAAAAATGTCGTACATGCTACCTCCATTCATAAAACTGCTTGTTTCTCCTATCTGGTTCATATTTTGAAACTGCACTTGAGCATGAGTTCTTAAATAAGCCTCATTGGGGTTGTTGGCACAATGATTTGTGTAGTCAGACAAGACCGTAGGCCTTGTATACATGCTTTGGCTTCCATAGTCATGATTGTTGAAACTAGGCATAGCGCTGCCATATCTGGTGGAAGAGTTTGGAGTAACAAATTGTGCTGCATTGGCTCCGAAACTTGATGTCCCTTGTTGGTTCTGAGCTAAGATAGTATTCTGCATTGATGGTGGAAATTGACTTCTGTTATTATACCAACTGTATGACATACTTAATGAAGGGAAGGTTGTGCTAACATCCTGAATCCGCTGTACTTGATTTTTATACTTCTGGATGCAAAGAATATGACATAAATCTTTCTTTTAAAACGATTTCAATAATCTTAATAGTTTAACAGAATGATCAGGGAATGCTCAAACCATAGGACATATAAAATGCGTAGAGAATCAATCAAGAATTAATTTATGGGACAATAACACTTTTGATTTCTTGAGGCACAAGTAGAATACAACCTGAAGATGGCTTGCGACCTGGCGCACTGTTATATCAGGCATATTCATCATCTTATGAATTAGTTTAGGACGAGCTTCTGCATCCATAAATCAAACCACAAAACGGACATGATTTAGATAATTCTTTTAGGAAAAAACATAACAATAATGCACTAAAAATTAGCTCAGTAGAAAGGAAAAAAAAAGGAAACTACATAAAAATAGTAAATTATTTGCTCAGATAGAAGATTTACTTTGATTTCCTAAGGCACTTAGGGCTGCTGTGAACTTAAGATGCAGGTCTGAAGTCCAAACTGCACGTGTCTTCTTACCACCGGCTTTGCCATTGCTCTCATGATTTTCCACCCCTTCTTCCTTCTTGCCTTTAATGTCACAAACAGTTGGGTCTATGTTCATCTTACCTTTCATCTTTGATCTTTCTTGCCCGTCATCATCATCAATGGGTTGTTTCATTGCCCATTTTGATGCGCGAGGGTGTTTTGGGTCAACTTGCACGTCAGCATGTCCAGTTGCAGGCCTGGACACACCATCAGCCTCTTTGATTTTAATACCTCCAACGGGACGTGGTTGGGGAAACATACCATCCTCACCAGTCTTAATGTCTTGAAATTCCTCCTCGCCGTAGAAATTTATTTCACATCTTGGTTTATGTGGCTTCTTCACTGGCTTCTTTATCTTCCAGTACACATGCTGCCACACATTTTTCAGATCCTCCAAACAAATTGGTTTCTGAAGGAAAAAGCTTGCTCCTTCAGCTAGGGTTCTCCTGGCTATGTCAACATTCATTTCGGAGGACATGACTGCATAAAAATTGAAGTTATTAATTAAAAAACAAACTACCAAAGAAGAAGAATTTTCTATAAGCTGATAAATCTAAATATAAATCAAAGCTTACATATGACTGGAATCTCATTATGCAGCATGTGAAGGAAACAAAGAGTGTCCATATCCGGCAAGTCTATGTTGGCCAGTACTAGTTTATACCGACCTTTTTGTTCGCTAATCATGGACAAAGCAGAAGATGCCAGCTCGGCTGTGCTAACTGGAAGAAACAAGAAGAAAAACATAAGACATAGTCAAGTTCTATTTAACATTAAGATTAACCTCTATTTAACATTAACATTAACCAAGTTGCAAAGAACAAGCATCAAGTTTATTTGAAACTCTGTTAGATCAGAAAAATATGTTCAAAACTAGCTCTCCTAGCTCAGCATAGAACAACCATCAAGATAATATGACTTTGAAACATTGATATATCAGAAATTTGGAGATCTAAGACAGAAAATATCACAGATAAATGAAGGGAAAAAATCTTATATGATAATGTCTGAGAAAGTTACTTTGATCAGCTCATCAGATCACCATGTCATGCAAAAGTAGGCTAATTAGAGCAAAGCAATTTTTCTATGTCATTTGTTTTAATTTTTTTGTTTGACGATCTCTATGTTACTCTATCAGATTTGATCAGATGCAAGACTCATTATCAGATTTGTGTTAATTTCCTTTTTCCACCATTTCTATATTAGTCTTTACATCAAATTCGACCGTTTTCCCTGTCTTTCATGGAATGCCTCAAGCTTCATATCCACAAAACCACTTAAATTTATGATTCCATATAACAAAAAGGACTCAAATTCAGACTCATGCTGGTATATTTATGCATGAAAGTCACTTTTATATGAAAGATAAATAGATCACCCTTTATCTTTGAAGAAAATTCAGATCTAGTGCCTAAAATCGAGGGAATCAAGTAAGATCAAGGGACTTGAAATGTTGAAAATGGAAAGAAGAAAATTTTTAATAGATTATTACCCTTGAATGAATATTGTTCAAGAGTTGATGCTAGGCACATTAGGGACAATGTTTCATGATCTGCCACCAAGATTTGGAGGCCATGAGCAAAGCTAGGGACACCATTGTTATCTGTCTGATTGAAGTATTCCATTTCCACCACAGGACTCAGAAGCACAAAATTGAGAGCTCAAAAGAGAAAAAAGGCCAACAAGCTTGAATCTGAAAAAGAAAAAGAAAATTAGATTAAGAAGCTTAATTAGCTAATATCGAAAAAAAGAGGGCTAAGTTGAGGCAGAAAAGATGATTAGATGAAGATTAAGAAATCCTTAATTAGAGAGATAGAGATATTGAGAGAGAGTGATGAAGGGAGTTACCTGTTGGTATGTGTTGAACAATTTGCATGAGCTCAGCAGCATCAACTTTGGGGTTCTTAAGTAAAAATGAAAGTTTTTGTTCTTTTTTTCTTTTTGGTGTTGAAGGTTACAGATTTGTTTATATAAAGGTGTGAGTGGAGGTGGACTAACTGTGGTCAACAAAGTTTTGACCAATTGACATGTGGTTGAAACCTGAAACTATGAAGAACAACAAGGTGATGAAAACTGATTTTGTTTCATTTTCTTCTCATTGTTCATGCCTCACCAACCAGAATATTTATGAACATATTTTTCTTTTGCAGGTGCTTGGAATCTTGATGAGTCCATTTGGAAAGCAGCAATCTCATAAGGTCAAAGATGGTGATGAGGAAGAGCTAGGCTGTTGCTTCGCAAAATTATTTCTGCTTCAAGAGATGACAGATGCATGTTCTGCATAATTGCAGTAAGAAAATATTTATGAAAAATTCCCTAATTCCACATATTGTAGTCTTTGACCAATGAGCTTTTTAGGCATTTTTTCCCAAGTGTTTTGACAAATTTTTTTCTATTTTTTTTTCAATTTGATTAAGTGATTTTCCATGAGTAAACTTAGGTTTCAAAGGAGTAAAAAAAATTCCAAAGACCATTCAAACTGTGTAACAAACTCTGACATATGTCATTTGAAGAAATGACTTTCTTAGAAAGGATAATAGGTTCTAAGATATGGTGAGTCAACTCTCAAAGAGTTGGTTACTTGGGGGTTTTATTGAGACTTTTCCACTTAATTTTTAGAAATAAATGTTCTTAACATTCCATGTTTCCCCTAAAAAAACAAAAAAGAACATTCCTTATGTTGGTAACTTGAAGAATCAAGAAGGTACAAAATCGCTACATCGAGAGCTAGTTGGTCTTTTAGTTAAATTTATGATTGGCTAAATTCGTATATCTTATTAATTCTAAAATTTCTCGTTTTAAGTAGTTATGATAAAGTTGAAAAAATCGAACTTAAATCGCCACCTCTTGGATACACTCTTGCGCGAAAGGTTTCTTTGAAATATACTAACTCTTTAAAACACGCATATTTCCCATTTTATTTTTATTTTTAAATAATATGAAAAAATTAAAAAAAATTAATCCAAAAGAATTTACAATTTAGCGATATTTCTCTTCAACTAAGAATTTCATATTCAAGTTCTATAAATTATAAGTGTTGAATTCGATATTTATATAGTGGAACTTATATCAATCATCCTGTCCAAAAATTGGTGAAATTAAAAAAAACACAAAAAATTCAAATAGCCTCAGCCCATGATTAAGCCCAAGTTTATTCACAGATTAAGCCCAAGTTCATTCACAGACTAAGCCCAAATTTGAAATTAGGTTGGGACCAGACCCAATCTGTATTGGATTGGCTTGTTCTTTCGGCGGGACGCTTGATAATAAATAAACGTTAAATTGAAGAGACGCAGAGACTGATTTCACGGGTTGATGATGGAGAGGCTTATTTGTTAGGGTTTTATATTTTTGAAATTTGAATATTTACCTCACTATGAATTCTGATTTCGAGGAAGAATTCGGAGAAGAGCTCGAGCCCTTGTTCGATTACAAACGCGTTCAACCTCTCAATGTCGTTTGGCTCGACGGTGAGCTCTTTTGTGCTTTTCTGGTATATTCACTTGAGTGGCGGTTTTATAAACAAGCATCTAAATTTTAAGTCTTTTAGAGTTCAAACTGGATTGAATCTTGATGTTAAGTAAAATTTTGAAGTTTTTGAAATCGTTGCCTTTTTATGTTTCTGGCAGACGATGATTTAGATGCTCCCTCAGCTTCTCCTCCAAAAAGGAGGAAGATTTCCGATTCCGCGGTATCAAATCAATATTATATTACATTCATATGAACTTTGCGTGTGTTAGTGTGTGTTTATATTCTATATGATGGATTATTTACTGAATTATTTCCCTATTGCTATTTTCGATAATATTCGGATTAGGTTGAAATTGATGTGAAGGCAGTAAATTTGATTGATTGTGATGATAAGGAAGAGGAGGAGGATTGGTTACCTCCTCCACCCAAGGTTTCCACTGACACTAAGCCGCGGGGTGAGGATTCAACCTTAAAGGAATTGAGGTATTTGAATATTTGGACTTTTAACTCTTGGTTTTCTTTTGCCTCTAGAGGATTGAAACTTTAATGGCTAGAGTATGTTCTCTCCCATTGTTCATTAGATTCGAGTTGGTAAATGGAATTCTTTGCTTTTATTGATCTACGAACGAAACTTGGTTTCGTTTGCAACTTTGATGGCGTTCAAAGAAGTTATAATAGGGTCCTTCTACTCATACAGAATTCATGCTGCTGGTGATCTTAGAATTGCTTGTTTTTAAAGATGTTGAAAATGGTTTGTAGTAAATGCGCTTGCGATCTTTGTGGTAACGGCTGTTATCTAAATGTTGTTGAATTTATTGGTTTAGAACATTAGGGCTTTATTTGGGTCTCAGAAATAGTTATTACTAGTTATGCTTGTTGTTTTTTGGTTACCCTTTTTGTTTTGGTGCATGTAGGTTAAAGAAACAAGAGCTGGCATCATTTGCGCAGTCAGCTGAAAATGTGTTGCGAGATGTAGAAGAGTCTGTGAAAAGAGAACTGAGTAGTTCATTGGAGGAGTCTGTGGAAAGAAAATTGAGTAATTCATTAGATGCTGTCGGGGATAACCCCTCAAAGCCCCAATGTGAAAGAAACAAAATAGTCATATCTATTCAAGACAAGGACGGAGCTAAGCAATTTCGTATCTACGTGGTATGTTTAGCAGAAGTATTACCTTTACAAAATAGTTATATCCATTCAAGAATTTCTGATAATCTTTATGTATATCCGGGATATGTGATTTAGACATTGTAGTTATTAATTATGTTTTCTTTTACTGTAATAGGACGACAAGTTTGAGAGGGTCTTCAAGCTGTATGCAGATAAAGTTAAGCTTGACCTTCAAAAGTTGGTGTTTTGTTTTGATGGGGACAAAATAAGTCCAGCTGCTACACCTGATGCCCTTGGGATGGAGGACAATGACATTATCGAAGTGCATGCTGCCTCGAGATGACATGGTAATACTTCAATGATCATTTGGCATTCGACCTTCCTCTTGTATCCCTTTATTTCCGTTAGTGCATATCCTTATGCTCATTCCATTTTGTTTCATATCTAAGTTTTATGTTTAAAATAGCCCTATAAATTATGAATACATCGTTTTCCTGCAAAAAGAAAGTATGAACACCTCCTATTTTCTTTCAATTGTGAAGTTTGATAATTGACTGATTGTGATATTGAATGATAAATTATATAGAAGGCTGGGGTAATACTTAAATTTGAAAGATATCACTACCCTGGATATAGGAAGTAGAAACTGAACGCTGTTTATGGCACAGAGAAGCAATTGACAGATAGGGGACCCCTTTTACTTTCTTTGTTACTGCTGCTGTCCACTAATTAGTTGTTTTAGATGTTAATTGGTATCTTTGCACAATGTTTTGAATTTTTGTGTGTGACAATTTAGAATACAACCAAAAATTCAATAGTTTGTGTCTCGCTTACGTGCTAATCCGTTCAAATTCTTATTGCTTTGAATCAGGGTTTCTTCAACCAAAATAGCCACCAGCTTGATGACTTCTGTGGGGGATATAAGAGCTTTGATGGCTGTGGAATGGTATAGTTTTTGTTGTTTGTGCAGTACCTGCTCTCCAATTGTATAGTGTGTTATTTTGAAATTATTTAGGACCAAGTGCAAACTTTTAAAAGACTCTCACTTGTTATGCATTGAACCAAACAGTTGACATTTTTGCTGGAATATGTGGATTTATATAGTGCATTAATTTTCAAGCTTTCCATGCTGCATTTCTCCTACATTTTAGTGAAAATAAACAAAATCTTTGTTGCCAAAAATCTAAGGGACTGCTTGATGAAACTATTCGTTTTCTTTTATTTTTTGTGCTACAGATATAGTCCACGTTTGGTAGGTGAGATTGGATTGGATTCGATTAGATAATTAATCAAATTCAATATTAGACATAGAAAGAAATTTATTCAATCCAATTTCTTAAAAATAGTAGGATTAAAAAATGTAAATTTCCTTTTTATATCGAATTCCCCCATCAAAAAAAAATGAAACTCGAAAGTGAAAATGAAATAAATTAGATTTCTGTTTTGATATTTTTCTTTCCTTCATGTATTTACGTAAATAAAATTATTATCAAATAATCCCTAAACTAATTATTAAATAGTTCCTAAAATAAGCGATTTTGATGTCATTGTTGATTAACCCAATTCCCAATACAAACTACTTGCCAAAAATAATCTCAATAAAAGACTAGAAGCAAAAGTTACATTAACCCCTCTTTTTTTTTTTTCTTCAATTTCAATGAACACAAGTAAAATTGCTTCAGCCGTTAGACCCGTTTCTAAATCTTACCGGCACCTATAAAAATTACATGAACCGTTTCAATAAGTACAAAGATATTTTACCAAAAAAGAAAAGAAGGTAATTATTTTTTCGATGACTTGGATCATACATTTCACGTGCACTCTGAGAGTCCCTCAGTCAATGGAAGTTGGATAACGTGGATGATTATCCTAATGTCCACGAGCCACGTATTCAAATCCACGCTGGAAAGTTCCCATTCATAAATGTCCACGTCACACCCATATAGTGTCAATAGAGATGGATAGAAGGAGAAGAAGAAGATAACCAAACAAAACCAGAGAGCTCAGACCTCACTCTGTCTCTCACCTGCAATCTCCCCGCCCATCGGTGACAGGTATTTTTTTTTTTCTTCAATTTTCGTCTGCATATATTTTGTCGAGATGATAGTTAGTTAAATTACCAGCTTCTTGTCAGTTTGGATCTCTGTAATTGATAAAATCGAATGAATTCTTTCTCAGCCATTCGATCAGATGGATATGATCCATCCTCAATCATCCACCTCTGATCTTATGATCTTAATTCTTTTGATTTTCTAATTTAACCCAAAAAAATAAAACAGCAAAGCCAGAATCTTTACCAGCAACCTTCGGAAATGGAGAAGTTGTGTGATTTTTGCTCGGCGATAAGGCCAGTTGTGTACTGTAAAGCTGATTCAGCGAATCTTTGCCTTTCCTGCGACGCAAAGGTGCATTTAGCAAACCCTCTCTTCAGCCGGCATTTGCGTACTATTTTATGCGGTTCGTGTCGATACCGGGCGGCTTGTGTTAAGTGCTTGGATGATCACCAGATGTTTATGTGCCGGGCCTGTGACGGTGCCCTGCATATCTCTTCCCAGCATCTGAAAAGGGCAATCGGGAGCTACACCGGTTGCCCATCTTCCAAGGAATTTGCAGCATTGTGGGGTTTCGAATTGAATGATGAGGTGGGCAATAATGCACATTTGGATGGGACTATCTCAACTTGTTGCGGCTCTTCTGGGGACTCAAGTGCAGCGAAGGTAGGCAGGAAGGGCTCCTTTGGTGTATTGTATTTGATTGTCTCATCGAATTCTAGATTTATCGAAGGCACTAACGAACCCTATATGTAATGGGACTGGTTTGTGGCATTCAAAATCGTTGTTTTGAATTGAAATCTTCAATCTTGCAGATATCTAAGGAAGTTGAAGGGAATAAAAGCAGTACTTGCTTTATTCTGCACCAGATTCTTGCCTTGGGAAGGCTTCAGCTCACTGAGGGAAATAGCCGTTTGCTTCTGGTACGCGGCAAAGAGCAAAGTGAGCTATCTTCTTCTTCTGTGGATCACAAATCGAACAGGTTCGATGATAAAGTTGATGATTGGCCATTTCCATTTTCTCAACTGGAGAACATGCCGGCTTCTTCAACTACGGGACTTCCATTGCATACTGATTCTTTTTGGCAAGTTCAAAGTAGTCAGGTTTGATCAAAGAGAGAAACTTCAAATGAATGACTTAAATCTTTAAATCAATTCTTACTCAATGCATCTGAATCTGATGATGAATTTCGTATTTTGCAGTCGTGGGCTCAAAATATGCAAGACATTGGTGTTTGTGAAGAACTTGTTTGTGATGATGATGATTTCAACATACCTGATGTCGATATGACATTCCGAAACTTCGAAGAATTGTTCGGAGGCGATCAAGATCCTATGAGACCCCTGCTTGATGATAAAGATGTGTCATACTCCATTGATAAATCAGACAATGGCCTTGCCGGAGCAACAATGGTGTGAACTTTGTTTTTTTTTTTTCAAAATTTTCTCTTCTAGTTTAAGAAATTTTGTTGCAATTATATGTTAAATCACCATCTTTTGGCAGGAACATGATGCATCAGAGGTTTCATCGTCAATTTTATTTCATCAGTCCAGAAGTTACTGAACTTGTGAGGGGCAAGAAGAAGGCAGTTCTTGAACATTTGGTTGCACCTTGGTCTTTTGCATATATGCCATTTTTTTCCAGTCTCATTGTTGCTCTACGGTTTGATTTCTGGTTCTAAGAAAGCCTAGTTGTAAATGCAGATGCAGTTATGGTGAATCCTAAAATTCTATGGGGCATAATAATAGAAATTCTACTTAAATTTGTATATTTTCGCAGTTAAATTTAGTATCTTTTGGGTTGTTTGCCCAAATCCATTTGATAGAAAAGATAAGATTTCTTTTATGCACTAGATTTCATTAGTTTCTTTCTCGTTTTATTATCTTAGGTCATATTGCCCAAAAATTCAAATTGTAGGAAAATTTGGCAAAAATCTTCTTCAAGACCAAGAGTCATGGGTATATTTTTTTCAAAGGTCCAACACTTTTTCAAATTTACCAAAAAAATTAAAATTTCTTAAAGGCTATATTGAAGTCGGCCACGTTGATTTTGCACTTACTCAGCCCACATGCACCATTTTATTTTTCTTGCTGGCCCTAAGGAAATAGAATATAGAAGATTATAATAAATTATTATAATAGTAATAGCTTAGTTCCAAAGGAACGCGAAATTATGCATTTAGGTTCTACGCATTTTGTCGTATTTCGTTATATCTCAACCATTCATGAAATCTGACGCTTTAAAATACAACACATTATCAAGTTTTGAGTTTAATTTTCTTTCTTACTTTTAGTTCTTTATTATATATTTTTTCACTTAAATCTTAAATTAAAATTTTGTAAAAAATAAAAAATTAATAACCTTTTTTAATAAATTGAATGTTTTAACTTTTTGACTTTTAACTTTAATGGGTTTGGGGCATACGAGGGTTTTATGTTTTAACTTTTTGATCTATTGGATTGCGTTTATTTCTTGTTTTCTTTTTTAATTCTTGATTTTCATTTTTTAAAATTTTTTAATGTAAGAGTAAAATTCATTTTAATGACAAAATAATTTATAACAGGAAAATTAGAAAATGAAATATAAAATAAAATGTAAGTTTATTGATATGTCATATTTTAAACCATTAGATTTCACAAATGATTGAGATATGACGAAATGCATACAAATACGTAGAGTCTAAATGTAGAGACTCACGGTCCAGTTCGAAATTTGTGAAGATTATAAAATATAACTCTGAATTATTGATTAAGAAAATTAGGGCTAAATTTTGACTACCTCCAAATTTAACTTCAATAGTGGGAGATTAGTAACAGTTGGTAGGCTTACCTAAATGGGCTTAACTAACATTAGGCTTTACTAGTCCAAAACAAGATGGAGGACTAACTAAATGGGATTAGTCGAAAGCAGGAAGCTAATGAAAATGACATGTAGGGATCAAAGAAATTCAAATACAGATACAAGTTAAATAAAACATTTAAGAGAAAATAAATTCAAATATGGATGTATAATGTTAAAAATAATACTATTTTATTTTTATTTGGCTTCAATAAGATTATCATACATGTGTTATATGATCAAATTTACTTATTTTTGAAAAATAATGGGGATACTATATCTTATATCAAACTTTCTATGCATAATAACCACGAGTAAGTGGTCCAGTGAAAATTCGAGTTCCAAATTAGGTTCGAGACACGAAACTGACATTGACATTTGACTTGTGGCCGTGACCAAGAGGAGGCTGAAAAAAGAAATTCTATACATAATCATACAAATATTAAGAAATTAAATTACACGTATTTAAATATTAATTTTATTTTTTACGATAATTAATTAATTAATGGAGGACATCTTCACTAGAGAATTCCTAACTGGTAGGCTGATGGCGATTGGTCCGTTGGGGCCAAATTCCGACCCGGAAATGCCTAACCTAGCCGGGCCCTTAGTTGTCGATGGCCCATTGGTGGAAGAAAGTAGGCCTCTCCGCCCTCACACATGTCACACGTGACCTAAACCAATGACATCACCACACCTAAAGTTTCAAACCGCCGGTGGGTCCCGATGTCCATGACCCGCGTCGGAATATTTCTGATTATTACATAAAATAAATAAATAAAATAAAATAGCGTTGTTTTTGGACGTCCCCCTAGAGACGTACTTTAAAGCCAAAGAACCCAAAAATGACAGCCAGGAGCCTCCCAGTCCCATGAACATCATTCAACATCCCCCAAGACCAAGTTGGATGGGAGAAGATCAAACTTCAAACCCATGAGCAAGCTTTATTTATTTCCTTTTTTTTTTTCCGGGAAAGTTGTACTTTTTTTCTGAGAAAATTCGTCTTAAGCCGAGCTGGGATTGTTTTTTTCCAGAAAATAAAATGATGATGGGTATTCCATTCTCTCTTTCTTTAATAGGGTTGTTAGGATGGGGATCTTTTTTCAGTGTTCTCTTTCATTTTGGATCGCCTAAGACGTATTGAGCTTGCTGTCCGCCCTGAGAAACATTGACGGGTAGGCCTACTTAATTTTATTCTTTCATTAGTTTTTGCAAGATCTTGTTTTTAAATTTTGCTCTCTTTAATTTTTTTCTCAAGTTTTCTGGGATTTATACTTGGATTATTATCCATGGTATGGAGTGTCTCTGTTTAGCTGGATCTTCTTCTCAAGTTAATTTTTCATTTCGATTTGACTTAGGTTTTTTGCCTTGGTCAACTCTAATGAAAGAAATTATGAAAAGTAGCTTCAACTAAGACAGGGCTGTTTTATTTTTAAATATATTTTGCAAAGTCTCTTGCTTTTGAGTAAAAAGCTCACCTTTGTTTTGGTTGCAAATATAAAGTGCATGAATTGTTAAGTAGAAAATGGTCAATTCGAGTCTCAATCAATGAACACAAATATTATCTGTGGCAGAAATATTAATGAGAGGTGTTTAGAAGTTTCGGAGGAAATTTGAGAAGTATGTATGGAGAATTAATTATATTTATAGATCATAAGCATTGATCAATGAAGAAAGGTTGTGAGTTGTGCTTGGAGTTGAGGCCAGTTGTATACTGTAAAGCTGATGCAGCAAAGCTTTGCCTTTGCTGTGATGCAAAGGTCCATTCTGCAAACACAATTGTTCACCACCATCGACGTGCCCTCTTATGTGGTTCTTGCAAATACCGCTCGGCGGATGTCGAGTGTTTGGATCACCGGATGTTTATGTGCTGCGTATGTGACCTCAGCCTCCATCGGAAGCAATCTTCCTGCAGCCGGGAGGGACGGCATCAGAAACAGGCATTGATCAGCAGTTACACAGGTTGCCCCTCTGCCAAGGAATTTGCAGCAATCTGGGGCTTCAAATTGGATAATGATCATGTTGATGAGAATTATCTCGCCTCTGATTGTGACACTAGTTATGTGGTAAAGTCATCGTGCACTCCTCTTGTGAATTGATGGATGGAGTGCAGAATGACGTACTATTTTAGAGTGTTAATAACAGTTCATTTCCTTATTTAAATTGGGTTTTATAATTAGATAGAGATCATATCGTATGTTATGTTGCAGATAGCTCATGTTCATGGAGGTAGACAAGATCAGAAAAGCAGTTCTAGTAGTAGCTTTGTTCTTGACCAGATTCTTGACTCACTGAGGGGATTAGCCCTAATTCGGTTCTGATTTGTGGTGATCAAGATAAAAAAGCTGCGAAATCTTCTTCATCAGTACATGATCACAACACTTTGAGGAGTTTCGAAGATATTCATCATCATCTTACTCATCAATTACAACAATCCCAGAACGATCATCCTTTGGCCTGCCCATTTTCCCACCCAATGGAGCATTTACCTTCTTCAAATAATTTTGGGTTTCCAATGAATTCAGAATCATTTTGGCAGCAGCTGGGCAAAATTCCACCGCAAAATACTCAGGTATATACCTGCATACATATATTTGATGAACATTAATTGTCTGTTTGCACATGAGAAAAAGATTATATATATACATATATGATGATCAATCAATCATCATCTGCTATTGCTTGATTGTGCAGCTGTGGTCTCAAAATATGCAAGACCTTGGGGTTTGTGAAGAAGCAGCTTATGATTCTGCTGATTCCAACACACCTGATGTTGATTCGAAATTCCGAAACTTCGAAGAATCATTTGCAGGCGAACAAGATGCTTCATCCTCATACTCCTTCATGGAGAACCAGGAGAAGAAGCAAACAAGATGTCAATACTAAGTAACGATTACCATTCAGGGAAAAATGGAAATTTCTGTGTGTATCGAGCGTTTGTTTGTATAGAGATTATGTACATATATACCATCTTCTTCAAATAATTTCGGATTCCCTTTGCATTCAGAATTGTTTTGGCTGGGAAAAACCAGTCTGGTGCAAAATGGGCAGGTATGACAAGCTAATCAGATCAAGATTAAAACCTTTATCTTAAAAATAAAAAAATAAAAAAAGATTAAAACCTTGATCATTATATATGTTTAGATTATTATGCAGGTAAATTGACACTCAATTAGTTAATTTACCTACGGATTGTGCTAATTATTCATCAAATTTTTTATGCTAACTTCTGCTATTGCTTGATCATTTTGCAGCTGTGGTCTCAAAATACGCAAGAACTTGGGGTTTGTGAAGAACTGTCTAATAATCTTGCTGATCTCAACACACCTGATTGTGATTCAACATTCAGATACTTCGAAGAATCGTTCGCAGGAGATCGAGATGCATCATTCCCTTTCACAGAAAGAATCGGTCTCTTATCAAATCACAATATAATTAGTGCACTGGCTTCAAGTTAAGTACTGCTAGCCAGCCCTTACCATTGAAGCCATAATCGCTACTTTATAATTGTATAAGTGAGGTTTTCACCATGAGTCCGGACTTTAATAAAAACCGGATATCCTGCTTTGAGAAAATCTGGAAACTGTTAATCAAAATTAAGGGACTAATTACATAAGATTAAAGATTTGATTAGGTGTTGAAAGGGACAATCTCTGGATGATATATTAACAGCCGTTTTGAGTTTAGGCCAAATGAAACCCAGCTGGCAAACAAGTAAAACATGGCCAAACCCAAACTGCTACGAAAACGAAAGCGTAACTGTAATTAAGGCCTTATTTTAACCATAAAAAATTAAATCATTATCAAATCTAACTTTAAACAGTTTGTTTAAAAAAGCTGTAATCGTATTGGGAGGGGAGGGAACGTGGAATTGATGAATGGACGCACCAAACATCTGATATTGGATTTTGATGGCGGAGCAATCGGACAAGCAGGTAGTTAAACTTGTGTTACAGAAGCAACCTCCGCTCGAACTGTCCTAATCGGTCATTTTGTACCCCCAAAAGCCAAAATAAGCTTCCAAATCAAGCAACATTTCATATTCTAATGCCTCCCACCCTCTTTTATTTTCATTTTCGGATCAAGGGACAATGATTTTGAGTAACTTGGAACTCTCATGCACAATGATTTTTCTCTGATTTCAATTCCAACCGTTTCTTTTGGCAAAAAAAAAAAATTCCCTACATTTTCGTAAATTAATTTGATGTACGAATCATATTCACAGTAAAAATGATTTATATTTATATTGACTTTCACTTTTAAATAGAGTTTTTTTATCGTATAATTTAGATAGGCAAACGAGATATGATCAGAAAATGTAGTGATACGTATTTTTGTGATGAATGTTAAAATTAAAATGTGAGGGCAATTATGTCATTTAAACTGGATTGTTTGGGATTTGCAACGTTTGTTGTTGATGCGCGCACGTGATTGAAGACTTGCTAGTGGCCACTTGCTCTAACTTCCTGTGTGAACACACACAGAGCAAAATGATCTAGTGCAGCCACGTGTTCCTTCAATCCTATCATGCCCCACTTGCTCAAACTTGATAAGGTTTGAAAACCGTTCGATCTGAAAGATTCCGATCCAAAGGCTGACCTTAGCTGAAGAAACAACTTCCTGCTCTTCTGCCTAACTGAAACCGAGAGCCTGAAATGACGAATAAGGCCCTGTGTAATTCAAAGAAGCTGGTCTAACAGCGAGGGTAAATCAAGTAAAAAGTCGACGGTAAAGCTGATGTGGCATTCAGTTAATACGCTCACAAAAAACAGTTTCGGCCCTGCTCTTTCCCTCCAAATTCTCTCCCCCATTCCCACGCATATAAAACCAGCCCTGTGCCTCAATTAGTCACTCTTTTCAGTCGATTCGATCGGAGGGTCGAGTAAATCCTCTGTTGATTCTGAAGGTAATCAACTACTCTCTCTCTCTCTCTCGGTTTGACTGTTTCTGAAAATTAAAGATCGATCCAAACAGCTTTTTTTGTAAGCTCTGCTTTAATCTTTGATCGATTTCTCGTCGATTCTGTAGATGAACCTTTCTTTTTTTTCAATGTGTTCGAAATTTAGATCTGATTCTTTTTCTTAATAGCTTACTTCAGAGGTCCTGCGAGTTTCAGAGGACGATTGAAAGATCAAACCGGAATTTCAAGAAAGCTCTGATTCAGGTCAATTCCGTTCTTTTCTTCTAATTGAAACTCACGCTGTTTTTCTCAGCTCTGGAATTCATTTACAGAAAAACTTCGACCTCAGAGATGGAAGATGACACCGGATTCTCCACCGGCTATGACGGCCGCGCCACTTACGCTTTATCATCCTCGCCAATCAAGTCGCAGTATGGCTCAGACGACGCCGTTTACGGTTCTCTCTACTCCGCTATCTTCGATCGCAATCCTTCCCTCACTGGATACGACTACGAATCGGACTCCGACGACCGCCGAATCTACCAACCTCTCCTCGTGCAAGACCATCAGGATATGATCAACTGCCATAGCCGCTGCCTCCAGTACATCCGTCAAGCCTCCGAGGAAGCCGACGCTCTCCGCAGCGAGAACACTCATCTCCGCGCTCTCAATCTCGAGCTCAACAAGCATCTCAATCTTCTCATCCACGCCTCTGTCCCGAAACAGTTCGGTTCCCCCAGCTCTGTGCAGACGACACCGTTTGGAATCGTCAATGGACTTCGCGGCATGAGAATTGATGACAAGGGAGCAGAGGAAGAGGTGTCTGACGAGAGCCCTACCAGTGTGATTGAGAGCGAAGGCGGCGATGAGAACATTGATGTGGGGAGGTTTTCGCTGCCGAAGAGCATATCTGTGAGGTCTACTGGATACGTGAAGGTTGCTCCGATCGGCCCTAGCACTGCCTCTCGGACTCGTCCTCGCACCTCCACTACATGCAGTGCTTCGGTAAGCTATTACCGATCGATTCACTCTACAATTAACTTTCTTTAATTTAAGTCACGGAAATATCATGCTTAATTATTAATCCAATTGCAATGCGCTTCTGTTATTACTTCATATGTTTATGTTGCTCAATAAGAAACGTACCGACTGATTTTTAATTTTTTGTAGTGATTAGACTGCTACTGCTAGTGTTAATTAGATTGAGAAGTGAAATTGGTTGAAAAGGTCACTATTGGATCTAAAAAGTTCACCATTTGATTCAAAAAGTGCCTTCTTGATCGGGAAGAAAGGCTCATTTTCCTGTACTGTGCTTTTCTTCCAATATGTTTCTGGTTTGGAAATCAAATTTGTGATCTCAAGAAGGAAACTTGGAAGTTAGGTTTCAATTTCCTTTCTTTTTCCATCAATCCATATGCATACTGCACTCAACAACACTTGATCAAGCAACAGAGTCATTCCACATTGACAATGCATTGAGCACATAATAGCACAGCATACAATGCACATGTGGTGTTTGTGAAATTTACCTGCAGAAAAAGGAGATGAGATAAGTCTGTGGTTCTGCGTCTTAAATTGGGATTGATTTTGTGTAATGATGCAGCAAAAGGTGTACGTTCCTGGAGAGATGAAAGAGCAGCAGCCACTTGAATTGGATGTGTACAACCAAGGCATGTTCAAAACAGAACTGTGTAACAAATGGCAGGAGACTGGTGCATGCCCTTACGGAAACCACTGCCAATTTGCACATGGTATTGAGGAGCTCCGCCCTGTGATCCGCCACCCGCGATACAAGACCGAGGTCTGCAGGATGGTCCTTGCTGGTGTTCCCTGCCCATATGGTCACCGCTGTCATTTCCGCCACAACTTGACCGAGAATGAGAAGTTGATGGTTCCAAATAAGCCCAGCCGGCCAATGAAGCTGGACAGGTAAAATATCAGATGACATGATAAATATAAGATCAGAAGTGAGGTTTTGAGTCAAGGTAGGAGAGAGCTGCCAAATGTTTATATTACAAATGCCTCAACTGGAAGTCTGGGATCGTATATAATACCAATTTTTTGTGGGAAGTATAAAAACATGGACATAAATAACATAACAATAATTGGTGTCATCTTCATCTATGCTGCTGAGGGAAATGTGCAAGAAGGCTTATCAACATCAACACCGACATCATGGCCCGGAAGGAGGTGGATAAATGATGGGATTTCTGCAAGGCGATATGGGAGCTCTGTATTTCAATTCATTTTGTGTATTAAATATAGATATTAGATAGATACATGAAGTGTTTGGCCATGTTGTCAAGACTCGAGACTCGAACTAAGCAGCAACCAAAGAAAGATTCTTTTCAGTTGTGGATGGTAGTTGTTTCTGATTCCACTCATCATTTTTAAGCTGTTCCTCGATCTCACTCAATTCATTTTCTCTCGTATGTCTAATTTTCTGAAGTAATGGTCTTCTTTCATACCCTATTGAATTTTAATATAAAAATTTGTATTGTTGGACTCGGCGACTTTCGCAATGAATGAATGGATTATAATTCGGTAGACACCTATTTATTTATTTATTTTTAATTTCTATTTTCAGTTTCATTAGACTGGTACCGAATGAATATCAATTGTTTGGCAGGGCTCATTAATGTGTTTAATAGGGTAGGGTTAATAGGGCTACGTGTCAGTTTTAGGATACTATATATATATATAGGTAAGAATGGGGCGGGGTGGTGTGTGCCGGAGAAAGAAGAGGTGAAATTGATGAGAGGAGGGGGAAATGGAGAAAGAGGCGGATGAAGTTTTGGGATTGCGTCCGTTCGGTAAGAAAGCAGAAAACTTGATTAAGTTTCTCTTACTCCTACCGATGCGACGCATTCCCATGATTTCCTTTGTCTTCTCCTCTTCCCCTTTGCTTTCCTTTGTGCCAGTTATGGTGCTTTCTCAGTCAGACCAGACCAGATGCTGAAGAGGGTAAGCAAGCTCTCTTTCAATTCCCTTGTTTGTTTGTTGGTGAACCCAGTTTTAATTTTTCAATTTCCTGTGATAAAATTGCTGTGTAAATATGAATATGTTTCAAACTGTGTTGGTTGGTTGGAAGAAACTGAATTAAGTTTGTTGTTTTAGAATGCTTCTAATGTTCTTATCTAACTCTACATGGATTGTGATTTCCAAATTGAGACGAGCCTCGGAAACTTTGCAAATCAAGAAATGTTGCTGAAATAGTAAGAGAAATGAAACAGTTATGCGTTTCGGTTTAAAGAAACATGCCCAATTTCCACGTGCTCACTTTTTGCAATTTCTTTTGCCCAAAAATTCACCAACTGGGATTTCCAGCTGCCATTGAAGTCCAAACTGAGCTAAAAATGAATGAGAAGAAACAAGTCTGTGAGTTGATGTTGGGCATCTCCATTGTTTTCTGAAACGTTTATGTGGACTCTGAAACTTGAAAATATAAGTGGGCTTTAAGTTTTACATTTGAGGCTTGGATTTCTTGGGTTTACGACTGTACCAGTAACTTTGTTGGGCTGCCCGACCCGATGTACCAGATTCTCCTTAAGAAAAATGGGCAAAAGAGAGAAAATTTACACTTGCATCATCTACTCTTGTTTCTTATGCATCAATAAAGAATCTCTCTTTTCATCCCAACTATCCCTACATTGCTGCAAATTGTGTGTTATTTATATAATCCTTATAAAAATTGAATCTTTTATGTATTGTATGGAAATAACGCCAATTTGATTGTTAGGTGAACCCTAAAAGTAGGTGAACTGTGTAATCTGAGAAGTTAATATCTTTACCTATTTTATGACAGAAGTGTTGGTACAAGTTTAGAATCTGAGGCAACTGAGATAAATGCCCTAGTTCTAGGCTGTTCAATTATTGCTGCTTTCACCCCTTAAAAGCCCCTTCTCTCTTAACTAGTTTTGCATGTAGGGAGATAGAGGAAAAACTCCCACAACTACAGAAATGGTGGGTGGATGTTATTAAAGTTTAGAGGAAATGGAAATTGTTGGACGGGAGGTTGTCGGAAAGAATACGTAGTGTTCTAATTTTGGATATTAAATTCTTTCCGAAACATCCCATTCGAATGATTTCCAGCAATTCCTTTCCTTTCCTCTCAAGATTTTTAAAATACTCGCATTTTTCTACCAGTTTGGTAAGGCTTTGATGTTAACTACTTATGATATTTGGTTATTATTTTTTTACATGAAAGTAAAGTAGGTGTAGATGATTTGTGATGGATCATGTGGCTACTTATGAGAGGAGATGTAAAGATGTGATTTCTTTTGGTTGTGGCTACTTGTTGAATGTTATATCTATTAGCTGCTACTTCCTGCCAATGATTTTCTGATTGGATTCATCTCTTTCCCTTGTCCCTTGCTTTTGTTTACATGGAACAAGGGATTTGTAATTTGGTAAGACTGTATCTTTCTATATTTTAGTTATTTGTAGGGATATACATGACTCTCTCTTACTCTTAATTCCATTTGATTAGTGTTTCAAAAATCTGCCTTGTAGCAGCAGCCCCATACATATCTAACTTGAATTCGATTATGCTATTCTTAATGACTTAACTGTGACAGAAGATTGCCAATGCGGCTAATGTTCATGTTAATTAGTGTTAACTATAAGAGTTCAGTTGAAGCTTGCTTGAATTCGGTCGGGACTTGTGGCTTTCGGCATCTGATCCATCCAAGTCAGGACTTACAATCTTTATTTGGTAAGGAAATTACATTGAGCTGAAGTTTAAATATGAAAGCAGGTCATTTGGTTTTACAAATTCCAAGTTTATTTTATCACCAATGTCTTGTCCAGTAAAACAGTAAAAAAATATTAAGTTCTAACTTGCTAATTGCTATGCACACATTGAATTCCCCTTTTCAAAGTAAGTACTTTTGTATTAGTATGAAACCCTATCTTCACACACTTTGTTATTAACTCTCTGAGTCTCTGGATTAAAGCAAACAAAAAATTCAAAGTTCAAAAACAAAAATGTACAATAGATATATGTAAATTGCCCCAACCAACCCCAAAGGCTAAGCCAAGCCATTTGAAAATTGAGGTAGACTTTGGAATTGGAAAAAAGGGTGGGAAAGGCAGAAGAGGTTTTAGGAAGGTCTTGGAACGGGAGGGTTTGGAAAAGTCTCTGAAGTTGTAAACTTTTTAATTTTGATTTAAGGACGAAGATTTTTTCTCCAAAATCCAACGATTCGTAACCTTAATGCCTTTCCCTATCCCTCTTGTTTTTTCATCAAACAGATTGAAACACACACAGATAACATTCCAACCACTTTTAAATTTACTTTGTCCTCCATTATTGGTAAGTATGTTATGTTTTGCTTGAAGACTTGGAGAAAGTCATCAACTTTGAATTATCTGCGATTTTTGGCTTGGTTTTTGTTCCTTTGATTATTTGCAGATGGAATGCAGAGAAGCTTTGATGGACAAGTGGTTGAGAGTGAAGATGTGAAAGAGTGACAAAAGAAGAAGGGAGTAAAGGGGGAATGGCAGGGAGTTATGGGATTGGGCGGAATGGGAAGAACACAAGTATATCAAAATGTGACAAAGTTTGGAAAGCAAACTTGTTTCAGAGACCGCCCAATCAAATGATCTCCTACTCTTCATCCTTTCCCTACCTTTTCCTCATCATTTGTTCTTCTTCATCGGCATCGATCAGCCGTGTTTTGTTTGCATTTTGGAAGTGTCTTTTTGTGTTTTTTTGAATTGGTGAATGAATGTAAACAAGTGAATGAAGCTGCTTGCTGGTGGTGGTGTCTAAATTATTGCTAGGTAGCCTAAGATTACCGAACTTTGATTCAAGTTTCTTGAGATGAGATGCTTCAGTGTATATTTGTGTACTTACTGAGAGAGCCTGCAATGAGTATTTGTATTTTAATCAAATTCAAAGAGAAATCTGGGTTTAACTTTAGAAAATCAAAGCGTAACTCGACACGCTGAGCAAGAAGAATACGAATCAAACTTGTTTCCTAGTGAATTATCGCAAATTTGTTGACAAAGCTTGTCCAAGTCTCTGCAACTGCAACTGCCAGGCTTATAAACTTTTGAAATCCTAGTCAAAGTCAAACTAAAATCTTCTCCGTTCACCATTTTGTGAACCAGCGTGAGAAAGAAAAGAAGGGAAAAAAGGGGATGAGAAGCAGCAAGTTATGGGAATGTGGGGATTGGGAACAACACATAATCTCAAGAAAATTCAAAAATTTGTTCCCAAAGGGCCAAAACCCCTAATTCCAGTGGCTTAAACCTTTTTGGTTATCAGTTTGATTGAATCAGTTGTTGAAGGTGAAGATTAGCGTCTTGAAATCAATTCTTGGCAATGTAGGTAGTGTTTTTATTCGGTTATTAGTAAAGATGATACTGTCATCAATCGGGATTCAAACGGCAAATATCTTCATTTAGTTTGGGACTCTAGTATCCAATCATTTTTTTTTCTCTTATAGTTAGAGTAAACCTGAGCTTTCCTTAACCGGCCGAACCTTAGCCTTCCTTTCTTTATAGTTCGACTAAGTGCCTTTGCCCATTTTTATTCATTGAGAATAAGGATGAGCAGAGCGAAGTCGTGTTGCCAATGGATTTCCTTTCGCTAGAAAAGCATGATGGGGACTGGAGAATGCATTTCAAAGGCTGAGGCACTCCTCGATGAGTGAATTGAGTGTAAGCGTCCTTTGTCCTCTCTCTTCCAGTCTAATCCAGACCTAGGGAACTATATCCTTAATCCAAGATCAGGATGAAATCTCAATGCATAGGGAAAGCCCCTGCAAATAACATATCAAAATTGGGCCTTGTAAGTTCTTTTGTTTAAGTTTTAGACCAATAAAAAATCACTTTATAAGCAATTAGATATATTTGTTGCAAGATTTATGTAATTATGCACGATTTATGTAATTAGATAGTTAGGTTTATTTCTCCTAAAAGTTAGGTCTTCTTACCTTAGAAGGATTCCGTGTGATTACTTGTAACTAGGTTTATAACAGTATATAAAGCCTCTTAGTGAGAAGAATAAAATAACTGAATTATTTATAATACTCTGAATTTCAAGTTGGTATTAGAGATGTACCCTTGAATCCATTGAAACCCTAAAAAAAAAAAACAGTAGCACCGTTCTTCTTGTTCAAAAAACAAGAACGCCGCCTCTTGCTTGAACCTCTTGAAACGCTAAACTACATCGTACCCCTGAATCCCTAAAAGTACCATTGCTTGAATCTCTTGAAACCCTAATCTACATTGTACCCCTGAATCCCTGAAAGTACCATTACTCCAATGACATAAATTCTCCAAGCCAACCAGAATCGTTCCCACCAGACTGGTGGAAACAACAATTCCAAGGACCGCTACTAGCCACATGACCGGTCATCCTCCTCTTCCAATGGTTCTAAGGGTAATTCTCGTCATTCCTCATATCGTGTTTGTACTCATTGCAATCAATATGGTCATGACGTGAATATGTGCTATGAAATTGTGGGATACCCTGATTGTTAGGATCATAGTCGTGACTCAAAGAAGAAAAATGCTAATAAAAGGTCTATTGCTCCCGCAGTTGAAACGAAGATGGATGAGGGGAGTGACGAGGTCAAAAATGTGTCTACATTAGCTGCAACTGCAGGTAATCATGCTAAACCTTTAAAAACTTATGCAACTGTTTCTAGTAGTACATGGATAATTGATTCTGGTGCTACAGAACATATGACTTTTGATTCTAGAAATGTCTCATCCCTCAAACCATCCACCCAAAACATTTTTTCTACTTCCAATGGTGCCTCTGCTCCAGTTATTAGAGAAGGTAACATTTCTCTTACTAATACCATGCAATTGGATTATGTGTTAATCGTCCCATCTTTGGATTATAATCTCCTGTCAGTTGCCCAAATAACTACTACTCTACACTGTATTGTGATTTTTTGGCCTCACCTTTGTGTTTTCAAGGACATCTGAACCCGAACGACGATTGGTTATGATGTTAGGCGAGGGAAGTTGTATTACTTACAGCTCATGTCTGACAGTTTAACAAAATTAACTCAGGCCTTTGCAGTGGCTAGTCATCAGGGGGAGAAAAAGAAGTCTGATATCTGGCTATGGCATCGGCGTTTGGGACATACTTCATTTAGTTATTTGCAGAGACTATTTCCTATTTTGTTTTCTAGAATTGATGTTAGAAGTTTCCGTTGTGATGTTTGTGAACTTGCAAAAAGCCATCGTGCCTCATTTTCCGACAGTTTGCATAAAAGTTCAGCCCATTTTATGATAATTCATTATGATGTTTGGGGTCCATCTAAGATTACTACCCTAGGTGGATCACGTTGGTTTGTTACATTTATTGATGATTGTACCAGGATGACCTGGGTGTGTCTTACGAAATCAAAAGGAGAAGTGGGTTCCTTATTTCAAAAGTTCCACAAGAGGGTCAGTACTCAATACAAATCCCAAATTCAAGTTCTTTGTTCTGATAATGGGGAGGAATATATGAGTGCAGATTTACAAAATTATTTGGCGACACATGGAATTGTTCATCAAACCACTTGTCCTTATACACCCCAACAAAATGGGGTCGCGGAGAGAAAGAATCGCCATATGTTGGAAGTTGTTCGTGCATCGTTGATTGAAGCACACTTGCCTTTAACTTATTTGGGAGAAGCCCTTAAATCTACAACCTATATGATTAATCGAGTGCCCTCTAGTACTCTCAAGTTTCTGACACCCTTTCAAGCTCTCACATCCGCAATTTGTGCTCTTTCCGTACCCAATATGTCACCACATGTATTTAGATGTGCAGCATTTGTCCATCTGCATGAACATCAGCGAAATAAGTTGACACCGCGTGCCTTACAATTTGTTTTCTTGGATACGCCTCTACTCAGAAAGGATTTTGTTGTTATCACCCCCCTCAAAACGGATGTATGTTACACTTGATGTTGTGTTTCATGAAGAGGATATGTTTTTTCCTCTTGCTGCTGAACTTTAGGGGGGAGTACCAGAAGGAAATTCAGGCTTTAGACTATGACAATCCTTAGACGTTGTGGTTGGTTACACTAGAAACAAGTCATGACCAGTCACAGTTGCAACAATCACAAACACAGCGCCCAGATCCCTTGGATGGCACCTCAACATCCACGCTGGCCTCATCCTCAGATGCTATTGTAATGGAAGAAATGACAACATATGAGTCCCTCGTGCCTGCAATACCTGATACACATAACCAATCTCTAGTTGAGGATGTGCTTGAGCCGCAAAGAAGATAACTACCTCATCGTGTCACAAGAGGTGTTCCCAAGGTTTCGTATGAACCTGACCTCTCTAGTAAAGTGAAATACCCCATGAGTCACTATGTTTCTAACCATCATCTGTATGAATAAAATAAGTCATTTTTGAATCAATTATCTACTGTATCTATTCCTAATAGTGTGCATGAAGCCTTGGCTGATTCAAGGTGGAAAGCAGCTAAGAATGAAGAGATGCAATATTTACAGAAAATGAAACATGGGAGCTTGTGGATCTTCCCACGGGGAAGAAACCAGTTGGATGTTGGTGGGTTTATACTATAAAGTATAAAGCAAATGGTACAATTGAGCGTTTTAAGGATCGACTGGTTGCAAAAGATACACCAACACATATGGGATTGATTATATGGAGACATTTGCGCCTGTAGCTAAGATCAATATAGTTCGCGTGCTGTTGTCACTAGCAGTGAACTTGGATTGGCCTTTACAACAGTTTGATGTAAAAAATGCCTTCCTACATAGTGATTTGACATAAGAAGTTTATATGGATCTTCCTCCTGGGTGTGAAGTAGCCTCTAAGCATAAAAGTAAGGTGTGCAGATTGAGGAAATCATTGAATAGATTGAAGCAGTCTCCAAGAGCATGGTTTGGAAAATTCACAAAGTCTATGAAGAATTTTGGCTACAGACAGAGCAATTCAGATCACACTTTATTTTTGAAGAAAACAGGTGGTAACATCACAGCACTCATTGTATATGTTGATGATATGGTGGTCACATGGAATGATCTTAAGGAAAGAGAAGCACTGAAAAACTATTTATCTCGAAAATTTGAGATGAAATACCTCGGCCCTTTGAAGTACTTTCTTGGGATTGAAGCATCATAGTCAGGGAAATGAGTCTTTCTTTCTCAAAGAAAGTATGCCTTAGATTTGTTGCATGAAACTGACATGTTTGCCTGTCAGCCTGCAAGTACGCCTCTAGAAGAAATACTGAAACTAGCAATAGAACCTAATTAAGTGCCTACTGACAAAGATAGATATCAGAAACTGGTGGGAAGGTTGATGTATCTGGCTCACACACGGCAGACATTGCATATGCTCCAAGTGTAATGAGTCAATTCATGTATAATCAAGGAGAAAAACACATAAATGCTATTATGCATATTCTGAGCTATTTGAAAGCTTCTCTTGGGAAATGAATTCTATTTGCTAAGAATGAATATTATTTGAAGGTTGAAGAATACACTGATGCAGATTGGGCAGGAGCACTAGATGACCGAAGGTCTATCTCTGGTTCTTTTACATTTGTATGAGGCAATCTTGTTACATGGAGAAGTAAGAAACATAATATTGTTGCACGGTCTAGTGGAGAAGCTGAATATAGAGGAATGGCGCTTGGGATCCAAGAATTATAACCGTATATAAAGACTCTTAAAAAAAAAAAATTAATTGAATTATTCTTAACAATCTGAATTTCAAGTATATTGATTTTGAGATTATACAAAAGTATGACTTTGAATTATACACGTGAAGATTGACTAATGAGCAGTATTTCCACGGAGAGTAGTTAGGAGTGACAGCTGGGGTGTAGTCCATTAACCAGAGTTAAAAAAGAAAAAGAAAAGTAACCGTGTTACTGTGTTAGTGTGGTTACGAGGGATCCAATGCGGAAGCGTGCGTGATGGCTCGGTTGGACGCTGCTTTTTGGTCCAATGGGGCGCCGTATATGACTTTGGAACGGCTAAAAAAAAGTTTTTGCTAAGAACGGCTCAAAATTGGATCGGGGTTTTCTGGGGGGACCCACGATCTGCTAGCTGAGATGGACTATCGAGGCCCTCACGCGCCGCTTCCTGTCCACCAATCACCAGACACACAAGGAACACATGGTGCTTTATCAGATTTCACCACCACAACAGCATTTCTCGAGTATCCAATGATTGTCATTTTCTTCGCAACTTCTGGATTTCACTCCTCCTTCTTTTGCCTGAATTTGAGTTGGGACTCGTTGCTACGATTTAGTTAAGTTGTTTATTTATTTATGGATAATACTTATATATCATTTTGATGGTATCTTTTTATATCACATTTTCGATTTATCGAATTAATTTTATACATATATCATAATTGGAACCGTTCATTCTTTCGATCCTTATTTCAATATCATATCCGTAAAAAATCAATAAGATTGAAGGTCGTTTAGTCAGTCATATGTATCAAATAAATGGACGATTTTGGTAACGATGAAAAATATCATGGCGAACCGTCCATTTAGTTGATACATATCAATGACAAAATGATTTCTAATTTCGTTGATTTTTTGCATAAACGATCTTGAAATAATGATTGATGAGTTGAACGGTTTCGATTATGATATATATGTAATGACAATTCGATAAATCGAAATGCTGGTATGAGTATGTACCACCAGAATGAGAAGTAAGTATTATTCTTTATTTATTTATCACAATTATATTTGAAATAAATAAGTAAGGAAATACTATATTGTAGATATCAACTCGCATTTTAGAATAAACGAATTTGATTTTACACCGTTCATAAAAATACTATTAGACTGTAGTATTATTAGAAATCATATTACTAATTAGTTAAATTTGATTATTAGGTTACACGCAATTGCATAATATTTGTACGCAATTGTGCTGATTAGATTTTTTACTAATTAAATATAAAAATGGGTGAATTTTCATCTTGAGTGTTATTAACGTGATCTAAAAATGACGTAATGGAGGCGTAAAACGCGGTGAGGTTTAAGAATGTGATTGCTAATTAGAGACGATGATCGTGATCCTATCATCCTACAGTCCTCAAAGTCTAGAAGGTGGGGCCTCCTAACCTAACTAATGCGTGGTGGGACCCATTTATTATTGCTCTATCATGGCGTTTGCAAATGTCAACTTTGAACAGACTAATCTCATCTCACCACATCAATCATCAACTACAAGTCATCGTTGCTGTCGAAACGCCAGTCGTCTGATGAAGATCACAAGGCTGTTCGATGCTCACTGCTAAAGAAACATCACCACCAGTGACGGAGACAGTCCCACCAACTTCCGGTGGACTTGTCACAACCCTATCACGATCCATTAGTCTACCAATTCCAGAAACAAAAAGAAAAAAGTAACAACGACAGAAAAAGCGAAAGAAAGAGATTCTCAGTATCGCTGACTTGTGCTTTTGCTTTTCTCATTTCGTAGACGTATCCATGCCAAAGTGATTTTGCCTCCATTTTCCTTTATTTGTTGGTTTACTTACTTAATCACCACTAACCTCTTTCAAACTCTAATTTCTTACCGAGATAATCTTTTTACGATGTATTAAGAGATAGTCGATTCTAATTATCTAAAAATTAAGTAATCAATTATATAAATAACAAACATATACATCTTAAAAAGAACGTAAATATTTTCATTCTCCACCTCTTTTAGCAAACAAGCTCTCTACTCTACGTACCAAAACCCTAAACTTATTATAATCTTAAAATAATCTTAAATTGTAACCCACCACTCGTCACCAATTAGACTAACCGCAACGACTCAATTAAATCTTAATTAAACCTTAATGCCTTACTAATTCACGGTGTGAAGGGAGAAAATTGCCTAAGATCTACATTTGATTTTGAAAAGGAAGAGATCATTACAAACCAGTGATATATAATTATTTGGTTTAAAGTTTTAATCATGGCCACACATAATTACATAACCAAAAAGATACATAGATATATGTACATGAGAATAAGCTAATCATAACCCTACAAAAAGGGCTCATTTTAAACTTGCCCAAACTTAACCTAGCTGCAACCATTGTTTTTTTTTCCCAGGCTTCAGCATTATAATCAAAGATTAAATCGGTGATTGTTATATAGCTAACGATGTACCGAAAGAGAAATATTAAAGAAATTTTTGTAAAATTAATTTATATGTTGACTTGCTATTATACATCTCGTTATTCTTATACAAAATAAATCAAGTTAATCATGAAATTACGTTAAATTTACGTAAAAACTCTCTTTCAAACGAATCTGGTTAATATTTCTCTATAATGAGTTGTAATTGGATCGGCTTATTAATTTGTCTGCATCGAAGCTCCATGCATGCACAGGGTTCTATGCAAATGACCCACGACGCACTCACTACATCTTCCCAAACCATCGAGAATAATAATAATTAGGGAATAAATCTAAAAAGTTCGCCATTAAATTTGTTTGTCTCGAGCTCAGGTAGTAGTGTGAGCTGAGCCCGAGTGGGAAAAACAAAAATTGTAACTTTGTATGCAGCAAAAAATTCCAATTTCAATTCCACTCCACCATATATCAGAGAATAATATGAAAACTCCAAGAGCCTTGGAAATCGAGTTAGTGGAGTTATTTGCATTCCCCACAAACATGCCCTTCACCAGCTTGGACCAGCAATTCTATTCAACTTCACTTCCTTTACCAAAATTGAATTAAATTAAGGTTTAATGGTTAATGGTTGTCGTCGTATTAGAAATATATATAAACTTTCAGTTTTAATATTAGTGTTGCCGCCCTTAAAATATGTGTTGAATTACATCAATTTCTTCATTGACTTTATCTATAAAGATTTGACGGATGATTTTGAGAAACCATCTTTCCAAAGCCCTCCTACTAATAGTTTTCGTCAAAATTAAAGAAAAAGTTGTTTTTCTATATATTACCTGAGACATTTTCGGACGGGAATATTTGATCATGTAGAGAGGAAGTTTGTTAATTGTCTAGTATCGATATAAAAAAACAACTCTATTTTTAATTTCGACGAAAAATATAAAAAATTAATAGAAAGACTATTGATTGAAACTTAAAATTTATATAAAATTATGAAACTACGTTAACCATTAACCATGAATTAAATTAAATTCAATCATAAAATAATAAATATTAATTGTGGCACTCATATTTTTATAAAAAAAGCTACAATCTCTCGTCTTTATATATGACCCATCATGTCCCCTCACCTCTCTACTCGTCACACTCTTTCTAGCTAGCCACTCCTTTTCTTGACACCCACTTACATTTTCTTTCACCTCAATTATAGCTCTTCTCAGTCATAATTTAACTAACCAACATCCACCATGATCCCCGGCTGCCACCACCGCCGCTCTGCCTTCTTAGTTTACGGCAGTCATGAAGGTGGCAGCGGTGGTGGCTGGTGTCTGCAGCAGCGCGGTGGAGGAGAAGGGTTTTGTTGTAACTCCGGGTGAAAAGTAATACAAGGCAACATAGGCTTTGCAATTTCGCTCTCCTGAATTTCTAGCCCGTCACAGAGACGCAGAGTCGGGAGAGCGACATTATTGCATTGCGGGGAATTGAGGGTAGCGGTCCGAATTTACCTTAACAACTTATTATTAGGTCGTATTTAATTTTCTTTTATTTCTTACTTAACCTTGCCCTCTTGTTACTTCGATCTTCTTCGTTTTTCTTTTTCTTTTTTTTTAATGTTTAATTTTATGGAACATGGGATGTAAGAGATGCATACGAGGTAGCAGCTAGGTAGATTGTTTAGGTGTCTGGGTTTTTTTTTTTTTTTTTTTGTTTGTTTGTAATATACTGCTGGGCATGCATCACTTACACCTGTCATGTATTTTGCTTTGTCATGAATGAATGGAAGTAAGAAAATAATGACTTTAGTTTCTATAGAATCTCTCCTCTCGTCTGTGTCTCTAGCTTTCCTCTTTAATTTTCCTTTTTTCCTTTTTGCTTTTCTTGTCTCTTTGACTCTGGATGCTGATGATTCAAAGTAGAATCTCATTTTTGCGAAAGCAATCTTTAATTCCTTGAAGAAGTTCATGCTTAATTATTCCTGCAAATTAAAGGGCTAATTAAATCTGTTTTACCGAAGGATAATCCATCTAGGGCCTGAATTGCTAAGCTAGAAGTGAATTTTTGTCCATTCCAAAAACAGAAAAGAGCAGATCATACATAAATGGAAAGAAAAGAGGAATAGGCGGAATAGAGCAACTCTTTATAATCGCGCTCTTGCAAGATTTCTCTATTTTTATCGATGTGAGACATTTTTTATTCACATCCTTCACATGCCCCATTCACATGTGCATGCGGTGAACTTTTGTGCCAAACACGTGTACAATTAACGTACTGAATGACGTAAATCGAGCATGTTTGAGATATTGAGTTTATTATACTTATTTCAAGTTGTTGTACAGACACTCGAATATGGAACTTGTTTTCGATAAATTATGATAAATCACATAATCAACGTACTAATGCAAAGAATAACCAAACACCAAAGTAAAACACATGTGATGAAGAAAACAAGAGATTTATAGAGGTCCAGCCAAATAGGTCTACGTCCTCTTTTTTGTGATTACCGAGATATTTAACTATAAGAATGAAAAGCTCATTTGGTTAACGCACAACCCTCTTTGCTCTCAACTCTCAGTTCTCAATATTTCTCACCTAGCTCACAGTCTCTCCTTTGCTCTCACCTTGCGGGTTACATATCCGTATTAAAATAGAATTCCTAAAACCTATATTAATAGAATATGAAAATCCTAAACAAATAGTGACCCACACAACAAGCTGACCAATTGAACAACGTTGACATGACGAATTGTACCATTTTTTTTAACTTGATTGATAAATTCTTTGTCACTAAACTCTTGGAGTTGTCAAGCATTTTGATAGCAATTAGACAACCACATACACATTGAAGCTGCCCTTTGTATACTGACCCAGTGACCCAACCCCGGCCTGCCGGCCCAGTTTCTCTTCAAAGTTGTTAGTCATTGCAACTCTAAGTGTATCTTTTGGGCCAGCAGAATCATCATCTCCATGAGTATCTTTTAATAATTCACATTATTATTGATTTCTACATATCAGAAAACAAAACAAAACAAAAATTCATGTCACATATTTCTGTTTGCCTCGCATAATGGAACACTTTTAGCAGCAGGCTAGGGGGATCGATGGAGATGAAGATGAAGATGAAGATGAAGGGGAATATCCGAATATGAATGGGTCGGTTAGTTGAAGGATTGTTGATTTCTGGTGCTGAAGATTATTTTTCATCTTGGCAGCTGCATTTGACCTCCCACTACACTTTCGAATGGCGAACACCGGCACAACAACTATACACACACTAGAGCAACTACAGGAATAGCAAACACCAGCACAATAACTACACACACTAGAGCAACTAAGTATCCTTCATAAACAGCATAAACATAAGCCCCATTGCTTCTTGTGAAACAAAGAACCAGTCCAAAAGCTGAATTGCTTGTGTTTGTGGAGCAATTGACAAAGCTTGTATACGAGAGACGATTTGGGGCCCAATAAGGGAAGTCATTGCTCAGAAACTCGGCCGGTGATCGCAGAGATCCCGATGGGAGGCTGCAGCTTCCATTCGCGAACTTCACGTCGGTGACATGGATTGAATGTTCGCTGTAGGAGATGTCGTTGACATTGTAATTTCCCGATTTGTATATTAAGCGAAACGAGAGAGACAACCCACGTTTAGTCCCACATCGACAAAACGTAAAAGATAAAGCGGTTTATATACGCTGAGACGGGACATTTGGCCACGACCTTACTTGAACAGGATCTGTTCTATAGGACGTACATCTGTATCCTTGAGAAATAAGGAGACAGAAACTCAAACTTGGTTGATGAATCAGGACCGTTTAATCAGAGCGTGATTAACAATCTGGTGTTCCTTTGGATCATCATGGCCGTAGAGGATCGTTCTCAGTTGGTGTATGCTGGCTGGGGTGGTTAAACGGTTGTCTGACAGGTTCAAATCCTTTTTTTCTCTTATTCTTCTGTAATAAATGTCTGATGAAATGTTTTGTGGGATCTAAAATAAATTAAAAGGCCCCCTTATATAAAAATCTATTCAGTTTGAATTTATGTTAACATGGTTTATTTCTTTTCCTCTATAGATTTTGATCCTCCTATTAAAATTGTCTTCTCTTTTTTATCATCTTGAAACATCCCTACTACCCAAATCCACATTGCATTCAAGTTTAATGGACATCTTACGACACTCCAAATACATCGTTTATTCTGATATTTTATCTCTCCTTATTATTTTTAGTAAGGTAGGAGTGAAAGAATGACTATTCCATTATAGTTTTATTTTTCAGACAAGAAAGTTCATAGGCCGGATTCCCAAAGGCCTATTGGATCGCCCTTTAGGCGAAAAGAGTAACTGATGTTTTGGATTTCTCCGCAAGAAGAAGCGCAAACTTGCTCAAGAATTCTCGATTCGATTACATTCATAGATTGATAGATCAACAAAGAACAGAGAATCAATGGCGAAACAATAACTAAATGAAAGCCTCTTTTAGTAGCAACATCTTCATCAATTTTTTTTTTAATTTTTGTTTTTTTACTTTCATGTATTTTTTTTGTTGCTAATTCAACTCATTAATCATCTATTTAATTACTGGTTAAGGGCCTTAAGGGTTAACCCTGAGGCACTTGCTTCCAACATATTCTATTTAGCGACGATCAAAGAACAGTACCAAAGGGCAATTGATTGGTGGAGGAAGAATTAACCAAGTAATATTATGCAGATTCTTGGTGATTTATAATGCTGAATAATTCTGACTCTGCACATTTTTCTCCATGTTAGCAGCAGCATTTCGTCTTCCACGATACTTTCGAATACCAACCACCAATATAACGATTACAACTACGAGACCGATTACAGCTGAAAAAGCAGAGAAATTTCAAATGAGTTCCAGTTTCCAAAATGGAATAGAAAATTCGCAGAAATAACCTAAATAAGATTGACAACAATGGATAGAAAATTACGAACCTCCTACAACGACTCCAGCAAGTACTAAGTGTGCTTGAGTTGGTGAGGTTTCTTGGTTTGCTGCATAAAAACATCACCAAACATCAAAACAAACAAATTTAAAAAATAAAAATAAAGAAGTGTTTGATTATGATTTATGAATGCTGACCTTTTTTACATTTATAGGTGACAGGCTTAGTATCCGATGATTGTACGAAACATTGTTTACCAGACAATATGCAATCCCTGCATTGAACCGACCACCCGACCGCAAACCCTGCTTGCAATAGCTCCATGACAGCTCCATAAGAAGGGAACTTCAAATTTAATTTGTAACGAAGATCCACCGGAGCCAATGAGACCACTGAGCATGACGTTGGAGGATAAAGATACGAGTATTCGCCGTCGTAAGAGGTGTAAATGTAAGTCCCATTTCTTGTCAAGCACGGCACTGATGTATAATTAGCAGCTTCCGGCAGGCTTGTGATGTTTCGTGAGCACTTGACGAATCGGAAACGGCTGCCAAATTTGGAGACATATCCTTTGAATCGAATATCTTCGACAAATCCATCCGTCGTTTGAACAGAGCCAGATGGAAGGCTGCAGTTTGCATTGGCACCGGCGAAATTGACGTCAACCAAGCGAAGTATCTGATCAGAATATGAAATGTTCTTGACATAGAATTTTCCCGGGAAAATTTCTAAGATGGTTTTGTTGTTGATGCAGGAGAGTTCGTAATCGGGGTCGCCGCAGTTTGATGGATCGTTTTTCAGACGAAAAGGGTAGCTGATGTTTTGAATTTCTCCGCAGGATGAAGAGGAAGAACAGGGTGCTCTATTTTTTCGTGCTTCAATTGGAAACGGAGTTAGAAAAATGAGGACAGAGAAAAGAATGGTGGATGCAAGTTTTGATTCTATCATCTTCATTGTAATCGCTGTGAGGTTGAGAATGGCTGATAATCAAACATTTGAAGCTCTATGGCTTTATAATAAGGATTGTTGAAGGAGTCGGTCAAAATTTCTTGGTCCATTTTCTTTGGGGTCCTGGGAATTTATAGCTCTGTGCGACTTTGACTTTTCTTCGAAAGTTGAAGATGGTGAAGTTTGAAGTTTTTGTAGTGAATAGTCACTTGGTCAGTTAGTCGATCAGTATTTGGAGGCGCACGCGTTTTATTGAGGAGTTAGAGATTTGGATTGAAGAGAGTCAAGGTTGACGTCAAATGGAATGAGTGGATAAGGAAAGCTGACACATGGTCCATTTAAATAGGGGTAATATGGACCATAGCATTACAGTAGAGCTCCTTCTCTCGAGACTTACCGAGCCTGCAGGTCCTTTTCGATTAAAAGCCCAGTCTTTATATAAAATGCAAAGTTAACGGTTTTGATGGAAGCTCACCGACTCTAATACTTGCTTTCGGTGATGAACCCTCTAAAATGGCAAAGCCAATTCGGTCGATATTTACCAAACATACCAATTTTTTTCCATTCAAAACAATCTTTATATAAAATGCAAAGTTAACCGTTTCAATGAAAGCAGGGCCGTCTCAATGTCACGTGAAGCCTAAAGCAAATTTTACATCCGGGACCTTCTTAACTTTATATTTAAATATAATTTTTTTTTTAACTCAGAAAATAAAAAAGTTCCATTTCCATAAGAGCAATCAATACTAACATAGGACAACATTGTTAAGATAAGAAAAATAAATTAACAATCATATGCACAAAACCACACAATAAGATTTTGGCTTATTACTTAATATGCACCCAGAACAAGTCAGCGAGTTTTAAAATGCACCAAAAATTTAAATTTGCCTCAGTTTGCACCCAGAACATGCATGATGTTACCTCCGCATCCGTCAGTCTCTGTTACTAACGCTGTTAAAAGTGTTGATGTGGCAGTAATATTACAAAAAATTTAGGGGCAATTAAGATATTTGCTATATTTTATTAAATTATATATTAAAATTCTTTTTTTTAAATTAAAACTAATTTTATTCTTCCCCTTCCCCTTCCCAACCCACCCGACCCTCGTCTCCCTCTCTCCCTCTACTGGACCTCCCCCCACCGCCCACCCACTCACCATTTTCCGACGAGGCTCTTCTGCTGCCGAGTTGACGAGTCTGTATAGTAGTCCCTGGTATGGGCTGACCCACCTAGAACCGTCTTCTCTTCAATCGAATTCATGGCCGGCTCCTCGACTGGAATATGAGCATCAATTCTCGAGACATGGACCACTAGAGTGTCCTCCACCATCGAGAGCATCGTCGACATTCTCAAAAATGCCCTTCCGATAAGGTACTTATCCCACGAGGCCCGAGGCTCGTCGAATTAGTATCTCGGGTCGTCGAACGACATCCAACATGCATCAAGCGAACCTAGGATCTGTGTCGCAGGAGCGCCGGCCAAAGCCGTAATCAGCGATCTCCGACTGGGTTTCTCTTAACTGTCTTCCGATTGGCTTCTCCACCGGCAATGTGGCCGAAACTTAGCCACTACTGCCAAAATCACCGATTCCACCGCCTCCCTCACCTCCCCTACCGGACACTTCGAGCATTCCATCGGACAAGCCCTTCGAACAAAAGCCCCAAATCGCAAATGCCACCGGCCTACTTTGATATATGGACTTCATCCACAGCAGCGAGTCCGTGTGCTCTAGCGCGGTCCGGATCTTATTCGGGTCCCGCTTTGGAAACCTGACAGCCACAAAGACCTTGTTGAGGTGGTCTAGGTTCAAGTCCGAGATGGTGCGGTGGAGGAGGAAGCCTCGGGAGTCGAGGTCTTGGTCGGAGATTGAGTAAGTGTTGGTGGTTGGGGTGCGGCGCGAAATGGTGACGTTTTGAAAGGGAGTGGAAATGGTGGTGGTGCTTGTGAGGTGGAGACAAGCAAGTGGAGTAGAGGAGCAGAGATCGTGCATGTAGGAGGATGATTTGGGAAGAGATGATGATGCCCAGGTATTTGGTGCCCAGTTCATCAGGCATTTCTAGGCTTTCTCCAACAAGCTAGGAGAGAGGGAGATAAGGATCGGGTGGGTGAGAAGGAGACGAGGATCTGGTGGGTGGGTTGGGGAAGATTGGGTAATAAAATTAGTTTTAATTTTTAAAAAAAGATTTTAATATATAATTTAATAAAATATAGCAAATGTCTTAATTACCCCTACAAATTTTGTAATATTACTGCTACATCAACACTTTTAACGGCGTTAGTAACATAAACTGACGGATGGTGTAACAGAGGTAACAAAATGCTTGTTCTGGGTGTAAACTGAGGCAAATTTCAATTTTTGGTGCATTTTAAGACTCACTGACTTGTTCTGGGTGCATATCAAGTAATAAGCCTAAATTTTTTTGGGTAAGTCAATAATATTAAGAAAGGGCAAAAATCCAAGAGAACAACAAAAGAAAGAAAAAAAGGGGAGCCAACAACCTGGCAACCCCAACCTCAGAGAGGAAACAAAGCCACAAAGGCTAAAAGGTGCACCAAACACACATCCATAGAAATTTAAATTAAGATAATTAATATAAATAAATTTAAAAGGAAATAAAAATAATAGAAATTTTCAAAATTAATATAAATAAATTTAAAAGGATATGTGTCAACCACCTAGTGATCTTATTATGCCACATCATTCAATTTAACGGAAGTTAGAGTGGATTTAACGGAAGTTAGAGTGATTAGACGGAAGTGGGGTAACCTTGCTAACGAAAGTCATGTTCAAGGGGTTAATTGAGATAAAATTTAGTCCAATGGAGAAACTGAGATTATGTGGCTAGTTCAATGGGCAAATGAAGTAAAAAGCCTTGAAAAAACAATCTTCTTGCTTTTTTAGATGCAAAATTATTGATTAAGTTTTAATATTCAAGTTTTTCTAGCATACTTTTTTCAATAGATAACATGGATAATCCATTTAATCTTTCTTGTGACATGTTAGAACGTAAATAAGATTTTATTAGTTTCAATTTTGAAAAACTTCTTTCAGCATAAGCTACAGATACCGGTGTTGTCAATAAGATTCTATAAGCAACCTAGACATTTGAAAAAGAATCAAATCTGACTATGAAATTCAATATTTCAATTGGTTTTTTAATTTCTATTGGTAATATTTCTCTTAGAATTTCCAGTTCTAAAAGTAAATCTAATCCATCAATATCAGAATTGTTGCCATCAATACTTCTTTCCAATGTCCTTTCTCTTTGTTAATTTGTTCTTGTAATTTTTTATCGACAGAATTATTTGTTGATAATATGATTTATTCATATTAGTCACAGGCTCAATACTCTGTTCATGGCTTTTAAGCCTATCACTAAGATTTTTCCAATCTTTAAATCCATCATGAGCAAGTTGACTTCTACTAGTTTTTGAATTGAATAATTTGCAACAAAAACAAAACACACTATCCAAATCTTTTGAATAAACTAGCCATTTTCTATTACTGAGTTTCTCCATTTGGTAATTGCTTAGTGTAATGGGTTGTAGAGAAATGTCTAGAATTCTCATCTGGAGGAAAACTAAAATTATAGTGTCTAATAGGATCTCTTTCTACTAATAAGTTTCTTACATTTGTATCTATGTTCTTCCATTGCCCAGATCAGGATCATCAATATTATCAATCTGGATTTTTTCCACAGTTGTACAGTCTTATTATTTTCATTTTCTTCATTTTGATTAATCATCTCATCCCCATTATTTTCACTAGGTTCTTTGTTTGTTGCATTATATACTACATCTTCAACCATATTCTCAACAACATCAACATTGGGTAAATCAACATTTTGATTTTCAACTGCAACCATATTTTCCACTGCCAAAATTTCCACTACATTTTCTGGGTTTCTCTCTTTATTTATATTAACAAACTTATCAAGAGCTCATTTTTAAGATTGAATTAATTTTTCTATCTTTCTTTTTTTCTTTTCTGAAGTTTTGCATATCCAGATTCAAATTTCCTAGTATACATATATTTATAAAATCAGAGAAGATATAAAGTATGAAACAAAAATTGATAAAACCTAATTTATCAATTAAAAGACTTGAGACTTGAGAATCCTCTCCTCGTATCCAAATTCCAAGCAACAAGCTTTTAGTTTTAGCCCTTGCACAGACTATTAAAATTGTCCAAAACTTGAAATGAATTACCTGCAATTTTTTTAAGGAGAAAATTTGAAATAGCAGTGATTCAGTATCAGTATGAGACAATAAGAAAAGGATAATCTGAAAAGATAAAGAATTGAAAGAGTTTTAATTCAAAATTTCAGAGGAGAAGACCTTACCCATTTGAAACTCCAAAATCCAAATCCAATAAACACTTAAATTAGTGATAAACAATTAACTTAGATACTAAACTCAGTCTCAGAGCAGAAGGGTTATGAAATTGGAGAGAGAGCAGAAGAATTTTTTTGTGATAAGCAAGAGAAAAGATGAATTAATCTAGGGTGAGGCAACAATATTCTTGGGGGAAAACCAACAAAGAAGTCTAACTCTGAGGTAGAAGAAGAAAGGTTTTCTTTTACTTTCGGTCTGAAGCTACCCATCTCTCTGTAATTTTCTTCAAATATGTGTGGGCTATTTGTGCTTTAATCAGTAGGTGAGGCTCTCCACTCTGGTCTGGCTGTCTTTTAGTGAGTGTGAAGTGAGAGAATAGCTAGGTGTGGCTATGATGTCTTTGTTTTAATAGCTATTATAAATATTTTATTTTTTTACATATTTTGGGTTGTGTTTAACTAGGTTGTGGGCTGTGGAGGGTTTTATTTTGGGTTAAGGCCAATTTTTTTTACATCTGATATTTTTATATCTTATAATTTTATTTTTTTATATCTGATGGAGGGTTTTATTTTGGGTAGAGGCTTTTTTTCAATGTGAGGCCCAAGGCTCAGGACTTGTTCGCTTTGGGCTTGGGCCAGGCATGATGGACGCTTACCGACCCTAATACTTACTTTTGGTGACAAACCTCCGAAATGGTAAAGTCACTGAAATTTTCTTTGGTCATGTTTGGTGAATCGTATTTGACAGGAACCCTCCCGAATTTCCCTATTGAAATCCGTGAAGAGCCATGTGATCTCGTTTGACAACCCCGGAAAGTCCAAATCTTTCCAAAACTACCCTTTCGTTACCCACCAAAAATTTACACTTCTACCGAAAATTTTGACAGAACCTCCCTCGAAAAAGAGTCAAACCAAAAGTCTCACTTGTTAGACGAATCAAAACCAAGTAACCTGAACAAATCCACAACCAACCACACCACAAAAACTAAACCAAACAGTCATGTAAGAGTAATAAGAGCATACTAGGTTAATAACGAAGTTCAGAAATCTAAAATGCAAAAGTCTTGCGAAATCCTAAAAGAGTAAAAGTACAATAGAAAAATATGCCTCCACCTAGCCTTGTATCCTCGTCACTGAACAGCCTAGAAGGGAGTTAAACACAAAAGAAGAGTGGGAAAAAAAATAATAATTAAAAACATAATTTCAGGAAAATATGACTAACCCCTCATGATTTAAAAATCCATGCATGCATATTAGAAAAATCCATATATATATATATATATACATATATATATATATGTATGACTTACTAGAAAACTTTTATTTTATTTTTAAACCCGATGAAATCCCTATACTCGTATGTCCGAAAATACCTCAGAGGTGTCCCTGTGAGCATACTTTGTATGTCAAGAAGAATGACAAAGGAGATGTTGTGATAGTGTGTCTATATGTTGATGACATGATTATCACAGGTAATAATCAGAAATTGGTTGCTGATTTTAGGGAGGCCTTGACATCTCAGTTTGAGATGACTGACATGGGTTTGATGTTATACTTTCTTGGCATTGAGGTGAAGCAAACTGATCAAGGAACCTTTATTTCTTAGAGGAAGTATGTTGGAGATATTCTTAAAAGGTTCAAAATGGAGTCATGTAATCAATTATGACTCCATGTGAAGAAAAACTGAAGTTATATGCTGATGAAGGTGGAGAGTTGGTAAATCCTACTCGTTACAAGCAACTGGTTAGAAGCTTACGGTATCTCACTTCCACTAGGCTGGATATCACATTTGGAGTTGGCCTTATCAGTATATTCATGGAAGCTCCTCGACAATCACATATGCAAGCAGCAAAAAGAATATTGAGGTATGTGAAAGGCACTCAAAGTGATGGAATATTTTACTCAACTAACTGTGGTGTTGAGCTTGTTGGTTAAACAGATAGTGATTAGGGTAGAGATACTACAACATCAAAGAGTACTTCAAGCTATGCCTTTTGCATTGGCTCTGGAGTTATTTCTTGGTCAACTAAGAAGCAACAAGTTGTGGCTTTTTCTATTACAGAAGATGAGTACAATGCTTCTACATATTGTGCCACTCAGGCAGTTTGGGTCTGAAAAATGCTTGAAGTTTTACAACATGAGCAGAGAAGTCCAACAACAATTTTCTGTGATAACAACTAGGCAATTGCACTCACAAAGAATCCAGTTTTCCATGGAAGGACTAAGCATATACATGTGAAGGTTCATTACATCCAAGTTTTGGTTGTTAAAAATGTAAAAATGTACTTATGATTCAACATTGCCAAGAGCAAATGGCATATATATTTACAAAAAGTCACAAGGCTGAGACATTTTTGAAGTTGAAAGAGATGCTTGGCATGAAGAAGTTTGAGAGCTTGGTTTAAGGGAGGTTGTTGGAAGATGAACCAAGCTTTGGTTGGTTAGTTATTATGTCTTAATTTTATTCTCTCCAAATCTTCTTGCTCCAAGTTCTCTATACTTTTATTCTCTGCTGTTGTGGTTTGTGTGTGTTCTGTATGCTGGATTTGCAAATTTTTTGGTCCTATTTGCTCTGTGGTTTCTGATTTTGTGGTTTCTAGCTTCTGTTATTTTGTTGCTTGCTGTGTTTTTATTACTACAAGCACCAACAAGTACTCCAATTACAAGTCGCTGGGTTGGAAATGCCATTGTGGTGACCACTTCTTCAACCCTTAGCTGCCAACCTACCTTAATTAATTATTATTCATTCAATTTCCACTGGCAACTTAATTTCATCTCAAAATCCTTAGTGACCACCCTAACAGAGAAGACCACCAAAATAGAGCCACGGCACCACCCTTGACATCCGGCAAACCAACCATTACGGCTACCACCTTCGTGACCGTCGTGAGGAGACAAAGACATCCCTACTATTCTTATGCACTGATGACCATCGTAGTGGGAGATTCGACGAGAGGAAGCTCGACGGAGAAGCTGAGAACACCACACCACCATCCCCGTAATCCGACGAACTAACACTCACCTTCAGCACCTCCTTGATCGCCTCGACGAGACGAAGCCAACCACGGTAATCTTGCCCTTCATCGATTTCCATGGATGGAGCTTCGACAAAGTTGAGTCGAAGCTTTCCGACTCAATCCCAGTCGACCTAGGTAAAATCGTACCACGATTGCTTTTCTAATGGATTCCTTAGGTTGTTTAGATGCTTTTTGACCTATTGCATGTTCATTTTGGTGGAGGTTTTGCAGCTGAGGAAGTTTGATTAGGAACTGGGAGAATTCCGACGACAACTGCGGCTTTACAACCATTTTCCAGCCAAGTCAGGTATCAGAGACTGAGAAATCTCTTTTGCCCTCAACTATTCAGTCACGTGCCCTTTTTCTCAAGGATTCCGGGATGGGGGACACTAATATTAAAGTTTAGGGACTATTGCTAAAGCTATGGTAAAATTCAAGAACTGTTGTTCCAATTTAGCCTATATGTAATTCTTCCTTCACCAATTGCCCTTTGGGTTCCTTTGATCGTCACTAAATAGAATATGTCGGAAGCAATTGCCTCAAGATTAACCCTTAAGGGCCTTAACTAGTAATTAAGTAGATGATTAATGAGTTGAATTAGCAACAAGAAATACATAGAAGTAGAAAATAATTTATTTGTTTTTAATAAAAAAATTGATGAAGATGTTAGTACTAAAAATAGGCTTTCTTATAGTTATTGTTGTATAGAGAAATCATGTCAAGAAAGGACTTATTTATTGCTTCGTCATTGATTTTCTGTTCTTTGCTGATCTATCAATCTATGAATGAAATTGAATCGAGAATTCTTGAGCAAGTTTGCGCTTCTTCTTGTGGAGAAATTCGGAACATTAGTTACCCTTTTCACTTAAAGGGCGATTTAGTGGGCTGTGGGAATCCGGCCTATGAACTTTCTTGTATAAAAAACAAAACTATAATGGAATACAAATCGGGAAATTACAATGTCAACAACATCTCTTACAACGAACATTCAATCCATGTCACCGAAGTGAACTTCGTGAATGGAAGATGCAGCCTCCCATTGGGGTACTATCACCGGTCGAGTTTCTGAGTAATGACTTCCCTTATTGGCCACAATCTTTGTCAATTGCTCCACAAACACAAGCAATTCAGCCATATGTCTTTGAGGTATTTTCGGACATACGAGTATAGGGATTTCATCGGGTTTAAAAATAAAATAAAAGTTTTCTAGTAAGTCATACATATATATATATATATATATATATCATGCTCCATGAAGTAGGAGTCAATTTTATTGTACCATGCCCTTGTAGCTTGCTTGAGCCCATACAAGGCCTTTTTCAGCTTATACACCTTGTCATCTTGACATTTTTTCACATAACTAGCTGGTTGTTCTAGATAGACTTCTTCTTCTAAGGTTCCATTTAAGAACGCCGACTTAACATCCATTTGAAATAACTTCCAAACATTATGAGCAGCAATTGAAACAATCATTCTAACTGTATCAAGTCTAGCAACGGGAGAAGTCAGCTCTCATGTATCATTCCTTTGAAACCACGTCTCCATTTGACTTATACTTCGTCTTGTACACCCATTTGACACCAATTGCAGTCTTTCCTTTTGGTAGAGAAGTCAGCTCCTATGTATCATTCCTTTAAATTGCATTGATTTCTTCCTTCATAGCCGTAATTCATTGTTCTTTGCAGCAAGCATCATCAAAAGAAATAGGATCACAATTAGCAAAGAGTGCAAAATTCATGTATTCTTCATCTGTGTCATCATTATCATTAGTGACCACATAATCATCCAAGTGCCTAGGTGGGGGACGTTCTCGTTGTGGTTGACCAAGTTGTCTCACTTGTGGTGCTCGATTCTCTTGAGTATGAACATCAGAATTTTCAGCAAGCTGACCATCACCATTATCATCACTGTCATGAGGTACAAGTACAGCTGGTGTGCTTTCCTTCAAAGACCAATCCCAAACCTTTTCTTCATCAAAAGTAACATCTCTACTCACTATGATTTTCTTTGTTATTTGATTGAAGAGTTTGCACCCTTTTGTGATTATACTATAGCCAATAAAAATACACTTATCTGCTTTCTCATCAAGCTTCTTCCTTATGTGATCAGGGACATGTGCAAAATAAATACACCCAAACACTCGAAAATTATGAACATTGGGCTTTCGACTACTCCATACTTCATAAGAATTTTTCCCATTGACACTTCTATTTGGAGACCTGTTCAAAATATAAAGTGCACAAGCAACTGCATCAGCCCAAAAACCTTTAGGCAAGTTCTTCAATTTCAGCATACATCTCACCATGTCCATAATTGTCCTGTTTTTTCTCTCAGTTACGCCATTTTGTTGTGGTGTATACCTTGATGTTATATGATGTTTAATTTCGTTCCTCTCTAAAAACTCATCACAAACAGTATACTCTGTTCCCCTATAAGTTCTGAGTACTTTTATCTTCTCTCCGCATTGCTTCTCAACATATTTCTTGAAAGTTTTGAAAGTGTCAAAAGCATCTAATTTGTTTTTCAGAATACAAACCCAATTTTTCTTGCTGTAATCATCAATGAAAGTGATAAAATATCTTCCACCGCCAAAAGAAGGAACTTCAACACTACACAAATCTGAATGAATTAACGCTAAACTTTTTTTAGCTCTATGAGCGTCTCCTATAGGAAAACTTTCCCTATGCTTCTTACCTATCACACAGGTTTCACATACTTCCTTTTGAACATAGATTTTAGGCAAACCATACACCAATTATTTCATACTAAGGGAGCTTAAACTATGAAAGTTCAAATGTCCAAACCGCATATGCCATAACCAACTATCATCATCTTTTATCACATAACTAAAACAAGGCAGAGGTTGACAATTAAGATAAAAGAAACAACCGATTTCGAGTCATTGTTACCTTAGCTATCATGCCACGCCGTGAGTCATTTATGGTGCATATCCTTCCATGAATCTGAATGTCATATCCTTTTTCAGCTAATTGCCCCCACGCTCAACAAATTATGGTGGAGGTCTAGCACATAATAGACATATGAAATACTATTGCAGGAGCCATTTCTCAATTGGATAAAAACTCTACCTTTTCCCCTTGTAGAGATTTTTGTGTGATCACCAAACGTGATTGTTGACTGCACTGACTCATCAAGCTCACTAAACAATTCTTTTTTACCGCACATGTGATTTTTGCACCCTGTATCCAAAAGCCATTATGTCTTTTCTTTATCACTCACAACACTAAAAGCTAGCAACAAAGTTTCTTCATAACCATCTTTTTCTTCTGCAATCTTGGCATGAAATCCCTTTCTTTCACCCTTCATCTCACATTCATTTTTGTAGTGACCATACTTTTGACAGTTGTAACACTTGACATTGGATTTGTCATAGGGCTGATTTCGTTGGCTTCCTCTTCTGTCATAAGGCGGACTCCATCTATTTCCTCTTCCTCTTCTTCTTCCTCTATTTGACCCAAATATGCCTTGTGAACCTCTTTTGTAGCTTGAATTCTCGTATCTTGGGTGTGATCTCGACTCACTATTGGACTCCCCACTTTTTGAGTCATGTTTCTCCTTTTCGAAATTTAGTTTTGCTTGTAGAGCTTCTTTAATTCCAACTTCATTTTTCTCATTTAATCTCGGTTCATAAGCTTGCAATGAACCTTGCAACTCATCCACTGTCAACGGATTGAGGTCTCAGATTTCCTCAATTGCTGTAACTTTGCCCTCGAATCGATCTGTCAAAGTTCGAAGGATTTTCTCCACAATCTGCACATCATTTAAGACGTCACCATTGGACTTCATCTAGTTAGTCATTTCCAACATACGGGAGAAGTAATCAGAGACACTCTCCTTTTTTTCCATTTGTAGAAGCTCAAATTGCCTTCTCAATGTTTGCAGCCTTACCTTCATAACTTTCTCTCTGCCCACATAGCTATTAATAAGCACATCCTATGCCTCCTTAGCTGTAGAAACATGCGCAACCTTCTCATAAACAAAAGATTCAATTGCTCCAAAAATATACATCAATGATTTGTTGTCTTTCTTCCTATTTTTCAGCAATTCTTCTCTTTGATTTTGTGGTATTGTTGCTTGATCACCAGGATCCGTAAATCCATTTAAACCAACATCACTATACTCCATCACTCTGAAAAACAATTCCATTTGGGAACGCCAATGCTGAAAGTTTCCATTTCCATCAAACTTACCCACTGGGCATTGCACAAATTCATTTCTATTTGCCATCGCCACTAACCTAGAAGCTTTGATACCAGATGTAGTAATAAAAAGACAGCAAGCAAAAAAATAACATAAGCTAGAAACCACAAAATTAGAAACCACAGAGCAAATAGAACTAGAAAGTTTGCAAATCCAGCATACACAACACACACAAACCACAACAGCAGAGAATAAAATTATAAAGAACTTGGAGCAAGAAGATTTGGAGAGAATAACTGTGTATATTGATAAATATATAGCCAAAAGGCTTCAGACCATTTTGATAAGAAGAAGAGGAAAACGACTGATGCTTCTCTCTCTCAAAAACAAGAAAAGGGTGAGCTTTTTATATTTAAGACAAAAGTATAGACAAAAATACCCTTATATTTAAAACATAATAACTAACCAACCAAAACTTGGTTTATCTTCCAACAATGCCTTCATGATGAGACGGGTCAAAGAACATAATGGGGATGGATCAGGTCATGCCCAGTTCAACCCGGCCTTGGCTGCGCATGGTAAGCGCTTGGACCGCCATGCATGGGTGGCACTTGTTGTGGTAGCTCGGCAGCCTTAAGAAGAAGAGGCTAGTGGAGAGAGAAGAAGAAGAGGCTAGTGGAGAGAGAAGAAGAAGAAGAAGAAAATTAAGAAGCATAATGGATGCGGCAGCTTTGGAAAGAAAAGTGAATTATTCATGGTGGTGAAAATTTTATGTCACTATGGTGGTGAAAATTTTATGTCACTATGAAAATCTTGATCGATGAAATCAAAAATAAATAAATTTATTAGATACACACCCACTTGCTAAATTCTTCTTAAGCATAGAGAGAGAGAGATTAATTTGAGGGAGTGGGCCCAAACCACCAAAATGGACATTTTTGTCCTTATTTTTAAGGGATTCTGTTTGAATTTTTGACGGAGGGACTAACTGAACTATTATGGTAAAGTCATGGACGGGTGACACTATTATTGAAGTTTAGGGATGGCTGCTAAAATTATGGTAAAGTTCAAGGACCTAGACCAAAAATTAACATAATTTGAAATTTTAATTAGAGAAATGACGATTTTACCCTCGATTTTGGAGGGATTCGGGAGTCACATTTTGTCTGGAAGCACGTTTGGAAGCTTTTATTGGGCATTTGCATAGGTCTCGACCTCGCAAGTTCGTAGATAGACGGCACGCAGAAAACGGAGACTGGTAAGAGCATTGTGGGTCTACAAGCATCAGGGGCAGTTTGGTCATTTATGAGAAGTCCAAAATTAGAGGGATATTTTTCCCTCTTCGGAGACTTTGCTCAGACTCTCTCTCTATCATCTCCCTCGGTATCTCTCTTCCCGTGCGATCGCAGCACACCGCCTTCATCATCGACTCAGTTTTGGGTCGATTCGAGCCAAACAGAGGCAAGAAATAGCACCCCTAGTCCCGGTGAGTAGATTGGTGTCAAGTTCGAGAACTGAACACCGCTAGAGACGGAGAACTGAAGAGAGGGATTTGGCCGGAACTTCACGGCCAGTTTCTGATCAAACCATGTATGATCTCAAATTTCCGACCTCATTTCCGAGTTCCTAGCGTTGCGTAGATGATTCTATAGGTGTGGATCGTAAATATTGGTGGATTTTGGGGAGAGTTAAAAGCTTGTCGGAAATGGTGATTTCCGACGAGAAATTTCCAGATTCCGACTGCGGCGGTCCGATTGTCGTTCCCGATAAGCTCTGGCGATTGGTTCGACCGAGGTATGCTGACATGGCATGCCACGTGGCAGCCACGTGGAGCCACATGGTGACTAGTCAATAGCTGACTCAGTTGCCACGTGGAGCCACATGGCCACACAGTCAGCATTCCAGTCGTCGGTTAGTTAACCGTTAGGTCAACTAACACCGTCAAAGTTTGACGGAATATACTGACGATGTTAGCATATTCCGTCAAAGGTGACAGTGTTATAATAGAACCTTAACAGTGCAGACGCGCGTGGGGGCGCATGGTCTAGTTTTCTATCGGCGCATGGGGCTGTTTCCCGGCCCACGGCGGCGCGTGTCTGGGGTTTTGGAGCATTTTGGATCAATTTTTGGCAGTTTTGAGGCCGTTGGAGTCCGTTTAGAGCCCCGATTGAGTAAGCCCAGCTGTAATGGATGACCACGGGGCGGGTTTTGGCTCGGGGGGTCAAGGGAGTTTGGTTATTGGTATGTCAAAGGGGTCCTTGGGGCTAGGGCTTCCTTGAATTGGTACTTGGGATGTACTGTGAACGAACTGAGTTTTCGGGATTGCAAGGCATGTGTGTTTCTATGTATTATGTCATACCACGGATTGTGAGTGGTGGGAATTGAGAGAAATTATTAGGAATATATTAGAGCATTTCGAGGCTCGGGAATTAAAGCTTAAGGTTAAAGGAATTTATTTTATGGTGAATCGGGATTGTGATTTGGGTTTTGACCATGATGAATGATATGAGATATGTTATAGAAGATTTCATCATACTCTCAGGATGTTATGATGTGAGGTATGTCGGGGAGGATTTCCCTTACACACTCGGTGGGTCAAGGGAGTTTGGTTATTGGTATGTCAAAGGGGTCCTTGGGGCTAGGGCTTCCTTGAATTGGTACTTGGGATGTACTGTGAACGGACTGAGTTTTTGGGATTGCAAGGCATGTGTGTTTCTATGTATTATGTCATACCACGGATTGTGAGTGGTGGGAATTGAGAGAAATTATTAGGAATATATTAGCGCCTTTCGAGGCTCGGGAATTAAAGCTTAAGGTTAAAGGAATTTATTTTATGGTTTCGAACCGGGATTGTGATTTGGGTTTTGACCATGATGAAGGATATGAGATATGTTATGGAAGATTCCATCATACTCTTGGGATGTTATGATGTGAGGTATGTCGGGGAGGATTTCCCTTACACACTCGGTGGGGTATGGCAGGGAGATGTGAGGTGTGATAGGGAGGATTGGATTGAGGCTCGGAAAGAGCCGAAATATTGATCTATGGCACGGGAAGAGCGGGATATAGAGTTACGGCTCGAGATGAGCCGGGATATTTGGCTACGGCTCGAGCTGAGCCGGGATATCGGGTTATGGCTCGGAGTAAAGTAAGTGAGTCTTGATTCAACCAAGTTTTGAACATTGAGTTGGATTAAATCATTGAGGCATGAACAGAAACCCGACCAGATTAGCATATTAAGAGAATAACTATGGTATGCGAACCAAATCGACGTTATGATAGCCAAAGAACCTTTCAGTATATGTACGTTAATTACTGTCACGAAGTGTGACCAATGCCTGAGATGTGGCAAGGGTACTTTCGTCATCAGGGTCAGTGGGTGATGTGGGCGGTGACCCAAATTGATGAGTTGATGATGGTTCACACGAGGGTGACACGTCAATTGTCTTGTTTGATTGCGGAGAAGGTCCTCCGAGGTAGTTTGTGAACTACCGGTCTGTCCTTCGTCTGACAGGTGGGTGAAAGTCAATCAAGTACATGAGAGGTTCTGTTGGAGTGCCTGTACATTTCATTTGATGTTTCCAAAGATTAAGGATATTTCCGGTATTACCTTATGTGGTCAAAGGCTGTCAGACGAAAACATGACTTTTTGCGGATTTCGAGTTGAAATTCGAGAAGGGTCCTGTCAAATATAAAGATCACAATCACGAGATCAATTGCACCTGAAAAAGGCAGAGAAAATTTCGAATCAGTTTCAATTTCCAAAATGGAATCGAAAATTGCAACAAATAAAGTAAATAAGCTTGACATCAATGTATACCAAGTTACAAAAACATAAGTACCTCCAACAGTGGATCCAGCAATTACTAAGTTTATTTGAGTGGGTGTAATTTCTCTGTTTGCTGCATAAAAACATCATCAAACATCAAAACAAATAAACTTAAAAAAATAAAAATAAAAAATTGTTTTTATAATGATTTAAGAATGCTGACCTTTTCGACATTTACAGGTACTGGCTTTAGTATCCGATGATTGAACGAAACATTGTTTTGCCAGACAAGACGCAATCTCTACATTGAACCGACCATCCGAGCGCAAACCCTGTTTGCAATAACTCCATGACAGCTCCATAAGAAGAGAACTTAAAATTTAATTTGTAACGAAGATCCACCGGAGCCAATGAGACCACTGAGCATGACGCTGGAGGATAAAGATACGAGTATTCGCCGTCGTAAGAGGTGTAAATGTGAGTCCCACTTCTTGTCAAGCACGGCGATGATGTATAATTAGCAGCTTCCGGCAGGCTTGTGACGTTTCGTGAGCACTTGACGAATCGGAAACTGCTACCCAATATGGAATATCCTTGGAATCGAATGTCTTCGACACATCCATTCGTTGTTTCAACAGAGCCAGATGGGAGGCTGCAGTTTGCATTGGCACCGGCGAAATTGACGTCAACCAAGCGAAGTATCTGATCAACTGTTCTTGACATAGAATTTTCCCGCGAAAATTTCTAAGATGGTTCTGTTGTTGATGCATGAGAGTTCGTAAACGGGGTCGCCGCAGTTGGCTGGATCGTTCTTTAGGCGAAAAGGGTAGCTAACGTTTTGGATTTCTCCGCAGGAGGAAGAGGAAGAACAGAGTACTCTGTTTTTTCGTGCTTGGATTTGAGTCAAATTTAGAAAAATGAGAACAGGGGAAAGAATGGTGGATGCAATTTTTGATCGTATCATCTTTGCGCATATCTAATCTGATCAACCAACGGACATAGCAGAAATATCAAGAAGATCACTGGGTTAAGACCAAACATATTCATCAAGGCCCTTCAACAAGACCCATATCCAAAGCCCACTAGTGTGGCCCAACTTCTAAACTTAGATATCACCTATATAAAAGGAGCTAAATCCCTCATTCAATCAACTCGGACTCTCTCTCTAGAGACAATTTTTCTCCCTTCTCTCTACATTACTATCTCTAAAGACTCATAATCTAACACATATATTATTAATGAGTGTACTCATAATCTAACATATATATTATTAATGAGTGTAGTACTACACTGTAGACGTAACCCGATTTAAGTTAACCACATATCATTGTGCCTTAATGTGAATATGTGTCTTCATAATCCGACCGATCCATTTTATGTTTCAACAATCTTCATTGTAATTGCTATGAGGTTGAGAACGGCTGATAATCAAAAGTTTGAACCCCTATTGCTTTATAATAAGGATTGTTGAAGATGATGAAGTTTGAAGTTTCTATAGAGGATAGTCGCTTTCGTTGATCCGTGTTATTGAAGGGTTAGATTTGGATTGAAGAGTCAAGGTTGACGTCAAATGGAATGAGTGGCTAAGGAAATCTGAGTCAACAGACATTAACCCCACACATTATCCATTTAATATGGGCACTCACCATTTTAATTGATCACATTAATTGATCACGCTTAATTTGACATTTTATTTATAACAAAAAATTAAATATAATGTGATTTAATTTATTGAAATAACATAATTCATTGATTGTCACATCAGATGGTTAAATTGATGTGGTCTCCAATTAAGATGTTTCAAATATCATTTCTTTTTAATATAGGGGTAATATGGACCATAGCTTAAAAGAAGAGTTGCTTCAGCTGTAACTCATCGAACCTACAAATCCTTTTCGACTAAAAGCATAGTCTTCCCAAAAAATGCAAAGTTAACGGTTTCGATGGAAGTTCACTGACCCTAATACTTACTTTCGGTGAGGATCCCTCTGAAATGGTAAAGCCAGTTCGGTCGTAACTTACCAAAAAGGCCGATTTTTTTATTATTTAGAAGCAGTTTATATATAAAATGCAAAGTTAACTGTTTCAATGGAAGCTCACCGACCTTAATACTTACTTTTGGTAACGAAACTCTGAAATGGTAAAACTCACTGAAAATTTTGGAAGCTCACATAAACAATATGCATACTCTATTATGACCCAATTGAGCAAGATGCTCAACAGTGCAGTTAACTTCCCTGAAAATATATGTTTGACGCTACCATTAGCAAAGTCATGCCATAAAGCTGTGCACTCCGCTAGTAAATATTTATTTCTTGTCATCTACCAAAGAATGATCAAAATCTTTGGTAGGACTCTACCGAAGTATGATTCAAAGATTAGTAGGAAGATCATTCTATTAGAGAGACAATATGCTAATGAATATGGAAACTTTCAACAATTTTGATGATAATTGAATTACAATTTACAAATCGAAGACAAAAGAATTTGAATTTGAATTTGAATTTCAACCCAAAAAAAAAAACGATGCTTTTATATATAGTTGTTTTAATTAATTAGTTCATCAAGCATTGTCGATTGTTGGCCTTCCCAAGGATTGCTGGTCCTCTCTGATATCGACCGCCTTCGGTCTTCTCCGACATCTTCGTATAACCAACACCAACGCCACAATTATCACCACTAGAACAATCAGACCTGAAAAATGCACACAAATTTTTCTATCAATTTCAAATTCAACTTAATTAATTCCATATTTACAATACAAAACATAATATTTTGTTATAAATTATAATACCTCCCACAACAATTGCCAGAATTATCAAGTTTGCTTCTTCTTTTGTAATACCTCTGTACTCTGCACACAAACAATACGAATTAGTTAATTGATTAACATCAAAATTTTTTTAAAAAAAAAGTTGATCGTAATTCATAACGCAAGTTGACAATGAATTAAAACTGACCTCGTTGACAAATGTACGTGAGTGGCTTATCCCATGATTTCACGACGCAGGATTTACCAGACAAGGAGCAATCCCGGCACACAATCGACCACCCAACATCAAACCCTGCCGCCAAAACCTCCATGACATCCTCATCTGAGTCGAACTTAGTAACATTTTTCGCATTAGCCACCGGAGCCACTGACAGAAGCGAACAAGATTGTTCGTAGCTATTTAACAAATAGTCCCCGTCATACTTGGTGTAAAAATAAGTCCCATTTTTGGTCAAGCATGGAACCGGCGTGTAACCGTCGCGGCTGATATTCGTGGAACACTTGACGAATCGAAAACGACTGCCTAAGTTTGGGACAACTCCCCGGAATCGAAAATCTCTGATGTATCCGCTGCTTGTTTCGATGGAGGCCGATGGGAGGCGGCAGGTTTTGTTGTCAAAGTTGACGTCAACCAAACGCAGCGTTTGATCATCGTATGAGATGTTTTTCACAGTGTACTTGCCCGGAAAGATTTCGAGGATGGTTTGGTTGTTGACGCAAGAGAGTTGGTAATCGGGGTCGCCGCAGGTTGATGGATCGCCGGTGAGGCGAAAAGGGTAACTGATGTTTTTGATTTCTCCGCAGGAGGAAGAGCATGTGACTTGTTGATTGGTTTGCGCTTCAGCGTAGACTAGGAACAGAAAAATGGGCAGAGAATAGAGAAGGGATGAATATTGGACCGTCTTCATGTTCAAAACTTAGGTTAATCAAAAAATATTGCAATACGCAGAAGAAATGAATTATGCGCATATTTATAGGTGTCGAAGAAGGGTTGGTCAGCGAATGGTGGGGGTTGGTCAAAATTTTCAGCTCCATGTTGGGTTTTTCTGTAATTTTTCTACACAAACGCGTTGTGTTATATAACTTATAAGCCTTCATCTTTTGGTGGGCTGGTCAAATTGAGAATTGGCAAATATTAACGGACCCTTGCTCAAATTCTGAGATAATTTGTTGTCAATTTATGCATGAAATTTGTTAATGGCGTAATTAAAAATTTAAGTCAGGATGAGCATATGATAAATAATGCTCGGAGTACTTCTTGGTGAAATAGTTCATTTTTTGTGAAGGCATTCCTTTTCGTCGTCGGCATTATTGGTCGAAATAGTTTTGTGATAGTGTTTTAATTCCATTCTAAATGCCAGTTTGGGATTGCTGTACTTTTTTGAAAAACTGTTTCTACGGTGCTTTTTTTAAAAACTGTTTCTACTGTGTTTTTTTGAAAAACTGTTTATGCTATGTTTTTTTTGAAAAGTTGTTTATGCTTTACTTTCATAATAAGTAGCTATACACTAAAATAATTTTTGTAAAAGCAACCTACATGCTGCTTTTAAAAGTTGTTGTCAAAAGTTTATCGCTTTTTAAAAAAATAATTTTTTATATTTTTACCAAACACTTTTGTAGTTCTTCAATTTTAAATAAAACAATTTTTTAAGAAAAAAACAATACCAAATGGGGCCTAAAAGAGATTAATATTAGAAAATAAACTTTATAGAACAAAAATAAAAAAAAATATAAATAATGGCATTGGTTTAGAGAATTTCATGATCATGTGTGTATTCATTTTCCATTAAGTAATTGTGGTATCTTTTATTTGAGTAACTAAAAAAATGCAAAATAAATACTGATACACTCAAATTTCGATACTTACTAAGTAATAATTAAATGATATTTGGTATGTTAGTGGAAAAATAGAAAAGATTAAACAAAAATTGTAACGATATTAGTATAATTGAATATACATATGTATGCAACACAAAAAAAAAAAACCAATAGGGGCATGATCCCCCTCTGATCGTCAAGTGGCTCCACTATTGAACTTTGTAGACTCTGTTATAAATATGCAAAATAAATACTTATGTACTCAAATTTCGATACTTACTAAGTAATAATTAAATGATATTTGATATGTTAGTGGAAAAATAAGAAAGACTAAACAAAAATTGTAACGATATTAATATAATTGCATATACATATGTATGTAACACCAAAACAAAAAACCCAGTAAGGGCCTGATCCCCCTCTGATCGTCAAGTGGCTCCACCACTGAACTTTGTAGACTCTATTGTAAATAAACTTGGACATGAATGAAGTCGATATTCCACCTTAAAATCAATTAGCAATGGGCATAGTAACCATTCATAATTCCTAGCAAGGCTGTGTAATTTTTCAAAGTAGGTATTTTGTTCTTTCACTTTCTCACCTTCTCATGTGTGGCGAATTTTCTAAGTGTCGTGAAGTGTAACGACCTGGACTTAAAATTAAAGTAAATTTGAGAATTAAATTTGAAAACTACGATTTTACCCTTGGGGTTTAGTGGTTCCGAAAGTCAATTTGAATTTGGGAATACTTTTGGAAATTTTCTTGTACCATTGCGTAGGTCTTGTCCTCACGAGTTCGTAGACAGATGACATTCAAAAATCGGAGTTCAAATAAGAGAGTTATGGTTCAAAAACTAAAACGGCAATTCCGTAATTATGAAAAATCACATTTTTATGTTTGGATGACACTCTCTCTCCCCTCACTTTCTCTCTCCCCGAGCTCAGCGCCCTCCTGCCACAAACTTTTCGGCCAAACCCAAGATCCCAACTTTGGAGGACCATAACTCTGTCATCCGGCCACCAATTGACGCAATTCTTGGACCAAAACGTTCATCTTTTCAAAATCTACCTTTTCCCTAAAAGACCCAGTCCAATTAGTGCCTCGTTTGATCGACGCTCGAAAGGGACCGGCCAAAATACCACTGCGAAGACCAATCTTCAAGTTGCAATTCGGGCCACCTCTGGTGTCCGTGTACCTTGGTTCTTATTGCAAAACGTTTGTCTCTCAACCCTCTTCAAAGCCCATTTGAGCCCTGACATCAATGGCCACCGTAGATGGTGGTCCGATGTCGAGAAAGTTAAGGTTTTCCGGCGGCTTTTTTCAGATTCCAGCCACTTCCAGCCAAAATTGGACTTTGACATAGTTGGGAAGTTAGTTATACTTGTTGTGCTTGTTCTTTTGGTATAAGTGTTGACCCCTAATTTGGAAATTTCAGGGTCGCTGGATTGTTGCCGGGCCACCACCGGCGGTGGCGGAGCGCAGTGGAAGCGTGGCGTGGTGGCTCCGAATGTTACGGGGGATCGAATAGCTTGGAGTTGAATTTGAACGGACATTGAGGTGAGTGGATTTTGGTTTTACAAATTATAATACGTGCATAAATGTATCTTTTAAATAAATTCGTATCAAATATGAATTTTGATAAATTAGAATAATTATTCTAAATGATTATTAACTTTTCTGAATTTCGGGAATTTAGAATAATTATTCTAGTTACTTATGTTGGTTATGAATTCTTAATAATGATTTTGAAATGATTTTTGGCATTAAACCCGGTTCATGGATTTTAAGCCAGGTTTTCAAGGTTTGGGGCTATGGTCGGTTTTATGGATTTTGGATTCATGGATATTGGGCTCGTTGGGCATTACGGTGAGTGGAATTGTTTTCCTAAACTATATTGCATGCATATTGTTATGTTTTAAGTATGTTTATTCAATTACGATTTTCGAGAATTATATGGAAGAATTATTTAGTATTATCATGAGTCTAAGGAATTAAGGATATTTATTATAAATTGTTTATTACCTTTCCAAGACTCGGGATCAAGGGATAATGATTTACGTGACTTTCCACTGGTTATGGATTGTAATTTGTAAGAATATGGTTTTATTATTGATTATGGATCTTAATAACAATTTTGGGGAACGAATTTGATATCGGCTTGGGCTTAGGCCCGGGATGATGATTTTATAGATTCCGGTTTATGGATTTTAGGCTTAGGCCCGGGTTTATGTATTTAGGCTTAGGCCTAGGTATTAGATGGTTTTAGGGTTTCGGCCCAGGATGGTGGGTTAGGCTTTGACCCTGGAGGGAGGGTTGGTCGGAGTTTCTCGATGAGGTAAGGCAGGGAGGATTCCCTCATACGCTCGGACGAACATGATGTATGGCAGGGAGAATTCCCTCGTACACTCGAGATGATGTGAGCTATGGTATGGAGGATTCCATCATAGTCTCGGAGAGGTACGAGTTATGTTATAGAGGATTCCATCATACTCTCGGGACGATATGAGGTATGTTATGGAGGATTCCATCATATTCTCTGGACGATATAAAGTATGTTATGGAGGATTCCATCATACTCTCGGGACGATATGAGGTATGTTATGGAGGATTTCATCATACTCTCAGGACGATATAAGGTATGTTATGGAGGAATCCATCATAGTCTCGGAGAGGTACGAGTTATGTTATAGAGAATTTCATCATACTCTCGGGATGATATGAAGTATGTTATGGAGGATTCCATCATACTCTCGGGACGATATGAAGTATGTTATGGAATATTCTATCATACTCTCGGAACGATATGAAGTATGTCATAGAGGATTCCATCATAGGTTTAACGAGACATTGAGTTACGGTTCGGGATGAGCCGAGATATCGAGCTACGGCACGGGGATGACGGCTACGGCTGCGATATCGAGCTATGGCTCGATAAGATGACTTCGGTCGGAATGGGGAGGCTAAGGCTCGAATTAGTGGCTTCGGTTGGGTTATCATGATGACATGTATGATTAGATTTGGCATGGGCTCCGAGGTAAGCCAAGCGGTACCCGGTAAGTTATATATATATATATATATATATATATATATATATATATATATATATATATATATATATATATATATATATATACGAGAGCCTTATTGTAAATATGGTTTACCACGAGGTAGGTTATCATGATTTTACTTATTATGGTTATCATCACTTTACTAGCGGGGTTATACTTTATTATCGTTCTTTTATCCACTCACGGTTGTTTGGTTTTGTGCCCTACAGGCCGTAGCGGGACGAGGTGACAAGACTAGGAGGAGGCATCATCTTTCGCTACACTACCTTCACGTAGGACTTTCTATTGACTTATGGTTAACCTAGTTTGCTCTTATCCATTGTTGGGTATTGTAATTAATTCTGGGACTTGAATTTGGTTGGATGTGATTTAATCTAGACTGTTTAGTTAATAGTTTAGCATTCGAATCCTTCGTTTGACAGGTGGAAGACAGTTTGACCAATTTACAGTGGAGATTTCACCGAATTTTCGGTAGCATTCTCATAAAGTCTTTGTTGAAATGGTGAGGGTATTTCAGGGATTATCTTGAGTTTTCAGGTGTTGTCAGACGGGAGCAGAACTTCTCACAAATTTTGAGGGGAAATTTGGGAGAGGTCCTATCATGAAGCGCGTGTGGCCATTTAGTATTTTATATAAAATAAAGTTTCATGATATCATAAAGGAAGTTAAAGTTCTATCCAAAATCAATTAACAATAAACAGAGAAATCTAATCCTTATTAGTTATTAAGCCTTTAGTTCTTTACCATTTTTTGCTACAGCCCAACCCCTTATATGTAACGATCCGGATTGACGAGTTAAGGTTGGTTCAAAAGTGTACAACTTTTCAGTTATCTAATATTGTCTTGAGAGATGATTATATTGATATATTCTCTGCTGCTATGGAACCAAATAATTAACCTTCGTAGTCGGAATTTAATTTCTAAGTGTCGGTCAGCACCCAGTACTGCCTGTACCCAAGTGGATACTCGGGGTTGGGTGTGATTGTTTGGTTTGTATATCTTATTGCATCATTCGTCTGACAGGTGGATGAAGGTTAACCAAGTTCGAGGAAAGGATCTGTCGATTTTTCAGTAAAATTCTCGTACGGTGTCTTTACGGCAATAAAGGTATTTATGGTATTAAATTGTGACGTCAGAGGTTGTCAGACGGGAGCAGGGCCTTTCTCGAGTTTCGAGGGGAAATTCAGGAAGGATCCTGTCAACTTTGTATCAGACTTATAGGTTAACTTCCTGTGGACCGCACTTAGTGTGCATTCTTGTAATTTCGTGATGCCTCATGGACGTTGTCCTCATCTACGATTTGTTGTTGAGACGGGAACAATGAAATGTGCAAGGTACACGGGATTTAAGGTTCCGATTTATTGTATCATTTCGGATCAACATACAATGAGTTTGTAGAGTTTCAATTGGCAGTCGTATCAGAAGTTTAGTTTGTGTAGGTGGTGGCGCGAGAGAACTCGAGAGGTTGTTGGAAGTTGTTTCTTTGACCTACGTTGAGTGAATTTCGAGGAAGATATTTCTTTAAGGGAAAGTGAGTTGTAACGACCCGGATTGACGAGTTAAGGTTGGTTTAAACGTGTACAACCTTTCAGTCGTTTAATATCGTCCTGAGAGACGATAATATTGATAGATTCTCCGCTACTATGGAACCTGGTAATTGACCTTCGTAGTCGAAATTTAATTTTCAGGTGTCGGTTAGCACCCAGTACTACTTGTACCCAGGTGGATACTCGAGGCTGGGTGTGACACTGTTTGGTTTGTATCTGTTATTGCATCATTCGTCTGACAGATGGATGACGGTTAACCAAGTTCGGGGAAGTGATTTGCTAGTTTTTCAGTAAAATTCTTGAATGGTGTCTTTATGGTAATAAGGGTAATTCTGGTATTAAATTGTGACGTAAGAGGTTGTCAGACAGGAGCAGGGCCTTTCCTGGGTTTTGAGGGGGAATTCGAGAAGGGTCCGGTCAACTTGGTATTAGAGCTTTGGGTTAACTTCCTGTGGACAACACTTAGTGTGCATTCTTGTATTTTCTTGATGCCTCCTGGACGTTGTCCTCGTCTACGGTTTGTTGTTGAGACAGGAACAATGAAATGTGCAAGATATACGGGATTTGTTGTATCATTTCGGGTCAACATACAATGAGTTTGTAGAGTTTCAATTGGTAGTCATATCAGAAGTTTAGTTCGTGTCGGTGGTGGCGCGAGAGAACTCGAGAGGTTGTAAGAAGTTGTTTCTTTGACCTACGTTGAGTGAATTTCGAAGAAGAAATTTCTTTAAGGGGGGTGAGTTGTAACAACCCGGATTGATGAGTTAAGGTTGGTTCAAACATGTTCAACCTTTCAGTCGTTTAATATCGTCTTGAGATACGATGTTATTGATAGATTCTCCGCTACTATGGAACCTAGTAATTGACCTTCGTAGTTGGAATTTAATTTCCTGGTGTCGGGCAGCACCCAGTACTACACGTACCCAGGTGGATACTCGAGGCTGGGTGTGACATTGTTTAGTTTGTAGCTGTTATTACATCCTCCATCTGACAGGTGGATGACGGTTAACCAAGTTCGGGGATAGGATCTGCTAGTTTTTAAGTAAAATTCTCGTACGGTGTCTTTACGGCAGTAAGGGTATTTCTGGTATTAAATTGTGACGTAAGAGGTTGTCAGACGGGAGCAAGGCATTTCTCGAAAGGTTTCGAAGGGAAATTCAGGATGGGTCCTGTCAACTTAGTATCAGAGCTCTAGGTTAACTTCCTGTGGACCGCACTTAGTGTGCATTCTTGTACTTTCATGATGCCTCTTGGACGTTGTCCTCGTCTTCGATTCGTTGTTGAGACGGGAACAATGAAATGTGCAAGGTGCACGGGATTTAAGTTTTCGATTTGTTGTATCATTTCAGGTCAACATAAAATGAGTTTCAATTGACAGTCGTATCAGAAGTTTAGTTCGTGTCAGTGGTGGCGCGAGAGAACTCGAGAGGTCGTAGGAAGTTGTTTCTTTGACCTACGTTGAGTGAATTTCGATGATGAAATTTCTTTAAAAGGGGGTGAGTTGTAACGACTCGGATTGACGAGTTAAGGTTAGTTCAAACGTGTACAATCTTTCAGTCATTTAATATCATCCTGAGAGACGATGATATTGATAGATTATCCGCTGCTATGGAGCCTAGTAATTGACCTTCGCAGTCGGAATTTAATTTCCAGGTGTTGGTCAGCACCCAGTACTGTCTGTACCCAGGTGGATACTCGGGGCTGGGTGTGACACTGTTTTGTTTGTATCTGTTATTGCATTCTTCGTCTGACTGGTCGATGACGGTTAACCAAGTTTGGGGAAGGAATCTGCCGGTTTTTCAGTAAAATTCTCATACGTTGTTTTTACGGCAGTAAAGGTATTTCTAGTATTAAATTGTGACGTCAGAGGTTATCAGACGGGAGCATGGCCTTTTCCGGATTTCGAGGGGAAATTCGAGAAGAGTCATGTCATTATAACAATATGTTGTCGACTGATAAACAACAATGAGTGATGAGAATTGAATAAAGAAGAACATGGGAAGACATCCGTTGTGAAAAAGATATTATTATTCGGTAGATATGCCCCGAAGGAATAACCCCAATTTGGTACAGCCTTGCCGACACACACTACATTAAGTTAACTAGTTGAAGTAGTGCTGATTGCTGGCGTCGAGGTCGAGGATTTCTGAATCTGCAGCTTCTTCTTCTTCGCTGCTTTTCGACGATATTTTCGGATAACAACCACCAATATAAGAATTATACACACCAATTAGAGCTGAAAATGCAGAGAAAGATTTTCACCACTCAACAAACTTCGAACGGGATCGAAAATTAACAAGATTAATCTTAATTAGTCCACGTGTACAAATTATAATCAAGATAATTAGTACCTCCGACACCTATCCTCACCAGTATTAAGATCATTTGACGCGATGTGAGCTCCTTGTACTCTGCACCCGAATAAAACCAGCATGAAAAACATAAGCAAAAAGACCAAATTACATTGTTAACCCCATAGCTATGGTGAATTTACCATAATGACCTCTTGAACATACGGAGGTGAGTGGCTGATCCCGCTCTTCCCAGCCAACGAGCAATCCCTGCACTCAACCGACCATCCAAGATCAAACCCGCCCTGCAATATTTCCATGGCATCCCCATAATTACGGAACTTAATGTCTTGATGAAAATCTACCGGAGCCACTGAAACAAGCGAGCAATGAGCATGATGGTTGAGGATTATAACGATAATCGCGACTATAAATTGTATAAAAGTAACTCCCGTTATTGGTCAAGCATTTAACACAAGCGGTTTGTAGGGTGCTGATGATTTTAGAGCACTTGACAAATCGAAAAACTGAATGAGAGTCGCTCACAAATCCCTTGAATCGAAAATCCTTCACTTCCCCGTGAGCTGACTTGATTGATCCAGATGGAAGGCTGCAGCTTCGGTTGGATAAATTGACGTCAACCAAGCGGAGTATTTGATCCTCGTATGAAATTTTGTGCATGTAGAATTTCCCCGGAAATATTTCTCTGATGGTTTTGTTTGTCACACAAGAAAGTTCGTAATTAGGATCACTGCACTTAATGAATCCCCCGAAAGGCCAAAAGGGTATCGAATGTTTCGGATGGCCCCGCAGGAATTCAAACAATTGATGGTTTTGTGATGTTTTCTTGATTGAATCCGAATGAAAAATAGAAATTTCAGCAGAGAAAAGAGAAGCGTAGATGCAGGTGTTGTTGAATAATACCGTACCCTCCTCATCATGATCATATTGTATATGTGTGATGAAATGATTTTTTCCAAATAATTTTGTGTTTGACGCCATTATAAGTATAAGGGATGATCATACGTGTTCGTGTCATGTTGCTAGTTTGTCAACGACTGGTATTTGGTCAAAGACTTGAGAGATTCCAGCTCCATTTTATGTGGATAACATAAATAAATAATGTAGGAGGAGCAAAGAAAATTATTACAGAAAGGAAATTCCTGTAAGGGAATGATATGTATATTAGAAAGTACAAGTCAAGATCAAAGAAAAATTATACACGGGAGTCGTTTGGTGGTGTTGCTTCACAATTGAGCCTCCCTTAAGACTTTTCTTTGAAACTATTGAATTAAATACCATGATGTCTCATTGTTTTCTTTTTCTAGATACAAAGAAATTGAAAGAGCCCTTCAGGTGTCTCGGTGCTACAAAGAAAGAAAAAAAGAATTCTAATTATACATATTGGATATCGACTTTACTTTTTATGAGAAATCAAATTCGAATCGAAATCTCCCGCTGCACACTAAAGTGGATAATATTATCATTAAACCAATAATATTATTTTTTACCGTTGTGCCTCAGATTTAGAGGTGCCTACAACATAGAATTACGTAGAATTTGAGGACAAAATTAGTATTTTTAATATAAGATTTTTTATCTTAAATGCACTCTGAATTTTCATAGAAGTTACATTTTGAATATTATTCTCATTATTCGTTCATGCACCATGAAACACACGGCTCGTCCTATTTAGATGCTTTTTCATTTACTGTTTTTAAGTGGCGTAAAAAAAAACAAAGGATAAATGGACTGTTATGCTCTACATATCAGCTCTTCTTCCTCCTTACTTCCGCGCGCTCTTCCTTTCTTGCGATAAATCCCACCTCTTCAACCTCTTCCAAATCCGATTTGTCCAACATTCTGCTTGTCCCACATGTTACTAATGACCCACTTGATCATTTCGAAGCAACCCAAACAGAGACATCACTCACCATCACCAAACCCACTATCATAACCTCAACAAAATCATACCCAATTACAATCCCACCGGCTTTGAAGGTCTGGCGTCTAGAAATTAGACCTTCGTGGGACCAATTGACTGTAAGTGCGAAAGGATTTGCAGAATTGCAGTAGTGATGGAAGCGCAATTGGTCTGCAAAGGGTCGAGGTCGAGTTCGTTGAAGGGGATCGCGGTGAGGAAGCAATTGAGCCGCCCGTCGAGGTAGAGCCGTAGAGGGCGAAGGTGCAGACGAAGGATGTGTAGTCCCAAGGGCAGGAGTTGGAGTCGTCGCGGAAGTTGGAGAGGTTGAGGATCTTGGCGCCGCGCTTTATGGCGTGGAGGACTTCGATCGGAAAATAGGGGTCGCCGTCTTGGAAGATGTGGAGGACGAGCATAAGCGACTTGAGCTCGACATTTTCTCTGTCCGGGAAGGGCTGAGAAGCAAGAGACCAGTGTGGTCGTCTGTGATGAGCTTGTACGATGATGGGTTCGATGGGAAAAGGCGAACTTGGCGATGGGGATTGCCAACTCCAAACCTGACTAGATTTTCTGTCGACGCGTGCGAGAAATTGAAGTTATTGCCACTTATCAAATCTTGCCGCCCTTCAAGAATTTTACATAGAGAATCTTCCAAATCTTGAGTCATTTGCAATAAAAGGGGGGTTGCCCCCCAACCTGGAGTATTTTAGCATTTATAAATGTGACAAACTGAGGCCTTCAATGGATTGGGGTTTGAAAGGACTCGTCTCCCTTGAAAAATTTACAATTTGGCGAAGTGAGGATGTGTTGGAGAAGTTGCTCAAGGAACAGCTGCTCCCTACCACTCTTCGCAGTTTCTCGATCTCTCATGTATCAACTCTGAAATCTCTGGATGGAATGGGTCTTCAGCACCTCACTTGGCCGCCATGGACGAAGTCACCCCACCCATCACTCTCTCTATAAATTGAACACTCACACTCTCTCTGTTTCACTCAGTAATCGAACAAAATAAATAAATTTTTTATTTTTGAGTGGATTTTGGTTGTGGGAATTCAGCTCAGATTGACATTCCTTCTTCTTTTTTCCTTTTCTCCAGAAGATTAGACTTTATTCCTTGGATATGCTTATGTTCGTCTGGTCTTTCACTGCCCCAATTGCCTTCTTGAATTTGCTTGGCATTGTTGTTGCTTCTGATTACAGCGGCGGCGGTGGCAATAACGACGGCAATGTTGTTGATTTTGGGTCTAATCTTTTTTGTGATTGGGGATTGGAAATATGCTTAGTGTAAGATGCAAGTTTTTGGTTTTGGATTCTGAGCTTAGGATTCTGGGTTTAGACTTGTGTTTGGGATTAGCATCTCCTTCAGTATTGTATTTTAGGGATTATTTGATAAAAATGCCTAATTCATTTTTAGGGTAAATTTTCAATTTTATCCTGTTTTTTTACACTCACTTGATAGATTGAACGAAAAAACACATTAGTGGAATAAGTAGTGTGTTTTAAGAATAATGAGTCGTGCATTTTGAATAAATAATAAGAATATGATTCAAAGTGCAATTTCTATGCGAGTTCAGAGTGCATTTAAGTTAAAAATACCTTAATATAAAATTATGAAAATACAGATCATACATATTAGATATCGAACCTCATATTTTACAAGAATTAAAACTAAGATAACACACCATACATGGGAGTAAGAATACCTAAAGGCCAAAACTTGGTCTGAAGCTCAAGACTCTTGAGTCTTTGCAATGAAAATTGTAGTCAAAACCAGTGAAGAGTGGGTTTGTAAGTTATGAGTGAATTTATAAATACCACTCCACTACTGTGCTGCCGCTTCTGCTCATCTGGTTTTGTCTTCAATAGTGCAAGGCCAAGCCCGCCTTGGGATTTAAATGGTGTGTCAAATATTGACTCGTTCAACGTGACCATGTTACTTTTCAATTTGACGGTAATTTAATAGACATAATAGAAAATAAGTAACTTGAAACGAAAAGAGAGTTTCAGGGGTATCTTGGTATAAAATTGAGTTTATAGTCCATTTCGAGACTAAAATCAATATTCATGAAATATCTTAAATAAAAAAAATTTAATAATTAAAGACAAACAAAATTTAAATTTGACAAATAAAACAAATTAACAAATATTCATTTTCACTGATTTTGGTTTGTGGTACTTTTAGTTGGTTTTTATTTTTTTAGAGGACTTTTTAGTTGCTTTAAAGACAAAGTAAAAAGACATTTAAAAAATGAATTATCTGTTCATAATGATAAAAAAAAAAAATTTAATTGTCTTTGTATGTAAATGAGTCAATCCAATTATCAAATAAAAAATTTCCAATTGATTGGACATTTGAACATAATCGCACCCAAAAACACAAGTAATTATTCAATGTCATCAGAATGCCGCATAATTGTGTTATAGTCCATTTATAATATAATATGTAAATTTTTATTTTATTATATTCTAATTTCTTCCGATTAATCATATCATCACCCATAATATAAGAAGTCCCATAGAAACACCACTTGTCAAATATGTCAGGTAGTTTTTTCAAAAGACTCAATAATTTCTTAATTCACTGGATGGATTCGTGATCCGATAAAGTAAATTTCGATACGAATTCTAAGTATTTTTGAAAAATAAAAGATAACGAATTCAACAAATGGGTGATGATTTGAAAAATAAAAGATAACGAATTCAACAAATGGGTGATGATTCGATAAATGCATCCATCGGATAAATGGATCCATCAGATTAATTCGTCATCATTTTGAATACTAATCCAGAGTGTCTTAGAAAAACCACTTTTCCAAAGATTAACAATAGACATACACATTACGCACAGCTTACAACTACACAGCAAAAAATTGGACAGTAAATGGCTCCTGGCGTTATTGATAGAGTGATACGTGTATGAGTGGTGGTAATTATACAGATATCATTCATCTTTCTTATGCAGAAGTATCTACATTGGCTACACAATGGATTTGACTGCATTAGTAAAAACGGATTTCCAATTCGATTATGCTCTATTTTAATGTATGAGTGAAATTAGAGTAGAATTTCTTCCTTGAAAAACATATCCCTCTCTTCCTCTTCCTTATTTAAGCTTGGGAAAAACCAAGAATTTACGGTAGTTAAAAAGAAAAGGGGACAAATTTGAAGGAACAAAACAATAACAAAGAAAGTCTATGGTGAAAAAAACTGCCAACAACTCTCTAAAATATCAAAAATTAAAAAAGAAAAATGGAAAAAAGCGAAGAAGATGGAGAAAAAGCCCACCGGGAATCATCGTCGTAGTCATGGGTGGTGGGCAGTGGATAATATCACATCATAACAACATGCGTCATCATCATCAACCGATTCAACGGCGGGAAAACCAATGGAGAAGGTCTCCTGCGAGTCGGCGGCGCGTGTGGGCCACGCGGTCACGGTGAACAAGTGGAGAGCGGCAAATAGGGCAATTGAAATTGAGGTGGTCGAGCCATCCGTCGAAGCACCGCTTGTGGAACACGTGGCGGCAATTGAGCATGCGGACCTGCTCCCCGTCCCTCAAGGTGCACAAGCACACCACGCAATCGCAATCCCTCGAGCTCGCGACCGCGTCGTTTTGCTGGTCTTCGCGGTGGTGGTCGTAGCGGTAGGATAAGTGGTGGTTGAGTGCGAGCTGGTCGGCGAGGACGACGAGGCCCGCGAGACCAGAGCCCACGGGGGTGCCCGCAATAAGCCCATCGTCGTAGTCTGGGCCTGGGCCTGACCTTGAGCCGAGGCCCAGGAAATGGAGGAGGGCGAAGAGGGAGGAGCGGAGGTGGTTGAGGAAGCTGGCGATGAGCGCGATGAGTAAGACTGGGATAGAGTCGGACGACACGTCGTTGAGCTGGCTCTGTAACCCCATCGTATTATTTACGATCTCTTTTATCTCTCTATCTATATAAACAACAACCCCCTTATATACACACACATATAATTTGTACGTTAATTTATATAATCGATCTAAACTCTCAAGATCATAAGCTTTCTTTGAGTTTTTTTTGTCGGTCTGTTTACAAAAATGGCGGATAAATAAAGAGAGATGTGAGGGGGGATTGGGAGAACAAAAGGGCCTTCTGAATCAGATGGTTATATAGAGAGATGTAACAGTGGGAAGAAGAAAGTGCCGTGTTGTGGTAATTTCGTAAATAAATAATGGTTCAGAACGGCAAAAAGGGAAAAATCTAAATAGCAAAAGCAAAAGGTGGAGAAGGGAAGGGAAATGTGAAAAGTTGCGTCTACGTGGGGAGGGAAGATTAAGGACAGCGAGGCAGACGAGAGACGACCGGTGAACTTTTTTGAAGCCTCACCCTGAAAAATCTATCAATATATCGGATAAATTGAATAATTTTTAAATATAGCGAATGTGAAATAATAAAAATTATAGTAAACGCAACGATCATTGATCAAATAAGTATATATATTAACCACGTGTTTATTTTGGGGTAATGAGAATCAAATCAAAAGTAATGATTTTTATTATGGAATACTTATACGTACAAAAAAAATTAAAAAAGGGCCCCACATGAAATCCTTAATGTCATTGCTTTAAAATGGGAAATGGAATTAATAACTCCTATTACCTATTTTAATTTTTTATGTACCAAAATTACCCTACAATTTTTACAATAATTACAAAATTCAACCACAATAAATTTAAGAGTACCTTAATTGTCTTCTTTTGGTTCACTGTATTATTAAGCTATGAATGAGATCTAACTTGGTCTATCACCTCACTCAACAATTTATTTATTTTTTAATGAGTCGAATATCTCATAAAATAAAGAATAACACTTTATTTATTTTGTAATGAATCCAATTTTTCAACAAATGGGTTTTGAGAGGATGATTAGATAAGAGAACAAGATGTTGAGAAAACTGGGAAAAAGAAAAGGTATTTTAGTAATCAATTAATTTTTATTCCGATTCATAATGGTTAGCAAATAATAACAATGAAAATCATTCTCATTAATCTTCTGATTTTATATAGTTAATAAACACCTCAATGTGAATGATTATCCACTTCTTTCATTACTCACTGCTCTGATTGCTTGTTTTTCTAATTACTCACTATTTATATTTCTGATAAATAAATGTGTCTTAAGTATTGATTATTTCTGATAAATAAATGTGTCTTAAGTATTGATCACGTTAGACGAAAACAGATACCTTTTACAAAACGAATTAATAATTATAATAGTAGTGATAGGGTTCGGTTCATGTACGTTGGTATTCATCAAGACCACACCATGTGCCATGTGGTCTTGGTCCCTCCTTTTGTTCGTTTGATTCTTTATTCCTCACATATGCGCTTTTCCGGCTCTTGCACACTTGATTTTGTCCTTCAATTGTGTCAAAATATTTCATTTTTTTCCCCCTATACTCTTGTCTTTGTTGAAGAGAAAATGGGAGAGTGAAAATCAATTCTTTTATTTTTTTTTCATATATATGGTCACTCAATGGATGAAACGGAATATTTTTCTTTGAAAAGATGGACGGTTAGTGGTGAATCATGACAGTCCATCATTTTGGAAATCTCAAGGACTCAAACACGCATTTTAGCGCACCTCTGGCCACAATTAAAAGATATACTAGCAATGATCGAACTCATGACGTGCCAAATGCCTATTGGACCTAGAAACATCCTAACCACTTAACCAACCTGTTGTGGTTAATCAAAATCAGCCATAAGAATTTGATTGGAGATTGACGACATACACGCTATGCGACAATGATACTTATATAATTTTATATCAAATATTATTTATGCGCTTAAACGTATATAATACACTATATGCCACAGAAAATTTTTGTATAATGTTGATATCGATAAGAAATGTCTAAAAGAGAAGAGATAATTAGAAAGCAAGTGATGATTTTCAAATATTGTCGTCTATTGTGTACACATGTAGTGTGAATGTGTGATGTGTGGAGCTACCAAACCCAGGATCGATATGATATGAAGATCACCATTTTGGTGGACCAAACATCCATCCATCGACTTCAATCGAAAAGGAAGAGATCGATGAATCCAGTAATTCCTTTATAATCAAAATATTTTATGGGCCACCATTGCTTTAAGAAGAAAAAAAAATAGAAATAATCATAACCAATTATTCAAGTAATCGAGCCAACGACATTTTTTCACATAATACTCATCAATAACCATCTTTTAACACAAATCTTAAAGTTAAATTTTTGCAACGCATTCTTTATCGATTTACATGCTTATGTGAGATATATGGTCATGTTCTGTCCATAAATGCAACAGTGGGCTTGAGGTCGTCTTCGGTGGATCTCCGTTGAAATCTGCACTCGAAGGAGCGAGCTCGTATGGGTTTCTTTAGTATTGGTGGTAGTGTGGATTTGTTTGGATGTTGGGTTTGGGTTGAAGGTTGTGAGCTTAGAGGCCTTAATACCACAGTCTATCCCTAGATGGGCTGACCAGGAAGCATACAAGCATTAGATGCCTTCAAAGTAGGCATGCTACTAGTAGAAGATGCTACTAGACAGTGATGAATGGGTTCTGTTGCGGCCCAAGAACCTTTCCTTAATCAAGTAATTGTTAGGCGATGGGCAAATAGCTCGCACTGTTCTTTTCTATGCCTTCTTCTTAATGTATCCAAAGACTTTAATAAATTTTCTTTCCAATCTAGTCTAAGTTCATATTATGTTAATTCTGACTTGTTCATGTTAGCAACTTGTTATTGGTTAGAAGCTGGTGGGTGCGAGGATTTCCTTAAGTCTAGATAATGGTATTGGACCAAAACACATAAATGATTTTATGACTTAGAACAACCATACAATGCCATGGTTGATATATTCCGAATATTGATAATTCATCTTAAGAAAATCCTTTGAAATGTAAAGAAAATAAAGTACAATTACTGGAAAGTAAATGCGTGAATGTTAGATGCAACAAACGAAATACAAATGTTGTAAGTAAACATTTCCTTCGCAATCAAGCCTTGTTGAGGGGCATGATCTTTTAGAAATCATCAATTGAAATGAACATCAGTCGGAACCATGTCATAGGTTGGCAGAGTATTCAAACGACGGTGATACGTCAAGGGCTGAGTGTATGGGGACCTCAAAGACTTAGAGTGAATGGTAGTCGGGATGAGGTATTGTTTGGGAATTCCTCATAAACTGGTTTGGGAGACAGTCGGGATGAGGAGAATGCATGTGTTCCTGGTTGGGAACTGAGAATGAGGTGAGAAAAGAGACTAAATCTTGATCTTGGATCGAATAAACAGGTTGTGCCTAAATAGATGAGCCTTTAAATAAAGAAACTTTTGAGAGTTTGTAATTATTTTGAATTAATTGGTTTGATCAATTTATTTGTTTGGTTGATTGTTTGGTTAAAGTTAATCCGTAGTTTCTGTTTTTTTTTAAGAACGTAAACGTACAATAACGTGGTCGAATCACGTTGACGAATGGTACATGCAAACGTAAAAAAGTTTGGTATGCCATAAAGTGCATAGAAATGTTACTATCACCACATGGAAAGATAAGGGGAAAGTGCCCAAACATGCACGTTCATCCATGTGGTTTTGTATCTCATACCTAGTCAGATATTTATTTTTACCCCACCTCCATGGTTAATTTATTGTCATGCACTTTTTACTTCATCAAAAAGTAATTTCTAATTATTTCATATTTTTATATAATATTAGACGTAATTTAATACAATAAAATAATGATATTTTTATATACATATTATGTGAAAGTTCTCGAATTATTTTTTAACAAATGACGAGATGACTACCTAATATATATATATTATAATTTTCATTATGCAATATGATCGTATCAAAAAATATATAATATTTAGTTTGTTCAAAATAGGAAAATTACAAATGTATCCTCCATCCAAGTCTGTCCAACCCCATTTATCGTATTGAACAATTTTTCTTTCAACGTACCCTCTAGATTTTCAAAGCAGTACACTACCCTCAACCAGTCTTAATCTCAATATATGGCCAAACAATCAACCAGGGCCCACTCCCTCTTAATTAGCTAATTTCGTATATTTATCGTAATTAAGTTGAGTTGATAATTTAAATATGAATTACGATAATAACTTATATTTCTATTAGTTTCGATAATTAATTTTTAATACGTTACATAATCTAATTAAGTTGTATATATACCAAGCTACTCTTTGCCCTTGAATTAACATATTATTGCATGTATAAAAATTTCGAAAATTGATTAAGCCTTCCAAGTATAACATTGATTAAGCCCTAATTGATAGTTTTATATTGATTCCGTAGCAAAGCACTTGGTTTGGTTGGTCTCATTAATTTATTAGGAGTTCATTAAGTCTAATATAAGTTTCCGAGAGGGGTGTATTCTAATTAGAATTGTGAAGGATTTAAAGACAATTATAAATTCTGGTGTATTCAATTAAAATTTAAAATAACTTAAAAAATGTACACACAAATTCTAATGTATTCAATTAGAATTTGATATAATTTTTAAAATGTCCACATAAATATAGGTGTATTCAAAATCTTGTAAATTTTAAAGAATTTCATTAAAGGATGGATTTAAGTGAATTTTGGTAGGCCTAACACCTAAAAATATATATATACCAATTGTCATAGCAATTTCATCCCTCCCCCTTAACATTTGTGTGAATTCTCTCCCGACGAAATATAAATAAATAAAATAAAAATAAAATGAATATTATTCATCTTCATCCAAGTTTACATATACGACCAAATAATTTTGGAATCTTCCATTGATGCACATTCAAAAAGACATCTATCATGAAATTATTAATTTGTCCATGAATTAATATGGCTGATGGATGCATCATGCTCTTATTTGATAGTTTTATATTGATTCCGTACCAAAGCACTTGGTTTGGTTGGTCTCATTGAACTCTTTGGATTGGATGAATCGATGAATTCATCCATAATCTCCTTGCTACGTTCAATGAATTCGATTAATTCATCATACTCTTTATGAATTCGATTGAACAGTATTTGGATTCAATGAATTGATTCATTAGCCCTTAACGTTTTTGATTGATTTGCCATATATAGAACATCATTGATAAATACATCCTACCCTCCTTCGATATTCAATAAAAGGATGAGTTCATCAATTACCTTGTTGGGTATATATATTGAGAAGTGGTGAAGATGTCGACCCAGCAAATGGAGGTGGTGAATATATATATATATATATATATATATATATATATATATATATATATATATATATATATATAGGTGGTAATGATATTGATGCGGTAGGAAAGGGTATTAGTGCATATTTAATTAACTGCGATGATAGAGGGAGTTTGAGGAAATAAATTGTTTTTTTGGGAAGTTGGTCCTATCTACAAATTCCTTATGATGCATACAAATTCTGGAAAAAAAAAAACCAATCTCAAAATTCATGTAAATTATGTAAATATACATAGAAATACTCAACAATTATTTAAAATGTGAATTTAAATAAAATTCTTCAAAATTCTTAAAAATTCCAATTGAATACACCCTCGTTCGTGTTGATAATGGGTGGTAATGAATACAAAATTGTTAAACAGGTATATGTAGGTCACATTTTATAAGTTGTAATATACAGCTCGGTAGACCATCATGTATGTTCTCTTGCTTGTTAATCCTTCTGTCTTGGATCACAAAACGTTCTTGGCAGATTAGCTTGAAATTAAACGAGTTAAAAGTTTTCAAGAAAGATATTTATGAATTCCAGGTTTGCTTGGCACGACGAAGTAAAAGTCATGGACTTGAATTAGATATTTAAAGAAAAACATAGACAAGACAATGGGGAGCGACTGATGTCCATGATTGATCGACTCTATTGGTATCAAACCATCTTCTTCGATACCAAACTTATAACTCAATAACATATTTGTTGCATAATATAAATAATCTCAAGTCATTGTTTCCCAGAAAAGCCTTCGCCAAACACATTTTGTGATGGTATTCAGGAGGGCATTAACAATATTCACTAGAACATAGGGTTCCTCATCTACCGAGCCTCTAACAATGAGGTTCTGAAATTATTTTCTGAGGAGTTGCGTGCGGCCGATAGATCATCTGGGAGAGTTCTTTGAGTGTGAAAACCCGTCTGCTTTGGTGGAGGCAATGCATCCTCACAGCCCAGCATTAGAGTCGCAGATGACATGTTTGGTCTATCTTCGGGTGCTTGTTGCACACATAACAGACCAACATGAAAACACCTTAACACTTGGGATATCATTGGAGCAATTGATCGTTTTCTTAAGCCTATGGTTTAAATTTCAACAACATATCTTGTTTTTTTTTATTGATCGAGTATATTTAAATTTAAAATCTCTTTTAATATTAAAAATATAATTATCGCTAAATTAAGAGTTAGCTGATAACATGTTTACTTTTATTGTTTCGTAACGTTTTCAATATCAATTCATCCATTCTTTCAACCGTAGTGGAATTTGAGTTAGTCCATGTATCCAAGATTGACAGACATGATGGCTAGTTATCTTTGACTCTCTTGAGGTTAGAAAGGCCGGAATATGTTAAACAAAAGCTATAACTTCCGGAAATAATTGAAAAAACTTCATGGCAGGGAGGGTGATGTGATCAATTTATCAGCTGTCAATTTAGACTTGCATAGAGAGACCGGGAGTATAACCACATGTTTTACTATTGACATGTGTCACAACTCTAGTTGAACCATAAAATGGCTCGGTCGAACTGTGAAAGCACATACTTATACCAAGATACAACGATGTACGTGGTTCATTCAATTTGGGCTACGTCCACAGTGTTGCTCTATTCTCATTAAGAATATATGTGTTTTGTACATGATACACTAGGCTATGAGTCATAGAAATAACAATGTATGTAGAGAGAAGGGAGGGAATGTCTCCATAAAGAGAGAATGAGCATTGTAGAGAGAGGGAGTCTCCTTTGATAATGAAAGAGGGGCTTCCTATTTATAAGCAAATGTTTAGGTTTAGATGATGGGCATTGCTAGTGGGTTTTAAGCATGAGGCTTGTTGATGGGCCTTGATGACGGGCTTGGTCTTGACACAAATGATCTTACTGGTATTTTCGTTAGATCCGTTGCTTGATCAGATTAGGTACGAACAACTCACAATGCAGGGCTTGAGAAGCCTTTCCTTTTTGTGTGCTTTTTCTTATTCTTCTTCCTAAGAATCTCAACCACAACAGCAGCACTAGACTCTCTTACTCCGAGTCGAGATGTTAGAGATTGTGAGACTCTGGTTTCACCAGGTGGAAGCTTTGAATTGGGATTCTTTAGCTCGGGAAAATCAAAAGGCCGGTGCGATGGAATATGGTACAAGGTTTCTACTGAGGCAGTTGTTTGGGCAGCCAACAGAGTCCTATACTAATCATGCCAAGATGTTAATTATACAAAGTCAAATCATTTTCATTCAACAGTTAGGGTGGTAGTTACATGTGCTTGAACTTATCTTTTCTCTTTTGCAGCTTAAATAAATTAAAAATTATAACAATATAATTAAATTAGTTCGAACTAATCTTTTTCTTAAAATTTCAAAGACGTATTTAGAAAATCTTAGTCTCCGTTTTCTCTCTTCTCTGTCCCAAAGAAAAAGTAAATTAAGGGGGAGGAGGGAGAAAATCATCTTCTTCCTCCCTCAACCGTTTTCTCTTTTTCTTTTAGGTTAGTAATAAGAGTCCCTTTGTGGTGACTATATGGTCTGAGCATGACGCAGATTTGAGTTCTCCATCATGTTCGTTTGCTATTTTTTCAATCCATCCACTTACCCAAAATATTCCTTTAAATTTTTTTTTTCTTAAATCTTGTTCTACCGATGATTTTGCCGTAATATCTCCCATTGATTTTGGTCACAGTAGTTAGATTATGACTTTTGGTCATTTATTCGATTTTATGCGCAACTGAATTGCTGGAGATTAAGCTTTCCGTATATCTGTCATGCTCTACAAGTTCTTCAAGACCATATGATGAGTTTGACGACGGTGACTATTTCTTTTAGTGGAGGTAGTTTGTTTAGGGTTATAGGCGACGTTAGGGTTTTGGTTGTTTTGGGCGTTGTGGGTTTGATTTGTAATTTTGCATAATTTCAGTGATGCGAGTTTGTTAGCTGTTAGTGTGGCTTTGTCCGTGTTAGTATTGTCATATTGACTTAGGTGTCTTGTTGTCATAGCTTGATTTTTATAGTATGATTTTACTTTTTTTTATATAATATAATGATATCATTCTTAATAAATAAATAAAAAACCAATCATTTTCTTAAAGTTTAAATTAGAAAATTTGGATGATAATAAGTTTAAAAATGAAAATGATTCGTCAGTAAGATTTGCAACATATAAACAGACATGTGTGATTGATTAATGCCATGAATAATGATGAAGTGATGAACTAATAACAGGAATTGGGCGGTGGGATTAGACAATAATCAAAAGACATGGAGAGAACTAGTCTTGAATTCCATACATGAAATTGACATTTGATTTATAATCAGAGGAGGTTGAAATGTCTTTGTGAGTCTTCCCGGCTCCTGATGCAGATTAATCATTGATTAAAAGATTTAGAATACTGTGTGTCAATAATAAAAAAAGATGACATCAAGAGGAATATTTTCCGTGATCTCCTCTATCCAAAGCCCAGCAGCAGAGCTACCTATCTCTCTAATTACAATTATTAATAACTAACCTCATAAACTCAGATTATTTAATTGTTAATTAATTACCAATACAACAAGTGATCAGTCTAACATAAAAATGCATCATGCAATCTCCACCGTCCACAAAGATCCGCGTATCCGCCGACCAAACTCTTGGTCCCCCCTTATTTAATTCCAAAGATACTCCAAACTTACTCTAAATTTTGTGTTGTTGACTCTAATGATAAGGTCGATATTCAATATTTATATAATATAATTTTTTTATTTAATATTTTTATAATAAAAAAAAATAAAACATAAATAATTACATTGTCACGTAATATTATTATTTATTGTAAAGACTCAAAAAATTCTGCTTTCATGATTTTGATGTTCACGGAGAATGCGGTCTCTCTTGTCACAAATCGGCATTGCACTCGTACGCATTAATTTGTTGGGCCGTCAACTTCGTGCTAGCTACAGGATACATAGACTTCATAGGACCACAAGATCGATTACCATTTTCTTTTTTAAACAAAGTGTCGTCCCTTCAACGTCGATGGATGGGAAAATTCAAAGTTGAAACAATACTCCAAAATAATAAACTAATATTTATGAAAAATAATTACAATCTCTGCTCGTATAAAAACTACCTTCATCTAGGGGCACTAATTGGGGTTTAGAGCATCTCTTGCAGAATTGGTAAATTTAAGTTAAATTTAAATTACAATAATTAAAAAATTATTTTAGTAAATTATTTGTGTTATCTATTTTGATAAATATCAAATATTTTATTATTTGTTTCAAGTTAAAATGTTAAAATTTGAATGAAATTCATCCCATAGAAGATATAGCAATTGTAACTTTCTCTTTCCTATGTGCTAAATTTAGAGATTTAGAATCCCAAAATATAAAAATTTTAAAATTGGGAATGAGATAGGAATTCTGCTAGAGCCCTAATTTCTCTAAAAATCCCTAAATTAGGTAAAAAAAAAAATAGAATTTTAAGGATTCTGTTTGAGATGTTCTTTAAATATGAACGCGATACGACACGACATAATTATAGTTATAACTGAGTTTTTTCAATTTTTCACCTAAAACGTCGTTAATAATTAGAAGAACGGAGATAATAATTGATTGATAATAATGATGTGGAGAACAATGAGAATGAGAATGAGAATGATGGGTAGGACGACTCATAAGCAATGAGTTATATTAAAGTGATTGATATAAAGTAAATTAATCAAAGCAAGGCTCAAGAGAGGATTTGAAAATGAGATGATTATTATACAATTTGATGGCCATGGCCACAGGAGTAGTCGAGAAAGTTACTTAAAGAAAGACATCACTTTCGGATCGATTCTATTCTAGGTCGGTTTCTAGGTGTTTGCAGGGTCGAGAAGATCTTCGAAGAAATTTTGTTAGGTAAAAAGAAGAAGACCAACAAAAATTGCTATGTTCATTCATTGTACTTTGACTCCCTCTTGAGAGGCCACCTGAAGTAGAAATTTTATTAAACAAAGAACAAGGAAAGTAGAATATCACCTGAAGTAGAAAAAAAACCACAAAAGAAAAATGCAAAACAAGGATTCTATATCATTCTATTTCGGGGAAAGAAAAAAAAAAGGATTCTAGAATCTAAATCAAGTTAAAGAATGCTGTATGTAAGTAGAGAAAAGGATTGGCATAACATCACAGTGACTTGACAAGCTGCGTACAAAAAACCTTTCAAAAGCATGGATGCACTATAAAAACGACACCGCCCACCCGCATTTCATATTACTACAGATAGCCTAACTGTATTAATGAAATGGTAACCTGAAAATAAATTTGAAAGACTTCTGTGCTGACAAGGATGAGATTTTGTAAATTTACAACTTCACAAGCAAAAGTTGCATGCTGAACAGCTCAAGAAGTGGAGTTTCCCTCTCTCTTAACTAATGCCTGGAAAAGAAAATCGGACAGCAGAAGAGATCAACTAACGCAAAACATAAAAATATGGATGGTTTTTTTTTTTTCTTTTATCAAATCAAAATTTCAGTACCAGTTTGGTGGCAGCGATTGATTGACGTTGTCTTCCTTGCTTCTGGCGTTTACACTCTCCACACCAGTTGGGAGAATCTTTCTGATATTTCTTCATCTCTCGAAAGACCGAACTACAAAAAGATTAAGGATACAAACTCAGCAAATTGATAAACAGGAATGCACAGTTAAGATAACCCTTGAAGTAAAACCCTAAGATTGACATCACTGTAAGCATACATAAAAAAGCTTTGATAAAACTGATTGTCATCCACTAAAACAGCATGCAGTACATAAAACACCTTCTACAAATTGTCATTACTCAAAAAGTAAGCAGGCCACGAAATTCCCAGAGCCCTATTGAGACCAAGATCCGAAGTTTATTAGACTTTCTTAGAGTACTCCATAATTTTCTTAGACGATATTTTGTCTTTTTTTTTACATTTACAATGCCATTCAGGTTGTTGTGCATTACGTTTGATCAATTGAGAAAATAATCGAGACAGAATGTGTAGGGGAAACCAACCGTGTTGCTGTGCTTGAAACCCAAAAGTTGTAATATTTCTTTGAACTCTACTCTAAAGACAAATCCTCCAAATTTTGAGTCCCAAATAATATCTTCCATGCATAAACAATATCCACCAATATCAAACCAAGAACATATTGGTATTTTGTTATAATTGGATACTTTTTCCAGGTAGAAGAGGTACGTGAATTACTAAAAGTTACGAATATTGAGGAATCTTTTAAACCCTGGGGTTAACTTTCTTAAATTTCTTCTAAGGGGGCCTAAAAGTGGAGAAAAGTACCTTCTGCACCATAGTAGTAAGTTGACTCGATGCCCAGATGTTGTGGCTCTAGCACCATGCCGATGGCGACCACGATGAAGAATCGCACGTCCCGGAAAATGACAGTAATCAAAGATTTCCTATGAATTCCAAGCGAGACATTCAATAATAACATATAAAACTGTAAAGCAAATAAATAGTAAACACAGCAAGGATAAGATGAGTACTCTATACATTTCTTTTAATTACAGGCTCCCATGCCAATTTCTGGTCTATTATATTTTCTAACTAATGTGCCACTTGATTTCAGAAAGCATCTACAGAAAACGAAAAATTCATAGTTTAGGCCCAATTGTTATTTACTTTATTCAATCTGTATACAAGCATGCAACTTTCTAGTTACCTATATAATCTAACATGAATTCGAATGATATCAAAATTGATACTCTGAAACATTTTGTATTTCTCAAAGTTAGAAATTGTAAGCCCCAATAAAAATTGATCTAAAAGATTCGCATACCTCCGATTGTGTCTCTGAATTTACATGTTTATCACATCGAATACCTCGAAAGAACAATTCTCCACCAGAATGTTGCTTACCCAAGCAAACATTCAAGGTGACTTCCGAGTCATCCACATGAAAACCTACAATATAAAGCTGATGTGGGTTCATAAAAGCTTCAGAAGAACGAATAGGAAAGGAAGGAATATACAAACATTACTGAAAAAAATAAAACATAATACGGGGAAATCATCAGTTTTTTTTTTTTTCTAACAGCTAGTCGTAAGAAGAAACAAGTGGTAATCAGTAGAAATAACTCAACAAGTAATAGAGTTCATTATCTCCGGTTAGTTATTAAAACCTCAGTATTAATCTAGAGCATAACTCCCTGGAGTAAGAAAATAGAAAGAACAGTTTCTGCTCTGAGAGAGAGAGAGATTAAATCCAAAACTTTCAGGTGGATAAGCACCTACCAAGCTCTGCATCCCTATCGGTTCCATATTCAACAACAAAACCATGATGAGTATCCAGCGTGGATCCACCAACTTCGGGGAAGAAAACTACATAAATACCAAACAAAAGAAAAAAGTACAAAATTATTCCTCATCTTTTAGACGATGCTTCTTTCTATTTACAATTTCGCGAAAAATAGAGATGACTTACCTATAGAAATAGGGCGGATAAATTCCTCCATCAACTTGTCAAGCATGGTTTCCAGACCAAAGTCATCAAGTACACAACCGTATTTATTCATTGTGTTTGGTCGCATGATTCTGAAATTTGTCTCATGGACCCACCTTTCAAAATTTTCTACCTAAGCAATCAGAATATGATAAGAAAATAGAAAAAAGGTTTTCTACAGGACAGATTAATCAGAATATGATAAGAAAATAGAAAAAAGGTTTTCTACAGGACAGATTAACTTATATCCAAAATGATACCTCAGATAATAACAATTCACAGAATTGTGGCTGAAGCATTTCAAAAGTAAAAACTCCAGGAGATGGTTCAGCCATTATACTTCTAAAGCTATCCTCCGTCTTTTCATTGATTGCTCTGAGAAATGAAGGGACAAAGAACTCTTCAGCTTCCAAAGTGTATAACTCCTTGTGTCGAGGCTACAAAGAGGAAGGAAACAGTATGTTATTATATATGGAATCCATTGCATGCCATTTTGTTTATTGTCTTATGCAGAAAACTCAATCCCCAATTCTAGAAGTACCAAGAGAAGGGACTTAACTAAAATCACTCTACTACTCAACCATATAGGTGTTGTTTACAAATTACAGCATGTTTGTAAATGTAGACAGCATGTTTGCCATTAAACGCACCTGGTAGTTTGAGATGATCTTCAGCCTGTAATCTCGATGTCGTTTAACCTGTTTATTCAAACAGAAAAATTATGAGCCTCTCAAATACATAATGACCTTGCATAAACTAATTAGCCGCAGCACATTACCCCTAGTGTTCTGAACTATATATTATTTCTAATCAAGCTCATGTCGGCCCCTAATCCACATCAAACACCAAAAATCAATTCAAGCATTACTTCCCAAATTCTTTGCCTAATTAAATCTTCATTGCACTTTATTATCTTTTCCCCCCAAATTTCCTAGTACCTAAAACAATCAATGTGTAGAGAATTTAAAAGGATGATACATTCTGGCTTGATTCCAACTAAATCCCGATCATTTCACACACTCGTCCCAAGATTTGAAATTGACACACCATGGAGTTTCCTATTCACATATATGTTCAGTTTCCTGCATTTACCAGGTATATACATATATACATAGAGAGACGCATAGAATTCGCAGTTTCTTACACGAATGCGTTCACTGTCCGACGAGTAGCGTTGGAGGATGTCCCTCATGAACTGGAGCTTGAGGACACGTGAGCCACTGAGCAGGGCAGAAGGCAAGTAGCGCTCCAGCGAGCTGAAAAGCAAGGGAGTAAACTCCAATTGAGGCACGTCCTCGTAGCTTTCTGCCTTGTGCTCCTTGTTCGCGCTCAGACTGAGCCTGTTCGTGATGGAAGAAATGTTGACGCAGTTACCGTTGCCCGTGCTCGGCATTTGAGGCGGTGGCCTTCTTCGTTCCGCTGTGCCGTCCATAGACACCGATGGTCTTAGACGTTTAGGGAGAGAGGGATTTTGGATTTCCAGAGCTATAAATCGAGTGAATTGGGGGAATTTGTAATTAGGGTTTTGAAGAAATGAAAAGGAAGAGGAAGAAGTTTGAGGTGCAGGTTAGGGTTGGGTTTTCGTCTAGGCATTTTCTCTCCTAGTTCGTTGGTTTAACACTCCACAGTGGACGCGCGAGCGCGAGCTCGATCTCGATGTAGGTCCACCCAACTCCGAGTGACGTGGCAGAACTTTATTACAGTGCGGGGACGCTCTGACGTGGTGTTAGAAGCTTATCCACAAACAAAATTCCGAAGTCGTCCCCGAGATTATACACGAGTGAGGTTGCGTGGACATGAAATCATTCACGAATTATTATTAAATGATTTTGTCATGTTAATTTATGAGTAATTATTAAAAGATATATAGTTATGAATTTACATATTGTTATATAAATTAATATTTATTGATAATAATTTGAAAAATAAAAGTTTTAATATTTTCGTCGTATTATAGCACATTAGTATTTTGCTATTGAATATAAATTATAATCCTAATCAGTAAAAATACTTTTTTCTTTTTCCAGAAGCAAATATACTTTTTACCATTTACTTATTTAGAGACAATGGATTTTTGTTTTTGAAAGAAAGTTTATTTGCACATTCCATATTTTGGGTTAACAAAATAAAGATTAGTAAATACCAATACAACATGTTACATAAGGCTGATAATTTCTTTATCTTTTTCCTTCATTCTTTTTTTTTTCTTTAAAAGGAAAAGAAAACAAAAACGAAGACAAAATGGCTGTATACCTCCCTATCTTGGTAAGCCCGGCCTATGTACAGCACCTGGTTCACCAGAAAAACCTGGGGTCCTCACTAAAGTATACCTGTTGACTAATGACCAAAATCAAAAACTACCATTTAACCTCTTTTTAGCAACATCATTGTCATTGAGCTCAAGTTTTGCTACTTCCCACAGGGACAGACCCATAGGTCTGCTGCGAGCTCATCTCTGGACTTCCATAGCCTACCATTTCCTTCACCTGCTGTAGTGATTCTGGATTTGGCTCAGTTGCTGGCTGGCTCACCTGAGGCTGTTGGTCAAGTTGTTGAAGAAAGCTAGCAGCTTGATGACTCTGAGTTTGAGGTGATCCCGCCGCATGCTGGAGTAAGCTGGCTCCCCCTGAATGCAGGAGCAATGACGCCATTTCCTGCTGGACCGGTGACCTCATTTCCATTTGATGCATCTGCCATTGTAGTAGCTGCTGCTGGTTGCTTAAGTTCCTAGCCATGTCAGCTGGAATATTTGAGACACCCACTGGAACCCCATGAATTGGATTTCTTGGAATTTGACCCCCACTCATCAAAGCTCTTGTCCCTCTGCCTTCTGCCCCCCCCATCCTACTCCAAACCCCGGCTGAATGTTCTGACGTTGGACCAAGCAGCTTGTTGTCATTTAACTGACCTAAATGTACATTTCCAACCCAAGGCCTCCGTCCTCCCAATGACATAGGGGGATTGGAGGATTTCATACCCATTACATTAGCAAACGAACCAAGACCAGAACTTCCATGCCCCTGGACTCCACCACCGGCGCTTGCACCCAATCCTCCAAGTTCCAAACTTCTCTGCACGCTTTCATTTAGTTGGTTTCGCCTTTGCAGAATCTGGTACTGTAAAGAAGCCTGCCTGTTCAGAATCTGTTGGACTTGCGGCATCAAGTAATTGGCTTGTGTAGGAACGGCGAGTGGTAGTTCGGATATCAAACTGTTTGGGATTTGTGCAGCTGACTGAACATTGTCAGCTTGGAACCATCGGCCTCCAGAGAAATTGTTCTGTGATTGTAGTTGCATGGGACTGAGTCTTGAACGTGATAATCCTGGGGTCAGAGTTGAGGAATGAAGCTCAGTTGTTCGAGTTGGTGGAGTGCTCAAGCCACCAACAGCATTGAGAGGTTTAGGCTCTACTTGAAAACTAGATAGGTTGTACCCTTCGCGCTTCATCTGTACAAAATAAAAAAAGGAACAAAAGGAGAAAATAATTTAGTATCATTTTATGCTGATAGAACCAAACCCATTCATGAAAAATCCCCAACAGTTACAAACCTACCGCTCTAGCGAACTGAGTAGCCAAGAGGTTTGCAGAACTCTGTCAAGTGAATATACACAAAAGTGAGAACAATATACTAAATCAGATGCTTTCTTCATGAAATCTTACAGCAATACGATTCAAAGATATAAATTTGCTTCATTTTCTTACCTGCAATACTAGGGAATGATACGACCTATTGCATTTCAGAATCCAAAAGGAACATCACAAATATATATCAGAAGAAGAAATTCTCAGTAATTGCATGTGGAAACTCACAGTGCCGGTAAAGGATGGCATGAGAGGATAATCTATTGAAAACCTCTCTTTTCCAGTTCCATAAAGAACTCTCGCTTCTACCAATGCCTCATCACGCTTCTCTGATATGACCAGTCTGACCTGAGCCTCTCTAACATCTCTGAGAGTCTCATTTTCTAGGATGGCATAGAATCACTCAGAAAGAGAAGAATGGTCGCAATGAGTGAAAAATTACATATGATGCATGCCTGTGTTTGCATAAACACTCATATGGGAGATAAACATAGTTCCTTACCTTGACAGATGTGAGACTGACGTAAAAAAGTTAATGTCCTCGTCCTACACACACCAAGTCCCCATTTCATGGAGCATTCTGTGATAGAATTTTTATCTGTTGAAGTATTCTCCCACTTCCCATTTTCTTTTGAAGCTAAGAGGTGGTAAGAAACCAATGGAGTTGCGCAAAAAGAGGGTTTCTTTTGCAAAATTGGGTCCAATTTACACTTCCTGTTATTCAGTCCATACCTGAATGCATTGAAAAGCATTACACATCATTACAAGCAAGAGCTCAGAAATTGGCATGGCTTTAACTATTCTATTACCTCTCAGTTGCCGCTTCAATCTTCAAGAGCCTCGCAAGGACAAGTTTGAGTTCTGAATCTTCCGATGGCTGGGACAAAGCAAGATTCTTGGAAACATGATTTGCATTAGCAGCATTGGCATAGCTCAAGCTCGAACTAGAACCAGCAGTCTTTTTCCTCGAGCGCTTAGGGCAAGGATTTGTTTTCCGTTTTGACTGTTGCTTCTGTGATTGCAGGACAATTGAACCAGGGTAATTATATGTGTCAGGCTCTGACTTGACATTAGGAGTGGCCATTCCAGCATGCAGCTCTGAGATTCCTTGAGACCTTCTCGTTGGAACATTATTTACTGTCAGCGAGGGAAGCACTTTCTGCTGAAATCTGTCATGTGGAACTTTTCCATCATCAATTTGCCGATGCAACAGCTTGTTCTGATAAGGTTGAAGACTGTTTTCAGTTTGGCTTCCGGTAATCTGCTGATAAGATGAGTCAACAGGCTCTAGCTTGGGTTTCTTAAGAAGAGGTCCTTGAACTGCTTGTATACCACATCTAACTCTCTTATCAAGTACCAATGAACTGGGTTTACTGAAATCATTTTTAGAGTCATTGCGACTGGGTTTGGGTAAAGAGACTAAATTAGATGTGGTCTTCACTTTTAAAGCAGACTGGCTGCAACTTTCTGCTATATTAGGTATAGGCTTCGATGTCAAAGGATTAGATACTGACTTCTCCAGTACAACGTTAGTTTCTTGTGGAGCAGCAGCAGAGGTTGATGCATTATGCTCCAAAAATGTAACTCCTCTTGCTTGATTTGACTGACCAGATAGACAGCTGCCACTCTGAGTAGCACAATTAACAGGAGTGCCTGTTAGATTATATGAGTTCCTGAAATCTAGGGCAGTGTCTGATGCGTTACTCAGCTTTCGCTTTTTCCAGCTCCACGTAATTCCCAGATCGACCTGCCACAAAATGCTATGAATTAGCTAAACTTCAAGTTCACAGTGATCATGCAGGCTGAACAAAAGAAAGATGTGACAACTAAATGAACAGAAAGATCCAAAGTTTGACTACACACGTGGTTTCCGCGTTACAAAACACACATATAGAAAGTAAATTAAGAATTATACAAAGAAGCGGAAATCTGTCTATTTGGAACTATTTTTAATCCTTTTGATTTGGAAATTTTACCAATATTTTGTTACTTCTTTCCATAATTGCAATATGTTGTTGATGAACTGCACCTTAGCATGTTAGGACCATTGTTCATATGATTCAGAAATTTGAAAAAAGTTTACACGAATACTATCACTTCTAGTACCTTCTTGCTTACGGGTTCTGCAGAGTATATGTCTTGCAATGGCTGTGGATTTAGATGAAGATCAGGTTGCAGAGCCTTGAGGACTTGGGATTCAACTTCCTGAACAAGAAAAAGTGAAATGAGAATGAAGCAATATGGTTAAGTTGAAAGCCAAGGAGCCCGAAAATGCTCACTATTAAATTTTTACCAACCAAAAAATCACCGTAGCTCCAAGAATCATTGGAGATTGACACAATGTCCTTGATAACATTTTCCATGCGCATGCGAAGGAGAATCTTGTGAACAGTTGGACTTCTTTTTGTAGAATCGGTAGCTCTTCCTTGCATCAAACAGCCACGATAATCTTGAATCTGCAAGTAATACAGCCCTATCAGTTTATGTAAATTTTATCATCCAAGTCTTCATTCCAATCATCAAAAGTTGCATAAATCCCTTCGCAGGCATTTGGATAGCTTATGGAAGAAAAATAAACATTAAAACATGGATCACTAAATGAATGACGTTTAAAACACATATAGCAACTTAGACTTATAGCTTTGCCGCACCTCACAAAGGATGGCTCCATTAACATATTTACAGGGTAAATCATCAAAAATATCTCCAGGTAACCAACCACACTCAATCGCCTGATGCAAACAACAATCATGAAAAAGAAATGATGACGTTAAATAGACAGTTAAGAACTTAAGACCATGAAGCCTGCGTTATAATATAAAGGAAGTTCTGTAAGTTTGAACAATATACCGAATTTTAACTCTTAACAAACAAAAAGGAATATCAAAGAATCATGGCCTTCAATTTAGCATTTGAATGTTCAATACCTGAACAACTAAACACAAATGCAAATATGTAGGATTGTTTTCTCTCAATAGTTCTATCCAATAGTGCCCTACAAATTTGGGTTGATATTGTCTGCTGCATTTAGGAAAATAACATAAACCTTTAATGGGAAGATGTAAGTTGATAGTTGATACTTCACCATGAGACAGACTTTGCGAGTGTAAGCAAAAGTCATATAATTTGCCTTCAACAATCAACTCAAACTTATACTACTGATATAGTCCTACGGTGTAACATTGATACATCACACATTTCTATTAAAATAAGCAAAGAAACCCACTAAGCATGAGATATGGGTAAGTTCTTCGAGTTTCAAATTGTTTAAGCCAACGTATAGATAACGTATCTGGTTGAGAAAAGGTCTAAAACTCAAACAACTTTAGTAGTCAAAACTGAGAAGGAAGGAGAATGGCTGAGCCATCTATAGAGAAAACTGAAGTCAGAACTTCTACTTTCTGTGTGAATCACAGACTTACAGAAAAGAGTTTCTCTGATGCTCTATCATATGGATGCAAGTGCACTGGTATATCATTGAGCAACTGCAGAAGCATCAAGGTGTGAGTTAACAGCCCGTGGAAAATTTACAAATTTGATACTATAGTGCAATAAACGCCAAGTAATTTCTGCAAGTAACTATTGTAGTGATTGCTAACCTCAGTGGCCTTTCCCACAGAAAAGCCATTCTGAAACAACTTTAGTGAAAACGATGCCTCAAGATCTGCACGAAAATGAACTGTCAACACGAAAGGCTTCTCATCATATCATGATACGATATCAACTTGGTGGGCATTACCGTCTGAAACAGAGTACGGTTGAGAACTAACTAACACACTTGAAGGATCAGCAACCTTAGCTCCCATCCCAGTAGAATAAACCTTCACATAATCACATGGTAAGTCTCGTGTTAATTACTTGAGGAGGAATTAATGCTAACGGGAGAGAGTCCGTACATATACTTGTTGTCACCTCATGATTTTTGCTCTAAGAATCAATGTTAATCTTTGCACATATTGCACAATCAACATGAGGTGACAGAAAATCCGTACAGAGAGTCCCGTTAACATATCCCTTAATGGAACATCTCAATTTTTGATTCGACCACCCTGCCTTGGCATGATAAAAAAATTTCATGCTGAAGTCTATTTAACAATTGTTAACTTAAGCACCTGAAAGACTAACCCTACCCATCATCACCAACCATCAGAAGATTTAATAATTTAAAACCCTTGAAATCAATTGAAAATTCATTTCAGGGACGCCACTTAATTCAGCCAAACATCCAATTGGTTTATTAAATAATTAAAAGAAAAAAGCACCATCTTTATATACTAAACCATAATCCTTGAACTAAACACCAACCAAAAAACAACTTAAGCACTCCTCAACTTCAACCATGCAAACAAGAAATCTCAATTGCAGAAAAACCACAAACCCAGCAACCAAAACCCTTGAAATTTCACAACAAGAAAAAACGCAAAATCCAACTGAGATGCTAAAACGAAACTGCCATAAAGGAAATTGAAAAAGGGGGTTGGCGGTTGAAACTTGAAAAACTCATTTCCTCTACACACCTTACTATCTCTCTGCTGAGAGTCGGAAACCGAGTCATTTCCGTCGTTGCCGTTGGCCTCCGCCGGAAGCAGCTTCCGTCTGTACCTCGTACCCGTCTTTGCAACCTTAAACGACACACCCATGTCTCTCACTTCAGTCACAAATCTCCTCAACCACCTTTTGTTTACAGACAAATATGGGAGAAAATTCAAATGAATTCCAGTACATAAACAAAAATGTACAAAACGGGTTTGAGAGAATTCAGGCAATGTAACCTAGTTGAAGGAAGAGAGGGAACTGCCGGGCACAACGTTCTGGTTTTTGGATGGTGTTAATTTATAGATGGCTATCTTAGCCATGAACACTAAACACGTAGTTAATAGAGAGGTCCTAAAGTTTTAAAAGGAAACTACATTTTAGCCCCTGCAAAGTTGGTAATTTACAGCTTGGGGATACGAGGGCGTTACTCATAATTTTTTTTTTTTTGTCAATACTCGTATTTGTTTTTGTCTAATTTTTTAATGTTCGGTGGAAGTGTGGATTCTGAATTCAATTCAATTTTGGGTCCTTTTAAGAATTTTTGTCACGATGTGTTTGCATGAATGAAATGTGTAGGACATGGAGGCGATTTGGTGGTGGGGATACAGATTTTTGGTCTTATTTGCCCTTCTTTAATGTGTTCCGTATGATATCACCTGGACCATGATGTTATTTATGTACTTGGGCTGCATTCTTCTCTACATTTATGGATGCTCGTTGTGTCTGAATTCAATGGTTATTAATCTGCGATCGAAACTTAATAAGAAGTTACCTTTCGATTACCTAAGTTAACGGAAAAAAGTAACGTAAGTAGAGTTCACATGATATTATGAATTTAACTTTCTAATTTTGTATGAATTTGATATTCGAATACCTAAAGGTAATATCCTGATTCTCGATCATAATTGCATTTTTTTCTGACTCAATTATAGATTAGTAAATATGAATAAAGAGCTATCTAATATTGTAATAATGCGCCGTATCTCAAAATCTACAAGCAGTTCGACGATTCAGTGTGTACACCATTCTCTCATGAGTAGCATGCAATAAACCACCTTAATTTCGTTCTCCCATAGGAGTTTGGGATGTGTCTTAGTCCCAATGTGGCTATTTTGCCTAGGTAGTGTCCAGCTGAGAGGATCCTGTCTTTCACGGGTCATTCCTGGTACCATTGGAAATGAAAAGTTTTTGTGGGTAATCGTCGTTTTTATAAAAGGCATTTGATGTTTGTTTTTTTGGTCCATTAGGACAATATAGAAGGCATTTGATAAAAGGCATTTTTTTTTATAGAAGGCATTTGATACATTAGGAGAATATAGATTTTGAAAAATTACATGAAATCAATACAAAAATAGCTCCAAACATGCACATGTGACATAAGGTTGTTATGACTTTGTAAATTACACACAACAACTAACGATAAAATGAAGAAAAAAAATACTTGAAAAATAAGCTATAGTGTGCATTAATTTTCTTTGATTTGTCAATGAAAAGTGAGTGAATAGATTTGCCATTGCGGGTATTAACTATATTGTTTGGGAATTTCCAACAAAAGAAAAAGGTAATGTTTGGGTATGAATTTTCTAAATGTATCATATCCCACATCAATAAGATAATAAAGGATTCAAATAATTTATGGTCAGTTGGTATATGAGATTAAATTGGTTTGAATAATTCATTGAATTCAATGTATATTGAATATAAAAAGGACAATACTTGCATACCATTATGATGTGATGCCCTCATACCACCCCTTTGATATGAACCAATTACATGTTGACATATATCGTAATCGGAATCGTTCATTCTCTAAATCATTATGTCAAGATCGTTTCCGTAAAAAATCAACAAGATTGGAGGTCGTTTAGTCATTCACATGTATCAAATAAATCAACGGTTTTTGTAAGAATTATGATCTTTATGGAGAACTGTTGATTTATTTGATAAATATGAATGACTAAACGACCTCCAATCTTATTGATTTTTTACGGAGATGATCTTGACATGATGATTTAGAGAATGAACGGTTCCGATTATGATATATTGTCCATATAAAAATTGATGTATTTTCCTTGCAATAAATTAAATGGGATTAGTCGCGAAAGGAAATTATCATTTTTTAATCCTACTATTTTGAGGGGATTGAATTAAATAAATTTTCTTTTATATCGACTCCTATTATTTTTATATTCAAAATACATTGAATTTAATTAGTTATTAAACCTCATTCACAAATGTTACTCCTTAATCATTTAAGATTGGATATGTGCTTGACTTTGGGCATTTTGTTGAATTTTGTTCGATTAAATGATGTATATTTAATCAGTCAAGACTGGCCCTGGGAATCTTGGCCTTTTGTTGAATTACTGTTTGTTCTTCCACTCTTTTCAAGAATTTTTAATTCATTATTCTAAAGAAGAAAATCCTCCTTGGCTGTAAGAACAAAGAAAATTAAAAATCATCCTTGGTCAGAGTCATATTTAAGGATGGATAAATGGTTAAATGATTATTAATAACGATTGTTTTTTACCATAACTATTTAGGATTACAATTGCGGTTATTTATAACCATTTATTATTTAGCTAAATGGTTATTAATCATTACCATAACCATTAATATATGATTAACTGCGGTACATCGCGAAAATATTTTTAATTTTTATTATTTCTATTTTTTTAAAAGACTTAAATAACTGAAATTAGTATTTTAAAAAATCAAAAATAATAAAAATACGTAAAATTGCAAGGTACAATCAACCATCTCGGATATCAACAAATTTTATATCACCGCGTAGAGTTCGACAAGTATAACAACTTTAATACTTGGGGTTGACGGCCAAAAGTGGTCTAAAAATGTGAAAAACACTTTGAACTACAAAACTTTTCAAGTTAGATCCACAAAATGGACTAAAATATGATAAATATAAGAATGTAGACTTCTTAGATTCGAAGAGAGGAACAAATCCTTACCAAGATCGCCGCCTAAGGTGGCCGAAAATGGCCAAAAAATTCAAGTCTACCCACCGGCGTCGTGGGTCACCCACGGGTCTATGAGTTTGAGTTTTTTTTTTTAAGTTTTGTAAATATTTTTTAAATGACTTTAATTAAACAACACTGTATAAATTATTGAATAAATATGACTAAAAAAAATTATATGGTTATTTAATTAATGGTTTAATGGTTAAATGATTAAATGGTTAAACGGTTATGTTTAAGTGGTTAAATGGTTTATCCATTGAGTAAATGGTTAAAAACCATAATCATATCATTTAAAAGATGATCTATATGGTTATAACCATAACCATGCCATTTAGATAAATGGTTAAACCATAACCATACAATTTAATATAAATGGTCATGGTAACCGCGATTTTTTTGTCCATCCTTAGTCATATATGTCATGCAAGCGTCCAATCGTGAATCACTAAGGGGATGTGTTTTTGTCTACTCCCAATCAAAGATGGTTAATACTTTGATTCTAACTAGGTAAGATGAGATCCATCTTTATTTTCATTCAACGTATAATACATGTCATTTTTTGTATTAAATATATGAATTAAATGCACGTATAATTAATTTTTAAATTTTTCACAAATGGTATAGCATTCTTGAATCATACAAAAATGAAAGAATATTATATCCTTGTTAATAAGGATCCAAGTATTATATTCTTATAAATATATATTTTTTATACATTCTTATAAATATATTTTTTTATCAAAATTAATATCATTGTATTATAATGAAAGGTACAAATATATCATCAAAATCAAGTTATGACAGCAAGACCCACAAACCAATACGACAAACTAACGCGGACAGAAACAGCACAAACAACTAAAAATCCCACATCACTAATATTATGAAAAATTACAAATCAAACCCATATAATTTTCTTTTTAGTATTTTATTTACAAGGGATATTTAAATTAATTTAAATTGCAAAAATTAACAAAAATGTATTACATAACTCTTTATTTTGATAAATATAAATGAATTTACGAATATTCTTCTTACGATCATTTTAGAAGGAATATAACGTTTAAAATTAACCTTTTTTAACTGAAAAATTGAAAAAATAGGATAATTTTATTCCAACTATTTTAGTATGGGTATCATCAAGAGCATAAGGAGGATGATGATTTGACAATTTGACATCATGTTAGGAAAGAAAGTTGTATATTTTTCGGAATCTCAACAATACATAAAACAAAAGAACTCTTGAAGGAAGATTTTAAACATGCTTATAGCTCTAAAAAAATCTTCGGGAAACACACGTGTCATGTGCTTTATCAAGAAGCACCTCTAAGTACTTTTCTAGACAACACTTAAATTTTCCTTTTTAAAATGAAAATTGACAAATATCCTACCAAAACAGATCCAAACAAACCCTTATACTACAATCACAATTTTATCTTTTTCTACCCCCGCCTAATAAAGCCGCATTACAAGTTGTCAATTGTTAGGTGAGAGTAAATATGACTCACCCCATTATACCCCCAAATTCCTTTTCCTTGGCGTCTCCAAAAAGGGATGTTTTGGTAAATCCAGACATTGATAAAATAAGGACCGTTTGGTAGTGTCGCATGTTCCTTGTCCCATTACAAGTTGTGAAGCCAGGTGCGGACTCTACAAGAAAACAATTTCTTATATCACTTTCTCTCTTCCGCAGCCATCACCAACTCCGTCAGACTTAGTACTACTTTTTCTCGCGAAACAATCAGTCGACTCCTCCGAGTAAATCGACCAGAATCCATGGCGTGTTCGAGCTTCGCGAAGCTTAATGCGGCGTCGTCTCAGTGGATCGGACAGCAGTCCTTCACTCAGCGCCACGGATCGTCCACCAGCCTCTCTACTCGCAGAGTCGCTGTCCCGATCAGAGCCAAGGCCTACACCGACGAACTCGTCCTAACCGCCGTGCGTCCTCTATCACCTTACTCTCCCAATTTACTATCGGATATTGATATGCTGTTTGATTTGATTATCTGTCGTTTAAAATGAATTTTGATGTTGATTTCATCGCTGGTTGATAGTTTGATTTGAGTTATTTGTTCGTATATGCATGTGCTTTTGTAGTTCATGAATTTGAGATTTCACTGATTTATCGAACTAAACTGTTTCTAGCTCAAGATCGAATTAAAATTTAATTAAACTGTTTCTCCAGGATGATCAATTGAATAATATAGTTCTTTTTTTGCTATGAATTTTCCGGAATGAAGAAAGAATTGTGTGATGGATAAAATACTGTTTTTATGCCCTAGGTTTAGTTCAGCCTTCATGTGCTTTAGTTACTACGACTTGGAAATTTACTTTTCCACCTTCTGTGTGGGATTTGATTGTTTGGTGTATTTTTATTGATATCTCCGTCACAATTTTGAAGCATATGAAAACTACAGTTTTGCATACAACTTGAATAAGCTTATTCTCTCTTAACTTGGGTTTGCTTCTTTGTGGATGGTATAGAAAACTATTGCATCTCCTGGTCGTGGTATTCTTGCCATCGATGAATCGAATGCAACTTGTGGAAAGAGGTTGGACTCTATTGGCTTGGACAATACCGAGGTTAACCGACAGGCTTACAGGCAGCTTTTGTTGACCACTCCTGGGCTTGGAGAATACATTTCTGGCGCCATTCTTTTTGAGGAAACACTTTACCAATCAACAACAGATGGGAAGAAATTCGTGGATGTGTTGCGTGAGCAGAAAATTGTACCCGGTATCAAAGTTGACAAGGTATGATGCCAGATAGGCGCTCTATAGATTGAGAAATTTCTTGAATTATTTTGGTTAAGATGCTTAATTTCATCGTTTTAATTGGTTTTGCCCGTCTCATTTGGGTTTCAGGGTTTGGTTCCCTTACCAGGATCAAACAATGAATCTTGGTGCCAAGGCTTAGATGGATTGGCTTCACGATCGGCTGAGTACTACAAGCAAGGTGCTCGTTTTGCGAAGTGGTAAGTTGATTAATATTTCTCACGGGCATCTGCTCTATAGAGATTCCTATTATTGTTCGGTCCCGTTGATGTACTGTATTTGAAAGAAATTTTTTATCTGAGTATCCCTCCCCTTGAAATGTGCAGGCGCACAGTTGTTAGCATTCCTTGTGGTCCTTCTGCTCTGGCTGTAAAGGAAGCTGCATGGGGACTTGCCCGTTATGCTGCCATTTCTCAGGTGCGTATAAATTTCAGGGTTCTATCTTTGTTGGATTTTCCTAACATTGTTTACTGAATAAGAGTGAGAATTTTATTGCTATTCTGAAATTAAAAATAGATGTTGAGTTTTTGTTTAAAAATAGATGATTCATTGTTGTGACATTATGTGCAGGACAATGGTCTTGTGCCCATTGTAGAGCCTGAGATTCTGCTCGATGGGGACCACCCAATCGAAAGGACACTTGAAGTGGCAGAGAAGGTCTGGGCAGAAGTCTTCTATTACTTGGCCGAAAACAATGTGGTGTTGGAAGGAATCCTTCTTAAGCCTAGCATGGTAACCCCAGGGGCTGAACACAAGCAAAAGGCATCTCCAGAGACCATTGCCAAAAATACACTCACAGTACTTAAAAGGAGAGTTCCTCCCGCAGTTCCAGGAATCATGGTAAGATTACTTGATCATGTTTGCAATATTTTTAACTGATACACTAATTTTCTCTACTTGATCATGTTCTTTGTTCTTATATTTTCCGCCAGTACCTTCAATGTTTTAAGCATGAGTTTGTAGACTTTATCGTTGTGAACAATACGAAGTGTATTAATCTTTTTAACATTCTCTCCCCGTTAATTGACTTTTGGACTGATTCATATGTGCTCTGTTTACTTGTCAGTTTTTGTCAGGAGGACAATCCGAAGCGGAAGCAACCCTCAACCTCAATGCAATGAACCAAAGCCCCAACCCATGGCATGTTTCCTTCTCGTACGCACGTGCCCTGCAGAACTCCGTGCTTAAGGCATGGCAAGGACGTCCTGAGAACGTGGACGCCGCACAAAGGGCACTGTTGGTGCGAGCAAAGGCGAACTCCTTGGCTCAGCTAGGAAGGTACTCTGCTGAGGGCGAGGACGAGGAAGCCAAGAAAGGAATGTTCGTCAAGGGCTACACGTACTAAGACAGAATCTGAGGCAAATCATATGCCTCGCCGAACTTGATAAGGGTGTACTTTACATCTTTTTTTTCCTTTTTTTTTTGGTGTTAGCTATGTATGCTGAGTAAATGCTTTTTGATTTCTTTTCCCCACTAGAAAAGACTCGGGGATTGAATAAGACCGGTGAGAAAGGTTTGTGATTTTCGAACTGTAACTTACGAAGGTGGAAGTAGCGGAAGTATTTCTATTTATCAAAGTTTCATGTCATTTCTGTCTGGTTATTTGGTTAACGTCCAAGAAAAGAAGCATATAAAGCCCGGACTCTGTGAGCAGTTAAAGGAAGAAAAATGTTTCTTTGCTTTTGAATATATTCATTTTACAAGGATATGAGGGGATTATACAAAATACAATTAGTTATAGAGACCTCATCCTTTACTTGAGTCTTTGAGACTTCCCAACTTTGATTGAACTCGAGACTTTCCAACCTCACGTCGAACTCGAGACTTTCCAATCTCACGTCGAACTTGAAACTTTCCAATCATATTGAAAGGGATAAGAACAACTAGACCAATAGTACTAAGGCCACCAATCACATATCGAATTCAAGACTTTCTGATTTCGATTGAGCTCGAGACCTTCCGATCATATTGAAGATTATAAGAATATCACTAGAATAGTACTAATGACACCAAGTGAATTTATTAATGTCAGAAACACCCTTATTGAACCTCCCACTACGAAAATAGTGACCGATTTATTTAGAATGTTAATATATATTTTGAGTTTCGAATATAATTTTTTAATTTCGAATAACATAGTATCGGACAAATCTATTTATTCGTTCAACATTTTTCGATTCCTATTTTTAATTCTAGTATTTTTTTTTGAGTTCACTAATAAATCTATTTATTTCAAAACTCGTCCATAGACGGGCTTATTTTGAATTTTAATATGAAATTTCAGTTTTAACAGCTTGGCACCAAATGAATTTATTTGAAATCCACGTTCACCAAATGAATTTTGTAGCTTAAATAAAATCCAAAATTTAAAAGTAGCGTAAGCCGAAGCAATATATGGCAGAGGTCCAGAGCGTAAAATGATAAAAGATCCAGTGTAGTAGCCCAAAGTGAAGCGCTGACGTGCGCACTTGAAAGTACATGAACTCTCTTTTGTTCTCGTCTTCCGGAGCTTCCACCATTTCTTTTTCTTCTTCTCAGAAAACAAACACACAGAAGAAGAAACGGAAAGCTCCTTCCTCTGATCTGAAAAGGGTTACTCACCTTGCATGCCCTCACCATCTCTTCCTTCCCTCCGCCTCCTCACATCTCCTTTTCTGCAATTTCCTTCCGCGCCTTCACACTCCAAACCCCCTGCCTTCAAACCCTCACCCTCCCTCCCGATGAAGGACCGCCCTCCCTACGGCTCCGTCTACGTTCCTCCGCACCACCGCCTCCGCTCCGTCATCACCACCCCCAATTACACCTCTGCTACTTCAATTGGCTCCAAGCTCCGCGACACCCAGACTGCTGCTGCTCTCAACCGTAGGAGCTCCAATGCTGCTCTGGCCTACTACCAGACTCAGAAGCATGAGCTGTTGCAGAAGCCCAAGTTGCAGCACAATTCTGCTTACGACGACGCCGTTTCTGAGGAAGGGTCCGATCGCGAAGTGGAGTTGCCATCGCATCCGGTGAGAATTGTACCTTATGTATGCGTATAGTCCTTATTTGAAAAAATAAGGAATTCATGGCGTTTTCACTGAGTGCGAAATGGAAATTGAGTTTCATTTAGGGCTCAGCTTCAGAAGTTTGAAGTGGTAGTGTTGTTTCAATTTTAGGCTGTTGGCTTATAACTTGGTTGTTAACTGAGCTGGGCTCAGTTTAATAAGTGTCATGTGAAATCCTATTTCCATTTTCGTCATCCCTTGCTTCGAATTTTATAAGGAATTAAGTTCATCGCCTTGCCTGAGAAGTCTGACTTATGTGGTGTGTATCTCTCTTTGCTGGCTTAGCAGAGAGTCGCATCATTCACTTTCTTATGTGTTGCTTTGAATTTGAAATGGGCCATCATTTCTTCATTATGTTTGCTAAGTAGAGGAGCTTTTTTGTTGAGTTTGGGATAGAAGCTTACTGAAAATTTGTTTAAATGTAACTATAAATGGTGCTTCAATTTTATTTTACTGCTTCCTATTCCATAGTTGAGTACATTTCAAGTATGAACCTGATGGTTAGCATATTACTTTAGACGGTAGCAACTTATGGTGAGGAGTTTTCCCACCACCTTTCTCTGCTTATGGAAAAAATAATGTGATAGAGTGTTTTCCTTAGTCCTACATGTAGTTTTTATCGACCACTAATGGTTGGGTGTTGCATATTGTGTCTAATTTAGCCTTTTCAAGCCCTTTCATCATAAGTTAATTTGAGGCTTACCATTATACCTGAATTATTGATGCATCAAACATGATATTTTGTTCTAATAAGGATACTCCTATCCAGTTTAAGAGTTGTATGTAAATGTTTAAGTTATTTGTTTATCTTAATATTGCAGACACAGGGTGCTTCCCTGCCTGATTACATGGATGAGTGGAAACGGAAATTAACTATGCTATTACGTGACAAGGAGAAGCAGGAATTTGTTACTAGGGAGAAAAAAGATAGACGTGAGTTTGAGAAGATAGCCGTTTTGGCGAGCAGGATGGGGCTTTATAGGTATACTTGGTTTTTGTCAGCATGTAAGTGGTTTAATAATTTCATAGAAGTCTGATTTTAAGAATTTTTGACAGCCATTTATATGTAAAAGTTGCTGTCTTTAGTAAGGTCCCACTGCCAAACTACAGGTTTGACCTAGATGATAGGCGTCCTCAGAGAGAGGTAATTCTTTATTTTTTGGTTTCCTTGATTCCGATTCTGACATTTCTGTTTAATCTTAATGTAATCTTAACTCATGCAAAACATATTGCTTTTAATTCATGCAAAACAGATAGTGGTAACGGTGATTCCTTTTGTTGACAACCTTCATTTTTGGCCTCCATGGACTTCACTATCTCACTTGGAGCTTCTTATTTCATTTAGCACCAACAGATAGTGTACTTATATGAAAATGTAACGATTGATACTCAGGATCCTAGGATGGCTTTAAATGCCCGAGTTTTTAGTCATTTGTACTACTCTGTTCTTAAGTGAAGTTTTTTCAATCTGAAAGGTGACCTTGCCTCTTGGGTTGCTGAGGAGAGTCGAGTGGTATCTTGGAGAATTCCTTTCTCAGAAATCTATGACTAAGCAAAGATTTCCAGATGTTTCCTTTTCTAGATCAAACAGTAGTGGCAGCATTGCTACTGATGAAGGGCTTTTTGAGCAGCCAGAATCATTGGCATCTAGTAAGGTTGTGATGGAAAAAATTCTTTGGCGGAAAAGCTTGCAGCTGCGTGATAAGCAACAAGCTTGGCAGGTTTGTGTTACCTTGGCAGTTTCCTCAGCATGATTGCCATTCAGTTATATGTTATAAGATGAATATTTTTTTTCTTTCCATTCTAATGTACCTGTAATATTTTTCTAAATGCTATTGTAGGAATCTCCTGAAGGTAGAAAAATGCTGGAACTTCGTAGAAGTCTCCCTGCTTATAAGGAGAAGGATTCATTGTTAACAGCAGTTTCACGCAATCAGGTTAGTCACTATTTTTTCAGGAAATTTCAATTCCCCAAGTTTCAAGACATTAATTCTAACTTTGGTCTTGGTTTTGACAATTTGGTAATTAGTATGCATAGTCAGCTCTTTTTCTTTTAAGTGTTAGTCAATTTTTTTGTTTTGTACATTGTTGTTTCCAAGGGTAAGGTTTGTGGCCGGTAAATTTGAAAGCATGGGACGATAATGGTTTGATGAGTATTAATTTGTATTGCTAGGTTGTTATCATATCAGGTGAAACTGGCTGTGGAAAGACGACTCAAATTCCACAATTCATTTTGGAATCTGAGGTAGAAGCTGTCCGTGGTGCTGTTTGTAGTATAATATGTACACAGCCTAGACGGATATCTGCTATGGCTGTTTCTGAAAGGGTTGCTTCAGAGAGAGGGGAGAAATTGGGTGAATCAGTGAGTTTTCCTCAATGTCCTTTGCCTAGATCAAAATATATTACCCGTGATTAACTTTCCCTTGTATTGTTTTTTTCTTAGGTTGGGTATAAGGTTCGGTTAGAAGGTATGAAGGGGAGGGACACTCGCCTTCTCTTTTGCACCACCGGCATTTTGTTGAGAAGGTTACTAGTTGATAGAAATTTGAAAGGTGTAACTCATGTGATTGTGGATGAAATTCATGAACGTGGCATGAATGAAGGTAAACTAGGTCTAAATTGAGGCTTTCGTTTGGATGATGAAGGGTGATTTCTCACTGTAATAATTTGATGCCAGATTTTCTGCTTATTGTTCTCAAGGATCTCCTTCCTCGTCGACCAGAACTAAGGCTGATCCTGATGAGTGCAACCCTAGATTCTGAGCTTTTCTCATCCTACTTTGGTGGCGCTCAGATAATTCATGTTCCAGTAAGTTAAAAATCCAGTGAGTAGCATTTTCTCCATCCAGAGATGTGTATTTCCTTTTGCATTTGAGAGATGTTATGTGTTGGATTGTTTTCCGTTAAAAATATGTGTATTTCCTTTTCCAATTGAGGGATTTTATGTATTGATGTGTATTTCCTTTTGTTTCCTGAGGGAATCTATGTATTAAAGCAGATTTCAGAGTATAGATAATAATGGTCTGATATGGTTTTCTATTGTTGTTTTTCCTCCTCTGAATTAGGGTTTTACATATCCAGTTCAAACTCATTTTCTTGAGGATGTTCTGGAATTTACGGGCTGCAGATTAACTCCATATAATCAGATTGATGATTATGGTCAAGAAAAGATGTGGAAAACGAGCAAACAGGCACCAAGAAAGAGGAAAAGCCAAATTACTTCTGTTGTTGAGGTATGCAAGTATTGCTTATAAGGTTTTGTGCTTTTCCATTTCCTGTATATTCTCATTTTTTTCCCCTTCTGGAATGTATTCAGGATGCACTTAAAGCAGCCAATTTTAAGGGGTATAGTCCCCAAACTCAGGAATCTCTAGCATGTTGGAATCCTGAATGTATCGGTTTTTATCTCATAGAGTATGTTTTGTGCAATATCTGTGAGAGTGAAAGGCCTGGTGCCATTCTAGTTTTTATGACTGGGTGGGATGATATCAACTCTCTGAAGGAAAAGTTACATGCCAATCCTCTCTTAGGTGATCCAAGCCGAGTCTTGTTGCTAGCATGCCATGGTTCTATGGGAAGTTCTGAGCAGGTAAGTTTTAAGGCCCTGATAATTGTACAACAGATAGCACTATTTGTATCCATATGTGTTAGTACGCTGTTCTTCATTTTTTGTGGTCAATGGTCAATCAAGTAATTGATGTTCCTATAATGCGTCTTCACCTGTAGTAATCTATCCTGCACAAATGCTGCCATTGTTCTTTGTCATGTTGGTTAATGAAGGAATTACTACCGAGTCCCGTACTAGCTAATTTCCATTTTTCTTTCTCTTATTTTATTGTATCCATGTTGACTGCATGCAGAGATTAATATTTGATGAGCCTGAGGAGGGAGTGAGGAAAATAGTGCTGGCTACTAATATTGCTGAGACAAGCATCACAATTAATGACGTTGTTTTTGTTCTTGATTGTGGAAAGGCAAAAGAGACCTCATATGATGCACTAAATAATACTCCTTGCTTGCTTCCTTCCTGGATTTCTAAGGTTTCTGCTCAACAAGTAAGGATTTGGATTCCTTTGGCGAAAACTATTATGAACTGGCAGTGTATGAGTTATCTTTGTTGAACTTAAGTAGTAGACCTACATTATTGTGTGCATGCCTGCATGGTAGAGTGAGTTGCAGAAAAGAAGTTCCTGAAGGCAACCCCATTTTTCTGTGATAAAACAATTTCCAATAAAATTAGCAATTGGCCTTTTCATCTCTTTTGAGAACTTTTAAGTTTTTGCTGTATAAACTGCCAACATAGGTTTTTCCTTTGTTTCCATTTTTCATTCAAGAGACTAACTAGCATAGGCTTTGATGGCATTGACTGTATGGAAAAGTTGGTGCAACCAATATCATCGCTGGGGTGTCATGTAGTACTGTTTTGCAGGAGAAACAGAAAATAAATGTTACATGTTGCTCTCTCTTTATGTGTGTGCCTATGTGATTTCACCTAGGCGACTTTTATTTTACTGGTGCCTAATGTTCCTCTCAGTTTAAGATGCAGTATTTTACATTGGTTAGTCACATTCCTGTGTGCTTATATGTATTGTAGAGAAGAGGAAGAGCTGGACGTGTCCAGCCTGGGGAATGTTATCATCTCTATCCTAGATGTGTATATGAAGCATTTGCAGAGTATCAATTGCCAGAAATTTTGAGGACACCTCTGCAGTCTCTCTGTCTGCAAATAAAGAGTCTGAACCTTGGAAGCATTTCTGAGTTCTTATCAAGGGCTCTGCAGTCACCAGAGTTACTTGCGGTAACAGTCAATTAATATTTTTGTAACTTATGTTATTTTAACTAAAATTTTCAATCATTTTCTCTTCATTATAGCTTAACTTACTTACCCGCATTAGAGTTAATAACATTAGTAAAAAGGAACTGAGATTTCTATTGTCATCTTATCCTAGTGGCTTATTGTTTCTAGCACCCAAACTGTTCCTCCTGAAACCATGTTGTGACTTATCTGCAAAAATTGCTGATTGGCTGGAATTCACAATTTGTTTCTTAATATCTTTCGTAGGTGCAAAATGCCGTAGAGTATTTAAAGATCATTGGGGCCTTGGATGAGAACGAGAATCTGACTGTTTTAGGTGAGAAGAGATATCTATTATTGTTTTAATATGTCGATTATATATTGTGATGCTTGTAACACTCTGTAAGGTCTGAGATATTGTCTTTTTAAAGCAATAAGCCTCATTCAGTCTAAGTGACTTGACAGGACGGTATTTAACTATGCTTCCTGTGGAGCCAAAACTTGGAAAAATGCTCTTGGTAGGCACTATCTTCAACTGCCTAGATCCAGTTTTGACTATTGTTTCTGGCCTTAGTGTCAGAGATCCTTTCCTAACACCATTTGACAAGAAAGATGTAAGTCACTCTCCAATTTTATTATATCTAGGGCTTATCTTGCTCTTTATTTCTTGTTCAAACTATTCTTATACATGTACTATGTGCTTTGTTTACATTGTAGTTATGTATCACTTAATTACAAATATTGGTTTATTAACTTGTCATTTATTTGCTAAGGCTATGTTTGGATGGGGAACTCCAAAGTACCCAGGATTTAGATTAAATAGTTAAAAATGAGGAACTTCAAAGTACCAAGGGATTTCAAAATGATTAGATGCAATACATTTAAATGGATTTGTAAGTAGCACATTGATAGGTTTTACTATAAAAATTCTTTATTTAGTGCTTTTGTTATGCTCATGTGGTACATGTGTTCCCTTCTTAGTTATTCAACTAGTTACTTACAATCACTCTATTCGATTGTTGGTAGTTCATTTCTTAGTAATATAGTGCAAATCCCTTGGTACCTTGAAGTTCCTCATCCAAACATTCCCTTAGATTTCTGAAGGAGGGGTGATTCTAGAATTAGGAAATATTTTTCCTCTCCTCTGGTTTTGGGCGGGTGGTCAGATGCCTCTTAGCTGTAAATTGAGATAAATACTTGGTTGGGTGAAGTTTTTTGTCGTTTTGGGTGGAGATGCAACATAGTGAAGTTGAATCAGATTTATAATGTGGGCTTGTACCATTATTATTAAGAATATGTTTATTTTTGTGTTTCTCTATCCTTGCAGCTTGCGGAGGCTGCAAAATCTCAGTTTTCCCGAGATTATAGTGATCACCTTGCACTTGTGCGGGCCTTTGAGGGCTGGAAGGTTGCTGAAAGAGACTTTGCTGGATATGACTACTGCTGGAAGAATTTTCTTTCAGCGCAATCGATGAAAGCTATTGATTCTCTTAGAAAGGAATTCTTCTCTTTGCTCAGGGATACTGATCTTGTTGATGCTAACACCACCACCCATAATACATGGAGTTATGATGAGCATCTCATCCGTGCAGTTATTTGCTATGGCCTGTATCCTGGGATTTGCTCTGTTGTGGTAAGCATCAATTTTTTCTTCTTCTTTCCTTCTGTTTTATTTGAGTTTTAAGTTTTTCTGATTATTCTTAAAATTCTTGATGCTGTCAATTCTTCATCTTATGGATTCATGATGGTTATATCCTGACTCGGAGCTCTTGATGACTACAGCCATTTATGATCAAGTTGGGAAATATACTTAAGTTAGCCTAAGAATGTAATTAAAAATTATTTATCCACCATATTTCGGGTACACAGTCCTCAATTGGCCAAAATTTGTCAGTGTTTGTTAGTGAGTTCGTTAAATATAAGATTTGTCCCAATACACCTAATATGATTCATTTTTCTTTTCTAATTTTCTTGGGGATTTCAAAATGGATATGCAGCACAATGAGAAGTCAAATTTACTGAAAACTATGGAGGATGGCCAGGTGCTGCTTTACTCGGTAAGTATTCTTGTTAATCATGTTAAGAAAAAGATGTCTTGCTTTTCTTTCAGTTTAATCTCCTGCACTATTCCTTTTCTAGAACTCTGTCAATGCTCGGGAACCTAAAATTCCATATCCATGGCTGGTTTTCAATGAGAAGATAAAGGTGAACTCTGTTTTTCTACGGGATTCAACAGCTGTGTCTGATTCCGTGCTCCTCCTATTTGGTGGAAGCTTTTCAAAAGGGGATATCGTAAGTATTTCGTTTCTGGTGTTTGCTGGATGTGTCAAGAGTTTTTTATGTTTTGATTATTGGAGTAGGCATATTTGTGCATACTCGATTATCTCGTTATTGTTTTCTGCTATTGTTGATTTGTTGTTGTTCCTTATTTTAGTCCCATTTATAGTTCTATGTTAAATACAAGTGAAATAATGAGATGATTGAGTTCCTGTTCTGGCAGGATGGACACTTGAAAATGCTGGGAGGATATTTGGAATTCTTCATGAAACCTGCTATAGCAGAAATGTATCAATGTTTAAAAGTGGAACTTGATGAGCTAATTCAAATTAAAGTAAGTAAAACTATGCACGAACTTAGTTTCTCTCAAGTCTTAACCTTTGGGACTCTTGTTTTTGTTATAGTTTCTTATTTCTCTCGGGCGTCTTTCCACTTTACTTTCCCAGTTGCCCTTGAAGCAAATTTTGAATATGTTTCCTCCACTTGTTATCTCTGGCTAATGTCATTTTTGGTGAATACTTAACAGCTAAAGAACCCCAGGATGGACACGCGCTCTTTTCACGAACTCCTTTCTGCAGTGCGATTACTGCTCTCGGGGGATCAAGATGAGGGTAGATTTATATATGGACGGCTTGTCCATGCATCCTCAAAGCCATCTGCATTGGTAGCACAGCCTGCGTCGCTTTCCAGAACTGAAAGCGGACCTGGGGGTGATAATTCTAAGAGCCAGCTCCAGACATTGCTGACAAGAGCAGGATACGCTGCACCCACCTACAAAACCAGGCAACTGAAGAACAACCAGTTCCGAGCCACCGTGGAGTTTAACGGAATGGAAATCATGGGCCAGCCTTGTAACAACAAGAAGAGTGCAGAAAAAGATGCAGCAGCCGAGGCCATTCAGTGGCTGGTGAGTGGAACGCAAATGGGCCATGAGCACATCAATCACATGTCAATGATGTTGAAGAAAAGCAAAAAGGATCACAATTAAAAAAATCAGTAAGATCCAATTGCCCCTCCCAAACAACTTTATGATAGGGCAATTAGCACAACTGGTGGTGCTTGGGAGCCCCCCTTCGCAATCAACGTGGTCACAATGTCCGGCAGTAAACCTCAGGCACCATTATTATCACCCAAAAGCCAGCATTTCTGGCTTTGTTTCTACATTCTTTTTACACCATATATAATTGATCAGACATCCCCAGCAATGTAGTGGTTGATTTTTTACTGTTGGATCAGGACACAGAGTCACATCCGACCAAAAGTTTAGGTGAGGGGACGAGATTTGACATAATTTTGGCCATTTCAGTCGTTTGCATTTGGATCATGACACTGAAGTTGTCCAAGAGACCGATCAAAAACAGGTGAAATTGTAGTTAGTTGCAGTAAAAATGTGTGCAGGCCATATACACAGCGCAGATGTAAGAGTAGTCATTTTTTTTACCCCCTTGGACCTCAGAGGCTCAGATTTTCACTTCGCTGTAACATTTCTGTAGGCCAGTGTATTTCACCTTTTGTCAATAACTAGCTCCTTGTATATTTCCTGTATTGGTATTTTTCTTTTTATTGTGTTTTCATCGGCGATTATGCCGAGCCGCCAAACTTGATGAAGCCATACATGTTAGGCACAAGGTGAATGGGTGGGGATTGAGGAAGATGGGGACCCGATTTGGCCATGAGGAGGACACAAGTAGCTTCCTGCATGTGACAGAAACTAATAACTTGGGAGATAAAACCGCTGATGGGTCTTTGAATTTAATGTTAAAAAAGTAAAATTGTATTTCTTTTCCAAGGAAAAAAGAAAAGGGACCACAGTCTCTTTCAATTTTAATTAAATAACCTTCTTCGCATCTCTTACAACAATCTTTGATTCTTGACCTAACAAATATAAGAAAAAAGAAAATCAACCCTTTCTTCCTTTATTTTTTTTAATAATTATATATATATATACATATTTAAAAAATAAAAATTTCGATCTCACCTTCTCGAAATGCGACATCGATATGGCTGTCGGGGGTAGGCTTATTGATTAGGTCAATAATGTCGAAAAATATGGAATCTGAAAGCATATGATCCGAGTATGGGACAGGCTGGGAAGGTCTCTGCCCCTTTGATGTCCAATTGTCCATAACGTTGTTCCTAACAACAATTTAAACTTTAAGGTTTTTAGGGCACACTAAAAATAGACCATTTCATTTTTGCTCAAGCAACAAAAATGATTGCGTCTTTCTTGTGCCCTAATGTAAGTTCCCCCAACCATGTGAGGACGCGCATTTGCCGTCGTCAAGCTGCGGGGTTGCTCGGGCTTGTAGTGAACTGAAATTGACCAAATTAAAAGATGGGCGGAGGAGGACCCCCCCTATCTGTTTCTATTTGCCCCTTTTTATATGAGATAAAATTCGAAAGGAAAATGTATTTGTGTGTGTGGATTATATGCTAAGGGAGCACAAGCTTGGGCCACTTAGTCGGATCGCACATCGCAGGTTTGTGAATCCCGTGACAATTAAGAAACCCAAAACTTACACGCTCACTTTTTATTTTATCCCATGGGGCATGTGGGGAAAACTTTTGTCAGTCCATATGCTTGGATTCGTCATTGTAGATCTCTAGTGGTCTTAAAATGTTATTACCAACGGATTCAAAGTCGAAGAAAATTGAGCTAAAGTGACGAACGTCATGCAGAGAGAATCTCACGTGCACGCATTACACACGGACATTTTTATGTGTACGATGGAGGGGAGTGGGCAATGGGTAATGGGTTGGGTTAAGCAAGTTAAGTGGAGCCCTCCATTGATAACGATTGGTGGATAAAGAGAGCATTTTTCATACTTGATGTAGAACAACTCAAACCAATATTCCCAAACCCAGAAGAAGAACTTGAAGCCCCATCACCAGCTGGATTATTCTACCTTACCTTCCTTCATCAACCTTCCAACCTTCATATATGGATTTCTCTTTTTTCTCTTCCTAGGACTATTGATCGAGTGGTATTCTTATCACTTCATTATATAGTAGGAGATTTCGAGTTCAACTCTCATTAGAAACAGAATTAATATCGAAAATGTATAGTCTCGTCCCTCTCTTACATCCTTAAATCATCATCATTAAAGCAATAAAAATCTCAAATTCTATTCGTATAAATAACGAGATCGATATCCATATATTTAAAAAAAAATATATTGATTCCCTTTTCCAGTCCCTCCCCACCACCATCATCATCATCATCATCATCATTAAACCAACGGGCACGGACCACTCGATCTCCACTGTGTTGACAGAATAATACGCACGCACTCAGCTAGCTGTACCTTATACAATTAAGTACCAACAACATCATTAAGTACTTAATGCAGTGTCAAATTGTCAATTATCTGATCCATTCTTATATTAATCAAGCAATCAATTGACACAATAATAAACCAGCAGGTGACACTAATTACAGAAAATCTTCCTCATAATGATTTTTTGGGTCACCTCCCAATTCTCTCATTCTTTTTTGGGTTAATCAAATCGTACCTTACACACACAAGTCTTTCTCGAGTAATTGAGTTGATGAATAGTGATATGCAGTGGTCCAGTCCAGAAAAATGGTGGTTTGTAAACTGCCTAGTTTGGTGGGTTTGGATTGAGAAATTACGTGCGGCAAACGGTGAGCTTTGATGTTGGGAAGTGGATATATATGGAAAATGCTACGGTACCACTTAAAATTTCATTTTTTTGTATCCCACTATATGTGTCATCTGACGTGACGTTCCATGTCATCATCTTTAATTACTCACTTCAAAATAAAAATAAAATAAAACATTAAAATTTTATTAATTAAAATAAAATATCAAAGGCATCTCCTTCTCAAAAAACTAAACGCTCTGACAAAATTGAGCTTCCAGACTAGACCGATATTGTGAAGACTGCGACATTCAAGGAGCTTGCTCCATATGACCCCGATCGGTACTATATTAGAGCTGCATCCATGGCAAGGAAAATCTACTTGAGGGGCGGTCTTGATGTTGGGGCCTTCCGTAGGATCTATGGAGGAAGCAAGAGGAATGGCAGTCGTCCACCCCATTTCTGCAAAAGCAGTGGCGCTATTGCTTGTCACATTCTTCAGCAATTGCAGACCATGAACACCATTGACCTTTATGGCAAAGGTGGAAGGAAAATCACATCCAATGCCCAGCGGGATCTTTACCAAGTTGTTGGACGTATCGCGGTTGCAATCTAAGAGATTTCGAAGTCTTGATCATGGATGCAAAATATTCTTAGGGTTTTAGTTTTTTTGGGAAGGAGACCATCAATCTCGTCAATATTTTATTTATTTTGTATTTTAATAAAAAAAGAATTTAATGTTTGATCTTGTTTTTATTTTTATTTTTATTTTGAGATAGGTAATTGAAGATGATGATATGGAACGTCACGTCAGATGCCATATATAATTGAATACAAAAAAGTGAAATTTTAGGTGATATCCGTAGTTTTATCGATATATATAGAATTTGTTTATTGTTTCTTTTTCATTGCAATTAATTTGTTGTGATTGCTTTTCTTTGATGACTTTACTTTGGTAGTGTGATGCTCATTCCCGGCCCTTCGATCACATGAAGGATGATTCCTCGAATAAAGAAAGGCAAAGGGCAAAGAGCCCTAAGCACCCGTGTGTCTTCATTCAACGGCAATGAGTGCACATTGAGTGCTCTTCGTCTCATCGTATGTTTTGGTCAATTTGCAATCCAACCTGTTTTTTTCTCTCTATCTCACACGCGCGCGCACACACACGACAACCAATCCAACTTTTTTAAGAGTAGTGTTATCTTAATTGGATTATGAGTCTCTGTATATAATAGATTATGAATATTTTAAAAATATTATTAGAATGCAACTTTATCCGTCAAAATCACCTCCCAATGCAACTTTAGATTCAACGATTTCATCCCTAAATTGTTGGTTGGATTTTTAGAGATTGGAAAAATACGATGCGATATGATACAACTAGTAAAATTGAGTTTATGGGCATCTTTAATGGAGTGTTGTAAATGAGGTGTTGTATAGCCACTTTTACAATATTATATACAACTCCGATGTTGTAAATCTCATTTGACTCCAATAAAAGTGTTGTAAACAAAATATTATAAATTTCGCTTTTTCATAATCCTTTTGCTTTTTGGAGATTGGAAAAAGTCGACGCAATAGGATGCAACCAGTAAAATTTAGTCTATGAGTATCTTTAATGAGATATTGTAAGTGACAATAAAGCTACTTTTACAACATTATATATAACTCCGATATTATAAATCTCATTTGACTCCAATAAACATGTCGTAAACAAATTATTGTAAATTTTCCTTTTCACTTTTCAAAATTATTTTACCTTTTAAAATAATTTATCTATCTTCTTTCCCCAACTTTTGCTTTCTCTAGTCATTTCTATCTCTTCCTTTTTCCTAGGTAACTGTTAGTATAATTTGTTGTACAGACTATGCAATTCATGGTGGGTTGTATATTGAAAAGCTCCTTTACAACACCCATTGGGGCACTTTCCAATCATGCGTGATGTAATTGTGTTTTTACAACGCTCTTTACAACTATCATTAGAGATGCTCTAATACAATTATGTTCATGTGGGCTAGTTAAAATATCTTAGATAACTTCAACGGTTAACATTATTTCATACGCATATAAATGCTTAGTTAAATGCGTACACTCGTGCTTATGTGTCGGTTAGTCGTGAGGCAGTGTGGTCGGTGATTTCGTGGGTCCTGCATATATATGACACACATAAATAATTATATAACTAATAACACAAGTCTATCTGTGATAAGCGTTAGCAAAATCTTTCGCAAGATACTAAATCGTACCACAATCATTATCTTTGAATTAGCAAACACAAATCTAGTAATGATTGTCGTTAATAAAATCTCTACGAGATGCGAATCATATCATCCTTGTACAGTTGTAAAGGTGGGATTGAAATCCCTTACAAGATAGGATTGATGAATCACAGTCAAAATTATAATTTGTTTGGCAACCTATGATTGATGAATCACAGTCCTTTTTGCATGGTATTAGCCAAAAAGGACCCAAATAGAGGGTTTGAATGTAATCAACAATCAATTATCCTTAGAGCTAGTCAAAATCTAGATAGGTCAAATATTTGATGCCTTCTAGGCTTCTAGTTCAATTGTAATTATACGAAGAAAAAAAATAGTGACAATTAACAAAAGCATCATGATCCATGAAGGAGACATAGGAAAAGGGAATCAATGAATCAGCAATGATAATATACCGCAAATAAAGAAGATCCCCAGGGACATTCTAGTCTTTTTCATTTTTATTTTCCTATTTATTGGATCAGGTCTCTCTCCCTCTCAATCGACCCAACCGCATCTGAAAAAAAAAACATCTTCAAAATCTCTCCTTTTTTTTTTTTATTTATTTTTTTTCTGCTGACACAACTTCAAATCTCTCTTTGACCGTCGTACCATAAACACACACGCTCTCTCTCCTCCCCTCTGTATAATAAATTTATCATAATAATAAATAAAAATAAAGTATATTTATAGGCGTATAAGGTGGTTTTTGCGATTTTCTTTTTTGGGTTTTCTCCCATCGTCATCATCCTTCGCCTTTTCGCCGCTGTTGCAGAGCGAAAACTCTCCGTGTAGAGAAAAGAGGGAGAGAGAGAAGAACAGAGTCATTCCTTTCTCCCTTTCTTTCTCTCTCACTTTTCTCTCTGCCACTGCAAAAAGGTTCCTCATTTGGCAGATTGATTAACAAAAAATACAATCTTTTTCTCTTTAAACTCTCCCACTTATCTCCTCCTCCTCCTTTCCTCGTCAATAATTAAACTCTCTCTCTCTTTCTCCCACATAGACTCACTGTTTGTTCAAATTTCCAAAAGCTCTGATCCGACGGCCACGATCTTCTCTTCGTACGGCTATTTTCTACGTAAGTATCTCTAGCTCTCTCTAAAATACATGCCCTTTTTACCAACCTTTCTCTCTCTTCAGTTTTTCAGCCTTGCCCATCTATCTGTACAGGCTATATATACACACAACAACTCGCATATACATATACTGTTGATAATACGTACTTGGGTATTTTTGTATCACTATATTTATATAGTTTCTGTGTTGTTTTCTTTTGTTTAATCTTTTATTTGTTTCCTGGTTTTTGTTTGTGATTTGTTTCATTTCATTCTTTCAGAATTACGAATTTTTCATTTCTTCAGAAAATAAAATCTAAGAAGACCGCGTTTCCCAGATTTTTGTCTTTGGTTTTGAAATCTGACACTTATTCTTTGATGGTTTCTGACATGCAATGATTTTAACTTCGAATTGTATGACTCCTCGCACTGGTATGGGGATTATTGATTTCAACCATTGATGCCGGATTTACTTTGGTGTAGAAAAGCATTTACTGTATTTGTTTTCTACATTTCTTTTAGTGATGTATCTACTGGTTTCTAAGCACATGATCAATGCTTTTAAAGCCTCAAATTTTGAAAATTTTAGATGGGTATTTTGGGTTACTGTTGTGCTCACCTAAGTTTAATATGTGCGTGTGGGTTAAGACTTTAGTCTTTTCATTGATTGTAGCATACTGTTAGTTCCTTTCACAGAGTGCAGAATTATGTACGTTTCTATTCTATGATGTGAAGAACCTTCTTTTGTTTAGTGGGGGTGCAAAACTAGGTTAAGATATTTGAGGTTAAGAATTTGGAGTATAGATGTTTATTACAGTGATTAGGTTGTAGTGTCTTGGACCATAATCACATGTGGGTTAAGTTTGGGAACGAATTTTTGATGGGCTTGTTTTGTTTTTAAATATTAGACCAAAACAGATGCTTGCTTGTGTAAATCACTTACCCTTTTGACGATGGGAAAATCAGGCTACAAATGCTTGCTCAAATATGTCCAGAGGACACCCTTAAAAGTTTGGACTTCCAATGGAAGTGGTCTGTATGTTTGATTCATTGAGGCATTATTGTATATTTTGATTTTGAAGGTTTCTACTGTGTGTATTACTTCCCATCCTTATAATTAGGATTGGAAAAATCTTGTGGTGGAAATTTTATGTGGAAGGGGATATTCACTTTACAGCAGATGGTGTTAGATGTTTCTAACTGGTAGGGCAACATGTAGGGACTGTACCTTTATGTAGGGCACGATGCATCAAATTGTGTCTGACTAAATTTTCCATTTCTTTGTAAAATCTATGTCTCAAACATGTAGGACTGAGGTGTTTTTGGGAATCGAATATCTTCTTTTCAACATTGTTAGCGTTTCAAGGTATAAAATTCTTATCTGGAATGGGCCCGTTATGAAATGGGAGATTATAACTTCCCGAATTGGCCCATGTTTCAGGTTTTCATTAATCATCACTGAGCCTTTTCTCTTGTGAAGCTTTGTTACAGCAACGGTGGTCATCTTATGTTTGGACCCTATTTGTGTGGCTGCGGATTCCATGTGCATGTGGTATAATCTTAAAGAAAACTAGAAAACTTGATGATCATGAATTTAGTGTCAGTCAAGTTTGTGCTTACTACTGCCTAGATGTATGGGCAAATAACAAGGATTTTTTTAAAAACTAGTTCATGTATATATGTTGTCAGTGGGTCACAAATAATATACATTTGATGACATTATGAACACTATGTTTGATGACATATATTGTCTTTCATGCTATGATGCAAATTGTCAACAACTTTTGTTTATGAACACTTTCATAGTTCAAATGACATTATGAACACTTTTGTTTGATGACATTTATTGTCTTTCAGTGAGAAAGTTGCGTTCTTGTAGTCAAGGCCGATGGAGCCTAATGGTCATAGGAGAGTGAGGAGAAGGGAAAATTATGTCCAAGAAAACGGTGACATGAGTCAGTCAAATGGAGGTGATGACCTGGATCCATGGACTGCATGGGCATACAAACCTCGGACCATTTCAATGTTACTTATTGGCGCATGTTTTCTTATGTGAGTGCTCTTTCCACTGAGTAGATTTCCTCTCTACAATAGTAGGTAACCATTGATTTTGTGGGTTGCAAACTAAATGCTTCTGGCCCTCTGAACTATTTGCTGCAATCCCTGCCAAAGCTATTGATATCAGATGGTTTTCATGAATATCCAGTCATATCTCATGGCTTTTGATCCTCTACTTCTTTTATCTGTTGTATATGCCTATGCTGTTGCATTAGCATATCAAAGTGCCAGTCAAATGACTTAGGTGTTGCAATGATGCTGTTAGGTTCCCTCATTTAGGCTTACAGAATCTATTTACAGATGCAAATGGGATATTTTATGTTCTGCAATGTCTCATTTCTTGTTTAACTGAGAAATTTGCAAGTTAGTACTCTACTGCTTCAGTATGGGCACAATGGTCATCTACGTTTGTATTAAACAATTTTTCTTGAACTATTAAGAGAAATAATAAATAGTTTCTGTGTTTTATTGGTGACTAGTTGGGTAAGCGGAGCCCTACATCCGGAAAGCAGTGCAACTGGAGATCTTGTTACATCTGTAAAACGGTATGTTCTTTGCTGTTCAATTTGGCGATTTGTTTGACAGTATACTCTTCATTACATTTTGGAGTCATTATTCCCTATGCCTATTCTTTCCTGCAGGGGTGTATGGGCGATGATTGCAGTTTTTCTTGCTTATTGCTTGCTGCAAGCCCCGTCTACGTGAGTTCTTTCTTTGATTGACTTTGAATTTAGTTTTGGATTGTTTTAGTAAGTTGTACTCTTTATATCACTTGTTCCTTTTTTGTATCAGTGAGTATAATTAGCGCTACTCTCTTAGTTACTCTTGTCACTTGAACTTAGAAATGTGGGGGTTTGGAAACCCAAATGTCTTTCTTGGTGACTAGATATCTTTACTGATAAGAGAAAATGTGGGAATTTGATGAATCATAATTTAAATCAACAGCTGTTTGATGATTTTTTATATACAATGAATTTGGTGTTTACACATTCTATGCTTTGGTGTTTCAGATTTTATGGGCACTAAAATAAGAGAAAATTAAAGCAAAAGGTACCTAAATGATTTATTATTTGGGTTTGAATGAAAGTATAGGGCAAGGGATAATATGGATAAACAAGAGAATTTTATGATCTCAGTAATTGAAATCTTATATATAAATAATGGTGGTGCAATGAATCTATTATTACTCTTTTTGGTCAGAGATTCTGTTATTATTCTTCTTGATGGTTGTTTTGGTTACATAGGGAATAAAAATGGTTCATATAGAGATAAAGTTTGTTTTGGTTTTACTTTTATTTTCTGTTTTTCCTATATGCAAGTAATAATTTTGCCACTAGCAAGTAGCATTTATAGTAAATATTTTGGTGAGAAATTGTTAGCTTTATACTCTATTACACTTCATACAGGGTTCTAATCAGACCACATCCTGCAATTTGGCGCTTGGTTCATGGAATGGCTGTTGTATACCTTGTTGCCCTCACATTTTTGCTTTTTCAGGTTTCTTTTTTGTTAATTCTGAAAGTCTGTTTCTACTTGTATTTAGTATGTGAATTTTCTGTGTCTGTTTTTACATGTATTTATGTTAATATATGCATGTATAAACTCTGAAAGTCTGTTTGTCGGAAGTTTGTTTTCTGTGTTTCTATATTTTGATATTTACATTTCCATCTGTTAAGTTCAATCTCATTTCTAATAATCAATTGTCACAGCCTTAACAAATTCAATCTTATTTCTAGTTCCTTTCTTTCCTTTAAATGCCACATTTTGTGCCTATGATTGGATTGAATTGGATGGCATAGTAGATTAAAGGTGTATTGAAAGAAGAAATGGTGGCCAACTTCCAAACTTTGTTCAAGTTGAAGGTAGAAGATGGATTATAATGAACTAAGCTTTTCCCTTTAAAATATCAAAACCTTATAACTTGGAGAGAATTTGGACGTTGGCCTTTGTTTCTTACTTCAAAATACCTTGAATCTTGTGAGTTACATGATCCAATCCAATTCTAGGGACCAAAGGTCGCCTGAAAGGCCTATTTTCTTCTCTAGAGGACTTCACTTTTGAACTTTACCTTATGAATGGTTCTAATGTCTAAATTGTCGTGATATTTAATTTTTGTTTCTCATTTTACAGAAGCGTGATGACGCTCGGCAGTTTATGAAGTTTCTCCATCCTGATCTTGGTGTTGGTAATGGAATTGTTTTTTTTTTTTTTTAACTTGGCATTTTAGTTGATTGGGGATATTCGATTGTTCAATTTGTGAAGCTTCTAAGATCTGTTAAGGTTTTTATATTTGGATTGCATATTCAAGGTTTTCATTTTTTTGTATATCGATTTCATACAGAACTTCCAGAAAGATCTTACGGTGCTGATTGTCGCATATATTTACCTGAAAATCCTAATAGCAGGTTTAAGAATGTTTATGTATGATTTCTTCTTTCACACTATCTATTTAATTGTTTCTCATGTTATATTCTGAGTCTACATAAGTACTGTTTCAGGGTGCCAATCTTCTGATATTTCTTTTTCCTCTCTTTAGGAAACACTTTTTGATGAATTTGTTGTAGCTCATATAGTTGGGTGGTGGGGAAAGGCTATATTGATCCGTAATCAGCCCCTTCTGTGGGTGCTTTCGATTGGATTTGAGTTGATGGAGGTTTGTTTATCAACTTTATACTTAGTTTTATGTGTGCTTAAGTCGTTACCTTTATTGTACTCTAAAGCTCATTTGGCATGTTCAGCTCACCTTCCGCCACATGTTACCAAATTTCAACGAGTGCTGGTGGGACAGCATAATTCTGGACATTTTGATATGCAATTGGTTTGGTGAGAACTTTCTTAGATTATTAATAATTGGCTTCTTTTGTGTCTCATCTAGTTATTTCTTTGGTATCATTTTTTTTTTATCTTTGGCAAGGAAATGTTTTTTTTTGGGTGGTAAAACTATGGGGATATCACTGTGGTGCATTGATCAGTTTCTTTGCAGTAGATGCAAAATTTTTTGTTGACAATTGAGACTTTTTGGGATTCAATATGCTAACTAGCTGGTTGGAACTCTCTTGGATTTTGTTTTGATTGTTTATCGCAAATAGAGACAGAGGTTATTGTAGTCTATGGTTACTATGAATTTTTTAGGAACTTTAAAAGCATCAGTTACTTATTATGAAAAAATTTGATTGAGTGGATCTTGTATTTGTATTCATCATGTCCCAAATTTACCATGAGTGTAACAATAAAGATTATTGTTATTGTTTTTAGTTCTTACAGTTTTGCCTGCTAGTTAACAGCTAGAAATTGTGATTTATTACCTCCTGTGACTTGATCTCTTTGGCGTACTTGGCAGGTATCTGGGCTGGAATGCATACAGTTAGGTACTTCGATGGAAAAACATACAAGTGGGTTGGTCTAAGCCGTCAGCCTAATATTATTGGAAAAGTATGTTATGAATTTCAATTACGCATTTTGGTTGACCATGAATACACTCTTTGAAAAATTCACTTGACAAGTTATATTGGAAGTAATAGTTGCAGTTTATACAGTTAGCAACATGGGCCTACTTCTTTAGATACTGTAAACGTAAAATGTTATTCATGAGATGTGATTTGGGAGGTGCGATCTTGTGTATTTCAGGTCAAACGAACACTGGGACAATTTACACCAGCTCAGTGGGACAAAGATGAGTGGCATCCCTTGCTTGGTCCATGGCGTTTCATTCAAGTCCTCACGCTTTGCATTGTATTCATGACCGTGGAGCTTAATACATTCTTTCTCAAGTTCTGTCTTTGGGTTCCTCCTCGGAACCCCTTGATCGTGTATAGGTTGATATTGTGGTGGCTAATTGCAATTCCTACAATTCGCGAGTACAATTCATACCTTCAAGATCGGTACTCTCTCCCTCCCTCCCTCTCGATTGTGGTCACCCTAAGTTCAGTGGAAGCTTACTTGCATCGAATATAGTTTCGTGCTTACCCTTTTTCTTGATTATTGTATTTGCAGAAAACCAGTGAAGAAAGTTGGAGCATTTTGTTGGCTTTCCGTAGCTATTTGCATTATCGAGCTTCTCATTTGCATCAAATTTGGACATGGTATGTTCTCTTTTTTCTTTGTTCATTGTTGGCTTTCCTGGTACTTACTTGAGTTCGTCTTAATCACAATATTCACACCTAACTTTTTTGTTTCATCAATGTTGTTCAGGATTATATCCTAAACCGATGCCCCTATGGCTGGTGACGTTTTGGGCATCCGTTGGATCCGCCCTTGTAATATTTTTGATTGTTTGGTCTTGGCAACTGCACCGGAGTTTAGGTCGAAAGAGGCGATGAATATACACCATTGTGGTACACACCATTTTTTGATTGCTTCCTTGTCCTGTCCTCAAGGGTATCCATCGATCCATGTTGTAGATATATTTATCCACCTTTCATTTATTTTAATTGTACATCCTTGACTTGATTCTCTTAGATTAGAAGATCACAGTTCCTTGAGTAGCAAAATATTTGTTCTTTCTTGCTAGGGAGTTGGAAATACAAAAGGCTCCTGAAAATTACTGGTTTGCCACCATTACTATGGCAGATTTTTCTGAGTCAAAGGATGAGCCATTTTGAACCATCTACTGCTTTCTTTATGTTGTAATCTTTCGTTTTTTCCTCTTATGGCTTTATGATTTTTGTCAGTTTATAGCATTCCATTTGTGTAATAATGTACCAAGTGTCAAACAGCTGAGTCAAATTTCCTTGTAATCTAGCATTTGGGTTGACCTACTCTATCGAATGAAAGGTGAACCGCACTCGCCCCGAGGAGGTCCGGCTACGACAACCTTAAGGGTAAAGAGTCTTTTTGACAGTTTGAATGATGGAATTTACTATTAATTTTTACCAACTAATATTACAACAATGGCTATACAGGCCGACATCAAACGACCCCTTTTAATCAATTCTCTGTTTGGCTTTCCCCTTGCCTATGATATCTATGGTTCACTTTCCCACATTTCATCACCACGCATTAAACTTATTTCACTCGGCAGAATTCCATGATGCATTGATGCTTCTTGTGTTCTGCTAACCCTTTTTCCGGGGCGATCGCCATTTTTACGCCTCTAGCTCGTTTATTCGGATCTTCAGTCAGCTTCCCATGAAGCTCCCTATAACCAAAACAATGAAAGATCCTGGGAGTCTAGAGCAAATACACAGCATGCCTTTTTCTATTTAGGCATAGGCTGGATAAAAATGACTTTTCACAGATTGGACTAGCTTCTAAAACCCCTTTTAGCATAATTTTTTTTACATGGAAGAAAATGGGGTGGCCTCAAACTTCTTCTTCCAAACAGTCCTTCCTCTAACAATCTCTTCATTTTTGGGCTCCCCATTGATTAGGAGAAGATGTGTATACCTCACTGGCTGCTTCTCAAATGACCCCAAGAATCCTCCATTCTCAAGAATTCCGGCAGCCAAAGAAAACCCGTGAAGGAGACTCGTGTCGCGGGTCTCTTGCTTCAGCTCTTCCATGAGCATCCCATCTTCATCTGGGTTGCAAAGTGATTGAACTACATCCGCACTCCCACATTCCCTTCTATATTCGAGCGTGATTCCCAATAGCTGGTGAGACTCCAAAATATGGTCGGGAATAGTCTGTCGAAAACATAGATTAGCTTGATTAATTTCAATTTCGTGTTCGTAATGGAAAAAAATATACTTAATCCAGGGCGGGGTTATGTATATATGTACCTCTAGCATCCATCTCACGTACTTGACGTTGTTGACATGGTGGTTCATGTCCAAATCACTTCTCTTGGGCTACAATTAAAAAGAAAATTGCATATTTAGCATATGCTTAATCCTTTTAACTGTGATCAATTGAAATGTTGAGAGTAATTTGGACATGATTGTTTTTTTTTACCTTCAAGTCACTGTTGACATACTTAGCTTTGTCGTCCAACTTGACAATTTTCTCAGGGACATCATCGGCGATTGCCTGTTTATCTATGAACCAAGGTGCAATCTCAGCCCTCACTTCCTCCGGCATTTTCGAAAGCCGCCTTGTTTTCCGGTTCATCATCACCCATGTGCTGTTACAAGTTTTGTGCAAGCGATAAGTACATAAATGACAAGAATTATTCGATAAACAAATATGGGAAGGTAGAAAGAGATTACTACCTGGTAGCACGAGCGAAAACATGGCCCGTGGCTTGGCTTCTGATTAACCAGTCACGCTTCATGCCATTCTTGCCGGATGCCCTAACCCAAGTGTCGATTTCCAGTACCTCCCCCCTGCAGGTGCCATTTTTAACTTAACATTAGTTTCGTGCCACAAAAGAAACCTACTTCTAATCTTTGTGCCCTATTCGGGAGTGCTTCTGAAAACGCTAAAAGCACTCTTTCTAGTAAATTGGACTTACCAGATTGGATAATGATCAACTTGAACTTGCATTCTTGACACAACCCAAATAAGATCATTCTTCATCATTTCATGAGTAGCACCAAATCCATCACTCAAAAGTCCCGACATCCAAACATGATTCAATGCCGTTTCCTACAGACCCAAAAAATCATACTTTTTTTTTTTATCAACATGTACTAATCTCTATATACAAAAACAGTTAGAAGTTAGTTAAATCAGTTTATTACCTGGAGAAGATTGAGGATGCTCTCCAATTTAGCGGTTTTATCTGGACCGACTTCATAAGACCTAATGACAACCCTCTGCCTGTACCCAACTCCGCCTTCAATGGACAACCCTTGTCGGAAATGATCAACGGACTGCTTAGTTGTCGGAATGTTCTGTCGGACTTGCTGCTCAGTCATGTAGTCATTGCTTGCAACAGAAGCAACTGGATTGAAAGCAGTTGAAACTCCACCTGTCTGACTCGTGATCTCCACCTTGGTTGCGGACTTTGTGGAAGTCCCATTGATCTTGATATTGTTAAGCTTTTGCTTGTTTGGGTCGTAACTGTCCCGATTCGACGAGCACCTCACCGGAAAATAGGCCAGATAGGAGAAAGTTGCCATTCTTCTTGAGGCTTTGTTAGTTAATTAGGTTGAAAGGTTGAACCTTTCAAATGGGGAAGGAGAAGATCTTATAGTCTAGCGACGGACTAGTCGAAAGATGAGTTAAAAAAAGTAAGGGGGGACAAAAAGAGGAAAAAAACCTTGTTGTAGGAGTGTTGTATATCTCAAAGATTTGCCTTGTGGCTAATGAAAGAAAGTGTGCTTTTTGGTGTTTTTAAGTTTGAGTTGTGCCCACATAGGTTTGATCGATTGGCAAACAGGACAAATGGGTATGTATTCCTTTTTCAAAATCTCTCTATGTTTTGACATGTTTTACTTGAGTTAATCTGTAAAATTTCAAAAAGACTAGTGCAATAAATCACTGTTATAATCTCTCATTAAATTTGAATTTGAATTTAGGGATGTTTTCTTTTAGCTAATTGGTAAAATTTTTGAAGACTAGTGCGGCAAATTACTGTCACAATCTCCTATTTAAATCTTGATTTGGTTTTAGGGATGTTTTCTTTTAGCTAACTGGTAAATCTCGGGAAAACTAGTGTAGAAAATCACTATGACAACCGCTCGATCACTTTAGTCTTGATTTGGTATTAGGGTAATCGAACTCACAGCATATGGGGCAACACATATACACAACCTAGAAGGAGGGTAGTTTTTTCATGTTTTTGATTAGGGTGAAATGCAATTACAAAGTCTCCCGTTTAAATCTTAATTTGATTTTAGGGATTTTTTCTTTTAGCTAACAGATAAATTTTAGGAAGACTAGTGTAGCAAATTATTGTCGCAGCCTCTCACTTAAATCTTGATTTAGTATTAGGGTAATCGAACTCACGGCATGTGGAACAACACATATACGCAACCTCGTCCTAACCTTTGGACTATAGAAGGAGGGTAGTTTTGTCATGTTTTTGGTTAGAGTGAAATGCAATTACAAAGTGAGCTGGATGTGGTAGTTTTTATGCATGAGAGCAGCTTATTGTGCTTGTTAGAATCTAGGATTTGATAATCAAGCACGCTTTTAATTATGTTTGATTAGTGAAAACAAGCATTTGATTCCAAACTTTTCCCTAAATATATCTGACCAACCAAAAAGGTGCGGCCTTTGACTACTGGAGACCTCAAAGTCTTCCTTTTCTAGACACTGTCTGCTGTAGGTTTGTAAATTGATTCTTATTTTTGAAAGTTACCTTTGTTTTTTCTATACTTCGAGGCACAATGAAATGCACTTTGTCGCAATCCGAGTGAGAATTAGGTCAATTCTGAAGGTGTTGGACACCTCGTGGTATTTACCAAAAAATGGACCTTGAAGATGTGGTATGCTAGTTTTGTTCAACTACCAAAATTCGATATGCATTATTGGCTCATTCATTGAATGCTTAAGTTTTTAGAATTAATAGTTGTTTAACATGATATTAGAACACACGATAAATTAAGCTCTTCGGGTTATTAGTTGTCTAGCATCGAAAATCTGCCTCTTATCACTTGTAGATTCGTAAAGTTTTAGATATCAAATCTTTACCTTTTTAAAATTCCACAAGAAATTCTTTTAGGTGATGGGTTGAGAATTCATCCATGTTCGTTGGACTAGTAAAACGTGAAGATGCTGGTGCTGTAATAAAGAAAATTACCACAAGACAAGCAGTAATTTCTTTGCCTCCAGAAGTCGATTCTACACTGCAAATAAAAAATTTACCACAAGGCTGGGATTTCGATATTTATGCAGTAAAAAATTGGCTCTGTATCCTCACGCCCAAGCAAATAAAAACAAAACAGTAGTTACTGAAGTAGCGAGAGGGAGGGAGATCTGAGGGTGAGTATGCTTTTAATGTAAAACAACAAACGAACAAAGCCAAAAGGAGAGTTGGGTTTCTGAAGGCCATGATAAAGAGTAAATTACTGGTTCACCCTTGACCCTCGACAACTTTTGCTTTTATTTAAAAACTTTCTATTAATCCATTTTTAATACTAGGTCCTTCAAACTATTAAAAACAGTGATGATGTTGTTCCTTGCGGCTGAGCATTGCTCCCTGCGTGAGTTTGTTGGCTTCTTCGGCCCTCTTGGGTGTTTTTTTTTCTTTGAAATCAAGAATAAAATTCGTGTTGTCTAAAGTTTAACGGTAGGGTACATAAAGTTTTAGGGAGGGGGAGAGGGGGTGGGGGTGTTTAGGTAGGGGTGGTGGTGGAAGAACGTATGACTTAAGATTTAGGGTTTAATTCTTGGATTTTGGAAAATCATAAGCAATTAACTTAATTTTTTAATATCGGATACTAAATTTTTTTCAAATTTGAAGTTTAAAAGTATTTTTGAAGAATTCTTGCTTTTAATTATCTTGTTTTAAGTTAGATTGGATCCTTACATTACTCCTTAAAATGAACAAGTGAAAAAGAAGGAAGATTATAAGTTGAGTAATGTTTTCATAAAATAGAAAGGCAAAAAAAAAAGTGCTACTAAATAGGAATTAAAAGGTTAAAGGGTGTTTGAGTAATTATTATGGTGATTAGGGATTGGAAAGTTTAAAAAATATGGTTAGTGGAATTCTGTATAAATATTAATATTGTCAAGGACTAATCAATAGATAACCCTATAATAAACCTCACAAAACATAATGAGACAAGAAGTGCTTCTCTAACCTTTATTTTTGCTGTTAAAATAAGCACTTTTCTTCGCCGCCGGTGTTTTCCAAGCTGATTATGAAAGCATTTTGCTTTGGTCTGATTGCACCTAGCATTGGAACCAACGATTTGGAGTTGGGTTTTTTTGCATTTTACTTTTCAACATTATGTGGTTAATTAATTACTTGTGAATAATCATGATTACCATTGTTGCAAACGATCTTAATTTGTATTTTCCATTTATATTTTGGGCCAAAAACGAGACTCTTATAGTTGGATTAAACAACAAAAACTTACTGTATCATTATCCATGGTGCTATAAAGAGGCACCATCACCAACTCCTGCATCCATTCCAAGTAAGAAATTCTAAATGAACATTTTCATGTGCTCAGAAAGAACATAAAAGAAAAGAGGCAATCACCAAGCATTTATGCAAAGAACGGACAAAGGCGAGCATAATGGTAATCATGGAAGAAATCAGTGCAGGCTGTAACGCTCACGCAAGATAAAGAGAGAGCAGAATCCACTAACGGAACTCAATAAAAGATTCAAAATTGCCTTCATCTCTACCTTCAAGATAACTTTATGAGTCGTCTAATCCAATTCAATCCTAACCTCGAAATGAGCCCTAAAAAAAACATACAAAATGTGACACACAAGTTGGAGAGGAAAAGCATAAAAGTAGACACTGAAAATTGATGAAGAAAGAAAGCTCATGATATCAAATTCCAGCTGAATTGGATAAACCACAAGAAGTCAAATTTTCACCATCTACTAAGCAACAAATGCAACTCTCTGTTAAAAACAACAAATCATACATAAAAATTTAACCTGGACAAAATCTTATTTAATGAAGAAACAACAAATAAGTTTGTCAGGGATGTTATTTGGAACAATGTGATACACTTGAGATTTATCTGTACCCCAGATGTCGACTCTGACAAAAAAATGGTATCTACTTTCTGATAAATAATAAATAATCCAATTCAACAACTGATTTCCAGTATATTCTCCTAAGGTTAGCAATGCTGAGAAAAAAAATGAGGTAAATAAGGACTCAACCTTTCGGTTTGAGATTGCCAAACTCACCGAACACCATCATCAGCCCTACTGAGTACTATAAGGCAAGTCGTATTGTTTTATTGGTAAATGTAGATAGCAACATTCTGTCAATCAAATGTCCTCAAGTCATCATACACATGAAGCAGCTAACTGGTCATCAGCGCTGTGCCTTCAGCCACTTCATTTTTGACGATCCATTAACTGTTGAAGAACGGCCTATCAACACAAACAAAATGATGCCCCAATCACTTAACAGCTCTTGAAACCCAATTGACTCTAGTATATGATAAGTTCACTGATAACTAAAGAACCAAAAAGATAAAAAACTTCATTTCATTTAGGTTTGCTAAGTAATTTCAGTTTTAAGATAAAGAAGTATCATTTAAACTACATCTGTTAGAAAATTTTGAATCCACAAAAGAAAAAAGAGAACCCGTTTTGATAAGCTTCACTAAATCAGTAAATTGTGAATAAACTATACTTCAAATGATCATTTTAATTAATTTCTTTTATGCATTTTATCTAGTACACAAGTTATATTGAGCTGCAAGCAGATCCAGACATGAAGACAAATTTTTCTACAAGTAACTCACAGGACATGAAGCATATGATTTGATCCCTTGATGCAGTTCATGGAGTGAGACTAAAAGTTTCACAGGAGAAAATTCCACAGATTGATTTTGTCCTCTGTTGTCTGCAAAGCCAATTAGTTCACGTTGTAGAAGGTGTTCAAATGCCTGCAAACGTCAGAATTGAAAAACCCTGCTAAATTGGATGCCACAGTAAGATTTGTTCTAAACACAATTTTAACTATACATACCCGTAAGCAAACACTTCTTGCAAAGTAGTCAGATGTCTTGACTGAGTCATGTATACTTTTGTACTCTGCCACACGGAAAACATGTAAGCGGAACTCAATAATAGCAATTAGAATGACCAGAATCAGAATTCACCTTTCATTACAGCATTGAAATTGTACGAGTTCTGCTCTTTAACTTCCAACCTCTTCATGCATACCAGCATGTAAAGTTCCAATATGGAGCAATCTGCTTGGAATAATCGATTCTCATTAGCAAAACAGACTAAGAGTAATGCTTCGTTTTCCTCACGCTTAAATACACAAGTCTTCAGCAGGCAGAAACAATGGAGATGGGAGGGAAAACGAATACAGATAATGAAGTCCAAAATAGCTAGATACAAATTCTCTGACCTTTTATGCATTCTAACTTTGGATGCCTTTGGTTATTTGAAAGTGCATTTTTGAAGTTTTCAAGTGACGGCATTCCGGATTCCAAATCCATATAAGAAACAGCACGGAATCTAGTATCATGGTCCATGATCAGTTTTAGGATACGATGAATGAATGGTATATAGAAAAGCAATAAGTTCACTCAATTCGTTCAGATTCGTAAAGTAAAACTTACAGATATCTCAACAAATGTTTGACAGTTGAATCCAAATTCAGATATGTATTAATTATCTCTTTAAATTTCTCATCTTCCAATATAGTCTGTAAACTGTCAAGGACTACAAGCTGCATGATCTTATCTGCTAGAATACCTTACTATGAAATACATTATTTTAAGTGACAATATTTCCACCTTACTATGAAAGGATACTTGAAGTTTTTTGTTGAACTTAACAACATAGTCTGGAGGAAGGCTTGAGTCCGTTGGCAATAATAAATTGTGCTCCAACAATCTGCCTCATTTGGACATTAAGAAAAGCAATTACTCCACTGGAGTTCTTTGGAAAAGAAACAATAGTAGCACCTGAGCCAGAAGTTAGTAGCTTTACCGCTGTATGTCTTCTTTAGCAGGTGGAAGAAACAAAAGCTTTCTATGTGAAAAACGAGATCTAACTCTTTTGTCCAAAAGCATATCAGCATCCTGCATGACAAAGTCCACATTTCTGCTAACGTTAATATTTGCATCGCTACTTGGTCCGAGTCCGAGTCCAAGTTCATTAATAAATATTTATACACTCTACAATTCTACATTTCATTTAGAATTTCATTAATTTACAAGATCACAGAAACTTTCAAGCACCATACCAGTCGGCAACTCACACCAATGACGACAGCTTGAGATGTTACTGACTGCATTGCATCAAGCAAACTATAAAGTAGTTTCTGTTTCCCCTATAAAGAACCAGAAATCAAGAACAACATCCGTTTTTTCAATTCTAATCTACAATGAGCCCAGAATTCAGTTATAACAACTATATCAATGAATATCGCACGGTTGAGTCTTATTATGAATAAAGATATACATTGATGCAAAAGTGGATAAAAACTCACATTGAGCCAGACACATAACATATTTTGGTGAGTGTCTAAAGATTAGGAGGACTTACCAGTGCAAATAAGTCAAACTCATCCAGAACAAAAATAATTGTTTTATGCGCTAATCCACATTCCCTAATGATCAGAAACATATATGTCAGAACTTTCAAACGTTTTGACAAGAATAGCATAAAAAGTAATTATGCGCACCTTAACATGGCTATCATAAACTGGGAGTTATCATCAAATGATGCCTAAAAAAGTCATCAGAAAATTAAGAAACCATAACTTTTTTGGAAGTTAACTCCTTCAAAAATGGTCACGGATTAAATTATGCAAGTTACCATTCTCGAGAACACCAAGTGATGCTCCATACATAGCTGTCTAGCAATTTCCTGAATAACCAACAGCCATATAAACAAATAAGGCATAATGTTACTGTCCAGGATCTCCTGAATGATTTCACAATTTAAAAATCACCACTTATGATATGACTACTAATATAAATTACTGCCACTGGAACATTATTACTTTCTAGTATTGATTGTTTGTAGATATCACAGGAGCTTAAAGGCTAATGCAAAGGAAAAATGTACTAGAGCAAGAGAATTCGTAGACCAATTACTAAAAGACTCAGAAACAATTCAATCATAAACTCAATAGTTTGGAAATTAAGCAAGCCACTCAACCTTGAATGATAAGATAAAGAAACCCATCCCCCAACCTCAAATCCCACCCAGAAAGATAGGAATAGGATAAAAAAAGGTCGGAATAATAAACCTTGAATGCGCAGTTGTCACTGCTATGCAAAAGGCCACTCAACCTAACCTGCAACACAATGTCCCTTGCAAATTAAGCTGCATATATACATCAAGAAAGAAAAAGCAAAAAATTCAACGAAACTATAGAGAGCAATAGAGTGGCAAATATAAGCATACCACTGAAATCATATCGGGGAATTCTTGTAACAAATCACTGAGCACAAGCTCCAGGACCTAAAGCACAAATAAAATAGAAAAATCAGTTATATCTTGCCAATATAATAGGAATGAAAAGAAGCCAAAATGGATGAATTTGGGCATACAGCGATTTTTCCAGAACCACGGGGACCCAGAAGCAGAATGGAGTTGTTGCATGCCTCAGTGATCGAACTTGATACTAAATATTTCAACTTGCTGCAACAAGAACGGAAGAAGAAAAATCAATGACAGAAGCCCTCAATTTTAATTTTCAAAACAATGAAATTAGGGTCCATGGAGTGCGCTTCAAAGGAAAGAGAGGATTGGGGACCTGTAGTTCGAGTCATCGGAGTGTGAGAGAGCTTTGAAGGGGAAATTAGGGTCACAGAGTCTGCTTCGGAGCAGAATTAGGGCTTTCTCCGCCGGATTTTCTCGCGCCATTTCTCAAAGTAAACTCACAGTGAGAGAAGAAATGGGAAGAGAGAAAGGGCGGGAAAGGAAGCACAGTCCATATATATCGTACCAAAGGCCCAACGTAGAAAAGCCTGAGAAAACTATGGGGCTAACCGAACTTCTTAAATGGGCCGAAGCTGAAAGGCCCATTATGCTTTGTACACTATGCCACCGGCGCATTGTAGATGCTCATCTGAAATTATGATAAAATGCGCCATTGGCTGCGTTTCCCAAAATATCATAGGCCGAGCTGAAGAAAGAAGCACCAGTCATTCATTTTGTCATTGGTTTGTCGAGATTTTGTTATAAAAGGAAAGCTAATACAAACAAACAGCTACGAGAAGAAGAAGAAGAAAGAGAAGCGAACTTGGAGTGGGAGTCTTTGAAGAGATGGGAAGCACCAGCTATGCTTCCATTTCCAACTTGAATTTCATTCGGAATCGCAGCCACCATTGCTTCGAGCGGCGTGGACCAGTCAGAAATCAGCTGGGTTCTGTTCAAGTCCACCATTCGAGGAGGCCGAGACTGGAGCTCAATGGTCTGCGGAGCCGGAGGAGCTTCCGAAGCGATGTCGTTTGCTTTGCTGTTGATGACGATTTGAGAGAGAAGCAGCAAGAGTTCGGTGCTGGGTCTGGGGTTGGCTCCGCCGTCGAGGATAGGCCTGCTACTGGTAACTAGCTAACACCCTAAATCCAAAAATCTCTGAAATTTTGACTTTAATATTGAATTTAGTTAATTTTTCTTAGCAAATTGTATAGAAAAAGAAATAAATTTTCACTTTAAGAAGAAAGGAAATGAACTAAGACGTGGGTTTCATTAAACTTGAGGAAATCTTAGTACTTTTCTTTGCTACTTAAGTAATTTTAGCGCATATGGAAACAAAATCTACCATAAACTTGGCTCATGAGGTTTTTTATATGGGTTAAATAGCATAATTGGCTGTTCATGATTCAAGAAGTAATTGTCAATTAACCCTGATAAGCATGAAGGTCGGAGTTGTGTTGAGGAGTATATATTAGGTGAATCATATATGCAAGGGGGAAAAGTGTAAAGCCAAGAAGCGATTTTATTTTTGGTTATAGTATAATTTGTCCCGTTTTCTAAAACAATTTGTTTATACAGGTTTTCATGAATTTATTTTCTCTGATCATCTTGCCTTTGGGAAGTAGATGTTAATGTCTTTAGTTAGAAGTTGACATCACCTTTTTGATGCACAATATAGATGTGGTTGATGACTCAAAAGAAGAGAATGGAGGAAGTTCTATTTACAATTTTCTATATCCTAGTCAAGAACTCCTCCCGGATGATAAAGAGATGACTATATTCGATCATCTTGAAGAGCTGCGCCAGAGGTTATTTATATCAGTTCTAGCAGTCGGGGTTTCTATGGTGGGATGCTTTACATATTCAAAAGAACTTGTGGTATTGCTCGAAGCTCCTGTTAAAGAACAAGGCGTAAAATTCCTGCAGCTAGCTCCTGGCGAGTTTTTCTTTACTACCTTAAAGGTTAGATTGAGTGAAATGTCTTTCGTGTATATGGAATCTTTCATATCTCTGTCGCATGTAAGGTTTTGCTTCTGGAATGCCATTGCAACTGTTCATTGGGTGCAAATCAGTCTGGCTAGGTAGCTCTAAAATGCAATGGAGTGGCATTCGAGCTTTATGATTCTGCATGTTCATTTAATTATGTCTGAATTAAGTCCATGTGACAAGAACATTGTTTTATGGTGTACTGCAGGTATCAGGATACTGTGGCCTTCTCTTGGGGAGCCCCATCATTCTTTATGAGATTATAGCTTTTGTACTTCCAGGATTAACAAGAGAAGAGAGAAAATTTCTGGGGCCAATTGTTTTAGGCTCATCAGTACTTTTCTATGCGGGTATCAGCTTCTCCTATTTGGTTTTGGTGCCAGCTGCCTTGAACTTTTTTATTAACTATGCAGAAGGTGTGGTCGAATCCTTGTGGTCTATTGATCAATACTTTGAGTTTGTACTTGTGCTCATGTTCAGCACAGGCTTGTCTTTCCAGGTAATGGCTCTCCTCATGTTCATTCTTTGTCCTTAGGGATGACATTTTGGCATTGTTATGCTTATGTTCAAATTGCAAAGAAAATCAGTAAATTTAAACAAATATAAGATTGTCTCTCAGATTACGCTCGAATTTCAAATGACAATTGGTTTGTGCCCCTAAAACGGATCTCAGTAGAAACTCTGTTAACCTTTCATCTGATTCTGCAGGTTCCCGTAATACAATTTCTCCTGGGACAAACCGGTCTAATATCCGGCGACCAAATGCTGTCAGTTTGGAGGTACGTTGTGGTTGGTGCAGTTGTTGTAGCTGCCGTGGTTACACCATCAACAGATCCACTCACGCAGGTTCTTCTAGCAGCACCCCTCCTTGGTCTTTACTTGGGTGGTGCCTGGGTGGTTAAGCTTACCGGTCGGTGAACCCTACCGTTTAAATTGATGAAATTTGTTCCCACATACTTAGAGTTTTGAAAGGATCTTTGTATATTTGCAACATTATGTGATATCATATGAAATGAAGGTCAATAAGCCCATATATTTTTCTCAATGCTCATTAAGATGACAGAAGAAAATCATTCTGACTTGTATTAAAATGTAGAAACAAGAACCATTTTCTTCCCAAAATTACAAAGCTCTGCAAACTCTCAATCTCTCTCACCTTCCTAATTGTTCAGATCTATTTTCTCAACTTCAGTTTCTAAATCTTCGGTACCGGGACAGCCTACTGCAGATTCAAGCTCTCTAATCGAGCTCTTTAAACAATTGCAGGCCTGACAAAAAGCTTCTGAATTTCCTTTAAGATTCTGCAATTCAGCTTGCATATCATCAATGATGCTGGAGATTTTCTCTAAGGTTGCCTTGATAGTAGGAAGCTCTTGTGGGGGGTAAAGACAAGCTCCAAGATCATCCATTAGTATTCCGATTCCTTGACTCAATTTCAACAATTTCTCCAACGACTCAACAAAATTACTTACATCATTTGAATTTTCTAGTTTAAGCAAATCTGTGATCGTGCGAATTAGTTCCTTCATCACTGCGACAGTGTCAGATACTACGGCAATAGCTAACCCAGCAACTCTCATCTCTTCAGGTAACAAGTCGTTGCCCAGATCACCCTCACATGAAAGTTCATCGTCATTGGGTTCAATATCTGCTTCGGTCGAGGTTGAAGCTGAACCTGAGGCTTCATCTTCTGGGTGAGAGGAAGCTGGCTTAAGCTCCTTCATCTCACGAAGAACATCTTTTATGGAAACTGCAACCTGCGTCATTGCTCTCCCGATTGCTGTAATATTCGTGGCAGGCGTCTTTTTAAGAGCTGAACAAGCTTCCCATACAGTACCAACCAACTGTGTCACTGAGAGTTTCCCGTCTTTTGACCGTGAGCCTGCAGGTGTGAATTCATAGTGAAAATAAAAAAGAGAAGATAGGGTTTCTAGCTTAAAACCCTAACATTATTAGTATTAGCCCCAACAAACTGATTTTCAGCCTACTTGACAAAAAAATTGAGATACGAAAGGATCAAGAACAAGAAATTCTAACGAATTATTGTGTGTGAGAGAGAGATTACCATAAGAAGAGATGGATTCCTTCAGCAACTTGAAGCTGCTTTCAACAACTTGCTTAGCAGATGCATGGATGAAAGAAGATAGGGTCGGCCCTGCACCCACAGTACTCCCATATGAAAGCAGAAGAAAACCTTGTAGGATATTGAAGTATGAAGCCATGTTTTCTTCGAGTTCTCCAGCTTGTGGCGTTCCAGTCCAAAGCATCCCAACTGCGTTATGAAATCACATTTAGTCACCGGAACATGAGACACTAAGCCACATGAGGGAAGAAACAAGAAACTATACAAATGAATCATAAATTGAAACATTGATGGGCAAAAACCACAAGAGGCAGATTGCCAAAATGCCATTTTCTAGTTACTCCAAGGCAAGGGTAGTTGAATAATTGTATTCCACCCCTTGCATCATCCTAGTTTTATGAATAGGGAAAAATTGTTCGGGTGAAAAAACGAACTTTGAAAGTTCAGTAAGATGCCACGGAGAAATGATAGCTACTATCATTAACAATCACTAAAATCAAAATTTCTTCAATAAATTTTCTAGATTTTGCCATTCGAAGCTCAAATTTTCTAATTAACATCGAAATATATGAGTAATGGACACAGAATATTGATATTAGCAATTATAACTTAAATAAAAGCAGAAAAAAAAAATGAAAAATTTGAAGATTGATAGCGTAAAATTGGAAAAAATAAATAAAAATAGAAATTGTACCAACAGTAGCTTGTCTGGAGACTTGGTCACCCATCTTCAATACCTCCTCCCAGCTCAACTTCTCATGTGTGGAAGGCGGGGTTTGATCTAAAACCTGTTTTCATGGAATTCAACAAACAAAACCCACATCACCATCACTGAAATTGAAATTGAATTAAAAGCAAAAAATAATAATTGAAATTTTGAGAGAGCTTGAACCTGAAAGGTCTCATGGATGTTGTTGAGATGCTCGTTTAGAGTTCGAGTCAGCTGCTCTCTCTCGCCTCGACCCATCTCTCTGGGTTCCAAGGAAGCAATTGCAGCGGAAGCAGCGAGCTTTCAATTCTCAGAGGTTTTTGAGGGCTGCTGGGTTTTAAATCAACGGGCCCTTTCCTTTTGGAAAAGAAAAATCTTCTGTGCCTGGCCAGTGGCCGCCAAACTCCATGGAAGCTTATTAAACGGGCCCTTTCGTTGAGCTCTGCTGATGACGTGTAGTTAAATGGGCTAAAAGACATGTCGCCAACTATTCTTAATGGGCCTCTTGACCCAACAATAACCACATCATGGTTCTTTTCTCTTTCTTGTAATGCAAGGCATGACTTTTTCAAGAATAAATACATTTTATGATACAATTACAGTGAAAATTAAACTGAAGGACAATTTATTTTTGTGAGAGACTAGCTTAGTGCGAGTTTGTGAAGAATATTCACGTCGAAAAATTGAGAAACTCCTTAGTTGTTAACTGAATTTGAAATTAAAACCTTAATTCTCAACCATGCGTTATTAAAAGTGGAAGTGAGCATTCCATTCATATATCATAAGCATAATATAGGAATTTTCTGATTATGCACTCGTAATCTCCACATGCGTTATTTTGTGTTTCAAATTCGAGGATTTACAACGTATCATAATTGTGACATTTTATAGGCCAATCAATGCAAAACTTGTTCACGAGGGATGCAGCTTAGCTTGAGTTTACTGAAAAATCCTTGAGAAAAGTTTATGATTGTATACTATTTCTTAAAGAAATGGGTGGAATTGGTCCCATGTTCACATAAGAATAATATGTAAGTCATCATAACCCTAACCCTAACCCTAACCCTTCACCTTCACCTTCACCATATTATGCCTCTATGATTCTTCTATCTGAAACCTACAAAATTCATCTACTGCATCATCTGTATGAAGAACTGCCGATGGCCGGGAGCGAAAAAGCCGCCTGATAAGTTTCTCCTTCGAGAAGAATGGAATTGCTGCTATCTTACCAATGATCCTTCCACAAAAATCCTCTCCCTTGCCTTTCTTGCCTGCAATATCAAAAAAGCCAAAGAGAGAAAATTTGTGTCACATACATTCATGCTCAACCACAATGAGGTTTCCTTAGTCCTACTATTCGAATCAATGCGGTCTTTTTAAGATCAAGATGGAGATTTTTACCTGTTCTTCCCAGTTTGTACTAATTGTTATGGCAGCGTAAAGAAACGTTTGCAGAAAAGAACCGACTTGAATTCCAATCCAAAGACCTTTTCCTCTCAAGTCTAACCAGAAACTCAATGTGGCAGCAACTGGAATCCCAACAAGATAGTACGCACCGAGGTTGACATACACTCCTAAGTTCTGCCACCCGCATCCCCTCGCAATACCTGATTCGAATTAAAAAAAAAGGAAATGCTTTGAGATGCACAGAAATGTCCACATGAAGATACTTACAACAGTGTGGAGGGAATAATAGAGTTGTAACCAGAAAGAACCGCGTGCAAGTCGTCGGATATGATTGATAGACAAATCAGAGGAGCCATGGAAGTGACATAATCCACAACTTCTTTGTCATTGCTGAAAACGTATCCGAAAAGAGAACGGCTGGCAAAGACGGCTGAGATTATGATAATTGCCCCGGAGACTGTTAGAAACATAACAGCACCAATTGCTAATCGAGCTGCTTGTGGGTTCCCAGCTCCTAATTCATTTGAAACTCGAGTGCTAAACCCCCATAATAAGAACACAAATTATTAGCACATCAAAAGCTAACAAGATTAATTATATTAGAAATCAGTTTTATGGTATACCTTCCTGCTGCACCAAGTCCTTCTGGTATCGTGTACAGTGATGCAATGGTCGACAAACTGTTCAGAAAAGAAGAAAACTTTATCAATTTGAAGGATATAACCCATTATTTTTCTGACATGAAATTGGAACATACCATACAGATAAAACTGAAGTTTCAAGCTCCGGATTTGGTAGAAAACCAGCCAGCAAGACAAGAAGCTCAAATGACCACCATTCAAGGCTATAATTAGGAAAAATGACATTGTTAGGACTAATTGATTCTAGGAAAGAAAACTAGAAAATCTTAAATAAGTAACAAGAAAAAAGGTTACCAAATCATTATAGCAGAAGGAATTGCAAAACGCAAGAATTCTCCGATTCCTTCAAACATCTTCACGGAAATTGGAGCCCGGGTACTTGCACAGGCAGCTGAGTACTTCACGTACAGTATGAGTAGAATCACATTCAACCAATATGACATACCAATGGCTAATGCTGCTCCTAAGTGCCCAAGTCCAGACTTGAAAACCATAACCCAACAGAAAGGAACATGGAAGCACAAAGAAGCGCAAGAGCTAAGAAGCAAGGGAATGATCAAGCTTTGTGTCTGAAGATATTTACAAAGTGGCTGAAGAGTTGCATAAGCAAAGAGTGCAGGTAAGAGCATTCTTGCAAACTTGCCAGTTTCAATTGAAATCAAAGGGTCTTGCCCCATGAAAGTTAGTATTTTTCCCATGTAGATCCACAAAAGCGACAGAGGGAGGCAAACTAAGTTTAGAGAGAAAATAGCTGTGTTAAGTTGAAGTCCTATTTGTTTATATTGCTGAGCTCCATAAGCCTGCCCAGAGAGAGTTTCCAGTGCACTAGCCATTCCAAACTGTTTTGACATGAACCAATTAGAGTTTAGAAAATCCATTAAATTTAGAAACTTTGATTCAAATGATGAAACTTATCATGTTTGAGATGTTTGTGGACAGTTTAATAACCATTTCGTTAAATGTTTTCAGCTTTTATTGTTTGTGCTTGAGATGTAAAGAAAGTATAGGTGAGTGAGAAAAAAAGAAAAATAACGCTAGTAAGGAGGGAAAGAAATAAAGAATGATCAAAACAAACATAGAAAGTGAGACCAATAAAAAGGATTTTCCTTTTTAGTTTCCATTGTGTACTTTTCATTCTAAATTTATTCCCCATCTCTTTCACCATAATTTTCCTACATTCTTATCCGTCCTTCATTTCTCATCCCTCAAGCATAAGTAAAAATGAAAAAAACGAAATGATTATCAAATTGACCCGGCCTAAAACATGTAGCATTTTTTTTTTTGCCAAATAAGACATAGCATTTTGGTTCAACCCATCTTAAATCCTACATTGCCTGCTCTCAGTAACAAGAACCCCGGTAATTTCACCAAAAATCTCAAGAACTGAGCAATATTTGGCATGTAGCAATTGAATTCTCAGTACATATGGGTGCCAATCAAATTTCAGCGAGGGCCCAAAAATTCGTCACTTACCAGACCGATACTGTTCCAACCTGAATTAATTGTGAAATAGAAAGTAAAAAGGAAAATGACGCACCAAAAGACTGAAGCCGGTGACAGCGCAGAAAGAGATGGCGATGGCAGTGCTGGAGAGAGAGAGCTGACCCAGATGACCCACCATCATGATCGAAATAATCTGCAGAAAGTACTGTGACAAACTCACCGCCACCATGGGCCCCGCTATGTAGCCCAACCTCTTTACTTCTCCAACAAACGCAACCCATCTCGCCGACGTCCGGCTTACGACACCTGCCTCCGCCTCTGTCTCGTCCAAAAATCCCTCTTTTATTAATAGACTCTTCTCCATGCTATTACTGTGCGGCTCCTTCCCTGCCATGAGTATGGGGCCGGGCTATGAGCCTTCCTCACTCAGATTCTCGAGCCTTCCTCTCTCAGATTCTCTCAATATATATTTTATTTGACGTGCAATCAAATTTTCTCAATGTATCTCCCGTGGCATTTGGCGTTTCTTCGAATCATATCATATGCTACATCTGTGCATATAAATTTGTTTGTTTTGTTGTTATTGATACCGTGGTTAATACGTCCATTGATTTAATAAAAAAATAATTTAATTATTATTCCCAAATTGTTGGGTTAGCTACGTAACTAATAAGATTTGGAAGGTTTCTAATAAGATTCGCATGGTAATTTGGCACCTTACATCCCACGTGTTCACATTCCTCACGATTTGAGAGATTATTATATAGTAACATATATATATTATCATTACATAATGTATTTAATTCATGTATTATTATATGAGTTGTCGTGTATTTAATATATAGAGGATCTTATAAGTCGGTTTAAGGAATACGTTAAACTCATTAACTATTTATGATTAATATGAAAGCCGAGGCCGGATTATGAATTATTTTTCCTTTTGCCGCATTTCATTCATTAACTATTTATGATTAATATGAAAGCCGATGCCGGATTATGAATTATTTTTCCTTGTGCCGCATTTCATTCATAGGGTTGAAGAGAGATCGATAGTGCATCAAGCTATTAGCAAGAGCCAATTAACTTGATCCTCTTCCCCAAGGATCCCATATGAGGGAACCCTACGAGAGCCACCCACTTCAATTATCGTTCATGTACACATAAATTTTGATAATAATATTAATACTACTATATTTAGTTGGCGCTTGACGAATACATAAATTCTGAGATTTGTATAATTAATTAATTAAATCAGATTCAGCCAACAATAACTAGAAGGCCTTTAAAGGGATTTTTGACTATCCAGACATATTTTCCATTCTCATAAATCACTTGATTCCACAAAATCTGGGTATTATATCTTTGCAAGATTTAAGTTGATGTTGTGCTTGGGATGATCGGTCTGTCACAGGCGACCAGTATACAAGTATTCGGTACGAGCGGCCAGACATTGGAGCTTATATTGGTGGGTAGCTACCGAAAGTATATTTGGTAGGTAATGGCCATTGCGCCAGCATGGTATACTTATTCTGTGGCGCAATCCATTATCCATTAGAGGCCTTGCCTCCTCAAATATCCTCTCCCTTGCCTAGGGACGGGTATTGGATCCAAATTTTGGGTGGGTTAAATTTTCATGTTAAAATCAGAATAAATTCTACGATACGAGTGAACTTCATTAATGGATAAATTACTAACTAATTATTGATAAGATTGTATTTGACTTATTAGTTGGAATATGACAATTATTTAGTCTTAGGTCCCTCCACTATTTTTTAGCCATATATGTTTATAGTTATCTTCTTATACAATCCATGATTAGGATTCTAACCCCTATTTTATATTCAAACTTAACACACTTTTATAATTAAACTTATATATCACAATTGATTTTTGTTTTATTTGAAACGAATAACTAAATCCGTGTTGTTTGGGGTTTAATGGTAGAGTATAGAAAGTTTTGCAGAGGGGTTGGGGGGTGTTTAGGTAGGGGTGGTGGTGGAAGAGCTTATGACTTAGGGTTTAGGGTTTAATTCTTGGATTTTGGGCATAAAATCCAAAAACTAAACCCTAAATCATAAGCTATTAACCTAATATTTTAATATCGGATAATAAAGATTTTTCAAATTTGAAGTTTAAAAGTACTTTTGAAGAATTCTTGCTCTTAATTATCTTGTTTTAAGTTAGATTGTCCTTACATTACTCCTTAATATGAAAAAGTGAAAAAGAAAAAAGATTGTAAGTGGGAGTAATGTTTTCATAAAATAGAAAGGGGGAAAAAAGCTACTAAATAGAGATTAAAAGTTTTGAATAGTCAATTTCATTGTTTGAGTAATTATTATGGTGGTTAGGAATTGGAAAGTTAAAAAAATATGGTTAGTGAAGTTTTGAATAAATATTGATGTTGTTAAGGACTTATCAATGGATATCCCTTCATTAATAAAAAAAAAAAATATACCTAGTTAGGGGGACATAATGAGCCTTTCTTTAAATGTATCTCTATACATAAATAAAATAGCTTGATAGAAAGAAGAAGAAAAATTACAATAATAACCATGAATCAACAAACAATGCAAATACAAATATTACTATCTAAGACCCAACTATATTAGTTTTATTTAGGGTGTTAGGCTTGGATGAGCTAAATTTCTGGAATGTGTTAGACTAAATTCTATAAACAATGAGTTAATAAACAACTTAATACAGAATTTTAAAATAAATAAAAATCTTGGAAAGGATATAGCCCTCCCAACCCTTAACATAGCCTCGTCCTTTGCCTTCATTGCTTGGAAATCAAGTATAGTAGCAACAACTCTCTTTGCCTGCCGGAATGTATTTGTTTACACTTTTAGCAATGAAAAAGAAGTAATTGATTACGTCACATCCATGGCTCCTTTAGTTTGCATATCTGTGATACTGGACATCTTGCAAGGGATTCTTTCAGGTTGATATCCCTATCTTTCCTTAATAAACAAGTTTTTCATGTTTCAATCTAATGATATGTGTTTGTAAATTGTTAAATCAGGTATTGCTAGGGGAACTGGCTGGCAGCATATAGGGGCATACATAAACCTTGGAGCATTTTATCTTTGTGGAATTCCAGTTGCTGCCACGTTGGCTTTCTGGGTACAGCTAAGAGGAAATGGTCTTTGGATTGGAATACAAAGTGGTGCTTTTGTACAAACCATGTTGCTCTTTGTGGTAACTAGTTGTACAAACTGGGAAAAACAGGTTTGTTCCTCGACCCTGGTCTCTTGATATTGTTGATCTCTCCACCTTAATTTCCAAAAAACTCGTTTTGGTTGCCAAGAAGTTGGGAGAGAAAATGAAGAACATTATATTTTCATTTACTTAAACTACCATAGATTTTTTATTTAACTAAGAGGATTTTGTGTTGGGTTTTTCTTATGTTCACAACAGGACACGTGTCAACACCACAATACAGTGTATTTATTCCGCATCGAAATATTTCACCTACAACATTTATTGCTATTAGAAATATAAGGGCATTCCGCTCTAAAGGGTAATTTGACATTCTTGCCCTTATGCTGCTAAAATTATCATTCAATCATCTTCACATATTAACTTAGGCATCGGAAACTGCTAGGTCGGCATCATATCATTGCTCATTCACTCTTCGTTTTTCCTTGCAGATCCCTTGTCACTCGAAGAAAGCGAGTGGAACGAACTCAGCAAAGCAAATCTAAATTGGTCCATTTTTGAATCGACAGTATGCATATAGCTCTTTTTCAGCTTTTTTTCCGCTCACTTTCTTCTTACTTCTCTCTACACTCTTTCTTCTTACTTAGTTCTTTTCTTCACTCGCTGGATTCCATTACATAGAGGGGTCTCCTCCATTTATTGTTGTAGCCTAACCGACAGGGATAAGTGGCTGGCTTAGCTCTACATTTCCTCGCCACATAATTTTAGTCCTTTCTCTACAGTACATGGGCACTCTTTCCCAACATTCATCTTCTACAAATTACCGCATTCTTCTGCATCCATCACCATTCTTCTCCCAATATATTGGCTGGTTTCTAGGACCTTCTTCACACTTCTCATCTTTCTGCAACTGTGCAGAACGTGGTAACAAATGTGCATTAATTCCAACAGTAGTAACTCAAGTGTTCTTACATGGGGTTCTTTCTTTAAAGAAGTGAAGAGATTGGGTTGCATAGCAGGGCCTATGGTGGCTGTGGTTCTATCCCAGTACTTGGTGCAGGTGATTTCAATGATGATGGTTGGTCACCTAGGCAAGCTTGCTCTCTCTAGCACCGCCCTAGCTATCTCCCTCTCCACCGTCATTGGCTTCAGTCTTTATGTAAGTCATTCTTATTTTGGAAATATGTTCTTACTATCCACAGCTATTTCTGTTTGGTATGTGTTTGTAGAAATGCCAATTAGGGCTCACCATTTTTAGAAAGGATAAAAAGTAACCATTTTTAGAAAGGATAAAAAGTTGCCATTTTTAGAAAGGATAAAAAGTTACCATTTTTTGAGCTATCTAACTGAAAGTGTTAACACAAACCCACCACGACAGATACTCCCAGTAGATTATACTTGAATTTGCTCATTTATAAACACGGATAAATTGAGTCGAATCCCTCTAATTTAGGTTAGATTGAAAAAATATACATTTTAATGTATCAAAACAAAGTTCCGGATATTATGGATTTCCAATTGCAGGGAGATATTGCTTTGAGCCTTTGATATCTGACATGTTGGTTTTTGCATCTATATGATTCGATTAAGTATAAGAGGTTGGTTAGGACTTTGCCATCTAGTAATGTGAGTTCCATTGGGTCTTGCTGCTGCTGCAGGACAACAATGCACATTCAGATTAATTTGTTTTTATCCACTAAAAAGTCTAAAATGCTTCCTGTTGTAGAAGTGAAACAAATTACAGAGATGTGACCTAATATGCAATTGAAGACTTAAATATGATGTTTCAAGAAAAATATTTTAATCCCAACATTATACAAAAAGCTAGTAATAAGTAGGTACGAATACCAGCTTAGATGTTATCAAATAAATGACGAATTTCAGTGTAACAGGTTAGCTTGAAGCTTCATTAGCCATGAAATGCTAAGCAGCTCAAGTATAGGTCATGCTTGTGAGCTAAGCAACATACTAAGTTTCTTAACACCAAGAAAAAAATGATAGGCTTAAGGGGCTTACCAAATTGATTTTGTACTGGTATATATAATCTGTCTCCAATAACTAAACAAATTTCGGGTAACTTTGCTATTTGAACAGTTAGGAATGGCTAGTGCACTGGAAACTTTATGTGGACAAGCATATGGGGCTGAGCAATATCAGAAACTTGGACTTCAAACTTACACTGCTATATTTTGTCTCAACTTGGTTTGCCTTCCTTTATCTCTTGTATGGATATATATGGAGAAGATACTGATTTTCATAGGTCAGGACCCTGTAATTTCTCAAGAAGCTGGAAAATTCACGATCTGGCTTCTTCCCGCTCAGTTTGCTTATGCAACTCTTCAACCACTCATTAGATACTTCCAGACACAAAGTTTAATAATTCCGATGCTCATAAGTTCTTGTGCTTCCCTTATGTTTCATATTCCTCTATGTTGGGTTCTAGTATTCAAGTCTGGATTGGGTAACCTTGGAGGAGCATTAGCAATGAGCATTTCCTATTGGTTGAATGTGATTCTACTTGGATTGTACATGAAGTTTTCTGCTACCTGTTCAAAAACTCGAGCTCCAATTTCTAAGGAGATATTCTATGGAATTGGAGAGTTCTTTCGCTTTGCCATCCCTTCTGCAATAATGATATGGTAACAAGTTTCAAGGAGAGATTTCTATATGCTTAATTTCTCACAATATTTTATATAAAGCTGACTTTGTCTTTTCTTGATTCTTGTTGATGGTTGTAGCCTGGAGTGGTGGTCATTTGAGCTGCTTATCTTGCTGTCGGGGCTTTTACCAAATCCAGCTCTTGAAACTTCAGTTCTGTCTGTATGGTAAATTTTCTGCTTGTATTCAACTTCAGAAACAGAGCTCTTCTAAGAATGAGAAGCTTTGTAATCATTTTTGATTTCCAAATTAGTCTTATACTAGCTAGTAATAAGATGCATCACTTGAATGAATTCGATTAATTGTTCTAATTTATTTTGTCGGTGGACAGTCTTCAGACTATTGCGACACTCTATTCAATACCATATGGGTTTGGTGCTGCTGCAAGGTATACTACTAATGTCAGTGTAGTTAATTTTGCATAAGAAGATCACTAATAAGGAAGAACTTTATGTTCTTTTTCCCTTGGCTATTGTACAGTACTAGAGTTTCGAATGAACTCGGATTTGGTAACCCAAAAGGTGCTCGCGTGGCTACCTTTGCTGCGATGTTTCTTGCAGTGACAGAGACAAGTATAGTAGCGACAACTCTCTTTGCCTGCCGGAATGTATTTGGTTACACTTTTAGCAATGAGAAAGAAGTCATTGATCACGTCACATCCATGGCTCCACTAGTTTGCGTATCTGTTATACTAGACGGCTTGCAAGGGGTTCTTTCAGGTTGATATCCCTATCTTCCCTAAGAAACAAGTTTTTCATGTTTCAATCTAATGTAAGTGATGTAAATGGTTAAGTCAGGTATAGCTAGGGGAACTGGCTGGCAGCATATAGGGGCATACATAAACCTTGGAGCATTTTATCTTTGTGGAATTCCAGTTGCTGCCACGTTGGCTTTCTGGGTACGGCTAAGAGGCAATGGTCTTTGGATTGGAATACTAACTGGTGCTTTTGTACAAACCATGCTGCTCTGTTTAGTAACAAGTTGTACAAACTGGGAAAAGCAGGTTTATTCCTCAACCCTGAGTCTCTTGATAATGTTGATCTCTCCACTTTAATTTCCAACAAACTCGGTTTGGTTGTGAAGAAGTTGGGAAGGAAGATGAAGAACATATAATTTGTTTACTTAAACTATCCAAAGATGTTTTATTTAATCAAGAGGATTTTTGTGTTGGGTTTTTCTTATGTTCCTTTCTAGGCAAGTAAGGCAAGGGAGAGGATATTTGAGGGAAGGCCCCCAGAAGCTAATGGCTTATGCGACGAGGCAGAGAGTAATGATTTTTTATAAGAATAATTCTATACATTGAGGTATCAAGAAGAAAATTACTTACAGTAATGAGATTGTGTTAGCTTTATCCATTCCTCTGGCACTGAAAACTTATGATTGCCAGATATAGGGTTGTGGCATTTAGTCATGATTACATGAAACTCGAGAGACATGCTTCCTTGATTGCCACATGGTGCCCCCGATAGCATTGAAGATGCAAGTGTTCCGCAGTATCTGGCAAGGAGCCATCTCCTTTAGGGTGCAGAAAGTTCTTAATCAGCAATTTTATCTTGTTAAAATGTGGAAAATTTACTAAAACTCTGTTGAGTTAGATTTGTTCTGCAATTTTTACTTGGTAAATGTTAAAATTCACATATGCAATACAAGCCAAGATCCTCATTTTGTTTATAAATTTTCATTTATCCATTGATGTGTTTTTTGACACTCGAATTCCTCCTTACTACGTATAAAGTTGAGGTTCGCAGGGATATTAAGACATTTTGTAATATGTAGTTAGGGATGAAACATCACAGAAAAAAATACAACTTTTACATGTAGGGGCTGAACACTTGATACTTTTGACTTTGTACAATGTTAGTTGCATAGTGTTATTATGTTTACATGTAGAGGCTGAGATGGTAAGTGTCCAAGACATGGAAGAGACAGACATGGAAGAGAGCTTATTGCCAAAATACTGACAAGAGCGAAGACAAAGTGGTAATTCAAGTAGTTTTACTCTGAGATGGGTTTGTTTCTTTGAAGAAGTGAAGAGGCTCTGTTACACAGCATGAGTGCAGGACCCATGGTTGCTGTGATTCTATCCCTCAACTTGTGGAGGTCATTTCAGTGATGATGGTTGGTCACTTGGGTGAACTTCCTCTCTCTACCTCATCCATAGCTATCTCCCTCTCTACGGTCACCGGATTTAGTCTTTGTGTAAGTCTTTCCATCTTCTTCATCATCTTCTTCTCCTTCTTATTTTTTTATCCATATTTTGGGATTGGTTCTTTGATGTCCAACCGTTAATGTTCGCTTGTAATAGTCAGGAATGGCTAGTGCACTGGAAACTTCACGTGGGCAAGCATATGGAGCTGAACAATATCAGAAACTCGGGCTTCAAACTTACACTGCTATATTTTCTCTGGACTTGGTTCGTCTTCCTTTATCTTTGATATCGATATTATATCGATATATATGGAAAAGATATTGTTTTTCGTCGTTCAGGACTCTCTGATTTCTCGAGAAGCAAGCAGATTCATAATATTCGAGCTCAACACAAAGCGCGTCTTCTTCTCGGTCTGCCACTGAACTCTTCTCTCATGTCCATCTCCAGGAAAAAAACTCAAGGAAAATCTTCTACCAGCTTCAATCTCCAGCCCACAAATAAATTATTCAACCATTCTTTCACTCATTTTTCTTATAATACAAAACCCATAATCGTCCACTGCACAAATCATACACTGCTTGTTCATCCTCCAGTTATGGTATTGCAAGATGGAGGAGATGATGGGTTTCTTCAATGGAACGTAAGCCTGGTCCCTTTTGAGGTAAATAAATAGTGGAAATAAAATCTTTTGCCCAGAGAATATAGATATGCATATGCACTTATGCAAAGACCACAACACCAACATCAAGATGAAATAAAATCTATCCAATAAAGATTCACTGCTAAGTAACTATGTGGAATAAATTATAAGAAGAAAATCAGATTAAAACCAAGTTATCCCCACATGCTGCTAATCTCGTCTACAGATTTGTCCATTGGAGCCACAAGTGATGCTTCGTCTCCGGCAAGTTGATAAAATTTGTAAGGCAACCCAGCCAAGAGAGTAAAAGGAATGTGCCAAAGAATTGACCCAGGGAATGCTCTATCCAGATTCCAGCTTCTTGGCGTTGATTCTCTTTGGTTTTGTTGCTGGATCGAAGGAAGAACCAGAGGAAGCGATGCCATGCCGATTAAGAGAGCGAGGAGAAGAAGGTGAGGAAAAAGCGACCCCAACGCGCTTGATTTTGTGCATGAAATGTGAGAATATTTAAAACTCATTCCTAACCGCAAGGTCGAATTCAAGGGCCAGGATTAAAAGATTTGTAGAGTATCCGCTTCCATTAAAGAGGTCTGCAACTTTTGACCACTGCATATAAAATGTCTCTGAAATGCCACAACTTTCTCCTCTCTGTCTAATTCTCCTGATATATTACAGAGTAAATTATACTTTAATATCCTATATTTTATACTAAATTTTAAAATTATATTTAACGTATCAAATATTTCATTTACGTATTCTGAATTTTTTAAAACATAACAACTTAACTTTACCGTTAACTATTCCATTAAAAATTCCGTTAAATGCTGATGTGTCACATTTGTGATTCACAATTTAATTTAAAATAAGTAACCTAGTTGTGGCAAAAAAATTTCAAATTATTCTTAAAAAATAAAATTTTTTCTTTTTCTTCTTCTTCTTCGTACTTCTGCTCGGTTTCTCCTTCTTCTTTCTTATCCTTTATTATTTTTTTTAATTCTTCTCCTTCTTTCTTCTTCTCGGTTTTTCTTTCTTTTTTTCTTTTTCTTCTCCTTCTTTCTTCTTCTCAGTTTCTCCTTCTTCTTTCTTTTTCTTTCTCCTTATTCTTCTCTCCTCCTTCTTTCTTCTTCACCTTCTCCTTCTTCTTTCTTCTTCTTCTCATTCTTTAATTTTTCTCTGGAATTTCTGGAAAACATGATGCATTTTTCGTCACTAAAAGTAAATACACCTTCAGTGACCAAATTTCTTATCAACATCGTCGCAAAAAGAGGTTTTGTGACGCTGTTCATCATGAATTTTGTCACTAAAAGTGTATTAGCTTTAGTGACAAAACATTCTTCATTTTCCAGAAATTCCAAAAAAAAAATCAAAGATGAAGAAGAAAAGGAAAAAAAAGGAAAAAATTAGTTGGGAAGGAAAAACCTTAAAGTTTTCATGATTGAGGTGTGATGAGTGTTTGAAAAAACATGCATCAACTTGCAAATTTGAAAAAGAAGAAAAAAAACACATACATGAAGGAGTAAAGTTGCACATAAACATGCATCAACTTGTGTCTAACTGACCGAGAAAGAAGAAGAAGAAAAGGAAAAAGAAAAGAAAAGGAAAAAGTAAAAAGGAAAGAAACAAATTTAATTTTTTAAGAATAATTTAATTTTTTTTTTCTATGTGGCGCTTATGTCACTTATTTTAAATTAAATGGTAGATCTCAAAAATGACACATCAGCACTTAAAATAATTTTTAACGGAATAGTTAATGATAAAATAGTTAACGGTGAAGCCAAGTTGTTATGTTTTAAAGAATTCAGGATACGTAAATGTAACATTTGAAACATTAAGTATAACTCTGAAACTTGTTATGAATCATAAGGTACTAAAGTGTAATTTGCTCTATATTTTATTCAAAAAAAAAATTCTCCTCATATATTATATTATTATATAATATATACCCATATTTCATCAATTTTCCAACTTCAAAATTACAAATAGTCTGATAAGCTACTGAGGTGACTGCTAAGCTACTGAGGCGGTTGCGACGATTAACTTGGTTGACGTCCATAGCAGACACAACCATGGAGGAGAGCTTGTTGGTACCAAAATACAGAGACGAAGGGAAGAAGCAGCAACAAATAAAAAGTAGTAATTCAAGTGTTCTTACATGGGGTTCTTTCTTCGAATAAGTGAAAAGGTTGGGTTGCATATGACAGGACCCTTTCCGAATTTCCCCTCGAAACCCAGGAAAAGCCCTGCTCCCGCTTGACAACTAAAAAAAATTACCCAGAATACCCTTAAGCCCTTGCAATTAGTTACGAGAATTTTGCCAAAAATTCGGCAGAACCTCCCCTCTGAAAGAAGGTAACCGTCTTCCACTTATCAGGCGAAGGATCGAATAGCACTCTCGAATCCCAACATCACCAAATAACCATCGACGTAGTTATAATTTACCGTAAGTCCAAAAAGGCTTATCAGAGCATCTAGGTAGGAAAGGTAATTATAGAAATATAAATCCTACTCGATAGTCTAGGTAAAGGCGTAGCTAGAATTTAATGCATCCGCCTTTGGATGTGCCCTTGTCAACTCACGGCCTAGAGGGGATTTAAAACACGAAAAAGTGTGAGTGGACAAAATAATATTTTAAAACAATTTCCGAGAAAAACATATATTTTTCCCCTCCATGAGTAAAACAATGCATGCATAATATAAAATTCATTTTCAAACAAATCCATAAAGATAAGCCGAAAACTTACCGAAAAATCCATTGTTTTTGGTAAAACACCGGTGGGACCCACGAAAACCCGAATAATGGAAGCATCCCGTGGTCCACAACCCTGCTTTGAAAACCCTCCTCAAAGGAGTTTAAAAATCATGTAAACATACATGGACACAAAATTTGACAAACATATCCAACTGCTCCCCGAATGGAATCCCGAGCCGTAACTCGATATCCGAGCCGACTGACCCGGGTTCAACCCTCCACACACCCGATATACCTCGAGTTGTACAGAACCATGTACTACACGTAGAAATCCTCAACGACCTGGTGGAGAAATACCCCTCGACACCAGCATCGGAGAACCCTCAACGATCTACGGGAGAAAGACCCTCGACGCCAGTATCGGAGAAAACCTTGACCCTCAGGGACATTAATTCAGTGAAAATCAAAATCCATATTTTGAAATCCTTGTTTCTTGGCCTGAGCCAAATTCATTGAAAAATCGGGTTTATGCCAAAATCCAATAAAATCACAAATCCGGGTCTAAACCCAAAAACCATGGACTCAACTGAAACCCAAAATCTATAAGGTCAAAACAACATAAAAGCAGAGTCCATAAAGCCATGCCATAGCCCAAAACGTCATTTCCAATTTATTATTGAGAACCCGTGTCCAGTAAATTCTAAATTCTAGAAATTTACCAAAAACAATACGTAACAAGAAATTATTTCAAATATACATTTATGCATGCATTATAATTTACATAACCAAAGTCCATTCACCGAACGTCCAATTAACTCAATCTCGAGTCGTACGCTCCTCTGAAGTTCCCGGAGAAGTATCGCCTGTTAAAAGTAACAATCGGGATTACCAACGATAATTAAAAACACTACATTCAGACTCACTAAACTGCCAGAGGTCCACACGCGTCCCACTAAAAACACAGCCACTTCTGACGCCCAAAACTACTCCTAAATGATGTTCGATTGACCCGAAACTTGCGGCAACAGATCCGGAACGTTGAGAGCTTCGAAACTCGTGTTCACCGGAGCTCAAGGAGGAGCTCCACGCTCTGTCATGCACCGGTGGACGGCCGGGACTCCCTCCCCTACACGCGCCTGCACACTCTACTCGCCTTTAACCACAAAGTTCAAGTACTGTTCATTTATGCAGAAAACTCCATAGCCACCCTAAACTTCCAAGCTTCATAACTTCCTCAATTCTTAACGAAATCCAACGTTCAAATAATGGAAATTCATCTACTAGAGCCAAGGAATCCAAATATGCAATTAGAATTGAAACTCATTACATGTGGTGGCCGAAAAATGGCCGGGAAGGTGGCGGTTACTGTTCACCTTCGTATCTCCTTCTCCTAACACTTCCAAGCTCGATAAAGGATATGGTTGAGCTCAGAATGATGTGAGGAAGATGATGATGTGAATGGTTTGAGGTGGTTTGCCTTAAATCGAAAATCAAAATTTGAGGGTTTAGGTGTGTTTCACGTTGTGAATGAGAGAGTGAAAGCACGGGGAGAGAGAGGATAACAATGTAGAAAAATCTGGAGTAGGTTTGATTTAAAATATCTACCCATGGGCAAATTATCAAAATGCCCCTGAATATTCTAGGCCCACAACTCTCTCATACGAACTCCGTTTTTCGCATGCCGCCTGTCTACGAACTCGTGAGTTCGAAACCTACGCAACGGTCCTCAGAAAACTTCCAAATGTGTCTCTAACCAAAAAGTGATTTTCGAGCCCCTTATAAAACCAAGGATAAATTCATCATTTTCCAAATTAATTTACGAAAATTTACTAATTAAATTTTCGAATCGTTACAACATATCATGTCGCTGTGGTTCTATCCCAGTACTAGGTGCAGGTGATTGCAATGATGATGGTCGGTCATCTGGGCGAGCTTGCTCTCTCTAGCACCGCACTAGCTATCTCCCTCTCAACCGTCACTGGCTTCAGTTTTTTTGTAAATCTCCCTTATTTGGAAATATGTACCGACTGTCCACGTTTTTGTGGCCAAAAGCACCACCATAGATACAATATATAATAATTTATGGCTTTTTAATTGCTTTGAGCCTTTTATATTTGACAAGTGACAGCGCATCATAATTTGACCTATTAGGCTTTAGGCCCATAGCTTTTGGCTTTTTGAGCTAGACATGTTGGTTTTTGCTTCTATATGATTTGATTAAGTATAAGAGGTTGGTTAGGACTTTGCCATCTAGTAATGTGAGTTCCATTGGGTCTTGCTGCTGCTGCAGGACAACAATGCACATTCAGATTAATTTGTTTTTATCCACTAAAAAGTCTAAAATGCTTCCTGTTGTAGAAGTGAAACAAATTACAGAGATGTGACCTAATATGCAATTGAAGACTTAAATATGATGTTTCAAGAAATGTTTTTTAATCCCAACATTATACAAAAAGCTAGTAATAAGTAGGTACGAATACCAGCTTAGATGTTGTATTAATATCAAATAAATGACGAATTTCAGTGTAACAGGTTAGCTTGAAGCTTCATTAGCCATGAAATGCTAAGCAGCTCAAGTATAGGTCATGCTTGTGAGCTAAGCAACATACTAATTTTCTTAACACCGAGAAAAAAATGATAGGCTTAAGGGGTTTACCAAATGGATTTTGTACTGGTATATATAATCTGTCTCTAGTATCAAAAGGGTTTTGTTTTGAATGACTCTCCTTGTGAGAGTTCCTTCCTTTATATAGAGACTATTGGGTTAATTACAAGACTGGAAATCAGCCATTATATCTTACTATGCAAGGTAAGTAGTTGACTATACAATATACTCTTTTGTATATGGCTAGACTAAATAAGGTAGAATATATGCTGCCTTAATAGGCTAGACCACCTATCAATTCTGCTAACATTGATGCTGGGCGATCAAGAAGCAGCAATTGGTCAATCAGGAACTGATGGTGATGACGAGAGAGAGCCTTGGTGAAGACATCAGCGGTTTGGTGTTCAGTGGAAATGTGTGAAATAGTAATCTCATGGCGAGCAAGGGCTTCACGAATGGAATGACAATCCACCTCAATATGTTTGGTGCGCTCAAGAAAAACGGGATTAGCAGCAATCTGAATGACACTGGTATTATCAACATGAAGAGGAGTGGGAGTAAGCTGCGAAACACTAAGTTAGCCTAACAACCCTCGAAGCCATACAATTTCAGAACAGGCAGACGACATAGCCCGATATTCAGACTCGGTGGATGATTTCGAGACACGAGCATGCTTCTTACTCTTCCAAGAAATAAGGGCATCGCCAAGAAACATACACCGACCCGTAACAGAACGACGAGTATCCAGACAACCATCCCAGTCGGCATCACTAAAACCCTCCAACTTTTAAGAATTCCTTGAAGGAAAAAACAAACCGCGACCAGATGTCCCTTTAAGGTATCGAAGAAGATGACGGACAGCGACCAAATGGTTCTGGCAAGGAGCCTGCATAAATTGACTGACCTGCTGAACAACAAACGAGATATCATGCCGAGTAATGATCAAATAATTTAAACTGCACACTAGTTGCCGATACATCGAGGGATCAGATAAGGAATCACCACCCGCCTGATGCAGCTTCAAATTGACCTCCATAGGTGTAAGAACCGAATTACCGTCTTGAAGACCGGCTAAAGAAAGAAGGTCTTGGGTATACTTATGTTGATGTAAAAGGGTGCCATTCGGACAATGTTGGACCTCAAGTCCAAGAAAATACTGCAGTGGACCAAGATCTTTCATATGAAATTAAGATTGGAGGTGCTACTGGAGCTGCGCAATTAACTGGAGATCAGATCCAGTAATCACAATGTCATCAACATACACAAGAAGTAGAACAATCCCAATAGCAGTTTTGCAAAAGAATATAGAGGAGTCATATTGACTCTGAGTAAAAGTGAAATCCAGTAGAGTAGTACGAAACTTCTCAAACCATGCCCGCGGTGCCTGCTTCAAATGTAAGGACCCTTCCCGAATTTTCCCTCGAAACCCGGAAAGAACCCTTATCCCATCTGACAGCTCTTTACTTCAAAATTTAAACACCAGAAATACCCTTTGTTCTGGAATAATTTTTATTAAACCTTACAAGGTTCCCGAAAGAACCTCTGTACTTACTGACCACTCATACCTGTCAGACGCAGGATAGTATACTGGTCAAAACCAAAACCTCGGAATAGTGGTGGTCCAAATAGGAATACCCTATGTCACCAAACGTCAGTAGGTCAGACACTGCTGACATCTCTACTGGAATACCACAAGACAACAGACTAGTCAAATACTTGTGAACCAACCATAATTCGTCCCTCTGGGTCACCGCCCACACCAACCCACTGACCCGGCTGACGAAGTATTTTCATAGGTTGATTAAGCCCATGACCATTGTCGTCTGTTTCATATTAGAGCCGGATATATCCTCGGCTATCATATCGTATCATCAGCCGGTATAACCTTCGGCTATCATAACATATCAGTCGGCATATCTCTCGACTATCCTGTCCCTAGCCACCAGGGTATCCCTTGGGGTGTGCTAGTCATGTATTATATCATATCAGTCGGCATATATCTCGACTATCATATCATATCAGTCGGCATCTCTCGACTATCATAACATATCAGTCGGCATCTCTCGACTATCATATCATATCAGTTCGACTATCATATCCCTAGCCACCAGGGTATCCCTTGGGGTGTGCTAGTCATGTATTATATCATATCAGTCGGCATATATCTCGACTATCATATCATATAAGTCGGCATCTCTCGACTATCATAACATATCAGTCGGCATCTCTTGACTATCATATCATATCAGTCGGCATCTCTCGACTATCATATCCCTAGCCACCAGGGTATCCCTTGGGGTGTGCTAGTCATGTATTATATCATATCAGTCGGCATATATCTCGACTATCATATCATATCAGTCGGCATCTCTCGACTATCATAACATATCAGTCGGCATCTCTCGACTATCATATCATATCAGTCGGCATAGTCGGCATCTCTCGACTATCATAACATATCAGTCGGCATAGTCGGCATCTCTCGACTATCATATCATATCAGTCGGCATAGTCGGCATCTCTCGACTATCATAACATATCAGTCGGCATCTCTCGACTATTATAACATATCAATCGGCATAGTCGGCATCTCTCGACTATCATATCATATCAGTCGGCATCTCTCGACTATCATAACATATCAGTCGGCATCTCTCGACTATCATAACATATCAGTCGGCATAGTCGGCATCTCTCGACTATCATATCATATCAGTCGGCATCTCTCGACTATTATAACATATCAATCGGCATAGTCGGCATCTCTCGACTATCATATCATATCAGTCGGCATAGTCGGCATCTCTCGACTATCATAACATATCAGTCGGCATAGTCGGCATCTCTCGACTATCATAACATATCAGTCGGCATCTCTCGACTATCATATCATATCAGTCGGCATAGTCGGCATCTCTCGACTATCATAACATATCATATTAGTCGGTAAGTATCCTCGACCATCATATCATATCAGTCGGCATCTCTCGACTATCATAACATATCAGTCGGCATAGTCGGCATCTCTCGACTATCATAACATATCATATTAGTCGGTAAGTATCCTCGACCATCATATCATATCAGTCGGCATCTCTCGACTATCATAACATATCATATTAGTCGGTAAGTATCCTCGACCATCATATCATATCAGTCTCATATCATATTATTATATTGGAGGTTCACCGGGTTCACCGTTAATAACGGATCCTCGTCCCGAGTCCTAGCCTCCCTCAATTTGACCAAATCCGATAAACTCATGTAACAGGGTCAAAAACCAAATCATTGACTCTATAATCTCCTCGTCAAAACGATATCAAAATCGAGTCTAAAACCATGATGTTTCTCAAATCACACTTTCACAATAATAGTGGAAAACATGTATACAATAATCATTTCTCAAAATACAGCAATGCAATGCCACAATACATAACAGTATTTAAACAAGGATATTTGAATGCATGTATTTCAGTTTATAAAACAAAGTCCACTCACAAACATCAACCGACCCTTAATTCAAGGACGCTCTAGCCCAAGCAACACATGCACAATAATGTCCCAACTACCTTGACTTCCCGAGCTCAAAACCCGCTAATACGGTCAACTATTACCGCTGGGATTGCCCAAAACCACCTCTAAACGACGTCTGATCAACCTCAAACCTGTACCAACAGATTCGGAACGTCGAAAACTAGTTACCACGCGCCGCCGTGACCTCAGTCTCGGCCCCACGCGCCGCCGGAAGGTCGGCACACGCACCCACGCGCGCTCACGCGCCGGTCACGCGCTACTACAGTGTTCACGCGCCTGGACCAATCCAACCCGGTCCGGCTCAACCTGACCCGGTCTAACTCGACTCGACCGGTTCACTCAACCCGACTGGTTCACTGAACCCGACCGGTCACCGGTGACTCGCCGGAGAAGACGACCGGACGCCGTCACCGTCGCCGGAGGCTGGCCGGAGAAGATGACCGGACCGCCACCTCCGCCGCCGTCTGGTTCGCCGGAATCCCCCATTTCCGGTCGAAACTATCAGTTTTCTAACTTCTTCATTTCTTAACCGTTTTTCACGATCTATACATGGAAATTTATCTACTTTTCACTAGGAATCCAAATATGAGGTCAAAGTTTCGAGATCGTACCTGGTTTGGCCGGAAAACGGCCGAAAAGTTTCGGTTCACCTCCCTCCTCCGTCCGTCGCCTACGGCGGTGCTCCCGCTCCAATATCTACCCCAAAATGCTCGTGGGGTCCCGGGGATGATCCTCCCGACCTTGGTTTCACTCAACTCGGATCGAAATCCGTCCGATGAAAATCAAGCTTTGTGTTCACACGGGGGGTTTTCGGGTAGGAGAGAGAGAGATCATATTGACCAATCTACCGAGGAGAGAGAAAATATCTACTATATAGTTCCAACTTCTCCAAAATTACCAAACTGCCCCTGAAGCTTCTAGACCCGTAACGAACTCACCGGGTCTCCGTTTTCCGCGTGCCGCCTGTCTACGAACTCGTGAGTTCGAGACCTACGCAACGACCTTAGAAAAATTCCCAAAAGTCTTGCCAGTCAAAAAGTGACTCCCGAACCCGTCCAAAACTGAGGGTAAAATTGTCCAATCCTCAAAATAGTTTAATTTCTGGTTCGGGTCGTTACAATCTACCCTCCTTAAGAAATTTCGTCCCCGAAATTCATTCCTAACCATGAAACAATGAGGATATTGTGCCCGCATTAGTTTCGCGATTTCCCACGTGGCCTCCTCCACGTTATAATTCCTCCACAACACTTTAACTAGAGGAAAAGTCTTTCTGCGAAGTACCTTTTCCTTTAAATACAGAATTTGCACCGTCACTTTATTTAACTGCCGGTAGTCGATACACAATATCAGACCACCATCCTTTTTCCTCACAATTAATACCGGCGCACCCCATGGTGAAACACTTGGGCGAATAAATCCCTTATTCACCAAGTCCTGCAATTGAGTCTTTAACTCTCGCAATTCTGCCGGTGCCATCCTGTACGGTGCCTGTGAGATAGGTTGAGTACCTAGTAAAAGCTCGATTGTGAACTCAATCTCACGGTGTTGTGGTAATCCTGGAAGATCATCTGGAAACACATCAGAGAACTCACTCACCACAGGAATATTTTCCACTCTCATCGGAGTATTCCGAGCATCTATCACATGAGCCAAGTAACCCTCACAACCTTTTCTCAACAATCTCTCAGCTGTTAACGCTGATATCACTCCATAGGGTAGTACCCTATGATCTCTCCGAAATGTAAAATTCGATAATCTTGGACTCCGGAAAAACCACTGTCTTATCATAACAGTCTATGGAGGCATGATGCATGGACAACCAATCCATCCCCTGAATCCCATCAACTCAAAAATATCTAAGGGGATTAAATCTGCCTCCAAACCATGGTCTTCAACCATCACCGGACAACTGCGAATCACTAGGTTCGCCACTAACATATCTCCGGTAGGAGTACTAATACCCATGTCCCAACCAATTGGAGACAATTCTTTATCCGCAAACAGTGCAAAACCCCGAGAAATAAAAGAATGAGTTGCTCCCGGATCTAATAAAACGCAAGCATTGCGGTTAAAAATAGATAACGTACCCGTGACCACATCCGGTGCTACTCGAGCTTCCTGTTGCGTCATGGCAAAAACTCGAGCTGGTGTACCAGAAGATCGACCACGATCCCCATACCTGCCTCTGGGCCTGTTGGTGCCACTAGCTCTACCAGCCCCACCGAAATAGGTCTGCCTCCCAGCTGCAATATCAAACATATGTCCTGTACTCGGGCTAGGATCAGTTGCACCACGACTAAAGGAACTACTGCCCGGACGTCGTTGTGGACAGAATCTCTTGATGTGACCAGTCTCCCCACAGAAATAACAAACGGAATCACTGAAGCCACTAGATCTGCCACCCTGTCTCATGTTGAACTGCACTGAGGCACCCCTAGGCTGTGCATAAGATTGTCGTGTCTGACTAGCTCCGCCACTGCCTGTACTAGATCTCCCAGAAGATCCAGAACTATGACTACCTCTTTTTGATGGTCCCTGACTAGAGGTTCCGGCAGTCCAGTGATCTCGACGTGTCCTGTACCCATTGTACTGCTGTGGAATTGGGAAACCCAAACTCAATTCTACTCGAGCTGCAGCATCAGCCAAAGTCCTCAAGGAAGTGTGGTCTATAGACGTAACTGCTGACCGAATCTCACTCCGCAGTCCACTCTCAAATCTGTGGCACTTGTCTGACTCGGTCGCTACCAACGTCGGTGCAAAGCGACTCAGCACTATGAATCTATGTTCATACTGGACCACCGTCATGTCTCCTTGCTGTAAATGCAAGAACTCGGCCTCCTTAACGTTCCGGTGTGAGCGAGGGTAAAACTGCTCCAAGAAGCGTTCCCGGAAAGTCTGCCAAGTAAGCGTATGGACATTCCAGCCTGACACCTCCAATGAGTGCCACCAGTGGCAAGCAGAACCACCTAGTAAAAATGTAGTCAACAAGACTCTGTCTCTTAGAGGACATCTCATAATCAAAAACACCATCTCCAAGCGAGTAATCTACTCCTCAGCCTCATCTGGGCTAGACTCGCCCATAATTATCGTCACCCCCATTCTCTGGGCTCTCTCAATATCAGAGACTTCATGAGAAGTCCTATCCTGGATTACAGAAGCTAAAGTCTGACCCAGCTGTTCCAGTGTCTACCACAACTCAGGCTCCACTGCAGGTTCATGGTCATCTCCACCATTCCCCGACCGTTGACGGAACTCACGTCTCGGAGGCATCTTGTTAACCGAAATCCATAATTAATTTGCACACAAGTGTGCAGTATGCAGGAAGTTAACCTAGAGCTCTGATACCACTTGTAAGGACCCTTCCCGAATTTTCCTTCGAAACCCGGAAAGAACCCTTATCCCATCTGACAGCTCTTTACTTCAAAATTTAAACACCAGAAATACCCTTTGTTCTGGAATAATTTTTATTAAACCTTACAGGGTTCCCGAAAGAACCTCTGTACTTACTGACCACTCATACCTGTCAGACGCAGGATAGTATACTGGTCAAAACCAAAACCTCGGAATAGTGGTGGTCCAAATAGGAATACCCTATGTCACCAAACGTCAGTAGGTCAGACACTGCTGACATCTCTACTGGAATACCACAAGACAACAGACTAGTCAAATACTTGTGAACCAACCATAATTCGTCCCTCTGGGTCACCGCCCACACCAACCCACTGACCCGGCTGACGAAGTATTTTCATAGGTTGATTAAGCCCATGACCATTGTCGTCTGTTTCATATTAGAGCCGGATATATCCTCGGCTATCATATCGTATCATCAGCCGGTATAACCTTCGGCTATCATAACATATCAGTCGGCATATCTCTCGACTATCCTGTCCCTAGCCACCAGGGTATCCCTTGGGGTGTGCTAGTCATGTATTATATCATATCAGTCGGCATATATCTCGACTATCATATCATATCAGTCGGCATCTCTCGACTATCATAACATATCAGTCGGCATCTCTCGACTATCATATCATATCAGTTCGACTATCATATCCCTAGCCACCAGGGTATCCCTTGGGGTGTGCTAGTCATGTATTATATCATATCAGTCGGCATATATCTCGACTATCATATCATATCAGTCGGCATCTCTCGACTATCATAACATATCAGTCGGCATCTCTCGACTATCATATCATATCAGTCGGCATCTCTCGACTATCATATCCCTAGCCACCAGGGTATCCCTTGGGGTGTGCTAGTCATGTATTATATCATATCAGTCGGCATATATCTCGACTATCATATCATATCAGTCGGCATCTCTCGACTATCATAACATATCAGTCGGCATCTCTTGACTATCATATCATATCAGTCGGCATAGTCGGCATCTCTCGACTATCATAACATATCAGTCGGCATAGTCGGCATCTCTCGACTATCATATCATATCAGTCGGCATAGTCGGCATCTCTCGACTATCATAACATATCAGTCGGCATCTCTCGACTATTATAACATATCAATCGGCATAGTCGGCATCTCTCGACTATCATATCATATCAGTCGGCATCTCTCGACTATCATAACATATCAGTCGGCATAGTCGGCATCTCTCGACTATCATAACATATCAGTCGGCATCTCTCGACTATCATAACATATCAGTCAGCATAGTCGGCATATCCCGACTATCATATCATATCAGTCGGCATCTCTCGACTATTATAACATATCAATCGGCATAGTCGGCATCTCTCGACTATCATATCATATCAGTCGGCATAGTCGGCATCTCTCGACTATCATAACATATCAGTCGGCATAGTCGGCATCTCTCGACTATCATAACATATCAGTCGGCATCTCTCGACTATCATATCATATCAGTCGGCATAGTCGGCATCTCTCGACTATCATAACATATCATATTAGTCGGTAAGTATCCTCGACCATCATATCATATCAGTCGGCATCTCTCGACTATCATAACATATCAGTCGGCATAGTCGGCATCTCTCGACTATCATAACATATCATATTAGTCGGTAAGTATCCTCGACCATCATATCATATCAGTCGGCATCTCTCGACTATCATAACATATCATATTAGTCGGTAAGTATCCTCGACCATCATATCATATCAGTCTCATATCATATTATTATATTGGAGGTTCACCGGGTTCACCGTTAATAACGGATCCTCGTCCCGAGTCCTAGCCTCCCTCAATTTGACCAAATCCGATAAACTCATGTAACAGGGTCAAAAACCAAATCATTGACTCTATAATCTCCTCGTCAAAACGATATCAAAATCGAGTCTAAAACCATGATGTTTCTCAAATCACACTTTCACAGTAATAGTGGAAAACATGTATACAATAATCATTTCTCAAAATACAGCAATGCAATGCCACAATACATAACAATATTTAAACAAGGATATTTGAATGCATGTATTTCAGTTTATAAAACAAAGTCCACTCACAAACATCAACCGGCCCTTAATTCAAGGACGCTCTAGCCCAAGCAACACATGCACAATAATGTCCCAACTACCTTGACTTCCCGAGCTCAAAACCCGCTAATACGGTCAACTATTACAGCTGGGATTGCCCAAAACCACCTCTAAACGACGTCTGATCAACCTCAAACCTGTACCAACAGATTCGGAACGTCGAAAACTAGTTACCACGTGCCGCCGTGACCTCAGTCTCGGCCCCACGCGCCGCCACGCGCCGCCGGAAGGTCGGCACACGCACCCACGCGCGCTCACGCGCCGGTCACGCGCTACTACAGTGTTCACGCGCCTGGACCGGTCCAACCCGGTCCGGCTCAACCTGACCCGGTCCAACTCGACCCGACCGGTTCACTCAACCCGACCGGTTCACTGAACCCGACCGGTCACCGGTGACTCGCCGGAGAAGACGACCGGACGCCGTCACCGTCGCCGGAGGCTGGCCGGAGAAGATGATCGGACCGCCACCTCCGCCGCCGTCTGGTTCGCCGGAATCCCCCATTTCCGGCCGAAACTACCAGTTTTCTAACTTCTTCATTTCTTAACCGTTTTTCACGATCTATACATGGAAATTTATCTACTTTTCACCAGGAATCCAAATATGAGGTCAAAGTTCCGAGATCGTACCTGGTTTGGCCGGAAAATGGCCGAGAAGTTTCGGTTCACCTCCCTCCTCCGTCTGTCGCCTACGGCGGTGCTCCCGCTCCAATATCTACCCCAAAATGCTCGTGGGGTCCCGGGGATGATCCTCCCGACCTTGGTTTCACTCAACTCGGATCGAAATCCGTCCGATGAAAATCAAGCTTTGTGTTCACACGGGGGGTTTTCGGGTAGGAGAGAGAGAGATCATATTGACCAATCTACCGAGGAGAGAGAAAATATCTACTATATAGTTCCAACTTCTCCAAAATTACCAAACTGCCCCTGAAGCTTCTAGACCCGTAACGAACTCACCGGGTCTCCGTTTTCCGCGTGCCGCCTGTCTACGAACTCGTGAGTTCGAGACCTACGCAACGACCTTAGAAAAATTCCCAAAAGTCTTGCCAGTCAAAAAGTGACTCCCGAACCCGTCCAAAACTGAGGGTAAAATTGTCCAATCCTCAAAATAGTTTAATTTCTGGTCCGGGTCGTTACATCAAACCATACAGAGACCATTTCAAGCGACAAACCTCAACAGAAGAGGGAGGAAACAGGCCAGGAGGAGGAGACATAAATATTTCTTCCTGCCGATCACCATGTAAAAATGCATTCTACACATCGATCTGGCGAAGCGACCATCCTTTCGAAACAGCAATGGCCAAAATAGTGCGGACATAGTCATTTTGGCCACGGGAGTGAATGTTTCTGCATAATCAAGGCCATACTTCTGCCGATTCCCGAGTGCCACTAGACGAGCTTTATGTCTTTCGATTGAGCCATCAACACGTAGCTTGATGGTGTATACCCATTTGCGCCCAATAAGCTTAACGCCAGCAGGACAAGGGACGATGTCCCAAGTGTGATTGTCCTGAAGAGCCTGAAGTTCGTCCTGTATAGCTTGGCGCCAACACTCTTGAGTAGAAGCCTGAGAATAAGACTTAGGCACAGAAGTAGCATCAAGAGTAGCCTGAATTGTGGAAGAAGAAAACCCATACCAATCCGGAGGCCGAGAAATCCTCGTAGACCGGCGGGACTCATGCAAGACAGGATCAAGTGGCGGTGCAAAGGAAGGAAGAGGCAGGGGACGACGTCGCTGATACACAATACCTGGCTGAAAGCGAGTAGGAGTACTAGACACATCATCAAAAGGAGGAAGCGAGACAAAGGAAGAAACATGAGTAGTACGAGACGGAAAGAAATATTGAGTTAAAAAAAATCACATTTTGAGAAATACGAAGCTTGTTAGCAGCTGCATCATAACACACAAACCCTTTATGAGAGTTACTATAGCCAAGAAAAGCACATTGAACAGCTTGAGCAGCAAGCTTGTGACTTTCAATGGGAGGTAAGTGAACAAAACTGACGCAACCAAAAACATGCAGAGAATTATAGTCAGGAGGAACACCAACAAACGAGAATATGGAGAATCAAAATGCAAGGTAGGAGAAGGCAAACGATTAATCAAATATATAGCCGTAGATAATGCCTCTACCCAAAATCTAGGAGGGACAGAAGATTCAAGCATCAAGGTACGAACAACATCTAAAAGATGTCTATTCTTATGCTCGGCGATGCCATTCTATTGAGGGGTGTAAGGACACGAACGCTGAGAGAGAATACCCTTCTGTTGTAGGAAAGATTGAAAAGCATGAGACATCTATTCTCCCCCGGAATCTGAACGTAAGGTCTTAATACATGTAGAAAATGGCGTTTCGACATAGACAACAAAAGTTTGGAAGGTCGAAAACACATCAGCTTTAGAACAAAGAAAATAGACCCAAGTGAAATGACTGTAATCATCAATAAAGGTCACAAAATACTTGTATTGAGCATGAGAAAGAACAGGACTCATACCCCAAACATCAGAATGAACAATCTCAAAGCATGTAGAAGCACGACTACCCGGCAAAGGAAATGGTAAATATTTGCTTTTCCCAAGTTTACAAGGTGCACAATCAAAAGATAAGGAAGAAAATGCATATGTATTGCTCAAAAAACCATGTTTCATAAGATGTGTCAAAATTACAGAATTGGGATGTCCCAATTTCTTGTGCCAAAAATGGCTATTATTAGCAATAGCGGAACAACCAACAGAAATTGAACGAGGAATTGAAAACGACTGAAGAGGAAAAAGACGTCCCACTTTAGGCCCCTTCGCTATCTCCTGTCCAGACACTTGATCCTGCACACAACAACCACTACGATCAAAATGCAGAGAACAATTTTCGTCTACTAATTGGCCAACAGAAATGAGATTGGCAAATAAATCAGGAGACACGAAAACATTAGTAAAGGAAGACCCCAGATTTCCAACCGCAGTAATAGGAAGAGTACTGTCATCAGTGATTTGAATATGCTGCTCACCATCATACTTACGAACATCATGTAAAGCTGCCAGACTGCCAGTCATGTGATTGGAATCCGCATAGTCAATTAACCAAGGAGAAGGAAGAAGATGGTTCTTACCTTGGAGACCAAGAGCAGAAAGAGCGGAAACAATCATCTATTGAACCTGCTCGGGAGTAATGGTGGAAGAAGAACTCGGAACAGCAGTCTGAGCGGAAGATGCAGGCACAAAGGTGGACTGAACAACAATATGAAAGGCAGGAGCAGATCGATTCTGAGGCCGGATACGGCAATCCTGAATGATATGGCCTTCCTTCTTGCAATAGTTGCAGAATTTCTTGCTGCAATGCTTTGCAATGTGCCCAACTTCCTTGCAACTGTAGCATTGCGGCAGAGATTTGTACCGGCCTTTGCCGTGAGCAGCGTAGGCCACATTAACCAACTATGTACCACCGGCGTCTTGAGCAATGCCAAGCTGTGAGGCGAGACGCTGTTCTTCACGCAAGAGTTCACCCAAGCAGACATCCAAAGAGGGGACAATTGTGCGATTGATTAACCCAGCACGTGCACTTTCAAACTCGGGTCGAAGCTTCATCAAAAATTGATCCCGCTAGCTCTCAGAATGAACCGCTTGTAGTGCCGCTAAAGTGGCGTTGGGAACCTTAGAATGTATTAACCTAGAATAATCAATCCATAAATTAAGAAAACCGGAATAAAATTGTTCAATCAAGAGGTTCCCCTTGCGATAGTTTCCGATGTCTAACTCCAATTGAAACTTTCGGGCAGAATTATCTTGATAGTAAATCCGCCGAAGGTAATCCCACATCTCCTTAACAGTAGTGAACCCACGAAGATTGTTGATCATATGGGGTTCAATAGAATTGAGGAGCCAGGAAGCAATTTTGGCATCCCCGGTTTCCCATGAACGAAGTTCCCTGGGATCAGTTGGAGCCGTAGAAGACCCATCCAACCCCATAACTCCTTCCCTTTCACAAACATCCTGAACTGGAATTCCCAACTAGCGTAGTTTTTGCCAGTAAAGCGAACAATAGAATTTTCGCCTGACATAATAACCACGAGAAACAAAATTGAAAGACCTGACACATCACAACAGTCACAGGAACAGTATGATCGAGCAAAATTTCCCAACAATCCAAGACAAGGAGCTGTGCAGAAACAAAAAATTCCGACAGCCCCAAACCACCCAAAAAAAAAAAAAAATTATGCTCTGGAAAGCTAAGAGACTGCCGACATAACCTATGAAGAGGTTTCCAACAGTCCTGAAGCCGAGAAACAAATGAAACAAAACGCCACCAATAAACTAGGAATTCAGGCAAGCTGAAAGAAAAACTGAAAAAAATTAATTTTGAGGCTTTGATACCATGTCAAAAGGGTTTTGTTTTGAATGACTCTCCTTGTGAGAGTTCCTTCCTTTATATAGAGACTCTTGGGTTAATTACAAGGCTATAAATCAGCCATTACATCACTATGCAAGGTAAGTAGTTGACTACACAATATACTCTTCTATATATAGCTAGACTAAATAAGGTAGAATATATGCTGCCTTAATAGGCTAGACCAGCTGTCAATTCTGCTAACATCCAGTAACTAAACAAATTTCGGGTAACTTAACTTTGCTATTTGAACAGTTAGGAATGGCAAGTGCACTGGAAACTTTATGTGGACAAGCATATGGGGCTGAGCAATATCAGAAACTTGGACTTCAAACTTACACTGCTATATTTTGTCTCAACTTGGTTTGCCTTCCTTTATCTCTTGTATGGATATATATGGAGAAGATATTGATTTTCATAGGTCAGGACCCTGTAATTTCTCGAGAAGCTGGAAAATTCACGATCTGGCTTCTTCCCGCTCAGTTTGCTTATGCAACTCTTCAACCACTGATTAGATACTTCCAGACACAAAGTTTAATAATTCCGATTCTCATAAGTTCTTGTGCTTCCCTTATGTTCCATATTCCTCTATGTTGGGTTCTAGTATTCAAGTCTGGATTGGGTAACCTTGGAGGAGCATTAGCAATGAGCATTTCCTTTTGGTTGAATGTGATTCTACTTGGATTGTACATGATGTTTTCTGCTACCTGTTTAAAAACTCGAGCTCCAATTTCTAAGGAGATATTCTATGGAATTGGAGAGTTCTTTCGCTTTGCCATCCCTTCTGCAATAATGATATGGTAACAAGTTTCAAAGAGAGATTTCTATATGCTTAATTTCTCACAATATTTTATATAAAGCTTACTTTGTCTTTTCTTGATTCTTGTTGATGGTTGTAGCCTGGAGTGGTGGTCATTTGAGCTGCTTATCTTGCTGTCGGGGCTTTTACCAAATCCAGCTCTTGAAACTTCAGTTCTGTCTGTATGGTAAATTTTCTGCTTGTATTCAACTTCAGAAACAGAGCTCTTCTAAGAATGAGAAGCTTTGTAACCTATTTTTGATTTCCAAATTAGTCTTATACTAGCTAGTAATAAGATGCATCCCTTGAATGAATTCAATTAATTGTTCTAATTTATTTTGTTGGTGGACAGTCTTCAGACTATTGCGACACTCTATTCAATACCAGATGGGTTTGGTGCTGCTGCAAGGTATACTACTAATGTCAGTGTAGTTAATTTTGCATAAGAAGATCACTAATAAGGAAGAACTTTATGTTCTTTTTCCCTTGGCTATTGTACAGTACTAGAGTTTCGAATGAACTCGGATTTGGTAACCCAAAAGGTGCTCGCGTGGCTACCTTTGCTGCGATGTTTCTTGCAGTGACAGAGACAAGTATAGTAGCGACAACTCTCTTTGCCTGCCGGAATGTATTTGGTTACACTTTTAGCAATGAGAAAGAAGTCATTGATCACGTCACATCCATGGCTCCACTAGTTTGCGTATCTGTTATACTAGACGGCTTGCAAGGGGTTCTTTCAGGTTGATATCCCTATCTTCCCTAAGAAACAAGTTTTTCATGTTTCAATCTAATGTAAGTGATGTAAATGGTTAAGTCAGGTATAGCTAGGGGAACTGGCTGGCAGCATATAGGGGCATACATAAACCTTGGAGCATTTTATCTTTTTGGAATTCCAGTTGCTGCCACGTTGGCTTTCTGGGTACGGCTAAGAGGCAATGGTCTTTGGATTGGAATACTAACTGGTGCTTTTGTACAAACCATGCTGCTCTGTTTAGTAACAAGTTGTACAAACTGGGAAAAGCAGGTTTATTCCTCAACCCTGAGTCTCTTGATAATGTTGATCTCTCCACTTTAATTTCCAACAAACTCGGTTTGGTTGTGAAGAAGTTGGGAAGGAAGATAAAGAACATATAATTTGTTTACTTAAACTATCCAAAGATGTTTTATTTAATCAAGAGGATTTTTGTGTTGGGTTTTTCTTATGTTCCTTTCTAGGCAAGTAAGGCAAGGGAGAGGATATTTGAGGGAAGGCCCCCAGAAGCTAATGTCTTATGCGACGAGGCAGAGAGTAATGATTTTTTATAAGAATAATTCTATACATTGAGGTATCAAGAAGAAAATTACTTACAGTAATGAGATTGTGTTAGCTTTATCCATTCCTCTGGCACTGAAAACTTATGATTGCCAGATATAGGGTTGTGGCATTTAGTCATGATTACATGAAACTCGAGAGACATGCTTCCTTGATTGCCACATGGTGCCTCGATAGCATTGAAGATGCAAGTCTCCTCAATATCTGGCAAGTAGCCATCTCCTTTACGGTGCAGAAACTTCTTAATCAGCAAACTTATCATGTTAAAATTTGGAAAATTTACTAAAACTTTGTTTAGTTGGATTTGTTCTGCAATTTTTCTTTAATAAATGTTCAAATTCACATATACAATGCAAGGCAAGATCCTCATTTTGTTTATAAATTTGCATTTATCCCTTGATGTGTATTTTCACACTAATTCATCTAAAGAGGTTCCTAATATGTAGTTCGGGATGAAAAAGAAAAGAAAAAAGTACAACTTTTAATTATCAACCAAGAGAAAATCTTCCGCAGAGCCGGGTTGACCACGTGGCTTGTATGATGACACAATATGAAGCATCACATTAGGGACCAAAGTGGAAAAGACGGTGCCAAATTTCCCACAACCAACGTGGTTGTACACTTAATGCTTTTGACTCTGTACAATGTTAGCTGCATATTGTTATTATGTTTACGTGTAGAGGCTGAGATGATAAGATGTCAAGACATTGCAGAGACAGACATGGAAGAGAGCTTATTGCCAAAATACAGACGAGAGCAAAGAAAAAGTAGTAATTCAAGTAGTGTTACTCTGACATGGGGTTGTTTCTTTGAAGAAGTGAAGAGCTTGTGTTACACAGCAGGACCCATGGTTGCTGTGATTCTATCCCAGAACTTGTTGGAGGTCATTTCAATGATGATGGTTGGTCACTTGGGTGAGCTTGCTCTCTGTAGCTCTTCCATGGCTATCTCCCTTTCTACAGTCACCGGATTTAGCTTCTGTGTAAGTATTTCCTTCTTCTTCATCATCTTTTCTTATCTTTCTTGTTTTTTATCCATATTTTGGATTTGGTTCTTTTATGTCCAACTGTTTGCTTGTAATAGTCAGGAATGGCTAGTGCACTGGAAACTTTATGTGGCCAAGCGTATGGAGCTAAGCAATATCAGAAACTTGGGCTTCAAACTTACACTGCTATATTTTCTCTCAAACTAGTTTGTCTTCCTATATCTTTGATGTGGATATATATGGAAAAGATACTGATTTTGGCCGGTCAGGACCCTGTTATTTCTCGTGAAGCAGGCAGATTCATAATTTGGCTTATTCCTGCTCTATTTGCTTATGCAACTCTTCAACCACTGGTTACATACTTTCAAGCACAGAGTTTAGTAATTCCTCTCCTCATCTCCTCTTTTGCCACTCTTTTATTCCATATTCTTCTATGTTGGATTCTTGTATTCAAGTCTGGATTGGAACACCTAGGAGGAGCATTAGCAATTGGTATTTCCTCTTGGTTGAATGTGATTTTACTCGGGTTATACATGATGTTTTCCTCAGCATGTTCAAAATCCCGAGTTCCAATTTCTAAGGAGCTATTCCAAGGAATTGGAGAGTTTGTTCGCTTTGCAATCCCTTCTGCACTAATGATATGGTAGAAGAAGAGTTTTTTGTACGCTTTCATATAATACACTTATATCTCAAATGCCCTTAATTACTCACTGATTAATCTTGTTGATGGTTGTAGCCTTGAGTGGTGGTCATATGAGCTGCTTGTCTTGCTGTCTGGACTATTACCAAATCCGTCCCTTGAAACTTCAGTTCTGTCTATATGGTAAATTTTCTGTTTATAACGCATTTCAGGAACATATAAGACGATCTTCTATGAATGAAGTAGATCGTTTAACACGAATTTCCAGTTTGAAAATTGATCTCTTTTTAATACTAGTTCATGAGATGGATTCCTTGAAACTACTTGATTATTCTAATGAATTGTTGATCAACAGTCTCCAGACCACTTCGACACTCTTTGCAATCCCATATGGATTTGGTGCTGCTGCAAGGTATGTTCAAACAAAGATATACCAAGATTACACAATTTTACACTAGTAACGTACAAAGCACTTAAATTTGTGTTTCCTTTTTCTTGGGAATGTGTAGTACTAGAGTTTCGAATGAACTAGGAGCTGGTAACCCACAAGGTGCTCGCGTAGCTACTTTTGCTGTGATGTTTCTTGCAGTGACAGAGACAAGTATAGTAGCAACAACCCTTTTTGCCTGCCGGAATGTATTTTGTTACACTTTTAGCAATGACAAAGAAGTCATCGAATACGCCACAACCATGGCTCCTCTACTTTGCCTATCTGTTACACTTGACAGCTTGCAAGGGGTCCTTTCAGGTTAATTTCTCTATCTTCTTCATAAATTCACACGCGTTACAATCTAGTGGTTTATGTTGTTTCAATGGTTCAATCAGGCATTGCTAGAGGAACTGGCTTGCAGCTCATAGGGGCATACATAAACCTCGGAGCATTTTATCTTTGTGGAGTTCCAGTTGCTGCCACATTGTGTTTCTGGGTACAGCTAAGAGGAAGGGGTCTTTGGATTGGAGTACAAACTGGTGCTTTTGTGCAAACCTTGCTGTTACTTTTTATAACAACTTGTACAGATTGGGAAAAGCAGGTCTATTCCACAACCTCTAATTTCTTAATTTCCATAGAAATCATTCGAATCCATTTTCTTCATCAAACATGCCCTCATTTGACCTTCTTGTTAAGAGGATCATCCTTACGCTTTGCTTTTGTGTTGTTAGGAAAGTAAGGCCAGGGAGAGGATATTTGAAGGAAGGCCTCCAGAAGTTAATAGATTGTGCCAGAAGGCAGAGATCAATGACTTTTGATATCGAGAGTATTTAGCTTCATCTATCTATTCTTCTGGCACTGAAAAATTTCATATACATAATATTCCATCTGACTATATATGATGGAGTTAGATTTATTATGAATAAAGAAATTCACAAATTGAATGCAAGCCAAACTGGTGGGGAATATTCTTAAATGAATGATCTATTTCTTTTGTTCTTCATGGAATCATGTGGCTGACAAGACTTAATATTACTCATTTATCACGTGTTGAATTCAATTTTGCTTTTTTCTGTCAATTGTGTTGAATTTATTTCATGCATGACGTATGTTTTGGGTTTATGAAGGGTATGAGAACAATAATCAAACACCAGAATTTAGAAAGCAAGAACAGCAAAAAGAAAAACACACCAGAAATTTTACGTGGTTCGGCGAAGAGCCTACGTCCACGGGCAGCGATAGCTCTTCCGCTAAATCAGAAAATGAGTACAATGGAGTGATCCTACCAAGTTTCAAAGAACTTGGTGTACAGCCAGAAAACACAAAGAGAATACAAACAAAGTCTCTTGAAGGAATACACAGCAAAGAATATAGACTGTTTTGCCAATTCTCTCACACACCCCGGCCAGCACAACAAACACTCTGCAGTATTCTTCTTATTGCTGCCTTTTTCTTCTTCACGCTGGCTCTCCACAGCCTTTCATATGCCTCTTTTTATCCTTCAAAAGGGACATTCTTGAACCTACTGTGCTTTAAAACTCCACCACATAAATATGCGTAATTGGCTTTGAGAAACCAAAACGTCATGCCAGCTGGCAACCAATCTCAAAACTTCTACAATTTATATCATCAATTCTAATATTATTAATATTAGAATTGGAGTTGGCAACCAACAAAAAAACTCTTCATATGCACCAGCTGTACCATAGCTCCTAGCCTCATTGGAACTCTAAAGTGTTGAAGAATCCAAAATGGGAAGAATAGAAAAGGAAAATATAATATATAATAAGCGGTTCTACTTTTAACAATACCGAGGCCTTTTGTAATAAAACCCCACACATGTCAGACTGTACATATGGTACTTGCAAGTTGGGGACAATATCGGTGTTGGGGGAGTTGGCCGCTGACCCGACTCTGTAATCTTGACATAGTATCAGAGCAGGTTAATGACCGATGTGGCATTAGCTCCACCTGTAGCCCACTAAGTGGTGGTCCCACGTGAGGAGGAGTATTGAAAAATCCCACATCGGAAAAATGGAAAATGAAAATATAATATATAATAAGCGGTTCTACTCCTAACAATACCGAAGCCTTTTATGATAAAACCCCATACATGTCGTACATGTGGTACTTGCAAGTTGGGAACAATATCGGTGTTGAGGGAATGAACTGCTGGTCCGACTCTGTAATCTTGACATAAAGTTCCAGACTTTTCTTCATAGGCTGGATAATCTAATTCCACCGCCAACAGTATGGTTGGTTTCGTGGTGGGCTTGTTCATATTGGATTGGTGCAGGGAGTATGTAGGTGCGTGGCTGATATGCATGGGTGACCACTGCTAGTAAAGCCATGTTTAAGCACGCGAGAGAATGGTCTGAGCAAATTATACACACTTTGAATGAATTGCCCGTATAATATGACGTTAATAACTCGTTTGGTCTATGTAATGTTATAAATCACAATTTAATCGCTTATTTTATAGGCACTCATTCAAAGATTATATATACTTACAAAGATTCACTTAAATCCAAAATTATTTAGTCATTTAATTATTATGAATATCATTGTGTTATCCATGAACGTCTTTCCACTTTGCAATTTTCTCTCTGTTCATTAGGGAGTTCAGTGAGTGAGGGCAAATGTAGAGTGATCTTCGCGGGGTTGAGTGAGAAGTGTATTTTATTAATGAAGGTTCTGGTTTTTTTTCGTTTCTTTTTTCTTGCATGAATGCTTTTTTTCGTTTTTTGAAGATACATGAAAAGAAAACTTATTACATTGCCGAACCATGTTAATTTACGATGCATTTTAGTCATTGTCATTGTGTTCACTCTCTGGCATTTAAACTAGTATTTTGCCCTCTCCTTAAATTAGAATAATTTATTATATGGCTCGTATGAAAAGAAAAGTTGATTTGCCATTTTGAGAACAACTGAACAAGTTGGTGAGATCCCACACCTGGAAAACACACACCTCCACTGGCTCCACTATAGAAAAGAAAACATCAAATGTCACTGTGCGCCGTTGAGGTCCCAAAGTCATGCAGACGACGAGTCGATGACCGGCAAATGTTGCTCCTCTTGTTCATCATCCGATTGCCACATATATGCAGGATCTTTTCTTTATTGAGGAAAACAAGGACCATTTTCTTTTTCCATTGACAGAAAAAATAAGAATAGGATCTTTCCAATAAAGGTTAGGCCCTTATTGATGAGCATGAGAAGAAATGTGGGTTCTTTTTGGTAAGCTTTTTCGATATGTGAGAGAGAAATTAAAGAGCTTCCGGTAGCTCAAACATGGTGGGTGTGTTTTCCAAATCAGAAAAAAGATGCACTACTGACTTTTGTGTTGTCAACAATGAGGAACCTATAATTAAGTTTATAATAATACAAAGGCTTCGAAAGCTGTTTCTGTTTTTTTACATGCAGCATCAACAGACACGTCTGGTAAGTCATCCTAACTATTTAGGGTCCGGTCGATAACTATTTGATTTAGTTTTTAGACTTTATTTTTTGTATCTGAGACATGTGATAGTGGATGAATGATATTGTGTAAAGATAATGTACGCAGAAGAAAAAAAATACACAAAATGAAAACTAGAAACGAAAAATCAAATGATTATCAAACGAATTCTGAAGTAGACCTAAAAACGAAAAAAAAAAAAAAAGGATGAACCCTTAAAGGAAAAGTATGACCACCACCTGTTCAAGTTTTATACTCTTACCACCCTCCGCCATTTGCGACTTTTCTCTAGCTCTCACACAAAAAGTGACACTAGAAAAAAAAAACGAAATGATTATCAATCTATTCGGCCTTAAAACTACAGATATGCCCTTCATAGTTGCATAGTGTTACTATTTATAATTAAGTGAATAGGGTGAGAAGACTAACGTCTATACTTCTTTGCAAAGATGACAGACATGGAAGAGAGCTTGTTATTATTGCCAAAATACAATGAAGATTCAAGCTCTCTAACATGGGGTTGTTTCTTTGAAGAAGTAAAGAGGTTGTGTTTCATAGCAGGTCCCATGGTTGTTGTGATTCTTTCCCAGAGCTCGTTGCGTGTCTTTCCCATGATGATGGTCGGTCACTTGGGCAAGCTTGCTCTCTCCAGCTCCTCCATTGCCATCTCCCTCTCCGGCATCACTGGCTTTAATCTCTTTGTAAGTTTCATTAACTAATATTATTAATTACAGTTCAAATAAGCTGTGTAATATCACCGGCCATTACAGTTATAACTCAAGAATTCAGATCAATAAAAGTACGAAGATTTCGACCATCTTTCTTTTACTACATTTTGTTACAATGGTAATTAAACAGTTAAGAATGGCTAGTGTAACTAATAATTACAGTTGAAATAAGTTGTATAATAGCACGATTACGGTCAAAACCCAAGAATTCAGATCAATAAAAGTATTAAGATTTAGACCATATTTTTTAACTACATTTTGTTACAATGGTAATTAATCTACAGCTAGGAATGGCTAGTGCACTGGAAACTTTGTGTGGACAAGCCTATGGAGCTGAGCAATATCAGAAACTTGGGCTACAAACTTACACTGCTATATTTTCTCTCAACTTGATTTGTCTTCCTTTAACTTTGATCTGGATATACATGGAGAAGATACTGAATTTTGCCGGTCAGGACCCTGAGATTTCGCACGAAGCAGGAAGATTCACAATCTGGCTGATTCCTGCTCTATTTGCATATGCAACTCTTCAGCCACTCATAAGATACTTTCAAGCACAGAGTTTAGTCATTCCTCTGCTCATTTGCTCTTTTGCCACCCTTTTGATCCACATTCCTCTATGTTGGGTTCTAGTTTTCAAGTCCGGATTGGATCACGTAGGAGGAGCTTTAGCAATCGGCGTTTCCTATTGGTTGAATGTGATTTTGCTAGGGTTGTACATTAAGTTTTCTGCAGCATGTTCCAAAACCCGAGCTCCAATTTCTATGGAGATTTTCCATGGAGTCCGAGAGTTCTTTCGCTTTGCAGTCCCTTCTGCACTAATGATATGGTACTAGTACTTACCAACAATAGTATCACTTAATGACAATACTTCCGTCTCACTCTTATCTATATTTGAAGAACCTACTCGTTCCTTTATTTTAGTTTAATGAAATTTTCCTATACATAATCGGAATCATTTATCTACTGAATCATCATTTCAAAATTATCGATCGCAGCAAAAAATGAACTAAATTAAAAGATCGTTTAGTCATTCATATCTTGCAATTAAACGGTGGGTTCATCACCATGATCTTATGCATACGAATGATTAAGCGATCTCTGATTTCATTTTTTTTTTTTTTTTTGCCTGAGATGATCTTGAAATAATAATCTGTAGAAAAAATAATGGTTCCTATTATGACATAAATTTAAAGAAAGTTGGTTAAATTGATAAGCTAGGTCCGTGAAATAAAGAGGTTTCTCGTGAGTGGAATGCAAGTATTTTCAATAATTTTATATGTTTCCATAACATATATTTGATCTCCAATGTTTCATTCTCATTGATTCTTGATGGTTTTGTAGCCTTGAGTGGTGGTCATTTGAGCTACTTATCTTCCTGTCTGGGATTTTACCAAACCCAGCTCTTGAAACTTCAGTTCTGTCGATATGGTAAACTTTTTATTTGTGTTCAACTTCAGAAACACAAATGATCTTCAAATAATTAAGTCGAGATTTGAAAAACCAATTTCTCAATTGAACTCTGATGGTGAAGCAGCCTTCAGACAATTTCGACACTCTACGCAATTCCATTTGGGTTTGGTGCTGCAGCGAGGTATGTTCGAATAAAAATCTTGCCATCAAGTTACATAATTACATCCATAACCTCAACTTATTCTCATTGCAAATTGTATGTATAGTACTAGAGTTGCAAATGAACTAGGAGCTGGGAATGCAGAAGGTGCCTGTATAGCTACATATGCCGTGCTGTTTCTTGCTGTCGCAGAAACTAGTTTAGAAACCACCACCCTGTATGCCTTCCGGCACAAATTCGGTTACACTTTTAGCAACGAGAAAGAAGTGATAGATTATGTCACTGCCATGGCTCCTCTAGTTTGCCTGTCTCTTATACTAGACAGCTTCCAAGGGGTTCTTACAGGTTAAATACTTAAATCTTATGTCTTTCGAAATTATTATACAATGTTTGAGGTTTGAATCTTGTGTTTTATATCCATTCGCAATGGTTAAAAATCAGGCGTTGCTAGAGGAACCGGGTTGCAGGACATCGGGGCTTACATAAACCTTGGAGCATTTTATCTTTGTGGAATTCCAGTTGCTGTCATATTGACTTTCTGGGCAAAGCTAAGAGGAAGGGGCCTTTGGATTGGTATTCAAGTTGGCTCTTTTGTACAAACCATGCTTCTTGCTTTTGTAACAAGTTGCACAAATTGGGAAAAACAGGTCTACTTCTCGACCTTTATGGTTCGTTTAATGTATCGTATTGATCAGATTATATAACTCATTAAATTTAAAGTATCTTGACATAAAAGTAAACGTTTTAATCCTCTTACTTTTGCAATACTTTAAATTTGATGAGTTATACAATCTAATCTAATAAAAGCCACCAAACGAGCCCTTAGTCTCTCGATAATGCTGATGAACTTCTTTGCCTTACTTGGTTTTTTTTTTTTGTCTGTTCAGGCAAGTAGGGCAAGGGAGAGGATATTTGAGAGAAAAGTTTCAAATGGATAATGGACTGAGCCAATAATGATGGAGCACGAGCTTAATTTTCTTTTGTGATGAAATTAATTAATGTGTGACTTGAATCATTGTGTGCCAAAAACTCAGTTGATTTGGACTTTCGGATTTGTCCTGCAATACATTTTCCTATAATAAAATTCACAGATAGCCAATAACAAGCCTTCACTAAAAACAATAAATAAATAAATAACAAGCCTTCACTATTTTGGTATATTTTCATTCTTTCTGTTCACAGACACAGAGACATCGGATTAAATCAATAATCTCACTTTTGTACTCTTGTTCTCATTATTATTTTTGCTCTTTTAGCTCTCTTCTACCAATCTACCCTAGAAAACATAGCAACAGATTGCCAATGGCTGAAGTCGACAAGACGATTCAAACATGGAGCTCTGCATTCTTCCAAGAAGTGAAGAGGTTGTGTTACATTGCAGTCCCCATGGTTGCTGTGAATCTCTCCCAGACCTTGTTGCGGGTCATTTCAATGATGATGGTTGGCCATCTCGGCGAGCTTGCTCTCTCCAGCTCCTCCATGTCCATCTCCCTCTCTGGTGTAACCGGCTTTAGTCTCTTCGTAAGTCTTTCAAATCTATCTTCTTTTTTATTTGAATAATACTTACATCTCACAACTATTTTAATATATTGAACAATCATTGTCTATATATCATAATCAAAATCATTTGACTCCTACATAATTATTTTAAAATCATCTCCGTAAGAAATCAACAACTTTGTTTGGCCCTTTAGTCATTCATATGTATCAAACAGATCAATGATATTGTTAATAATGAAGATCCTCATGGTGAACCGTCTATTTAATTTACATATATGAATGACTAAATGGTGTCCAATTTGATTGATTTTTTTGTATAAATGATCTTAAACAGTTCTGAATATGATATATATATACATATATACGAGTTTTTCGATAAATCAAAAGAGTTGAGTACTTTTTGTTTCTCATTTTGTAAACTTTGTTCCTAATACAGCTAGGAATGACTAGTGTACTGGAAACTTTATGTGGGCAAGCATATGGAGCTGAGCAATATGAGAAGCTTGGACTTCAAACTTACACTGCCATATTTTCTCTCAACTTATTTATCCTTAATTTGGAAATTTATGGAGAAGATACGGATTTTCGAGCATCAAGACCCTGCAATTTCCCGCGAAGCTGGAAGATTTACAATCTGGCTCATCCCTGCTCTATTTGCTCATGCAACTCTTCAACCACTGATCAGATACTTTCAGGCAGAGTTTGACTGCTCCTCTGCTCATAAGCTCTGTTGCAGCCCTTTTGTTTCATGTTCCTCTCTGTTGGGTTCTAGTCTTCAAGTCAGGGCTTGATCACCTAGGAGGAGCTTTGGCAATCAGTGTTTCCAATTGGGTTAATGTGATTTTACTTGGATTGTACATCAAGTTTTCTTCTGCTTGTTGGAAAGCCCGGGCTCCAATTTCTATGGAGATATTTCAAGGAATACGCGAGTTCTTTCACTTTGCAGTCCCTTCTTGCACTAATGATTTAGTAGCTGCCCAACAACGGTGCTCTATTTGCTTTCACTAAATAATTTATCTCCAAAGTTTGATACTTTTTTTATGATTTTAGCCTCGAATGGTGGTCATTTGAGCTCCTAATTTTGCTCTCTGGACTTCTGGAAATCCGGCCCTTGAAACTTCAGTTCTGTCTGTTTGGTAAATCTTCTGTTCTTCGACTTCAGAAACCGAAATCAAACATCTGCTTCTGATTTCATTTATAAATTTCTAATTCAGTCTCCAGACAATTTCAACACTCTATGCATTTCCATATGGTTTTGGCGCTGCAGCAAGGTATGTTCTAATTTCTGAAAGCATAATTTGCTAAATAATAAGCAAAAAACTTGATTTAATTTATTTCTGTTATTTTGTTCTTGGGAATTAGATATACATATGTAGTACAAGAGTTGCAAATGAACTAGGAGCTGGTAAGCATGAAGCTGCTCGTCTAGCTGCTGCAGCTTCGATTTTTCTAGCAGTGACAGAGACAGGTATAGAAGCCACTACCCTCTATGCCTGCCGCCATGTATTTGGTTACCTTTTTAGCCACGACAAAGCCGTCGTCGATTATGTCATAACCATGGCTCCTCTGGTTTGCCTCTCTGTTATTCTAGACAGCCTTCAAGGGGTCCTCACAGGTTATATTCTCTATCTTTTCCGAGTTTTTCTCTTTAAAGTACATTTTGTTAGCGACAATGATTTTATCGGATCCTTATTAAAGATAAAATGCCAGGTATAAGTTGCGACAATGATTTTATCGGATCCTTATTAAAGATAAAATGCCAGGTATAAGTTTCGGCAATGGTTAATTGAATCAGGTGTTGCTTGAGGGAGTGGGTGGCAGAGCATAGGGGCATACATAAACCTTGGACCAGTTTTATCTTTGTGGGATTCCAGCTGCAGCAACATTGGCTTTCTGGGTGCATCTAAGACGAAGGGGACTTTGGGTTGGAATTCAAGTTGGTTCTTTTCTGCAGACCATTCTGCTGTCTTTTGTTACAATTCGTACAAATTGGGAAAAACCGGTCAATCTTTCTAACTGTTTGATCCAAAAATGGACCTAACGGATCCGTGAAGATCGTATACACACAAGGAACACAATGATATACGTGGTTCACCCAAATCGGACTACGTTCACGGTATTATGCTCTTCTCATTAGTAATGTAGTGTTTGTACATATTACATAGACATTGAGCCTTAAGGAAAGACTAAGAATGTAAGGAGAGATGAGAGCTCTAAGTCTAGAGTGAAGAGTCCAGAGAGAGTTTATGAGGGAGGAGGAAGGCTTTCTTTATATAGCAAATTCATAAGTTTAGGTCATGGGCCACAATTGTGAGATTTGGACATGGGCTTTGATGGTGGGCCTGGTCTTGGTCCGAATGATCTTCTGGGTCTTCTGTTAAGTCTGTTGCTTGGTCAATAATGGTATAAATACTAACTTAACATCGCAGCAAAAGTAGCTACGCGAGCACCTTGTGGGTGACCAGCTCCAAGTTCATTCGAAACTCTAGTACTGTACAATAGCCAAGGGAAAAAGAACACAAGTTCTTCATTAGGAAGTGATCATTTCATGCAAATTTAACTACACTGATATTAGTAGTATACCTTGCAGCAGCACCAAACCCATATGGTATTGAATAGAGTGTCGCAGTAGTCTGAAGACTGTCCACCAACAAAATGAATTAGAACAATTAATCGAATTCATTCAGGGATGCACCTTATAAGCTAGTGTAAGGTTAATTTGGAAGTTGAAAATAGGTAACAAAGCTTCTCATTCTTAGAATATCTCTGCTTCTGAAGTTGAATACAAGCAGAAAATTTACCATACAGACAGAACTGAAGTTTCAAGAGCCGGATTTGGTAAAAGCCCTGACAGTAAGACAAGCAGCTCAAATGACCACCACTGAAGGCTACAACCATCAAAAAGAATCAAGAAAAGACAAAGAAAGCTTTAGATGAAATATCGTGAGAAATTAAGCATACGGAAATCTCTTCTTGAAATTATTACCATTTCATTATTGCATAAGGGATGGCAAAGCGAAAGAACCCTCCCGTTCCATTAAACATCTCCTTAGAAATTGGAGCTCGAGTTTTTGAACAAGTAACAGAAAACTTCATGTACAATCCAAGTAGAATCACATTCAACCAATAAGAAATGCTCATTGCTAATGCTCCTCCAAGGTTACCCAATCCAGACTTGAATACTAGAACCCAACATAGAGGAATATGGAACACAAGGGAAGCACAAGAACTTATGAGCATTGGAATTATTAAACTTTGTGCCTGAAAGTATCTAATGAGTGGTTGAAGAGTTGCAATAAGCAAACAGGGCGGGAAGAAGCCAGATTGTGAATTTTCCAGCTTCTCGAGAAATTACAGGATCTTGACCTATGAAAATCAGTATCTTCCCCATATATATCCATAACAAAGATAAAGGAAGGCAAACCATGTTGAGAGAAATATAGCAGTGTAAGTTTGAAGTCCAAGTTTCTGATATTGCTCAGCCCCATATGCTTGCCCACATAAAGTTTCCAGTGCACTAGCTATTCCTAACTGTTCAAATAGCAAAGTTATCAAAATTTGTTTAGTAACAAAATCAACTTGGTATGCCCCTAAAGTCTAATAGGTCAAATTATGATGCGCTGTCACTTGTCAAATATCAAAGGCTCAAAGCAATTAAAAAGCCATAAATTATAATCTACTGTATCTATGGTGGTGGGTTTGTGTTAACAATTTCAGTCAACAAGCTCAAAAAATGGAAACTTTTTACGCTGTCTAAATATGGTGAGGCCTAATTCGCATTTCTACAAACACATGCCGAACAAAAACGTGGACAGTCAGTACATATTTCCAAATAAGGGAGATTTACAAAAAGACTGAAGCCAGTGACGGTGGAGAGGGAGATAACTAGGGCGGTGCTAGAGAGAGCAAGCTCGCCCAGATGACCGACCATCATCATTGAAATCACCTGCACCAAGTACTGGGATAGAACCACATCGACCATAGGCCAGGTTATGTTGTAACGACCCAGAAATTTAATTAGTGAATTTTCATATATTAATTTAGAAAATGACGAATTTACCCTTGGTTTTATAAGGGGCTCGAAAATCACTTTTTGGTTAGAGACACATTTGGCAGTTTTCCGGGGACTGTTGCGTATGTCTTGAACTCACGAGTTCGTAGACAGGCGGCACGCGAAAAACAGAGTTCATATGAGAGAGTTGTGGGTCTAGAATGTTCATGGGCATTTTGGTAATTTGTCCTGGGTAGATATTTTAAATCAGACCTACTCCAGATTTTTCTACATTGTTATCCTCTTTCTCCCCGTGCTCTCTCTCTCTCTCATTCACACCGTGATACACACCAAAACCCTCAAATTTTGATTTTCGATTTAGAACAAACCACCACAAACCATTCACATCATCATCTTCCTCACTTCATTCTTAGCTCAACCATATCCTTCATCGAGCTTGGAAGTGTTAGAAGAAGGAGATTCGAAGGTGAATAGTAACCGCCACCTTCCCGGCCATTATCCGGCCACCACAGGTAATGAATCTCAATTCTAATTGCATATTTGGATTCCTTGGCTCAAGTAGATGAAATTCCATTATTAGAACGTTGGATTTCGTTGAGAATTGAGGAAGTTATGAAGCTTGGAAGTTTAGGGTGGTTATGGAGTTTTCTGCAGAAATGAACAATACTCAAACTATGAGGTTGAAGGGGTGTGCAGTCGCGCGTGGGGGAGGGAGTCCCGGCCGTCCACCGGCGCGTGGAGCTCCTCCTCTAGCTCCAACGAACACGAGTTTCGAAGCTCTCGATGTTCCGAACCTGTTGGCGCAGGTTTTGGGTCAATCAGACATCGTTTAGAGGTAGTTTTGGACGTCCGAAGTGGCTGCGTTTTTAGTGGGACGCATGTGGACCTTGATAGAAGAAATATTGAATACAATAATTATGAACTTTATTTCTACTAAGTATAACTTTGCAAGTGCACAAAATCGATGGAGGTAGTATAATGACAAGTAAAGGTCGATCTTTCGATGAGTTGTTCAACGATTAACCCAATTAAATTCAGATTTGTTAACTTAAATACAAACACACACACACACATGCCAAGGGGGGGTTTATGATTGAGAGCTGAAAATTAAAGACAAGTAAATCAAAGTGCAGAAAATAACAATGCAAGAATGAAAGGTTGATTGTTTGTTAAACTAAGGCGAATTAAGGCTTATTATCCACTCTAACCAATTATAGCTCTTAACCAGATTATCTTGACCTAATTACTATGCAGTTCTGAATTAAGTGCACATGCCTAGGTCCTGGCGTTGGTACACTAAACATATATCATTCTCTCTTACTTAGCATGTTTTAGACAGGGCATATGCCTAGAACGTCTATCACCTACCAGTTAAGATGACGCATGAAGTACTAAGAGAATTTAATGACACCACACTAGCCTAGAAGAGTGGGATGCATTCCTAGGTTGTCATGAATTCCGATTACAAGATTTTTTCTTAACCTGAACCTCTCGAAGCTAATGAATCACAGGATGATATGGCGGTCACTCAAGCAATTCCATCAATAATTTATGCAAACAAGGTAGCTAATCTTATAAACATAAAAGAATGGTAGTTAAAGCAGTAATCATAATTATTCAGCATACTTAGCAATTAAGAACAAGAATAAAATCTACTTAACGAACTAACATTGCTAGGGCTTCAAACAGCCCTAATTCTAAAAGGAACTACTCACAGATAACTGAATTGAAACAAAGATAATTGAATTCATATGTAAATTGCAATAAAAAAAAGTAAGGGTACATAAGATATTGTTGAAGAACAGGCATAGCAGAGCCACGGCAGAGCCTTCCTCTCCAAGCTCCACGCCTAATAATCTATGTGTAAAATATTACCTCTAAAATTCTATCCCCTAATTATCCTCAAACACTGAACAAAGGCTCCCTTTTATAGACCAAGGGAAAACCTTGTCCTATAAGGATTGGTAAAACCTATCATAGAATGTTCTGGAATAGGTTTTGTACTTCTAATTAATTGCAAAGTCCTTAAAATCTATTAGAACCAATCAGAGCACGGTTGGGAGTGTGAATGCAAGCTGGCAAGTGGGAACACAAGTTGGCCACGGGCCGCCCGCGGTCTTCCCGTGGTCTTCGGAATGTCTTCGTCATAAGGGTCTACGACTGCGCTTTCAAGGCACACCATGAGTATAGTAAAAGCGCATCTTCGCTCAGGCTAGGTGCAAAGGCTGTCAGGCTTAACGCAGAGGAGGAACTGTGATCCACCTCTGACGGAACAGGAACCCAGGTTTAGGTGCAGAGGCTGGGCTCGGATGGGAAGTTCTTGGGACATGTACTCGACATGTCCTGGCAAGACCTTGGCACTTCTAGGACATGAACTTGATGTCATGAGACACAGGTTTGGGACCCGGATGGCATGATCTGAGGTACTTGGTCAAGGACTCAAAATAGGCGCACTGGCGTACTCATGACCCAGTTCAGGACCTGATATTGAAATGAGGACATCTCATTCATCTGAACTCCGATTTGAGTCATTCTTTTCGCATTCTTCTCAGAATTTACCTATCTTTCTAAATCTGCACAAGTCTCACAAGATTGATCATTTTCTACTATTGATGGCACGAAATCATTCAAAAGACATGTAAGAGATGCATATAAAGACATCAAAATGATGCATAAATAATGACTGATCAAATTACCCCCAAACCTATCTTTTGCTAGTCCCTGAGCAAAACAAACTTTAACAAAATGAAAAGACTCGATCTTAGTTAAGATAGAACATTTAAACCCCTAGGTTCACCTAGTAGGAGGAGTTTTGTCTCCTGAAGGTTATAGCAGCACGATACCCACAAACGTTTTACTTAAACAAATAAGATGCTAGAGATAGTACTTTTAACAAGCTAATAAGAATCAAAGTAAGTAGACATCAGAACTAAAAGGAATGCCATAGCCGTGAGTGTCATGTGAAGGTGTATGTATATAAGTGCCAATATTTCGAGTGATCATGTTTGAAAACAACTTCATCTAAGTGCCCTAGAAAGGTTTCGCCTCGACTCTAATCCTCACTAGGCAACTCTCAATTCGCACAAGAATCCTAGGCTTTCACTCTTTTCAAGCATATGTGATGAGTTTATGTTATGAAATTCAAATTTAATCACATATGAGTAACAATGAAGAATAGCACTTTATCGAAATAAAGATCTCATGAAAGGAATTGAACTTTAAGAACATAGATATGTACTTTAATCCTCAGCATGGTTGTCCATAAGATCAGTTAGGTCTTCCTTTTTAGGTTGTAATGGGGCTAAGCTTTGGGGTGTAGCAAGGAAGGATGGGATTCAAAGAACCTGAGTTGTGCCAAGGCATGAGAAGTCATGACTTGAACTTGGAATTTCTGAACTAAATCATTTCTTAAGGCCCAACGGCATTGTGCTTTCTTGATGGCTTATTTTAAGGCTCTTGTGGCTTATTTTGAGGCTCTTGGCTCACTTGGCTCAATTCACTTTGTTTTTCACTTTTTTCTTTTCTTCTCAACGTTTCTTTCTTTCTTTTGATTTTTTGATTTTCTTCTTTGAATTGAATTGAACCAAGATCATGCAATGGTTTCCTCAAATTTTCGTGCAGCTTGCAACTTGTAAAGCTTTTCTTTACTTTTGAACTTCGAATTGACGCCAATGTTTGAATTGGGCAGCATCTTCTTTCACCTCTCATTCTCACCATGAATCTCATTTAAGGCAACCTTAGCAAAACTGAGGTTATAGGGTATGGCTGTGATGAATGGCTAAGTATTTCGGTTAGGTTATACTTTGGGTGATGAAAGAAAAGGCTGAGTGTTTTGCTTCAAAATTGGCTTAAGGAGCATGCAATAGGGTAGGATAAAGCCTTTAGAGGTTAAAGCATACATAGCCTACATCACTTCTTATGGAAAACCACACATTAGATCAAGAGTATCTAAATGATGTTAGTTCTTTAAAATTCAATGCAAAATGATGTAATGAGATCAATAATTAAGAAAAAAAGCAATGAGTGTTTAAGAGTATAAACAAGTATATCCTTTAGAAAGAATGGCAATTAGGCTCAAAGATCTCACAGGTAGTCTCCACTAATTTTCTAAGGTTCACTCAAATTCAGTTATTTTGTTCACTTAATCACTTAAAACATGGCATTAAGAAGTGCATATTATGAACTACTTGACCATGGCATGACTCTTAGTAAGGCTAAGACAGTTAACTTAGCATATAAATCCCTATTAACAAGTTATCATACTATTCAAAAGCAAAAAATTAAGTAACTAACTAAACACAAAAACTAAGGCTGAAAATTCAAAAGTCCTGGCCGTGTATCACCCCTAAACCTACTTGTTTCTATATGCAAAACTTTTAAATCCACACCCCCAAACCTAAACTGAACATTGTCCTCAATGTGATAAGTAGTAAGCATGACAACAGTATAAGGGTTTGAGAGATATAACGGGCAGAAACAGCAAAGGAAAAGAGAAATACAAACCAGGGCTAGGCTGCCTCGTAGAAGCGCTTTATTTAACGTCTAGGCAAGACGGGGCTGGCATGCTAGGTGATTGATGGTGTGCCCAGGATTTCAGCGTCAACATGGAACCGATTATGAGCCTCTTACTGTAGAATCTGCGCTGCATCATGGAGAAAAAGTTAGAAACACATAAAGGAATCCACTGACGAGAACGTAACTTATCGGGAAAGAGATTGAGGAGTGATTTGAATGAGAGCAGTTTCTGTCCATTCTGGACTGTCCTCCTTGGACAATGCCCGTGGGGGAACAGCTTTGGTTGTGCCTTGTACATTCTAGACTTCATCCTTGGTCCCTTCCGTTGATTTTTCCTTCCGAACTTGAAGAGGGGGACCAAGTTGAGGGCCTTTAGCATATTCTTGGTGTTTTTATGGTGGAACCTGCACGGGAAAAGTTCAACAGTATTAGGAGCTAAATCAGAATTCAAATCCAAGTTTGCCTTATTAAAATGAAAGTTAAGTGTTTCAGGATTGAGTTGAGAAGGCGCATTGAATTTCAAAATCGAGTCCTTGTTCTTGGGCAGGAGCTAAGACACGGCTGGCAGCAGATTGGGAGGCACGGGCTGGTCCTTAGGTTCTGCCGTGGATGTGTCTTGAAGCGTGGCCGCAGTGTTGCGCATCTCAGATGCGTGCTGGGAAGGTTCTGGTGCAACGGCTAAGGACTTGCCCTGCAGTGAATCTGTTGGCGCGGCTTGGCGCGTTGAAAGTGTGCCCTTGGACATGTCCCGGTTCTATGGCGCATGGCTGTGGTTGCGACATGCCATTTGCATTGTTGTTGGGCAGCACATAGGGTAGGGGTATGGGTTTGACCTGGATGTCCTTGTCACCATCATCTGTCTTATTCTCTTCCTCCCAGTTTTCTTCCATTTTGCTTTCCAATCTGTTAGTGCAAGGCAAAGAGGTATAATTAGACATGAAATCAGAATCATAAACATTATAAAAGGAAGAGTATACTGGAGGGTATGAATTGGGTGCGTCCCAATGCTCAATCTGAGCAGAATCGGGAGACACTGTCACGGCATGGCCTTGGGTGGAATTCATGGCATCCATGGCAAGCACTTGTCGAAGTGTTAGCTTGGTGGTGTCCTCATTATGCTCTTCATCTGTGTGATGGTTCTATTTACAATCCTCTATGCTTTGTATCCTAGTCCACAGCGAAGGTTGGGTGGACTTTGTGGCCGCCATGGAAAGCACTTGTCGAAGTGTTGGCTTGATGATAGCTTCACCAGGATCATCATTCCCGGCCTCACTTGGTGGGGAATATGCCCTTTCTTCAGTTTGGCGTACGTCGAACTCAAACACCCTATTGCTCTTTTCCAGTAACTCCTCCCAACGCTGGCTTAGCCCTCGGAGTTCTTCATTAAAAGTTGCCATGAATTGAATACAAGCCTCATTGCATTGCACCAAGGTCCTCAGCGAAGGTAGGAGGTCAAGAGTGGGTTCGTGGTGAGGAACTATTTGAGGGGAGTTCCATGTGAAATTAGGTTGCTGGCACCATCCTGCGTTGTATGGTTCTGGATTTTCGTGATTGCTCCAACCCGGGTTGTATGGTTATGGGTTTTCGTGAGTGATCCACCCCTGATTGAATGAAGTTGGGTATGGATTGTTCCAAGCTTCCGTCTCCATGTATGGATAATTCCATGGTCCCATATCCATGTATGAGTTGTTCATATGTACATGAGAAAGATGACAAGCTAAGTTAGTAAACAATCTAAATGAAATCTAAATAGTTACTATACAAAATTTAGCTAACTAAATATGAATTAATGAGCACCGTTGAAGGACAAGTCCCCGGCAACGGCGCCAAAAACTTGATAGAAGAAATATTGAACACAATAATTATGAACTTTATTTCTACTAAGTATAACTTTGCAAGTGCACAAAATCGATGGAGATAGTATAATGACAAACAAAGGTCGGTCCCTTAAGGACTTGTTCAACGATTAACCCAATTAAGTTCATATTTGTTAACTTAAATAAAAACACACACATGCGCGCGCCAAGGGGGGGTTTATGATTGAGAGCTGAAAATTAAAGACAAGTAAATCAAAGTGCAAAAAATAACAATGCAAGAATGAAAGGTTGATTGTTTGTTAAACTAAGGCGAATTAAGGCTTATTATCCACTATAATCAATTATAGCTCTTAACCAGATTATCTTGACTTAATTACTATGCAGTTCTGAATTAGGTGCACATGCCTAGGTCCTGGCGTTGGTACACTAAACATATATCATTCTCTATTACTTAGTATGTTTTAGACAGGGCATATGCCTAGAACGTCTATCACCTACCAGTTAAGATGACGCATGAAGTACTAAGAGAATTTAATGACACCAAACTAGCCTAGAAGAGTGGGATGCATTCCTAGGTTGTCATGAATTCCGATTACAAGATTGTTTCTTAACCTCAACCTCTCGAAACTAATGAATCACAGGAAGATATGGCGGTCACTCAAGCAATTCCATCAATAATTTATACAAACAAGGTAGCTAATCTTATAAACATAAGAGAATGGTAGTTAAAGCAGTAATCAAAATTATTCAGCATGCATAGCAATTAAGAACAAGAATAAAATCTACTTAACGAACTAACATGGCTAGGGCTTCAAACAGCCCTAATTCTAAAAGGAACTACTCACACATAACTGAATTGAAACAAAGATAATTGAATTCATATGTAAATTGCAATAATAAAAGTAAGGGCACAGAAGAGATTGTTGAAGAACATGCACAGAAGAGCCACGGCAGAGCCTTCCTCTCCAAGCTCCACGCCTAATAATATGTGTGCAAAATATTATCTCTAAAATTCTATCCCCTAATTATCCCCAAACACTTAACAAATGCTCCCTTTTATAGACAAAGGGAAAACCTTGTCCTATAAGGATTGGTAAAACCTTGTCCTATAAGGATTGGTAAAACCTATCATAGAATGTTCTGGAATAGTTTTTGTACTTCTAATTAATTACAAAGTCCTTAAAATCTATTAGAACCAATCATAGCACAGTTTGGAGTGTGAATGCAAGCTGGCAAGTGGGAACACAAGCTGGCCGCGGGCCGCCCGCGGTCTTCCCGTGGTCTTCGGAATGTCTTCGTCATAGGGGTTTGGGACTGCACTTTCAAGGCACACCATGAGTATAGTAAAAGTGCATCTTCACTCAGGCTAGGTGCAAAGGCTGTCAGGCTTAACGCAGAGGAGGAACTGTGATCCACCTCTGACGGAACAGGAACCCAGGTTTAGGCCCAGAGGCTGAGCTCGGATGGGAAGTTCTTGGTACATGTACTCGACATGTCCTGGCAAGACCTTGGCACTTCTAGGACATGAACTTGATATCATGAGACACAGGTTTGGGATCCGGATGGCATGATCTGAGGTACTTGGTCAAGGACTCAAAATAGGCGCATTGGCGCACTCAGGACCCAATTCAGGACCTGATATTGAAATGAGGACATCTCTTTCATCTGAACTCCAATTTGAGTCATTCTTTTCGCATTCTTCTCAGAATTTACCTATATTTCTAAATCTGCACAAGTCTCACAAGATTGATCATTTTCTACTATTGATGGCACGAAATCATTCAAAAGACATGTAAGAGATGCATATAAAGACATCAAAATGATGCATAAATAATGACTGATCAGACCTCCCGGGGTTTAGGGAGTCAGAATGTAGAGTTTTTAATTATCGTTGGTAATCCCGATTGTTACTTTTTACAGGCGATACTGCTCCGGGAACTTTAGAGGAGCGTACGACTAGGGATTTAGCTAATTGTACGTTCGGTGATTGGACTTTAATTATGTAAATTATAATGCATTCATAAATGTATATTTGAAATAATTTCTTATAACGTATTGTTTTTCGTAAATTTCTAGAATTTAGAATTTACTGGACACGTGTTCTCAATAATAAATTGGAAATGACGTTTTGGGTTATGACCTGGCTTTATGGACTCTGCTTTTATGTTGTTTTCACCTTATAGATTTTGGGTTCCGGCTGAGTCCATGAATTTTGGATTTTGACCCGGATTTGTGATTTTATTGGGTTTGGGCATAAACCCGGTTTTTCAATGAATTTGGCTCAGGCCAAGAAACAAGGATTTCAAAACATGGATTTTGGTTTTCACTGAATTACTGTCCCCGAGGATCAAGGTTTTCTCCGATGCTGGCGTCAAGGGTCTTTCTCCGCCAAATCGTTGAGGGTTCTCTAACGCTGGTGTCAAGGGGTATTTCTCCACCAGGTTGTTGAGGTTGTCTACGCGTAATACATGGTTCTGCACAACTCGACGTATATCGGGTGTGTGGAGGTTTGGACCCGGGTCAGTCAGCTCGGATATCGAACTACGGCTCGGGATTCCATTTGGGAAGCAGTGGGATATGTTTGTGATATTTTGTGTCAAGGTATGTTTACATGATTTTTAAACTCCTTCGAGGAGGGTTTTCAAAGCAGGGTTGTGGATCACGGGATGCTTCCATTATTCGGGTTTTCGTGGGTCCCACCGGTGTTTTACCAAAAACAATGAATTTTCCGATAAGTTTTCGACTTATCTTTATGTATTTGTTTGAAAATAAATTTTATATTATGCATGCATTGGTTTACTCATGGAGGGGGAAAATGTATGTTTTCTTCGGAAATTGTTTTAAAAGATTATTTTGTCTACTCACACTTTTTCGTGTTTTAAATCCCCTCCAGGTCGTGAGTTGACGAGGGCACGTCCAAAAGCGGAGGCATTAAATTCCAGCTGCGCCTTTACCTAGACTATCGAGTAAGATTTATATTTCTGTAATTATCTTTCCTACCTAGATGATCTGATAAGCTTTTTTGGACTTAGTGTAAATTATGACTACGTCGATGGTTATTTGGTGATGTTGGGATTCGAGAGTGCTATTTGATCTTTCGCCTGACAGGTAGAAAACGATTACCTTCTTTCATATGGGAGGTTCTGCCGAATTTTTGGCAGAATTCTTGTAACTAATTGCAAGAGCTTAAAGGTATTTTGGGTAAAAAAAAATTAGTTGTTAGGTGAGAACAGGACTTTTCGTGGGTTTCGAAGGAAAATTTGGGAAGGTTCATATCATATGCAACCCAACCTCTTCACTTCTTCGAAGAAAGAACCCCATGTAAGAACACTTGAATTGCTACTTTTTATTTGCTGCTGCTTCTTCTCTTCGTCTCTGTATTTTGGTAGCAACAAGCTCTCCTCCATGGTTGTGTCTGCCATGGAAGTCAACCAAGTCAATCGTCGCAGCCGCCTCAGCTGCTGATCAGACTATTTGTAATTTTGAAGTTGGAAACTTGATGAAATATGGGTATATATTATATAATAATATAATATATGAGGAGAATTTTTTTTTTAAAGAAAATATACGAGGAGAATTAGACAGAGAGATTGAAAGAAGAAAGTTGTGGCATTTCAGAGACATTTTATATGCAGTGGACAAAAGTTGCAGACCTCTTTAATGGAAGCGGATACTCTACAAATCTTTTAATCCTGGCCCTTGAATTCGACCTTGCGGTTAGGAATGAGTTTTAAATATTCTCACATTTCATGCACAAAATCAAGCGCGTTGGGGTCGCTTTTTCCTCACCTTCTTCTCCTCGCTCTCTTAATCGGCATGGCATCGCTTCCTCTGGTTCTTCCTTCGATCCAGCAACAAAACCAAAGAGAATCAACGCCAAGAAGCTGGAATCTGGATAGAGCATTCCCTGGGTCAATTCTTTGGCACATTCCTTTTACTCTCTTGGCTGGGTTGCCTTACAAATTTTATCAACTTGCCGGAGACGAAGCATCACTTGTGGCTCCAATGGACAAATCTGTAGACGAGATTAGCAGCATGTGGGGATAACTTGGTTTTAATCTGATTTTCTTCTTATAATTTATTCCACATAGTTACTTAGCAGTGAATCTTTATTGGATAGATTTTATTTCATCTTGATGTTGGTGTTGTGGTCTTTGCATAAGTGCATATGCATATCTATATTCTCTGGGCAAAAGATTTTATTTCCACTATTTATTTACCTCAAAAGGGACCAGGCTTACGTTCCATTGAAGAAACCCATCATCTCCTCCATCTTGCAATACCATAACTGGAGGATGAACAAGCAGTGTATGATTTGTGCAGTGGACGATTATGGGTTTTGTATTATAAGAAAAATGAGTGAAAGAATGGTTGAATAATTTATTTGTGGGCTGGAGATTGAAGCTGGTAGAAGATTTTCCTTGAGTTTTTTTCCTGGAGATGGACATGAGAGAAGAGTTCAGTGGCAGATCGAGAAGAAGACGCGCTTTGTGTTGAGCTCGAATATTATGAATCTGCTTGCTTCTCGAGAAATCAGAGAGTCCTGAACGGCGAAAAACAATATCTTTTCCATATATATCGATATAATATCGATATCAAAGATAAAGGAAGGCGAACCAAGTCCAGAGAAAATATAGCAGTGTAAGTTTGAAGCCCGAGTTTCTGATATTGTTCAGCTCCATATGCTTGCCCACGTAAAGTTTCCAGTGCACTAGCCATTCCTAACTATTACAAGCAAACATTAACGGTTGGACATCAAAGAACCAATCCCAAAATATGGATAAAAAAATAAGAAGGAGAAGAAGATGATGAAGAAGATGGAAAGACTTACACAAAGACTAAATCCGGTGACCGTAGAGAGGGAGATAGCTATGGATGAGGTAGAGAGAGGAAGTTCACCCAAGTGACCAACCATCATCACTGAAATGACCTCCACAAGTTGAGGGATAGAATCACAGCAACCATGGGTCCTGCACTCCTGCTGTGTAACAGAGCCTCTTCACTTCTTCAAAGAATCAACCCCATCTCAGAGTAAAACTACTTGAATTACTACTTTGTCTTCGCTCTTGTCAGTATTTTGGCAATAACCTCTCTTCCATGTCTTGGACACTTACCATCTCAGCCTCTACATGTAAACATAATAACACTATGCAACTAACATTGTACAAAGTCAAAAGTATCTAGTGTTCAGCCCCTACATGTAAAAGTTGTATTTTTTTTCTGTGATGTTTCATCCCTAACTACATATTACAAAATGTCTTAATATCCCTGCGAACCTCAACTTTATACGTAGTAAGGAGGAATTCGAGTGTCAAAAAACACATCAATGGATAAATGAAAATTTATAAACAAAATGAGGATCTTGGCTTGTATTGCATATGTGAATTTTAACATTTACCAAGTAAAAATTGCAGAACAAATCTAACTCAACAGAGTTTTAGTAAATTTTCCACATTTTAACAAGATAAAATTGCTGATTAAGAACTTTCTGCAACCTAAAGGAGATGGCTCCTTGCCAGATACTGCGGAACACTTGCATCTTCAATGCTATCGGGGGCACCATGTGGCAATCAAGGAAGTACGTCACTCGAGTTTCATGTCAATCATAATTTTTCAGTGCCAGATGAGGAATGGATAAAGCGAATACAACCTCCATTACTGTAAGTTTCTCCTTGATACTCATCAAAACTTATATATAGAGAATTATGCTCATCAAAATTCATTACTCTCTGCCTCGTCGCACAAGCCATTAGCTTCTGGGGGCCTTTCCTCAAATATCCTCTCCCTTGCCTTACTTGCCTGGAAAGGAACATAAGAAAAACCCAACACAAAAATCCTCTTAAACAAATAAAACATCTTTGGCAGTTAAATTAAATGAATTATAAATTTATAATGTTTTTCATCTTCCCTCCCAACTTCTTGGCAACCAAACCGAGTTTTTTTGGAAATTAAGCTGGAGAGATCAACATTATCAAGAGACTAGGGGTTCAAGAACAAACCTGCTTTTCCCAGTTTGTACAACTAGTTACCAAAAAGAGCAGCATGGTTTGTACAAAAGCACCACTTTGTATTCCAATCCAAAGACCCTTTCCTCTTAGCTGTACCCAGAAAGCCAACGTGGCAGCAACTGGGATTCCACAAAGATAAAATGCTCCAAGGTTTATGTATGCCCCTACATGCTGCCAGCCAGTTCCCCTAGCAATACCTGATTTAACCATTTACAAATACATATCATTAGATTGAAACATGAAAAACTTGTTTCTTAGGGAAAGATAGGGATATCAACCTGAAAGAACCCCTTGCAAGCTGTCTAGTATCACAGATATGCAAACTAGAGGAGCCATGGATGTAACGTAATCAATGACTTCTTTCTCATTGCTAAAAGTGTAACCAAATACATTCCGGCAGGCAAAGAGAGTTGTTGCTACTATACTTGTCTCTGTCACTGCAAGAAACATCGCAGCAAAAGTAGCTATGCGAGCACCTTGTGGGTTACCAGCTCCAAGTTCATTTGAAACTCTAGTACTGTACAATAGCCAAGGGAAAAGGAACACAAGTTCTTCCTTATTAGTGATCTTTTCATGCAAATTTAACTACCTAACGTTAGTAGCATACCTTGCCGCAGCACCAAACCCATATGGTATTGAATAGAGTGTCGCAATAGTCTGAAGACTGTCAACCAACAAAATGAAATTTGAACAATTAATCGAATTCATTCAAGGGATGCATCTTATTAGCTAGTATAAGGTTAATTTGGAAAATTTGGAAGTTAAAAATAAGAAACAAAGCTTCTCATTCTTAGAAGATCTCCGTTTCTGAAGTTGAATACCAGCAGAAAATTTACCATACAGACAGAACTGAAGTTTCAAGAGCCGGATTTGGTAAAAGCCCTGACAGTAAAACAAGCAGCTCAAATGACCACCACTCAAGGCTACAATCATCAACAAGAATCAAGAAAAGACAAAGTAAGCTTTAGATATTGTGCGAAATTAAGCATACGGAAATCTCTTCTTGAAATTGTTACCATATCATTATTGCAGAAGGGATGGCAAAGCGAAAGAACTCTCCAATTCCATAGAATATCTCCTTAGAAATTGGAGCTCGAGTTTTTGAACAGGTAGCAGAAAACTTCATGTACAATCCAAGTAGAATCACATTCAACCAATAGGAAATGCTCATTGCTAATGCTCCTCCAAGGTTACCCAATCCAGACTTGAATACTAGAACCCAACAGAGAGGAATATGGAACAGAAGGGAAGCACAAGAACTTATGAACATTGGAATTACTAAACTTTGTGTCTGAAAGTATCTAATGAGTGGTTGAAGAGTTGCATAAGCAAACAGAGCGGGAAGAAGCCAGATTGTGAATTTTCCAGCTTCACGAGAAATTACAGGGTCTTGACCTATGGAAATCAGTATCTTCTCCATATATATCCATAGAAAAGATAAAGGAAGGCAAACCAAGTTGAGACAAAATATAGCAGTGTAAGTTTGAAGTCCAAGTTTCTGATACTGCTCAGCCCCATATGCTTGCCCACATAAAGTTTCCAGTGCACTAGCCATTCCTAACTGTTCAAATAGCAAAGTTACCCGAAAATTTGTTCAGTTACTGGAGACAGATTATATAAGAGTACCAGTACAAAATCAATTTAGTAAGCCCCTTAAGCCTATCATTTTTTTTTTTGGTGGTAAGAAACTTAGTCTGTTGCTTAGCTCACAAGCATGGCCTATACTTAGCTGCTTATCATTCCATGGCTAATGAAGAATCAAGCTTACCTATTACACTGAAACTAGTCATTTATTTGATATCAATACTACATCTAAGCTCATATTCGTACCTACTTATCACTAAGTGTTTGTATAATATTGGAATTAAAGTATTTTTCTTGAAACATCATATTCAACTGCATATCAGGTCACATCTCTGTATAATTTTTTCATTTCTACTACAGGAAGCATTTTAGACTTTTTAGTGGATAAAAACAAATTAATCTGAATGTGCATTGCTGTCCTGCAGCAGCAAGACCCAATGAAACTTATATTACTCGGTGGCAAATTCCTAATCAACATGTCCAGCTCAAAAAGCCAAAAGCTGTGGGCCTAAATGCTAATAGGTCAAATTTTGATGCTCTGTCACATGTCGGATTACAGAGGCTCAAAGCAATGATCTCCCTGCAATTGGAAACCCATAATATCCTGAACTTTGTTTTGATACATTAAAATGTGTTAGTGTGGGATTTTACCCCCTATTTAGACCGAGTTTAAGCCTAATACGAAATTCACAATCTAAAAGAAACCCTAGGCTTTATCTATATAAGAAGACACACTCCTCTCATTTGGAACACAACCTCTTCCAACACTCTCTTTTACTATCTTAAAGGCTCAAAGCCAATATGTAACACAAATATTATTAATAATAATATCCAGAAAGTTAATCCCGTGAACGTGGCCCGATTTGGGTGAATCACGTATGCGCTTGTGTCTTGATATTTGTGCGTAGTCTTCTCGGTCTTGTTGGTGCCATTTTCAGCATCAACAAAATGTATATTTTTTCAATCAAATCTAAATTCGAGGGATTCGAATTGAGTCATTCATGCGTATTTATAGATGAGCAAAATTCAAGTATAATCTACTGTATCTGTGGTGGTGGGTAACTTGTGCTAACATTTTCAGTCAGAGAGCTCTAAAAATGGTAGCTTTTTATGCTTTCTGCATACGGTGAGGCCTAATTGGCATTTCTGCAAACACATGCTGAAGACAGTAAGTAAGAAAATATTTACAGAGTTAGAGAGGCTTACAAAAAGACTGAAGCCGGTGACGCCGGAGAGGGAGATAGCTAGGGCGGTGCTAGAGAGAGCAAGCTCGCCCAGGTGACCGACCATCATCATTGAAACCACTTGCACCAAGTACTGGGATAGAATCACAGCGACCATAGGCCCTGCTATGCAACCCAACCTCTTTACTTCTTTAAAGAAAGAACCCCATGTAAGAACACTTAATTTACGACTTTTTATTTGCTGCTGCTGCTTCTCTTCGTCTCTGTATTTTGGTAGCAACAAGCTCTCTTCCATGGTTGTGTCTGCCATGGAAGTCAACCTAGTTAATCGTCGCGGCCGCCTCAGTAGCTGATCACCCTATTTGAAATTTTGAAGTTGGAAAATTGATTCAATATGCCTATATAATATATGAAGAGAAGAGACTGAGAGATTGAGAGGAAAAAGTTATGGACTTTCTATCTGCAGAGGTCAAAAGTTGGGGTCTTTTAATTTGTGTGCTCGAACAGAGTGATCCATAAAATACAAACAATACGACCGCAAGAAGAAAACAACAGTACGTTTATCTGCTAAGCTACAAAACAGGCAATAATATAGGATTGTTTGTATTTGAATTTTTTTTTTTATTTCTGGTTTTTCTATCTGCTGTTTTATCAATTTTTTCTCAAAATTTTTATTGATGTGAATTTCGGTTACATTTCGTCTAACTATTCATTAATTTTGGCACATTTGAAAATATATCAAATAACACTAACAAAAAAAAATTACTGATCAAAAATAAAATTTAATATCTGATATAACATACCCATGTATGACTCATTTAGAGGAAAAAATTAAATGAATTAAGAATGAATATAATAATCATATAAAATTTGTATAATTAAACACTAAAATAATACGTTTAGACATAACGATGAGGCTATTATTGGTCCTTAAATTAAGAAAAAATGTATCAGTACCATTTAAAATCAAAGATAGCAGCGTTTGGGCATCAAGTGATGTGAATCTAAGATGAACGAGATTTCTTCCTAAAGAGACGACTAAAACTTGGAAATTTGATTTTTCTTATCTTAGGTGCCCTACGGCTCCACCTTTTCCAACTATTTATTTTTGTATCAAGAAAAAAAAATTAAAGCAGCGGAAGATGACCCTTTATTAATAAAATAAAATAAAAACAAAGGTAGCGGAAAGTGACCCTGTATTCAATATGTCTCCAAGGTTAACAAGTGACAATGACACATTTGGAATTTTGGACATTAATATATATATATGTTTAATTATTGTTCTTTGTCTACGTATCATTAGCAGTAAACAAATCAAGAACAACAGGTTTCATGGCAGAAGTGAAGAGCACAAGTTTTAGGACTCCTCTACTTGAAAACAAAGAAAGAAACCATGAATTTGATGGTGAAACAATCTCTCACACTGAATTGCAAGGAATGTTTTGTGGAGGAAATTCGATTATTGAAGAAGCAAAATTGCAATTGTGGCTAGCTGGGCCTCTTATTGCAGTAAGTTTGTTGCAGTACAGTTTACAAGTCACCTCAGTCATGTATGTTGGCCACCTTGGAGAGCTAGCTCTTTCCAGTGCTTCCATGGCTTCTTCCTTTGCTTCTGTCACAGGTTTCAGTGTCTTGGTGAGCTCCCTTTTCTCTTACCAACAGTGATTTTACTTATCTGTTCATAAAGGAATTAAAAGTATTGTATCGGGTTCAACGATTTAGAGTTTTAAAAAGTTTTGAGGAAGGGTGAGGGTGTTTGAGGGAAAGTTTATGATTTAGGGTTTGGGCGGAGCCCGAAATTTAGCTAAACCCTAAGCCATAAAATGTGGTCAATAGTGTTATTTTGGTTGTTTGTTGAAATTTTTTTTCTTGTGTGTTAGAATAAAAATTGTTCGGAACATGTTCTCTTACGAACTCTGATTTTAGTTGTTTGTTTCTAACAGAATCAAGAGTGTTATATGAAGTTTAACAATTTAGAATTTTAGTACCTTTTGAGGAAGGACAACGCAGGCCGATCCAAGAAACTTGAGGCCTAGGGCGAAAATTTTAAAAATGCCATCATAGCCTATATTTACACTCTGAAAATATATATATTATCTTTTTTTAATTTTTTAAATTTTTTTTTTTCATCATTCCATGAATACACAAAAAAAAATTAAGAATTTGAATACATTACTCATACATAGAAAACATAGTCACATGGTAATACTTTATTATAAAGAAAACAGTGAAATTTTATCAAATATTAATCTATATATATAGATATAGCTAAATTAAAAGTCTTCTAATTCATTTTATAAATTCGCTATGTATATTCTAGTGTAACTCAATAACCCTAGATGTTGTCGAAGTAAAGGATACTGCGTTGTAGATTCTTATCCAAGACTTCATTTAATAGTCAATACGACAATATATATACAAGTTGTTACTATGAGAGTTAGATAACTATACAGATAATACTCAACACAAGCTAGATAACTATATATCATTTAGGATAACCCTTATTAATACTTTTCAAGAATATGGGAACAATTTATTATTAAAATATTAAATTATTTAAAAATTCTTCCCATAAAAGTAAAATTAATTTAAAATTTTTGGACCCTCCAGGTCTGTAAGCCCGGGACGGTTGCCCTAGGCCAGGGCCGGCACCGAGGACAAGGATGTTTGAGTAAGGTGGGGGTGGGTAAGCTTATTGCTGGAAGGTTTAGTCTTTGTTTTGAGCTGAACCCATAATTTGAGAGGTAAACTCTAAGATATAAAAGATTAACCCAATATTTATTGATTTAAGGGTAATGTTCGGATTCAAAATGTGGTGAACAGTGGTATTTTTAGTTGTTTGTTGAAATTTTTATTCAAACTTTCCCGAGACTTGTATGTCATAACTCTATTCTTTTACACATGTTTTATAGTTGGGAATGGGAAGTGCATTAGAGACACTATGTGGACAAGCCTATGGAGCCAAGCAATACCACATGCTTGGAGTTCATATGCAAAGAGGAATGCTTACATTATTAGCTGTAAGTTTTCCCTTAGCTCTCATCTGGTTTTACACAAGCACAATTCTCATTGCTCTCGGCCAAGACCGCGAGATATCGACAGAAGCAGGAACATTCAACCGGTGGATGATCCCAAGCCTTTTCGCCTTCAGCCTCCTTCAATGCCTCAACAGATTCTTGCAGACACAAAACAATGTGTTCCCAATGATGATAAGCTCTGGCATCACAGCTTTGCTTCACATTGTGGTTTGCTGGGCACTTTGTTTCCAGTTTGGACTAGGAAACAAAGGTGCAGCATTGGCCATTAGCATTTCAAATTGGATCAATGTGTTGGTTTTGGCAAGTTATGTGAAGTTCTCGTCGTCGTGCAAGAACACTTGGACGGGGTTTTCAGAAGAGGCATTGCATGATGTTCTCAGCTTCATCAAACTTGCCATTCCATCTGCTATAATGATATGGTATGAAGTAAGTTTCTTTTCTTCTCCATAAAAATGTGGGACATTTTATGAACTATCCTTGACTCCTTCAGTGTAATCATTTCGCATTGCAGCTTCGAATACTGGTCTTTTGAAATGGTTGTTCTTTTATCCGGTCTTCTCCCCAACCCGAAATTAGAAACATCTGTGTTATCAATAAGGTAACATTGTCATTTTCAATAGCAGAAAGTTTTAGTAGCAGAAAGTTGTAATTACTACTGGGTTTTTGTTGTTCTTGTAGTCTTAACACATGTTGGACGGTCTATATGGTATCAGTTGGTCTTGGCAGTGCTATAAGGTCAGTAACTTCTCATTACAACTGTCAACAATCTCCTTCAATTTTCAAACTAACAATGCCCTCTTCCTCTCATGATAATAGCACAAGGGTGTCGAATGAATTAGGCGCGGGACGGCCAGAAGGTGCACAACTAGCTTTACGAGTCATGACAGCCATGGCTCTATTGGAGGGTGCAGCCATTGCAGCCGCAACGATTTTGGTACGCCATGTGTGGGGGAAGCTCTACAGCAATGAGAATGAAGTGATCATATATGTTGCCAAAATGATGCCACTGCTTGCAGTGTCTGATTTCTTGGATGGGTTCCAATGTGTTCTTTCAGGTCCTAACAGTTCATGAAATTGGAGACTTACAGATTTTCGTAGTGCCTTTTTTTCTTTTCTAATTTGTGATTTGGGTATGTAGGGGCTGCCAGAGGCTGTGGATGGCAAAATCTTTGTGTGCTCATAAACCTTGGTGCTTACTATGTTGTCGGAATTCCTACTGCGGTGTTGTTTGCCTTCGTCCTCCATGTCGGAGGTATGGTGAGTCTCTCAGTCCCTGTCTCGGTCTCCGTCTTTTTCTCTGCCATTGCAGCAGCTTAAATGTGTGTGAATAGGGGCTTTGGATGGGAATCATTTGTGGACTTCTTGTTCAAGTTACGGCACTAGTTGCAGTAAACGTGCTCACTGATTGGCATGAAGAGGCAAGTCCCAAACAGATCAATGCTTTCATTTTGCTACAATGTTAATCTAATGTCTTTTCATTTCCCAATTTCAGGCCATGAAAGCGGCAAATGGAGTTCAAAGTACCGGCCTTTTCGTTGACAAGGCAACTTAGGTTAGATTATGAGACAGCTCAAAAGATTCAAACATATGAATGTGTATTGTCTAAAACATGAAAGATTGAGAGACTATGAAAATGAATTCAACAGATAACTGCAATTTGTTTCCAGAACTGCAAATAACAGCATTTCATTTTCTGTTCAATTTCTGAAAATCCCATTTCATGCCAGCCAATACATGATTACAACATTTCCATATAAGAACTGCAGGAGGTAGGATTTTGCATAATGAAGCTCAAGAGTTTCAAAAAATGAGACAGGCAATCATATGGGACATACAAAAGTTTTTAACCTGATGTACCACGTCTTATCAACCGAAAAAGAAAAGGATGACACAAAACATTCCGATCAACACTCTAGAGACTATGCTACAAACATTTTCAAAAAAGGGAACTTTTGAATTTAATATAGCTATGTCACCTGAAGATTTGTTCTACAGCCACTTCAAGTTTTACTACTGCCGGGGGACAGATGAAATGGGTGAGATGGCTGGTTCTTCTCCCTTGATGTTTGCTTCAGTTGCACGATCAGGCGAAGTAGGGGGCTGCTTTGCTTCAGTTGCACGATCAGGCGAAGGAGGGGGCTGCTTTGCTTCAGTTGCATGATCAGGCGAAGTAGGGGCCTGCTCCTCATTTTCATTGTTCTCAGGTTGAAAATTAATGGGGAACTTTGTTACTCTCGGCTTGTCAGCTAAAATGTTTCTCTGAACCCTATCAACCAACACCTTAGAGGGAGGTTCCTCTCTTAGCTGTTCATCATCATAATCATTGTTCACATAGTACCCCACTCTTACAAACTCCTGCCCCAGATAAGAACATGTCAATAGCAGTACTGTGACACCAATGATATCTTCCTCGCGTATTTTTGAAGGATCTGGAGGGTCTGCCTGCCAGGAGAGCAAAACATAGAAAAAAGGGATTTTAGTTTTGTTTCACATCCATATTAGAATCCTAAAACAAAGTTACGAACCCGGAACAAATCAGTGTACTTACCTGGAAGACAAACCGGTAGTTGCCAACATTGACAGGACCAACAAGCACACTCTCTAATAGTTGGTCATATGTCTCATCTTCAGCAGATCCAACATATATGAGCTTCCATTCTAAATCTGCAGTCGATTTGAATATTATAACATGTCAAAATTATTGATTTTGCAAGACTGCAAGTAAATGATGAGAAAATCCCGAGGTGACAGGCAAATATAGCTCTTCCAACCGATAAAATTAAGCTGCTCCTATTACAGACTCCAAAGATATCATATTTTTATTCAGATGTTATTAGGTAGACAAACAATATAGTTACCCACTCAATTTTACAGGAAGTTCCTAGCATCCTATGTACACAATGCATGAAACCAAACAGAAAAATGATTGTAGGAAGCAAAATAATGAAACTTGAATTTGTTGAACCAAAGCAGATATAAGTCACAAACCAGCTAATTGTAGTCGTTGGTCATTAATCTGTAACAACTACCCCATAAGAAAGTTCTCACCAATGCAAGTAAGCCACTAAAAAAACTATCTAAGATTAATAAGGGAAAGCTTTCACCCAAATCTATATTCTTCAAAGTCCTTCATGGAGAGCTTGTTCATAAAAAGGTCATTTCTTTCATAAGGAAGCATGGATGCTACAATCAACAATGCCCTAGAGATCAAAGAAACTGGACCTATTCTATTCAGGAGAACCCAGCCCTTAATAACAATGAAGCAATGTATGTCATCACATCACGAGAAGGAATAAAGCTGGATAGGCCTTGCAAGCCAAAGGATGACGATCAAAGGTACAGAAGGAAGATAACCCACCAAACATCAAGATGTGACCCAGCACATGGCATCACAGAAGCAACAACCACAACAAAGTCAAACGCTACACACATCAATATTACTGAAACTTCAACCAACAGTTATACAAAACCCATACGCGTATATTAAAGGCATAGCCGCATAGTTTATATCAGCCATTCTAGCAGACCATATCAACCTCTTAAGAGAAATTGACATAAGCATACATTACACCCAACAATTACAAAATCAGGTCCAAATTTACATTTGCAGTCCTTTAATTTTAAAACTGTTATTCTTTTGTTTGAAAAAGAAAAGAAAGAAAACCCTAATTTAAAATCAAGATGAAATAACAGCAGGATACAAATTAGATTAAACTATGGGTCAACTTATTTAAAGAACACCAGATAAACCTCAAACAAACAAAACCCAATGAAAACTTCCTTCAGATTCATCTAAATACGAACTGAGAAGAGTTAAATTGAAGGGTTTTAAGATTTACCGTCTTTGAGGGGACTCAAGCACTCGTACGAGATTTCGAACTGAAAGGGGCTGAGGAAAGCGGCCGGATTGTCAAGAACAGCGACATTTGTAAGGTTGACGGCACTCATATTCCGAGAGCGAAATAAACCTGTAGGACTTCCTTGATAATCCTAGCCCTGGATTGGATACCTTTCATTCACGAACAAGAAAACCCTAGAACGAATTTTGGGCGAGAGCGATGACCGGGAACGGACAGGTGGCGGTGAAAGCAGGTGAAGGGAAAGAAGAAGAAGAAGGAGGCGAAGATTGTGAGGTGTGCTTGAATGGGAATTGCGAATTTTCGAGTATATATCTATAGGCAGCTGGTGTGGAGGGAAAATGGGTAAAGCATGGCGGGAGTTTACAACTTTGTTGGGGTATTCACCACTGGAATTGGGAATATGGGGATTCGAACCCGGGCCTCATTTCTCAGCCCGTATTGTACGAGACCCGTCAATTTTCAAACGGGCCTTCAGAGACATTCGTGTTTGGTTATGTACTTACGTACTAAACGGACTATTCTTATGGGCTCAAAAACACTTTCTTTTGGATACATATTGGAAAAGGGGATTACAATATATGCATTGGATATCAATGATATAATGATAATGATATTGAGAGAGGGAGATTACAATATACGCATTGGGTATCGACCTCACTATTTACTCGAGTCGAACCCAAGATCTTTCACATAACGTGTTTGAGAGAAATACCACTAGTCGAACCGAAGACCTTTCACATAACGTGTTGAGAGAAATACCACTAGTACATATAACGTGTGAGTCAAACCCGAGATCTCTCACATAACGTGTGAGTCGAACTTGAGACCTCTCACATAACGTGTGAAGAGAAATACCACTAGTACATATAACGTGCGAGTCGAATCTGAAACATCTCACATAATGTGTGGAGAGAAGTATCGCTAGTACATAGCATTAATTGGCAAATTAAATGTATGTATAATTTTTTTTTTTATACAATGATATTGAGGATGGGAATTAAATTATACACATTGGGTATCGATCTCGCTTTTACGAAAGTCGAACTGGAGACATCCGACATAATGTGTGCAGAAAATTACCGCTAGGCAATGGCAATAAGTGGTTGTGCATAAATTTTAAGATTAAAAAGTATATTATATTATATTTTCCATCTCATAATCAAGAATAATGTTCTTTAGACACACTAAATTGACCACATTTAGTGACAACATTGAGGTGACATTCTATTAACCACACAAAATAAATAGAAAGTGATTTAATTTATTGAAATAACATCATTCATTGATTGTCACATCAATTTGGTCACTAAATGTGGTCAATTTAGTGTGTCTAAATAGCATTACTCCATAATCAAATATAAAATATATGTTAAGGTTGAAACATAATTTATTGTATAAAGTCTATAAAAAGAAAAGAAAAACAAATAATGTTAAATGTGTTTTGTTGCCTATTTCATGCTCGAGGCTTGCCTAGTTGTTTTTTTTTTTGGTCCAGAATAATTTTCATTAATTCAAGATAAAAAAGTTATAACTCAAAATAAGAGCTCAATTACAAATTAGCATAAATAGAAAAAGGCTCAACCAAATAAACTAAAAGGCCACATGCAACAATAACTAGCCCAAAACAACAAAAATCCAAACAAATATAAAACCCTAGCATCAACATTAACCCTAAAGCAATAGCAACAGCATTCGACGCCACCATCGACCTTCCACCGCCACCATGAGCAAACTAGAAAAAAAAAAAAGGCCATAAAGGGGGGTCTATAAAGAATGGTGTTTGGAAAACAATCCACCAACAATCTGCATACTTAAGCAATCCAAAGGGTCATCAAATACCCTAAAATAAACCAAATCGAAAACGGAATGGAGTTGTACATAGATGGGGGGTTGCAGTTGGGAGGAGGGGTGTTCCTAGGTCTTTAAAATTTTGGGTGAGAAGAAACACATGATAAAATGAGGAGATCTGGAGGCAATGAGGAGTGGGATAAAAGTGTGAGATGACTAAGATGCGAGGAGAGGAGGTAAAGATCTGAGCCAAAAATTGAAGAACAAGGGAAAATAGGGCATACCGGAGAAGCCGAAGAACCACACAAAAGGTGGTGGAGAAGCCACACAATAGGTGGAAGAGGAGCCACTCCGAAGGGCAGCGAGAAAACCCAAAATTTATGTGGTGGAGATGGAGAGAAACTAGAGAAAGGTAGAGAAGCCACCACATAGGGTGGAGCAGCAACCAAAGGATGTGGGGGGTATGCCAGCTCGAAGGGTGGCAGGGAGAGGCAGAGTACGGTCAAAAGGCAAGGGAGAAAGAGAGTTTTAGAGAAAATGGGGAGCACTCTCTCTCTAAACTCTTTGCGATAAATTGGCATGCCTAGTTAGTACATGAGTGTGTTGTATTGCGTCTAATGGACTAAAAACCTAGGTGTTAGGTTTCTATGTGAGTTTTATCAAGTATAACAATAACTTGAGTGTTAAGATATTGAATAAATAGAGTTGTAAATTATATAAAACAGTTTAGTGTTGGAGGGAATGGTTTGAATTCAAATGTTTGATATTGAATAAATAAAACTGACTTGGTAACTGCCTAATTGATAGGATTATGCAGTTAAACCAATTTGAATATAAAGCAATGATGTGGGCCCTTTTCTCTGTGTCAATCCTGTTCATTTTGCTTTTTTGCCTGTCCTATTGATAGCAAGAACACACAGAACACAAGAGAAAATAAGACCTTGCATTCAAAGAGTTAAATTACTAAGATATAACACTAGGATCAATCCAATTCTCATATTTTATCTTACCATGTTGTACTTGTGTCGTGTTTGTTATGTTTTTATCGTGTTGGATCCGGTTTGCACTAAATTGAGTCGACCCATTTAGCATTTCTAAAATTTGGGAAGTATCATATACTTTTGTTAATGTGATGCAAATTCGATATAGATCTCCACAAATCTTGACATATTGTCTCCAATATGAACGAGTACTAAATTACTAATGCAATTTAGAATTGTATTTTTTTTTGTATTGAGAATATTGTGCTAGATGATCATCTACATGGTACACATTCCTAATAATCTCTAATTTCCATCAAATGCTATCCATCAGTGTTTTGAAACAAAGGGACAACATGTTGATGTAAGCTCCATCTTAAGTTGCACACCACACATGCTCTTAACTCCACTCATCAATTCATGTACTACTTCAACATGTTTTCATATAAGATCAATGTCCCAAAATTTTCGTGAAAATTAAAATTCAAGGGTCAAAGTTAAGTGAATCTTTAATCCAATGTCATTTATGTATATACGTAATAATTTCAATCTACATGTATTTTTGTTTACATAACTTTCCATTTTATTTCCACTTTGTAGTAAACTCAATTTTCAAATTTGAAGAAATCAATGGTGGCAAGGCAAAAGCCTAAAACATTATTTAGGACTTCTTGTTGTTTGTTACCTGGTCTTGTGGACACAGCCACAGGCCGAACCATACATTTGAGTCATTTGACAACATCAAATCAAATTAACGAGCCTTACCAAAAAAGTAAATAATAACAAACACAGGGGGTTTTTCGGCAACGAGGCTTTATAAATTTATAACCTCCACCACCCATCCTCGCGGAGATGCCGAAAAGGTCAAAAAGAATAAAAGAAAATAGGAAATTAGAAATTGAGAAAAAGAAAAAGAAAAAGAAAAAGAAAATAGAATATTCCAATTTTGGGGCTCAGTAGCTGTACATATAGTATTGCAATATCGACTTCACAAACCCTAGTCTTTCACTCTCTCTCTTTCTCCACCTGAAGCCCTAGCAAAAATGGCTTCGCGAAGGCTCTTATCTTCTCTCGTCCGGTCATCCGTTCGCCGATCGCCTTCTAAATCTCCGATCTCGAGACCTAACCCAAGGGTCGCATCCCCATCCCCATCGCCATCGTCCCGATGCGCTTCTCCTTATGGGTATCTTCTTAACCGGGTTGCCCAGTACGCGACCGCGGCCGCCGCTGAGGCCCCGCCGGCGTCGTCATCTCCGAAGAGTGAGGACTCTGGGAATGGAAAGATTACCGATGAATTCACCGGGAAAGGCGCGATCGGGCAGGTGTGCCAGGTGATCGGAGCCGTTGTGGATGTAAGGTTCCAGGATGGATTACCCCCGATCTTGACGGCGCTTGAAGTGCTCGACAACTCGATCCGGTTGGTGCTTGAGGTTTCTCAGCACTTGGGTGAGAACATGGTCAGGACCATTGCTATGGACGGGACTGAAGGGCTAGTCAGAGGACAGAGCGTGCTCAACACTGGTTCTCCTATTACTGTAAGCTATATATATGATTGTTTTCCCGTCTGCGCTTACTGATTTTGCATTATATGCCATAGTGGTCGCAAGATTTGATGAAAAATATTGGTGCTTTTATCATGTTTGATGGTAAATTGTTGACTTTGGTGTTTATATGGATGGAAATGAGTTGGGTTCTAATTGATTTATGAATAGCTTATCAGATCTGAGTATGATTGCTGTCATTCTGTTTGGAAGACATTTTTTTAGTAGAGTCGTTACTGACTGATTTACACATAGGCTTCTGCTGTCCAAAACTTTGATCTTTGGCATTTGGTCCATTTCAGGCTTCAAGTAGTATGTTGACAGTTAGCTATTAGATTTGCACTTGCTCTCATGGCCAAATTTGATGTGGTTAAATCGTGATTTCCTGTTGTGCTTCTTTAATATTTAGCATTGTGGTAATTTTCGTATTGGTTATTACTAAGAATTTGGTCTTCATTTCTTTTTCCTAGGTCCCTGTTGGTAGGGCCACTCTTGGTCGAATCATGAACGTTATTGGAGAGCCCATTGACCACAGAGGCGATATCAGTAAGAAATTTCGAAACTTTTAAATAACTAATGACTTGGTTTAAGTAGTTGCGTGCGTATTTTGTTGCAATATGTTAATGAATTCCTTGCAAGTTTTCTGAGAATATTTGTGTGAATACTCCAACAGTTACCGATCACTTTTTGCCCATTCATAGAGAAGCTCCCGCCTTTGTTGAGCAAGCAACTGAGCAACAGATCCTTGTTACTGGCATCAAGGTCTCAGTGTTAACCTTGGCTCTGCTCCATTTATAATAGCATATCTAATTGCTTTTTTTCTTGTGTTCTTTTTGAGTTAAGTTGTGTGCTTTAGATTTATTTTACTCATGTTAATTGCTTCTTATACAGGTTGTTGACCTTCTTGCTCCCTACCAAAGAGGAGGAAAGATTGGATTGTTTGGTGGTGCCGGTGTAGGAAAAACTGTGCTTATTATGGAACTTATCAACAATGTTGCTAAGGCTCATGGTCCGTTTTTTCAAAACATATTCACGATTGTGCACTTTTTTATTGTTATTGTTTGTTTACGTCTCCTCCTTTTTTTATCAGGTGGTTTCTCTGTGTTTGCTGGTGTTGGAGAACGTACTCGTGAGGGTAATGACTTGTACAGAGAAATGATGGAAAGTGGTGTCATTAAGCTGGGTGAGAAGCAGGTAAAACACTGCATTTCATGTGCTTCCTTTTGTATGCTTTCATCATTGGCTTTGTTTTCTGGAAGTAGTTGTTGCTTACTTATATTACTCCCTTTTATTTTCATCAGGCTGAAAGCAAATGTGCTCTAGTTTACGGTCAAATGAACGAGCCCCCTGGTGCTCGTGCTCGTGTTGGTTTGACTGGGTTGACTGTGGCTGAACATTTCCGTGATGCTGAAGGACAAGATGTGCTTCTCTTTATTGATAACATTTTCCGCTTTACCCAGGTATGCATGCTTGGTGAGAAACTATTGAAGATAACTGCCCTATGACATTTCATATTGTTAATGACCTTGTTTTTGTTTGGTCCATCATGCAGGCTAACTCAGAGGTGTCTGCTTTGCTTGGGCGTATCCCGTCAGCTGTCGGATACCAACCTACCTTAGCTACTGATCTTGGGGGTCTTCAGGAGCGTATTACAACCACCAAAAAGGGTTCCATCACTTCTGTCCAAGCTATTTATGTGCCTGCTGATGACTTGACAGATCCAGCTCCTGCTACTACCTTTGCTCACTTGGATGCCACCACTGTGCTGTCACGACAGGTCCGTCACATCTATTTAGAGTTGTAGAATACTCTTGCCATGCTAGCTTTTATAACCTTGTTGATGTTTTGAATTAAACAGATCTCTGAGATTGGTATTTATCCTGCTGTTGATCCCCTTGATTCCACATCTCGTATGCTCTCCCCTCACATTTTGGGTGAGGAACACTACAACACTGCTCGTGGTGTCCAGAAGGTTCTTCAAAACTACAAGAATTTGCAAGATATTATTGCCATTTTGGGAATGGATGAGCTCAGTGAAGATGATAAGTTGACTGTTGCCCGTGCTCGTAAAATTCAAAGGTTCTTGAGCCAGCCGTTCCATGTTGCAGAAGTTTTCACTGGTGCCCCTGGAAAATACGTGGAATTGAAAGAAAGCATTACCAGCTTTCAGGTATCCCTTCATCCTCTCCCTCACTCTCGCTTTAGTTTGCATGTCAGTTTTTTTTATGTGATATTCAGTTGAAAATCTTCTCAATTACCTGATTGCAATTTGTGGAATTTTTCTCTTGGACTAACAGTTGATTATAATCCCCGTTTTTCATGATATTTTATTATGAAAAGTAATCATGCCTTTCCAGATAGAATCTTGAGCAAAATACTTCTCTGTTCTGAAATTGCGTTTTGTTCTAATGTTTCAAAACAATGAAGCTTTGTGAACCATGGCACTAAAGTATTCACATGATGTTCATATGTAATAGTAGGGAAGCTAACGAAATTCAGTATGATAGAAGATGTGGTTGTCTGTCCTCCAAAATCTGCTTTAATTGCTGTTTTCCTAAATGATCAATTAATCATTCTACTTATTGGGGCATATGTTTTTTGTTTCTTGATCTTATACTTAATTATTCAATTCTGTGCTTGCTGCCCATCCCCGTTTTCTTTCTTTACACCATCCAAAGACCAACAAATGCATGATCAATGTCCGTTTAAATATAGGGGTTCTAAATTAATGAATGGTGGTACAACGACATATGTCATTGAGACGTATTTCATTTTCGTTATTTTGTTTTGACAGGGAGTGTTGGACGGAAAGTATGATGACGTTCCAGAACAATCTTTCTACATGGTTGGAGGTATTGAGGAGGTCATTGCTAAGGCAGAGAAGATTTCCAAGGAGTCCGCTGCCTAATCTTCCCTTCTTTGTTCCTTTTTCTCTTGATCATTGAGAAAACCCCAAATAATTTTAGATGCAGCTGGCATTGCTAGCGGACAGGATTTTCATTTTTGAGACAAATGTATGAGCATTTTCCATTTCAGATTTAAAGCATATTGCCGAGATTGTGTGAGAGAGAAATGGAACCAATGGGCCTAACCCCTGTTTTTCTTGTTGTTCAATAAGGGGAAAAAAGAAAAAGAGGACGTGTATATTTTTTTTTTCTTTGGAAGATTTGATGCACTGATAAGTTAATTTAAAACCTTCTTGTGAATTACTTGAGAGTTGCAGGCTATGCCTTGTTTTTGAATTTGTTTGTGTTCATAATATTTATGCTCTCTTTCATTTCTCCATCGGTGTTGTTGGTAGCAATTTGCTCTTGTGAAATGAAATGACAGCAAATTAATGTAGAGACTATAAAGATTTGGAAAAAAATCCCTCAGTAAGTTAATGTAGAGACTATGGTCTATGGGCATTTGAAGGAAGTGTAAATCGTTAGGAGTTAATCTATCGGTTGGCTGTGATGACTGGTTTATCAGTTATCCTCCACAAATCCAGGATCTCTCAAAATTGTGCCACGTGGACTTGCTGCAATTTCTTTTGCCAGTCTAACTCGACCCGATTCAACTGATTTCAAACCACGGGCTCATCAGGCGATCGTTCGAGACTTTTGACTGCTGTCGAGTCATCACCAGGTTTGGCGCCGGCACCATTCAACACCCGCTACAAACATAAAACCCTCCCAGCACAAATTCAATAGCTATGTCTTTTACAATCATCCAACCCCGATCGGTTCCCTTCCACGCCCATGCGCACCTTAGCTCGCCCCGCCCTCCCATGTCTAGCCTACGCCGCCTCAATCCCTACCACCTAAAACTACGTCGTCAGCATTTCTCCAGCGTCGCCGCCGCTTTACGCCAAGACACAGGTCTCTGGACCCAAGCCCCGCTCTCCGAAATAGAACCGGCCGCCGAGTCCCTCTTCCACGTCCGCGTCGACTTGTCCGACGCTCCCGACCTCGCCTCGTCTCATACGCGCGCCGGCCAGTACCTCCAGCTACGCGTCCCGGACGAATCGAAGCCCTCGTTTCTGGCCATTGCATCTCCGCCATCGTTGGCGGCGGAAAAGGGCGTCTTCGAGTTCTTGGTGAAGAGCGTGGCGGGGTCCACAGCGGAGCTTCTGTGCAGGCTCAGAAGGGGAGACGTTGTGGAGCTGAGCCAGGCTATGGGGAAAGGCTTCGAGATTGATCAGATCGACCCGCCGGAGAATTACCCTACGGTTCTAATCTTCGCCACGGGATCTGGAATCAGGTTGGTTAATAAACAATCAAAATTATTTGAGTTTAGAAGCACTGAAGTCCATTTATTTGAGTGTTTACAAGCAATTTGACATGCCACAGCCATTAAATATGTGCAGCCCAATCCGGTCTTTGATTGAATCGGGGTTTAGCGCCGATAAGAGATCTAACGTGAAGCTCTTTTATGGTGCTAGAAACCTTGACAGAATGGCTTATCAGGTTTGTATAAAAAAAATTTCTTTAATTTTCGTAAGCTCGATTTCAATATGACTACATAATTGTTCCTTCTTCTCTCTACTTTTATAGGATAGGTTTAAGGACTGGGAATCTTCAGGTGTTGAGATTGTGCCAGTATTATCACAACCACATGATGCTTGGACGGGACAGAGTGGCTATGTACAGGTAAAAGCTTGCGCCTTCTAGCTTTTATGGGCTCTAACTCTCAGCTTATCTGGAGTCCGATCATTTATAGCTGCCAAATTGATGCCTTCTATGGCTACCTTTTCAGGCTGCTTTTTCCAGAGCCAAGCAAATTTTTAACCCTCTATCCACAGCTGCTGTTCTATGTGGGCAGAAGCAGATGGCTGAGGTATGCTTACTATTTTAGTTCGCAACTTCGCATTTTCAAGTTTTGTATTATGCTTCTTCCTTCTCTTGCTGCCTTTCTTATCCATGCCCTTGTTGCTTTTCTTAAGCATGTGTCTCTATGTTTCTTTGAATTATTCCAACCATATTTTCGGTTCATATTGTATCTAGTGACTACATCATACATGTTAATGAAAACTTATAACGGCTAAATGTTGGGTTGCAAGTTTAGTTATGGTCTGAGACCGTCTGAAGGACTTATGTCTTACCGTGTTCACACTCAAACATGGAAATGAAACGTAGATATTGTTCAATGCTCTGTGAATCTGTAACTTTGAAATCAAGCAAGAATCTATTCCTAGTCCTGAGCAAACAAGGTTACTACCGTTGTGTTGTTTACTAGTTTGTTCCGCTAATATTAAGTATTAATTCTTTGCTGCAATACCACTTATTGTGGTAGTGGTATTCACCCCAGTGCTGAGTAGTATTTAGCTCTTGGGTTCTTACTTCTAAGTAGTAAAGAATGTATGGAAATGCTGCAACGCTTAGTGGTCTTAGACCAAGTCATTTTATTGGAAGGAAACAAAGCTGTTGAGTCCTAGTTTGTTTAAGTTTAATGTAGATCTTGGAGGGGAAGTTTTCTGCCATAGCTGATATTGGGGCCACTCTTCATTAAAGAGCATAAATGACACCCTCTTTCATGTGAAAAAGGTGATATATGTACTTGCATGATACATTTAAACAAAAGAATACAGATGAGCTTGTCCTTGGGCAATTATACCTTTCATCCCTTATCTCATTTGTTTAGGAGGATTGGTAAATTGAAGGGTTTCTTGATTCTGAAATCAAAGTTTTGTGATCCCGGTTCTAGTTTTTGGGGGATGCTATAGTAACTGTCTATTTAGATGCCTCATTAACATGTCCTATGCTATCTTACTAATTTCACGTGGCTTACTGCTAGGGTGTAAATATTTATCAAACTTTGGCTTCTGCATAGTAATTTACGTTAACATGTCTGTCTTTCGTCCACAAAGAAAAAAACGTTCATCTTCTGGCTAGAAATTGGAAGTGTCATTGTTGATCCAAGCCAGGCCTGGCCTGGACACCCAAAAGGTATACTCCATCTATCACTGAGAAAATTTGCTTATCTGGGTGGATTGCACAATTATTGTGGATCCAAAGATTAGAAATGTAGATAAAAGAAATGTGGATGGTGAGATGTGTCAAGACCCACTCTAGGTTTTCCTCCGAAAACCCGAGAAAGCCCTTAACGGGGCGGTCTGACAAGTGACTAACCGAGTGGGTGAGGTAGGTACCTTAGTGTTTCAAGTAGTTGCTGCATATTTAGGTCTGGTATGCATTCTGCTGTGAGACTTATTATCTTTGGCATTATCACTTCGATTTCTATAATACGATCAAATTTCTTTGCAGTCGTAACATTTTTGGTATGTTTTTCAATTGCAGGAGGTTGCCTCAATTCTTGTAGCAGATGGGGTCTCAAGTGAAAATATATTGAAGAACTTCTGACCAATCCATCAAGGACGATTGTTGTATCAGATATTGAGCGACTGTATTAATTTGTTCCCCACTGCTGAGGATAAATTATCCCAGCAACTTGGTGTAGGAAAATAAATACAATTTTGGGAATCTGATTTGTCTGTTAAGTGTTTACAATAGCTACCCAGCAGATACGATTATAGGATTTTACCTTCGTCTCAAGTTCGGTTGAAATCAAAGAAAAGTGCCTTCTTATTCTCAACTTTTTGATTGATTACTGAAAAATATCATAATGAAAAGTGAATGGGAAATTTCAAAATCCAATTTTTAACCGGAAATTGTATGTTCAATCTCAATTCAAGTAACAAGTTAAAATACAAATTCTAGCATCTTGAAGAATTGAAGCAAAGTCAAAAGGCCAATTCGGTAAAGACATAACTCAGCAACTTAAAAAGAACCATGAGCATCATCATTCTTGTTATCACTTGCATTTGCTCTAGCATCTTCCATGTAGTTTCCATTGGCCTCAACCGAGCCCCCAGGATGGTGATTTTTCTCCTCTTCTGAGTGATGGTGATTTTTCTCCTCTTCTGAGTGATGGTGACGATGTTTGTGATGATGATGATGATGATTATGATTGCTATGGTGGCCACTTCTCTTGTGCCTGAACTGTTTACCTGCATCGTCATGGTTGTCATCCGATGATTTTCCTAAAGATCTGCTCCTTCTGTTGCGTATGTGGGAATCAGACTCTGATGTCCTCGAATCAACACTACGTGACCGTGATCGAGATCGCTTATGACCCTTGTGGTGTTTGTAGTGCAGTTTCCTTCTAACCTCGCCATCCTCATAACTTGAAGAATCAGGTGAAACAGATCTCGAGTGTCGGTGGCGTTTGTGGTGCTTAGAATGACCCCTTCGGATTCTTCTCTCATCCTCACGACTATAAGAACCCGAATCTGAATCTGACCTTGGATTTCGCCTGTGGTGCTTTGAATGACTTCTCTTCACTGTCTCATCATCTTCATCACTGGAAGAAGATTCAGAATCATGATGCCTGTACCTTTTGAGGTTTCGTTTCTTCCTCTTCCTGTCTCCTTCGTGAGAACTCTCATATTCATCACTGTCATCAGCACTTGAGCCTGCGGAATGTCTCTTTGGCTTTCTCTTGGACTTCTTGAGCTTCTTGTGAGTTCTTTTACTTGACTTTCTTCCCCCGTCATTGCCGTCAGTGTCACTATCGCTATCAGAAACAGACACAGATCTTCTCTTATGCTTTGAAGATTTCAGTTTCCTCTCTTTAGCTTCGGCATCAGCTCTTGCCTTGGCAGCAGCTTCTAGTTTCTGCTCCCATTTCAAAGGGGCTTCCTTCTTCTCCAAAGCTCTTTTCTTTTTCTCCTCAACAAGCTGCATGAACCTCCTGGTGTCCATTTAGATATAAAAACCAGTACAATATCTGCATGTTTGTATGATGATGACCGGAAGTACATCTCACAGGAGAGAAAAAAAAATGTTAGTTCCTTAACCATAGAGCCAGTTTAATAACAATCACACAGGTATTTTAGCATCCCAAATACAGAAGATGAATACTAAAGCCAAGCCAATGAGTATTCCCTCATGCTTTCAAGTAATCAGAAATAAGCCAATACAAAAAAGAGTCTTAATAATAATGTTCGTATTCCCTCTAAAATGCCAGACACCAAGCACCACAAGTCAATCATGAAATTTGCTTCTTCACATGATCTTACCATTCATCATCTTTAAATGATACACTCATACCAACTAAAAAAGATTCAAGAAACATATAATGAATATCCTTAACGATTCTCAATCAATAATTCCTATCCTAGATCAATCCAGGACTCAGTATCCACCAAACACCTAATCAGCTTAATTGGTTACTGTTAACCCCTAAATTTACCGTTACCATCTTAAAGGTTATAATGACACAGGTTTACAATCAAACCACAAAAAACAAATCCCTCTCACCAAGAATAATATACATAAGGATGAAAGATCTCACATCACAAAACAAATGGAACAGAACTTTACAAATTCAATTCGGCTTTCTTACCTTATCCGGAGAAACACCACAACTCTGAAGACCAAGGTCCAGCCTCAACAGCCCAAAGCTCCAACTCTACTTCCAAACTAGTCTGCAACGTAATGAAGAACAATAATACTTCGGATCAAAAACCAGTCTTTATTCTTTTAATTATCAAAAACCCAAATCACAACGTGAAAGAACAAGCTCCATATCCATCTTTCTCTTCAAGATAACTCAATTTACTTTCTCCAGCCATCGCTATCTACTTATCCCCTTGTTCTCAGTAAAATAACAGAAAATCGAAAATGATCATACATACAATCCCGTAATCATCAATTACCCAATCAGTTTAGCCAGATAAGCTCAAATGCACATACCCGCAATCAAGATTCAAGACAATCTTTAGGATCAAAACCCTAAATTTTACAACAGAACATAGTTCAACCCAATCACCAAATAAAGCAAAATAAAACCATAGAAGAAATGTACCTGACAGATTAGAGAAAGAAAGGGAAATCGAAAGCAAGCTAGGGCTTGACTTTTGGCCGTCGAGAAACGTCTACGCGGGCTGTTGGTGATTGGGATGTCCTATAAATAGAGGGACGCGCACGGCTCACCGACTCTTGACTAATCGATTATAACTGAAAGGACCCTATTGCCCCCAATAGCAAAGGAACTAACATGAAATTTCCGTTTCTTTTTGAGAAAGTTCGTTTTGTTGTGAAATAAACCAAAAATTGGAGTAGGCCCTATGGTTTTTACAGCTCTACTTCTTAAATTATTTCAATTTGATTAGGGTATATTCATCATTTGTAAGTGAGAGGTTTTAGTTTTTATTAACGTGTATTGATTATGAGCAACATTTACATTTACAATACTGACTAATTCTTTAATAATGTCCATTACTACTCTCGTTGTTTATCAAAAAACCATTACTACTCATCCTTTAATAATGCCCATTACTACTCTCGTTGTTTGTCACATGAATCGTCGTCTTATTCTTTTTCACAGAGACATTTTAGTCTCCCACTAACCACAAGTCAAATGTTAATTTCGTGTATCGAGCCCAATACCTGGAAGTAAATATGACTTGGAGCCCGAATTTCCACTGAACCACTTGCTCGTGGTTATCGTCGTCTTATTCAATCTTCACAATTTATATTATAAAGTATAATTTTCTATTCATAATTTTATTCACTTATAAATAAAAGGTTGATAGACCCAACCTTGACACCATCCTCATCCGCCGGCTCACACCTTGGTTATGGGACCAGTCATAGATTTACTCCTTGCATTGTTGAAATACCTAGAGCCATCTAGAATATCTTCTTTACCTTTTCTTGATAATATGAGAATACACGTGTATGTATCTGATGGAGTTAGGCTCTCAACAGTTGTATTAGGCAATGGCATGTGCTGATTCACGCATTATGAATGAAATATAACAAACTTCCTTCTTCTCTTCTCTCTCCTTTTCTCTCTCTTCCTAACCTTTATGCCCTGAACCTACCATCTGGTATCAGAGACCTTCCGATGCCAAAGAATCGCCACCCGTCGTCGGCCGCCATGGCTGATCAATCTCTGTCGCTAGAGCTCTCCTTGTTCCAACTTTCATCACAATATCTAGAGGTTGCTAACCAAGTGACAGATTTAATGGCCCAATAGAATGACCTTCGCTCTGCTGTGGACGCCATCTGTGATGCCCAATCGTCTTTTCAGAGCTCCATGAAACTCCAAATTTCTGGGTTTCAATCTTCACTGCTTGACCAGCTCAAGACCTTCTTGGTGAGCTTTCCAAACCATCCTTTAGCTCCGGCGGGCGTCCTCCCTTGCGCTTAGAGCCTAGTCCCCTCCTCCAACAAATCGTCCAGTTTCCACCCCTCGCCCAGCCATCTCTTAAGCCAATTCCACCCCGCCCCACATCGCTGGGTTTTTCCCCTGTGTGCACCTCTTCTTCGCCTACTCCAATATTTTCCCAGCCTGACCCCCTTTATACTTCCCACCCACTTCTAGTCCATTATACCCACCCCTTCCATTCCATTATACCCATTCCTCTCCTCCAACCATCCATCCACCAAAAATTGATTTACCTAGATTAACGGGCGACGATCCTTATGGGTGGATCGTGATGGCGGAGCGCTTCTTGGACTATTACGAGATTCCACAAATCTAGCGGGACCGTGTGGCTGCTTGCCATTTTGGAGCCGACGTCGCTATTTGGATGCGGTGGTTTGAACAATGATTTTCCACCACCAATTGGTCCTAGTTTGTTGAGCTCATTTTGCAACGCTTTGTAGACGGTGATTCATCCGTGGTGGAATCCACCCTTTCCCACCTCCAACAAACCGACACCGTTGAGGACTATGTGTCTGAATTCACTCGTCTTTTCTGTAGGGTGGTTGAATGGTTTGAAAATCAACTTAAAAATGTTTTTATTGGTGGATTGCGTGATGATCTTCATCATGAGGTATTGGCGGTTGCCCCTCTTCCGGGCACCACTGTTCCGGCCACCACTATTCCGGGTGGTTGAATGGTTTGAAAATCAGCTTAAAAATGTTTTTATTGGTGGATTGCGTGATGATCTTCATCATGAGGTATTGGTGGCTGCCCCTCTTCGGGCCACCACTATTCCGGCCACTACAGGAAAGACGAGTGAATTCAGACACATAGTCCTCAACGGTGCCGGTTTGTTGGAGGTGGGAAATGGTGGATTCCACCATGGATGAATCACCGTCTCCAAAGCGTTGCAAAAGGAGCTCAACAAACTAGGACCAATTGGTGGTGGAAAATCATTGTTCAAACCACCGCATCCAAAAAGCGACGTCGGCTCCAAAATGGCAGGCAGCCACACCGTCCGAGTTACCATCAGTTTGAGGACTATTCATCATGAGGTTACCTTTTCGGACCACTACTGTTTCGAGGTAACTCGATATCCATGTTCCTTTAGAGCATCCCGAGTGGTAACTAAATATCCTTACTCCTCCAGAGCACCTCGAGTGGTAACTTGATATCCCTGCTCCTCCAGAACACCCCGAGTGGTAACTCGATATCCTTGCTCCTTCAGAGCATACCTCAGACTTCAATGATATGACGGAGAAAGATCCCTTGAATGCCTACATCGGAGAACCCCTCAACGATCTGACGGAGACGTACCCTCTAACGCTAGTCGGAGAACCCTCAACAATGTAGCGGAGAAAGACATCTTCCACGCCAATCATCAGAGAACCCCGTGGTATAACATAATACCTAGAAGTATGCATCTCATGCAATCCCGGAAACTTAATCCGTTCACAGCGCAACTAAAATACCAAATCAAGGAAGCCCTAGCCCCAAGGAACTCTTGACACATTAATTACCCAACTCCCTTGACCTCCTGAGCCCAAAACCCACTCCATGGTCAAGCATTACCGCTGGGATTACCCAAATAGGGCTCTAAACGAACTCCTACGGCCTCAAAACTGCCAAAATCCGATCCAGAATATCCCAAAACCCTAGCCACGCGTTGCCGTGACCCCGAAATTGGGGCCATGCGCCACCACGCGTCGGTAGAAGGCCGGACCATGCGTCGCCACGCTCCCACACGCATCGGCACTGTTCATGGTAGAATAGTCCATCATCCTTGATAAAATATTCCGTCAAACCTGACAAAATCTTCTGACGGAATCAGAATATTCCGTCCAAACTAACGGCACTAGGGTTTCGTCCAACATCGTTAACTTTTGACGAAATATGCCAACGTTATCAGTATATTCCGTCAAACCCTGACGGCATCAGTTGACCGTTAAGTCAACTGACTGTTGACTGTGTGGCCAGGTGGCACCCACGTGGCTACCAGGTGGCGCCCATGTGGCACCCACGTGGCTCCATGTGGCTCCACGTGGCACAACGTGGTATGCCACGTCAGCACCGTCTGACCGACCCAGTCACCTGCGTCTCATCGGAGAAGATGATTGCGCCGCCGTCCACCATCGTCGGAGTCTCGTCGGAATCTCACAGAAATGGACGAATGCGTCACCGTGTGCCGCCATCTACCGTCGCTGAAAAACTCCATTTCCGATTAACCTTGGGGTTTTCCTAACTTCTTCAAATCTCAACCATTTTTCACGATTTTTATGTCTAAATCTATCTACTTGAATCCATGAATTCAAAAATCACCTCAAAACACTAAACTCGTACCTGTACTGGCCGAAAAATTGATCGGAACTTCCAATTTTTCTTTACCCTCGGTCCGACGTCTCCCGCGGTGCCTCCTCCGATGGTTGGTACGGCTGTGATCGTGGGAAGGAGAAGATTTCGATTAGTGGAACCAAAATGGGAGACTTGACCTTGAATTAAAGTTCCAATTTATGGGTTTTTGTGAGTTTGCGTCGCACGGGTTCGCGCGCGCGGGGGGGGGGGGGGGGGGGGGGGGGGGGGGGGGGTGTGGGGTCCAGAGAGAAAAAGAGTGAAAAAAAAATATCAAGATGAAGATCATATCAGTTGGAGGTTAAAAATATCTACCCCTGCCAAATTACCAAAATGCCCTTGACATACTAGACCTGCAGCTTTCGTACATGACCTCCGTTTTCCACGTGCCTCCTGTCTACGAACTCGTGAGTTCGCGATCTACATAACGGTACTCGAAACACAACCAAAAGTATCTCGAAACAAAAATTGACTTTCATGCCCTTTAACAACCAAGGGTAAAATCATCTTTTTGCAAAATAATTTACGAAAATTCAATAATTACATTTCCGAGTTGTTACACACTGTTTATCACGCTTATTTCAACAGAAAAATCTCATCCACCGCCCTTCTCCCACGCGAGCTTGGCGTTCTCCCTCCCCATTCCCACCCCGTCCAACCACCCTTGTTTCCCTCCCCGTCCGTCCCACTCCACCCTCACCTGCTCCTAGCACTTTTCGCCATCTAACTCAAGCTAAAGCAAGGGAATGCCACTCTAAGAATTTATGTTTCCGTTGTGATGAGACATATGCCCCTGGTCATCGATGTAAGCACCCTATTTTGGCCATGATTGAGGCTGATTTTCCGGACGATGAATTTCAGGATTGTCCCCTTGCTCTTGATTTGCCACCATCGACATTGGAATCAACCCAACCTCTCACCCTTCACTCCTTATTAGGCGCTCCACATGCTCAGACGATGCGTCTGCTGGGCACAATCAATTTCGTCCCAGTTTGTAGCTTTGTTGACTCCGGGGCTACTGCAAATTTCCTCAGCCCATCAATTACTTCTCAATTGGGCCTTGACATTGATACCTCTTTGGCATACTCATTTCTCATGGCTGCAGGGACCTCAGTCACCACCATGGGTTCTGTTCACAATGTGTCTATTGAGATTCAGGGGTATACACTCACCACCTCTTTTGCCCTCCTTTCTGTAGCAACTTGTGACGTCCCCCTGGGTCCTGAGTGGCTCCTGAGTGGCTGGAATCATTGGGTTTTATTGCTTGGAACTTCAAGCATAAACTCATGGCCTTTTTCTTACGTGGGAAACGTTATCAATTGCAAGGCCTCACCGCCCCTCGACTGTCTTGGTCCTCTTCTATGCTAGTACTAGATTCCATCCACCCAAACACATTTTCCTGTGTTCCTGTTCTCCATGCCTCAGACCCCACTGCCAAACCCCCTACACCCTTGGCCATTCAGGTTTTCATCGACCATTTTGGGCTTTTGTTTGCTGAGCCTACAGACCTTCCACCACAAAGCCCTATTGATCATCGAATACCTCTACTTCCCAATACAAAACCAGTAAACTCTAGACCATATCGCTACCCTCATGCTCAAAAGGCTGAGATTGAAAAACAGATTGCGGAAATGTTACACTTTGGGGTTATACGCCCTAGTACCAGTCCATTCTCATCTCCCATCATTTTGGTTATTAAGAAAGAAGGCACTTAGAGGATGTGTGTGGACTATAGGGGCCTTAATGCCGTCACCATCAAGGATCGTTTTCCTATTCCAATTGTCAAAGAATTACTTGATGAGTTGCATGGTTCTTCAGTTTTTTCGAAGTTGGACTTACATTCTGGATACCATCAAATTCGTATGCATCCGGACGATGTACACAAAGCAGTGTTCTGGACACATGAAGGCCATTATGAATTTTTAGTGATGCTTTTTGACCTGTCCAATGCCCCATCCACAATCCAAGCCCTAATGAAATCCATTTTCAAACCTTTTTTTACGAAAATTCGTATTGGTGGTTTTTGATGACATTTTGGTTTTCAGCCCTACTGTGCAAGTCCACATTCAGCATCTCCAACGAGTTTTTGAAGTTTTCCATACTCAATCTCTCAAACTTAAACTATCCAAGTGTTCATTTGCTCAATCTAAATTGGAGTCCTTGGGCCATTATATTTCTGGTGCTAGGGTGGAGGTTGACCCACATAAAATTGTTTCTATTAAGGACTGGCCCAAACCGACAACAGTCAAGGCTTTCAAAGGTTTCTTGGGCCTTGCAGGCTGCTACATAAAGTTTTTCCCCCATTTTGGATCCATGGCCCAACCTCTCACAGCCATGCTAAAAAAAGACAGCTTCTCTTGGTCCCCTGATGCTGAATTAGCCTTTGCACAGCTCAAGACGGCTCTCTCAACTACGCATGTACTCTGTCTTCCCAATTTTTCAGAACCATTTACCATTGAAGCTGATGCCTCTCAATCCGGCATTGGAGCGGTTCTTTAACAGGGTGGTCGTCCTATTGCTGTTCTTAGCAAACTCTTATCAGGTCGCAACTTACATTTGTTGGTTTATGATAAGGAATTGCTTGCCATTGTGTATGCGGTACAACATTGGCGTTCTTATTTGTTGGGTCATCATTTCCACATCAAAACAGACCATCAAACCATCAAGCATTTTTTGGATCAACGAATGCATACCCCTACTTAGAACAAATGGCTCACCAAGCTTCTTGGATATGATTTCACCATCAATTATCGTGCCGGCCACCTGAACACCGTGCCGGATGCTCTGTCCTGGTAGCATGAGCTCATGCTCCTCATGGGTCTTTCTGCTCCTATTTTTTATTGCATTCAAGATATCAAAGCTGCTTACATTTTGGATACCACTACCATAGACATCATTGATAGAGTTCACCATTCCACCAGCCCTCCTAAGCATTTCACATTTGACAATGGTACCCTCTATTATAAACACCGTCTCTTTGTCCCTGCTAGCTCAGACCTTCGACCTTCCATATTTGTTGCTTTTCATTCTTCAAAAGAATGGGGTCACTCTGGTTTCCTACGCACCTACAAGCGGATAGCCAGAATTTTTTTGTGGCCAGGCCTTCGAAAAGAACTCAAACATTTTATAGCTTCATGTGATGAGTGTCAACGCCAATGTTATGAGACAATTAACCCACCTGGACTATTGCAGCCATTTCCTATCCCTGATGGTGTTTGGCAAGATATTTCCCTTGATTTTGTGGAGGGTCTTCCTCTTTCGGCTGACAAAAATGCTCTTTTGGTTGTGGTGGATCGTTTCACTAAATCCGCCCATTTTGTTGCCATCTCTCATCCATATAGAGCTGCCAAAATTGCTGAGGTTTTTGTTCATGAAATATTTCTACTCCATGGCATGCCTAGAACTAGAATTAGCGATCGTGATCCGGTGTTTGTCAGCAACTTTTGGGAAGCTTTATTTAAGCTTCAAAGTACCAAACTCTGTCGGTCCTCAGCCTACCACCCACAGTAAGATGGTCAGACATAGGTCCTCAATAGAATCCTTGAACACTACCTTCGTTGCTTTGTGGCTGACAAGCCATCATCTTGGGTTTCACTCTCACCTTGGGCTGAATGGGGGTATAATACCACTTTCCAATCAGCAATAAAAATGACCCCATATCAAGCCTTGTATGGTGCTCCTCCACCAACAATCAGTTCTTACTTACCCAGCTCGACTAATGTTCAAGCTGTGGACTCCGCTTTGCAAGATGGGGGATCATCCTTTTGGCCTTTTGAAATCCAACCTCACGGTTTCCTAAAATAGAATGAAGCAGCAAACAGAAAAACATCGAACTGAGCGTGAATTTGTGGTCGGGGATTGGGTACTCCTCAAATTACAACCGTACCGTCAGGCTTCGGTCGCTGCTCATGCCAATGCTAAGTTGTCCCCCCGATTTTATGGCCCTTATGAAATCCTTGCTCGCATTGGCAAGGTGGCATATCGCCTGCAGTTGCCACCACAATCTCGTATCCACTCGGTTTTCCATGTCTCTCAATTGAAGCGTAAGATTGGTGAGCAAACTCCTCGTTCCATGTCGTTACCTCCTATCACTACCGGTTATTCAAGCAGGGCAATCATCCTGTTACAAAATGGCTAATTCAATGGGATGGTCTTCCAGAGGAAGATGCTACTTGGGAGGTGGCTCAAGACTTCCAGATTCGATTTCCAGACTTCCAAGCCTGAGGACAAGCTTGTGCTTTGAGATGGTGGGAGTTGATAGACCCAACCTTGACACCATCCTCATCCGCCGGCCCACACCTTGGTTATGGGACCAGTCATAGATGTACTCATTGCATCGTTCAAATACCTAGAGCCATCTAGAATATCTTCTTTACCTTTTCTTGATAATATGAGAATACACGTGTATGTATCTGATGGAGTTAGGCTCTCAACAGTTGTATTAGGCAATGGCCTGTGCTGATTCACGCATTATGAATGAAATATAACAAACTTCCTTCTTCTCTCTTATCCCTTTCTCTCATTCTCTCTCTCTACCCAACCTTCATGCCTTGAACCTACCAAAGGTCTTCGTTTTGATTTCCATGAATGATTTAATACTCATGGGAGGTGATGAGTTCGATTCTTATAAAGAACGATGTTGATATTAAGTTCGTGTTTATATAGGGATAATGAGAATCAAATCAAAAATAATAATTCTCATTACGGAGTAATCATGCATTTACTTGCCCAATTAGATTTTTTTAACAGGTGAGCCATATTTGAAATCATTAATACTTTAACCCCAAAATAGATAATGAGATTAACTAGGGAGATGTTTTAATGATTCCCATTACTTATTTTGATTTTTTGATGTACCAAAATTGCCCTACTACTTTTATAGTAATTATAGTCTTTAGTGACAATAAATTTACGAGTATCTTAATTTTCTTCTGAATACTTCAATATTCCGACGGCTTAACCCTTCAATTCTCCATACGCTTTTCTTGCTCCAGACTTTTGTTTTTGCTCCAAAGTAGGTAAGTGCGCTATTTTTGTTTTTCTTCTTCTACTCTCATTCACACCTCACCACAGTTGAAGTTAATTTATTTTTGTATTTAAAATATTGTCGGTGTATTCTTTTGTGACTGCTGGGGTTGGTGTGTGTTCTTCAGACAAAAGAACGAGATGCTAAAAAAGCTGAGAAAATGAAAGGGCATTTTAGTAATCAATTAATTTTTATTCTGATTCATAACGGTTAGTAAATAATAACAATAAAAATCAATCTCATTACTGATTTAATTCTATATAGTTAGTAAACAATTCAATTTGAATGATTACCCCTTTCTCCGATTACCCACTTCTTCTCCCATTATCTACTATTCTCATTCCTAGTAAGTAAACGTGTCATAAATGTGTATAATATAATTTGAACGTGTATAATATAATACAGCCAATATGCATAATGTAATCCGGCCTATCTTTATTATGGTATAAGAACAAAACTAATTCATTTTTTTTTATACACAAAACTAATTCATTTTTTTTTATACACAAAACTAGTTCATTTTTTTATACACAAAACTAAGTCATTATATTACTTAATACAAATTTTTAGTACGAATATATTCGTAATAAAAATAAAAAAACTTCCTTACATGTTTTTATTTTCAGTTTGCTTTGTGGGTAAGAAAAAGAAAAACGTCTTCAGCCAAAAAAGAAAAAGAACTGGGCGTAAGGCAGATGGCAGAGTGACCAGGTCAATTTTACTCGTTAATACTACCCGGTCCCAAGTCTATATTCTTCGTCTTCTCTTCTACTTCATCGTTTTTGTTTGTTTTTTTTCCTTGAATTCATCAAGTCTCATCAAACTCAGAAGCCCCAAAATGGCGTCTTCGTCCTCCACATCAGGCACCGCCACCAACGTCATGCTCGCCATCTTCGAGAAGAAGACGACCCCAATCGACCTCTACCGCCCACTCCGCAACTACATCGCTTTCAATTACTCCGAGCGCGAAGCCCAGAACCTCGAAGACGACCTCCAAACCGTAAAACAACTCCGTTCCGACATCGAGCGCCAAGCCGACCCATCACACACCACCCGCCGTGACCTCCTCCAAAATTACTACAAAGCCCTCTGCCTCGTCGAGACCCGTTTTCCCATCTCACCAGATAAGGATCACATCAATAACATCATTTTCGTTTGGCACGACGCCTTCAAGAACAAGCAAAAGGCTTCCCAGCAGAACATCCACTTGGAAAAGGCTGCTGTTTTGTTCAATTTGGGGGCTGTGTATAGTCAGATTGGGCTATCCTACGATCGCGCCACCGTCGACGGCAGGAGGCAGGCTTCGCACGCGTTTATTGCAGCGGCCGGGGCGTTTGCGTTTTTGCGAGACAATGCGGCGGTCAAGGCATCGATTGGGAACTCGACAACAGTCGATTTGTCGGTGGAGTGTGCTGGAATGTTGGAGAGATTGATGTTGGCTCAGGCGCAGGAATGTGTGTTCGAGAATACAATAGCCAAAGGGAGCACGCCGGGTGTTTGCGCGAAGATCTCCAGGCAGGTGAGGGTTGTTTTTTATTGATTCAAAGTGGGGTTTTGGAATATTTTGTGAAAGCGATTGAATTGTGTTTTGATAGACTAGGAGAAACTTGAAAGTGATTGGATTATTATCATGTTCTGGTAAATATTGCGTGATTGATTGAGCTGCCGCATATGGTTGTGTTTGAGTAAGTGTTTCTGCTATAAAGTTAGTTTCGTTATTTACTTAGCAATTTCTTTGTTATGCTTGATTAAAACTGTAGCAGATAAGAAATGGTACCTGTATTTTGTTGGAGATTTTAGCTCACTTTCAACAAATATCATATAGGTTTATCGCACTAAAGACTATTAATATTCTCGGAATTGTAACTTGAATGGTTGAGAAAGTATGTTTTCATATCCTTTTTAATAACCCACTTGTTGTTTTGAATTGATTTGACATGGATGTGGTTGCAGGTTGGGCTGTATTATGAGGAAGCTTTAGCGGCATCAAATGTTGCGCCTTTGAACCAGCATTTTGACAGGGCTTGGCTATCACACATGCAGTTAAAGGCAGCTCTCTTTTATGCTGAAGCTTACTATAGGTATGCTCTAGAGCTGCATGAGAAAGAAGAGATTGCAGAAGAAATTGCACGGTTAAAGAGTGGGATCAATGCGTTAACTGAGGCTAAGAAATCCACAAAGGGGGCTGCTGCACAGATCCTGGATGCAATTAGCAAGCTAGAAGCTAATCTTAACCGTAACCTGGAGAGGGCTATGAAGGAGAACGATAGAGTTTACCTCATGAGGGTTCCTTCTCCTAGTTCCTTGCCGCCAGTTCCGGCATTTTCCATGGTGAAGCCTTTAGCAATGAATGAGGTCTTGGATGCGAGCAAGGAGAAGATGTTTGCTAGTCTTGTACCAGACAGTAGTGCAAAAGCTCTGTCCAGGTACACTGAAATGGTTGATGATATTATCAGAACGCAAGCAGAAAAATTGCAACAAGCTAGTGAACTGACCAGAGTGAGGCTTAAGGAAATGGACCTTCCAGAGTCTATTCTTGCATTGGAAGGGAATTTCACTCTTCCTACAGATCTTAAAGAAGATGTTGAAGCAGTGCAGATAAGTGGAGGCCCTGCCGGTTTGGAAGCTGAGCTACAGCAGCTTAGAGATTTAAGAAGGGTAAACCAGGAAATGCTGGTACAGATTGAGGAGCTTTTGCAGAAAGAGGCAAGAGAAGATGCTCAGTTCAGAAGCCAATTTGGAATGCGGTGGACGAGGCCTCAGTCTAGCACTCTGACGAAGAACTTACAGGATAGGCTAAATAGGTTTGCAGCTAACTTGAAACAGGCTGCAGATAGTGATGGCCGGATTGAGCGTTCAGTCAGAGAACATGCAGCTCTCATGGCAATCCTTGATCGTCGTCCTGTAATTCTCTCTTGGAACTCTCATTTGTCTTCTTGTATGTGTCTTCACTACATTTTTATGTTTGTACTATGCATTTCTAAATTGTCTTTTGCTCTCCTGTCAGATTGAATCTGCCCTCCCAACTCTAGGTAGGCCGATAATGTCTTTGGATGCCAATGAAGATGCTATTTTAGGGGCCCTGAAACAGAGCTTGGTAACTTCTATAACCCTTTTTCGTTCATCTGTATAAGGGTTCATGAGTTAACTTGTAAGATTGTTCCTGTATGTTTTCACAAATTTATGTCTTATTCTGCTCGTTTTCACTTCTTTCTGCCTGATTGTGGAGATTTTCGTCATAATTAATTAGTGGATACAAGTGATATATTATATTTTTGTGAGGAAATATTTTCCATCCTCTTGTCTGCTTTAGGGTCAGTATAATGTCCGAAATCAAATGATCATTACCTCATGAAATTGTCGTGGGTGATCTCCTATTAATTAGGAGTGCATGTATAATGTTGTATGGACTTTTCTATTCTTAGTTTCATATGTGTCTGTTTGTCTGTATGTGTGGATTTGATATACTTGAAGGAAGAGATCCCCACACGCCCTCGGACACACCTGTGTATATAATATATTTATATACTGATATGAAGTTCATCCTGTTGCATTGTATTGGAAACCTTGACTTGTGTTCTAACCTTATTTGGTTTGCTCACTGTTAGTTTTTTTATGACTATTTTACATTTTAAACTTTCTGTGCTCAATGCAGAGGCAATTGGAAACCCTTGGTGCCCAACGAGCAGGTCTTGAAGACATGCTTAAAGAGATGAAAAGAAAGGTGCATTGATTATTTGATTATATTCTTGTTTGGCCAGTTAATCATTTTATTTTCCTTTTATATATTCTCCTACTATAGATCACTGGAATTAAATTTTCATATCGGCTGCAATTTTTTGAGAATATTTTCCTGGTTCCTACAGCTATTCATGGATGATTTTTGCCAATTGTTCTTGGTTCTCAAGTTTAGTGGTTTATTGAGCTTATCCTTTATTTGTGGCCTCAGGATGATATACTTCCTAAGTTGATGACATCAACTGGCTCCTATGAGGATCTTTTCAGGAAGGAAATGTCAAAATATGACCATATATCTGAAGACATTGCCCATAATATTGAGGCACAAGAACAATTATTGCTGCAAATCCAGGTCCGTTTCATCATTAATCTTCGTTGGAATTTCATCATACATCTTTCTTCAACTTCATTTTTTCCAACATATGTCCCCAGCGTTTAAGATGTGCAATTGGTACTGTCCTACAGTGTGTTATGCCTGTTTTAATAACTAATTAAACTGACTGGACAACAATTTGATTGAATCAACATCTTTGATTCTGCACAAAAGAGTAAATTGGCGTTGTGGTTAAGAGGGATAAGTTTAAATGATATGTAGTGTCGTGACTCTGAGGATCAGTTCCCTCAATCATCTTGGAAGAGGTCTTATGATAAAATATATGATACTAATTTTATTTTTTCTGGTAGTGAGATGCTCTTATCAGATCAAACCGCTACGGAATCTTATGCTTACCATTGACCTGTCTATCATCTCATCTTTTGAAAATTCATTTATAGAAATATGAGCGTGGTAGTTACAGATATATGCAGCATCTCTAAACAGTTGGAATTAGACTTCATTTCCTTGTATTCCTAACTAAATAGAAATAGATCTTAGTCCCTAAACAACTCATCATCTCATGATTGTTTGTCATCTGCAGGCCCAAAATGATGAGTTTTCTGCCATCTTCAATCTTGAAGATTATAAAGGTAGGTCTTTTCTGGAGTGGGCTACTTTTACTTCTTTCATATGATTTCTATGCTTTAGGGTAACAGTCATTGCTTTATTGAATGGGTGAGACATACAAATACTGTAGTAGAATTAAAGCAGACTGGTTTTGTAGTGGAAAAATCCAGTTTTTAAGTTTTACATGAATGATTATAAAGTGAAATCCAGTGAGATTAGCTGGTCAACAAATAGTGTTCTGGTTATCAGGGCCACAGGGTTCTGTTTCATCTGACGCAAGAGACATGCTTGAAAAGTAGGCTATAAACTTATGGTAATCCATCTGTTTGTTAACCATCTTATATGACTTTGGTTAGTTTCTTGTTTATTTTCATGCTAGTGGCCTGCCTACCCCTTTATGACCATGCTAGATGCTTGGGCCAGTGTGCTGGGTGAGGCTTGTCTAGCCATTGCGGTTCACTTATATCTCAACCTGGAAACATTACCCTGTGGAGAGAGAGCATTGTTCAGTTACTATCATATTAACTAGTAGAAGAATATATGGCAATTTAGAAACATTTTCCCCTCCCACTTTGTTGGATAGGTTATAAGGCAGATTTATAGTGGAAAGCATTCTGGAACATGGCATATTCAAACCCATGCGGTGTAAACATGGTTGTTTTACATGCTTATTAAATTTTGTTTCTCAAGTTTGCATTTGTTCTTCTACCTGTTCTGCTGGTCATGTTGATAATAGCATTCTTCTCTATTGGGCCATTTTTGTGGTTCTTCATTTGGATTCGTTTGTAAGGAGGGCCCTCAGTTTCGTTACAACATAGAATGTTATTTCCTTGCTTCTGATGCTATCTGTCTGCACGCAATAATTCAAATGGAATGTATTCTTATCTTTTTAATATTTGTGTTCTCTTTCCTTCTCAATTTCCCAGCTTCTCGTGAGAAATGTTACAAGCAGATTCAAGCTGCCATAGCAAAGTTCCGTGAAATCAAGGACAACATAAATGAGGGCTTGAAGTTTTATGTTACCCTTCAGGTATTTTTCAATAGTGTGCACTTTACTCCATAGCAACTTCGCGCGTCTCTATCCATTTTCAGATGATTGTATTTGAAAACTTATGTTCGTGACTTCGTTTGTGTTTGATGGTAATTTTTGGTCGGCTGTTAATTTGATTTGTCTGTTTTGACAGGATGCAATAACGAATGTAAAGCAGCAGTGCAGTGACTTTGTGATGACTAGAAACATCCAATGCCAAGAAATGATTGAAGATGTGCACAAACAAATGGCAGGCCTCAGTTTCCAGGATTCTAAAAGCACAGGTGCATACAACAGCAACTATCCTTCAGTAGGACATCAACCTCAGAGGCCCGCTTCTTCACAACCGCAAACAGACCCCCCTCGTCCTCAATCACCATACTACCATCCTCCTGAACAACCAGCAATGCCCGGGTACGCTCAACCTCCTCCTCCCTATACCTCAACGCAGCAGATGCCGCCTCCTTACCATGTGCCACCCCAAGCCGGGAGTCCATACTCAGCCCCTCAAGCCGGTAGTCCATACTCAGCTCCCCAAGCCGGTAGTCCATACCCACCTCCACAGTCCCAGCAGCCACCTGGAAACCATGATTACGGCCAACCTGCTTATCCAGGGTGGCGGGGTCCATACTACAATGCCCATACACAGCAGCCAGCTGGATCTCATCATCGACCTCCTTACACCATTCCAGGTCAATACCGTCCTCCTCAACAGGGTGGTGGCTACTATAACCCACAATAGTGTAGGCACTAGGCACCCGTTTCCATTGGCTATATAATCTGATTGTTTACCGAGTGTTGTGAATTTTGTCATTCAAGGTTGTAGTCTTCATGTCTGGAAGCCCATATCTCAGTCGGACATTTTGCAATGTATAGTTTGAGGATATTTTACTTTGATATATGTAGACGTATATAAAATAATAAATTCAGATGTATTTGAAATATTCATGGATCAGATTCCATCATTTTATCTCAATTTATGGACCTTCGGAGTGTACAGAAAGTGGATAACATAAACATGCTTTATTTTCAAGCTTATTATGAGTGGCTTGATCATCAAGCAAGCCAGTTATTTGTAAGGACGGAGGCGAATGTGAACCCCTTCTTCCGGTATGGGATTCAGACCACCGGCGACCTTCGCATTTGGATTCAACACCTCCCATTTGTACCTAATCACGACATGATGCAGGAAACAGAGAAGTTGCAGCCTTGCATATTCTTTTCCTGGACAAATTCGAGGACCGCTGCCAAACGGAATGTTGGAGTAAGCTGGTGGAGCATTTCCATTGTCATACCTGCTCGGATCAAACTCCTCCGGCGACCCAAAATTCTCCGGGTTCCGATTCGTGCTGCTTGCAGACCAATACACCTTCCAGCCCTTTGGAATTGTGTAACCTTCATAGGTGAAGTCACTTTTAACTTCTCTGAATGTCCCTTGCAGAGGTGGCACCATCCTCATCACTTCAAGTGCCACATTCCATGAGTATCTCATCTTCTGGATGTCGTCCCAGGTAAGCGCCTCCCCCGATTTTTTTGACCTAGCAATCTCCAATTGCTCTGCAAAATTGAAAACATTAGGAAACTCTTTATATATTTATTCAAATTTGACTTTAAATTATCAAAAGTTAATAACATAGTTAATTTTTAATGTTACTAAAATAATTCTATATCTCAAAAAGAAGTTAAATTGGTCCAAAACTTTAAATAACATCTGCAGCAGACTCTTCAAATTTGATTTTGGGACAAATTTGGTTTGTCTAAAAACATCAAAACAGCTGCAGACTCTCTATTTTAAGGTCAAATTTGATCAAATCCTTACAGCTAGTACGAATATCCGGCTATTTTTATTAGGTCAAACTAACATTAAAATTAGAGTAAGCTGGATGACTGGTATTTTTTGACAAATTTTGAGTGTAAAAACCAAATTTGAAAAAAACTAACATCAATTTTACCAGTTCGAACTTTGTCACAGATTTCCGGTCTTTCTCCAAGAAACTTCACAAGGTACGTTGTCGCCATGGAAGGTGAGTGAAATCCACCCACCATCAAACCCATAACTCTATCAGCAACTTCATTCTCCGACATGAACCGTCCGGTCGGGTCAGGATTAAACAGCAAGTGAGACATGATGTCCTTAATCTTGATTTCTCCATCAGACATAGCTGCTTTCGTTTCCTTGATCAGCAAGATAACCTCATTCCTCATTGCAACCGCCGCTTTCATCGCGCTGTAAAACGCGGTCCCCGGGACGTTCAGGGGAATTGTATGCAGCCCCGAGGTGATCACATTGTTCAGCTTGGAAAACCTCACGCTCCGGTCCTGATTGTCTTCGATTCCGGTGAAGAATCGAGCCGATAAAGTAGTGACAAGAATCTGAGCCAGGTCATAAACCTCAATTTTTTCTTTGCGGTCCCAGTAAAGCTTAAGATGTTCCTGCACCATGGAATCCATGCTCTCTGTGTTCTGAACCAGAGCTTCGGTTTTGAGAAAACCCGGTGAGCGATTTGTATGAGCAGCGTCTGCTCGTGATGTGGTGACCGAAGCCACTTTCTGGTACGAAGACCGAAAGAGCCACTGCGTGGACTGAGGCCTCCATGCCAGAAGGAGCTTCTCGTCATTGGAGGCGATGAATTTGTGACCGGCATTACCGCACAACACCGCCGTTGGCTCTCCGAGTACGTTGGTTTTGAAAACTTTTGAGGAGTATTTTTTCATTCTGTCTTCAACAAACTTTTGTTGGGGTTCACTAAGGAACGCAAAGGTTTCGCCAATGATTGGCCATCCAAAACTTCCCGGAGGGAGATTGGGTTTGGAGTCGTGAGACAATTTGAACTTGAGTGCATAGAAAATTAGAACGAAGGCGAAAATAAAGGGAAGGACTGTGGACGCAGAGAGGAAAATATCTTCCATAGTTGGTAGGATTATGATTTTATGAGTAATGCAACTTTGGAATTGCAAGGAATGTGGCTGTGGTGCCAGAACAAGCTCCTTCATATAAGGCTTATAATTTGGATCAATTTGTATTCATTTGGACGATGATCAATAATTGCAAAGCGTTTACTTTTAGGGTTTTTAATTAGTTTAGTGTTGATTTAAGAGCATGTTGAACTGACCAACACATGTAGACAACGAGGTGACCTAAGGAAATTTAATTAAAAAATGGTGGTTGTATTAGATAAAATACCATGAATGGTGTATGCTGCTTAAGTAATTGATTTCTGGGGAGCAAAATATGGCGTAAGAAAAGTGCTTGGGCTGTATGCATTTGACTCAGAAAGCATCACATTTTTGTATTAGCTCGTTCTCTGCGAGAAATTGTAGTTTAATCTATAAATGAATGACGAAATTGATGCGTCGTTGATTAAGAGATTTGGTGTGGCCGGAGAAAATGTAGTTATCACACAAAGAGGCAGTTATTAGGTATCAAACTCTCAATATAAATATGAGTTCATTATACTTTAGTATTTTATGTTTTACACTAATTTTTTGATTTACACTTGATTTTTCAAATTTTGCATTTTAAGACATTTCACATCTGTCTCACTGTTACATTTTTCAACAGAATTTCAATTACCTTCATTTTGACACTCCACAAATTACCAGCTGCACTTCATTTTTTGTTTTAATGTTTTCTTATTTTTTTTCACAAATTAAACTTCCAAACTTACTCTTCTTCTTTTTGAATTTAATATATTTTATTTTTATTTCTTTTATTTATATAAAATATTTAGATTTTTTTTTTCTCGATACATCTTACCGATACTTGTCAAGGACGCCATTGTTGATCCAAGGATGTAGACACTATCACCGTTCAAGAATCAAACACATTCTTGTCTTGAAAACACTTCATGGTAAGATGCAATGCGGTAGGGATCTTAATTTCTATGGAAAATTGTACCCGATGTTTAGATAATTTAATTATGGAACTTCCAAAAAGGTGCGATTGGAAAACATGAGCTACACTTTAGAATAATGTTACGGGTACCACCTAAAATTCTACTTTTTGTATCCCACTCCATGTGGCATCTGATATGCCGTTACATGTTATCATCTTTAATTATCTATCTCAAAATAAAAATTTAATTAAATATTAAAACAAATCAAATTAAAATACAAAATCATAAACCCTAAGAATTTTCTCGCCCTCTCCCAGCAACGCATCATCAAAAACCATTTTACATAGATCTCTATATTCCGAGAGTTGTTGGATCTACAAGAATCCATGGCTTTCGCGGTAAAAGTTTTCCTGGCGAAACTCAATTTTGTCGAGACAGGTACTCTATCACGACAAAGTTTAGGATTTGCCGTAAAACTTTCAGCGGGAGATTTTGGTATGGCGCGAAACTTTAGGCGACAAACAAGGGAGCTATGGTGGCAAATTTGTTCCTCGCGAATTTTTTTTCCAAAAAATAATTTCGAGTGAAATTATTTGCTCCCAATCCTCTCAGAAAAAAAAAAGGCGAGATTCGTTCCCGCGAATAAAGAGGAAAAAATTTCGGCCAGTTGCTGGCGAAATTAGATTTTGTCGGCATAGGTATTATAACATTGGCCAAAACGATGATTTTGTTTGAGGACAAAAAACAAAATTTGTCCTGCGCGAACATCCTCTCTATATGCGAGCAAGGATATTCAAGTGCCGCACTAATCAGTCACCAGTGTTGGATTCAGCTCAAGGGAGACGACGCTAGGATTCAGCTCCGCCTACAACGGCTTCTGTCCACTCTTGGAGTGTCTTTGGGGCTGTCCTTAGTTGCCTTCATCTTCCTCATCTTGCTTCTCTGTATCTCCATCTTTACTCTTGACAGAAGGGTCCCCAAGCCTGCCAAGCACAAACCCAATCTCGGCGGCTTTAGATCTTCATCTTTCTGGACTCCATAACCTCCTCCCTCTTCCATTCCGAGGCGAAGATAGAAGTTAATTAATCGTCTCCCTGGTACAACCAATTCCCAGGTGCGTTCTCTTTGGTTTGCTTTAATTTGACTTGTTTTTCTTTGTAAGAGTATTGAAACTCAGGAATTGGTTTCTATTCTGTTGATAAATTGATTGAAAGGACATGTAAAAAATAGGTTGGGTCTCAGGAATTGGTTTCTATTCTGTTGATAATGTGATCTGTGCCCGAGGTAACTGTCATGTGATTTTTTTTTTTAAAGAAACCTGCAGCCCTAATGCCCTTCATTGTTGGAGCAAAAAAATTACAATTTACTGCTGCTTCAAAATGATTTAAAACCTTGGATGAGCTTTTAGTTTTGATGCATAGAGCTGGTGTCATGATTATCAGTGGATCGCTGCATGTTCCTATGCTCCCAACTGCTATTATTATGGTATTGAATTTTTTTTATTTTTATTTTTATATTTTGAGATATTTGCATTCAGTAACAAGTATTTCTAAGCCTTTCTAGGATATGGAAACTGACTATAAAATATGAGTCTGGGTGATGCTTCAATATTTATGTGCTTGCTTGTTAGTAAGTCACTTGGGTCATGGTTGAACATATAATTACTAAAGTTATGCTTTTAATCTTATCCGATTTCTTTTATTATTCCTGGATGGGCTGCAAGCTGTGTTGTTCATTTACTCTCATTTCGTCCGGGCTATTTGGTAAATTATCATTACTGGTATTACCATGTTATGTTTCTTTGGTCTCTGTTAATTAGTTTTGTTTTGTTTGCTTTGTTTCTTCTGTCTTGTTGTATCTTTAGTTGGGTGAAGCCCTGGCAACACCTTGTCCCTATGAGAAGGTAACATGTTTTTTATGTTGGTTTCATTTGAAGGATGAGATGATGGCCAAAAAGAATCATTATCTTGAGGAGACAGCGAAGGAATATCCCGACGGTACCCCATTGGATGACATACTTGTATCTGATCCTAGTGTTGGCCTTAATATTTTGATGGATGTACTTGGAATGAAGCATGGGATATGGACGTGTTCGTGAGACCGGAAGTTCTCGGTCATCAGCATCCACTGGCCACTTGCAAAAGGAGGTTGATCATTTGAAAGATGAGTTGGCAGCAACAAAGACAGCTCAAGAGGACGTTGCATATATGCAGTTGTATCTCTAGAAACTAGTACAAAATATGTCAAGCGTCCCTGGGTTTGAGCCACCACTGATTGATTTTGAAGTACCGTCGGCTGATGCACAGAGTGAGGATGACGGTCAAACCTCACTAGGGTAGTCTTTTTCCTTGCTTATGTATATATTCTACCTCTAACTTAGATTGACATTTAAAAACCTATCCTATCCTTTTGAGTTTATATAGTGTGTTATTTTATATAAATATTAAAATTTCTACGGTTGTTGTGTTGTCACTTTTAGATAAATATTGTGTATTGTGGCATTTCGAAGTCTTCTACGTTTGTAATAGTTACTGTGTACACCTTTATTGCGAAATGAACCTTAGACGACAAAGTTATTTGCCAGCATAGAACATCTATCGCGACAAAGCTGTTTTGTCGTGATAGAACATCTATCTCGATAAAGGTATTTTGCCAGCATAAAATATCTAACCTAACAAATACTTTGTCGCCATAGGTGTTCTATTGCGACAAATATATTTTCCAAGATAGAATGGCTATCGCGATGAATATATTTGTCGGCGTAGATATGCTAGGGTGACAAATAGATTTGGCAGGATAGAATAGTTATGGCGACAAATATATTTACAGCATAACGTTCTCATGTTGGCAAATATATTCGTCGCGATAGATTTTCTATCCTGGCGAAGACGTATTCGACACCCAAAACTTGTGGCGACAACAATTTTGCCGCCAAAGGTTTGCCAAGATAGAAAATCTTAGCCGACAAAGTTTCAAATTTTGTCGTGAAAAGTCTTTGCCGACGAGGCTTTCCTGACGACGTGCCGACAAAATATTTTCGCCGTGACAGACTTTAGCCGACAAATTTAGACTTTTTTGCGATGGATCCTTTTTCCCATGGAAGCTGACTTTTTTACTAGTTCGAGCTTTTTTGTTTGGAGATTCTTACTTTTATTAAATCATTCTCCTCTAAAAGAAGTGGTGTTTATCTATGAAGCATCGAGACAAAAACGGAAACGGGGGTACGATACGGTATGAATTGCTGAAATGGAGTTTTTTTAAAATTCAGGATAATATGGCTAGGATTTAAATTCTGGTCAAATCTAAATCATTTAATTTTTTAAAGTTGTCTTTCTATTAAGGAGAGAAAGTATTTAAGTGGGTGAGTTTGGAAGTTTAATTCATAAAAAATAAGAAAATATTAAAATAAAAAATGGAGTGCAGTAAGTAATTTACAGAGTGTCAAAATCAGCTCCTATATTTTACCATCTTCAATCATTTGGGGCTAAGTTATTACTATTTTAATATTTTATCATTATTTTTTATAAATTTGGTGGCCTAGAAATTTACACCAGCATGTATACAATCAATTTAATAAAGAATTGAATCTCACTTTTTATTTAGGAAATAAGAAAATTCCTAAATTTGAGAAAGAATTTGGTCAATGACCAAAATATGTCCATGACCCTTGGCCTTGTGGTTAAAGACCATTTTTTGAAATTTTTTCCTACAATTTGGGTTTTTGGCCCATTATTGGAGATGACCTCATCTTAAACCCAAAAAGTGAAATACAAAAATTAAAATCGAAATAATTATCAAATGCGCTCTTTAAATTATGAGAGTTGTTTTTGTCAACGGGTTTTTTTAGAGCTAATTAAGGTGAAGTGTGTGGTTTGGGCTGTTTTTTTGTCTCATGTATTTATGGGCCTAACTATTTTTTGATACGATGGACTTAACTTAAATTGGTACTCCTTTAATAGATTGATATTAGGAAGGTACATCTATACTTACTTAGTATCGAACTCCAAATAAATATATTTTTGTCATCTATGAAATTTGAAATTGAGGTCTTTGAGGGACAGGCCTATGAAGAAAGCAACCTAGACTACAGTCCAAGTGAGTTGTTCTCTATTATTTACTATATTATATTTTAATGCATCGCACAACTCACTTCTTATTTAAATTCTAATCTAACTCACAATTTAGCCCACTCATTCCGCTCTCCTCATAATTTGTCCCACTCTACTTTGAATTCCTGAATCCTGCTATTGACAAATCATACATCTTCCTTGGGATAAGACAAGTACTCAATTTATTTTAACTTTTAAAAAGTTGGATATCCATTTTCTTCAAAGCTTCTCAATTCAATCTATAGTAGTAGGATCAACTAAATAAACCTATATAAATACACATGTTTAGCACTAAACGGTCTTTGATGAAGGCTGAAGTTTGAAAAAAATACCAACTCAATTCATTCTCTGATTGCTGTATGTGCTTACTAGTATATATTAGGCTTAGCTCGGTTGGCAAAGACCCTGAAAAATATGGCATAAGCAAAGTGCTTGAACTGATCAGCATTTAAAGCATCACTCTTTTATTCTAGCTCGTTGTCCGCGAGAAATTTTAATTAAATCGGTGAATAAATGACAAAAGTAGTCTGTCATTTTGGTATCGACGAGAAAGATGAAGTCAATATACAGTAAGGGCAACTATTAGGTCAGGTATGCGCTTATAATTGAAGAAGAATATTATTAATAAACTGAAGGTAATCAGGTGCCGTCAATTTGTCCAACACACAACTTTGTTTGGGCTCACCACGTATCAATGATCAATAATATTTTATCTCCAAGTTCAAAGTGATTGAAATATGTAACGGGTTCAAGGTTTTGATTAAGGGCTCGTTGGATAATTATTTTATTTTTAAATTTTAAATTTTAGTTTTCGTTTTTTGCGTGTAACATATGAAAAAATAGATAAGAAATGAGGCATGAAAAGAATGATGATAGATATGAGAAGAACAAATAAAGGATAAAAACAAAAATTAGAAAGTAGAAACAACTTAAGATGGGTTTTGATTTTCTGTTTGTAGTTTTTAGGTTATGACTTGTGTACATTATCTATACATATCTTCAGCACCTCTTTGCTCCTTGTCACAAAGTGACCTCGAGTTTCGAACTTTTATCAATTAGTCACTAAAAAATTCGGCATTTTGACCACATTTTGTAGTTACTCTTTTCTCCTTTCATCTCAACAAAACACGAAAATGAAAAACTAAAATCAGAACGGTTATCAATCCACTAGCTTTAGATTGTGGGAGTTCGTTTTTGTCATTGAGCTTTGTTAGGACTAAAGCTCAAGTGTCTATGGGTTGGGCCTTTTTGTATCATGCTTTTATGGGCCAGATTTATTTTTTTTCAAACAATAAGCTTAATTAAATAATTTTTTATTAGTATATCGATATTTATAAAGAACATCTAGACTAAATTATATAATAGGCTAATAATTAAGTATTGAACTTCATCTAAATATATTTTTATCATCTATGAAAGTCGAATTTCAAATTATTAAGAGTCAGACCTATGAAGAGAGCAACCGAGACTATAGCCTATGTGAGTTTTTTTATATTATTTACCGTGTAGTATTTAAGTGTACGCAACTCACTTTTTATTTAAATTCAAAAACTTACTGATATTGACTACAAAATCATTGAGCTATTTGACAAATCGGATCTTCTTTTAAATAAGAAAAATACCCAATTTATTATTATTATATATTTAAAAGTTTGATATCCATTTTCTTCAGGTTTTTCAGTTCATTCTATTATATATAGATATATATATATATACACAGTAGCATATAGGATCAACTAAATAAACCAATTGAATAATAATGTTTAGCACTAGACAGTCCATGTTAATGAAGGCTGAAGTCTGAAAATTCCAACTCAATTCATTACTGTGCATCGACTATCATATATCAAACAATTATATGATTTATATTGACTTGGCTATTCAATACAATGTACTTTCGTTTTCCTTCAACAGATATTTTCATTGATTTTTATTGCAAACTTCTAATCTAACTCACAATTTAGCTCATCTATCTAACTCAAAGTCTATCCCATCTTTTTTTTTTTTAAATACGAAAATCATTGATAGAATTAAAAACAAAATAAAGACAAACTAAAATGCAATAGCTTAACAACAAATATGGATAAATACCTCAAGTGATCATACTCGACATCTATTGAAACGATCTAGAAGGAATAAAACACAAAATAATATAACTTGAACCCCATGAGCATCATCAAGGCAATTACTGCCCAAACAACTAATCTTTTGCAATCTCACAAAAGAAAAAACCTAACCCTGCAAACCCGATATAATAGTCGTTGGACTTATTTGCAAGAGCAAACTAAAAAGAAAAGAATGAATAACCCAACAAAAGGCACAAATGGCCTACTTCCATCGTTGTCGCTGCCTATCACTACCGGTATAGCCGCCTCGGCCAAATTCCGAGACGACGAGAAATACCATCCACCACCATATTGCAGATGCTCCATTCCACCGTTGTTGACACCACCACTACAAATAGAGGACCGCGATTGCTCGATCAAAACCCATTAGGCCGCATTACGAGCAAAAACCTTGTGTAGGCAGATCAGGCTACTGAAGATAAGAGTTTCACAGGCAACTTGACATGTTGGGACGCTGAAATTTGTGACCATAATCGACACCATGGCGGTAGAACGAGAAAATGAAGTTTGATGAAGAACAAACTTCGGTGAACTTGACATCAAGATTGGTTGAATTATTCGACTTCTTTGCTATCTCTATAGGTACTGGAAGTAAGTTCTCTTGGACCCAAAGAAGATCAGGCGAAGAAAAAAAATAGGAGAGATTTTTCAAAAAGGCGGCTAGAGTTCTTTTTAGAGAGAGAATCCCATCCCACCCTATTTTAAATTCTTGAATCTTTCACTTTCCATCCCCGATTTGTTACTTTTTTAGAAGTTTGATACCCATTTTCTTCATGTTGTTCAATTCAACCTGTAGTTTAGTAGGATTGGTTATCTCCAAGTTATGAAAATAGGCCAAAAATCACTTTTCGTCCATATAGCTTGTTCAATTATCCATTTTCATCCTTATAATTTAAATTTAATCGATTTTAATCTTATAGTTTCATACTTATAGCAATTTAAGGACACATCCAAATTTTCATCCAATTATTTAACGGCATAGTCTTATATATACTCCATTTATGAAAGGATATTTTCATCATATTATTACAATCATATATGTTTTTGTTTGTTAGAATACAATTACACATCCTTGTTCTCTAATTTTCCTTCTACTTGATCCTTAAAAACCGTTTTGTAATTTACGTGGTAACACGAGTATGAACATATGAAACATATGAAAAAATAAATTAAACGATATATAACTCTAACTTAGATGAAATACCCAATTATGTGAGGAGCATGTCCTTATTTCGTTAATTAATTGCATGAAATTTAGATGTATCTTTGAATTGCTCCGAGTATCATGAAACTATAATATTAAACTCAATCAAATTCAAACTAATGATCCTCATCTTTTATAAATACTTGTTGAATAAGTCAGTGATGAAATCAGCTCATGTCAAATCTGTTGATTTTTCTTGTAGTGCCAAGTACATAGAATCTTCTACAGTTAGACGAGTCCTTTTCCTTTGGCATTAAAAATGAAATTAAAAGGATTCTTAAGACTACCAAAGTCTATTCAACACATTAATCAACAGCTTATAAGCAACTCCTACTATTTCAATCATATTTAGGGTTGCCGTGGTTTTTGTGTGTATGGAAATTAATTAAACATTTTCCATGTATATATTATATATATATATTTATTATTATAAAGCTAAAAGAGTCAAAAATTTTCACTAAAAAATTATGACTTGAAATTATTTAATAGTTAAAGATATAATAGTAAAATCAAATATTAAATTTATAAATTAAAAATAATAATAGTGGTTAATAGAAGGAGTGTGTGGTAAAACAAAAGGGTAGTGAGTTCAAGTAATTACTCATCTTATTTTTTTTTTAAATAATCAAAAACTAATATAATTTGTTTTATTTTAATTTTTTTAATAAAAATAAAAAAATAAATTAGCACACACACGTCAGCGGGTGTCAAGAATCTAGTATATATATATATATATATATATATAATATTGATTACTTTTGATAAATTATAAAATAGTATGGAGATTATAACTAAGCGATTCTTTCATTTCCTTGGGTTATTAGCCATATGCCGGGAGTTTCGGGTTCAATACCGATATTTTAGCAACAAATCCAATAAATCTAAACGTAGTGCTTGGTGTGTTGATTTTGTTTTTTGGAAAGGAAGTGTGTGCGAGTTGTTTATTTCAAGAATAGGCTGGGTCCAACCAATTAGATGAAATATAACCAAGATATATATTTTTTATCTGAGGTTGAATCAATTATCAGAAGAAGAACTAGGCCAAAAATTAAGATACATTGTGGGAAAATACCAAGAGGTGTTGCCCACCCAAAGGGCAATACATATATTATTTTTCATTTTTTAGAAGAAAGTACGATAATTCATAGAATAATGGAAGAATCGTATAAGGTTGTACGATGATTGGTGCCTTCGATGTGACCTCTTTAAAATCTTGTCGGAAATTTCATATCATTTTTTCAATTGTATATACCAAGTTATCGTTTAGTATTACTATTATTACTTGTTCAAAATAAGGAACTATTTGCCTGCTTTGTGCCATGCCTTCATGCACGTACGTATTGCCTTTTCGGACTATGGAATGGACAACAAATAATCTCTTCATTTGTGATCGATCTGCACAATTTCACTGAATATCGTGGTAAATACTCTATTGCCCCCAGAAAAAAAAATTGATAAAGATTTTTTTACATACTTTAAATTATCTAGGTTATGATAGTCATATGGAGTATGGTTGAAAACAATTACAAAAATCCTCTTTTGAATTCAAGGGCCTAAGCTGAAGCAGAAGATAAAGAAAATATCAGTTCCAAATTGTATAAAACTCAACGATTTAATTATTCTTACGTTCAAACCAGAAAAGTGTATATATATATATATATATTAATTAACCGGGTTTATTTGAATGAAACTTACGGGTTTATATATATAATATTTATCACAAACACTAAAGTAATTATATTTCTATTATATGCAACTTATATTTTTGATAACTCTTATACTTGCTCTCCAAAACCCTAGCCGTCCTCTCCAAAGAAAAGTCTTCCTTCAAAAACTTTTTCTTCAACTGATTTTTTTTGAGTCCAAGTGGCTCCACCTTATACCCATAGGGATGTAGTGAATAAATCGGATAATCCAACCGGTTTTGGTGTCGATTTCACCGAAGTTTGTTTGTCCTCAAGCTTCATTTTCTCGTCTATCGTCATGGTGTAAATCATGGTCACGAGTTTCGGCGTCCCGAAGGGTCAGGTAGCCGGTGAAACTCTTGTTTTCAGGAGCCTGATATGTCTTCATAGGGTTTTGACTCGTGATGCATCTTGATGGGTTTTGATCAAGCGATCACGATCCTCCATTGGTGGTGGTGGTGTCAATCACGGTGGCCGGATTGAAACATTTGCGATAGGTGGTGGATGTAACAACCCGGAATTTTAATTATTGGATTTAATTAAATTATTTATGTAAAATGACGATTTTGCCCTTGCTTGTTAAAGGGCATGGAAATCAAGTTTTGTTTCGAAACCTTTTCGGTGGTGTTTTGTATACCGTTGCGTAGGTCTCGAACTCACGAGTTCGTAGACAGGCGGCACGCGGAAAACGGAGTTCGTAGACGAGAGTTATGGGTCTAAATGTGCAAGGGCATTTTGGTAATTTGGTTTTGGGAGAGATATTTTGTTACCAAAACAGTGTAATCTGATCCATCTTCAATTCATCTTTATCATCTCCTTCTTCTCTCTCTGTGACAAAGAAAACAAACAAACACAAACCACCCACCCCGTGCGAAAACTCCCGAAGAGAACCAAAAGTCAACTTTGATTTCAAGGCCTCAACTTCCAGTTTTGATCCACTAATCGTGTTCTACTCCTTCCCGTGATCACAACCGTACCAACCATCGAAGGAGAGGACCACGG